>JAQPPZ010017254.1:0-4800000 GCA_028583015.1 Wollemia nobilis | reverse complement strand
ATTTAAAGCTATTGTATGATTTTTGGCACATTTGTATGATTTCTAGTCCAGTTGTATGGAAAGGAAGTGTCATTGTACATTTTGAGGGCCTCTTGTATGATTTTAGGGTGATATTGTGTGATTTGAAGCAAAAATTGTATTATTTGGTGTAGTTGTACAGAATAATAGTGCAGTTGTACGATTTTGATTACAATTGTATGATTTGGAGGGAGTTGTACGATTTCAAAAAACCCCTATACAATTATGAGCAATAGTTGTACTATTTTTGGGGGTAGCTATATGTTTTTTGGTGTAGTTGTATAGAATTTGGAGCCATTGCGATGCAATTGTCTTGAATTTTCGAAGTGAGTGCAATTGGTATAGAAGTGGTTCCAAAACAAATATGGGAAAAGAATGAGCACCGAGTGGGAATTTCATACTCATCTATGATGAATTGAAAAAACAAGGGTTTCACGCTCACTAGGACCACTACACCAAATGGATTCACAACCTAGATAAGTAGTAGTGACCTACCCACTACAAGGCCAAGGATGAGGGTTTTAGTCACAAAGAGGACTTGGCTATCATCCTTGGAGGGGGAAAGGTTTTAGGACATGGAGAGGCCATAGGAGCTAGTATGGTGGTAGGGGAAAGGAACAAATACAATTTTTTGAGGATGATATGGAAGCACCTAGGGCACATAATAGGGATATTTGTAGTGAGGTGCATAGGAAAGATACCCTGGATGAGCAAACCAAATTGTCAAGGATGGAGGGCAGGTGGATATCAAGGATATTAATTTGATGCAATTGATAGGTGAATTATGTTAGAAGTGGTGGAGCGAGAATGATGACAAGCACCCATTGAATATAGCACTAATAAGAGATATAGTGAGTGTGTTGGTGTAGATTTTACCATAAGATAAGGTATTCTTTAATGAATATTGGTTGTAGATTGTACAACCATACAATCCTAGTTGGAATTGCACCTTTGTGCAAGTTGGAAATCACCATATAAATGTAGAATTCTCACCTATCATCTTTCAAAGGATATTTGGGTTGTTAAAGGAAGGCACCCAATTAAGAGAAAAATTATGGATACCATTGAGTCCCATAGATTAATCACCACATTGACAAAGATGAAATTCCCATCAGCTACAAAGGCTTTTGGTTTAGGAAAATGAAGAATAAAGTAGAGTATGTTGAAGAATAAGGACCTCATGTGTGCAATGAATTTCATTATATCTTGATTATCGAGAGAAGCATGATCCTCTGAGATACCAATCTGGATGACACAATGCATAGAAGGTGTAACTCAAAGAGTACAATATGATTGGAGAACATACTTAGCTCAGAGGATGCAATAATTATTGTAAAAAACTAGGAAGAACTTTATGATGATACTTCACGCAATAGCTGTAATGCTAGATGTAGTTTTCCAAGTTGGCATTACATTTCCTGGGCTAACACTACCTCATGATCTATCGAAGGATCAGCCTTCGATACTACGATGGGTGAAGTCAATGCCGATCCAAAAAGTAACACTTGAGAAACCAAGATAGAAGAAAAATATTAAGAAATCAAAACCTCCCTTGGTTGAAGATAATGAGACTTTATCAAAAGAATAAGTCCACCATCAAATAAAGATAAGGCAATAGTTGAACCTGGATTATGAGGTAGAACAATAGGTACCTGCACGATGATCGTAGGAGCAGCCATTATCTCATGAGAAGAAGGAGGAAGTAGCACCAATATCTAATCTAGTGCAAATTTCAACATAGAGGTAATGAGAAAAATGAATTCATGAGAAATATCCTATGCATAGGGAACAACTACACCCTTCACTCACTGACCCATATGAGATACACTTGGAATTGGAGTACTTGGAATTGGGTGACATCAACATGCCAATTGGCATAGGCAAGTTAGGAGAAGCAGTGGGATCTCTTATATTGCTTCAGCCCAATGAGTTTGAATTTTTAGAGATATATAAATATTGGTTGGATAGAATGATAACACCACCAAGGATGAAGGTCAAGGAAGTGGTTATAGCCTCACCAGATGATATAAATGAGAATAAGAAGCCACATATAAATATTATAATATGAGGTGGCAATAGTCAATCAGGAGAGGAGAACACAAGCCATCACAAGAACGATATGATCCAATACCTATCTCCATAACAATGGTATAAGAGTAGTTAAACCCACAGGAAGAAGGGTTAGCAAACACATAGTAGGAAGAATTTCCAAAACAAGAGGAAGTTCAGGAACCTATGTAAAAGTATAATATGACAAAGGAGATCATTGATGTGGAAGAGATTAGATAGATAGAGGAAGAGACAAGTAAAACTATAGCACATAATTCAATACAGGAAGAAATTGCAACGGGTCTAATCAAGGAGATGGGAGGAAGTTCACACCTACAAGAGGAAGAGGAAAGTACTCCACCACAAAAAATGGATAGAGAACTTCAAGCAACTTTTTTGCTTAAGGTACCATAATTTGGCATCCTAAATGAAGAAGGAGAAGATACGAATGACCAAGTGGACCATTTCTTGAAATAGGTTTGTGATATGTTCACTAGTACCCGATTGCAGTTTCACATAGGTTATGTTGGGTAGCTAAAAAGTGGAGGAGAAGACCTTCAATGAGATGGAAAAGTTCATGGAGTGGGTATGCATTGAGAACTAAACATAAATAATATCCCATATTCATGCACAACACCCATGGCAGTTACCTAGGGGAGAGGTAAAAAGTATGTTGGGAATTATGGATTTACTGGAAGGAGGAAGGACCAACTATAGAGCATACCCATGGGTGTACTTGGATCTAGATATGAATCAGAGATATCCATTGAACACATTGGATACTAAGTATTAATAGGCATCTCCAGAATTGATCTTCATCCTTCAAAATTTTAATTTCCTAACACAATGGATTGAGTGGCCAATCTTCGGTCTTGAATAGATCTATCAGGCCAAGGAGGCATAAAAGGATGATATGGAAGTATCTCAAAAAGAGATGGATGCAATGGAAGCAAAATAAAAATTTAGTGGGATTAAAGCTAAGGAGAAGTTGAAAAAGGCTAAAGCTAAATGGAATGATATAAAGCTTGCTTATGATGATAAGCTACGCTCGCAAGAACATGAAAAATAACTTATGATCCAACAAGTGGAGGAACAAAAGAAGTGGTTATAGAAACAGGAAGTGCTATTATAGTAATATGCAGTGCAAATAAAATAACAAGAGGAGCAGTTGTATTTGTACAATCAACAACTCTAGAAAAAAGCAAAACAACTGGTAATCCAAAAAGAGCAATTGGACAAGAATAAGGACTAGTTGAAGGTATCTAAAGGACAACTACAGATGAAGGACCACAAAATAGAAGAGATGACAAAATATGCCAAGTGCTATAATGACATGATTATGGTCATAAAGCACAACTCTAGGTTAAGGAAGAGCTTTAGTTAGCCCACCATATTGAATTATGATAATGCAATAGTGTCATTGCAGAGAAGGATGAGGAACTGGCTATTGTAACCTAGATAGAGGCAACATTAAAGGAAAAACTACCCAAGGGCACATCTGAAAGAGAAAAGGAGTTATTACAGCTCTTGGATACTATAGAGAAATAGGCCAATAAGTATGGGTTGAAGACTGTAGAACTCAGTAACTACACAACCAAGTTATAGAGTGATCATGCTATTCTTCATGTACAACTTCAAGATATCTAGCAAGACTAGGCAACCAAGACTAAGACAACCGAGTTGGCAAGGACACCGACTGATGTAAAGGGAGGGTAGATGTAGGAAGCAAATCCACCTCCCAAAAGAAAAAGAAATAAGTTTGGATTTGCATAATTTTGTCATTTTTATCAAATGTAATTGCACAATGTACGATTGTAAAATGTACAATTGGATTTAATTGTACAATTTCATAAATGTGCAATTAGAAGTCAAATGAAATTAAGTTGAAATGTGCATTTAGGTTAATTTGATAAAAATCAAATTAGACTTAGGGAAACCTTAATGCAATTTATTGGTTTATGGGAAGGTAGTTGTGAATATTGGTTGTCTGAGAAACTACTTTGGAATAGCCTGGGAAAGCATTATAAATCCCCCCATTCAATTTTTTAGGGTTGTTCTTGATAGTTGTCGATTATTGTTCATACTTATAGGAGAATGGTTCATTATTGCCATTGATTGATCAATTGTTTATGCCTAGTGAGAGATTGTTGTTCATGATATATTATGATTGTACATTGTGTTGAGTATTGTTTATGCTAATATTATCAGTGAATATGGATTGTACATCCTATACAATTATGATCAGATTATTATGTTCAGGAAATAACCCACAATGGATTTGAGATATTGATGATTCCTAAAAACTTGTGTTATCATTGTGAATGCATAAAAAATTGAATGGTTGCTATTGCAAGTGATATGGAGACATTTACATGCTGTTGTACAATTTTTGGGAATGCACAATAAGTCATATGGATGGCAAGAGTCATAAACAATTTTTATGGACTTGCATGTTAGCAAACTAGGTTGATAATTGCCCCATAAAAATAAATTATTCTTTGGAAAGACTTGGAGTGTGAGTTGGAAAATGTACAACTATACAATTGCAATAGGGGTTTTGTGAAACCTCACAATCATCCAAATAAACCATACAAGTGAGCAATTACTCCATTTTGGGATTGCATTTGCATAGTTGACTTGGTCAAAGGTGGAAAATGAGGATTTAGAAGTGAACGATTACAAAATTGTTTAGTTTGAGTTGCAAAATGACTTCCAACAAATTGTACAAGTGGAAAATCATACATTTCAAGATTTTGTATGATTTGGAATTGTACAAGCAATTTTGTGAGTTTTGTAAATCGTTCAGTAGCAAATTGTACACCTAAACGGTTTGGGCCACTCTAGTTACAAAGTATTAGGATTCATCCCAAAACCTTCCAATTCACCTTCCCCTTTAAGAATAATCCCCCCTGTGCTACATATAACACACCCTCATAGTCACCTTGGCTCCTAGTGGATCCAGCCAAGAATCATACATGATAGGGCAATTTTCCCCCTCTACATAGTACATAGTTCATTGTACATAAGAGTTCTCCCAAGGAGGGTTATTACATACTACCCCCTTGGACTAAACATAGTCCTTTGTGTTTTTACCTATAAAATAGTACATAAAATAATTTTATTCAAATAAGTATGAAAATTGTTCTCATTTATTTAACATTTTCCCACGTAACATTGTTCTCAAAAAATTGGTTCCATTGGACCTTAAATTGATCTAGGGTCCTTTTAATCAACATCTTGGAATGAAACCATAGGATATTAATTGGTCTCACCTCAATGGATAATGGATCTACCATCTGTAACTTAGAAATATTCCACACGTGAGTAGGATCGACAACATATTTCCTAAGTAGGTATATGTGAAAAGTATCATGGATATTTGATAGGTTGGGTAGTAAAGCAAGCCTATAGGCTACTGGGCTAATATTATCAATGATCTCAAAACTTCCAACATAGCGAGGATCCAATTTGGTTGACTTGATGGGTTTAATTGAGGATCCAAACTAGTACACTATAAAAGTGGAAGATATACGTATATTAGTTATATTACCCAAAGTACAATTGGTCAATGCACTATAAATATAGTACTAGAATGAGTATATACTTGTAAAATAATGGTTGTACACATGAAGCATTTTGCATGTGTGATTTCTCTCTCCAAGTGGTTTTTTCTATCTACTCGTTTATGAAGGGTTAGATCTTCAAGTTTTGAAGCTAAGATGGGGTATACATATAATGTCACTTGGTTGGATGGTAAAGCCCCCAAAATATTCCTTATCTCCTTCAAAAATTAGTTCAACTCGAGAATAATATATGGAATGGAACAAATTATCTTATAAAATACAAACAAAAATCAGGTACTTTGTGATGAAAGAATAAATACATTATGCATTTTATGTCAAGTTTATCTACATAGTGTAGTAAAAATTCACTACACCAAGGAGGAATTTTTGCCTTGGCCAATTTTGCAGGTTGGCCTTGGTGAAAGATAGGCAAGTGGAAGAAAGGTTGGAGCAAATATGTGTTGTCAATTTTGAAATTAGTGAATAATGTTGGTTTGCACAAAAAAGCTTTGTTAAAAGATTTCAAAGTTGTGCAAGCCATACAATCTATTTATCAATGACCGACACCAAGAGAGGGTGAAATGCCACAAAGACCCTTCAAAGCCACACACACCATTGAATTGGTTAATCTAATAGTAGACACTAATTTTTAAAGAATACTGAGTTGTGGAGAGAGCAAAGGAGTGAACACCATTGATTTTTTAGATCTATGATGGGTGCTAATCCTAGGGAAGATGAGTAAGGAAGAAACATTAGAGATTTGTAGGCCATTGATTACTCTTATGATGGCTTATGCCATTTCATAATATTACCAATAATGTTGTTGGAAAAAAACTATGCCATTGGTTGAGACTTGGACAAATGATGAAGACATTAATGACCCATAGAGGAAGTTCCATAAAAGCCTACATTCAATAGGGGTCCATTGTTGATCTTTTAAAGAACAAGATTCAAAGATCCATGGAGACCAAATATGGAAATAAAAGACACTTAGATCTTGAAACTCTATTAACTATCCAATTTTGGTGATTAATAGCCCAAAAAGGAACACATATAAGAAAAGGAATAGGAGGATCTCTTCCATTTGTCCAATCAAAAGGAAAAAATCCTACCCCAACAAGTCTAAATTATAGAAAAAATAGGAATTTTATTTCAAAGGTAGCATCTAGGAACGATATCCCAAGAGAAGGGAAAAGGGACTCATAAATAGAGCATTTATAAAAGAACCTTGGGTTCACCTACTAACACCATTTGGACATGACATTCCAAGAAAAATTGGCTAGAATATTAAAGATAGTAGTAGATGTAGTTCTAGTTTCAAAGGTCCTAAAACCTTTGGCATTGATGGCTCGAGTTCCAGAGGTCTTGAAACCAACAACATTGAAGGTAAACCAATCTCTCACTTGATTTAGGGAAGAGATTTTGAATAACTTGTGCATTTTTTTTGGGGGAAAACCCTAATCTTGGTATATAAATAGTAATTTTATTTTCATTATAGGCATAAAAAAATACTTACTCCTACCTAGTACCTGGTATTCTTTGTATTTCCTTTCATTTTTATTCTATTTATATACTGGAATCAAGCCTTAAGTCATTTTATTAATCAAATTTGAACCTCTTTTGGTCTGACATCTCTATAAAATAAAGAATTTATGAAGAATAAAGGAAGTTGTGACTAATTTTGATCTATCTTGGTTCTAGTATTCATCTTATATTTGAATTCTTAGATGTTGAGAGCTTATTCAATTTCTAATTGTTAGTAGATGATGCATATTTTCATTTAGTTCAATATGCATAGAAGAATATTTGGTCTTTAACACATTACCTCTATAGCTTAGGTTTTATTTCCCCCATTTACTTTCTACACATCTTTCTCCTTTTTATCTAATGAATGCAAGTAGTGTAGCATGTAGTGTAGGAAAAATGTGTTGAATATCATCTCACATGAGAAGACAACCTTAGAGAAATATCAAAGGTTGTCTCATGAGTGCATCCCATTCCCTTGGAGCTTCTCGATTATAGCTCTAAAAACTAGGTGTGAGTGTTAAAGATGCCTAACAAGCGACTACAACATTTTGAGAGACCAATAGTTTTGTTTGGCATACACAACAAGATGAGCTATTTGCCATATGTATTTGATAGATTATGGTTAATATATCAACCGGTTGGCTTGTTGAAGCACAAGAATATTCACTTGGAAACTCCACTAAAGAAGAAGACCCAAAAATAGCCATCGTGCACACATAGTAGTTTTTTAACATGCACTAAAAAAGAGATCAAATTAAGATTTTTGTGAAGATATTAGTATATTTCCTTGTTGAAGCATTAAAAAATTTTAATTAGCAACTCCACTAAGCACAAAGGACCCAAAATTTTATGAGTGAAAGACTTGTCACTAGATATTTTGCAAGAAAATCTACAAACGTTGGTGCTATCTCCAATCCAAGTACCTAGAAGGAGATCCCAATGTTAAAACATGGCTATAAATTAACCTTTAAGAATGTACCTAACTTGGAATTATAGAGGCACCATGATACCACTCATCCTCTTGCGACAGGGACCCAATCCCAACCTCAACTTTAAAATTGTGTCTATACTTCATCAACAAGGATGTGACGATGCATATAGAGTGTTTGCATTGCATGGTGAGCTTGTACACTGTCCACTACATTAAGAAGTAGAACATGGCTCTTAGTCTACTAGCAACCTCTTTTATAAGAAAGACATAAGAGTGGTACTTGAGTTTGACCCTACTTTCAATTAGCATCTAGGACCAACTCATAGATATTCTATTTAATAGATTTAGAGAAAATATAAAAGTGCATCCCTCTTGGAGAAGCTAACAACCATCAAAAGAGCATTAATGAAGATAATTGATAACTTCAACACCTTGGTAAAAAATCCTTTATGAGATCCATCCTCTCCCAATTATGGTATTCATTTACTATCTAAAGGTTACGAATTTAGAAATAACTATGATGGTCAAGTCCAAATGAGGTAACTCCTTGTTTACAACATATAAAATAGCCATCCAAGTCAAAATAAATTAATCTAGATAGGAAGGCTAGCTCCTTGGCTACCCATTCCCCTATTACCAAGCATCCAATTACCATTTCACCTACTTATAGCAGTTCAACCCATCTCTTTCCATCCTAATCCAATGAATCCCATGAATGCTCAAAATTATTTGCCTTATCCCTAGTACCCATCTATAAGTCTTTACTCTTCTAAGCTAGATGAAATGAGGAGCCTAATAAGAATGATCTTTAACAAGGTTAGAACCCTTAAAATATAGTTATTACCTAGAGGTTTCCATATTAGAACTATCTAAGACCTCCATTTAAACAAAATGGCTAGGGTTATAAGCTCCTCCAAATGGGTATCAAGGCTCTAATTTTTATGCTAACAAGTATACAAGCCATACCCAAAGCTCAAACCAATATATAGTACCCATGCTATCTCCATTACAGATATGGTCTTTATGGACCCTAATTCATGGTAATAACCTATCTTGAGGCCTATGCTTATCCTAAGAGCCATCTAAAACAAGCCATGCCAACACCAAATGAAGCTACACATACCTATCCATCTACTTCCTACATAGTGGTGTATGTGCAAGTGTTGAGAAGGAAAAGGTATATTTGGTATCTAACCCCAAAGCTCTCTTCTAAGAGCAAGTCCTGCTCCTCAAGAAAAAACTCTAATAACATGGGATAAGGAGAAGGTATATTTGGTATCTAATGGAGTAAACATTTTGGCACTCAAGAAGCCACAAGTTCAATCAAACTATATGGCATGGGCTAAGAGGAAGGTAATGGAGGAGTAGGGAAGGGATGATCTAGTGAGCCTCAATACCTAAGGCAAACTAGTAGATTTGAGAAAATGCATCTCCCTAATAGTCACATTAAACCTAAATGTGCAGAACCTTTTGGTGGCCACTAGAAGAAATGTTTTACAAGCTTTGAGGTAGTGTGTGCTAGTTATTAAACTAGCTAGAGCACCTAATATATAATAAAGATGCCTCGATATCAGTGGGTTCTAAATACAACTTAGAAAGTCCATACTATAAGATCATTCAACATGATGGACCATCTAAATAAGTATACTATAGCCATACCTCTTTGGGATGTCTTGTCAATGCCTACGTAGAGGAAGGATCTGTAAGAAGAGTCGAAGAAATAGAAGGCATTGGAAAAAAAAAAGCCATTGATGGTCCTACATATATTTGGTACTAGAGTGGTCTAAGCCAAACCAATGTTGTTTTACACAACCTCATTTTATGAATACAAATTGATCCACAACTACATGGTAGACTCTAGGTCAAGTACCTCGATTATGCCCAAAAGCATGGTTGGTGTATTGGGACTAGAATATGATCCTATCAACAACATGGCAGTTTAACTAGATGGTAATCCTATGCAAATATTTGGGTAGTAAAATATATTTTTCTCATATGGTAAGATTTCCCAAATCTCATGGTCTAGTAGGACAATTTGATAATCAAACTCCCAGTCACTTTGAAATCTCCTTGTCTAGGGACTTCACCACTAATATAGGAAGATACCTATATTTGGAGTGGATGCACATGCTACTAAGGACCAAATATGGGACTAAGATAATAATTCCATCAAATCTCCTCTATATGTACCATGTGGGGCATGTGCTCTCAATCATGCTTCAAGTAGAGCAAAACTACATTACAGAGGAAGGGTAGTTTGGATTAGACTTATTTATTGATGAAGTACACCCCTCTATCCTCAATGATTAGATGGAACAATAGGAAACTAAGACATAGGATATATATTCCCGTGGGGCATTTGAGTAGGTATTAATGGGTTGAAAATCTATATCTAGTCACTCTATAATATATTTTGTACAAGACAAACAAATTGATTTTATTTGGAATTATGGTTTAGTTGTTTTCCATAGTAGGTTCATATTTAGGTGATGGATCCACATCATTGATTGAGGGTATACATTAAGTCAAGGGATTGTAGAGAATCATAATGTGTTAAAGATTAAAATTGAAACTACAGGATATTCCTTGCCATTGAAATCCATGGGTTGGTCAAAATCAATGACCCATACAAATCCTAAAGTGTTTAAACAAAGGCTCTTCTTCCAAATCAACAATAGTCATTGGATGACCTCAAATGTGGTTGATGTTGGCATGTTGGAGGTGGCTAAATTTTTTTATAATGTTATTTTTTATTTGGTTAAGGAGGTTAAACCTATTGGGTGTGGTGAATCTAAATATTTCTTCTTGCCTCCTCTAGACCCTTCTAGTGTTATCACCAATCCATCCTTTGTTGCTCTGGTCAGACCTTCGAAGGATGTTTTTTTATCCTCTTCAAAGGAGGAGATGTCTAAGAAGAAAAATATACTCTTAAGAAGTCAAAGCCAAGAACCTTATTTTGAAGTATTGGATGTTGATCTCTATGTGGATATGTCTAAATATTAGGGTCTTATCCCTATAGTTGTCTATATTTTTTTATCTATTGGTCGGTTGTTATTTGGTTCTCTAGTTGTGCTTTTATTTGTTGGGGAGTTTGACATCTCTATAGCTTTGCTTTGTTCTTCTATCTTGGATTTGAGTAGATTTTTGGTTTTGTTTTTTGACTATCTCTACTTGAGATTGATCCTCTTTGTTTTTTCTTTGAAAAAAGGTTTGTGGATTCATTTCAAAAACTTTTTTTGGCCCATATTATAAAAAAATATAGTCATTGGATCGCTAGGTTCACAAGATACATGGTGAGCTAGCACTCAAGTAAGAGCGACAAGAGAATATTTGAAACCCTGCTAAGAATAAGTTATTTGATCAAGCCAACAATGGTTGATGTTTTTCACCAAAGTAATGAATGTAGATACCCCTCCAAAGTAGCGATGATCATCAAATCATTAAGAGGATACATGGTATATTTATGCTCAATCAAGAGACATCAGGGGTAATCTTGAGTCTAGGTTAACATGTATTATCTAATTAATATCATCAATAGGTGGCATCATTTGATACAAAAATATCTCTCCAAGTCCTAACCACCATTAGAGGTTAGATCCCATGAGTTGTTCGATCTTCGAAAAACATATCCCTACATAAGTGTTTTTCACACTTAGTTAAATCTAATGTCAATCATACAAGGATATTTTTAAACATGATATCACACCGTTGAAGGTGACATATGATGGGTTCATTCTTAATTGTGAGGCAATGAAGGGAATCCTATGACTAAAACAACACAAAACATCCAATCAAATCAATTAATGAATTACCTTTTTTTCCCAAGTAGAAGAAAAAATGGCTCCTCAAAATAACACCAACCATCTAATGGACCAATAATGGAAGCCTCCTTGCTGACTAATTAGAAAAAAGGTGGTGATTTGAATTTTTGTAATGTGATTTGATGATAAAATGTGGTAACATCCTTTTTCCAAACATGCATGGGGAAGGAGAATCTTGCATGACATGAATTTGGTACATTAGGAGAATTACCAATCCCTTTGCACTAGATTTATAAGATAGTATAAAGAAATGCATGCATAAAAAATCATTGCCAAAATGGTAGTAGTTGGCATCAAAGAACAAAGATTCAATACTTAAAGAAAAGTGGTGATCTTCCTCCTTTGACTCCACAAAAAAGGAAATTTATTTGAATCATGCAAACTCAATATTAGGGAAGGTGGCAAACAATTTTTTCCTACCTTGGAGAAAGGGAAAGAATACATTCATGTAGGGTGGATTTAGTGTAGGAAGGTTCCCTGATCCTAGAGGAGAAAGTTTTTAAAAGATCTTACCTTTATTTTTCCCATTGATTCTTGAGTATCCAAGCAAACAAAATCCCAAAGAGCATAGTTGCAAATTTAATCCAGATAAATTAGGTCCACTAGCATAGAAGTATCCAAAATACCATGGAGAAGAAGAAGATTATCACCCATACACCAATAAATAGAGTCAGTCCATCCACTGTTTTTCCTATGAGAATGGCTATAGCCTTTCCCTTCATCTCAAGTTGAGAAACACTAGTTAGAGATTACGAAGTTACAACTCTTAAGTAGGTGAAGGACTTGATAGATAGGGTTGTGGACCCCAAATTGTATAAGAGAGCCAAGAACCTAAGGGAAGGTGTGTGGTAGAGGTTCAATTCTAGAGAACTCAAAATTTTTAGTGTATGAATTTGGAGTAGCACCCTAACACAATACATGGTGTCTAAGGTGCACAATTACTATGAGCTAGTGGCTACATGCATGGAATACTATGACACCCAGGCCTAGGAGATCTAGTTGCACGATGGAATTTTTAGAGTCATTGTCACTACCCATATCACCCTAGATGATCCTATGAGCAGAGACAAGCAAGCTTGGTGTAAATTTTAAGAATGCCCATAAGATATTATGATAGTATACAAGATAATCCAGGTTTTCTATTTGATGAATGCAACATCAAGGACACCATGCTATCAAATTATGATGAATTATCTAGATTCAAGGACACCAAAAATTTTAAATTTTCTTCATTTTTCCCATCTGATTCTATTTTAGAACCCTTGTGGTATATCCTAGGTTATTTAAAGAGCAAATAAATGAGTCTAGTCATGATTTTCCTATTTCCTTTTAGATGGAGGTCCTGAGAAAAACCTCCTCCTATTATAATTTTGTGGAAAATATTTTGGCCCCAATCCTAGTAGCTCTAAGAAAGTGTAAGCCAAAGCACCTCTCGATGGCTAGTATCAAATTTTTGTATGGGAAACATAGAGGACACCGATATTTCATGGAGGATATCATTATTTTTAGAATGCATATTTTTAATAAGCTAGTATATTAGCTACCTAAGTACATGTCAAAAAGAGGTTTTGCATTGAAGTTGTTTTATAGATGTATTTGATTGATACAATATATAGAAGTGGGAAGGGTAATATAAGCATATATAAGTTTCCCCTTAGCTTTGGTGGAGTAAAAATAACAATTGAAAAGGATTCCTCTCTCCTAGAGGATAAACTGAGAGATCTGAGGCTCAACGTGATGCCAAGGGCTAGCTAGAATCAAGAGTTCAACTAAGTTCATACACAAACCTAGACCAAACACAAAGATCCTGAAGAACCCAGTAGAAGAGGTAGATGCACAACCAACCAAAAATAAATTTTAAGCACCTACAATAGCCAAGGTATTATGATATCTTCTATGAGAAGAAGCACCGTGCAAACCCACAAGTCCGAATTAGTTCCAAAAAGAAATAGATTTTTAAAGAAGCACTAGAAGGAGGTAAAGATCAATTCATGGTGGAAAATTTATCAAGAATTTTGAGACACTACAATGGATTACGATGACCTAGACAAAGATGAATTTTTAGTGAGTTGTACAACCAAGAACACTCAGACACTAAAAGCACTCCCTTAGATGAAGATGAATAGAAGGAGATAAAAAATGTGTTGCCCCAAAAGGAAGAAATGGTAGAGGTAATGGAAAAATAAATTGTCCATGTAAAGGATTCCTTATCAAATATCAAAAAAGATCTAGCCTCTACCTCTCCTCAGTGATCTCTTGCAACAGTAGAAACATCACCACAAATAGCCCAATAGGTGACACATCAAGAAGGGAAGAGAGAGTTGGCCTATGGTGTGAGACCTCCACCATAAAAGATGAGATAGGAGGATACCTCATGGATGCTACTACAAGCTACATCAACTCCAACATCCAATATTTTTACCATATTTATTACACTTTTATTCTAGCTACTAGTTAATGACCTCCCTAGTCTTCCATTATTTCAGCCCCCTTGGCCTCCATGAAAAGTTATCCAAACACATAAGCTAATAATTCTCATATTTTTTTGTAGCCTCCATTTAGGTGGGGTCCCATTTGTAACCTCTAAATTCATCATCCCCATTGCTTTCACCCTTGCCACCCTATATGTAGATCCTTAAACCATTACGTTGGAAGGATGTTTTCCTCCTCTCTTCACCTCTCCACCTCCCTTACATTTCCCATTCTTTATACCATTAACCCTAACTTTGGCTCCATGGGGATAGCCAATAAGCAAACAAGCTCCTCCTCTTGCATCTGGTGCACTATGATTATTAAAAAAAGAGAGGATAAGATGTCATAGTACATCTTGAACAAAGAAGATAAAAGAGCTACAACCCATAGAGAAAATAATGAGGATCCATTTTGATCCTAGAGAAAAATGATGACTTAGACTATCTCAAGATAGAATGGAAAATGCAAGACCAAAGACCAAGGCTACCTATTTGTAGAAATAGGGCTCAATATCAAATATGATCAGGCCAAATACAAGGTAGAGTTCATAGAATTAATCAATAATATCATATGCCATGAATACCTATACCTCAAGAAAAAGTTGAAAAAATAGAAAAATAACTTGAAGAGTTAAAAACTATCCTTAGGAACTCCTAGTTGGTGATAAAAATAATCCAAAACTAGATGGACTATTTGGAAAGCATACAAGTGCTAACTTCTCTCTTAGATGAGAAATGAAACAAGAACCAAAGCCTAGTTAATCAACTTTCCATCTAAAATATGAGCTTAATAAAGAAAGGATCAACTTTCAAAAAAGACTCATAGAGGGGAGGAAGAAAAATGCAAGAATAAAGTAGTACGACGGGGTGAAAAGACTAATCACAGATGTTTGTTTGGCATATTGGGACGGCATAACCAAAGCCACATCCTCATTATCCTAGACACTCAAATTCATTGATGTAGACACCATGGAAAACATCCAAATAATCTAGGAGGTTAAGCTAACCTTAACTACTACCTTCAAGGGTTTAGTCAAAGCAAAATGGTACAAGATAACACTAGCCACCTAATCCAATCAAGAGCTAGCAACTATAGGTATTCAATATTGAGAAGTAGTGGTGCAAATAGTGTTGAACATATGTAAAAGAATAGGCTACATAAAAATACCAAACCTAAATAAGCATCCTAACCACTATAGTTGCAAACCTAAGGGGTTACATTGACTACTTAATTCAAAAGGGTCTATCCTCCCCTAAACATTAGATAATAATCTCCTTTTGGAGTAGGAGTATACATAGTTTCTTAAACAACAAAAATAGGGTCAAACAGGTTCAAACAAATGGTCATATCCCCCTCCTTCAGAGGAAGTAGCACAAGTCATCGGGTCCCTCTTGGAGCTTGAGGTGCATATTCAAGAGGTCATGGATATAATAATAATCTTCTCAAATGACAACCACTTGGAGATCCAAATATGCTACTACCAGTACCAAAAAGTATTGCTACCCTTAGATGAAAAGTGGGGAGAAAAAAAGGCCTTGATGGACAAATTATTCTCTTAATAGCCCTACATCATTTCTTTATTTATTTTATTCTTCATATTATTTCTTCATTATATCCCCAATTATTTCCATCTTTCATTCTTTCATTTGAATTTGAGCCTAATGAATAAGGCCATAAATCTTTCTGCAATTCTTATCTCCAATAAGCAAATGATCCCTTGTGAGCCACTAGAACTATAACAATAATTCACTACACCAAGGAGGAATTTTTGCCTCAACCAAATTTTATAGGTTGACCTTTGTGGAAGATAGGACAACGAAATAAATATAGGAGTAAAGGTGCACTATAAATTTTAAAATCAATAGCAGATACTAGTTTGCATGGAAAATATTCATTAAAATATTTTGAAGCCATGTAAGCCATCTGATCTTTTAATCAATGGTTGATGAAAATTAAGAGGGTGAAAGGCCACAAAGACTCTCCAAATCTATGTGCACCATTGAATTGGTTAATCTAATGGTGGACACTAATTTTTGAATAACATTGAGTTGTGGAGAGAGCAAAGGAGCATGTACCATTAGTTTTCTAGATCTATGACAGACACTAATCCTAGGGAAGATGAGTAGATGAGGAACCTTGGAGCTTCCTAGGCCATTGATTGCTCATATGATAACCCATTCCATTTCATAAGATTGCCAATAGATTTTTCAAAATAAAACAATGCCATTGGTTGAGACTTGGACACATGACAAAGATATTAATGACCCATAGAGGAAGTGAGAAGCTTTTCCATCAAAGCCCAAATTCAATACGGATCCACCATCGATCTTGGGAAGAATAAGATCTAACAAACCATAGATATTGAATATGGATATCAAATATACTTAGATCCTGAACCCACACTAATCATAAAATTTTGATAATCAATTGCCCAAAAGAGAACATATAAATAGGAAAAGGAACAAGAGAAGCTCTACCATTTATCTGAATGAAAGGGAAACATCCCAGTCTAATAAATATCAATTTTAGAAAAGGCAAAAATATTCTTTCAACGGTAGCAGTTATGCATGATCTCCTAAGAGAAGGTAGAGGGAATCATAAATGAAGCATTTGTAGAAGAGCATTGGGTTCACCTACCAGTACCATTTGTATGTGGCATTCCAAGAAAAGAAATAGGAATATTAAATATAGTAGCAAAGGTAGCCCCAGTTTTAGAGGTCCTAAACCCTTCAACATTAGTAGCTCAAGTTTTAGATGCCTTAAAGCCATCAACATTGAATGTGGGCCAATATTTCACTTGATTTAAGGAGGATATTTTGAATCGCTTATGTAATTTGAGGGGGAAAAACCCAATCCTTGTAGATAAATAATAGTTTTATTTTCATTATAGACATAGGAAACTTCTTACTCATGCCTAATACCTAGCTTTGTTTGTATTTAGTTTCACTTTTCTTCTATGTATATGCTAGACTCGAGCCTTGAGTCATTTTGTTAATCAACATTAGACCTCTTTTGGTCTAACCTCTCTATAAAAATAAAAAAAATTATGATTAATAAAGGAATATGTGACTAATCTTGCTATGTCCTAGTTCTATTATTCATCTTATGCACAAATGCTTAGATATTATATTGAGACCATGTTCACTTTTTAGATGTTAGTGGATGATGCATGTGTTCATTTAGTTCAATATGCATAAAAGAATATTTGATATTTGGTGCATCACCTCCATAGCTTAGGTCTTATTTTCTATATTTATTTTCCATAAATATCTCTCTTTTCCCTAATAAATGCACGTAGTATAGCAAATAGCATAGGAACAACATGTTGAAGATCATATCACACAAGGAGCCAACCTCAATAAAATTTGGAATGCTGTCCCATGAGTGCATTTTGCACCCATAAAGTTTCCTGATTGTGGCTCTCAATATGAGGTATGAGTTTCAGAGATGCCTGACAAGCAACTACAACATTCTGAGAGTCTAACACACAATTGAATGTTGTAGCTAGAATAAAAAACTATCCTTTTGATTAGTCACCATGTTTCTTATTTAGTACATCTTGTAATGAATAAATATAGGTTATTTGATATTTTACTTGAAATTCTTTTTTTCAATTGGTTATATGGGATTGAAATGGGCCCCACCCGTATTACATCATCACCACATAGTGGTATTACAACAATGCTTGAATATTATCCATGTATCGGTTGGGAATATTTGAAGCTTGATCTCCTCTTTAAATGTTGGGGAATCTAATTGGTTGAGTTAATGCCACTTGATATTTTACTTGAACTTGTTGCAAATTTATTAGAAAATATTGCATGTATGAGGTAGTTAAATTAAATGAATAAATACTTTTTGCTTATTTATAACTAGAACTTTAAAAACTTGAACTTATATGGCATACATTAGAATCTATAGTTAAAACTTTGATGGATATGTTGAAAGTTATTTTATGCAAGATGTAGTTTACATCGAATTAGTAATTGATCCTTGATTTTTTAAAAAATTGAACTTATATGGCATACATTAGAATCTATGGTATAACTTGAATTAAATGAATGTTATTGATTGAGAGTAAATCTAACCCTTAGATGAAATTGTTGGCTTTTAAATCAGATTATCACAAGTCCCAAATAACCAAGACCTTGAGTAGACTCAAATATTAAAGCAACTTAATATAAATGGCCAATATCATTTATGCAATAACATGAATAAAACTTACAATAATATTACTCAAATATTGTATGTAAGCTTTACTTAATCTTCATTTGATTTTCTAATCTTCGATACAATACATGGATTTTTGTCTCCATAATATAACCTTAGAAAGGTGAATTTTGGATTCTTTGACTATTGCTCTCCTCACATATCCAGGAGATGCAACCTTTCCTATTCCAAACATAAGATAAGTCTCTCATGCCTCTTGGATTCTCATATTGCCACTTGTATACATGACTCTTGACTCTCTATTTACTCTTTGCACACTTTATTCTATGACACTTGCATGCTTCTACTTGCACAGTTGCACACTTTACTACATGACACTTGTGTACACACTTGCACACATTATTAAATGACACTTGTGCACATCATACACATAGACACATACATAAGGAAAAATATAAATCACACTCCTAAACTATAGACTCACACCCTAATCTATTACATATTTACATTTGTACCATCAAGGTACCATGGGGGTACATTAGCATATACCAAATAATGTAATATTCTATAATAGAAATTATGTGAGTAGTTGACTATTACATGACACCCGTACAAGATAATCACTAAAGGATAAGCATGTGCTTATACTAGCTCAATAATTTTTAAAATGTCTCTTGATATAAATGTGATTATTTGATTGGAATAATTATTATAATTAAACTTGAATCACTTCTTATCCATAAATTGACAATAAAATCTAAATATATAATATAGTAATACTTGACTAACATAAAATCTATAATTAAAATAAAGTGTAAATTGACCATGAGGTTCTTTATAGCTACTTGATAATAACTTGAAGCTTAAACCTCATAGTGATATGACAACTTGAATAAATGATTGCACTAAGGTACATTATATAGCCCAATGGATACTTATGCTATAAAGCACCTTGATGAATCTCTTGGGGCCATTATGGTCATTGAAATTAGATATACTTCATCAAATCTAGACATCGTGGATCTCTAGGACTAACAGAGGTTGGAAATCCTTAATCACTCTAAGTTTAGTAATCTAGGGACCTTGTGGATCATACTACTATTAATATTAATTTGTAAAATTCATTAGTATGATATGATTCAGCTTTGAATTTTTTTATAATGTTAAGTAAATTATCTAAAACTGGAAAATAAATTTTAATAAACCATTATAGGGATTAATATTACATATGGTATGAGATACCAAATATTATAATGGGTTCATCCATGCTTCTAGGTAAAATGTTTGAGATTATCATATCTATTAGAATTGATAAGGAAACCAACAAAACTGATCTATTGATAAACTTGATGAAAGAAATATAGGATAGAATAACTCTGCTTGAAAATAAAGGTCTTAGTGACTCTCATTTTGAAAATAGAGGACCTTATAAAAAGAAAGTGGAAGTAGGGATCAATAGGTTTCTAGCTAGGTAGAGTAATTCCACAATGAGAACCATGTACCAAATATAACCTCTTTTAAAATTAAATTGTCTAAATACCTCAAGAAGATTACTCCTCCAAACTATGATGGACATATCACTTGAGATAGAGTAGAGATATGGATAATTGAGAGAAGGTGATAGATCTAGAAGAAGCAATCAGAAGAGTGATATCTTACATACCACATAAAATGTATGTAGATGCATGTTTTATTGTGCATGTATTTTGATGATGATTGCATTGCATAACTAATTATTATGATTTTGCATTTCATGTTGTTTAAATTAAATTGCTTGGCTAAATAACATATCTCATTGTCAATTTACAATTTTATATTTAAGCCCATTGCAATAATTTGATGCTATGGTGATATTTTGATTAAATAAATGAAAACTAAAAAACTATATGTCATGGAAAAGTCATATGCCCTTCATGCATTTTTTATAAAGTTTATATGCGTGTGTTTGTGTATTGCTTTATTTAAGATTGGGAAGGGAGAAGATATAATTGTTTCAAATTTTTAAAAGGGTCACCAAAACTTTATCCCACATTGTCACTATTAGGATAGAAAGTATTCTAGAGTAGTCGAGAAGCTTTTAGGGCTTGTTGTCCTTTCTTTATACATCTTGTTAACCACATGGAACATATCATTCATAGGGAGAAGAGAAAGAGTACCTTGTGTAACCACTGAGAATGAGGGATTTTATGGGAATGAATGGAGTGAGAGTAGGATATCAAACAAAGGAAGTTATGGGATATGGGAAGAACTTATAAAAATAGGAAAATAACTTCAAATATACCATGTTTAGTCAATTTTTAATTTGAAAGCAATGAAAATAGGAATGCTATTATTTTCCTATGAATAAAACGTGGTTGTGCATTCAAAGAAATTATTAATGCATAAGAATAAGGTTATTTTAAAAAAATATGAAGGTTATTATGTTACATTCCTGTAAAATTTTAAACTTATGTTTAAATCATAATGAAATTCATTTTGCATAATTGAAATCGTAATGGTGTTGTGAGAAATATCCTAAAATCCATTAAACTAAAGAAATATTGGTGAATAATAAGAACTTCCTAGTTTGGAAAATCTTGTTTTTAGTCTAAAATATTTATGTGATATAAATGTCACATAAAGGGTTTCCATTAGATAGACATTATATATTCTTCTTTTGCATTTATGGGAACTCTTATTTTTACATTTTAGGGCATTCCTTTTATAGGTGATTGTATATGATTTTGTTAATAGGAGGAAATATTTCCCTTGGACTATTGCATGGTATACAAATCAAAGTACTTCGTATTCCTTAAATTATGGGTTGAATGACACTTTCCAAATATCTATAGCTCTTCTATAGCTATCAAGAAAAATAAAGCAAGAAACCTTGTTGAACATTTTAAAGTAGTGTGACATATTACCCATGTACTATGATATTGGGAATTATGGAGTTGATCTTGTTGTGGTAAATTGTAAATCTACTCTACTTAGCTTGGTTGTGCTTATTTTTTAATGCAATTTAATATTTTTTCTATAAGATGAAAATATTATGGAACTTAATTTGAATGTGCAAGTCCTTTCCATTTTGTAAAATTCAAACATGTTGAATTCATCTTGGATAACATGTTTTAATATTACACTATCAATTCTATTTTACAATGGTTGAATATCATATTAATATAATCATCATAACTAGATTGTAGCACAACTTTAGAAGCATGGAATTTATATGAATTATAAATATTATATTTTTATTTGTGAATGAGTGAATGAACGCTTAGGAGGTGGAGAGAAATGGTTAGTAGACAACCATGGGTTGGTGGATAAACCAATACACCATGAAAGTGGGAAATATATGCAAAATAATTGCATTCCACAAAGTGTAATTAAACATCATATTAGAAACCTAGTAGAAGCATGAGTACATACTCATAAAATCATGGAAATATGCATAGATATTTTTTTACTTATGATCTCTCTAGCTAGGTGGCTCTATGTATCTACTCCTTTGTCAAGGTTCAAAGCTTAAAGTTATAAAATTGATATGGGAATATTCATAAAATATCACTTGGTTGGGTGGTAAAGTGTCTAGACAATGCCTTCTCTCCTCTAAGAATTATTTTATTTTAGGAAGAAGATATGGAATAGAATCAATTGTATTATGAAAGTCAAATTGAACTCATATACTTTTGTGATGAAAGAAAAAATACATTATTTATTTTTATGCCAAGTCTGTGTACATAATTGAATACTGGAGTTGGAATGAAATAAATTATCCTTTTGGTTATTCATGATGTTTCTTATTTAGTACATCTTGTAATAAATGAGTAAAGGTTATCTGCTTATTTAATTAAACGTATAGAAAATATGTTCAAAATTAGTTCATGTATGAGGTAGCTAGCATTGAATGAATAGTTGTTTTTTGATTATTTGAAACTCAAACTTTGGTGGGATACATTAAAAGTTATCTCATGTCTTCCTTGATCATTTAAAAATTGAACTTTTATTGCATACATTAGAAACTAATGCATACATCACACTAAATAAATGTTACTAGCTAACAGGAAACCTAAACATTACATGGAATTATGTGAGTGGTTTGCCATTGCATGATATCCTTGCAAGATAATAGATAAGGATTAACTTGTAGTTATTCTAGCTCAATAATTTTAGTAATATCTCCTTAAGTGAATAAGATCAATATATTAGAACATGACTATCTTGAAATGTAGGGCTTCTTTTATACCCATAACTAAATTGAAACACTTATTGTCCACAAATGGATAGTAAAAACCAAATATACGTTGTAATAATACTTAACTAGCATAAAACTTAAAATTTAAACAAATATTATAAATTGAGCATGATATTGTTTAGAGATACATAAGAAAATATTGAAGCTTGAATATCATAGTGATATGACAACTTCAATAGATGGTTTCATTAATAGAAAATAAACAATCCAATGTATACTTATATTATAAAGGATCTTGATGAATCTATAGGGGAATTGTGATCTTTGAATATGGAGGTATCTTATCAAATTTAGATAGGGAATGGATCTCTAGAATTGAGGGAGGTAAAAAATACTCAGTTACTTTATGTTCATTAAGTTAAGGACCTCATGGATTATACTACTACTGAGATTAGTTTATTAAATTAATTAGTATGATATGATGAAGGCTTGAATTTAAAAAAATAAGTAAATTATCTAAATATGGAATAGGGATTTTATTAAACAATAATAGTTATTGAAAGGGTAATGGTAAAGGTTAAAGTGGTTTTTAATACCCATGAGGCAATAGGCCATATGAGATTATCCTCATGGAGGATGTTGTTTACCTAATATATGGTTATCCAACCATACTTCGATTACCAAAGCATGGTGTACAACACTATATCCCATAGGATTCAAACCTTAGACCTCTATTTAGAATTCCAAAGTCTCAACCATAAGGCCAATTTGTTATTATAATGAATCACTACTACATTATGAGCAATTTCCTAGTTAGTAGATCTAGTACAAGTATACACAAATATTGAGGAAAATATCTTAGAAATTAATTTTTGTCTTTTTTAGCATTATAAGCTATTTATAAGGATTCTACGCTAATTAGTAAGGCATTTAGAGGTATGTAACATTTGAGGTGTATCATTTTTCTAAATATGCCCCCGAATTAGTAGGAGCATAATTTCTCATCCCAAGTAACTCTTGGGTTAATTCTCGTTATAAATAGGATTCATGGGCTTCATTATAAACATATTTTGGTCTTAAGGAAATTAGATCCACACTCTATGAGATCCATATTATAATTTCTATAATTTTGAGAACAATATAGAGATTGTGTGAGACTTTTTGCTTTTCAATAGTGGCACTACTCTTTTAAATTATGGAATACATAGTGATTTTGGCATTGCCTTATTGAATATTTTTAATTATTTATTAGTTTTATTCCATACATATGGGACCATACTATTGTTATTCAATTTTCTCATGTGTTGATTGATCAAACACTCCTTGTTATGGGTATGGTCATATTTAATTTTATATGATTTACAATAACCTCTTCCACCATTACCTTCCATGCATTTAATTTCTATATTTATTTTTTGTTCTTAGATTAAATTAGTTTAGATTATAAATGATAGTGGGAATCTAATCTAAATCCATAGGTTGAAGGAGGCACGATATTCCTTCTTCCCAATTCATTAACAAATTTTTGAGGCACATAAGAAGTTAGAAAATTTCTAAATCAATAGATGTTTTTGGCATTCCCAAAAGGACTAAGAAATTATTTTCAACATTGATATTGAGCCTAACCCTATTCTAAAATTTAAATTTTCATATCTTTTAAAACTATGCATGTAGGTCCGAGGTGTAGACCAATTGGTTCATCCAAACCCCATAAGTGGGGCAGATGTCCAAGGTTCAAATCTCGGGCCTCGTCGAACTGAACGCTTGTCCTTTTCTTGGTGCTGTCAGCGGCGTCAAAGGTTTAAAATGATTGTGGCATGGTGGTTATAGGGGAGGACTACACGAAGATTTGTGTGGCGACTTCCGATGCGGATAACGCAGAATACTATGGCGGCCATAAAATCTAGACAACCTACCCGGATTCATGGCGACTACCGATTCCACCATGTAAATACAAAAAAAAAAAAAAAAAAAACTGTGCATGTAATTTTGTAGGTGCTTCGTAAATAATGACTCTATTTTGAACTTTATTATATCTATAAAATTTTTATGAATTAGCATCAAATTTCATCATGTTTCCTTGGCTTTGGTGCTACATTGAATTTTTACACTAGGGAAAAGTGATTAGCCAAAATTTTAAGGAATTTTATAAAATTTTAGTCTACAAAGTAATTTTCTCCCTCAAAAGCAATTTTCTTGGAAAAATAGAAAAAAAATGTCTTCAATGAATGAATTACCTAGCTTTAGAAAGTGTGTTGCATGGAGATAGAAAAAAATCATCCAATAGGAAACTAAATTTTTTCTAGGTATAGGAAAAGTATTTCAATAAATCAAAAGTAAAATTTTCAAAGTGGTTCACTCTAGCTTTTTCATTCCAAAATTCTCTAAAGCATTTGGAAAGTGATTCACTCTGGCTAATGGAACAATTCATTCTTCTATTCAAAAACTATATTTTCTAACTGAGAAACATTGTCTATGTTGGCACATATGTGGAATGCTTCAAGCTTATGAATACTCACTCAAAAACATAGAAATCAAGCAAATAATTTCATCAAATTAAACTCATTATGTATCAAAGGAAAAATGGGAAAGGGAAAAAGAAGCAACTCATTGCATGGACACACGACAACCTCATCAAATGGAAATGGTCAAATGGATAATTCATCAAATAAAAGTTAGGAATATTAATATACACCCCCTTTGTACTCTAGAGAGTTATATTTCCTTAATCATCCATTGGATACCTTTCCTAGTTTTAAATAAACTTAGGCTTTCATTGGACCTTGTTGTGGCTGATCCACAACGTACCCCAAAATTGGGGACCCACCTTTTTTGCATGTGTTCCAAGAAGACCGAAGAGGCCCATAGGCTAAAGATCAAGGAAAAAAGCAAAATACCACAAGGAGGAAAAGTGTCGCGATATCGTGACATGTTGCACCATCGTGGCCCAAAAAGAAAAAGTGTCGCGATATCGCGACATGTTGCACCATCGCGGCCAAAAGAAAAAGTGTCGCGATATCGCGACATGTTGCACCATCGCGGCCCAAAAAGAAAAAGTGTCACGATATCGCGACATGTTGCACCATCGTGGCCCAGAAAGAAAAAGTGTCGCGATATCACGACATGTTGCACCATCGCGGCCCAAAAGAAAAAGTGTCGCGATATCGCGACATGTTGCACCATCGCGGCCAAAAGAAAAAGTGTCGCGATATCGCGACATGTTGCACCATCGCGGCCAAAAAGAAAAAGTGTCGCGATATCGCGACATGTTGCACCATCGCGGCCTAGAAAGAAAAAGTGTCGTGATATCGCGACATGTTGCACCATCGCGGCCAAAAAAGAAAAAGTGTCGCGATATCGCGACATGTTGCTCCATCACGGCCAAAAATGAAAAGGTGTCACGATATCGCGACATGTTGCTCCATCGTGGCAGAAAAATGAAAAAGTGTCGCGATATCGCGACATGTTGCATTTTTGCGGCCGTACAGGAAAAAGTGTCGCGATATCGCGACATGTTGCATTTTCACGATTCAAAGCATAGAAAGAGGCAAAAGAGAAAAAGTGTCACGATATCGCGACATGTTGCATTTTCGTGACCAAACAAGACAAGAAAGAACAAGAAAAGAAAAGTGTCGCGATATCGCGACATGTTGCATTTTCGCGACCGTACAGGAGAAAGTGTCGCGATATCGCGACATGTTGCATTTTCACGATTCAAAGCATAGAGAGAGGAAAGGGAAAAAGTGTCACGATATCGTGACATGTTGCATTTTCACGGCTAAAAGCAACAGAATATGGAAGGGGCCAAAAGTGTCATGATATCGCGACATGTTACATTTTCACGATTCAAAAGGGGCAGCCAAGCTGAGAAACAAGAAGTGTCACGATATCGCGACATGTTCCAGTTTTGCCAAGGTAACGGACCTGCATAGTGACGTGGACACAAGGACAAAATCTAATGAATAAGACAAAGCGTTACATGATCATTCAAGATGACCGTTACACATGGAGGGAAACGAATGCAAGCCAATGAGGAGAAAACGTAGCGAAGGGCCACAAAATGGAAACCAAAGCACACGCAGTCAGGGAAGGTGAAACGAGCAGCCATCGAAAAGTGAAACGAACCGTCATGGAAGGAGAAGCAATTTGTTCAGAAGTTTAAATACGCCATTCAAAGAGGCCAGAGGGGTCGGAAATTGCTATGAACAGAGTTGCAGATTTGAAGGCGAGAAGGCCATTCTGGACCTGTTTAAGTTGTTTTTCTTCCACAGACTGGTTTGTGAGAACCAGAGATTCTGCTATTGTAAAATGACATATTTTTAATGCAGAAAGTTTTCAGAAATTTGCATCTTGTGGGCAAGAAAGAAGGAGATTTTCTTTGCATGCTATGGATTTAATGTTTATTATTTCATTTTTTTAGGTTTCGAATAAATAGATAATGTTAATGCCATTTTTTTTGGGTTACATTAGGCGAATATTTGAAATCTGAATTTTATTTCGTACCCTAGGAGCCAAAACTTAGTCTATGGGGATTGTGCTTGTTTTGCAAGTCCAATAGGTTAGGTTGCATGCATGGAGACCTCACATCTTCGGTTTTGCCGAAATAGGATAGCATCATACTGAGTGCATTTTATTTTCAGTTTTTCTGCATTTCATTTTCAGTTTTTGCATTTCATTTTTTAGAAAGTTTAACTTATTTAAAATAAACATTTAAAAATTACAAAATCCAAAAAAAACAATGAACAATCACTAAGTTTCAGGGTGAAATAGAACGACATTGCCCCTTGTTTACAGTTACTTGCAATCGCTAAGGTGTTCCAAGCATTTAAATTGAATATCTTTATTGAAGATTACTAATACACAGTTTGCAAATGCTAATACAATGGAGACCTTGGAGAAGTTGTTTGTTTAACTTCTTTGCAAGAGGGGATTTGGAGCCCAAATCCTAAAGGAGAGTGTACTTTCACAATCGGGTGAAAATACCACTCAACAGATTGGCGCTAGAAGGAGGGCCTGATTGTTTTATTTCAGAGTGATTTAAATGCTATAGGGATTTAAATTTTTAATATTTCATGCCCTATTGATTATTATCTTTAGCCCTCTTTTAACAACACAACTTTGTAGTGTTAAAAGGAGGACATTAATTGCTATGCATTGTTCTAACGCTTTTTGATTGTTCAGACAAGAATAATGTGTTTGATTTGATTTTAAAAATTTTGGTTTGATATTTGCTAGTCAATTTCATGCTTATTTGTAAGGAATTATTTTTTGTCTAAAATGTATTCGTTGTTGGTATTATGCTCTTCACTTGCGTGTAATGCGATCTTGTGAATCAGAAAGCCTACAACACTAGGAGTATGCTCTTCACTTGCGCATATGCGATCTGGTGAATCAAAAACTTACATTTTAGAATACTGCTTTGTCATGGTTCCTTCTTTCACTCACGACTAACAAATTGATTTTTCTTTGATTTTCATTAATTGCAGGATTTTTTTCTGTGTCACAGGTTTTATTTGAGGTATTGAGAGTTTTGTCAGGTTCTATAGGGTAGTTTCATTTACAAGCTGGACCCACCGCATCACATCGCAACTAGGTCCAAAACAACCGAGGAAACCATATTCCAAAGCCTCTCACTCGCTCATAGGAATCCAAGGAACAAAACCGAACAAATTGAGGTCCCACCAGATATTCTTGTTATAGAAGATCCTTCTGTTTTAGGTGCATCTAGCGGACTTGCACCGGTGGTGTCATTTGCCACTAGTGTACCAATTATCAGTACCATTTCCACGGTTCTTGTAGGGTTATCATCATCGATTTTGAATCAAATGGCCCAACCTCCACCACCTCCTTGGTACGGAGCCAATAACATTCCTTTGAATATTGTAGGGGATATTCACGAGATCCCTAAGAATATAGAGATATTTTTGCCCAAATACAAACCGGATGGCCCAAGGACCGCAGAAGAACATATTCAGGCCTATAGGGATGTTTTGATAAGATTGCAAGTTCAACATGAAGACGTGGCTTGTAGACTCTTCCCCATGAGCCTAGACCAAGTGGCTTACGAATGGTATATTTGCTTACCTATTGGTTCCATTACGTCATGGACGCAAATGGAGGATGCTTTTGTTAACCAATTCAGGTCACCATTAGATCCCACAATCATCTATAATCAGTTCATTACATGCAAAAGAGGCCAGGGTGAGCCAATCCAAACTTTTAATCAGAGATTTTAGAAGTGCTATAATAGAGCAATTCGGCATTTTGCCATTGATCCCGTAGTAGCTTTGCAAATATATTTTGGGGCATTGGATCCTATGACGACAATGTTTGCAAGGCGAAATCCTCAAGTTACCACGCTTGCTCTAGCTTACAATGAAGCTATGACCATTGAACAACAAATGACACCACAGAGTTATGGGTTTTCCCAGATGCCTATGGTAGGACAATATGGTCCATATGGTCAAGCTCCTATGATGAATCAGATCATAGCACCACAAATATCAGGCATAAATGCTTTGCCTTATCAACAACCATATTCATCAACACCCGCTTACGCACCCATTCCAATTCAACCAATCACATCCATTCCCCCCATTCCTTCATTTTTGCAAACTAGTCAACAGACTATGCAAGGAGCCAGTCCAGTTAATTCTCAGGCTATAGTTCCTTTTCCCAATCCAATTCCGATTCAAAGTGTGAATCCCTACGCAAATCAAGGGGCTCAAAATCCAACTCAAATGTTAAGTCAAGATCTCACCAATTACGCAAATCCTATTGGAACTAGTAATAACATAGCTCAACCAAAAGAGATTTATTCAGAGGTTGAAGAACTCAAAAAGATAGTTCACAAATTGAGTAATGATTTGGTTCAAAAATAGAAGTATGAATCCCATACCCCTCACCCAAATCAAAATTTCAACAATAGAGGGAGACAATGGAATA
Source organism: Wollemia nobilis (assembly GCA_028583015.1). Classification (NCBI taxonomy): domain Eukaryota; kingdom Viridiplantae; phylum Streptophyta; class Pinopsida; order Araucariales; family Araucariaceae; genus Wollemia; species Wollemia nobilis. The sequence goes on along the minus strand of JAQPPZ010017254.1, from coordinate 4,770,327 downwards.
CGAAGCCAAACAATGGGGGTGTGCCTTCCCCTATTGCTAATTATATAGACACCGCCGCAGGACCAAGTCACTCTAGTTCCATTCTCAATATTTCTGATTTTGCATGGGAAAAGGGGTGTAGATTGCATAATACAAAGGAGCATAATGAAAGGAATTGTCCCAAAACTGCTAGGTATACCCATTGTCTCCAAGCTCAAGTGGATGATTTGGAACTTGTGCCAAATGAGGGTCCACCCCAACATCAACAAGGAGAGGACAACATTTTGGTGGTGGAAACTCTATATCATCAAGAGAGTGAGGATGAGGAAGAAGTGGATGAGATCTTGGAACAGGAAGTGCAGGCTTTTAGAGAATTTAGAAAGGGGAACCATGGATACCATTTGAGGAGTAAGTCCAAAGCCCCTAAAACATCCTCAACTCCACCAAACAATTCTATTCTTCCTCCCGATGCTAAGGCTGATAATAATCCCCCTCCTCCATCGAGAAGAGAAACGTCTAAGGACACGCAAAAAACATTGAAGCCTGAAAAGTCAACTTATGACATAGTGGAGGATTTAAAGAAGTCCAAATCTAGCCTTTCATTTTTAGAGGCGGCTAGGTTGCCTGGCCAAAAGGAAGCATTGATAAAGGCTTTGGGATCACCTGGTCGAATACAGGAAGGAAAGGAAGTTGAATCTCACATGGTTTTATGAAAGGAAAGACGAGATGTCCCTCCCTTTTTATTGACTGTGAGGATTGCAGGCAAAAATTTGCACAATTGTCTGGTGGACACAGGTGCCACGAGTAATCTCATGCCTTCAAAAATTTTCCAAATGCTAGGCCTAGAGCCTTTTTTTGCTAAATGCAAGGTTTTGCAATTGGATCGGTCTGAGGTAAATGTGGTAGGGACCCTCTACGATGTTAAGATCCAACTCAATTCTGAACCTAGGGTCCAGCAGGTGGTTGATATTTTGGTTGTCAATATCCCAAGTCGATATGGAATGCTACTTGCTAGGGATTGGATGAAAAGTTTGAATGGTTATTTCTCCACTGATTGCTCACACATGTGGCTACCCTGGAGAGGGATTGCTAATCAAATTAGAGTGGAAAATGAGCCAAGGCTTAAGGAAATCATCACAAAATTCAACAAGCCAAATGAAGTTCAATTTTTTGAACCCGAGTTAGGAGTCTATGCTTTTGATGTTGAAAGAGCTACCGAAGAACCTCAAAAAGAAATAGTTTCTTGTAGCTCTTCTGAAGAAGATAATCTCATGTGGTTACTCAAGTTTGATGGATCTAAGTCAAAACAAGGTGCAGGAGCTGGAGTTGAACTCACTTGTCCGGGAAGTAAACCATTGTTGGCTGCCTATAGATTGCAGTTTCCTTGCACTAACAACGTGGCAGAATATGAAGCTCTTATCTTTGGATTACAATTGGCTTTGAGCAAGAAGGTTAAGTGTTTGAAAGTATTGGGAGATTCAGAATTGGTTGTCAAACAAGTTAAAGGACAATACACCTGTCGCGATAAGAGATTGAGCCTTTATAGAACTAGGGTGAGGGACCTCATTGAGGAATTTGATGCTTTTAATATATCCCTTATTTCTAGGAAAGGAAATCGTATAGTTGATTCTCTTGTGGTAGCTGCAGGCATGCTAAATCCGGTTGACATAAAAAAATGCAAGAAGTTTTCCATTGAGTTGGTCCCTTGCCCATCGATACCTGACAACGTCAGAAACTTGCAAGTTTTTGAGAATGATAGACACATTTTCAAATTTGTCACCAATTCAGGTATTTTTGAGAACCAAGTAATTGATGAAGATCAAAGGTGGCAAGAAGAAACAGAAGGAGAAAACGAAGCTACATTTCAATCCAATAAGATACCTAAGGACATCGTTTCATTGGAGAAGATGTTTGATATGGGATATAAAGCTAGAAAAGGAAAAAGGGTGCCACCTCCTAAAGATGCTTGTGACCTGATCAATATAGGGAGTGTGGATAATCCGCGTGAAGTGTATATTGCAAAGGCATGTACGACTGATGAGAGGGAAAATATAATACGTACACTAAAGTATTACATGGATTGCATTGCTTGGAGTTACAATGAGTTGAAAACGTATGATCAAAATGTTATTATGCACACCATCCCTCTAAAACCGGATTCCAAACCCTTCAGACAAAGACAACGACCTGTTAACCCATTACTTGAGCCCTTGATAGAGAAAGAGGTCAAATGATTGTTGGACGCAAAGATAATATTTCCCGTTAGGCACTCAACTTGGGTCGCTAATCTTGTTCCGGTGAGAAAGAAAAATGGGGAGATAAGGCTATGCATAGATTTTAGAAATCTCAACAAAGCTTCACAAAAGGATAATTACCCGCTACCATCAATTGATGAAATCTTGCAAATGGTGAATGGGTCTGAAATGATGTCTTTTCTCGATGGGTATTCTGGATACAATCAGATTCTTATTCATCCCAATGACAGGATGAAGATGGCCTTCACAACCAAATGGGGAACATTTGCCTATAGAAGAATGCCTTTCGGATTATTAAATGCAGGCGCAACATTTCAACGTGCCATGGATTATGCGTTCAAAGGGCTCATAGGTAAATGTATCATTGTGTATGTGGATGACATTCCTATGTTTTCAAAGGAAAGAAAAGACCATGTGAAATATTTGAGGAAAGTTCTCCAAAGGTGTAAAGAGCACGAAATTTCTTTAAATCCAAAAAAATGCATCTTTGGAGTGACAAAAGGAAGATTGCTTGGCCATATCATTTCAAAAGAGGGTATCTCCATTGATCCGGAAAGGATAGAAGCTATCCAAAACTTGCCTCTCCTAGGTAGCAAAAAGGAATTGAGATCTTTCTTTGGGAAAATCAATTTCGTGAGGAAGTTTATTTCTGGCTTCGTTGAGATAGCTAAACCACTGAATGGGATGCTCAAAAAGGATGTGAATGTCAAATGGAACGAAGAAAGTAGGGTTGCCTTTCAAAGCATCAAGGATGCTATTTCTAGAGCCCTTGTCCTTATAAGTCCAAATTATTCTAAGCCTTTCTTTATTTATGCTTTCGCATCTGAACACTCTTTTGCGAGTGTCTTGACTCAGAAAGGTGAAGATAACACAGAAAATCCCATAGCTTTTCTAAGTGCTCCTTTGAAGGATGCTCAATTGAGGTATTCTATCCTCGATAAGCAAATGTATGCACTCTTCAAAACAATAAAAAAATTCAGACATTACATTGTGCATAGTAGGGTCTTTGCCATTGTGCCTGACCTTGCTGTCAAAACCATGTTTGTGCAAAATGAGCTAGGTGAGAGAAGAGGTAAATGGATTTCTACCATCCAAGAATTTGACCTTGAAATTCAACCCATGAAATTAGTCCATGGACAAGGACTTGTGAAAACAATTGCTGAGAACAATCCCCAAGTCACATGCCAGTATTCAGATGGAGAGCGCATTTCTAAAGATGATTGGTATGTTGATATTGTGTATTTTCTATTAAATGGTAAGTGTCCATCACATCTTAATTCTACTCAAAGAAGAGCCCTGAGACTTAAATATGCCAATTATCTAATTAGGTCCGGTGCTCTTTACAGGAAAAATCATGAGGGAATTTACCTACGATGCTTAAATCAAGAAGAAGCCACCAATGTTTTGCAGGAGTTTCATGGTAAACATGGAACTGGCCATGGTTCGGCAAATTCAACGGCACATCAAATCCTAAGAGCGGGATATTATTGGCCCCACATTTTTAAAGATGCACATGCACACGTGCGATCTTGCCATATTTGTCAAGTGGCTGCCAATAGAGAAAGGAATGCAGCTATGCCATTACAACCTGTAGTTGAGATGAGACCATTTGCACAATGGGGATTAGACTTCATTGGGGTTATTAACCCAAATTCTTCAGATTCCCATAAATTCATACTCACCGCTACAGATTATTGCACTAGGTGGGCAAAAGCAATTCCTACGAAGCATGCTACTACGGATGTGGTAATAAAATTCCTCGAAGATCATATCGTAACAAGGTTTGGAATGCCCGATTCTATTGTAAGTGATAATGGTAAGGCTTTTGTTTCCACTCAATTTGCAAATTGGGCATATGATAATAAGGTGAGTTTAAAGTTTTCGTCCAACTATTACCCTCAAGGCAATGGTTTGGCAAAATCTTCAAATAAAAATTTGCTAGCCATCATTAAGAAGTTATTGGAAAAGAATTCTCGGGATTGGCACAACCAATTAAAATTTGCTCTTTGGGTAGATAGGACTAGAGAAAAAGAATCAATAGGAAATACACCTTATCATCTAGTTTATGGGCAAGATCCAATTTTTCCTGCAAATTTGAGGCTTCAAACCCTTCGTTTCACACAAGAATACCTTGGAACTGATAATCACATTGAGGCTAGATTAAGTCATCTAATGCACCTTGATGAAAAAAGAGAAGAAGCCATGCTCCACATGAGCAAGCATCAAGATGTGGTCAAAATATGGTTCGATAAAAGAGCCAAAATTAAATGTTTTAGAATCTCTAACTTGGTTTTGTTGTGGGATAAAAAACATGATGAGAAAGGAGATCACAAAAAGTTTGATTGTCTTTGGTTAGGTCCTTATCAAATTTTTGAAATCCTAGGGGAGAGTACTTTCAGACTAAGAACTTTGGATGGGAAAGAGTTGACGTTACCGGTTAACGGGCAAGTTCTAAAGCATTATTTTAGCCCTTAAATCATGTGAGATTTGTATTATATTGTACATTTGTATATACTTTTGGTTTTCGTGTTTTGGTTTTGGATTGGATTTCATTTTGGTTTTAAGTTTTGTGTGTTGGTCCTTATGAATGTTGACTAAGACTTGGAGAATATGAAACATCGGAATTGTATTGCAGAAAGCTCCACGAATATCGCAAAGACATTAATGAATATCGTTTGGAACTTGTGATGCATGAAGTTGTCAGTTTTTTACATTATGGTAAAGTAGGTGATATATATTCCATCCGCATTTTAGGAGGATCAATGCATTCATATCTCATATTACATTCTGCATTGCATATACATTTCATCTCAGTTGCATCTTCATTTCATGTACAATCATTGATAAAGTGTCGAATCCTCTTAGGGTTATTACATAACATATATCAAAAGGATCCTAAGGTTGGGAACTGATGCCCGAACTATCTTGAACCAAGCACGTTCTACATATTAAAGAGAATCTTGAGCAAAATGGTCAAAACCATACTTGGAAGAAAAAGTGAGGCGAAAGGAGTATTTCGTGTCTGTCCTATCATGCAACATAATCCTTAAACAGTGGTTTTTATCACTCCCATAGAGCTTAAAGCCTAAAATCAGAGTAGTAAGGATAGGGTTAAATTCCCATCTCGCTTAGGTTGGGAATCCTATTCCCCAAAGCTCTGATCTCACTTACACCTGCACATGGGTTCAAGATGGTAGTGACACATAGCCAACTTTGGGATCTAATAAATTAATTCAGTATGCATATATTTGGTCCTAAGAGGGTTTGACAGTTTTGATATATTGTTCATGATACTAGAAGGTTTGAACCTTTGCAAAGCAGGTCGTTATCTCTAGCATAATTGTCATACATCAAATCATGCACAAATCATTCATGGCCTTGCATACGAATCATAAGTGAAACTGACAATGGAATGTTGATCAATTTCAAACGATAGGGAATGAAGCACATTGCACACACCGAGCTGATGCTTAATAATTCTAATGCTTCATGTATTTCTCGTCTAAGTTTCATTCTTGGGATATTTGCTGATGCTTGTATTTGAGTCTGTGTTTTTTCTTTTCAGGTTGAGTTCTCACCGAAATGCTCAGGAGCATTTCCTAGCAGAGTCGCCATTTGTTGTGGCTGATCCACAACGTACCCCAAAATTGGGGACCCACATTTTTTGCATGTGTTCTAAGAAGACTGAAGAGACCCATAGGCTAAAGATCAAGGAAAAAAGCAAAATACCACAAGGAGGAAAAGTGTCGTGATATCGCGACATGTTGCACCATCGCGGCCCAGAAAGAAAAAGTGTCACGATATCGCGACATGTTGCACCATCGCGGCCCAAAAAGAAAAAGTGTCGTGATATCGTGACATGTTGCACCATCGCGGCCCAAAAAGAAAAAGTGTCATGATATCGCGACATGTTGCACCATCGCGGCCAAAAAGAAAAAGTGTCACGATATCGCGACATGTTGCACCATCGTGGCCAGAAGAGAAAAAGTGTCGTGATATCGCGACATGTTGCACCATCACGGCCTAGAAAGAAAAAGTGTCATGATATCGTGACATGTTGCTCCATCGCGGCCAAAAATGAAGAAGTGTCGCGATATCGCGACATGTTGCTCCATCACGACCAAAAATGAAAAGGTGTCACGATATCACGACATGTTGCTCCATCACGACAGAAAAATGAAAAAGTGTCGTGATATCGTGACATGTTGCATTTTCGCGGCCGTACAAGAAAAAGTGTCGCGATATCGCGACATGTTGCATTTTCGCGATTCAAGAGCATAGAAAGAGGCAAGAAGAGAAAAAGTGTCGCGATATCGCGACATGTTGCATTTTCACGACCGTACAAGACAAGAAAGAACAAGAAAAGAAAAGTGTCGCGATATCACGACATGTTGCATTTTCACGACCGTACAGGAGAAAGTGTCACGATATCGCGACATGTTGCGTTTTCGCGATTCAAAGTATAGAGAGAGGCAAAAGGGAAAAAGTGTCGCGATATCGCGACATGTTGCATGGTCGCGGCTAAAAGCAACAGAAGACAGAAAGGGCCAAAAGTGTCACGATATCGTGACATGTTACATTTTCGCGATTCAAAAGGGGCAGCCAAGCTGAGAAACAAGAAGTGTCGCGATATCGTGACATGTTCTAGTTTCGCCAAGGTAACGGACCTGCATAGTGACGTGGACACAAGGACAAAATCTAATGAATAAGACAAAGCGTTACATGATCATTCAAGATGACCGTTACACACGGAGGGAAACGAACGCAAGCCAATGAGGAGAAAATGCAGCAAAGGGCCACAAGATGGAAACGAAAGCACACGCAGTCAGGGAAGGTGAAACGAGCAGCCATCGAAAAGCGAAACGAACCGTCAGGGAAGAGGAAGCAATTTGTTCAGAAGTTTAAATACGCCATTCAAAGAGGCCAGAGGGGTCAAAAATTGCTGTGAACAGAGTTGCAGATTTGAAGGCGAGAAGGCCATTCTGGACCTGTTTAAGTTGTTTTTCTTCCACAGACTGGTTTGTGAGAACCAAAGATTCTGCTATTGTAAAATGACATATTTTTAATGCAGAAAGTTTTTAGAAATTTGCATCTTGTGGGCAAGAAAGAAGGATATTTTCTTTGCATGCTATGGATTTAATGTTTATTATTTCATTTTTTTTAGGTTTCGAATAAATAGATAATGTTAATGCCATTTTTTTTGGGTTACATTAGGCGAATATTTGAAATCTGAATTTTATTTCGTACCCTAGGAGCCAACACTTAGTCTATGGGGATTGTGCTTGTTTTGCAAGTCCAATAGGTTAGGTTGCATGCATGGAGACCTCACATCTTTGGTTTTGCCGAAATAGGATAGCATCATACTGAGTGCATTTTATTTTTAGTTTTTCGCATTTCATTTTCAGTTTCGCATTTCATTTTTTAGAAAGTTTAACTTATTTAAAATAAACATTTAAAAATTACAAAATCCAAAAAAAAACAATGAACAATCACTAAGTTTCAGGGTGAAATAGAACGACATTGCCCCTTGTTTACAGTTACTTGCAATCGCTAAGGTGTTCCAAGCATTTAAATTGAATATCTTTATTGAAGATTACTAATACACAGTTTGCAAATGCTAATACAACGGAGACCTTGGAGAAGTTGTTTGTTTAACTTCTTTGCAAGAGGGGATTTGGAGCCCAAATCCTAAAGGAGAGTGTACTTTCACAATCGGGTGAAAATACCACTCAACAGACCTATAATTACACCTATAGTTATGAATATTTTGTATATAATACCTCTATTATATCAAGCATTATCAAACATATCACAACCTTCCAATCAACTAGGGTCCTTAAATAGGATACATAATTCTTCTAATAGTCAATCTCTCCAATCCTAGCTTATTCATGTGCCCAAGTCAGAATGAGTCAACCTATAACATCTTCCAATCCTCAAAATATTCCTTCAATGGATACCACTTTGAGTCAATCCTTGCCCAAGCTAAATTATCAAGATAATATTTTGAATATGAATACCCTTATAAAATAACCTCCACTTATAAGTCAATCAAATCAATCCCACACTAGTGCTAACAACATGTTAAAACATATATTATAGTTTAAAATCAAGGTATAACTAAAATTTGTATGTGTCACCTAGTCAAATGGGATACAAGGATTTAGAGTACAACCTTGAATCAAATGTTATCTATAATAAGAAATCATAAAATTTGCATCAAAATTTACCTCCTCCTAACCAACAAGCCCATAAATATGGTTTGCAAAATCCTTTGCCTCTACAAAAATACAAGATGTACTTGAAAATTAAGCTTATTCAAATCCACATTCAATACAAAATTTTAATCCATAATTTCCATAGCAATATTATGTTGGACCTAGAAATTTGGAGGATTTACCAAAAAATATATCACCCCATATATTCCACCTCCTCATGCATATACATCCCCACCTCATGAATAGATGATGTATCCTTTGTCAATATAATATAGATATTTTTCTTAGTTTAACTAATTGCCTGTGCTAGATAGGCCTCAAAACAAACAAATCAGATTGGATTTGTTAGGGACCTTTGAATCTAATACCTTATTCCCCCATTCCATCTACCTCAAATTTTTTTTTAACCATTGATGGAAATAGAACTAAGATAGCCATGGATCATCTTGATGATGTATTTAACTTAAAGTTGGTAAATTGCATCCAATAAGAAGACATTATGGTATCCTTATTTGTTTAATTATTAAGAGATAAGACTAATTTATGGTATATAAATATACCTAATAATTTAGTTACTATTTGGGTATCTTTACAGAACCCTTTATGAGAATATTGAATAATACAGTTATGGATATTTAGTTATTTTTTTATAAATTTTATGCAAATAAACCCTCAAGAAAATAGTCATTATTGTAACACTAGTTTTATGAATATTTCATAATTGATTCCATTGTATGTGCATCCTAATGAAGAATATGCTTTACCATATTATATAAAAGGATTACAGTCTAATTTAGCACTAATGGTTTGTAATGCTAATCATGTCACTTTAGTTGTACCTTTCAAAGAGGTGACCTATATAGAGATGTTCTTATTATATCAGGAAAAGTATATCTTATTGTAGTCATGACTTATGCTACCCATGTAATTTAGAGCCCATAAATCATAGGATATCCTCCTACCATTGTGTTGATTTGAAATACCCAACCACCTTCCACCACAATCACCTTCCAAAAAATCAATTGCCCTTATATGATGACCCTCTTAGCAAAAATTACTTCTTCCTCTATTTCCTTCCTAATAAATCATCTACTTTACTATACCACTACAAAGTAGTGACACTACTACTCCATCATAAAGTAATTACAAGGATGAGATACTAAAGAGTTAAATGAATGAAATAATAGAATTGATAAAAATAATGGTAAACCACACCAATATTGAAAAAAGACAAAATGGATGGAAACTAACTAGTGAATGCTACTAATAGAGTTGGTAGCAAAGTAAAATCCCATACCTCACAAAATATTAGGTCCCTTGATAAAAAATTGATCAACCAAGTAATTAGGTGCAAAATAACATGGCTAATATAAAATTTGAGGTTAATATCTTATGGTTTTTCTATAATATTGGACATAATCCTATGAAATATGTCATGGACATGATACAAGATCAAATAAGGTTCTATAGTCTAAAATTTTAATTGCAGTAGAATGTAACATAAGGATAAATAACGACAATAGCAAATCTACCACATGTGGGAAATTCACTCATTTATTAGCCATCAGATCCCATATAGCAAGTGGTCCTAGTTTTTACAAATTTAAATAACATATTCTTCATGAATTTTTACATGATTTAAGATGATGAAAAATTCCCATTTAAAGATATACCATACATGCTAAGTAACATGAAGTTGGGATTAGGAGTAAGAGGAAGGTGATTGAAGAATGTGAAAAATCTAAAAAAACAAGTTAAATTTGGCACCAACACTCTAGTATTAAGAAGAGAGAGAGATAACATCATTGTAAATAAAATATAAGGGGAAATGGAAATTGGGCAATAAGATATGCAAAAGAAGAACTTAAAAAATATGCCACCTATGACACCATCAACCAATGCTCCAACTAAAAATGGGAAGGAATCTAGGAAAGAAAAAGTGATTCAAGAGGAAAAAGTGGTGGTAGACAAACAAAAGGATAAGTAAAATGAAAAGGAAGGTGATAGGTCAAAATAGAATCTAAAAACCATTTAAATTACATGTCTCTAACTAATGAAGGATAAATGATTGTGACAAGAAAGTATAAAAAGTTTACATTGCACAGTGAAAGTAGCACTAATTAATTTATATTTGACATCTCCTTATAGAGTTAGTATGTTAGAAGCCCTAGCCTTTTCAAGAAATAGGTATCTAATTTAAGAATCCCTCAAGGAGAAACAAAAAAGTTATGCTAAGGCTAAAAATTGGCCACCATAGTGTACATAGCTCATCCATGTAGTATAGTTGCATTTGATGATAGAAGATCTATTAGATATCCAAGTTAATGCAATTGATATAGTGAATGCACCGAATCCCAAGATATTAGATCCTCCATCATAATATGTGACTCAAAAATTAAGAATTATTTTTTGATTTGCATAACAGACTCAAAAGCAATTGCAATAGTGATGCCAAACATTATGTGGAAAGATATGGAATTGCCATATACCAAAAATATCTAAAACCCCCAATAAAGGGATAAAACTAGGGTGAATATTTTAGGAGTACTACTCTTAAAAGATATGACTATGATAGTATCAAAGCACCCAAAGCTGGTAGTCATACAATAATTTATTATGGCTGACCTCCCTCCTTACTTTCAATATGTTATTAAGAGAATGGACTAGGAAGTTGTATGGAGATGAATACTTGGCAATGGACTATATGCAATTGAAGGTACCTAAGGATGAAAAAACGATTAGGATAAAAAATGATATTACATGCAACTACATTTTGCATAATATAGATTATGATGGTGTGATAAGCTATAATTAACTTCATAAGTTTGTGGATGAAGAATATATTGAAGAAGACCCTATTTTAATAATTGACATGATCATAGACACGCTTCAAAACGATGATGATCCAAAAGTGCATTTTCAAAAAATTAAGCTTAGTAATTACCCAATATCTGAATATCCCTCTAATATTCTAGCATTGACTATCAAATAGGCCCAAGGATCAAATGGCACATGGATCATGCATTTTTATGACACAAGAACAAAAAATGGAGTCGATTCTAATATTCAAGTAATAAATTCTCAAGCTATCAAGCTAAACTATGCTTGTAGGTTATTATTCAATTTAGGAAATAAAATTGTTGAATATGAAGCACTTTGCAAGGGCTTGATAAAAGTAGAGAAGATAGGTATTAAGAACATTCAGATTTTTTGTGACTCTAGCCTTCTCATAAATAAACTTAATTTACAACATGCTCCTAAGAACAATCATGGAAATTACTATAAACATAGAGTTTAGGATTTTCTAGAAAGATTTAGTACTTATGAAAATAAAGTAATTTCTTAGTAATTAAATACCAAAGAAGATGAATTAGTTTCCCTAGATACTAAAATTAACCCACCACAAATATATGGAATAAACTGAAGGATATTGAGGTGATATTTAGACCTATTTTACTTGATAATTATGATCATTGACAAATATTCAATAATGACAAACATATTATAGAATTTCTCATCAAAGAAGCTTAACATGGCAAATATAATAATAAATATGAGTATTATATTAACAATGGGGCCATAGAACTAAAGACCAATCAAATACTTATGTATGTTATTACACTAGAAATTTTGTTCAACCTAGATGATAGTTCCAAAAATTCTAGTATTAAGATAATACATTTTAATACTACCCAGTTGAAGTGGATGAAGGTAAAAGACTACTCCTAAGAAAATAAGGTATTGAAAAGGAACTATGACTATTCGAAATTTGTGGAAAATACGATGACATCATTGCTTAATCATATGAAGATCTATAGGTCTACAAAAAAAATATCATTGAACACACCATAGATATAGAGCTTGGAGATAAACCCTTTAATGAGAATCAAAGGTCTATTAATACTAAGATTGAAGTGGCAATAAAAAGAGGTCCTTGAGCTTCTACAAGCTCAAACTATATTTCCCATTAGCTATTACAAATGGGTAGTCTATCTATATCGTATGAATATAAAGAATAGGAACCTCATACTCTATTTTTACTTCAAGAATTTAAATAGGGCATCATTGAATAATCATTATCCACTACTCACAATTGACCAAATTTTATAAAAAGTAGCAGGGTATTAAATGTTATCATTGCTTGATTGTTTTAGAGGGTATAACTAGATATGGTTGAAGGATGACGACCAACACAAAATAACATTCATAATAAAATAAAGGACTTTTGCATATCAAATAATTCCCTTTAGACTATTTAATGTAGAATCTGCATTCTATAGATCTATAAATATCACCCTTACAAGATTGATTGATAAAATCATACTCATATACTTGGATGACTTGAATTTATTTTGTAAAGAAAGGAACAAACATATTGAACACTTTGAATTAATTTTTGAGAGGTGTAAGGAGGATGAAGTATCACTAAATCCAAAGAAGTCATTATAATTGATCTAGATAGAATTAAAACAATCCAAGAGTTACCTTCACTAACATCAATTAAAGGGATCAAGTTATTTCTTGGGAAAACATAATTTGTGGCCAAAAATATAATTAAATTTGCACAACTGCTCAGAACCATAACCAAAATGCTAAAAAGGGATGCTACTTTGGTTTAGACTAAAGATAAACAAACCTTCTAGAACATAAAATATGTGATCATAATATCCCTGGTCCTCATTAATACATATTCTTATAAATATTTTAGGTTATATGTGTTTGGTATTGATGAAAGCATTGTTAATTCCCTAAATTAAAAGGGTGAAAAAAAAAGAATATTTGATCTTCGTTATGAGTTAAATATTCTAATTATGAAGAACAATATACTTTCATAGAAAAATTGGTGTTCACTAAGATGAAGTCTCTAAACAAATTTTGTTACTATTTTTCTCAAAGTAAAACCATAGTTTTTGTAGTAAATCTTGATGTCAAATATATAGTGTTACATGGTGAATGGGAGAAAAGAAAGTTTGGTTAGATAAATAAGATCTAGGACTTTGACATAGAAATCTATCAACACCCAATTTTTAACATGTCGATCAATCCTAAAAACTTACTAGCATCTACCTCATCAAGCCAGTCAAGCATATTGATTAAATTGAACAACTAAAGACCAATACAAGGGATATTTAATGCCCTAAAGAAAAAAAATTATACCTAGGGTAGTAGCATCAATGGTGCTAATAAATAGCTAGCAAAAATTTTATCAAATTTTTAGAACTCATATTTTCTCACACCATCTACTTAGAAATAGTCATTCTAACATTTGCACTAGTATCTTTAACATCAACAACACTTATGATGCTAGTACTATTGATTAATAAAATATAAAAATGGAAAGCAGGTAATTGATAGTACCAACTACCCACCAAATCCAAGACCTGTTATTCCAGTCACATCTAACATCTCCCAATATCTATCATATGATGTGATTAGAAATCAAGATCCTCCCAACATTCCCCTTTTGTCTACCATTAAATATACCATCCTCCCTTTATGCTAACATTAGCTTCTTGTAACTCCAATATTGCTACCCCTCTCCATGCACCTTACCTTTATATGAATAAACTACAATAAATCTTCCAAGCAAGTCATAGTTGTTGTAAATCCATCCCTTTATGAATCCCATTTCATCTAATTTTTAGATAGTGAATATTTATCACATTTATGTTTCACTTCAAATATAAATTTTTAGCAATGAAAATCTATCAAATTGAAATCATATTCTCAAATATTCAAGTCCTACCAAATTATTATGTTGAATTCTATCTTGAGTATTGATCAAACAAATTGAGTTTGTGTAGAAAGATGCTATCTATTCATCTACCTTAGATGCTATCTATTCATCTACCTTATGTGAAGGCCAAAAAATCATATTTTTAGATAGAGTTATCAATATCAAGGTCTCCTACAAACGAATTCTCATGGGCATTAGGGCAAGTTCTTAAACCAAAATAATAGGATTTACCTCTTAAATAAATTTTAGCTAAACATGTAATTAGGTATTATAATTTATCTTGTTATCATTTATTTGTTTCTAAGTAATGAAAATATCATCTTAGTCAAGATCCTTGCACCCTATTGGGTAGGGTCCCATAGTATGTCATGGGTTTCCAAATCTAGAAACCCATATTTTTGTTACTATAGGTGGAATCACTACAATAGTGTAGTACTAACAATGATATTGTACTTTAGTTTTCCCTATCACATGTTTTGTAGATGTTATAGTTTATAATATTATTATAGAAAGTGAAATTTCTTCCCATAGTCAAAAGTGTCACTGGTGCTTCCACTTGGATATGGTGCTTTTGTTGTTTGTGAACCAAACATGAATCTAGCTTTTTAGGTTTATCCATGTATTAGAAAAAAAGTTTAATATTACCCAAGGGAGTGAAATCCCTCCTTTGATCAATTAGACACCTTTGCATCTAACATCTTTTTCAATATTGTATGATTGTAGTTTTTTTTTTTTAAACAGAAGACAAATCTATAGAATCATAGGCAAAAGTACCATAGAATGGAAGTGTTGACAATACCTCTATTATATAGCACTGTTATTGAATAGGAAGCAAAAACCAGGTTTTCTCCCTCCCTTTCTACATTTTTATATTTTTTATTTTTAAACCATCTAACATTATTTTTTTGTTATTTATTTTTATTTTCTATTTTATTTAGTAAAAGGAAACAAAAAAGGAATAGTTGCAATGTCTTAGGGGAATATCTTTTAAGCATTTTTTATTTATTTTTAAAGCTAACACCTAAATTAGACTTTGCATCAGAATTCAAATAGAGAATCACATACATACTAGGATTTGAGTGTTGAATATTTATTGCACCCTTACTTAAGTATATAAAAAAACAAGACGTATTTGTCTAATCATCAAAATCCAAAGAGCATACAGTATTAATAGTTGTTTGTTGCATATTATTTTTTTACATTTTAAGTTAAAATATCCTTTTAAGTTTTATATTAAAGTAAATTATTCTAAAGGGAATATTAGAAATATTGAGGTATATTTTAATCCAAAAACTAAATGTGAACTCTTGAAAAAAGACTTTCCCTATTCTTGAGGTGATATGTTGTAGATATAACATTGAATATACATAAGAGCTAGTGCATCTATTATTTTCCATGACTTGAAGGCCATAATTAATTTCCCAATGGGTCTAGATGCAAATATTTTGGTGAAACCTAGATGAACACCACATGGGTCCCAAGATCCCTCTTGACCAAATGTGTTTTAATTAAACTTAAAATATTTTAAGCTTTAAACAAGATCATTTAATATTAGTTAAATTACATTAACAAAGATAATAAGAACATAACCAATTGCTAGTCCTACTATGAATATTTTTTATTCCTTAAGTAGTAATAGTACAAACTATGTGGCTATATTTGGTATATAGTAAGGCCAAGCCACCAACCACCTACATAGGGTCTCACACATACTTATGCCAAATAGGGAGGATATCACAACAAACTAGTGGGAGTCATTAAGAGGAAAACTAATATCCTTTACATATCAATCTTGATCATGTATCTAGAAAAACACTTCTATGTATAGTTGGACTTCTATGTATTAGTTTTTTTCTCATGTATTGATGGGTATATCAAGAGGAGTCAAGTATATAGGGAGACCTTCAAGTTATATCAACCAAGTTAGGTATATAGAGGGAAGTTGATATAAGGTTATAAAAGCATATTATTATTATTCTAATCAACTCTATAAATAATTTAAATCTTAAATGATCTCATTTTCTCTCTATACCTCAAACCCATGACCAAGAAATGCTACCTAACCTATAGTGTTCCTCAATAGTTGGCTAATATTTCTAATCCTTTAGTAAAGGAAAAAGATGAACATTTTAACCAAGACAACCTAAATTTTGACCAAGAAGATGAGAAATTGTACCCTTAAAAGTCCTCAACCCTAACCCATGAAGATGACAAAAAATTAACCTTCCAATCCATAACCCACATGTCTAACTTCTTGTAAAAGCACAAGGTATAGATACATTCTTGAAGGAGGCTAGTGAAGCCCAATAAACTTCTATAGGGGACGATTCATTATTGGAATACCCCAAACAAACTAACTCTAACCCTTTATAGCTAAATCAAATGGGCCAATCATCTGGGTCCATTAGTGTAACAGTGTCAATAGATCTTGATGCATCAATCTTGTTGATCCTACCCCATCATCTAACACAACATTAGTGGATAATGAGAAACAATTCCTTCCTCTCCCACTAGTATGTCACTCATATTTTCCTATCCTTGATGAGTTGTTGTAGGTTAGTTCCAACTAGAATACATCTCAACATGTATGAACAAGCTACAACCCTAATCCAAGCCCTAACCCTAATATATAATATGTCACCCATCCTAATCCTAATATTACAAGTTTTGGATTAGAGGCAAGTCAAAACCCTAACCGACCAATCTCTCATCCTCAATATGCTAATGAAGTTATTTGATTTCAAGAATTTTAAAAACTAATTATACAATGTTTATATTAATATTTTTTTCCTAATTGTACCATCCTCTATCTCAAATCCATTATCAATAAATTCCTTCTATACCTCAACCCTTATTTTAGCCCTAACTGCAATATATAAATTTCATCCTATTATCATAATCCAACCTAATATCTCCAAAATTTAAAGCTTTGACCATATAATTAGAGAAATTGAAGCAACAATTGATCATTATCCAAGAATAATCCTCTAGTTTAAAGTACTTTTATGATTATCTATATAACCAACCCTTAGATATCTTTGTAGAAATCTATCTTTTTATTTCAACTTTAAAACCCATATGTTTTAAATGTATAAGGGGAAACAAGATCCCAACCACCTTAGGTGGTTTAGAATTGACTACAATGAAATTAGATACAATAAAGTGTTTTTCTTGAAGATATCCCTAAGAGCCTTAGTGATTTTACCTTGGAATGGTATTACCAAATACCAAGACATACCCTAGAATGCTTTAGAGATCTAGTAGAAATATTTATCAAGTAGTTTTTGGTCTATATTGAGGATAAGGTCACCATAAGTGACCTATACCAACTCAAAAAATTAATGAGACTATGAGAAAAAAAATAGTAATATGGAGAGACCTAGTTGGGAGGCTATAATATGTTCCTCCTATAAGGTACCTATTTAATATTTTTATAGCCAACCTATATGAGTAATTAACCTTGTATTTAGAAATGGTTGACATGTATTCATTTGAAGATGTAATTGACATGGCCAAGAGAGTAGAGATTATTCTATTTAAGCAATTGCAACCAAAAACCAAAATCACTAAAGAAGAATATAAGTCTTCCTCTTCAAACCTAAAGAGACAATACAAGAATAAGCATGTTGATGATCTAGTTATAGACTCATACAAAGCCAATGATGTCAATGCTATGAAAAACCTTTAAAATGTTATTATAAGAAAATCCAACCAATAGAAATCTAAGAGGAGGTATGATAAATTAGATGATAAGACAAGATGGTAGAAATCCTACCCATAAAGCCCATAGATCCTAGATACAAAAAATCTTATTGGTTTAGGCAAATGAGCAATATGCCTTCCATAGAGTCAAGGGTAATTCAATTGATAGGTTCATAGGTCTCAATAAAATGGTTAGGAGCATATCAATAATGGCCAAATTATTACAAATAGCTCCAAATACCAACCTTATTTAAATAAAAATATTAGAATTTTTTAAAAAAATTTCCAAATAATTATAATTAGAATCAAAGTACTCATGTTTTGTAGGTGATTTGGAGAGGAGAGGTCAATCCTCCAAGGGAGGTCCTAGGTTCGGATCTCCACCCTACCAAAAATTTGAATCGGGTACCCAAAATCCAATTGATAATGTTGGTGCGGGTAGGTCCGAGTGCGACTCTCGGGTGATTTTGATGGTGTAGAACCCCTGTTTGTGGTCTCTCAGACCAAGGCAGCCCCACATGGGATTTTTTGATTAAAAAAAATAATAATTAGAATCAAAGTGTAGCAAACAATAACTACCAAAGTATAATACCTCTTAATCAAGGTATGGTTGATACACTTCATAAATATCATTATGTTAATCACATTTTTGGTGTTTTTGTTGTAACAAGGCAACAACATATGAAGTAGATGTTAGAACAACCATCAACTAGTCATCCACCAAGACCACCTTTGGTCCTTTGATAAAGATAAATTGCTCCATTGGAAGGACCTCCTTTATTCATCCAATTCCAAACCAATATCAAAGCTAAAGGTGCTTTTGAATTACTTCAATAATTCAATAACACCCCTACAAATATTTCCATCTTTGAAGTCCTTAAGCATTCTCCAATCCATCAAAATATCTTAATCAAGGTCTTAAGTAAAATTTTCCTTCAAAAGCTAAACCCCAATAAATTTACTTTCATAGCGGGATCTCTTGGTCTTGAAAGCAACCCAAATTTCATAACTATGAGTTTTAAAATTTTTCCCACGAAGTCTACACCACCATTTTTTTTCCTAAAAGTGCACAAAATTTTGTTAGGCACACAAAATTTTAAAGGGTGTGCAAAGCCGCGCACCCTATTTTATTCCATGCACTCCACTATTAGAGTGTACGAAGGTGTAAAGGGTCCATGAAACTTGCACACCCCTTGTTTTATCGTGTGTTACCTTTATTTGGAGTACACAAAGGTGTGAAGTGCACACAAAGCTCAATATTTGATCAGCCAAATATGAGGAGTTGATGCCACTACCGTTCAAGACTGGTTACTTTGTATACATGAAGTTTGCTTGAGGTACACTATCTTCTTTGAGAAAGTCCTCCCAATTTTTCATGCTTGAATATGTGGAGAAGAGCCTGATAGGATTGGGACCAAGATAAAATCATCCGTCCATAAAGCAAATTTAGGTGATTTCTTCTTCATAGAGGAGTATACTTATATCAGGCTATACCGGTCAAAGCTGCCCTCGAAGACCCTGCCAAAGTACTATCCCACGTCCATAGCTATCCTAGAGATAACCAGACAAATTATAGAAGTGAAGGTTAGGTCCATAAGGAAGAAAGGAGGAGTCCCTTGGCTTCAAATCCCTTGCATAATGGGCCCCTATGTATACATGGGACACTTTAGTCTACTTCGGGCCATTTGGAATTTGGACACATTGTTTCCCAAAAATTACGTGGAGACCTTATGACCCTTTGGGCTTCCACAAATAGATTGTCATGAAAAAATTGCCTGGATTACAGGTCAAAAATAGGGTAGATAATTTTGAATATGAGATGCAAAAGGACCTTAAGTAGGACATGTAATTGGAATTGGTTTGGCGAATGCAAGACAGGCCCCATAGTAAGTTAGAAATAGTAGGTAATTATCTTTTCGACCTAAGGATGCACAAGAATTTCTTGATCAAAATAGTGGTCCCACTGGTCCACATTGTGTTGTCGAAGGATTTTCTATATCCCACCCTCGATATCATCAATAAAAATTTAGAATTATTCAAGATGGTAATGAGGATTTCTTAAGTAGGCCCTCAAGAGCAAGCAAGGCACTTTGATGTTGTCCATACGTCAACTGGGTAGCTATCAATGGACTGAGCATCCTCTAGTTCTCCTATTGCAATATCAAGAGGAAAGAAAATAGTAGCTTACCCTATATAACAAGCACAAAGTATAGTTGTAGTAACATCCTGTGCACTAATGTCACCATCAAGCCATATCGACCTAGCTTTTGGTCAACCTTCCATGGTCTCTGCCACCCTAGTTATAAACAAAAAAGAGCACCTAATATCTCCTAAAGCAATAAAGAAGATAAATGAAGTAGGGGGATTGTCAAACATACTTCAGGAGTACGAGGTCCTAATAGAAAGCCCACCTTAGTCCCATACGAGAAATAGGACCAGGTATGACACCTCAACCCCAAAGGTAGATAATTTTACACTGGCCAGGGTGAAGGAAGTAATCCAATTAATTACTGAGGAGGAGGAAAAAATACTGGATATGGAAGAACAAAGAGCTCCCAAAAAAAGAGTAAGCAAGACTAAGAAAATAGCAGAACAAAGTACTTATGATATATCCACTACCACAATTGCGATCTCTCTCCCACCGAGTCTTAAGGGGGACTGAATTGATTTAGATAAGGGGGTGATTATGGCTACGATAGGTCTAGTTGACATGATGAAATCCCATGTAGCCTCTCAAGTGCAAGTGGTGGAAGCTATAGAAAAGGAAGTGATAGGTTTGAAGACCAGATCTATAGAGGTAGAACAACTGCAACAAAAGGGAGAACAACTGCAAGCAAAAATAGACTAGCTTAGGCAGCAACCACCTACCCCTCAAAGAACTACTATGCAAGATTTAGACCACCCCAATCTCATCGAAGATTTTAAGCAAGAGATGATGGATAAGGTGCAGGGGAAGATGGCTGATTTAACTGCAACATTTTATAATATTTACACCACCAGGTATACTACAGATATTTTGAAAAATTTGTTGCAATAGGCAGATCAAAGAATAAATCCAATATACCCTATATTCCAGAGGTTTAGAGAAAACTACGTGGAAGTGAGTGAGGGGGTAGTCACTCTAGGAGATGGATCCATCTACTTATATGCAGAAGAATTCACAAAGATCTCCATACTTTTACAAAATAGATCAAAGTGGCTCCAATGGGATGAGGAAATGACCAATTTTGAAGAAGAGTTGTAGAGTGAGCTCAGTGACTATGGGTTCACATTAGAAGAGTTTTTCCAGGCAACTAGCATCAAAGATTTAATTTTCAATAGAATACAAGAATTTGACTTTGGTCAAGACACAAAGTTGATAAGGTAGTTTAATTCCCTAGCAGAAATAATAGACCGTCTGTGTATGTTCTTCAAAAACACCGTGGCATGGTCCAAGGAGCGAGTGAATAAAATTACACAAGATGCCAACATGTTGAAATTTACGTTGACCTTCCACGATGAAGCTTGGACCTCTATTGACCAGAGACTACAGAACCTTAGAAAAGAGGAAGTAGGTGATGGATCCAGAGCAAGAAGGAACACCCTATAATGAACAAGACAGAGTGAGACCTAGTGTAACGAATGACACAATGGATCAAGGTACAATAGAGCCACCTACTCAAGGTGGTGAGGATGTTGGTATGCAAGGAGAACAATCATAGGAGAAAAGCATGGGCCACCTATCCCTTTTTTCCCCTACCACATTCTACTTGTACGAGGTAGGAGATCATGCCAGATGGAGGGCCCATGAAAATAGTTACAACATGGTCTTCTCACCCAGTATTATAAGTAGGAGGAGGCTATAGCAAAGCAAATTATCAAGCCTTAGGTAGCAAAATCTTAGTCCAGGTATAGTTATGTGTCTTTAGGTCAGTTGTATTTTCTATTTTTTGTGCATCTTTCTTTGTTTCCATCCTTATCATCCTTCTGTTATTTTCCAGGAATCTCCTAGGAAGCTTGACCAACTGAGATCATTTCTAGTGGACGTGCGATGAGTTGGAAGCTCTTATACCACTGCAATCAGGGTAGAGAGATATAAGCCCTCTGTTACGATATTCGAATAGAGGTGCCATTGTAATCATTGTCATGGAGACCCGAGCACCTTGTCGGGCTCTATTTATGTAAATTTTTTCAAATATAATTCCAACTCCATTCTTAGTATTCTTATGTCAATTACTTTTGTGTTACTCATTTGCATGTTATAGTATTTGAATGTGTAAATAATGCTTTCTCTCACTAGTTTAATCATTTTTGTTTATTACATAATTTGAATGAACTCAAATGAACTAGTTCTTCTCTTCTTCTTTCTTTCTTAATTCATGAGATATTTAAAATTTGCTATAACTACCCAATGGATAAGGCACCGGTCTCATATTAAATTAGAAATGCTATTAGGTTTGGTCAAACAAGAATAACAAACATAAACAATTTTAATCTGGATAAATACAAGCTAAAATAATATAATATTAAATGTTCTAGCTCATCACCTAGGGTATCCTTACCCGACCTGGTCTGTCTAGAGTCATAGTGATAATATTTTCCTAGGTCAAAGAGGTAGATCCACCAGAGTCTACAAACTGGTTGTGATCCTAGGGATTTCTGTGATGTGACATATTTTAAAAGGGTAAGCAAAAATTCCCCACAATAGTTTTTGGTATCGTTTCCAGGGAATGAACCTTTGTTTTCTATTTTAAAGATTTCTCAGTCATTCTCTATGAGACTTAGAGTTATGGGGTTGAGAAATCTTGGCCAGAAAATACTTTTGCATTCCTTACTTTGCACTCTATGTTGGCGACTCTGAAGAACCCATAATCAAGAAGAAGAAGTTGATCTGGCGGCCACAAGAAGAAGAAAAAAATAACTCTACCCTGAACTTCTAGATCCATAGGTACTTTTTTGACCACGTAAAAATAGAAAGGAACCTTTACTTTCTATCCCACTAGATAATCAAAACTACAATAGTACTAGTTCTTTTTCTAAGAGTTCCCATTTTTCAAGTATTGTTCCCTCTATTGTACCTCCTATACTAGTGACCTTAGTTATACAAATGGCCAACCCTCCTTTGAATAATTGGTGAATGAATAGGTATAGACCTTTTATGTTACCCCCTGTCTTGAACCCATTACCCCCTAAGGCCCACAAATACCTACCTAAGTTCCTAGGGGATAACACCATAACTAGGTGAGGACCATATTAAATATTTCCTGTATGCCATGGATAGTCTAGAAGTAGAAGATGAGGATGTTATCCTCAGGTTATTCCTACAAACCTTGGAGAAGGATGCTAGAGAGTGGTTCAATGGTCTCACAACAAATACCATAGGCACCTTCCAAGAGTTAGAAACTATATTCCTCAGAAAATATGGAGAAAAGAAAAATGAACAATCTCTGTTAACCGAGTTGGCCACAATGAAAAATAAATATAATGAAAATGTGGATGAGTTTAATAGGTGGTTCACTAAATTGAGGAATAGAATCCCCACAGCTCTAAGGCCAAATGATCACCAGTCTATTTGCTTTTATAAAAATGCATTCTCCGAGGGACTTCAACTATGAACTCAGACAAGAACCCACACTCACTATTGATGCCTGTATGGAAAGGGCCATCATAATCGAAAGAAACATGATAGATAGTGGAAATATGAAGCCATCCTCAGTCAATCCCAACCCAAGCCAAATTGAGAAGAAGCCTAAGAAAGTGGGTTTCAACATACTAAAAAAATTAGAACCTGATCCCATTGAAAAATTGTCAACTTAGTTGATAGAGATGTTCCATTCAATGAATAATAGGTTGTCCAAAATAGAGAGAGACAAAGCAAATAATGGGGAACCTTCTCAAAACCAGAATGAAAATAGACCTCCTTTCAGGAGAAACTTCAATAGGAATTGGAATAATGAGGGAGGAAGAAATGCAAATAATAATTAGAAAAGAAAAGAAGTCTAGAAAGACCAAGATGTTGTCCCAAACCCCATGGCTTCAGCCAATGTGGCCTCTGATTTTCCTTTCTTTTATCTTGCATGTGATGCCCCTCATAATTTGGCTGATTGTGGCATATACCTCAACCTGCATGCAGGCATTAACCTTGAAGAAGAATCAGATGAGGAGATAAGAGTGAATGCATGCTGGACTTGGGATGAAATAGTTAAAGGATCATGAGTTGAAGAGGAGGTGAACAAATCTCCCACTTCTAAGGCCAAACCCATAGCCTTCACCCTTGATAATGTAAAAATTTTAAAGAGGCCACAAGATAGTCATTTTGAATGAATGAAACAAGGCAAGTTGGCACCCACAATGGAAGAAGTAGAAGCCTTAGAAAGGATTCATGCCACTAACCTTAAAAATAGAACTGTGCTGGATAAACCTGATAGAAAGAATGCAACCGAGGGTAGGGGATAACATAATGTGAAGAAGCAGAATACCGTTCACCAACACGTACCCCTAAAATAGTAGAACCAGTGAGTGAAGTCCAAAAACAATAGGAGGTCAACAAGGTCATGGAGAATAAGAAGGCTGAGTTCGATGTTGGCCTTGAGTTATCCAAGCAAAAAATAAACATAACCTTTGGAGAGTTGATGATAGTGCCCAAATATAGAGAGCAGGTGTGTAAGGCCTTTGGATTAGTTGAACAATGTGATAACCATGTTCTCAGTGCTTCACCTACCAACCCATCAACTAGGAATCCCTCCTCGATAAGGCCCTTCTATATATCCCTCCGCTATACATCAGGCTATGGAGACCAGTATGTGATTCACAACTGCATGCTTGACAATGGTGCATCCCATAACATCATGCCAAAACAAGTAGCTGACCAATTGGGATTAATATGCACTAAATATTCTCCCCCCATCTCGATCATGGATAGCAGACAAGTGCCTTGCATAGGGATAATCATAGGCCTATTGGTGTTCCTAGACCAATACCCTAAGAAGGGCATCATGATGGATGTAGTCATAGTGGATGTGGATCCCTTATTCTCCCTATTATTATCTAGGCACTAGGCAGAGCAGTTGGGTGGTTCAATCTAGTTGGATTGGTCCTATACCACCATACCTCTTTCGGCTAAAGAACAAGCCACCCTAAGAAGAGAACCTTTTAATAAGCATTCAATTGAGCTAAGGAGGTCTGATAATACAATAATCAATCTGGTCAGCTCTATGGAAGAAAAAGAATTGGGTGTTTATTCTATATGGCACACACCTTTCTTGAAAGAAGTTCCAAATGTAGAAGGTATGGATCCCAAAGTAAAGGTAGAAGTAGATGCAGAATCAAATAGGGTGTTGACTACCAAAATGTGGACAATGACTTTTGATGGGGCTAAGTCACAAACTAGGGCTAGTGCTGGGATAAATCTGACCGATGTAAAAGGTAACTATTTGGGCATACCTTACCGACTAGAGTTCCCCTGCACAAATAATGTGGTAGAATATGAAGCACTACTACTCGGGTTGAGAAAAGCTAAGGAACTCGGCATAAATTACCTCACTATTTGTGGAGATGCTAAACTTATCATACAACAAGTTAAAGGGAAATATCAAACTAAACACCCCAGGTTAAAGTAGTATAAGCAAGTAGTGCAAGATGAGATAGATAGATTTCTAGCCTTTAACCTGTCTTACATCCCTAGGGAGAAAAACCATATTGTAAATCTGTTGGTTGTAAATGCTTCTAGGGTGAACAGTCTCGAGATTGACACTGAGTATATGGATAGGTTTCCCACCATCTTTATGTACCATCCTTCTATCCCAGACAATGTAGTATACTTGCAAGTTTTTCAGGATGATGTTGACATCAAAGATTTTATGACTATACATAACCACTTTGCTAGTATGATCTATGATGAAGAAGATGAAAATAAATTGAAACACATTATAGGGGAACCCATAGAAGTAATACAATTGAAAACCAATAAGATTCCTAGGGGATTAGTCTCCTTGGAGACCCTATTTGATGATTTTGATAGAGCACACAGGCCTTCATTCCATGAATCCAAGGTTGAAGAGGTTAATATTGGGATAATAGGGGAGCCCAGAATAGTCAGAATAGACAAAGCGCTATCAGGCAAGGAAAAGAAATAGTACATTGAGTTCCTAAGAAAGAACATGGAAAGTTTTACCTAGAGTTACGAGGATTTGAGGACCTTCAATACTAATGTCATGACTCATATCATCCCCCTATAGGAAGGCACTAAACCCTTTAGGCAGAAGCAGAGGAAATTTAACCCCACCTTACACCCTATCATGCAAAAGGAGGTACAAAAACTATTGAATGCAAAGATAATCAAGAAAGTAAGATTTTCATCCTGGATAGCCAATTTAGTCCCGATCAAAAAAAGAATGGGGAGATCAGGTTGTGTGTTGACTTCCACAATCTGAACAAAAATTCTCTCAAGGATAATTATCCCCTCCCTAATATGGAACAACTTTTGTAGGCAGTAGTGGGGTCAGCCATAATGTCTTTATTGGATGGTTTTTTAGGTTACAACCAGATTCTAGTCAACCCAGAGGACCGTTATAAAACTACCTTCACCACACCATGGGGGACCTTCGAGTATCTGAGGATGCCTTTTGGGTTAATGAATGTTGGGGCCACTTTCCAAAGGGCCATGGACTTCGCTTTCAAAGGGTTGATGTTTAAGATCATGGTAGTATACCTGGATGATATAACAATCTTCTCAAAAAATCCCAGTGATCACTTCTCCCATTTGTCACAGGTTTTCCAGAGATGTAAGGAGTATGGGATATCACTAAACCCAAAAAAATGCATATTTGGGGCCACACATGGCAAGCTATTAGGACACGTGGTTTCTAAAGAAGGAATAAGCATTGATCCCCAGAGAATAGAGGCCATTGCTAAAATTCCCCCTCCAAAAATTCTAAAAGGGATTAGGTCTTTCTTTGGCAAGATAAACTTTGTCAGAAGGTTTGTCCCAAATTTTGCTGAGATTGCCAAACCTATTAATGATATGATTAAGAAGGATGTAAGCATAAAATGGAATGAAGAGAACACTAAGGCCTTTCAACAGATCAAAGATGCCATCACCACTGCACCCGTGTTGACATGTCCAGATCATTCAAGGAAGTTTAGTATCTACTCATTTGCTTCAGAGCACACAATAGTTGCAGTCTTATCACAGAAGGATGAAGAGGGAAATGAGAAACCCATAGCATTCATGAGCTCTAGGATGAAAGGAGCCCAATTGAGATATAAGCTCATGGAGAAATAGGCATTCACCCTAATACAAGCCCTAGAGCATTTTAAAAGTATTTTTGGTTCTAGTAAGGTAATTGCTTGCATTCCCTATATGGTTATGAAAGACGTCCTCACCCAACCAGAGCCGACAGGAAGCTCAACAAGATGGATGGTCAAGTTGTTACAATATGATGTTGAGTTCAAGGTAGTCAAGGTAATAAAAGGGTAAGGACTAGCAAAGTACATGGCCAGTAAAGGGGGAGAAGACATGAACAACACAATCATGGCAGGTGACTTGCAACATGATAGACCGATGGATAGTGATGAGTGTGACTAGTACATAGACATCCTATTATACCTATGAACCCTATCATTCCTACTAGGAAAGTCACAAAGTAGAATTAGAAGTATCAAACAACAAGCTCAAAAGTATTATCTCCAGCAAAACCAACTTTATTGGAGACATCCGAGTGGGGTATTGTTACTATGTCTATTTAAAAAGGAGGTTCCCAAGATCATTGAAGAATTCCACACAGGTTTTTATGGTGGTCATTTCGCTCCAAAGGTAACAACTAACACTATAATGAGGGTTGGGTACTATTGGCCTTCAATATTCAAGGATGTGTACCAATTTATCAAAGGATGTTATGATTGCCAAGTATTCATAGGTAAGAAGAGTCTATCTACCATGCCACTAAAACCAGTCATCATTGAAGCTCCATTTACTCAGTGGGGAATAGACCTGATAGGAGAAATCAACCCAAATTCCTTAGGAGGCCATAGATGGATAATCACAACAACATATTACCTCACAAAATGGGTCGAGGCAGCCCCCCTAAAAAGGTCAACAATATAAGTTATTATCAGGTTCTTAGAGGAAAACATCTTGACCAGGTTTGGGGTGCCCAGGAAGCTCGTTACAGATAATGCTAAGTATTTCACTTCTTTTGAGATGGTTGACTTCTATGCTAAATATAGTATAGAGCTGGCTCATTCTGCAAATTACTACCCCTAGGGAAATGGACTAGCAAAATATTCAAATAAAAACCTCATCACCCGGATCAAGAGGTCACTGGGAAAGAACAAAAGAAGTTGGGATAGTGGGTTAAAATATGCTTTGTGGGCAGACAGATTATCAGTTAAGAGGGCCATAGGTAAATCACCATATGAATTGGTTTATGGGGAAAGTGCACTTCTACCACCATAGTTAGAATGAATAACCCTCTCTTTACTCCTCCAGGATCATGAGAAGCCTGATGCTTTGCAAAGGAGAATGGACCAGATTGTCAAATTAGAAAACCATCTTCTCCTAGTCAGATCCCGTGTTGGTATTGCAAGTAACCCAAATTTCATAAATATGAGTTTTAAATTTTTTTCCACTAAGTCTATGCTATTTTTGTTCCTAAAAGTGCACAAAATTTTGTTAGACACGTGAAATTTTTATTCCATGTGATCCACTATTTCAGAGCACACAAAGGTGTAAAGGGCGCATGAATCTTGCACACCCTTTTTTTTGTCATGCACTCCCTTTATTTGGAGCACACAAAGGTGTAAGGGTGTGCGAAGCTTGTGTGCCCCTTATTTTTTCATGCACTCCCTTTATTTTGAGCACACAAAGCTGTAAAAGGTGCACTAAGCTCACACACCCCTTGTTTTATCGTGCACTCATTTTCATTGGAGTGCACAAAGGTGTCAAGGGTGCACAAAGCTCACACACCCATTTTTGCATCATGCACTCATTTTAAATGGAGCGCACAAAAATATTAAGGCCATGCAAAGCTCATGCACCCATTTTTGAGTCATATGCTCCAACTCCCCAAGTGCATGAAGGTATTAAAATTACATAAAGTTTGTGTGCCTCCTATTTAATTCATGCATCCCATGCTTTTGATGTGTACAAAGGCCTTGATACTCAAAACACACTATGCCTAGGCCAATGAAGAGGAGACAGATGGATGATCAATATTTTCAACATAGGGATCCGGCTAAGCAGATTGAAAAGGCCTTCCTCCAGCATCAATGAATAATTGGTTTGTGCACCCAACTCCCATGGTATGGTAAACTATAATTCCTTGACTAATAATAAAGTAGAGTGCCACCTAGTAGCCATTAATGAAGTTATAAAAAGTGAAAGGTGGCGAAGTCCTTCCAACAACATCAACGAGGATAATTAAAACTGGTGCATGTAGAAGCCATCATAAGCAACAGTTACAGAGCAAATTCGAGCTAGTGATAGATGAGAAAGGGGTAAAATCAAAATGGAAGATTCATAGCCATAACTTCATCCTAGTCCAAATTCCCTGAGACAATGGCTTTTGCAAGTGCTACATTGATTGGGGTAATGGATGTCAAAGCATGCATAGGAAGAATTACTGGAACCTCACCAGTGATGAAAAATATGAGAAGAACGAATAACTTGAAGGCGTTGGTGGATTAATCAATTTTGATCAAAGATATTATGATGGACCAATAGGCAGAGCTGGAGAACATTACTATATACAGCTTTGACCCAACGTAAGAAGACAACTAGCACCACCCAACTCTACTTAGAGGGTTGTTCATGAGAGTGCAAAGGGACAAGAATGAGTTGAGCTATATATACAATAAATGGACCACTAACTTAGGGAAATTAGTCTACCCTAGGGTCTACCATTTATTAGATATCCTTGCATGGTTGCTAGTAGCCTATTAATTTGAAAACAAAATGATTAGGTACCATGCCAACCAGGTCACATTTTGACTCATAGCAAATAAAATCATAAAGGTGTTCAGGCTCACCACCTCCACTCTACTGCTATATTTTTAGGTACTTTCCATCCAATATAATTATATGCTTAAGACCTATTTTCTTGATAGGCTTCTAAAGCACAATAGGTCTATGTCCTTCGATTTCCCTATTTGTGAGTCCATACTCCATCCCTGGGCCTAAGATTATGCAGACATGATCAATATGGTGTTGGGGATGAAATATTTAGACCAAATTACTAAGGAGGTTATCTAATCCAATAAGAGGGAGCAAATGCCCATGTATAGATGGGAGGATACAATTAGTGATAACCTAAACCAAGAGTTAACAACATTACAGGAGGTGATTCTGGCTAAAGAAGAGTAGCTTACCCCTTTTTCATACTATTTGTTCTTAATTCACTTGGTGTTAGGCCAAATGGAATAGTATCTAGTCAGCCAAATAGGAGGAGTTGATGCCACTAATTTTCAAGACTGGTTACTTTGTATACAAGAAGGTTGCTTGAGTTACACTATCTTCTTTAAGAAAGTCCTCCCAATTATTCATGCTCAACTGTGTGGAGAAGAGCCTAACAGGATCAAGTCTAGGAAAAATCATTCCTCCATGAGGTAAAGGTAGGTGATTTCTTCTTCATATAGGACTATACATATATCAGGCTATATGGGTCAAATCTGCCCCCGAAGGCCCTACCAAAGCACTACCCCATGTCCATAACTATCCTAGAGATAACCAAGAAAATTGTAGAATAAGTGAAGGTTAGGTCCATAAGGAAGAAGGGAGGAGTCCCTTGGCTGAAAATACCTTGCATAATGGGCCCCTACGTATACATGGGCCACTTTAGTCTGCTTAAGACCATTTGGAATATGAACATATATTGTTTTCCAAAAATTATGTGGAGGCCTTATGACCCTTCAGGCTTCCACAAACATACTATCATGGGGAAATTTCATGGCTTACAGGTCAAGCACATGGTAGACGATTTTGAAGATAATATTTAGAAGGCCCTTAGGCAAGACCTATCATTGGTGTTAATTTAGACAAGGGGGTGATTATGGCTATGACAGGTCCAATGGATATGATGAAATCCCATATAGCCTCTCAAGTGCAAGTGGTGGAAGCTATGGAAAAGGAAGTGACAGGTTTGAAGACCAGAGTTGTAGAGGTAAAATAACTACAACAAAAGGTAGAATAGCTACAGGTAGAAATAGACCAACTCAGGTAGCAACCAACCCCCCAGAGCACTATTATGCAGGATGTCGAGCACCCCAATCTCATGGAGGATTTTAAGCAAGAGATGATAGACAAGGTGCAGGGGAAGATGGCTGATTTAATTGCAACATTTTATAATATTTACATTGTCATGTATACCGCATATCTACTAAAGAATCTGTTACAATGGGCAGATCAAAGGATAAATCCGATATATCCTATCTTCCAAAAATTCAAGGAAAATTACATGGAAGTGAGTGAAGGGGTGGTCACTCTAGGAGACAGATCCATATGCTTATGTGTAGAAGAATTCATGAAGATCTTCATCTTTTTATAAAACAGACCAAAGTGGCCTTGGTGGTATGGGGAAATAAATAAATATAAAGAAGAGTTGCAGAGTGAGCTCAGTGACTATGGGTTCACGTTAGAAAAGTTTTCCAAGCAGCCAACATCAAGGATATTATTGTTAATAAAATACAAAAATTTGACTTTGGTCAAGATACAAAGCTGACAAAACAGTTTAATTCTCTAGCAAAAATAATAGACCATCTGTGTATGTTCTTCGAAAATACCATGGCATGGTCCACAAAGCGAGTAAATAAAATTATGCAAGATGCCAACATGTTGAAATTCATTTTGAATTTCCATGATGAGGCTTGGACCTGTATTAACCAAAGACTGTATAACCTAGAGAAAGAGGAAGAGGTGGTGGATCTAGAGCAAGAAGGAGCACCCAGTAATGAACAAAGGCAGAGTGGGACCCAGTGTAATGAATGACACAATGGATCAAGGTGCAAAAAAGTTGTCTACTCAAGGTGGCAAGGAGGTACTACACAAGGATAACAATCATAAGAAAAAGGTGTGGGTCACATGTCTCTTTTTTCTCCTACCACATTCTACCTGTATGAGGGAGGAGATCATACCAGATGGAGGGCCTATGGAAAAATAGTTACAAAAGGGTCTACTTTCTTGATATTATAGATAAAAGGAGGTTGCAACAAAGTAATTCATTAAGCCTTAGGTAGTAAAATATTTGTTTGGGTATAGATGTGTGTCTTTAGGTCTATTATATTTTCTATTTTTCATCCGTTTCCATCCTCATTCTCCTTATATTATTTTCTAGGAACCCCCTAGGTGGCTCAGCCAACTGAGATAATTTCCAATGGACGTGTGATGAGTTGGAAGCTCTTATACCACTAAAATATAGGTAGAGAGATATAAGCCCTATATTATGATATTCGAATAGAGAAGCCATTGTAATCATTGTCATGGAGACACGAGCACCTTGTTGGGCTCTACTTATGTAAAATTTTATCAAATATAATTCCAACTCATTCCTGGAATTATTGTGTCAATTTATTTTGTGTTGCTTGTTTGCATCTTACTGTATATGAACGTGTGAATGCTGGGTTCTCTCACTGGTTTAATCATTTCTTTTTATTACATAATTTAAATAAAATCAAATGAACTGGTCCTTTATTTTTATTTTTGAATCCATGAAATATTTAAAACCTGCTACAACTACCCAATGGATAAGGCATCGGTATCATATTAAGCTAATAATGCTATCGGGTTTGGTCAAAAAGAATCAACAAACATAACAAACATTTTGATCTGGATAAATACTAGCTAAAATAAATAGTGTTAAATGTTCTAGCTCATCACTTGGGGTATCTTGACCTGACCTGGTCTGTATAGAGTCCTAGTGATAATTTTCCTGGGCTAAAGAGGTAGATCCACCAGAGTCTACAAACTGGTTGTGATCCTAGGGATTTCTGTGATGTGACATATTTTAAAATGGTAAGGAAAAATTCCCCACAATAGGATCAATCAGGGTTAATCACACCAACATATCCTTTTTAAGGTTGATGTTCCTCAATCCTCTTTGTCCATAGATTCACCACCATACATTACTAGCCACATCAATTAAAAATTTATGAAATGAATATTAGTTCATAATGGTTCTAATTTAAATGTGTGTGGCTTGAAGTTCATCAATAATTTTAGTCTTTTCAAACAATATTTAGAGAAATATGATTTTATGTTATATGATTTTGATAATATATTATGAGGCTGGTAGTATAAGTCTCACCCTTCAAATTTAGAATCTACATCCTCAGTACCCTCTTCTATGTCATGCCATGCCATCTATCTTACAATATTATTTTGGGAAGGCCATGGATTCATAATATGTGGGTCATCCCCTCTACTTTATATTAATGTCTTAAGTATGAATATAATGTTAAAACGTATACATTACTATCAACCCTAAAATTTTTAGGTATTGTAAGGTAATCGAGGTCAAGAATCAAAATGTCAAATTTTGCCCTTCTCCAAATCCAACTATTGAGAATTCATCTTATGAATATATCATCATCGATGCATTAATATCACTTAATTTCAATGATCAACATAAAAAATAATTAATGGAAAGTAAATATCATTAATAATAATCTTAATTCGAATAAAAATAAATCTCTCTCAAATGTGACAAAGCTTCCTCCATACCCTTGAACCTTAGGCTTACCTTCTAGCACTAAGGGTAAAATAGTGCAAATAGGAATTTGTTCCTTTATTTACATTAGAACTACCAAAAATAAGAAAAGACATGGTATAAAACCTTACCTGGATGAACTATAGCACACTTCATACTTCCTATCGAGTTTGTATCTTATCGCTAAGCAAATGCTAGATAATATAGTATACTGAGGTAAAGAACTAGGTTTGTATGAACAAGGTATTAAGGAACACCTATAGACTAAACCTAATGAGAATAGTGTGAGATAGATTATTCCCATCCATAGTGATCCTTATCCCACTTCTTCACATAATGAAGAAGAGCTTGGTCATAATGGTCATATGATAGAGCCTCTTTAGATAATATTTTTTCATCAATGGGCTTGACTGGAATGATGATGATGATTGTGGATCTCACATATCTTACAATCTAGCTTCTTTCAATTTACTTGATATATCAAAGTGAATTACTTAACCCTAGACCACCCAAATTTGATCTCTAATAAAAAAAATTATGAACAAGAATATGTTGTGTACGATCCTCCCCGAAGTAGTCCTTCAAACTATCTATACTAAAATAGCTTTAACATTGGAGGATATTTCTCCCAAATTGCCAATGTGGACATGTCACAAATGTCAAATAGTGATTAGCTAACCATATGCCCCACTAAATTTGAAAACCTAGGAGTATTTCTATCTCTTCCTCGATTAGAAGATGAATCTCATATTTTAATTAAGGAGACAATAGATGTCAATATTAGGACATCAAATGATCCACTCACCCTCAAATTAGGGAACATCCTAGCTATGGAAGATTGCAAGGAATACATCAAGTTTCTATAATAATTCAAGGATATATTTTCTTGGTCTTACATAGATATGCCTAGTGTAGACCCTTCCTAGTTGTATATAACTTAGTTATCACCCCTGATGTAAAATATATAAAATAAAACTTATGTAAAATGAATTAGAGTCACACTTCTAGTCAAAGAGTAGCTTCAAAAACTCCTTGATGTTAGCTTCATCAAAACCATCGACTATTATGACTAGATATCTAATAATATCCCCATGACTAGGAAATTAGGGAGTGTTAGAGTGTGCACTAACTTTTAGGATATCTAATAATATCAACATGATTTTTGATTTCACCACAAGATATGGGATGTTTTCATTGATATATGGATTCTTAGGATATAATAGACAAATACAATACTAAAGGATCAATCTAAAATAATTTTCACTAATTCATGGGGAATGTTCTACTATCAACTTATGCCTTTAAGGATGAGGAATATAAGAGCTACCTACAAGAGATCCATAACCTACATATTCCATAATACGATGCATCTATCATGGAAGACTATGTGTGTGATCTTTTTGGTCAATCTCTAAACCAAGAAGACTGTGTTTGAAACCTAAAATGTATTTTTGAGAGACTAAGAGAGTACAAGGTATTCCTAAAGTAAAAAAATGCATTTTTTGAATAACATCAAGAAAGCTATTAGGATTTATTATATCTTGAAGGGATATAAAAATTGACCTTGATAAAATATCAACTATTGTTGATATGTTGCATCCTCAAACATTAACCTAGCTCCATAGTCTCCAAGGAAAAATCTAAGCCATTAGACAATTCATCTTCTAGTTTATTGACAAGTGTTAGTGCTTTACCAATATTTAAATAAAGGATATGGTTTCAAAAGGGATGGCAATTGTCAAGCCACATTCGATGACCTAAAATTGTATCTCATATATCCTCCCATCATTATCCCACCTAATACTCATATACCCTTTTTGTTATACATAATAACCACAAATTATAGTTTTAGAGATATTTTGGAACAATATAATGACCAACATATAGAAAGGGCTATATTCTACATTAGCCAAATCTAAGTTAATTATGAAATTATATATATGCCCTTAGATAAAATTTACCTAGATGACATGTTTGCATCCCAAGATCTTAAATATTATATGCTTAGTCATAGAATTTTTTTCATCACAAGAGTAGACCCCTTCTAGTATGATATCCAAACCTCACATATTAGGAAGAACCATTATGTGAATTGCTTAACCCTAGACTACCCAAAGTTTATTACCAATGAAAATTTTGTGAATAAGAAGATAATGTGTATGATCCTCCCTAAGGTAGTATTTCAAATTACCTGCACCAAAACCACTTTTACTTTGGAGGATATTTTTCCCAAATTTCCAATGTTATCATATCACAAAAACTAAATAGTAATCAATTAACCATAGACCAACTAACTTATAAAACCTAGAAGTCCTTCCATCTCTCCCTCAAATACAAGATGAATCTTAAATTTTAATTAAGGAGACCATAAATGTCAATATTGGGACATTAGGTGATCCTTATATCCTGAAATGAGGGAACATCTTAGCTATAGAAGAATGCAATGAATACACCAAATTTTTAAAATAATTCAAGGATATGTTTGCTTCAGCTTACATAGACATGTCTAGCTAAGACCCTTCCCTAGATGTCCATCACTTAGTTGTCACTCTCGATGCAAAACCCATAAAACAAAAATTATGAAAAGTAAATTCAAAAGTCATACTTCTAGTCAAAGAGGAGTTTCAAAAAATCCTCGATGTTAGATTCATCAAGTACATAGACTATTTTAACTAGATCTCTAACATGTCCCCATGGCCAAGAAAATACGGATTGTTAGAGTGTGTAGTGAATTTTAAGACATAAATAAAGCATGTACCAAATATGGTTTCCCTCTTTTTAACATCAACATAATGTTATATTTCACAATAGTGTGTGGGTTGTCCTTGATAGATGGATTCTAAAGATATAATTTAATCAATATATCCCTTGTAGATAAATTTAAAATAGATTTCAATACCCCATGAAGAACCTTCTACTATCAATCCATACCCTTTGGAATTAATAATGCAAGAACTACCTACCATATAGTTATGACCTAATATTCTATTATATGATGCATGATATCATAGAATACTATGTAGACAACCTTCTTGATCAATATCTAAATCAAGAAGACCATGTTTGAGACCTAAAATATATTTTTTAGAGACTACGGAAGTGCATGGTATTCCTAAAGTGATAAAAACACATCTTTGGAGTAATATCAAGAAAGCTCTTGGGATCTATTATATCTTGAGGTGATATTAAAATTAACCTTTATAAGATATTGAATATTTTTGATATGTTGCCTTCTCAAATAATAACCTAGATCCATAGTATCCAAGAAAAATCCAAACCATTAGGATATTGTCTCCTAGCTTGATGAAAAGTGTTAGGCCTTTACCAAGATTTTTAGAAAGGATATAATTTTCAAATAGGATAAGAATTGTTAAGCCACATTCAATATCCTAAAATCCTCTCTCATGTATCCTCCCATCCTTGTCCCACCTAATCCTCATATACCCTTGTTGTTATACATTGTTAGGATCCTATCCTAACACCATGTTGTAATTCTCATTTACCTATGTAATAACCCACTTCCAACGTGGGGATCCTATTTTAATGTTATTATGCAATACTTAGTAATGTAGGTGGCAATAAAGGTACCTCGCCAAGTGGTACCATCTCATGTAACCATTTTTATCAATATTGTAACCGATGTAGTAAGATACCTCGCCAAGTGGTACCATTTCATGTAACCATTTTTATCAAGATTGTAACCGCCATTTGGTGGGAGATTCTAGCTCGAGTGGCATTTTGCATGTAAGCCACCTCTTGAGCATTTAGGTAGGGTTGCATGTAGTTTTCCTTTAAAAATATATGAAGCCATGTACGAGATTATCCTTTTGCAAGCTAATGAAATATTGAAGGAGGTTGCCCCCTCGAAGAGGCCCGCGATTCAGTGTTACTGTGAGATTGTTTCATTTCTGTAATTGATTTCTGCATAGTGATATTGCGTTATTTGATGTATGTGAGTTATTTTTCAGTATTTTGTGTGAGTGTGCTTTATTTTAATAGTAGGTTCCTAACAAGTGGTATCAGAGCGCTTTCCAGGGCCAAGTTCTACTACAACTGAGATGATTCTTGCCAGTCATTCCGCTTGTTAGGTATAATTTTCCTGTGTGTTTTTATTTCTATTTTTCCTTTATAAAAAAAAATCCAAAAAATACAGTCATTTTTTTCGTAGAAAATCAAAAAATACCAAAAAAAATACAGTAGTTGTGTAGGTTAGAAACCCTGTGCTAGGGGTTTTAAAATATCGTGAAGGAGCTATCATTATTGGCTAAGCTAGATAGCCCATAAAGCGTCTAGTGAAGTGAGGGGCGATCAGGCTCCAATACCCAGGCCTCAGACAACACTCGCGCACGGAATTGAGCTCCCACGTATCTTCGGGTATATCGAGAGACAATCTAGGTTTAAACAAGATTTTATCCATTAGGAAGCTTTTCGGCCTTGTATTATCCATAGTCCATGGGACACAACATCCCGGACGATTACCCTCCCGTACTGTCAGAGAGGCAGATAGTGTGCTCAAGGGTATGTGTGGAATCCTCCTTGAGTAGTGGCCTAAAATATTGGTCCGAGCACTATTGTTCATCACTGCGGTATAACAGAGGGCCTATGGGTATTACATACTCCCTTGCTTAGCATACCCTGGTTCTACAAAACATAACTTCCACCTACAAATCAACACCATCCCTGTTCTGTTAACCTGCATTCACAACCCCAAAAGTGAGCATACGGAGAAGGCATTCCTTATCATAGAAAACAAACTTGCATGCACCAACAATCAAGATAGATCTTGCAAGTGTTTGCAGCAGCCCGTGGTCAAAAATAGAATAGTCAGGACAATGACAAAAATAGTCTAGTCAGTAATAGAGATAGTCAGGTCGATAGTAACAACCCTCTATAATAGTCCAAAATTATAGACTTCTAGTGTCAAAAATAGTACTGTCAATGTCAGAGAATCCCTAGGGTCAGTGATAGGAACAATGTCAGTAACCGCAATATAGGTGACAGAGGAAAGAATATGATAGTGACAGGGTGGTCAGGGTGCAGTATACAGGTCCAAAATAGTTGATCCTAGGTCCCAAATTTTGAACTGTAACTCCAAATCAGAAACCGAAAACACCAACACAAAAAAAAAATTGAAATTTTATTAAAACAGGGATATCTCTTCACACAGAGCTCAGATTGACTCAAAAATTTAGCAAAAAATTCTACACTCTATTCCAGACAAAATTGTCCTTGGCAGCTCCTGGTCAAATTTTGCACCAAATTTCTAAAAATAGCAAATTTTGATTTTTCTTGCTAAGGCCATAACTTTTCATCGGTCCATCAAATTGATCCAAATTTTTGGGAATAGAATCTACTTGTTATTCTGCACAAAAGACCCTCAAGGACTCATTGGTGAAATTTTAAGTACAAGTGGAAGAAATTACCTTGACATCGACTTGCAACCAACAGGAGATCACAAAAAGTCAAGAAATTCAGTATATCTCCTCATTGAGCGCTCAGATCAAACAACCACCGGAGTGGACCCTATCCTAAAATCAGTGTTGCAACTCATTTCCCAAATTAAATTTTGGACCCTTACTAAAAATAGTAACTCCTGAAAATTTGAGGTCTATTTTTAGTAAATCAGCACAAGAGGGACCGCAATGGCAAGCGACACTCGAGGACAACAACAAAAGGATTTAGACTTGGGCACATTATTGGCCGACCTACAAAAATCCATTGCTGACTTGACCTCTACAAACAAGAACATAGGCACAGAGATTCGAGAGCTTCGACTGGATCAGGATAACACTAGAATCCGCTTAGAAGAACAACTCATAGAGATGGAGACCAAATTGCAAGGTAGTACCAAAACTGAACACCATGCTGAAAACTCTGAACGAGGTCGACGAACACTAGATAACAATCACGCTGATCGGGATCCAACCTTCAGAATGCCTAAATTAGACTTCCCTAAGTTCAGTGGAAAGGATGTCGATGGGTGGTTATGTCGGGTTGATCAATTCTTCCGACTCCATAATGTCCCTGTATATCATCGGGTTCAGATGGCTTCCTTCAACCTAGAATCTGAGGCCTTACATTGGTTCCAATGGCTACGGGTTGCTAACCCTGATCTATCTTGGGAGGACTTTGAGTCCCAACTACTCACCCGATTTGGCCCTAATGACTATGATGACTTTACAGGTGCATTGACAAAGCTGAAACAAACCACCTCAGTTCGTGATTACCAGACCCAATTTGAGAAATTGGCCAATAAAACTAAGGGTTTGAATGAGGGATTCTTTATGAGTTGTTTTGTTAGTGGGTTACGAGATGATCTCCAGGCTGAATTCAAGATGTTCAAACCCCACACCATGATGGAGGCTATCAGTTTAGCCCGATTGGCCGAATCTAAACTCTCAGCTCAAAGGCGGACACCATGATTTTTGCATAACCGACCTTCTTTCCCTCCTCGAGTCCAAAACAATACTGATAATAAACCTCCTGCTCCCAAGCGACTGACTACAGAGGAAATGGATGCGCGT
Organism: Wollemia nobilis; assembly: GCA_028583015.1. Lineage (NCBI taxonomy): Eukaryota > Viridiplantae > Streptophyta > Pinopsida > Araucariales > Araucariaceae > Wollemia > Wollemia nobilis. Next base: position 4,730,235 of record JAQPPZ010017254.1, on the reverse strand, counting down.
CGCGCCCAAGGGTTATGTTATAATTATGATGAAAAGTTTACGAAGGGGCATAGATGTGCAAATAAGAGATTGTTTTTAATAGATGTGGAGGAACCAGAAGACAGTGACCATAGTGATGAGGAGAGTGATACAACTGAGGCACCAACTCCACAAGAAGAGGAACCATCAGAAACACCAACAAAAATTTTAGTCCATGCTCTTGCCGGGATTACCACCCCACAAACCATGAGAGTTGTGGGTTATTTCAAGGGCCAACGTCTCACAATTCTTATTGATTCAGGTAGTACGCACAACTTTATTGATCCTCAGGTGGCCAAACGGACCAACTGCTATATACACTCATGCAATTCTTTTGAAGTCATGGTGGCCAATGGAGGCACCTTACCTTGTAAAGGTAAATGTCGAAATGTCAAAATTCAGATAGGGGATTATGAACTCAAGCAAGATATGTTCACCCTCCAATTGGGAGGATGTGATGTTGTGTTAGGATCCCAATGGATGAGCACCTTGGGCACTTTCTCCTGCAACCTTGTAGAACTATGGCTGCAATTTTCACAAAATGGACAAACATATACCCTCAAGGGTATCAAGGCTGGCCCTACACAAATTATTAGTTCCAATTGCATGGAGAAGTTGTTGAAAAAGTCCTCCCATGGGGTCATTGCACAACTATTTTCAATTCAGCCACCCACTTCTACAACAGATCCACTTCCAACAGATTTGCAACTTGTTCTAACCAAGCACAATGGCATTTTTTAGAACCAACTACACTGCCACCTCGTCGCTCTCATGACCATGCTATTCCACTACTTCCGAGTAGTGCACCACCGAACATCAGACCGTACCGGTATCCTCATGCTCTCAAGTCATAAATTGAGAAGATGGTATAGGAATTGCTCAAGGCAGGTGTCATTCGACCCAATACCAGTCCCTATTCTTCTCCAGTTTTGCTAGTTTACAAGAAATATGGCTCGTGGCGATTGTGCATAGACTACCGTGAGCTCAATAAGATCACCATCAAGGATAAATTTCCCATTTCGGTAGTGGATGAATTGTTGGATGAATTACATGGAGCTATGTACTTCTCCAAGTTGGACCTTCATTCGGGGTACCATCAAATCAGGCTCAAGGATGAGGATATTCCAAAAACTGCTTTTCGTACTCATGAAGGTCACTATGAGTTCTTGGTAATGCCATTTGGTTTGACAAATGCACCATCCACATTTCAAAGCCTTATGAACAACATCTTCCATCCCTTCATGCGGAAGTTCATCCTGGTTTTCTTTGATGATATATTGGTTTATAGCCGCTCGTGGGAAGAACACCTTACCCATGTGGATCAGACATTACAGTTATTGGCCCAACATCAACTTTTTGCTAAGCGGTCTAAGTGCTCCTTTGGTCTGATTGAAGTGGAGTATTTAGGACACATTGTTTCCAAAGATGGTGTCAAGGTCGACCCCAAGAAGATTCAGGCAGTTCAGGACTGGGCAAAACCCCGCACTCTCAAAGGACTTCGGGGATTCTTAGGACTTACAGGTTATTACAGGAAATTTATTCGTAATTATGGGAAAATAGCAGCTCCCCTCACATCTATGTTAAATAAGGACTCTTTCACTTGGACAGGGCCCGCTGATCACGCCTTTCTTGAATTAAAGCATGCCATGACCACCACACCTGTTCTAGCCATGCCATATTTCTCTAAACCATTCATCATTGAAAGTGACGCTTCCGGACGTGGCATTGGGGCAGTATTGATGCAAGAAGGGAGACCCTTGGCCTTCACTAGTAAGGCACTCTCTGAGCGTAATTTGGGAAAATCTACATATGCCAAGGAGATGTTGGCCATCTTACATGTTGTCACCCATTGGAGACCATATCTCATTGGGCACCATTTCTCCATTAAAATAGACCATCAGAGTCTCAAATATTTCTTAGAACAACGGGTTGCTACCCCAGAACAACAAAAATGGGTTTCTAAACTCATGGGCTATGATTATGATATCACCTATAAGAAGGGCAAAGAAAATCTTGTGGTTGATGCTCTCTCTCACCAATTTGAGGCCCTCAGTATGCTATGTGCTATCTCCGCACCTGTCCCCCAATGGATAGATTCCTTATGATAGGAGGTACTTCAAGATGCAGACCTACAAGCTTTGATGGCTTCACTTCAAGCTGATCCGACTTCATACCCAGGCTACAATTGGGATGGCCAGGATTTGCGTTATCACCAATGCCTTGTTATTCCCCGTGCCTCACCACTCCATGACCTCTTCATGAAGGAACTACACACTGCTCCCTCTGCAGGTCATTCTGGATTTCTCAAAACATATGAACGCCTCAAGCGCACATTCTTCTGGAAAGGGATGAAACAGGACATCCGTGACTTCGTGGCAGCTTGTGATACCTACCAATGGATGAAAGGTGAAACAGTTCATTCTTCGGGTACTCTTCAACCATTGCCCATTCCAGATCAGGTTTGGACTGATATTTCTATGGATTTTATCGAAGGGTTACCTAAATTGGGTGGTAAGTCTATTATTCTCGTGGTAGTGGATCACCTTTCGAAGTATGCTCATTTTTGTCCCCTTGCCCATCCTTACACAACCTCCACCATTGCCCAAATATTCCTTGATTCTATTTTTTGCCTTCATGGTATGCCCACCTCCATTGTGTCCGATCGAGACCCAACCTTCACTAGTCATTTCTGGCAAGAGTTGTTTAAGTTGTAGGGAATGAAGCTCAAAATGAGTTCAGCTTATCATCCACAAACGGATGGTCAAACTGAGATTGTCAACAAATGTTTGGAGACCTATCTTCGTTGCTTTGCATCAGATCATCCTTCTCAATGGGCGAAGTGGCTTCCTCTGGCCGAATGGTGGTACAACACGTCCTATCATACAACTACCAAACTCACTCCTTTTGAGGTTGTTTATGGGCGCCCTCCACCCATGCCTTCTTCATACATTCCAGGTAGCTCCAGGGTCCAGGCAGTCGACATTACTCTTCGCCAGCAGACCGATGTCCTTCACCAGCTGAAGCATAATTTGGACATGGCCCAGAACCGGATGCGACAACAGGCCGACCAACATCGATCCGAGCGTAGCTTTGATGTGGGTGATATGGTTTTCCTTCGCTTGCAGCCGTACAAACAGTCATCCCTCCAACTCCGTCGGTGCCAAAAACTTGCTGCAAAATTCTATGGGCCCTACCAAGTTCTACAACGGATTGGTTCCACTGCTTACAAATTGGCTCTTCCGCCCACCTCCAAGCTCCATCCTATTTTCCATGTTTCATCTCTCAAGAAAGTTGTGGGCACACAGGTACAGGTTCAATCAACATTACCAGAATTGGATGAGGAAGGGTCCATCTTACTTGAACCAGAATAGTTGTTGGATCACCGCACCCGCACTCTCCGCAATCGTACCATCACAGATGTCCTTGTCCAGTGGCATGGGCTCCAGCCAGAAGATGCTACATGGGAGCCTCTCCATCAACTCCAACACCAGTTTCCTCAATTTCAGCTTTGAGGACAAAGCTTTTCGAAGGGGAAGGACATGTTAGGATCCTATCCTAACACCATGTTGTAATTCTCATTTACCTATGTAATAACCCACTTCCAACGTGGGGATCCTATTTTAATGTTATTATGCAATACTTAGTAATGTAGGTGGCAATAAAGGTACCTCGCCAAGTGGTACCATCTCATGTAACCATTTTTATCAATATTGTAACCGATGTAGTAAGATACCTCGCCAAGTGGTACCATTTCATGTAACCATTTTTATCAAGATTGTAACCGCCATTTGGTGGGAGATTCTAGCTCGAGTGGCATTTTGCATGTAAGCCACCTCTTGAGCATTTAGGTAGGGTTGCATGTAGTTTTCCTTTAAAAATATATGAAGCCATGTACGAGATTATCCTTTTGCAAGCTAATGAAATATTGAAGGAGGTTGCCCCCTCGAAGAGGCCCGCGATTCAGTGTTACTGTGAGATTGTTTCATTTCTGTAATTGATTTCTGCATAGTGATATTGCGTTATTTGATGTATGTGAGTTATTTTTCAGTATTTTGTGTGAGTGTGCTTTATTTTAATAGTAGGTTCCTAATATACATAGTAGCCATAGACTCTATTCTAAGAGATATTTTGGAACAATATGATGACCAACATATAGAAAGGGCTACCTATCACATTGGTCAAACCTTAGTTAATTATGAAATCAGATATACACCCTTAGATAATATTTGCATAACTAAAATATTTAAGTTTAAAAAGCTTAAACATTATATGTTTAGTCAGAGAATATTTTTAATTGCAAGAGTAGACCCCTTATGGTATCTAATATCCAAACCTCACCTCTTAAGAAGAACCACAAATTGGATTATTGTGATTAGCATATTTTATCTTGATTTTATTAGTTAAAAGTCTATAAAAGATCAAGATATTTTTGTTCAATTAATAGATATACCCTTAATGGCTAGTCAACCCTTTGCAGTATACTTTATCAATGAGTCAATCTTCAACCTAAGTCTAGATGTAGATCAAGAGGATTATTAGATATTGTACTTAAATGGCATAATATGCATCCAAGGATCAAGGATAAGAGTCACATTGGTCATTCCTCAATAACATCTATTACCTATGTCCTTTAATCTTAAGTTATCTTGCACCAATAACACCATAGAATACAAATTTATTATCCTAGGGCTATATGTTTCTATAGCCCTCAATATTAAAATTATTTCTATATTTGGAAACTCCCAAATACTCATAAACCAAGTCAATGGTGTCTATTAAATAAAATATGATAAACTAAATTCATATGAAACAAATTGTTGATAAACTAATGGCTACTTTCAACAAAGTCACCATTAATGCTATCCCTAGGTCTAGTAAACTCCATGTCGATGCTATGGATTGGGATACGTCCTTGATTCCATTAGAGTTGTATGATGAGATAACCACTATTTCTATCCAACAAGTTAGGGATACCTCAACCTTAGAGTCTAACCAAATATTTTTAAATGTATTTTCACTTGAAATGGAAGCATCCCCCATTACTTGATATAATGACATCTTTGTTCACCTTATGGATGACACTTTGCCTAATAATTTAAATTATAATGAGTGAGAATATCAAATAATGAGCTTGTATACATATAATCATTAGTGATAGTTTGTATCATCATACTCTTAATAACATATTGTTTAGGTATTTAAACAATGATGAAGCCCAAATCGTAGTCCGAAAGTCCCATGATGAGCCATGTGATGGCTATGTTAGTGGTGTTTCCATCACCAAGAAACTCATCTGGATGGGTTATTATTGGACATATATGAAAAAGAAATCTTGTGACTATGTCAAGAGGTGTGATAAGTGCAAAAATATGAAAACCTTAGTAGTGCCCCTTCCCAAACCCTTCACTCATTAACTTGACCTTGGCCTTTCTCCATTTGGGGATTGAAGATCATTGGGAAGATAAACCCTACATCTTCTAATGGACACAAATTTATCATCATAGATATTGAATACATCATCAAATGGATCAAATATATACCTTTATCCCCAACCACTAAGGTACAAGTCTTCAAGCTTATCCTTAACCAAAATTCTATCCATTAAGGCATCCCTTCTATTGTCATCTTGGATAATGGAACACCTTTCAAGAATAAAGATGTATAGAAAATTTGTGCTAAATGTAAAAGATATAGAAAATGATCCACCCCTTATTATCCTCAAGGTAATGGTCAAACCAAATCCTCTAACAAAACCCTTGTTAATATTCTTAAGAAACTGATTAGTAAAATTGATAATGATTAGCATCTCTAGTTGTATCCAAACCTTGGGACATATGGAACCTATGCCAAAATTTCTACCACTGTAAAACATTATGCTTTAGTCTATGGTATTGAAGTAGTATTCCTCTTTGATATTGAGTTCCCTTCCCTACATATTTTATTATGGGATGCTTTTGTAGGAAACAAATATCATCTTGCTCACCTTATCCAGTTATAACTATTTGATAAAAAAAGGATCCATAACTTAGAACACCTAAGGGTCTATCAACAAAGGATTAAATGAGCCTATAAAAAGAAGGTACAATACGTATCCTATGAAGTTGGTGTCCTAGTTTTCAAGGAGAATTAGAAAATACCAAATCCAAAATCAAGCCCAAAGATGAGTTTAAGCCCAATTGGCTACATTTATAAATCATAATAACCAAGTAAGGTTCAATGGCATATCACCTCACCACACTTGATAGAAAAGAACTTAAAGAATTAATGAACAAAATGAATCTTAAATATATTATGTCTAAAAACTCAAAACTACTGACTATTTGTTTTAACTACTTACTTTTGACTACTTGGGTTTGACTATCTCTGTATCGCCCAAATTTTTTGCACCCTTACCTTCGGGCTAAAGGATCCATGCCCTGGAAGGGGGATGCGAGAAGGATGGGACAATACCTCGGATGGAGAGGCCCTTTGAAGGTCACGCCTCTCGGGGGAGGGGTATAAGGGTGAATTTTTGACGGATGGTGGGGTTCACCAGGAAACTTTGAGTGGCAGTTTCCATGCCTAGGTTGAGAATGGGTTTGATGTGTTCATTTTATATTCAATCATTCATATTCCTAGGTTGGCCAAAATGAATCTAAGCTATTCTATATGAAATTTTGGGTTTATATGAAGACAACAAACATGAATGAATCCTAAATACAGAGACTATGTGAAATGGAGAGGAATACACCTGATTCCTGATGTCTGATGAAGATTCTGAAGCTTGTAGGAGTCCAGATCATCCCGGATATGACAGGATCATCTGTAATTGTACAGAATCATCCCAAATCATAGGCGATCATCTGAGATCAGACAAGATCATCGAAAACCTGACGAATTCATCAGAAACCTGCAATCATGGAAACAGACACCAAAAACCAAAAATGCAATTGCAAGAATGATGCAAAATGATAGAAATAATAGTATAGATGCTTAAATAATAAATCCAGATAGCAAATCAAATGGGATGCACTATTTTAATAACTTATTTTAAATTTTATCATGCAAATATGCTAAATGAGGTGAACTCCAGGATGCAGAACAAAAATAAATCGATCTAATGCACAATTAAATAAGAAAGAAAGGTAGAAAATGCAAACTCGGGGCTCTGGTTGCCCCCAATCTGAACTACAGTCAAAATCATCTACAATCGTACGAGATCATCACCGATCTCGACAAGATCATCCGAAATCATGTTGGATCACCTACGATGATCCGAGCTTCCTCCGACTGAAACACAGTAAAATCTTGCAATAAAACCTGAAAATACAAATGCAAATGATGGGGGCGAGGATGTTCTAATACAACAAAAACTAGAGTTGCAGGGAAATGATCAGCTAGGGGGATAAACTAGGAAAATCCCAAGTTTATATAGGATTAGGGGAGGTTAGGAGGTTGGGGATCATCCCAATCTGGGAGATCTCCAATGTAGGAATCTCCAACCGCGCAGACACGCTTCTGCCCGAGTTGGAGAGGTTGTTGAAATAGAAGCTAATTATGAAAATTTGGTTTTGGGACGAAATCGTCTGGACGTTCTGTTCCAGATGAATTCGTCCGATTTGGGATGATATCGTCAGATCGACGACGATATCGTCCAACGGTCAAAACAAATTCTAAAAATGGCATGAAAAATGAGGTGAGCGGTTAACGGGCGGTTTCGGGGTTAAAATTCAAATTTTTAATCTTTTTACTGATGGTTTAACTGTGCCAATTTTAGGGTGCTACATTTTGCCCCCTCTTTAGTAAATTTTTTGAAGAAAATGCGTTAAAGATGAGTTCTTCATGCTTTATGAGAAAGCAAAAATTTATTCCATTTTTTAGACGATGATTCTAGGTCGAATCGTACAACTGCTTGCTATGGTGCCCCCTCCGAGTTTTTACCCAAATCGAACGTTTGAGGTAAAAGCGTGAAAAAGAAAATTTTAAAAAATGTTGTTTTTAAATAAAATTAAGAAAAATAGGGTAAAACCCTAATTCATTTTTACTGTTCACTTTCATTGTTTCAGAGCTCTGCAGGAGAAATGGTGGAAACGACACATAGATCGACAGAGGTCCGACGCGGGTTGCGGGTAAGGATCTAAACCTGATATATTATGTTTTTAACTTGATTTGTTTAATTTTTTAGTTGAATTTTAATTGTTTTTGGTCATCGTGGCCATTTTTAGGCCGTCGACGACGTCGGGATGAAATCGTCCCAATTTTTTGAAATCGTCCCTATATCGTCGATTTCGTCTAAGGACGAAATTGGAGAAATAGGGGCGATTCCGTCCAATAAAGGACGATCCCTAAATTGAACAAAAGGGAGACGATTTCATCCTACCAAGGACGATTTTACTAAATTTAGTACGATATCATCCAATAATGGATGATATCATTTTTTTTATGAGATGAAATTGATTTTAATTGATTTTAATGATTATGTACTAATGATTTTTTGTTGTTTTATTGTTTATTTTGTAGAGGGGATTACTAAAGAGTCAAGAATGGAAATATGGGGGGCTCAGAGATGATGTAGCCATGCTCGATCAGGCCGAGCGAGACAGACTAGCAGAGGTTGGATTACAACATGTGGCAGAGATGCCACAAATTCCTATAGACATGGGGCTACTGACAGCCCTAGCAGAGAGATGGTATCCGGGATCATCCTGCTTTCGGCTACCGATAGGGGAGATGGCTCCCACTCTAGAGGATGTATGGAGGATCTTGAGGATCCCCATACATGGGTGATTCATGACTCCTTCGACCAATCAGGGCCATGCTATGATGCGATTGTGCAGCGACCCAAGCTTCACCCTAGAGAAGGGCGGAGTGAACATCGAGGCATTGAGGCAGATGCCTGGGGCATCTCGATTGACTCAAGTTTTGGTAGGGGTGGTGGGTGGCCTACTTCTATGCCACCAGAGTGGATGCAGGTTATCGTGGCTCCTCTCAGATGTGGTCTGCGACATGAGAGACCATGGTTATAGGTTTGCTTGGGGTAGTTTTGTACTATGCCGCTTGTATAGGATCCTTTACGGGGTCGTATACAAGGGAGGTCGATGTCTGGTGCTGACATCGCTACTACAGGTTTGGTGTTGGGAGCACATTGTGGTGCGAAGGCCGGTAGGGCTTCCACTGATAGGAGTTGATCGGGAGAGACCTCAAGTTTTCTATTGGTGGCTCTAGAGAGGGTCACAATGATGGATAGATCTATCGATGTCTCGGAGGTTGCTAGATGACCTCATCCTAGATCAGATCACCTAGAGGCCATGGAGAGAGCATCCAGGGTGGGGAGAGGATGGATAGGAGTTGGCTCACATCAGGTGAGTCTTCTGGTTGAGGATGGAGTGGGGAGAGGTAGAGCTCCATCGCTACGACCAAGTTTTGAGGTAGTTCGGTCTACAATAGGGGATCCCTTCTCTTAGGGATTATGAGTACTCTCAGACTATCCGAGATAATACTACACTGAGCGGGGCTCCAGACATGCAATGGTTTTAGAGTCAGGATGTTGATGATGCCCCCATTCAGCTAGTGGATGGGGATGATGTAGGGGTAGCAGATGGATATGATGCCTGGTATGCAGGCATCCACCCTCCTCGGATGATGAGGGCATAGGGTCCGATGCATGCTATTGTGCAATGGATGGGGAGGCGGTGCCAGGCTACCATCGATGCAGTGAGGAGTCATGGAGGGAGGGATCAGCGATGGCCTCCTCAGGAGAGATGCCAGAGAGTGCCACAGGCTTCGAAGAGACCGTAACAGCCAGAGAGGAGGGAGGAGGGACTCCCTTCTCAGTAGAGGGAGAGGCCACCATCGCCCGATAAGGGCAAGGGTGTCGAGGTGGGGGAGAGCAGCGAGATGGTGGCTCTTCGAGTGGAGAATGCCCACCTACGAGCTCAGGTGCAGATGCTGTAGGATGAGGCTACATGACTCAGGGCTCGGAGCGGAGGGGCGAGCATGCGGGAGCTGGCATGGGCTATTGCTCAGACCACGTTCTATCAGGGAGTATACTTCTAGCTGGTTCTAGAGGGCTAGAGGATACAGCTGCCAGTCGGCATTGCGGAGTCGGTCAGGATGGGGTCATCGAGGACATCCTCACGATCGACGTCGAGGACCCATGATATAGGACGGACTCTGATGGGACCACCTCCTCCACCTCAGGGTGGGAGAGGAGATGAGGCTGAGAGCTCGAGGGCTTCTCGAGACTAGCTGCACATTGACTATAGATTGTATATTTTTGAGAGGATTGAGTATGCCAGGGTATAGATTGTGGCATACCAATCCATTTTGATATGATGTACATATATTTATTGATATATATATATATATATATATATATATATTATTTTTGTGATATGACTTGTGCATATGTTTTATGATGCTTTAATATTTTAATTGTTGATTGATTATTCATGTAATTATGTCATTGAAAATATTATAATTTTATGTCATGCCATAAAATTTAAATGAAATAATCTGATGTAAACAAATTGGTTGTTGTGGTGTGATTTGATGAAAAAATAAAGTGACTTCTAACAATAATTTCAAAGGACATTGTCATTGTTACATGACCATTTCATGGAGTCGCCGCTCGCTAGGTCATTAAGCTAATCCCGGTAGAGAAATATTGCTAAAAGTAAAAGGGTGCTTAAGAGACTTTCTTAAGACTTTTGTGATGTGATGATGAAAAATGATGATGGTGATGATTTGTTTTCAGATGTCCATGAAAATATTATGCATGAAATATTAAAAATATGATTTTTTCTAGGCATAAAATTCCTAAGTGTGATAGAAATTTGAACAATTGCCTAGGAATTATACCATCGTCGCAAAAAACTGAATGTTGACATAATGAAATGAAATAGAAAAGTTTTCGTTCTTTTTAAAGCACAATTGTGTAACATAATGATTTAAGCCATATGCTTTTATGGATTAAATAAATGGGAAATAAAATTAAAATGATGGTTTGCGCTAGGCATAGAATTTTTAGGTATAGACTTATACCATCATCGCGAAATCCAAAGAAGAAATTGATATAATAGTTTTATTGCATAGTTGATTTTTGAGTTTGAGATAAACAGAAAATATAAGATGAGGACTTGCACTAGGCATAAAATTCCAATTTAGGTTTAGGAACTATACCATCGTTGCGAAAGTCAAAAATATATAAATGTGACTTTATTGCTAGATTTTTGAACATGTTTTGAAAGAAATTTTGGATTTTGAAAAAAATGTATTTAATTGTTTTTATGCTAAGCCAATATTCTCAAGTAAGAAAATCAAATTATTCTAGAAGATTTGCATAAATATTTTAAATTATCTCAAAGACAAAATTTAGATTTATAAGGAACCCCGTGTGCATATGTGAGTTCATTGCCGATCTTGATCTATCATAATGATACAAAATCTCTCAAATACAAATGTGTGTGCAATTGTATTGTTCATTTACCAATTTTGAGCAAGATAATTTGATACAAGTAATTTGAATTAACCAAATGAGTGTTCGTTGACCATGATTTATATGCATATAACCGTACCAAACTACTATGTAAGTCAGGTCATCAAGAGCTAGCTGATCCATAAGCAGACATAGGTCTATACAAAAGAAGGTCGCTAATGTAACAGACATATCACCACGCTAGGAGTTACCCAAGGCCAAGCGGGTTGGGCACAAACCACTTGTTATGGGGCTTACCTCACAGTTTTCGAATAATTGAGAATTCCAAGGATTCAAGCTCATTCACCCTTCTTTTCTTTTCAAAGGGTAGGGGAAGGGATTTTATTGCTTTTTGCTTTTTCTTTTCTTTCTCTTTTTTTTTTTGTATTTTTGCTTGATACTGAGATAATGCTGAAATATTGTTGAGATGGTACAAAATGCTACTGAAATAATGCTTCTTTTTCTCATGATTTTTCTTGTTTTTCTTTTTCTTTTTCTTCCTATACTAGGGATACTTGCTCGGATTGGTTGTAGAGCAAGGGATTTTTATTCTGGGTAGGGGTGAGCTTGTCCTTTTGTCAATTCTCAAAGATTCTAGACCATGTGCATGATAGGATAGCAGGGAAACTTTTCGCTCAAGAGACCACTTCTACTATGTAGCATCGTTTTGAATTTGCAATGAAATCATTTTAATGTGAAAAGGTATACTTGGTTCAAGTAAATAACAAGATCAGTTCTCTATGCTCAAAACTTTATTTAATTCAACTGTGGACTTTGATATAAGAGAGATTAATAATCATACCAAATAAGATCAAGATATTTATTCATGTGAGTGTGAAAGTGAGGGATTCCAAATAAATGCTAATTTATCCAAAACAACTGAAAATATAACTGCAATACTTCAAGAATTGACAGGTGCAAAAATAAAAGATGTTTTTGAAGATTTTGATGATTTTGATTTTTTTATATTTTGATTTTGATTTATGAATTGAGAGAATACATAATATTACTATTTTTGAAATTTTTATATGAATTTACTAAGAATGAGACAAGATGTACAATATATACAGTGATGAAATTACCAGAATTATGCATAATAGCGCTTAAGATGCATAATGTTCATAGGTTCTTTAAGATCTTTACCATCTAAGGTAGCTAATCTGTATGCTCCCGATCCAAATTTAGCAGTGATGATATATGGCCCAAGCCAGTTAGGTTCAAATTTACCTTTAAGGTCTTTAGTTGCATTAGTATTTTTTTTATTTTCTTTTAAGACGAGGTCATCGATCTCAAAGGATCGGTGATGAACTTTCTTAAGATATGCTCGTTTGAGCTTGTTCTGGTAGGCTCGAAGATGCTCCAAAGCATTGATGCACTTCTCATCTAGGAGTTCTAGATGACTAAATCTTCTAGCATGATATTCATCTCCTACTTTAGTATCTTGAAGTAGCAGAGCCAAAGAAGGAACTTCTAATTCAAAGGGAAAAATAGCTTCAGCGCCATAAACCAAAACAAAAGGTGAAGTGCCCGTGGGAGTACGAACGCTAGTTCGATAAGCCCACAAAGCAGGATATAATTGAATGTGCCAATCTCGGCCAGATTTATTGACCAATATTTTGAGGATTTTAATTAATGTTTTATTAGATGCTTCGCTTGGCCATTACCTTGAGGATAATAGGGAGTGGACCAACGATGTTGAATTTTATATTTTTGACATAGTTTCTTTACATATTTATTTTTGAAACAAGTTCCATTATCCGAGATGAGATTTGCAAGAATTCCGAACCTACAAATAATTTGATTAAAAATAAATTTGGAAACTTGGGTTCTAGTGCAAGAAGCTAAGGGCATAGCTTCAACCCACTTCGTAAAATACTCGGTGGCGGTTATGATGAATTTGTGTCCATCAGATGACACAGGATTGATTTTTCCAATAATGTCTAAGCCCCATTTTGAAAAGGGCCAAGGAGATGAAATAGCCTGCAGTTCTTGTGCAAGCGCATGGACAAGGTCAGCATGTTTCTGGCACTTGTCGCAATGGCGCACGTAATCATGTGCATCATTCTCCATGGTAGGCCAAAAATATCCTATCCTAAGGAGCTTCTTAGCAATGGCGCTACCACTAAAGTGTCCCCCACAAGATCCATCGTGGGCTTCACTCAAAGCTGATCTAGACTCTTCTAGATTCAAACATCTCAGTAGGATACCTTCAAAAGATCTCCTATATAAGGTATTGCCAATTATGATGAAGCGACTTGCTCGTCTACGCAATAACCGATGCTGGTTTCTATTAAAACCTTCAAGGAAGGTCCCATTTTGAAGAAAATTGAGGATATCAGTGTACCAAAGTTCAGGAGTAGTTTCATTGATTAGAAACACGTCCAAAGGTTCCAAGCATGATTTAATTGAAGCGGGTTCCTTGAGTCGATGAATAATGATGGTAGCATATTCGTCATCTAACTCCAAGGGTAAAAGAGATGCTGCTAGGCCATAGCATCAGCCGCACGATTGCTAGTTCTAGGAATAGCTTCCAAGGTAACTTGATCAAATAAAGATATTAATTGTAATACATATGCTTTATATGGGCACAATTTATCATCTCTGGTCTGATAAACATCATTAATTTGATTTATAACAAGTTGAGAATCATCAAAAACTAATAGATTTTTAATTTTTAGTGCCATGGTAGCTCGTAATCCAAGGATTAGAGCCTCATATTCAGCAGTGTTATTAGTACAGGCAAACGTTAATTTAAAGGATAGAGGTATGAGATGTTTCTATGGAGATATCAAAATAATACCTGCACCAACCCCACTCATGCATCGGGCTCCATCAAAGTATAAGGACCATTGCTCTGAATGATCTGCCTCTAATTTAAGGCATTCGTCAGGAAACTCAATGATGAGGGGATGGGTGGATTCTAAGGGTGCAACAACTAATTGATCTGCTATGATTTGACCCTTAATAGACTTTTGTCCTATAAACGTGAGTTCAAACTCGCTTAGCGCAAGAACCCACTTTGTTGTGCGACCAGATAAATAAGGTCGACTCATGAGATATCGCAAGGGATCGGATTTAGCAATAACGTATGTTTTCTGATTGAGCATATAATGGCATAGTTTCTGTGTAGAAAATATGACTGCTAGACATAACTTCTCTAATGTTGTGTAGCGGGTTTCATAACTAATTAATGTTCTGCTAATGTAATAATTAGCATGCTCTCTCTTCTCATCATCAAGTTGAGCTAACATAGCTCCTAAAGCAAAATCTGAAGCAAAAATATACAAGATAAATGGGCGATCAGGTCTAGGTGGTGAAAGTATAGGTGGGTTAAGAAGATATTGTTTGAGGAGTTCAAATGCTTCCTGACATTCATTGTCCCAATGGAAAGAGACATCCTTCTTAAGAAGCTTAAGAAAGGGTCCAGTTTTATCCGCCAGCTTATCGATGAAGCGACGGATGGCTTGAAGCTTACCTTGTAGACTCCGTAATTCAGATATATTTGTGGGTGCGGGCATATCAGTGATAGCCACAATCTTGAGAGGGTCAATTTTGATGCCACGTAAAGAAACTATAACCCCCAATAATTTATCGGACTTAACTCCGAATATACATTTGGTTGGATTCAATCGGATAAGATATTCCCTTAACCGATTAAATACTTTTCTCAAGTCATCTAAATGGTCATCTTCTTCAGTAGAATGAGCTATAATGTCATCTACATAATCATGTAGTATATCATGCATCATATCATGAAAGATATAAGTCATGGCTCATTGATAGGTTGCACCTGCATTCTTTAAACCGAATGGCATCACTTTCCAACAAAAGGTCCCCCAAGGGGTAATAAAGGTTGTTTTAGCTTGATCTTCAGGAGCTATCCTGATCTGATTATAACCAAAAAATCCATCCATTAAGGATATCATTCCACTCCCAGTAGTAAAATCAATGATCTGATCCATATTGGGAAGGGGAAAATCATCTTTAGGGCATGCAACATTAATATCTCTAAAGTCTGTACAAACCCTAACCTTAGTAGCTTCTTTCTTAGTTACTGGAACTACATTCGAGATCCATTCAGCATAATCAATGGCTTGTATAAAAATAACATTCAAGAGTTTTTCTAACTCTCCTTTGACTAGTAAGGCCACTTTAGGATGCATTTTTCTAAGTTTCTGTTTAACAGGTTTAGCATCCGGATGGACTACTAGGTGATGCATAACTACAGAAGGGTCTAAACCTGGCATATCTTCATATGTCCAAGCAAAGACATCTTCATATTCTTTAAGAAATGCAATGTATTTATCCTATTTTTCTTGACTCAATTCTGATCCGATGTTGATTATGTGAGGGTTATCCTCGGTTCCAATGTTAATTTTTATGACATTTTCTACTTCCATGTGTAGATCTCTCTCAAAATTAGGTGGGGTGGGTGAAACGCCCAATTCTTGTAATTCTTCCAAGGTTAACTTGGATAATTCGTCTTGAGGAGTCATGGCCTCAAGTTGGGCTATACTAGGTATAGAGCCATCAAAATAAAATCCGTTATGTAATAATTCCTCAATGGAGACATCATGGAAGATATCTCCCTCCAACTCATCGTCGGATTCAACGATCATCTCAGGATAAGCTATAGATAGCATATTACATGTGAATGGCTTATTCGTTAAATGCAAAGCATCGCGTTCATCTAAATAATCTTGGTAACATATAAGATGGTCATCATCCTCAAATGGCTGACCCTTACTAGAAAATAGGCCCACACCACATCGGGCGGGCCACGGATCTACCTCAAAAGGTTCTTTCATACCATTCTGGAAAGGTCCCAAACCTTTCCCTTTATATCCCAATTTAAGCATTATAGGTTTGGCTTTAGTATACTCATTAGTAAAATAACATCGAGCATATCCATCATAATGAGTTCTGATGTTTCTGGGTATTCTACCCCAGTCATATCCCTTATAAATAAAGGCACAACTCTCGACTTGGTAAATACTTCCCATAGGTTGTGGGAGGCCCAAGGTATGAGGAGATGGTGGCAAATTATTTAAAATAAGGGAATCTTGCATAGAAACATTCGTTTCTTCTGATATAAGAATTTTAGATAGATCGGGTAAGAGCTCGTCAGTAAGAGCATAAGAGGTAGAAGGAATATTTCCTACGTCTTCTGATGTGGAGAATATGCATTTGGTGGATATAGATGGTGTAGAGGTGTCAATAGATGGGTCTATTATAGGTATAGAAGTTATAGGAGTAGAACAAGAGACATTGGTTGTGGGATTAGGATCTTTCTTAGGTCCTAATGCGGTTTGTTCAGAAGATGGTTGAGCTATATGTGAAGGTGCATCTGATGGAGAAGAAGTAGATGACATTGTGGGTGTGAGTTTCACATGTTTAGATGGATAATGAGAATTAGGATGTGTGGATGACAACGCGGGGTAAAATTGAACTCCAATAGGTTCTGCCAAAGCACACATATCAAAGGGTCTTGGATCACCATGAATGGTAACCAACTGATTCTTAAATTCGAATTTAACACATTGATGTAAAGTTGAGGGAACAGCTCGCATCGCGTTGATCCAAGGGTGACCCAAGAGTATATTGTACGATGCAGGGCAATGTACAATAAACACAATCGTATCCAAGGTTCTTGGACCAACTTGCAATGGAATGGTAATAACTCCACACGTTTCTTGTGTTTCATCATTGAAAGATTTTATGATCATATCAGTTCTTTTCATTTCCTCACTTCTAAACCCAAATATTTGGTAGAAGTCAAAAGTGCAAATATTTAAAGATGAACCATTATCAATCAAAACTCGTTTGACTGCTACATCTCCAATTAAGGCGGTAATATATAAGGGGTTATCTTTATGTAAACTATGTTGCGGTATGTCTCTATCTCGAAAGTCAATACAATCAACTTCACGAGTTATTATAGTATTGGCCATGGCTTGAGGTTGAATGTCTTGTGGTACCATCATCTGGCTTAATGTGAGCATTAATTCATCTCTATGTGTAGGAGAAGATCTTAAGAGGTCCAAAAGGGAAATTCTAGCTGTAATATTTGATAATTGTTCATTAATATTATAAGGAGGTTTAGGTTGAACATTAGGTGCATGATTCCCTTTATTAGGAACCTTCAAAACAAATGGAGTTGATCCACCATTCTGAATTTGATCTTGTTGAGAATTTTGAGCCTGTTGTCTAGTAACAACTCCGATGGTACCCACAATATTATTTTGTGGATGATGAATGGGTCTTGGTCTAGCGTTTATAGCTAACTCATTAGAAAGTAATTGGTGGGATGATGGTCTAGTAGTGACTCTTCTTGGAAATGGTTCTTCTGGAACCATATGACTTGTGATAGGGTGAATAGTATCTGATTCATCTTCAGAACTATTCGATTGATTTGATGTGATTTCCATATCACTCTCAGTCTCATATTCTGTATCACTAAGATCAGGTATCTAAATATTATATAGAGGCCTGGTTGTAACCATGGATAAAGTTGTGTCAAAGGTTTCTAGATCATGAACAGGTAAATGCCCACTAATAGTTCCTACATATCGGGCAGGAGGAGGAACATTATGATGTTCAATTTGATTAGCCACCTCCTTACCATGTTTTGGTAAAGGATGTTGAAAGATGTCTAATGACTGATTGGCATTCTGATTCTGGTTTTGTGTGGTGTTCTGTTGAGCGTTATTAGGAGGATTTTGCTTAGGTTGAAAGGCTTGTACCTCCATCTCATTGTTATCAATCAAGTCCTGTATTTTATGTTTTAATATTTTACAAGAGTTGGTAGTGTGTCCAGGTCCTCTATGGAAGTCACAATGTAAATCTGCTCTGTATCCGGGTATAGTTGGATCAGGTTCCCGGATATTTGGTAATTGAATCAAGCCTCATTCTAATAATTGTGGTAGAATAGTTGATAAAGGTTGATTTAACCTAGTAAATTCTCGAGGAGGTCTATCAGGAGGTTTCAGTACAAACTTCTCTATTGTCTTTGCAGCATTAACATTAGCAATATTTTTGCTATCGGTGACTCCATCACCCACAACTTGTTTATTCTTATATTGATTTTTGGATGTTTTCTCATCGTCTTTCTTTTAAGCTGACCTCTCCTAATGAGAGCATCTTCCACTCTTCGGGCTAAGTCTATAGCCTGATCGAAGGTGGTCAAGGTAGCGGTTGATAATTCGTAAGATAGTTGCTCTTGCAAATTATTAATAAAGATGTCCAACATCTCCCTATAAGGTAACACAAAGTGCAATTTTCCTATCAATTGTCTCCACCTAGCTAGGAAATCAGCAAAGCATTCATCTTTGTCTTGTTTTAAGTTATACAAATCTTTAATGGTCACATGTCTTTCGATATAGGCACTAAATTGATGAACAAAAGACTCGACAGTTTCTTCGAAATTCCTCAAAGAATTAGTGGGTAATTGATAATACCACTCTAATGCCATTCCTCCCAAGCTTTTCGGGAACATTTTTAGTAATAACAAGTCATCATGTGATATATCATGACATGCTATCCTAAACATACGAAGATGCTCTATGGGATCTTTCGTTCCTTTATATATGGGCAGGATAGGCATAGGAAAATGTTTAGGATATGGCTGTGCTACAACTATAGGATCTAAAGGCTGACTACACATCTCTCGATAATTGTACGAGGGATGGTAGGGATCTATCTGGTCCATGCGGGAAACTAACTGTTTCACCATGGTTTCAAGATTACTAGTTTGTCCACCATATTGGTTCGGTGGGACATAGGTATGGGATTTATGAGTGTATGATGGTGTGGCATAAGGATTAGATGCTATATTGCTATTATGCAAAGTGTTGGTAGGAAGAGTATTATGAAGGGGATTTGTAATAGTATTATGTTGTATCCCAGATTGTTGGTAATTGGTGTTTGGTTTTGTTTTGGGTTTTTGTTGATTTGAGGTATGTTGCTCAATAGCTTGGTAAAATAGAGCAGTAAATGATGGTTTCTTTTGTGCGGGAATGACCCTAGGCTTGTTAACAAGCACTTTAGGTGGTTGGGTAACCTGTTGTTGTTGCATGTTCCGGATCGTAGCTACTATATCCAAATTGGATGGTCCAGCTTGATCACTCTCTTGTTCAATAAAGGACAAGGGATTAGTGCATGTGTGAAATACGTCTTCTAGAGTTGCTTGAGTGTCACTAATTCGATCCTTGTCCATATGGACTGCTCTATTAAAAACACCAATATTTGTGTTAATGAACTTCCAAAATTGTTCCATGTTTTCAAAAGTGATAGCTCCTCCCGGAGACATTTTAGGGGATGAGGATCCTTCCTCTCTATTAATTTCTTCTTGTTCATTTGCTACAACAAGCTCTTCTTCTTGCTGGTCTAGGATTTCTTCTTCTTGAACTTGGTCCTCAGGAGGGACATTTTGGTCAATTAATGGTCTTCCTAACCAATCTTCTTCTTCTTCGGTTTGTTTTCCATTCCTAAGTCTAGGCATTGTGCTAAACTTAGGTTTTAGAAATATATATATATATATATATATATATATGCGATAGGGTTGAGAGGTATATATTTTAACTATATACCTACTATAATACTTAAAAAGGAAATGTTTTGTTTTTTTTTTTTTTTTTTTTGTATTATTATTTCACAAGTATAAAAATAACAAACAACATGCTAGTTGCAAGAAATAACAATAGTAAAAAGAATGACTTAGTTTTCTATAAATAGTTTATGGATATCGTTGATAGGATCAAGTTCATCAGGAGTCATGAAATGCTCCTCTTCAAATTGGAAGTGGTTTTTCAAGAACTTGACAAAGTGTGCTATGGTAATATGATCTACTTCAGACTCTGACTTATAAAAATAAAGTTCATGGCAATACTCTCGATACAACACAGCTCTAGGAACTCTATTCCATATCTTTCTATCTGTAAGAATGACTTCTTGATCCTCTATACGAGATAGAAACTTATGTACTACAACTGCGTTCTCAAGGTATTCCTCAAAGGTGTACAATTCTGAAGACACAAGTGCTCTTTTATCTGCTAACCACCTATGGCAAGCTCTCTGAAGTTCATGGTACAAAGTCACCTGATCGGGATCCAGGATTCTATCTAGGACAAACCTCTTAATTTGCCTAAGTTCTGCAGATCTAGATTCAATAATACCCAATCTCCTATCAAGTTCATCCCACAAAGGTTGGACTCTATTTGTTTGAGGTACTCTAAGCACCGAAGTAATCTCTATGGCCGTTAATTGATTTTCAACATTTATGGTGACAACTCGTCTTCTATTATAATCTACCATCTAAATATGATATGCAAATTTAACAGTTTTCTAATGATTCTAGATGTTCTTAATAATGTGTTTTTTTTTTGGATTGTTTTCAAAAGGTGTTTTAGTTTCACGTCGGGTTCACCAAAAATGTATCGCCCAAATTTTTTGCACCCTTACCTTCGGGCTAAAGGATCCATGCCCGGAAGGGGGATGCGAGAAGGATGGGACAATACCTCGGACGGAGAGGCCCTTTGAAGGTCGCGCCTCTCGGGGGAGGGGTATAAGGGTGAATTTTTGATGGATGGTGGGGTTCACCAGGAAACTTTGAGTGGCAGTTTCCATGCCTAGGTTGAGAATGGGTTTGATGTGTTCATTTTATATTCAATCATTCATATTCCTAGGTTGGCCAAAATGAATCTAAGCTATTCTATATGAAATTTTGGGTTTATATGAAGACAACAAACATGAATGAATCCTAAATATAGAGACTATGTGAAATGGAGAGGAATACACCTGATTCCTGATGTCTGATGAAGATTCTGAAGCTTGTAGGAGTCCAGATCATCCCGGATATGATAGGATCATCTGTAATTGTATAGAATCATCCCAAATCATAGGCGATCATCTGAGATCAGACAAGATCATCGACCTGATGAATTCATCAGACGAATTCGTCAGAAACCTGCAATCATGGAAACAGACACCAAAAACCAAAAATGCAATTGCAAGAATGATGCAAAATGATAGAAATAATAGTATAGATGCTTAAATAATAAATCCAGATAGCAAATCAAATGGGATGCACTATTTTAATAACTTATTTTAAATTTTATCATGCAAATATGCTAAATGAGGTGAACTCCAGGATGCAGAACAGAAATAAATCGATCTAATGCACAATTAAATAAGAAAGAAAGGTAGAAAATGCAAACTCGGGGCTCTGGTTGCCCCCAATCTGAACTGCAGTCAAAATCATCTGCAATCGTACGAGATCATCGCCGATCTCGACAGGATCGTCCGAAATCGTGTTGGATCGCCTACGACGATCCGAGCTTCCTCCGACTGAAACACAGTAAAATCCTGCAATAAAACCTGAAAATACAAATGCAAATGATGGGGGCGAGGATGTTCTAATACAACAAAAAACTAGAGTTGCAGGGAAATGATCAGCCAGGGGGATAAACTGGGAAAATCCCAAGTTTATATAGGATTAGGGGGAGGTTAGGAGGTTGGGGATCATCCCAATCTGGGAGATCTCCAACGTAGGAATCTCCAACCACGCAGACACGCTTCTGCCCGAGTTGGAGAGGTTGTTGAAACAGAAGCTAATTATGAAAATTTGGTTTTGGGACGAAATCGTCTGGACGTTCTGTTCCAGACGAATTCGTCCGATTTGGGACGATATCGTCAGATCGACGACGATATCGTCCAACGGTCAAAACAAATTCTAAAAATGGCATGAAAAATGAGGTGAGCGGTTAACGGGCGGTTTCGGGGTTAAAATTCAAATTTTTAATCTTTTTACTGATGGTTTAACTGCGCCAATTTTAGGGTGCTACACTATCCACTTCAAAACTACTTGTTTGCATGCATTTTCATATCTCTACTTGGACTAATAGCATAGAGATATAGAGAACCATAATTATATTGAATTTATGATCATATCTAGGATATTTTTTTTCCTTTTTACTAGGTGATTGATGTGAGTGGATCATTGCTTGTCCTATTTTTGAAAACTATTTGCCATGACATATATATCTTTTGATGAGTGCAAAAATTTATTATAGTTTGCAAAATTATATGATTTGTCCCATAAGGACATATGTCTTTAAGGAATGAGTAGGAACCATAAAATATCATTCTTTTATTAAATATTTTATATCATTCTTCCACCAATAAATCCTCTATCATCATCAACAAATCAAACTATCATCCTTCAAATATTTTTATCTCTATCATCCACATTGCTCTTGCCTCTTTGTACACAAGTTTAGTAATACTTTCCTATATTCACATCCCATATCATGAATAAAAGGATGAGATCAATGTATCAAGTTGATCATAAATATGGTCTCATTCATAACTATCATCTCATACCAAACATTTCATCTTACCACTTTGGCATGTAATGATTCTAATCAAGATAAATATTTTAGTCTACTATTAGCAAGGGATTTAATGCCAATGGGACCATATAATATTAGATTTTATTATATTTTTAACCTTTAAACTCCCAATTCAATTATTCTATCATCTTATATTTTCAAATGTCTATGCTACCACATGATGAATACTACAATATTCATAGGTGCTAATGTTAAAAGACAAATATTTCCATATTATTTCCTAAACCTACCACATGATAAAAACTTAAAATTCATAGATGTTGATGGGAACCTCATTATTTCTCCAATTTTTTCTCAATAAAATGTATCTTGATCTTGGATCCATGTAAAATATGAATATAGCCTCAATATAATTTTTTATCATTTATGTAAATCGTCAAAACTACCTTGATCACATATAGGCATGGGGAAATATGCATAATAACAATAAAAAGTTTTCCCTAATAATAAAATTGAGGATAATTTGTTATAAAAAACAACCAAAATCAATAAAATCACCATCTAAAAATCCTCTACAACATTTCTCTAAAGGTAAATATATCACCTTTTGGCACATCTACAAGTCCTCTACCACACTTGTTCATGAGGAAAGACAATTGTGATTTGGAAAAATAGAAGTCCTTTACAACGTTTATCTAAAGGAAAGAAAAAATTCCTTTATGAAATTCATCTAAATGAAAACCAAATGTCCTTTATGACATCCATCTAAAGGTAAGGCAAAAGTCCTTTATGATGTTTGTCTAGAGGTAAAGCAAAATTTATTTACTATATTTATCTAAAGGAAAATCCATTAGCAAATATTGTAATGGCTCCAATATAGCAACATTGGCTACATTTATTTTTATTAGCTCAAACCCTAGGGTTATATAGTTATCCCTTGATCATTAGGGTTAAGATTAATGATTGATTTAATCTATAAATAGGAAGATTCAGGTAGTATTTGAGATCATCTTCATATTCGAATATTAGTCGTGTATGTTATGCGTAATAAAATTTCTCCTCTCTAAGTTGCTATGAGACTTTACCCTCGATAAGTGGCTAAGGATTTGTATTGATTTAAATCTAGAATTTGATTATTGTATATTTAAATTTTTGACAATTGGATCTGAAGGGTAATGCTATCTACATATTATTGGATAGCTACTACTATTTCTATAATTCTCTAAGTTGTTTCATAACAAGTGGTATAAAACCTTCAATCTTGGCTCCCTATGGGGTGTGAATTTGCAACAAAAGAGCATGAAAAGCAATCTAAAACCTCTACCAAACACTACTATTACCTATTTTTAGTAATTTTATAATAAATATTTTTGGTCCATCTTTTGGTGCAATTATCTTCTAGACTATTGTGAGTTTACTGTGGTTACTTCCTTTTCCCAAAGCCCAAAAAACTATTGGATGTTGCCAAACCCTTTTGAGATACTATACCATTAGAATTGTATCTTTGATATGGTTAAATAGGGGTATCTCCAACAACAATTTTTTGGAATATGAGTGTCCTAGGACCCATACGAGAGACTTTTCTATTCATGATCATCTCTTCAAGTTGATCAAATTAAAAGGTATTTTTAAATTGCCACTAGTGTACGAATAAAAATATTACCAAACTAGTTGGGTGCTAATCAATAGTCCATTGCAACCTACTATTCGTTCAAAGGATGTGCGTTGAGCAAAAATAAGCTCCTACCTAGAAATATTGGTAATCATCACAACACTTCTCCAAATATCAATAGTTTTAACCAATGCATTATTTCTTCCTCCATACATTCACATCCTTTCATGACCTCAACTTCTGCCTCTCCTACTCCTAATAACACTTCCCCAATCACTCCTCCCACTAACCCTCTAGTTGGTAATCCTCTTCCCAGTACTATTGATCCTAATCTACATGCATATATTTTGAATTAAAAATAAATGATTACTCTTATTGTCAGTCCCTTGGATAATCAAGACTAGATGATTAATTGCATTTCAAAGTACTTAGATAACATCCAAAGAGTCCTAAAAATATTGACTACTATGCCTCTTGTTGTCTAAGGGTCACAACAAACCATGGGGTAATAGCCTCCGATAATTCATTAGGCACAAAATACTAGTGTTCTTCCACAACCACCACTTGGTCATAGTCCTCTAAATTCCTATGGAAGTCACTCAACTCCTTATGCCACCCAAGGTTCTCCTCTAGTTATGGGTGCTTATGACATAAGATTTGCTTATGATATGGATTCTATTATAATATGTGCTTCTAATTTCCTTAACTAACCTCCTAAAGTTCCTATGCCTTGCATCAACATGCCCACATTTGAAGGTGTTGATCCATGATGGTAGTTGGCCAAGATGGATAACCTTATCCACCTACACAATATTCCTAAAGTAGGGCATACCACATTAGAAACTTCTAATTTGGGAACCCAAGATCATCAATGATTTTTGTGGTAACTTCATAAACATGGGTGTTATCTTTTTTGGCCTAACTTCAAAGAATGATTTCCTTAAATATTTGACAAAGCATCTTCCACATTGTATGTGGTCTATCTTATGCAAAAAAATTAAACAAATATAGTGGAGTATCACATTGAGTTTACTACTATTCTCACCCACACCCACCAATTGAAACTAGTGATGGTGTTCTTAGCCTTTCACCATGGTCTGAACGATATATTTTGGCTAGAATTTGACATGCTTGATCCCTATTCTCTTGATGATGCTTGATGTATAGCTTTGGAAATATAACAAAAGATCCAATATTCCAATCCTAGACATAGACATGAATTCAAATATCATCATCCTTACCATAATAATAAATGTTCTCAAGGATGTTTCTATTTCAAATGTTGTTTTCATCATCCCTAAAATCAATCCTATGAAGAATGTCATAAATTTCGAGTGGAAGATGAAGATTTATTACAACATGAGCATATATGAGGTAGAACATGAGGATGCTACAAAGACTTTCTTTGCTTGGGGCTCTAGGCTCACCATACTATCAAGGTACAAGGATTTATTAAATGACGGTGCATTAATGTGTTGATTGATTCATGTAGCATACATAACTTTATAGATAGTAAGACAACAAAGCCCTTGGGATTGTATATTAATACTTCAAATTAGGATAAATTTTATGTCTTCATTGCAAATTAAGGTACCATGTAGTTTGTGGGTCAAAGGGATAAACTTAACATCTAAATGGGGGATTATACTTGGTCTAACAATCTCTTTGCCTTGGACCTAGGTAGTTAAGATGTCATATTAGGAGCATAATGGCTATATTAGCTTGGTGATGTTACTATTAATCTACAAAAATTATATGTCAAATGGATGGAGAAGGGAAGATTCATTTGTCTCCTAGGAATACAACCCCCTATCTCCAAGGTGTTTAGTTCACATAGCACGAAAAAGATATTGAAGAAAAATAGTTATGGATTATTTGCCCAAGTCAATTGCATGGAGGTTTACGCTATGAATCCAATTCTTCTAGCTCTTTATACATATTTACAAAATATTATGGATTACTATAAGGAGGTTTTTAGTGAGCCCATAGGTCTTCCTCCCAAGCATACACATGATCATGACATCCACCTTGTTCTAGTAAGTTAATATCCTAATGTGCATCCTTACAAGTTATCATTATCCCCAACCCCAAAAGATAGAAATTAAGAAACTAGTTTAGGAAATGTTGGATAAAGAATCATCCATCCAAACATTAATCCACACTCCTCTCTAGTTGTGATGGTATGATGCAAGGGTAACTCATGGCACATATGTCTTGATTTTCATTCTCTTAATAAGATCACTATCAAAGATAAGTTCTCTATCCTTGTTATAGATTATTTATTAGATAAATTACATGATGCTAAATACTTTATAAAACTAGATTTGTGTTCTTGATTTTATCAAATTAGGGTTAGAAAATATGATATCCCTAAGACTTATTTTTATACACATAAGGGTCATTATGAGTTCCTATTCATGCCTTTTGGTCTCACTAATGCTCTTTCCACTTTCTAAAGTCTCATGAACTCTATCGTTTGTCCTTTTCCTTGTAAATTTTTCCTAGTTTTCTTTGATTATATATATAAGTCCTAGGAGGATCATCTAGTTTATGTTGAAAAATTCTTCATGTATTACAAAGGTAAAACATTTTGTCAAAATATCCAAATGTTCCTGTGGGGGTCACAAGGTAGAATACTTGGGACATATAGTAACTTAGGAAGAAATGAAGGTAGATCCTAACAAGATAAATCTATGCAAGATTAGCCCTTGCTGAAATCCCTTACATAGCTTTGTGGATTTTTAGGGCTTATAGGCTACTACAAAAAAATTATTTGCAACTATGGAAATATTATAGCTCCTCTTGTTGCTCTCACTAAAAAGGATACCTTTGGCTTGAATCCACTTCTCAAGCCTTCAAAGACCTCAAAGAAGCTATGCCTACCACTCTTAATTTTGCCACTTATAAATTTAGAAAACCTTTTACCATTGACTGTGATGCTTTTGACATAGATATGAGAGTTTTTTTGATACAAAATGAACACCCATTAGCTGTTGAATGTAACCAACTTCTAAGCAAGAATCTAGGATAGTCCACTCACAAAAAGAAAATGTTAGCTATTCTAAATACCATAAAGAAATGGATTTATTATTTGTTTGGGCTATAGAAAACCAAATTTTAAACACTTTGCTAACTTT
This sequence comes from Wollemia nobilis, assembly GCA_028583015.1. NCBI lineage: Eukaryota > Viridiplantae > Streptophyta > Pinopsida > Araucariales > Araucariaceae > Wollemia > Wollemia nobilis. The sequence goes on along the minus strand of JAQPPZ010017254.1, from coordinate 4,702,665 downwards.
CAAGATCACCAATTCCACCAGTCCACCTCTCTCAAACCTAAAATTGGAACAATTAGTGCTCCAAAAGTAATTTCACTTTTGGGGCATTAATTTCCATAGTAAACCTTCATAAAATTTACAAAAATACTAACATTAGAATGATCTCAAAAATATATTTCCAATGATTAAATATATTATATACTTACATAATCCTAAATACCCATAACTACACAAAAACAATACCTAGGTAGCGCAAAAGCAAAAGTGTCAGATGCAAGCAAAAACACCATGCTATAATTTTGCACTTTGACTAATTTTAAGTATTTGACTACAAAATGGTAATTTTTTTAAATATCTATGTAAAATTAAAAGTCCTACATAGTTATTTTGCCACGATTAAGCACTTTTGTGCTGGCACAAGTGGAAACTTAGGAGCGTGTGTCTCCAACATGTGAATTTCTTCCACCATTCCTAGGCATGATCATGCATGAAAAATTACAACCCCTAATCCTATACATAAAAACATTCCAAATGCATATTTGACCATTCATTTCCCTCCAATAATCCAATCTATAAATTAAGCCTTTTGGAGGAGCATTCAACAAGATTTTTTAAGCATCCAAAATCTACTAAAAAATCATAAGAATAATTGCTTCTTTAGCATTCCAATATCTTTTCCATTCATTCATCTTTAATTGATTCCCCTACCTATTGTATTCTCAATAATCTACCATAAAAATATCAGGGCATACAAGACAAGGCATAGGGGCATCCAAGTAAAATAAGGATTCCTACTCTTCCACCAAGTATCAAGGAAATCTCTAGCTATGGAGAAATCAATCATTAAGCTTGCTTGTATTGTTTCTTTCTTGCCTTGATTTTTTTTTAATAATACTTCTTATACACATCCACCATGGGGATTGAACCTAGGTCACATCACCAATAATGCAAGTGGCATCCTTGCATGGGTGACTTGCCTTGATATTCTTTTTTATTTTATTACTCTTTTATTTTGTTACATTTTGCACTTGCTAATATCATCCTTGATTTTTCACCCTTGTTGAACTCTATAATTACTAACAATATCTTGCCTCTTATCTTGGTGTATATTTTCCAACAACATGCTAGTCCCCTTATCTTATAGTGGCCACATTTATTAATAGCTCTAGTGTTTACCTACAAGGCTATCCATTGCTCCTAATATTTACATTATTTCTTAGCATTGCTTTTAAATAAGCTATGTGTGGTTTCTATTGGGGGTCACTCCCATTACAAAAATAAAATAATACATTGCTCTCATTACATTTCTAACAAGTTAATTAAAGCACACATATATTTGATTTTCTATTAAAGATATTCTCCATCTTCCTCAAACTGCTAAGTTTCCCTAATTAACTTTTTTTTTAAGCAACTAACAACAAGAACAACCCTTACATGACGCATAACTCTAGCAGATAGAAGGAAAACAAAAATAACAATCATCCATCAAAGAGGAAATCAATTCAATAATTTTTCTTCTATAGAAGAGGTTCCTCATCCTGTAGAGTGGCAAGATATGAGAATACATTTTTGCACTTCAAGATCCTGAGGTAATATCTAGTTGTACCAGATTTTGTAGGATCTTTATTTTTAGAAAATTGACCATCATCGATTGTTAGCTTCAATAATACCATATGAGGTGCTAATATTTTACATGGAACTATCTAGATGGTATTTAGTAACCATTTGAATTTTATCAATGATCTGATTCAAATTTTCCTTTTAGAGTTGAGTATTTTGTTGCTCGCATGATCCCTGTTGGATAATTGATGCATCTAGAGGATGAGCTTATTTCTTTTGAACTGGGACATTTGAAGGTTTTGAATCATTTGAATTTAGGGCCTTCTCCACCAAGGAGGAATCAAAGCATGATTGGATGTTTGGGCATCTCTTCTTTAGGTGGCCATATTGCTAATAGCCATAACATCTTAGGGAGAATTTTTTATTTTCAATATTCTGGAGCCATTCCTCTTTGCTCGAGGAGATATTAATGGATTAAGGCCCAGGATTTGAAACATCCATCCAAACTACCAATATTGATTTACTCATATTAATTTTATAGAACAAAATTTTCTTAGTTTGGGCATCCATATACTGGAATGTGTCAATGGCATTACTAATTTTGGTGAATATCTTCTCTCCCAAAAACTCCACAAGGAGAGCATAAAGATTCAACTAGACTAGGAAGCAATTAAATTCTTATGTAAAGGGGTTGAAACTAGGAGTCCAAGGTCTTATATATACACCCCTTTGTCATAAAACCCAATTATATAAATAATTCATTACCCTATCTCTATCTATTAAATCAAAAAAAGAAATAGAAAATAAGTTTTTGGGTAGGAGAGTTACTTGGAATTGTGTACTGGTCCACCAATATTTAATGTATCATTTGATCTTCTTCAGACCTGGTATTTTATCCTTGAGTTTGTTGATAATTGTTCAAGCTTCATGATTAATCAGATCTAACCCAAATTCATCCTCTGAAATCCTGATAGACAACATTGGTTCATCCACCCATGGATCCAAATATCCTTGAGAAATATTTCTTCTGACCAAAGAGGCTTTCTCGAAGATTGAAGAGACAATTTGTGAACAATCCTCTTCCTTCAACATTTGACTACACCTAGGATTTGCATCTTTTTCATTAATAGTATCCAAATTTATTGCTTCGTTCCATCGCTTGACTACACCTAGGGTTTACACCCCTTTCATGAAGAGTAGCACCATTGTTGTTGGTGCTTCTTATAATCCTTTGGTTCCCCATGGGCTTCATTCCTGTCTACCTCTACATCATCATGGGAGCCCTGTTGTCCATGTCCATCATCGTCATATTCATGCTCATCATAGCCTCTACACTTGTTGCAACCTCCATGCTCATTGTTTCTTAGTATTGTTGATGATCATATTTATTACCTAATTTGTTGTGCCTTTTCCCTATCACCAATTATTTTGTCAATCTATTTCATTGAAGTTGTCATTCTCTAACAACACCATTGACATATATTATTCCTCTTTTATATTTGCATACTAAATGAACAACTAATCTAGCTATTTTATAATAAATCATGTATCAGTATTCTATGCATTAGGCTTACACATTTCTAGGACTATAATCTATACTTAGACATACTTTTTTTCAATATTTCATTCACTGTAACTCTATAATTTCTAGTTGTAGGGTCAAAAGTGCTACACTACTACAAGAGGTGCAACAATTTTGCTCTCTATTTTCCATGGAGAAAAAGTTCCAGATAGCCATTGAAGCACTGCATAGCGCTTTTTATTTGGTTGTAGCACTTTCTCTTAGAATCCATGTTTTTGTTGGTCTTTGCATTTATTTATTTTTATATAAAAATGAGGGTTTGATCAGCTTGACAAGGAAGATATTTTCCTACCTTTGATCAGATAGACACCCTTTCCATAATATCAATTGTTGTTTTGTTTGTTTTAAACATTACTGAGTGAAAGCATTGTATAGGGAGTGAAAGTGTTTTGTAGCACTTTTGACTATGTGTAGTGCTTTTACTCAAAGAGTAGAACCAAGTACCATCACTCTTGAAGTATCTTTATCTAAATCCTATAGTATAATATTTGCTATTTTGTATAGGTATTCTTGCTATGTTATTTGATTTTTATAGTAAATTGTATTAAAAGGAAAGGGGTAGTAAGTTTAGTCAATTCTGGTTTACAAATCTATCATAGGCAAGAAAAATGCAAGAGAATTTAGTTGTATTTAGGGGAATCTTGCATGATTTTATAATCCCTTATATTCCTTGAAAGAGAAAAACTCCTTTTATTTTCCTTGTAATCATTTTAATTGGAAGAGCATGTAGATTAGGGTTTTTTTTGTTGCATTACTTGTCCTCTTACATTATTTAAATTTTTGTTTTAGGATTCTTTCAATAGGGATTAGGTAGAATATTTAAACCCCTAGGTGTTTGCACAATCAATCCATTGAACATAGCATAGGATTTATAACATATACATGTTGAGGTAACAACCACATTCTATGTGCATAGCTACAATTTATTGAACCTGATGTGAACACCTCAATGGATCACAAAATACCTTAAGCCTAATATTAACAAAAAATAAAATTAACTAAACTTTAAATAGGGGCATATAATTTTATTTGTGTAGTTAGAAATATTAATTAATATTAATGAAGAGCATACCCTCTCATGTATCATCCTAGGTCATGCATCTAGGAATGGTCATTCTCATGTATTATCCTCTTTTATGTACCTCAAGGTCTTTCTCACATATGGTTATGTATTTTGAGATAACCAATTTCTTCCACATATTGATGGGTATCTCAAAAGAGTGGGTATATCAAAATGTTTAGGTATTTTAGGAAGTCCCCAAGGTATATCAACCAAATTGGTATCTAGAGAGGAGGAGATAAAAATGAATAAAACACTGTATTCTATTTCTTAATTAACTCTTTAAACGATTTCTAATTAATTGAATTTACCCTGAACTTATCCAATGGCCATATCCCTAAACCTTATAAATTTATTGAAACTAATCCTCTTCCATTTTCAATTCTTCCTAGTGGTTGGAAGACACTATGCAACTCATAAGGTGGTCCATCAATTCATCACTCATCCTAGAACTCTAGTTATGAAGATACTACACCCTTGAGTTCTAAAATCCCCTTATACAATGGTTAGAAGAGATTGGTACTTATATACTTTGATCATATAGTACCTCTTAGACTAAAATATGCCTAATATGTAAAATGCACCCTATATTAAAACCAAGATTGGATGACTAGAATTTCTCCTAAGTTCAACCTTTGAAGAAGACCAGTTCCCTAAAATATTAAAGAAATTAAAGAAAAGGTTTAAGACTGAAGATAGAATTATGAAGTTTAGAAGAAGGTAAAGGGTTTAGATAATGCTTATAAGATATACGAGATATAGCATAACAATGAAATACACTACAAAATTACACCTACAATCAAATTGAAGCAAATCCTAAAAGATCGACCATTGAACAAAGCATTACATGGTTTATTTACCTCAAATTGTGCATCTCAAAAATTCCAAGAAATTCATGAATGACAATCCAATTACAGTAAAATTTGCTTAATATAACTCAACGTTCATAAAGTATTAAACATAAATGCATTAAGGTATACAATTCATATTCACATAAAAACATGAAAATGCCATCTCCAATGGAGAACAAACAACTTGTTGCTTCCATTCATTGCAGAGCAAAGTATACAACATATAACAAGAAAAATGTTAAAGAGTCAACCCTTGTGCTAAGGAATTATCAATTATTTATATGATTATTTTGATCATTACAATGGAAGCCCCTTTTTAGGCCTAAAATATATAGGAATGGTCTAATAAACACATTTAAAGAGCATGGTTGTGACTTTCTCACTCAGTTGGGCTTGACTGTCTTGCTTCTAGTGAACATGTGGTTGGTCTTGATCTCTTCCTATAACTTGTCATTCATGCATCCTCAAAAGACCCTAGTATTTTTGGTAGTTTTATCTTTTTACCATTGTTTTATTATTGTTCTAGCTTATAAAAGGTGCCAGCTTAGCCTGACCATTTTTGTTATGGGTAGTTGGGTGACATGTGTGAAACTTGCTAAAAGGGACATGTCTAGGAGCCACCTTCTCATCATCAGGAATTGAAGATGCTTTTGATTTATTTTGACTGTTATAGGGACTTTGGAATCTAGGCCAAGAATTTATAAAATTTTGTTGGCATCAACATCTAAAAATCCTAGGATTATGATATTTTAGGTTTTGCTTCTCCTCAAATTTATCTTCTGATTTTTTTTGATGCTTGGTATGATGTCATCACTTGTATATCCTAGGTTCATGTTTTCTTGAGATTCAATATTTTGGATTTTTTAATGCCTTGCATGACATCAATGTTAAAAAAAACCTTGGCATTATTTTTCTAAGGCCTAAAATTTCAAGGACTTTGGCTAACATAAGCACTGGAGAATCCTAGGATTGCATGGATTAGACCTTTTGCATTCCCAAATTATTTAGAGAGATTTGACCACTTTGAAATTTAACCCTAGGCTAATACATCTAGACATTCAATAGTTTGCTTATGCAAAATTTACAAACCCATCTTTGTGCTTGGATTTTGACTTAGCAAAAGTTAGAGTTTACCACTACTTACAAGGACTATGTATGTGGGTGATAATTATAACCCACATTATTGATGCCTCTTGGGGATGCTTGCTTACAACAATAAAAGGACCCATATAGCCTTATCCATTGGGTGACAGAGTCAAGAGAAGTCAAGAAAAACTCAAGAGGATAAACATGGTAGAAATGAGGAGGGAGGGAATGAGAGTTAGTGGAATGTGACTACATACATAGGAGTGGGAGTCATATGATGACACTATATTATCAAGAAGATAGAAAAGGAATACAACTTAATGAATAATTGGAGGAATGAGTATGAGTGGATAGAAGAAAAATATGAGAAATAAAATATGGAGGAAGAAGGGAGGGGAATAGATCAGAGAAGAAAAATTAAGCTATACCTGAATGGTGGCATCCTTTGAATTTCTCTTTATCACATTTGGCACTTTCCTTTGATCTTGGCCTTGCCTTTCTACCTCATTGTTGTTTATTAGTTGGAAATATAAAACAACAATAAGGTAAAATAGATGAATCCTCCCCTCTTTTGATTGATGGGTGCTTGAAATGCTTGGTTATTTTGCTATTCATTATTCTAGATGAAATAGTTGAGTGACTTTGCATGGAAGAACAGTTATATTTGCATTTTTAGTTTTGCAATTTTCATAGATTAGAGAGAAAATTTTATTTGGTTGAGTTTGCTTGAAAAGCTTACTAAGTACTCAAAATTTGTAGGCCTAGCAAGATTACCGACCTCTCAGAAGTTTTCTCTTCTTCTATTTATCTTTTGTCCTTGGGTTTCACTCTTTTAACATATTGCACTTGCCCTTTCAAAATAGTCAGACCCAATTTCCAAAAGAGTGTTGCTATATCTGCTAGCCCACATCATGGGTTGAGAGGTGAACTTGTAGCTACAATTTGGTTGTAGATATTATCAATGAAGGATCCCATTTAGCTAACACCAGGATGGTTATTCAGATACCATCAAGGACAATGCCTATATTAGCTACCACCAATAAGGCTAAGATTCATCATTCACTAATTTTTATGGGGTGATAATATTTGTGGCATAGGAATATTTAGGACTATTTGCAATCTTCTTTTAATACCCTCCCTTATAAACATCCCTACTATCTTAATGATAATATAAATACAAAAGTATAATGAAGCCTTTGGCCTTATCATTTCATTGCTTACCATCACATAGTAGTATGACACTTATGAAGGATTTATACTTCAATAATTGCACAATTTCAAGGGGAAAGGTATGCTTATGTAGGAGTTATCCTCATGTAGGGTCATTGACTAAATTTTAGGTCATTCCTCTTTTTCTGCAACTCTTCTCTTACTACCTCTCATGAAAGGGAATTTCCAAAGTAATTGAATTGGTGATCAACATGATTATTTGCTCTAATCCTCCTAATCTACACATGTGACTTTTTTGGTGCATTTTTTTTAAACTTCACTCTATGAGGATTTTATGTCATTGTCTACTTAGTGAATGGCTTTATTGTTTTATAGTTGTAATTATATTTATTTATAGGTTACCTATGTACATATAATTTTGGCATGCCTTTCCATGCCAGTGGTGCTAAAATTTGCTTCTTCATTAGAATTTACAGTGACCCGACCATATAGTGCCAATTTTTTACTTTTCACACTGATTGGTGCCTTGGAACATGTGGCTTGTCTTGGTGAAGAACTACCATTGAATTGGCTTTGAGCATGAATGAGTTCCAAAGCCTGCCTAACACATGGCATTGAAACTCAATGAAGGCAATTTTTCTTGGGCATGTGATTTGCTGGTCATATTTCCCATGTGTTTTTGTACTCATGCTAGATATGCATCCTATGCTTTATGAGTTCCAAGGTACATGAGAATATTTGCCTCAGAATGGAGCATGGGACATTTTTAGCTATTTATAATTTTTTTGTTAGTTGCTCCAAATTTTTTAGTTGCATTGGTTGGAATGTACGATCAAATAAGCCTTAAAGTATTTATGGATGAACTCTAGATTTCATTGATTTCCCATGTTTGACAACATCACCACCTTAGAACTAATCATGGGAAGCTTGTTCTACATCAGCTCTAATTTACCCTCTAGCCAATCTATTATCTCCACCATGCAATGCACAAAAATATTCTTTACCATATTTACATTTTTCTCCTCATACCTTTGAATGTGATAAGGGTTGAACTCTTCACCATAGATGTTGGTAAACGGACCAATCTTCATTAATCAAGCATTGTTTAAATAATACAATGAGCGCTTAGAATAGTCCGAAGGTTACGGAACTAATAAGCATTGATTAGGTAGTAGTTACAACAGTACCAACAATAAGCTAATAATGTAATATACAAATATAGCCTATATGCTAACAATAGATACAAGCCAAATTTTGTATGTAGAGGATGATCATATGGGTATGATATCATGATAGGTGTCCCCCAAGCTACTCCATTAATTTACTTGATATGCACATCCCAAATAGTGACAATAGGTCAACCACTACCATGTATTAAACTATTGTAAGGTTAGGTAGCTTGTGGGGCAATTTGGAAATGTATTTCACAAACCCCACTATCTAGATTTGAAGTTCATTTAAGTGTAACATCCTAGAATTATCCCTAACATATATTAAACCTGTGGCATCATCGCTTGAGGTATGATTATAGCACTAGATCCTAAATTGACTATGCAATTATGTGTTACCTAGCCTTCAATACATAAAGACAAGTAAAAGGGTGTAGGATTAGTATTACCCATACCAAGATATGGCTACTTAATATTTGTCTTAAAATATTGAAAGGTAACTCAGAAAATTGTAAAGCTTTTAAAGTCAGTTTCTACTAAGTCCACTTGCCCAAGAATCAATAATATCTCATTTAATTTTTTCACTCCTTTCATAATGCTATTTCCATCCTTGTTTGACGCACTTATATACTTTAGATATGATTGTTTGAACTGCCCTTGATACTGATCAACTACCCCTTTTCCTTTTTTTCCTTCTTATAATAGGGAAAAATAGTTTTTTATAGGCATGTATCTTGTGCTTCCACGTGTGATTTTTTTGGCTTGAATTACTTTATAGATAGCTCCTACTTCTGCTCTCCTTGTTGCCTTACTTGAGGATATGATACTACTTTTAGCTTCTCCCTCCTAGTTTATCTCGTATTAATCCACATTTATTTATGTAAAACATAATGGTAAAGGATTACACCCACATATTTTGATTGGGTTGGCTAAACTAGTTGTGGAAGGTTCTTCTATAGCAAGATATTGTATTAGATCCATTACCAAGACTACAATTTTTTATTTTTGATCTATAGCCAGTTGGAATTGAGGTCAATAACCTTGATAGGAATTACCATTATAATGATTTTTAGATGCTAGATATGGGCACTTACCCAAGGTAGTGTGTTCTCTCTATTATTGACTTAATGAGACTATGCTTTTCATTCAGTTCACTCATCAACATCATTTGATCTTCTAAGAAAAAGAGAAACTCCTTTTGGTGGCATACTTCAATTTCCACTTTAGTATTTGAATGTTTCATAATATCAAGCTCATTTTTCAAGTAATAGACCGTGACTCTTAACTCTTGTAGTTTCTTAAATTTTGGGATGGACATAGTGGGTGATGAATTTGCTAGAGCAAGATATTGAGGGTATACTTCAAGCAATGCATCTGACGAAGGAGAAGGTAAATCCAAAAAGAGGCCTTTTGGCCTCGGTTGATAGGTTTGAGACATAACCGACACAAAGATCCTAGGAGGAAGCCCTTATTACATTATTGGCAAATTCCAATAGTATCTCAAAACTTTTCATATTTGATACGTCCAAGTGCTTTGGTAAAGATATCTGCAACTTACGCATCAGTAGGAATGTATTGAAGTTGTATATGGTGCTTTGGAACTTCATCTCGAATGAAATGACATCCGGTATCAACATGTTTGGTACGTTCATGAAAAATTGGATTTTTGACAAGATTCAAAACACCTTGATTGTCGCAAAACAAATGAAGAGGAAGATTCTTTGGAAGACCCATGTTTGTAAGAATGCGACTTAACCACATTATCTCGCAGACTGCTTCACTGGCTGCATGATATTCTACCTCTATAGAAGATAAAGCAACCACATGCCGCTTCTTCATCGTGCCATGAGATAGGTCCAGATCCTAGATGAAAAACATATCCAGAAGTGGATTTACGATCATCAATGGATCCAGCATAATCCGAGTCCGTGTATCCTAGTAAGAAAAACTTATTATTCTTTTTGTATTCCAGACCATAATTTGTACTACCACGAACATAATGAAGAACTCTTTTTGCTGCTTTCCAGTGACTCATCTTAGGCTCTTGCATGAACCTTGAAAGATAGCCCACAACAAAACTGAGATCTGGCCTGGTATTTGTCAGATATAGGAGACTCCCAATCAACTGGCGATAGAGAGTACCATCTACTTGAGGTGATTCATCATATCATGATAACTTAAGTCCTTGCTCCATTGGAGTTGCTTTTGACTTACAGTTAGTCATCCGATATTTTTCTACTAAAGTCTTGGCATATTTCTTTTGTGTTACTCTAATATGAAATCTTTTCTGAGTAACTTCTAAACCAAGACAATAGTGCAAAGTCCTAGATCTGTCATTTCAAAGGATTGCTTCAAATCATTTTTCACTAAGTCAATCATTCTTTTCGAGCTTCCTATTATGATCAGATCATCTACATAAAGTACAAGAATCACTATATCAGAACCATTTTTCTTAATATAGAGATTTGCATCTGAAGGACTTCTTTTGAATCCATGTTGCACAAGGTGACTGTCTATCTTGATATACCACGCTCGAGGAGCTTGTTTGAGCCCATACAAGGATTTGATCAACTTGCATACTTTTTGTTCTTGCCCCTCGACCACGAATCCTTCTGGTTGAGTCATGTATACTTCTTCCTGTAAGTCACCATTCAAGAAAGCACTTTTAACATCCATCTGATGCAACTTCCACCCAAACTGAGCTCCCATGGCACAAAGTACTCGAATGGTAGTCATTTTTGCAGTAGGGGCAAAAGTCTCTTCATAGTCTATGCCTTCTTTCTGAGCATAACCCTTCGCAACAAGTCGGGCTTTATGCTTATCAATAGATCCATCTGCCTTATACTTCACTTTGAACACCCATTTGCAGCCTATGGGTTTCTTTCCTGTTGGCAGATCGACTAACTTCCAAGTATTATTTTTTATGAGAGACTTATGTTCTACATCCATGGCCTCTTTCCACTGTGGTTTATCAAGTGCATATTGAACCGTTGTGGGTTCATTTGCATTCAATGTAGACATATAAACCTTTTCTTCATCCTCATCTTCTTCTCTATCATTTTCTGTACCCACTGACAAATCATCAAAGTGTTGACAAAGTTCGTCAACCTCTGAAGTAGATTCCTCCGCTCTCATTTGCTGAGTCATACTACGAGTACATGGCCTATCTAGAGATAGATCTGGAAGGGAATTCAACTTAGCATCTCTCAAAGTGCTAGTATACCATTTTGGGACTTTCTGTTGTTGTTGTGGAAGTTGAACCTCCTTCTTAGGTTCTTCTTCATCTAGGTATACAGTTGTAGATGTGTCTTTTGATGTGAAAGCTTCATCAAATACAACATCTCTACTTACGTGTGTCTTCTTGGTCTTAGGATCAATCAATCGATAACCTTTTGAATACTCATCATAGCCAAGAAAGATACACAGCAGGGTTTTCTCATCCAACTTCCTCCTTTTCTGTTTTGGAATGTGCATGAATGCTTTACATCCAAACACCCTTAAATGAGAAATGGAGGGTTTCTTACCACTCCAAGCTCCTTGTGGTGTTTTCCCTTGTAGAGCTCTAGTGGGTGCTCTATTTAGGAGGTATGATGTTGTGTTTATCACTTCTGCCCAATATTGATCCTCAAGATGTGCTCCCTTTAGCATACATCGAACCATTTCCATAATGGAACGATTTCTCCTTTTCGCAACTCCATTCTGTTGAGGTGTATAGGTTGTAGTCAGTTGTCTTTTGATCCCATGTTTCTTAAGAAAATCTAAAAACTCTTCAGAGGTGTATTCCCCCCTCGATCTGAGCGGAGGGTTTTTATGAAACATCCCGACTCCTTCTCGACAAGTTTCTTGAATTGTTGAAAGTAGAGAAATGCTTCTGATTTCAACTGAAGAAAGAAAACCCACATCTTCCGTGAGTAATCATCAAAAAATAGTTGAAAATACTTCTTTCCACCATAGCTGGTTGGCATAGGACCACACAGATCGGTATGTACCAGCTCTAAAGGGTTTGTAGCTCGAGAGGAGCTAGTTTCAAAAGGTACTCTGTGTTGCTTCCTTGCTAAGCAATCCGAGCACACTGGTAAGATAGATGAGAGTGGAGGAAGACCTTTCACCATCCCATATCTATGTAATTCAAGCAAATATCCTGAACTGAGGTGCCCATAATGTCTATGCCAGAGAGAGGTGGCCTCCTTTGTAGTTGCAGCTAGAGCAACATGAGGAGTTGAAAGAGCATCTAGAATGAACAAGCCATGTTTGTAGGATCCGGTTGCAACATGTTTACCACTGTGGGTGATAAAACATCTCTTCTTGCCTTTGACAACTCGAAACACGACATCCATGTTTCTATCCAACATTTGTGTGACTGAGAGCAGATTATTGGCTAATCCTGGAACATAGAGAACCTTCTCAATTTGACAATTACCATCAGGAAGGGACACAAAAACATCCCCTTCTCCCTTTACTTGATAGACTTGATTGTCAGCAATTGTGATTGGCTTACCTTCTTTCTCCGCAAAAGTATCAAACCATGATTTGTCCCCAGTCATGTGTTTGCTAGCTCCTGAATCAATATACCATACAACATCTATCTGGGAAGATGAAGTATGGGTCATGAGCACCTTGTGTGCTCTTTTAGAGTCAAAATTTGAATCGAACCCAGGAGAATCTGAGTCTGAGTTGGAGTCAGCATAAGCAACATGGCCTTTAGGTTGCTTATGTTTCTTGTTGTATTTTTGTTTGTCTTTGCCCTTCTTCTTAGGACCTTGATCGTTTTGTTGCTTGTTTTTGAACCAACACCTGTTGGTGTCATGGTTATTCATATCACAAATCTTGCAATATTTTTTATCCTTCTGCTGATTTTGCTTCCCTTTTCCTTTGGAAGAAGGACCCCCTTTTTGAAACTGACCTTGTTTCTTACCACTTTGTTGTATGGAAAGGGCATTATCTGGCACGTCATCTTTCTGAACCTGATTTGCCTCCTCAGTCTGAAGCAAATTTACCAGCTCCACAAATGATACTTGTCTACCAAAAACATTGAGAGAAGTGATCAACATCTTGTAGGAATCTGGCAATGCTCTCAAGATGACAGATTTCAAGATATCATCATCCACTGGTTTTCCCATGGCATTCAATTTGGCTTTCAAGTCAGCCACTCTGCAAAGGAATATATCAACTGTTTCCCGTAATTCATACTGAGAGTATGTAGTTGAGTTTGAAGGTTTAGAATAGTGGATTGATTCTTTCCTTCATATACTGTGATCAAGGCATCCCAAGCTACCTTACTAGTTTTTGCATCACAAATATGAGGCTGCACCTCATCTGTAGTAGCAAGCAAGATAAACACGAGACTCTTCTTGTCCTTCTTATCCTAAGCATCTTGATCTGTTCCTATTGTCTGAGGGCGCTTTGCAGTGCCAGTCACTACATCCCATAAATCTTCCAACTGAAGAATGGCTTTCATCTTTGTTTTCCATGGAACAAAGTTAGGACCTTTCAACAACTGTGAATCTGAGAGATACTTGTGAATTGTGGCCATTATGAAGGTTCCTTATATCACCAATTGGTCTCCCTTTCTTTATACCTACCAGATATTTATATCGTAACCATTCAATATATACCCGCCCTTACGTGAGGGAGACTATAGGTATATATGAACAATATACTACTCAATATGTACCCGCCCTTACGTGAGGGAGACTATAAGTACATATGAGAAGCACAATATATTGAACATAGGCGATACTGAAAGGGCATCGTGTTGTTAATGACACCTACCATAGAAAGTTTTATTCCTCATGCGTGGGGCGTAACTTCCCCTAAACACTTTGGAAAAAAAACTTTCGTCAGGATTTACGCCTAACAACAATCACGATGTGGGTATGAAATGGAAAAAAATAGATCTGGTTTGCCTTATTTCTCCCCGATGATTAATAGAGAACAAGCTCAGACGTCGTTGTTGCAGCTATATTAGGCGGTGAATACAGTAGTCCAAAGCACGACAACATTACCTGTAAGTGTGGACCAGAGGTATCTCAAATACCGAACGTTGTTGTGCAATAAATTGCACAAATAGGGTATAAATTTGGGGTCTTATTTTTATCTGTAATTTATGATTGTTAATGCAAGAAAACAGAATATTTAAATGCAAAACAAATCACAAATGCCCACAAATTTAAACACCTATTACAAATCTAGCAGATTTTTTTTCACAAATGTTTTGATTTCCCCCCTTTATCTGACAATTTTGCAAATGAATCATGTGAAGACTGTCCCCCTTTCGTTTGGCAAAAATAGAGAAGGAAGAAAAAAAATTGTACCTTAACTCCAAAAAAATGTTGATGGAAGCCTTTTAAGGTGTCAATTTTGGACAGCATAGGCGTCAAAATGCTTCTCTGGGCATCAAAATATAATGCGCAGGTGTCAACCAAACCCGCCAAGCGTCAAAGCCATCCACCAGGCGTCAAAAGGATGCATAGGGCATCAACAAGAGGCGTCGGGCATCAAAAAATGTGGAGAGACGTCAAAAAAAATATGTAGCCCTTTTTGTTATCCCATAGTGGGATTCGAACCCGAGACCGGGCGCAGTGCAGTACACAACCCAACCAACTGCGCTACAAGGGGCGCTGTGAATGAACCAGCACCACCCGCTTCCTATAGAAGGAGCGGAGAAACATTTAAAAAAAAATGTAAGTGGGATTATCCCACATGCATTTGAAGGATGCACTTGCAGTGATATAAAGACTGCGAAAGCCTTCTTTGAAGGTGACTGCCTTCGGGCGGTCACCTGTTCACCATTTTGTTCGGAGAACCAACTTCTCAGTGCCACATAACTCGTTCATCCACAAATACCCCATGTATGGTCTGGTGCTCTGCGTCTACGTCTTGTCCCTTATCCGTTCTGTGTCTTGCATGGTTTGGTCGCGTCTGTGTCTTGCATGGTCTGGTTGCATCTGTGTCTTGTCTTGCATGGTCTGGTCATGTCTATGTCTTGTCTCTTCACTGCCTCTCGTCTGTGTCTTGTCTTGCGTGATCTGGTCGCGTCTATGTCTTGTCTCTTCACTGCCTCTCCCAAAGCCTACGTCTTGGAGTGTATTCATGAATGGAGGAGTAGTTAGTAACCACCTTGCCCAACCGCCATCGAACCACCTTGCCCAACCTTGCGCTCTGATACCATGTAGAGTTTCACGAAGCAATGATTCATTCCGATTGATATCAATTATAAAGATTACAATAAGTTGGTTTATGAAACCAACTTGGTGGTTATTAAACCAACCTAGAGAGCGCCTACGTGCGCTACCCTTTTGCATCAATAATGTAAGACATATATGCTAACACTTTCTAATGAATATGAGTGTATTTGTTTCCACAGTAGCAATCTACAAATTTTATGGGAACCTATTCTCATTAGATTGTTGGATCTAATGGTTCAATTCCAAAGTGAAAGCAAGAAGGCAATATACGTAGGGTTGGGTATTTTATGGTCTTATATCTTAAGGAATTATCCTCCAGGTCCTTCTAAACCAGATATTGAAATCAATTGCTCTTTGTGGGGTGTCTTTGAATGAATGAGAACTGAGTGAGCAACATAAAAGGATACCCTATGTCATCAAACTCTAAGATGAGAGGTTCAGCCAGGTCAGCCAAAATTCTAATGTTGTTATCTTCTAATGACTTGAACCATGTCAACACTTTTTCTTTATAATAGAGTGCAAGGATTCTTACCATTACATATTCATGGAAGATATTATAAATGATAGTCAAAGCAATGATATCCTAATAATGTTCATAAGCTATCTTTCCACTCCTATCATAGGAGGGCAAAGCTTTTAATACAAATTAAGGAATGTCATGAGTATCAAATATATTAAGAGGTCTGGTGTTGTTCTAGGATGGATATATGAGAGCAACCATGGATTCTAGTAGGATGTATTAAGATATATAGGAAATCATTAATCTTCTCATGACCCCTAGCCTTGTCACAATGCAATTCTAGAGCCCTTTTATCAGCACAATCATCAATATCTTTGGTTCTTTAATAGTGGAGTATCTAGGTGAACAACTTTATTAATATTGGAGAGACGAACATCACCAGGGTTCTAATTGACTAGGATTTGAATCTTGTTCTTGATTTTTTTAGGGATAAACTAGAATTGTTTGGTCCCACTGAGTGTGCAAAAAAATATTAAGTAAAATGGTAAGGGCCTAATATTTAAATTCAACTCAATCTCACATACGATTATTTATAGGACAAACCATAATGGTTTGGTTCCACCAGGTGTGACATAAAATATTGGATTGAAATATGCCTAACATGTGAAATACACCCTAGATCATAGCCAAGATTAGATTATTAGGATTTCTCCTAAGTTCAACCTCTTAAGAAGTTTGGTTCCTTGACATACTAAAGAAATTAAAGAAAAAATTTAACACTAAAGATAGAAATGTGAAGGTTAGAATAAGGGAAAGGGTTTATATAATGTTTATAAGATGGATGGGATATAGAATAACAATAATGAAATAGACTATAAAATTACACCTATAGTAAGCAAATCATAATCGACCATCCATTGAATAAAGCATTATAGGGTTCATTAATCTCAAATTATACATATTAAACATTCCAAGAACTTTATGAATGACAATTTAAATAGCAATCCAATTACAAAAGAATTCACCATTCATAAAGCATTAAATAGAAATGAATTAAGGTATACAATTCATATTCACATAAAAAAACTAAAAATGTTATCTCCAATGGAGGCCAAATAGCTTATTGCTTCCATTCATTGTAGAGAAAAATATACAACATATAAAAAGCAACATGCTAAAGATTCGATCCTTGTGTTGAGGAATTCTTAGTTATTTATATGATCTTACAATGTTTTTTGTTAGTTTTGATCATTATAGTGGAAATTTATATTTAGGCCTGACATGGATAGGTATGGTTTGATCAACATGCTTAAAGAGTATGGCTATCACTTTATAACTTAGTTTGGCTTGTTTGTATTGCTTCTAACAAATACATGGTTGATATTGATCCTCTCCTATAACTTGACATTCATGCATCCTCAAGAAACCTAGGCATTTTTGGTAGTTTTAACTTTTTACCACTATGCCTTATTGTTGTGCTAGCTTGTCAAAGGTGCTAGCTTAGTCAGGCTATTTTGATATGGTTATGGGGTGACACATGTGAATCTTTCTAAAAGGGACATGTTCAATATAACAAACCTCCTTGGCAACCATTTTATGGATAATAAACTATGTATTAATATGAATTTTTAATAGCATAGTTTCTTTAATGATGTCTATATGATGGAATTATTGCATTCTTTTGAGCTTGGAATATGGTACTACTGATGTAATTATGGATGTAGGACTAGGTGCTCTCTCTCATTCATGGGATCATAAGGGTGAACCACCTACAAAGAGAGATATTTGGGGAAATTATGATGATGACTTTCTCATTGGTAAGGTCTTCCTTACCTTCCCTCGCCCAAATGCGTGGAAACA
This sequence comes from Wollemia nobilis, assembly GCA_028583015.1. Classification (NCBI taxonomy): domain Eukaryota; kingdom Viridiplantae; phylum Streptophyta; class Pinopsida; order Araucariales; family Araucariaceae; genus Wollemia; species Wollemia nobilis. The sequence continues at coordinate 4,684,701 of JAQPPZ010017254.1, read as the reverse complement.
CAACTTATTGAACGTAAATATAACAGTGAATATAGACGACAACGGAAGTATACAGGTAAATCAGTGAAGGATGAATTAATGAAATGAATATCACCACTAGGAGGGTAGATCCCGTCATAAAGGCTTATATGCGAGAACACAAATGAAATATGAGAATAAAAGATGATAAATGATTTAAAACAAAACAATTGGATTTATATAATCAAATGAAATCTTTCATAATATAGCCGACGACTATATTATGTTTGGTATGTAACATGACTCCCCTCCTCAAAAAGCTTTGTCCTCAAAGCTGGAAATGTCTGGAAAATCCTTTCAGGTTCCCATGTAGCCTCTTCATCTGGTAGGCCCTGCCATTTGATGAGAAATTCTTGGATGTGACGAGAGCTCCGTATGCGTGTTCTGCTTTGTAGAATTGCTTCTGGCTGGAGATATATATGCCCTTCTACATCTAGTATTGGTACTTCTGACTGAGATTTCACTTTTTGGTCGATCACCTTCTTGAGACACTATCTGGCATGGTCATGGGATATTTTGGGAGGTAGTCCCTTTGGTTCTTGGAAGACATCTTCGTAATGTGCTACGATGTCCCGTAAATCTGGAGCAAAAATACCCAAAGTTGCTTGAGATTGCTTTGCCAAACAATTAATTTGAGCTATGAATCCGTATCCACCCTTTTTTAATATTTTCTCTATACTATGAGAGCTCACCATCTGTGATGGGGGAGTAGTAATGCATACGATAGTAAATTGGTGAATTCAAAGATGAACTCACTAACTGATCTTTCTTGTTTAAGAGATAACAGTCTTACTGTGTATGATGATGTAGCTCCTTCATCAAATCTTTCTAAAAAATAGGTAGTGAAATTATTCTAGCAAATAGTAGCTCCTTTCTCGCGTTTAAGCCATACAAACCATTGGTAAGCCTCAGTGCCTAATTTTGATGTCGCAAAAGGGACTTTATCAGAATCCCTAATTTGGTATAAGTCCAGAATGCCTTCCATATTTGCTATCCAACCACGAGGATCATGACCTTCAAAAGTGGGCATATCAATGCATGGAAAATTATTAGGGCCTCTTAGTTGGTGATAACCCATATCCCTATCCCGATCTTGGTTATATATTTGTCAATGAAGGTGATTCCTATAATTATCCAGATTGCCTCTATGCTACTCCCAATTTTCATCTTGGTCATTATTTTCTTCATTCCTTTGTTCGTGATAGTGATTTTGGGAATTAGCGTTGGGATTAGGTCGAGTTTGTGTATCCAACAGTTTAGATATTTTGATATTAAGTTAGGCCATACCATCTAGTAAGAGTTGAAGAGCTTCATCAGTGGTAATGGCAGAGTTGCTTGATTCTCCTTGTGTGACATTTTCATGAGTTGGGGGAGGGTTAGTAGCCATGGGGTCAACCAGTGGATGACTCGAATTATAACTACCAATTTGAAAGAAGGAGAATTATTTGTACCTTGGCCTCGATGAGGTCTTCTTATGTTTGAATTTTCTTTGTTGGGAGCTTTCGAGCTTGTTAATCGACCATCAGATCCTTTGATCCAACTTCTACTCATGCACTATTCAAAATTTCCTGCTTAGTAATCCTTGAGCTTCAATTTCTGCAAAATTTGGTTGAATTTGGAAAAAATTTGGATTCCACTTCAACTGTCGCTCCAACTGCGATGCGGATTTGAATTTGGGTGGCCTCCTTGATAGCAAATTTCAACAACTTTTCAATTTGGACAATTTCAGCAACTTTGACAGCAAGTTTTTAGCAACTGTTGACAATTTTTGTACAACTTTGACAATAACTGGACTGGGACTAACCACTAATCGCAAGATAGAAACGTAATGACATGACCAAACCAAAGATTACAGACAACGGACAGCCAGGACACAGACGATAGACGGACAACGAGGAATGGAATGGATAGCAAGGACAACGAGGAACAGACAACGAGGACATAGGAAACTGACATGACGCAAGTGACACAATGAAGAACCGAAACTAACACGATGCAAGCGACATGAATGGACATGTGGGACACAGATGGAAGACATGACGGAGACCAGACAGGGACAGGACACAACTAACCGATAGAGTAACAGTGAGGAGCTGAACGACAGATAGCAAACAAGGACACGCCAGCAAAGAATGGACCGATCGACCGTGAGGAGTGGAGGAACTGACAACGAGGAACAAAATGACTACGAGGAATGAATCGACTGACAGCAAACAAGGACAAATGAGGACATGAATGAAATAGATGCGACAACTAACAACAAGGAAATCGAAGACAAATTCGAGGAGGCAGGCGTGTGACCAAGGCCACAACACTAACTGATGGTGTTTCTATTTTTAAATGGTATCGCGGAATCCACACCTTTAGTGTGGGATAAATGGAGACGCCAAAAAAAAAAAAATATCCACAATGACGTCACAAATTAAATTTAATAAACAACCTTAGCCTTGGCGTATAATACGTGATTTTAACATGATTTTATTTGCCGCGACCTCGGAAGGAACTGACGCGATTTTTCATCAAATTTTTGGCAATTTTGGTGTTTCTTTTCGTGGTTTAACGTTCTCTCCTGCGTGACGTGATTTAATATTTCGTGGCTATTTCTATCGATGGATTAAAACTGGAAATGCCCCATGGATGCCTACGAAACGCTTGTAAACTGGAGTACGCCTACGGAACGCTTGTAAATTGGAATGTAGATGTCTACGGAATGCGGTGGATGCCTGCATATTCTTCAGGACTGGTGATGGAAACTGATACCACTTGGTAAGGTCTTCCTTACCTTTCCTCACCCAAATGCGTGGAAACACAACTTATTGAACGTAAATATAACAGTGAATATAGACGACAGCGGAAGTATACAGGTAAATCAGTGAAGGATGAATTAATGAAATGAATATCGCCACTAGGAGGGCAGATCCCGTCGTAAAGGCTTATATGCGAGAACGCAAATGAAATATGAGAATAAAATATGATAAATGATTTAAAACAAAACAATTGGATTTATATAATTAAATGAAATCTTTCATAATATAGCCGACGACTATATTATTTTTGGTATGTAACACTCATCAACAACTCAGGATAACAAGAAAAATTACCCTTCATGTAGATGCATTGTATTTTGTTTGTTTTCATATTCACACCATTGGACCAGGATTTTTCTTGTGCAATGAGTCTACTTAATAGGTTGGTGATAGCATTAGACTATCTTAAAAGAGACCACCTACTTGGGGATAAAATGATGGTGTAGGATATTGTTGATGCAAATCCATGTTTGTCTATATTATGCATAGTTTGATAAAGTTGATAAGTATTGATTGGTAATACTTTTGAATTTGCTTAAATGATAGCTTAAATACTTTAGTTAAATAAAGTATTAAATAGATTTTTTATATTTAAGCTTTAAAGAAAATTAATTAATATCAAATACCAAAGTAATAATAAATGCCACCCCTTTGGTGGATTAAGTTAAGATTCAATTTCAATAAATATTAGGGTAATTTATTTATATGAGCACTCACATAAAGGTGGCAAGTAACAATATCTTGAGTATTTCATTCATGTTCACCCAAATGCAAGGCTATGCCACTTTCTTAAATCTTATGGAATGAGGGTGAGGAGATGATGGGATTTAGAGGAAGCAGTGGTAAAATAGAAGGGAGGAAAATAGAGCTTGGGCTGGATGGACTTATGGAGTAATATCCTAGAGATAGCACATAATCAGAGAAGAAGGAATGTAAGAGGAACTTGAAAAAAGTTGCCTCCTTGTTTTAATTCTATTGCTTTGCTTAGCTTCCCTAGTTGTTACTTGGTGTTCACAAGTTATTGCTTTGCTTGTGTTTTACCCCAAACCAATGTATCGTGTGAGTTTAGATCTATGCCTATCTATCTTGTGCTCTTATGTAGTAGTCTATATCTTAGTTTTGGAGTTTTCAATATGCTTGGTAGCTGTGCTTCATTGTAGATGCTTTATAACTAGGACCATGGTTTATTTTCCACCTACTACATAAACCAATCATGTGCACTGTGTGTTTGCACCTCATAGCCTATGAAGGGCATCGTGTTGTTTGGTTTTGTTTTGGTTATTTTGATTGGGTTAACTCGGTTTTGAGAGTTGGGTGTGTTCACCAATATTGTGTTTGGGTAGCTTCCTTAGAACCTACCTGTGTTTGTTGTTCATCTCTACATGGCCTGTGCATAGAATATCTTAGGCAACATTGCTAAGTCTTATAGATTGTTAAGGTTTAGTTTAGTTTTTTCTATATTCTTATTAATTTTTTTGAGCTTAGGGGTATTGTTTTGTTTTTAGAATCCTTTTTAATTTTTGTATGTTGCTCCCTAATTTTCTTTAATTGGGCTATGGTTGTAGAAAAGTGAACCTTTTCAGTTTGCTTAATGTGAATGAATGCAATGTTTTAGATAAGGTTAAAAAGATATTATTTAGTTAAGTAAAAGTGTCTTTAAAGTATTGGAATTATGGGTTGTAATAAAGAGACTCTTAGCCATGATAGCTTGTTAAGATGAATTAAGTTTTAATGGGCCCTTTTTACTAGAATAGGGTTATGATAGATTTGTAATATGATTTTGGTAGGGATTTATGTATGTTCTTGTTTAAGGAGAATTTTGTTTAAGATTTGGAAAATGGTTTGAAAAAGAAACTAATATAATAATTCTTGAGACTTTGGTGAGTTAAGGGATCATTATAAATAGAATTATGGGATTCTCTTTTATAGATGGATTATTGTATGTTGTTTTTTTAAAGAGAAAACTGATATAACGATTCTTGAGACTTTGGTGAGTTGAGGGATCATTATAAAAAGAAGTATGGGATTCTATTTTATAGATGGATTATTGTATGTTGGTTTTTGAAAGAGAAAACTAATATAATGATTCTTGAGACTTTGGTGAGTTAAGGGATCATTATAAAGAGAAGTATGGGATTATATTTTATAGATGGATTATTGTATGTTGGTTTTTGAAAGAGAAAATAATATAATGATTCCTGAGACTTTTGTGAGTTAAGGGATCATTATAAAGATAAGTATGGGATTCTCATCTGGTAGCTTGATTTTTATTGAGTTTTATGCATGGTTGCTTGCATAATAGAAAATGACATGTTTCAAATTGCATTGCATCTAGAGTTATCCTTATTTTCTAAGTATTCCTCATGAATCACAGGTGGTTTTCCATATCAAATAGGCTTGCAGATGCTTGTATGGATTGAATATAATTGGTGAATGGTTTCATAGGCTCTAGAAATATTTAGTTGATGAAAAATAATCAAAGGCTATGTAAAGAAATACTATGTTCAAATAGTTTTGTAAACTTGATTATATGTTCAACAATATTAGCCTTGGATAGTTAGAAATGGGTTCTTTCGATTTCTAGAATGCATCATAAAATATTTGGATCTCTTATCTTAAAGTATGCATGTTTTTTTAATTAGATAGATCAAGGGGTTTTGAAAGGGTCCCCAAACATTTTACAAGAGAGGACCAAAGGTTACAAAAAGAAAAGCCTCACAACCAGTAGCCCAAAAATCCAACTAATAGAAGATCCTAGAAAAAAGAAAAACCTGGATCCTCGAGACCATCAAAATATTAGAAACTAGAAGCGACAAGGAAAATGGGGCCAAAACCTTACAAAAAACAAGGCACAATAGAAGAAGAAAAGTAGGCTCCAAACCAAAAATTATTTCTTCGGGGAAGCCTCACCCAAGTTCCATAGGTATAGTTTGGAAGACCATGGATCCTCCTAACGACGATGGATCATGCCCTGAATTTCCTCTACAAACATGATTACCACCTTGAGGGTCCAAACTAGAGCTCTCTAGTTTTCTTATAGCATTTGAAGGAAGGAATTTGGTTGGCATGAGACATATAGTAGGGAAGGGGGAATATTCCATTGACAATCCTTTGAATCCACATAAAATTTGTCCTTTTTCTTCATTGGAACTTGGTCTTCTAAATTTGGCTTGTCCACAAGAATAAGGAATTTTTTAGTTTTAATAGTCTTCGTAAATAAATTCTTGGACCTTCTAGCTCTACCACCTTTGATTCCTCTAGGTAAAACTGACACTCCTTTGGATGCTATCATAAATTTTCCACCTGATTTGTAGAGATGATTTGACTTTGTGGGCTCACTGGATTTGGATTGGGAAGACTTGAGGGAAGAATCAATATTCAAAGATACCTTATGAATATCCACTTGACTCAGGGCCTCCTTCACAACCAATCCCTTAGCCTTCACAAAATACTCATAAATAAAAAGAGCTAATCCTTAGTGGATAAGATCTAAGCCTCTTCCTCTCTTGACATCAGTCATTGATTCTCCAAGGAATGAAATAGGATGGATGGAATATTTATCGACCTCTTATGGCACAACTGACTGAGGAACATGACATGGTAGCTATGAAGGACCTATTTGTTATAATCCAACATAAAGTAATCCATAACCACTAGGACTACCTTGTCTTACAAAGCCTTGAGAGCCTTAACCTGGTGGCCATTCTAAATTTTTGGCAAGTATTCATCTTCATCCAAAAAATAACCCATCTCCCTAGTCAAGGAACACTTCTCCCTATTATGGTAAAAACTAGTAGGGTACATGCCTATAAATTCAATTATTAATGCAACTAAGACTTTGAAATCAAGGCCTCCAACCTCCACCCAACCCTTTCTCCAAGAGTGTGCCATTTACCTTGACAACTAAATGTGGTGACCATGAAAATTTGAAACGTAGTCCAAAAGGCCTCATTTTCAAAGGATTTTTGGAACCTCATCATCCACAACAAGAGAAGTTGATTCCAACATTATATTTGCCATGATCCTACAGATTGATCAATTACAAATGCTACTACAGGGTATTAAGTCCTTTGATACAAAACCTCTTTCACTGTAGAAAACAATCACATTTAGTAGGTTTAAATAAACCCCTGAACCATTGGAGATCTCACAAAAAATTTCAAAGAGATTTTGAAAATATTCCTAGTTCCAACAGTGGTACAAATTCAGAGGCATGATGATAGAACAACCTACAAAAATTAGCACCCTTTTCTAACCATAATGCAAGGATCTCTTTCCAAGGAAGGAAATTATCAACCACCAAAACCTTCTATTGTGCAACCTCAATAACTAGATCTCAAACTGAGGGGAGGTGGGTTGATGAACACACTAGGAGATCCATTCATCCATGAGCAAGAAATTATTGTTCCCAAAATGACACCCTTTCCTAGAACCTCTTCCCTAAAGTATGCATTTTAAAAAAAAATATCCTTGGAGTTTTATGATAAGCATTAGTATTATGTGCAATTTGGTTTTGTTTCATGATGAATCTATATTATCAATTGCAACATGTTGGATCATGTAGTTTTTATAAATGCTTTTATATAGTGTAATATGTAATTTTTTATTAGAGAATTATGTTTCAATGTAAGATTTATTACCTTGGGAAGGGGTGGTTAGGAATACTCTTGAAAAATAAAACATAATAAAATCTAACCTAGGAGGAGTTATGAGGATGTAATAACTAGGTAAATATGAGTCTTAGAAGGAGTTGCAAGGATGCAATAGCTAAGAACTCACAAACCTAGAAGGAGTTGTGTGGATACAATAGCCAGGTATCTTGTGAATCTTTGCACCTTGAATGAGTAGGATCAGGTGTATCCCAACTAGGATTTGAGGAACCATTCACAAGTCAGTAGTGGTGATCCCTCAATCATGTAGGATCAAGTGATCATGTTAGTTGTCGTTGAAGTGGTAACGAGCTTAGCCTACGGAGGTGTGGTAACTAAGAACCAACACTCCACACTTGATTAACCTACCTAGATGGAATTAGATTCAGGTTAGGAATAAACATCCCATTTTAAGTGTTATGGGCCTTAAAGGGTAATCCCTACATCATGGTCACATGGTCCTATGTTTATGAGGGTATAGGAAAGGTGGGGGTACCACTATTGACATCCTTCTAAACAAGTAGGTTTAGTAAGGTGAACCATAGAAAACACAATAATTGACCACTAGTGTCCATTGAATGTTGTATGTAGTCAATTGGAACTTAAATGTGGTGAAGCCTTGTATGCTAAGATAAATAAAATAAGGGTGTCTCCCTTGTGAGCTTATACTTATAATCATTCTTTTAAAAAAAATTGGGTTGGTAGTTTTGGGTTGTCACATTCAATAACCACCTACTCATAATTGGGGTTTAAAGATGTTACCAAGATATTTCAAATACTACAAGGACTTTGGAAGCTAGGCTAAGACATTCTAAATTTTTGTTAGCATCAGCATCTAAAAATCTTGGAATTATATCATTTTGGGCTTTGCTTCTCCTTGAATTTGTCTTTCAATTTTGTTTGATTCTTGGTGTGATATCATCGCTTGTATATATTGGGTTTATATTTTTAAAGGAATTGCTTTTAAAATCCTTGTGTGATATCCATGTAATAAATATTAGGATTATGTTTCCTAGGCCTAGAATTTTGGGCCTTCAACTGATGTAAGCACTGGAGAATCTCAGGATCACATGGCTTTGGCTTTCACATTCCTAGATTATTTAGATAGGTTTAACCACTTTGAAATATGACCTTGGGCTAATACATCTAGATCTCCAATAGCCCATTCATACAAAATTTATAAACTTGACCTTATGCTTGGATTTTTCCTTAGAAAAATTTAACAAAAATTAGAGTCTACCATTTCTTACAAGGACTACGTATGTGGGTGGTAATTCTAACACATAGTACCCCCCTTTGCAAAAGCATAAGGATGTTATCCTTGTAATCCCTAGGGGTGACAAAATAATTTAAACACTTCTTTAGGGGAAGACTCCCTCATGGTTCATCACTTTCAACCTAACCCCAAACCCTCACCTTCTAATCAAGTAAATAAAAACCTTAATACCTCAACAACTAATTTTATTCCTCCTATAATCATTACTTCTAAGAATGTTGTGTCGAGTTGTATCTCATACACTTAATTTATCAATATAGGTTAGATTTAAAGAACAATAAACCCCATATAGATTATTCCATAATCATTAATAATTTGACTTTATTCTATTTCCTTAGTCTCGTTTGCAGGAAATGAAAGTTATAGAAAATAAAATTAAATAAAATAATATTTAATTAAAAGGTACAATTATGAATTAGACTAATTCTGTGTTGGAAAGTTTGAGTATAATGTGTTTTCATTGATGTCAAAGGATTGATGTCATAGGTTGATGTCAAAAGAGAAGATGTCATTGGTTGTCATTGACATCAAGGAAAATATTATAATATTTATTATTATAATATTGGTTGAGAAAAGCATTATAATATTTACGTTTGAATATTATAATGAAGGACAAAAGGCTTAAGAGCTCTTTGGAATAATGGTTTAAAATGAAGGCAAGGTTCAAAAGAATTAATAATATTAATATTATTGATGGAAATAATATTAATTGTGAAGGCAAGGTTCAAAAGAATTAATATTATTAATATTATTGAAGGCAATAATATTAATTGTGAAGGCAAGGTTCAAAAGGAGTAATATTATAATATAAAGTTTTTAAATTATAATATTTGAGCACCAAGAAATTGAAGGCAATTCAAATTATTTTCGAATGAAGCTGACCGACGTCATATGGGTGGAAAAGGTAAAGTGGCATCGATGTTGGATGACGACCAAATTAAAACTATTAATACCCATGCCTAAAGTTATTTTGAAGTGGTTCAAAACTTGTGAAAGTAATTCATTCGGCATTTGATTTGTTGCATGCAATAGAGAAAAAGAGGGAAGACGAGCACAATCATCTACAATGAACATGAAGGTTTTACATTAAAACTGGTGCATATTTTAACCCATCCAACCAACTAGAGCAGCTAGTGGATAAGCCAGTGTGAAGGCATTGTGAGGAGGAGGTTTCAGGTTTGAAACCCATTGCGGATCATTTTGTTTTGGTTTGGCTAAGTTTGTGGTAGGAGGAGATAAAGGGTGACTGGTGCCTTAGTGCTCTCACAAGCTGTGTTGGCACAACCGGTCATGGCCCCTTGGTTGGGTGCCTTGCTCTCACGAGGTGAGAGGTTCGAGTCGCATTGAGGGAAGAATAAAAAGAGGTATTTAAATTTTAAATTGTAATTTGATTTTTTGTGGAGTTATAAGGTTAAGTTGGCATTTAATTTTTGCTCATTTGATATAGGAGAAATAAGGTGTGAAAAGGGTCTTTTGGTGTTGAAATTTAAATCTATTTAGAAGGAGAAATAAGGTGTGAAAAGGGTCTTTTGATATTGAAATTTAAAATCTGTTTAGAAGGAGAAATAAGGTGTGATAAGGATTCTTTAATTGTATGTGTGTTTTAAAAGTAGGAGTTATAAGGTGTTTCATGGTTTAATTATTGTGTGTATTTTTGCATGGTGAAGGAAAGTTTAAAGGTTTTTATTCTTTAATTAAAAGCCTTGTTTTGAGAAGGTAAAATAGGATAGAGCAATATTTTTGTGCACAATTTTTGAGGAAAGGTTTTTGTGATTGTTTTGAAAAGAAGAGTGGCTAACCTCTTAAAGTGGCAAAAAGAAAATTATTTTGGATCATGTTTTGAGGGAATTTTTTCATCAAAGCAAGTTAAGAGGTATGTTGACATTATTACTTCTCTAAGGTGGTTGGTTGAGCAAGTATTTCAGAATTATAAGGTGGAGATAAAAGGGTTGATTAGTGTGTATTTTTGGAAATATTTGAGCTAGGTTTTAAGAACAAATTGTGCATCATTGATTAGTGAAATTGGAAACACTTGAGTTAGGGTTTTTGAGAACAAATTGTGTATTCTTATTGAAAGAATTTGTGAAGCATTTGTGCATTGGTGTGAGTGACATTGAATGTGAATGAGCAAGTGTTAGAGACCATTTTTGTAAAGCAAGTTGTGCATTATTGTGTTTGATCATTGAGAGTAAATTTGCAAGGAATAGAGACCAATTTTGTGAAGCAAAGTTATACACTAGTTTGATTTGATTTGAAAGGAATTTTGCAAGAGGTAGAGATTGGATTAGATGAATGCAATATTTGTGAATGTGAAGAACATATTGGGTATTTGATAGTACATATAATTATCTATATGTTCAAGAGGTTAAACAAATTCTAAGTAGAATATGTCTAAATTGCCTAGTTGAAGAAAGCATTTCTGAAAGAGATATAAGCATTGTTTGTATGCAAGATTTGGAAATATTTGAGCAAGTTTAGTGAGTAGCATTAAGGCAGATTTGAGCAAGTCTTGTGAGAAGACGAAGTAGCATCGGTGCATATTTGGATAGATTTTGTGATCAAATTTGGAGCAAATTTATGCTAGCCTTGTAACGAGGTTTTGTACAAATTTGGATAGATTTGTGAGAAAAGTTAGAGCAGATTTGTGCTAACCTTGTAATGAGGTTTAGTGTAGATTTGAGGTAGATATTTATGAGAAGAGTTGGAGTAGATTTATGCTAGACTTGTAATGAGGTTTCATACAGTTTTGAGGCAAATATTTGTAAGTAGATTTGGAGTTGATTTGTGCTAGCCTTGTAATGAGGTTTTGTGTAGATTTGGATAGATTTGTGAGTAGAGTTGGAGCAGATTTGTGCTAGTCTTGTAATGAGGTTTGGTGTAAATTTGGGATAGATATTTATGAGAAAATTGGAGCAGATTTATGATAGCCTTATAATGAGGTTTGGTTCATATTTGAGACAGAGTTGAGAGTAGGCTTTAGAGCAGAGGGGATAGGGTTCTCTTGTGGAGAGATATCTACAAATTGGAGCAAAGGGGATAGAGTTATCCTATGTAGAGAGATCCACAAACCAGAGTAAAGGGGATAGAGTTCTCATGTAGAGAGAGATCCATAAACTAGAGCAAAGAGGATAGATTTATCCTATGAAGAGATATCCACAAACCAAAATAAACGGGATAGAGTTCTCCTGTGGAGAGAGATCCACAAACATTGTAATAGGGAATTGATTCTCAAGATATTTGTTGAGAAAATTTAGAAGAAATATTTTCTCCATGTACATAACCCACATTGGGTGAACCACTGTAAATTTATGTCTCTCATGTGTGTGATGATTTATGCATTGTTTTGTTATTGCTATTGATATTGCAATTGATAACATTGGATAAAATTGTTTGGGAAAAGAAAGTAAAATTTTACCTTATACTTTTCACCCCCCTCTTAGTATAAGCTTGTGTTCTTCACTGTGTGTATAGGTGTATATGTATATCGATGTATGTGTGGATCCACGTGCAATCTAACAATGCATTGACTATTTAAAATAATCTATAATCTTGTATTATGCAATTTAATTTAGATTCTATTTTCTAACTAAACCTAATCTATTTTAGGAGAAAGAGAGTAAGGGACTGGTCGTTCGGAGTGGGCCCTGCCTCCTAGAGATCAATGTAATTATCTTCTCCTTTCTACTTTATTTTACTTTAGCAACTAATATTTCATTATATTAATTTAACACTATTTAATTCATGTGCAGGAAAGTAAAGAGAAAGCTTACAAAAATAAATAAATCATGCAAAAATAAGATACAATTACCATATTTATCAAAAAATATTGTAGCTAATGCATCACTTTTATTCCAATCTTCATATCTTGTACAATGTATAACGATCTGTGCACATAGACTTCTTCAAACATCAAGCAACAAATCTCCTAATAGTAGCTAGTAGACCTTTTCAAAGGTCTTTACATGTAATTTATAATGTCACATTGGACATTTACAATAGAAGTCTTCCACGCAGTTTTGTTACATCTTTGCACGTTTGAGGATTTGAATGCAAATATTACATAACAAAAATATTCTAAAATTGCCCAAGTGGCATAATACCAACAAACTTAACGAATAACCTAAACTTAAATAATTTTCTGACAAGATAGAACAACTATTTGTCCTCTTCCTAAGGGAAGATACAAATTAAGATCACATTTAAGTCTTGACAACTTAACAAATTAATGGATTACAAATTTAATGATAGATCACATAACATATTATACAACAAATGTTGGATTACGTATACAATGCCATCGTGTCAAACAATCATGCTGACTATGTAACCCATGTGGTGTTGCTATGCTATCATCATACGTGGAACTCCAACGCATTAAATGGGTTTTACATGGTCAAAATTTCCCATATACCCTTTTCATAGGTGTTTTCCATAAAACCTTTTCATATATGTTTTTCATAACACCTTTTTTGTAGGTGTATTTCGCCTTTATGTAACTCATTTTTCAACATACTTCTCATGATATGGTTAATCTATACTCAATATGTGTTTGGATGTAATGCTACCTATCAAATACTTGCAACATCCATCTATTGAAAACACAAAAATATTTGCACAGTTTTACATGAAATCACCATTATTTGTCACATAATGTCTTATGGAGAAGATATATCAAAAATGATGTAAATATTGTAAACTACGCATAACATTCACCAAAATCATATCCATAATCATCAATTGTGCATCTAAAAACCAGATAAAAACTTGCATAATATAAGCATAATTTATCACTCATCATTTCCCCCCAAACTGGAGGGAATGCATGTCCCCATGCATACAATATTAATACAATGATCATAACAAATAAAATAATACAATTATAATAGATAAAACTACTACAAATATAACAGATAAACTACTACAAATATATATAAAAATAAATAAATACACAAGTTTGTGACAAAATCTGATAAAGTTTCTTTCAAATATTAGACTTGCTTGGATCTGATCCGAGCTAAAACTTGAGTTGGAACAATCGAAGCAAGGAGATTCTTTTCATGCTTCACTTTTTGGACCTGTGCCTTGGCCTTCTCGAGATCCTATGGTAGTTCAACAGCCATGGTTTTTATGTATGCAACCTCATCAGGTTCTTTTCCTACATCTCCTCAGTCATGTGGCAATTCTTGGTTATCTTATGGTGGCAATGGTCCTGCAGATTTAGTTATTTTTTTAATCACCTTGTCAACTTCAATGTAAATCTCGATCTCAACTGATGGGTCTAATTTTTGGGTGAAACATGGGTGTCATATTTATATTGTTGGGATAGGAACTCAGATAGCAGGAGTGAGTTGTCTTCATCAAGTATTTTAGTCAACTCAAAGTGCTTGCTAAATTTTACCATCTTCTTCACCTTTTTCAAACTTGTAGAGATTTTTTTGGGTGAGCCACTAGAATCTAGAAGTTGAAAAACTAGCTCAACTAGTTTCACCATTCTTTCCATAGATATTTTCTTTAGGAGGTCAAACTAAAGAGTGAGAGCCCTTTTCACCAAGGTTGCATGTTCTAAAAATTCATTCCTGAGTCTATCCAATTTGATGTGTAGCAGAGTCTGTTGCATTTGAATGTGGGTGGGCTTGTCTATGGTTTGGATGTCTCCCCTTTTTCTAGATTTTTAGGATTGTATTCTTCATACCTTGTTTTTCTTGCAGGTGAGGAGGATTTAGCGGTTTTGGTGGATTTGGTATGGGTAGGATTTTTATGTATGGGAGACTCCTCTTCCTCTTCTTGTTTGCTATCACACTTAGGATACTCCTCAGACGTAGTATCCTCCTTAGTTTCAGGCTCACTTACCTCAGATTGGATTGATAGGTTTGCTTCTTCAATAATTTCCTCCCATGCAATTTTTGATTCAGATGCCTTATGTAAAACAAGAAGTTTTATAAGTCCATGATGAGCAATCAAATGTAACTTAGGCTCATCACCAGACTGTTTGGGTTGGACTCTGGTAATCATGGCTTTTAAGGATCTATACAAAAATTAGGGTAGGTTTATAACACAGTCCTCCCCTCTTGGGGTATTTTAGATTCAACATCATCTTTAGGTGGTATCCACCACATATGGACAACCTCCCTTCCACCATGAAAAAAGTATGGTGGCAACCTCCTGCCACTTCAAGGGGAGCAAAGAGGTGGCTACACCCTTGATCCAACCTTCCCTATCTCGCACAATGATGCACTTTTCCCCTAACCTATCAACCATCTGGCTTACTCCTTTGTAGGTAGACTTATAATACCTTTGGCCAATTTTAAGGAGATTCAAAACTTTAAAAATTAAACTAGGAGTGATTTCAATTTCTACCCCACCCACATGGGTGACCATGGTCATGGGGTTACAGTTCAAGATGAATTATTTCACCATGCCTTGGTCATGCCCTTGAAATAATGTGAGGGCATCCCACCATCTTACCTCCTGGAATAATTTCTTAATGAAATCACCCAGATTTTGGGTGTTGATAGAGTTTTTTTTGCCATGTTTCTGGAAAGTGGCTCTCAGCATGGTGACAATGGTTTAGAGGATGGAGAGGTAGGGAAATTTTAGAGGATAGGAGTTTTATTTTGGTTTCTCAATTGCTTGTTGCGAATTGAGACCTATAGAAATATTTTTAACATATATATGCATTGATTATCAAAGACAACAATGTGTATATGAGATAAATTCTAAACATTTTTCTACAAGATTTAAACACTGCATGTATATCCATTATTAAAAACGTAATTTGCATAAATATTTTAACAAATAAAAAATAAAAATTCACCATATAAACCTGCAATTTTTTTTTTAAATCAAATTTCTTTTCTTTTCATTCACAAGATTTTGTTTGCAAATTTCTAAAAATTAAGTAAAGCACTTACAATTTTTGCCCTCAATTTTTGTTGTGCCTTCTTTCAAACTGTCATGTTCTTGTATAGTATCTTCTTATGTGAAAATCATTTTTAATTTTTGTCATACCCCTTTGCCGAAGCTATCATCGCTTGATCCCGGATCCCACACAATGTACTTGGTGCAATTATAGTTTGATATTAAAGGGTTTATCATGTTTGAATCACTGTTATAGAGCCAAACTATTGAGTTTTTACCTTAAGCATGCTATGAAAAGAATGAATTTTGAAATTAGGGTTTTTGTTTATGTTTTTCCATGCATTAAGGTTGGTTAAATCATAGCCTTTGATTTATGTTTTAATTGATGGTTCTCATGCTTGATCCATGCCACTTCTCCCTATTGCTTCGTGCAACCAAATGTCATTGATCGAGTTAGTCCTACTGTTGGTCGTTCCCATTGAAAATATCATGTTATTGGTTCACCATCCTATGCGGGTTATCAATATTCGATGATTAACACATTGACATCCACCAGAGGAAATTTCATTCACAAATTTAAACTTAATTGACTTTGGTGTATGAAAAAACTTTCAATTTTTGATTTCCTTTGTTTGGTTTATGATTAATAATCCTAGGTGGATTTATTTTGGGGCTTACATTGGTAGGCAGTTTAAACAAAAATAATTTAATTGATAATAAAACCTATTCTTTCCTTCTGATCTAACTTTAATCCCTTTACCATCCATGTGTACCTTCCTCATTCGACATTGGCTTCTTCATATGCATAATTTGAGTGTGTTTCATTCAATGCTTCCTCTCTTCGACTATGAAACCACTATGTGTGTAGTGGATCTCACATGTATTACTTGCACCTCTTAATACCTACGTGTTATTTCCTCCTGAGTCCAAATACTTATGGTGCACAATTGGTCATACATGTGGTAATTTCAAAGGAATTCATATGCCCATATATTGATTATAAATATCCACATCATTCGTCCATGCTTTGGATGTGCTTTTGATGGTCGCCATGTCAATTTTATGCATGGATGTCTTCTCCATGAGCTCATCAACCCATGCTTACTTGGCGTCTAAGTCATTGTATGTGATTTCCAATGTCAAACTTATGGTTTGAATTTCTAGCCCATAGCTCACGAGGTGAAATTTTAAATGTTCGTGCCATGGCTTTCATGGTAAAAAAAGAATATCCATGTAATTTTCCTTCTTCATGCCAAGGCCCTTGTAAATTAAGAAATATTGATAATTACCTTGCATGTATTTGATTCTATCTCGACACGTGTCCTTAACCATGCGCGAGTCTATCAGCCAACACTTAGAAAATTTTTGTGAAATCGTGTCTATGGAAATATGCTACTAAAAGTATCTATAGAAAGTATCTACAAAAACTATCTATGAAAACTATCTACTAAACAACTACAGAAGACAACTTATGAAAAAAAACTACAAAAAATAACTACAGAAAATAACTATAAAAATAACTATGAAAAATATTTATGGAAAATTAATTATAGGATCATAGGAATACTTTACCTGATTTCTTCCCATTTTTTTTTTTTTTCTCCCCCAAACTATATCATGAAATTTATTGCATAAATCCTTTACTTCTCCTCCCAAACTATATTTTTGGCTATATAGCCAAAACATGATAAGGAGAGAAATTTTTATTTTGTAAAAGTTTATATTATGGAAAATCTTATATATATATATATATATATATAATTTTTATTATTTTATTTATTTAGTTAAGGATATGGGGGTATTTACTTATATACTAATTATTTATTCATGTCAAGCCATCAAATAAGTTTGTAGGATAATAAATCTTCTTAGAATGGAATTGCTTGTTCCCAATAGCAAAGATATTATGCAAAAAATTAATGTCTTCCTTGACCTTTTAATAAAATATTCCATGGTCTAATAACAAATCTTTCTAATGCCCTAGAGAGATCAATTTCTTGTTCTACTTCCTTTAGCTTCATTGAGGAGTTCTATGTGAGAGAAAAATAATGAATTTAAACCAATATCAATCATCAATACTTTGGTTTGCAAAATAGGTCTTCATCAATGGTTTGGACACACTCAAAACCTATTTTGGAAGAGGAGAAATAAGATAGTCATTCTGGTATCATCTTGATGTTTTTTATTTAATAGCCCATGTGCATTTATTTTTTAACCTTATAGGGGTGCAAAGCTTTGGGGAATAGGATTCCCAACCACTCTATCAAAGTCCTGATGGGAATTGTCACCCTATCCTTACTACTTTATCCCTTTAAGTAAAAATTAAGGCTTTGGGGATTCGAATCACATATCCATCTAGATGGAAATGTAATCCTATCCTTACTACCATTTTATTTTTATTTAAGAGAAATTAGAACTTTGGGGATTCAGATCACATCTCCATCTGGATGGAAATGTAATTCTATCCTTACTATTCTTTTCTTCTTTTTTTATTATTTATGGGCTACAAGATCTTTTATTACCTTGCTTTTTATAATTAATGATACCATCATGACTAGTTATCCTCCCTTCTATAAGGTAAGAGCATGCCTTCACACATTGAATCTGACTTCTTTCTTAAACCTGATATTGTGATTGAAAAGTGATGAATAATAAGATGAAAATATTGTATATTAGAACTCCATCATGAAATAAAGGAAGCATATTTAAAGAACATAGAGTGATCTTCTAGTTTATTTTCAAGAAATATTACTATTCCATGATAATATCCTTTCATTGGCCAAGTAGTGTAAATATTTTTGCCATCCATCTTATTTACTGGTGCCTACTCATCCAAACAAGAGGACTGATTATACTACATTATTTTTAATGATTGTACTTATTTACTAAATATATAGCAACAATTTTATTTAGTAGATAATATTTTTGTTGCTTAGGATAGAAAAGAGAAGTTTTTATTTAATAGTAGTTGATTGCAGTTCAGAAATGCACTGCAAATCAACCTATTGCTTAAGATGGTTTATAAATTCTTCTTTAGATAATGGCTTCCTATAGAGTTTAAGCCTATGTCCATTAACTAGTAATCTTCTTGTTGAATCATCAATAGGCTTAAGTTTAATTGTACCATTCCCAAATATTTCTTCAATCTCATAGGGTCCTAGCCATCTTGTCCTTAGCTTACCTTGGAAATCTTGGTAGTGAGTCAAATAGCAAGGCCCAATATCTTGGTTGAAATGTTCATGGTACAATATGTTTATCATGCCATTTCTTTCTTTGTTGTTGAGTTAATTCAGTCCTGTGTAATACCTCTAATCTTCTTTCATCTAGAATGTTTAATTTTTCCAATCTAGCTTTTTGTGCTTGATCCAAATTCATATCAAGTTGTACCATTGTGCGAAGAGTCTCTATTTCAAATTCAATAGGTATAATAGCTTGCTTCCCATAAACCATTTCATAAGGTGATAATCATGTGGTAGTTTTCCAAGTTGTATTATATGCCCATACAACTTCTTTTAATATTTTTTCCCAATCAACCCTATTAATAGCTACAGTTTTTGTTATTATCTTTTCAAGTTCTCTATTTGTAACTTCTACTTATCCATTAGCTTGAGGGTGATATGGTGAAGTTTTTCTATATTTTATTTGATATATTTTAACAAAATGTTCAATTACTTTGGAGAGAAATTGAGACCCATGGTCTGAAACTAGTTCTCTAGGTGCTCCAAAGCATTGCATAATTTGTGAGTAAAGAAAATCAGCAATTGGTTCAACTTGTGCTCATGGCAAGGCTTTTACTTCAGCCCACTTGGTGACGTAATCTATGCACACAAGTATGTGTTTATTACCTACACTTGGAGGATCTATTGGCCCAACAAAATCAATCCCCCATTTCTTGAATGGTTCAAACATTATTTGTGGGACCAAAGGCATCTCCATTGTAGGTGTAGGTTTACTAGCCCTTTGACAAGCATCACATCTATCAATAAATTTATGGGTATCCTTATTCATAGTAGGCCAATAATAACCTGTTTGGAATATTTTACTAGTTGTTCTTTGGGTTGCATAATGACCTCCACAAGGTTCTTCATGTGTTGCTCTAATGATGTCATATACATCCTCTTCTTGCACACATCTCCTAATTACTTGGTCAGGGTAAGACTTAAACAAGATTCCATTAATCCACATATAAGGGGCACTCTGATGTATTAATTTTCTATGCTCATGCGATGTAAAATTTTGAGGTATTTTTCCTGTTACCAAATAGTTTACAATATCAACATACCAAGGAGTAAAAATAGAAAGAGCAAACAAATGTTCATCTAAGAAATTATCAGGAATTAACTCATCATCATCAAATATTTGCATACGAGATAAATGATCTACAATGACATTATCTTTACTTGCTTTATCTATAATTGTGACATTAAATTCTTGCAATAAGAGAAGCCATCTAACCACTCTTCCTCCTACTGTAGCTTTGTTCATTAAGTATTTAATGGTAGAGTGATCAGTGTGAACAAATACTTCATACCTTGTTATGTAATGTTTGAATTTATTAATGGTATGAACTACAACTAAGAATTCCTTTTCAGTAATTATATAATTAAGTTCAACCCCATGCAAATTTTTACTCACATAATAGATAGCATAAGGTATTTTATTCTCTATTTATTGTAGTACTACCCCTATTGCATATCCTGAAGCATCACAATGTATATGAAAGGGAAATTCCCAATTTGGTCCCCTTAAAATTGGAGTAATAGTCAATTTATTCTTTATAACTTCAAAGGCTTCTTGACATGCTTCAGTCCAATTAAATTCACTTTCTTTGGTTAAGAGCTTAAGCATAGGAGAGAAAACTTTACTAAAATATTTAATGAATCTATGATAGTATCCTACATGTCCTAAAAATATCTTACCTTTGTTTGTGTTTTTGGAGGTTGAAGGGATTGAATAACTTGGATTTTTGTAGGATCTACTTTAACACCTTCCTTAGATATGTAATATCCTAAAATAATACCTCCTCTCATCATCATGAAGCACTTTTCATGACTCAAAGAGAGGTTTTGTTCTTGGCATCTAACCAGAACTTTTTGTAAACTTGATAGAGTTTCTTCAAAAGTGTTACCATAGACTATGAAGTCATCCATATAGACTTCTACACATTCATTAATCAAATCAGCAAAAATAGCTAAAACAACCCTTTGAAAAGTAGCAGGTGCATTGCATAATCCAAAAGGTAAAACTTTATAAGCATAGGTACCTACAAGACATGTAAAAGTAGTATTTTCTTGATCTTCTTCTGCTATTGAGACTTGATTGTATCCACTAAAACCATCCAAAAAGCAAAAATATTTCTTTCCAGCCAAGGTATCAAGAACTTGATCAATGAATGGTAAAGGAAAATAATATTTCTTTGTTACTTTATTCAATTCCCTATAATCTACACAAATCCTCCATTTACCATTCTTCTTAGGAACTATTACTAATGGTGATACCCATTGGCTATCAAAAATTGGATATATAAATCCTGCATTTAAAAGCTTAATGATCTCTTCTTGAACTATGTCTTTCATAGCTGGATTTAGTCTTCTTTGAGGTTGTCTCACTGGGTGGCAACCTTCTTGAATGAAGATTTGATGGGTACAAATATTTGGATGAATCCCTTTCATGTCCTCATAGTTCCATGCAAATGTTGTTTGATGTTTTCTAAGTACTTCTATCAATTGTGATTCCTGAATTCTTGTAAGCTCATTATTAATATTTAAAGTCTTCCTAGATGTGATGTCTATCTATTTGTAATTTTTAATATTTGCATCTATTCCCATTATTTCATGTTCAAGAACATTTAACTGATAGTTATAGGGCACTAATTGATGAGATTGACTTGTACTTGCTTCATCATTAGATATAGTAAGTTCATCTGAACAATTAGTACTTTGTTCTTCATCAAAAAGTGATCCTAATGGTCCTTCAATTTCTTGTTGTAAATATTCACTTAACACATTAATTGATAAAGTTTGAATAGCATCCAAATCATTAGAAAAATCATACCAGAGTTGTTTTGAGAATCCTTTATCTAATGTTGACTCAGGAAATAGACTCAAATCTTTAGTGTGCTTCCCATTGGAAATAGTCATATTACTAGATCTACAACTAATGTAAGCATCAATTGTTGCAAGCCATGGGTATCCTAGAATTAAGGGATGTCCCCCTAGCTTCTTCTTAGGTTGTAAGACCACAAAGTCTACAGGATACTCCCATGAACTTATAGAAACTATGATGTCTTCTAATTTTCCTTCTGGTTTGATAGTAGATCTATCTGCAAGTTGAAGCACTATAGAGGTTGGTTGTAATTTGTATACCCCTAAATATTCTATTGTTTCTTTGGTCATAACATTGATGGCAACCCCTAAATATATTAAGATATTATGCAAGGTTGTATCACCAATATGGACTATGAGTATAGGTATTCCAGGATCTGTATATTTTGGTAGTAACCTACCTTCAGTCATTATCTCTGATAATTGTCCAATAACTTGGATAGTTTGAGATTCATTCTTCTTTTTCTTCCTGAATTTGATGTGCACATACTCTTTATCAATTTAGAATAGATAGGAATATCCTTGATAGCTTGTAATAGAGGAATTTTAATGGTAACATTCTCTAATTCTTGAAGGAAATTGAAAGTTGGTTTGGAGGGTTCTTTAGGTATTGCTAGTCTTTTAGGAAATGGAATTTCCATTTCTTTCCTTTGAGGGATTTGGATCTCTTTTTGTTTTGATGGAATATTTTCTGGTAAAGTTTTTGTTTCTTTTTCATTTTTGTCTACTTTTTCAAACAAGTCTTGGATAGGTTCTTCAACTTCTGTGAGAGTCACATTATTTTCCAACACTTTTCTAGACCTTAAATGGATATATTGGCAAGGTACCATAGATATTGAACATGTCTCATTTGTTTCATAGACTTGTTGAATAGTCTTGTTATTATTAGGATTGGGAACTGGTTGAGCTGGTAAAGGTGGTTGCTTAGGAGGGTTGTTCATATTATTTGGAGGTGGAATAAGTCTATTTTGAGGCTGATTTTGAGGGGCTTGTCCCCTAAACTGGTTTTGGAAATTCTATTGTTGGGGTGGATTTTGAGACCAGCTAGGTCCTCCTTGATTATATTGGCCATTCATATTCCAATTAGGCATATTTTGACCTGACATTCCTTGAGTCCATGGAGGTGGACTTCCATATGAATTGGCCATAAATTGGGCCCATGGAGGTATATTCCATTCTTGGTTATTTGGGTATGGGTTCCAATTTGTCCAATTTGATGTATTTGACCACTGGTTAGGTCTTTGTTGGTTGGAATAATTAGAATTTGACCAATTATATGGACCATTGAATGGGCCATTTCTTCTTTGAGCTACAAAATAAACATCCTCTACCTCCTCAACTTCAGGTTCTTTTATAGCAGATTTCATAGCTGAAATATACTTGCAGTTTTTAGTGCTATGATTTTTGTCACAGATTTTACAAGAAGCAAAAATATTGGAAATATTTGTAATGTTGAGAGGGCATTCCCTCAAGTTGTGTCTTTTTCTACATCTATGACAATATATCTCCTCAATATCTTGTTCTTTTGGTTTCTTATCCATGAGGTCAAGAGATGTAGTTAATGTACTTAACAAATCAGTTTTTAAGCTTTCCAACATATTACCAATTTTTGCTCTTGTTACTCCTCCTCCTGTGGATGAGTATTTGTTGTTCCTAAGAGGTTTATTCCTTGAATAATTTCTTCAAATATTCACAATCTCTTCAAATTCCATTAGATGAATATCCCCCTTAGCCATAAGGTTTAGAACATCAAGGACATCTTCTTTTAATCCTTTTAGAAAGAGTTCTTTTAAGACTTCTTCATCTAAATCAATATTTACTCTAGATCCTACAAACTGAAATATTTCAAGATAATCCTCAAGGGATTCTTCTTCTCATTGGTTCATATGAAAGAGCTCAACTTTCTTGTCCCTAACTCTATAGTAATCCTGATATCTTTCAAGGAATATATCTTTTAATCCATGATCTCCATCCCATCGGTTACAAACACTTTCTCCTAGACCCATAAACCATATTAAAGTTGCATCCTTAAGGGTAGAAGGAAATAGTCTTAATTTTTGTTCATCTATGGTATAAAAATAGGCTTGACACACTACTTCAAACTCAAAGAGAAAAGCATCAGGATCTTCATGTGGTTTCCCATGGAAGGTAGGCAAAATAACAATAGAGACTGGTTTTGGTTCTCTTGTTAGCCTATCTATTGGAGAAGAAATTGGAAAGGCAAAATTTTTCTTTGCCTACCTCTTCTCTGATTTTCTTCTACTTCTCCATGATCATTATTCCTTTGCCTATGTCCTCTTTGGTTTCCATCTACTTCCCCATGTTCACTAGCTTGGTCAGCCATGACTGATTGGATGAATTCTAAGATTGGACTTGGTATAGGTTCAGAAAATATAGTTGATGGATCGATATGATTATCAAATTCAGGTTCTAGGAATAAAAATGATTCAAGATTTTGATTTAGTAGAGTCAATGGTAGCTCAACTTGTTCTTCTACTGGAATCTCAGTCTCTTTTGATCTAGAATTATCAAACTTTTCACTAGAGTTTTCTTTATAGACTTTGATGAATCTTCCTCTTGAATCTCTAGGTCTACTCATAAATTTGCAAAGATCTTAAATTTTTTACAACAAAAATCATTCATTCCTCCTTAAATAGTTTGTGAATATCATTAATTGGGTCTAGTTGTTTAGGGGTCATGTAATGTTCCTCCTCAAAATCAAAATCTTGTTTCACAAGATAAATTAGTTGAACAATAAAAGCTTATTTTTTATTTGAGATAGGACTTTCAAACTATAATTCGTAATGTAAATCATGACATAATTCTCTGAAGCGCATGATTCTAGGAGCCTTGTTATATCTTTTGTTGTATTCTAGATTCACTTCTCTATTTTCTATGTCTTCTAGGAATTTGTGGATAACAAGGGAGTCCTCAAAGTATTGCCCCCAAGGATATGTAGTTGAATTTACACTTGCTCTCCTATCTCCTAGCCAATATTCACAACTCTTCACAAGATCAAGATAAGGTGAATGATAATCTAGCCCTAGGGCTTTAATTATATCAATCCTCTCAATGTTGCTCAGCTCTTTTGTTCTTTCCCTAATGAGATCAAGGTGTTCCCACATATAATCCCACTATTTTCCAGATGACCTATGTCTTTGTTCAAAAAGTAGGTTGATTTCTTGTTCTAGAAATAGTTTTCTGAGGTCTATTAAAGTAGACTAAAAATAACTCTTTACCATCTAGCAACTTTTACTTCTCTTTTTTTTTCAATTTTTTTTTTGTTTTTGTTTTGTTTTCAAAATATAGTTTTTAAAAATTAAATTTTAAATAGAATAGTCTTACTATTATTAATATTAAGTCTAAATTTCCAACCAATATTAACATAGCAGGGAAAGTAAAATTACTATTCTAAAATAGTTCTTACTGCTACTAAAACTAGGTCTGATTTCCAACCAATTTTAGCACAATAAGGGAAAGTAAAGTGTTGTTGTTACTACTTGATTTTTAGGAATATTTCACTATGATTGTGTAACTTAACCACACCTACTTCCTTGTTTTCACAAGTTAAAGAACCTAGACCTAAGTATAGTAACAACCACACTATGCTAAAAAGTAAATTTACTGAAAATAAAAATGTTTAAATATAAATTGTTGTCACTACTTGGTTGTTAAGGAACACTTTGGTATGATCTATATCACACCTACTCCTTGTTTTCACAAGTCAAGGGACCCAGACCAAAGTATGTAACAACCATAAATTAAAATAACTTTGTTGAAATCAAATGCTAATATAGGAAAGCAGTAAAATTGATCCTAAGAAAATGGAACCTAGAAGTATTGAGATGAAGACACTTGTTGGAACCCTATTTTCCAACTACAACATGAGTAAGTCTCCTTCTCACCCTAACAGTCTTTGATTAAAAAATTATGACATTGTTCTCCTTGATAATGGTGCCAAAATGTTGAGTTGTATCTCATACATTTAATTTGTCAATCTAGGTTAAACGATTTAAAGAATAGTAAATCCAGTATAGATTATTCCATAATCATTAATCATTTGAATTTATTCTATTTCCTTAGTTTTATTTGTAGGAAATGAAAATTACAAAAAATGAAATTAAATGAAATAATGAATTAAAAGTGCAATTATGATTTAGACTAAGTTCTATGTGTTGTGGATCCACGTGCAATCTAATAATGCATTAACTATTTAGAATAATTTATAATCTTGTATTATGTAATTTAATTTATATTAAGACTAATTATATTTTCTAACTAATTCTAATCTATTTTAGGAGAAAGAGAGTAAGGGACTGGTTATTTGGAGTGGGCCCTGCCTCCTAGAGATCAGTGTAATTCTCTTCTCCTTTCTACTCTAATTTACTTTAGTAACTAATATTTCATTATATCAATTCTAACACTATTTAATTCATTGATGCAAAAAAATAAAATAAAGACTACAACAATAAATAAATCATAACAAAGATACAAGATACAGTTACCAAACTCATGGAGAGAGAAATATTACTGCTTTAATGCATCACTTTTATTCCAATCTTCATATCTTGTACAATTTATAACGGACTGTGCAAAAAGACTTATTCAAACATCAAGCAACAAATCTCCTAATAGCAACTAGTAGACCTTTTCAAAGGTCTTTACATTGTAATTTATAATGTCACTTAGACATTTACAATAAAAGTCTTCTATGTAGTTTTGTTACATCTTCGCACATTTGAAGATTTGAATGCTAATATTACATAACAAAGATATTCTAAAATTAAGACAATCCCTAATAACAACTTTGGACTTATTACAATTAAAATTGTCCAAGTGGCATAATACCAACAAACATAATGAATAACCTAAATTTAAATAATTTGTTGACAAGATAGAACAATTGTTTGTCCTCTTCCTAAGGGAAGAGACAAATTAAGGTTTCATCCAAATATTGACAACTTAACAAATTAATGGATTACAAATTTAATGACAGATCACATAACAAATTATACAACAAATATTGGATCATGTATACAATGCCATCATGTCAAACAATCATGTTGACTGTGTAACCCATGTGGTGTTGCTATGTTGTCATCATACGTGGAACTCCAGTGCATCAGATGGGTTTACATGGTCAAACTTTCTCGTAGACCCTTTTTGTAGGTGCTTTCTGTAACACCTTTTCGTAGGTGTTTTTCATAACACCTTTTCGTAACCCATTCTTCAATGCACTTCTCATGAGCTGGTTCATCTATACTCGACTTGTTTGGCTATAACGCTACCTATGAAATACCTGCAATGCCCATCTATTGAAAACATAGAAATCTTTGCACAGTTTTACATGAAATTACCATTATTTATCACATAATATCTTATGGAGAAGATATATCAAAAATGACATAAATATTGTAAACTACGCATAACATTTACCAAAATCACATCATAATCATCAATTGTGCATCTAAAAACTAGATAAAAACTTGCATAATATAAGCATAATTTATCACTCATAATGTTGGGATGAAATATATCCCTTTATCCTCATGATAAGAAATTGTTTAAGGTCAATGTAAGTTTCCCCACATAAAAATAATTATAAACTACATCCCTAACTCGGGTGCACCTCCTAATGCTTCAATCCCCCATCCTTTCACCTACACTTCTAATCACATTAGTGCAAATATAAGTTTTGTTAAAAATTCTATTCCTTGCACCACTCATCCCACATCCATTAATCCTTTCAGTTCAAATCCCTTGGAGATGATCCATAAGATTCCATCATCAACATCATATGTTGCAACATATCAACCTTATTCTTATCTAGTTCTTCTTATCCCACCGTAGGTATGCCACCTAATATCACTTCTTCCAAAATTTAATATTTAACTTTGAAATTGGGGCAACTAGAGAAACAAATAGCCTCTCTAAAAAGACCCTCTTCCAACCACAAATACTCCTATGAGGAATTGTATAGCTAACCTATATATCCCTTCATAGTTAGTCATCATTTTCTACCTAAATTTAAAATACTTAAGTTTCAAATGTGCAAAGGAGTTGAAGATCGTATCAATCACTTTAGTCTTTTCTAAACTGCTTTTATTGTCATTGCATATGATGAAATATTGTTACTCAAGACCTTTCCTAAAAGCCTCAATGGTCCTGCCTTAGAGTGGAATTACCAAATACCATAGCATTCTATCAAAATGTTTTAAAGAAGTTTTGGAAATGATCATTGAACAATTCTTTGTCTACATTGAAGAAAGACCTACACTAAATAACCTTCTTGAGTTCAAACAAGCAGAGGACAAGAAACTTACTAAATTCCTAGCAAGATGGAAATATTTGGTGGGGATATTTTGATATGTCCCCCCATAAAAAACACCTTTTAAATATATTTATGAAAAACATTGATGAACAACTATCCTTCCAATTAGAAATATCCAATGTTTCTTCTTTAGAAGATACCATAGAATTGGCCAAAAGTGTAGAAACCACCCTCCACAAAAGGGGACAATTGAAAATAAAAAATTCTAAGGAAGAGGAGAAATATTGTCCCTACCCAAAGGGGTGAAATTTCAATGAAAATATTTTTGTACAACAAAATAGCAATGAAATTTCACCAAATTAGACCAATCCCATGTCATTATCCTAGCATAATGTCTTGAAGCTAAGATGTCAGAAAATCCATCTATCAAGCTCAAAGATCCTAAGAGAGAAGCAATATTTTTTGTTTTGTGTTCTTGAATATTGTGCTTTCCACTACATTAGTGGTCATGCAACCAATAACTATAGGGGCCTTAGGAATCTAATCCAATACTTGATAGATAATGGCCATATTATCTTTAGAAGTCTTGGTTCCTAACCTTTCTTGGATCAAAATCTTAACACTTTTCATTATCTATTATCTACCCCTAGACAAAGGGTAGCAAATTATATTTTCTACAGTAATGTACCATCTTCAAATCAAGGTATGGTGGGACCAATCCAACTCTTTTGATCAATATTTCGTATGAAATCCCTTTATTTGCTACTTTAAGCTTAGACACTCAATTTGGCTGATATCATAGGATACGAATGCTATGGAATAAGCATATCCCCATTAGTAGTATGATTATTCTCACTTAACTATTGTTTGACCATGATAATAAATCCAATTTCTTTAAATTTGGGATCTCATAGACATATCATTCCTACAAGCAAATTGGATTGGGATGAAACAGTTGATGAGCCTTCGATTCTTCTAGGTATTTTCTTCTTTTGATTCATGTATATTATTGAATAGCTTAATTTTAGCTTCTCCAAAATGCATCTTAATTGAAATTTTAATCTAAATAATATTCTATATTAATTTCCTACTCATATGAGTATTTGCATTGGCTACTTGTTTGTATTGTTGCCTGCTATCAAGATTTTATTACATGCACATGCCTAGTTTATCTTGGATTTCTTGTTGTGTATTGAGTTAGGAGATCTACTAGGATGTGATAATGATCCTAGTCAAGTATATATTACATAAATTGCACTCAAACTAAGTGACTAATGCTAGTGGATTCTCCCAATCCCATATTTGTAAGACAAATCAAGTTTCACCTAGCCATCTCTACATTAATCTAATTCAATAATAAATTTAATACATCTATCCCTGTCAACTTAATATTTCTATCACTTTAATCTATTTATGTCTATCTACCTCTACCCACTTAGCCATATCTATATTTTTGTTAATTTAACCATCTATATATAGTAATGTAGATTGTCAATATTTATCATCTCTTCATTAGATTGATTTGTTTTAAAATCACAATTATCAATTATTTTGAACTACAAAACTCTCTTTGTTGTATGAAGAATATGTCAATAAATAAAAACTTGTTAAATTGTCTTTTCATCAATGGATACATGATTTTCACCATGATGATAGCCTTATTAAATATTGTTTCTTTGTATCCTTATGCACATAGGCATGCATTAAAACATGTCACTATTGTACCTAACATTGAATTACATCAATATATCACCTTTCAATGATCTCATCCAACACATATATCTTACATCTATTTTATCTTAGCATTATACCCTTTTGACCTGTGCCTAAGGGTAAAATAAACATCTTGAAGCATTGTTTAGGCATTTTTTTAAGGAATACTTGATTGGAATCATTTGAAATAATTTATCATGAGTTGAGACACCATTTAAGCATTTCCTTTAAAATAAAATCAATAAAATTCCCACTTGGGAACACTATCATATGAGTTCCCCTTAGGGAAATCAAGACAACAATCTTGTTTGAGCAATCACGTAAAGAATTAAGTTTTGTATATACTATACGTATTTATCTTGTATCATAGAAACTTTTGATACACCCATTGTGGTTAATCCTTAAAAAAATCTTTCATAAGGATGAGCTTTTTTCATATTTTAAAACACCACCTATGGGTAAGAACCTAAATCTTCTTAGGCACTTACATAAGGGTGAATAATTGTACTTATTTTATATTGAAACACTATCCAAACATTATCAACCAACTTGTACATTTATTTTTCTTGGATGCATGACTTATACATATTTTGTATCATATTTAAATCTAAAAAATTCCTCCAAGTAATGCTATCATAAGTTGCTTGGATAATGCTATCATGAGTCCTTTGGGAAATGCTATCATAAGTCATCCAAAGTTCTCTCTTTGAGCAAAATATAATAAAATACTTTGGAAAAAAACTAGCAAAGTACTTTGGTAAATGTTATCATAAGTCCCTCAAGAAAAGTTAACAAAGTCCTCTAAGCAAAATCTAACTAAGTCCTTCAAGGAATGCTATCAGAAGCCCTCTCAAAAAACTAACAAAACATTCTAGATAAAAGCTAAAAAGGTCCTCCAAGAAAAAACTAACAAGGTCCTCTAGGCAATAATATCATAAGCCCTCTAGACAAAGCTAACAAATTCCTCTAGGAAAATCCAAAGCCCTTTGGGCAAATATTGGCAAAAAATGTCCTTTAGGCCCTCATATAAAGGATAAATGATTGAAATACCACTTAAGCATTTGTCCACTAATCAGGATCAAAAGTCCATCGCTTAAGGGTGAAGTGATATAAAAACTTATATATATATATATATATATATATATATATATATATATATATATATATATATTACATATCTTTAAATAACTTAAGAGTGAATCTTTCTCAAATTCTATGTATATCACCTACCCCACCTACCCTCCATGTGTGGAGGCAAGAAACTTAAAAATGCATAGTCTCCTCTTAGCTAGGGACATAAAATTTGAAAGCCATAAAACTATCTAAGCAATCCAATAGTGTGTGCCTTTAAATAGGCCCATATAATCATATATTTTCATAATTAAAAAATCATTATATGTCTTATACAATAAAGTCAAGTGTCTTTAAATAGACTGCTCCAATGTATCTGTAAATGGCTAAAATCCTATTTGGTAGAGTTTGGTATCTTTCCCCTTGTATTTTTTCTCCTTTTCATTAATTACTCATCTCCTTCACTCCCCTTTCTTCGCATATCTCTTCAGATAGTTTAATATTAAACAATTATTTTACTTCCTTACCAATCCAATCTATAGGCAGTCATTATTTTACTAATCTTAGGAAATTCAACTCCTTTTAAACCCATATTAAATAATTGATCCCCATCGTCCCCATGTAAATAGAATTTTATCAACTCAACTTAGTTTCCTCACCGAAACTCGAAGGGATACACATGAGGGTGTGGCTATATTAACATTTTCCTAAGTACAATACTTAATAGCACTTTAAGCAAATAATCTTTCACATCTTTCAATTGTCTTAAGCGTCAATGCAAAATTTGGGGTACCTACTTCAATTTTTTGACATGTTCTTTATACAACAAACATATCAAAAAGGGGATGAATGTATACACCCAACTTTATAACACTTGGCTAACTATCAATATCACCAATTCCACCAATCCACCTCTCTTAGATCCAAATTCAGAATAGTTAGTGCTCTAAAAGTAATATAATTTTTAAGGCATTAATTTTGATAGAAAATATTTTAAAAACTTTACAAAACTACTACCATTAGAACATGATCAAAATGGGATTTCCAATGAGTGTAGATATGGCTATACTTGCATAATGATCAATGCCTCTAACTACAAAAAACACCTAGGTAGGGTAAAAGCAAAAGCACCATGCAACGCTTTTGCACCATGTACAATGCTTTTGCACTTTGACCAATTTTTAAATTATTTAACCAAAAATTATCAATATTCAAAATAACTATGTAAAATAAAAATCTTTGCATAACACTTTTTTGATGATGCAATGCTTTTATGCTAGTATGAGCAGAATCTCAGATTCACATCTCTCTAGCACATGGATTCCCTCCACCACTCCTAGGCATGATCACACATGTCATTTCACATCCCCTAAGCCTACATATTATAAAATTATAATGGCATCCATCCATTTACCTTCAATAATTTCTCTCAAAAATCTATAATTGGATCCTTTGGGAGGGGCATTCAACAAGAATTTTTCAAGCACCCAGACTCTACTAAAATTTTGTTAGAAGCATTGGTTTTTTGGCATTCTAATCTCTCTTGTATTCATTCATATTTTATCACTTTCCATACCTCTTGCACGCTCAAGCATCTTCCATTAGTACTTCAGGGTATACAAGCCAAGCCATAGGGGCATCCAATAAAATCAAGGCTTCTTGCTATTACACCAAGTATCAAGGAGATATGTGGCTATGGAGGAATAAGTTATTGAGCCTAGTTGTATTGCTTCTTTCTTGCCTTGGTCTCCTTGTTTATTTCATTACTCATTTTTTTTGTTATATTTTGCACTTACTAATAGCATTATTGCTCTCTCACCCTTGTTGCACTCTAAAACTGCTAACAACATCTTGCCTCTTAATTTATTGTATATTTTCCAAGAGCATGCTAGTCCTTTTATCTTACAATAGTTACATTTGTTAATAGCTCTAGCGTTTACCTACATTGCTATGCATTACTCCTAATAATTACTATGGATCAAATTTTTGACCACATTTGCATAGCAAGGAGAAATGTTCTTTAGATCCCCAAAAATCACTAAGTATGTTGAAGGTTGAAA
Source organism: Wollemia nobilis (assembly GCA_028583015.1). Taxonomy (NCBI): domain Eukaryota; kingdom Viridiplantae; phylum Streptophyta; class Pinopsida; order Araucariales; family Araucariaceae; genus Wollemia; species Wollemia nobilis. The sequence goes on along the minus strand of JAQPPZ010017254.1, from coordinate 4,651,874 downwards.
ACTAGCACAAATCCATGATGCCCAAAGCTAGGATAACTCCATCGTTGATATCAGCATGAAGCTTCTTCTCCACAAAAATGAGCAAAAATAAGCACCCAAGGCTGTAATGCCTAAAACCAAACTAAATTAGATCATGACATCAACAAACCAAAGTTGAAGCATGAGATCATGCTAAGAGAGGCAAAAAAGTCAAGATTTTAAGACCAAGCTCAAAGTCACAATGCTCAACACTGCATGACCTCTTGTAATGACATAAGCATACCCAAGACCAAGCCTGGTACCATGCAAGAAGGTCCAAAGTGCCTAAAATCAAGATGTGAATGAACAAAACTAATTTGCTCAAAACTAGACCACCCAATATGGTGATATCATCATTTCCATGCTAAGGCGCTGAACCATGCAAAATGAAGAAAACAACATAAAAAGAGAAATTCACAAGTTTGAAATAAACCAAATTCATGACTTTACTCCAAAAGAACTTTGTAAGCAAATAAAGATCACGGTTTTGAGAAACTTTCTAGTTAAACATCATTTTTAGACCTGCAACCACCATGGTGCTTGCCAACTAGTTCCAATTCATGAGACCAAAGCATGAAAATAATAGCTCCAATAATATAGCCACTTATAGAAGGTAGTTGCAGATCGATGGGATGAATTCAAATTTACACCCAAAATGAAGTTTAGAGCTACCACTTCAGCAAGTTTGGTTTCTTGCCAGGTTGTTCTTTCTCAATGGCCATACAGTTGTATTCCCACTAAAAGATTTAAAATTATAAACTATAAATATGAAGAGAGGCCTCATTACAAGGTTTGGCTCTATAGTCCTTTCCTAGTATTACTTTGTAATTTTGTTGCTGATCAATTAAGTGATAGTTTTTTGGCCTCCATTACTATGCAATTCATAGTTTTTATACGTATATTTTGCTTTAAGTCATTTTTGTTACACTTAATTGTTAGTGTATTATATTAAAATAATTCTACTTTTTGGATTACCTATTGGATTGCTAGAAATTGAAGTCCTTGGAATGATTAGAGCTTGTATACATTTTATTTAAGTCATTTATGTTACATTCAACACTTAGTCTATTATGTTAAAGTGAAGAATCACCTATTGGATTGCTAATTGTTTGAATCCTTGGAATGATTAAAGTAAATGTCATAAGCTGAATGAATATGTAATTATAGGTGATAATGGTTGGTCTATTAAGTATCATGTAATTGGTTTGATAGCATATTACTCAGTGAGATCCAATATGGCTACACTATATCCTATCCACTTTTATTTATATTTCTCTAACCCTTACTTCTTTATAACCCTTGCTCTTTTCCTATCATTTTTCCCAAAATATAAATAATTAAAGGAGTTAGCCTTCTCTGAAGGTTGAAATAGAGAGTAATATATGTTCATCCAATTCTATACTTTGGCTAGAATCATCAGGTGTAATGCCTTTCTATAGTAATGATATATTTTAGTCCAAGAGTATAATAGTTTTTGGCACACCCAATGGGATGAAATAATCAAATTTGTATCACCTTACTAGAGAGCTCAAGATTAGGTGAATAGTCTTGATCTCATTTGTGGAGATTGTATGTTCATATGGTGACTCCCCTTAAAAGATATAACCTAAAAATATATCAAGAATAAATTATCATTTCTATTTGAAAAAAATATATAATTCATGCATTTTTATCCCATATTTATTACAAGGTTTGTAGTAAAGAAATTAGATAATCCATCACCATTTTTATAATTACCCATTCATAAGCCAATATGCATTGACATTCCACTTCCTAACTCTTGTCCCAAAAGTGAATATTCTTCATCTACTAATTTATTTAAATCATTAAGCTCACCACACCTTAGAATCATGGTTCAAAATCAATAACAAATTCCTCCAAATTTTCGTGATTGGAACATCATTGAACCCCTAGGTCTAGCGAATGTTAACGATAGTCCTCAAGATACACTTAAATCTATCCCTACTTATGATGGCACATGTAAAGCTCATGAGAATTGCAAATATTTAGTTTCATTAGCAACCATTTACAACATAAGAGATGAAGATGTTATGGTTAGGCTTCTTACCATGTCCTTCAGAGGAAAAATACTAAACTAGTATCGAACTATAGAGGATATGAGTATCTATACATGGGTTGACTTGGCTAGACCATTTGTAGAAGAGTTTAATAAGCTAGTGGATCCTTTCTCACTTCTTACCCACTTTACTATTATACTAATACATCCCCAAGAAATAATTATTGATTTCAATCTCAAATTCAGTAGAACCTAGAAAAGAATTCAGCAAACTATTAGACCCCCAAGTCCCTTGGCATACATATTATATCAAAGCATTAGACCCTGACTTAGGATTGTAAACTCAATAGTCAAATATAATCAATTTTTCTCAGGTCTATCAAGTTTCCATTACTACTGAAAAAACTTTGATTTATGTAGGAAGAATGCCACCAAGAGTCGTAATGCCATATTTCCTAGAAATAGCTCAAGCTTCTCAAAAAAGTGATACATCAACAACTCGTCTCAATTTTATCTCTTCCTTAAATTGCTCTTATTATTGCACCTAAAGAATTACCTCTTGTTCCCACATTATTAGCGTTACCATTGCCTGAGACTAAAGAGTCATCAATAATGTTAGAGGTTTTGTCTACACTAAAGACACTAAATAATAAAGTAACAAAATTTGAAAAGAGAGAATCAAAGAGATCCTAGTTCAGAATATTCTCGTATGTTCCTAAATATCAAAAGTCTTCAAGTAGCAACACTACTAAAAAATCCAAAAATAGCTACCAAGATAAAGATCCATCAACTTTAGAATCTAAAATCCATCCTTGGTGTCTAGTATGCAGCGTAGATACATGTGTAATGTATTAGCATAATGCACAATTCATTGTTAAAAAATTTGAAAGATCATAGAAAGGTTAGATCAGCATGCTATGGGAGCCAAAATAGATCATGCTTACTCAAGATCCTTTGGAAGAAGAATGCATATTCATGTTGACGAGATCCAAAAAAAGAAAATTTAGATAGATCCTCAAAAGTTAGAACCATTCAAAGTCCCATATCAGCCTCAAAATCCCAAAGAGAAATCTATGTTTGGGACCTAGAAGACCCAAATTTAGAAGGAATAAAAGAAAACTTCATCTGTGCTAGAGCCACAAAAAGAAATTTTAGCTCAAAGAAAATAGAGAAACCTATAAAGGTATTACTTGAGATAAAAGAATAAGAATGGGATAAGCTTAAATTCCCTTTAGTCATAAAGAGACAAATAATGAAGGCTACTCAAGAATATAGAAGAAGGTTTGATGAACTTGAGAAGAAAAATAAAAATAAATTGGTAGAAGCACTCAGTTTTAATATAGTGGAAGAGTTAAAAAATACTCCTAAAGAAAGTATGTATGATGTGCTAATGATTTCTCAATAGATAGATTTTCTCAAAGCTTCATTGAAGAAAGTCAATCTGTAAGATCAGCCAAGTTTAGAGTATAATATTTATCAACATACAATGACTTCTAGATCCTTGAAAAACAAGCCACCCCCTTTTACATATCATTGAGAATGGAAGGATGGGTAGTACATAATTGCAGGAATGATTTTGGAGCAACTACTACTGTAATTCCCAAAGCAGTATGTGAAATGATGGGTATGGGATATACCTGTTCATGTCATGGAGTCCTTTAATTAGATGGTACCCCAATGGAAACAATGGGAGTAGTAAAATATGTGCTTATGAAAATCCATAGAGTGCAAAAAACCATTGTGATATAAGATATAGTAGTGGTTGACTTAGAACCATACTTTGGTCTGTATTTCACAAGAATTCATAGAAAAATTGGCAGGCTACATATACGTGGACTATTCTCATATGATGATCCCACATAAAGGTAAATAGATTAAAATAATTCCAAAAAAACCACTACCTATCACATTAAAAAAGTGAAGAAGATGAGTATATCAACACAATATTTGAAGAAATTGATCCTTTGGAGTTGGAAATAGAGAATGAATTCTTTTTGAAGAATTACAATGCCCTAGTTGAGACCGGAATTGGCACATACCGTGTCTCGGGTTCAAAGCACAAGAATATTCCAACAGTCATGAATCAATAATTACAAAAGTCAAAACTCTAAAAAATCCATTTTATGGAGCTAGATGTAAGAACAATGTTCAAGTCAAGGTAGCATTGGTTTCTCCTTTAGAAGGAATAAAGAGTTTCTCCTACAAACTGATATGGAGTTGCAACAATAACATTGTTGAATGCAGGGCTTTATGCCTTGGTTTGATACAAGAAAAAAATATAGGTATTAAGTTGCTTACTAGCTATGATGACTTTGAGCTTATAGTAAATCAAGTAACAAAGAGATATAACGACAAATATATTTATATAAAAACATACCGAAATAGGGTATGGGATTTTATGGAAATATTTGAAGCTTTAAACATAAAGGGCATTCCATGAGAGCAGAATGAGTTGGTTGATAAGTTTATTGCTCAAGGAGTAAATTATACACATGCTATAGAATATTATCTGAGGAAGAAAATAGAGTAAAACTGGTTTTCAAACTAGCAGTCCTAGACAAAGAAATATTCTAGAAAGTATTTGAAGATGACCATCAAATCATTGACTTCTTGATAAGGGAAGAAATCTAATCAATCCAACAAAAGGAGGTATATCAAGAAATTGATCAAAGAGGATATTATTTAGTTAAAAAATAATCATATACCTAAAGGGTTGATCACCCTAGAAATCTTGTTCAACAACAATGACAGAAATATAGGTCGAAGAATAAAAATAGAAGAATAGGCCTATAGAGAAATTGAAATTGAACTAGGCAAAAGTCTAAAGATTGGTATTCATTGTACTATAGGAGAAGTAGATCGGTTCAAATTAATTTGTATGTAATATCAATATATAATAGCCTAGAGCTATGATGACCTCCAAGTATATGATAAAGAAGTAATTTAACATACAATTGAGGTAGCTCCTGATGCTAAACCATTCAAGAAGAAATAGAGACTATTCAATCCTAAAATTGAAGTAGCTATGAAACAAGATCTTCTCAAGTTGTTGAATACCAAAATTATATATCCCATAAAGCATTCCACATGGATTATAAATTTAGTGCTTGTGAGAAAGAAGAATGAAGACATTAATCTCTATGTTGCTTTTAAAAACCAAAATAAGGTGTCACTAAAGGATCACTGCCCCGTGACAGGCAGAAATGATGTTCTATAAATTGGTCAAGTCTTGTCTACTTATGTCAATATGGGGGATCATAAACTTGTGAGTACCTATGCATATTATATTCTTGTAGTGAAGAGGATGGATCCATCTATGCATAGTGATTTGGTGGGGGATTTGTTTGTTTGTGTATTTTTAGTTCAACCAAACTTCATAAAACTAATGATTTAAATAACACAGATAAAACTGATGCAAGAAAAATAAATGCGTATGGAAAATAAAATTAACACACTTGTAAAATTAAGATAACTAAAATAAAAACTAAATTAAACTTGCAAGAAATAAATAAATTTGCGCACAATTGAAATAAACTACATAAAATAAATAAAACACACACACACACTTAAAACAAGAAATAACAAGAATAAAAAGAAACAAGGGAGGATTACTGCCTGAAGTGGGCTTGAGCTCCTATAGATGATCTTCCTGACTATATTCTAATGAAAAATCTCTTAATCCACTGAACCTCTCAAGATTTTGATCAATGAAAATAATTATAGTGCATCCGTAAAATAAAAATACATTTAGCACTTAAGAATTTTTCTTCTAGGGTTGCTCTACATTTTATACAACTCATAGGCAATACCTGTTATAACAATATGCAATGGAAAAATCTAAGTAAATCCTATGCAGTTGTTCTGGCATAACGGTTGCAAGTACAACTATATCCTTCACCAAATATAGGGAGTCATTATGTGAAATTGAGTGTTTGTGATTGAGAACAATTCTCCTCTAGAACATGAAAACAACTTCTATTATTTTCTTCGAAATTGCATGGTCAACGGTCAACATATAGTAGTCATAATGTAGGTGCTTTTTTTGCTAGAGAGTAGGCATGGTATTTCTATTGAGGATAGGTGTCACATCAATGGGATGTAGGTGCAATACCTCTTGGCTAGGTGCACACACGTGCTAAACTTTATGGGATGTAGGTGTTATACTCTTGGTAGAGTGTAGATGCCTTCCTCAGTCAATGGGATGTAGACGCTTGCCTAAAATCAAGATGTAGGTATCTTTCCTTATGGGGAGTAGGTGCTTTACCTAAGCTTAGGGTATAGGCACCTTCCTATGCTCAGGGTATAGGCACCTTTTCATTATGGGAAGTAGGCACCCTACCTTGGGCAGTATGTAGGTGCCTCCTACACTCATAAAATCGTATTTATAGCATCTTCATTCCTTAAAAATAATAATTCATAGATGTAATTCCAGTTTTGTATAGGACCTTGACTCATAATTACAAAAGAATGATAAAAAACCTATAGCTACATACACATTCAACTGAAAACACTGATGAAGTATAAATACTGTATTTCATCATTAATATTATGTAATTGTCATACAAAAATGTATTTTTATTTTTAATTACACCAATATAGTGCCCTCAAAAACGTAAATAATATGAGCATTTTGGGTGCTTATCATACCCCATGCCTAATAATTGACATGTTATCATATCAAAGGTAGAGAGTACTACCCTATTTTGTTGTGCTACCTTTTAACCTAAGCATTACCTCTTGCTTTGTTGTTTGTATGTCACCTACCTCTGGTCGATCGCCTAGGTGGTTCTGGTAAGGGGAGACAAGAAAGGGTGGCCATTCCTCATTGAAGCTCTAGCTCTACCTATTTCCATAGGAAATGATTTACATCTAAAGGCATCATGTCTTCGATATAGGGGGTGTCCCATGACACTGTGTGTGTCATATTAGCAACCCATACCTTCGAAAATATAGGTACCAAGGGATCCTCCTCTAACACCTCTTCTTTTCCTTTGGCCCCTTACTCAATTTCCTTAGGGTCTAGCAGTTGAGTTTGTTTTTTCTTTCTGGGGGTACCCACATAGGCTCTTTTCCAAACAATCTCATTTCATAGAAACATTTGATGATGGGTGGTGCAACTGGAAATAGTAGAGAAGATCATCCATCGATAGGAATACCTAGTGCTAGCATCTATTTCTTAGTTGCAAGAATAATGCAGATGCTTGGTTCTCTTTGCATCCACTTTACAACATTTTTAGTTTCTTTGGATTTATTCAACTCCTTCATTTCATCCAGTTGTTAGAAGTTCTCAAAAAACTTTAGTGATGCATCATATTATTCATCAGACTCAATGTCATCCTATACCCTTCACTTTATTTTATGATGCTACATTATGACCACTCTTTTCATTTTCATCCCTTTTTTCTTTGGATTGTTTGTGGTTGTAGGTGCTTCAGGAATGTGCATCAGATCTTCCTCTTGGGGTGGCAACTTCTAGTTGTCCCTCATAATTTACTTAAGTGATTTAGTGGTAAAGTGGTTTGGTGTAGAATTTTCTTTTGATTGGTCTAATGTTGACTATTCTACCATAGATGGCCCAACAATTAGATGTTCGATAGATTGGTCAACTGTAGGGTGGTCTATAGACTGACCAGATCACTCTACTTATAAATGGGTAGATTTTTCTACTTAAAATTGGTCTGGCATAGAGTGTTCTACCTAGGAACCTTCACTATCATAAATATATATAATTATGGGCCCTTCTTGCAACATAGGGCTCCTACGCTCTGAAGCTTCTACTCCTGCTACACCCCTATGTTAGATTGTTGGTTTACTGATGTCAACCTCTTGGAATCAAACTAGTATGCCCTCATAGGGGCCATTTTTTCCTTAAAGTCCTTAGAAGAAATATTTGGGTCCATAGCCCAGTCGATTTGGACAACAACATCCACATTTTTTTATGAGTAGCTATTATAACTGATGCATAATGTCTTCCAATTTTTGTTGCTTAGCAATGGTGGGTTGCTAATAATTTTCAAATTCTACCTATATAGACTTATATTATTCCTCCCAATGAGAGGTTTTTTCCCTTGCTTCTAGAAAATTGGTCATGGAGGTCCTCTTCATTAGGTTATTTACCAAAAGGAGATGCAATAGAAGCTAAATCCTACAAAATATGTGTAGCCTATTCATTAGTGAGGGCATGATATTCTACCCTCAATTATGTTGATGCACCTACATTTGTGCTTGACCTAAAAGTAGGTATTAAACCAAACTCCTCAAGATTAGCATTGGTTGATCTACCTCCTCATACTATTGGGAGGTAGACACCTCTACTGCTTCATCAAGGGTATCCTTGTGTTGCCCCTACTCTTCAGAAGATTCCATTGTAACTAAATGTGTTGTGATCTACAGAGGTGGTGGCATAGCTCTTTGCCCCTCTACATATTGAATTAGGGTCAAAATAAGCCCATGGTGAGCCAACGTAGTCTATGTGCCTACCCTATATCTATTGGATTCATCCCATAGGGCGATGGTGAGGTAGAATGGATCGTTGATCCAATCATCATGTAGTAGATGAATAAAAAAGTGGTGTTTTCATTGATGATCGAATATCATCCATTAGAAGTAAAAAATTGAGTCAATTGCTTGAACACACGCTTCTAGGCATTTGGTAGACATTGCTTTAGTAACCCTGAGTATGTTAATTGCATTGTTAGTTGGCCAAAAAACTTTTGAATGCATAACTCAATGTTGTTGACATTATACGTTCATTCTCCTATGCATGGTAGGCCGATAACTCTCACAATGTACTCTTTTGTCATTGGTATGGTAAGGACCCTCATGTGCACCATTTCATCCTCCATGGATGCTACAAATTCATGGGTTGTAGTGAGGTCTTGGTCTTGATTGACTAGTCTATAGTAATTTAGCCATTTTATGACTTCAAATTACTCCTAAACTACTATTATGGTGGACAAATTAGTGGGCTCATTCTTCTTCTAAGTATGGTTCTTTGACGGTCCTCCCATGGCTATGGCACTCTCTTCTTATTTTATCTACATCCCTGTAATGCTTCAATGATGACTATGCATGTGCTAATTATATGCTAAAGCATACACTTACTTCCTATTATTAAGGCATGATTATCACGTCCTTGTAATCAATGTATTCTATTTTGAGACATGCACGGGGATGTAGTTGGGCTTAATATCGGATCCTCTTCCTCTCAATTGGTACCAAGTGGCCAAGTTCTAACATGGGGTTTGCATGATTAGGTAAAACAGAATGTGTGGGCACATACCGAAACTTAACACATAAATAAATTTTATGATAACTATGCATATAATCAATAAAAAATAATGATACTTTACCTAGGTGTAATCTACATAACATGTTGTGTGGTGACAGGGTAATGCAACATGTTTGGATGATGCAATATTAAAGAGTACTAGAAAATTATAAGCTTACAATTTCTTTGCATGGTGTATTCTCATTGGCAATTGTTTTATTGGGCAATGTATTATTGTTGATCTCAAGGTTCTATGTTCTAAGAGAAAAAACAAGGGTCATTATTATTCATTCATGGGAGTAAGCATACTTCATCATTGAGACTCGAAAGTAGGTGTACCCTACCATTCAAGTCTTAGGAGTTGCATACTATATCTTGGAAAATAGATATATTCATGCTTGTTTGGGTATAGGCATCATCCTCCTGGTGGGAAGTAGGTGCCATCTATTTTGAATATGGGCATCATGCTTCCTAGGGGGAAGTAAGTGCCTCTGATCTTGTCTAAATGTAGGCATTGCCCTTCTTGGTGGAAAGTAGGTCTCTTGCACTGGCCTGAATGTGGGAATCGCCCTTCCTGGTGGGAAGTAGACACCATATGTGCTTGCCTAGATGTAGGCACTACCTTCTAGGTGGGAATTAGACACCTTTCACTCTTGTTCGGGTGTAGGTGACTCCTCCTTATGGGAAGTAGGTGCCTACCCCGTATTCCTAATAAAAATAGAAAAATATGGTGGAGTGGCTCTTGCCTGATAGGTATGGTTGCCTACAGTCTACAACGGGTTCCACACCACCCCTAAAAAATAAAAATAAAATAAAAGAAAACCTATTCTACAACGTAAAAAAAAAATGTATACTCATATAATTAATTTTTTTATTATTTTAATTAAAAAATAATAATTATTATTTTTGGTGAATGCGTGAGCGTTCGTCATGTTGCTAAAAATTAGGTCGAATATGGGGTCTCTCCCATGCTTGCATATAAGCCTATTTTACAAACTTGAGGCATGTGGTAAGGTCGCAATTGGTGTCTGGTGACCGTAAAAATTATTTTGCTACCATCAATGGTTTTTATGCGGATGGCTTCATTGTTAATTATATTGATCACCTCATACGAACCCAACCACCTCTGCATGAGATTCCCTTTATTTTCCTAGAATTGGGAGTCATACAATAATACCCATTCTCCTTCTTTTAATTATTTTGGCTTGATGTGGCGATCATGCCATATTACCCTCTGTTTTTGCATTACTTTTGTACACTACAAAGCTTCTTGTCTATACTTGTCCAACTGATTCAGTTGGTAAATACACTCTTGTTGTGCATCATATAAATTTATATTAATATCAATAGAAATCCATAGAGTATTTACTTTGAATTTTATGGGCATTATCACATTCTTCCCATGCACCAACTAGAACAGTGTGAATCCTATGGTAGTCTTCCATTTAGTATGGTATAGCCAAACTGATTTCAAAAGATATTTTTCCTATTTCTTTTTGTGTTGTTAATCTATGTTTGTTAGAATGTTTTCCAACTCATGATTGGTAACCTCCACTTGACCATTTTCTTGTGGGTGATATGGAGTGGTTTTATTGTGCCAGATCTAGTATTGTTGCATCAGTTCTTGTATCATATTCGAAGTGAACTGAGCTCCCTAGTCAATGGTAATCTCCCTAGGAACACCAAATCTGGTGAAGATGAACTTATACAAAAAACTTTGCTACATTCTACTCCTTGGCACTCCGTAATGTTTGCACTTCCACCCACTTGGTAACATAATCAGTACACACTAAAATATATCTTTTACCATTGCAATATGGATTGATAGGTACAACAAAATACATTTCGCACTTGTCAAATGGTTCTACATGCAAATGTGGTTGGAGGGGCATTTCATCTCTTGTGGTTGTTTGACCCATTATTTGACATTGATTACAATGGTTGGCATGTTTAACTGCATCCTTGAATAGTGAGGGTCAATAATCCCTTGTCTATAAAAATTTAAATGCAATTTTTTTTCTTGTAAAATATCCATCACATGGTTCATCATGATAGGCTTTTAAAATGGCTGGGATTCCTACCTCTACCATACATCTTCTCATGATTTTATCAGGACCAGTTTTAAACAAACAACCATCAATCCATGAGAAGACTACACTCTTTTCAACTAATTTATGAGCTTCTCAAGGAGTGAGTGTAGGGGATACTTTATCGGTTGCCAAATAATTGGACATGTCATCATACTGTAGAAACCAAATCGTAACACCCCATAAAACCCATCCATAACCTAACCTTCCATAATAAAATAATATACCTAAGTTTTTTTTTTTTGTTAAGGAACAACATATTTACAGCGGGTTTTTTGATGAAGGATCCCAAAACCTTAGTTACATAGGAAGCTGTGTCTACAATTGCAAGTAAAAACTGGGATTGCGCCCTTGGGCAACAGTCCGGGGCCCAGGGCCCTAGTGCCTACAAAAATACAGACTAGCTATGAGACCAACACTACAAAATTTGGTCTAAGGCCACCAAAAAATGGAAAAACCGCAAAACAACAAATGCCAAAAATGCAAAAACCTGCTCGCCACCGCTCCGGGAGGCCCTATGGCCGGGCCAGGCCTGGACGGGGCCCGACCTGACAGAGCAGCTCCTCTCCCTGTCAGGGCCATTGCCCAGCCTATGACGGGTTTGGCTAGGGCATTGGCCGCTGAGGAAGCCACTTTGGGAGCCAATTGTAATGTCAAGGAAGGCCCTGGTCGTCAAAGTCTGCATCTTGCTACCAGAGTTAGAACTACCTTTGGTGGCCTCTAAGACCTCCACCTTGGACTTCTTGGAATTGCCAACAGCCCTGCTGCTGCCCGGGCCGGGCCTTTGCGACTTGAGCAGGATTCGGGGCCTCGCCTGGGCCCTGGACCTGAGTTCTACATTTTTGGGTGGGCCAGCACCTTTTCGAGGAAGGGGAGCCTTCAGGGAAGGGGGTCTCCTTGGATTTGGATGCTGCAGGGGAAGCACGAGGCACGGTCGTGCACCTTTAGGGCCCCGACATGGGGCAGGCTAAGCGCTTGGACCCTTATCGATGCTGGAATTGTCTTACGATACTATTTGGGCCAGAGCTTCAGGGAAGTTCATGGTCCAGGTAGTGAAGTCTTCTGCTGCGGTGGCCTGGTTGGCCATGAAGTCAGCTGCCCTGTTGCCTTCTCTGAACACATGCTGAAGGGCATGATCAGGGAGCCATTGGAGAATGGTGTGGGCTTCCTAGATGGAGTTGTGAATGCGCCAAGAGCAACTTCCCAGGCTATAGACAACTTTGATAATAAGTTGGGAATCACCCTCGATGATGACTTTTGGGGCGAAGTTCTTGAAGATAGTCAGCCCGTTGAGGAGAGCTGCTACTTCGATGAAGTTGTTGGTCTGGATGCCAAGCGGAGCAGCGTACGCCAAGATCAGGGCCCCGTGACTGTCATGGATGACCCCGCCCACACCCGAGGGCCCGATATTTCCTTTAGAAGCTCCGTCAAAGTTAAGTTTGACCCAAATAGGAGGGGGGGCAGTCCATCTGGTCGTAGACCTATGGGAGGGGGCGGGGCGGAGGGGGCGGGGGGAAGCTAAATTTTGAGGGAGGAGAGGAGGGAGGCCTTGCCCAGGCACCAGGGTGCCTCAATCAAGGGGAAGGAGCGAGAATTCCCAAGGGCAAAGGTCACAGACTTGGTCGTTATCCACTGGGGGAAGCGGGCCAGGGAGGAGAAGGCTCTGCTGCAACGCTCCAGCCAGAGTTGCCAAAGCATATGAGGAAGGTAGGAGCCCTAGAGGAAGTGGATGAAGGGATGGGCAAAGGGGTTGGGCCACTAAGATAGGAGGTCAGAAATGGAGTTGGGGGCCACCCACTGGATAGAGAATTGGAAAAGGATGAGGTTCAAGACTTCGGACGAAAAGGGGCAATTGATAAAAAGGTGATTAGTGGACTCCCAGGAAGCACAACAGAGGAAGCATCTATTCAGGATCTGAAGGCCCCTCCTAATCAGATTCTCAATCTTCAGGATCTTGTTTTGGATGACCACCCAAACAAAGTGGCTGATTTTGGGGATCAACTTCTTGGCCCACACCTGACGGGTTGGGAAGAGAGCCTTTTCAGGGACTCTCTCTAGATTGTATGCAGATTTGACAGAGAAGACTCCGCTGGGAGTGCCATGCCAAACGCATCTGTCGATTCCTCTGAAGGACGAGATGACGAACACCTTGAGGAGGCGTTGAAGCCTAACAGCTTGGAGCGGGTGCCTGGGGTCTAGGATGGGTTTCCAGGTAGCTCCCCCCAGGATCTGGGAGAGATAGCCTGCAACCCTGGGTCCTCTATCCGCTAGGCCTGGCTTGAGAATGAGGAGCTCTTTGTTAGAAGACAGGGCCTCATCCTGGATCCATCTGTCATCCCAAAAATCAATCTTGGCTCCATCTTCGAGGATCCATCTACTTCCTTTTCGGATTATGTCTTTGGTGGAGATCAAGGACTTCCAAAAGGCGGATCCATCAGGGGGCTGAGACTCACTGAGGAAGGGGTGGCTATGACAGTATTTCCTGCGCATAATGCTGACCCACTCATCAAGGGTATTGGTGTGTACCTTCCAAGCATGCTTGGCCATGAGAGCCCTATTCATGGGAACCACCCTCCTGAACCCGATTTCTCCCTCATCTTTGGGGCAGCAAACCAGGGACCAAGAGACCATGGGAATCCTCTTCTTGTCTTCACTTCCCGACCAGAGAAAGTGTTTCTAAATTTGTTTGATGTGAGCTGCAATGGAGGCCAAGATTCTGAAGATCAACATGAAGTATATCAGAATGCTTTGTAAGATTGTCGTCAAGATGGTGGCTCTTCCAGTCTGTGAAAGAAGGTGACCTTTCCAGGGGGCTAGCTTCCTCTGGATCCGCTCAATCACCCCGCCCCATAGGGCCTTGGAGGATGTGCCTGTGAACAGGGGGAGCCCGAGATACGAGGAGGGGAGGGAACCAGGGGTGCAGCCTAAAATCCACTCAATTTTGATCTGTCTAGCCAAGGGGGTGTGAATGAAGAAAATCATGCTCTTTCGGAGGTTGATTTTCTGGTCGGCCGCCTCCTCGTACAGGGTTAAAATATGCTTGAGAATTTTGGCTTGGGGGATTGAGGCAGAAGTGGCCAAGATGGTGTCATCCACAAACTGCTGGTGAGACACAGGGGGTAGGCCCGACGTAGGATTGATGCCTAAAATGAGACCATGAGTCACAATGCTCGAGATGGTCTACCCCAGGGCCTCAGCTAGGATGATGAAGAGGATCGGGGATAGGGGGTCACCTTGGCGAAGGCCTCTGGAGCTGGGGAAAAATCTGGTAGGGGACCCATTGACGAGGATAGAGAACCACGAGGAGGACACGTAGTTACTGATGAGCCTGACCCAAGAGGGGTGGAATCTAAACTTGAGGAGGACCTTGGACAGGAAATCCTAGTTAACTCTGTCAAAGGCCTTGTTCATGTCCATCTTGAGCAGAAAGGAGGCCTTTTTGGATAGGACAACTGAGAGGATGAACTCGTGCATGATAATGACCCTGTCAGTGATCAATCTACCTTTGATCGAGCTGCCCTGGCAGGGGGCAATGATCAAGGGGAGGATGTCCTTAAGACGGGAAGCCATGGATTTGGTTAGGATTTTGTACAAGACGTTGCACAGGCTAATGGGGCAAAAATCCAAGAGGGATCGGGCTACCTGGGTCTTGGGGATCAGAGATATGAAGGTGGAGTTGATACCTCTGGGGATGGATCGAGCAGTCTATAGGTCCCGGATGGTAGTGCACACCTCCACCCTGATAATGTCCCAGAACGATTGGAAGAAACGGGGGGGGGAAATCATCCGGGCCTGGGGCCATCTCAACCTTCATGGAAAAGGTGGCAGCAAGGATTTCAGAGTCAGACAGAGGTTGCAACAACATCTGATTTGCCATGGGTGAAACAGAAGAAGGGATGTGCTCCAGAAGGGAGTCAACCGCATCTGGGGACATGGGAGGGCTTTCGTCGAGGAGCTCCTAGAAGAAGCGAGTGGTTTCTGCTCGGATGTCCTCTTATTCCTTAATGATACCGCCATCGCTGCCCACCAACTTAGCAATTCTATTGGAGCCCCTATTCCTGAGGGTCGACGCGTGGAAGAACTTGGTATTTGCATCTCCATCTCGGAGCCACAGGGCTCTCAACTTCTATCCCCAAAATATTTCCTCCCGGGCCAGGATGTTATGATACTCCCTGAGAACAAGGTGCTCCTCATCCCTAAGCCTCGGGTCTTGGGAGCCAGCTTGAAATCTAGCCTCGAGGGCTTCGAGTTTTTCTTTGAGAATTGCTTTGTTTTCAAAGATTTTGCCAAACACCTCCTTGTTCCATGCCTTGAGTTGATCCTTAAGGCATCTCAGCTTATGGTAGATTTGCTCAGCAGGGTGTCCAGGGACCGAGGGAGCCCACCAGCACCCAACCTGGGCCCGAAAGTCAGGATGATGCAGCCACATGGACTCAAACCGAAAAGACCTCCTAGGGGAGGGCCTGTGGTCAGTTTCTAGGAGGATGGGGCTGTGATCAGACCCAATTTTGGGAGGGTCAACAAGGTGGCATCAGCAAACATAGACAGGGCTTCCTTGGACAAGAAAACTCTGTCTAGTCTGACCTGAATATGATTTGCTCCCACCCTTCTGTTGGTCCAAGTGAACTTGGCACCTTTCAGGATAAAATCCATGAGCTCATTGAGGGTAGTGAAGGCACCAAAGTCCTCCATGCTCTTGCCCTGAGCCGCTGAGCCCCCACTTTTATCAAAAAATAACAGGGGGCTGTTGAAGTCCCCGACCAAGATCTAGGGTAGGGGGGTGAAGGCTTCTCTCATCGAGCTAATATCCTTCCATAAGGCCGCCTTCTCGAAGAGACTATTGGGAGCATAGACATTGGACATAATCCAAGATCACCTTGACTTAACGTAGTGAACTAGCATGTTGATGATTCTGGGGGACAAAGATATGAGTCTTCCTTCAAAGCACCGGGGGTCCCACATGCACAATAGACCCCCAACTAAGCCGACCGCAGGGGTAGACAGGGACTCGTAGTTGCGCCAGGTAGCTTGGGCTACACGTCGGGTAGCAGCCTCATCTATTTTGGTCTCCTGAAGGAGGAGGAAGGACGGACGGTGATCCCTACGAAGTTGGTCGAGAATCCTTTTCTTGGGGGCCCCATTGAGGCCCCTGATATTCCAGGTGATGAGCTTCATTTGGCACCCTTGAGGGGTCGCTTGCCCCCCTTCCTAGAGTGAGTGAGGGGTTTGGATCGATTGGTGTCTGTCTTGGAGAAACTTGCCCCCACATTAGATAGAGTAGCCTGAGAGCCATGGGCTATGTCATCTTCAGTGATCCTAGTCCGCTGATTGCCCAGGGTGGGGCACCCTATTTTGAGTTTTTTGCCAAAATTTGTGGCAAAAGACCTACTCTGGGTCATCTTAGGACTGACTTCATCGGGCCCGAATGAAGAAATAGCTTCTATCTCTTCATCAGACTTCTCAGATCCACACTCCAAGGGGGGAAGCCCAGCAGGGAATACCGAGGGGGTAGGGAGGGGGTCAAGGAGGAGCGAGGATTGGGGGGGAAGAAGGGGCCTCGACCAAGGGAGCTGGCAAGGAAGAAGGCCTGGCCTGCTCGCTTATGCAAGTAGGGCCCTACGGGGAGGGGTTCAAAATGGGCTAGGTGGGAGAGCCTTGGATAAGGGCCACAAAAGACGACCTAGGAGAGGGAGCAACGGGCAGGGAAGCCTGGGCGAGATCGCTCTCCAAATCGAGGTCCATGTGAGAATCCTTTAGGGCCGGGGGGTGGCCCTTGGTGGCCTAGGCCTGGGATCTGGGGCCATCGCAGGGGGCTTGCGAGGTAGGGCTCGCCTTGATTGAGAAGGGGGTTTAAGGGGAGGGCCTTCTACCTTTCTGGAAACTAGGCATTGGTGAGAAAGGTGGCACTGAGTGCTGCAAGAGGGGCAGAAGGCAGGTTTGTTTTCATAGATCAAGGGCTGGCTCCATAAATAGGACCCAGAGGAGATGGTTACCGAGGAGGGGGGCATGGATTCAAGGTTGGTGTTGACGCAAAATCAGGCATGCACCATCTGAGATCCTGCCTTGGTAGCAGGGTCAAAGGCCACCAGGTCCCTAACCGACTGAGCAATGAGCTTGAGGACGTCTTCGTGCCATAGATGGAAGGGAAGGTCTGGGAGGCAAACCCAAACCGGGGTGAAGTTGATGCTTTGGGTGCTGGGGTGGAAGTCAGCTCCATACCGCCTGAGGAAGAGGCTCTTGCGCCCCAAAAACTAGGGCCCACCCGATAGAATATTTTTGGCATCTTCATTGTTGTTTAATTTGATGATGAAGAAGCCCTTGGTTAGGGCAACCAGCTGGATGTGCTCGGACACCTTCCATTTGGTAGCTGCCCACCTGCGGATGGTTTCCATGTTAGGACGTCCTCCCAGGAATTTCCCTACCAAGGAGGCAAAAGAACCAGCTACCAAGGAGGAGTAGACCTCCTCTTGGATAGAGATGTGCATGCTCTTGAGGGACAGACCTAGCCCTGGGGCTCGGGAAGGGGCCCTGGTGCCCGTCAAGATCTACTGAAAGGAGGGTTTAGGCCTGCCCGGGACAAAACCCTGCTCAGGAGCAGGGGACTTATTTCCCAACCCAGTGCTCGCATCGATGCTAGTCTATGGGCTAGGGCCCAGGACACCCTGGCCCCCAAACGGATCAAGCGCAGACCCATCCTCTGGGCCCGTCGGGAGTCCTGTAGGCCCGAGATCAGGCCCCGACGTGCCTGTCCCCGACCCCGAGCCTGATCCTGATCGGGGACCTGCACTAAGCACTGACCCTGCCCCCAGCCCTGCACCTGCTCCTGCTCCCGCTCTTGCACCTACACCTGCACCTGCTCCCGCTCCTGTTCCCGCCATCATAATCTCTCATCATCTACTCATATATCTAAGTTTTAACTTAGGCATAATTTCCTGCATATTAATCTATTTTCTAGATTTTATAAAATCTAGAAAATATCCCCTAGGATACCCTGTCTCTCCATTTGACATGTGTCCTAACCACCACTACCCCTCCCCTTGCCACATCTCACACACCTCACTCCACTCTCACCTACTCACATGCCACCACTCCACCTAACTGAGACACCTTGGATGATTCACTTTAACTGCTCAGGATAGGTGGCTACCTAGTCCCTGCCACTTGGTAGTCATGGATTACCACCTATCCTTTCCTTCCTCATCTCCCAAAATTCTATAAAGACACCACCATTTGACCAAAAAAATAGACTAAAAACATATCGTCATGTTGCCCAAATCATGCCAGGAGGACATCAACTTTCCTGGAGGTCAAGCCTTCGAAGCCGAGGAGCCATCCTAAGTCTTCTGCCATTCAGTCCAAAATGTAGAACTGTGTTTACATAGAGGCAAAGGTGGCCCTACGTTTATCAAATGCATCTCTACCTTTGACCAGCCAGAAACATAGTTCCACAACTACTGAATGTAGTTATGTATTTGATCAACCCTAAACACGACCCTATGTTTGCTCAAGAACAAATTTAGCCATCGATAAACTTAGATTAGACAAGTAAATAACAAGGTATTTTCTTTCATTGCATTCTATTTTTTGCATATTTGATATATTTTGTAAGCATTTATAGCAGGGTTTTGTGGTTTTTTATCCATATCAAAATGGACCTCACATCGTGGAGGCCCTTCATTTTCTATGAATCCCTCTTTCTCATTTGCATTCATGCATGTGCAGGTGATAGATTTCTAAAGAGCTACTGAAGCAAGGATGGTCCACAAGGATACCAAAACCCATCTAACATCTTGATTGGAGCAAAAGGAGATCATTGGAACCACCTTCATTATGACTTGTAAAAAGGGGTTTCCCCCTTTTTTTCTATTGTATTCTAAAAGAGAAAATATTGTAATCATACCCCTATACATTCAAGGTAAAAAGCATTGTAAAAAGGAGACCAAGGCTCCACCAATTCAATACAAAATCAACTTTCTATTGCAATAGCTTGTTCTTGTCTTGTAATTTGTTTGGTATCATCTACTTTTGCTTACAAAATTTATTCAGGAGGCTCTTCCCATAGTCAATTACACCTCCACATCCCAAACCATCAACCTGAATCATGCTTCATATTCCACCTCATATCACCTTCCCATCACACTTGATCACCCCACAAATCAACCCTCACCTCCATCATGTCACACCCTTCCAACTCATCCAAATAATTAGCTTCTCACCCCTTTGACCATCACATATCATCCACATTCATACCCATCCAAGTTGCAGTCCATCTCACCAACCCTAGTATTAGCGAGTACATAGTTTAGAATGTCACAATTACCCCACCTAGCATTTGTTAGAATTAATGTATTCTAATGTGCACTATCTCTACCTACTTTTTGACACTTGTCATATAGGCGTATGCCTATATATTGTAACCTTTTGTATCAATAAAATATCTCTTTAGTTTTATTTCTTCTGACATTTGGTATCAGAGCTCCAGGTGTTCTCTGCCCTTGTGAGCTTGAGGGGGGATTTCCCTCACTTCATTCTTTCCCTCATTTTTTCCGCTTTTTTTTTTACTGAGGGAGTATGCTTTCCATCCTTGATGGATGGATCAAAAACCAGATAATTAAAAAAAAGGGGTCTCCTTCTCATGTATCCGTCCGCAGAAGTAGTTTCTAGAAAAAACGAAAAATGAGATATTTATTCGACGACGGAAGTTCTAGAAAAGCATTTTTTTATTTTTTTGTGGTTTATTTTTGTAGGCGTTAAATCCATGCGGTGTTGTTTTTTTAAGATACACGCTCATTGCCCTTGAGAAGAGAAGTAGATATAGGCCAAACTTATGAGAGATGCAAACTATCTTTGTAGCTGCGTACCTGAGATGGTAAACAACAAATCACCCCCTTTGGAAAACGAATATGGTTGTAAAAGGCGCATTGTTTGGAGTCATTGGGTAAAAATAAAGTCATGCCATGCACATGATGAGATACTTGTCGCTCATCCTGATTGATATCACTCATGCACATTGATGTGCCGTGGTCACATGAAGAGAAATTATCGAGAGGATTACTCAAGTCCAGTAGAGTGGTGGAGGATACCGTAGCGGATATTGGCGGTGAAGAATTCCTTGATATGAGATTTCAAAATCATGGTTTTTTTTATTGAGTCTGTTGACGTCCACTGAGTTTGAATTGGAGCTTCACAGAGGAGGAAAGCAACAAATTTGTCACAGTTTCCTGCATGATGCATGGTCAAACTGTGCGTGGTAACCCCAAAAAGCTAAATGTAAGTTACAATAATGCGAAGTGGAGAGGACGTGTTGGAGTAGCCTTTGTCGATTTTAGCATGTAGTTGCTATGATTATCTTCGTGAATGGTGCTCCACGGTGAAGTTATTTGCCCAATGCATTACCATAATTTGTGCAATAGTTTTTTTACACGTTGCTATCCAAAGATACATGTGCTAAAGAAGCTGAGTTGTTAAATATTACAATCCCATTGGAGAGGGCATTTTACTTGATCGTGTTGGTTGATGTAGTCATTAGTGAAAGAGCGTGGTGGATTTTTTCTTCCTGTGGAGACACTGTAATGGAGACGGATTAATGGCTACACTTAATGGCGAGCATTTATTTTCTGCACACGGATCATCCTATGTAAATGTTGTTATTTTGAGGCCGTAGATTGACCAGGGAGGTTTGTGGCGACATCATCCTGCATGATCATCCTATGTCATTGAAGTTTTTTTTACTTGCTATTTTTTAAAACATGGTGGATGACATATTAAGATTAGGTTCGCCATTGTGTGAGTGCGCCTCTATGGGATAGAGTTATCGTCATGCTGAGAAGGATGGTGCTGCATCAAATGATCGAATGATTCATTCTGACTGAGTTTTCAGAAAGATGGGGTGCAATGCAGTGTGGTCATCAATGCAGCAGAACTGTTGCATTTGTGTTTTCGAATAATTTGAATGGGAGCTGCAGTTTTTCTGTGATCTTATTACAACTGCGATTGATTGATGCAATCACAGTTGGATATTGTGTGCATGCAGTAATAAATGTCAACAATAGTCGTTGTGAAGATCGACCACAATATATAACCAGTTGGAATGACTTGTCATATATTTTTTTATGATTAATGCTTGTGTGGTTAACGGGCGTGCGCCTCTGCAGATAACTGGATACGGGTCATTGAATGTAGCTATTTTTGCCAGTGCTTGGTGGCCTATTAAAGTTTGTCAGCATGACTTTAGTGTGTTGCAGCTTCGTGGAACTCACTTGGAGTGGGGCCCATGTAATCTCTAAAAAGCCATTATGTTATTTGAATTGGAGGACGTCGTCGAAGGCTCAACGGGAGATCTGAGGTGTTCATGTTATTAGTGGAGGCAGCTGATGTCCTATTTATTACAGCAGCAGAGGTAGTTATTGTTTTTTAAATAATTTTTTGGCCTTGAGTTTTTACATTATTGTTGTAGTTGTTGCTTCATGGCAGCCTGCTGGAAGTTACCATTGCTGCCATCCAGGGGAATTCTTTACAGCACGCTGTGCAGCCCAGGTGGCTATTGATGTGGTAGTGTGTAGGTGAAATTAATAGATTTGTAGAACAACAAGAAGAAGTGTGCAGGTGGCTATCGAAGTATTTTTTTTGGCTGGTGGTAAGTGATGCATTAATATGCGTGCCTTGATGAGCCCAACGCAACTGAAGCAATGAATATGTCCATTTTAATGCGTGTATGGGTACTGTGTTTGCCAAGTTTCATTGATCGCTACTCGTGGGCCAACACTTTATTTTGCCCAAACATGTGGGCATACAAAAAACATTACCTGGTGGTGTGCAAGCCAGTTTTTTTAGTGTAAGATCATGCAGCATTTGTTTCGTTCGCTTTGAAAATGATGCCCAAACTATTTTTCCTGAACATGACTTCCCTATCGTCATTTTTTTGGTGCTTTGATTCTTTGGTCCATGTGAAGTTAAGGTTTTATTTGGAACAATGAGAAATATGATTTAGTTCGCTACAGAGGGTCTTGATCGTCTTTGTCGCCATCGTCGATGTTCTTGAGCCTTGCAGTTTGTGCCTCCCATGCAGACGCAAGGCGCCATAGCCCTAACTGTTTGATAGGGACCGACGATCTATCCTGTTTGCCGTCGATGCTACCACGTTTGTGAGTGGGGCATATTATTTTTTTCCTTAAAATGGATGTATAACAGTGTTTGACAGTACTCCCATAAACACCAAGGATCATAGGAAAATATAAGAAAAGAGGGGTATTTTTATATTAAAAGGGGGCATAGCTTTAAAAAATATCATAATTTTTTTTAAATACAAGGGGTCACTAAAATTAATGGGCAGTTTATTTTAATGAGCAGGCACCTTTTATTAAAGTGGAGGGGCCACTTTATTCAATTTATTGTATGGGGGATTATTTAAAAACCAAAGGGCATGTTTTTTTTATAAAGTGAGGACCCCTTTATTTAATTGTAAGGGGAGTGTTTTATTTCCACATGGGTTGTGGAATTGGAAGGCCAACATGGTCTATGCCATTTTCCTTAGAGGGAATTTTTTTAAAAGCATGCTCGATGTCTTATTGACCGACAAGCCCACATGGCCCCTTATTGTATTTTTTAGAGAGATGATGGCCCTAGATAGTCCATGTAATTCCCTTGTGAGGGAAATTTGAACTATTTTTTATTCTGCCTGAGTGCGATGCCACCATTATGCGATGATGTTCTAGTTGTTGCCTTGGAGAGACATGTTATTTTTTCCATATGATGAAGGCCCCATTGAGAGGAACATAGGGGTATTTATAGTCATTGGAAAGGGTTTTCCATGAGAGACACAATGGTGGTGTCCAATTGTAATTTTGAGGCTGTTTCATTTCTATTTTTTAACCTCAAAGTTGTTGTACCTTGGAGTGCACTCTCGGTTGTACCCAACACTCCCAAGGTAATTTGTATGTGATCCTTGTACCTAGTAACCTTCTCTATAGACCTAGCGGATGCAGCGGTTGGTTACCCATGCACTCCGATGGGATGAAAGGTCACCATAAGGACACCTACTCTAGGGACTACAGACATAGACACCCTAGATTCTATCCGAAGTCTTTTTCGAATCAACTTCTGAAGACTACAGACAAAGACACTTCAGAAGATTCTCTTCTTTCTTCTTCTTCTCCTCCATATTTGGCTTTTATGGCTCATCTTATTGTATTGAGTGCATTTTTTGCAAATACTGACACTCTCAAATGAAGTCATGTAATAAAGGAGAATCATAGGTTTTTTAGTGAAGTCAATGTTAAGGGGGAATGTTACCTAATATTGACTTGTTAGGATAGTGCACATTAAGGGGGAATGTTAGAATTAATGTATTCTAATCTACACTATGTCTACCTACTTTTTTACACTTATCACCATCATTGACACTTGTCATATAGGCTTATGCCTATATATTGTAACCTTTTGTATCAATAAAATATCTCTTCAGTTTTCTTTCTCCTGACAGCGTCGACACTGTTAGAGACTACAGTCACCCATGTGACCCACCTTTAGCTATAGGTATGGTATATAACATGGGTTCAAATTCGAACATGATCAACTTTGTGTATGGGGGAGTAGATTCTTCATTTAATCTGCCTCCTTTCGATGAGTCATGACAATAATTTTGTACCAATATCGAGTATATGTCCAATCCAAATTTTTCAATGTGATATTTTCAATAGGTTAACTGGTAGGAATATAATTTAGGATGACATAAATAGGGTATTCTGTAACAAACCAGATCTAACACACCTAGTTGTCCAAACCACTAGAAAATTTTGATCAAACACAAGGTTTATACCATAGAAAGTCTATTGTGCACCCAAAATTTAATTAGTACATAGGCATAGAGTTACTCTAAGAATACTAACCACTATAGATGGTCTCTTGAGTGGTCGATATTGACCAGATCCCATAAAAGGTATCATCTTATGAACACATTTTTCTCCTTTACTAGAGGTCTAAGTTCACGGTTGGGGTTGTCCTTCTAGGGCCCATATCACCTAGAAGGGTGGACGCATAATTCCTTGCCCCATAGCATGGAGGACTTAGGTTCCTTTGGCCTAAATTCTATCCTTAGTTTAGTATTATTATTCTTTTAAGACATGCTAGGGTATAGCGTAAATATACCTAGTGCCTAATTGAGAGTCCAACATCTTATGGAGTCAATTAGGGCCCACAAATACACTGGCTCGAGACCAAGTATCTCAAGTAATATTATGATTGACGAGGAGTTATCCAATTCCAACTTATCACTGAACCTTCTAGCACCAGTATCTAGTGACTTCTAGTACTAGTATTCTACTAACAATTCCTCAATCGAATGATGAGCATGAGATCCCTCATTGTAATACTCGCATAACAGCCTAGAGGTGATGCCCCATATCACCCTCGTTACTTGTTCTCAAAAAAAGGACCACTTGTCACTGGCAAGTTTGCTAGAAAGCAACTGTTATCAAATCGTAGTAATTGAATACTTGCAATTACCGGTGCTGGGTGGATGTCCATCCAACTTGATGAAACATCATAATATTAAATAATTCATCCTTCTTGATGAATTTAAATAAACTGATCTCCTTGATGAATTAAAAGGTCTTTCAAGTTTCATAGAAGGATACAACACCTTTCCCTTTTAATATATATGTATATCCATACCTTTAATAAAATGCTTTTAAAAAGGTTCCTTCTATATAAAACTATTAATTTGATTCTTCAATATATAAATTTTCTAATATAATCTAACCAAAATTTGAATTTAACTAAAAAGAATTTAATTATGTCATGTAACTATAAAATACTCTACTTTTAAAATACTTACAATAATACATTATTTTCAATAAAATTTAGTACAATAATCAAATTATTAAGAAAGAAACTAAATTAAGCAAATATTCTTTACAATGCTACTTTTACTAAGTAATTAATTTTCTACTTAAAAAATATATAATATAAATATTTCTAAATAGATGAAAAATATTTTATTTATTGCAAGCCTTAATAAATATCCTAATTATGAGCTATTCATAGACAGCTTATGAATCTTATTAAAAGAAATATGCAATATAATATTAAATAAAGATCTTTTAATTAAATATTCATTCCAATAAAATATTCTCCATCTATACAACCTAGAGAACTGATTACCACTGTAATTTTAAACTTGTCAAGCAACAGTTCTAATGATATAAATTATATAACCTTGATAAATATTCCAAAAGGATACACAAGTTTTTAATTTAAGCTCTCCGAATATAGTCAAAGTATTTTACACACAAATAAAGAAGGTTAAATAACTCTACTAGAATTTGTCTTATAAAAAATTACTGATCTAATTTATCAAATAAGTCGAATGTTAGTTGTAATCAGAAGCTAAATAAACAATTTATTTAAATTTTCTATTCTTATTTACATGGTCATCGGGTTCAAATATAAACCTTTATTGTTACCTATTTTAGTGAACACCCATAAGATGGATTAAATTAATATATGTTTCTTTTTTTCTTTTTGAAAGTTTAGTAACAAATATACCTATCTGAGTTTTAGCCTTTGTTGAACCTTTTGTTTTAATTATGTAATAGATCCAATCAACTTTTCAAACACCTATAAGTATGAGAATGCCTCTAAGTGGTCTTATCATTTTAACATAGAGCTAAATGTCCTAGACCTATGGATGGTGTTGTACACCATAGATGTATTAGCTCAGTCAATTTATTTATACACAGTGAGTTGTGAATATGACCATATAATCAACATGGTTCACCATACTATAAATTTTCAAGTGAGGAGGAGAAATTATGTAACACTTTATTGGATTATTACATTTTAACTACAGGAATTTAACATTGCTACCGAAATTTACCCAATCAAATTTAAATGAATATAATTCAACAAGTGCATAAACCAAACTAAGTTTACCTTATCAAGACTAAAAACTATTCAATCATAGCAGTAATTCACATTTTAGAAATGAACGTCATAAAATCAACTTACAACAATGTAATTTAGATTCAATGGTATTCATTAGACCTAGTTTATAAAATAAAATCACACCATGCTTATCAACCCAGGTTTAATATACTTACAACCCGAGGATTCGATTCTAAGGTAAATATCAAAAGGAAAGATAACTATTAATTCTTATTACATCATTTAAAATTGTAGTTGAATGAAACTTTCATTATATAGATATCCTTCTACATGAATAAATTATATATTTTTTAATAAGTGTCTTTTTACCGAGTATTATCGCACTCCAATGAATAGCATTACCACAAGATTTTACAAAAAAACAAATTCAAATTCAATAAGGTGGTCATAAGGGATGCCACGGGTAATGTTTGGCTCTCCTACTTTTTCCATAACTTATCAGTAGAGATTCTCCTACCAAGAAAATCTCCAAGAGACACTTGGTGGAAGGTTTGTGGTTGCAGCATTTTTGGGTCAGCATGGCCCCTTAAAGATAGATGTAGCTAAATGAAAACAATATACCAAGCAACATAATGCAGACAAACACAGTGCAATTTTACTAATAAACTAAAATCATTTTCAATTTATTTTCTCGATAGTAATTATATGTTTTATAGAAATAGAGTAGTAAAGTCAATATGGTTTGCTATTTCTCTCCTAGAGAATAGACAACCTCATTGGATACTCTCTTTTATTATTAGTCATCTAGTAAAATAGAAGAACAATATCTAGAGGTGAAAACTTAGACAAAGAGAAATGAATAGTTATTAAACACACCACATGGAGAATTCAATCAATTATTATTACAGAAAAGCTTTAGCTCAAATGAATAGTTATTCACTGTATATTAAAAATAATTTTTCTAAATTAATACTATTAATATTTAGCAATTTACTGTTGGAAATTTGAGAATGATGAGTTGTCATTGATGTCAAAGGATTGATGTCATAAGTTGATGGTATTTTTCTAAGGGTCTAAGGCAATATGGCAGCAAGAAAAGATGAGGCATTTACCATGGTGGTACTTGCAAAAGAAAAATATTTTATGGTGGCAAAGACAAAATATTTTTCCATGGTTAAGAAAGCAAGCAAAGAGAATTCTTCAAAAGGATTGTAATATTTAAATTTTAATATTTAAATATTATTAAGGAAGCTTGATAGTGACAAAGGTTTTATTTGGTAAATAAAAACCCAAGGGGGTTTCCAATTTGCAAAGGAAAGTCTAAGTTTACTTATTGGTGAAAAAGACCCAAGGCAAATAAAAGGGTTTATTATAATATTTTTTAAAATATTATAAACCCTAAGTCTAATGTTTCAAGGCACCAAAGAAAAATTAAATTATTCTTTTTAAAATTCAAAGAAGGGCCGACGTCTAATTTTTGAGCATGATTCAAAGGAGGGTCGACATCGTTTAAAGCATGCATGAAATGTATTAATACCCCCTCAATGCTTTGGAAATACCTTCGATCGATTAGTGTACCCCGTGCATAGAGAGACGATGAATAAGAGGAGAGGACAACGCTTTATTTTTGGCTAGCACATAGAAGAACAAACAAATTCCATTTGTTCATGCATTGATGTCATCCGCCAAGGTGGCCCAACGGTAGCTCATCTCGCGCTAAGGCATAGTGGGGAAGAGGTTCGCGGTTCAATTCTCCCTAGCATCGGTTTTGAAGTGTTTTATCCTTTTTGGTAGACGTGGCAGGAGATAAAGGGTGGAGGTCATGTGTTAGGTCTCAATCGCTTGGCTAGCGCAAGTGGTCGAGCGCTGCACTTAGGAGTTTGAGGTCGGAGGGTCGATTCCCATCTATGCCAGCAAGGAGATTAATTTTTATAAGGTATGCTCTAAGTTGATTAATGTTGGCTATGCTTGGTGTTTGGTGAATGTGATTTGGTGTATAGTCTTGGCATATAGGAGGTATAAGGGGAAACTAATTTTTGCATAATATTTTAAGGGTATTGCTATCATTTATTTTATATATGCAAAGGTTGGAGTGATAAGGTGTAAATGGTTTATTTAAAATTTTAAATATTTGTTCTTGGACATTAAAGTGGATTGGAAATTATTTTATGAAAGTGGGAGATAAAAGGTGTAAAAGATGATTTTATTGTTTGTAATTCTTGCTTTATGAAAAGGAAATTTTTGAGAGGGTTTTGTTGAGCTTTAATGCATTATCCTTGAGAACAAAAGAAGAGTCCTAGAACATTATTTTCATATTTCATTGAGCATCTTTTTGAGGGAAAATTCATGTGGATATTTTGAAATAGAATCTTGCTATCTAACCCTTGAAGTGGCACAAGAAGGATTGGTTGATTGTGAAATAGGGTTTAAGGTCATATTATCTTCAAAGCAATTAAGAGGTATGGGCACATCACTCCTTGTTTAAAGTGTTTGTTGAAGTGAATGTTTTTGGATCATAAGGTGGAGATAAAAGGATTGTTTGATAAGCATTGTTGGAAATATTTGAGTTAGGATTTGTGCTTCATTGTTGAATGGTTTGGAAACATTTGGGATAGAATTTGAGAACAATATATGCTTCTATTATTGAAAGAGTTTGAGACATTTGATCTAGAGATTGTGAACTACTTGTGCTAGGGTTGAAGACAAGTTAGTGCATCTTTGTGAAATATTTTAAATATTGGTTTGAGAGATATTGATTGCAATTGTGAAAGTGTTTGAGATCAATTTTATGAGGGAAATTGTGCATTGGTGTGATTGATATTTGAGAGAAAATTTACAAGAAGAATAAACCAAATTTTGTTATACATTGTTTTGATTTGATTTGAAAGGGATTTGGCAAGAGATAGAGAGTGGTTAATTGAGTACAAGATTTGTGAGTGTGAAACATATTGAGTTTTTGATAGAGCATATCATTCTCTATATGTTCCAGAGGTTAAATGAATTTTGAGTAGAATATATTTGTTTGAAGAAAGCATTTCTGAAAAAGATATAAGCTTGGTTTGTGTGCAAGGTTTGGAAATATTTGAGAAGGTTAAGTGAGCAACATTAAGATAGATTTGAGCAAGTCTATTGAGAAGGCTTGAAGGCATATTTGAGCAAGTCTTTTGAGAAGGCTTGAGGATAAATTTGAGCAAGTCTTTGAGAAGGCTTGAAGGCAGATTTGAGCAAGTCTTTGAGAATACTTGAAGGTAGATTTGAGCAGAGTTGATAGCAGGTTTGGTTGTTGATTTGATCAAGCTTTGTGTTAAGGCTTGAGGTAGATTTGAGCAGAGTTGAGAGCAAGTTTGGTTGTTGATTTGATCAAGATTTGTGTTAAGGCTTGAGATAGATTTTGGTGTAAATTTGTGAGTAGAGTTAGAGCAGATTTGTGCTAGACTTGAGATAGAGTTTGGTGCAGATTTGTGAGCAAAGTTAGAGAATATTTGTGCTAGACTTGGGATAGATTTTGGTGCAAATTTGAGACAGAGTTGAGAGAAGGCTTTGGAGGTGACAAAGTAGAGAGGACAATAGTCTCCAGTGGATAGAGATCCATCAGCTAATGTAGTGGGGACAAAGGTCTCCTATGGAGAGAGATCCACAAGCCAGAGTAGTGGGGGTTAGAAGTCTTCTAGAAGATCACCAGCTAGAGAAAATGAGATAGAGTTCTCCTATAGAGAGATCCATGAACCAAAGAAAGGGGAAAGAGTTCTCCTATGGAGAGAGATCCATGAACCAGAGCAAGGGGAAATATTTCTCCTATGGAGAGAGATCCATGAACCAGAGCAAGGAGAAAGAGTTCTCCTATGGAGAGATATCCACGAACCAGAGCAAGGGGAAAGAGTTCTCCTATGGAGTGAGATCCATGAACCAGATTGGGAGATAGAGTTCTTCTATGGAGAGAGATCCACGAACCAGTTGAGGAGATAGAGTTCTCTTGGATCAAGTTCCACAAACCAGAGAAAATGGGAAAGAGTTCTCCTGTGGAGAGAGATCCATAAATTAGAGAATAGGGGATTGGTGTCTCCTTTGGATAGAGGTCCATAAGCATTGTAATAGGGAATTGATTCCCAAGAGATTTGTTGAGAAAATTTAGAGGAAATATTTTCTCCATGGAGTATCCCACATTGGGTGAACCACATTAAATTTATGTCTCTCTTGTGTGTGATGATTTATGCATTGCTTTAATTACTACTATTGATATTGCCATTGATAATATTGTTTGGGAAAGAAAAGTAAAAGTTGATCTTATACTGTTCACCCACCCTCTCAGTATAAGCCCATGTTCTTCAATTGGTATTAGAGCGGGTTCCTTTGGAAGAGTCTAAAATCTTGAAGGAAGATATTACAGGAACACAGATGGCATCTCAGAATGGATCTTCATAACATAAGGCACCATTATTCGATGGGAATTATTATGATTTCTGAAGCATAAGGATGAATACTTACTTGATGGCACAAGGATATGAGACATGGCAATCAGTTGAGGATGAGTTCACACCTACAACTAATCCTCCCATAGATAAATATGGTAAGCTATTGCATGTGAATAATGCCAAGGCTATGAATAAAATATTGAATGGATTACGTGAAGTAGAATTTGTGAAATTTATGCATTACAAATCAGAAAAAAAGATATGGGACAAATTGAAGCAAACCTATGAGGGAAATAAAAAGGTAAAGATGGCAAAACTACAAAACCACAAGAAAAGTTTTGAATATTTGAAGATGGAATATGAGGAAGACATTTCTACATACTTACTTCATTTGGATGAGATTTTTAATACCATGCGTGGAATTGGATTTGAAATTGAAGACTCCAATGTTGCTCAAAAAAATTTAAGGTCACTCCCTATGAGGTATGATGGAAAAAGTTTAGCTATAGAAGACATGAGATATATTGATCAGTTGACTATGGATGAGTTACATGGAATTCTAAAAGCTTATGAGATGATAATAGTAAATGATCCAAACTCCAAGAAAGAGGTAGCTTTCAAAGCATCAAATAAGATAAAATATAAGAAACCAAAATCAAGTGGTGAGTCAAGCAGTGATGAAGAAGCTAACTATGGTAGAAGAAACAATGACTCAAGAAAGTACAAAGGTATGAAAACAATGAAATGTTTTAATTGTGGTAATTTTGGTCACTATGCATCTAATTGTCCAGAAGATGGAAGCAGTAGCAGTGAAGAGAAATAGGATCATAATAACAAGGGAGGAAAATCCAAGTATGAAAAGGAAAACAGGATGGTCAAGGTAATCATGAAAATAAATTATTTCTAAGGTACAAGAATATTTTCTATGTTAACAAGACAGGCAAGGCTTCAAGTGATGTGATGAAAGACCCTCAGATAGTGAAGAAGAAGAGATTCTATTTTTGGCAATAGAAGAGGAAGAAAATGTTCCTGTTGAAGATAAAGTTGAAAATTATGAAGATACTCTTGAAGACCAAGAAGTAGAATAAGATTCAGAAAATGAAGAGGAAGGCACAGTAGATCTAGAATCAAAACTTATTTTTGATCTTAGAGAATTGAAAAAGGTTAGAAAGTAGAACTCAAGACTAAAGACTCAAGTTCAAGAATGTGAGGAAGAAAAAGGAAATCTTATAAAAGACCTGACAAACTCAATAGCTAACACAAGGAGACTTAAAGAGGTCATGAGTAAAAAGTTAGAAGCAAAAGAGTCAGAATGTGAAAGATTAGAACATGAGAAAATTTCACTAAGTATGGAAGAAAGAGATTCTAAGGAAAGGGTACACAATTTTGGGAAAATCTAAAAAAAATTGTATAATATTATCAATGCACAAAGATATTCATCTATTACAACAAGACTTGGTTTTGAAGAAGGACAAGGGAAACAAGAAGATGAAGAACACAAGCTTATACTGAGAGGGGGGTGAACAGTATAAGATCACTTTTTACTTTTTCTTTCCCAATAAATATTATGCAATGTAAATATAGCAATGTCAATAGCAGTAATTAAAGCAATGCACAAATCACCACACAAAATAGAGACACCACAATTTACGTGGTTCACCCAATGTGGGCTACTCCACAGAGAAAATATTTCACTAAAATTTTCTCAATCAATCTCTTGGGAATCCTTTCCCTATTACAATGTTTATGGACCTCTATCCAAAGGAGACACCAATCCCCTAAATCAATTTCATGGATCTCTATCCATAGGAGAACTCCTCCTCTGCTCTGGCTGGTGATCCTCTAGAAGACTACTACCTCCACTACACTGGCTTGTGGATATCTCTCCACTAAAGACTCTTGTCCCCACTCAGAAGACCTGTCCTCACTGCCCTGGCTAATGGATATCTATCCACTGGAGACTATTTTCCTCTCTGCTCTGTCACCTCCAAAGCTCTATCTCAAATCTACACTAAACACAGTCCTTTGGTCTAGCACAAATCTACTCAATCTCTATCTCTGGTCTGGCACAAACCTATCCTCAAATATACACCAAAATATTTCTCTCAAATTTACACTAAACATAGTCCTTTTGTCTAGCACAAATCTATTCTCGATCTTTGTCCTCAAGCCTTAACTCAAGGCTTGTCTCAACTTTGTTGGATCTACCCTAAACCTTAATTCAAGGTTTGAACAAATCAATCAACTCTTCTCTCAAGTCTTCTCAAAGACTTGCTCAAATATACCTTTTAAGCTTCCATAAAATCTCACACTAATTTTTCAACAAGTCCTCTCTAGAACTTGCTCAAATCTGCTCAACAAGTCCACTCTAGAACTTGCTCAAATCTGCTCAACAAGTCCACTCAGAACTTGTTCAAATCTGCTCAACAAGTCCACTCAGAACTTGCTCCAATCTACTCAACAAGTCCACTCAGAACTTGTCCAATCTGCTCAACAAGTCCACTCAGAACTTGTCCAATCTTCTCAATAAGTCCACATAGAACTTGTCCAATCTACTCAACAAGTCCACACAGAACTTGTCCAATATGCTCAACAAGTCCACACAGAACTTGTCCAATCTACTCAACAAGTCCACTCAAAACTTGTCCAATCTGTATTGTAAGCTTCCACAAAAGCTTACCCAAAACTATCCACAAGTCTTCTCAAAGACTTGCCTCAAATCTGCTCAAATACTTTCAATCACTTTCTTAGAAACATAAGGAGAATTGTTAGAGACTCAATATGCTTCAACTCAATGCTCAATCACTTTCTCAACTCAATTCAGAATATAGAATAGTTTGTTTTATGGAACTTGAACAATCACTTCACACATCCACTTGACTAGGCTCAACCAACTCTACTCAACCAATGACTCAATGAGATAATCCTTGCTCACAAACCCTAGTCCAAGTATATGATCACTTACTCAAAATATTTCCAACAATGCTCAACAACCAATCTCACATAACAATGATACTCATGTTCTTTTCAAACCCTTGTTCAAGTTCTTCACTCATTAATGGCTTCAACAATAATGCTTATAAAACAACTCTCACATAACAATGATACTCATGTTCTTTTCAAACCCTAGTTCAAGTTCTTCACTCAATCAATGGCTTCAACAACAATGCTTATAAAACAACTCTCACATAACAATGATACTCATGTTCTTTTCAAACCCTAGTTCAAGTTCTTCACTCAATCAATGGCTTCAACAACAATGCTTATTAAAACAACTCTCACATAACAATGATACTCATGTTCTTCACTCATCAATGGCTTCAACAACAATGCTTATCAAACAAGGTTTTAACCACACTTATTTATTCCAGAAAACCTTGAAGCAATCACTCAACACACTCAATAGGTAACCCTAATCAAGTCCTTTTCACTCCAAACTTATTTTCCAGAAAACCAATCAATCAATTCAACTATGGAAGAATATGCTCATACCTTTTTCTTGATTGGAGGATGATCTTCAAAAATTGCCTTCAGGAATATCTTCTTCTTTGCCAAGTGCCAAGGGTTAGATAACAAGTGTTATATTTCACAAAATACAAGAATAGCTCAATTTCATAATACACCTTATATCTCCTTCTCAATAGCAATATTTAACAATAATATCTTCACAAAAATTTCCTCTTCAATTTTTCTATTTCACAAAATTGATATTCCAACTTAATTTCTATCTCCTAAGGTAAAATAATATTTACCTTAATAAAGCACCTATTTACCACTTAGGTAAATAAATTAATATCACCTTATAACTCCCTAACCTTAGCACAATTAATCAAATTCCACATACACCCCTAAAACCTTAGCACAATAATCAAATACCACAAATATTCCCTTATTCCTCCTAAACCTTAGTATTATGCAAAAATTAAAAATTAAATTATAAAAACCTTTGGTGAATCCCCTTTCACAATTTTTGGAGTTTCGAACCTGCGCCTTCTCCACGACTGGCGCCTTAGTTGCGACAAGCTAGTTGTGTGAGCTAAGCGCTCCACGTGCTTAGCTTAAGCCCTAAGATTGCTTAAGCCTTCTCACAAAGGCTTCAAAGCCTTTGGCCTTCTCCTACGTCTAGCACCAAGCTAGACTACGAGCACTTCTCCCTTTGTGTTATCCCTTGCTTCGAACACCATGCATTGCCTCGATCATGATGCTCTACCCTGATTACAATGCACTGTCCTATTTCGACAAATACACCACTCACAAATTTTGGAGGCTTCAGATTTTTGCTTATGTTCGAATTCGATACACACCTTTCCCTAAGGTTTGTCTTAGGGTTTAAATACCCTTCATTTGCTTTGCATACAACGTCGACGGATGATTCGATTTGATGACGTCGGCTTGTATAAATTATAATTTATAATTAATTTAAATTCAAAAGAATTTAAATATTATAAATTTAATTTATAAACTTTAGACTTTAATAAAAATTAAAGCCCTCTTGAGTTAATATCAAATTGTCATTTGCACTTCACTGGGTTGATGAAAATTAATTTCGCCACCTTGGTTTTAATAAAAACCTTAATTCTGCCATCACAATATTAGAGAACTATCATTATGGTTTTAATAAAAAACCTTTTAATGTGCCATCATGGTTTTAACAAAAACCCTTATAAAAACATATTTGGATAACTTTTCTCCATCTCTTTGCATTGCTTCCTGGTGTTAATGATGATGTACTCCATGGTGGTAATGATAGCTTCATGTGTTCACTTTGGCATCAATGACAAATTTTCACCTTGACATCAATGACAACTAAATGAGCTCAAAATGTCCAACAATATCCCCCTTTGTCATTGATGGCAACCCAACTTATTTTTACCAAAAACTTGACCTTTCCTTTGTTCTGCTCCCCCTGGGACAATGCTCCCCCTGGCTCAATGCTCTCTCCTCTTTTCTCAAATACCAAATCTCTCCCCCTTACTCAAATCTCTCCCCCTTTGACATCAATGGCAAAGGGTCACCTTTGGGGCTCGGGGCTAAGAATGAGCCTCTTAGCTTAGCCCCTCCCCCACCTCCTCTTGAGGTGGTTAATTCTTGGGTGGGAGTATTTCTACTCCTAGAAAGCATTGTTCTTTACCTTTATCCTCTCTTCTTTTTATCTGATCCTTTTGATTCCTCTGACTATTTCTTTCAATATTCCTGTCCATGTCCCTGTTCCTATTCTTGTTCATGTTCATATTCATGTTCCTATTCCTGTTCATATCCATGTTCCTATTCTATTCTTACTTGTTTCTAGAATATCTGCTCTACACCACTTTGTTGTGTGACCATCATTATTGCACTTATAACACTTAATGTTATTATTCCTTGGAGGTGCAAATGTCTTAGGATTTCTCCTAGTGAAGCCATACCTTCTTCTATCATGAACCCTACAATTTATTGCCTTGTGACCAAACTGATTACATGAGTAGCAATACCCATGGAAAAGTTATCTGTTCCCATATTCCTACCTTTCATGTGTCCTACACTGTGAAGCCATGTGCCCAAACCCGTGACATGAAAAACATCTTCCATTGAAGTTTCCTTGCCTAGACCCCATTGGTCTCCTAGTCTCTCTTCACCTATTCTCGATTGTTGTTCCATCATAACCTATTCTGATTGTTGTCCATATGTATCTTCTTTGTGCATTGTTCCTATTCTTGTTGAACTCTCTATTGTCCAACTCATCCTAAGATGTCTCACTCTCTCTTACACTGTCTTCTTCTGAAGTATCTTCATCTGAAGTATCTTCTTCTCCAAAACTTGAGGTTGACTTTCCTGCCCATTTCTTTTGAACCTATTCAAATCCAAGATTTGTTTTGCTTGATGTAGGCTTTTGTATATTTATGAACTTATCCAAGTTTTACTTACTTGCCTTATTCGCATAGTAGCTCCTCTTTTGTATTTGAAAGAACTTCTTTCCTTGTCTGCTTTGTCCATCCTTGATTTTTTTGGTGCCTATATATTTTTGGTTCCCTATTCTTGTGATCCTGCTTTTCTTCATCATTGTTATTCTTGGCTTCTTGATAGTCAGTTGCATAATGACCATACTTTCCACAATTGAAACATTTAACAGATCTTGTATCTCTAGATATTCTTTAATTCTTTAATCCTTATTCTTTCTACTATAATTTGCTTCTTCATCACTGGATGACTCATTTCTTGATTCTAACTTCTTACCCTTAGTCTTATTGATTGCTTTGAATGTTGCTTCCTTCTGGGGAATATGATATTTTGTTCTTATCTCATGTGCTATAAGAATACCAAGAAACATATCTCTAGTCAAAGTATCACCATCCATTGATACTTCTAGGTAGAAAACTTTTCACTAAATCTGTTTGGAAGAGTTCTCAAAACTTTATCACAAACATCTGATTCATCAATCTTCATTCCAAGTCCTTGCATAGCATTAAAAACCTCATCAATTAAAATTAGATAAGTACTAATGTTTTCATCATCCTTCATTCTTAACTCCTCAAATTGTCCTTTGAGATTTCGCATCTTTGCTTTCTTGACACATTTATCTCCTTCATATATATTTTGTAATTTATCCCACATGTCTTTTGCAGTTTGACAAGGCATAACTTTCATAGACTCTGTTCTATGCAAACCTCTTAAAAGTGCATTCATTGCTTTTGAATTGTAATTTTGTAGGAGCTTACCTTCCTTATATGTAGTAGGATTAATTAAGGGATCATATCCAAATTCAAATGCTTTCCAAATTTCATTTCCAAGTGCCATCAGGGAAATCTTCATTCTCATACTCCAATACATATAGTCACTTCCATCAAATATTGGTTTTGAGTTATCTCCTTCTTAGAATCCATTTATGTTCTTGTTAGATTTTCCTTCAAGCTATTAAACTCTTCTGAAGGAACCCACTCTAATACCAATTGAAGAACACAAGCTTATACTGAGAGGGGGGTGAACAGTATAAGACCACTTTTTAATTTTTCTTCCCCAATCAATATTATGCAATGTAAAGATAGCAATATCAATAGCAATAATCAAAGCAATGCACAAATCACCACACACAAATAGAGACACCACAATTTACGTGGTTCACCCAATGTGGGCTACTCCACGAAGAAAATATTTCACTAAAATTTCCTCAATCAATCTCTTGGGAATCATTTCCCTATTACAATGTTTATGGACCTCTGTCCAAAGGAGACACCAATCCCCTAAATCAAGTTCATGGATATCTATCCATAGGAGAACCCCTTCTCCTCTGCTCTGGTTGGTGATCCTCTAGAAGACTACTACCTCCACTGCACTGGCTTGTGGATCTCTCTCCACTGAAGACTCTTGTCCCCACTTAGAAGACCTGTCCTCATTGCCCTAGCTAATGGATCTCTATCCACTGGAGACTACTGTCCACTCTACTCTATCACCTCCAAATGTCTATCTCAAATTTGCACTAAACACAATACTTCGATCTAGAACAAATCTGCTCAATCTCTATCTCTAGTCTGGCACAAACCTATCCTCAAATCTGCACCAAACTCTTGCTCTCAAATTTACACTAAACATAGTCCTTTGGTCTAGCACAAATATATTCTTGATATCTGTCCTCAAGCCTTAACTCAAGGCTTGTCTCAAATTTGTTGGATCTACCCTAAACCTTAACTCAAGGTTTGAACAAATCAATCAACTCTTCTCTTAATTATTCTCAAAGACTTATCTCAAATTTACCTTGTAAGCTTCCACAAAATCTCACACTAATCTATCCACAAGTCCATCTAGAACTTTCTCAAATATGCTCAACAAGTCCACTCAGAACTTGCTCAAATCTGCTCAACAAGTCCACTCAGAACTTGTCCAATATGCTCAACAAGTCCACTCAGAACTTGTCCAATATGCTCAACAAGTCCACTCAAAACTTGTCCAATCTACTCAACAAGTCCACTCATAACTTGTCCAATATGCTCAACAAGTCCACACATAACTTGTCCAATATGCTCAACAAGTCCACACAGAACTTGTCCAATCTGCTCAATAAGTCCACATAGAACTTGTCCAATCTGCTCAACAAGTCCACACAAAACTTGTCCAATCTGTGTAAGCTTCCACAAAAGCTTACCCAAAACTATCCACAAGTCTTCTCAAAGACTTACCTCAAATCTACTCAAATACTTTCAATCACTTTATTAGAAACATAAGGAGAATTTTTAGAGACTCAATATGCTTCAACTCAATGCTCAATCACTTTCTCAACTCAATTCAAAATATAGAATAATTTTTTTTATGGAACTTGAACAATCACTTCACACATCCACTTGACTAGGCTCAACCAACTCTACTCAATCAATGACTCAATGAAATAATCCTTGCTCACAAACCCTAGTCAAAGTATATGGTCACTTACTCAAAATGTTTCCAACAATGCTCAACAACCAATCTCACATAACAATGATACTCATGTTCTTTTAAAACCCTTGTTCAAGTTCTTCACTCATTAATGGCTTCAACAACAATGCTTATAAAACAACTCTCACATAACAATGATACTCATGTTCTTTTCAAACCCTAGTTCAAGTTATTCACTCAATCAATGGCTTCAACAACAATGCTTATTAAAACAACTCTCACATAACAATGATACTCATGTTCTTTTCAAAACCTAGTTCAAGTTCTTCACTCAATCAATGGATTCAACAACAATGCTTATTAAAACAAATCTCACATAACAATGATACTCATGTTCTTCACTCATCAATGGCTTCAACAACAATGCTTATCAAACAAGGTTTTAACCACACTTCTTTATTCCAAAAAATCTTGAAGCAATTACTCAACACACTCAATAGGTAACCCTAATCAAATCCTTTTCACTCCAAACTTATTTTCCAGAAAACCAATCAATCAATTCAACTATGGAAGAATATGCTCATACATTTTTCTTGATTGGAGGATGATATTCAAAAATTGCCTTCAAGAATATCTTCTTATTTTCCAAGTGCCAAGGGTTAGATAACAAGTGTTATATTTCACAAAATACAAGAATAACTCAATTTCATAATACACCTTATATATCCCTCTCAATAGCAATATTTAACAATAATATATTCACAGAAATTTCCTCTCCAATTTTTCTATTTCATAAAATTGATATTCCAACTTAATTTCTATCTCCTAAGGTAAAATAATATTTACCTTAATAAAGCACCTATTTACCACTTAGGTAAATCAATTAATATCACCTTATAACTCCCTAACCTTAGCACAATTAATCAAATTCCACATACACCCCTAAAACCTTAGTACAATAATCAAATACCACAAATATTTTCTTATTCCTCCTAAACCTTAGTTTTAAGCAAAAATTAAAAATTAAATTATAAAAAACTTTGGTGAATCTCCCTTCCGTAATTTTTCGGAGTTTCGAACCTGTACCTTCTCCACGACTGGCACCTTAGCTACGGTAAGCTAGCCGTATGAGCTAAGAACTCCACATGCTTAGCTTAAGCCCTAATATTGCTTAAGCCTTCTCACAAAGGCTTCAAAGCCTTTGGCCTTATCCTACGTCTATCACCAAGCTAGACTGTGAGCACTTCTCCCTTTGCATTGTCCCTTGCTTCGAATACCATGTGCTGCCTCAATAATGATGCTCTGCCCCGATTACAATGCCCTGTCCTGTTTCGACAAATACACCACTCGTAAATTTTGGAGGCTTCGGATTTTTACTTTGTTTGAATTTGATACACACCTTTCCCTAAGGTTTGTCTTAGGGTTTGAATACCCTTCATTTGCTTTGCATACAACGTTGGCGGATGATTCAATTTTATGATGTCGGCTTGTATAAATTATAACTTATAATTAATTTAAATTCAAAAGAATTTAAATATTATAAATTTAATTTATAAACTTTAGACTTTAATAAAAATTAAATCCCTCTTGAGTTAATATCAAATTGTGATTTCCATTTCACTCGGTTTATGAAAATTAATTTCGCCACCTTGGTTTTAATAAAAACCTTAATTTTGCCATCACAATATTAGAGAACTATCATTATGGTTTTAATAAAAATTCTTTTAATGTGCCATCATGGTTTTAACAAAAACCCTTATAAAAACATATTTGGATAAATTTTCTCCATCTCTTTGCATTGCTTCTTGGTGTTAATGATGATGTACTCCATGGTGGTAATGATAGCTTCATGTGTTCACTTTGGCATCAATGACAACTTTTCACCTTGACATCAATGACAATTAAATGAGGTCAAAATGTCCAACAGAAGAAGGGTCAAGCTCAAGCTCAAAAGAAGAGGAAGTTTTAGAAGAAGAGAGTGAAGGAGAATTTGAGACTTATGAGGATAAATTTAAGAATAGAAGCTTCACTAAGAAAGGAAACAATGCAAAAACAAGAAACATGGATCATCACAAAGAAGAAAGGACTAAGAGACCAGTGGGCTCAAGACAAGATTTCTTCAAAGGATGTTGTTTTTCATGTAATCAGTTTGGTCACAAGGCTATGCATTGCAAGACTCATGGAAAGGAGTATGGTTTTACTAAGAGGAAATTCAAATATGGACATCTCTTTCAAGGGTATTTCTACTCTTGTAATCGGTTTGGTCATAAAGCAATCCACTGCAGATTTCATGACAGAAATGATTATGGCTTCACCATGAGGAACTTCAAGACATTTTTACCTTCCAAGAACTACAACATTAAGTGTTATAAGTGTAATAATCTTGGGCATAAGGCCAAGTGGTGTAGAATAGAGTTTCCAGAACTTCCAGAGACAAGCAAGAACAGGGACACTCAAAAGAATAAAAAAGGTATGGCTACAAAAGTGTTGAAAAAGAAGGTTGACAAAGAAAA
Source organism: Wollemia nobilis (assembly GCA_028583015.1). Classification (NCBI taxonomy): domain Eukaryota; kingdom Viridiplantae; phylum Streptophyta; class Pinopsida; order Araucariales; family Araucariaceae; genus Wollemia; species Wollemia nobilis. The sequence continues at coordinate 4,610,331 of JAQPPZ010017254.1, read as the reverse complement.
AGAGCATTTCATGCTAGGAGTAGTTTTACTCCCACCCTAAAATTAATCACCTCAAGGAGAGGAGGTTGGGAGGGGGTTGAGCTAAGAGTCTTATATTTAGCTCCAAAGGAGTCCCTTTTCCATTTATGTCAAAAGGGGAGAGATTTGAGTAAGGGGGAGAGCATTCAATTAGGGGGAGCAAATTTAGAATCAAATGGTTTGGAAAAAGGAATTTTTAGAAAAGGGTTGCCATCAATGACAAAGGGGGAGATTGTTGGAAATTTGAGAATGATGAGTTGTCATTGATGTCATAAGTTGATGGTATTTTTATAAGGGTCTAAGGCAATATGGTAGCAAGAAAATATGAGGCATTTACCATGGTGGTACTTGCAAAAGAAAAATATTTTATGGTGGCAAAGATAAAATATTTTTCCATGGTTAAGAAAGCAAGCACAGAGAATTCTTCAAAAGGATTGTAAAATTTAAATTTTAATATTTAAATATTATTAAGAAAGCTTGATAGTGACAAAGGTTTTATTTGGTAAATAAAAACCCAATGGGGTTTCCAATTTGCAAAGGAAAGTATAAGTTTACTTATTGGTGAAAAATACCCAAGGTAAATAAAGGTTTTATTATAATATTTTTATAAACCCTAAGTCTAATGTTCAAGGCACCAAAGAAAAATTAAATTATTCTTTTTAAAATTCAAAGAAGGGTCAACGTCTAATTTTTGAGCATAATTCAAAGGAGTTTCGATGTCGTTTAAAGCATGCATGAAATGTATTAATACCCCCCAATGCTTTGGAAAGACCTTCATTCAATTTGTGTACCTCGTGGATAGAGAGACAAAGAATAAGAGGTGAGGACAATGCTTTGTTTTCAGCTAGCACACAATCGAATAAATAAATTCCATTTGTTCATACATTGACGTCATCCACTAGGGTGGCCCAGTGGTAGCTCATCTTGTGCTAAGGCATAGTGGGAAGAGGTTCATAGTTCAATTCTCCCTAACACCAGTTTTGAAGTGTTTTATCCTTTTCAATAGACATGGTAGAAGATAAAGGGTGGAGGCTGAGTGTTAGGTCTCAACCGCTTGGCTAGCACAAGCGGTTGAGCGCTACGCTTAGGATTTTGAGGTCAGAGGGTCGATTCCCGTTCACGCTAGCAAGGAGATTAATTTTTATAAGGTATGCTCTAAGTTGATTAATATTGGATATGCTTGGTGTTTAGCAGATGTGATTTGGTGTATAGTCTTAGAATATAGGAGGTGTAAAGGGAAACTATTTTTTGCATAATATTTTAAGGGTATTTCTATCATTTATTTTAAATATGCAAAGGTTGGAGTGATAAGGTGTAAATGGTTTATTTAAAATTGTAAATATTTGTTCTTGGACATCAAAGTGGATTGGAAATTATTTTATGAAAGTGGGAGATAAAAAGTGTAAAATATGATTTTATGTTTGTAATTCTTTCTTTATGAAAAAGAAAAATTTGAGCGAGTTTTGTTGAGCTTTAATGCATTATCCTTGAGAACAAAAGAAGAGTCCTAGAACATTATTCTTAGATTTCATTGAGCACCTTTTGAGGGAAAATTCATGTGGATATTTTGAAATAGAATCTTGCTATCTAACCCTTGAAGTGGCACAAGAAGGATTGGTTGATTGTGAAAAAAGGTTCAAGGTCATATTATCTTCAAAGCAATTAAGAGGTATGGGCACATCACTCCTTGTTTAAAGTGTTTGTTGAAGTGAATGTTTTTTGGATCATAAGGTGGAGATAAAAGTATTATTTGATAAGCATTGTTGGAAATGTTTGAGTTAGGATTTGTGCTTCATGTTTGAATGGTTTGAAAACATTTGGGATAGAATTTGAGAACAATCTATGCTTCTATTGTTGAAAGGGTTTGAGACATTTGAGCTAGATATTGTGAACTACTTTTGCTAGGGTTGAAGATAAGTTAGTGCATATTTATGAAATCTTTTGAATGTTGATTTGAGAGATATTGATAGAAATTGTGAAAGTGTTTGAGATCAATTTTATGAGGGAAATTGTGCATTGGTATGATTGATATTTGAGATGAAATTTTCAAGAAGAATAAACCAACTTTTTTTATACATTGTTTTGATTTGATTTGAAAGGAATTTGGCAAGAGATAGAGAGTGGTTAATTGAGTACAAGATTTGTAAGTGTGAAACATATTGAGTTTTTGACAGAGCATATCATTCTCTATATGTTCCAGAGGTTAATAAATTTTTGAGTAGAATAAATCTGTTTGAAGAAATTATTTCTAAAAAGATATAAGCTTGGTTTGTGTGCAAGGTTTGGAAATATTTGAGCAGGTTAAGTGAGAAGCATTAAGGTAGATTTGAATAAGTATTTTAAGAAGGCTTGAGGGCAGATTTGAGCAAGTATTTGAGAAGGCTTGAGGATAGATTTGAACAAGTCTTTGAGAAGTCTTGAAGGTATATTTGAGCAAGTCTTTGAGAATACTTGAAGGTAGATTTGAGCAGAGTTGATAACAGGTTTGGTTGCTGATTTGATCAAGCTTTGTGTTAAGGCTTGAGACAGATTTGAGCAGATTTAAGAGCAAGTTTGGTTGTTGATTTGATCAAGATTTGTGTTAAGGCTTGGAGAATATTTGAGATAGAGTTTGGTGAAAATTTGTGAGCAAAGTTAAAGCATATTTGCGCTAGAATTGAGATAGAGTTTGGTACAGATTTGTGAGTAGAGTTAGAGCAAATTTGTGCTAGACTTGGGATAGAGTTTAGTGCAAAATTGAGATAGAGCTGAGAGAAGGCTTTTGAGGTGACAAAGTAGAGAGGAAAATAGTCTCTATTGGATAGATATCCATCCGCCAGTGCAGTGGGGACAAAGGTCTCCTATATATAGAGATCTACAAGCCAGAGCAGTGGGGGTAGAAGTCTTCTAGAAGATCACCAACCAAAGCAAAGGAGATAGAGTTATCTTGTGGAGAGAGATCCATGAAATAGATCAAGGGGAAAGAGTTATCCTATAAAGAGAGATCCATAAACTAGAGCAAGGGGAAAGAGTTCTCCTATGGAGAGAGATCCATGAACCAGAGCAAGGGGAAAGAGTTCTCCTATGGAGATATATCCATGAACTAGAGCAAGGGGAAAGAGTTCTCCTATGGAGTGAGATCCATGAACCAGATGGGGAGATAGAGTTCTTCTATGGAGAGAGATCCACAAACCAGTTGAGGAGATAGAGTTCTCCTAGATCAAGTTCCACGAACCAGAGAAAAGGGAAAAGAGTTATCCTGTGGACAGAGATCCATAAATTATAGCATAGGGGATTGGTGTCTCCTTTATACAAATGTCCATAAACATTGTAATAGGGAATTTATTCCCAAGAGATTTATTGGGAAAATTTAGAGAAAATATTTTCTTTGTGGAGTAGCCCACATTGGGTGAACCATGTTAAATTTGTGTCTCTCTTGTGTGTGATGATTTTAGCATTGCTTTGATTACTGCTATTGATATTGCCATTGATAATATTGGATAATATTGTTTGGGAAAGAAAAGTAAAAGTTTTTCTTATACTGTTCACCCCCCCTCTCAGTATAAGCCTCTGTTCATTTACACTAGCCCAACATCAAATAACAATGCATATCAAACATCTATTCTTAACTAAATCTAACCTGGATAATTTGACAGTAATTCAACTATATCTTCAAGCCAGTTTGATGCATAACAATCACCAACAAAGCATAGGAATAAATCTATCAACGTTGAATGATTAACATTGCTCCTTCCTTCTTAATATAATAAATTAAAGATATGGATTCGATGCCACATCAAATAACCACGCATACTAAATCACTTTAAGAAGTTGTTGGGTGGCACTATACTTAAGTATACCATATGAAAATATAACTATTTTAGTTTTATTTTATTTTTATTTTTATATTTATTTTATTATTATATATATTATTTTTATTTTTAATAATACCTTTCAAATAAAATTATGACACAATTTTTTTTTTTAAATAAGCATCTGCACGATGCAAATAATTTCATCAAGCAAGCATATGCATAATGGCAGGATGTTCCTATATGAATTTGTTTCAGTGAGTTTCCATGTATTCATAGGCCATGGCACTTTTTAAGCACTAACATCATATCCCACCTTACCTCATGCAGACAACCACTAACTTTCTGCCTGAAGGTGGGCACTAGGTTCGTCTAATCTGCTTGCTTGGAGATGAACACCTATTCCTGTACTCACAAAACTATCAACAATATCACGTCCTAATAATAAAGTAAGCATATTACTAGCTAAATTGGAGGGATATTACATATTTGTAATATCTTTGAGCCACACTATAGGGAGGATCATGATCACTCTAGCTTAGGATATAGGCCATAATCCTCTACATCTTCCTTTGAGGAAAATATTTCAATAGCTTACCTTAAATATTGAAGAGGAGGATGATGAGGATAGTGATAATAGTGATGATAGTGATGATGAATATATAGACCCTAAGTTTGTGCCTCTTTTGTACAAGGATTTTCCAAAATGTGACCACAATTGCTATGATTGACTTCATTTTTGATGATGACTCTGAGGAAGACTTTTATGATGAATTTGATGTACTCTCAATTACCTCTGATAGCTTTGAGGAAGAGTCAATCCCCATTGCACCCTTCATCAATGAGGATGAGTTTTACCTTCAAATATTTTCTATCCATCGACCCATATTTTATCTCCTCCTCCTGCTTGAGTGACCTGATGCACTAGTTGACCCACTAGATCCACCTTGGCCACCTCCATGACATCATGATAATCCACCAATCCTAGGTTAGCTACTACCTCGAGAGTAGGAATGAGAGAACCCACCCTCCACATCGCAGCCACAATAAGTCCTTCAAGTTAACATGATTTTTGTTGACTTGATGGCACCCCTCCATAATCCATATGATTTGGAAAAACCAATTCCTATTGACATTAGCCTTATCGATATGGATCGAATCTCATCATTGCCATCCATAATATAATTCATCTTGTCTGAGGAATTACTAAGAGCTTCCAATGCTTATATCCCTCTGCAATCCTTACCTTCCCCTTCATCCATGTTTCATACTAAAGTAGAAGAGATAGTGCCAGAAACATTTGAGGATGTTGTCGATGATATTCATTTAGTCCCTACTCCCCACCAGTTGGAGGAAGGTTCACACATGCTCATCGAAGAAACTTTCGATGTGAACCTTAGTACAGATGTAGATAATCCATAAATCATTAAATTAGGAAAAAGTCTATCTAAAGAAGAAAAAGAGTAGCTTACAACATTGCTAGTGATGAAGAAAGAAGTCTTTGCATGGTCATACAAAGACATGCCTAGCCTTGACCCTAATTTGGTAGTCCACAATCTCACCTTGGGTCCTGATGCAAAGTCAGTCAAACAAAAATTAAGGAAATTACATCCTACCATTACCCTCATGGTCAAAGAAGAACTTCAGAAATTATTAGACGTGGGTTTCATTCAACCCATTGACTATCTTGAGTGGCTCTCAAACATGGTACCCATTCATAAACCTAATGGGAGGATTCACATATGTATGAATTTTTGAGATCTAAATAAAGCATGTCCTAAGGATGATTTTCCCTTGCCAAACATTGATACTCTCGTAGACTCTACTATGGGCCATGAAATGCTTTCTCTAATGGATGGTTTTTCAGGATACAACCAAATTTGAATCAATCCTGATGACCAATACAAAACAACATTCACAACACCTTGGGGGACTTTTTGTTACAAGGTGATGCCATTTGGTCTTAAAAATGTAGGAGCTACATATCAATGTGCCATGACATATATCTTCCATGACTATATGCATAAAATCATTGAATATTATGTGGATGATTTAATAGAAAAATCTAAAACACGTCTTGATCATATCGATGTATTAGAAAAAGTATTTGATTGACTTATAGAGCATAAGGTGAGATTAAATCCTAAGAAGTGTGTTTTTGGAGTTACATATGGTAAACTTCTAGGATTCATTGTTTCAAAATGTGGCATTGAAGTGGACCCAAACAAGGTCAAGGCCATTACAGAAATGCCACCCCCAAGAAACCTTAAGGAGTTGCATAGTTTACAAGGAAATATTCAAGTGATTCATCGCTTTATCGTGCAACTCTCTAACAAATGTAGGCCATTCAATCACCTGCTACAAAAGGGGATCACTTTTTCATGGAATAAAGAGTGTCAAGAGGCTTTCAATGACATTAAACAATATCTAGCCTCACCACCAGTCCTAATGCCACCTCACCCTGGCATCCCATTTCATATTTATATCTTAGCCATGGATTTTGCACTAGGGATAATGCTTGCACAAAAGAATGAAAATCATAGAGAGCAAGCAATTTATTATATTAGTTGAACATTGGTGAGCTATGAAACTAGATATGCATATGTGGAAAAATTATGTCTAGCAGTGGTTTTTGCCACTAAGAAACTCAGACATTACATGCTAAGTCACACCACTTATGTCATAGCTCGAGAAAACCCTCTGTGATACATGATGACTCGCACATACAACAACACCCATACTACGAAATGGATAATGCTCTTAATAGAATTTGATCTCAAATTTATTAGCCAAAAATCCATCAAGGGTTAGGTGATAGTTGATCAACTCATGAAAGCTCCACTTCCTAATGATCAACCTTTGTTTATCAAGCTACTAGATGATTTAGTATTTACCATAACTGAATAGGAAGAAAATATCGATCCTGAAGATGATGTTGACATCACCTTGTTCTTTGATGGATCAAAGTGTGAGAAAGGACAAGGTGTAGGAGTCATATTTTATACACCACAAGGGATGCCTATCCCTTCATCATTCAAACTTGACTTCCAATGCACAAATAACAATACAAAGTATGAAGCCTTAATCTTAGGGCTTCAAGAAGCTATCACTATGGGCATCAAGCGTATAAGAATATTTGGTGACTCTCAACTTGTAGTTAATCAAGTGAAATAAAGTTACCAATGCAGAGATCTAGTCTTAAAACTTTACAATGAAATAGCAATGAAATTGCTAGAAAAATTTGATTGGTATGAAATCGACAACCTACCTCGTTCGACAAATAGATTTGCAAATGTGATGGCCTCTCTAGGATCATTGATTCCAAAGAACCCTATAGGAGAGGTCCAACCACTAATTATCAAGACAATGTCCAAATATGCAATTTCATGAGTTGAGTCTAAAGATGAAAAAGATGTTTGCTTTATTCACATAGAGCCATACGAGCCTTGGCTTAATCAGATAAAGGACTTTCTCAAGTTTGGTAATCTCCCTATAGATTTATCGTGAACTGCTAAACACACCTTCAAACAAAAAGCAACTCGTTACACTATTTTGAGAGATGTGATGTATAGTAATGAAATCTATGATGGAATATTACTGCATTGTTTAGAGCCTATGGAAGTACAATGGGCCATATCTAAGGCTCATGATGGTACTTGTGGTGGCCATTTTAGTGGGATGGCCATTGCAAAGTGCATTTTGCGTATGGGTTACTATTGGCCCACAATGGAAAGTGATTGTTGCAACTATGTAAAGAAATGTCAAAAATATCAACAACATGCCAATTTAACACATGTGCCATCACAGGCATTACAACCAATTCAAAGTCTTTGGCCCTTTTCACAATGGGGCCTCAATTTGATTGGAAAAATCTTACCTCCATCATTGGGACAACACAAATTCATAATCACTACCACAGAATACTTCACAAAGTGGGTCGAGGTGATTCCTATGACCACTACGATAGGACCTCAAATTGTGGAGTTCATACTCCAACATATAATCTATCATTTTGGCATTCCCTCGAAGATAATTTTAGACAATGGCAAGTATTTCAAGAATAAGGATGTTTGAGCGCTTTGTGAGAAATATCATATCAAACATAGTTTCTTGACTCCTTATTACCCACAAACAAATGGACAAGTTGAGGCCACCAATAAGACCTTGATAGCCATTCTAAAGAAACTCATAAAATACAATCATAGATATTGGCATATTCAAATACCCTTAGCATTATGGGCTTATCAAATGAGCATTCATACACCTATAAGGGCAACACCATTTTCATTGGTCTATGGGACTAAAGCAATTATACCTCTTGAGCTCGAGATCCCCTCACTACACATTTCATTACAAGAATTTATGGATGACAATACTTATAGACAAGCATGTCTTGACCAACTCACGCTCCTTGATGAAAGGTGAGTCAATGCCTTGGAGCATCTATGGGTATATCAAGACCATATCAAGCATGCTTATAATGCAAAAGTTCATCCACGTGAATTCCAAGTAGGAGATCTCATCCTCAAAGAGAATCAACAAAACACCAATGCCTTGTCACACCTTTGTGATAAATTTGTGGCTAATTGGTTAGGTCCATTCATAATTAAGCAAAATATTGGTCCTAGAACATATAGACTTGCCAGTCTCGAGGGAATAGAAGAGCCTGAGCCATTGAACATCATTCATTTGAAAGCATTCTATACCTAATGCAAAATATATATTTATATATACATGGCTAAAATAATAATAATAATATATAATAATAATAATAATAAATAAATTTTCATTTTTCTACATTGCATTTCATATATCCATTCATGCACTCATATATTCCAACTACACTACATTCATAGCATTTGCATTTGTCCATGTCATTGGTCGTATTGATAGTCATTCAATTAGTTTGGATAATTGTTAGTCCACTGAGTCTTGTTGCCTTAATCAGGGGCACCTTCATCCTAGTATTGGTTTCATCCCACAATCCACCACCATACAAAAAATGAATTGCAATAAATCCCATAGCACCTTATCGCTTTGGTAATCTTTGGTTTGGGGAATCTCTAGGTGTTTTCAATCACTCAACCACTCCTAGTGTTTCAAGAAACCTCCATTGAACGTCAAACAATCCTTAGGTGCTATAGGTTATTCCTAGCTAAATCAAGTTTCCTCTTGGACCATGCACATTATCACACATTAATAATATTGTGATGCCTTGGAATGACAAACTCATGAGTAGTTATTGCCATAAAGTGAATGGTTTCCCCTGCTCATCCTATCATGCACATGGTCTAACCCTAAGAATTGGCAAAAGGACAAGCACAAAAACAAAAGATAAAAGTCTTTTCCAAAATAAAAAAATCAAATAAAATCTTGAATCCCTAGAATTCTTAGGTCATTATATCATGGGGTTAACCTCCATCGGGGCTATAGATGCTTGACTAGTAGTGGAGTACACCTGGCATGGTGACATGTCTATCACATTAGTAACCTTCTTTTGTATAAACCTATGTACGCTCATGGATGAGCTAGCTTATTGGCATAAGTTACAATTGATTAGTCTACCCATGCTCATGATTGGTAATGAATATTCAAAGCACACACAGTTGGTCCTTGAGATATTTGACTCCACTAGGACACCCTTAGTATCTTAAGGATTTGCGAGATTAATAGATGAGTTTGTTTGAGATCACTAGGATGTTTGAGTCTTTGGAAAACAACTCTAGATCCTTTATCCCTAAGATAAACAAGTTGATAAGTGAGCTTATATTCCATACCACCATCGCATTATCACCCATGTATTATAGTTTATTTCATCATCAAACTAGTATTACTATGTTGGTGTCCCTGATTAAGCAATGAAGGCAAAGTTTTCTAAACAATGATCCATAACTTATTCAAATGACAATTGATGAGGTCATACCATTTAGTTCATTCACATCTATCATTAGAATATCATATGCATTCATTCATAATACATTCATTCCATCACATGCATATATCATCATCCATACATTCATAATAAAAGAAACACACACAAAACACAATGAAAATGATACACAAAAAGCCATGTATATATATATATATATATATATATATATGTGTATATATATGTATGAATCACAAAGTACATAGAACACCAAAATATTATATACAACAAAGCACTAAGGCTCATGATAAAAAATACAAAGCATCAAAATAAGTACAACATGCACTACTAACTAGCATCACTAGGTGCTCTAGGTGATTCAATAAGAGGCCCCAAGCTAGATCTCTGCGATGCTGAAGGTGCTCTAGAATGAGAACTACTAGGTCTTTTTTTGCTCCATCGACTAGATCCTGATCTCATCAAAGAAGAATACCCTGGAAGCATAAGACCATGCGCTAATATGTAATCCTTAAGGGATCATGCATATGCAATCTCCTACCATAGTCATAGCTTAAACACCACCACCTATGATTAAGAAGTAGTAGCTATAGCTGCTCCACCACTTGCACCATGGGCACTCCATAGTCACTCCACCTTGCTCCATGACTATGCTATCTCGACATATCAAGCCATCCCCATATCTATAAGGTGATCATGCTCCTCTATTAAGTTGTTATGCCACAAGAGAACTAGATTAACTCTCTCTCACTACTATGGTATCCAATCACCCATCTGGTCTATCTGACCCATCGTAGCTACTCCCCATACCCAACTCATCCACCAAACCCTCGCAATGACTACCATACCATATCACTAGTTGTTAGTCCCACCCACATATCCATGTAGTCTTGTGCACTATGACTAGGTCAGCTTGGCCATAGCTCCTCACTTACTGACCACAAGAATGCATAGGGGTGTGACTGATCCCATTGATAAGGCAATCTCGTAGGGTGATGTACACTAAAATGATCCTAGCCCCAAATATAGAGTAGAAGACCATATCCCAATACCTTCCACTTATGCATCTTCATCTCATATAGTTTAATATAAGTTTGAGCTGGTAAGGCAGGTGCCCAAGCATAAACCCAATAATGAGTGATGATATCATAAACCAACCTAATTTGGTTCCAAGGGAACCAGGCTCCTGTGTTATTTGGTTACAACATATTAGCCATAATGAACATCACATAGGTGGGTAATACCTCCAAATCCCCCTAAGGAATATCTTTGAATACTAAATGTCACCCTTACTAACATCCACATCCTCTCATCCATCACCAAAAATATACCTCATCTTAGTCTCCTTATATCGTCCAACCCGAACACACAACCCCTCAATAGGAACATGGAAAATATGGTAAATATTCTCAAGAGTAATTGTCATATCCCTTGTTGAGAGCTGAAAAGTCCCCCTATCTAGATCCCATATCTTTGCTAATACCAAGAGGTAGCCCTTATCTACTCTAACAACCTCCAATCAAGCAACTCCATATAACCCCACCTTCTCCAACCACCTCCAGTCATCGTCGATCAACACCTTCCTCATTCGAGTCAAAACGGGAAAGAATCAGTGTCAAGCCACTAACATATTCAACTGCACCAAAACAAAAACCAAAAATAAAAAAAAGCACATTAGTATATCATTCATTGTATTTCAAAAAAAATTGTCAAGCACCCCATTTTCCCATCTAAAAAACAATTATCAACCACACCATTTTTAAAAAAATAAATAAATAAATAAAACTTTTCACCCACCCTCTTATCATCGTAAAAATAAATAAAAACAAATTAAGAAATAAAAGCACCTAAAATTAAGGGCTATAAGGACCTACCTCTTCCATGCACCCTCTCGCTCTAGTCACTACACTAGCCCCTCCTACCCTGGTCACTAAACCCGTACCTTCCATCGTGTAGACACCAAAATTCAGCACCCACAAAACCACATCTGCCATCCCACCACAAAATTTTGCATAATAAAATTATATACCTAAGTTCCAACTTAGGGATATAAAACCCTGCACATTATCCTATTTTCTAGATTTATTAAATCTAGAAAATCACCCTAGGATACCCTACCTACCCACTAGACATGTGTCTTAGACACCTCACCCAACACCCATGCCACATCTCATCCACTCTTGTCCCCCTTGTCCCTTCACATGGGGTAGAATCCCACATACCACTCCACTTGCAGCCACATCACCCCAGTTAAGTGAGGCACACTGAGTGACTCACTATAACTATCCCTCCATTTGGTAGCCTAGAATTACCACTTGGCAATCCAGGCTTACCACCTTCCATTTCCCTCCAAAACCCTAAGGGGCCTATAAAGGCACCCTTACCCCACCAAACAAAAGGAGCTGAAGTCATACACCACTAGGCTACTAAAATTAATCGAGACCTTTGAACGGATCATGAGTGACACCCCTTACTAGATCCCGGAGGCCCATTTCTTGAGGCAACCTATGTTTCAGCCCAAACGCTAGTCCATGGTTTCATAGTCAGAATCGCATCCTGGTTTTCACACATGTTCACGGTTTCCAATCCACCACCGCATGCCCATATTTGTATAGATCTGATAGCATGACACATCATGATCAATAAGTTTGTTTTAGCAAGGCTTTTATTTTATATGCTTCTGTCATTTGTTTCACATGATTATTTGCTTAGGGTTTATGTGTAGCATTGGTTTTTACTTCCTTATTTATAGGTGCTACTAACCCCTTTGTTGGTTTGAATGTGTGTAGGTGACAGGTACTTTGGAGAAGCTGTTGAAGCTGGAGTGGCCCCATATTGGATACCAAAGCCCACTCACCTTTGAAGTTGTAGCTGAAGATTGAAGAACACTGTACCCTATTGAAGACTTGGAAGACCCCATCTAGAATATTTGTACCATACAGAGAGATATTATTGTAACATTGCTCCCAAGACACTTGGGGCAATTCAAAATTGTAACATTTGTATCAAATATCAATATAAAAGCAATTTTGGCAATACTTTGTCTCTATGTGTATTTTTATTTTGTGTTCAGTTCTTTGGTTACAGAAATGGCGATCACGGTGGGACCCCCAAGGGTTCCATTTTGTTTTGCCTTGCTTTTATTTAATTTATTGATCTCTGTTTTTTGCATCTACAGGTTTTAGGAGCTCGAAGTGCATGGATTCGATCTCGGGTCGACAGATCTAGGAATTGTTACATTCGACCTTGTTACTGTGAAACCATGCACCCACAGTTTCATTTCTAGGAAAATGTGCATCTATAGTTTTAGATCTAAGAAAATGAGCATATTGAGGAGTAATAGAACATGCACCCACGGTTGGGATCTGGAGAAAGCATGCACTGGTTGCTGCACTATGGAACGTGAACCTACGGTTGATAGCTGGAGGGAGTAGCAAAAGGATAAGAGGTTTGTACCCCTATCCCCTTTTTCTATTTCTATTTTTTGGTTCTAGTATGCATCTAGGATAGATTAGAGGTCTTTGTCTTGTGTGCCCTTGTTTGCATTTAGGTCTTAGGATAGACATACTTATATTTGCATTCATCCACACAATAAAAGGAAAAATTAAGAGGATCTACATTTTTCATAGTAGGAATAGATCATGTTGCATTACCTAGTTAGTAATAATTTGGGTATATTTTTTAGGGATTAGGCTAGATTTTGTTAATTTCTATTGCATAGTTGGACCCATGAACCCATGGTTGGGATATCCTAAATGCGCACCTACGGTTGGCAAACCGTACACCCAGGTTTACCAAAACCAACCGTGCACCCATGGTTGGCCTCTGTTAATAGAAGCTACCAAAATCTTGCTTAAAATTAGCTTTTAGCCCTTGATCTATTTTGTTGCTATTCTCTATTTCTTGCATTTTTGCATTAGGCATAAAAATAGAATTGCATGTTAAATTTGCATCTCACAATAAATTAAACAAGCCTCACACACTCACTTGAACATTGGAAAATGGCTGGATTTCATCACCATCGGGTTTGGATTTCATCACCAAACCACCAACATTATTACCCCATTTTTGGCCAAGGTCGGCTCCAACAACCGTCCGTAGCTTGGAAAATTTGCATGTATTTCTCTTCGGAGGGTATAACGCTGACCAAGTGAGACTGGGTGAGGACTGGTAGGACCTATGCTCCCTGACCGGGTATGGGCTTCATCTCCATACTTTGGTGGGAAAACGTGACCTGGACTTCATCACCAGGTGTGGGCTATGAGCATACAGGTGAAATCCTAGATTCATTTTAGGGCAAAACATTTTGCACACGTATTTTTCTTTTTCAAAACTCCAAAACTTAAAAAAATAAAATAAAAAAATTTCAAAACCAAAAAAAAATCAAATCAAAACTGGCGCAAACTTAGGATCAAAAACCTTGCGTGTTTATTTGCTTTGTGTGTTGTATTGCATTGTACTTTCATTTCACTTACATAGACTTGCATTTACATTTCACACATCATTGCATATTAGCGTATGGTAATGACCCGTAGTCAGGCCAGGAAGTTAGCATTAATCCAGAGTCAGTTGTCTTCCCCCATGGCATCTCAGTCTAGTGAGGTCCCTAACACTTCGATGGTAGGGCAAGTCAGTATACCTCCTCCTATGTCCTAGAGCCTAAATGTAGGGCCCTCTAGTAGTGCCCCCATTTTAGACATAGATATTATGCATAGGGCTACACATACCACTATTCTTGAGACTCCTAGGAGTGAGCCACCTACCCCAATGGATGGTCATGTCACACTTGTAGACATGGACACCATTAGGATGTATCTGAATGCTACTTGGAATGGTTTTTCCATCATTACCACCACTTACCATCCCATCCCATGTCATACCATCATTGCATCAAGAGTCCACCTTCACACACCCATAATAGTCTGGACAAGTCTTTACAAATCCACTCTTTGAGTTGACTACTGCAACCCTAGCTAGCCAACCATCATCTTCTAGCCAACCACCCCTCACATTGCCTCAATAAACCATCACTTGCACTAATCCCCTGTATGAAGCAACAACTCAAGTTGCTTCATAGATCCCCACATCCATTCCATCTACCACCCCCATAGGTTCCATGCATCATACCATCCCACATTCGATAGCAATACCTTTTGCTACCTACCCTCCACTCACATCCACTACCATGGTTGTCTCACAACCAACTCAGCCTACCACCTCCTATGTGGTTGTGCCCACATCAAATGCAATTGCTATGCAATAGGCTTTCTTGTAGCTGCAATAAATGATTTTGGATAATGCTAATCATAGCGTTAACCCTGACCCTAATCAACATTTGTAGAGGATTGAGCATAACCTACCACCTACCTCTCACCAAACCCATACCTTTATCCAAGATCCATCTTGGGTATTGCATCCCCCATCCACTACCATAGCAACTAATCCACCATATCACATGTATGCTAACTCATTGGGTCAACATACCACCATCCCCCATCACCTCATCCATATCAAAACTTTCATCAACCCTCATATCATCACACATTTTAGCCCAACATTCCCCATCATCTGCATTCCACATACAATGCACCCCATTACCAGTAGCATCAGGTAAACTAGGGTTTTAACCCTATGGATGATCCTAAGTACTAGTTCCTATAGAGTCATATTGATAGCCTTGCCATGCAGACCCTAGGTTTGCAATATCAGAAGCCAACATTAAGGCAACTACTCAATCACCCAATCCATGCTTCGGTGCCTATGTTGCCCTATCCAATGGATTTCTAGATGTCGAAGCTTGAGTTTAAGGGGGAAGAGGACCCTCGAGAGCATGTAACAAGGTTTGTAAATGCGTGCTTTAGGATTAGCAGCAATGATGCACTCATGCTACATACATTTCATCAAACACTTGGGGGAGAAGCCCAAGATTGGTACAACCACTTACCGCATCAGAGTGTTTTCACTTTTGAGCAGCTTGTGGACCAATTCTTGGAGCGATTCACCCTAAATGTCTAAAAGAAGACCACATTGACCGATCTGATTTATCTAAAGCAATATGATGATGAATCGGTCCATGATTTTGGCAACCATTGGAGGGCGGTTATGATTAAGTTGCCATTCTCCCTCCCCATGTCAGAAATAACATGAATGTTCACAAAGAGTTGTGCCAAGCCCATCTCTTTGTTACTACAGTTATAGTAGTATAGAACATTCGATGAGGCACTCGCCCAAGCCAAAGTGATAGAAGAGATAAAAATCCAAGAGGGCGAGATTAAGCCTAAGAAAAAGGAGTGGCAGAATAAGAACCAAAAGGGGAATAACCATGACCAGTCCAAGGCCACTCAGGTTAACCAGATAGTCTTGGGCCAACCACAATCAAATCAACAAGCCCAAGTATAGATCCAACAACCCCAACAACAATAACAACAACCACAACAATCAAATTATCAAGCGGTTCCACCCCCACAATAGGTGCAAAATCAAACACAACCTATAGAGAGGCAACAACATCACTTTAGGCCTAGGTGCAACTACACACCATTACAAGAGCCCTATTCATCTATGTTTCAAAAGTTGTATGCGGCACAACTCTTTACATTACCAAAGATTAAACCCGAGGACCCTAGCAAGCCAAAGACAAAAGGCTATAGAGAGCACCTATTTTGCATCTATCATAGGCAAAGAGGACATGACATCGAAGCTTGCCATGGGTTTAAGGGTATTGTGCAAGACTTATTGGAAGCGAGAAAGATCAAAGTTGACAATCCACTAGCCCAATCCAATCAGAACCTTGGTATATATCAGACACCTTTGCCCCACCATGAGGTAAATCAACAAGCAATGGGAGCATCAACTTCTACAGTTCCTCCCAACCAAGTCAATTACATGTCTCAACTACACCAAGGTTTTGTAGGGGCTATCAGTGTGGTCACCCATGGGCAGAGACAAGCAAATCACACAACACAAGCTTCGACGACACAACCAAGTGTCCCCATACAACTAGGGCCATCAATTCCACCTCCACCATTTCATAATCCAAGCAATCCATCTCGCCCCATTGTCACCCTAGGCAGTCGGTTGACCCAAAGTTTGAAGATGGCATCAACAAAACTATCAATCTATGAGCTAATACAACAATCACCCCCACATCGAGAAGCATTGATGGAAATCCTAAAATCCATCCAAGTACAATCAGAAGATCCCAATGCTTTCAACTCTTTTGTGGGGAGTGTACAAAAGTGCATGGAACCCTCGATAGCATTTTATGATTTTGAGGAGAAGCAAGTTTCATCAGATTTACCAGATCCTCCATTGCACATAGTAGCTCATATTGACATGAAGCCATTCAAGAGAGTCCTTATTGATATCGGCTCCTCCATCAACCTCATTACCACACCCACCATCAAAAATCTCAAGATACCATCATCACACATCACAACATCCACCTTCACCCTAAGAGCCTTTAATGATGCCTTATGCTCAACTATGGGGAACATGGTTCTTCCCATCATCATGGGGGTGAAAACTATACATGTCCTCTTCCACATCTTGGAGGGGGTGATGTAATACAACATACTTCTTGGATGCCCCTGGATTAGGGAAATGAAGTGTGTGCCCTCAACATTGCATCAATACCTAAAATATGTACATGAGGGCAAAGTACATTGCATCCCAATAGACACAGAGCCTTTTAAATACTGCAACTTGATCTCAAATCCTTATGAGCCTTTACTTCCATCAACCCACCTATCCATCCAACCACTCATCATCTGAACCACTCCCACTAATGACACTTCATCAAAAGCCCCCATCCTAGAGGAGTTGCCGATAGTTGACCCTACTTTTGCATCTAAAAGCATTAACTCTAGTCAACCCTCAACCACCACATTCCATTTCCCCATCACACCTGATCATCCCACTAACCAATCATCAACTCCATCAACCACACCACTCAATTCACAAACACCATTCATATTCACAGCACAACCCACCCCATCAACTAACAACCCCATTCCACCTCATACATCTCAAACTTCACTACCCATAGTCTCATAGATAGGATCACCTATCCGAGAGGAACCACCACCTCCACCTGAACCACAAGCCACCCCTGAAGCACCCTCTTCATCCACTGAGCCATCATCATCCCAACCTTCCCAAGTTGTAGTACATCTCGCTAATCCAAGCATTGGTGAGTATATCATTGAGAGTGTCACAGTTACACCACCTATTGAGTCAGTCAAAGACTATGGTCACCCATGCGACCCACCTTTAGCCATAGGTGAAGTGTACATAATGGGTTCCCAATCAAATAAGATTAATTTCATATATGGGGGAGTGGATTCTTCATCTGATCCACCTCCTCCCAATGAGGAACCCTTGCAAGAATTTGATGGAAATTTAGATTATCTGTCCAACCCAGATTTCCCTTTGTGATATTTTTGTAGGGTCAACTGGCAGGGATATGGACTTGGATGACATGAGCAAGGTCCATGTTACATTGTTGAGCCTAAATATAGAGAATCACATGATCACTCTGGTCTAGGGTATAGACCTTCTACCTCAGACTCTTCCTTCAATCAAACCTTTCAATGACTCACTCTTGAGTATGAAGAAGAGGAAGAGGAGAGTGAAGAATGTGATGATTCTGATGATATTGATGATGAGTACCTGGATCCTAACTTTGCACCTCATCTACATGAGGCTTTTTTAGATATTGTATTGCATACATTCATGATTAATCACATGCCATATGATTACATCTTCGATGAGGATTTTGGAGATTATATCTCTGATGAAGACTTTGGGGAATTTTGACAGATGGAAGCAAATCTAGACTGGATCATTCAAATATTTGATGGTCCCCAAGATGATGTGGTTCCTGTTGAACCCATCGAGAAATATGAGTGGTATACAAAGATGTTTCCCATAGATCACACCATCTTTCAATTCAACAAAGAGCATGAGCACCCCGAGCTAGATCCTCCACCACCACCTTGGCCACTCCCACAACACCGCCATTCACCCACACTAGGTCAGTTGCAACCTAGAGAGAGTGAGTCATCATCTCTTGAATCATAGCCACCTCATTTCCATCAAGTCAATATGATTTTTGTTGACTTGTTCACCCCACTCCATAACCCCTATGATTTGGCAAAGCCGATTCATGTCGACACTAGCCTTATCACCATGGATAGGATTTCATCCCTACCCTCCATCATCGAGTTCATCCTGTCCGAAGAGTTATTGCATGCTTCAAACGCTTAC
Source organism: Wollemia nobilis (assembly GCA_028583015.1). Classification (NCBI taxonomy): domain Eukaryota; kingdom Viridiplantae; phylum Streptophyta; class Pinopsida; order Araucariales; family Araucariaceae; genus Wollemia; species Wollemia nobilis. Next base: position 4,591,368 of record JAQPPZ010017254.1, on the reverse strand, counting down.
ATTCCACAACAACCTTCACCCTCCCCTACCTCAGTTTTTCAAACTAAAGTAGAGGGGGAGACCTCTGAGATATTTGAGAATGTGGAGGATGATATCCATCTCATCCCGACTCCACATCAATTAGAGGAAGGTTCTCACATGCTGATCGAAGAATCTATAGATGTGAACCTTAGCATAGATGCGGACAATCCTCAAATTGTCAAAATTGCAAAATATTTATCCGTAGAAGAGAAAGAATGTATGATCGACGTCTTGACAAGAAAGAAAGATATTTTTGCATGGTCATACAAAGACATGCCTGGCCTTGACCCCAACTTGGTGGTCCACAACCTTACTTTGGTGCCAGATGCTAAACCTTTCAAGCAAAATCTTAGGAAACTTCATCCAATAGTTGCATTAATTGTAAAAGAAGAGCTACAAAAACTATTGGATGTGCATTTCATAGTCCCAATTGATTATCTAGAGTGGCTCTCCAATATGGTACCCATTCGTAAGTCGAATGGGGGGTACGCGTATGCACTAATTTTCATGATCTAAATAAAGCATACCCCAAGGATGATTTTCCTCTACCTAACATCGATCAATTAGTAGACTCCTACGTAGGCCATGAAATGCTTTCACTAATGGATGGTTTCTCAGGATACAATCAAATTCGAATTAATCTCGAGGACCAACACAAGATAACATTTACAACACCTTGGGGCACATTTTGTTATAGGGTGATGCCTTTCGGCCTTAAAAATGTAGGAGCTACATATCAACGTGCCATGACGTACATATTCCATGATTACATGCATAATATTATTGAGGATTATGTAGATGATCTGATTGCCAAATCAAAGATACGTCTTGAGCACATTGAAGTCCTAGAGAAAGTATTTGATCGATTGCTTGAACACAAGGTAAGGTTAAATCCTAAGAAGTGTGTATTTGGTGTCACATCTAGAAAACTTCTAGGATTCATTATCTCCAAGCGAGGCATTGAAGTGGACCCCGATAAGGTCAAGGCCATTATAGAGATGCCACCTCCAACAAACTTGAGAGAGTTGCGTAGTTTGCAAGGAAAGATTCAATCTATCCGATGATTCATTGCACAACTCTCAGATAAATGCAGGCCTTTCAATCACTTGCTATAGAAGGGGGTGACATTCTCTTGGACAACTGAATGTCAAGAGGTATTTGATGATATAAAGAAGTATCTGGCTTCACCACCAGTTCTTACGCCACCTCGTTCAGGAGTCCCTTTTCACCTCTATATCTCTGCAATAGATTTTGCACTAGGGACAATGCTTGCTTAGAAAAATGAGTATCATAAGGAGCAAGCCATTTATTATATTAGTCGAACATTGGTAAGTTATGAAACAAGATATGCTTATGTCAAAAATTTGTGCTTAGCAATGGTTTTTACCACTAAGAAACTCAGACATTACATGCTAAGTAACACTACTTATGTCATAGCTAGAGAGAATCCTCTATGATACATGATGACTCGCACATACAACAACACCCGTACCACAAAATGGATAATGCTTTTAATAGAATTTGACCTCGAATTCATCAGTCAAAAATCCATTAAAGGTCAGGTGATAGCCGATCAACTTGTCGAAGCTCCATTACCTAATGACAAACCACTTATCATTGAGCTTCCAGATGATTCGGTATTTTCCGTCAATGAACAAGAAGAGTTAGTCCCTCCTGAGGATGAAGCTGACATGACAATGTTCTTTGATGGATCAAAGTGCAAAAGAGGACAAGGTGTTGGAGTCATGTTTTACACACCAGAAGGAATCCCAATTCCTTTATCATTTAAACTCGACTTCACATGCACAAATAATAATGTAGAGTATGAAGCTCTAATCTTGGGACTTCAATCAGCTATAGCTATGGGCATCAAATGACTAAGCATATTTGGTGATTCTCAACTCATTGTTTACCAAGTAAAAGGAGAATACCAATGCAAGGAACCAGTCTTGAAATAATATCACGAAGTAGCAATGAAGTTGCTAGAGAAATTTGATTGGTATGAAATTAGTAACTTGCCTCGTTCGACCAATAGATTTGTGGATGCAATGGCTTCTTTGGGATCCTTGATCCCTAAGAATGAACATGGAGAAGTCCAACCGCTAATCATAACAACTGTGTCCAAGCTAGCAATCAAACGAGCAGAGTCTAAAGGTGAGAAGAGTGTCTGTTTGGTCCATGTCGAACCATACAATTCTTACCTTGATGAGATCAGAGACTTTCTCAAGTTTGGGACCCTCCCAATAGAAATGATGTGGACTACAAAAAGGATGTTCAAACAAAAAGTAGCTCATTTTACTCTCTTGGGGGACATGTTGTATAGACATGGCTATGATGGAATTCTACTATGATGTCTAGATCCCGTTGAGGCACAACGAGCTATTATGGAAGCCCATGATGGTACTTGTGGTGGTCACTTTAGTGGAATGGCCATTGCAAAGTGCATTTTATGCATGGGTTATTATTGGCCCACCATGGAAAGTGATTGTTGTCAATATGTCAAGAAATATCAAAAATACCAACATCACGCCAATTTAACTCATGTACCATCACAAGCTTTACAACCCATTCAAAGCCTTTGGCCCTTTTCACAATGGGGCCTTGATTTGATTGGAAAAATTTCACCTACCTCATCAGGACAACATAAATTCATCATAACTGCCATGGAATACTTCACTAAATGGGTCGAAGCAATTCCAATGACCACTATGACTGGACCTCGAATAGCAGAGTTTATACTTCAGCATATTATCTATCATTTTGGGATACCTTCCAAGATCATCTCTGATAATGGTAAGTCATTTAAGAATAAGGATGTTCGAGCCTTATGCAACAAGTACAATATTCAACATAGTTTCTTGACTCCTTATTACCCATAGGAAAATGGATAAGCCGAAGCGACTAACAAGATAGTGATAGCCATTCTCAAGAAACTCATCAAAGAAAATCATAGAGATTGGCACACTCAACTCCCCTTGGCACTATGGGCTTATCGAACAAGCATCAGAACACCAATGGGAGCAACACCTTTTTCACTAGTCTATGGTGCTGAAGCAATCATACCTCTTGAGCTTGAGATTCCTTCCTTGCGAATCACATTACAAGAATTCATGGATGATGATACAGCTAGACAAGCACATCTTGACCAATTAACACTCCTTGATGAAAGGTGTATCAATGCCTTGGAACATCTGTGAGTATACCAAGACCGAATCAAACGTGCTTACAACGCAAAAGTCCATCCTCATGAATTTCAAGTAGGGGATCTCATGCTTAAAGAGAACCAACAAAATACCAATGCATTGCCACACTTGAGAGATAAATTTATGGCTAATTGGTTAGGTCCATACATTGTCAAACAGAAGTTGGGTCCAGGAACGTATAGACTTGCCAACTTGGAAGGAGAATTGGAACCTGAGCCATTGAACATAATACATCTAAAGGCATTTTATGCATAATGTGACTTATAAATATGTATATATATACATGGCTAAAAAAAATCAAAAACATTTCATTTCATGCATCCCATATAGGCATTTTGTTCATACCATTCATATAGATCATGTGGTAAAATTTGACAACGGCTACCCCATCATGTTTTGTTGCCTTAATCAAGGGCACCTCATATCAAACATCACCAAAAGCATCTATCATAATAATACATTGCTTCCTAAGCAAAGTCCTAAAATTTTCAATCACTCAACCACATCTAGTGTCTCAAGCAACCTCCATTGAAAATCAAATAATCTTTAGATGCAACAAGGTCATTACTGGTCAATCAAGTTTCCTCTTGGATCATGCACATCAACACACATAAAAATATTGTGATACTTGGGAAAAATAAGTCAAAAGTTGCTATTGCCATAAGTGAAAGGTTTCCCCTGCTCATCCAATTATGCACATGGTCTAGAGTACTACAGAGTTGGCAAAAGGACAAGCTCCTCCTTCACCCCCAAAAAAATAATAATCCCTTGCTCTTCATCCTTGGAGCAAGTACCCCAAAAGACGTCCCAAAGCAATAAGTTTCCCCTATTTGCCCTTCTCAAAATGGAAAATTCAAAGAAAAATAAAAATCCCCTTTGCTCTTCCTCAAAATGAGCAAAATAAAGCAATAAAATCAATTGCTCCATCACAAAATGAGCAATCCCCCAAAATCCAAAGCAATAAAGAAGGAAAGGAGCTTGAATCCCTGGAACTCTTAGTGTCTCAAAAACCATGGGGTGATCCTCATTACAGGTTAGGTGGCATCAAGTCGGCTTGGCAATGAGGTATCCTTACGCGTGGCATCAAATCTATCACATTAGCGACCTTCTTTTGTACAGATCTATGGCCGCTCTCGGATGAGCTAGCTTATAGGAAAAAGTTATAATTGACTAGTTTGACCTAGCTCATGATGAGAAATGAACAATCATTTCACACACAATTGGTCCTTGAGGAAATTTGAAAACACTAGGACAACCTTAGCATCATGAAGATTTACGAGATTGTAAAATAAGTTTGTTTGAGTCACTAAACTGTCTGAGTCTTTGCAAAATATCCTAGACATTACATTCCATAAAAACATATCCATCACATTATTACACATCATAATATCCATACAATACCATCTATCTATGCCCCTGATTAAGGAATGGAAACAATGATGATCAAGCTAAGTCTAACATACCAATCACCAATAAAGCATAAAGCATTAAACATCATTCCATTTTGCATCCATAAATAAACAAAGACACATAACACAAAATATAATAAAAATCCATGTATATATATATATATATATATATATTTGTGTGTGTGAGTCGCATAGTACAAAATGCCCGTAGGTTGTATACATCAGAGCACTGAGGCTCATAAGCAAAAATACAAAAAGATAAAAAGAGGTAATAAGGCGCTACTAGCTAGCGCCACCATGACCCCTAGGAGGTCCCTATGTTGATGAAGCACCATGAGAGCTAGATGGCCTCTAAGTCCTCGCACTCACCTCGGTCCACTGACTGGCACCCAAAACTGATGAAGAAGGAGGAACAAGGAGAGGGATATAACTCTCATGCAAAGCGCTCTCTAGCATAGCAATGTACTCACCCTGCCTATGGATGGTCCTCAAGTCCACACCCTGGCGAGCCACTCGCTGAGAGATCTGTGCCCTAAGGGAGGCAATAGTCATAGTAGCATCATCCCCAACTAGTCCATGCTGCACCCTATCCAACTCACCCTACAAGTGAGTCACCTCACCATGCAGCCTCATGATCTCTGCATCTCGAGTCGTGATATCATCCACACTCAGTCCACCATGCAGATCGTCCACCTCGCTCTACAGTCGAGCCACCTCACCTTGATACCAAGCCAACTCGCCCTTCACCCGAGTCACCTCCAAGTCTATGAAGAACACAAGCTTATACTGAGAGGGGGGGGGTGAACAGTATAAGACCTCTTTATACTTTTTCCATTATACTTCAAAAAAGTAAAGAAATATACCCAAAGCAATATCAAAGCAATGCACAATATCATCCACAAAGTGACACTAATTTTAACGTGGTTCACCCAGAATGGCTAGGCTACGTCCACAAAACTTTTCTCTAAAAGTTATCTCAAAGTTCTTTGGGAATCCTTCCCAATTACAATGTTTATGAGCCTTGGCCCAAAGGAGATACCTTCCCCCAATCAAAATTTATGAGCCTCTGCTCAAAGGAGATACCTTCCCCCAATCAAAATTTATGAGCCTCTGCTCAAAGGAGATACCTTCCCCTCTGCTCTAGAAATGATCCCTCAGAAGATCAACTTCATCTACCTCTTGCCAGCATGTGGAACTCCTTTCCACCGAAGACCTCCTATCATCAATGCTTAGGCTAAGAGACCTCTGCCTTCTATGATCATGTCCAAAGTAGCTCAGAAATCTATACCAAACATAGTTAGTCGGTCTAGTACAAGTCTTCCTCTGTCTGTCAGATCTATCCAACTCTTGAATAAATAAATCCTCTGCATACAAGCCTTCTCAAAGACTTGCCAAATCTGTCCTCAAGTTCTTCTCATAGAACCAGTGCACCTTTGTCCTCAAGTTCTCTAATAGAACTATCAAACTCAGCTCACAAGTCCTCTACTAGGACCTGTCCAAATCTACTCACAAGTCCCCACCAGAACCTGTCCAAAACTGCTCACAAGTCCCCATCGAAACCTGTCCAAAAACTGCTCACAAGTCCCCAGCAAAACCTGTCCAAAAACTCAGCAAGCTCACCAAGAAAAACTTTCTTAGTAGGAAATCACAAAGTGAATTGTTAGAGACCCAATGTGATTTTTCAAACTCATAGAAGCATAAAGAGAATTGTTAGAGACTCAATATGTTCTATACTCAACTCCCAATCTCAAAACTCAACTCAAATCAACTCAGCTCAATCTCAATCTCAAATCTGAAAACTCAACTCAATATCTGAAATGGATAGGATAGAATGCTTTCTTTCAAGAACATGAAACCCCAAAAATTGCCAACTATGCAAAGAATCACATAACAATGATACTCATGTTCTTTTCACCATCAATTAGGGCTTCAACAACAATTCTCATCAAACAAGGTTCAATCAACACCATTTAACTCAAAACACAACCTTGAAGCATTTCACAATCAACATTAGAAAAGGAAACAAGTAGAACTCCTTTTCTCTCCAATATTGTTTGAACAAAAAGCATCCACCAACTCAAATATCAATAGCACAAAACAACTTTTCAAATCATCAACAAAGAAGTAAGCCCAACACTTTAACCAAGTAAATAATAGCTTGATTATAACCAATTTAATGAAAGCTAATGTCAATCTCAAAGTTGCCCACTTAAGGTTTCACAACTTCACACAAGAAGCAATTCTAACCTTAAAACATCATGCTTTCATTTCCATAATAAACCAAAAGCACTCTCAACATTACAAGAAATATTTATCCCTTATACACCTTATTTCTCCCTTATAGTCTTATCAACAAAAAACTTTATCTCTCATAAGAATGCAATAAGATAATGCAAACAACACTTTCAAAAGAATATTTTATCAAAATAAAGCAAGCTTCAAACTCCTTATAACTCCTAAGCTATTTTTCTCTCTAATAAACTTCCTCCATCCGCAAAATACACTAGCAAAAATTAATTTCGAAAATACCTTGGCCAACACCAAAAATCGTGCTATGGAGAAATTGTGCACGAAATCTAACACCACCCGCTGCGTCCACTTCAACAAAGAAAAATCCTTTCGTGTTATTCAAACACGGAACCTCCCATTCGGGTAGCACGCCAACAGCCTAGCCGCTACTGGTGCGCCAAAGGCATCCAGTGAGGTTTAAACCTCACTCTGTTTCCCTTGTACCTTCTGTGCCAGAGCTAAAATAAACAATAGGACTCCCTGTCTTCTGATGTGAATGACGACGATGAAACCTTACGACGAATACAAAAATGAATGGCGGATATCCAAACAGTGGATCACAAAATTACAGCGAGGAAGAAATCAAACATCAGATCATGAATTCACAGCGAGCAACACTTTTCAAAAATACGGATGGGATGATCTTTGATATTCATCGTTGTTGTACTTCGTATGGCATTGAGAGGGGGGGTGAATCAGTGTGGCATTCCAAAACATGAATTAACAGCTCTAAAAACCATAGCAATTAAAACTTATAAACAAATATAATAATTACAGCAAGAGAACATCACACAACATAGATTTTTAACGAGGTTCACCAAAATGGCTACTCCTCAAAAATAATGACTGCTTGGACTACCATCCAAATCTAACCTCTTGCAAAGCACCAACTTTACAATTTGTTTACCAACACCAACTGGAAGGAGCACCAACCCCTTATTTATCTGCACCAACAGAAAGGAGCACCAACCCCTAATTTGCCAGCACCAATTGGACTTCAATTTTGAATGAAAATGTTTGACAAATACCTTTGTTATTGCAAGACTCTAACTGATCTACTTCACCTTTGCAATCTCTGCACACTTTGCTCTTTCTTGCGGAATCTCTTCACACAATCTGCTGCACTGCTATAGCCAAACTTTGCAATCAACTTTGCCCTTTGCACTCTTTGCACATTCTGCTTTCTCTGCTCACATGCTTTGCACACTCTATGTCGTTCCACACTCTGATATCTGTGTGCATTCACATTATGCACTTCGCTATCATCTCATCGATTCTATGCTATCTACACTTTTACGGCCGCATCTCGCACTTCAACATTCACCCGATGGATACCTAAATCTCCAAATAGCCCCACTTATATACTTGAGATTTTGAGATGAAAACCCTAATAGTAGTCGGCTGATTATGCAAATGCAAACCCTAATCTTGGTCGGCTACAAACCCTAAACATGGTCAATTGCAAACCCTAAATGTGGTCAATTGCAAACCCTAAAATTTGTTAGCCTGCATTGAATGACTTCTGAACTACCTGTCCACTGCATTATTAGATCTAACTGCCTAAGTTGACAACAATGACAAAACTCTTGCAACACTTTGTTCAACAATATCCCCCTTTGGAATTGTTGGCAACACCTGTGTACATTCCTGTAACTCTTCTCCCCCTTTTTCAATAATACCAAAGGGCTGCTGCAGACTCCCCCTGAGTCCATACACACCATTCTCAGAACCACATTGAAATAGTTAGAAAAAATCATGGATATGATCAATAAGATGAACAAATGCACAAATGCCCCCCTTGAGAATTTGATCCCAATGGCTAGTCAAATTTTAGACTATTCTTGGGAATATGTGGCCACTTCAATTCACGCTGTCTTCTGAACCTCAACCCTCTGTTGCTCTGCAATCTCAAACTTGTCCACTAATTTTAGTGAAAGCATACACTGATCATTTAAATATCCAACCTTTTGCTCTGTAATGCAAACAACATCTGCATATACATCTTGAATATTCTCAACAGACTTGAACCTACTGACAGCTGTTTGTCTTTCTCTGATACCAATTGTTGTACTTAGTATGGCACTGAGATGGGGGGTGAATCAGTGTAGCATTCCAAAACATGAATTAACAACTATACAAACCACAACAGTTAAAACTTATAAACAAATATAATAAGTACAGCAAGAGAACATCACACAACATAGATTTTTAACGAGGTTCACCAAAATGGCTACTCCTCAAAAATAATGACTGCTTGGACTACCATCCAAATCTAGCCTCTTGCAAAGCACCAACTTTACAATTTTTTTACCAGCACCAACTGGAAGGAGCACCAACCCCTTATTTATCTGCACCAATAGAAAGGAGCACTAACCCCTAATTTGCCAGCACCAACTGGACTTCAATTTTGAATGAAAATGTTTGACAAATACCTTTGTTATTGCAAGACTCTAACCGATCTACTTCACCTTTGCAATCTCTGCACACTCTGCTCTTTCTTGCGCAATCTCTTCACAAAATCTGTTGCACTGCTACAGCCAAACTTTGCAATCAACTTTGCCCTTTGCGCACTCTGCACATTCTGCTTTCTCTGCTCACATGCTTCGCATACTCTATGTCATTCCACATTCTGCTCTCTGTGTGCATTCACATTATGCACTTCGTTATCATCTCGTTGATTCTATGCTATCTATGCTTTTACGGCCACATCTCTCACTTCAACATTCACCCGATGGATACCTAAATCTCCAAATAGCCCCGCTTATATACTTGAGATTTTGAGATGAAAACCCTAATAGTAGTCGGCTGATTATGCAAATGCAAACCCTAATCTTGGTCGACTGCAAACCCTAAACATGGTCAGCTACAAACCCTAAATGTGGTCAATTACAAACCCTAAAATCTGTCGCCTGCATTGAATGACTTCTGAACTACCTATCCACTGCATTATTAGATCTAACTGCCTGAGTTGACAACAATGACAAAACTCTTGCAACACCTTGCTCAACAATCATGGGAGATTTATATGCATATTTCCCATAAACTCTTGACGTCGGCGAGGAGTTTAACATGTCGGCAGAGGTCTTGGCTAGTGCCCACAAACTTAGAACATAGTGCCATCAAAGTTACGACATTTGCGCCATGGGTTAGGAGAACCCAATGCAAACAAATATTTATTTAAAAATAATTAAAAGGAACCTTAAAAAGGTTTTTAATTATTTAAATAAATACTTCCTCCTGGACCCAAATGCATTAAACTAATGCATCCACCTGTAATATTTAAACTTGCCAACTTGGGGTTTACAAAATACCTTTGAAACTGTCATGTCGTAACCTTCATCAAAACAAATTGTTTGACATCAAATCAAATTCCTTCAAGAGCTTCTTGACATCAATGACAACTTATACACTTGAGCATAGGCAATGTACCCAAAGTACCCAAAATTGCAAACAATCTCCCCCTTTGTCATTGATGGCAAACCTTTACTGAAAACACTTCTCAAGAGCCAAAACTAAAACCAACTGTGCTAACAACTGACCAACTGTGCCCACAACTGAGAATCTTTATTTTAATTTTTGCTCCCCCTGACTTGAAGCTCTCCTCTTCACTTTGAAGCTCTCCCCCTTACTCATATCTCTCCCCCTTTGTCATCAATGGCAAAGGGTCACCTTTGGGGCTCGAGACTAAGAATGAGCCTCTTAGCTTAGTCCCTCCCCCACCTCCTGATGAGGTGATTAATTCAGGGTTGGGAGTAAAACTCCCATTAAGCATCGATCATCATCAGTGTCTATAACTTTCTTGTCGGGCCTTCTCTTGAACTCTTTGCCCATATTCCTGTTCTTGTCACTGCTTCTTTTTCTTGTTCTCATCCCTCGTTCTTGTCCATGCCTTGATCCTTGGACCCGATCATGTCATTGTTCCTGTTCTTGTATTCTAGAATTTCAGCTCTACACCGTCTCGATTATGTGACCTTCATTGTTGCACTTGAAACACTTGACGATGTTGTTTCTCCGAGGTAAACCTGATCTTTGAATCCACCGCTTCGACCAAACCTATTCTCGACCAAACCTGTTATGGCCAAACCCGTTACGGCCAAACCTCGTTTCCGACCAAACCCGTTCCGCCAAACCTCGTCCCGACCAAACCCGTTCCGACCAAACTCGTTCCTCGTTATTTGCCTTGTAATAAACCGCCTTGTGCCCAAACCGTTGACAAGAGTAGAAATACCCTTGAAAGTAACTAGCACTTCTAAAACTGTCATTTACCTTCTTCACTTGAGCCATGCAATGTGAAGCCATGTGACCAAACCTGTGACAAGCAAAACATCTGCCAAACTTTCCTTTATTTGACCTCTTAGGTTCTGAAAACCTTTTCTTCTCATTCTGAATTTTGTTTTCTATTTCTGTGCATCTATCATTCAAGGAATCCTTTTCTGAAATACTTTCCTCATCATAACTCTCTTCCTTTTGGAGTCTCTTACTAGACTCTCCAACTTGTTCCTTGTGTGGCTTAACAAAACCAAGGCATGTTTTATCTGTTGTCTTTCTTTGACCTTTGATGAGTGACTTAACCTTTTTGGAGCTATCTTGGAACCTGTAAAGCTTATCCTTGTACTCTTTAGTTTCCTCTTTCAAAGAAGCCATTGTTTGTTCTAACTCACTATACTCAAGAACCTTAGACTCTAACTCATCCTTGAGTTCCTGTGTCTTAGCTATAGAGAAGTCAAGACTTTCTATAAGATCGTCTCTCTCCATACAACATTCATCTAACTTATCCTTGAGTCTAGCATTCTTCTTTCTTTCCTTTTTCAAAGCACTAAGAGCACTAATAAGTTCACCTTTAAGATCTACTTCACCTTTCTCTATATCTTCCTCTATTTGTTTGCTTTTTGAATCATCAAAGCCTTTTTCAGATTTCTTATTACTAGAGGTGCTACCCTTTTCAAAAACCATACATGCATCTTCCTTATAGTTTTTTGAAGCATCCTCATACATACTAGAAACCAAATCATTATTTGTGCAATCATCCTCAAGGTGACCAAAGTTTCCACATCTAAGACATTTCATGATAATGAATCTATGTTTCGGTTCTTCCTCTTTTTCTGATATGAGAAACATCTCATTTTCATCATCACTTGAAGAACTTTCACTATCACTACTAGAACACTTACTTGCTTTTTCTAGGTAGAAACTCTTCTTGTGCTTGTGAGAATACCTCTTTCCTTGATTGCTATGCTCATCTTTGTTTTTCCTATGATGCTTGTGCTTTTCAGAATCCTTGCTCTTAGAATCCTGTTTATCTTCATCACTTTCATTCTTGGGAACAATACAGTCAGTAGCATAATGACCAAACTTTCCACAATTGAAACATCTTACATTTTTCATACTTTTGTGCTTTCTAGAAAACTTGCATTTCTTGCTGTAATATGCCTCTTCATCACTAGAAGACTCATGACTATCTTGAAGCTGTTTACCCTTGGATTTCTTGGTAGCCTTGAAAGCTGCCTCTTTCTTGACATCAACCTTCACTTGAGTTCTCAACTCAAATGCTACAAGTATACTATGGAGCTCATCCTTTTTCAACTTATCCAAATATTTAGCTTCCTCAATAGCAGAAATATTTTCACTAAATCTATTAGGAAGAGATCTTAAAATCTTATCACAAACATCATTTTTAGCAAGCTCAAGACCTAAGTCTTTCATGGAGTTAACAACCTCATCCATACGAAACATGTAGTCACTAATATTTTCATCATAATTCATATTGAGTTGTTCAAACATACCTTTGAAGTGTCTCAATTTGGCCTTTCTGACATTTGTATCACCTATATGAACCACCTTCAACTGATTCCACATTTCACTAGCTGTCTTGCAGTGAATCACTTTGGTGAGATCTGATTTCTATAAGCCTTTCAGGATTGCATTCATTGCTTTTGAATTGCTGTGATGTAGGAACCTTTCTTCTTTAGTATTAGGACCATGTTCAGGAATAGTGTACTCATCTTCAATCACTTCCCAAACCTCATTCCCAAGTGCCATTAGATGAACCTTCATCCTTGCACTCCAAAGACCAAAATTTGACCCATCAAGAATAGGTGTTGCATTTCCACTTGAATGATCCATTGTGTTCTTTACTAGCTTTTCCTTCAAGCTCTTAAACTTTCCGAAGGCACCGGCTCTGATACCAATTGAAGAACACAAGCTTATACTGAGAGGGGAGGGGTGAATAGTGTAAGACCTCTTTATACTTTTTCCATTATACTTCAAAATAGTAAAGCAATATACCCAAAGCAATATCAAAGCAATGCATAATATCATCCACAAAGTGACACCAATTTTAATGTGGTTCACCCAGAATGGCTGGGCTACGTCCACAAAACTTTTCTCTAAAAGTTATTTCAAAGTTCTTTGGGAATCCTTCCCAATTACAATGTTTATGAGCCTCGGCCCAAAGGAGATACCTTCCCCCAATCAAAATTTATGAGCCTCTGCTCAAAGGAGATACCTTCCCCCAATCAAAATTTATGAGCCTCTGCTCAAAGGAGATACCTTCCCCTCTGCTCTGGAAATGATCCCTCAAAATATCAACTGCCTCTACCTCTTGCCAGCACGTGGAACTCCTTTCCACCAAATACCTCTTGTCCTTAATGCTTAGCCTAAGAGACCTATGCCTTCTATGATCACGTCCACAGTAGCTCAGCAATCTGTACCAAACATAGTCAGTCAGTCTAGTACAAGTCTTCCTTTGTCTGTCAGATCTGTCCAACTCTTGAACAAATCAATCCTCTGCATACAAGCCTTCTCAAAGACTTGCCAAATATGTCCTCAGGTTCTTCTCATAGAACCAGTGCACCTCTATCCTCAAGTTCTCTAATAGAACTATCAAACTTAGCTCATAAGTCCTCTACTAGGACCTGTCCAAATCTTCTCACAAGTCCCCACCAAAACCTGTCCAAAACTGCTCACAAGTCCCCATCGGAACCTGTCCAAAAACTGCTCACAAGTCCCTACCGGAACCTATCCAAAAACTCAGCAAGCTCACCAAGAAAAAATTTCTTAGTAGGAAATCACAAATTGAATTGTTAGAGACCCAATGTGATTTATCAAACTCATAGAAGCATAAAGAGAATTGTTAGAGACTCAATATGTTCTATACTCAACTCCCAATCTTAAAACTCAACTCAAATCAACTCAGCTCAATCTCAATCTCAAATCTGAAAACTCAACTCAATATCTGAAATGGATAGGATAGAATGCTTTCTTTCAAGAACATGAAACCCCAACAATTGCCAACTATGCAAAGAATCACATAACAATGATACTCATGTTCTTTTCACCATCAATTAGGGCTTCAACAACAATGCTCATCAAACAAGGTTCAATCAACACCATTTAACTCAAAACACAACCTTGAAGAATTTCATAATCAACATTAGAAAAGGAAACAAGTAGAACTCCTTTTCTCTCCAATATTGTCTGAACAAAAAGCATCCACCAACTCAAATCTCAATAGCACAAAACAATTTTTCAAATCATCAACAAAGAAGTAAGCCCAACACTTTAACCAAGTAAAGAGTAGCTTGATTATAACCAATTTAATGAAAGCTAATGTCAATCTCAAAGCTGCCCACTTAAGGTTTCACAACTTCACACAAGAAGCAATTCTAACCTTAAAACATCATGCTTTCATTTCCATAATCAACCAAAAGCACTCTCAAAATTACAAGAAATATTTATCCCTTATACACCTTATTTCTCCCTCATAGTCTTATCAACAAAAAACTTTATCTCTCATAAGAATGCAATAAGATAATGCAAACAACACTTTTAAAAGAATATTTTATCAAAATAAAGCAAGCTTCAAACTCCTTATAACTCCTAAGCTATTTTTCTCTCTAATAAACATCCTCCATCCGCAAAATACACTAGCAAAAATTAATTTCAAAAATACCTTGGCCAACATCAAAAATCGTGCTATGGAGAAATTATGCACGAAATCTAACACCACCCGTTGCGTCCACTTCAACAAAGAAAAACCCTTTCACGTTATTCGAATGCGGAACCTCCCATTTGGGTAGCGCGCCAACAGCCTAGCCGCTATCGGTGTGCCAAAGGCGTCCGGTGAGGTTTAAACCTCACTCTATTTCCCTTGTACCTTCTGTGCCAGAGCTAAAATAAACAACAGGCCTCCCTATCTTCTGACGTGAATGACAACGATGAAAACTTATGGCGAATACAAAAATGAACGGTGGATATCCGAACAGTAGATCACAAAATTACAGCAAGGAAGAAATCGAACATCAGATCATGAATTCACAACGAGCAACACTTTTTGAAAATGCGGATGGGATGATCTTTGATCTTCATCGTGGGAGATTTATATGCATATTTCCCATAAAATCTTGACATCGACGAGGAGTTTAACACGTCGGTGGAGGTCTTGGCTAGCGCCCACAAACTTAGAACATAGCACCATCAAAGTTAAGACATTTGCGCCATGGGTTAGGAGAACCCAATGCAAACAAATATTTATTTAAAAATAATTAAAAGGAACCTTAACAAGGTTTTTAATTATTTAAATAAATACTTCCTCCTGGACCCAAATGCATTAAACTAATGCATCCACCTGTAATCTTTAAACTTGCCAACTTGGGGTTTACAAAAGACCTTTGAAACTGTCATGCCGTAACCTTCATCAAAACAAATTGTTTGACATCAAATCAAATTCCTTCAAGAGATTCTTGACATCAATGACAACTTATACACTTGAGCAAAGGCAATGTACCCAAAGTACCCAAAATTGCCAATAGTCTAGACTATCTCGCTCAGCCTAGAGAATACCCCACTCCTCCTTCGTATGGTGAGGAGATCTCCCTTACCATCACCCCCATATCCCTCACCTCCATCACCTCCCTAGCATCAATCACCTCCTTGGTCTCCATCATCACCCTGGCCTCCATCATCCCCCTCCTCACTATCCTCGTGCTCTACATCTACCTCAGGCTGCTACAACTCTGGGGTAGACTACCTCCTACCACCACTCCCTTAGTGGTTCTTAGCTTGCCTAAGATCTTGGTCACTAGTGTCTGGATCATCCCCACTAACTACATAATCCATAGCCTAGCTCGATATCCATGGAGGCTACATCGCAAACCAAGCATCAAACTCTATAGTCGTGCCAACATCATCTAAATCAAGCACCTCAATAATTAGATTATTGGATGCATCATCCATAGTCTAAAAATTAAGATTCAAAGGTAGTCCTAGCTCATCGCCTCACTACATGTACATAATTGGATCATAGGGAACCCCCTGAACCAACCCAAACTATCTCTAAACTTGAGATAATTGGATGTACTCCATCTATCGAGTGTGGCTACCCATCAACAATTGCCCTCATAAGATAGCGAAGCTTAGCAACATCCCTCTCCCAAGCTAGGCCCCTCCATGGGTGCCAACACATAAAGTCCCTAGTCAATCCACTTAGGTTGTCCTTGTAAGTAGTAGCCTCAACTATAGGGTGCGTGGGAGAAGACTCCTCACTAAGTAGCCATCAATATGTGTGAGGAGCTATATGATCAGAAGCACATGGAAGTCCCACAGGGCAGCCCACAAGAATGTGCTCCCATGATTTAAAGAAATAAATTACAAATAAGGCCCTTATGCCCCTGCCTCTTCACCTCATATAACTCAATGTAAACCTGGAAAAGAAGAGTGGGTGCCCATGCCAATCTCTATGGATCTGACATCAGCTGAAGAACAATAGATACCTGGTTCCATGGGATCCTCGATTCCATGCTATTAGGCAACACAATGTTACTCAGAATGTACATCAAAAATGTAGGAACTGCAGCCAACCTCTCATCCTTGAACAAGTCAAGGTAAGCAATACCACCCTTGTTGTAGTCTACATCCTAAAGATCTCCAAATATAGGTTTGAGTACCTCCTCCTTGTCATGACCCACCCTCACTAGTGGACCCTCGATAGGCACTCAAAAAATATGATAGATGTCCTCCAAAGTAACAGTGAGCTCCCTTGTAGGAAGCTGAAATGAACCCCTGTCTGGGTCCCATATCTCAATTAGAGTGGATAGGAGTGCCTCTTTTGCTCTAACAGTAGCGAACCACCCACAACCATCCAGACCCACTGCCTCCAAAAACTCCCAATCATCGTGACTCAAGGCTTTGCGCACCTTGGAAATGGTGTGAGCCCATCTGAGTTTAGCATCTAGAAGATTCACCTGGGGCAAAAACAAAAAATACATTAGGTCAACAAAAAAAACCAAAAAAAGAACAATAAAACAAAAACATGCATAAAAAAAGAAAAAAAAACTTTCAACCTACCCTTAGCAAGGTAGTATAAAGAAAAAAACAGAAGTTGCAAAAACAAAACGCATCCCAGATTACATTCCACAAATAAAAAACAAATAAAACATTCGAACATTTCAAAACAAAAAATATATATATAAAAAATAAAATATTTTCAACCTGCCCTAGCACGATAGTAAAAAAAGAAAAAAAATCATGCATCTTAGATTACACTGCACTGTACAAAAACAAGTAAAACATTCAAACATTTCAAAAAAAAATATTCAACCTACCCTAGCACGGTAGTAAAAATAAATAAAAAATTATTTTCCAACCCCACTTAATGATTAAAAAAAGAGAGGAAGAACACCAACAAAACAAAAAAACACACAACAAGCAAGCAAACAGAAATAAAACAACACTTCCTGGGCAAAACAAAAAAAAATACAACAAGCAAGCAAACAAAAATAAAACCTACCACTGCCACTCCCTTCATCGACCTCCATCTCACTCATTGGATCAAAGCAACTCAACAAATTCCAACTGGCAAATAATAATGAAGGAAAATAACAGTCCAACCTATTTATAGGTGCTTTTTGTGGCAAAAACTGCACATTCGTGTTTTGCGAAGCACATAAAATCCTAGACCCGAGATTCATGGCTGCAAATGCGGAAACATAGTTCAGACACCACAGAACCGTGCTCCCCCGGTTTAAAAAAAAAAAGAGAAAAAAATAAACATAAAATCACCAACAAATTCATCATCATCATCAATCACATCATCTAGTGAACCTTGTATTTAGTGGATTACCCTATACACCTAGCGGTTGCAATGACTAGAAATCCATGCAATATGATCATATGGGTAGCTCACCATAAGGAAATATATTTATATTATTCCAACTACGTACCTCAATCATTGATTTTGGTTGTGTTAAATCAAATTTGCATAGGGTAATCCAACCCCTTTCGTTGGGTCAAAATCAGAAAACAATCAAATCAATTTTGGTATCATCAGAAACCACATGCGCTGGCTCTGATGCAAATGAGTGACTAACAACAGTGAGACTCATGAGCTCACATATGTGGAAAATAATTTCACCACAACATTTTGCTCGTCAACAAACCAAAAAGCAAATTTGCAAAAACATAAACAATCCCAAAACTTGGGGCATCAAGTTGGTCATCACATCCAAAATATTCAATCATCCACATCATTTCATCATCTACCTTTGGTCAATTGGCTCATGGGTTTCATTATTTTCCCATTTTCTAATTGTGGGGGTAATCCAAAATTAAAATTTTCAAGTCATTCATTCCTTGCATCGAGAAGGTATGAGATTATTTCTCCATCCAAATAAAGTCAGGTTTCATTGGTTTTTGCACTGCATCATGTTTCACACAAATCAGTACAAAAAGGGGCAGTTGTAGACACCAAAATTCAGCACCCACAAAACCACATATGCCATCCCACCCCAAAATTCAACATAATAAAATTATATACCTAAGTGCCAACTTAGGGATATGAAACCTTACACATTATCCTATTTTCCATATTTGTTAAATCTAGAAAATCACCCTAGGATACCCTACCTACCCCCTATACATGTGTCTTAGACACCTCACCCAACATCCATGCCACATCTCATCCACTCTTGTCCTCCTTGTCCCTTCACATGGGGCAGAATCCCAAATACTTGTTCACATTCATCCATCTAGAAACAATCAGCTTCTTTGGTTAATAATGCATGCAATGGTTTGGCAATATTACTAAAATATTTAATGAATCACTGGTAGTATCCAACAGAGCCTAAGAAACTTTGAACATCTCTTTATTTTTTAGGGGTAGGTAGTTCTCTAATGACTTCTATATTTATTTCATCTACCTTTATCCCCTCAATAGAGATGTGATGTCTTAAGACTATTCCCTATGTCATTAAAATGAAGCATTTTTCATTACTCAAGGACATGTTGGTCTCTTGGAAATTTTGGAGTACTCTCTTTAGATTTACTATAACTTATTTGAAACTTTCACCATAAATGGTGAAATCATCCATGTAAACTTCTACAGTCTCTCCCACCAGGTCTGCATTTGGAAGCGCACAAATGCAGTCATGCATTTGTAAAACCTCAAATATAGGCCTATGTTTGATCCCCAAAGCCCAAAAATATTTCCAAGACATCCTGAAAGACTAAAAAACATCACAAAACCAACACATCAACTCATCTATGCATCAATAACATCATCTCATTTTATCTTATCATAAATTTGATCAATTTGGTAACCCAATTTTTGAATGCGACTGTGTTCAACAAAATTTGCTCAAGGAACTCATCAAACCCTCTTCGTAGGATCATAAAAGTGTAAACCTTTACAAATTGTAAATTGGTATGTACTATGCCATTAAGAAATGGGTCCACTATTAACCCTCAATGGTTAGTTCATCTACCACAACGAAATTGCTCATAATTTTACAAAAAACAAAGTTTCGACAATGCATGCCCACTCCAAACTTAGGGCAATCAACATTGATTTCATTTCCAATATTTGCACCATCAAATCACATCATTCAACCATCCAAATCTATCAAGCGGATTGTGGGTTTCATCTATTTTATCCTTCAACCATTCATTCTTGAGTGGGTAAGCAAAAAGAAATTTTTTGAAGAGTCATTTGACCCTCATGTCGGGGCAACAAAATCGGTCAATCCCTCCATCCAATAAAGCCAAGTATCTCTTATTTTTGCACCACATTGTGTCTTGTGTAATACGATAAAAAAAGGGTATATGTAGACACAAAATCCTAAAACCCCATAAAACCCATCCATAACCTAACCTTTCATAATAAAATAATATACCTAAGTTTTAAATTAGACATAATTTCCTACACATTAATTTACTTTCTAGATTTTAAAAAATTGGAAAATATCCCCTAGGATACCCTGTCTCTCTACTAGAAATGTGTCCTAACCACCACTACCCCTACACTTTCCACATCTCACACACCTCACTCCACTCTCACCTACCCATATGCCACCACTTCACCTAACTGAGACACCTTGGGTGACTCACTCTAACTGCTCAAGATAGGTGGCTGCCTAGTCCCTACCACTTGGCAACCCTAGCTTTCCACCTATCCTTTCCCCCCTCATATCCCAAAATCCCATAAAGGCACCACAATTTGACTAAAAAAGAGACTGAAAACATATTGTCCCACTTCCCAAATCACACCAAGAGGACATCAACTTTCCTGGAGGTCGAGCCATCAAATTCGAGGAGCCATCCTAAGTCTTCTACCATTCAGTTCAAAACATAAAACAACATTTACATAGAGGTAAACATGGCTCCATTTTTATCAAATGTATATCTATCTTTGACCAGCCAAAAATGTAGTTATGTAGCTCCAAAACATGGCTCTGTATTTTTTCAGCCCCAAACATTCTCCCGTGTTTGCTCAAGAACAAATTTAGCTATCGATAGACTCAAATCAGACAAGTAAAACAACAAGGTATTTTATTTCATTGCATTCTATTTTCTACACATTTGATATATTCTATAAGAATTTACAGTAGGGTTTTATGGTTTTTTATCCATATCAAAATGGGCCTAACATCGTGGAGGTCTTTCATTTGCTACTAATCCCTCTTTCTTTTTTGCATTCATACATGTGTAGGTGATAGGTTTTCTAAGAGCTTTTGAAGCAAGGATACCAAAGCCCATATAACATCTTAATTGGAGTAAAAGGAGATCATTGACACCACCTTAATTGTGACTTGAAAAAAGGAGTTTCCCCTTTTTTGTCTATTGTATTATAAAAGAGCAAATATTGTAATCATACCCTTGTACATTTAGGTCAAAAAGCATTGTAAAAAGGAGACCAAGGCTCCACTAGTTTAATACAAAATAAATTATTTTTGTTGCAATAGCTTGTTCTTGTCTTGTCATTTTTTGGTGTCATATTAATTTTCTTACACATACCATGGTGTCTGGTCATCTAGAGCAAAGAGATGCTCATCCAAAAATGCATCCTCAATTGTAGTGTTGTCCTTTGAAAATTAATTTGGATAAAAAATATGCAACCACATTATCTCTTTCAAGTTTGTTTACAATGTTTACATCAAATTCCTATAGGAGTAAAATCCATCTAATAACCCTACCACTTATGGTTGTCTTGTTCATCAAGTATTTGATGGCTGCATAATCTGTATGCACAAAAATTTTATCGCTTGTGATATAATGGAAAAATATATTAATAGCATGTACAACTGCAAGGAACTCTTTCTCTATGATGGTGTAATTTAATTCAACGCTCATGAGGTTTTTAATGAAATAATAAATAGCATATGCTTTATTTTCTTCCTTATATCCTAGTGTTGCCCCTATAGCATTGTTAGATGCATCCACATGGAATGGGAGGTCCCAATACCTCTAAGCACGAGAGCAGTTGTCAATTTTTATTTTAATATTTAAAATACTTGTTCACATTCATCCATATAGAAACAATTGGCTTCTTTGGTTAATAATGCATGCAATGGTTTGGCAATATTACTTAAATATTTAATGAAGCACTGGTAGTATCCAACAGAGCCTAAGAACCTCTAAACATCTCTTTATTTTTTAGGGGTAGGTAGTTCTCTAATTACTTCTATATTTCTTTCATCTACCTTTATCCCCTCAGTAGAGATGTGATGTCTTAAGACTATCCCCTATGTCATTAATATGAAGCCTTTTTCATTACTCAAGGATAGGTTGGTCTCTTGGCAATTTTGGACTACTCTCTTTAGATTTACTATAAATTCTTTGAAAATTTCACCATAAATGGTGAAATTATCCATGTAAACTTCTATAGTCTCTCCCACTAGGTCTGCATTGGGAAGCGTACAAATGCAGTCCTGCATTTGCAAAACATCAAACACAGACCTATGTTTGATCCCAAAAGCCAAACAATATTTCCAAGACATCCCAAAATGCTATAAAACATCACAAAACCAACACATCAACTCATCTATGCATCAATCACATCATCCCATTTTATATTATCATAAATTTGATCAATTTGGCAACCCAATTTTTGAATGCGACTACGTTCAACAAAATTTGCTCAAGGAACTCATCAAACCCTCTTTGTAGGGTCGTAAAAGTGTAAACCTTTACAAATTGTAAATTGGCATGCACTATGCCATTAAGAAATGGGACCACTATGAACCCTCAATGGTTAGTCCATCTACCATAATGAAATTGCTCATAATTTTACCAAAAGCAAAGTTTTGACAATGCATGCCCACTCCAAACTTGGGGCAATCAACATTGATTTTCACTTCCAATATTTGCACCATCACATCACATCATTCAACCATACAAATATATCAAGTGGCTTGTGGATTTCATCTATTTTATCCTTGACCCATTTGTCACTTGAGGGGGTAAGCCAAAAGCAATTTTTCCAAGAGTCATTTGACCCTCATGTCGGGGTAACAAAATAGGTCAATCCCTCCATCCAATAAAGCCATGTATCTCTTATTTTTGCACCATGTTGTGTCTTGCATAATTCAGTACAAAAAGAGGCATCTGTAAACACAAAATCCTAACACCCCATAAAAACCATCCATAACCTAACCTTTCATAATAAAATAATATGCCTAAATTTTAACTTAGGCATAATTTCCTATACATTAATCTATTTTCTAGATTTTAAAAATTTGGAAAATACCCCCTAGGATACCCTGTCTATCTACTGGACATGTGTCCTAACCACCACTACCCCTACCCTTTCCACATCTCACACACCTCACTCCACTCTCACCTACCCATATGCCACCACTCCACCTAACTGAGACACCTTGGGTGACTCACTCTAACTGCCCAAGATAGGTGGTTGCCTAGTCCCTACCACTTGGCAACCCTAGCTTTCCACCTATCCTTTCCCCCTCATCTCCCAAAATCCTATAAAGGCACCACCATTTGACTAAAAAAAGAGACTAAAAATATATTTTCCCACTTCCCAAATCACACCAGGAGGACATCAACTTTCCTGGACGTCAAGCCATCAAATTCAAGGAGCCATCCTAAGTCTTCTACCATTTAGTTCGAAATTCAAAACTACATTTACATAGAGGAAAATGTGGCCCCATGTTTATCAAATGCATCTCTATGTTTGACCAACCAAAAATACAGTTATGTAGCTCCCAAACATGGCTTTGTATTTGATCAGCCCCAAATGTGGTCCCGTATTTTCTCAAGAATAGATTTAGCTATCAATAGACTCAAATCAGATAGGTAAAACAACAAGGTATTTTCTTTCATTGCATTCTATTTTATACACATTTGATACATTTTGTAAGCATTTACAGTAGGGTTTTGTGGTTTTTTATCCATATCAAAATGGGCCTCACACCGTGGAGGCCCTTCATTTGCTACTAATCCCTCTTTCTTGTTTGCATTCATACATGTGTAGGTGATAGGTTTCTGAAGAGTTGTTGAAGCAAGGATTGTTTGCAAGGATACCAAATCCCATCTTACATCTTGATTAGAGTAAAAGGAGATAATTGGAACCACCTTCATTGTGACTTTCAAAAAGGGATTTCCTCTTTTTTGTCTATTGTATTATAATATAGCAAATATTGTAATCATACCCTTGTACATTTAGGTAAAAAAGAATTGTAAAAAGGAGACCAAGGCTCCACCAGTTTAATACAAAATCAATTATTTTTATTGCAATAGCTTGTTATTGTCTTGTCATTTTTTTGGTGTCATCTTCATTTTCTTACAAATACCATTGTGTATGGTCATCTAGAGCAAAGAGATGCTCATCCAAAAATGCATCCTCAATTTTAGTGTTGTCCTATGAAATTAATATGGATAAAAAATTTGCAACCACATTATCTCTTTCAAGTTTGTTTACAATGTTTACATAAAATTTCTATAGGAGTAAAAGCCGTCTAATAACCCTACCACTTATGGTTGGCTTGTTCATAAAATATTTTATGGCTACATAATCTATATGCACAAAAAATTTATAGCTTGTGATATAATGGCAAAATATATTAATAGCATGTACAACTGCAAGGAACTCTTTCTCTATGATGGTGTAATTTAATTCAATGCTCATGAGGTTTTTACTGAAATAATAAAGGGCATATGCTTTATTTTATTCCTTCTATCCTAGTGTTGCCCCTATAGCATTGTTAGATACATCTACATGGAATGGGAGGTTCCAATTTAGACCTCTAAGGATGGGAGCAGTTGTTAATTTTTATTTTAATATTTAAAATACTTGTTTACATTCATCCATCTAGAAACAATCGACTTCTTTTGTTAATAATGCATGCAATGGTTTACTAATACTACTAAAATATTTAATGAAGCACTAGTAGTATCCAACAGAGCCTAAGAAACTCTGAACATCTCTCTATTTTTTAGGGGTAGGTAGTTTTCTAATGACTTCTATCTTTCTTTCATCTACATTTATCCCCTCAATAGAGATGTGATGTCTTAAGACTATCCCCTCTATCATTAACATGAAGCATTTTTTATTACTAAAGGATAGGTTGGTCTTTTGGAAATTTTGGAGTACTCTCTTTAGATTTACTATAGCTTCTTTGAAACTTTCACCACAAATGGTGAAATCATCCATGTAAACTTCTACAATCTCTCCCACCAGGTCTACATTTGGAAGCACACAAATGCAGTCCTGCATTTGCAAAACCTCAAACACGGGCCTATGTTTGATTCCAAAAGCCCAAAAATATTTCCAATACATCCCAAAAGGCTGCAAAACATCACAAAAACAACACATCAACTCATATATGCATCAATCACATCATCCCATTTTATCTTATCATAAATTTGATCAATTTGGTAACCCAATTTTTGAATGCGAATGAGTTCAAAAAACATTTCTCAAGGAACTCATCAAACCCTCTCCGTAGGGTTGTAAAAGTGTAAACCTTTACAAATTGTAAATTGGTATGCACTATGCCATTAATAAATGGTTCCACTATGAACCCTCAATGGTTAGTCCATCTACCACAATGAAATTTCTCATAATTTTACCAACAACAAAGTTTCGACAACGCATGCCCACTCCAAACTTAGGACAAGCAACATTGATTTCATTTCCAATATTTGCACCATCACATCACATCATTCAACCATCCAAATCTATCAAGTGGCTTGTGGTTTTCATCTATTTTATCCTTCACCCATTCATCACTTGAGGGGGTAAGCCGAAAGTAATTTTTCCAAGAGTCATTTGACCCTCATGTCGGGGCAACAAAATTAGTCAATCCCTCCATCCAATAAAGCTAGGTATCTCTTATTTTTGCACCACATTGTGTCTTGCATAATATGGTACAAAAATGGGTATCTGTAGACACCAAATACTAACACCCAATAAAACCCATCCATAACCTAACCTTGCATAATAAAATAATATACCTAAGTTTTAACTTAGGTATAATTTCCTACACATTAATTTATTTTCTAGATTTAAAAAAATGGGAAAATATCACCTAGGATACCATGTCTCTCTAATGGAAATGTGTCCTAACCACCACTACCCCTACCATTTCCTCATCTCACACACCTCACTCCACTCTAACATACCCATATGCCACCACTTCACCTAACTGAGACACCTTGGGTGACTCACTCTAACTTCTCAAGATAGGTGGTTGCCTAGTACCTACCACTTGGCAACCCTAGCTTTGCACCTATCCTTTCCTACCTCATATCATAAAATTATATAAAGGCACCACCATTTGACTAAAAAAAGAGACTAAAAACATATTATCCCACTTCCCAAATCACACCAGGAGGACATCAACTTTCTTGGAGGTTGAGCCATCGAATTCAAGGATCCATACTAAGTCTTCTACCATTCAGTTCAAAATGCAAAACTGTATTTACATAGAGGCAAACGTGGCTCCATATTTTTAAAATGCATATCTATGTTTGACCAGCCAAAAATACAACTATGTAGCTCCCAAAAATGGATCTGTATTTGATCAGCCCCAAACGTGGTCCCGTGTTTGCTGAGGAACAAATTTAGCTATCGACAGACTCAAATCAGACAAGTAAAACAACAAGGTATTTTATTTCATTGCATTCTATTTTCTACACATTTGATATATTTTGTAAGCATTTATAGTAGAGTTTTGTGGTTTTGTATCCATATCAAAATGGGCCTAACATCATGGAGGTCTTTCATTTGCTACTAATCCCTCTTTCTTGTTTGCATTCATACATGTGTAGGTGATAGGTTTCTGAAGAGTTGTTGAAGCAAGGATGGATTCCAAAGCCCATCTAACATCTTGATTTGAGTAAAAGGAGATCATTGGCACCACCTTCATTATGACTTGCAAAAAGGGGTTTCCCATTTTTTGTCTATTGTATTATAAAAGAGCAAATATTGTAATCATACCCTTGTACATTTAGGTCAAAAAGCATTGTAAAAAGGAGACCAAGGCTCCACCAGTTTAATACAAAATAAATTCTTTTTATTGCAATAGCTTGTTCTTGTCTTGTCATTTTTTTGGTGTCATATTCATTTTATTACACATACCATGGTTTCTGGTCATCTAGAGCAAAGAGATGTTCATCCAAAAGTGCATCCTCAATTGTAGTGTTGTCCTCTGAAATTAATCTGGATAAAAAATATGTAACCACATTATCTCTTTCAAGTTTGTTTACATCAAATTACTATAGGAGTAAAAGCCATATAATAACCCTACCACTTATGGTTGGCTTTTTCATCAAGTATTTGATGGATGTATATTATGTATGCACAAAAATTTTATAGCTTGTGATATAATGACAAAATATATTAATAGCATGTACAACTGCAAGGAAATATTTCTTTGTGATGGTGTAATTTAATTCAACGATCATGAGGTTTTTACTGAAATAATAAATGGCATATGCTTTATTTTCTTCCTTCTATCCTAGTGTTGCCCCTATAGCGTTGTTAGATGCATCTGCATAGATATGGAATGGGAGGTCCCAATTTGGACCTCTAAGCATGGGAGCAGTTGTCAGTTTTTATTTTAATATTTGAAATGCTTGTTCACATTCATCCATCTAGAAAAACTCGACTTCTTTGGTTAATAATGCATGCAATGGTTTGGCAATCTTACTAAAATATTTAATGAAACACTGGTAGTATCTAGTAGAGCCTAAGAAACTCTAAATATCTCTCTATTTTTTAGGGGTAGGTAGTTTTCTAATGACTTCTATCTTTCTTTCATCTACCTTTATCCCCTCAATAGAGATGTGATGTCCTAAGACTATCCCCTCTATCATTAACATGAAGCATTTTTCATTACTCAAGGATAGGTTGGTCTCTTGGCAATGTTGGAGTACTCTCTTCAGATTTACTATAGCTTCTTTGAAACTTTCACCATAAACGGTGAAATCATCCATGTAAACTTCTACAGTCTCTCCTACCATGTCCAAAAAATTACCCATTGGAATGTTGCAGGTGCATTACATAACCCAAAAGGTAAGACATGGTAGGCAAAGGTTCCCTAAGGATAGGTAAATATGGTCTTTTCCTGATCCTCTTCCCCTATCTGGATCTGGTTGTATCCACTGTACCCATCAAGGAATGAAAAATACTTTCATCCAGCCAGGGGTATCTAGGACTTGATCTACAAAAGGTAGGGGAAAATGGTCTTTTCTAGTTGCTTTATTTAGCATTCTATAGTCCATGCAGATCCTCCACTTACCATTTTTCTTGGGTACTACCACCAAAGGTGATACCCATTGACTATCTGAAATGGGATAGATGAATCTAGTAGATAAGAGTTTTTGTAATTCAGTTTTTACTATTTCTTTAATGGTTGGGTTCATCCTCCTTTGGGGTTGCCTTACTAGTTTTGCATCATCTTCCAAGTAGATTCGGTGAGTGCATACTTTGGGTGCAATACCCCTCATGTCTCTATAATCCTAGGTAAAAGCAACTTTATGGTTGTTTAATATTTCTTTCAATTTTTCTTCTTGAACAGTCATCAGTGCATTATCAATGTTTAATACCTTACCAGGTTCTATCTCAATTTGCTTGACATGATGTTCCCTTCTACCAACAAGTGGGGAATCCATGGGAGGATGTGAAGACTCTCCTTCTAGAAAATTCATTATGATTAAGTCCTCATCTATTTCATCCCCCACTTCATCGAGAGCCATCACTTGTTGTAACATAGGAAGGGCATCATCATCTATAACTTTTGAATTAGGCTCTCCCAATTCATCGGTGGATTGTGTAGGTGGGTAAATGACTAGATTTTTCACACTCCTTCCATTATATATCATTATTTTTATAGTCTTGAAGCTAATGTATGCATCAATCATTGCAATCCAAGGACATCCTAGTATGAGTGGGTAACCACCCAATCCTGACTTTGATTTCAGGACTAGAAAGTTTGTTGGGTATTCCCATGCATCTATAGTTATGATCACATCTTCCAGCATTCCCTTTGGGAGTATTATGGATCTATTTTCCAGTTGTAACACTATTTTTGTTGATCTCATATTTGTTAATTATAGCCTATGCATGGTTTCTTTAGGCATGACATTTATGGTTGCACCTAGATCCACCAAAGTATTGGGTAGCATTAAGCCTACGATTTTAACTGTTAAGATTGGGCTTCCTAGATCAGAATATTTTGGGTGGTAGGTGTTTCCCAACATCAAGTCAGCTAACTATCCTACCACTTGCACTACTTTTGGTTGTTCTATATCCTGATCTTTTGAGACATAGTTCTCTAATGGATTTTATATAAATGGGTACATCTCTAATAGCCTGATATAGGGGAATTATGATAGTAAGGTTTTTCAACTCCTCCATTATGTCAAATTCTGGTTGCACTCTCTTCCTGGTTTCTTGTAGTATTTTGGGAAAAGGTGGGATCCCTTCATTGTTTATTTTTTCAATAGTATGGTTTTCTTCTACCTCTACTTCCTCCACTATCGAAGGTGTCTGATCTACTCCTATCTCTACATCCTCCACTATTGGAGTTGTTTGATCTACTCCTATTTCTCTACCTGATCTAAGCTAAATTGGGCTACAATCTACATTTTCTACACTAATATGGTACATTGGATACATCCCCATGTCTACCTGATAAGTTGTTTGATTTGGTTTGTTGTTGCTGGGATTTGGGGTTGGTTGTGTCGGTAGTTGTTGTGGCCTAGAAGTAGGGGGTGCCGACAAACTAGGATGCAGTGGGGGTTGTGTTGTTGTCTATGGAGGTGAACTCCATGTATTAAAGTTTCTCCACTATATTCCAGATTGCTAGTATGGCATCCATGGGTATGGTGTATAGGGAGAAGGACCTTGGGTAGTATTCATCTAGGGTGGTTGACCCCACCAACCCATATTGGGTGTTTGGGCCTACCCTTGATTCATAAAATTAGACCCACCATATGGTGGTGCTACCCCTGGCATTCCGCCTCCCATAGGGGGCTGTTGCCAATTCCTTCGATTACCCATGAAATATGTTTCAACTACTTCTGGTTCTTCTTTCAAGGTTGTTAATTTTGGGCACAACTTCATTTTATGGTCCATTTGACAAATCCCACATACTCGAACCTTGTATTTTGGACACTCATTTTTCGCATGTTTCCTCCTACACCTTGGGTAGAAAAAGGCCAATGCTGCTTCTATCTCTTGCTTTTTCTTTTGTAATTGGAATGTATCTAGTTGTAATGCAAGAGATGATAAGATATCACTCTTCATATCTTCTAGAAATGTGCCTATTTTAGCTTTAGTTATTGAGACTGTTATTTTTGTTCCTCGTGTGACTGGTTTACCCTTTATCCTAGAATAGTTTTGACATAATTGTTGGATATTTGATATTTGAGCTTGGTAAACATCACCTCTTGCTAGTAAGTTTAAGGCTTCCAATGATTCATTCATAATACCCCTTAAGAATATGCTTCTTAATGATCTTTCTCCCAGTTTTGTATGGGGTGAGCATTGGAGATTAAAATTGAACCTACCCCAATAATCCTCTAGTGATTCTTCTTCCCTCTGTGACATATCTAGGACTTCTTCTCATGCATCCCTTGCCCTTCCAAAGTCTTGGTATTGCTCTAGGAATATTTTCTTCATATTTTCCTAGGTACTTATTTGTCTATTCCCTAAATCGATAAACTAGCGTAATGTTGCATCATCTAATGTGGAGGGAAAAAGTTTTAATTTTTGGGCATCTATTTTGTAATCAACTAATCTGTAGAGAACGTCAAATTTAAAAAGAAATAGATCAGGATCCTCTATTGGTAGTCCTCTAAAAGTAGGGAGGTGTGCAAGAGAAATATTTTTTATTTTGGCTTCTCCTATGGATTCTTCAATTGGAAATTCAAAACTGGTGGAAGCTTCATCGTTTCCAACCATTTTTCTGATTATAGGTGATGCAGGTTCTAAATCGGTTGCTTTTAGAGTAGCTAATAGGGTGTCACACTCATTTTTATTATCCTCCAATAATATTCCTAAATCAAAGTCTAAGATAGTCCCCTCTTTGAGTGCTTTCCACCTACAGGTATTCAATAAATCTTCAAACTAGCTATGGTTGTGGTTTGATCCACTAGCTATTTTGTATAGCTGATTATTATGCTAGGGTGACTTAGGTGGAAGGGATTGTTCTTCTTCGGGGAATGTTTTAGACTCTTCTGAAGGTATTTTTGGAATATCTTGTACTGGTGATTCTGAGGTAACTTCTATTCTTCTAATAAAATATCTATCAGGTCCTCTTGGTCTTGGTGGACTCATGCATTCTTAGGTAGGGGATCTACGGGTGAGGTAGTCTAAACATGCACTTTTAGGCTACCTTACTCTGTGGATCCTAAACACTACAATTTTGGCACTCCCTAACAATGACACCAAAATGATAGGTAAAAATGATGTTTTGTAAATTGGTCAAGTCATGTCTACTTATGTCAATCTGGGGGATCATAAACTTATGAGTACCTATGCATAGTATATGCCTGTAGTGTGGGGGATGAGTCCCTCTATGCCTAATGGTTTGGTGGGGGATTTTTTTGTTCATGTATTTTTAGTTCAACCAAACTTCATAAAACTAATGATTTAAATAACATAGATAAAATTGATGTAGGAAAAATAAATGCGTATGGAAAATAAAATTAACACTTGCAAAATTAAAATAATTGAAATGAAAATTGAATTAAACTTGTAGGAAATAAATAAATTCGTGCACAACTAAAATAAACTGCATAAAATAAATAAAACACACACGAAAATAAGAAATAACAAGAATAAAAAGAAACATGGGAGGATTATTACCTGGAGTGGGCCTAAGCTCTCGTAGATGATCCACCCGACTAGATGCTAATGAACACCCTCTTAATCCACTAAACCTCATGAGATTTTGATTGATGAAAAATAATTATAGTGCATCCATAAAATAAAAATACATTCAACGATTAAGGATTTTTCTTCCAGGGTTGCTCTGCATTTTATACAACTCACAGGCAATACCTATTACAACAACATGCAATGGAAAAATCTAAATAAATCCTACATGTTTATTTTGGTATAATGGCTATGAGTGCAGCTACATCTTTTACCAAAGATAGAGAGTTTTTCTATGAGATCGAATGTCTGTGGTTGAGAACAATGCTCCTCTGGAATGTGAAAACAACTTCTATCATTTTCTTGGAAATCACATGGTCAAAATTCAACGTTCGATAGTCAAGATGTAGGCACTTTTTCATTGGAGAATAGGCATAGTATTTCTATTGAGGATATGTGCCACATCGGTGGGATGTAGGCACCATACCTTTTGGTTGGGTGTGTACACATGCTAAACTCTATGGGATGTAGGTGCTATACTCTTGGTAGAGTGTAGATACCTTCCTCAGTCAATGGGATGTAGATGCCTACCTGAACTTAGGGTGTAGGCACCTTTCCTTATGGGGAGTAGGCACTTTACCTAATCTTGGGGTGTAGGCACCTTCCTATGCTCGGGGCTTAGGCACCTCTTCCTTATGGGAAGTAGGTGCCCTACCCTGGGCAAGATGTAGGCACCTCCTACACTCATAAAAATCACCTTTATAGCATCTTCATTCCTCCGAAATAATAATTCATGCATGTAATGCCAGGTTCGTATAGGACCTTGACTCAAAATTACAAAATAATGATCGAAAACCTGTAGCTACACACACATTCAACTGAAAATATCGATCAAGTATAAATACCATATTTTATCATTAATCATACATAATAGTCATACAAAAATACATCTCTATTGTTAATTATACCAGTATAGTGCCCTCACAAATGTAAATAAGATGAGCATTTTCGGTGCTCATCACCCCCTTAAACAAATTTATTAGATTTTGCAAACAATGGCAGAGGTAGAAAAAATTTCCCTCTTAGACGACTTCTTAGGGTACAATTAGATTTGGGTAGAATATGAAGATCAA
Organism: Wollemia nobilis; assembly: GCA_028583015.1. Classification (NCBI taxonomy): domain Eukaryota; kingdom Viridiplantae; phylum Streptophyta; class Pinopsida; order Araucariales; family Araucariaceae; genus Wollemia; species Wollemia nobilis. Next base: position 4,558,700 of record JAQPPZ010017254.1, on the reverse strand, counting down.
CACAAGACAACGTTTACTACCAAATGGTAAAATTTTGCATACCAAAGAATATATTTTGGGCTATCAAATGTTGGTGCTACTTTTCAACACACCATGGATTTTACCTTTGGATACTTAGTCAATAAAATAATTCTCATCTATTTGGATGATATGACAATATTCTCTCATGACAAGAAACTGCACCTGGGACACTTAGAAAGATATTTTTAGAAGTGCAAAGAGCTTAGGATATCAATAAATCTAAATAAATTATTCATTGTTCATGAAGGCAATCTCCTAGGCCATGTAGTTTCAAATCAAGGTATAACCATTGATCCAAAAAGAATTCAGACTATTCTATATCTTCCTCTCCCCTTAAGAAAGAAAGCTCTTCAATCATTTTTAGGAAAATTAATTTCGTTCAAAATTTTTGTTAGATTTTGCACAAATTGCTAAGCCTATGATAGAAATTTTTAAGAAGGATGCTATATTTGAATGGACCCAAGAAAGGAGAAGAAAATTTGAATAAATTAAGCAAGCCATTACAAAGGTCCCAGTGTTAATCAATCCAAATTTCAATAGAGATTTCATCTTATATGCCTACAGATCTGAAGATAACTATGTTGTGGTCTTAACTAAGAAAGATACCAAACAAGATGAACATATAGTATTCTTCTTAAGCCAAACATTTCATGACTATCAAAAGAACTATAATTTTCTAGAAAAGCAAGTTTTTATCATCATGAAGTCTTTGAAGAAGTTTAGACACTATTTGTCATGGAGTAAAACCATAGTTTATGTGGTTCATGTCAACAACTTCATTCTATAAGGAGAATTAAGCGATAAGAGAGCTAGATGGATCACTAAAATCCAAGAGTATGATGATGAAATACACCAAACTAAACTAGTAAAAGGCAGAGTATTATACCAATAATTATCCGCGTCAGCAAAGCAGGTGTATAATATGTGCATTGAAGAGGACATTGATATAAATCTTGGAAACGTGCAATATGAAGAAAGGCTTGATTGGGTAGAAGAATTAATTATATTTTTTTAGACAAGAAAATATCCCAAAGGTTTAAATGCTTCACAAAGAAGAATAAATAGGTTGTAAGCCTTGAAGTATGTTTTACTACTATAAGGCCTATATAGGAAGAACTTTGATGGATTCCTTCTACATTGCATAAAATTGGAAGAAAAAATAAAGTTTTGATAGAATTTCACTCAAGACTCTTTGGTGGGAATTATATAGGTCAAACCACTATCACCAAAATCCTCAAGGTAGGATGTTATTGGCCAACAATTTTTGTAGACTCTTTCAAAGTGGTCAGGCCCTATGAAAAATACCAATGGTTTGTTGGAAGAAGCATAAATGCTTCACTTCCATTACGACCAATTGTAACTGAGGAGTAATTTCAATAGTGGGGGTTAGACTTCATAGGAGTCATAAATTCAAACTCATCTATAGGTCATAAATACATATTAACAACAACCAGCTATTTTACTTGATGGACAAAGGTACTCACCATAAAGACAGCCAACCAAGATACAGTGATAGAGTTCATAAAAAATTTGATAATAAGATTTGGCATCCCAGATACATTAGTAGGCTATAATAGGACTCCTTTCATAGGAGCAATATTTGTTAACTTTTCTAGCCAATATGACATTTATTTGAAGACTTCCTCAAATTATTATCCATAGGGGAACGGGTTGGTTGAATCTACCAATAAGAACCTTCTGAAGATTATTAAAAGAACTATTGGAGAGAATAAAATAACTTGGCACTTGTTAGATCAAACATTATGGATAGATTGAATTACTATGAAGAAGTCATTGAAAGCTTTTTCATATTCATTGGTCTATGGCAAAGAAGTTGTCCTTCCATTACACATCGAGCTTCCAACTCTCAAATTAATAACTCAAGAAGGACTTCCCAACATGAAATTGATGGAAACATGAATGGCATAGTTGTTGCTATTAGAGGAGCAGAGAGAAAAGACCTATTGTAATTTCCAAAACCACTCAATTGCAATTAAACAATGGTTCAATAAAAATTTGACACCTTGATATTACAAAATTGGCAATCTCATCCTCAAATGGGAGGAAGACAAGTTAAAGTTAGGCAATCACCTAAAGTATGACTCATTCTAGTTGATATGGTATAAAATCACCACCAAAATGGAATACAATGCGTATGATCTATCAAACTAGAATGACCAATTTCTATCAATATCTATAAATGGGCATCACTTGAAGCACTTAGTGTGAAGTATCGTCAACCTCTTATATATTATGTGATAGAAAAATATAATAATAAAATAAGTCACAATAATTTTGAATTCATTAAGCTGATTGGCCAAGACTGAAGCTAACCGGGTCCATTTTTTTTACAATGTTGTTTAATCATTGGCTAAAGGTTATGATAGATAAAAAAATTAACTAACATGTAGAATATCTTTGCAATATCCAAGGCAATAAGAAAAGTAGGTTTCAAGAAAGGTAACTCAAGGATGAACTACTGCAATAATTATGTAACGACCAATACAATGCTCCAACAACACAAACAAAACTCAACTTCATGAAGAAAAAATACAAAGCAAAATAAAAATTGCATTTGAAATTATCCTAAGCTACAAGCCACAAACATAGTTTAAAGAGTGCACATAAGCTTGTTTGAATCCTGAATTTACAAAATAATGGCTAGAAATGTGAGATAATCCAACAATGCTTAGAAGACACAAAGGGAAACGATGCTCCAAAACCAAACTTGTTGGATTGCAGACACATAATAAATGGTAAAAATCATAGAGCAGTTGTAGGAATATGTTGATAAAAGAATAGCCCAAGGAATTTCCCTTAGTAGCCTAGGTGTGTTTCCATATTATTGTTTCTTATCTCTTTATATCTAGAATTCTACACATCCTTGTCTAGAGCTTACAATTGCAGTCACAAATTTTTATAATTCCCAATTAAGGACTATCTAAGAATACGAAGGGAAAATCATCTTTTACCTTACCCACAAAGTTTCATAGATGCATTTGTTATAGGAGTCAAGCCTAGAGCTTCCCCTAAACCCTTTAGTGCTAAGTAACAAAGTAAATTTTATGATCGAAAGAAGCACATCAAAGGAGGCAAATATTTCAAAAATTGGCTTCCTTTACAACTTCAAAATCCCCCAACCGAAGATAAACTCCCAAAAACCCCTCTACAAATTACAAAATTCAAAAACCCAGAGTTGTCTTCCATGTTGGCTATAATTTTTGGCTTGCCTACTAACAAGGAGGTATATGACTACCAAATTGCCATGGCATACACCATTTTGAATTCCCGTCACTAAGACCAATCTTGCTCAGACCAGTCAAACACTCCCCTCTTTTTTGACTAGGCTAAATAAATTCAAGGTTTTTGGGTGCGCAGGTGTAGGTGCGATAGGAATCGTGGGTGTGGGTGCGATTATTTTTTAATTATAATATATATATATATATATATATATATATATATATATATATATATATCAAAAATTAAAAAAATATTTAAATAAATCATACACATCAAAAAAAATTAACCAATTCAATTAATTTAATAATAATGTATAAATTTTATTTAAATAAAATATTAACATAATTTTTTATATATTTTACTCTCTTTTTTTGGATGAAAAAAACATTATATTAAAATGGCTTAATCGTACAAAAAAAATATGGGTGGAATTAGCACACCTCGAGCACACAACCAACACACTAACTGTGTGCTAAACAACTAGCAAAGCTACCAAAATAACTTACAAAAGTTCACAAGAAAACCAAATAGAGAACTGCATAAAAAAACAACTAATAGACTATGCATCATTGTTGTGTAAGGGATGGGGGAACAGGATTCACTGCACAAGGAGCATTACCCCAATGATCAATAAATTTTTGTAAGTGATGAAATTTTATATTCACTTTTTCTGCTTGCACTGGAATTTGCAACCAACAATCATAGAAAACCTGATACTTATCAGCAAGAGAAAAAGTAGAAGAAGGCTCCTGTTGGCTAAAAATCACTCTATTGTGAGTTTTCCACAAATGAAAAATAATCCCCACTCTAAAGATATGCCACACAGGAACAAGCTTCTCAGAAAACTCAAGTGGATCCTCTAACAAAATATTCACCCAAGAACAGGGACCTATCATAGATGGTCTAAAAAAAGATAAAATCCACTGTCAGGCCTCTTGAGCTCTCACACAAGACCAAAATAGATGATGCACATCCTCCTCTGCTCCACAAGATCTACAAGAAATATCATTCACACCCAAATATCTAATTTGTTGACCAATAGGAAGCCCTTGAAATAATAAACTCCAAGCAAAAAAGGCTTTCTTAGGTTCAAGATACTTTTCCTAGAGTGTATTAAATCTGAGACTCCATCTGTACTGAAGAGATACTACATCCCACCTAGAATTAAGCTTCTCAACCATAGGCACAATAGGAGAAATCCAAGAGTAACCCAAATGACGTTTATACTTGGTGAGAGAAACATCTTTGGGCCAAGACCAATCAGTCCACCAAGGTTTCTGATAATATCGAAAAACTTTACCCCAAACAGATAAAGGAGTGGAATCAATAACAACCTCATAAGTAGTCTTATCAGTAGAAGATAAACCAAAAAAATTCCTAAAAATTTCCCAAGGTATCCAAGACCTTGAATGAAAATCCATGAAATTAGATAACCGAGCAATACCTCGTTTATAAAATTTCTGAGCATGTATCCACTGGACTTGAGCAAGGGGAGTCCCCTACAAAGTGATGGCCGAAGACCACCAGACATTAAGCAAAGATATTGAAGCCCCCAGCTTCCCCTTGTGATCTTTCCAAGAAATTTGGGATTTAATGGCCTCCTAGGCCTTCCAAATGCTTTGCATAACAAAGGACCTAGAAATATTTATTGAAACATGGGATGTAAGAATGGTTTGTAAATCAAGCCCTTTCCATACATTCTTACCAAAAGGAATCCCCATGGAGAGGTAGTGATGAATTAAAAGTTTTCAAGCTTCCTCCCCCTGTAAAGTTCTCACAATCCATTTAGCACAGAGGGAAAAGCCTTGTCGTTGATAGTCAAACAATCCCATTCCTCCAAATTTTTTAGGAAGACAACAAATATCCCAAGCCACCCTATGAAATCCCTTCTTACCAACAACATTGGACCACAGAAAATCTCGAAGCACTTCTCCAATTTGGCATAACAAGTCTTGGAAGGGACCCAGAAAGAAGAGTAATACACATGAGTAGAGACCAATACCTTGGAAAAAATTTGAAACTTGTCAGCTAAGGATAATTTTTTGGTACACCAGTACAAAAGCTTCTTCTCAAAATTTTGAACAACATAATCCCACAAACGGGCAGGAGAACCCAAAAAAGCAAAAGGAATACCCAAAAATTTAAAGGTTTCCCCAGGTTGAATCCACTTCCAAGGCTTATCAGCTAACCAAGTAGGCATATCTTTTCTAGACTATCCATAGAAAGAATTTTTTCTCCATTGAATATTAGAGCCAGAAGCTATGCAGAATGTATGAAGACAGTATAAATCATGAGTAATAGATATCTCATCTTCTGCAATAGTCAAGAAATAATCATTTGCAAAATTACCATTAATCAACTACTTCGAGGAGGAAGGGAGATAAATTCTCTTGATCAATCCTTGAGCAGGTTTATGAGCTAGAATATAACCAAAGGCCTCAGCAACAAGAATAAACAAAGAAGGTGCCAATGGACAACCTCATCTGACAGAATGAGCTAATTGAATATTTTGATATTGTATCTTGTTCAGAGTTAACACAGTAGAGGCATCTTTGAATAACATAAGTACAAATCCTGATAAAATAAGGGCCAAACCCTAGAGCATTTAGCATAGAAGTAATAAATAACCATTATATTCTATCATAAGCCTTATCAAAATCAATCTTAAGGAAAATAACATCTTGACCAGAGGATCTAGCCCATTCCATCCCTTCCCAAACAACAATAACATTATCCAGAATATATTTGTTTTGAACAAAACCAGTCTACTCAGGCCTGATTATCTCAGGAAGAATAGGTTTGAGTTTAAGAGCTAAAGCCTTGGCAATTATCTTATAACTAACATTAAGAAAGGTGATTCGATGCCAATTAGAAATAAGTTCAGGGCCTCCCCCTTTTAGAATGAACTTAACATTACCTTTGTTTATGAGATTCCCCAATGACCTAGTAAGCATATTGATGCAGGAGCATCCGGAGGTAGCCGATCAATCTTGCATCCTTGGAAATTTTCTCGGTTCTCGAAGTATTTTGAAGCTTTTTTGGTTCCAGCTTTTTCCCAAGGGGGGAAGATTTGTGAGGAAATCGGAGAGTTCAAGCTTTGTAAGGAAGTGGGGGAGTCTCGGAGAAGTTTACAAAGTTTGGGCTGGAGTTGGAGTGAGGTCGCGAAATCACGACCTCAGAAGCTTCGACCTTGGCAGGGGTCAACTTCGTCGCGATATCGCGATGTCGCGATATCGCGACGTCAGTTGAGCAGTAGTGTGCAATGGTGTTTCCGTCGCGATATCGCGACATCGCGGTATCGCGACAGTGTCATAAAGACGAAGGCGTGGAGGCAGTTGGTCATGATATCACGACGTCGCGATATCACGACGGTTCATTATTGAGAAGCAAAGCGGTGAGTTGGGTCGCGATATCATGACATGTCGCGATATCGTGACATGTCGTGGTATCGCGACCAGGCTAGACAAGACCAAAGAGAATGAGCTGATGGCCATGCAAGGCCAAATTGTGCCACGTGGCAAACATGTGTGTCAACAGCTGTGTTACAACAAAGAGAAAGCACGGTCAAATGGCCGCGTAGAAAAAAAAAAAAAGAAGATGGAGAACAGCCGCGTGCATTAAAGGAAGTGAACCACCATTTGTAAGTCTTTTTCAACAAAATAGCTGTTTCAGAGCATGGCCGATATGGAGAAGACGGCAGTGTAGAGTATGGCGATGGTTGTAGGTCGAGGGAGACCATGAATGCAAACAACAGTGTAGATCGGGCAGAGATTGCCATTAATGACAATTTTGAAAACCCGGGAAGGAGGGAAATTCAAAATTGGAGATCTTGTTTGGTGGAGCATTGATTGCTGGGAGGACCGGGGGACCTCGTTAAAAAGACCAAATTTTTGTTTTCAGGGGACGGTGGACCGAAGAACAGAGGATGTAGTACAGGGGAAGAACAGAGCTGAACTCGGCCTTTGTAAAGCCTGCGGGCTGTTTCATTCAAGCTTGTAATTTTTTTTTTTAATTTTAATGAAAAGGCAAGTTTGTTGAAGTGTGGGTTTCCGGTGCCCCGTCAGTGGTATCAGAGCGAGAGTTCCTGAGCGTACAACAGACCGTCGAAGGAGAGAGGCAGTTGTACCAGGACGTGTGGGAGGATTTGAGTTTGGGTGAAGATGCCTCCGAGAAGAAACCCGAGGGGTGGAAGAGGCATGGCAGCGGAAGATTTTTGGGCATTGCAGCAGCAAGTCCAGGCCCTGCAAGAAGAGCTATGCAGAGGACGTGAGCCGAGAAGGGATGCAGACAGTGAGGATGAAGTGGAAGAGGAGAATGAGTTTGAAGAAGAGGAAGAAGATGTAGATCCGGCCCAGGCCAGATTGTACAAGGCCATATCCCAGATCGGGAAGAGGCCGAAGTTAGAAGTTCCTACGTATTCCGGGAACTTGAACCCAGAGGAGTTGATAGACTGGGTGAATGATTTAGAAGAATATTTTGAATACGAAGAGGTTGAAGACCCTAACTGGGTTAGATTTTCTAAGACCCGACTGAAGGGTCATGCTAGCATTTGATGGAAGGGGGTACAGTTGGAGAGGAATCGAAGAGGAAAAGAGCAGATAACCAGGTGGGACAGAATGGTGGAGAAATTAAAAAGACAGTTCATCCCCGTTGACTATGAGCTAGATCTGTTACATAAAATGCAAAGCTTGAGGTAGATGAACAGAACAGTTCAAGAATACACGGAGGAATTCTATAAAATCTCCATCAGGACCGGGCATTTGGAGGCAAGCAAAGAAAAAGTGGACCGTTTCATTAATGGGTTGAGGACCAGTGTTCAGGAGGAGTTGAGTTTGGTTCGGGTAAGCACCATTGAAGATGCTTACCGGTTTGCTTTAAAGGTGGAAGAAAAGCTGAACCGGAGGTTTGACAACAAGAAAAAAGTAAAAGGGCCGGGAGGAAAGAACGATGGAAAGAAAGAAGGAAAGGAAGAGAAGAAGGAAGAAGAGAGCAGCAGTCGAGATCAGAAGGGAGAGGAAGACCCAACATCGCAAGTTTAGAATGATAACTACCCGATAGGAAGAGGTAGGTCTGGACGTGGAAATGAAAGGGGAGTGTTCCGAGGAAAATGTTTCCACTGCGGAGGACACCAGGCATTTGAGTGCCCACAACACCAGGAAAATACAAACAAGAGGCCAGTGGGTCCTGCCAGAGCAGTTGTGGCAGTTGAGGATGCTGATTCAGAACATTCTAAAGAAGCTGAAAAGGGAGAAGCCATGATTGTGAGAAGGACCAGGCTGGTGGAAGAAGACAAATCTAAACAGAGGAGAAGCCTATTCCGTACCCGGTGTAAGAGTGCAGGCAGAGTTTGCAATGTGATCATCGACAATGGAAGTACAGACAACTTAGTTTCCGAGGAGATGGTTACTAAGTTGCAGTTGGAGAGAAGGAGGCACCCACACCCGTATCGGATTGCGTGGTTGCGAAAGGACCACCGAGCTTGGGTCCGGGAACAATGTTTAGTCATGTTCCAGATTGGGAGATACCGGGATGAAGTCCTATGTGATGTATTCCCCATGGATGCATGACATTTACTGTTGGGCAGGCCATGGCAGTTTGATCAGTGTGCAGTGCATGATGGTCGTGCCAACACTTACTCCTTGGTGAAAGATGGAGTGCGGCACAAGTTGAAGCCATTGCAGACCGAAGATGAGAAGATGTGCAGTAATGCCAGAATTTGTCTGGTAGAGGGCAAAAAATTTTCTTGCCAAGACGCAGAAGTTGAACAAGTTGCAGAGCCAGGTGAAGGTTGGGAAGGGTTGCCGAAGGCGATGACCGAACAACACCGAAGTGAAGATCACTTCTCTATTTACCCCGGGTGTCTGATGCAGGAGCATCCGGAGGTAGCCGATCAATCTTGCATCCTTGAAAATTTTCTCGGTTCTCGAAGTATTTTGAAGCTTTTTTGGTTCCAGCTTTTTCCCAAGGGGGGAAGATTTGTGAGGAAATCGGAGAGTTCAAGCTTTGTAAGGAAGTGGGGGAGTCTCGGAGAAGTTTACAAAGTTTGGGCTGGAGTTGGAGTGAGGTCGCGAAATCGTGACATGTCACGATTTTGCGACATGTCACGAAATCGTGACCTCAGAAGCTTCGACCTTGGCAGGGGTCAACTTCGTCGCAATATCACGACGTCGCGATATCGCGACGTCAGTTGAGCAGTAGTGTGCAATGGTGTTTCCATCGCGATATCGCGACGTCGCGATATCGCGACGTCATGGTATCGCGACAGTGTCATAAAGACGAAGGCGTGGAGGCAGTTGGTCATGATATCATGACATCGCGATATCACAACATCGTGATATCGTGACGGTTCATTATTGAGAAGCAAAGTGGTGAGTTGGGTCGTGATATCGCGACATGTCGCGATATCGCGACATGTCGCGGTATCGCGACCAGGCTAGACAAGACCAAAGAGAATGAGCTGACGGCCATGCAAGGCCAAATTGTGCCACGTGGCAAACACGTGTGTCAACAGCTGTGTTACAACAAAGAGAAAGCACGGTCAGATGGCCGCGTAGAAAAAAAAAAAAAAGAAGATGGAGAACAGCCGCGTGCATTAAAGGAAGTGAACCACCATTTGTAAGTCTTTTTCGACAAAACAGCTGTTTCAGAGCATGGCCGGTATGGAGAAGACGGCAGTGCAGAGTACGGCGGTGGTTGCAGGTCGAGGGAGACCACGAATGCAAACAGCAGTGTAGATCGGGCAGAGATTGCCATTAATGACAATTTTGAAAACCCGGGAAGGAGGGAAAATTCAAAATTGGAGATCTTGTTTGGTGGAGCATTGATTGCTGGGAGGACCGGGGGACCTCGTTAAAAAGACCGAATTTTTGTTTTCAGGGGACGGTGGACCGGAGAACAGATGAGGTAGTACAGGGGAAGAACAGAGCCGAACCCGGCCTTTGTAAAGCCTCGGGCTGTTTCATTCAAGCTTGTAATTTTTTTTTTTTAAATTTTAATGAAAAGGCAAGTTTGTTGAAGTGTGGGTTTCCGGTGCCCCGTCACATATCCTCTTTATACAATTGCAGCAAATCATAACCCACCAAGTCCCATCATTCTTTATAAAATTCACAAGGGAAACCATCTAATACAGGTGCTTTGTTGTTTTCCATCTAATACAGAGCCTGTTTGAGATCCTCCAGAGTTAAAGGTGCATCACAAAATCTCGTTGAGTTTAGTAAGCTTAGTAGGTATGACTTGACAATAGGATTCTAGAGCTTGCACTCTATCATGGGTAAGGCCCTGAGAAGCAAACACTCTTTGATAATGATTAACAAAATCTCCAAAAATATCATCAAGAGATGTGAACCTTTGACCATCAACTTGCAGAGCAGTGAATTGGGTAGTATGAGCAGGTGGGCGAAGGTGCTTGAAAATTTCTTTAGAGGCTTTGTCACTCACCTTTAACCAATGCATCCTGGACCTTAATTATGCTCCTTTGGCTTCATACATATCAACTTTTTAAAGCTCATGTTGAAGGGCAGCCATGAAATCTTGAAGATCAGAACAAAAAGGATTAGCCTCAAGCTGCACATAAACTTTTACTAATTCTGACTTCAAAACCAAATTAGCTTTCTTACTCCTCTTGGTTACTTCCACTACCAAAGTGGGAAGCAAATATGTGGTTCTAAAAATAGCAAAATTCCACCAAGAAACCCAACCAAAGTCACCAGAGGGTCTCGAAAGCAAATTCTAAATTCTACAAATATGAGCCTTCATAGCCGGGTGATGAAGGAAGGAAACATTAAGATAAAACTAGGTCTAAAATTATCAATGCTGATGAAGAATGACTTCCATAGAAAAAATAATAGAAGCATGATAAAAAAAAATAGTACCTTGGATAACCAAAAGAGGAGGTTGAGAAGGTGAAACCCTAGCAATTTTAAAAGTCTCACTGGAAGAGATCATGGCTCGATCAAGGTATTTTAACACCCTAGCTTTGTCTGCTTGAAAATTTGACCATGTAAACCATTGAGCTTTAGAAAAGTTAGCAAGAGAAAAAAAAATATTAGGATCACTAAGACTTAGCTTATTTTTCATAAAATAAAAAGCTTCCCGCTCCCCAGCACACCAGTGGTTAGGATATAAACTAACTTTATCAGAAGGATTTTCCACCATATTAAAATTCTGACACATCACCCATGTGGCAAGAGGCAAAGACAAAGTCAACCACCGCCACAAGGCACACCTTTCTAGAGCATTATTCGAAGCACAAAAATTAATAACTCCAAATGATTTACCATGTAATTCCAACAAAGTCCAGACTTCTTGATTGGATGGATCCACTCCCTACGTCACAATATTTGAGTGCCACTTTGGGAAAATAAAAGTGACAGCTCCACCTATCCCACTGGAATGATTCATTACATGGAAAACACCACAAGGCCACAAAAAATTATAGATACACTATAGATTAAAATTAGAAACTTTCACTTCTTGTAAACACATCACATCAATATTGACAAACTTATGAGTGACAAAAGTCATCTCACTACGGATCATATATTTATGGACTGGATCCGTCAGTCCTCTTACATTCCATGAGAATAAAATCATTAAGACCTGTTAGCATGCAAAAGTTCTAGAACATCCTCAAAGGCTCCTAGTTGAACAAGATACCCGAAGGAGTTAGAAGCATATTGATCCTAACCATCTTGGTAAACATGAGAAGCCTCCTCAGTTTGGCGGTGCTTATCATAATGCAAATTATTTCTTGGAGGGCTATGGGAATGATGAACTTTATAACCAGACTGAACTTCTGATGAATGTTTTCGAAAGGCATCATATAAATATTCCTCTGGAGAGGTAGTAGAACTTGTCATGGTTATCACAACTTGAACAAAATTTTAATGAACCCAAATGCATTGCACTTCTGGAGGATCAATAGGAGCTTGTTGAATAGAAATATCCTGAGGCACAAAATATGGTGGTGTGACAATAGGGGCAGAGTGTGACAAAATGGGTTATGAAGCACTCTTCGAAGCTTGAGACTGTAATGCACTATGGGAGCGGTTTCACCGATTAACCACCTACCATTCCTCTTGCCCCCTAGTAACCCTAGCTACCTGAGCACTAGATGTCGAGGCACCAGGTGCCTGAACAGAAGAATTATTAGGAGCTGGAGGAGGGTTTTTTTGGAATTTACCTACCATAAGTGGGTAATATTTTATCTTATGGGCAGTTGACTAACAACGAAAGCAGGTACCTCAATTTCCAGCATTAATCTCAATTTCCTCAGGTAAATACTTGGAAAGGTCAAGCTTGATGCATAACCTCCTAGTGGGTCGGGCTGATAAGAAACGCGAAGGCTCAAAAAAGACAAACTTTCCCAAGGGAGCAACCAATTTATCTAAAAAATTTCAAAAGAGAATGGGAATACCAAGGAACTTGACCCAGACAAGAACCTTCAGGGAAGAGACCTTAGCAATAGTGAAATCATGTGTATAGGGTTGCAAAATAAGCAAGGAATTCCTAACCATCCAAGGTCCTTTAGCCAACATATTTTGTGCATGCACAGGGTCATCAAAGGTAAAAAAAAAATACCCTTTGGTAAGATTCTGAACATTCAAAACCTTGACACCATAAGGACCCCAAACTTGTTTGACCCAGGTATGAAGCAAAGTATCATTGGGAATTCTACCCAAAAAATACCCCACCAAGTGATGACATTTAAACCATTGACAAGTAGATTAAAATTCATGAGCATGGATAAAAACTTGAAGAAGAGCAGCATTACCTCTTGGTATATTTTTATATTGAGCTCTGATAGTGGCAGTATCAACTGATCTTGCCGAGTGAGCGGTCGCCATGAGGTAAAGGGCAAAGCCACCGCCTAAGGTGATGGAAGAAAAATATGTGGTAGTATCTAAGACCAAATCCTGCGTAAAAACTCCAGAAGGAGGGTGCAGTATTCCTCTAGAATCCCTTGTCTGCAATTTCTTTCACCATCAAAAACCTTATATTTTACTTTATCTTTTTAAATAATTTTTTTCAACATCATCATTATTTCACAATAACAATTAAATAAAAATTTTAACCATCTCTGCCGGGGACTGAGGAATACTCTTCGAAAATAAATAAAAAAACAATAAGTGCCACCATGCTCCACACATGTGAGAGCGCACACAAAATCAAATCACATCACCTCTGTTTTTATTCTAATCAGTTATCACCACCAAATCCGTCCCTGAAACTCCCCTTTTATTGTACATAATATAAAAAAAAAAAATTAATATAAATTATAGCAGGGCCTTTTTTGTTGCTATGGTTTGTTTATTTTAAATTTTGGATTTTTCTTTTGAATTGTGGCCACAAATGTGAAGGGTCTAACAGATAGTACGTAGGGACAGACAATGACAGCAGAGAAGGTATACTCCTTTAATTCTTTATTTTATTATTCTATTACTTTATTAACCAATACATTAAATAAAATTTCACTTTATTTTATATCTCCACGGCAGTTCTGGTCACATTAATTACATCTCAATAGGATGCCTGCATTGTAATTTACATCTCCTTTAGTTTTTGTTCCCTGTTCGTGTATGTATACGACTCTATGCTTTTGATATACAATATAAAATTATTTATTTAATTTAACCATATTTTACCCTCACTGCTAAGGACAGAAGGCGACATTGATGGTACAGCTCCTAAACACTAAAACATATATTTGTAGAAGCGCCGAGCAGGTATTTCCATGGGAATGCAACATAGCAGTGCAACAAAAACAAAGGCAAAGCCAACATGAAGTGAAAGACAATTGACGGTGAACATTTGTCGTGGGTATCCAGTCACAGAAATGGTGGACTTGTTGTGGGTATCCAATCATAGAAATGGTGGACTCGTCATACATTGTACGCATTGCTGGTGGAAAGGCTGGAGAATCCCCAACCTTCAATGCAACGCTCCTTTGCACTCGATAATTCAAGAACTTCAAGCTGCACTCAAGATTTTTTTATTTTTTTAACCTTTTGGGTTGGTTGCAGCTAGGTGAACCCTGACTAGCCATAGGTTTTGGCCAATTGTATCTATTCATACACCCACGTACCTGATGTGTGTGAGGGTGTAGGTTCACGCACCCAGCCAACTGGGTGCACGAACCCGATTACACTGGATAAATTCTATGAGAAGCTTACTCATTGCAAATATCACCACATGGTATATTTTGCTATTTTTCACATATCACATGGATGTTCTTGTACTACATTGTTGGTAGTATGCCTTGGATAGCCTTGAATAAAGTGAAAAATAAAGGAGACAATTTTACAATAGTAAACTAGACCAACTTGCTGAAAAGGTCCAAGTTTTATTACCATTTCAACAGAGAGTTCATGGGGCTACCATTGAATATCATCTATAGAGAATTGCTCTATTTTTTTATACAAGCAAGAACCCTCTTACAAACTCATCATGAAGAGGAAGAGAATGGTATTTCCTAATAGAAGGAATGGTCATTAGGCTATATAGTTTCATAAGAAAGTTTTTTTTTTGCCCTATTATGTCATATACAAACTCTTTACCATGGAACTTTGTAGACAAAATGACCCAATTAAAGTCACTTTTGGCATTGGGATTAATAATAAAGGAACATGTGAATATCCTTTTACTCACAGGACAATTATAGTAATTGTAAAAGACCAAGAGGAAGAATTGTTTCTCAGATTGAAGAATTTAGGACCACGACTGCTACCCCAAATATGGAAGTATGGTCCTATCAATAAGTTCAAAGAGATATTAAATATCCTAAATACAAGCAAGCCACATATTTTCAAGAAAACCAGTAGGTCCAAAATAGAGCGACTGTAGAATAATCATGAGAATAATGAGCTCAACTAGAATGTCAATAAAATACCATATTTACCTCCATGGAGAGATTGGTATGAGCAAGAAGATGACTACAATCCTGAGAAAAGTCTAGAACATGCATTGACTATAAATAAATTATATGCTTTTATAAAGAAAACAAAATGAGATGAACCAAGGTTGTAGAATGGTGGATATTTAGGATTGATCGAAACCACCTTAAATCTAAATATTTGATATCAATAGATAGATAATTTTCATAGATATGTGATGAGAATGTATATACATAAAACACTTTCATCTCCATTTCCTGTTTTATAATCCTTTCTCACCACTCTACCACCTCTCGACCACCCAACCATAGCCATTGTCAACAAGCTTAAATAGATTAGATCTAATGCTTAGGAATTGTGGAGAATAAATATGCCCAAGTAGGCAAGAGAATTTTCCATTCCTAGAGATATGACCATAGTAGATCCTACCACCTACCAACAGATTTCCAAATGATGGGCATTATTAACTACAATTGGAATACTCTTTACTAAATACCTAAGCTCATGTTAGTATAATTTATCTTCAAGGAGATAGGATAAGAGATAGGTGTCAATAGTTGGAAGAAAGAGTTAAAAATATGGAAGCAATGTCCAAGAAGGAGCAAAATGTACACAAAGCTCTATATATCGAAATCCAAAAATAGAAAAAGAAGTTCATAGAGATTGCAGATGCCAAATAATAGGCTAAAACAAATCAAGATATAAATTAGTCATTGATAGAATAGGTTTATGACTTGCAGTAGTAGTTGTAGGCTGAAAATAAAAGGCCAAAGCTTCTTGATTCTCTAAACAAACTCTCAGGTAGCTGAGAAGATATAGTTGGGGAAAGAATCTTGAACATGTTCTCAAAACCTACACCATTGTGGACTACCTTGACTTCTATGGACAATCCATATGAGAAGCAAATATATATTTTGAGCAAGCTCAAATTGGAACTAGAGTCATAATTAGACAAGTTGAGGTATTAATGAAAATATTTGAAAGAATATTTGAGCCTATAGCTAGAGCCATTCCTAGTGAACAATGGAATGCAACGGGGAACATCTCCTAGACTATGATTTAAAGACATAAAAGAATATAGAAAGGAAGAGAAATGATAGAAAGGCTACAAAATAGGTCTAATGGAATCATGGAACCTATGTATGAGGACCAAGTACTAGGATTTCCTAGCTTCTAGGATGAACATATGCAACTTCTAACCAAAGAAGACATCCAAGCTCTAATATACTTAGTTGTCAATGATGAATTAGAGATAGATCGGTGGTAAGAGCCTATTGGGGAAGCTCAAGTACTTGAATTTCTAAACAGAATGGCTTTTCTATAATAAAAAATCTAAAAAATAGTTAGGAGATATGAATATCCCTCCTACAAAAAGGTATATCAGCTAAAGAAAATGTAGGAACAAGTTTTTCAACTCAAGAGTCCCCCACAAGAAGTATGGGCAGGAGTCTACATAGTGCTTGAGAAAGTAGAGAAAGTATTTTATGGAGAATAAGAATATCAAGAAGGATAAGGGACTCATGAGGTGGATATCCCGTCATAACACATAAGTCTAAGACCCCCAGATGACTGGGAGAAACCTGGCGAGCAAGCAGAGATACCACAAAAAGTAGTTGCTAATGAGGTGACACCTCTAGCACCATAGGGGTAAAAAAAAATGGACAGGTGTCAAAATAGAAATAAGCCATCTAAAAGGTCTAACAAGGTAAAATATCCTTTGCTTCTATTCATTTCCATCCCATCTACCATTTCATTAACACATCATTCACTTTTTTCACTTTATGAAAATCACTCATTCATCACATTTCACTTTTCACAAAAAGTCATTTTCCACTTATGATAAAATTCTACCCATGATCCATTCCATTATCACATTGACTCCATGACCAATGGAAGTAGACCTTTTGAGTTCTCAGTTCTCATGATACAAATTCCCTGAGAGATGCAAAACATGTGGGTAAAATGTTTTACCACATTTGCATAGCAAGGAGAAATATCATTTGGATCCCCATAAATTACTAAGTATGTTGAAGGTTGAAGGCTAGCAAGAAATCATGATGCTCAAAGTTGGGATAAATCCATCGTTGAAACTAGTACAAAGCTTCATCTCCACAAGAATGAGCAAAAATAAGTGCCCAAGGTCACGATGCTCAAAACTGGACTAATTTTGACCATGACATCAGCAAACCAAAGTCGAAGCATAGTATCATGTGAAGAGAGGTAAAAACATTAAGCTTTAAAGACCAAGCCCAAAGCCATAATTCTCAAGACTATGTGACCTCTCGTGATAACATAAGCATGCCCAAGACCAAGCCTAATACCGTGCAAGGTCGAAAGAGCCCAAAATTAGGATGTGAATGAACAAAGCTAAATTGCTCGAACCGCCCAAGTTGGTGATATCATCATTTCTAAGCTAAGGCCCAATACCACACAAAATAAAGAAAACAACATAAAAAAAGAAGTGCGCAAGGCTAGAATGAACCAAAATGATGACTTTGCTCTAGAAGAACTCAACAAGCAAAATACAGAGCCTAGTTTTGAGTAACTTTCTAGTTAAATGTCATTTTAAAACCTAAAACTGCCATGGTGCTTGCCATCTGGTTCCATTTCATGACATAAAAGCATGAAAATAATAGCTCTAATAATGTAGCCACTTGCAAAAGGTAGTTTTAGATCTATGGGATTTATTCAAATTTACATCCAAGATGAAATTTAGATTTACCACCTCAACAAGTCTGGTTTCTTTCTAGATTGTTCTTTCTCAACAACCATACAGTTGTATTCCCACTAAATATTTTAAAATTATAAACTATAAATATGAAGAGATACCTCATTACAAGGGTCAGCTCTGTAGTCCTTGCCTAGTATTACTTTATAATTTTGTTGTTGATTAATGAAGTGATAGTTGTTTGACCTCCATTACTATGCAATTTGCAAGTTTTATACGTATATTTTACTTTAAGTTCTTTTTGTTACACTTAATTGTTAGTGCATTATATTAAAGTAATTATGATTTTTGGATTACCTATTGGATTGCTAGAAATTGAAGTCCTTGGAATGATTAGAGCTTGTATACATTTTCTTCAAGTTATTTCTATTGCATTCGATACTTAGTCTGTTTTCTTAAAGCGAAGAATCATCTATTGGATTGCTAATTGTTTCAATCCTTGGAATGTTCAAAGTAAATATCATAATTTGAACGAATCTATAATTGTAAGTGATAATGGTTGGTCTATTAAGTATCATGTAATTGGTTTAATAGCATATTACTCAGTGAGATCCAATGTTGTTACACTATATCCTATCTACTTTTATGTACATTTCTCTAACCCCTTACTTCTTTCTAACCCTTAAACTTTTCCTATCCCTTTTACAAAATATAAACAATTAAAGAAGTCAACCTTCTCTGAAGGTTACAATAGAGAGTAATATTTTTTTATCCAATTCTATACTTTGGCTAGAATCACCGGGTGCAATACCTTTCCACAATACGAGCAGATTTTAGTCCCACAGTTACATTATTTCTTAGCATCATTGATGATCATCTTGTTTATCTCATTTGTTATCTTTTCCTTTCCAACATCTATTTTGTTGAAGTGGGAATTATCTAAGAGCACCATTGACATATATTGTTCCTCTTTTTTATTTGTACACTAAATGAATAATTAATCTAGCTATTTAATATTAAATCTTGTATCAACATACTATGCATTAGGGTTGACACATTTCTAGGGCTATAATATGTGCTTAGACATACATTTTTTTAATATTTTAGTTGTTATAACTCTTTAATTTATAGTTGTAGGATCAAAAGCATTGCACTGCTATAGGAGGTGTAGAACTTTTGATCTCTATTTTCCATAGAGTAAAAGCACCATATAGCCATGAAAGAATTGTCTAGTCCTTTCACTTAGACTACAAGTTTTTCTTGGTTTTTCACTATTTTTTGTCATATAAAAATGGGGTTATGATCACATTGACAAGGAATATATCTACCTACATTTGAGCAAAAATACCCCCTTTTCATAATATCTATTATTATTTTATTTTTTTTATACATTACTTGGTAAAATCATTGGATAGGGAGCTAAAGCACAACATAGTGCTTTTGAATATATGTAGTGCTTTTGCTCAGATAGAAGAATTGCGTACCATCAATCCTAAAACCTCTTTGTCTGACTCCTATAGTCTAATATTTTCTATTTGGTCTTGTTATTCTTGCTTTACTATCTATTTTTTGTAATATATTATATTAAAAGGAAAGGGTAGTAAGTTTAGTCAATTTTTTTTTACCAATTTGTCATAGGTAAGAAAATTAAAATAGCATTTAGTTGCATTTAGGGTAATCTTGCATGATTGCATAGTCCCTTGTATGCCTTGAAAGACCAAAAATCCTTTTATTTTTCTTGTAATAATTTGAATTAGAAGATCACGTACTTTAGGTTTTCATTTGTTGCATTATTTGTCCTCTTGTATTATTTAATTTTGTTTAGTCCTCTTTCAATATGGATTTGGTAGAATATTTAAACCCCTAGGTTCTTGCACAATAAATAAATTGAACATAGCATAGGATTTATAACATATATATTGAGGTAATAAATATGTTAAGCATGTGTTGCTACAGAGGTATCATTTCATCATCAATACTGATCGTAGCATAATTAAGCATTTCACAGAGTAGTATCTCTAATACCCTAGATGAAAAACTTGGATGTCCAAGCTCTTAGATTATGATTTTATCATTAAATATAAGAAAGAAAAGTAGGATGTTGTGGTTGATGCCTTGTCTAGAAAATATTAAAATGTTGTTGTCAATCCCATTTTTAGTCCTCTTCCATGATGGCTTTCTCAACTTTGAGGACATTGGTTTTTTGACCCAGAGACTACATGGAAAATTTAGGAAAGGGAGGTGATATCATTATTACATTATTGTTTCTCATATACCAATGGAGTGCTTCACAAAAATAATTACATTTATCTTTCTTAGTCTTTGACTATGAAGTCAAATGTTCTCAAAGAATTGCATGCATCTCCTTTAGCTAGACATTTAGGATTCCTGAAATTATACCAACAGGTGAAGCAATAATTTTCTTTAAAATGATAAAAATTAGATGTTAAGATGTTTGTAGATAAGTGTGAGGTGTGTCTGCATAACAAAGGGGAAACAATTAAATCTTCTAGATTGTTGCAACCTTACCTATCCCTAACCACCAATAGGAGTACATATTCATGGATTGCATTGAAGACATTTCTAAGTAAGATGGAAAAATGATGATATTTATGGTAGTAAAATCCCTTTTCACGTATGTTCATTTATATACATTATAGCATCCCTATTCATAAAGTAATGTGGCCAAGGTATTTCCTTATTATATTTTTAAATTATATGGTACACCTAAAACCATTATGAGTGACTGTGACATTGTCTTCACTAGTGACTTTTGGAAAGAATTGTTTTATCTTAGTGGTACCAATTTGAGTATACCCTCTTCTTATCACCCTTAGTCAAATGGTCAGGCAAAGATTGTTAATAAATACTTGGGTACTTACCTTTATTGTTGTGATCAAGACAAGCAATATCAGTGGGATCATTGGCTCTTATTAGTTGAATGGTAGCAGAATACTTCTTACCATTCATTCCTTAATATGTCCCCATTTGAATCATTATATGGTTAAATTCATCCATTAGTGGTAAAATATGTTCTAATATCCCCTATGTTTTTCTACGTAGATGATGTGTTACAACGACGATAACATGTGCTTCAACTTCTTAAAGATAATTTGACCTAGGTTTAGAACTGTATGAATTAATAATAGAATTCACATTATTCTCAATAAAAATTTACCATAGGAGATATTTTTTTTGCATATACAACCCTACAAGCAATTATATTTTAAGACCAAGTCTAGTTAGAATTTGGCTCCTTGATTTTATGGGCCCTACAAGATGGTTCATTACATTGGGAAGTGGTATATTAGTTGGATATTTCACTATCTTCCCACATTCATCTTGTCTTTCATGTATCTTGTCTCAAATAGGTTTTTTTCTAGAAGGTGTAGACCCAAATTAAGCTTCCATTACTCGATGAAGGTCAAATAACTTTGTAGCCTAAAGTAATGTTGCAGTCTAGAGTTTTCTATATTTAGTCTCAACAAATTTATTAGTTCCTTATCAAGTGGTTGGACATTCCAAAAGAATATGCTACATGGGATCCTGAGAGCATTTTCTAGTCCTTTCTAGCTTTGAGGAAAAAAGCTTCTCAAAGAGGAATCTATGTAATAGCTCTAATATAGCCATGTTAGTTATCTTTATTTTTTTCAAATCAAGCCCTGGGTTTATATAGTCAGTCATTAAGCATTTGGGTTAGAGTTAATTATTTATTTAAACTATAAATAGGAATATTTATGTGGTAATTGATGTTATCTTTGATATTTGAATCTTAGTTGTGTTTTATATGCATCTGAGGCTTCACCCTATCCAAATGGCTATGATACTTTTCCCTCTCTAAGTGGCTAAGGATTTACATTGATTTGAAATGCTTTATGGAATTTTATAAGGGGACTTTAGAATATTTAATTTTTTGGAAATTGGATCTAAATTATTATTATTATCACTTGGGTAATGTTATTTGTGTATTATTGGATTACTACTACTATCTATATAATTCTCGAAGTTGTTTTGCAATAAAATTACTTTAAGAAATTTGTCTAGAGCCAAATCTATTACCATTTGAAAAATATATGAAGTCCTCAAAAAAAAAATTTGAGGTAATCTATTTACAACTTTTAAATAAAATAAAAAATATCCCTTTGACATTTCTTTGGGCACACAAAAATATTATACCTATCTTGTATTATAGAAATGCTTTATGAAATTTTCTAAAGTCCCCTTGAGAACATATTTTTCTATATCATATATTGTATCATAGTAAAATCTTATGGAATAATCTAAATTCCCCTTGAACACATCTATTTTTGTATCATAGCAATATCATATGGTATTATCTAAAGTCCTCCTAGACACATTTTTTTGTATCATAGCAATGCCTTATGGAATTATCTAAAATCCCCTTGGGCATATCTCTTTGTATATACTTGTATCATACTTCTATTATGATATTTAATCTAACATGTATTCTAGATCATGTATTTTATGTATATAAAATCATTAAGCCATTTCATTTTTATCATCGTTTTAAACCTCATCAAGTAATCATCATATTTAAATAACAAAAGTCAGTATAATATAATTTATCCTAAAAATAATCAAAATTAATTAATAAATAACATTCATTCATCACAAAATTTGGCATATCATAATAATATCAAATAACAAATGATGTATATATAAATATATAAATAGGTATTTATGTATATCAAATTATATAATATACCTATCATGACTTAATATGACATAACAATAATTAAAATTAGCCCTCCAAGAGGTAGCCTAATTCTAGATCTATGAGATAATATTTGGGGATCCTACAATTCCTCCTTATGGTAGTGGTATCCTCATAAAATATTATGACTATAATTTCATAGACCATGAGTAGATCTATGTTGTCCTTGTTTAGCGTAGATATAACAACCAACGATCAATTATAATAGATGTCTGGTAGGTCATATGGAAGTAGATAAATATCTCAACCTCTACTTTCAACTCTACCTATACTTAAGCCATATTTGTTGAGAAACATCCAACTAATCTAGAAATATCTGCAGTAACTGACTGTCACTCATGTCAAATACTACAATAACCTTCATCGTAGTTACATCCATCTTAGTCAACTTAGGATCATCAACTACATCATGGAGTTCTATAGGATCAAGTATTATAAATCTTTAATATAAGCTACTAACTCTACTCTTGTTGCATCTAGATCTACTATGATAGCCATAACTATAACCTATAGACTAGCCACCTATCTGACTAGGCATCCCTCTCTTCCTCCATGGATGACTAAGGCAACCTACTAGGTCCTACCTTAATTTTCATCATCATCGACACGTCCATTCTCCTTACCTCCTCTAATATTTTCCCACTATATACTAAGTGGTGGTATTGCTCACTGAGCTATGCTAGGTTACCCCTAGGACACATCCTCTCCCTTGTCCATAACCCCACCACTATAACCCTCATTAGGTGTATGGTCTAATACCACTCCTAGTAGTGATTATTGATTCCAATTTCATTAATGCAAGGATATAAAATTATTAAATCATCCATGTTTATCATGGTATAAGAAAAACATTAAATGCTCACTAGACCAACAATACTAAACTACATATGGTGGTATATTATACCACAAGCAAAATTGCTTAACCACTTTCTCAAAATGGAAGAGATCATACTCTCCTGATGATCCAACTAGCCATCATATATGCCTCACCTTGGATAGCTTATAAGTATCCTTTGCCTAGCCTAAATGGCTTATTTGGGTTGCCATCTAACCTAATCCCTCCATATGTTGTTAATCAACCATATAACCCTATCCAAAATGCCTCTATAAGGCCTACTCTAAATTTATTCAAGTGATGGAATTCACAATATTTTTCAAAAAACATCCCAAAACATCCATTCATCACAATCATATTTTAAAAAATAAAGAAGAGCAAAATAGAAGAGCATGTATCTAAAAATAAAGAAAAATATAAATGACACAAAATAAAATAAGGAATAAGTGATTGGTGCTTTTAGGCACCCTAATATCCCATGTCACAAATTTATACAATGGATCAGTCATTGGGGGTACTTATAGTGTTATCAAAACCTCAATAATGGGTAACCTCAACTGACATTAACTTAACTTTAAGGTTAAATTACAATAATATAATAATAAATTATACCCTTTAATCAAGGTTATCCATAAATATGGATTAACCAATATCACTAAGAGTGAATACATGAAGAGTGCCCTTAGAATTACATTAAGATGCTCATAGGCTAACAAATAGATACTTGTAGACTTAAATAAAATAGTTCACATAGGAATACATAGAAATATGCTCACTAGCTTACATATAGAATTCCCATAGGCTTACATAAATATTTACAAAGGCTTAAATAGTACTTGATCATAGATTATATCAAGAGAATCCATAGGTACTTCATGACTATTGACCTTGGCCAAATAATATTAGATTACAAATATTTCAACAACACCCCATAATTTGAATTAAGGGGTAAAGGAGAGAAGACATTAGAGATGCTACATCTCACTCCATAATGAATGTTCATATGATCCAATGGATCTTGCTATCATTTCTTGCCAAATGCACATGAAGTATATCAACCTCTCATCAAATATGAAGCTAAATATCCACCTTATAGATCAATATGTTGAGTTTATCATGAGAAGATATTCAACATACACTATGTTAATCATAATTTGTCCCCTAGTATTAAGATAAGGTAGCTTGATCATGAAGTAATAGTAAGGTCTCTGAATAATCAAACCTAATGTCTAGAAAAGGCCCATAGAAACAAGGTGTACCTTGTGTTAATCATCCAAAACCTTCTCCTCTTACAGTCCTAAAGATTACCAATTACCACATTAATGTGTTGTTGGAGATACAACAAACATTCACTATGAGAAAAGAGACGGATAAACATAGGAATTTGAAATTTTTAAAATATATTATAGCTAACCATCCACTACACCATCAAGCTTAGTTGGAGTTATATGTTTCTTGCTCTATAAATACATCAAACTTGTTATGATAAAATAAATTAGAGAAAAACATTTTGAATCTATTACCTTCTTATAGAAGAAGATTTTTAAATCATACATGAGCTAGATGCGATTAAATTTACCAACTTCCATGCCAATGGGTTATCGAAGTTAAAATCACATTGAAAAGAAGAATGTCAATTGGTTCTATAATGTATAAAAAACCCATAAAAAATAGTAACACTCCTTGAATTGATACAACCAATCTATAGAGCTTGAAAATATATGCAATTTGAAAAAAAAGGGCCTAAAACACTTTCATACGCAAAGATTATGACCTCTAGAAGTTTGGATATATTAAAGTTAAAAGGAGAGCTAAAAATTAAATGGAAAATATTATAAAATATTTGACCAATTAGAAGTTATCACTTGTTATTTTTAGGTACCACCACCATGCTAATTTCATTGCTCTAATTGGACTATATTGGTGAATAGGAAGATGCAAAATGACATGAAATGATTGGCTAGTTTCATCTATATATAAAATATGATTTTTGGTATTTATCCCTGTTGGTCAAAATGACCACATCCAGGGAAATAAGGAGTAATCTTCTCAAGATTTTGCTAAGTGTAGAGAAAAGTCGTGATGGCGTGACATTTTGAAGGTCGAGGGTAGAACTAAGGTGAAAAGTCATGATGGCACGACATTTTGAAGGTCGAGGGCAAAACTAAGGTGGAAAGTCATGATGGCATGACATTTTGAAGGTCGAGGGTAGAACTAAGGTGGAAAGTCATGATGGCATGATATTTTGAAGGCCAAGGGTAGAACTAAGGTGGAAAGTCATGATGGCATGACATTTTGAAGGCCGAGGGTAGAACTAAGGTAGAAAGTCATGATGGCATGACATTTTGAAGGTCGAGGGTAGAACTAAGGTGGAAAGTCATGATGGCATGACATTTTGAAGGTCGAGGGTAGAACTAAGGTGAAAATTCATGATGGCATGACATTTTGAAGGTCGAGGGTAGAACTAAGGTTGAAAGTCATGATGGCATGATATTTTGAAGGTTGAGGTTAGAACTAAGGTGGAAAGTCATGATGGTGTGATATTTTGAAGGTCGAGGGTAGAACTAAGGTGAAAAGTCATGATGGCATGATATTTTGAAGGTCGAGGGTAGAACTAAGGTGGAAAATTGTGATGGCATGATATTTTGAAGGCCAGGTGGACCACGATGTCTCTAAAGAGGTTAAGGAAGATCATCATAACAAGAAGATCTCAACCACTTCCAGTTGAAAGCTCCATGCTCTCTTAACTGCTTCTTTACTAGAATGAGCCTACGGGCATAATGTTGTAACAAATTTTAGTTTTTTTGTTATGTAAAACTCTTATATATAGAATGAGTGACCCAAAAAAATGGTCGACTCTTAGGTGTTTACAAGGCTATGTACACAGACTTTTGAAAGCTTAATAAAATATCATCCATTCTGGTTTCTGGCTCACTGGTGTTCTAAATCAAGTATGTATGTATTGTTGATTGCTATATAAATCTAGATTGAATGTAACTTGCATTAATTCTTACTCTGAATTCTTGCAATAAAGTTCTACTAGATCTAAAATTAACTTTATAGATAAGCTTGCACTTAAATAGATTTTCACCAGAAGTTTAGTTTCTCTATTTTGGTGGTTTAGTTATATGCTTCTCTATAAAAGGTTGTAATAGTTGCTTTGTTGTTATCTAATCTGTACCCTTTAATCAACTCTAGCAATAGCTATATTTCCCTCTCTTTATGCATTTCCCTCTTTCCCCCTTTTCCTAAAAGAAGCAAGGAACCAACCTCCTCTGGATATTGAACTAGGTAAACTCTGTGTTAACCTGGTCTTTCAATGTTGGCAAAGTCTTGGGCGCAAATGTAACCAAAGGCAGATTTTGCTCCAATAGTTTTTGGCATGCCCGATGGGACCCAAATCCCACATAGTATACAGATCAAAGTTTCGGTGAATACCTTTGCCCTATTAGTTTTTTATAAATCACCTGGTGACTCTGCCCTAGAAAGGAACCCTATGAAAGCCTTTACTTGATTTCTGGTTATATACCATATTTTATGATAACCAGATCTAAAGCAAGAAATTTAGAAGAACCCATCGAGTTCTTCGAACTACACCTTGGTAGCCTCCGAGCTAATCCTGTTTTAGTTGCTAGAACAACTTCTTCATATACTACTAATATAGGATACATAAATCTTCCCCCTGTAGCCTTCCCTAGTATTACTGCTAGTGGAACTTTAACTCTAACTACCTATATATCTATAAGATCTGGTAGAACTATAATTACAATGGTCACAAATCAGCCAATTTTACCTTATCCTTTATGGAACCACATAGGCCCTTTGAATCTAGTAGCTCAACATCCAATTCTAGTAGTGGCCTTGAAAGCATTACCCTAGTATGATGGTACTAGGAAGATGACCTATGAGCACTACCTAGATGTGGTAGCACTCGCCCCAATACATAATATCACTGAAGA
Organism: Wollemia nobilis; assembly: GCA_028583015.1. Taxonomy (NCBI): domain Eukaryota; kingdom Viridiplantae; phylum Streptophyta; class Pinopsida; order Araucariales; family Araucariaceae; genus Wollemia; species Wollemia nobilis. The sequence continues at coordinate 4,531,351 of JAQPPZ010017254.1, read as the reverse complement.
AGATGTTATGATCAGATTACTAGTTATTTCCTTGAAAGGAAAAATGCTCTATTGGTATAGAGCCCTTGACAACCAAAGTATATCTACTTGGGCCCAACTTGTCGGTAAACTAGTAGAAGAATTCAATGAGCATGTAGATCCATTCTCCCTGCTAAATTAGTTTATCGTTATCCAGAAGCACCCTCAAGAAGAGATAGTCAACTTTAACATCAGATTCAGTCGAACTTGGCAAAGAGTACCTGATGGATTGAGACCCACTAATGAATAGTCAATGTATTACTATCTAAGAGCTTTCAACTCAGATATAAGTATGGCCATCAGGTAGTCCCAAGTATTTACCTTCCTTAATATTTATCAAGAAGCATAGAAAGTAGAAAGAGATCTGATCGCTATTGGGAGGTTCTCGATAAAAATGATAATGCCAATTTTCCTAGATCTACCTCAAGCATCTAGTACTACTTTCCCAACTCCTGCTTTAGCTTCTAGTACTAATCTTCCCAAATGGATTGGGCAAACCTAATATTCTAGTAATATAGGCACCCCCTACCCCTCCAATGCTTCCTGCTATTCCTGCACTCCCTATAGCAATAGTTCCATCAACTCTAGATCTTCAACTTGTAGTTCTTCAAGATCTACAAGCATCTTTCAAAACTCTGGTAAATAAATTTACGTCAATGGAAAGAAGAGAAGTAGAAAGGAATTTCCAACCAAGGAGGTTCCCACAAGTGATAAAGTATCAAGCCTCCACTAGTGGTAGAAGCTATGATAAATCTAACATGGTTTATGCCAATGAAGATAGTGAACCTAGTAATATTTTTATAGAGTCAAAATTCTGGTGCTCCACGTGTAATGACCCCCATGGTGAAACTTCTTGCATGATTCATCAACACCATGTTTAGAAGATAGCTATCAAAAAGGCTGAGAGAACCCTCAAAGGCCAGGTTAATATGATCAGAGAAGAGAATCATAATTTCATGATGCCTTCTATTGAACAAGTAGTTGTCCTTACCAGATCAGGAAAGAAACCCTTATAGGTTGATCCCCAAGAGCTCAACCCCTTGAAGGTGCCTTCACCTATAAGGAACCCTATTGAGAAAAGAACCTCTTATGAAAAATCTCCCTCGAGTTCAAGCTAGAAAGATGCAGAAACTCGTAAGGAAGCACCTTGGTAGAAAGAAGTAGAAACATAGGAACAAGCTAGGGATAAACTGAGATACCCCTCACTGACTAAGCATCAAAGGATTGATGCTACTCAGGGGTACATAAATAAGTATGACACAATAGTGAAGGAGAAAAGTGTTGAACCCCTTCCATTTAACATAGTCGAGGAAATGAAGAAAACCCCCTCCAAGGCAACTATGTATGAAGCTTTGCAGCTTCTAGGATAGATTGACTTGTTGCAAGAATCCTTGAGGTCTATGAAGAATAAGAATAAGACCCCAACTCAGATGGATTCTGCACAAGCTAGTATGACATCCACTTTAAGAAAAAATAGACCCCCTCCTTTTTATCTGTCTCTCCAGATGGAAGGATGGGTAGTTCACAACTGTATGATAGACTCTGGAGCTACAACCACTGTGATGCCCAAAGCAGTATGTGATATCATGGGAATGGAATATACAAGGAGCAGTCCTGGTGTCTTACAGTTAGATGGAACCCCTATAAAAATGGTAGGGGTAATCAAAGATATCCCAATAGTTCTCCATAGACTACCTCAACTCACAGTTATACAAGAAGTAGTAGTAGTAGATTTAGAGCCTTATTTTGGTATGTGTCTCTCCAGGGAGTTCACCGCCAAGATAGGAGGATATTTGTCATTAGATTTCTCACATCTGGAAATCCCATTCAAGGGAAAAAGAGTGAAAATATTTAATGAAAAGCCTTCAACTTTTCATATCGAAAGACTTGAAGAGGAAGGCAAACAGTCCACCATTGTGAACATGATGATAGAGGAACTAGAAGACCTGAACTTGATGGAAGAAGCTCTAAATGTATTATAGGAGGAAGACCAGTTCTCTCTTCAAGACTTCAATGCCATGATTGAGATAGACATAGGGAGCTACACAATTTTAAAACTTAAGAAAAATAGCCTTCTTCCTCTCCCTCAAGTTGACCAACCTAACAATCAATTGTGGAAACTTTTCTTTGATGGTGCTAGATGTAAAAATGGAGTTAGAGTAGGTATTGTTCTAATCTCTCCAATAGGTGAAGAAAATGTCTTCTCTTACCGGTTAACCTGGAGTTGTACTAATAATGTAGTAGAGTATGAAGCACTCTGCTTAGGCCTCAAGAAAGCTAAAAATATGGGTATCAAGCAGCTACAGATCTTTGGAGACTCCAAATTGATAGTGAACCAGGTAATTGAGAAATGTGTAAGCAAGCAACATTACCTTAAGGCTTATAGAAATAAAGTTTGGGACTTGCTAGAATATTTTGAGTCTTTGAACCTCAAGGTAATTCCAAGAGAGAAAAATACTCATGCAGACTTGTTGGCTTTAGTAGGGGTAAATTTTTGCCCTATCAACAATGTCATCCAAAAGTCAAAAATAGTTAGGCTAATCTATAGGTCTTCTGTGCTAGATAGGGATACCTTCTGGTAAGTTTTTGAGAATGATAAATAGATAGTGGACTTCCTCATCCATGAGATGAACTGCTCTAGCAATAGGATAATCGAATATGAGGAGGATGCAAGTATGATCTAGTTAAAGAACAATCACATCCCAAAAGGGTTGGTCACCCTTGAAAGCTTATTTGATAACAATGATAGGTCAACTGGCCATAAAATGAAAGTTGACAAGCATAGATACAAAGAAGCTCAAATGGGACCTGATAAAGCCATCAAAGTAGGAGTGAACACTACGAAAGTAGAACTAGATGAGATCAGGGAATTATGCAAAGAGTTTCTAGACATCATTGCCTGGACTTATGGTGACCTAAAGGTCTACTCCAAAGAAATGATCCAACATACGATCAAACTTGAGGAAGGTGCAAAGCCATTTTGACAAAAGCAATGATCGATAAATCCTAAAATCAAAGCTTTGATGAAGCAAGAGCTACTAAAATTACTTGAAGCTAAAATTATTTACCCAATCAAGCATTCGACTTGGGTCGCTAACCTAGTCCTAGTTAGAAAGAAGAATGGAGATATCCAGTTGTGCATCGACTTTCACAACTTGAATAAAGCTTCATTGAAAGACCATTACCCTCTCTCGTAGATCGACCAGATCCTACACATAGTAGCAGGAGCAGAAAGGTTCTCACTCCTAGATGGCTTCTCAGGATACAATCAAGTATGGGTCAAGGATGAAGATCAATTCAAGACCACATTCACAACCAAGTGGGGAACGTTTGCTTACCAGAGAATGCCCTTCGGGTTATCCAATGTCGGAGCAACCTTTCAAAGAGCTATGGATGTAGCGTTCGGAGAACTTATCAATAAAATAATAGTGATATATCTAGATGATATGACAATGTTCTCTCACCAAAAGGAGGATCACATAGGACACCTCAGGAGTGTGTTCAAAAAATATAGAGAATTTGGCATCTCCATAAATCCCAAGAAATCTATCTTCACTATGGAGGAAGGACTTTTACTCGGCCATGTTGTTTCTAAGTCCGGTCTAGCTATAGACCCTAATAGGGTGAAAGCACTATTAGAACTCCCTCTCCCCCTAACAAAAAAGGCTTGCAATCATTCTTCGACCAAATCAACTTTGTGCACAAATTCATAGCTGATTTTACGTAAATTATCAAACCCATGATCAAGTTGTTGAAGAAAGATGTTGAGTTCAAGTGGATAGATGCAAGGAAATAGGCCTTCCAGTAGATCAAGGAACAAATAGCTCAAGCCCCCATCTTGGTAAATCTAGACTACTCCAAGGGTTTCATCTTATACGTTGTAGGTGAACAAGAAAGCTACGCCATAGTGCTCACACAGAAAGGGGTTGATAATGAAGAAAGACCCATAGATTTTCTGAGTCAAACTATGCAAGAACATGAAGAGAAGTATAACTTCATTGAGAAATAGATCTATGCAATAATGAAGTCTTTAAAAAATTTAGGTATTTCCTCTCATAGAGTAGGACTATAGTATATGTAGTTCACCTCGATGTTAGAAACTTCATCATACAAGGGGAACTCGGTGATAAAAGAGTAGGTTGGGTGATGAAGATACAAGAATACAATGTAGAAATACACCCAACCAAGTTGGTAAGAGGTAGAGCACTATGCCAAGAGCTCACCAAGCAAGCTTCATCAGAATACGTAGCTTGCCAAACTCAAGAAGCAACCTCAGATGATGATCAACCTTTAGAGTAACTTGATTGGGTAGATGAATTAATTAGGTACTTCCAAACTGGAAAGTGCCCAACAAGTTTGAATGCTTCACAAAGAAGAAGGTACAAGATCCAGGCTTTGAAATACACTCTACTACCTGAGGGGTTGTACAAAAAAAATTTGGATGGAGTGTTGCTTCGATGCATAAATGAGAATCAGAAATAAAAGATCTTGGAGGAATTCCATGGTGGCTCATCTGGAGGACACTACTCAGGGAGGACCACTACCTTAAATATCATCAGAATTGGATGCTACTAGCCAACTATCTTTGCAGACACCTTCAGAATAACAAGAAACTATGAAGAATGCTAGAGATACATTGGGAGAAATATGAATGCTTTGATGCCCCTAAAATCCATTCAAGTTGAAGAACCTTTTCAACAATGGGGATTGGAATTCATTGGAATAATAGAGCCCAACTCATCTATTGGACATAAGTACATCCTGATAGCTATTAACTATTTCACTAAGTGGTTAGAAGCAATACCCACTAAAAAAGTAGACCAAGAGGTTGTGATGGAATTTATGGAAAGTTTAATCATGATATTTGGTATCCCAGATGCATTGGTCATAGATAATGGCTCATATTTCGTAGGTGCCAATATGATTGAATTTACATGTAAATATGGGATTTACTTGAAAACATCCTCAAACTATTATCCATAGGGAAATGGATTAGCTGAATCAACAAATAAAAACTTGCTCAGGATCTTGAAGCGGACTCTAAAGGATAATAAGAGAAGTTGGCACTCTCTGATCAACCAAGCACTATGGGCTGATAGAATAACCATCAAGAAGTCTATCAACACATCTCCCTACTCTCTGGTCTATGGCAAAGAAGTAGTTCTTCCAATACATATAGAGATCCTAGCTCTAAAATTACTCAATCAAACTAGCATAGAGGAAGCAGAACCAATGGAGAATAGGTTGATCCAACTCCTGTAGTTAGAGGAATAAAAGGAGCAAGCCTATGACCACTATCAAAAGCATGTGGTCGCCACAAAAAATGGTTCGATAAAAAGGCCACTCTAAGAAATTTCAAGGTAGGAGACTTGGTCCTAAGATGGAATGAAAAGAAGTCAAAACCTAAAAATCATGACAAATTCGATGCGTTATGGGAAGGTCCTTTCGAGGTAATAGAGGAAAAACAACAAAACTCTTTCCAGCTGAGAAATGAATAGGGTCAGGTTCAACCTATCCCCATCAATGGCTTCCACCTGAAGTTGTACTACAAGTAAATGGTTTCCCTCTACCTTGTATGTATTTTATGTAAATATTTGTTTTCTTTCAGTCTTCAAGGAAAATGTCATGATGGCATGACATTTTGGTGCTCAAAGGCCCCTTCAATGTAAATTATCATGATTTCATGACTTTTTGGTAGTCGATGGCCACTCCAAGGAAAAATGTCATGATGGCATGACATTTCGGTGCCCAAAGGCCCCTTCAATGTAAATTGTCATGATTTCATGACTTTTTGGTAGTCGATGGCCACTCCAAGGAAAATGTTATGATGGCATGACATTTTGGTGCTCAAAGGCCCCTTCAATGTAAATTGTCATGATTTCATGATTTTTTGGTAGTCGATGGCCACTCCAAGGAAAATGTCATGATGGCATGACATTTTGATGCCCAAAGGCCACCTCAGAGTAGTCGAGAACTTTTGGTGGGAAAAGTAGTTTTCTCGACATTATAAAAAGTCCCACTTTTTAAGGTATCATCATACCCACTGATTGGTCTAGAGTAGAGGTGACACCAATTTATTGGCCTAGGATAGTAGTGAAGCAATATCATTGGCCCAAAATAAAATGGTAATGCATGGTAGTTGGCTTCTTGAAGGGGCACATAAATTAAGACACTTAAAAATATTTAAAAATAGTATTGGGGTGTGTGCCACCAACCATAGTTATTGCATGTCACCTTGGCACGTGCATGCATAGTCGATTATATCACAAATATTTTCATCACCCTTTCATCTTCTACATTGTTTCCCTTCTGCTCACTGTGCTCCCTGTTCTCTCAGAAATCTCTGCAACACTCTGCTAAGTATTAAACTGGTTTTACTACCAAATCATAGAATACAACCATGATGACCACACCTCCAGCTACTACTTCAAAGGGGAAATGAAGGTCATCCAAGAAGGGAAGTAGTTTCATGGATCCCGATAGCCACATCACTGATACGAAGCTGACATGGAAAGACCTAGGGTAAATTTGAAAGGATATAGCAGCCAGGATCACCATAAACATCTCCCCATCGAGCCCAAGCATGTTCCCTTACCACTCTCTACTCTACTGGTACGTCTACCCTTAGGTCCACCCCTACCCCGAGTTAATCAGGGCCATGGTAGAATTCTATGATGTTAAGAATAGAATAGTGAGAAACTCCAAGGATGGAGTCATATTCATGCTCGACATTGACTCAATTAGGGTCACCTTCACCTGTGGTAGGAAGCCTATGGTAAACCCCATTCCATTTGATCCTACTAATTCTACAAAGTATTACACCAATACCCCAAACATCTAGCTATTCCTGCAAGAGCATTTTTTAGAATCTCTCTCCGAGGGAGCCATGCCAAAATCCCCAATTCCCTTGTCCAAATTCAAGAACAAGGAGCTCTTTTCCATGTTGGCCATGGTGGTGGGGCTAGAAATAGACACACAGGTCTATGGATGGCAAGTTGTGATAGCACAATGCATATCTAATCCCAAGTTTTATGATGTGGTGCATGTAGACCCAAGCAGAGTGCCAATATTCTTTGATTGGTCGACATACCTAGCCCAATAGCTGCATGCAGGCCTCTTCAAGCTACAAAAAGATATCCCAGATGCCTTCAGGTTCTCTTCTTACCTGGTATGGATTTTCTTCTTCTTTTAGGCAAAAAATTTAGGTTTTATCCCTACCACAACAAAAGACCAAAAGGGAGACCTCCTGCCTGTATGTGAGTGGACATCACTCCTTTCAAATGCGGGTTCATACTATCACTTTAATATGGAATTCTTGGGCCCTGCATTGAAACTCATGTATGGTATCATGCCAAGAATTCCCCAATAGATGCGAGATACTTTGTAGCACCTCCATGTAGAGGAGGGGACTAGGTTTATTTTGACATAGGGAGTGGTCGTCAGACTCTATGGCTTCATGGAGAAGCCCTTTTTGTTGCCTTATTATGTTACTAAGTGATTATTCACTTTGGAATACGTAAGGTAAATTGAATTCATCAATAATAGATTTGGTACAGGTGCTGGTAAGATAGGTACTTGCCTCATGCCCTTTTAGTTTGAGGGTGTATCAATGTCAAAGAAAGGAGACCATGAGCGAATTGCTCAAACTTTGAGAAATCTGAAGTTGATAGAGTTACCACAAAAATGGAAGTATGATCCTATAGATAAATTCTCTCAAAGGCAAGCTACCCTCAATAAAGCACCATTCAAGAAATTTTATTCATCATATAGGCAAATTGATAAATAGGGTAGGAACAATGAAGAGAACCAACCATTAGAATGACACATTGAAAAAATGCAGCCACTACCTCCATGGCACGATTTCTATTTGCACTTGTCAGATTGGTGCCCTGATGTGAACCCAACCCACAAGCTAGATAACAAGACCATCGAAAGTATGAAGAAAAGAGGGGAAGATTGGGACCATGCTAAGATATTAGCATGGTGGCAAATGAGATGCCACCTACAAACATTCTCTAGGTATGGGATAAAGATTGACAAGGAGTTCTCAAAAAAATATGATGAGAATCATGATGAATGGTCTAAAACTTTTGTAGATAAAGTCCCTCTGGGCATCAATGGCATCCCCATCAAACCAATTGAAGGTAAAATAGATACTAAAAAAGACAAAGGGAAAGAGGTCACCACTGAGCAAATAGAAGTCCCTAGAAGAAAAACTCAAAGTTTCATTCCCCCTTCCGGATCAGATATAGAGTCCGATGATGATGCTCAACTCGATCATAGGAGATAGAGAGTAGAATCAAGAAAGTGAAAAGTAGAATTGTTAAAGGGAGGAGATCAAAATAAAATAAAATAAGAAGAAACACCCTTTAAAGAATCATAGGAGCATGAAGAATCAGAGGAACATGAAGGAATAGGGGACCATGAAGGAATATGGGAGAGCTTCGAGAAAACTTCTGAGCATCAAGAGATAGATGAACAAGTGGTCGAGATGATTGAAGAGCCTCCCACAATAAAAGGAACCCCTAGCATGGAACAAATCCTAGCAAAAGTAACAACTGGTGTCGATGACTCGAGTCTAAAGCAAATAGCAAAAGCTTATATCGAGGATCTAGAGAAGTCACAGGGAACTAGAGACACCAATCCACCAAAATCTCTAGGTATATCTCCTATAAATATCGATACTCCTTCTTCCTCTTCTCACTCCTAAAATAATTCCCCTTCCCATTCTGAAGGTCATGGTAATGCCTCTCCCACCTCTACTCATCAGCCTCCACCATCGCCACCATCAACTCATCAGCCTCCACCATCTCCACCATCAACTCACTAGACTCCAAAAGCATCTTCCTCTACCCCCATAGGTTCTCCCATCGAACAATCAAATGTAGAGGCCTCTCTAGCCACTGCTCCTTTCCCTTACTCCACCAACCTACTGAGCTTTCAAGCCATTCATACCGCTTCTCCCGAGAGCAACCCTACCATTGCTAAATTGAAAAAATTGAAAAAGGTAACCTTGAATGTTGCTACATGGCTGAAGTCATGTAGCTCCCAAAGTTCTAAAGATATAGCCCATGTCAGAGAAGGAACAATGTTGGATCCCATCAGCATGCAATGTTCCACTATGAAAATGACCCCACTCGTCCAAAAGCCAGAGAAATAAATGACCCTGGAGGACTACCAAGCTGAGGTAACTATGGAAGATATCACTCAACTACCAATGGATGATGAGTGGGGCAAGGCCCAGACCCACATGGGAACCATTTATCTAAATGTTGAGTATTACAAAGAAAAGTACTTTCGGGCTGAACAAGCAAGAAAGTATTTGGAAGAAGCCTTGCACCAACAAAAACAATCGAAAAGGCTTTGAAAAATGAAGCTAAGAAATGGGAGCTAATGTTCAATGAAGCGGCCCCCTACAAAGAGAAAGTGGTGAAAGCCAAAGAGCAGATCCAAGTGTTGCAACAGTAGGTCGAGGACCTTAAAAAGTAGCTCATAGACAATACTAATAATACCAATGGGCTATCTAAAGAGAAATCCAGGATAGTCAGGAGAGACATGATTGGAAGCATCAACAAGATGACCCTGAAGGCAAGGCCCACACTATCATATCTGCTCAAAATCAAAGATACGTTAGGCCAAGTGGAAGATGAATTCGAAGCATCAATCAAACTCTTGGCAATGAGGCTATCAACTGCTACAAAAATTCAAGTCTTGGCGGATAGCACCCAAGCAATAACTGGATACAGAGCACAGGATAAAAATTGGTCCTAGGCCAAGTTAGTCACCAGAAACTTTTTCAAAAGGCACAAGCTGGTAACTAAAAGTGCTAAGCTCATGCAAGAGCTCAAAGTAGAAGCTAAGGTAATTCTAAAACATGTAAGCATAGCTAAAAACTATGGCATGCCTAGCTTCTAGGACAAAAATTCAAATCTCCTAGCAGAAGATGAATTGAAAGCCGCCTGGAAGAAATTTGTAGAAGATGAGTCAAAAATTGATAGCTGGGAAGAGCCTATTCAAGAAGAACAAATATTTAGCATGGCTCAAGATATTACCCAGATCAACTCTTGTCTACATGAACTATACATGAAATCAAAAACTTTATCATATGACAAGGTTGAAGAGTTGGAGTATTTGTACATCACTTTCAAGGAAAAAGTAGATACAGATGAGGAGACCTAGAGGAAAGCCTGCACCACCTATAATGAAGTAGTACAGGAAAAGGACAAATAAGAAAAGGCTAAGAAAGCCTCATCAATCAGTGCAGTAGCTCCTGGTCAAGGTGAAGCAAAAAAATCTAATGAAGAAGATACTCCAGAAGAATGACCACCCAAAGCAAGAAGTATTTTTGTGCTTGGTATCATTCCCCTTCTTTCCCTTATTTTTTCTTAATTGTTTTTTTTTACTCCATTCCCCAATGGATAAAGGCTCTAGGTTCTAACATTTTATTGATAGAATTACCCTAGGAGGCACCAAGAATGTTGGTCAAAATGACCACATCCAAGGAAATAAGGAGTAATCTTCTCAAGATTTTTCTAAGTGTAGAGAAAAGTCATGATGGCATGATATTTTGAAGGTCGAGGTAGAAATAAGGTGAAAAGTCATGATGGCATGACATTTTGAAGGTTGAGGGAGAACTAAGGTAAAAAGTCATGATGATGATATTTTGAAGGTCGAGGGCAGAACTAAGGTAGGAAAGTCATGATGGCATGATATTTTGAAGGTTGAGGGTAGAACTAAGGTGAAAAGTCATGATGGCATAATATTTTGAAGGTCAAGGGCAGAACTAAGGTGAAAAGTCATGATGGCATGACATTTTGAAGGTTGAGGGTAGAACTAAGGTGGAAAGTCATGATGGCATGATATTTTGAAGGCCGAGGGTAGAACTAAGGTGAAAAGTCATGATGGCATGATATTTTGAAGGTCAAGGGTAGAACTAAGGTGAAAAGTCATGATGGCATGACATTTTGAAGGTCGAGGGCAGAACTAAGGTAGAAAGTCATGATGGCATGACATTTTGAAGGCCAAGTGGACCACGACATCTCTAAAGAGGTTAAGGAAGATCACCATAACAAGAAGATCTCAACCACTTCCAGTTGAAGGCTCCATGCTCTCTTAACTGCTTCTTTACTAGAATGAGCCTACGGGCATACTATTGTAACAACTTTCAGTTTTTTTGTTATGTAAAACTCTTATATATAGAATGAGCGACCCAAAAAAATGGTCGACTCTTAGGTGTTTACAAGGCTATGTACACAGACTTCTGAAAGCTTAATAAAAGATCATCCATTCTGGTTTCTGGCTCACTGGTGTTCTAAATCAAGTATGTATGTATTGTTGATTGCTATATAAATCTAGATTGAATGTAACCTGCATCAATTCTTACTCTGAATTCCTGCAATAAAGTTTTGCTAGATCTAAAATTAACTTTACAGATAAGCTTGCACTTAAATAGATTTTCACCAGAAGTTTAGTTTCTCTATTTTGGTGGTTCAGTTATATGCTTCTCTATAAAAGGTTGTAATAGTTGCTTTGTTGTTACCTAATCTGTACCCTTTAAACTCTCTAGCAATAGCTATATTTCCCTCTCTTTATGCATTTCCCTCTCTCCCCCCTTTTCCTAAAAGAAGCAAGGAACCAGCCTCCTCTGGAGATTGAACCAGGTAAACTCTGTGTTAACCTGGTCTTTCAATGTTGGCAAAGTCTTGGGCGCAAACGTAACCAAAGGCAGATTTTGCTCCAACAATCCCATGTCAACCATGGGATTTGAATTGGTGGTCTATATACTATAGAATTAATTCCTTACCACTATGCCACTATAATATATATGCATGGAAGGGGTGGCATTGATTTTAACTAAGACACAAAAGTTAGAAAAGAAACATTCCCAAAAATCCCTTACTGGGAATCAAAAACTTGACCTCCTGCCTTTGAATGAGAGTACCAACCATGAAACTATAGTCCATGTTGAATAAATAATGTTATGTTTTCATATAAAATACAAAGGTAATGTTTATCATGATCAAAAAATATTTTAACTTTCAATTTGAATAAGACATTGCCATCACAAGTAAAGAGACCAACCATTGCACAACACATATGAATGAGCTCGTTCGAATATGATTTGAGATTAAAATAAAATTCAATTTCCCCATTATAAAAATATTTCATGTGCCTCCCTTCCTTCTCTCATTGCACAACAAAATATTCTATAAATTATTTTGAATTTAAAAATACAAATTTCAAATTTTGGAGGGAAAATAAACATCTTTCTCAAATAGAAAAATAATTATTAAAATGGAAAAATCTCCAAAATTGTTGAATTGTGACCTCCTAAAATTCCATAATGAATCCAATAAATTTTATTTTTTATCCATATATACCATGGTTTTCCCTATATTGCCTTTTTGTGTAATTGAGTGAAGTTGCTTCATTTTGGATCTGATACCATATCAGAATTCACAATATTTTCCAAAAACATCCCAAAACATCAATTCACCACAATTATATGTAGAAAAAAAATAAGTACAAAATAGAATGACATATAGATGAAAATAGAAAAAGAGATAAATGAGATGAAAGAAAATAAGGAATAAGTGGCGGGTGCTTTTAGGCATCCTAATATCTCACATATCACAAATCGATACAATGGATCAATCATTGGGGGTATTTATAGTGATACCAAAACCCCAATAATAGTTAACCACAAGTCAATATTAACATGAATTTGAGGTTAAATTACAATAATATAATAATAAATTATACCCTTTAATCAAGATTATCCATAAAGGTGGATTAACCAATATCAGTAAGGGTGAATACATGAATAGTTCCCATAGGCTTATATTAAGATACATGTAGGCTAACACATAGATTCATGTAGGTTTACTTTAAAGAATGACCATAGGATTATATATATATTTACCGATAGGCTTACATATAGAATTCTCGTAGCCTTATATCAAGACACCCAAAGGCTTAAATAGCACTTTCTCATAAGCTATATTAAGGTAACCTATAGGTTCTTAATTACTATTGGCCTTGGCCTAATAACTTCAAGTTATAAATATTTCAACATTAAAGTAGTGTGCCCATTTATAATATAATGTTATCTCTACATCATCCACCTATCCTAGTAACCTTGGTGATCGTGTGATAGTTATATGCTCCTAGACCCATACCTAGAGCCATATGCAACAAGAGAGGCCCTTGCAATCCCTATAAACCACTCGATGTAATGTGTGATAAAATTAACATAGGATCAATGGCCCCCATGATAATATCATCTAATACTCTAGCATATCCAATGCCACCTCTCCCCAACCCTAATGCATCTCTTTCTATTAGTGTCACAAATCAAAATGCCCAACACCAACACAACTAGTAATGTTGCCTATGTATCTAGTTCACCCTCAACATATGTAGCATTGATATCAATATTGGGTCTAACCTTAAGAAAACATGGATTTCCACTTAACCTATGTAAATTTTTCTACTAAGAATTACTTATGCATACGATAACCCCTCTAATTGAAACTTTAAGTTTCCTCTAAATATCCTCTAGATTGGTAATCAGCTCCCTATGTGGCAGCTAAAAGTTATTCATATTTGAATATAAGTGCTTAATTATTGTAGTTAATAGAGCCCATATAAACTCAATTTTGGGTATCAAAGCTATATTCTAAACCCCACCTTCATAAGGAGAGAATTATTTTCAAAGTTCAAAAGATCTAAGATTATATTTAAGGTATGTGGATGTCATTCCTAGCAATCTAGTATATGTAGCCTTTCTTGCAATCATAAATCAAGTCAAATATCAGTTATCATATACATAAATTATCATAATCTCAACTTTTCATCCTAACATTGCCTAAACTTAGTCTCAAACTCAAACAAAGAAAAAGTACCATCAATAAGTAAAATCTCCATTGCTTAATGTAAGTGTTGTGAAATGATAAAATTATTACATAATGGTGAAAGCATCATTAACTAGTGAAAGTGTTGTCATTTGGCAAAAGCACAAGTAGAGTAGTTTTCTTGATGTATGAAATCATTACCTTTTTATTTTGGCATAGTTTTTTGAGATAAATTTCAAAACTTTGTAAAGTTTGAAAATATATACCTAAGGCTAATCCCCTCCTACCATCGGTGGCCTCACTCAGTCTACATAGTGCATCAGTTTTACCTTTTAAGCCATGGATATTTTTGTTGCAAATGTGAATCAAATGCTATATTTTCATGATCATCAATGAAAAATGTTTTTGTTTTGACCCCTATCTTACCCCATGCAATTTTGTTGTTTTATCACAATTTCTCATAAACTAACCTCTATATCAAGGTTAAGTCAATTTTCCTCATTCAAACTTGAATTTCCTTTTAAAACTCAATGGGGCATACAAGGAAACAATAGCATTTAATATTGTTATAAATAAATAAATTTGTATCATTATTAATAAACTCATCATAAGCATTAGTCTTCTTGAATATTAAAACCTAATCCACATGAAACCTACTTGTCTCAAAATTAGGGAACATAAGCCAGTTTTTGCACATTCATCATTTAATGGATGCGTTAAAAGGGGGTAAATATAGACACCCAAATTTGAATATGTAATCAAATTCTAAAACTTATTAACATCTATCTCATCAAGCCAGTCAAGCATCTTGATCAATTTGACTTACTAAAGATCAATCTAAAGGGTATTTAATGCCCTAATAAAAAAGCACCATACCTGAGGTGGTAGTCTCGTTCGTCTCACTGAGTAGCTACTAGTGCTTTTGCCAAATTTTTAAAACTTACCTTTTCCACCTATTTAATCTAGTAATAATGATTCTAACATTTGTATCAATATCCTTAGCACCACCAAGACTTATGATGCCAACACTATTAACTATTAGAATGCCAAAAAGGAAAGGTAGATAGTTGATAGGTACTAGTTGCCCACCAAATTTGAGACCTTCCATTCCAATCACACTTGACATCTCCCAGTACCCATCACCTGATGTGATTGAAAATAAAGATCCTCTTAACATTTTTTTTTTGTCTCCCATAAAATATTCCATATTTATTATATTCCAACTTTCTATACTTGTCCCTCTAATCTTGTTTCCCTCTCCATGCAACATGTCACCCCTACAACATGCCATTCTAGGAAAATCCTCCAAGGATTCCTTCAAGGGATCCATGGTTGCTATAAATACATCCCTTTAGGGAGCCCAATCTATATGGATTTTAAATAGTGAATCTCTATCAAATTTATCTCATTTCAAATACAATTTTTTAATCATGAAGCTCTATCAAATATAAATTAGATTCCCAAGTAGTGAAACCCTACCAAATTGCATAACAATATTCTATTGAATCCTATATTGAGTATTGAGAAAATAAATCAAGCTTGTATAGAAAGACATTACCCGTTTGACTAGCTACATTTATGTGAAGTCCATCAAAGGATAATTTGAGGTGGATTTCTCAATCTTAAGGCCTTCTACAACTACATTCACATAGGCATTGAGGTAGACTCTTCAACTAGTTCAATGGGATTTTTCTCTTGTCTATTATATCTATTGCATTTAATTTTATTTTTAATGCATTAGAGTCAATTTTAGCTAAATATTTAATTAGAAATTAAAATTTAACTTGTAATCATTTATATATCTAGTTAGTAAAAATTTCATCTTAGTTGAGATATCCACACCTTGTTGAGTAGGGTCCTATACTCTATTGTAGGTTATCAAATCTAAAAACCCATATTTTTGCATCTTAGGTGAAATTTCTACATAATTGTAGTACCAATAGTGCCACTATTATCTAGTTTTTGCTCAAATATGGTGTTATTTTTGTGTATGCACTAGATGCCACTTATAAATTTTTAAATATATGCATCTATTAGGAACAAGGATACGTTGTCATCCAAAAAAGCGATAGCCCTCCTTTGACATAAGTACACATCTTTGCATCTAATTCTATTATTAATTATTGATTAATTATAGGTATTTTAAAGAATATGAGATAAATCTACATAATTGTAGGGGAAAACACCACATAATTGAGGTACTGGTAGCTTTTATAATTGCAACACTACTAAAAAGTGAAACGGGCAGAAAATGACATTTGATAATTCAACACATAAGCAAATGATGCATCAAACGGAGAAACCATATTTCATTGATATTAAAAGATATGTGTTACAAGAGGGACATGATGCCCTTTATCCATTTATTTTTCTAACAATTTTACAATCAATCTGATGCCTTCTTCAGTCGTCCCTCAATGAAGGTGGGCTTCTTTGTATGTGGGCCACCACATGGTTTGCTTGTTTGTTGTTGTTCTTCCTCTTCAGATCTACTAGATAACCTGCAAAAGGGTGTTAGTGCATAGAGGGGCTTGCCTTAGTCAGGCCCCATATTTATGAAGACAAATCGACTGATAATATATATGGAAAACTGAAATAAACTATAAGAATGGGCATAAAACACTAAAATGGAGCTTACCTGCCAGATCTAGGTCGATCTGGACACTGTAGACCCACTTCGCCACCCGGGGGGTGAATTGGGGCCAGATTCATGGGGCAAGGGGCGATTTGAGCCATGAGGTCCCTTTTGCAAATTTCCTTTGGTGGATCGATTCCTAGGTAGCTGGTGTGCCTCTATTTGTTGTTGAAGTCCAACTATGTGTGCCGAGAACAGACTGTTCAATGTTCACTTTCCATTTCTATAGAGTTTTTGTGCTTTGTTAACTTTTGGAGAGAGAGATAATTAGGGGTTTAGGACCCATTATTTATAGGCAATGGCAAGGTGCAAGGGGGAGTTAGATAGACTAAACCTAGGTTTGATTCTAACTAGGGTTAGGTTAGAAAATGCAATGTGGCAACATCACATTCCTTATGGGAAATATCCCATCCTCACACATGTGTGAGGATGGATTAGAGTTAATCTTGATTAGGAGGTCTTAAGTCAATTTAGGACATGATTAGGGTTTCTTAGGAAAATATCTCAACAAACCCTAATTACACACATGTGGGAGGATGTAATTAGTGTTAATCAAGAATTAAGAGTTCTTTTAATCAATTTTGCCCTAAGAAGGTGACTTAAGTGAAGTCAACATTAAATTAGATTTTTGGAATTGACTTGTTAATTGTTTTGGTCAATTAATGCCCCGTGGGGGCCTCAATTGAGTGCAAATAGGATGTTGAAGGATATCCCAATGCTCGGGATGTGATTTTGAAGGCTTATTAGGGTTTTGGACCTAAAAGCTAATAAAGTGTCATATATGGAAGTCTACACACTGCTATGGC
Organism: Wollemia nobilis; assembly: GCA_028583015.1. NCBI lineage: Eukaryota > Viridiplantae > Streptophyta > Pinopsida > Araucariales > Araucariaceae > Wollemia > Wollemia nobilis. The sequence continues at coordinate 4,514,039 of JAQPPZ010017254.1, read as the reverse complement.
GAACTATGGCAATCTACGTATGACTACGCATGACTACGATAGCCTACAATAGCCTAGGGATGTCTGGAATCACCTATGGATACGTAGAAATAGCAATGTGTGACTTTTGGGTGTCTACATTTGCCCCTTTTTGTACTATACTATGTAGAACATAGTTTAATACAAAAATGTGAAGGGTTTGTGCAGAAGGAAAAGGGATAGAAGGGGAATAGAATCCAATCAAAGGGTATGTAGCCACTCAAAGCGTGACCATACAAATTAATCGGGTGTCCAAGGGAGAGAAGAGAAGAAGGAAAGAAGGAGAAGAGGAAAGAAATAAAAACAATGCTGAAAAATGAAAATGAATGATTGTGAATGCAATGATGTGATTTTGCTGAGTCCGTATGACATTTACGATGCCATACCAGTTGCTTGAGAATGACAAATTTTGATTGCTTTGCTTTTGCGACCAAATCAGCGTGGTCCAAAAGTATGAATAGGACAAAAGCCTATCTAAATTTTTGTTGTTGATTGATTGATGAGAACATGGCGACAAGTGTCAAACCATTTGAGTTAGTTAACATTTGAATTATTCAAACGTGTCATTCATTGTGCTCCATGAATGCTAGAGTGAAGTCCTTCAAATGTTGTGCTGGATTAGTCGCCCGTGTCATTCATTGTGCTCCATGAATGCCAAGGTGACCTTTCCATTGTTACGCATAACTCTCGTGATATAACCCATGTCTGGTTGTAATTGAGATTATTTCGTATGATAATCTTCAACAAAAAATTTCATAGACAAATGTGCTAATCGCACTTTTGGATTTTCAATTTTGTGGTTGCATGCAAAGCTGACATTGGATATGAATACCCCCTCAAATGAGGAATCAACAATGAGGTGAATGAAGTGTGGTGAGTTGATGATGCAGCGATTGATAAAATACCAATGCATGATGAAAATGATAAAGAAAAACAAAGTAGAAGCAAGTTTTGTGGGGTTCCTAGGGTTTTGTAAGAAGTTTGCCTACTTTCCTAGGGTTTTGGGGGCAACTTGGTTGATTTTGGGGTGTTTTGAGTGAATTCACCACCCGAGGGGTGATTTTGACCTAAATCGCCACCTAGGGGTGAATTGGATCTAGGTTCACCCCTCGAGGGGCGAATCGGTGAATAAGGTCTATTTAAGCCCTAATTTGCTTGTGATGGGTTCATTTTGACGGTGCAAAGCATGGGAAAGTGACTCATGGGAGCATTTGACGATGCGAGGAAAAGGCGGTTGATGACTTCGGAGGTGATGATGATGAGGGGACATAGAGCGGCTGGTAGCAAGCATGGGGATCCACCGGTAAGTGTCCTTTGTCCTTTGTTTTATTTTTGTTTTGTTTTTCTCGAGAAATGTGAATGAGGGGGGGAGGTTTTCATCCCGTTTTAAAAAATTTAGTAATTTTTAATTAAAATTTGAACACATAGTGTTAAACGAGCCAAATGGGTACCCAAAAATGTGATCGATTTCTGAATTGGACTTGTTTTGTCACCAATTTGACCGGGTGAAGGGTAGAGTAGGTGTGAGGTTTGACCGTCAGTTTTTGAAGTAATAGTGTACTGACATTGACATATTATTGCATTTTGTCCGCTAAAGTGGGAAATGGGTATCCCATTATGCGACTGTTTTTATTTTTTGATTTCGTTTGGTGTGATTTCGGAATGTGTTGTTTTGAGGTGTAAGGTATTAAACTTGAATTGTTAGATTTGCCGTGTTAGAGGTATTATTTTTGGAAACCGATGAAACTTTCACCGTAGAAGGGCAAAATGGGTATCCAAAAATATTGATTGTTTTTGTTGATGACTTTGTTTGACCCACCTTTGATTTACGTGCCGAGGTGTGGGTAGTGTGAAATTTGAAAATGAGCTATAGGGAGCCCGATTTCTATTGTTTTCAACATCTGTTTGAACTTTTACCGCTAAGTGGGCAAATGGGTATTCAAAAATATGTTTTGTTTTTGTATGTCAGCTGAATTGATGTCGTTTTGAATTTCGTGCCATAATGGGTATGTGGGTGAACTTATATTTGACTGTTGGGAGCCAAATATGTATTGTTTTTTGCATTTGTTTGAACTTTTGCCATAAAATGACAAAATGGGTATCCAAATATGTGATTGTTTTGTTGATGTGTTTTGTCATGTGATTAGTGCATTTTATTATGTCTTGAAATGCGTGTCAAATTTAACTATTGTAGTTTGTAAATTTGATTGATGGTTTGTGATTGGATTAATGACTGATGTATGTTTTGTTTTGTTTTGTTGTGGATGAACAGGTGAAAATGTTGGAGCCCCATCATCGGGTGTGAAAGATGAAGGAAGGTTTTGAGGAGTTAATGAAGACAGAAGATGAGCTAGATTGGTTGGATGACATACGGTTTCGAGGTGTGTGGGAGTGCAAGAGTATCCACACTAACCGAGCCTATGTTTCTGCATTATGTGAGCGGTGGGACGCGGATAGGAACACCTTTCATTTTCCCACTGGGGAAATGACCATCACTTTGGAGGATGTATATCAGATTTACAGACTGTCGATTGAGGGTGTTCCTGTGAGAGCAATCATGGATGAGAGCAAGGATGTTGTGCTTGAGAGATTCTTTGGGGTGAACTGGAGAGATATTGATGTCTCCAAGATTGATTATGAGTGGTTGTGGTTAGAGGATAAGATATCTGATCGACAGTGCGTGGCGATGATGATGATCTCGACATATGCTTTACCTGATAGTTTTGGGGTATTGTTCACCTAGAATATGTTAGATGTGGTGAGTGATATGGTGGAGTGGAGGGTTGTATTTTCCTGGGCACCTGCATTACTGGCCCAAGTTTATCGAGAGTTGCATGATGTTGTTCGGGGCAAGAGGATAGGATTGAGTGTGATCCCCTTGTTACAGGTGTGGGCATGGGAGCATATAGCTATCGAGAGACCCTCTTTGTTGCCTCACCTTGTACATGTGGAGGGCAAAGAGTATTTTCCCTATGCTTTGAGATGGAGTACATAGGCTGAGTAGGGTATCAAGAGGTCGCATGAGGGTGACCCACTATTGTGGAGGGATAAGTTTGGGGGCCTGACTCCTGGTGATATTAGATGGAGGCCCTAGTTGGGTGGGGTGAGTTGGGATGAGGATGATGAGTAGCTACGAGCCATCCGATGGGGCAGATGGATAGTAGGGCGATATACTCGATAGATCAAGTATTTTTAGTTTGATCGGGTTAGGCGATAGTTTGGTTTATGATAGGATGTTCTTGGAGCTCCTATGATTTACTTTAGGTGACGAGGTGACAGAGGAGAGCATCCTATGGTCTTGCCTTGGTTTGGGGAGAGGGACCCTCCTATGGATATCTTGGATGTCGGGGATGTTGGGATGACTACGGCGTTTGATGCCTGGTGGGCATGGTAGAGTTGGGAGCCTGGTAGAGGCGTGGTTGATCGATGGGTGGCACTTGATGTTGGGGCACCTCCACCAGAGAGGGGAGCCGGTAGGGAGGCTCGAGCTAGGGTGGAGGGTGTAGCGGGTGATGAGGAGGAGGTTCCTCTATGGTGGTCATGATGACGCTTGGGTGAGGCAGGGAGCACCCAAGGAGTGAGAGTGGAGGAGGTAGCGGTGGGTGTTGATGTGATGATGGAGTAGGTCACTAGAGTACAGGAGGAGAGGGATGAGGCTCCTGATATAGGTGGTATGGATGATACCATTGATGTTGGTGTTTTTTTTGGTGTGGCCCTATAGATTCCTATTGATCTCCTAGAGAGGCGAGATGTTGAGGAGGAGGTACGAGAGCTACAGGATAGGGTTCGACAGTTGGAGGCTGAGCTCCATAGGTAGGGAGAGGCTGCTCAGATCAGATATTCTAGGGTAGTGGTCGAGATGGATCAGATGTGGGCTACGATGGTGAGGCAGGCTCAGACTATTGCAGGGTTGTCTGGTCAGTTGGTTGTGGAGACTGCTAGGAAGATACTATGTGAGACTACTCTATCGGTGCATGGGATTCCTCTTCCTGATTATGATCAGGTGGTTTCATAGTCAGAGACTCGATCATGGGTGAGGGCCTCCTCACATCATAGCCAGCGTAGTGCTGCTATAGTGGGCCAGGTGGGTGCTAGGGCTGAGGTGTAGGATCAACCTACCATGGATTCGATTCTGGAGTTCAGGGTAGAGTCGAGCAGGGCTACGAAGAGGCGAGTGAGCCGTGAGGGTCACGGGGAGACTCGTGGTGGTAGTTAGGATTTCTATTGATGATGTAGCCTACGGGCATATTTTGTATATATGATATATATATATATATATTTTGATTTTGGTTATTTATATACATGTGTCATTTTGATGGTTTGAAATGTGTTCCTTTTATGTTTGCATAGATAGCGTAACATAGTTTGTAGGTATGTATGATAAATAGATATACATGTGTGACATGGTTTAGATCTATTATCATTATGTGGTATGAATGAACTTGTAGAATAGTATGATGATTGTATTTCGAATGCGGTATGATGTCATATCAAATGTGATTTTGTAGTGAATGCATGTAGTATGAATGCAATGATGTGATTTGCTATTTGAATGTATGTAGGATGAATGCATAGCTATAATGTGTACTAAATATATATGACATAGATGCATGGATGCATGTATGGACATACTGAAATGCGCCAAGGAAGCACTTGTATCATGATATTTACCTGTATGGATGCTATCCATCCCATGATTTTAGGGAAGTTGGATAATGTAAGGCATGTGTAATGGCTTTGACCAACATAGTTGTGACAATCAAATCTCAGACCCTTAGCTATACAAGTATTGTGGCAACTTATAATTAATAGAGCTGGTTCAAAATCTATCATGGACCTATGTGTGTGCATGTGTAAGGTTCATTTATCCATTTTGAGGGAGGTAGGATTAACCCGTTGTAGATGCTACCGGACTAGCTAGCTCATCCATCCACAACAGTGATCTATATAAAAGCGAGATGCTAATGTTATAGATATGTTGCCACCTGTAAGACTATTCCACTGGTAGGCAAGCTCTTGGAGCCTATTGCTAGCGATGGAAATCATCCCATGGTGTTATGTTGAACCTAAGGACCAAAGGCGATAAGCATAACATGTGTGATATCAAGAGGTGTTTCCTTTTGTTTTCTGCCCCTCTTCTAGTGTTGACCTAATGATTGTGGTGCTCTTTTCTTTCTATTTTCATTTTTTTTTATTGGTGGTGCTCTTTTTGTATGGGTGATGACGTTTTTTTTCTACCCAATATTTTATTTTTTCTTATGCTTGATCCCTTTGTTTATCCCCAGGTCGTATGTTGACCATGCAAGCGATAGGATGAGCAGGGGATACCGTTCGCTAGATGGCGATATCTACTCCAGATGTTTTCTTCCCTAGACTCAAAATTATTTAATGTATAACCTGTTTGTGTATGGTCCATGAGAGAAGTTGAACCAGCCTAAAGATCCATAAGAAGAATGTACAAGCCTTGGTAGCTATGGGTGACACTGGATTGACTGAACTAAAGAGTAGTCAAAGTCGAACACGACACCTATGTATACCCTGACCCTGAAAAGGAGGAATGGACATCCAGGTGGTGATGCTAACAAGTGCATTTGTTACTCCTACTAAGGCACATTTTGGGGAAGAATGTACAAACATGAATTAAAAGTTTAAATGTAAAGCATATGAATATGTGCAATGGATGTAAATGTAAATGATGCAAGTGGGAGAATGCAATATCTACAAGAAGAAGTTTGTGACATGAAGATGAAGGAGTTTATGGTGAATTTATCTACAGATGAGTAGAGTGTGTTATGATGACAAAAAGTGTGATGCTATGATCATGGTTGCCCCAACGTGTGGGGTGTGTGTGTAGTGGGTGTATAAGCTATGAGCTACAAAAATGTGTGTAATAGTCATCAAGCGAGGAAGGATGTAAGCATAGAATGTACAGATGGAAGAAGTGAGAAGAAATAGACTTTGGTAACCAAAAAGAAAAGGGGATTACCTAAAGCCAAGAGAAAGAGGAGAAGAAGTGAGTCAGCTGCTATAAGAAGTAGAAGAAGCAGGAAAGAAGAAGGAAGCACTACTAGGACTACTATCGAGCGAAGTGGTGTGTGTCAGGTCAAGAGTGGGATGGTGAAGTGCTGATGCAGCTAGGATTGTGGCTGGAGCTATAGTTGGAAATGTTATGAATGTAGCGGGTGGGCACTGTCAGGGTGTTGTGAGGTGGCAAGGTCCTAGGAGTGGTGCGACGTGAAGGACTGACAAGTCAGTTGAGTGGGGTGAGACATTCTAGTTATGGGGTCCAATCGCCATGTAGCATGTTGTTTACCAAGTTTTTGAATGTTCTACATTCTTCAATGTCATGGCCTGGTTGGTGATGGTAAATGCAGTATTGGTTCTCATGATAGTTACATGGTTTAGGACATGAGGGATCCATGGGTTGAATCTCAGGTAAATCAATGATGCCCTGATGCATGAGATGGTAGAAAATTTTGAACAATGGTGTGAATGGGACTGGCATGGGGTAAATGTAGGGCTCCGCTAGAGGTGATGAAGGTTGGTCTACCTATGGTCGCGTAGGTTGGGGGTCTAGTGTAGGTTGGGCATGAGATCAAAGTGTGGATCTATGCAAGGGCGAAGGTGTACGGGTCATGGGAGACTAGTGTGGGTGAACATGGCAATGATAGTGGCTCATTTGTAGCTCTAGAGCCTCGATGCAAGAGAAGAGATGTTGTATCTCATGGTGTGGGAGCAATGGTGTTGGTGATGGTGGTGATTGGGGCCTTGATGTGTGTGGTGTGGCCTGATAGGCATGGGATAGTGGATGAGGTCTCAATGATGAGGGGGAAGAATGAAAAGGTCTCGAATATTGGAGAGCTTATCGGAAAGATAAGCCTCATAGGGGGAAGGTGGCATATTGAGGACCGATGGCATAGGTGATGGCTCTAAGCAGTGATGCAAATGCGAAGGGGGCATGTTTGTGTGACCAGATTAAGCAGCTTGGGCTATGCAGGCTTGCAAATCTTGGGTGTAGGTGGACTCACCATTGGGAAGTGGTACGGGGAGGCATGATGGACAAGTTGAATGATGGGTGTATCCTCTATTAGGAGGATGATAATCTCCTAGGTGGTGATGGAGATGATTTGTGGGTGAATAGCGATGTCTAATATCATCAGATAGATGGGAGGGTGACCCTTATACTTGCGGTTGGGTAGATTCCTATTTTTCATTAAAATAGGACAAGGTGACCTGGTTGTCTCCAAATTGGGGTGAATAGGATGAACCTCATTGGCAAGGGGAATGACATCGAGGTGGGGTATGATGACCTAAATGGGATTAATGTGGAGAGCACCTAGTATGAAGGATAGATGGTGGTTGGGCTAGATCAACCAATGTAATGGGTGTCTATTGTGGCTATGGATGTTTACCACATACACACCACCATCATTTATGGGAGGTATGGGTGATATAGCAGATTGTGTAAGTGTATGAATGAATACAGATTTTGTGTCAAATGTTGGATTTTATGGAATGAGGGATCCTAAGGAGGCCATAGTATCTGCAAAATGGTTTGATGATCATAGAGCGGCTTGGAGGTCGTACCACTCAAATTGGGATAGGAGTTGTTGGGCTATTTGCTTGTACTACTGGAGGATTGGGCAATTGCATAGCTAGATTTCCTACACTTGATTTACTATTAAGAGTGAGTCACCTATGATGTGGAGGCATTTGATGTGCATAGTGTGTACTTGTTTCAGTCTTAGGATTAGGGTTTCATATTCTACATTGTTGTTGGTACAAGGGAAGTCAAGTTTGAATGAAAATGGGAGTGGCTCTCCTTCAGGTGTGAAGAAAACAATGCCTGCACCCCCAGCATGGAGACATCTGGAATCATCGAAGAATAGGGTGAGGTCAAATACAAAATCAGGTTCTACATATTCTTCAGTTTTGGTTATGTGAAATATGGAATCATCTAGAAGCTGGATGAGGAAGGGTTGATTGTCAGTTAGAGGCGCTTTGGCCAGTTGGTCGGTGATGACTTGCCCTTTGATGGATTTGTGGGAGATGAATTCTAGGTCAAATTCAGTTAGGAGCATGATCCATTTGGTTGAGCGTGAATTGTGACAACTTTTTTTCATCATATATCAAAGGGGATTATCTCAGGCGATGACAAAAGTTGTGTGGTTTAACATGTAGTGTTTTAACTTCTAAGTAGAGAATACTACTGCTAGGCATAGCTTTTCCATGTATCTGTATCTTGTTTCATAACTAACTAGTGTAATATTGATGTAGTAGATAGCCTGCTCTTTTTTTAGAGCATTCTTTTGAGCTAGGAGTGTACCTAGCACAAGTTTTGTGGTTGAGATGTATAGAGTCAATGGTAATTGTGGGTGCGGTAGTGACATGACCAGCAGTGACGTAAGGTAGGTTTTGATAGCATCAAATTCTCCTTGACAATTATCATCCCATTTGAAGTGTACTCCTCTTTTTAGGAGGTGATTGAATGGTTGGCATTTGTCTGATAATTGCGCTATAAATATGTAGATAGAAGTAATATTGTCCTGGAGGCTACTCAATTGCTTTAGTGTGGTATGAGGAGGCATATCAATGATGGATTTCACCTTACTAGGATCTACCTCAATGCCTCATTGGGATACAATGAACCCTAGTATTTTTCTTGATGTAACACCAAACATGCACTTCTTAGGGTTGACGCACACGTGTTCTAATAATCGATCAAAAATCTGACAAAGATCTTTGATATGGTCAGCACATTTCTTGGACTTAGCGATAATATTTTCCACATAGTCCTCAACATTTTTGTGCATTAAATCATAAAATATGTAGGTCATGGCTCGTTTATAGGTTACCCCAATGTTTTTGAGGCCAAAGGTCATGACCTTGCAGCAAAAGGTTCCCCAGGGTGTTGTAAAGGAGGTTTTGTGTTGATCAGCTGGGTTGATCCTGATTTAATTGTATCCTCAAAATTTTTCCATGAGGGAGATCATTTTGTGACCTACAATGGAGTCAACAAGGGAATCAATGTTGGGTAGAGGGAAGTTGTCTTTGGTACAATCTTTGTTTAGGTCACAAAAATCTATGCAAACACAAACTTCGCCAGATGGCTTAGGTACAGGGACCATGCTGGATACCCACTCAAGATAGTCGATGGGTACAATGAATTCGATGTATAGGAGCTTTTGGAGCTCAAACTTTACTATCAATATAATAGTTGGATGCATACGTCACAAATTTTGTCTTACCGATTTGGCATTGGGATCTAGTATAAGATTATGAACCACCATAGTAGGGTCAAGTCCTGGCATGTCTTTGTATGACCATGCAAAAACTTTTACGTACTTGTGCAGGAAGTTCATGAAGGCAATGTGCTCCTCGGGTGAGAGGATAGCGACTAATTTGAGGATGTGTGGATTTTTTGGATCATCATCGATGTCTATGTTGATTGTGTCCTTGATGAGCATGTGATATCTATCACGTAATTTTTTGGGGACAAGAATGAGGTTGAAGTCATCAATGGCCTTATTTAACTCATATTCATCATCTATGTAAATGCCTGTGTGATGGATCTAAGGGGCTTTGGATGACATGGATGAGGAAGGGGCATTTTCCACCCGCAATATTTGAGGATAAAGAAGGAAGTATCTAGGTACTGGTATGTGCAAGTTATGTGCAAGATCAAGAAATTTTAGGTTTGGGATATCATCTCGAATTCCCTGGTGGCTATAGTGGAGGGGAGAGCATAATTCTACTTCGACCATGTTGACCGATTTTGTAGGTGAAGTAGGTGGGGAAGACTCTGGTGAGGGAGGTTCAATGATTTGTGCACGTCTTAAGAGGCTTAAGGGAGGTTGTAGTACAACTAGCAGTGAATGCATACAAGATGCTGCTCTCTGGAGTTGCCTATGTATAGGTAGGAACATGACTATCGATAATGATGGTGGATCATGCGAGATTGGATCAGGCTCTATTGGTGGGTAGCCAGGGATAAGGTAGCAAAGTGTTATGCCAATATCTCAACATCACATAATAAAGTGGTATCAACTATAGGAGATTATTGAAAGAAGTCACAGGGGACTTTGACAATGGAAGTGGACAAAGGCATGTCTTCTAATATATCCATATTGATATATTCTTCCAAGGTGTGTGTTGGGTGTGGAGGAGGATGTAGGGATAAATCTTGGATCTCATCTTCTAATGTATAAACGGTGGTTGGGTGATAACCTAGACCGGTTTTGTTGATAGGTGATCGAACACGAGGGTAAATGGGTGTAAGTAACCCTTGCTCGTAGTGGCCAAGCCTAAATCTATGCCAATGGAAATGCTTGAGGTAGCGTAAAGCAAAATGAGGGTTGGCTAGGTGATTAAGTGCATCATCAGAGTTGGATTGTGGCAGTGAGGAATTTGGTGGGGGGATCAAAGAGTTGACTCCCACGTACACAAAGTTGGTATGGTTGTCAGGACTTCCTAGTTGGACTACGATTCTAATAGTCAACATCGAGGCTGAGGGACGGCCAAAATATCGGGTATATTGGATAGGGGGATCACATATGCGAGCATCACGTATATTATAGTCTCTTGGGCCACTATTTGTCATGAATATGGATATGCGTGGTGTGGCACAATCTTGCGACTGGGGTGGCATATCTGAATCAGATGAGGAGGGTGAAAATTGGGATTCCCTAATGGTGATGGTCGAAGGATGTGGAAGTTGTTCATCTGGACTGAGTGTCGATTGTTCCTGTTCATGGTGTTTGGTTGTTGTGTCTTGAACAGGTTGTTTGTTTTGTGTATCTTGTGAAGGGGAAGGTATCTACTTAGGTTCTGGGCTACGTGGAGATGTAAAAGTCCTAGGATTAGTTTGAAATGGAAGGGGGAGGTGTTTTTAGTGTAGGAAGGATAGGGGCTTCTGGAGGCAAGGATGGGGGAGGTAAGGTAACAGGTTGTATAACGGGTGGTGATGGTGGTTGTGGCACCATAGGTGGATATTGGAATGATAGAGGTTAGGATTATTGTGGAGGCCATAAGGATGGCGATGAGAAAGGTGTGGTAGATGTTTTAGGTCCCACTGAATATGGTTCTAATGGTGCAAACATCGAGGCTTGCACTATTGATGAACACTAGGATATTGAGGTGGAATTTGGGGAGGATATTGATGCTCCTACCGATTGATGTGGATACATGGGGAACAATTGGGATGATGAGAATGATGGTGCAAGTGGAAGGTCTGCCACATTGCAAAACTTAAATGGGTCTCCATCAGTTGGTACACAGTGAACTAGTCTATTGTGTATGTACTTAAGGAAATGGTGTAATGTGGATGGGACACTCTACATGTCTCTAATCCATGGGTGACCTAGGAGAATATTCTATTGCATTTATCCTTGAATTATGTGAAAGAGTATGGGAATGGTACGAATGCCTACGTGGATTGGTAAGACTATGGATCCTACGGTAGGTCTCATGGAGCCATTGAAAGCACGCAGGTCAAGGGAAGGCATGGTAAAATGGGCTTGAGGGATGTGCAGGTGATGTAGAGCTACTATGGATATGATACTAATGGATGAGCCCATATCAATGAGTACCCACTTGTAGGTGATATCATTGATCATGGATTGTATGTGGAGAGGGGGATCTGATCCTTATCCTATGATTTATGTTATCTTATGTGATGAGGGTCGTTGATCATTCATCATTTAATCATTATGTGTGTCAATCCAGGGCGGTGTCCAGAGGCTATATACGATAGGAGGTGTTACAGTTGCAGGTTCAGTTTATTCAAGAACAGGTTTTATTGGTGGATCAGTTAGCATTTGGGGGTTTTGTTGTGACCTTTAACTCCTAAGAAATGAAATGAACTCCTATTTACTTTTGCAGAAACAGAATTGCAGGAAATGAAATGATAGAATCTGAAAATTGCAGAAAATGAAATGTTGCTAAATTGAAATGACAGAAAAATAAAGTGCAGAATTTAGAACACACACACTCTTGCATGGAAGTAAATCAACTAGATAATATCAAAATAGAATTTTAACTATTGCAAAACTGAATCAACAAAAACTGCCAATATTGCAAAATGACAAGATATCTAGAAATTGTTGTGTACTGCAGAATTGAACCAATAATGACTGTAAAACTGCAAAATGACAAAATATCTGGGAATTGCTGTAAATACAAAGAAATGTTGTTCACTGCTGAAATCTGTATTAAAAACTACTAAAGAAATGCAAACTGGCAGAATTCTGCTAACCTGCTGCAGCAAGAATTTAGCAAGAATTTCTGTCAAAAACTGCCTTCCTCTGGCCTGCAAGTGGGCCCTTGCTTCCAGAACTAGAAGAAGGTGAGGAGCTATGCTAAGAAGATCTAACTGTTACTCATAAACCTCAACATGCCAATTGAAAACTGAAGATTGCACCTTTTTATTCAATCTGAAAAATGCATTACAGTAATGCAGGAAAAACCTGCAAATTACTGTTTTGCTACAGGAAACCTTTACTCTATCCTAAATTTGGGTACTCTCTTGCCTATCTATATATCTCTATCTATCTATCTATATGTATCTATATGCTCGACCATATGGGAGCTTTATTATTTATAAGATAACACTGATATGCTTGGTTCCTGCTTTGCAGGGATTTACATAACTATTTTCCTAGACTACAGGATTTTACTTTGTCCAAACTTTATCCATTCATTATTGTTGGGCTGCATCTATTGAGGAAATCACGTTGATATGAGTTGGGACAACCTCCTGGTCAATTTCCAATACTTTCTTCCATCGTTTTATCACTTTTTGACCACCTTTAGTTGTTCCTGCGCTATTCCCTATTCCTGCGTCGCTTATTCCTGCACTGCTCTAGAACAACAGGCAAGTGACCATTTGTTGCTGATCTGTGGTCCAAACGCGTAGGAAGTAATGTGTTGACTTCTCCACTCTCCTTTCACACCCTTCTGCATCGGTGGCATGTGCTGGAGTGACTAATTCCAAGCCCTATTGTATATGTACAACTGGCTGGAACTATCACAGTTACAACCTATTTTCCTGCACAGTCAGCTACAGTGACGAATTCTTGGTGCCCTTTTCCATTTGAATTAGTTTAACCAAAGGAACACCATATTACCAAGCATCAGATATTCAAACAAGTTCTAAATTGCTATAACACTATTGATTAACTGAAAAACAGGTGAAATTGCAGTAAAAAATAGTAAAACAGAGCATATGCACTTTGTCATTCCAGAATTTGCAAACATCATTATATAATGCATTTTTCCATAATTAACATAAAAATCATAGTAAAAAGGGTAAGTCAAATGGTCAAAAATGTATCAAAAAGTGTTCATAGATGAGGCAATTCCTGGCCTCATCATTCCCCCCCAACTTATGGTAATGCATGTCCTCATGCATTTTGTACAGCGACAACAACACACAGATCCAGGTCTAGACATCTGTCATGAAATTTGAGTAATGCGCCACCAATTTTATAGAATCCACTGACTGCCTTGATGGATTGAAACCACTGTTGGAAGTGCTCATCAGGCTGTGGGTCAGTATCAAAGAAGTAGGGAACAGGAGTAATAATTATGGGCATCCTAAACCTCAGACCTATCCAAAGCTCCTTGATCTCTGAGATAATTAGGACAATGCCTTCTGCCCTTCTCCTTGACCACAGCAAATTGGTGGGAGAAATTGGCTCTCTTTTCTGGAGAGAGATAGATAACTCACCCCATCTGTTTTTACAAGCTGCCACAACATCATCAAAGAAATCTGCACAAAAATTTTGAAACTGGATTATACATTTATGAAGGTTCCCTAAATAGAGTTGTTTCATTCTGACATCCCTCATGAATGTATAATGATCATTTGTACAATATCTGTGATTTAGGGGAGCAGGTCTGATAAGCAAAACAGCCTGTGATTCCAATTCCTTGGTGAACTTCTTTTCTATGTCCCAGTAAATCTGATTTTGCAGAGTGGACATGAAAGCTCTAAGCTGTAAATCACCTGTATAAATGTGAGGCAGAAACATACTTTCTATGGGCAAAAAGAAATTATGCAAGAATAACTCACATAACAGGTTTTGTTGCTCTATTGGACTCTGCATAAATGCCTCAATGAATTCTTCAGGAGTGTTCAACTGATGAGGCAGCTCAGAAGCAAGTCTCATAATCTGCCAACGAAGGTATCTCTCCTTGAGTAGGAGGCTATAAAATCTAGGTGGTCTTCTACACTGTATTGCATATTCTGCAATCTGACATACATCCTGCACTTGTGTTTTTAACCTATTCACCTTTGTTTCCTTCTCTGCTACTTTGGTTGCTTCAGAGTTTAAAGTGGCAATCTTGCCCTCCAACTGGTGACACTGAGTCATCCAATATGCCAGGTCTTCATTGTACTTAGTTAAGGGCACTGTGTCTAGGGGTCTTACAATAGGTTGCATTTGTGCTACTATGTTCACTTGTACACCAACTTCCATAGTTGGTATTACAATAGGCAAATTAGTTTGTGTTCCTTGTTCTGTTGTAATAGCAATGAGAGGAGAGGGTGTGGATACCTGATCTTGTGCTGCAACTTCTTGTTCCTCTACAGAAGGTGTCTGTGTTTCTTGCTGAAGTGCAGCATCATTTGTCAGCAGAATTCTTGATGGACTCTCATCATCAGATACTGCCATTCCTGCTTCTTCTCTGTCAGGTGATCTCTGTGCAGGTGCTATGTTTGCCTCAGAATGTTCAGCTAAGTCTAAGAGAATCTGGGCCCATTCATCCTGTGATGCTTCTGGTACCTCTGTAGACTGATATTCCAGTTGAAACAACTGGTTCTGCAACTCTTGAATTTTTTGCTGAAGCAGATCAATTTGTTGATCCTTTTGTTTTATGGTCTCTTCAGCTTGCTCAATCCATTGGGTCTGAGTTTTAACAACACTCTTTGCAGCATGCAATTGAGTGTGGATATCAATTTCCTCTTCGAACTCAGACTCAGAATACTGTTCAGAATCAGCATCCATTAAAACATTCATATCACCCTCAACTATTTCAGAATCATACTTTGGCGGCTCCTCAGAATCAGAGTCAGAATAATCAACTAATGGACATACAGGGCTTATTGAAGTTTCATCCATAGTTGTATCCAGCTCCATAGTTTGTATACCTATGTCTTCTATTTCAATATTTGGTTCCTGTGCATCCTCTATTATGGTTTCTTCTTCACTTGGGTCTGTGATATCTATTAGGTCTTCTGGTAGGGTTTGAGTTTTTTGAAGTCTAGCAGACCTTCTTAACCCTGTAGACCCTGGATACTTCTTAGCAGGTGGATGTTCTAGCAACTGCAGATGTTGCTACTATTTTAGGAGTAGATTCTGGAGCATGTTCACTTGCACTTCCCATTTCTCTGTTGGATTGTACCGTATCTGCAAATGTTACCCTTTTTCTCTTTAACTGGGAACCAGATGTGGATGCTTGTTGTTTTTGAGTTCTTGAAGATGGGGGACCATCTAGAGAGGGGGAAATTCTAATTTTAGAGGGTTCTAGTCTAGGGTTTCCTATAGATTCTTCCTCTGCTTCTTCTTCCTCTGCTTCCTCTTCCTCTGCTTCCCCTTCCTCTAATGCAGGATTAGAGTCATTTGTTTCTGCCCAAGGGGCAAAGAAACGGTCAAAATTTCTAGGGTTGCCCCTAAAGTGATACTGACAAATCAATTTGATGAGCCCATGATGCTTAGGGCTTCCTTTCCCTACTTGGTATTTGCTGGCCATAGCCTTTAACTCTTGAAAAAGGTATAAGGGCACATTAACCCTACATTCTGGTTTAACTGCTCCATGGCGCAGATGGTTGAGGATACGAAGGTGTGGGCCAGATACAACAGGAAATTGGCCATCACAAGTGATATACCTCATCACCCACATTGCAACTTCATTCCAAGGGACTGGCAAACTAAGTCTTTTGACCCCCTTACAAACATTTCTACGTATTAAAAACTCAATTTCGCCATCCCCTTCTTCCGTAAACTGATTAACTAGGTTATTCAAAATATTGCACCCAGTTTTTACAATCTGCAAGCCTTGAAGAGGTAATTCAGTGACTTGGCTGAGTATTTCGAGAGTTACCTGGATAGTCATCCCGTTAATGTGCACTCGATTGTTGTGGAAGGTGCATGCGAATTCTGCCACCAAGCCCTCGGAATAGCCATCAAATTTGTGCAGGAATGGCAGAAATCCTCCATCAACGAATATTTGCAAGGATGCAGGGTCACTTTCTAGGTAACTAATGTTTTCAGGTTTGGCTCTAATTTTCTTTCCCCCCATGATGTAATCTCCTACCTTCTATTCTGTAGTTTCTATAAATTGGCAAAAAGTATGAGCGTGCGTCTGGTTTAGGGTTTCAATCACCGTAGCAGGAATAATAGCAGCATAGGAACTACTTCGGAACTTGTAGCATAATGACGTGGCAATGCATGTGAAGTTATCACCCGTACCTTCACTCATTTTTGTTTGGACGATAGCTGTCACATGCAACCGTGAGTCGGTGACTTGTCTTTTCCTTTTAAACCAATGAACTCACCGCAGGCCACGTGTCATAACCAGTTTTTACACATAATTTCATTCCTGCGCTTAGTGATTTATTCCTGCGCTCTGGGATATAAATAGTTTATTCCTGTGCTTGTTAAATCATTCCTGCGCTCTGGGATATAAACAGTTTATTCCTGCGCATTATGGATTATTCCTGCGCTTTGGAATATAACAGGTTATTCCTGCGCTTTCCTTATTCCAGTGCACTTCTGTTTTTCCATTCTCAGAGCAGAATTAGGCAGAGGCATTATAGACAAGGACTTTCCATTTTTGATTCCCCCTTTTTACATGCTTTTATATTAATCAAGGATATTTACACTATATACTAATGATTTACATTATTCAAAGAATGAAAAAGGCACATACCTGTTATAACCATTTTATCTACAATTCGAGGTGCTCCTGCTGAGATTTCCAGCTAATCAATCTTTGAACTTAGGTAGGTGCAATCTGAAAATAGATGAAACCACGGTCATGAGACAAGACCGAACAATGATAGTGAAACCAACTAGGTAAACATGCCGAAAAACCGGTTTTCATGTAAACCCTAACTCAGGAGTGCCTCAAAGAGGTTTTCACTTCCTAAATTATTTATTTGTTTTTTTTTTTTTTTCAAAATCAAATTCTTGTGTCAATCTGCTGAATTCAGTATGGAAGAAGTATTTTCTTCCCAAATGTGTACATTCAAACTTTCCACTTGTTTGAGAAATTCTGCCTTGTTGTATGGTTTGTGGTACAAACGAAGACGATGTCCATTCACCACCAACTTGCGTTGTGAGTCATCAATAGGTGTAAGACGAACAACTCCATTGTCAAACACTTCCTCAATTTGGTAAGGTCCAAGCCATCTGGTCTGCAACTTTCCAGGGAAATCCTTGTATTGTGAATCAAACAACAAGGCCCAGTCACCTTGCTAAAATTTTTGCTGCTTTATGTGACTATCATGCCACATCTTCCGTTGTGCTTGGATTATCTCTGTCTGATGTAGTGCATCCATGCGCAGTTCATCCAATGCATCAAGTTGCAGAATACGCTCTTCTTGTGCCTGTGATAGATCAATACCTACTTCCAAAGTAGTTCGAAGAGTTAGTAATTCAAACTCAATAGGCAAAAGCGGTTTTTTTCCATAGACCAATTCATAGGGCGTAAATCCAGTGGTAGATTTCCAAGTGGTATTATAAGCCCAAATAGCTTCTAGTAATTTGTCCAGCCAATTTCTTTTATGGACTGCTACTGTTTTGGTCAGAATTCGTTCTAATTCCCTATTGGTTACTTCAACTTGGCCATTGGCTTGTGGATGATAAGGTGAGGATTTTCTGTGTTTGACTTGATAGAGGTGAGTGAAGGCTTCAATAACCTTGGAAGTAAATTGGGGTCCGTGATCTGTGGTGATAGATTGTGGGGCTCCAAAACACAGAAAAATCTATGAATACAAAAAATCAGCAACTTTTTCTTCTCTAGCATGCTTAAAGGCACGAGCTTCTACCCATTTGGTAACATAATCAGTACATACCAAAATATGCACTTTGCCTTGGGAAGGAGGATTAATGGGTCCTACAAAATCTAAACCCCATCTTTCAAATGGTTCTGTTCCTATTTGAGGTTGTAATGGCATTTCATTAGTAAAGGTAGGTTTTCCCATTCTCTGGCAGGCATCACAATGTCTAATGTACCTCTTTACATCTTTATGCAAAGATGGCCAATAATATCCGGTTCCCAAGATTTTGTGAATAGTGCTTTTGACTGAATAATGCCCTCCTGATGGTTCATCATGGCATGCCCGTAGGATATCATATACTTCATCCTAGCGGATACACCTACGTAAAACATGATCAGGACTGCACTTAAACAGTAAGCCCTCTATCCATTGGAAAGAAGCACTTTGCTTGATTAATTGTTTCTTTTGTTTGGGGGTAAAGTGAAGAGGAATCTTCCCTGTAGCCAAGTAATTAGCTATGTCTGCAAACCATGGAGATTGTACAGAGACAGCAAACAACTTTTCATCTAGAAAGGTATCTTCCACAACTTCCCCTCATATCTGCATTTGGTATTCTTGACAAGAAATCTGCAACTACATTAGATTTCCCAGGCTTGTTTACTATGGTAACATCAAATTCCTGCAACAGAATCAACCAACGAATAATTCTTGCACTAACCAATGGTTTATTCATCAAATATTTGATTGTGGTATGATCTGTATGGATGAATACTTGATACCCTGTGATATAGTGTCGAAATTTGTTAATAGCATAGATTACGACCAAGAATTCTTTTTCAGGTGGTAGTGTAGTTTTTCTCAGCTCCTATCAAGTTTTTACTGATATAATAGATAGCATAATGTTCCCCATTTTCAATCTGTCCTAACACAGCTCCAATAGCAGTATTGGAAGCATCAGTTTGAATATGAAAAGGTAACTCCCAATTAGGACCTCTTAATACAGGTGGAGTAGTTAATTTTTCCTTTAAGTTTTCAAAAGAAGTTTGACATTCAGGAGACCAAACAAATTCAGAATCCTTCATGAGTAGAGCAAACATAGGATTTGCTATAGTACTGAAGTTAGCAATGAATCTACGATAAAAACCAATGTGCCCTAAGAAACTACGTACATCAGTTTGAGTTTGTGGAGGAGGGAGGTTTTTGATGACTTCAACCTTCTTAGGATCAACCTTGATTCCAAAAGAAGAGATATGATGTCCAAGGACAATTCCTTCCTCCATCATTAAGAAGCATTTCTTAGGATTCAGAGAGAGGTGGTATGTTTCACAATGAATCAACACTTTTTCAAGCTGTTCTAATGCATATTCAAAACTATTTCCAAACACCGTGAAATCATCCATATAAATTTCAACACTTTCATTGGTTAAATCAAAAAAATTGCTAAAACAGCTCTCTAAAAAGTTGCTGGAGCATTACATAAACCAAAGGGTAAGACCCTGTAAGCAAAGGTTCCCCAAGGACATGTAAAGGTAGTCTTCTCCTGATCTTCTGGCGCAACTTGTATCTGGTTATACCCGCTGAAACCATCAAGAAAACAGAAAAATTTCTTTCCAGCAAGGGTATCCAATACTTGGTCTATGAATGGTAATGGGAAATGATCCTTATGTGTGGCCTTATTTAACTCCCTATAATCCACACATACTCTCATTTTACCATTTTTCTTTGGAACAATGACCAGGGGTGATACCCACTTACTTTCTAAGATTGGATAAATGAATCCAACATCTAAGAGTTTTTCAATTTCTTCTTTCACAATTTCCTTTAGAGCAGGATTCAAGCGTCTCTGAGGTTGCCTTACTGGTTTTACGTTTTCTGTGTATATCCTATGTGTACATACCTCAGGATGAATGCCAATCATGTCTTTATAATTCCATGCAAAAGCCTGAACATGTCTTTGTAAGACAGCAAATAATTTGGCTTCCTGGTCCTCAGTTAGCCAGCTTATTAATGTTCAAAAATTTACTCGGCTGGATTTCAATTTGTTTGATCCCTGGATAGATAGAACTAGCTGCTTCATAGTTACTAGATTAATGCATTTAATGGACAATGATGTGGCTATAGAGTATGAAATACTCTAGAATCTATCTCAAAAATGATACCTGGTGGAATCAGAGGACATTTGAAGGTGTTAAGGAGATGATGATGCCATCCATGTGGTAGAATGAATGATCTTTCCTGATTAGACATGGATGACAGAAGTTCTGAATTTTGTTCCTCCTCTTGCCACAACAACCGATGAACAAGATTTTGATCATCAGTTAGTCCTTCTGATTGTAATGTTTCAATTAGGACAGTTTCATTCTCAAATATTTCTCTCTCAGGTGTAGTGATTTCCTCAATATGTTCTTTAACTACAACTGTAGCCAAAGTGGCAATGGTTTCCTGTTCTTCATCAGATTCAGGATACCAAATTTGTCCAAAAAATTTAGTTGAAGGCTGAGCAGGTGGATACAAATAAATTTTCTTTAGGTCAACACCATTAGAAATGGTCATTTCTCCTGACCTGCAGTCTATAAAAGCAGCTGCAGTAGCCAACCAAGGTCGTCCTAGAATGATAGGGTATCCATTGACTGATTTTCTAGGTTGCAACACTAAGAAGTCTATAGGATATTCCCAAGAAGAGACTTCAATGGCTACATCTTCTAGGATACCTTCAGGTTTAGCAACTGACCTATCTACCATTTCCAAAACTGTGGTAGTAGGACTGAGATTCTTGAGCTGCAATTTTTGCATTGTGTCCTTAGTCATAACATTAATTGCAGCTCCAAGATCAATTAGCACATTAGGAATTTGCATTAATCCAATAGTAATTGTAATTATTGGACTACCGGGGTCACTATATTTGGGAGGAACTAGTTTCCCGGACAATAAATCAGCTAATTTGCCTTCTACCTGAACGGTTTTAGGAAAGGCCTTCTTTTTACCAGGTTTCTTGATACATAACTCCTGAATAGTTTTCTTGAGTGAAGGCACATCCCTTATTGCCTACAACAAAGGGAGAGAAATTGACATCTTTTTAAGTTCCATCACTAATTCTGATTCAGGGGTAGTATCAATGTGATCAAACCTTTCAGGGTATGGTAATGCTACTGGAGAAGATTCTTGCATTTTTTTTGTTACTTCATCTTTTTGTTTTTGTTGCACTGTCTCCTAATTTGGAGGTTCTTGTTTCTCACTTATTTCTTCAATGGTGGGTGGAACAGGTTCAGGTAAAACCTTCCCTAAACGCATTTGGATGTTACTACAGTCAAGCACATGAACTACAGTAGAGTCTTCAGACTCAGCCTCATAAACAGGGGCTATTTGTCTGGTATTATTTGGGTTAGTCACAGGCTGAGCTAGGAGTGGAGGTTATTTTACTAGTTACGTTTGTTGATGTTGTGTTCTTCCCTAAAAATTTGGATTAGGTGTTGGCAGCTAGTTTTGAGCTTGCCCTTGATACCTTTGTTGTCCTTGATATGGTGGATATTGTTGTCCCCATATTTTTCCTTGATGTGTCCATTGTGGAGGAGTTGCATTCCAAGGTGGGTTCATCCACCCAGGATGTGACCAATCTAGAGGAGCTATCCAAGGTTGGTTCCAAGGTTGTGCAGGGACTTCTACATGTCCCCATGGCATGTTCATATTCCAAGTTGATTGTCCCCAGTTTGGAAATCGAGGAGCATTGGGATATTGTGTATAGCCACTCGTAGATTAAAGATACAACGCCAAACATAAATAAAGAAATCACAATAAAGGAATGCAGAACAGTTGTACAAAATGAATGATTTTTATTAATCAATGGAGTTTAGAAACTCCTTTTAAGTACAACAGGGCTTGTAACCCTTTTCGTGATACAAAGTTACAATTTGTGCTAGGGTTCTCCGAAACCCTAGCTGGCACAATGTGGTGGCGTCTCCGAAGAATGTATCCTTAACCTCAACAGAATGAGTGGGCTTCGTTGTATCCTTTGGCTCGGACCACTCCAAGCTTAAGCACTCGCTATCAACAAATCAGATCTACCACTAGAATCCCGCACACATTAAAATTATCAAAGAGTTAGAAACTAATAAGAGGGCTCCACCGTGTGAGCCCTCGAAACAGATCTAAAACCCTAGATTTATGAAATAAAAATAAACGGAATGCGTAATTCAACAGCAGATTAATACATAAAGAAAGATTACTTGCTTTAAACGAATCTATACCTTTTCCCGTTAACGCGGCGAGACCGAGGCAGACTTAGGGCCGTAGAAGACTCATAAGACTCAGGATTAACAGCAATAGCCAACTCCAGACTTAGATAGGGAAGATAAGTAGGTTTAGCCGAAGAGATAGATAGGGTTTGAGCCATCAAGGTGACTCAATTTATAATCTACTCTTAGGGCACACTTTAGGGTTTTAACGACACTTTGAACGTGTGGCTAAGATTAAAGTGGATCCAAGGGTAGAGAATAAATCTAGGTTGTGAAACGGATTAAGATGGATGGACGGATGAGATTAAATGAAGGATGGACGGCTCAGATTAAATCACTTAAACTTTATTTATATATATATTAAAATATATATATATATATATAATTTAAATAAATTTGGGGATGAAAAATGGCAGGAAAAGTGAAATTGGGCCAAATAATGGTGGGAAAGTGTGGATTTGGGCCAAATAATGGCGGGAAGGATGGATGACTGACACGTGGCTGGCAGGAAGGTATAGATGACTTACAAGTGGCTGGATTTTGGTGTCTACAGATGCCCCTTTTGAGCCGCTTTGTGTGAAGACACAATGTAGCACAAAAACTTAAGACACCTGAAAAGCCGGATCAGACGCAACTCTCTCTCAAGACTAAAGCACAACTTTGAAGACCAAAGAATAAAAGAATATTTAAAATTTTTCAGCTTACCCCCTCAATTGGCGAGCGAGAATGGTTCTCACAAGCCAATTGGAAGAAATTCGAAAGATAATGAACCGTTTTTGCCCCAACGGTGAAAAAAGGGTTGGTGCATGCACCATCTGTTTATGTCCCAACAGAAAAGGGGTTGGTGTACAAACCAAAAAAGAATATGATTGAAGACGATATGAGTGATGTGAAAGATGGACCGTTTTCTGCCCCAACGGTTATAAAGGGATTTTTGCCAAACTCGTAAATTCCATGATCATGTAAGATGAATTCCACTATAGGAAAATTAGAAATTGATAACGGATGCCCCAACTCCCGTGTGTGAATCCATACTCGTTGATGAAATTGCCTTGTTGGCGCCATTGATATGCAGAGATGAAAGATGCATGAAAGAGTCCAAAACTCAGAGATGCTCCTAGTGACTGTATGGATAATTCCTCGGGTCGGAACCAATCAACCTAGGTAGCCACAATCTCTAGCAAGACTTAAAATAATGACGATATGAAAGATTGTCCATGTTTATGGCCCCATGAACTAGGCCATCAATGACAACTGTTGAGCAAATTAATCTTGGTATGAGGTCACTTGAAAAGTAGAATACCCAAAATTGATTTCCAATTTTCAAACAAATGAAATAATTGATGATGATAAATGGTAAGTGTCCTTATGGTGGTTTAATCCTCTTACCGAATTGCATGGATTCAAATCGCCGCAATCGCCAAGGTGATAGAATATACCACTAGATACGAGGTTTACTTTAATTTGATTTGGCAAAAATATGCATGATGAAAGAAGAATGAAGAAATTGACGATAGATCAGAAGAATTGATGAATGTGGTTAATTTTGTGAAGGTTTTGAATATTTTTAACCCAATTTGTAAAACAATGATGAATGATGCGCTTTTTGAGCGAAATGACAAAATTTGTGTCCAAAACTGTTGTAACCTTCACAAAATGTTTTATTATGATAAGAAGAATGGATGAATGCAATTTGATGAAATTTGGAGGAGGTAAGCTTCAATTTTGTAAGTTTTGTTCCTTTATTCAATACTGACACCAAACGCCGGTCTGCGTTTGTGGTTGGCAGAGACGCCCGCCGGTGTTTAGGCGCTCTGCAGACGCAGGACTGCGTCTGAATCCACCATGAAACGCCCTACTACGTTTCAGGGCACCAAAATCAGCTATTTAAATAGTTTCAACGAGAATTTCGCTCATTTGTGCGTTCGAGCTTAAGAGAAGTGCGTCTGAGGGAGTGGAGTGAAGTGGAGTGAAAGGTTGTGTGGGAGAGTGAAGCACGCGGGAGCTATGGCGGAGATGGGAGCGGACGCGCCAGTGCAGCCACTGAGGTATTTGTTCATTTAAGCAAGTACTTATTATGTGTTTTTTTTTTTTTTGAAAAATTTGTAACAAATTTTTGTTTTGTTGTTTTGCAGCTTAGGGTGTTAGAGGCACGACACCGATTCTCCCCTATCATTCCGGGGATGAGGAGGTCATTGTCCCAAGCAGACTGGGAGATATTGGATGCAGTGGGGCTAGCGGAGGCAGCCCGGTTGGAGGTAGTTCGGGCGGATGAGGGGTACCTCTCGGCTTTGGCCGAGAGGTGGGATCCAGATCGGGGGACGTTCCAGCTCCCGACTGGAGAGATGACGGTGACGCTTGAGGATGTATACCGCATCCTCAAGGTGCCCATGGAGGGGGCACGAGTGGAGGTTGGACGAGATAGGGCCACAGAGAGGCCGTAGGAGAGGCTAGGGAGGTACCCCCTAGCGGGCACGAGAACGAGCTGGCGCAGCTGCAGTAGCAGATAGCAGAGCGCGATGCTATGCTAGCTGCCCGGGATGAGAGGATAGCTCGGCTAGAGCAGCAGGTGGCAGAGCGGGATGCCCTGTTAGTTGCTCAGGAGGAGAGGATGGCCCAGCTGCAGGCGGACTTGGATGGAGCGACCAGGGTGCCCCAGGATGACAGGGTGACGAGACTCCAGGCAGAGCTAGCGGAGCGGGAGCGACGGCACGGGATAGACATAGCTAGGCTTAGGTCTAGGACTCGTTACATTGAGGCTCTGGAGGACACATTGTTTAGGCATCACATTGTGTTGCCCGATCCTCCATCCTCCTCTCGCCTCTAGGCGTAGTGAGTCTAGGCACACCACTAGGTCTAGGGCTCCTACTAGGTCTCAGGGGTCCTCTTTTGATGGTTAGCTTAGTGCTTAGATGCACTCTTTATGAGCCTTGGTGCTCTATTGTATATTGTAGCCTTTTGGCATTCACTGTACATTTTTGACCTTTATACATATATATATATACATGGCTTTTATTTATTTGGTGTTTTACTCTCTTTTGTGTGAATGCCTATGTTTTTGTGATGCATGTTTTTATATGTTTTAATGTTTTTGATGCATATGTGATGGAATGGAATGCAAACTTATAGGATGATTAATGCGAGACTAAGTAAGGGGGGGAAAGGACGAATGAAATATGCACTAAGAAGCACTCATACTTTTAGATAGTTAGATTTAGCCAACCGTTATCATAATTGTTTAATCAGGGGCACCGAACTTGGTGGCTTGTGAATGGATGACGTATGGAATGACATGAATATGGAAGAAGATATGGAGGGTGATATGGAGGGTTGATATGGAAGACCTGTTTTACAAAGACTCAAACATGCTAGTGGTATCAAACAAACTTACTAACACTGCCTAATTCAACTAGGACCAAATGTGTGTGCATGCGAGTTCATTAACCAAATCAGAAGCATGGTAGTGACTCTAGGCAATCAAAAACCTGTGTGTGTGCAAGTGTGTTCATTAACCTCATCTTGCATAAATTAGGTAACCCTGTTATGGAGAAGACCCCGAAGCTAGTTTGTCCGTATGAGCATTCAGAGGTCTCTTTTTGAGGAGAGACATGTCGCCACGCAATGAGTATACTCCACTGCCAGTCAAGTGTCTATAGCCCCGATGAAGGTTAACTCCATAGTCCATGTTGTTTTTGACCTTTGTAAGCCTTGGGGATGACTACCTATCCGTCTGTCTGGACAAGTAGTACGATCCTTACAACTTATTTGGGATCAGTGGTGTGTGAAAAATGTTCATTTCCTTAGAGCTTTGGGGAATCGGATTCTCAACCGAAGTATGATGAGAATTTTACCCTATCCTTACTACTCCGTTTATATTTATATTTTGTGATTGCTTGTGATAGTGGTAAGAACCACTGTTTTATGGACTATGTTTGCATGATAGGACAAACGAGGATTACCCTTTTCACTTCAAGGCACAACCCAAGGATGGTGTTATCTCTCTTTGACACAAGATGTTTTTAAGATGTGAAAATGTGATAGGTTCAAGACCGCTTTTGAAATCATTTCCCAATACTCAAGATTTTATTTAGTGTAATTTGTGATATGGCCCTAGAGAACTTTGACATGCATTTCGAAGTTTGCTTAAAACACTAGGAATGGCCGAGTGACTCGAAAACATTTTGGCAATGTAAATATGTGCAAATGGAAAATGGGTGTACGAATGACAATTCGGTTTGATGGATTTTATGAAGGTGCCCCCGATTAAGGCAACATGACTTTTGCTTGACCAAATTTTATATCCAAAAGATAGAATGGTCTCTAACATGATATGCAACTATGGCTGAAAATGAAATGTTATGGTTTTCAATGAGATGTATGCACATGAAATGCAATGTTTTTGAATGAGATGTATGCAACTAACAATGAAATGCAAATTCTTTTTATTTTATTTGTTTTTTTTTTCTTTTTTTTTGTTGTACAAGCCATGTATATATGTACATATAAAATTCAAACTATGCGTAGAATGCCCTCAAGTGTATAACATTAAGTGGTTCGGGTTCTTCCTCTCCCTCTAAACTGGCAAGTCTATAAGTTCCATTACCCACTCTTTAAGTGACCATATATGGACCTAACCAATTAGCCGCGAATTTATCTCGAAGATGCGGCAATGCATTGGTGTTTTGTTGATTCTCTTTAAGGACAAGATCCCCTACTTGAAATTCTCTTAGATGAACTTTGGCATTGTAAGCACGTTTCAATCGGTCTTGATAAACTCGCAAATGCTCTAAAGCATTGATTCATTTTTCATCTATGAGTGTGAGTTGATCAAGACGTGCTTGTCTAGCAGGATCATCATCGATAAATTCCTGCAAAGAAATTCGCAAGGAAGGGATCTCGAGCTCAAGAGGCATGATTGCTTCAGCTCCATAGACCAAAGAAAATGGCGTTGCCCCAATGGGAGTTCTGATGCTTGTTCTGTAAGCCCATAATGCTAAGGGGATTTGTGTATGCCAATCTTTATGATTTTCTTTAACAAGTTTCTTAAGAATAGCAATTATGGTCTTATTGGAAGCTTCAACTTGTCCATTGGCTTGTGGGTAGTAAGGAGTTGAGAAACTATGTTGGATATTATACTTTTCGCAAAGAGCTCGAACATCCTTATTCTTAAAAGACTTGTCGTTATCATAAATAATTTTAGAGGGAATACCAAAACGACAAATGATATGGTGAAGTATAAACTCCACAATTCTAGGACCTGTCAGTATCGGTTAGAGGAATAGCTTCAACCCACTTTGTGAAGTATTCAAGTGGTCGTAATGATGAAAGTATGCTGTCCCGAAGAGGCAGGTGAAATCTTGCCAATTAAATCGAGACCCCATTGTGAGAAGGGCCAAAGGCTTTGGATGGGCAGTAAAACTTGTGATGGTATATGGGTTAAATTAGCGTGTTCTTGACACTTTTTACATTGTTTAACATATTTGCAACAATCTTGTTCCATAGTGGGCCAATAATACCCCATACGTAAAATACG
This sequence comes from Wollemia nobilis, assembly GCA_028583015.1. NCBI lineage: Eukaryota > Viridiplantae > Streptophyta > Pinopsida > Araucariales > Araucariaceae > Wollemia > Wollemia nobilis. Next base: position 4,486,255 of record JAQPPZ010017254.1, on the reverse strand, counting down.
CTTCGCAATGGCCATTCCACTAAAATGACCACCACAAGTACCATCATGGGCTTCAGCAATAGCTCTATGTGTTTCACCTGCTTCTAGACAACTGAGGAGTACTCCATCATATCCACGTTTATACAACACATCCCCCAAAAGAACAAAACGAGCTGCCTTTTGCTTAAAACAAGCGGCGAGCGTTCGAGACAAATCAGATGGGAGTGTTCCAAACTTGAGGAAGGCTACTATCTCACTAGACCAAGGCTCATATGGATCCGAATGGATAAAGCAAACATCTTTTTCATCCTTAGACTAAGCACGGACAATTGCAGACTTAGAGATTGTGGAAATGATTAGGGGTCGTACCTCTCCAAGGGAGTCCTTTGGAATCAATGATCCAAGAGAGGCCATGGCATCCGCAAATCTATTAGTCGAACGAGGCAAACTAGTGATCTCATACCAATCAAACTTAGAGAGCAACTTCATTGCTACATCATGATAAAGCTTAATGGTAGGTTCTTTGGCTTGGTATTCTCCCGTAATTTGTTTAACCACGAGTTGAGAATCCCCAAATATCCGAATACGCTTAATGCTCATAGCTATGGCTGATTGAAGACCTAAAATTAAGGCTTCATACTCTGCCGTATTATTGGTGCATTGGAAGTCTAGTTTGAATGATAAAGGGATGGGAATCCCTTGAGGTGTATGAAACACAACTCCAACGCCTTGACCTTTCGCGCACTTAGAGCCATCAAAGAATAGCGTGATGTCAACATCTTCCTCCGGAATGATGTCCTCTTCTTGTTCAGTGATAGCAAATACCGAATCATCTGGGAGCTCAATAATCAAAGGATGATCACTAGGTAGTGGAGCTTCCGCAAGTTGATCGGCTATAACTTGACCTTTAACGTATTTTTGGCTAATGAATTCAAGATCGAATTCGGTAAGCAACATTATCCATTTAGCGGTACGAGTGTTATTATAAGTGCGAGACATCATATAACGCAGAGGGTTTTCTCTAGCTATGACATATGTTGTATGGCTAAGCATATAATGACGAAGTTTCTTAGTGGCAAAAACCACTGCTAAGCACAACTTTTCCACATAAGCATATCGGGTTTCATAGCTTACCAATGTTCGACTAATATAATAGACAACTTGCTCACGATTTTGTTCATTCTTTTGTGCAAGCATTGTCCCTAAGGCAAATTCCGTTGCTTGAGATATAAAGATTGAAAGGGACCCCCGGACGAGGCGGAGCTAAGACTCGGCGGAGACGCTAAGTACTCGCTTGATGTCATCAAAGGCTTTCTCGACACTCATCTCGTCCATGAAAATTGTACCCCCTTTTGTAGTAGGTGGCAAAATGGCCTACATTTATCGTAAAGTTGTGCAATAAAGCGACGGATTGAATTAATCTTTCCTTGCAAACTACGCAACTCCTTCAAATTAGTTGGGGGACACATTTCCATAATGGCTTTGACCTTGTTTGGGTCCACCTCAATACCTCGTTTAGAGATAATAAAACCTAGGAGTTTGCCTGAGGTAACACCAAAGACACATTTCTTAGGGTTCAACCTTACTTTATGCTCTAGAAGTCTATCAAAAACTTTTTCCAATACATCAAAATGCTCTTGTCGAGTTTTAGATTTTGCCAATAAATCATCCACATAATCTTCGATAATCTTATGCATATAATCATGGAAAATATAAGTCATGGCTCGTTGATAGGTTGCACCTGCGTTCTTAAGGCCAAAGGGCATCACCCCGTAACAAAAAGTTCCCCAAGGTGTGGTAAATGCTGTTTTGTGTTGATCTTCAAGGTTTATTCGAATCTGGTTGTATCCTGAAAATCCATCCATGAACGAAAGCATTTCATGACCAGCGCAGGTATCGACAAGAGTATCAATGTTTGGAAGAGGAAAGTCATCCTTAGGACACGCTTTATTTAGATCTCGAAAATCGGTGCAAACACGTATTCCCCCGTTAGGCTTGCGAACGGGTACCATGTTAGAAAGCCACTCAGGATAATCAATCGGGACGACAAATTTAACATCCAGAAGTTTCTGAATCTCCGATTTAACTATGAGGGCCACGGTAGGATGCATTTTCCTAAGTTTCTGTTTGACATGTTTAGCATCTTTTTGTAAGGTGAGGTTATGGACAACCAAATTAGGGTCTAGGCCTGGCATGTCTTTGTAAGACCATGCAAATATCTCCTTCTTCCGCTTGAGTAGAGCAATCATTTGCTCTTGTTCCTCTGATGATAGACTTTTAGCCAGCTTCACAATTTGGGTGCCATCTTGGTCCGGACTAAGGTCTACATCGATAGTTTCTTCAATAGACATGTGGGAACCTTCCTCAAGCCGATGGGGAGTAGGGATCGGATTTATGTCATCTAAAATGTCATCAAGCTCCTGCGCCTTGCTCTCGTCTATGTCCGCTCGGAAGACCTCTGGCTTAGAAGATGAAGGTGAATGTGGAGGTGAAGGAGGAATGTAGTTGGCGGAAGCCCTTAACAATTCCTCGGAAAGGATGAACTCTGAAATAGATGGAGGAGATGAAATCCGATCCATGTCAATCAGGCTTGGGTTGATCGGGATTGGCTTATCCGGATCATATGGATTATGGAGCGGGGTGAATAAGTCTTCAAAATTCATTGTCGACTTATGGAAGAAAGGATGGGCGGAATGGAAGGGAAAACCGGTGAAGACCTCGAAAGACCTGAAATGCAAAACAACATAGTTTTTCAGTTTTTTTTTTTTTTTTGTAGTTTGAGTTTTTTTTTTTTTTTTGTAGTGGTGAAAACCACTATTACACACATACATAAAGCAATAAAGTATTTTTATATATTTTGATTTTTTTTTTTTTTTGGGAATTTTCTGATTTTTTTTTTTTTGGTAGTGGTGAAAACCACTATTTTAGTATATACATATAATACAGGTTTGGATTATGGCTTATGGATGTGGCGGAGGGGGTGGTTCACCTCGTTCTTGTGGAAGAAGCAAGCGAAAGATGGCCTCTTGGAGAGGGAACAATTGGAGATAAAACTCGTCTTGTTCAGTGAGGGGAACAATGGGCGCCGACTCTTCTTCATATTCATCACCATTTGACATGACGTCAAATTCTTCATAGGCTTCATCTTCGGATTCGTCGGGGTGGAGGATTTCTTCTTCTGAATTAAGATTAATGCTTTGAAAAGCTTGTTCAAAAGAAGAAAGGGATGGAAGTGGTTGGTAGCCCACACCAAAACGCTCAGTGGGTCTCTCGGTATGGCATATCGATGCGTTCAGTTACCCCTTGCTCGTATCGACCTAGGCCAAATTGCCGCCAATTATGTCTGTGGAAATAGCGAGAGGGAAAACCCTCCATCCTTTCGATATTGGCAGGGACCGGATGCTTGGGTTCTAGTATGGTGGTAGGACTAGAAGATGACTCTATTCCCCCATATACAAAATTAATGGAATTTGGCATAGAACCCATGTTATAAACCGATCCAATGGATAAATGTTGGTCATGTGGATGACCAAAATCTTTAACTGTTTGCACATTGAACGGTGTGATGTGGACATCTTGGATGGCATACTCACCAATACCCGCATCGCTTAGATGGACCTTGACTTGGGAGGGAGATGGACTAGATGATGGAATAGAAGAATGTGGGATAGAAGAATTGGAAGGATTTGGTTGGGTTGATGCTTCACTCGACTTGTGAAACATCACCGGTGATGGTTGGGAAGATGGAGGAATAATAGGTGATGTTGAAGAAGGTGTAGAAGAAGGGGGTAATGACGTGGAAAGAGATGATTGGTCATGGCCACATGTGCATGTGGTCACTGATGAAGAAGAAGGAAGATTAGGAGATGAAGAAAGTGGTGAATGAGATGGAATAGCGGAAGAGGAAGATGGTTGCGATATGATGGGTAGCTCCTCAGGAATGGGAGCTTTAGAAGAAGATGGTATAGAAGAAGTAGATGGGGTCAAGAAAAGATGAGTGGATGGCAACACAATCTCATAAGGATTTGAGACATAGTTGCAATGTTTGAAGGGTTCAATGGTCAGCAGGTACACAATGAACTCGTCCCTCATATACATACTTCAGACATTGATGCAAGATAGAAGGGACACATCTCATCTCCCTAAGCCAAGGCCGTCCAAGCAATACATTGTATGCCATGGACCCTTCCAAGATGTGAAACAAGGTATGCAAAGTTCGGGCCCCTACCTCAATGGGCAAGATAACCGTGCCAACCGTGGAAGATAAAGCATCATTGAATGCTTTAAGAGTAAAAGTCGACTTGGTGATAAGGGATGGCGACAGCTCTAGATGACTCAACGCCGATGTTGTAATGATATTGATTGAGGAACCGGTGTCAATTAAGACTCTCTTGAATGGCTTGTGATCGATCTTGGCCATGATATGAAGTGGAGGATCTATACTTTCTGTTGACAAAGGTTTGATTTCAAAATCATAGAAAGTGATGGAGGGCTCCATGCATGTTTGAATACTCCCCACAAAGTTGTTGAAGGCATTAGTATCTTGAGTTTGAAGCTCGATTGACTTTAATATTTCCATTAATGCCTCTCTATGCGGGGGAGATTGTTGAATGAGGTCATAGATCGATAACTTGCGCAGAAGCCATTTTTAAACCGGTAGTTAATCGGCTACTCAATGACATGATGGGTCGTTGGCGTTGAGTAGAATGATTTAGCGGTTGTTGAGAAGTACTAGCACGTCGTTGGGTCACCGTTACCCGAGGTGGACTCGGGGTTTGTACAGTGTGGTCGTGGTTCAGCCTCGATTTGGTTGGTTCGCCCTTTGACCCCGGGTTACTACGTTAATAGTACCCACAAAACCTTGGTATTGTTGTACATGGTTGACTTGATTAGGAGGAGTTACCCGAGTTACTCCCCCCGAGTTGTTGGAGCTTCCTCCCGATGTGGAAGGGGTGTTTGAAATACACCAAGATTTTGATTTTGTTGGGCTAAGGGGCTATCCAATTTAATGGCTCCAATCTCAATAAGATCTTGGATCACATGTTTGAAATCTGTACAATTATTGATATCGTGTCCATTTTGCCTATGATAAGGACAAAATAGGTACTCCTTGTAATACTTCCCCTTCTAGATGGTTCTAAAGGTTTAAACTCGGTAAAGTTAACTCGATTTGTGCTATATAACTTGTTGAATATGACCGCATATGGTTCATCTAAAGGTGTGAACTCGTCGCTTGGGACGATTTGTTTGCCAAGGTCGAGTTTCCATGGTTGGCCCAGGATTGTGAGCTGGTTGAGGAGGGGCGGGTACCGCATGATAAGCAATTGGTTGCGGTTGACTTTGCATTACTTGTTGTTGTTGAGCCATTACGGGCCGGCTCGCCACCACTTGATTAACTTGGTTAACATTTGAGGTCGTACTAGCTCGTGCTTGTTTGTTTTGGCCATAATTATTATTTCGTTGTTGGCCCTTTTGTTGCCATTCTTTTCTACGGGGTTTTAAAACACCCTCTTGGACTTTAATTTCTTCTATGATACTTGCTTGGGCCAAAGCCTCTTCAAAAGTCCCGTATTGTTGTAATTGGAGTAACCAAGAGATAGGTTTTAGACAACTCGGGTGAACATTTTGGTTAACTCCTCCATTGGTAGGGAGAATGGCAATTTATTAATGATAGCCCTCCAACGGTTTCCAAAGTCATAAATAGTCTCATCGTCATGTTGCTTGAGCTTGTATAAGTCGGACAATGAGACTTTCCTTTGTACATTTAGGGAGAATCGTTCTAAAAATAGATTAATCAATTGCTCGTAAGCATAAATGCTATGGTGAGGTAAATGATTGTACCATTGTACAACATCTCCTCCTAATGTCTGAGGAAAAGTTCTGAGCATAAGAGCGTCATTATTTTGGATTCTAAAGCAGTCATGCATGAATGAGCTCACATGTTCATGAGGATCCTCAGTTCCTCAAAATTTGTCAAACTTCGGTAATGTGAAATCAGTCGGATATGGCGGTGAAGGTACCGAAGGATGAATTGGTTGATTGATCAACGACCTTAGCGTAGGTTTCTGACTAGATGAGCCATGCATGTTGAGCATAAGGTTGTCAATCTGTTGTTGCATAGCATGGAGTCGAGAATCTTCATGAAAATTTTGATTCGTTTGATGATTATGATGATGCAATGGAGGAGTGGAAAAATGATGAGATGGGATGAAATTGCCTGGATTAGGCGGTGTGGAATGGACAAGTTGTTGGTATGGATGATACCGGAAAGAAGGTGATTGGGGTGAATTATGAACTGGATTGGGTTGGAAGAAATGTGGGGTAGGAATGGACACCACCGAAGATTGGGGTACCTGTGTGGGGCCCGAGCTAAGAAAAGTCGGGCTGGGTAGAAATTGGTTGGGGTGTAGGATTTACTACGACAGGTGGTTGGGCATTTTGTTGTTGTTGTTGCTGAAGCAACTTGTCGAGGTACTCCCTAACCTTATTAATTTCTAACCCAAGGGATGTGGGATGATTGGATGAAGGTGGAGGGCAGAGCCGCCATGGTAGTCACAGGAGACTACGTAGCAGGGGCAATGAAGGTGGCTGAAGTAGGCGGTACTCGGGAAGAAACAAGAGACTCGTGCCCAGGTAGGGTGAAACCATAAATGGTTTGGGAAGAAGAGGGTTGAAATTGGTCATGGCTAGAGGAGGTTCCACCAACCTCATAGAGAGAATTGGTGTACACCCGGGTAAATGGAGGAGAAAGTGGTCGGGAAGACACTACATTTGTCTCCAAAGGAGGACAATTGAGCATCTGGGAAGATGTTGGAGATGAAGCCGACTGAGCAGATACAACATTAGCCTCAAAAAAAGGGTTAGTGTAGACCTGAGTGAAACCAACGAGTATGGTTGATGCAATATCCTGCTGAAAAATAGAATCTTGCATAGGGGAATCTTGGATTGGCTCAAGGACATAACCAGTGCCATCTCTTAAGTGAGTTTGCACTTGGGCCATATCAATGTGGGTAATATGATAAGAATTGTCTTCCTCCATGGGCATGGCCATGCGATAGACGATAGAAGGACGTGAAAGACCCGCAGGCGAACCCTGCCTGAAATTCACTAGGATAAGTGGTCATGTTGGTGGTGGGGATGTTCTGTGAATTATTCATTTGATTATTTAGATTTAACACTTTAGATTGATTCCTTGTTAAGACCATAACGCAATAAATCTAAACAAATTCAGAAAAGAAGAATGCAAAACTTGAATGATAAATTTACACTAAAGAAATTATCAGAAAACAATCACAACCTAGGTTTCAACCAATGTGTCTTACCTGCGGTCAATTAATTATTTTCTGATCTTAATCTGTAGTAAATTTTAAGTGTCCGGTTTATGAGTTTTGCATGTGATCTAATCTTGAATTATTCACAAAAAAAAGGTAAAAACTATGGCTAGGAAAGGACAACGAGATTCTTACCGGTGATGAAATCCAAGCAAGTTTGCTCGGGGGTGACCTATGGTGTCCGAGGCGTAAGTTTAATGGATGGAGATGAATTCCACCGTCACTAAACTTCAAGCAATACCCGGTGATGAAATCCAGATATTACCGTTTTAAATGCAATATGAAATGCAAGTGAATTTTATTTTAAGTGTTTTAGTTGTCTAATGTATACATACAAAGCTATAAATCAAAAGTTCTAATGATCTAAGCAAGAGGCCACCGAAAATATGCCATTTCCTCTCGAAGAAGTGGAGTACACCGTTTAAAACCCCCCGCCTACCAATGATATCGGATATCAAAGGAGCAACCGGAAGGTTCGTCCACTTCTCTGCCTGGAATCACCCAATGGCAGGAGTACTATTGACATCCAATCAATAGTCCTACTTAGATAACTAAAACAGATAATTCGTAGCTATTCTAATATGCAGCTAGGTATGCAATTTTTTTTTTTTATGCAAGCAACAACCAATAATGCAATGCAGAAAAATGTAACTAAAAATGTAACAAAAAAAAATGTATATACAAACTTTAACTGTTCTTTTCCAGATTACTTAGTTTTTGTTCATTTTAAAGCAATGATCTGAAAAAGAAACAGAATACAACAGAAAAACCAAAAACGTAAAAAGTACAGTTTAACAAAGAAAAAAAAAATGCACTTACTCGAAAGCCTACTCTTTTTCTGTAAAACTGCCTTCAAACGCCCAAGGGAGTCTGCGCAGGCTGAAACGCACCTCTGCATTTCAGATCGGACTTCCAAACGCCGCTCTGCGTCTGTTGTGTTTTCTGCAAACTCCTCAGAAACCCTAGTTCGCTGGAACAACGAATTTCACGATTTTCGAAACCTGCAAAATAAAACAAAAACAGGAATAGATCAGTAAAGCAAGTATTAAAAACATGAAACCCTAGGGGGTCCCACCGTGATCGCCATTTGTAGATTAAAGATACAACGCCAAACAGAAATAAAGAAATCACAATAAAGGAATGCAGAACAGTTGTACAAAATGAATGATTTTTATTAATCAATGGAGTTTAGAAACTCCTTTTAAGTACAACAGGCCCTGTAACCCTTTTCGTGATACAAAGTTACAATTTGTGCTAGGGTTCTCCGAAACCCTAGCTGGCACAATGTGGTGGCGTCTCCGAAGAATGTATCCTTAACCTCAACAGAATGAGTGGGCTTCGTTGTATCCTTTGGCTCGGACCACTCCAGCTTAAGCAGCTGCTATCAACAAATCAGATCTACCACTAGAATCCTGCACACATTAAAATTATCAAAGAGTTAGAAACTAATAAGAGGGCTCCACTGTGTGAGCCCTCAGAAATAGTCTAAAACCCTAGATTTATGAAATAAAAATAAACAGAATGCAGAATTCAACAACAGATTAATACATAAAGAAATATTACTTGCTTTAGACGAATCTATACCTTTTCCTGTTAACGCGGCGAGACCAGGCGGCGGCGATGGATGCGACGAAAGGGTTTAGTTCAGACTTAGGGCCGTAGAAGACTCATAAGACTCAGGATTAACAGCAATAGCCAACTCCGCACTTAGATAGGGAAGATAAGTAGGTTTAGCCGAAGAGATAGATAGGGTTTGAGCCATCAAGGTGACTCAATTTATAATCTACTCTTAGGGCACACTTTAGGGTTTTAACGACACTTTGAACGTGTGGCTAAGATTAAAGTGGATCCAAGGGTAGAGAATAAATCTAGGTTGTGAAACGGATTAAGATGGATGGACGGATGAGATTAAATGAAGGATGGACGGCTCAGATTAAATCACTTAAACTTTATTTATATATATATTAAAATATTAAAATATATATATAAATATTAATTTAAATAAATTTGGGGATGAAAAATGGCGAGAAAAGTGAAATTGGGCCAAATAATGGTGGGAAAGTGTGGATTTGGGCCAAATAATGGCGGGAAGGATGGATGACTGACACGTGGCTGGCAGGAAGGTATAAGTGGCTGGATTTTGGTGTCTACAGCCACCATCGGATCTCTGCCCAATAGCATTAAGTTCTTCTGTTTGGGTACCTAAGATAGATTTTAGATGAGGCAACAAAGGACATCTATTTGTTGAATGTTCCTTGGAACAAATTCCATAAATAGAAGTTTTGTTTAAAGGGCAATCCTGCAAGGCATGCTTATTCCTACATCTTAGGCAATAAATTACCAAAGGTGGTGTAGAATTGGATTTTATGTTTCTCTCACCTAATGCATAATTGAGTTGAACAAGGATATCAGTTTTTAAATTAGCCATTTCCTCCATCAACTCTTTTATGTCATTATTTCCAGCATTCCTTTTCTTTCTTTGATGGTGAGTACGAGAATAGTTTCTACATAACTCCACAATATATTCAAGGTCAAGTTGATCTATGTCTCCTTTTCCCATTAAATCTAACACTTCCCTAGATTCATCTTGCAATCCTCTTAAGAAGATAGGCTTTAAGAAATCAGGTTCTACAGGACCACATCTCTTTTGGACAAAGGCAAAGTGATCAAGGTAATCCTCTAAACTCTCATCTTCTTCTTGCTTGATTCGAAACAACTCATCTTTTATGTTTCGTACTCGACAGTAATCCTGATATTTATGTAAGAATGCAGTCTCCATGTCATCCCAAGTATGGATTGAATTAGGTTTAAGATTACTCATAAACCATTGGAGATCAGCATCCTTAAGCATAGAAGGAAACAATTTCAATTTTTTATTATCATTTATGTAGTCATAAGTCTGACATAACACTTTGAATTCAAACAGAAACTGATCAGGATCTTCTGAAATAGTTCCCCTAAAAATTGGCAATATGGATGGAGAAATAGTTTTCATAGGAGCATCTAGAGCTGGATCCAACCGGATGGGATATTCAAAAGTCCTAGGAGGATCATCAGGATACCCACCTAGTGGTGCTACTGCTACTGCCATAGTTATTTTCTTTGAGTTTGATGTGGATGGTTCAGTTTTAAGGGAATGTTTAGCAGAGAGTGCTGCCAAAAGTTCTTGTTCTAATCTGTCCAAAGCTTCAGTTGGTGAAGAAGGTATTTCTAGAAATTCTTTATCTGATCATGAAGAACGCCTTGGTGGTTCAGAACTAGTTTTGATAAACCGCCCTCTTTCGTCTCTTGGCCTATGCATTCATGCCTATTCAGTAAATAAACTGAAATACAATATGTCAAAAATTGTAATACAATTCTTGACACTTTTCACTTTTCCTAACAACACCGATTAATCCCCAGCAACGACGCCAAAAATGATGATGGTCGTTGATCATTCATCATTTAATCATTATGTGTGTCAATCCAGGGCGATGTCCAGAGGCTATATACGATAGGAGGTGTTACAGTTGCAGGTTCAGTTTATTCAAGAACAGGTTTTATTGGTGGACCAGTTAGCATTTGGGGTTTTTGTTGTGACCTTTTAACTCCTAAGAAATGAAATGAACTTCTATTTACTTTTGCAGAAACAAAATTGCAGGAAATGAAATGACAGAATCTGAAAATTACAGAAAATGAAATGTTGCTAAATTGAAATGACAGAAAAATAAAATGCAGAATTTAGAACACACACACTCTTGCATGGAAGTAAATCAACTAGATAATATCAAAACAGAATTTTAACTATTGCAAAACTGAATCAATAAAAACTGCCAATATTGCAAAATGATAAGATAACTGGAAATTGTTGTGTACTGCAGAATTGAACCAATAATGACTGTAAAACTACAAAATGACAAAATATTTGGAAATTGTTGTAAATACAAATAAATGTTGTTCACTGTTGAAATTTGTATTAAAAAACTACTAAAGAAATGCAAACTGGCAAAATTTTGCTAACCTGCTACAGCAAGAATTCAGCAAGAATTTCTGTCAGAAATTGCCTTTCTTTGGCCTGCAAGTGGGCCCTTGCTTCCAGAACCATAAGAAGGTGAAGAGCTATGCTAAGAAGATCTAGCTGTTACTCATAAACCTCAACATGCCAATTGAAAACTGAAGATTGCACTTTTTATTTAATCTGAAAATGCATTACAGTAATGCAAGAAAAACCTGCAAATTATTGTTCTGCTACAGGAAACCTTTACTCTATCCTAAATTTGGGTACTCTCTTGCCTATCTATATATCTCTATCTATCTATCTATATGTATCTATATGCTCGACCATATGGGAGCTTTATTATTTATAAGATAACACTGATATGCTTGGTTCCTGTTTTGCAGGGATTTACATAACTATTTTCCTAGACTGTAGGATTTTACTTTGTCCAAACTTTATCCATTCATTATTTCTAGGTTGTATCTGTTGAGGAAATCACGTTGATATGAGTTGGAAAAACCTCCTGGTCAATTTCCAATACTTTCTTCCATCGTTTTATCACTTTTTGACCACCTTTAGTTGTTCCTACGCTATTCCCTATTCTTGCGTCGCTTATTCCTGCACTACTCCGGAACAATAGGCAAGTGACCATTTTTTGCTGATATGTGGTCGAAATGCATAGGAATTAATGTGTTGACTCCTCCACTCTCCTTTCACACCCTTCTACATCAATGGCATGTGCTGGAGTGATTAATTTCAAGCACTGCTGTATATGTACAGCTGGCTGGAACTGTCACAGTTACAGCCTGTTTTCCTGCACAGTCAGCTACAGTGATGAATTCTTGGTGCCCTTTTCCATTTGAATTAGTTTAACCAAATGAAAACCATATTACCAAGCATCATATATTCAAACAAGTTCTAAATTGCTATAACACTACTGATTAACTGAAAAACAGGTGAAATTGTAGTAAAAAAATAGTAAAACAGAGCATATGCACTTTGTCATTCCAGATTTTGCAAACATCATTATATAATGCATTTTTTCCATAATTAACATAAATATCATAGTAAAAATGGTAAGACAAATGGTCAAAATGTATCAAAAAGTGTTCATAGATGAGGCAATTCCTGGCCTCATCATTATGGTCGTGGAAATTGATTGAATTTTGGAGGTAGTGCGGGATATTTCCTACAAAGTTGACAAAGGTATTTGTGTCATGTGTCTCTAAGTCAATGTAATGTAGGATGTCATTAAATGCCTTGTGATGGGGTTAAGACTGCTACAGGACGTCGAATATGGATAGTCGCACAGGGGTGTTATGTAACTAGTGGGTTAGGCTACCACGGATGGTAATCATGTTTTGAGGTGGTGGAGGTATGGTATTAGACATTTGAGATGTTTATGGTGATGTGAACTAGATAGGGGGAGAAATAATAGGTGTTGTCTAGCGTTATGGGTACCTTTGGTTCCTTGTAGTGACGTTGATCATACCTACTACATCGCGTGATGGCGGATCATGATGTACATTGTTATTTTAGTGTGGAGTTGGAGGATTGTTTAGGGGTCTAGGGGGATTTGGTCCTCTGTGATTCGGTAGAGGATTTTGAAAGATCCCTAAGTTTTTATTTTGCAATGCTAGAGAGTTTGCTACCTAAATGGTTCCCCTATCGATTAGGTCTTGAACTTGCCCACGAAAGGAGTGATACAAATTGATATTATGGCCATGCTGCCTATGGAAAGGACAAAAGAGCTGCTCATTATAGTCATGAGGCTTGGGTGAATTTGGATCTAATGGGCATATCTTAGGTACAAAAATATGGTTGCCCTCATACAATCTATGAAACAAGGCTGGTAATGGTTCAGATAAGGGTGTGAAGTTACACGATGGAACTTGTGGGTGCATGCCTCGATATTGTTGTGGTTGAGATGGAGTAGGATCATTAGCTTGGAATGCTTGGGGCTATGGTGTATAGGGTAGAGGGGTTGGTGCTAGTGCTAGAGTAGCAGTTGTGACCTGGTTGGCTTGCGGTGGCCAAGGGTAAGGCTGATTTGGTGCGGGTCTATTGAAGCAGAAGTTGGATTTATAGTTGGTATTTTGCTCTCAACTTAATCTTTCCATATTGAACCTTAATGTCTTCAATCACTTTCGCTTGTGAAATGGCATCTTCAAAGGTACGGATTTGGTGAAGCTAGAGGGATGTGGAAATGTGTTTGTGGCAACTCTTGGAAAAGAGTATCATGAGCTCCAAAGTGGGGAGGCTATGGGTGAGGTCATGGATAATCGCTCTCCATCTAGAAACAAACTCAGTAATGGGATCATTTTTTTCCTGTCGTAAGGCGTACACATTGGAAAATGTGGTCTTTTTCTTGATGTTTATGGAAAAGTGCTCTAGGAAGGAGTTGGCCAGTTGCTCAAAGGTATACAGGCTATGGTGTGGGAGCATGTTGTACCAATCTAGTGTTGGCCCAACGAGGGACAGGGAGAAGGTACACAACATGAGGGGGTTACTACTGTGAAGCTGGTAGCAGGATGAGCGGTAATTGCTCACATGCTCTCTAGGGTCTTCCTTACCTCTATACTTGTCGAATTTTTCTATTTTGAAGCGATAGGGGTAGGGAGGAATGGGAATTGATGGGTGGACTGGCTCATTGCACATTTCATCATAACAAGGCTTTTGTGGCCCATAGTTAGAGGTGCGTAGGTTTAACATTTTGACTTCATCTTGTAAGATTTGAAGTTTGGGTGCCATAGGAGTGAGGGTTGGGCTATGGTAGGCTAACCCTATGGATGTGGTGGATATTGATATTTTTATTCTTCACAATACTGTGGAGAATACTATGGTGTATGATCATGATAAGGCAGGTATTGGGCGACATGTGTTGTCGTATCTACTGGCACACTAGGTTGTGGGATAGATGTCTATTGGGGATAATAGTACTATGATTGGGAAATATGTGGTTGTGGCATAGGTACTTATTAGGTTGGATCCTGCTATAATGGTTGGGTCATAGGTGGCGATGACCAAGTGAGGGGAGGCATAAAGAAATTGGGTGCAACTGGTAATTATGTAGGTGTTAGAGCTATCGATACTAGGGGTGGATGAGACGAGGTATCAAAGGATGGGGTCTATCTCTATCCTGGAGGGTAGGTCGTAGGGAAGCTAAACTATGTATAATAGTCTAGCTGAGTGGGTGGGTAAGTTGCTAGTCTCTATCCATAGGTAGGATGAAGATTGGTAGTAGAAGCCTAAAAATAAGGAGGTGGCAATATTCTAAAGGTCATGATAGATAAAGGTGGCTCTGAAGGTTGGGTATCGTACAGTCTAGATACCTAGGATATTGGTAGGAAAGCTACCAAAAATGTGGGATAAGCTACCGAGGTAGGATCTTAGGTCGAGGGGAAAATTTATGTGTACACTCCCTCTTGGGTTTGCGCATCTTGCTCCTGAAGAGGCAGTTGGTAGATGTCTTTCGATATGGTGAAAAATGGCTCTTGGGAAGGTAATGGCTGAGACTCTTGTGAATAGTATGAGTGTGAGGTTTGATGAGATGCTTATGGTTCCTATTGGGAAGGAAGTTGTTATGTAGTTTGGAAGGATGGATTCTAGTTTCCTACATTAGAGGACGATGGATCGACCACTATTCCCATGATAAGGGTGAATGATGTGACCTCTGGACGAGTACGGTTTAGGAGTGGTGAGTCACTTTCAAAAATGGATTGAGATAGATTTTGGAAGAAAGGATGCACAAAGGTGGAAGAAGTAGGTATGACCTCCTCATCTACGATGAAGAATGAAGGAGGTTGTCTTGGATCTTTATAGATCACATGGTCATAGAACTTGGTCGACGAATTGGGTGAGGATGGGGCTAAAAGGAGTGGGTAATCCTCTACGAGTGAAGTAGCAAGGACTTCACTCAAGGTTGGTGTCTCATCTAGGGGCATCATGTGTGTGAAATTTACATTGTATTCCATACGTGAATCGGATGTATTTATGATATTCTCCTTTAATATCGAAGGAGTAAGAGTGGACTGACTAGAGGAAGTGATAGGCATCTCCTCTATGAAGCGCGCTTGCTCGCACGCTCTACTATGAGTGACCATAGGCATTGTGGCATGTGTACCAAAGTTTTAGAAATAAACCCTGTGTAATATAGACTGGACTGTGTCTAATGTAAATGTGAAGCAAGTGACATGTTGTATGTGGCAAAACAAAATATAGTGTAATGTGTTGAGATCGGTCCGTGATCATGCAAACAATAGTAGACCGGAATCAATTCTAAATGTTGGAAATAAATGTGTTTTTATTTATTTTGTGTGTTGTAATTTTGGTACTCCCTATGTAGAATCAAGGGTAATGGAGCAGATATTCTAGCAAACTGGGGATGTCGTTGATATCAAACCTCCTGCAACACCCAAAGATGCACAGAATAAAATGGTATCGTAATGTGCAAATGGTGACCTGTATGGAAGGTACAGTAAAATGATATGCTAAATAGGGATAACCCACTATGCTGAAGTGAGTTCACTATATCATCTCACAAAAATAGGTGGTAATTTCTATGACGTGCTAGGCATGGTCAACAACCCCATGTGTTCACTTCACCCTCGATCGGACTTAGTCAATAGTGATAGTTACCGTGTCCACAAATTATATGAGCCTTGTGGATGAAGGTGTCTAATCTTGTGCCACTCCATAGGTAACCACTGGTGATGAAATTCAGGGCCCAATCATAAAAAGTGGGGGATTTTTTGGTGATGAAATCTAGAAAACCTCTCCTGTGGGGCTGCTAGGTGTCTAGGGGGTGAGTTGATGGAGAGTGAAAATCGATCCACACCAATCTCGAGTGATGGATTGGGGATGAAGTCCAATCTCACCACTTGTTTAAATACCACGTGAGTGTGTGTGGGTTTATGTTTTTCTAACGGTGTATGCAAGGTAAGAAACTAACTAATTACCTTTTCAAAAGAAAACTAGTCCTAATGCCTTTTCAAAGCAAATGATTAGATAAAGAATTCTTTGCAAAGAAATAGTCTAGCCCTAAATACCTTTTCATAGCAAACTAATTCACTTTGTAAATCATGGAAACATGCAATCCAAATATGTGGAATAAATGGGATTAGGAAACCCTAATTTAACTTTAGAATGCAAAGTTGTTTTTTAGCAATGAAAGCTATCAATGAAAGGAGGAAACAACATAGGCTTGTGCTACATACAAAAATAAAATACGAATGCAAATTTATTTGAAAAATAAATTTAGGAAAGTTTTTGGAAATTTGCAGGTTCTAAAATTTCAGAAAACCCTAATGATCTTACAAACTTGTAATGAAAACAAAACTACACCTAGAAATGGCTATTTAACTAGGTAATGGATTTTTTTGCTTCCAAAACTTGCAACAGAGGTAGAAAAAGTGAAAATACCTACATTCTGATGCTAAGGGGGGTTTTCTTGGCCCTTAAAGGGATCACCCCAGTTGATTTTGGGGATTTTGAGGCTTCTATGCTCAAATCACCACCTAAGGGGAAAATTTGGTTTTGAAGGCTCAAATCTGATATCTGACAGTCCAGAGGGCCTTTGTAGGTTGCAAGGAGGTCTGAGATAGCAATATTTTCAGATTTTGGGGCTCTAAAATACACTTCACCACCTAGGGGGTGAATTGGCAGCAATTTCATGAGGTGAGGTGGTGAATCAATTACAGAGGCTTCAAATCAAGGCTTTGATGACCTAGGGTGGTTCCTAGGGTTTTGGAGGTCTTTGTGGTAGACATATTTGGTACCTACAAGATACAAAAATAGAGGATAATGTTATATTTATAAAAAAATTAATCTAGAACTATCCATTGTGGGTGTCCCACCAGGCATGCCAGAATGAAATGGGCAAAAAATAACATTTGATAATTCAACACATAAGCAAATGATGCATCAAATGGAGAAACCGTATTTCATTGATATTAAAAGATACATGTTACAAGAGGGACATGATGCCCTTTATCCATTTCTTTTTCTAACAATTTTACAATCAATTTGATGCCTTCTTCAGTCATCCCTCAATGAAGGTGGGCTTCTTTGTATGTGGGCCATCACATGGTTTGCTTGTTTGCTACTATTCTTCCTCTTCATATCTACTAGATAACATGCAAAATGGCATTAGTGCATAGAGGGGCTTGCCTTAGTCAGGCCTCGTATTTATGAAGATAAATCAACTAATAATATATGTGGAAAACTAAAATAAACTGTAATAATGGACATAAAACACTAAAATGGAGCTTACCTACCAGATCTAGGTTGATATGAACACTGTAGACCCACTTCACCACCTGAGGGGCAATTAGGGCCGTATTTTTGGGGCAAGGGGTGATTTAAACCATGAGGTCCATTTTGCAAATTTCCTTTGGTGGATCAATTTCTAAGCAGCTGGTGTGCCTCTGTTTGCTGTTGAAGTCCGACTATGTGCACCGAGAATAGACTGTTCAATGTTCACTTTCCATTTTTGCAGACTTTCTATGCTTTGCTTTTGGAGAGAGATATAATTAGGGGTTTAGGACCCATTATTTATAGGTAATGGCAAGGTGCAGGGGGGATTTAGATAGACTAAACCTAGGTTTGATTCTGACTAGGGTTAGGTTAGAAAATGCAATGTGGCAACATCACATTCCTTATGGGAAATATCCCATCCTCACACATGTGTGAGGATGGATTAGATTTAATATTGATTAGGAGGTCTTAAGTCATTTTAGGACATGATTAGGGTTTCTTAGGAAAATATCTCAACAAAACCTAAATACACATATGTGGGAGGATGTAATTAGTGTTAATCAAGAATTAAGAGTTATTTTAATCAAATTTGCTCTAAAAATGTGACTTAAGTGAAGTCATCATTAAATTAGATTTTTGGAATTGACTTGTTAATTGTTTTGGTCAATTAATTCCCTGTGGGGGTCTCAATTGAGTGCAAATAGGATGTTGAAGGATATCCCAATGCTCAGGATGTGATTTTGAAGGCTTGTCAGGGTTTTGGACCTAAAAGCTAATAAAGTGTCATATATGGAAGTCTACATGCTGCTATGGCGAACTACGACAATCTACATATGACTACGCATGACTACGATAGCCTACAATTTCCTAGGGATGTCTGGAATCACCTATGGATACGTATAAATAGTAATGTGTGACTTTTGGGTGTCTATATTTGCCCCTTCCTTTCTACCCCTTTAACTTATTCCAATTTTTAACCATTTGTTGTTTTTTATTTGTTTTCTATTCTCCATTTTTTGTTTTCACATATCTATTTAAAGGAAATATTAAAAATTATTAATCATAATGTATTAGGGGGTTTTAAAGCATTTTAATTTTTAAATCTAAAATCTATATTAGACTTAGCATTAGCATCTAAATAGTGAATAACATACAAACTGGGATTTGAGTATTACATCTTTCTTGCACCCTTGCCTAATTGTAAAAACAAAAAAGGAAAGTGTAATTGTATAATCATCAAAACCTAAAGAGCATATAGTCTTAATAGCCATTTGCAACATCTTATTTTTCTACATTTTCTTGTTAAAACATCCTTTTAAGTTTTATTTTAAGATAAAGCAGTCTAAAGGGAATCTTAGGAAAATGTAGGTGTTTTTGAACCCAAATACTTAATATAGACTCTTTAGAAAATCTTCCCCTATCCTCAAGGTGAGACATTGAAAATACAACACTAAATATGGATATATGAGCCAATATGCCTATTTTCATTTGCAATTTATTGGCCATCCAAGATTTCCTATCTCACAAAATCAAACCAACCAAACTAGTTAGAGGTAGGATTCTATGTGAAAACCTCGATAGGTCAACTTATAAGGAATAAGTAGAATTAGTAGAAGAAATTATATAGGATGGTCAATCAATATGGGTAGAAGATGTTAATAGGTACATGATATCAATACAATTTCTAGAGGGTTTGACACAAAAATAAAAATCCAAATTTAGACAAAAGATAATGCAGTACACCGAGTTAGATAATGTTTTGTTTCAAAATGGATACAATAATGGAGTACTACTATGATGTGTGGAGGAATAAGTGACCAAAATCCTACTGAGGGAGTATCATGATGAAGGTAACTATATTTCCCAAACCATAGCTCATAGATCCTAAGGGTAGGATATTACTAGCATACCATATTTTTTTACTACATTCAATAGGTTGAGTATAAGGCCCATTGTTTTTTCATAGGTAGAAGAATAAAATTGTCAATGCCCTTGAAATACATTACCATCATATATATTTTATGGGAATGGGGCATCAACTTCATTGGTAAAATCATCCCCTTATCAAGTGTTAAACACCAATGGATCCTTACTACTATATATGACTTCACTCGATATATGAAGTTGTGCTAATCAAGTCTACAAACTAGGAAGTCATTATACAACTATTAGAAGATATTATCACTCATTTTGGAGCTCCTTTAATGGAGATAACTAATTATGTCATTTTCTTCAAATTGTTTAAACTAATGAAAATTACACTTGAGTATGGTGTTGTATTAAGGACTACATCCAATCACTACACTTAAGGTAACAATTTGGTAAATTCCACAAATAAAAAATAATGTTTGAATCTCAAAAATTATCAAGTCACAAATTGATTGGCATACAAAATTGAAAAATACAGTATCAAAAGATAGGGTAATGCCTAAATATTCTACCAAATCATATCCATCTAAGCTTGTCCTTAGGAAAAAAGTAGTATTGTCTATCAACATGGATCTCCCTTCCCTTAAAATATTTTAGTAATTATAACTTGAGGATATAGATATTAAATTTATACATGCATGATTAAATTATTTACTAGCTTTGGAAGAGAAGAGAGAAATCCTTCAAGAGGTTTATGTAGTATCAAATGATAGTCAAAAGGTGGTTTCATAAGAGGGCAACTGAAAAGGAATACAAGGAAAGTAACTTTGTGTTTAAGTGGGATGAATATATAGCTAAGCCTATATACCATAAGAAGTTTGTTCAACTATGGATTAGGTAAAATCAAATTGATAGAGTCATAGATCTAAATTCTTACAGACTTATAACACTCGATGGAAGGTCACTACCTATTTCAGTCAATGAGTGGTACTTAAGACCCAAGTAAAGATTCTAAAAAAAAGAACAAATTTAAATATGGGCAAAATACTTTTTCTATCCCCCTATAGTCTATTCTCACTTCTATTATATTTTTTTGGAGGAGAATACCAAAAAAATGAGAAAAATAGAAAAAAAAAGGTTTCCAAGTTTTCATAAAAACCTTGAAAAAGACACTAAAACATTCCATTGTTTTTTTACTTTTATCCACATTGGTCAAAAAAAATCCTTGCAAAAGAATTGTAATTTTCTTAGCAAAGTGCAACTCTAATAGTGAATTGCCCTAAATCTAAAATCAAATTGCTTCTATCAAGACCCCATCCTAACATTATTTTTGTAATTCTCATATGATTATGTAATGACCCACTTCCAACGTGGGGACCCCTTTATAATGTTATTTTGTAATACTTTGTAATGGTATGTGGCAAGTAAGGCACCTAGACAAGTGGGGCCATTTCATGTAACCATTATCAAGAATGTAACCGATGTTTGGTAGAATATTCTAGCTTGAGTGGCATTTTGCATGTAAGCCAACTCTTGAGCATTAGGTTAGGGTTGCATGAAGTGTATCTTTAAAAGACATGGATCCATGTATGAATGTATCTTTTTGCAAATTAATGAAAGTATTGAAGGAGGTTGCCCCCTCGAAGAGGCCTATGATTCTGTGTTATTTTGTGAGATTGTTTCATTTTTGCACTTAATTTTTGTATTGCAATAGTTTGTGTTTCAAGTATTTATGTTTATTTGCAATATTTGTGTGAGTGAGTTTATTTTTAATAGTAGGTTCCTAACAAGTGGTATCAGAGCACTTTCCAAGGCCAATTTCCATTGCGACTATGATAGTTCTTGCCCCTCCATTCCGATTGTTAGGTATAATTTTCTTGTGTTTTCCATTTTTTACTTGTCCTTTATCTTAAAAAAAAAAAAAAAACCAACAAAAACACAGTCCTTTTTTTGTAATAGTTTATTAGGTTAGAAACCCTGTGTCGGGGGTTTTAAAATATCATAGAGGAGTTGTCATTATTGGCTAAGCTAGATTTCCCATAAAGCATCTAGTGAAGTGAGGGGCGATCAAGCTCCAATACCTAGGCCTCAGACAACACCCATCTACGAAATTGAGCTCCCACGTATCTTTGGGTATATCAGGAGACCACCTAGGATTAGGAGAAACCTTTAGCCCTAGGAAGATTTTTTGGCCTTGTATTATCCATAGTACATCGAACACAACATCTAAAAATATTACCCTCTCGTACTATTAGAGAGGTAGGTAGTGTGCTCAAGGGTATGTGTGGAATCCTCCTTGAGTAGTGGCCTAAAATATTGGTCTAAGCACTATCATTCATCACTATGGTATAACAAAGGGCCTATGGGTATTACATACTCCCTGGCTTAGAGTACCTAGTTTTGTTCCACCTGCAAAAAAAATATTTATCTATGAATGTTAAACCTACAACCACAAATTTTCCCACAAAAATTGAGCATACAAAGGAGACTTCCCTATCATAGAATATTGTTTGAAATAGAGGAAATAATTGGTGAACATAACAAAAATAGTCACGATAGATTTTTCCAATGTTAGTAATAGAAGGATATCACTTTAGTTTATAAACAGTAATAGTAAAGTCAAAGTTGGCAGTTGCCAATGTTAGTAACAATTGTCTATGATAGTCAAATAATTGTCAATAATAAAATCAGAACCAATCATCAGTACAAGGAACCATAGTGTTAGCAATAGATAATGTAGAGAGACTGTTAATAACAAGTAGTGCAAGGATAGTGTCATAAGGGGTTGGCTGACCAAAAACTCATCTTTTGAACCAAGCCTCCAAGTGGAAAATCAACAACACCAACAAACTCAACAACAAAGCATATAAAAAAGTCTAGGGTGTCCAAAACTAGTGTTGTGATATATAGCTCATTGTGATCATCTTGTTGAGTTGATCATTTTGATATATTACACCCAAGCACTTTTTTTGGCTTCTTACTAAAAATAGTAACCCCTGAAATCACACTTCTATTTTTAGTAAGTCAGTGGTAGTTGTTCGAATCACTCCAAAATGGTTGGTGGCACTCGTGGACACCAAAAGGAGGTCAAGCAAGCCAACTCTTTGGAGACAATAGGAACCACAATTAATTCCCTTATGGAGACAATGCAATTTGTGAAGGATGACATACAATATTTGAGAAGTGACTACTTCACCTCCAAAGCCAACTTTGAAGACCACTTCTTAGAGCTTGAGGAAACAATTAAGGATGGCCCAAAGGTATTTGAGCATCATGACATTGAACACACAAATCATGGAAAAGGACTCCATAGGGATAAGGAAGGCTCTCACACTCTTTTTTATTAGGATGCTCCCTTTAAGATGCCTAAATTAGACTTTCCTAAGTTCAATGAAAAGGATGTCGATGGGTGGTTATGTCATGCGGATCAGTTTTTCAAACTTCACAATATCCCTAAATATTTGTGGATCACTATGGCATCTTTCAACTTTGAATCTGAAGCTTTACAATGGTATCAATGGTTACAACACATAGTTCTTGACCCTTCTTGGGAAGTTTTTGAGTCCCAATTACTCACTTATTTTGGCCCTAGTGAGTATGAGGACTTCACAGGAGCATTAACCAAACTGAGACAAACCTCTACAGTCTATGACTACTAGACCCAATTTGAAAAATTGGCTAACAGGACCAAGGGGTTGAATGAAGGATTTTTTTGAGTTGTTTTGTTAGTGGCTTGAAGGATGATCTCAAGGTTGAGGTCAAGATGTTCAAACCACAAACTATGATGCAGGCCATAAGCTTGGCATGGTTGGTCAAAGAAAAATCCTCAGCTCAAAGGAGGACACCTAAATTTCCATAGGCTAAACCCTCCTTTCCTTCCAAGATCACATCCAATGTTGAACATAAATCTACTCCTTACAAGTGCTTGACTACCAAAGAGATGGATGCTCAATGCGCCCAAGGTTTATGTTATAATTGTGATGAAAAATATACATGAGGGCATAAGTGCATCCAAAAGAAGTTATTCTTGATTGATGTAGAGGAGTCAACAAGTAGTGAACAACTTGAGGATGAAGTAAAACATCAGAGGAACCACCTCTAGATGAGGGTGACACACAAGAAGAGCCATAACCCAAAATTTTTATTCATGCCCTTGCAGGGATTACTACCCCATAGACAATGAAAGTAGTAGGTTTTTTCAAAGGCCAACATCTTATAATCCTCATTGATTCAGGAAGCACACACAACTTTATTGATCCTTAAGTCACCAAGCAAGCCAATTGTTACATACATACATGCAACTCCTTTGAGGTTATGGTGGCAAATGGTGGAACCCTACCTTGTAAAGGTAAATATCATAATATTAAGTTAAAGCTAGGGGATTATGAGCTCAAAATGGATATGTTTGCTCTTCAACTAGGGGGATGTGATATTATTCTCAGAGCTTAGTGGTTAGGTACTTTGGGAACCATCACCTAGAACTTTGTAGAGTTGTGGATGCAGTTTTCACAAGATGGTCGGTCCTACACTCTTTATGGCTTACAAGTAGGATCTCCTTAGATTATTAGTTCAAACCATATGGAGAAGTTATTAATAAATATTCTCATGGGGTAATCACTTAGATATTTTCCATACAACCACCCCCTTCAATCAAGGATAAACTTCTAGTAAATTTGCAACTCGTTCTGACCAAGCATGATGCAGTCTTTACAAAACTGATAGAATTACCACCCCATCACTCCCATGATCATGCAATTCCATTGGTACCTAGTAGTGTGCTGCCTAACATCAGACCTTACCGCTACCCCCATGCACTTAAATAAAAAATTGAGAAATTAGTACAAGAATTGTTAAAAGTGAGAGTCATTCGACCTAGTAACAATCCTTATTCTTCTCCAATCTTATTGGTTCACAAGAAATATGGGTCTTGGTGGTTGTGTATAGATTTTTGTGAGCTCAATAAGCTCACTATTAAGGATAAATTTCCTATCCCCATGGTAGATGAATTATTGGATGAGTTGCATGGTGCTATGTTTTTCTCCAAGTTAGATCTTCATTTGGGTTACCATCAGATACGGCTCAAGGAGGAAGATATTCCCAAAACAGCATTCTGCACTCATGAGGGCCATTATGAATTTTTGGTGATGTCATTTGGCTTGACCAATGCACCTTCCACATTTTAGAGCCTCATGAACAACATTTTTTTCCCATTCCTTCATAAATTCATTTTAGTTTTCTTTGATGATATTTTGGTTTATAGTCACTCTTGGGAAGAGCACCTCATCCATGTGGATCAAACTTTGCAACTTTTGGCTCAACATCAACTTTATGCTAAGAGGTCCAAGTGTTCTTTTGGGTTGTCTAAAGTAGAATATTTGGGACACATTATCACCAAGGATGGAGTTAAGGTAGACCCTAAAAATATCCAAGCAGTTCAAGATTGGCCGAAGCCTCACACTCTTAAGGGCCTTCATGGATTTTTGGGGCTCACAGGCTATTACCACAAATTTATCCGCAATTATGGCAAAATCATTGCTCCTTTAATGACCATGTTAAAAAATAATTATTTTACTTGGATAGGCCCAACTAAGTAGGCTTTCATTGATCTTAAGCATGCTATGACAACCACTCTAGTCTTAGCAATGCCTGATTTCTCTAAACCATTTGTCATTGAAAGTGATGCTTTCGACAATGGCATTGGAGCCATGTTGATGCAGGAAGGATGCCCCTTGGCCTTTACTAGTAAAGCACTTTCAAGCCAAAATCTAGGAAAATCAACTTATGCAAAGGAGATGCTCACCATTCTACATGTGGTTACCCACTAGCGACCCTATCTCATTGGGCATCATTTTTCCATTAAAACAGATCACCAAAGTCTCAAGTACTTCCTGGAGTAGTGGGTCGCTACCCAAGAACAACAAAAGTGGGTCTCTAAACTCATGGGCTATGATTATGATATTACCTATAAAAAAGGTAAGGAGAACATTGTGGTAGATGCACTCTCTCACCAATTTGAGGCTCAAAGTATGTTGTGTGCCATCTCTTCACCCATACCTCAGTGGATACATTCTCTTTGAGAGGATGTGCTTAAGGACTCAAGCTTGCAAACTTTGATTGCCACACTTCAAACAATACCCACCTCATGTCTAGGATACACTTGGGATGGACAAGATTTGTGATATCTCCAATGCCTTGTTATTCCCCACACTTCTCAACTTTGGGAACTCATATTGAAGGAGATGCATGCTTCACCCACTATAGGCCATTATGGGTTCCTCAAGACCTATGAAAGGATTAAACATACTTTTTTCTAGAAGGGCATGAAGAAGGACATTCAAACTTTTGTGGCAGCATGTGACATATGCCAATAGATGAAAGGTAAAATGGTGCATTCTTTAAGAACTCTTCAGCCATTGCCTATTCCCAAACAGGTCTGGACAGATATTTCCATGGACTTTATTGAAGGGTTACCTAAGTCTAGAGGCAAATCAGTTATTTTTGTGGTAGTGGATCATCTCTCGAAGTATGCTCATTTTTGTTCCCTCTCCCATCCTTACACGACCTCCACAGTCACCCAAATTTTCCTCGATTCTATTTTTTACCTTCATGGCATGCCCACATCCATATTGTTTGATCGAGACCCTACCTTCACTAGTAAATTTTGGAAAGAATTGTTTAAGTTGCAGGGAACTCAACTCAAAATGAGTTCAGCTTATCATCCACAAATAGATGGTCAAATCAAGATTGTCAACAAATATTTGGAGATCTACCTTCATTGCTTTACCTCTGATCATCCTACACAATGGGTGAAGTGGCTTCCCTTGGCCGAGTGGTGGTATAACACTTCCTATCACACTGTGACCAAGGTCACCCCTTTTGAAGTAGTTTATGGATGGCCTCCATCAACACCCTCCTCCTACATTCTAGGTAGCTCCAAGGTCCATGCGGTCGACACTACACTCAGCCAACATGCCAAAGTCCTCCATCAACTGAAGATGAATTTGGAAGTGGCCCAGAATCAGATGCACCAACAAGCTGATCAACACCATTCTGAGCGTAGCTTTGATGTTGGTGATATGGTCTTCCTCTGCTTGTAGCCATATCATAGGTGTCAAAAACTCATCACCAAATACTATGGCCCCTACCAGGTCTTACAATGGATTGGTGCAATGGCCTACAAATTGGCCCTACCATCTACATCCAAGCTCCACCCTATCTTTCATGTATCCTCTCTCAAGAAGGTTATGGGAAATCAGGTACAAGTTCAATCTGCTTTACCAAAATTGGATGAAGAGGGTTCTATCTTGCTTGAGCTAGAACAACTATTGGATCGTAGGATGCACACTCTTTACAACTAGGTAATTACTGAGGTCCTTGTTCAGTGGCATGGTCTACAACTAGAAGATGCTATGTGGGAGTCTCTCCAGCAGCTACAACACCAGTTTCCTCATCTATAGCTTTGAGGACAAAGCTTTTTGAAGGGGAAGGGCATGTTAGGACCCCATCCTAACATTATTTTTGTAATTCTCATATGATTATGTAATGACCCACTTCCAACGTGGGGACCCCTTTATAATGTTATTTTGTAATACTTTGTAATGGTATGTGGCAAGTAAGGCACCTAGACAAGTGGGGCCATTTCATGTAACCGTTATCAAGAATGTAATCGATGTTTGGTAGAAGATTCTAGCTCGAGTGGCATTTTGCATGTAAGCCAACTCTTGAGCATTAGGTTAGGGTTGCATGAAGTGTATCTTTAAAAGACATGGATCCATGTACAAATGTATCTTTTTGCAAATTAATGAAAGTATTGAAGGAGGTTGCCCCTCTAAGAGGCCTACGATTCTGTGTTATTTTGTGAGATTGTTTCATTTCTGCACTTAATTTTTGTATTGCAATAGTTTGTGTTTCAAGTATTTATGTTTATTTGCAATATTTGTGTGAGTGAGTTTATTTTTTATAGTAGGTTCCTAAAAGCTTCAATTATTAAAGGGTGCTAAAAACATTTGTGAATTGGCAAAGGTAGGTCTTTTTGACTAAATCACTCCTCGAATATCATAAATATAAGGGTAGAGTTTTTGGGCACATTGAGGAATATTTTTAAGTTCTTACTCTCCCCATTTTTACCATTGTTTATATTACGTACCATGATAAAACCCCTTGTAAGTAATAATAATTATTAATGGTCCATAGTTCTAACCTTGTGTTGACCACTAAATTTTTGGTTATGGTTGTAAGGCTACCATAGTTGCATATCCTACTCTATTACTATGCAATTGATATTTAATTTGTGGCCCACAAGATGACCTCAAATGGATTTCCCCTTTTTTTTCAACTATGAAGTTGAGTTATTGCATTCCCTACCTCTTCCATTGTTGAACATTATTCTTCATGTGTCCAACCTCTTTGAGCTTATCCTTGGGCTAACCATGTAGCATTTCCATTCAAAAATGCCAAAACCATTATATTCACATGATTTTTTAACAAGTTCTCTTTTCAAGCTACTAATCACTTCAAATTAGGCAAATTGTTCGAACTCAATTTAGTAAATTTGAATCCATCCTTGGGGAGTTATTCTCTCCACAAAAGCTAAGTAATTCACTTGTATGATCCAAAAGAATAAAAAATCCCATTTTTTCTACTTAAGTTATTCACTCCACTATCCCAAGCAATTTGCTTTTTCTAAGTGAATTGCTTCTTAATCCAGCACTCAATAGAATGTCCACCAAATTTATAATTCTATTGTTTAGCCATAAAGGAGTCTAAAATGACTCTATCAAGTCACCCAATCCCTAATATGGAAGCAAATAGCCTTGATAGATGGAGTCAAGTCATCAAATAGAATTATGATTTTTGGTATAGGAGAAACAAAATAAGACAAAGAATATAAAGTGAAAACCACTAGATGTGTAGTTGGTCAAATTGGAAATTTTATGGAGCATATAAAGGAAATCCAAGACCAACAAGAAGAGGAGGAATAATTAGAAATAATAGAGAAATTTTCTCATTATGCTTTCAATAGTGGATTTAAGAAAAATAATGAAGTTGAAGCTTGGGCGACTTTGGAGGGTTATAAATATGCAAACAAATGAAATGGAACAAAGTATGGATGGAAGGTAGTGTTATGCATAGCATCTAATCATCGTTAATTAACAAATATTTTGATTTTTAAATTTTGAAATTTGCTAATATTGGGGACCCTTGACCGGGACCCATTAACCAAAACAAATTGGGTGTAAAATTGTTTTTGGGTAGATTCGTCCCAATTTTATAATAATTGGACCATTTTAAGTTTAAATCTCCAATATTACCCCTAATAATAGGGGACCTTTTCACCTTGAAATTATAAAAAAAAATTGAATTTCGAAACTGATTTGCCCCATTTTTATAAATACATTTTAGTTTTAACCCCTTACGCATAACCTTGATAGAAGGTGATTCACTCATAGTAATAAATGCAATTTTGAGGAAAGTAAAGGCTCCATGGAGCATACAAGAGATAATTATAGAAATTCAATACCTTGCTATAGAGTGTGGAGAAATTAGGTTTAAACATACGTTAAGGGAAGGAAACAAATGTGTAGATAGGCTAGCCAATAGAGGGGTTTTAATTGAGGATCATGAATTTAAATTCTATTTTCCATGGTTAGAGAAAGTAGTAATTTTAGTTGAAGCTGACAAGAAAATGGTGATTGCCTAATTTAAATAATGGTTAAGATTTATTTTAAGTTTTTCCATTGATAATATATGCTTTATTTGATAACATTAATGTTCTTTCATATAAACAATTTATTTTTAGTTTTTGTGGTTACACTTGTGCTTCACAAAGGAAACTAGCAATCTAGATTTGGTAAAGTGGACTACGATAGTGTGATGTTTTGGAAATATTACTCTATTAAGATGCAATCCATAGATACTGTAATTTTTTTGTATTATAAAGGCTATTGTAGGAAAATGTCAAAAAGAATGTTGAATTCTCAAATATTTGCATTCAAATAGAAAATTGAAAAAGATCCAAAAAATGAAAATCAAGAATCTAGACATTTTATGTAAAATGATGTAAGTTTCTAGCTATAACAACTCAATTGAGATTAGAATTGAATCTGTTTGTAAACTCTCAAGTTATAAAAAAATAGTTGTGATTTTTCAAAGGTGGGGGATCCGAGTACAAGCCCTTGTTCTCCAACAAAAAAAAGTTTTAAATAACTAAAAATTCTCAAAAATAAAATCTCTCAAATATTATCTATTCCTTTATTTAAACAATTAAATCTACAAATTTTCTTTAAATTAAATCAGTTGGCAATTAATTTTCTTACCTAGATTGAGAGATATGGATTTTTGTCTCTTTGGACCACTTTTCCACATAGCAAAATATAGCATCGATAGCCCCACTTCAAATAGCCATAACTCCCTCAATGCTTATTAGAATTTAACAAGTGACTAGTCATTTTTGTAGTATTCAAAAATAACTACACAATGGAGCAAGAATCATCTAAAAATAATTGCTAGAAAAATGATATTTTTTTTTCTTTTGATTTTTTTTGCACAGCCAAAAATAGCAAAAATAACCCAAATACAAATATCCATAATTTCCCCAATACGTATTAGAATTTGACAAGTGACCAATCATTTTTATAGTATTCAAAAATATTTGCACAATAGTCAAAAATCTTCCAAACATTATTGCTAAAAAATGGTATAATTTTTTGTTAGCAAATGGGCACAAAATATTCATTGGTCTATATTCCTAGGATAAAAAATACTAACACACATAGAATCACATTCACAAATATTGCATAAAAAATTCTCTATTACATTTACAAATGAAAATTTCTCACGTTACAAACTTCCTTTTGTTACATAGCATGGAGTTTTATCTTCAATATATAACTTTACATAAAAACTCTTCAATACTCCTAACTATTGCTCTCCTCAAACTCACAGGAGATGCAACCTTTCACATGCCTTACATTATGACAAAGTATCTCATGATTACATAACCTCCTACTTCTAATATTGACACATATCACATGACTCTTCACTTACACACTTGAAATCTAATACTCATGACTCTTCACTTACTTACTTGACACCTTTCACTTACAACTCACACTTGCACTCACAAACACTCTTCACAACTTGACACCTATATAAATAAAAATACACTCCTAATCTAAATATTTACAATAGTACTCAATGGTACCAAATAATGTAATACCACTAACACCCCTCGTATTACATTATTTTGTGTGAAGGATTTTAGCCTTCAATATTTGATTTTGATCTTCATCCTATCTTTATTTTTGTCTTTGTCCTCTAACACCTTTGGTATTTATGTTTAGGCATTAAATATGTTCTTGTGGTTAGATGTTTGTCGTTCTCATAAGTAGATAATCACAATAATTTATTTTATGAATATTTGAATCAAATGATTCTTTGTTGTTAACATATGTTGAATGCATCAACATGTCAACCTATTCATCAATATTGTTTGTACATTATTTGACTTAAACCAAATTTATTTCTTGAAGAAGACTATTTGCTATCATATCCCATATATTATTTGTGTCGCAACTGATATCCTTCATTTCTGGTTTGTTTTCCAATCTTTTAATCAGTTCATATTTTCTTTGGTTCTTGTTTTTATAGATCTCAAAAGTAATCAATGCCATATATATTACCATGTCTATATCAATAGGTAGTATGATAACATATTTAGAGTTCCTTTTGCTTCAAAAAGTTTTGAATGTACATAATTGCAAATGTTGTAAAATTTTAATCTTTGGCCTCTTTGAGAATTAAAGATAATCTCTTCCTGAGCATATTCGAAGGTCACTTTTGATGGCAGGAGGAGCAGCTGTAGAGATAGATGGCGGGATCCACCTGGGAGAATCATCATATGGTGCATAAGGCCTAGGTAAGGGTAGTGTAGGGGAAGGATTCTTGGGACCCCGTCCTACGGGCCCCCAGGACAAAGTTCCCCCTAACAAATTTGCTTTGTAGGGACCCTCATGCCCTAGCATGGGCTCCTATGCTCAGGTTCTCAGGGGCTGCTCTCTTACCCCATTAGGAACCCACCTAACCCAGGTTGGTTTGATATTGAAATCCTTGCAAAGGTCTTTTCATCCTACGTGGCCAAGGCCTCCCTTGCCCTAATCAACAAGTTTGTTGGAGGATGACCATACATGGAAACCATACGGTGATGGGCCTATTCCAAATGGAAGACCTCTAGGATCATGGAGATCATTACCATCTCACGGGTTTTCTTCATCATCAAGCTCTGCAATATCGAAGACACAAGCCAGATCTTAACTGGGGGTCCTTGGTTCCTAGGGAGGAGAAGCCTATTCCTCAAATGATGGGTAGTATATTTCAACTCCCAAACCTAGAGCATCAACTATGCTCTCGTGTGGGCCTACCTCCTAGACATGTCTTTCCATCTCTGGCAGGATGATGTCCTGAAGGCAGAAGCTAGGGTAGTTGGGGAGCTGGTGGTGGTCGACTCGGCTACTAAAGCAGGATCTCGAATGGTCCATGTGCGTATTTTCATGAATACTAACCTGGAGAGGGATTTTCCCTCCTTTTCTAACCTAGTTTTGAGATATTTCATATGGTTCTAGGCCCTAGAATACGAGAACAAGTTGACCTTCTACAGGTGTTGTAACATGTAAGACCACCTCCCGAACCAATACCCCAACCAAGTGGAGAAAGATGTGGTAGACAACCCTATGGATCCTGAATCTTTGCTCAAGGCTAGAAACTAGTTTCCCAGATGACGAACCTATATCCCTTGGAATTCTCCCACCTACAGGAATCCTACAGCCCAATAAGGTCCCTCTGAGCAAGCCCTCATGAAAATACCAATAGGGCATGCAAGACAGGAAGATCCCATTGTGCAGGTGATTCAGGGTGACCAAACAACCCATCCTGTGTAGGAGGGAGCCCAGAGCACCCCTCCCTAGGTGAACAAAGGACCTAGTGAAACCATCCTTCCACTGGCAGTAGGCACAAATTAGGTATTCTTCCTAGAAACCTAAGATGACTTGTCTAGTGGGTACTACCTAGCTTCCTCCATTCCAGTGGATCCCCCTCCCCCATCCCCTCCACCAAGCCCAAATCGTATTTCACCAAGAATATTCTCTTGGATACAAGGACCCTCCCTCCATGCATCACCCTGACCTAGCCTCCATCCATATTGACAATGAGGATGAGGGCAGCCCAGTCTTGTCCCAGGTCTGATCTAAAAGCTTCAACCCAAATCAAACCTAAAGTAGGAACCCCCTCAGTAATTTTGGGAGCGATAAGAAGCAATGTAGACCATACCTTTCGGACCAAAGGATGAAGGAATCAGCAGATGACATAGCCAATGGATCCCAGTCCACTTTGTTAGGAGACCATCTCAACTTTCTAAAATAATATCCAAGGAAACCAAAACCTCCCATACAGTACAATAAGGGAGGGAAAAACCCTCCAAAGGTTTAATATGAAGCTCCTCACCTAGAATGTGAGATGGCTTAATGTTGCTCCCAAGAGACAGATAGCAGCTGACCTCAGAAAAGAGTACTGCCCCACCATCTTCATTCTCCAAGAAACTAAGATGAATGAAATATCCTCTCTGATAGTTGTCAATGCTATCTGGCCCAATAGTGAATTTGTTTTTGTTCCCACCCAAGGCTCTACAGGAAGAATTTTGTATTTATGGGATCTGACCCAAGTGGAAGGAAGGCTCATTTCTTCCTCCAACAGGATCATCAACATGCTCTTTAACTGCAAGAGTAGTACCAAGACTTGGATATTTTCTAGCATCTACGCCCCTAATAATCCCTTGGAGAGGGCTGCATTGTGGAGCTCCATCAGCCGCATGATAACTACCTTTAAAACAATTCCCCAGGTACTGGTAGGGGATTTTAATAGCCCCTTGTTCCCTTCAAACAAATGGGGATGAAAAGCATGGAAGACCAGCAATTTCGTTGATACAAATGAAATAATGGATGTTCAGTTGAAAGGTTCCAAATTCATCTGGAGCAACAGAATATCTAGAGCCAACCTTATCCAAGTTAAGCTAGACAGAGTTCTCTTATCTCATAAAGCTATCCCCATTTTTTTTTATGCTACCCTCCAAGCCCTTCCCAGAATTAGCTTAGACCATAGTCCCTTGCTCCTTGAGGAAGCCCTAGTCCCTTATTTTAAGAAACCCTTTCACTTTGAGTCAATGTGGTTCCACCACCCAGATTTCAAGAACCAAGTCTCCCAGTGGTGGCAGCGGCCGGTCCAGGGATCCCCTTCTGGACGTTAATATCAAAAGCTCATATTCCTAAAATACCAGCTCAAAATTTGGAACAAGGAGATTTTTGGAAATATTTTTTAAACAAAAAATACCATTAAAGAGAAGTTGGATGGTGTTGAGAGTCAAATCCAAGAAGGGATCCAGGACAATAATACCATAATAGAGGAAAGGCAGCTCCTGGCTAAGTACCACAATATCCTCGCCAGGGAGGAAACTTACTGGAAGCAGAAATCCCAAGCCTTAT
Source organism: Wollemia nobilis (assembly GCA_028583015.1). Taxonomy (NCBI): domain Eukaryota; kingdom Viridiplantae; phylum Streptophyta; class Pinopsida; order Araucariales; family Araucariaceae; genus Wollemia; species Wollemia nobilis. Next base: position 4,452,314 of record JAQPPZ010017254.1, on the reverse strand, counting down.
GGCTCAAAGAGGGGGACCTGAACACCAAGTATTTCCACACTACCACTCTGAGAAATAGGAGTTCCAAAAAAAAATTGTAGCTTACAATGTCCGACGTAAGGGTCATCAATGAAGTCGCTAACCTTAGGGATGGAGCCATGAATTTCTTCCAGTACCTCCTGTGAACCTCCTCTCGGAGGCCCCCCAGGCTACTACAACTCTCCTTAGCAACATCCCTCCATCCATTTTTGATGCCACAAATATGATTTTGGGGTCTCCTCTCTCAGTCGAAGAAATCAAAGCAACCTATTTCTCCATAAAAGCGGATAAGGCCCCAGGCCTGGATGGGTTTCCTTCGCATTTCTACTAGGGGTTTTAGGACCTGATTAGAAGTGAAGTGTGTGTGGTATTCAGGGATATCCAGAGTTCTAAATATATACCCAGAGGTATCAATTCAACCTTCATTACTCTAGTGCCCAAAATCTCATCTTGCAAGTCTTTTTCTGACTACCGTCCTATCAGCCTCTGTAATGTCCTTTACAAAATCCTAACCAAAGACATTGCCAATAGACTCAAATTAGTCACCCCCCTCATCATTGACCCATTCCAGGGGATCTCTGTTAAGGGTATAATCATCACATATGTGGTCATCACCTTACATGAAGCTATTCACTCTACCACCCTAGCCAAGAAGTCTACCCTCCTTCTCAAGTTAGACATGAACAAAGATTTTGACAAAGTTTGTTGGAGTTTCCTTTCCTCCATCCTTCTCAAGTTTTGATTCCACCCGACCTGTGTTAATATAATCCACAAGTGCATCTCTTCAGCTTGGTTCTCCAACCTGGTCAACGGTTCCCCCGTAGGGTTCTTCCCAAGCTCTAGAGTACTGCACCAAGGATATCCCATATCCCCTATTTTTTTCATCATTTTGGCCAAATATTTAGATAGATCCATCAAATATACCACCAATCAAGGGCTCATCTCAAGGATCAGTGCTTCCCCCAGATCTCTACTAGTCACCCACCAGTAGTTCATTGATGATACTATCTTGGTGACTTTAGCTTCAGTCCCCCAAGCAAGAACCATCAAGCATATCCTGCAACTCTACGAAGAAGTCATCGGGTAGAAGGTCAACTTTACCAAAATAAAGGTCTATTTTCTTTTCACTTTCCTACCCCACCATGTCAAAATCACTAGGATCCTAGGATGCTCCTTTGAGGGGCTTCCCTCCACCTACTTGGGGCTTCCTCTATTTTTTGGGCATCCAGCTGCACCCATGTGGAACAATGTCATAGATAGAATCATAAAAAAATTAGCCTCTTGGAAAGTCCACCTTCTCTCCCAGGAAGCTAAAGCCACCCTTACTTTTGTTTACCTCCAAATTATCCCGTTCTACTTCATGTATGTCTTCAGGATCCTTGCCAAGGTTAGCTCCAAGATTTAACAAATCCAAAAATGGTTTCTTTGGTCGAGAAGCAAAGACAAAAAGAGGATCCCACTGGTAGCTTGGGACTAGGTGTGCCACAACAAGACCAATGGCATAATTGGGCTCAAAGGGGTGGATCTCATGAGCCTGGCCCTCTTGGGTAAGCATGCCTAGAGGATTTTCTCCAACTGCCAAACTGAGTGGACTAAAATCATCAAGGGGAAATACGTGTAGGGTCACAGTTTCCTAGACAACCAAGGGTCTCAAAATGGATCAACTTTTTTTAATGTCATTTGGAAGGATTCTTCTATCCTTCGATTCCAGAAACTTGCAGGGAATAAAATAATTAAACGAATGGAAGACGAATTTAGAAAATCAATAAAATTGCAGAGAACAAATGGAATGAATCAATGGCCACTTAAGGTGGGCACACCCTTGCGCAAACGCAGATGAAAGTATAAAAAATATAAGATGATGGATCCAATAAACTATTGGATCGATATATATATGAATTAATAAACTCTTGGAAGCGTCGGTTGTCGGCTATGTTTGGACTGCAACATGACTCCCCTCCTCGGAAAGCTTTGTCCTCAAAGCTGGAAATGTCTGGAAGATACTTTCAGGTTCCCATGTGGCATCCTCCTCTGATAAATCTTGCCATTTAATGAGAAATTCGTGAATCTGACGTGATCTCAGTTTTCGGATTCTATGTTGTAGTATATCTTCTGGTTGGAGATGTATGCGTCCTTCCTCATCAAGCACTGGTAATTCTGATTGACTTTGTACTTTCTGACCAATTACTTTTTTGAGACATGAAACATGAAATACCGGGTGTATTCGTGAAGATGTAGGTAGCTCTAATTGATAGGCTACTTCTCCAATGCGGCGCACAATTTTGTAGGGACCATAGAATCGTGGGGCCAACTTCTGGCTGGACTTTATCTTTAATGAGGATTGTTTGTAAGGTTGCAACTTTAGGAACACCCAATCTCCTATATTAAAAGTTCTCTCTGATCGGTGCAAGTCTTGTTGTTGTTTCATACGATTCTGTGCTTGGACTAAATTCTCTTTGAGGATGGTGAGTGTAGACTGCCTTTGTTGGAACCAATCATCCACTTTGGCTACTTTGGATGATCCCTGTACGTAATCTGCAACTTTTGGAGGTTTGGTGCCATACAATGCTTCAAATGGAGACATCTTAATTGAGTAATGGTAAGAAGTGTTGTACCACCATTCTGCCAATGCTAACCAATGGCTCCATTGGTATTGTTTATCTTGAGCAAAACATCTTAAGTACGTACCCAAACATTTGTTAACTACTTCTGTTTGACCATCTGTCTGGGGATGGTAAGCTGAAGACATGTTCAATTTGGTACCACTAAGGCGAAATAACTCCTTCCAAAAGTTACTAGTAAAAATGGGATCTCTATCACTTACAATATTTTTTGGCATACCATGTAATTTGAAAATTGAATCCATAAATACCTTTGCCACCTTGCTTGCGGAAAATGGATGTTGTAAAGCCTGAAAGTGAGCGTATTTGGATAACCGATCTACGACAACGAAGATTACTGTCCTGCCTTCTGACTTTGGAAGACCCTCGATAAAATCCATGGATATATGTTCCCACTGTCGTTCAGGGATGGGTAATGGTTGTAACAATCCTGGTGATTTAACTGTTTCTCCTTTATTGCGCTGGCAAATTTCACATTCTGCTACCCATTGTTTGACTTCTGCTTTTAATCCTTTCCAACAAAATGATTGTTTGACTCTTAAATATGTCTTCAAAAATCCTGAATGACCTGTTGATGGAGAGGCGTGTGATTCGTCTAGGATCTTTGATTTGAGTTCTGAATTGTGTGGAATATAAATGCGATTTTTCTTCCGGAGGATTTCATCTTCATAAGAGAACAAAGGGTATTTAGAGGACCCTATAGATAATTCTTGAATTATCTAAGCAGTTTCGCTATTGGACAACCATTCATCTTGTAATTGATTCACCCATTGGGAGCAAGGACCTGAAATAGCGTTAATGACTACTTCATCTTCATATTTCCTGGACAGCGCATCGGCGGCTATATTTTCCTTCCCTTTCTTGTATTCGATAACGAAATCATAGCCCAGCAGTTTGGTTAACCACTTATTTTGTTCCGGATAAGAAAACCTTTGCTCCAAAAAATGCTTGAGGCTACTATGATCTGTTTTTATAATGAAGCGGCTACTGATTAGGTAGTGTCTCCATTTTTCTACTGCATGAAGAATAGCCAACATTTCTTTTTCGTATGTTGATCTTCCCAAATTTTTCTCGAAAAGTTGTTTACTTTCAAATGCCAATGGATGACCTTCTTGCATTAATATAGCCCCAATTCCTGTTCCTGATGCATCACATTCGATAATAAATGGTTTGTGAAAATTGGGAGTCGCTAATACTGGAGTTGTACACATGGCTTTCTTAAGAGCTTCAAAGGCTTGAGTGGCCTCTTCTGACCAACGAAAGGCATCCTTCTTTGTAAGTGCGGTGAGAGGTGCTGCAATCTTACCATAATTTTGTACAAACTTGCGATAGTAGCCGGTGAGACCCAAAAAACCACGAAGTTTCTTGATGGTTTTAGGTAAGGGCCACTCTTGAATTGCCTTAATCTTATTGGGATCGACTTTGACACCCTCATGTGAAACTATATGACCAAGATACTCGACTTCTTGAACACCAAATGAACATTTGGAACGTTTAACAAATAATTTTTCTTTGTGTAAAATGTGAAGGGCTTTATCCACATGATGTAAATGGTCCGTCCATGTTTTGTTGTATATGAGAATATCATCAAAAAAAACTAACACAAACTTACGGAGGAGTGGACGAAACACTTGGTTCATGAGACTTTGGAATGTGGATGGTGCATTAGTGAGACCAAAAGGCATGACCAAAAATTCATAATGACCTTCATGAGTACGAAAGGCCGTTTTGGGAATATCTTCTTCTCTAACACGGATTTGGTGAAAGCCAGAGCGAAGGTCTAATTTTGTAAAAAAATTTGCCCCATGCAACTCATCTAATAGGTCATCTATGACAGGGATAGGAAATTTGTCCTTGATAGTGAGTTTATTGAGAGAACGAAAGTCAGGACACATACGCCAAGAGTTATCTTTTCGTCTAGCCAGGACTACAGGTGAGGAATAAGGACTAGTGTTGTGACGAATGACTCCATGATCCAACAAATCCTGAACGATCTGTTCGATTTCTGTCTTTTGTGGTTGAGGATAGCGATAAGGACGACTGTTAGGTGGGACACTCCCTGGCATCAAATGGATGGCATGATCATGAGATCGTTTAGGTGGTAATCCTTGAGGTTCTTGGAAAACCTCTTCGTAATGGGTTATGATATCCTGTAACTCAGGTGCAATAATATCCGAAGTTGCTGAAGATTGTTTTTCCAAACAATTAATTTGAGCTATAAACCCATATCCACCCTTTTTTAACATCTTCTCCATACTATGAGAGCTCACCATTTGTGATGGGGGAGTAGTAATGCCTTGTAAGCGAATGACTCGTCCATTTTCCTTCCATTCCACAAATAATTTTTTGAAGTTGAAACTAACTGTGTCTAATGTTTCCAACCATTCAACACCCAAAATGACATCAGAGTTCCCTAAATTCATGACAAAAAGGGATCCAAACTAGGTATAAGTTCCCATATTTATGGAAACTTGAGATGTGCGACCAACACATTGTGCGTTCACCCCATTGGCCACTAGAACTTGGAATTTGTCTTTGTTGGAAGAGTTAATGAATAAATTCAAAGCTTTTGTTGTTTTGATGTCGATAAAATTGTGGGTGCTACCAGAATCAATTAGCACATTCACCTTTTTCTGGCGGAGAAATCCTGGTACCTTGATGGTATGGTGGGCGGTTAAACCCATGAGAGCATGCACTGAAATTGCCATTGTATCCTCTTCTTTTTCGTCTATAGTACACTGTAGGTCTTCTGGTATAGGTTCTTCTGATTGGTAAGGTTCATCTTCTTCTCCTTCACAATGATCACCTTCAATATGAAAGTTTTGTTTTTGGGCACAAGCTTGTTCCCTGGGGTGATGAGTGCGACATTTATAGCAAAAATATCTTGATGGTTGATCATTTCTACGAAAGGAATTGTTGCGATATGAGGGACGACTATATGTTTCCCGCTGTGCAGACAACTGATGTCTCTTCTCGGCCAACTTGGCTATTCTTATACAACTGTTCAACAAGGTTGGATCGTGCATGTCTACCTCCACTCGAATACTTTCTTTCAAACCATTGCGAAAGGCACCTACCACTGTGTCGGGACTAAGGTCTGAAGTGTATGGTAGTAAACTGGTAAACTCCGAAATGAATTCACTAACTGACCCTTTTTGTTTAAGAGATAACAATCTTATTGTGTAGGATGATGTAGCTCCGTCGTCAAATCTTTCTAAAAAAGAGGTAGTGAATTTTCTCCAAGTAATAATAGCTTCATTCTCTCGTTTAAGCCATACAAACCATTGGTAGGCCTCAGTGCCTAATTTTGATGCAGCGAAAGGAACTCTATCAATTTCCTTAATTTGATATAAGTCAAGGATGCCTTCCATTTTGGCTAACCAACCACGAGGATCATGACCTTCAAAAGTGGGCATATCAATTCGTGGAAAATTAATATTAGGGCCTCTTGGTTGGTGATAACCCGTGTCCCTTTCTTGATTTTGGTTATACCGCTGTCTTTGATAGGGATCCTTGTAATTATCCAAATCACCCTGTTTTTGTTCCCAATCATCATTAGGATCTACAGTTTCTTCATTTCGTTGGGCATGGGAGTGATTTTGGGGATTAGTATTAGGATTAGGTTGTTTTTGTGCTTTCACAAGGTCTTTTAGGAGGATACCCATTTCGTTCATACCCTCTAGTAAGCATCGAAGAGACTCCCTATCAGACATGGCTGAGTTACTTGAGTTTCCTTGCGTGATGTTTTCGTGAGTTGGGGAGGGATTATTAGCCATAGGATCTACTAGTGGATGGTGTGGATTATAACTACCAATTTTAAAAGGAGAAAGAGAATTTTTAGTACCTGGGCTACGGTTAGCTCTTCTTATGTTGGTATTGGTCGTTTCTGAGCTTGATAATCGACCGTCAGGACCTTTGATCCAACTTTTACTCATGCACCGCTCAAAATTGTTTGCTTAGTAGTTCTTGAACTTCAAAATTTCTTGCTGAGTAGTGTCCTTGAACGTCAATTTCTGCAAAATTGAGCTATGGCAGAAAGAACAAAATTTGTTGTCCGCTTTACTGCCACTCCAACTGTGGCGTGGAATTGAATTTGCTGGCTCACTTCCTTTGAGGACTTTCAGCGACTTTGGACGATTTTCAACAATACAGGATGAGACCAACTCAGAATTTGTCAACTTGACACTAGACTAAGACACGATGTGCGGACCGAGACAGCGGAATGGATACGCAAAATGCAAGCGGATCGAGACACGACGCACGGATCAAGACAGGACACGCGAGCGGATCAATACAGGACAGGACACGATGCGCGGATCAAGACAGGACACGCGAGCGGATCAATACAGGACACGACGCGACCCACGAGTGGAATGAACAACAGACACGACGCGACACGAGCGAAACGAACAACAAACATGACGCGACAACAGACAACAGGAACGAACAACAACAGACACGACGCGACAACAGACAACAGGAACGAACAACAGACACGACGCGACCGAAAATCAGAGAACCGAACGAACGGAGGACTAACGCACGGACCGGACAGGACAGACGGAGACACGATACGTGATAGAAAACTTAACACAGAACGACGCAACAGAAGACCAACGAACGGAATGGCAAGGCAAGCGCAAGGAGTTGAGCGTGTGGCCAAAGCCACGACTCAATATGCGCGCTAAGCGCCTTATAAACCCTTAAACGCCAAAAACACCTTGTATGTGGGATAATTGCCCACGCAAAAAAATTAAAAAATATATAATAAAGTTCGGTACCTTATAATATAACGCGATGTGAATTTTTTCACGCTCGCTGATTGGCCGAAAGCGTTCCCAATGATAATGGCGTATTCCTGCGTGTAATGGCGATCTGGAGACTGGTTTGGCCATCGAAATGCGTCGGATTAAATTGCGTACGACGTTCTTCCACCCTGAGTGAAAGTCTGGAACATTAGGACGCCGGACGCGGGTGCCTGGTGATGGTATTTTCGGTGTTACAGTGCGCGGCTGTGGATATCGTTTGAAAACGAATAGGTAGACAACGAACGAAACGAAACGGATGAAACGAACAGGTAGGAAGGTAGAACGAAATGAGCGGCGAAGCGCGGTTCTCTCAGGACGGCTGAATCTGATACCACGTGGAAGGATTCTTCTATCCTTCGATTCCAGAAACTTGCAGGGAATAAAATAATTAAACGAATGGAAGACGAATTTAGAAAATCAATAAAATTGCAGAGAACAAATGGAATGAATCAATGGCCACTTAAGGTGGGCACACCCTTGCGCAAACGCAGATGAAAGTATAAAAAATATAAGATGATGGATCCAATAAACTATTGGATCGATATATATATGAATTAATAAACTCTTGGAAGCGTCGGCTGTCGACTATGTTTGGACTGCAACATCATTATCTAGACCAGAAGGCTCATCCATAAAGGAACTTCTTGTATTCTAGGGAACGGGAACACGATTGACTTTTGGTAGGATATATGGATCCAAGAGTGTCCTCTGAGCCAAAGCAGAGAGTTGGCATGTCTAGCGCCTTTCACCTTAAATTCTATGGGAAGCAAAGTGGGGAGCTTCATTTGTCATGGGGCAGGTCAACCAAGATGGAGAACCATTGAAGTAGAAAATTTTCCACAACAAGCGGTTGCCCTATCCAAAATCCTCTAGGCCTTCACCATCCCTTTGGAAGCTGTCGAGGATAGGTCTGTCTGGAAGGATACTGGGAGTGGATACTACACAGTCAAATTTGCCTACTCTACACTTAGGCCTTCCCCAATGGTGAGTATCCCTTTCAACCTAGTCTAGCAACCCAATATCATCCCCAAGATCAATTTCTTTGTTTATACGGCTATTCATAATAATATCCTCATGATCGAGAACCTGGGCAATAGAGGATTCATGATCCCCAACCACTGCTATCTCTGCCTCTCTTCCTGGGAAAACACTAATAATATATTTTGCTCCTATAGGTTTGCTTTGAAAGCCCTTGGCCACATCTCTAGCATGTTCCAAGTGCAGTGGGTCCCACCTCAGACCATAGTCAACCTCTTCACTTAGTGGCCAAAACCTTTCACAAATATTAAGATCATATCCCTTTGTTCTCTATGTCTCCCACACCTTCTGTGGCATATTTTGTTAGAGCAAAACATGAGGGCTTTTTTGAAACCACCCAGGGATCCCTTCTCGATGGCATCCAAGGCCTTGGCTTTTGCTAGCGAGAACTCCCAACTTATTTCCTACCCTGGGCCTACCCCAAGAGCCATCGAGCTAGCCATCCTCCAAACTCTCAGAGAGTCCTTAGAGGAAACTGTGATGATACCTAAGGCAAACCTCAAGGATAGCGTTAGGTGGAGTCCACCACCATTTAGCTAGATTAATTTGAACTTTGACGGGACCTCCAAAGGCAACCCAAGAAATCTGGAGGAGGAGGGGTCATTAGGGACCACCTTGGTCACATCATCCTAGCCTATGCAAAATTTTTAGGGCATCAATAAAATAATTACGTGGAGGCCTTATCTCTTGAGAGAGGTTTGCAGCTACTAAGAGAGGACTCCAGAGAAGCAATCATCGAAGGGGACTCCTGGAACATCATAAGTTACATGTATAATGGGAAAACCCCATAGTGTTAGATCTTCAACTCTATCCTCGAATCCAGGAGGATCATACATGAATGTCCGAGAACAATCATCCACCACATCTTTAGGGAGGTCAATCAGGTCATAGATATAGTGGCCAATCTGGCTACTTCAGACAGCAGGCTCAGTATCTAGAGGAAGGATTGGCCCCAGGTTATAGTTAATGCAACATGTTAATAAAGGGCAACATGTCACCCTATCGAAAGTAGTGTACCAAAGAGCTAGCCAGACCATCGAGGAATGTCCATAGGGTATTTCAAGCAATCGTAAGCTCTCCATCATAGTTTAAACCCTTCTCACAGTGGATCATGTCATACAAAAGCCTCAAACACATGAAGAGTACATTGAGAGACTCGGTCCAGTATCCAAGCAATGATAAGCCTTGGTGGTTCTCAAAAAGTGGTGTCCTTATGATGTGCCAACCAAAATGTAGGAGATCCAAATAGTTATGAAGAAAATCTATCCTCGTGACATGGATTTTTGGCATACCAAGAAGATTCAAACCGTCACCAGCGTTGGTACGTGGCACTTGCTTCAGTGTCAATTACATAAGGCCCTCACTACTCCCCCTCATCACCTAGTTTCCTTCCACATCATCCTGAGTAGTGTCTTAGGTGATCATGTGTGCCTCATAGCAACCCATGGTAGGTGTGGCTCCACCACTCGCCTGGCTTGAGAGCTCACTTGACCCCTCTGACCCTGGATTGGCCTTTATCCATTGTTCATACAGGCATCAACAGCTATCTTATTACCATTTTGTCATCCTTTCCCTCCATGGTCCTCTAAGCTTCTCCACCTCGCCCCCTCCCCTTCTTAAGACCGAGGCCCAGGGTAGTCTATTCTTCTTTTCAACCACCCTGGCCTCTCCTAGTCTCTGTAATTGTTCCACTAAGGCTGCTAACACCATTTTCCCTGAAACCACCATGACTTTTATCGATCTTGTTATCCTACAATTGCATCCTGAGGCAAAAACTTTTATGGATGCTAAATCCCTCACCCCTTTTTTGTAGAATTTGCTAGGACTGATAAAAAAATCATTGATGACTTCATCGTTTCCTATAACCAAGGTGAGGTAACGGTCCAAGGCTTACATTTTATGGTTTTTATTGATATGCTTGCTTCTGTTACTGGCCTTTCCCCATCAGGACACCTTATCAGGCATGATAGACATAACTGGGAAGAGGAACTCGACCAATTTCCCAATAAGAGGAAGAGCCTAGGGTGGGACAAGTCCTCATTGTTTGCATCTAGCCTCCCGACCCCATGGAAGCATGCCATTATCCCCATCATGCAGTACATAACCTGCGACGACCCTACCAAGCCCCTATGCAGCTTCCACTTAAGTTTTATCAATTACCTTCATGATAGCAGAGCGTTAGGTGTCCCATAATACCTTATGTACTCCCTCAACCTCACCCTAGAGAAGTTTCAAAAATTGGGTGGTCATCCCAGACACCAGGGGCTCCTCGTTGTCCTGTATAGACATGCCCTAGACAACCAGTCTCTAGTGGAGAATATCCAACCCATGGTGGCCCATCCCCCTCTAGATAATCCCCTTCCCCCTGTCATGAACCCCCTGGTGATCCCAGCCAAGCTGGTGGAAACCCGAAGCCCACTCCAACCAATAATGACAAGCACAGCAAGTAGAAAATGCATGGGGCTTCGGTTCAGACTCATGTAGATGGCAGGGCATCGTCTAGGCTGAAGAAGCCCAACACTGAGGTATCTTCATCCTCAACTCAGGTGGTGTTAGAGACTGACAGTGACAGGGACGATCCGAAATCTTAGTTGGTGCTACAGTTTGTGGCGACCATCATCAACATAGCGATGAAACAACTGCAAGAGGCTTCTCAAATTCTAGGGATGGCCATGGGCTCCAGGAAACATGAAAGTAAATATTAATTCATGGGGTCCCCGGGAGTTAGGGGATGGACGCTGGTTGGATTTTGGTCCTGCAATTTTGTGGAATATTGTAAGTAGATCCTAGGCTGGAGTTGGGTAGTCAGTTAGGTGTCAAGTTACTGGTATGGGAACTTTCCTTTATAATTCGGGGTGTATGGGTATGAAGTGGGGACGGGATCCCTCCTCTAGAGTCAAGGGGACTTTATGTTTTGTTGGTAATCCTGCTGTAATTTTTTGTCTCAACGGCATAGTCACCAAGGCTACTATGAAATAAGTTTTTGGGTCCCTTTCAAAACCTGTTTTGTAAATATTATTAACTTAGCAAAAAAAAAGATAATCTCTTCCTTAATTTTATTGGAATAACTCTTTGTTTGTCAAAATTCTCGATCAAATGTTGTGTAGAATTTTAGTTTCCCTAACATCTCCTCACTATCCTCTAAAAATGCATTTAAATAATTACATCTATTTCTTTTCTCAACCAATTTCAAATAAATTTTATAATCTTCTTACTTGTCCTTCAGATTGACAATTCAATATCAATTCATTGTTCACTTCTTATAACTTCCAAATTTTAATTTTAAATTCTTCCTTCTTAAAAATAAATTTTCATCAATCAATTTTCAAATCTTAATACACCATTCATCAATTTTTAAAATTTGATTCTGTAATATTTTTATGTCTCCCAACTTCACAAATTCAATTTCAATTTAACCCAAACTCCAATTAACTCAATCTTCAATTCAAATTTCAAACATTTAATTTCCTTATACCTCCCATTCATTAATTCATTCCTTAAGAAAAATTATTTTACCTCCTAAATTAATCATTACTACCTTATAACCTATTAAAAAATTTATTACTACCTTATAACTCCAAAAGTTTTAAATAAAGCAATTATCTCCTCCAAATAAATAAAGTACCCAGCTAGAAACTGTGAGAATATTAAAAGGTTTATTAATATTATACTTTTATGGAACTCAATCCTCAATTGTCATCCACATACGTGGCACCTTGAACTTGACTCAAAATTATTTAAACATTAAAAAATGCTCCAACTTGCCAAATGCTACTCACTCAGGTTGTAGGCATTCAATTCAAAATTTTGCAAGAGCTCTGTCTCAAGCTCATCTCTTCCAAAAATCACCCTCAAACTATGTTTATTTCCTTCAAGCAATAACATTTATCCTTCTAGTTGCATTTTTCTCCTCAAAAATCCATCCTTGGGTTGTGTCCAGCCCCTCCAAGTGGCTCCATCCATCACTCTGGCTATGTTATTCCTCTACAATAGACTCTAGTAGAAAAAACTCTAGTAAAACAAACTCTAGTAGTCTCCAGCAACTATCACCAATAATCTCCTTCTTTGTCAATGCTTCATTTCAAGAAATCCAATAATCTCTTCTTCTCTGAATATCACATGGACCACCAATCAAATATTTAACTTCAGTCTTCTTTATTGCTTCACGTTCTCTAAACTCTTCTTCTTCAAATATCACATCCAAGTATTCACACCAGAAAACTCTGATGCTATCTATTCTCCAGTCTCTTCTCCAAAATTCCTCTCTCTCCAATATAAATAGGGCTTACTAAAGTAACTTTGATACCATTGTTACCAAATGGGCCTAAAATATTCACAGGTCTATATTCCTAGGATAAAAAATACTAACACACATAAAATAATATTCACAAATATTGCACACAAACTTCTCTATTACATTCATAAATCATAATTTCTCACATTACAATTTTTTTTCTATTACATAGCATGGATCTTTGTTTCAAATATATAACTTTACATAAAAACTCTTCAATACTCCTAACTATTGCTCTCCTCAAACTCACGGGAGATGCAACCTTTCACATGCCTTATATTATGACAAAGTCTCTCATGATTACATAACCTCCTACTTCTAATCTTGACACATCTCACATGAATCTTCACTTACACACTTGATACCTAACACTCATGACTCTTCACTTACACACATAACTCTTCACTTACTCACTTGATACCTTTCACTTACAACTCACACTTGCACACTTGACACATAAACACTCTTCACAAATTGATACGTATATAAATAATAAACACACTCTAAAATCTAAAAATTTACAATAGTACTCAATGGCACCAAATAATGCAATACCACTAACATTTTTTCTTTAAAAAAATGCATAGCCAAAAAATAGCATAAATAACCCAATTTCAAATAACAATAACTTCCTCAATATTTATAATAATTTAATAAATGACTAGTCATTTTTGTATTACTCAAGATGATATATACACTAGTGTAAGAATCTTCCAAAAATTATGGCTCAAAAAGAAGATATAGTTCCCACAATATGAAATATTTTTCTAGAAAAAATTGCCCTAGCTCTACAAAAAATAACCCCACTTTGCTAGAATCACTACTCTAATACCAATTATTATAAGCCTCAATTCTTTTTAATAGAAAATAATTCACCATTTGTGCAAAAATATCAAACATCTATCCACAAAAATAATCCATGAAAAAATATAAAAATAGGCAATACCCTTAAGGTAGGGCAACACCAACATTACTCAAGGAATCACTCCAACTTTTCTCCACAAGCCAAGACTATTACAAAGAATACTTGATATGACTTGCTTACAATGACAATATCCCTTCTTTATATAACCCTCTTCCTAAACCCTTCATCTTCCTAAACCCTTCATCTCCCTTATCCCACTTATTATTATAATAAAATATTAAAATATAATCACCCTTGGGTTATGTGTGGCCCATGCCATAATACCCATATATAATATAATATTATATTAACACATTCGTATTCCTAGGTATCTAACAATGTCCTAGTTAGTAGATAAATACAATCCTTTCACCAAGGTATCAAAGAAGGATATTGTATTAGTTTGGGATAAATGTCATTCAAAGACCTTCAATGATATCAAAATGTATTTGATGTTACCTCCTATCCTTATTCTTTCTATTTCTAGTAAGCATTTGATTTTATACATTATTATGACTAAGTATACCTTGGGCAATTTATTAGCCCAATAGGATGATCAAGGCAAAAATTGATCTATTTACTATATTAGTAGAACACTAATCTCATACCCTTCTATAGAAGCTTTGTTTAGCTATAATATTTAAACTTATTAGAATTTAAGACACTACATGTTGGTCCATAAGATCTTTTTCGCTACATGGGTTTATCCTTTGTGATGTTTCATGTATAAAACCCACCAATCTAAGTAAACAACTAAATGGACCATGCTTCTTAGTGAGTTTAACCTAGATTTTATAAGCCAAAACTTAATCAAAGGTCAAGTGATAGTTGACCAATTAGAAAATATACCTCTAGAGTCAACTTGTCCTTTGAATATTATGTTATGAGTCTCTCATTTGCATTGGACTTGAACCTAAAGAGAAGCCTTGATGGTCACTTTTCTTTTGAAGGTTCTAGATGCAAAATATGTTTAGGGGCAAGGATTATCCTTTTTACACCACAATATTATTTTCTCCCCTTATCCTTTAAGCTTAGCTTCAACTACAACAATAACATAGAAGAGTATAAATCACTTATTCTTGGTCTTCAATATTTTAGAGCTTTAAAATTAGGTTCCTTAAAGTCTTTAGTGAATCCCAACCAATTTTTTATCAAGCCAAAGGGATCTATTAAAACTATAATTCCTAACAGAGTGTGCATCAGGTTTGATGAGACAATCCTAATAAAGTGCATTCAAATGGAATTGCTCACACCCTTGATCAAAAAATCATAAAATATATGGTCTTAAAAGAACTAAACTATAGGGGTTGTTATGCACAGTGGCGAATATTCACAAATTGGAATATTATGATTTCCAAAATTAGAAATTGGTGAATATGAGGACCCTCGACATCAGTCCATTCGCTTGAAATTTTTAGGACAATTTTTTTCTTAGGGCCAATTTACCAAAATTTATATCCAAACATAGGCATACGTGTACTCATTGGAAATCTCTTTTCAAGTCTGATCTAATGGTGGTTTTTTATGAAGTTATAAGGTGATTTGATAGCTCAAAATTTACCTCAAATATGACATTACTTTTTAGGGCTTCAGATGCCCCAAATTTTGGTGTGAAGATGATTGATTTGATTTGCCTAGGATTCACATTGATTCAATTAGGATTAACCATTTTTTTACAAGTACATTTTGAGTCCAACCCCTGATGCATAACCCTAGGGGTTGTTATCCTTATAATTTTACACCTATTTTATATACCTCAATAGACCTAGTAAGTCTAGTATAAAACATGTTGAACTTTATGATTGGATTGAATTTCTATGAATGATAAATTGGTTTATCTATTGGTATTAATTTGTTTATCCACTTTACCATCAAAAATAGTAAGGAAAAATATAAACAACAAAAGTGTCTTGGCACTATTATTGGGAAATACTTCCAAAGAAACTTAGTTTGTTTATAGTATTAGAATGGACATTTTCTTATTTAATGAGTCAACTACTTTATGAAGTTCAAAGATTCTTATTTTTCATAATTCAATTCAGATGGATTTTTTACCAAGTAAGTTCACCCTTCTTCAATGACTTTGTTGGAATTATTTAGAACCCTTTTAGTCTTATATTCATTAATTTAGAGGAAACTATATCTGAAGTCAATTCACCCATTAATATTACCAATTGAGAATCTTGATACAATTATTACAAAGAAAGATATATCAATAAATTTTGAGTCCTATAAGATCCCCCCCATTGTTACATTACCTTATAGTTTACATTGATAACCACACATCATCCCTTAGCCTTTAGAAGAATTTTGGATGATGAATCTTAGGATAAACTAGAAATTCATTTTGATTTATTAAAGGAAAATGACTAGTTCAATTTCAAAACTATTATTATGAGGTCAACTAGTTTAAATCAACACCAACGAGAACATCAAATCATTGATACTCAAGTTATATCTACCCTAATTAAGCATCAACATAATAGAAAATTATCAACATTGAATACCCAAATCATTTAATTCACTAATGCTTATCTAGTACAAATAATTCCATCACTTCCTTTTCCCTATTGTCACAATATTTCCTATTAGACATGCAATCATAATGGTTATAATTCGGTTTAATAATTTACCAATTCAACTAGTCCTACAAGGTAATACCTATTCAGTATTATAATAATCCTTATATACCATCATGAAATATCCAAAGGCCATTTATAAGTTCTTACATATGTTTCGATGGAATGATTTTTCATAGAATATTATCTTTAAATATTTTTAAAAATACTTAATTCATTAGAAACTTTAGGACAATATAGAAATTCACTTTCTTTCATTAAAGGAACATGTTAGTTGCAAATAGAAATGATTCATAGAAGGTGAATTGCTTTTAATGAATACCAATACAAATATAAAATTTGGTTATTTATACCCCAATCAAGTCATAAGGTACTACAAAAGTTATCCCCATTGAATGTCAAAATTACCTCTATGCTACTTACCTTAGCAAATCTTCTATTAATCATTGAATCTTACCTAGTATAGGTCACTACATCATTTCTTCCTATAAAAAAAGTTTCTTCTCATATCACTATGTTGTCTAATAGACTTATTGTTGTTAAGGATACAAACCATATCAATAAATACAACTTTTATAAGTCTATATTACGTAACACCCATTAAATTTGGTTGCACTCCAAGAACATAATATTGAAATGACCTTGATTATTTACAAGTTTTTACCTATGTTCAAAAGGAATAATGTTATCACAATTAGATGTCATCATAAAAAAAATTTAAAAATAGTTGATATTAAAGTAGATGATAAATGTCACTATGTGACCATTTGTTCAAACATTAGTAGATGCATCTAGACATTGATATATTTTATTACAAACCAAATGAATTCAAAAAAATAAGTCCCAATTTAGGGATAAGTAGGATTTTATATTCCTTCTAAACAAAATTATAAGAACTAAGAAGAAAAAAGATAAATAAGACTATTTAGATGTAATCTCTATCATTTAATGACCTCAAGATCTATTAGACTTTGTGGGATGAGTTAGATTGACTATGTTTTATCAAATTTTTTGTGTTGTGTATATATTGTTGATGATGAGATGAAATTTTTATGCTATATGTTCTTATTATTGTTTTATTTAATAAAAATAGGTATATGATTATTGATTTCTTTTTATGTTGAAGTAATAAATAATATCATGATGAGATAATTGTAGTTGCTTGACTTAGAAAAATATAGATCTTGATTTATTAATTGCTAACAAAATGGGAATTCTCCTTTGTTACAATTTATTATATAGAATTGTAAAATTTTGGATAATATAAAAAAATATTATTATTGACCAAAACTTAGAAGATTAATTGTGTTAAATTTATAAATATATCAAATGGAACCAAGCATAGAAGCCTGTTAGTTTAAGTTATAAATATGTATTATTAAAAATGTTATCATTTTTTTTTTGGTAAATAAAAGTCTTCATTAATTACCGGGTTTTGCAGGTTAACCCAAAACCTATTACAATATCCAGCCTTCTGCTGAGATTGTAGATCCTAGTCATCCTTGAAACTTTCTTACCAGAAATTGTGTTGAATCCCCTACAACACCTTACTAACAAAGCACACCCATACCTAAACATAATTGTAAACATTACTTACATTGACAGGAATTGAAGTTTGGAACTTTGCACTTGTGAAACCTGTTGCTTGCCCATTTCCTATTCTCTGTCGAAATCTTCCAAGGCTTACACCCTGTTACCTTCATTTCCAATTTGGTATGATTTAGAGGGAAACCCCATAGTTATTACCAGCTCCATGGGGAAAGAACACCCATTCATCTTTCTCCTTAATGGGTAGGTTTCTTTTCATGACTAATAATGTTTTCCACTTCACGTGGCACACCTTGTGTCCATGTCACCAAACTACCAACATCAACACCTATGTTGGCTAATTTGTCAGCTGACCTGTTGGCCTCACGGTACACGTGACGAGCCCTCCTGTTCTGTCTTGCCGCAAAAAGGATCCTCACTTCATGGATGACTCCCTCGATTCTCCATGGAGGTTTTTTGCCATTGGTTAACAGGTTGATGATGTTCATAGAATCACCTTCAATCATCAAGTTACCTTGAGTTGCTTGGGCTACTTGCAACCCTCTCCAAAGGGCTCTAGCTTCTGCTTCGTTATTAGTTCTGATTCCCAATGGTTCAGCGAAGGCCTTGACCAGATTTCCTTGATGATCCCTGATTATTCCTCCAGCTCCAGCTCTTCTCGGGTTCTCCTTGGCTGCACCATCAAAATTTAGTTTAAACCAACCCTAGGGGGTGGCTCCCAAGAAATCCCATTTTTGGGATTGGGCAAAGGAATGGAAGGTTTGTCCTCAATACCTAAGGCCCGAGCTAATTGTTTTTCTTGGGGAAGAATTGAGTGGTTCTCATCCACTAAGGTGCTAAGGTTTTCTTTCGCAAAGACAATAATCCTGTTGAGGATGGTTTTTGGGTTGTGAATGGTATCCTTAAAGGCTCTATGGTTCCTTTCTAGCCAAATCTGCCAGAGAAAATGATGCCAACAGATTTTCCATAGGTACTTAAGTTTTAGGCTAACAAAGGGTTGAGGCCATTGATGGAACACTTCGGATATAAGAGCAGGCTTAACCCACGAGATCCTAAAGGCTTGGAAAAGTTCATCCAGGATGGACTCCGCTATCGGACACTCCAGAAACAAGTGTTGGGTTGTCTCCCATCCTGCCCTGCACATGTAGCAACGGTTAGCAATAACCATACCTTTGGATAACATATTGTCCATAGTGAGGATTTTTCCTTGAATCACCAGCCATGAAAAAAAGGATATTTTAGGAATTAAGCCTTTGATCCAAACCAAACTCGGTTGAAATTGTTGACCTTCCACATTGAGAAGCAAATTATAGGGAGACTTAACTGTGAAGTCACCACTTTCGGTCTCGGCCCAAACAATGTGATCTTCATCCTCTCCAGAGGGAATAATTTGCTGAGTTAAAATGTTATAAAGCTCTTCAGACTCCGCTTCAAAACATTGTACTCCGATGTGTTTCCACCTGTTGATATTTATATCCTGCCACATATAATTTGCAACCTTCTTCCCAATATGCTTGCTCCATATGCTCTTGAATCCTAGCCAAACGAGGATTCTGGGATAACTCCTCAGCTCTCACCCACCGATCCTTCCAAAAGTCTATTGTTTGCCCATTTCCTAGAATCCATCTAAGACCTTTCTTGACAAGATCCCTGCTCGTGAGGATTGCCTTCCAAAAAGTAGACCCCCTGCTTGCTAAGTTGTCATTAAGGAAGTTCACACCTTGGAGGTATTTCCTCCTAACTATGGCAGTCCATTCATTATCGACCTTAGTCAATAACCGCCACGCTTGTTTGGCTAACAGAGTTGTATTGAGATGAGCAACTCTCCTCAATCCTAACCCCCCATCGGCTTTAGGTTTGCAAACCTTGTTCCAACCTACTAAATGGATCCTTTTCTTATCCTCAGTCCCTGACCAGAGAAAATTTTTTTGAAGTGCTCAATTTTGTGATACACCTTGCTGGGAGCTACGAAGAGCGATAGGAAGTAAACGGGTATACTTTGAAGTGAAGCCATAGTTAAATCTGCTTTGCCTGCTTGAGATAACGAGATGTCCTTTCCAACTTTGCTAGCTTTTTTTGGATCCTCTCCAGAACTATGTTCCACATTGATCCTTCAGGTTTCCCCGTAAACAGGGGAAGACCTAAATAGGAGGTGGGAAGGGATGCAATCTGACATTCCATGATCCTTGCTATGTTGTTTTGCCTAGGAATGGGGGTATTGATGAAATAAAGTTTGCTCTTATCAAAATTCACTTTCTGTCCAACCGCTTCTTCATACATTATGAGAATATTTTTAATCCTTCTTGCCTCAACCACAGAAGCCAAAGTCAGTAGCAATGTATCATCAACAAATTGTTGATGTGTCATCGGGGTAGTTAGCGACGTGGCCTTGATACCTGATATGAGTCCAGCTACCGTTGTTGCCTTAATGGTTCTTCCCAAGGCCTCAGCTACAATGATGAACAACATAGGACTTATGGGATCTCCTTGTCTTAGACCACATTTGCTTTGAAAAAAACCTGCAGTAGACCCATTAACCAAAACTGAAAAACAAGGCTTAGAAATACACTCTCTTATTAACTTGACCCATTTCATGTTGAAGCCAAATTTTAATAAAACTGCCTCTAGGAATTCCCAATTTATCCTGTCATAAGCTTTGTTCATGTCTAACTTTAAAGCCATGACTGCTTTTTTGGTCTGAGCGGTTGTATGAAGAGCCTCATGAACAGTAATAACTCCATCTAAGATTGATCTTCCTTGTACAGAACTTCCTTGACTTGGATCAATGATAACCGGTAGAACTTTCTTCAAACGGTTGGCTAAAACTTTGGACAAAATTTTATAGGATATATTACACAGGCTAACCGGCCTAAAGTCAGCCATAGTCTTGGGGTTGGGGCCTTTAGGGATCAAAGCAATGAAAGTTGAATTGAAACCCCTTGGAATATGATTTGAACTTTGGAACTCCTTGATTGCGGCAATAACTTTTGCTCCAACAATATCCCAACAAACTTGGAAAAACCACGGTGAAAACCCATCCGGCCCAGGAGCTTTGTCAGGATCCATGTTAAACAAAGCCTCCTTGATCTCTTCGTCTAAAAAAGCTGTTGTAAGAGACTCGTTAATCATTTCATCAATGAGTTGTGGAATGAATTGAAGGAGAGAGTCCTTTGCTTGGGCATTACAGGCCCGTTCTTCACCCAATAATGAACTAAAAAAATTAACAGCCTCGTCCCTGATCTCCTGAATGTTTTGAGTTGAGGATCCATCCACCTTAGTTAAATTTCTAATATTATTGTTGCTTCTATTGCTCAATGTGGTAACATGGAAAATTTTTGAATTAGAGTCCCCTTCCTTTAGCCATAATGCCCTTGATTTCTGCCTCCAATACATCTCTTCACAAGCTAAAATATTATAAAACTCACAAAGGGTTTCCTTCTCTTCGATCCTTGTCGCCTCATCATAGGTTCCATTTTGGATTTTGCTTTCTATTATTCTCAGTTTTTCCCCCACTTTGCTCTCTTATTCTCAAAAATATTTCCAAAGACTTCTTTATTCCATATTCTAAGGTTGTTTTTCACCATCTTAAGTTTTTGAGATAGTTTGAAGGAAGCACTTCCCTGGATAGGCTGTTGCCACCATTCCTCTATTCGTTTCTTGAAGTCCGGATGTTTAACCCACATTGACAAAAATCTGAATGGCTTTTTAAAGGAGTTAGCCTGAAATGCCTCCCATAGAATAAGATTATGGTCTGAAGCGCATTTAGGAAGGGCTTGTAACGTTGAATCACCAAACATTGTTGTAGCTTCCTTGGATAAAAAAAACTTGTCCAACCTTTCTTGAATCAGCTGACTTCCTATCCTCTTGTTACTCCATGTAAATTTGGCTCCTTTTAGTCTTACATCCATCAATTCATTTGTGTTAATGAATTCATTGAAGTCCTCCATGCTCCTTGAGGGTAACCCAGATCCTCCCTTCTTATCAGATGGGTAAATGGGGGTATTGAAATCTCCCCCAATCACCCAAGGAATGTCTTTAAAAGCTTGGCTCAAATGCCCCAAAAACTCCCACAGTTCAGACCGCCCTTGGACAGAGGTGGGGGCATAAACATTTGACATAATCCAATTCTTATTAGTATCAAAATCATGAAATAATACGCTTAAGACTCTTTCATTTGCCTGAATAATACTTCCTTCTATTTTAATAGGATCCCATAAGATCATGAGGCCCCCAGATGCTCCTCTCGCCTGTTGAAAGGCCACTTCCCCTTGCTTCCAAATCCTTCTAGCTATAAGTGTTGATTGTGCCACATCTATTTTGGTTTCTTGAAGAAAAATGATAGTAGGATTCCAATCCTTCCTTATAGACTTCACCATCCTTTGTTTTGGTGGGCCGTTTAGGCCTCTCACATTCCATGAGAGAACCTTCATTTAGACTGTTTGATATTTTTTCCCCGCCCCCTTCCCTGATCCAAAGGGGGTTTGTCAATTTTGCTATTATCCTGGCCAGGAATAGCTTGTTGTAACAATGTTCTTTGCTTTCCATTTGCAATTTCTTCATTGATTCTCATTCTATAGTGCTCTGCTGTAGATATTCTCCCTTTCTTTCTTTCACTTCCATAATCTATCGGAGGCTTGGTAGTGCTTCTAGTCTATTTTGGACTGAAATGAGGGGGCATATACTGTGATAGTCTAGGGCTTGAACCTTCTTCCTCATTTTGGGGGTTTTCAATTCCCTCTTCATCCTCGGCCTTGTTTTGGTTCACCTCTCCTATCTGGTTCCTAAACAGGGGGCTTTCCTTCAAGGAACCTTTTACCGTTGGGCTCGTCTGATAAGGGATAATTTGCTCCACTATCGGATAATGTTATCATTAATTTTCTCCAATAGGTAAAACCTATATCATCAATCTTGTCAATTTTGATCTTAAACTAGACTTTAAGTTCTCATAATCATAGGTCTAAGGTGTAGATCAATTGATTCAACCAAACTCCATAAGGGGGGCGGAGGTCCCAGGTTCAAATCTCAGGCCTCACCGAACTGAACGCTTGTCCCTTTCTTGGTGCTTTCAATAGCGTAAAAGGTTTAAAATTATTGTGGTATGGTGTTTATAGGGGTAGACTACATAAATATTTGTGTGGCGACTTCCAGGGCGGATAGCGCAGAATACTGTGGTGGCCATAAAAAGTCAGACAGCATGCCTGAATTCATGGCAACTACCAATTCCACCATGTAAATTCAAAAAAAAAAAGTTCTCATCATCAAAAATTCTTGTAATTTCATAATTAAGAATTACATTGATAAATTACAAGGAAAATAAAAAGAACTTGAGTAGTTGAAAATAATAATACAAAAAAAAATAAGTGTGTTAAAGTTACAGGATTAGGAGAAGACTTTGGGCAAATGGAGTGGGAACAAAGGTAATGGTGATGAGGATGGAATGAAAAATGGAGAGAATTTGGGGAAGGTGGAGTAAATGGAGTAAGTGGGGTACATGGGAGAAAATGAGAGAAAGATAACAAGGATGGGATAAACAAAAAGAAAAATAAAAGATATCATACATTAAGAATAGGGAGAAAAAGATAAAAGAGAAAAATGAAATAGTGGATAGAAAGAGAAAACAATGTGCATGCATGAGGAGTGGGACTACATCAAAACTTCTAAGAAAAAAGAAGCTAAAATAAAGGTAGCAGTAACATTTATCCTATACAAATCTATATTATTTAAATTAATCCATTGGAATCATATACCTAATACATTTACAACTATGCAAATAAACATTGTGAGTATGAAATAACATATATGCCATGTATGAACTCATTTTGTATGGTTTATATTTCCAACATGTCACCCATAGAACTTTTCTTCTTTCTATGTAAGTAATTAGAAATTTTACAAAATCCCTTAATTTTTTTGTTCCTTTTTTAATGGTGTTTCTAAATCTTTTATAGAAGAAAAATTCTAAATCTAAGGGGTTTCATAGATGGGGTTGATGATGTAACAAAAAAGTATGGGCTTCCTAATATGGTATAGATATAGGATGAAGTAGTAGATTCCTTCTAAAGTTATCAAGTGGTAGTGGTGGACTTTTTCATAGAGTTGAGCTAGTATCCTCTTGGAAATTATCATGAAGTGGGGTCCTCCATTTATACTAATTGTATATGGAGAGGATATGAGAACCTATAATACCATATATTTATATGGAGTGAAATTAGGCTCCTACAAGATGCATGTCATTTTAGTAACGATTGAAGGATCCCCTTCATTATCTAGAAATATAAAAGTTAGGTTCCTACAGAAAGTTCTAGGTCTATAGATTATGCACATATGTTGGTCAATTACACTCATATTGTCCTTTTAGTTTGTGCTTAGATGGCATGGCTGAGATTTTAGTGGTTGGGACTTACAAGTTTAATAAGGTTGTTCATGTTTTTTTTGGTGACAAGAAACATAGTATTGAAGTGAAAGTGAGAACCTAAATTTTACTTTGAATAAGATAGAAATAACAGCGTGTCTTGTAGCTTGATTTAAAGAGGTGATAGTCCCATTTGGTTTATATTACAATTTATATTGTTATTCCATTAGACCTATACAATGGTAAGAGGGTGATCACCATTAGGGTCAAGTACCCACCACTCACATTGGAACTTATGCACATTGAGACTTGAACATGACTCTTCTCCATAAAAAGATCCACCTTAACCAATCAAGCATATTTCAATAGACTCTATATACAATTCAATCATAATTAAATTTATGTATAAGAGATAACAACAATAAGCCCCAAATGACTCAACCTCTAAATGTTGTTGGCGATTTATTTATTACAACTTCCTAACACCTTGAACTTCTATGAATTATGAATAAAGGAAAGGATTCGCTAATTAAGCAGTGATTAGTAGTTGATATAATGATTGTGTCAAGATAGAAATATAAACAAACATAACATAAAGACAAGTTATTGATAGATATTATAAGAAGTATTCAAAAAAATGTTGAGATTTCTATGATTACATTATACTTTAATTAAGAGTGAGTTTTTGAGTTCCAAACATGTTATCGGGATGGAGTTATACAGCATGCCATATAAAATATGCAAGTAGTTGCTTGTAAACAAATCAAAAAATGGCCCAAATATATTAGTTGTATAGGTAGACAAAAAGTCTTAGTAGGAGGAAAGAAAATTATCTTATCGAATTCAACCCGACTACCATCAAATATATATATATATATATATATATATATATATATATATATATATATATATTTTTTTTTTTTTTTTTTTTTTTTTTTTATGGTAGTTGGGTTGAGTTATACAACATGCCATATAAAATATGCAAGTAGTTGCTTGTAAACACATCAAAAAATGGTCCAAATATATTTTAGTTTTATAGGTAGACAAAAAGTCTTAGTAGGAGGAAAGAAGATTATCTTATCGAATTCAACCCAACTACCATCAAAATATATATATATATATATATATATATATATATATATATATATATATATGAAAATATAAAAAAAAAGACAAAAAGGTGTTTATGACCCAATTGAGAACTATTTTACATCAATTTAAGGGAAACATAAAAAGGAAACAAAAGATGTTTATGGTCCAATTGAAAACTATTTTACATCAACTCAAATGTAAGTTAAAACATAGAAGAGACCAAAATAGGGACAATATCTCTTGTGCATAAGAGGCAATGGAAATACAAAAGCATTTTATCTTACAATGTAAAGCTTATTATAGTATAACAATTAATTATGTTGATACTGTAGCAATGGAGTTTGATGCCCTAGAGGATTATGGGTCACGTTCTACTCAACAAACTAGAGTTATAGTAACAGTATCTAAGTCCAATCAACTGTAAGGCTAATCAAATCTACAACATGACAACCTGATAAGTTATGACCTTATATTTTCTTTGAATTATAGTAGCATCATCTAAACCAAATCAGCTGTCAGGCTAATCAAATCTACAACATGACAACCTGATAAGTTATGACTCTATATTTTCTTAGAGTAGTTTTTCGCTTCAACGGCTCCCTGATATCCGATTATCTCCTCTCCATCGAAATTGGCCCAGATAAAGACCGTCATGTTGTTAAAAACAAAACATAATGAGGGTCAGCTTTCGGCAATAATAAACCCAGATAAGGCCTATCACAAATACAACAACGTCAGTCGGAATCTCGTGACCCCAGAAAAAACCAAAAACGTCCAAGAAAGACTTTGTTATATTCCCACCTGCATTCATTGTTAGCATCGCAAGGTCTCGACTTGCTTAGGTTTTAACGAATGATAGGTGAAGCTACTGGTTGAAAAAAATTGAAGGTTCAAGCTCGCGTGTACATCTTCTACAGCGATTCAATGGCTAAGAGACTGGAAGGCAAAGTATCAATAATTACGGGTGCAGCAAGCCGAATAGGCGAGACCGCTGCGCGGCTGTTCGCGGCGGAGGGAGCTCACGTTATCGTGGCAGACATTCAGGATGAAGCGGGGAAGCAGTGGTGGCGTCGATAGGAGCTTCGTCTACCTTCGTGCACTGCGACGTCACGGTGGAGGACGACGTGCGGGCCCTGGTGGACGCCGCCCTGGACAAGTATGGCAGGCTCGACGTCATGTACAGCAACGCCGGGAGACTGGGGAGTCAGTCGAGCATTCTGGAGATGAACCTCCAGGAGTTCGACCAGATAATGGCCACCAACGTGAGAGGAGCGGCTGCGGCCATCAAGCACGCGGCGGGCGCCATGGTGAAGAAGGAGGTGAAGGGGGGATCCATAATCTGTACGGGGAGCACCACCGCCACGGTGGGCGGGACGTCGCCGCACGCGTACAGCGTGTCGAAGAATGCGTTGGTGGGGCTGCTGAAGAGCGCCGCCAGCGAGCTCGGCAAGCACGGCATTCGGGTGAACTGCGTTTCTCCTTTCGGGGTGGCGACGCCCATGACCGAGGGCGCCTGGCGCGACCTCAATCTGGACCCCTCCGCCGTAGAGGCCGATTGCAGCGCCGTCTCCAACCTCAAGGGCGTCGTTCTCAAGGCAGCCGACGTTGCCAAGGCGGCCGTGTTTCTTGCCTCTGACGAAGCCGCTTATATCAGTGGCCATAACCTTGTGCTGGATGGGGGTTTCACCGTTGCCAATCACAGCATGGGAATTTATCGATAATCAGAGTTAGTTGATGTCACAGGGAGTAGGTGATTCATGAGGTATTTCAATTTATTTAAATCTATTTTGATAAGTGTAGTCATTTATAAAAAAATTAATAGTGTAATAAAAAAAATTCTAGGTCACTAGGCCCTGTAATAATATATTTACATTATAATTTTTTTTTCTAGTGTGATGTTTTTTTTTCATAGTTTATATTTTGTTTTTTTTGTTAGACCTATATATTATTCAGGTTTGAGAGTTAGGTTTCATTTATTATTCAGGTTTGCATTTTGCAAGTGATTTGAAAGCATTTTTTTGGATTCAATAGTCTAGTTTGAATTTATGGAGTGGTGTCCCATTCTCTCACATTTTGGATCTATGGAGTGGTGTTTTATTTTGTAACATATAATTAGTTTGGTCTTGCTAGTGAAGGAAGAAAGGCATATTGGAAGCTATGAGGTAGAAGAATATTTCTTACCATTTAATAATATTTTGAGGCCTGCATACATCTCTAAGACGTGGACATCAAACATCAATTTTTAAAATTCCGTTGAAAATTTCTTTTAAGGTATTTTTATATTATGTTTGTAAGCAGAGATTGCAATTCTATTTTTAGACATTAAATCTTAAGCCCTTAGACGTAATTATAAAGCTTTTGATTTGAAATTTGCATGAGAAATTTTTTTAAATCCTTAAGGGTGGCTCTATTTTTAGACATTAAAACTTAAGCCCTTAGAGGTAATTAGAAAGATTTTGATTTGAAATTTGCATGAGAAATTTGTTTAAGTCCTTGAAGGTGGCTCATTAAAAGGCCAACATCAAGGCACAATAGTAAATAGACCTCATTTTGTGCATTGCAAGGGTTTAGTTCTTCATGCCTTTGTACTTGTGTGGAGTATTTCTTGTGCTTGTGGAGTTGTCTTTTTCTAGCTATAGTCTCATCATCTGAAACTCAAATTTATGGGTCACTAAAAAATTGAATGATTCTAATTATACAAATTGGAAATGTGAGATTGAGTTAATTCTACAAATAAAAGGATTATGGGAATTAGCAAAAAAAACAAACCTAAAGTTGTTTGTGAGCATGCAAAATGGGATAAAAAATATTAATTGCCAAAGAAACTATTTATGGCAAATTAGTCCAACAATCAAGCCCCATGTTCAAGATATCAAAACAACAAAAGAAGTGTGGGAGACTTTACAAGCAATGTATGAGAGAACCAACAAATTAAAAGTTATGGACTTTTAAAGATAATTAACTCATCTAAAAATGAAGGAAGGTGATAGCATGAATGATCACACTGCACAATTGGAAATTTTGAGAAATCAACTTACAAATATGAAGGTGAAATATGAAAAGGCAATGGAATTAGAAAAAGGATTATAAAAATAATAAATAATAAATAATAAAAGGAATGGATAAATCAAAAGTATAATACTAGAAGGAAAAAATACATTACATGCTACAATAATGGAGAGGAAGGACATAATAGTGATCAATACCCTAAGAAATCATGTGGAGGATGACAAAGAAAATTTTATTAAAGAAGACAGTCAAATTTTGTTCAAGGAGAGGAAGAACAGGTAAAAATATTTAGGTAGTCTCATTTGTTGCTCAAGGAAGTTCAAATGACTCATGGTATATTGATTCAAAAATAGGTAAAAATATGTAGATAGCCTCATTTATTGCTCAAGAAAGTTCAAATGATTCATGGTATATTGATTCAAGAGTTAGCCAACAGGTGACTTGCAACAAGAACTTCTATGATTCTTTGGAAGAAGTGAAAGGTGCGAGGATATTTCTTGGTGATGATACTTCACATCAAGTTGAAGGACTACTTTTAATTCCAATGAAAGGACATGATGGCAAGGAATTGAAAATAGAATATGTGAATCTTGTGCCTAAGTTAAGGAAAAATATTTTATCAGTAAGACAAATAATTCAACATGGTTATAAGGTTGAGTTTTATTCATATAGATGTTTGATAAAGAACATTAATGATGGATTCAAGGAGATATAGGAGTTGCAAAGTTATGGCATCTATAAATTCTTTGAATCTATAAACAATTCAAATTACCTCACTACAAGTGACTTTACAAGTGAATTATGGAATCAAAGGTTTGGTCATTTGAATTATTAAATTTTATCTATGCTTTCAAATATGAACATAGTTAAAGGACTTCCTTGAATCAAGGTAAACACAACTATGTATATAGAATGTATGGTTGGCAAACAATATAGATAAAATTTTGATCAAATAAATTGGAGGGCAAGTGAACCTCTTGAACTTCTCCATAATGATTTATGTGGACCTATGACTCGTCCATAAAGGGAAGGGGCTAAGTACATTTTAGAATTCATTGATATTTTTTAAGAAAATATTGGGTATACTTCCTCAAGCAAAAGGAATAAGTGTTTAATAATTTTGAAATTTTTAAGGCATTTATGGAAAATCAAAGTGGTCAAAGGATAAAAAGATTAAGAACATGTAATGGTGGAGAATATTTCAATAACAAGTTCAAGGATTTTTATGAGCATCATAAAATTAAGAGAGAAATGACCAACAAGTATACTCCCTAGTAAAATGGTGTTGTTGAAAGGAAGATTAGGATTTTGGTGGAGATGGGCCAATGCATGCTACAACCCAAGGATCTTCCTTTGTTACTTCAAGGTGAGGTAGTAAATACAACAACCCATGTTTTGAATAGAATCACCTACAACATTTTTGAAAATCACTCTAGAGGAAGCATGAAGTAGTAAGAAGCCCAATGTTAAGTATTTCAAAATATTTGGATGTGAAGAATTTGTTCACATACCTTATGAGGTTAGAGAAAAGAAATTTGATAATAAAATTATTTAGAGTTTCTTTGTTGGTTATGATGATCGAAATAAATGATATAGGTTGTATAATCCTAGTGTGGAGGATGTGTTCACAAGTAGGGATGCCAATTTTAATGAAGGGTTTGAGGATAGGATGCAAATACTCCCCCACTCCTATTCCAAAATTGGACATAAATTATGATGTACCACAAATTAAATAATATAAGTTGTATGATCCTAGTGCGTAGGATGTGTTCACAAGTAGGGATTCCAAGTTCAATGAAGAGTTTCAGGATAGGATGTAAATACTCTCCCACTCATATCCCACAGGCTGACATAAATGATGATGTACCACATAGTACCTTTGAAATTGGTGAAAATTCAAAAGCAACTTCTAGTGAAGATGAAAAATCAAGTCCTAGCTCCTCTTCTCTAGTTTCTTTTGATATGTGGTGTTCTAAAATTTTAACTCTTGTTGTGGTGCAATTTTCTAATGTTTTTGAATCAAGTGCTTGTCTTTTGAGGAGCTTGAGAGGATACCTTTGGCACCATTAGTGCACCTTTAAATTCAAACTCCCTATTGGAAAATAAAATTTGAAGTTTCAAATTTTAAATATCTATCGGCTACACCCTCTCTTCCTGCCCGAGCTCCATGTGACTATCAATCAAGACCCACTATCTAACAATAGAATTTTGTACTCCTTGGTATACTCAAATTATGGGAGTGGTTACTTCATGATTAATTGAAAGGTTAAGTATCATGTTTGGGAGAGAATCATACCCCTTCGACTGGTTGTCACACGGTTCATTTATCAAGATTTACAACGTGTCATAATCCTCCTTCGTCTTGATGTTAAAATCATATCAACCAAATTATTAAAATTTGATTTGGATGGTTATGACTTGGTTGAGAGTCACCTCAAGATGATGTGGTAGATTGTGACTTGATTCAATTCATTCCTTTATATTCCTAGCCATGTGATCGAAAGTGGGTTTTGTACCAGTGTCCTCTTAATTATTCTCCTTTGTCTACTTTTTCATTCTTATGATGTATGCCATACTATAGTCCATTCCATCCTCATGCACAATAATAACCTAGATAGACTCCCTATTCTCAAGTGTGATTATCATAAGCTAAGGTGGAAAGAACAGGTCTCGTTCGAGGTATATATTCCTTCCAAAACTCCTGCTAGCTTGATGATTTCTACTTTATCCCCTTCAAACCTACATCCTTATCATTGTCTTGGTTGGACTCTTGTCTTCTCCTTTTTCTTGAGCAATTCCACTTCTTTGGCTCTTTGGAGAGTGCCCTATTTTGAGAAAATTATGTTAGCTTTATTTTGGTTGTAGATCTACTCTATAGATATTGTTCAGCCTTGGACCATGTACAACCCTTTTGTATTAAGACATGGATTAAATATATTTGTGACTATCGATAATATATTCATTTGCAATAGGATTCTCTGGTCTACAAAATTATGTGTCTACCAAAAAATTATTTCAACCATTTTTCAACGTAAGATCTCAAGTATGGCTGGCAAACTAGAAAGGGTGGAACCCATGGTTCTCAGGCTAGACAATAATGTTCAATATATTATGGAGGAGGGAAACCTTAATTGTTTGATGAGGTTCAATGGGTATGATAGGGGTCTCTCTCTTCAACTGGCCCACTCCTAGATGAAAACCCAAGGCCTTACCACTATGGTATCCCTCATGGGTCAGAAACTATTTTTTTCAATGAATTTACATAGGTTTTTATGAGGATTCCTAGTCACCTCATACTTAGTGGGGTTTGAACCTTTGACCTCTTAAAGAGAGGCCAAAGCCCTTAACTATGCAATAATATTGTAACTTCTAAGATGGTATACTTATTATTGTGCTCTATGTTGATGATCTTATCATCATAGATGTTAGATTACACAAAATCAGTGAAATTACTTTGAAAGATAAATTTGAGTGAAAAACCTTGGTTTTCTACATTATTTTCTTGGAAATTAGGTGTGGCAAAAAGATGACAAAATTTATCTCTCTCAAACCAAGTATACTATAGAGTTGTTGAGTAGGTTTAAGATGGAAAATTGTAAGAGTGTTTCTACTTTAAATTTCTCTCAGCTTGAAGTTAACCAATTATATGGAAGGTGATGGTGTTAATCCTACCTTGTACAAGAAACATGTTGGAAACCTTGTGTATTTGACTCACACCCAATCAAATATCTCTATTGCATTACGTGTGGTTTCTAGGTTTTGGAGTTTTAAGGTTCCATGTTTGAGGGTAGCAAAGAGAATATTGAGACATGTGCACAAGACTTTGATTATGGGTATTTACTCTTCCTCCTTTGGAGACTTGAAACTTGCAAGGTATTCTAATTCAAATTGGGTAGGTTGTGTAGATGTCATAAAGTCTACCATAGGATATGTTTCCTTCTTTGGTTCTACTTCAATTTCATAGCATAGTAAGAAGCATACTACTATTGCCTTATCAAGTATAGAGGATGAATATGTAGCAACAAATGAGGACACTAAAGAAGTTACTTGATTATGGTTTATTATTTAAGTACTCCAACATCATCTAACAGGACCTTGTTTACTCTATTGTGATAATTATAGTTTCATTCAACTTTTCAAAAACCTAGTGTTCCATGTTCACATGAATCATATTGCTATATAGCACTATTACATTAGACAACTCATCCAACAATAGGTGATCCATCTCTAGTATTGTAATACAAAGGACTAGATAGTTGATATTTTTACCAAGGCCTTATATGCGGCCAAGTTTGTACATCTTAGAGGTCTCTTAGGCTTGAGAGAGGTCACATAAGTTTTTGGTGTTGACATTCAAGGGAAGAATATTGTGAATGTCCAACCCCAATTTTTGTATTGAGTCTTGTAACCCCTAACATTAAGGGGGAATGTTGATAGGTGTAATGTTATGTATGATTTCTTAGGTGTCATAGTGAGTTGATATCATATCATAGTGAGTTGGTGATTGCTTAGGTGTCCCAATGTTTTGGTGGTGATTGATGAGGTGTCCCATTTTATTGTCAATCTAGTTCCACTTTCATAGGAGATGAGTCATCTGAAATTTTTTATATATTCTCTTGTATACAAGACAATAAAAAATCCTTCTAGTTCATGAGTCCTTGGAATAATTTATTTACAATGTGATGTTTTTCTTCCATATATTCATAGTATGATGCTTTATTTCCATAGTTTAACTTTTATTTTCTTTCTTTATATAAAAGTGTGCATTTTTTTCTTATCTTAGGTTTACATAGCTAACCAAGGAGAGAATAGATGAATGGACGAGAGAATTCATTTGAGGAAAATGTCATATATCTCTAATCTTCATAAGGCTTGATGAAATTCAATCCTCATCTTTCAGTTATATGATTTTATTGAGGCAATGCACTATAACTATTCCTTTTCAATTCCATTGTATCAATTAATGTTAAAAGACATTAATTTCAATTGCATGTAAAATTTGGCATATAAATATCAAGAGAATAAAAATTGTAAACATAAAAACATAAATATCAGTATTCAAATTATTATATATGTTCCTTATGAATTGACCTTCATAAAGGATATGTTTTACCCAATATATAGTTATTCAAGTATACTTTGGTTAATGAAGCATGGTGTACAACCCTATCTCCCAAGAAAGTTTGAACCTTAGACTTCTATTTAGAGTTTCAAAGTCTCCATCCTTAAGGCAACTTAAGGTGTTTAGAGTTCCAAATTATCCACCTTTAGGCCACTCAGGGTGTATGTATAAGGTATGCATGGTTTTTATTAGGTCCAGTCTAATAAAAATAGCAAAAGCATTATATTTTTTGTTAGGACAAATAAATCATATTTAGTTTATTTTTTTATTAAAGATATTCTTTATTTTTATTTCTATTGAATATGTTCATCTTTCTCAAATTGTTATATTTTGTAATTAAATCTTTGACATCATTTTCATTATGGTAAGAGATAAAATCTCACTTGACCAATTGTCTCCTAAATTATTGATTTTGCCAAGACAAATATCAACACCAAATTATTTGCTACTTGCTTTCTTTATATAAATTTATGCTCATATTTTCAAGAGAATACCTCCAATAATAGTTTAACAAGGTAATAATTGTTGAACATCAATAATTATGTATTTTTTATCTAATCCTCAATTTATTTATGTTGATAGCATTAGTTAAAATTTGTAAATCCCCCTCAATTGAAATATATTTTCATCGCTTTTCAATTATAATTACGATCTACATAAGAAGTGACCTAGCCTCTACATAATTGTTAGTTGAAGTTTAATATGATAATAAGTAGGCAAGGAGAATTTTACCTTTATTATTTCAAAAAACACAACCTCCATCAACTTTTCTTGAATTTCCTTTCAAAGCACCATCAAAGTTAATTTTGATAAATCCAATTTCTTAACATTTTTATTTTACCATAGATTGAAGCAGATCCTTTGTGTTAATTCCTTTGTCACAAATGAGCCTCCCATGTATATTCATATCATGTAACCAAGAGGTTAGCATATCTTTTTTGATATTTGAGACTTCCCATGATGAGCACCATGTGTGTTTACACTCTACAAGAGAGGCAATAATATGGTTCCAAATTTATGCATTATTTTGATATTTATTTTTTATATTTCTATACTGTTTATTCTTCATAGGATAAAAAGAAGAGAATATCATAGATATTTTAGATTAACCTTATGTGAGAAGGATATAGAAACATTAAATAATTTACTTCTTCATTGTCACGCTATTTGTGTCTGCTTTATTAAAAAAGTATGAATGTATATTTAAGGTAACTTTATTTTTTAAAAGTAATCTAATATTTCATAAACTCTTTCAATGTCAATGGAGCTATCCAATATATTCATATTTTTTTATTGAGCAACCCCAAATTATCTAAGTAAAAGGACAATGAAGAAGTAAATTATTTAATGTATTTGTATTCTTATATCACAAGGAACACCTAAAATATCCATGATAACCTCTTCTTTGAAGACTCTCTTTTATAAGAATCTTACTTTGGATTGCTAACCAAAGAAATGTTAAGGCCTTAAAGAGGGCATTTAGAGACCAAATATTCTTCCAATTAAAATCATTTGGAGTAGGAAATTATGACTACTCTAAACCCTTATATCCCAACTTGACTAAATATCCACCATCTTTTGATATATTAAAAACCAAATCATTCTTTGTTGGAATATATTACATTATTTGGTACATGCCAATGTACCATCATGGGTACATATATAGATTAGGAAAGAGTGTCTTAGATTAGAATTTTCTTTATGCAATGTAATACACAAGTGTGCAATGATATTTTGGCAATTTAAATGTGCATAGTTATCCCTATGTCATGGTTATGGATAAGGGGTAGTACCAAAAAAGTATTTATCAAATCGAGGTGAATCAATGTGAAAACTGTATAAACTGTGGGGCAAATTTTTCAAATTTTTGAAGAAAAATTTTCAAAACATGGCGATTTTTTTTTCAACTATAAGTATCAAAAAAATTATTAGAAGGCGATGGCAGAAGGCGAATGGTAGAATGCGATTGACAGAAGATGACTGATAGAAGGCGACTGGCAGAAGGCGACTAACAGAAGGCAACTAGCAAAATGCGACTAACACAAGGCGACTGGCAGAAGGCGACTAACATAAGGCAACTGGCAGAAGGCAACTGGCATAAGGTGACTGATACAAGGACACTAATAGAAGGCAACTAGCAAAAGATAGTTGACACAAGGTGACTGATAGAAGGTGATTGGTAGAAGGCGAATGGTCGAAGGCGACTGACACAAGGCGACTGTCACAAGTCAACTGGCAAAAAGGTGACTGGCAGAAGGTGTCTGACACAAGGGGACTGCCACAAGGTGACTGGTAGAAGGTGACTAGCAGAAGATGACTGGAAGAAGGCGACTGACACAAGGCGTATGGCAGAAGGTGACTGGCAAAAGGCGACTGGTAGAAAGCGACTAGTAGAAGGCGACTGGCACATGGTGACTGATAAAAGGCGAGTGGTACATGGCGATTGGCAGATGGCGAGTGGCAAAATGTGAGTGGCACTAGGTGACTAGCAGAAGGTGAGTGGCACATGGCGACTGACAGATGGTGAGTGGCGCAAGGCGACTGATAGATGGTGAGTGGTGCAAGGTGACTAACAGATGGCGAGTGGCACAAGGCGATTGGTAGATGGCGAGTGGAACAAGGTGACCACCATAACCATAAATAATATGGTGCCACATGTCCTCCCTTCTACCATGTGTCGTTCATGCGTTAACTCTTACCATGCAAAAAATCTATAAATTCATTTGCAGGGTCATTTGCAGCTTTTCCCAAAGCAACTTTAAAACCTTTTTCCAGCATTTTCAGGGCATTTTCCACAGTGGTTTTAGAGCATTTTTAGAGCGTTTCCAAGCAATTTTAGTGCATTTTGGTAGCATTTTTAGAGCATTTTGGTAGCATTTTGGCATCATTTTTATAAGGTTTTGCCAGCATTTTCCTACTTTTCAGAGATGGCTAGTTGTTCCTCCCCTCTTCCATCCAAAGTTCATTTCAAGTACACCTTCTGCCCCAATCTCAAGAGCATTTTCAACACTCTTGATAGAGATTCCTAGTGGATTTACATCGTTGGACTTGCTAGTGTGTTGAAGATGCCTCAGTTGAACATTAACGTTCAGTTGATGCAACAGATCGTTTCTTGTTACAACCATGATGTGTGCACTATTTCGATCCATGTGGATAACAATGAAATTGTTTTTTTGGTTAAACCCTTCGATGTGCAGCGACTAACAGGGCTGCCATTTTTGGATGGTGTATTGGTGAACAACCAGTATGCCTTAACCGACGATGATAAATCCACCCTAGGAAACCTTTACGTTGTTCATCCTGACAATATGAAAGGTATAATTTGAAAATTTATTTTTTATTTAACATTAAATATTGTTCTGCTATAGTTTCATTTCTCTAAAAATGTTCTCCTTGTTTTATTTTTTGTTTTCTAATAATGTTCTCTTTTTTCAGTCAATTCTTCTAAGTCCAAAAGGGGCTTAAACATTTCGAATGTTGGAGACAAATTTCTATATGCTTGCATTGAATTTTTTTAGGCAAGGCTTATTCTGTAGGGGCGACCTACAAAAATGCCTTTTTGGGCACTTTATTTATTGCTTCGTTGTATTGATGGCGGTAAATTTGACTGGTGCATGCACATTTCCAACCGCCTGAAGCACGACCTTTTGAGTGCCTAGAAAATTCAAGCATCTGCTTACATAGTGACTACCAACAATTTTATTCTTTGTTTATTTCAGGAAGCTTATTTCAACCTTCAATAGAGCAGTCCTCCCACTGCATTGCACCCTAGTTTGTTGTCTATTGGCATGTCTGATGGTGAGATACAGGTAAAAATATTTGTTGAAATATCTTTATTTTATTTTTTTAATTTTATCTTTTTATTCTCTAATTTTGTTTTGAAAATAGAAAAGAGCATCTCAGTATTCAAGTAAGAGGGATGCCGCATTTAGGATTCTGGAAGTATCTGTTGATTCTGACACGCAATCGCAGTCATCACCAATGACTCCCAACAAACGTGTGAGGTCTGATGATGGTCGGATTCAGCATACACTTGCGACACCTTTTACTGGAGAAACAGTTACAGTCGACGTAGAAGAGGTTACCTCCAACCCACAAGGTAACCTTACTCTACATTGTTCAAAAATACTTTTTTAAATGATTTATTTTTTTGACTTAAAATTATGTTTTTTTAATGTGTTTTACGTATTTTTTAGACAAAGGGCAAATGGTTGAAACATCAATGGCTGCAGAGTCTGAGTCAGGTATGTATATTTTGAATAAATATTTTTTAATGCTATTGTTATTTACAAATGATTTATTTTATGTTCTTGTGTGAAATTTAACAGAGGGACCTCATAGATTCAAAAGGCTAAAAAAAAGGATGGCTCCACCATCTGACCCTCCACGACCATAGCCACAACCACAGCCACAGCCATAGCCACAGGTTCAGGTCCACCCAAAGCAAGTTCAGGTCCATCCACTTCAGGTTCCACCTATGAGGAACCAATCACGCATGCGTGGTAAAACGTTCCTCACACCGCCACCTCACAATGCAAGAAGTGCTATAGAGACACAAAATGTGTCATCATCTAATATTTTTATTGTACCGATATTAACCTTGGAGAATTTTTCAAATGTTGAGAGTGCATCTCAAATGCCCTCGGGAACTCTTGATTGTGACTTTCTTTATCAGGGTATGAATCCTAAAAATTTCCCTTTAAAGGCAAGTGATATTCTTGAGGATGAAGAGGGCATTGATGGAGAAGAAGATGATGTCAATGTAGATGTCATCGAAGTTTCCCCCTCCGCCGCACAACAAGTCATCACCCGTACTGTTACAGAAGATGATATCCTAAACGTTTCTAAAAATGTGTTATTAGTCGATGCATGTAAAGTTGTAGTTCATAATACTCTTCTTTCGGATATTGATAAATTGAAGGAATGGGAATATCGGGCCAAGGTTTTTATTAAAGCCATCAATGGCCGATATAAGAATTTTTCAAAAAGAAAAGAGTTGTTTCTCAAGATGGAGAATGAGCCCCAAAAGCTCGATGCCTTGCTACATAAAGCTAAATATGGCACTATGGAGGCCGAGTCTACATATAGAGATGAAATTCTTGCCATTGTTATGAATCATTTGGAAAACCTCAATGCAGAAGCCCAAGCATATTTCAATGAATGGGCACTTGATCAGAACAAAGTAGCAGTTGCAGAAACAACACGACTTACAGCTGATGTAAGTTCTACATCTAACTAAAAAATATTTTTTTTGTTAAATATGTTTTGTTTATAAATATTAACCTTTTTTTATTTTTATTTTGTAGTCTAATTTCTAGCACCTAAAGCAACAAGTCGGTGCCATGAAAGTTTTGATCAAGACTGCCAAAATTAGCATTAATAATGCTATTGAATTGAAGAAGAGGTTACAACAGACGGTTAGAGAAAATAATTACCTAAAGAAGGTTATCAAATATGGGGGCCTGGATGTCGAGGCTAAACTAAAAGAAAAGGAGAAGGAGCTGAATGCACCTTTCAAAGAAGATCCAGCGAAGGAAGAGAGTGCCTTGTTATCGGGGATCAACACTACAACAGAAAGTTTGGTTAGGGTTGGGGCATTAGAAGAAAAGGATATTGAGGTAGATGTGGGTGGACCTTCAGGAAACATTGAAAAACAATAGATCTTTGTTGTGTTGGGTTTCAAGTGAAACAAAAACTCTTTATATATTTATATTTTTATAAATATTTAAGACTGGTATTTTTTTGAAAATTGAAATCAATGTTAGAGGCAATTTCTGAAAAATTCATATTATCATTTTGAAGTTTTGTTTTTAATTATTGTTATGTTTTAATTTGAAGTGGAATAAATAATGTTTGATATGTTTGATATCCTTTTTGAGAATTGAAATCAATGAATGAGACTATTGTCAAAAATCAATGAATGAGACTATTGTCAAAAAATGTTTTATCTATTGGAAATTTTATTTTCAATGTTGTTATGTTAAGATTATATGTGTTGATGTATTAAGTAATTTGAAGTGGAAGAAATAATGTTTGATATGTTTTGTAAATTGCAAATGAATGGTATCATTTTTTAGAATTGAAACAATGAATGAGACTATTTCTGAAAAATATGTTATCTATTTGCAATTTTGTTTTGAATGTTGCTATATGCATTAAGTAATTTTAAGTGGAAGAAATATTGTTTGATATGTTTTGTAAATTGCAAATGAATGGTATCATTTTTGAGAATTGAAACAATGAATGAGACTATTTTCGAAAAATGTGTTATCTATTGGAAATTTTGTTTTGAATGTTGTTATGTTAGGATTATATGTGTTGATGTATTAAGTAATTTGAACCAAAAGAAATAATGTTTGATATATATTGTAAATTGTAAATGAATGGTATCCTTTTTGAGAATTGAAACAATGAATGACTATTTCCGAAAAATATGTTATCTATTGGAAATTTTAAGTGGAAGAAATAATGTTTGATATGTATTGTAAATAACGAATGAATGGTATCTTCTTTAAATATTGAATTCAATGAAAGAGAGTATGTTTTGATTATTTATGATGATGTAAAAGTTTGTTGTTCTTAATTTGAAGTGGAAGAAATAATGTTTGATATGTGTTATCTTTTTAAAACTTTGTTTTGAATGTTGTTATGTTTTGATTGTTTGTGTTGATATATTAAGTAATATTGAATTATGTGAATGCAGTAAGATGTTCTTTTATGTTATATGAATTAATTTGAAATGTCATAAAATACAACATAGGCAATTACTTTCACGAATAACAAATATTACAAGAAAAATAATGTAACATGTGAAATCAAATCAAATGATAGCATCCTTTCATTCAGATATGTGAAATCAAATCAAATAATAACATGTGAACTCAAATTAAATCAAATGAAAACATCCTTTCATTCTGATATGTGAAATCAAATCAAATGATAATATGTGAAATCAAATCAAATAATAACATGTGAACTCAAATCAAAACAAATGATAACATCCTTTCATTCTGATATGTGAAATCAAAACAAATGATAGCATCCTTTCATTCTAATATGTGAAATAAAATCAAATGATAGCATCCTTTCATTTAGATATGTGAAATCAAATCAAATAATAACATGTGAACTCAAATTAAATCAAATGAAAACATCCTTTCATTCTGATATGTGAAATCAAATCAAATTATAGCTTCCTCTCATTTTGATATGTGAAATTAAATCAAATGATAATATGTGAAATAAAATCAAATGAATGCATCCTTGCATCATAATGCTAGAAGCTA
Source organism: Wollemia nobilis (assembly GCA_028583015.1). Lineage (NCBI taxonomy): Eukaryota > Viridiplantae > Streptophyta > Pinopsida > Araucariales > Araucariaceae > Wollemia > Wollemia nobilis. Next base: position 4,411,643 of record JAQPPZ010017254.1, on the reverse strand, counting down.
TAACAAACTCTTTTCAAATTGTACAAAATGTTCTACACTCATTCCTAAAAAATTTGTCCTCACAATCTGACCAGTGTTACCATCATCCTCATCATTATGATAGTCGCCTTGTGTCAGTTGCCTTTGACCAATCACCTTCTGCCAGTCACCTTGTGTTAGTCACCTTCTTCCAGTCACCTTTTGTTAGTCACCTTGTGTCAATCGCCTTATGCCAGTCGCCTTCTGCCAGACGCCTTATGTCAGTCACCTTCTGCCAGTTGCCTTGTGTCAGTCACCTTCTACCAGTCACCTTACGTCAGTCACCTTCTGACAGTCGCCTTCTGCTAGTTGCCTTCTGTTAGTTGCCTTCTTTCAGTTGCCTTATACCAATCACCTTCTTCCAGTCGCCTTCTGATAATTTTGTTGATACTTGTAGTTGAAAAAAAATTGCCATGTTTTGAAAAAATTTCTTCAAAAATTTGAAAAATTTGCCCCACAGTTTATATATTTTTCATGTTGATTCGCCTCGATTTGATAAATACTTTTTTGGTACTACCCCTTATGCATAACCATGCTTGGATTAGAAGACCCAAGAATAGAAGTCTCAAGAATATTTCATTGAAGAAAGAAAAGGCAAGAGAAAGCCTTATTGCAGAAGTTGAAGTAGTTACCATTAGAAGATATTTGAAGTAGATATCATCATAGAATATTGCAATCAGAAGAAGAACCTAACTATAAGAGATTGAGACAATTGTCACCATATGACAACAAGCCCAAAAGAAAAAAGGATTTGACAAGAAGTTTGTCAAATTTTGAGAAGATTTTGAGAACTCAAGATATTTAGATTCTTGAGAAAGAAGATAGAGATAGAGGTTATATTTGAAGATAGACTTTAGTAATTCAAAAGAAAGCAAGAATATTACAGATATCACAGTTTAGAGAAATTTGGAGACAATCACACAAGTTTTGTAGGCTGATTTATAAAAGCACAAAGTTGCTAAAAGAGAATCTGAAATATCAGCAAACAATAGAATATTTAAAAACAACAAAGAGCAATAGATTTGAAGGCTTGATAGAAAAAGAGCAATAGATTTGAAAAGAAGGGGGTGAAGAGCTTGAATCCGTGGAATGGTCAGTATTCAAAGCCATTGAATGATCCCCATTACAATAATGGGTTGAATGATTCTTGCCTGGCAATGGGGTAGTTCTAAGCAATTTACAAATGAGCTAGCTTTAGGTGGCCTATATTACCTAGTAGTCTAGTCCAACTGCATGCAAACTTAGGATCATGGTGAACATTTGGTGATCCTCATTACAGCAATGGGTTGAATGAATCTTGCCTGGAAATGAGGTAGTCTTATGTCTCATCTAATATATTCATTTGCACACACAAGGATAATGAATATCTTAGTCTTCTTAACAAAATATTTTATCTTTCAAAAGTTTTTTATAGTCATTATACAACTTTTGATTAATCAACTAGGGTGTTTGAGTCTCATGGAAAACCTCAAAAATCCCCTATAGCAACAAATTATCTCATCAATCAATCACAACTTTCCTCATGAGGTTGTGTTTATTAAATGATGTTCATGAAATATGATAGATACCAGATTAATATCAGCAATGATATTTAGACGACCACTGATTATTTTATGAATATCATTTAATTTATAGAAGCTTATAAGGAAAACACATACATCTCACATCACCTCATCTCACATATAGATGCTTAAATGACTATTTTTATGATAAGATTTATCATTTTCATTCATGATTTTCAAACATTTTGTGGTGTCACCTAGTAGTTTGTTAAGCACATCTTAGTTTCATCTTTATGTTTTAAGTGATTAAAGCATACAGGTGCATTTTGCATTAGATCATAATCATGTAATTAATGCATTACATTATATATCGTCTATCATATCATATCACATAGATTAGATGCATAAAAATTTGAAACAAATTAAACATGCATTTAACAATAAGCATTGCATCCATATATGCATACATCATAGTACATCTATACATCTATATCATAGCATCTAATCATACATCTATCATCTATCTAGTGCATGTCATTAGTACATCGCATACATATAAGCATAATCAAAAATTTATCTAGGTATTGCATCCATGAATGCATCCATGGACAATAATAAATATCTACCGGTCCAAAATTCTCAAAAATTTCAAAAATAACAAAAAAAAATTAAATAAATCAAAATTGCAAATATGTCTCGTATCCAGTTGTTTACCCTATACACTTGGCGGTTGTAATGACTTGCACTCCATGCAATATGGAAAGATGAGTAAATTACCATAAGGCTATTTGAACCAAATTATTCATTGTAGACTTGAAATGTTTCCACTTCAATCTCAAGAAGGCCATGGCGGTTGGACTACCCCACGAGAACGAGGTATTCATTTCATTTCTACTATGAAGTTTTATATAATCATTGAACATAGTGATTCAACACAAGATTAATTAGAAGTTCTATCATATTGATTTCCTAAGAAGGTCATTTCAATCAGACTTCTCTATGGGATAGATATGTACAATTACTATTAATGGTTGAAATCATAGCTATAATAGGACTTGTCATACAATAGCATGCAATCATCCAGAATTGTCCAAATTATTCATCTTGGTCAAGTGACTCGTCGCTTTCATAATTTTTCCTTTCCTCATCGAATTGTTGCTTGAGGGGGTAGTCATAATATCAACATTCATAATCAAAATCAACACTTGAACACTTAATCATGTGAATCACATTCGTCTTACAAATCATTGCTAACAACTATTATAAGCTTCCCCATTTGCAGGGGCAAAAAGCAAATATGATGAGATAAGCCTTTATCGCTCTATCTATTGGTCCTACTTGATTATACCCGAAAGTGCTAGAGCACCAAATTTAAGCCTTCCATACCATTGGAAGCAATGATTCTGAGATGTATGTCCTTTCCAATATTGGGGCATCTAGCATTGACCAAAACAATGAACATCAGTAAACCTATAATAAGGCTTTAGGTGGTCTATTTTTTCTCAAAGTCATGTTTTTCCACACAATCATCCAAAAAGGGGCATATGTAGACACCTAAAACACGTTATGTTTATGAAACTACTCATATGGGCACCTTTGTAGACCATATGAATGAGCTTGGACCTTTCCAAAACCAAGTAGTTGTTTTAACCACTCATTTTAGGCATTCTAGGTCTATCCAGCCTTAGTCACTAATGGCATAAGTGACTAAGATCTTAGCCACAGATGGCATCAGCGACTAAGATCCCAGTCGTTAATGATCAGAGCATCTAAGGGCAGCCTACCCCTAGCCATGTTGAGCAAGAGTTATTGGCCCTATAACAAAATCAGCCTTCTTGAGCCAAGAAAAATTAGTTGTAACAACCCAAATTGCAACAATTTTGGAGTGATTTTGGGCTGGAAAGCTTTCAAAGGTTTCCTCCCAACTGCTTAGGCCAACTAATTCTTAATCTTGGCTTCCTTGATAATCCAATATTTGGATTTGGAAAAGTCTATTTATAGACCCCCCAAAGAGGCATAATCATCCTAAATTCATCGTAGCAAAGCTTTGTCGGTTTGGAGACTGGCTTTACAACCTTGAGGAGTAGTGAAGTGCTATCAAATTGGATAATGACACTTTTTGTTGTGTCAATGGAGTTTCCAATAGCTTGAGGAGAAAGCTTGCAATTCTCAACCAATCAACTATGAATTCGAGATAATACGCCACCAATTCTATGTTTTGAGACACAGGCGACCTTGTGAATACCAATTGAATGGAGGAATTGAGCATCCAAAAACCTAATTTCAAGAGTAGGATACTTTTCTCATGGCTATTGTTGTTAATAGTGGCTCACAAGCTTAGCTATGGCTATCAATAGTGGCTAATAGAGCTAGATGCTATGAGCATCAACGGCTAGGGTTTGACATGCTTAATCCTTCGAGTTAGCCATAGATTTACATTTTTCAACATTCATTTAGCTTTATTAGTCTATATTAGCCACATTTCATGCATTTCCATGTTTCATTTGCAGTTTAATAGGCATATTTTCTTACTTTTGTGCATTTCATGATTTCCTTTATATGCTTTCATATATTAGTTTCTTCCATGTTTTATATGCAAGATTACATGCATTTCTAGGTTCCTTTATATGTTTCAGTATTTGCTCCATGTTTATTCATCAATATTTTAGGCAACTTTGTGGATATTTATACATGTTCATGCATTCTTTACATATTTGCTTTATTTCTTGCACTCTCTTGGAAATCAACCTCATCATGAGAGGCTTCATGTGCTACTAATGTGCTTTGTTGTTTCCTTGCATGTAGGTGATAGATCTCTCTAGGGACAAAGCATCTTTCAAGACTATTCCTCTTGACATTAGAGAAGGAGGCATCCTAGTAAGCCCTCAGGAAAAGTTATGAGGATCTTAAGAGCCTATTGAAGGCATCTATCACATAAGATGCGGCTTATAGTATGTATCACAATGGTCAATCCTTAAGAAGGATGTTCTTGTAACCTTGTTGTAAAAGAGATTCACAATTATTAATAAATATGGGCACATTCTTTTACTTTCTTCTTTGCATTTGGTTATTTTATTAATCTTGTCCTTTTGATATCATATTGCATTAGTTATTAGACTTTTAAGGCTCCTTCATATGCATATTTTCTATATACATACATACATACATACATACATACATTCATATATATATATATATATATATATATATATATATATATATATATATATATATTGCATACCAATTGTTATTAAATTAATATTTCTATCATGTTTAAAGAAGGAACTATGTTAAGAAGATTTAATGTTACTTATTTAAAAAGAAAAATGAATAAAGAAAATTAAATGCTCAAATTTAGATTAATTGAAATAATGACGTAGCTTTAGCTTCAAATTGGAAAATTATCCCAACTAAGCAAAGCGTAATGGCATACAATTTTGAGTTTATTATCTCAAACTAATTATTCTTGTGTTCTCTTTAAACCCTCGAGGAAGAGAGAAAAAAAAAAGAGTTGGTTTTTGGTATTTGGAATTTTGATCAAAGAACGTGTGGAATAGAGGGGATTGGGGACATTCATTTTGGGAAGAAAGGAGCAGTAAGGGATCCTTACGTTGGTGAAGCTCTTGTATCTTCTCCGGGATAAGCTTCTTCTAGTAACCTAAGGTACTTATTTCTACATAATATCTTTAAGAAATTTATTCGGGTATGTGAATTGAAACTAAACCTATGGCTTTTATTTAGTCATTTATATAGAGAGAGATTGCTTGAATGGAGTAGAATATCGAGAAAATTTCTTTATTATGTCAACTTTGGCATTGTAGAAGATCTAGTTCTATTGCTATGAGTGCTTGAGAAAGATAACATAGCGCCCAAAGATAGATACTCTTAAGTTTACCCACTACCATATTTTAGAATGGGATGTATCTATGTGTAATCTCCAATAGTCATCTTTTGTGAATGTTGTTAGTATAAGATATGCAGACCAGGGACACTACAGTAAGATATGTTTTCTTCGACCTGAAGTAAAATGTATGTCCAAAAACGTACATTATGCATGATTGTGTTTTGTAGTGAAGGAGATAATAATGCATTTTAGTTAGATGTTTGAAACCTTCATTGGACCCTGCTTTGGAATACTGTAGGGATGAACTATGCGCATGTCTTGCTTGATTTACCTGTGTGTGTTGAATTCAGCATTGGTTGTATTGTGTAAGGTTTATTCTCGTGAATCCATAGAGAAATTATTGGAATCCAAAACCTAAATTTGTGTGCAGTTTATTTAGATTAGAGGCCACCAAGTGGCATGAGGAAAGCACCTTCATGTAACGTCTACATGGCACTCATCATAGCATAGACATCAATCAAACCTTAGGAGGGACGTTAGAGATTTGAAATCCTACATGTCAGGTGGGATAACACCTGAAGTGCTCAAAATACTACTTGACCCTGAGTATTTGTTGACTACTTATGGCAGTAGTCATGGGTCCTTCATAGGTAAACTGTCTAAACCTCGCTCGAACAATATGGTAGGTGCAACGAATAGGAATTGAGCTTGTAGGTGTTTTAGGGAATGCTTTAATGTGTTATTTAATGTTCTATGGCCATCTTGGTAAGGATAGAATCCTTTTTTATTAAGATACCATGTTAAGTCATACATTGATAAGAGTAGTAAAGATACCATGTTATGTGTAAAGAGAAATGTTTGTCATTTGAATTAGTAACCAATGTTCAATTGGATAGATAAGTATAACTTAGGAAAAATGAAAGATGTATCTTTTAGGAAAGATAAAGGAGAATTTAACATATAAATTGAAACTAAGGTTTACAAGAAACAACCATTGGTTTTAACTTTATAATAGTAATGTAAAACTATTTATAAAGCACATTCTATTCTAGATTTGATTAAAGGACAAGTCACATGATATGGGTCCTTTTACTTATGTTAGAGTAATAAAGAATACTAAGCTAATAAATGGGTAAAATTATAAGAAGCTTGCACCTAAATACTAGTTAAGGAATAATGGATACTAGTAGAGGATTTGGAATTCCTTTTCTCAAATGAATGAGATAGGGTTAACCCCACGTTGTGGCTAAAATATCCTTCAAAATAGCTAAAGGAAATGGGGTGATCACTCAAATATATCCTTTAAGTTGTATGGGTAGTGTATAAGGTAAACCCTAGAATATGAAACGGGAGAATTGGCCAGTCCTAACCACTCGAGGTATGTTGCAGCATTTGAAACTCGAAAGTTGGAAAAAGCTTATGTAGAATTTATCTGAAACATCTTAGTCTATTTTAGAACCTTTAATAATAAAAAAAATGGAGATTTTAGGGTTGTTACAGTTAGTATCAAAGCATGGTAGTAGGTCTTTTACACTTTCCAAATATGACCTCTGATGTAGGAATAGAAGCCTACCTTTGAAATAACCTATTCATGATTGAATTTGATGTGCACCTTAGGAGGAATGAAATCTTTCTATTGGAATGGCGAGTTATAAAATGACCATTGATCAAAAGATTTATCTTACTCTTGGTAAGACACCTCTCAAAACATAAGTGTGTCAGGTGATATTCTTAAATGACTGATAAAGGATACATGTTAGTTTTGTTTAAAATATAAAATAAACTAATGGAATTATACGAATGAATGCCTAATATGAGATACCTTAATAGCTAGGAGTTATAGCACCAAGAATAAGACAAGGAAGACAAGGATATTTCTAACTCTTTGAGGTGGCAAAATATTTCAGCAATAACTTTAAGAGGGACATGACCTATGAGATATCCTTTCTCCAACAACTGCACCAAAATATGACATGGTTACAAACCTCAGTAAGGAAATTGTAGGAGCAGGTAGACCAACAACAGTTGATATTGTAAATCATTGTAGATAAAGGGTACACTAGATGTGGGAGTCACAAAAACGATAAGGCAAGAAACCATTTCTCTAAGATAAGTTGTTATACTTGTGGAGGACCTCACTATGTTAGTCGATATCCATAGAAATTTGGGTCTACAATCACGTAGAAGAACCACACCACAGGGCCAATACAGCCATTGGAAATTAGAAACTATATTAATAGACTAACCAACTTCATCTAAAAGATATGATCTTGTATAAGAGTGTTATGATTTTGATAATTAATAGGGCAATAGATAGCTTCATTTTTCTAGTTTCGTCAGGGATATACCAAAAAGACCAAGATTCTTGGCAGAAGGGTGGAAAGTAGAGTATGGTTCTGGATAAACCTACTTTTTGGATCAATGTTATCCTAATGTACAAGTCATCCTACCTAATGGTTCTACATATTGGCACCTATATGCAGGGTTATGCATAGTGGAAAATATTCGTAAATTGGGTGAATATTAGGATTTCCAAAATTAAAAATTGGTAAATATGAGGACCCTCGACATTGGCCCATTCGCCTAAAATTTTCAAGACCAATTGTTTCTTAGGGTTAATTTGCCACAATATATATCCAAACATAGGCATATTTGTACTCGTTGGAAAGCTCTTTTCGAGCCTGATCTAATGGTGGTGTTTTTATGAAGTTATAAGGTGATTTAATGGGTCAAAATTTACCCCAAATATAAACTTACTTTTTAGGGCTTCAAATTCCCAAAATTTTGGTGTGAAGATGATTGATTTGATTTTCTTAGGATTTGCCATGATTCGCCTTGATTTCGATTAGGATTTGCCATTTTTTTACAAGTATATTTTGAGTCCAACCCCTTATGCATAACCCTACCAATATGTAGCTCTTCTTCATGCCTTTGACATAATTTCATAGATGGATTGGTTAAGAGCTCATGAGGCTATAATCAATTTCCACAAAAGATGGATTGATTATACTGATAGTGATAAACAAAGGAGGTGAATTATTAGTAAACAAGGTTCTTTTCGAACTTAGCTACTATCAGCTATACAACCAAAGAAAACCAAGAAAAATGGTGGATTTATTTTTGTGGTCAAGTTTAACGAAGTAGATATGAGTAAAAAGGAAGAGGTGTGTTGTGGTGATTTTCTATGTCCTCAATAATTTGGGTTGTCACACCACAAGAAAATCATTGATTCACAATCAACACTATGGACTCTAGTGGATCCACCACTTTGACTCGAGAAAATATTATCACAAGACTCTAGAAAAACTGAGTGAGGTGAGGAAACCTTGGAGGTGAGCCTATAATATTTCTTATATGCTCATGCTCATCTAGATTAACAAAAATAAAATAATACTGCAACATACAAGTTGATCAAGCTTCGAAGTAACTCCCACCTTGTGCTTCAAGTAGTAGATCGATGCCTTATCCATTGGGAAATTGTAGCCACACTTAAAATATGGTGATGAGAGAAGGGGAGGAGATAAAAACTGAGCCAATCACATCCATTCAAATAATGTAACAGAAATTATTGAACATGCCAGTGAAAGAAGACGTCCATTCAAATGATGTAACATGTAAATAAGATAATATAAAAATTGCACATAGAACTATTGAAAGGAGGAAGCAAGATTGTATTAATCAATAGATCATTACAATGGAGTCTGATCAGAATAACCAAATCTCACTAAGCAAGTACAAACAAGTTCTCCATTCAAATGATGCAACATAGAACTACAACTCTTCATTCACATGATGTAACAAAGAGCCTCTTGGTTTCCAACCTCAATCATTGAAAATGATCTCAATGAACTAGACACATTCTTAGCAAAAACCTACACAGTAATGGGGAAGAAAGATAGGTGACTAGACAAGACACATAAAGGAAAATACAAATAACAAGGATGGACAAGCAAATACCTCTTACAAAATTTTACTATGTTAAAACTTGATCTCTTTGTTTGTTGTAGCAACTCTCTCATATAGCCTATGAATTGGTTCATATTCAAAGCTCGATGATGGTCCATAATTGTGAAAACTGCAATTGTTTTGATGATGGCTCATAACTATAACTATCATTTATTAAAAATGGGTGATGGTCCTCAAAAACTAAAACTGCCTCTATATTTGATCCACCATATTAATTGCATTTATAGTGGCTCTCGTTCGTGGCCTAATAGTGGTCTAAAAAATAACTTCACATTTACCTGATACAATTTCTCTGGAAGTTGACCAAAAATAGCTTCAAAAATTTATTGATTTTCAACTCCTATTTACCTGTTACAATTTCTCTTTATACGACTAACCTTAGCCAAAAAAAAATTGCAATTTTTATTTCAAAACTTTAATAAAAATAATTATTATTATTATTAATTATAAAAAAAATAATAATAATAATATTATTATATATTTATTTTTTATAATAATATGCCCCTCATGTTTGTGCGAGGGAGCCTTTTCCAAAAATTACCCCCACAAATGCGTGGGAGATCCCTTTTAATTAATATAAAAAAAACATGCCTCTCACATTTGTGTGCGGCCCCTTTTAATTAATTATATATATATATACTTTTTATTTTATTTTTTTATTTTTTATTTTCTTTTTATTTGGTTATTATGAGAAACCTCTATGACCGACGCACAGGGCTGAGCAGTCTCCTCCCAACCATGACCCCTCGTAAAGTTGAGAGCTATATTTATCAATAGAGACAAAGCCACCACACACCCACCCCCTCACACACTCACCCACATCGCGGTTATTTTTTATATATTTTTTATAACCTCCCCCACGTTTGCGTGGGGGGTCTTTTTTTATTATTTTTTTAATTTATAATACGTGTTGTAGGTGAGTTGGAGAGGGTAGGGCAATCCTCCAAGGGAGGTCCCTAGTTTGAATCTTCACCCTACCAAATGCACATCGGGTACCCAAAATCTAGTTGATAATGTTGGTGCGGTGAGGATCGAGCATGACTCCTATGACTCCTGGGTGATTTTGACAGTGTAGAACCCCCTAATCATGGTTTCTCAGACCAAGGCGGCCCCACAAGGGGTTTTTCGCTAAATTCAAAAAAAAAAAATTATAATTTATGACCCCCACGTGGATGTTGGAGGCCCACCATACAACATGGGCCCAAAGGAGCATCCACCCATGAAATCCAAAAAGAAAAATTTCTTGCTCAAGTTCGCTTGCTCCTGCATTGCCACGTGGAGCTCTATGATTGGTATGCTTGAAGACTCCTGACGCACGTACTGTTGGATTGCATGCTCTCATGTAAACCCTCGATCTGTCGATTGGACTTTAACTGCCTCAGTTTTCATTCATGCAGGCCCTCAAATTTCATGCATCCCAATGCATACTTTTGGATCCTGTTCGTCAGATGTGTACCGTCAGATCTCATGCGTTAGATGCATACCATTAGATTTTTTCCAAGGGTGCATGTGTATCATTGATTTTTTCCTAGAATTGCATGCGTGTTGTCGGATGCATTTTGATCTATTGCATATTTCTCCTACTCTATGTGTGCCATTGGATAGTGCGCTCCATGTGTGTGCGTCGTCCGATGCAAAAATTGGATTTGATTCTTTTTAATTTTTTTTCTTCACCATGTACGCTTCGTGAAAATTGCACATGGGTGGGAAGGGAGAATTAAATAAAGGGGAATGGGTTTTAGATAGGGGAAAAGGGGTACCCTTTTTATTTTATTTTTATATTGTATTTTTTATTATTTAGGAAAAAGGGGGATGGGGGGACGTGGAAGGGGGAGAACAGGGTAGTTAGGAAGGGAATAAGAGGGGGGATGGGGTGCCCCCTTATTTTATTTTTTATTTTTTATTTAATTATATATATATATATAGTTAATTTAATTATATATTAAATTAAATATTTAAATAAATTTAAACATTTAATTAAATATAATTAAATTTAACTAAACATTTAATTAAATATAAAAACAAACTATATACATATAAAAAGTGAAAAAATTTAGTTAAATATTTAAGACTTTTGGAGGTCAAAAATAATAAGTTAAAATTTATTTAGGCCCAAAAAAGCTAATATAATATTTTTTAGGTTTTGGTTATTTTTGTTTTTCATGTTTTTTTTGGTTGTGTCTTTGTAGTGTTCTGTTGTTTTTTGTTATGTTTGTGTTTTGTTATGTTGTTCTTGTGTTTTTCTGTGTGGTTTGTGTTGTGTTTTTTTTTTTATCTTATTGTGTGTGTTTGGTTGTGCTTTATCTTTTTGACACACTCAAGGAGCAGGTTTTTTTTTATTTTTTGTTTTTTAATCTTTTTGTGTGTTTGTGTTTGTGTTTGTGTTTGTGTTTGTGTGTTTGTGTTTGTGTTTGTGTTTGTGTTTGTGTTTGTGTTTGTGTTTGTGTTTGTGTTTGTGTTTGTGTTTGTGTTTGTGTTTGACTCCACAATCTCCAGCAAACCACAATGACTCAAAAACTAAACTAATAACCTAAAAGAACACCTTAATCACCTAAAAATGACTCCTTAATCACCTAGAAAGAACTCCTTAATCACCTAAAAAGAATGTCTTAATCACCTAAAAATGACTCCTTAATCACCTAAAAACTAAAACACATTTTTTTGTGAGGCTTCTCAAGCCCTCTATACAGAATGATATAAATTCACATGTTGGTCATTGATAGGAATTGAAAATTTTGTACTATCTAGAGTTTGTAATTTATAAGTATGTTGACCTAGAGTCAAAATAAGAAGTGTAAGAATAATTATAAATTTTAAAATGAACGTAAATCATTTTATAAGGAAATGCTGATTGTATTTTTTTTAAAAATAGGTTGTTCTTTGAATTGTATTTCCATTTATGGAAATGGTTAAGCGAAGTCATATTTGCATTTAGTTTTTTTGTACCTAAGTTGAATCCTCATTAAGAAAAATCTTGGAAAGTGTCCTTTGCACTGCTCTCTATTTTGGAAACTCAAACTTAATAGAATGTTGTTCAGCCTCAATATAAATATCAGTATGGGCTGAATTATCAGATCATGGAGATGCATAAGAATGATGAGTTTTGCAAACAATATCATGAGAAGGTTGAGCAGGAACCAAATCAGCATGAAGATTATAGTGTCAAGCAAAATTTGGTATATTTCTGAAATAGAGTAATAGTACTATCCTATAGGAAGCTCATTATGTTCATCCAAGGGTAATTAAGATGAGGAAAACATTGAAAAAATACTACTTCTGGCCTAGGATGAAAAAAAATGTGATGCAATTTGTAGCAATATGCCTAGAATGTCAGAAGGTCAAAGCAGAGCATCAACATCCTGATGGAAAGTTACATCTATTCGATGTACCAGAACAGAAGTGGTAAGTAATTTCTATGGATTTTATTGTTGGTCTTCCTAAGACACAATTTCAGCATGATGCAATATTTGTGGTAGTGGATAAATTAACCAAATTAGCACATTTTATACTAGGCAGATTTCATGATGATGCAACAACTATAGCACAGAAGTTTGCTCGAGAAATTGTAAGACTGCATGGATTTCCCAAAATAATCATCTTGGATAGAGATTCGAGATTCACTTCTGAGTTTTGGTAAGCTTTACACCGAGCTGGGGAACAAAGCTCAATATCAGCACCGCTTATCATCCTGAAATGGATGTATAGACCAAGCAAATCAATCAAGTGCTGGAAGATATGCTACGCATGTATTGTATGGACCATCAAAGTAAATGGGAATATTATCTCTTCTTGGTAGAATTTTCTTATAATAACAGCTATCATACCACGTTGGGCATGGCCCCTTTTGAGGCCCTATATGGGCATAGGTGCAGGACACCATTAACATGGGACAATTTGGACGATCGAGAAGTGATCGGTCCTGATGCTATAAAAAAAAAACATGAGGTCCAACTTAAAGAGATTCGCTAGCTACTTCATGAAGCTAACTTATATAGATAATTACCTTAAGCCTGAGTAAACTTTTAAATACATTTCCAAGTCAGAATTTTGACGGCTGAGTTGAACTATTCAACGAATGTAAACCTTTGTTTAGCTTAAAAGTAAACCATAAAACAATGTGCATTTTGGTAGATGCCATTAGATTTATCCTTTGGGGAGAAGGTAGGGTAAATTAAGTTGTGTTTCTCTATTTAACATCTATAGATAACTTGAGAAAAACTCAAAAAAAAAGATTTAAATGGGATTATAAATTCAATAATACAAGTTTTCATCACGTATTATGAGGCATTGGGCAAGCTAATATATCCTTAGGAAACGCTGGGATTGTTGGGTATAAATTTACATTAATAGCCATTTTGAAAAGAAGTAGGGCAATTCCTTTAAATTATGTTCCTTTTAACTCTTAGTCAAATCCTTGTAAGTTGGTGACCAATTCGTTCTCTAGTAATTCCATATGGATAGACGTATATTTTGAGTTGATGCTAAGTCATTGGATGGAAAAATGCTAATTCTTATGTGTATTTCCTTAGATAAAGTATTAAATAATACCTTAATGCCTTTGTTAGGTATCAGATAGGTAATATAAGGCATTGAATGGTTGTAAGGCACTTTAAGTTTTTTTTTTAAATGTTTCATTGCTTGATGTAAAAATTAAGAGAAATAGGTAAAGTTAAATGTCAACTTGCTTTACTTAAAAGTAGTTGTATGTCATCTAATTAGGGCATTATTTTTATGATTATTGATTTTCTCTAAATTAAAAAATAAATAAATAAATAATAAAAAATAAAAAAATTAGATTAGTCTTCTGTATGAAGAATTAGCCATACAAAAAGATGAGTTTTCTTTTAAAAGAGATATTATTACAAATTGACTTCCATAAAACATAGGGGCCAAGATATTTGGGTTCCCACTTACCTTTTCACCATGCTTATCATTTTTTGGGTCCCAATACAACACTATATCTCCTCCTTATAAAGGTTTACCTTTGGCTTTTTTATTAAACAACTACATTGTTTTGTGAGTCTGCTCAGTTATCTTCATTAATTAATCGTGTCTTTCCTCCTACAACTTTAGAATTTGATCAAGTCTTCTCTACAAGACATTTGGATTTTCATGATCCTAAAGAAGCAAAGATAAAGCATGATCTTCCACTTGATGGGGAAATAGAGCATTCTCACCATATACTAGTTCATAAGGAGATTTTCCTATGTTTCTTTTAATAGATATTTTGTCAGCCCATAAAGCAAACTTCAGCTTATCATGCCAATTTTTTTGTTTTCGTCTAATGCTCTTTTGATTCTTGTGATAAAATTCTTATTTAAGAATTATGCTAAACCATTCCCTTGTGGATAGTAATTTGCAAAATGAGAAAGCTCTATGTTGTACCTAGCATAAAATTCAATCATCTCAAAAGAAGTGAAATAGTTACCATTGTTAGTAGCTATCTTTTTAGGAACCCCAAATCTTGTTAATGTGTGCTCTTCTAAAAAATTTATGACCACTTTGTAGTGGATTTCTTGAGAGGTGTTGCTTCTACCCACTTGGTAAAATAGTATGTTGTTGTAATGATCCACCTGTGACATCCAAAAGAATTGGGGTTAATATCACCTATGAGATCTATTCTCCATTGAGTAAAAGGAGCTTCCAAAATTACTGGCCTTAGGGGTATGGCTGGCAAGTTCTTTTTCCCTACAAATATTTGTTATGATAATTTCTAACAAAATAATAGACATCCTTAAACATGGAGGGCCAATAATAACCAACTCTCATGACTTTGTGAGCAGTAGCCTTGGGAGCAAAGTGGCCTCTACAAAAACCATAATGATATTCTTTCAATACTTGAGGGACTTCTTTCTCAAACAAGCAGAGGAGAAACACACCATTTGGATACCTCTAGTACAATCGACCTTCCTTAATGTAGTATTTTTGAGTCAATTGCTTGATAGATCTCCTTTTATTTTAGGGTATGTCTTATGGAAATGACAAGTTTTTAAGATAAAATAAAATGCCATCATACCACCTACAATAAAAATTATCAACTACTCTGGCTTCTTATTGCTCATCCACTGTAATAGTGTTATTCATAGCCTCCTCTTCTTTATTAGCCAGATACTTTACTAGTCCCTATCTTTTGACAATCTATGTTACTTTGAATTCCACATCATACTATAATAACTTAGCTATCCATATTGCAAGATTGCCTAAAAGTTTAGGCTGAGTGAAAACATCTTTCATAATAATGTAGAGGATACAGACTATTACCTTGTTGGATCCAGAGATACATTTGAAATGATCTAATGCTTTGATTAATGCATAAGCCTATTTTTCTATAATAGAGTATTTTAGTTTAGCACCCTTCAATCTTGTACTTATATAGACTATAGGCCTTTCATTTTTCTCTTCATATTGATGATCTAGAACTATAGCAATAGTGTGTTTCGAGGCAAATGAGTAGATTTTGAAATCTTTGGAGTAATTAGGGCAATTTAATACTTGAGCTTGAGAAATTGTATTTTTGATCTTCTAAAAAGCTGTAATATTTCCTATGTCCACCTTATTTCCATGTTTTTCTTGATCATATCATTTATTGGCTTGGCAATATCAGTAAAATCTGTTGAGCAAGTTGCAGCAAAAGTATTGTCATTGTTGTCAACACAGTCAGACAAATCAGTTGATGAAGTGTACAGGCAGTCAGACAGATCAGTTGATGAAGTCTACAGGAGTTAAGAGGTTCTTCAGAGTATGTACAGTGATTTTCCAAAAGATAGAAGTGGCCCATTTGAGAAAAATCAAAAGAAAATCACAAGGAAGAAAACTGTCGCGATATCGCGACATGTTGAGCAATAAAGAAAAATTGTCGCGATATCGCGACATGTTTGGAGAGAAAGAGCAAGAAAGCAAAACTGTCATGATATCACGACATGTTTGGAGAAAAATAGCCAGAAAGCAAAACTGTCGCGATATCGCGACATGTTTGGAGAAAAGGAGCAAGAAAGCAAAACTGTCGCGATATCGCGACATGTTTGGAGAAAAAGAGCCAGAAAGAAAAATTGTCGCGATATCGCGACATGTTCGGAGAGAAAGCGCAAGCAAGCAAAACTATCGTGATTTCATGACATGTTGGAGAGAAAGCAAAAAGGATGTTGGGGAGAAGGCGCAAGCAAGAAAAACTGTCACGATTTCGCGACATGTTGGAAGAAAAAAGACAAGTAGAAAAAGTGTCACGATTTCGTGACATATTGCAAGAGAAATTGTACGAAAGAAAAAGATGTCGCGATTTCGCGACATGTTTCATTTTCGTGGTCCAAAGCGAAGAGAAAGAGGAGAGAGAAAAAGATGTCGCGATTTCGCGACATGTTTCATTTTCGCGGTCCAAAGCGAAGAGAAAGAGGAGAGAGAAAAATATGTCGTGATTTCGCGACATGTTTCATTTTCGCGGTCCAAAGCGAAGAGAAAGAGGAGAGAGAAAAAGATGTCGCGATTTCGCGACATGTTTCATTTTCGCGGTCCAAAGCGAAGAGAAAGAGGAGAGAGAAAAATATGTCACGATTTCGTGACATGTTTCATTTTCGCGGTCCAAAGCGAAGAGAACGAGGAGAGAGAAAAAGATGTCACGATTTCGTGACATGTTTCATTTTCGCGATCCAAAGCGAAGAGAGTTTGTACGGATGAAAAAGTGTCATGATTTCATGACATGTTGCAGGAGAAAGAGTCCGAGAGAAAAAGTGTCACGATTTCACGACATGTCGGGTTTTCGCGACCCGAAGGCAGGAGAGAGAGTCCAGAAGAAAAAGTGTCACGATATCGCGACATGTCGGGTTTTCATGAACCGAAGGCAAGAGAAAGAGCGAAGGAGAGAAAGTGTCACGATATCGTGACATGTTATGTTTTCGTGGGTACAAGACGAGAAGAGGTCAAAGAGGTAGAAGTGTCACGATTTCGTGATAGGTCACTTCGACATGAGCTAAGAAGAGAAACCAGTTGAAAGAAGGTATGTGATAGTTAACTGAAGTCGGTACGATAGTTACAAGTGTAGTTACAGAAGGAGTCGATACGACAGTTACAGGTGCAGTTACAGAAGAGGTCGATACGACAGTTTTAGGTGCAGTTACAGGAGAAGTCGGTACGACAGTTACAGGTGCAGTTACAGGAGAAGTTACAACAGTTACAGGTGCAGTTACAGAGAAAAGGTTATAAAAGGAGATCTGCGTGAAGAATTAGAGTGCTGAAAAAAGGTTGAAGAGTGCATGTCGTAAGAGAGTGTTAAGGAGAGCCGAGAGAGCAATAGACCAGATAGGGTCTTGTATAAGCGAAGACATTTTTATGTCAAACATATAGTTTCAGAATTGCAGTCTGAGTGGGTGCTTGGAATCAGGGGTTGGTGCTCCTTTCTGTTGGTGCAGATAAACCAGGGGTTGGTGCTCCTTCCAGTGGGTGCTGGTAAATTGTTTGTAAAATTGTTATTTTGCAAAGACTGGATTTGGACGGGAGTCCAAGCAGTCATTTTTGAGGAGTAGCCAAATTGGTGAACCTCGTTACATCGTGTGTTGTGGAATGCTCTTTTGGTATATGTGCTTTATCTGATCTTAAGTTTTCATTGTTTTGGCATTAAGAGTTGTAGATTTGAATTTTAAATAGCTACACTGATTCACCCCCCCTCTCAGTGTCATTGTGAAACTATCAATTGGTATCAGAGCCAAGTTCTTGAACAAGCTTAATCGGCTAAGGTGATCTTGGAAGTAAGACAATGGCAGGTGGTGAAGGATTCTCATCAAACAAAGCACCGTTATTTGATGGAACTAATTACGCATTTTGGAGACTCAGAATGCAGACATATCTATGCGCTTTGGGATACGACATTTGGGAGTCAGTAGACAGTGGATACTCAATATCCGTCACTCCTCCGACCGATGCCGTCGGTAAGAAACTATTTGAGAATAACTCTAAAGCAAAGAATGCTATAATGTGTGGTTTAGTGGACAACGAACTAATAAATATTATGAGTTGTAAAACTGCAAAAGACATGTGGGATAAACTAAGGAGCATTCATGAAGGAGACGACAAGATCAAGGAGGCTAAGTTACAAATGCATCGAGCCCAGTTCGAAGCATTACAAATGAATGACGATGAGAACATAGAGGCCTATATGTTGAGAGTCAATGGAATCATTAATGCGATCAGAGGACTCGACGAAGAAATGGAAGATGCGGTCATCGTGAAAAAGGTACTAAGAACTCTTCACAAAAGATTTAATTCTAAAGTTTCTGCTATAGAAGAAGCTAAAGATCTAAATAATTTTAGCATGGACGAGATGCATGGTTCTTTGACTGCATACGAAATGAGAATAGGACAAACTAAGCCCATAGACAGAGAAGCTGCTTTTAAAGCACACAAAAATATAAAAGCTAAACAAGAATCTGAGGATGAAGAGACATCGGATGAAACGAAAGCTAACTTTGTTCGAAAACTTATAAAGGGAAAAGGAAAATATAGAGGAAAGTTACCGTTTAAGTGCTTCAATTGTGGAGGCGTCGGTCACTTTGCAGCTAAATGTCCAATGAATGAGAAAACCAAAAGTGATGAAGGGTCACACCAAGAAAGAAGTGACTGGAAGAAGAAACCAAATTTTAGAAAAAGCAACTTCAAAAAGAAAAGTTTCATATCCAAGAATGTCAGCTCTTCTGAAGATAGCTCAGGTGAGGATTCTGAAGAAGAAACAGGTGAAGCTCTGTTCATGGCATTTGAAGAAGAAAAAACAGAAGAAAAATAGGAAGGTAATAAAAACATTAAGGATGAGGCTGAAGTATATCTGGAAGGAGAGTTGGTTGCTGCACTTAAAGAGTTGAGTACAGAAAGGAAAAAGAATAAAAAGGTCTCAAGAAAGCTTGAGGATGCGAATGACATAATAAACAGTTTGAAAGTACAGACAGAAGAATTTAAGAAAATGTCCGAAGAACTCGAAGTACAATTAACCATGAAAATAGATGAGTGCAACAAACTGGAAGAAGAGATTGTTGTTTTAAAAATGTGGCTAGAAGAAAAGAATCAAAAATTGAGTTGCTATCACAAACTTGAAGGAAGTTCTACGAAGCTTGAAAAGATTATAAATAGTCAGAGGACTACAGGCATCAAATTTGGCTTGGGCTTTGTCGAAGGAGAATCGTCAAGTGGATCAAAGGCCATAACTAAAGAACCAGTAAAGAAAGAAGATAAGGTCAAGGTTGATCAAGGAAAAATGAATCATGCAAAAGAAAGCAACAATGCCAGGCACGAGAAGACTACTGACAATGAGGGATTCACAAACGTCACACATCAAAGGAGAAGAAAATTTGTGGCTCCTACTACAAAATGGCAAAGACCAACTCCCAGGTTCAATCATTCCTTTTCTGGTTATTGTTTTAAATGCAATGCTTACGGTCATAAGATTTCAGACTGCATTTATAATATAGGACAAAGAAATTTCACGAGTAGAAATGTCTTTTCACCCTTGATGGATTATGCAGTAGAATGCTATAACTGTCATAACTTTGGACACATTGCAAGATACTGTAGAAGCACATATGCAGCAAATAAATATCAGGGAAGAAGATCTCAACCAAACAGTTTAAGGCAAAACAAAAAATTCCTAGAAAAACATGCACAAGCTACTGACAAAGAAAAGTCTAAACAAGTGACCAAAACTGTAGTCAAACCAGAGTGGAAAGAAAAGGAGCGACCCAAGGAAGAAAAGGAATCCTTGATTGTACAGACAACATTCAAAGCACAGAACAAATCTGCACCATGGATATTGGATAGTGGATGCTCCTAGTCACATGACAGGAGATAAACAAAAATTTGAAAAGTTACAAAAATATGAAGGGGGCTCTGTAAAGTTTGGAAATAATGATGGAGCCAAGATAGTTGGCAAAGGATCAGTCAAGATAAGTGATGGAAAGATCAATTCCAAAGAAGTTCTGTTTGTGATTGGTTTGAAGCACAAGCGCCCGGGGGGCGCGGGGGGGGGGGGGGGGGGGGGGGGGGGGGGGGGGGGGGGGGGGGGGGGAGGGGAGGGCCCGGGGGGGGGGGGGGGGGCGGGGGGGGGGGGGGCGGGCGCCCCCTATATATCTCCCCGCGGGGGGGGGGGGGGGGGGGGGGGGGGGGGGGGGGGGGGGGGAGATGGGGGGGGGGCCCCGGGGGGCGGTCCCTTCGGCTTTGCCAATCTGGTAAAAATAAGCTCAAATAGGGTAGTAAGAGATATACCCACCATTGGCAAACCATTAAATAGCATTTGTGCTTCATGCCAAAAGGGGAAGCAAACTAGAGCCACATTTAAATCAAAGGAATACTTCACCAGCAAACCTTTAGAACTAATACATACTGATTTGTGTGGACCCATGAGAACACAAAGCATAAATGGTGACAAATACTTTATGTTGTGCATAGATGACTACTCCAGGATGACATGGGTACTATTTTTAAAGCATAAATCAGATGCCTTTGAGATGTTCAAGATTTTCAAAAAATAGGTTGAGAATCAAACAGGAAAAAGAATTAAATGCTTAAGATCAGACAGAGGAGGAGAGTTTATCTCAGAGGAGTTTGTAGAGTACTATCAAAAATATGGGATTAGAAGACAGTTTTCAGCAGCAAGGACACCTCAGTAGAATGGTGTTGTAGAAAGGAAGAACAGGACTGTGCAAGAAATGGCATGAACTATGTTGACTGAGAGCAAAATAGCAGACATATTTTGGAAAGAGGCAGTCCATACTGCGGTATACATCCAAAATAGGTGCATGTTGAGGACACATGAAAGCAAAACTCCGTATGAGCTATGGTTCGGTAAAAAGGCAACAACAAGATACTTTAAAGTTTTTGGCAGCAAATGTTACATCAAAAGAACTGAAGATAATCTTGGTAAGTTTGAAGATAGAGCTGATGAAGGTATCTTTCTTGGCTATTCGACAAAAAGTAAAGCCTATACATGCTACAACAAGAGGCTAAAGAAAATTGTGGAGAGTGCTGATGTAAAAGTTGATGAAGGTAGAGAACGAGAAATTAGTTGTGAAGAAAACTACCCAATCTATGAAGAGGTTATTGAAGCAGATGAGGAAGAGGAAATGGAAAAGAAACAGAAAATGGACTCAGGTGATTTAAGTAGTGTTTCAGAAGATGAAGAAAACAAGAAAATCAAAATAGGCAGCTTGCAGAAAAATCATCCTAGAGAGCAAATAATTGGAGATCCCACAATTGGTGTTCAAACAAGAAGAAGAGTAGTAAGTAACTACTCTCTCTTATCCAGCATCGAGCCCAAAAATGTTGCTGAAGCAAGCAAAGATGAAAGTTGGATGATGGCAATAAATGAAGAATTAGATCAGATTGAGAAAAACAAAACCTGGGAGTTAGTACCTAGACCTGCAAATAAAAATATAATCGGTACTAAATGGGTTTTTCGAAACAAATTGAATGAAGATGGATAGATAGTCAGGAATAAAGCAAGATTGGTCTGTAAAGGCTATGCACAAGTTGAAGGTATCGACTTTGAAGAAACCTTTGCACCGGTGGCTAGACTTGAAGCGATTAGAATGTTTCTGGCTTTAGCAGTTCACAAGAATTTCAAAGTTTATCAGATGGACGTGAAATCAGCATTTTTGAATGGAAAACTTGAAGAAGAGGTCTATATTGAGCAGCCAGATGGCTTCCAACTGGGTGATAATCCTAACTTCGTCTGCAAGTTAAAAAAGGCACTGTATGGTTTGAAACAGGCACCCAGAGCATGGTATGCAAGGCTCGACAACTATCTTACTGAACAAGGGTTCAAAAAGGGTATGGTGGACAGTAATTTGTATGTCAAAATAGAGAATGGCCATCTTATTGTCCTTGTTGTATATGTAGATGATATCATTTTTGGTAGCAACAATGATGAGTCATGTAAAGATTTAGCAAATAAGATGCAGAAAGAATTTGAAATGTCTATGATTGGTGAACTTGCGTATTTCCTCGAACTGCAAGTTAATCAAAATGAGAAGGGAATATTTATTTCTCAAATTAAATATGTGAAGGAGATGCTAAAGAAATTCACAATGGAGGATTGTAAGCCTGTTAGCACTCCCATGACGACAGGTTGCAAGTTGAGCAAGGATGACAAATCTCCAGATGTTGATCAAACCATGTACAGATCTATGATTGGGAGCTTACTGTATTTGATAGCTACCAGACCAGATATCTTACAGGCAGTTTGCATGGTCGCACGATTTCAGGCTAGTCCCAAGGAAACTCATGTGACAGCTGTGAAGAGGATTCTTTGGGTACCTCAAGGGTACTATGGAGTATGGATTGTGGTATCCGAAAGGTAAGGATTTCACCCTTATTGCGTATTCAGATGCAGATTGGGCAGGATGTGTCGATGACAGAAAGAGTACCAGTGGAGGTGCTTTCTATCTTGGAGACAAGTTGGTCGCATGGCACAATAAGAAACAAGAATCGGTCTCCTTATCCACAGCGAGAGGCAGAATATATTGCAGCATCAACGTGTTGTACGCAGGTTTTATGGATGAAACAAACCCTGAAAGATCTTGGCATTAACTTCAAAGAGCCAATTTCAGTTAAGTGTGATAACACCAGTGCTATTAACATCTCAAAGAATCCGGTTATGCATTCTCGCACAAAACATATTGCTATCCGATATCACTTTCTGAAGGAGAAAGTTGTGGAAGGTGAGGTTAAGTTGGATTTTGTCCCAACTACAGAGCAAGTAGCGGATATCTTCACAAAACCGTTGCCCAAAGAAATTTTTGAGTACCTTCGCAATAAGTTGGGAGTGGTCACGCTTCCCAAGCATTGACTAGCAATCGGGACCACATTCTCAGGGGGAGCAATTACATATTTCCTTATCTTTTTGCTCATGTTTGTAATTTTTGCTAACTGTAATAATTTGTGCCTGAGAATGTTGTGCATGGACTCAGGGGGAGTCTGCAGCAGCCCTTTGGTATTATTGACAAAGGGGGAGAAGATTTACAGGATTTACAGGAGATTCCATGAGTGTTGCCAACAATTCCAAAGGGGGAGATTGTTGAGCAAGTTGCAGCAAAAGTATTGTCATTGTTGTCAACACAGTCAGACAGATCAGTTGATGAAGTGTACAGGCAGTCAGACAGATCAGTTGATGAAGTCTACAGGAGTTAAGAGGTTCTTCAGAGTATGTACAGTGATTTTCCAAAAGATAGAAGTGGCCCATTTGAGAAAAATCAAAAGAAAATCACAAGGAAGAAAATTGTCGCGATATCGCGACATGTTGAGCAATAAAGAAAAACTGTCGCGATATCGCGACATGTTTGGAGAGAAAGAGCAAGAAAGCAAAACTGTCGCGATATCGCGACATGTTTGGAGAAAAATAGCAGAAAGCAAAACTGTCGTGATATCACGACATGTTTGGAGAGAAGGAGCAAGAAAGCAAACGTCAGATATCGCGACATGTTTGGAGAAAAAGAGCCGAAAGAAAAACCGATATAAAGACATAGAGAAGGAGAAAATGTGACATGTTCGGGGAGAAGGCGCAAGCAAGAAAAACTATCACGATTTCGTGACATGTTGGAAGAAAAAAGACAAGTAGAAAAAGTGTCACGATTTCGCGACATATTGCAAGAGAAATTGTACGGAAGAAAAAGATGTCACGATTTCGTGACATGTTTCATTTTTGTGGTCCAAAGCGAAGAGAAAGAGGAGAGAGAAAAAGATGTCACGATTTCGTGACATGTTTCATTTTCGGGTCCAAAGCGAAGAGAAAGAGGAGAGAGAAAAAGATGTCACGATTTCGTGACATGTTTCATTTTCGCGGTCCAAAGCGAAGAGAAAGAGGAGAGAGAAAATATGTCGAATTTTGCGACATGTTTCATTTTCGTGGTCCAAAGCGAAGAGAAAGAGGAGAGAGAAAAAGATGTCACGATTTCGCGACATGTTTCATTTTCGTGATCCAAAGCGAAGAGAAATAGGAGAGAGAAAAAGATGTCACGATTTTGTGACATGTTTCATGAGAGAGAGTTTGTATGGACGAAAAAGTGTCACGATTTCGTGACATGTTGCAGGAGAAAGATTCCGAGAGAAAAAGTGTCACGATTTCGTGACATGTCGGGTTTTCGCGACCCGAAGGCAGGAGAGAGAGTCCAGAAGAAAAAGTGTCACGATATCGCGACATGTCGGGTTTTCATGAACCGAAGGCAAGAGAAAGAGCGAAGGAGAGAAAGTGTCACGATATCGCGACATGTGTTTTTGCGGGTACAAGACGAGAAGAGGTCAAAGAGGCAGAAGTGTCACGATTTCGTGACAGGTCACTTCGACACGAGCTAAGAAGAGAAACCAGCTGAAAGAAGGTATGTGACAGTTAACTGAAGTCGGTACGACAGTTACAGGTGCAGTTATAGAAGGAGTCGATACGACAGTTACAGGTGCAGTTACAGAAGAGGTCGATACGACAGTTTCAGGTGCAGTTATAGGAGAAGTCGGTACGACAGTTACAGGTGCAGTTACAGGAGAAGTTACAATAGTTACAGGTGCAGTTACAGAGAAAAGGTTATAAAAGGAGATCTGCGTGAAGAATTAGAGTGCTGAAAAAGGCTGAAGAGTGCATGTCGTAAGAGAGTGTTAAGGAGAGCCGAGAGAGCAATAGACCAGATAGGGTCTTGTATAAGCGAAGACATTTTTATGTCAAACATATAGTTTCAGAATTGCAGTCTGAGTGGGTGCTTGGAATCAGGGGTTGGTGCTCCTTTCTGTTGGTGCAGATAAACCAGGGGTTGGTGCTCCTTCCAGTGGGTGCTAGTAAATTGTTTGTAAAATTGTTATTTTGCAAAGACTAGATTTGGACGGGAGTCCAAGCAGTCATTTTTGAGGAGTAGCCAAATTGGTGAACCTCGTTACATCGTGTGTTGTGGAATGCTCTTTTGGTATATGTGCTTTATCTGATCTTAAGTTTTCATTGTTTCGGCATTAAGAGTTGTAGATTTGAATTTTAAATAGCTACACTGATTCACCCCCCCTCTCAGTGTCATTGTGAAACTATCAAAATCAAGGACAAACCTCCTAATAAAGTTAATCTTTCCAAAGAATGATCTAACTCCCTTAAGATTTTTAGAAGGGATAATTTTAGCAATTGCTTCTATTCTCTGCAGATCAATGCTAATCCCATCCTTTGAAATAATATGGCCAATAAGTTTACCTTGAGTGGACCCAAACACACATTTCCTAGGATTCAATGATATGTCAAACTCCTTGCACCTATAAAACACTTGAGTTAGATGTGCAAAATGATCTTCAAGATTTTTGAAAAAAACTGTAATGTCATCAAGATATACTACCACTATCTTGAACATCAACCCCTTAAATGCAACATCCATTGCTCTCTAAAAAATTTCCCCTACATTCATCACTCCAAAGGACATCCTGAGATATTTAAATGTTCCCCATGGTGTGGTGAAAGTTTTTTTGTGTCTATCTTCTAGATTCACTACAATTTTATTATAACCTAAAAATGCATCCAATAAAGACATTCTTGATGACCCAACCACTACTTGAAGCAATTACTCCATATTTGAAAGTGGATAGTTTTCTTTGAGTGAGCTTTTATTTAGATTCTTGAAATCTACACAAAGCCTTATTTTACCATTCTTTTTTGTAACTAGAACTAGGTTTTCTAACCAAGAAGAAAATTTCACCTTCCTAATTATCTTAGTATCCAGTAACTTCTATACTTCTTTCTACATAATTGGATGCAAGGTGGGATTGAACTTTCTTTGCTTCTACCTGAAAGGATTGGTATCCTTCTGAAGGGGTATTATGTGAGTCATCACCTTTGTGTTAAAGGTTTTCATATCCTCATAACTCCAAGCAAAAGTATCAATTTTATTTTTCAAAAAGTTGATATACTGTTGTTTTTCTTTTCCTGACATAGCTTTATTGATCCTAATAATCTTGGGCTCTTCCTATGTTTCGATATTAACTTCATCTACCTCAGATTCCTGAACCAGAGATCTATATACTCTATCAAAGTCATCAAACAATCTCTCTAAAGATACCAACCCCCTAAGGATCTTGTTGGTCTTTATTTGTATGACTTTTTTAGGTTCTCCATTAACCTCCTTCAATTTTTCTTCATCACAAATAACATCAAAAATTTCATTTTGCATAGTCATAAAATCATTAATGTGTATATCATTATGAAAACCCTACAAATATACCACATTTTTAGGGAAAAATGGCTTATAAACAGATATGGTTGGAAACATATCCATAAACCAAGTGTTTATTTCAATGCTATCTACTCTAGAAGCATTAATTTCTAATAGATTTGCATTATGATTATGTGCTTTAGAAATAAATTGTAAATAAAAAGCCAAAAATCTATCTATTTCATCCAACACTAATTATTTATATTGTTATAATCTAGGGTGCTTTGTTTTATATTTCCGTTTGATCTGTTGAATTATTAGCTCAACATCCCCACTAACTTTGAGGTAATTAATACCCAATTCCTTGGCTTTACTTAGTCCTAGTAATAAAGCTTCATACTTTGCAACAGTACTCCAACTCCTGCTCCTGCTCAAGATTTTACCCCATAAAAGGTCATAGTCCATAACTTTGAAGTTAAAATTTTATCAATTTCTACATCCATTTCAACCTTTAATTTTGGATCCATATTCTCAGCATCAAGTACTTCCAATAAGAAAGGAGAGTGCCAAACAGAGTAAACACCCATATCCTTTTCCTTAATAGAATTCATTACGTTAACCATGTTATCATTAAGATCTCTAAATTCAACTAAATACTTGTTAAAGGGTTCTCTTTTCAAGATGATTTTTTCCTTACCCTACATTGGGATAGTGGCATATGACCAATCCAACTTAATAGTACCACCTAGCTGTGTTACCCAATACCTAGAGAGTAATATGGAAAAGAAAGGGTCCACGTCTACAAATACAACATCCATTACCACACCTTTCTTAGGATATTGTTCAAGATGGACAAGAAGTCCAATGATAATACCTACACAAGGTACTCTCCTGTTATCCATTACAGAAGTAGGGGGTGCCCTTTCTGATAAATCAAGCCTAACTGATCAACTACATATTTTGACATCACATTCATAGAAGCACCACTATCAAGCATGCAGTTATGAATAACATATTGGTTTCCATAACCTGGTGTATGCCTTAGTGATATATAAAAAGCTTTAACTAGATATGGGGCTCTAACTGCATTATTCTCAAGGCCTATGGGATTTTGAGGTTGTCCTCCTGATTGATTAGTTAATTTGAAGGCTCTACATACCTAATATTGGTACTTTGGAATAGTCATTAATTCTCCAAAAGTGATGTTGACCTTTTGCTTGGCAACCTCTACACCCAAGTCAAACTGATCTCTCTTATCATCAATTATTTTTCTATATTTTTTATTAGCCAAGTCATTTTTTTGCTTTTGGATAATTTCCTCTACATCAAGCTCCTCATGAATCATTTGTAGCTTCATCTGATTTACATTTTTCTATGAAATTTCTCTTGTATCTTTCTCCTTTTGTGTAGACCCTTCATCAATTTTGCCCTCTATTATTCTGTTCCTAATATTGATAGCATGTATTCTTTCTAAAGACTCAACCTCTTCTGTTGTAGGTATAAGCTTCTTTTATTTCATTCTATCAAATATGGTATTAGGAGGCTCACTTGAGGTTGATGTCCTTCCAAAGACTAAGGCTCTTTGTTCAATATTATTGGTACATAAGTCCATATCTCTCTCAAATTATTTTTCTTTGACCTCATCCTCCTGAGTCTAGCATACATAAATTCTAATATCTTTATCTTCAAATTCAGCATTTAAATCAACATTAGAATTCAGACTTAGATAAATACCATAATCAATAGGGTTATATGGTGCATCACAGGAAAATCAATAAAAGGGATGATATGATACTATATTGTTAGATGGTATTGGGTTTGGAACAGAATTTATATCTCGGTCTATTTCTTTATTTTTCCAATTTCCATTTTGATTCTTGTTTTCCTCTTCATTTCCATTGTTATTCCAGTTTCTATTGAAATTCATTTTGAATGGAGGCTTGTTATCTTCTTGTTGTCTATTATTACCTTGTGAATTTTTTGCAATGTTGTCCTTCCCTTTTTTGATCCTGGCCAATTTGTTATTTAAAGGAGTAAACATCTCACTCAACTGGTTGGCTATTTTTTTCATAGGATCCTAATATGTTTTCTTAGGGATAGAGAACTCAACCTTCTTAGGCTTTCTTTCAGGTTGATTGGGCTCCAGAGAGTATGTTTTCATCTTACCACTATCAATCATATGTTTCTTTATTTTAATAGTTTTTTCCATAAATATATCAATGGTGGTTGCTACTTGTTGCCTTATCTCATAACTGAAATCTCAAGGGAAAGCATTTTTATAGAAACAAATAGATTGATCATTATTTGGTCTTAATGTTATAGGAATCTTATTTTTTGTCTTAAAGAATCTTCTATTGAAATCTTCCACTAATTCATTTTCTTTCTTTTTATGGTAGCTAACTCTATCAGCAAGGACTATTCATTCTTCCTCTCTCCGTGTTTTTCTAAGAAAAGTGTGCTCTAGCTCTTGATAATAATGAATAGTACCAACCCCAAGGCTATTAAACCATTCTTGAGCATCTTTCTCTAAAGTTTAAAAGAAAAATATAAGGGCAACATCTTCATCATCTACCTCAAGACTATCCATGGAATACAAAAAATATTTAATATGATCTTCACCGATGATAGCATTGTTTCCTTGAAATTTAGTTGAGTACTTATGAGCTTTACCAGGGAGAGGATTCATATTTGCAGGTAAAACAAAAGCTTTATAGCTATTGGTTCTCCACTGATTGATATTTTAATTGGCATTGACATTTGGATTAACACTTTGATTTACATTAGGAGTTGTCATACTCACTATAGGTTGATTCACTATAGGTACTTGGTTTACAATAGGAGAAGACTAATTTAAACCAATATTTGGACTAGAAATAGAAATAACATGAATTGGAATTGAAGTTTTTCCATGAAATTGGAAGAATACATTAGGATTTGGCACTCCAGCAAGCACATATTTGCCACTTCTTATAGATTCTAGATCCAGCTCCTTCTTTCTTGATTTTTTAAAATTTGAGTTCATTCGAATTTTCCAACAGACATGTGCAAAGAAAGAGCAAGATATTCAACAATACTTAGGCCAAGATTGCTCAACTTGATATTCACTAAAATATCATAAATTTTAGTCTAGGAAAGACTGAGAAAAACATAAAATAGTACTAACTCTTCCCCGGTAACAGTGCCAAAAACTATTGTCTGACTATTTGCTGGTAAAAAGTTTTAAAATTTCATTGGGAAGTGAACTTCAAAAATAGCTTGCATATAGCACAAGAGTTCATTCCTTGGAAACGATGTCAAAAATTATTTGCTGGTAAAAAGTTTCAAAATATCGTTGGGAAGTAAACTTCAAAAATTAACTTACATATAGCATAAAAGTTCATTCATAGACAACGGTAGCAAAAACTGATGTGATTTTTTGTGTGCTTAATAATTTGGGTTGTCATGTCATAAGAAAATCATTGATTCATAATCAACACTATGAACTCTAGTGGATCCACCTCTTTGACTCAGGAAAATATTATCACAAGACTCTAGATAGATCGAGTAAGGTAAGGAAACCCTAGAGGTGAGCCTAAAATATTTCTTATATGCTCATGCTCGTCTAGATTAACAAAAATAAAATAAAACTACAACATAAAATTTGATCAAGCTTCGAAGTAACTCCCAGCTAGCGCTTCAAGCAGTAGACCGGTGCCTTATCCATTGGGTAATTGTAGCCACACTTAAAATATGGTGAGGAGAGAAGGAGGAGGAGATAAATACTGAGCCTCAATCAAATAATGTAACAAAAATTATTGAACATGTCAGTGAAATAATATGTCATTTACACATATAAATGATGTAACATGTAAATAGGAAAACACATAAAACTACACATAGAACTACTGAAAAGAGGAAATAGGATCATATTAATCAATAGATCATTACAATGGAGTCTGATCAGAATAACCATATCTCACTAAGCAAGTACAAACAAGTTCTCCATTCAAATAATGCAACAAAGAACTACAACTCTTCATTCAAATGATGTAACAAAGAGCCTCCTGGCTTCGGTCTCAATCATTGGAAATGATCTCAAGAAACTGGACACCTCCTTAGCAAAAAGTTACACATTAATGGGGAAGAAAAAGGGGTGACTAGACAAGACACGTAAAGAAAAATACAACTAACAAGGATGGGCAATCTGGTATACCTCTTGTAGAATTTTACTATGTTAAAACTTGATCTCTTTTTTTGTTGTAGGAACTCTCTCATATCGCCTACGAATTGGTTCACATTCAAAGCTCGATGATGGACCATAATTACAAAAACTACAACTATTTAGATGATGGCTCATAATTGCAATTGTCATTTATTAAAAACAGGCGATGGTCCATAAATAGTGCAACTGCCTCTATTTTTTATCCACCATATTAATTGCATTTATAGTGGCTCTCATTCGTGGCCTGGTAGTGGTCTCAAAGATACCTCCATATTTACCTGTTACAATTTCTATGGAAGTTGGCCAAAAATGACTTGAAAAAATTTATTGATCTTCAGCTCCTTTCTCTCTTTTCTTATACAATTTACCTTAGCCAATAAAAAATTACAACTTTTATTTCAAAACTTTAATAATAATAATAAAACTAATAATAATACGGAAAGTCCTGGCCCCCAGGGGATACGGGGAACGGTTTTCCTTAACATAAGGTTTAGACCCAAGGGGGATAGCTCAATAATTTAGGCTTTGGCTCTTATTTGGGAGGTCCAAGGTTCAAATCGTGGCGTGGACAAGTGTGTGAGGGGGTGGCTGTGTGGTGGTTGTGTGTTAAATTCCCACTTGATAAGCATAGCTCTCAGCTTTATGAGGGCTCCATGGTTGGGGGGAGCCTACCCAGCCCTGTGTGTTTGTCGTAGTGGTTTCTCACACTAACCAAATCAAAAAATAATAATATTATTATTATTGTTATTATTATAATTATATGTTATTAACATTTTATTATTATTATTATATAATTTTTTATAATAATATGCCCTCCACGTTTGTGTGGGGGGCCCCCTTTTTATTTAATAAAATAAAAACCCAAAAATTTCCCCCAAGAATGCATGGGGTCCTTTTAATTAATATAAAAAAAACATGCCCCCATGTTTGCGTGGAGTCCCTTTTAATTATATATATATATATATATATATATATATATATATATATATATATATATATATATTTATTTATTTATTTATTTATATATATATAACCTCCCCCCACATTTGTGCAGGGGGATCCTTTTTTATTTTTATTTTTTAATTTATAATTTATGACCCCCATGTGGACGTGGAAGGCCACCATACAACATGGGCCCAAAGGGATGCCCACCCATGAAACCAAAAAGAAAAATTTCTTGCTCAAGTCTGCCTGCTCATGCATTACCACATGGCGCTCTGCAATTGGTATGCTTGAAGACTCCCGATGCACACACCATTGGATTGTGTGCTCTCACGCGGATCCTCGATCTACTTTTTGGACTTTGACCACTTCAATTTTTGTGCACGTGGACCCTCAAATTTTACGCATCCCAACGTGTACCATCGGATCTCATTTGTTAGATGTGTACCATCAGATTCCGTGCATCAAATGCGTACTGTCAAATATTTTTTTCCAAGAGTGTGTACCATTTTTTTAGAATTGCATGCATACCATCAAATGCATTTTGACCTATTGCATATTTTTTTCTCATGTGTGTGCCATTGGATGGTGCACTCCATGTGTGTGCGTCGTGTGATGCAAAAATTAGACTTGATTTTTTTATATTTTTTTTTTCACCATGTATGCTTTGTGAAAATTGCACATGGGTGGGAAGGGGGAATTAAATAAATGAAGGGGAATGGGTTTTAGATAGGGGAAAAGGGGGTCCCCTTTTTTATATTGTATTTTTTATTATTTAGGAAAAAGGAGGGATGGGGGAACATGGAAGAGGGGAACAAGGTAGTTAGGAAGGGAACAAGAGGGGGGATGGGATGCCCCTTATTTTATCTTTTATTTTTTATTTAATTATATATATATAATTTAGTTAAATATTAAATTAAATATATAAATAAATTTAATTATTTTTTTTTATTTGGTTAGTGTGAGAAACCCCTACGACCAACGCACAAGGCTGGGTAGGGTCTCCCAACTAGGATTCCTCCTAAATCTGAGAGCTATGTTTATAAATAGGGAATTTAACACACACACACCCACCCCCTCACACACTCGCCCATGTTGTGGTTTGAACCTTGGACCTCCCGAATAAGAGCCAAAGCTCGAACCGTTATGTTGTCCTACTGGGACAATTTAATTAAATTTAATTCAATATTTAATTAAACTATATACATATAAAAATGAAAAAAAATTAATTAAATATTTAAGACCTTTGGAGGTCAAAAATAATTAATTAAACTTTATTTAGGCCCAAAAATGTTGACATAAGACCAAAACAAAGACCCGACTTTGGAAATGCAAAAATTTCAAAAATGCTCTCGAGTGAGATAGGACTCGAAAAGATAAAAAAATTGCAGTAATTGGAAAGGGATCGAAATTTAGTAAATGGAGATTGACCAAGGAATTATTGCAAATTTTGAAAGGACTCACAAGACACCAAAATTTTAAAAATTAGGGGTAAACTCAAGTTGGATTTTGAGGATCCAACCAGGTATTTGGTAAACACCCAATCTTGCAGGAATATAAGGATGTATTTTCTAAATATTTGTCTGGTTTGTTGTCAAGAAGAGAATTTGACTTCACTAATGTTTGGAACCGAACCAATACATAGAAGCCCTTATAGGATGAATCCTATAGAAATGCAAGAATTAAATATACAACTCTAGGGGTTGTTAGAGAAGGAGTCGATAAAACCTAGTGTGTCATCATAGGGTGCACCTGTCCTTTTTGTAAAAAAATAAGGATGGATCGCTACGGTTGTGTATCGACTATAGAATGTTGAAAAAAGCAACCATCAAAAATAAGTACCCCTTGCCTAGAATAGAAGATCTATTTGACCAATTGAAAGGGACAACCATATTCTCCAAAATTGACTTAAAGTCAAGATATCATCAATTGATAATTTGTGAGGAAGATACTCACAAAACTACCTTCAAGACTCGATATGGGCACTATGAGTTTACAGTGCTACCATTTGGATTATCTAATGCACCAGCAACCTTTATGAATCTAATGAATAGTGTGTTCAGAAGATAGTTAGATCAGTTTATCTTGATTTTTTTAGATGGCATTCTGATATATTCCAAGAAAAAGGAAGAACATAATAAGCACATAAGGATAGTGCTTGAGTTGTTAAGAGAAAACCAAATTTATGGTAACCTCTTGAAATGTGACTTTTATGTCCCTAAGGTACAATATCTTGGGCATATTATTTTTGCTAATGAAATAGCAGTAGATCCAAAAAATAATGAGGTCATTATGAGTTGGTCGTGGCCCACCAATGTGACTAAAGTACGAAGTTTTATGGGCATTATAGGCTACTTTAGATGTTTTGTGAAAAATTACTCCAAGATTGCCTACTCGATCACCAATATTCAAAGGAAATGAAAAGAATTTTAATGGACAGGTAAGTGTGAGATAGCCTTTGAGTTATTAAAACATAAGCTCACTATCGCATCCATTCTAAAAATTCTAGATCCATAGGGAATGTTTTTAGTATGCACAAATGTATCAATGGAAGGATTGGGAGGAGTCCTTTCCCAAGAGGAATCAATGGTAGCATATGAGTTATGCTACACATGACTTGGAACTAGTAGTAGTTGTACCTACCCTTAATATGTGGTAACACTATCTATAAAGCCAATCATTTGAGCTTAGAACCAATCATCAGAGTTTGAAGTATATCTTCACTCAACCATTGTTGAATGTAAGATAGAGATGATGGATCGAGTTTCTAGCAGAATGTGACTTTGGGATAGAATACATCAAAGGTAAATAAAATAAAGTGGAAAATACCTTGAGCAAACAAAGGCATTTAATTGCTATAACTCGTAGTCATATGGACTCGATGGACCAAGTCAATAAAATGCAAGCCTAGGATTAGTTTTGCAATGATATTCAAGAAAATATGGCAAGAAATCCTAATAAAAATAAAGACTATAGCAATAAGGATGGACTCTTATGATTTATAGATAGGGTTATCATACCAAAAAATGGTGATTTAAGGAGAATTATTATGCAAGAGGCGCATAAATATCCTTACTCTACTCACCCTAGAGGGGTCAAAATGAAAGAAAACATGAAAAAGACTTTCTATTGGATAGGAATGAAAAAGGACATAAATAAATTTATCTCTAGATATATGGAATATTAGAAGGTAAAGGTTGAACACCGACACCCAACAGGATTTTTATACCCCCATGATATACCTATCTGAAAATGGTAGGTAATATTCATGGATTTAATTGTTGGACTGTCTAAGAATAGATTCCAACATGATGCAATCCTTGTTGCAGTGGACAAACTGACCAAGGTTGCACATTTTATCCTAGAGAGTACAAAAGATAATGCAGTTGTAGTAGTTAATAGATTTATCAAGGAAATATTTAGACTACATAGATTTCCTAAAGTAATTATATCCGATAGGGATTCTAGATTCACATCTGCATTCTAGCAAGCCCTACATCGGGCTACAATTACAAAACTAAATATCACTTTTTCTTACCATCTAGAGATTGATGGTTAAACTAAGAGAGTCAACCAAGTTTTGGAAGACATGCTTTGCATGTATTGTATGGATCAAAAATCTAAATGGGAAGATTTTTTGCACCTGGTTGAATTTACCTATAATAATGGGCATCATGCTTCTTTGGGAATGGCTCCATTTTGAAGTGATGTATAATATAAATACCGAACACCCCTCTCATGGGATAATACAAAATATTGGATTGCCATTAGACTGGATGCGGTTCGAGAGATGGAGGAACAACTAAAAATTATTATATCAAGGCTAAAGAAAGCCTTTGATTATCAAAAAGTTATGTCAATAGAAAGCACAAACCTAGAGAATTATTTGTAGGAAACAGAGTATTTCTCATAGTAAATCCCATGAAGAGTACCATCAAATCAACCAATTTTGATCCTAGATATATTTGACCCTTTGAGAATACTAATAAAATAAGTCCAGTTGCCTATCATCTCGCCTTACCGCCCAACCTATCCAAGATCCATGATACTTTTCCTGTATCCCTACTTAGGAAGTATGTAATTGATCCTAACCATGTATGGAATTTGTCTAACTTGTAGATAAAAGACCCTACAATTATTGAAGTACAATTGATGAAGATTTTGGAGTTCCATTCCAAATAGATGAGGAACCGAACTCTAGAACAATGTAGTCCAATGGGACTGGTACTCAGAAAAGAACGCTACTTGGGAGAAAGTAGTTGATATTCAAAAATATTTTCCATATTTATTTGAATGAATAAATGTAATTTTGGTCTTATTACAAGAACATGATGAAATATAGCACATTGTGTAGTCCAAGGGGGATAGTATGTCATGACCCTCCCCTAGACAACCATTTTTAAATAAAATATTTATGAATTTATGTGTGATCATTAATGATAGATTATGTGATCTTATGAGGTTTTGATGATAAATGATATGGTACTAATAGACTTGTCCTTTTTGCAAGAAAAGACACCTTCGCAAGTGGCCAGAAATTTGATGATATATATAGTCAAATTGACCTGACATGAGTTAGTTATTTTTAGATCTAGCTTACCCTTGCTATTTGATGCATCTTTTCTATACATACATACATACATAAAAATAAAGAAAAAATTTAAGTGCTCAACTTTGGATTAATTGAAATAATGATATATATATACCAATTGTTATTAAATTAACATTTCTATCATGTTTAAAGAAGGAACTAAGTTAAGAAATATTTAATGTTACTTCTTTAAAAAAAGAAAAATAAAGAAAAAAATTAAGTGCTTAACTTTGGATTAATTGAAATAATGATGTAGCTTTAGCTTCAAATTGGAAAATAATCCCAACTAAGCAAAGCGTAATGGTGGACTATTTTGGTCTTTGGGGTTTTGATCGGAGAACGTGTGGAATAGAGAATATTGGGGACATTTGTTTTGAGAAGAAAGAAGGAGCAACAAAGGATCCTTACGTTGGTGAAGCTCTTGTATCTTCTCCAAGATAAGCTTCTTCTAGTAACATAAGGTACTTATTTCTACAAAATATATTTAAGAAAGTGCTTCAGGTCTATGAATTGAAACTAAACATGTGGCTTTTATTTAGTCATTTATATATAGAGAGATTGCTTGAATGGAGTAGAATATCAAGAAACTTACTTTATTATGTCAACTTTGACATTGTAGAAGACTTGGTTCTATTGCTATGAGCACCTGAGAAAGAGAACGTAGCACCCAAGGATAGATAATCTTAAGTTTACCCATTGCCATGTTTTATGATGGGATGTATCTCTGTGTAATCTCCAATAGTCATATTTTGTGAATGTTATCAACATAAGATATTCAGACCAAGGACACTATAGTAAGATATGTTGCTTTTGACCTGAAGTAAAATTTTTGTCCAACAATGTAGATTATGCATGACTGTGTTTTGCAGTGAAGGAGAGCATGATGTGTTTCGGTTAAATTTTTGAAACCTTCGTTGGACCCCACTTTGGAATATTGTAGGGATGAACTATGTGCACATATTGCTCGATTTGCTTGTCTAAGCTGAATACAACACTGGTTGTATTGTGTAATATTTATCCCCATGAATCCATAGAGAAATTATTGGAATCTGAAACCTAAATTTTTATGCAGTTTATTTTAGACTAGATGCCACCAAGTGGCATCAAGAAAGCACCTTCATGTAACATTCATGTGGCGCTCATTGTAGCATAAACATCAATCAAACCCTAGAAGGAGGGATGTTAGGGATTTGAAATCCCACATGTAAGGTGGGATAACATCTGAAGCGCTCAAAATACTCGACTTTGAGTATTTTTTGACTACCTATGGCGGTAGTCGTGGGCCCTTTGTAGGTATGTTGTTTGAACATTGCTCGAACAATGTGGTAGGCACAACAAATAGGAATTGAGCTTTTGGTGGTTTAGTGAATGTTTTGATGTATTATTTAATGTTCTATAACCACCTTGGTAAGAATATAACCTTTTTTTATTAATATACCATGTGAAGTCATGCGTGTATAAGAGTAGTAAAGATACCATTTTATATGTAAAGGGAAATGTTTATCATTTGAACTAGTAACCAATGTTCAATTGGACAAATAAGTATAACTTAGAAAAAATGAAAGATATTTCCTTCAGGAAATATAAAGGAGAATTCAACATATGAATTGGAACTAAGGTTTACATAAAACGGCCATTGGTTTTAACTTTATAATAGTAATGTAAAACTATTTATGAATCACATTCTCTTATAGATTGGATTAAATGACAAGTCACATGATATGGGTCTTTTTACTTAAGTTAGAGTAATAAAGAAGATTAACCTAAAGATGATTACTTCATTAATTGAATTAGCTTTGAAATTAAAATATGATATATCTAATGGTTTAATGGTTATATTAAATCCTTTTTAAAAAAAAGTAAATAGATCCTTTTGGGAAGTAAGAAAAAAGAAATAAAAAAACAGAAAGGGATTTACCTTAAGTTTTGATAGGCTTAGATGTTTAAGAGAAATATGTTTTCTTTTTTATGGATTTTGGAATAATTTATTGATATTTTGTAAACCTTACAAAGGATCTAATTGTACTATTTGTTTATGAAAATATTGGGCTGATTTATTGTAAGGAATTTTAAATTGTTATATACACTACCACTTATGTTGAACTTCATAAACTTTGTAAAATGGAAAAAATGGTATCTTGATAATGGAATTGGGCTTAGACCCAATAATAAGAAAAGGAACTTATGGGGGTTTTGCAAATAATATTTTGTAAGAAATAACCCAAGTAATTGACTCTTGAGTATTAGTTGATTAAATAATAAAATGATTTCATTACGAAGGAATCATGGGGATTTCCTCTCTCTTGTAAAAATGAACTTACAGTGATTGTAGTGATTGTAATAGGAGCACATAAAGAATTAATAATATCCTTAAGATCATATTGACACTATGGCAAAAGGAATATTGTAATCCTTTTTGTAGTTGGACTCATAGACTGACAATGAAAATAAATATGGATATTTTAAGGTTGGGTTTTCTCCTAGAAAGGGTTTCCTAGGATACATGATGTGTCAATTGTGTACCTTTTGTAGAATTGTTATGGAAATGATTATTTAGTTTTTAAATGATTCAATGTGATGCATTATAGATAGGAAGAAATGGATATATTTATTCTACTTAAATGGAAAGTAGCATTGTTAGATGTTTAGTATTTATTTATACACTACAAGAGAGTATGGATTATGCAATTGTGGTTATTTAATTATGAATGAATGATAATAAAATGATAAAGTTATTTCTTGGTTTCCTTGGAGTGTGGGAATTACTCTTTGGGTGGTTTTATTAAAATAATGTCAACCTAGTTAGACCCTAAGGATAGGACTAGGACTAAGGGAGACGTGATGGGATAATCTCTTAGGGTTGCAATGGGCACTTTAGGAAGAGACCACTGAAGTGTG
The DNA here is from genome assembly GCA_028583015.1 of Wollemia nobilis. NCBI lineage: Eukaryota > Viridiplantae > Streptophyta > Pinopsida > Araucariales > Araucariaceae > Wollemia > Wollemia nobilis. Next base: position 4,372,543 of record JAQPPZ010017254.1, on the reverse strand, counting down.
CTTTAAGATAAAGAGAGCTTAGAATTTTATTGTAACTAAATCCTTGTAATGGTATTCTTCAACAGCAACAAGATACCCATGTGATAGGGATATCATACAAATGATAGTCATAGGGACCCGAACAAATGTAGGAGAATTTCTATGGGGGGTGTCATTTGGTGTGGTACTCATTTGGAAACCCTGATTGATTGATGGGTGACTTAATGGGAGATGCCACATAAATGATAATCACCTCCATTAAACTATCCAAAAGATAATTTAATGGTGCACAATAGTTTTACACTAAAATAAATGGGTAAAACTATAAGAAGTTTGCATCTAAATACTAGTTAAGTAATGATGGACATTAGTAGGGGATTTGACGTCCCTTTTATCAAATGAACAAGATAGGTTTAACCTTGCACTATGGTAAAAATGTCCTTCAAAAGAAAGAAATAAAATGGGATGACCACTCAAAGGTGTCCTTTAAGCTATATGGGCAGTGTATAAGGTAAACCTCAGAATATGAAACAGGAGAATTGGCCACTTCTGACCACTCGAGTATGTTACAACATCTGAAACTCGAAAGTGGGTAAAAGCTTATGTGAATTTATCCAAAACATCTTGGTCTGTTTTAGAACATTTAATCAAAAAAAATGGGTAGATTTTATGGTTGTTACAATTATGTTAAGGTGTGTCTTCAAGACTTGAATCCTTAATATTCTACAACTATGGAAAGACTTTATCCTTTCTACTTACCTTGACCTTACAATAGAGTCCAAGTCTAACTCCCTTTTAAAGTAGATAGACTCTAAACCAATTTTATCAAACTGGAAAATTTGATTTTATATGCAGCTAAATAAATTTAACCTGTGTAAGAATCTACTTGCAGTAGCTTTGATACCACTGATGGTTTTTTAAGCCTTAATTCTAATATAAAACTCATAGAATAAATATCATAGGATCAAATATAAGATAGCCAAAATTAGTAATATCAAGATAATTATGCAAGCAAAAATAATATGAAACTTACAAAGTAAACAAGTGATAACACAATTTGTAGAATTTAATTATGCAAAGAACTTGTACATCTTGTTATGGAGCTTAGTGTCCATAATATAGTTTTACAAAATGACCTTTGAGTTTCTTATCATGCCACCTATCTAGGAGACTCTTGATATTTCTTTATCAAATAATGTAATATACTCTAGCAACTACTTAGTCCTATGCATCAGTCATAGGGGTTTATCACACTACCCGAATCCAAAAAAGAATATCAACCTTTTTTACCTTTTGGTGAACTTAATATTTTGAATGACTATTAGAATAATGTAGACCACTACAAAATATGAAATGGGTTATTAAATGATGAATAAATAGGATGTGTTAGTGTTATGAACCGTGCTTTATGATATGTTGTAGAAATGAACGGGATGTTATTTTCTACATATATACACACATAATTGTTTTAAAGCTTTTTACCTTAAATTTATTAGTTCTACTAAAGGGAATCAATTCATTATTAACCTGCACGCTCAATTAATTAATGTGTAATATTGGCCTTTGACCTTTTGATAAACTTAAATTTTTGAATGACTATTAGAATAATGTAGACACCTATGAATTATAAATGTGTTATTAAATGATGAATAAATATGGTATGTTAGTGATATGAACCATGCTTTATGATATTTTTTTTAAATGAATGGGATGTTACTTGCTATGAATTCATAATTTTTCTTTAATATTTAGATATCAATAGACTAGAATTTATTTAGATTGTTTTATGGAATATATTTATCCTATGGTAAGAGTAAGTCTTCTTGTGTTTTGTAGGTGAAAAAGACCATAGCTAATGCAAGATAAAGCAATTGAAAAATACATATGGATTCTATGTCACCACCATTTTTTCTATTATTGCTTGAATTCTAGGAACCAAAATGCATGTGTAGTGGTCTTATGATGAAATTCAAGCATGGATGTGTATGCATGTATCTTATTTTGACAAGGAGAGATTATCTTTAAGAAAAAATAAATGGATAATTATAAAAACTACTAACTCTAAACAATGAACTTAATACCTTCATTTTAATTATAATAACTAGAGAGACTTGGCCAGCCTTAGAGAGATAAAAGGAAAGGTGATATGATTTAACACCAAATAATACTTATTCACCCAACCTAAATTTTTAACATGGAAGTGAATGAAGGGAAGTAAAAGAAAAAAAATAAAGGTTAAGTTTAAACTACCTCACAAATTAATCCCCTCTTTGACATGCAATCATATCTATAGAGAGATAACGAGTCTTCTCAAAAACAAAGAGTGGTAGAATATTCTAAAAGGGAGGAATTATGTCATTGCTTTTCAAAAATGGAATATTGGGTAAACATTACATGATAATTATCAAAAATCATATCATTAAGGAGGTACTAGGAAGGAAGGAGTAATTACCTAGAAAAAGTGAATGCAAAGGAGAGGAGGAGGACCCTTAGGAAGATAGGGAAGAAAAGTAAAATGAGAGGAGAGAAGTGGGAAAAATAATGGGGAGTAAGAAAAAAATGGGAAAAGAAGAGTTATTGTAAAAGGTATAGGAAAGCTAGCAACGAAGTATGCTTAGAGATATGAATATATGGATTAAAAAAAATAAGTATAATAGAATAAATGTTAATGAAAGTAATATATATATATATATTCTTAGTCATGGACTTTGGTATTGTACCCTTATAAAGGGATTTGTAGTTGTATGTTGTCTTGAGATCTAGGGGATGGTTTAGTGATTTTAATTATCCTAAAACCTTGATGTTACATTGGAACATAAATGTGGGTAGCCTATCCCTGAATGATCAACTATCTTCCAAAATTAGCAAGTTGTTAAATGCAATAGTTAATCTTTTGTGTGAAAATGATAATTGTTACTTACAAATCTATTGATTGTATATGCTACTTTTAAACTCATTGGTTACTGAATTTGTTGTTTGACCTAATTGGTATCATTGCTTGCTATTTTATAGGAACTTTATGTGTTATTCAATAGTGGAATGTAATTCATTTGGGCTTCAAACAAGGGGTCAAGTCGAAGGGTAGTATGGGTTACCAAGATGTTGCCATGGATAAAAAAGTGATAGCTTCTCTATGTAAAATGTTAATAGGACAGGAATGAAGGAGTGCCTCCTATAAATGGATTTTGAAGCATGTATGACATCCCCAAGGTGAATAAGTATGATGTTTATTTTTATAGAGGAAGTGTGACTTATCTAAATATGGATATAATCTATATTGTCTGACCTAGTCTATCAAGTTGTTATGAACTCAAATACTAGTACAACTAAGGTGTATGCACTATTATTTCACTAAATTCCATCATGTAAGTTGTGTCATAGTAATTATGACTTCTTGGAGGAGGGATGTGATTCCTAGAGTTGGAAATAGTTAGAATAAGTATTACTTGTCCAAATATGGATGTGATCCATATGTAAAAAAGCAAACAATGAGGATATGACTTGTTATAAGATTTATACTGCATGTGTGCATGTTATAACTACACTATGAAAGTCATACATTGGGTATGTTGCACTATGTTTTCTATTTGTGCCTATATTATACATTATGGTTTCCATATGATTGTGTGGTAGCTTAGTGAGGTCGTGATCCTCATGCACTAATCCCTTCATGAGGATGGTTAAATGTGAAACTTTTCATAAATTGGTGCCTATGATATTATGTGGTGACTCTTGTATGCTCATATGGTTGTACTATAGCTTGTGAATATATTTTGGTTGGATACAATGGTAATAAAAATCCTTATATCACCTTATTTATATTTTACTTATTGGGGTGGGAGGGAGGTAGGGTTGTAAACCCTTGCCTCAATTGTGGTCTTCCATTAAAGGGTGTAGGTGTTAGTAGCACCAAAATGTTGCACAATCTATTGAAGTGGGCATGTTATGCTAGAAAAATAATGACTACACTTGTTCCCCTTGGTTATATAACTGAAGACTTGCCCTTGAGAAATTATTGTCCATTCATGTAGGTGTAGAACGTGTGTACACCATGTATTTCCAATGATTAGAACATGAATATGGATTAATTATATGTTAGTATAATATATCTAGGAAAAATAAAAGTATTAATTTAATGTCTAGTTATGTTGATTGTAAGCATAACATGATGTAATATCACATTAATTTCCAATGTGATTTAAATGGATTTGAATTGATGGATAATCATTATACTATAGTAGATGCAAAAAAGGTAGTTGTATGTAAAAGGGAAAATGGTTCTCTCCATGTATTTTATATATATAATCCTAAATTATATGGGACTATAAGTTATACTTATGACAATTTGGTAGTATGGTAAAACCCATGATGTTAACTTTCCAAGGACTTCAAGAGTCTAGCAACACACCAAAAAATAACATTGAGATAAAGTTTTGTAGTACCAACACTAAAAGGTGAAACTAAATCAAACTTATCTAGTGCCAACACCAAAAAGTGGCATTAAGTCTAACATCTTTAGTGGAAACATAAAAAAGTAGCATCAAGATAAATTACTTTGGTACCAACTCTAGACAATGGTATTATTCTACTCAGCGTTGGCTCCAAATCTAGGTAAAGGTATCAAGCTAATTGCCTTTGTTTCTAATGAATTCAATTTTTTGTAGAAGCAGCTTCATAAAAATTTGCATCATTATAAAAAGTCTAAATTCTTTATTTTTATTTTTTTGATCTTTTTCATTTTTCTTTGTAAATACAAATATTCTAGAATTCAGCATTTCTCTTCTTGATATTTTCCTATAGCAACATTCACAATACCAAAACTTCACCTCTATTGTCTACGTGTTGCATCTTAATAGAGTAATATTTTCAAAAAATTGTGTTATCATAGTTTGTTTTACCAACTTTGGACTTCTAGTTTCCTTATTGAAGCATAAGTGCAACCACAACAAATGTAATAAATAGTTTAGCAGTCTCAAAAAGTTAAAAGTTCATGATTAAATCTTATCAAGGAATATATACATAATAACTAAATTATGGATCATTATATAATATAAGTGGAAATAATTTTAATCCCAAATAACCCAATTTAAAAAAAAAATAGCATTTTAATGAGTTATAAAATAAATTTTATTCATGTTGTAATGACATTTTAACAAATCATAATAGAATTATTTTAATAAATAATTTAATATTCTCAACAATTTGAAATTTCCAATCCATACTCTATTCCATAATACAACCAACTCAAATAATTCATTTAGCCATGAATTCCATCTAATATCTTCTTCTTCTAATTTAGCATACAAAACTTCTACTTGCTTCATAAAATCATTGTCCACTTTACCAAATCTAGACTATTATTTTCCTCTAAAGCATTACCAAATATAGACTGTTAGTTTCCTCCAATGCACTTATCTATATATGAATCTGTAGACGATAAAAAGATGCACCATGTAAAAGCAAGTAAATAAAGTAGGAAAATATGTATGTATTATATTGTGTATGATTTTATCCAGTTTGATTACAATATTAACCCTCGTAGGGATTACACAAGCATTAAGGGACTAATTTCCCTTTTACAAATAACAATGTTGTTTCGATCTTTTTATCACTACAACACTAGAGGGGCAGGTTTCATGTGACTGTCACTTTTACTAGATTTGGGTATGTTGAGTCTTGGATGTCTATGCTTGTGTATCTGTCTATTGGATCTATGGTTGATCACTCGAATCCATGTCTGGATGTCGACCATTAGGGGTACCAATGGTTATGTACTTTGATCATCTAGATGTTGAACATCAGGGGTGTCGATGATCCTGTACTTTATTTATCTAGATGTCAGATGGTTCTTATATTCGACCATCTTGGATCAGATGGTCGAGCGCTAGAGTCTCATGCTACTGCATCTGGGTCTGGATCGACATCTAGGTCTACTCACTCTAAACTTGTATACGTGCACACAAGTGAAAAGCAACTAGTCAAAAGTACCTGTTGGGCCTCCCGAGGTGAGGCTCAATTTCAAGTAGATTAAAACTAGAAAGAAATGAGTAATGAATATCATTAAATAGCAAATAAATATATCTTACCCTTCCTTTGTTATCATTGTTGTTGTTGTGATGTGTTATGTTGTGTCAAGTTGCATCAGATAAGTCGAGTTGTGCCAAGCTGCATTTGGAAGTCTGTGTGTGGGCTGGATGATAATCATTCAGGTCTAGATGGTCATAAACTGAGACTATCCAGGGTTGAACAAGCATGGGTTATGGTTTCCTTTCACTAACAAAAGTCAGATCCAAGCCTATGATGTGTTACAATCAATGTCTATCATAGGATAGGGATGGTTGCGTAGGATTTCTTTAGGTGTTTGGATGTAAAGTGGGCTCATGATTTCAGTAGCACTTCGATGCATATGCCATCCTCATGCTCCAAGAAGGAAAGGGTTCATTTATAGAATTTTAGAGGGGAATGGATAGGAGGGTGACTCAACCAGTTAAGTGGTGTTAACCCATGCTTCTTCTCTATATTGATTTTATCATTGAAGATGCATGCTTGCAAAATGAAGATAAGCTCACCTCATGATTTTCACCAGATATGTGTGCACATTAAACTGGATGTGCACGGTGAATTATATGTGCATATTGATTTAAGTGATCATGTTGAACTGAATGTGCATGTTGTGCATATCCCATGTGTGGATGAAGGTGCAACTGCAAGTTACTAAAGTTCAATTGTGGAACAAGGGTGATTCTTTCTTACGTGTGACCATATTGGAGGATGGGAGGTGGAACTGGATTGAATTGTAGATGATGTGGCTAGGGGGATGGAGGGATAAATGCTCTTGTGAGGAGGGGTGAGTGGTTGTGTAGCTTAGGTAATAATTAATCAATTATTTAATAGATAAATTAATTAATTAATTAATTAATACTTAGACAAATTACTATTAAATATACTAATTAATTAATGATTATTATGCTTGATTTTGGTTTCTACAGATGCCCCTTTTATATTGTGTTGTATGAAAACACAATATGATGCAAAAATAAAGGACACCTATCATTGTGTAGATGAATGATGGTTGGATGTGACTTTGTACTTGAGGTATTGGTGTTTTATTCCCCCAAATAAAGAGTAATGTAGGATGCCCCAATGATGGAGGGGACAAATATCTTTGAACCTTGTCGTTGATGAGTGCATAAAGATGCTAACTAATAACTAAACTATTGAGGCCTAGAGTCTCTGTACTAAGAACTATGCTAATGTGACCTGGATTCACTTTGTGAAAACTGAAATGATAGTATGCAAATGGTAGTCTTGGACAAGGTTGTTGGACAAACATTGAGTCCAACATGGATGTTTGGTTATTGAACTTGTTTGGAGTATGATTTTGTTAGTATTGTCTACCCCCTCAAGTGGTGAGTTTGTGGAGGATCGAATGGATGACAATGACAAGGCGATTGACCTCAGCGGGATTGGCCATGAGCTGAATGGATGAAATTGGTAGTTGGTGGGGATTGGTTGTATGGTTTTTTTTAAATGATGATCGTTCAGGATGGTTAAATTCTTAGATTGTCTCAGATGGTCATGATGTGATCATCTAGGATGATCATGCGTTGAAAGGTATAAATAGAATTTTGGGTACACGAGTGGTCATTTTTACCATTGCAAACGAGGAACAAGGGGAGAGTGAGGTGTGTGAATGGGAAATTGACACTGAGGTCTTGCTAATTTTTTGAATGGGGTTGACCGGATGGCTTTGGGAGGTAAAGTGATTGGAGTTGGAGGGAGTGCAAGACCGGTAAGTAACAAAATTGACCATTTTCGCAATTTCTCTTTGGATAAAATGAACCCATGGTATGTTTTTGCTCACAACTACATGTGATTGTTGCTTGTGTGTGATTGTTGTAATCTTTGAAATTTTTTGTTTTTTGTTTTTTGTTTTTTGTTTTTTTTTATTTCATGCATGGTAAACATGTGTGGTGGTCATCGAAGGACTGGACGGTTAGTGGTTGAGGTTGTTCGTGTCATGGACAGTCAGTGTATTTTTGAAATATTTTTTTTGTTGTGTTTATGTATGATGGATTTATGTTTTTATGATTGTCTGAGGCCGAACGGTGATGGTTGAAGGTCATCCTCCAATTGAATGATCGATCAATGTGTTGTTGATTTTTTTTTACGTATGGTCAATTGATGTTTTTGTGACCATCCAAGGTTTAGATGGTGATGGCAAAATGTCATCCTTCTGTCGGACGGTCGGATCGATGACTTATGTCATTGAAAAAAATTATTTTGACCATCCAGGTGTAGGACGGTGGTGGTCGATGGTTATCCGATGTTTAGATGGTTACCTGTATCGATCATCTGATGGTCAAATGATAGTGATGTGTAACCGTTAGGTGTTTGAACAGTTATTTTGTGTGAGTTGTGATTTTTTTGTATAGCATGGTGCTAATTATTTGATATGATTTATTTGTTATGAAGTGGAGATTACTGAGACCAAGGCATTGGTTCAAGGGCATGTTTTACAAGGCTCGACTATGGCTATCAAAGGTGGACTAGAAGTGGCTTGATGTGATTGGGCTATCATATGTAGCCAAGTTAGATAATATACATGTGGATCATGTTATATTTGACAACATTGGCAAATAGGTGGGATCTCTATACATGTACATTCCACATGCCTACTAGAGAGATCACAATCACTCTCAAGGATGTGTATCAAATTTTTTGAATACCAGTAGAGGGGGGTAGGATTGAAACAACTCCAACACACCAAAGGGAGGCCCTACTACAATGGGTTTATAGGAATCATTGGGTAGTGATGAATATAGAAAGTGGGGACGTGGATGTCGATAGTCATTATTGACTATGATGGCTGACAGTAAGGCATATGATCTTGATGATATTGATCTCCAATGTCATATTGCAAGATTCATCAGGTGCTCAGTTCCCATGGAACTTGCTTGGGTTGGTGTAGGATTTGGTAGAGGAGCCCAAGGTGATGGTATGGGCTCCAATGTTGTTGGCGTAGATTACTAGGAGCTATATGAGATACAACACCAAAATAGGTCTGGTTTGAATTGTAGTTTGCTACTACATATATAGGCATGGGAGCACTTTGTAGTTGGGAAGGATCATCATGAGAGGTTGGAAAGGGAGTTGTAGAGGATAGCTCTAGAGGGGAGGGGCATAGTGATAGTAGTAACTTTGTAGCAAAGTATGTTATTATGTTTGATGGGGTGTAGGTGCTAGAGAGGCAGAAGGTAGAGTTGGATACTACCATTGCCTAAAAGTGGATCCAATGGGATGGTGAATGCTAGAGGTGGCAGAGTTGGAAGGAGGAGTAGGATATAGTGTGGACTGAGGTGTAGATCCCACAGGAGGAGCAATAGAGGTTGGTTAAGGAGTGTGACCAGTCCTTAAAAGATAGGGTGAGGGGTGTGGTAAAGTAGGATGCTCTACGGGTGGATCAGGATGTGTTAAGGGTAGATTGTGATGGTCTATAGGCAAATAGAGGTGCATTGAGGGTAGAGCGAGATGCTCTATGGGTAAGATAGGTGTAGCGGCCTAGTGGAGGTCAGGCAGTGAGAGTTATGTTAGCCCAATTGGAGTGGGAGAGGGACAGTGTGGAGCGGTAGAGGGATAGAGTGAGGCTACTAGAGAACACCCTATTGTTGAATGGTATAGCAGTACCATCACTATCATTATTATCTACTTCATCTCAAAGTTAGAGGAGTAGAGCTTGGAGTGGTCCTTCAGTTGTCCTGCCTATACCTCTATTTGTAGGTGCATCAACTTTGTAGGCCTCGAGGGCAAGGACATCTCATGGAGAAAGTCATCGGCACAAAAGTAGCAATGGGTAGGCCTAAGGAGATTAGGCTAAGGAAAATACGGAGAGCGGCGAGGGCAGATAGTGACATGCAAACACCAAGCATTATATGGTTTTTGTATATGCCTTGTATCTCTTGTGAAGGTTTTGATGAGTTGTGATAGCTTCAACATATGTAGCCTATGGGTGAGACTGTATATGTACTTTATTGATGATATATAAATATATGATGTGTTTTATTTATGTTTTGTGTTTTTTATTTGTTTGTGATGTGATGCAGTGGTTTATTGAATGCATGAATGTATGTTGATGGATGCAATGAGTGTATGCATATACTTTTGATTAACTTTCAAAAAATATGCATAAACTTGTATCATTATTCATGACTTTAATCAATTAATCAAGGGCGTCAACCCAAGGGTACTGACATACATGTGGAATGGATGTGGTAGAATGTTATGTAATGGTTTGCAATAATTGTGCTATTGTGAAGGTAAAGATGACATGATTTGTACTTTTGCATGTCCTAGGGAAGAAGAATATGAAAGTGCTTTCATGATGCTCAAACACCCTAGTGACATCGATCAAACTCATCTATTAATCAAATAGGCACTTGAAGATGCTAAGATCAGCCAAGTTATTCAAGTTTCTCAAATACCAATGTGTGTGTAGTGATTGTTCATTTTTTATTTTGGGCGAGGTTGGACTCATCATTTGTGACTTATGCCAATAAGCTAGCTCATCCATGAGCGTACATAGGTATGTACAAAATAAGGTCACTAATGTGATAGACATGTCACCATGCAAGGTGTACTCCACTGCCAATCAGGCATCTATAGCCCCAATGGAGGTTAACCCCATGATCTATTGACCTAATAATTCTAGGGATTCAAGATTTTATTAGCTCTTCTTTTTTTTGAAGACTTTTAGCTTTGTGCTTGTCCTTTTGCCAATTCTCAAGGTTAGATCATGTGCATGATAGGATGAGCAGGGAAAACCATTCACTTTATGGCAATTAGCAACTCATGAGTTTGTCTTTCCTAAGCACCAAAATTTTATTAATGTGTGATTTGTGCATGGTCTTAGAGAAAACTTAAGGTCACTAGGAAGACCTATAGCATTTCAAGAACTAATGATGTTCAATGGAGGTTGAATGAGACACTAGGTATGGTTGAACGATCGAAAGAACCTAAAGATTCTCCAAACTAGAGACTTGAAAAAGGATAAAATGTCATCTGGTATTATGAATGGGTGAATGAAGGGGTGGTGTGGGGGATGTAGCACAATTGTGTATAATGATCGATGATGAAGACAGATACCATAAGGAAGATGCCCTTGATTAATGTGATAAAATCAATCCTAGAAAACAATTTAAAGCATGGATCGAATGATGACCAAAGTATTATTGGTGATGGTGGAATAATGATATGTGTGTGAATGCAATGCACTTTGTAGCAATGTGAAAATTTCTTGCTTGTTGTTTTTGGTGATTTTGATTTTTTTTTTACCATCTTCCTATCGGATGGTTTATGATTATGGTCATCTAATGATCGAACGGTTGAGAATTTTTTTGACCATCTTATTATTGGATGGTTTATGATTATGATCATCTGATAGTTAGGAGGTTGAGTTTATGGTCGTCTGATAGTCAGACAATTGAGTATTTAGTTTTTTTATGATTATTGATTTCTTGTGATTTTGATGTTTTTTTATTTTTGACGATTTTGGATTTTTAACGATTTTGATGTTTTTGTATTTTTGATGATTTTATGATGTTTTTGTATTTTTGATGATTTTAATGTTTTTGTATTTTTGATGATTTTTTATTTTTGGTGATTTTGATGTTTTTTTATGTATGAACTCCCCTAGATTAAGAAAGGGGTGAACCCCCCAGTCATTAGAGAGATCTTCCTCTTGGAGGGCAGTTGAAGAAGGGTTGTCATACCCTAGTCCGAATGTCTATTCAAGGAGCTGATAATGTGGTTTGATGATATGATGAGCTCCCTGCTCATAGCGACCAAGGCCAAATCCTCTCCAACAAAAGTGTTTGAAATATCTTATAGCAAAGGAGGGATTTGACAAGAAACTGGTATCACCAAAAAATGGTGATTCGGGTCCTTTATTAGGAAGTGCATTGGAGGAAGTATCAACTTCGACGTATACAAAATTTGTTGAATTGGATGCAGGACCCATGGGAATAATGGTGCCTATGTGTGGGCATCCAAAATCCTTAATTGATTCAATGATGGGAGGCATAAATGTGATGTTGTGTACTAGATACTCACCTATTCCCAAATTTGTTATGTGGACTATGACCTACGTAGGTTGGGAAGGGGATGTGGGAGCTGGTCCAACATCCTCTTCTGGATGGGGTAATGTTGCAAGATGAAGATGGGGTGGTGCCTAGAATGGATGGAGCTATGGTGGATGAATTTGGTAGTGGTGGTGGTTCAAGCTACATGGAGAAGGAAGCGACTTGGGGTGTTGTGATGGAATGGGGACTAGCAGAGGTGGAGGTGGAAGTTGCGGTAACTTGTCCAATGATGGATTGTGATGTGGTAGGACATTAGGTTGCATGGTGGGTGGAATGTTATTTGGGTAACAGTGGATGGAGGAGGTAGGTAAGTGTTAGTGGTTGGTTGGGGTTGGTGAACAAATGGATCGGTTGATGAGTGAAGTGGGGGATACAAAGGTGTAGGTGAAGGTGGAGGGTTGTTTGAAATTGGTTGGGTGTTTGTGGATGGTGTGGGATGGATGTGTAGGTGAAAAGGGGTGCTTTGTGAAGACAAATGTTGGTTGGGATGGGGTTGGATTTACCCAATGTTATGGGGTTGGGTGGAAGTGGAGGCAGGTGGATGGTAAAATGGAGGTGATGGTGGAGGTTGGGGACTGTACAAAGCAGTCAAGGTAATGTAGTGAGTCGGGTGTGGTGGAATGGGGGGTAAATGTGAATTGGATGATGTAGGATGGGCAGGTGGATGGGTAATTAGTGGTGGAAAATATGGGTCAAGGTGTGATGACATTGGTTGGGGGGTTGGTTCGGGTAAGGTTAGGGTAAGGTATAGGTGTGTGGAAGGTAGGGGAGGCTCGTATGGATTGGAGATCAAGTTACAATACTTGAAAGGTTCCTCATCAATGGGGATGCAGTGTACGTGGTCCTCATGAACATATTTGAGATAATGATGTAATGTTGAGGGGATGCATCACATATCTCGAATCCATGGCCTTCCAAGCAGGACATTGTATTGCATTTCTCCTTCAAGGATGTGACACAAAGTATGAATGGTCTTCCCACCTACTTGAATAGGTAGAACGATCATCCCAAGTGTTGAGCACAATGCATCATTGAAGGCCCGTAGAGTGAAGGTGGATGAGGCTATGTGTGAAGGTGGTAGGTGGAGGTGTTGGAGCACCACGAATGTGATGATGTTGATCGAGGAGTCGATATCGACCAGAACTCGTTTAAAGGACTTGTGGTCTATATGAGCTACAATATGTAGTGGAGGATCTGGTGCTTCTATTGGTAAAGTTTTAATCTCATAATCATAGAAGGTAATTGTAGGCTCCATGCAAGTTTTGATGCTACCCACAAAGTTTGCAAAGGTATTTGGATCTTGAGTGTGAAGGTCAATGGATTTCAAAATTTCCATCAATGCCTCACGATGTGGGGGTGATTGTTGGATGAGCTCATAAATTGAGAGTTTGGTCGATGCCATCCTGAGGCTCTATGTGAGGCGGTTTGTGAGGGATATGACTGGTCATGGAGGGTGAGGTATGGCCTACACTGGTGGAGGTGGCAAAGTAGAGGATGAAGGTATGTTGGGGGAAGTACTCGATTGGATCTGTCGATCAAGATAGCATTGATTTTGAGTAATGACGTGGATCATCCCTACAAAGTTGTGATGCTACGGGATGGTGTTGAGGTGGTTGACTTGGTTGGGGGGGTGTTGGTGGTTGGTGGTGCATGAAGTTGTTGGTTTGGCCCATGTTGTGGTAAGGGATCTTGATAAATGTTGAGGTTCTGATTGGGTGGCACAAGCGGATTATCTATGGTAATGATCCCCTTCTCGATAAGGTCTTGGACCAGATGTTTGAAGGAAATGCAATCATTGATATCATGACCCTTTCACCTATGGTAAACACAATAGTGATATTCTTTGTACGATATGGGTTTAGGCCTATTGGGGTCTTTTGGTCTTACTTTTGGTAATGATATTGCTTGTGCTTCATAGAGTTGTTGAAATATGATCGAGTAGGGCTCAAGAAGTGGGGTGAAATTGTGTGGGGGCCTAGTAGGATGCCTAGGGTGGTTTTCTAGTTGAGGGTTTTATAGTTGGGTGGGAGGTGGTGTGGCATGGTATGTTGGTCACTATGGTAGATGTTGAAATTGTTGTGGTTGCACCTATTATGGTTGATGAGGTTGTTTATTAGGCACGCTTGGGCTGCTCAATACCACCTTATTAACTTGATTGGGTTTTGATTGGTTGTTGGAAGTGCCCTTGGAATTCTTATTTGGCCATTCTTTCTTTTTGAGATTTATTTTGCCCTCTTGGATTTTAATGTCCTCAATAGTCTTGGCTTGTGCTAAAGCCTCCTCGAGTGTACGATATTGTTGGAGTTGTAATAGTAAAGATATTGGTTTTGAACAACTCCTCGTGAATAATCGAGTCAGCTCTATGATGGGGAGAGAAAAGGGGAGTTATGTTATTACAGCTCTCCATCGAGCACCATAATCCAAGATAGACTCATCATCAAATTGACAAAGATTGTAAAGATCAATAAGTGTCATTTTCCTTTTAACAATGATGGCAAAACGTTCCAAAAATAGGTTGGCCAATTGCTCGAAGTTATAAAGGCTATGTTTGGGCAAGTGATTGAACCAATCTAAAGCTCCCCCAAGGGATAGCAAAAATGTGCAAAGCATGAGGGGATCAATCTCATTGATAAGGTAGCATGCATTGATAAATGTGCTTATGTGCTCTTGGGGGTCCTCCTTCCCCTTGAATTTTTTGAATTTTGGCATTATGAATAAGGGAGGATATGGCAGTGATGGTACCGAAGGGTGAATGGGGTAGTTCTATAGTTGATTGAGCATCGATTTTTGATATCCAGTGCCCACAACTTGTAATGCCAAACTATCAACCTTGTCGACCAATAGTTGAAATTTGTTCGGAGCGATTGGGAGGGTTGTGTGAGACATGCCAACTTGGAAACCCAAAGATGGATATTGGTGGTATTGAGTAGATTGGTGATGGGTGTATGTGGGGTTGGTTGATGGATGTTGGTTGAAATATTGGTGATGTGTGGGGGGTGGTTGGTGTTGTTGTTGATGTTGAATGGGTGGTTGTTGGTATTGATGTTGGATGACTTGTTGGTGTTGAATGGGTTGTTGTTGATGATGCAGAGTGAGTAGAGGTTGATGTTGCAATGATGGTTGTTGGTGTTAGATGGGTAGTTGTGTATTTGATGTTGTGCCATGGGCGAGGTTGTTGTTGTAGTTGTTGTTGTTGGTATTGGATGGGTGGTTTCTATTGATGTTGTGGTATGGGTGGAGGTTGTTGTTGTAACTATTGTTGTTGGTACTAGATGGGTGGTTGTTGTTGATGTTGTGGTGTGGGTGGAGGTTGTTGCTACAGTATTGTTGTTGGTATTGGATGGGTGGTTGTTGTTGATGTTGTAGCATGGGTGGAGGTTGTTGTTGGCTACTATTGTTGGTATTGGATGGGTGGTTGTTGGTGGTATTGTGGCATGGGTGGAGGTTGTTGTTGGTAGTACTATTGTAATGAAAGTTGTTGGTATTGTTGTGTGGGTGGAGGTTGTTGTTGGTAGTACTATTGCGATGGAAGTTGTTAGTACTATTGTGTGGGTGGAGGTTGTTGTTGGTAGTACTATTGAGGTAGAAGCTACTGGTACTATTGTGTGGGTGGAGGTTATTGTTGGTAGTATTGTTGCAATGAAATTTGTTGGTATTGTTGCATGGGTGGAGGTTGTTGTTGGTAGTACTATTGTGGTAGAAGTTGCTGGTATTATTGGGGTGGAAGTTGCTGGTATTGTGAAGTGAAAGGAGGTTGGTCGTAGGCCTTGGAATCTGGTGGTTGGGTGGATGGTTGTTGGTATTGTTGTAGAGGCATTAAAGCCTGTATGGTAGGTGGTTGAGTGGCCCATGATGGGGATTGTGCAAAGAATAATTCTTGGGCAACTATGGAAGTTGGGTGGTTTGGCACTTGGGGTGGTGGTTGTGGTAGATGGGACAAGGTGGGCGAAGTAGATGCAGGCAAGTGAGATGTCACATTAACATAGGCCCGATGGTATTGGTTTGGATCCATAGATGTGGATATATGGCCTGCATTGGATTAGGGGTTAGAACCCCCAAGTGGGAAGTATTCGATGGGCATGCCATACTTAGGATGTGGCTCGATAGGGTGGGTTGCATGAGTATAAACCTGCTCTTGGGGCATGGGGGAGACTAAATGGGGTGGAATGTTCAATGATGATAGGGATGGGTATGGTGAATCTAGTGGAGGGAAAGGACCACCCTAGAGGGCTTATGTGACATCAACATCGATGAGGGTGATGTGGCCTAGGGACACAAGGGTCCCTAGACTAGTGGATTCAAGGATGTTGGTAGGGATGTGGTGGTAAGTGGTGCCCGAGCTGTGTGTCTCAAGTGGGTTGGTGGTGGTGTGATGGGTGTAGCTGGACAAGCTACCTTGGGGTGGTTGTGAGGCTACCTCCTGCTAAGTTGGAGGAGTGGTGGATGGATGGGAGGTCTGATCAAATTGGTCCATTATGGCTTGGGCAATGACTTGGGCTCGAGCTTGGGCTTGGACTTGACTTTGAGTCAAGACCATAAGCTGAGCGGGTAATGGATGGAATGTAGGTTTGGGGGTTGATGGTGATGGTGTGGTGGAGGTGTATTTCTCTATCTACACAAACAAATCAATCAACAAACAATAGTTTTAATGTTCTTCATTTTGGTGTGCTACTGTTCAGTTGATGTTTTTACAAGATGTTTTGGGACTATTTTTGCTTCTTTTTTTTATTTTTTTGGATTTTGATTTTATTTTTGTTTTGTGTGTTTAATGACTCTTAAACCTAAAAACTATGAATGGGAGTGGTGGAATGCAATCTAACTAGGTGTGTTGATGCCCACCTCTCTGACGAGAAGTGATACAACAATGGTTGAAATGGCTTCCTAGGATGGTTGTGGCTTATGGTAACCTAAAAGGACAAATTAACCTCCTCAAAAGAGGTCGTGTTGTCTAAGTCCTACTATCGGTCTACCCAAACTTTCACTTCACCCTCGGGCGGGCTTGGACAATAATGATAGCTACGGGTCCACTGATTATTAAACCCCATGAACAAAGGGGTATCTAACCTAACCCACCTCGAGATATTCTCAAGAGTGGAGGATTTCTCGGTGATGAAGTCTAGAAAATCGCTCATGGGGGCTGCTATGGTGTCTAAGGGGCAAGCCAACGAAAGGAGGTGAATTCCAACATCATTGGTCTCGATCGATGGTTGGTGATGAAATCCAACTTCATTGATGTTTTATATGAAACATGCAATGTGTGTGATGCAAATTTATTTTTCTTTTTAAGTTTTTGTTTTCCCCTTTTAAATGTTATTTTGATTTAAATGTCTAATGCAACTTTATCCAGACAAAAGAAAGAAATGCTAATCCTAGAATGATTTTTTCTTTTTCTTTTTATGCAATGCAACTACCCTATTTGAAATTTTTGAACTCAACCATCTAGGTCTAGATGGCCATAGGTCTAAAACCATCCAAGGTCGGATGGTCACAGTTGTAACTATCTATGACTCAACAATAGTAAGTCAAAGGCAACAAAAAAGCAAATTAACTATTCTAGCCTAAGCACAATTGATTTATTTTTTATTTTTCTTCCTTTCTACCATACCAAAAGCAAAAAGAAACCAAAATCCCTAAATATGCTTATCTAAAACCAATGCTAATGTAAACTTAGAATAGAAAGGAATAATAGTTCCCCTACCTATGGTCCTGTGCTGTATCAAAGATCGAGGGTTGGCGGTGATTGTATGCTACGACCGTCTGAGGTCGAACGACTTCTATCTAAGACCATCCCATGCCATATGGCTAAAATATCAGGATATCCTACGTCAAACAGTTTCCTTTGCATGCAATAACTATAGCCTATGTAAAACCCAAAATAGCAAAATAATCAAAAACTTCCAAAATGCAGAAAAAAACCTATATTAAGCATGAAAACAACAAATAACACAAGCTATTACGCAAAATAAACTCAAGGGAAAGGTCCCACCATGATCACCATCTTGTAGATGATAAAAAGATGCACCATGTAAAAGCAAGTAAATAAAGTAAGAAAATATGTATGTATTATGTGTATATGCTTTCATCCTGTTTGATTACAATATTGACCCTCATAGGGGTTACACAAGCATTAAGGGATTGATTTCCCTTTTACAAATAATAATGGTGCCTAGGTCCTTTTATCACTATAGTTTTAGAGGGGTGGGTTTCTCATGACCGCCACTTTTACTAGATTTGGGTTTGCTGAATCTTGGGTATCTACGTCTACATATGTGTCTACTGGATTTGTGACTGATAATCTAGATCCGTGTTTGGATGTTGATCATCAAGGGTGTCGATGGTCATGTACTTTGATCATCTAGATGTCAAACAGTAATGATATTTGATCGTATGGGATCGGATGACCGAGCATTGGAGTCTCTAGTTGCTGCATCTAGGTCTGGATTGACATATGGGTCTTCTCGCTTAGAACTTGTATACTTGCACACAAGTGAAACACAACTGGTTAATAATACTTATCAAGCCTCTCGAGGTGAGGCCCTATTTTCAAACATATTAAAACCAAAAAGCAGAAGGTAATGAAGATAATTAGATAGCGAATAAATAGATATTAGCATTCCTTTGTTATTGTTTTTGTAATGCATTATGATGTGACGGTTGCATTATGATGCATTGGGCTATATCATGCTACGTTTGGAATTTTGTGCATGAGCTAGATGATGATCATCTAGGTCTAAACGACCACGAATCGAGTGTGTCCAAGGTCAGAAGATCATGGGTTCATTTATAGAATTTTTGAGGGGAATGGATAGGAGGGTGACTTAGTTAGTTAAGTGGTTTTAACATGTGCTTCTCTAAATTAATTTTATCACTAAAGATGCATTCTTGCAAAAGGAAGATAATCTCACCTCGTGATTATCACCAGATATGTGTGCACATTAAACTGGATGTGCATGGTGAATTAGATGTGCATATTGAGTTAAGTGATCCTATTGAACTAAATGTGCATGTTGTGCATATCCCATGTGTGTATGAAAGTGCAATTGCGAGTTACTAGAGTTCAATTCTAAAATAAGGGTGATTCTTTCTTGCACATGATTGAAATGGGGGATAGGAGGTGGAACTGGAGTAAACTATAGATGATGTGACCAAGGGAGATGGAGGGGTAAATGCTCCTATGAGGAGGGATGAGTGGTTGTGTAGCTTAGGTAATAATAAATCAATTATTTAATAAATTAATTAATTAAATAATTGATACTTAGACAAATATATATTAATTTAATTAATTAATATTAAATAAACTAATTAATTAGTGTTTATTATGATTGATATTGGTGTCTATAGAGTCATCTTAAACATTTTGTAATCCTTTGAAACATTGTTTTGAATTTGCTCCTTTTATATTTTTCTTTTTAGCTTCAACTAAACTTACTACTTCCTCTAATCATGGAAAATAGAATTTAACTTCATGATCCTCTATTAAAACCCCTTTGTTGGCTAGCCTATTTGCACATTTGTTCCCTTCCCTTAATGTATGTGTAAACCTTATTTCTTCAAACTCTATAGCAACATATCATCTTTCCATAATGATCTCTTTTATGTTCCATGGAGCCTTTGCTTTCCTCAAAATTGCATTTATTACTATTAGTGAAATTTATTCCGTCCATATTTTATTCCATTCCATTTGTCTGCATATTTTTAATCCTTCCAAAGTTGCTCAAGATTTAGCTTCATTATTTATCTGAAATTCACTATTAAAAGTGTAATGTGACAAAATCTCACCCCTATTAATTTTTATTATTCCTCCTCTTGTTGGTCCTAGATTTCTTTTAAAAGCTCCATCAAGTTTTTATTTGACCAACTCTGCTTCCGGTGGTTTCCACTTTATATTTTTTGCCTTCCTTTTGTTTCTCTTGTACCCACCATCATAATTCCAATTGATGACTTTATTCCATATACCAAATCTCTCTACTTCAATATTAGATATTAGGTGAGTTGTTAAGACTAATTTAGACTCCTCTATGGCTAAGAAAATATTCCTTTCCATTACCTCTAAATTGCTTTTCTTTCCTTTAAATATTCTTTTATTTCTTTCCAGCCATAGAGTCCAAAGGATTATATCTTTTGATGTATCCCGATTGCCTATAATGACTCAATTTTAAAAGTGTTATGGCATTGCTTTAACCATTCTTCAATTCTACCATTCATCACCATATTTTTACCAAAAATATTAAGAATCCATTGCCATAGTTCCCATAATATTGAGCAATGTCCCAAGATATGGTCTATATTCTCCTCCTTTTTACATAGAATACATTGTGAGGGGCCATAAAAACCCCTTTTCATTAAGTTATCCCAAGATTAAAAATATCTATGACTTACTAGCACACAAACATTTTAACTTTTAAAATGCTTGAGCTATCCCCAATATATCTCCATATTCTTTCAATATCCCTATTTTGTTGGTGCTTTACATTATATCTTGTTCTTGTTATTTATTCTCTTGAACTATCAGACTTCTAAATTAGCTTATCTATGGCTCCCCTCAGAATAATTAGTGTTATTATTTTTCTACTCAACTACCTCCTAGCAACAATGTTTGATATACTTGTAAAAAATCTTCTTTCCATATGTATCTTCCTGCTTGATCCTTGTACATAATGTTTCAAACCCTATCCCCATATTTTTCTTGAAGTAATCTCATCCATGGTTTCAAAATTGGATCTAGATTGAGTGGACTTTTATCACACCAAGTATCCATCCAAATAGATATAATGATATGTATAGTAAAATCTAGGATATTTTTAATCAACATTGTTCTTGATTTGCAATGGATTATTGTAAGGAATATAGATCTTAGAGTGGGAATTTTTCAATTAAGAAGATACTTTAGGACTTAGTTTTATATAGAATGAACTCTTATTTGGCTTTATGGAAATATGAGAGGTTACCCATTATTTAATACTTCAAGTCATAAAGCTATATTACAATCTATCTCAATGTATGATGGTACATATCAGAGACTAGGGTTTAGAATATAAAGTTTGGAAAAGTTTAAAGATATATTTGTAAAGGATGTGAGATGAAGTATAGATTTCTCTTATAAAATAGATAAGGTTTGTAATATATGGTATGGGTAGGTTATAAAATCATAATTTATGAATTTGGCATTAGGGGTAAACTTTGTTAATAATTATTCAAAGGTCAAGTAAAAAGATGAATAAAATAATTCCCTCAAAAATAGGATTTTTGGAATCAAATAAGGTCTATCTATTTAAAAAATAATTGAATTAATAGGTTTCAAAAACCCTAGCGTAATGATGATTAGATGGAAAAAAATATAATACAAAAAACCTAGGGCAATAGTATTTTATAAAAAAGGAGGATAAACACATTAATTATTACTAGCAAAAATAATTAATAAATAATGACTACAAATTTGAGCTAGAAATAAGTATGAGCCATAATTAACCTTGACCTTTTTCTTATTTTAGAAAGAAAACAAGTGTTGTGGGTGTAAGTAGGAATAAAAGTATGATCAACAAGTGAGCAACACATTTTTTTGTTCCAGATCTTAGGAACATATTTTCTTGTTCAAGTGTTGTGGGTGTAAGTAGGAAGAAAAGTATGATCAACGAGTGAGCAATACATTTTCTTGTTACAAATCTTAGGAGAAACCTAAAAACTAAAGGATATATATGAGTAAAATCTAGTTGACATGGTAGGAAATTCATCTTTGAAGTCCTTACTAGAAATAAGGATGCCCTAGTTGTAAGTAAGGATGCTCTAGTTAGGTATAATAAGAAGATTAAAACTATGACAAATCCTATACAGGTAGTAAATTTTACACAAAATATGATTATCAAGGATGAGATGATCGAGCATGATATAATGGTTCTCAAAAGCAGAGTGTTAATATATAAGTTTTGTGGATATTTACCAAGTTTTTTAAAGATTCAAAATTAGACCAAGTGGAAAAAACAAGGAAGAGGGAAAAAAGTAGAGAGGGGAGGGTCCCGATCCCTTCCCTGCTCCCCCTCCCCTGGTTCCTGCCCAGTCCCTGGCTCTTCCCAGGTCATCCCTCCCTGGGATTGTTTGTTGCAGATGATCTCCTTGAGGGAGATCCTTCTCCTCTTTCTGCACCTCTCCCAGTCGGTCAGGGTTCCCTTGTTTGAGTTTTTGGCCTGGTGCTTCCCAGGGTTCCTTGCTATTTTTGGGATCCCTTCCCTTTTTTTCCCTCAGGCTTCCCCCTAGGGTTTTCTACAGGTTTTTGGCGTGGATCTGGTTCCCTACGGTTCTCTGGGTGGTGGGGGTGATTGGTTGGGTTTTTGATGGCTTCCTGGGGTTTCCTTTGAGGTCCTTACTACTTTGGGGGTGGTCTGGGGGGGCCTCTTTCCCCCTTTTTCTAGTGAATCCTCTTTGGGATCCTATGGCTGTTGTTGGTCCCGTCCCTATGGGGAGGGCCCTCTTCGATTTCCCACTTGGAGGCTTCTTCATGCTGGTTCTGCTCCTTGGTGGACACCCTAGGCATTTTTTTGGCCTCTGCCTAGGCTGTTCCTAGCCTCAGTCCCAGTTCCCTGAAGTTTCTCCTATGCAAGGATGGGATTCTTGGCCCCTATTGTTGGGGTTCTTTGGGTTCTGTTTCATTTTTAAAATCTTTGGAGGATCTGATCTATGCATGCAGACCTTGAATCCCCCAGGCTAGGCTCCCAGGGATCCCATATTTGTGGGTGTTACCTCTTCCCGCCTGGGATCCCCAGTCCCTGTATCCCTGGTCCCTTAACCTGTTGTCTTTTCCTACTGGTTGTCCTAGGGGCAAGATTCTCTTGGTGGTGCTTTCTGGCTGCTTCCCGATGGGCGAGATCTCCTCTTTGCTGGTTTTTAGCTGCTTCCTACTAGGTGGGATTCCCCCTTTTTTTGGGCAGGATGGTTTCTCGCTGGGTGGGATGGTTTCCCGCGGGGCAAGATTCTCCAAAACCACTGGGTTTCCTATTGGGCGGGTTTTTCTCATTTCCTGTTGGTTTTCTCGGGAGGCGGGATTCACTTGGTAGAGGTTTTTGCTGCTTTCCACTAGGCGGGATCTACACTGGGATGGATTTATGTTGCTTCTCACTGGGTGGGATTCACTCTTTGGTGGTTTTTCGAATGCTTCCCACTAGGCGAGATTTATATTATAATGGTTTTTTATGCTTCCTACTGGGCGGTATTTACACGATGGTGGTTTTCAGCTGCTCCTCGCTAGGCGGGATCTTCAAACTTACCTTCCTTCAAAATTGGTGGTTTCCCACAGGGTGGGATTGTTCAAATTTATCTGTTCTCGTTGGGCGGGATTTCTATTTGTTTTTCATTTTCAGGGTATTGGTGCCTTGGGCCCATAATTTTGTTGTAATGGCTTATTCTCGGCATGTTATTACCAACTCTTATGTAATCAAGTTTTGGGATCCTAGTTAAAACCCGTTGTAAATACAAACGCTACTTAACAAAAAAAAAATTAGACCAAGTGGAAGTAGGGATTGAACTCAAATTACTTAATTATTTTTTCTTGAAAGGATTTTTCCTATTTATCCTCTCTACTTTAGAAATAATGTATGGTGGACCTTAGTTTAGGGGAAAATATGCATTATATTTAAGACCATGGAGCAAGTATTTTTTTGTGAAGATAGATACTATTAAAAGGATTTTGGTGTGGATTAGAATTTGTGGATTTCCTTATCAAATCATCAATAAGGAGATTTTGAATAATATGGGCAATAATCTAGGGGATTTTATCTAGGATGGGCCAACCACTAAGGAGATAAGGCATGTTGTATAATTCAAATAGGTACTGCCATAGTTATCTCAAAATTTTTATCATAGTCCATTAGGATTAAATCTAAATCAAGAGAATGGGATCAATAAGTGGATTATAAAAAAAATTCATTCTAATGTCACAAATATTATGAGACCAAACACATATCAAAAGACTACAAAATTAAAATGATAGAGAAAGAGATAGAAAAATCTAGGCATAAGACAAATATCAATATGAAACAAGGAGATCATATCATAGTAGAAGCTAAGCTAAATGAAGGGTTTTCCACTCCTAAGAAAGTGGTAAGAAAAAACTCATTTTCATTATCAAATAGTAAATTCTATTATAGTTTAAGTGAATACCCCATTAGAAGAAAAATGACACAAGGGATGAGGAAGTACAAAGTATAATTTTAAATTTAGAAGTTAAAGATACAAAGCAGATGGGGAGGAAAATTTTAAGGAGAACAAGGTGAAGAAGATCAAGGTTAATCTAAGTAAATAATATTAAATTTTCTCAATTAACATAACATGTTATCCTTACAACAAAAGTGAAATTAGTACAATGTGCAAAATTACAAGAGTAGCATAATAAAGAAATGCATATGGATGATAGGGTTTCTAGGGCAACAAAAGAAAGTAATGACTATGGAGGTTCATTCTTGTACTATAGGGTTTTCAAGACAATATAAAGAAGAAAAATTTTATAAGGTTATTTCTTACATTTTACATTTTGTAGATCAACATGAATATTTAGAAGATAAGTCTTATTATGAAAAACAAGGAAAAAATAAGAGATTAATGAAGATGGAACTATTTGTAGAAATGAAAAAGAAAAGGAAGGTCATCAAAGCATGAACAAAGAGAGAAAGAAGCTCTAAAGTATATTGATTTGGGAAGCCAAATAAAAATATCATAGGTGTTAACAAGAAGTGGAGCTAAGCCCATAATAAAAATAAAAATAATGATGAAAGTAGTATCATGGAATATTAGCAGTGTGAATATGATCCCTAGAAACAAGTTATTAAGAAATTAATAGATTTTTATAGTCTTGAGTTTATTTTGAGGATGTTTTTAAAAATATTCTGAAGATGGGATATTTTCTGATAATTTCTTCTATAGGAGTTTCTAGTGGTATTACAACAATATGGAACAAATACAAATGATATAGACAATTATTAGAAGTAAAAAATAATTGGGTTGCTAGATTATGTTGTGGTAAAGGGAAAAATGTCAAATTTGGGGCTATAAATGCATATGATCTAACTATAGTTACTTCTTATGAAAGATATTGGAAGGACCTTAGTATATTTTTGTTAAACACAATGATAATTCATAATTGTTGTCTATGGATTCTTCGGGGTGATTTCAACATTGTTCTATTTCCTTTGGGGAAGAAGGGTGGTAATCCTATATGGTTTAAATCGGTGTAATATTTTGCTTTATTTATTAATTCTTATGGACTTTAGGATGTTATTCCTTCAAATTTTCAATGTACATGGGATAATAAACACACCAAGAAAAATCATGTAGCAAATATCCAACACATGATTCCAAAAGAGTATACAATCTCTTCAAATATTTTATTGCAATAAATATAATGTCATAAACCCTTTCTTTAGACTTAAGATTTACTCAATAATGGTCATTCAAAGCCAATTTACTTCTAGTCTTTTTTAGCTCCAAGTCCATGATTTATTCTAGATGATTATGTTATGACGAGATGAAATAAATTTTGAAGGATCATATTTATATGGGTTTATTCAAAAGATAATATATCTAAAGGGGCAAATGAAGATATTGAATTCCAAATATTTTGTTAATGTTTTTAAATAAAATTGAAGAACACAAGCTTATACTGAGAGGGGGGTGAACAGTATAAGACCACTTTTTACTTTCTTTCTAAATCAATATCAATTAATCTCCTTAATTGCAATAACCAAATATAGCAGTGTGCATTAATAACTCAGATAGCAGTAGTAAGCAAGAGCACAAGTCACCACACACAATTGAGACACAATATTTAACGTGGTTCCCTCAATGTGGGGTACTCCACCAGATAATCCCTTATAATATTTCACACAGAAATAAGGATCCTTATCCAATACAATGTTTTATTTGATCTGCTCAAAGCTAGGCAATAACAAGTTCACACAGAACTTATCCAAATATGAATAAAAAGCTCACACAGAACTTGTCCAAACCTGAATAACAAGTTCACACATAACTTGTCCAAATCTGAATAACAAGCTCACACAGAACTTGTCCAACACTGAATAACAAGTTCACACATAACTTGTCCAAATATAAATAACAAGCTCACACATAACTTGTCCAAAACTGAATAACAAGCTCACACAGAACTTGTCCAAATTGAATAACAAGCTCACACAAAACTTGTCCAAATCTGCTCCAACAAGCTCACCAAGAACTTGTCCAAATCTGCTCTAGCAAGCTCACCAAGAACTTGCCCAAAATCTGCTCCAACAAGCTCACCAAGAACTTGTTCAAATCTGCTCTAGCAAGCTCACCAAGAACTATCCACAAAGCTGTCCCAAAACTGTCCACAAAGGCTGTCCCAAAACTATTCACAAAGTTGTCCACAAAGCTTTCTCAAAGGCTCAATAAATCATACTCAAGTAGTACTCAGATATCATCCACAAATCTATCAAGGCAAAGCTCAAAGATGAACTCAACAATGAATGACAATGTACTCTTCAATGGATGACAACAATGATCCACAATGATCTCAACTCAACTCAACTCAAATCAATATCAACTCAACTCAAGTCAACTCATAGAAGCATAAAGAGAATTGTTAGAGACTCAATATGTTCTAAGCTCAATCTCAACTCAATTCAACTCAAATCAATCTCAAGTCAACTCAAGTCAACTCATAGAAGCATAAAGAGAATTGTTAGAGACTCAATATGCTCTAAGCTCAATCTCAACTCAACTCAACTCAACTTATAGAAGCATAAAGAGAATTGTTAGAGACTTAATATGTTCTAATCTCAAACTCAACTCAAATCAAAATTATGGAATAGTTTGTTTCATGGAACTTGACCAATCACCTCACACAATCACTTGAATAGGCTCAATCAACTCAACTCAACCAATCACCACAAGGGACTACTCTTTCTCACAAACACCCTAGTCCAAGCATGTATCAACCAACTCAAATGTTTCCAACAATGCTCAACCACAAATCTCACATAACAATGATACTCATGTTCTTTTCAAGTTCTTTCACAACCAATGGCTTCAATGACTATGCTTATAAAACAAGTTTTAAACACAACTCTCAAACTAGAAAACCTTGAAGCATTCAACCAACCACTTTCAAAAAAGAAACCACAATAAATCCTTTTCACTCCAATGATATTTCAAAAATCAACCACCATAAACAATCAATAGTATAATGTGCCCATACATTTTTTGATGCCAAGAAGTTGTCCACAAAATTTGCCACACTAAACACATATTGGACTTCAAATAATAATCACAAGATAAGCATAACTCAATTTACACCTTTTTACTCCAACTTAATAAACACATCCACCAAAGTCCTTTTTAATAAAAACCCTTATCAAAAATAATAATCAATAAGGCTCTCAAAAATATTTTATAACTCCTTATTTCTCCTAAATCTTAATTTTCAATTTCATGAATATCAAAATAAATCAACAACTCATCCACCTCTAAAATAATAATCATAGCCCTTATAAAAATAAAGTTTAATTAAAAGTTTTTATTATTCCTTAAGCACCTTATAACTCCTATCCTAGGGCATCAACGAAATTAATTTGAGCAAAACATAATTACCTCCTCAAGGGGATTTGAACCCCTAACTTGCACACACCGTGAGTGCCTTAGCCACAGCTAAGGTTGCCACACGAGCTAGCCACTCATTCAAAATAAAAAGGCACGATGTGCCTTAAGTCCTTCCTCCCTTCCACACAAACCAAAAGCGCTTCGAGCGCTTTCCTTCCAATGCCTTCGAATGCAGTCAAGGAGATTCGAACCTTGACGTAAAGCGCTGCCACACACCTTAACAAAAAACCAATTGCCAATGCACCACTCTGCCCACAATGTCCTGGGATTTCGACCAACCTTGGATTTATTCTTTGTCTCCCTTTTCAAAATGATTTTTGCACGAGCTCTTTTCGGATGCTTAGCCAACGATGAACACCAGCAAGGATTAATTTCAAATGAACCTTAGGATCCCCCTTTATATAGTCTTCTCCTCATTTTTTATGACGTCGGTGCATTATTGATTTTCCCTCTTTCTTTAGACGTCGGTGCTAACTTTAATTTTAATTTTAATTTTAAATAATTAAAATTTAAACTAAATATTTAAAATTAAATATCTCCATCATCGGGACACCTTTTTCGACAAAACAAAAGGTCAACCTGGGTTTTAAGAAAAACCCATTTCAAATCTACCATCCATGGTTTTAAATAAAACCTTTTATTTTTCCTACCTTGGTTTTCATAAAAACCTTGATTTTATCCATGCTTTCCAAGATATCATTTGCCCATCAAAACTCAATGTGATCCATATGACATCAATGGTTCATGTGACATCAATGACAATATAAAATAACTCAAAATGCCAAAAAAAATAAGGAAATTGAATCCAACTCAAAATTTACAAGAAATAGAAGTGAATGGATGGATTAGGATGGTCACAATTAGGGCATTTTATTCCAAAAAACATTTCATCTTTTAGGAGTCATATTTTGTATAGATTTGTCTAACTTAGATGATTATTGTACCATTTTGTGTGAAATTTGAAGAGCTTTGAAATGAGTGATCATATGAAAATATCCAAGTAGTATTGAAGGAGATACGCCCATGCAAGAACATCCATCTGGAACAACGGTAGCATTAGCACATTTTTTATAGAAAAAATATCTCATATTTAGGAGCTATATATTTATGAAGGGTTGTATGATTTAGATGATTATTGGAATTTATGTAAAATTTGAGGAGATTTAAAATGAGTTGTCATGTGAAAGAACCTTAGCAGTATTAAGGGAGATATGACCATATGACATCAACCATCCAAAACAAGGAAATGATGATTTTTCAAGTCATAATAAAACAAAATTACAAATATTTGTTAGTTAGGGTTTGGATGATGGGAGGAGTAATAAAGGGCTAGGGCATCAAGGAGGTAGGATATTATGTTTGTACATAGAATTTTTTTGCTAAGTTTAATTTGTCCTTTAATTTTCTTTGAAGTTTTGCATGCAAATTATTGTAGGTTTATTTTCAAATATTATAATCGTTGTAGGATATACTAATAACCTTTAGCATATATCAAGTTATAGAGTTGTTCCCAGTAATTAATTTATAGATAAATCCTTAGAATCATCCCTAGTAATAGAGGTTAGGAAGGACCTCATAGATCAGTGATCCTCATTGCTCAAAGATAAGGTAATCATTGGTAAATTTAATGGGTCTTGGTCAAGGGCTTTGACTCTAAGAAAATGGATTGATAGGAGATGGAAGTATCCAAGAGTGAGTCTATACTTTCATCCCAAAGGTTTTCACCTAGTTATTTTCTATTCTAGGGAGGAAAGAGAGAATCCTAAAATGGGTCCTTGGTTTATGGGAAGATAAATATTATACATTAACCACTGGTTTGGAGTATTCGCACCTAAATCTATCCCTAGTACTATTCAGGTTAAGGATACATGTGTTGCCCATTGAATTCTAGAAAATGAATACCTTTGAGACAATAGGCAACACTCTGGGAGAATTCCTTGAGATTTCAAAAATTATAAAAGATGGATTATTGGCTATTTATTCCCATATATTGGTCATGATTGATATTAGTAAACCTTTACCATAATCAATCATTCTTAAGTATGGAGGTAAGTTGTGGATCAAAATCATGGATTATGAAAATATATCCTTTAGAATTATAATATGTTATGAGGTGGGAAATATTGAGATATCATTCCTTAAGAAGATTCCAAGAGAAACATATATAGAAAACTATAAGATAAACTTACAAATTGATATGAGGATGGTTTTTTATTTCCAAAAAATATATCCACACATATGAAAGTAAATAAATAGTGGAGACCAGTAAGTAAGGATATTAGAAGAAACACCAATTTTTTTAGGCTTTATTCTATGAAGAAAAAGCAAATCAGATCTTAGAGGATATGGTACAACAAGATCAAAATATTAATAAGGAATAGTCTACTTAGTCTAAATCCAATTTAGGGATGAACATTCTTGTTGAACCTGAAGAATGTGTCTCTTAATATTTTGAAGACTCTCTTAAAGTATCATGCATCATTCATAAGAAGGAAAATGGTAGAGAAAATGTAGTGTTAGATGTTAATACCTCTACCATTAACAAGAAAATATCAAAAAATGAGTAGGATAAGTCAAAAGCTAACTAACATGAAACCTCACCTACATAACTCCACACTTAGTTACATGACACATAGCTCACACTTAATAACATAACATCTACTATAGACTCAAATGTTAAACACACTCTCTAGAATATTCACATGGTCCAAATAATTTTCCAAGGTACCAAATAATGTAATACCTCCAACAAGCCTAAGGAAGCAGTCTTGGGCTTGAAATTGCTTAAAAAGTGCTCATTCATTCAAGCCAAAAGCTTTTTTTTATACTAGTTGGATGTTCTTTAAAGCTAGATTTGTAGAGGAGGCAAGTCGAAGCCTTTTCATAGTGAAATTCAACAAGAGTGCCCCAAAATATTTGGTCTTGTGTAAATCTTGTAAAGCAAAGAGTATTCTTTTCAAAAGGTAGCAAGCCAAAACTTTTATGCAATGACATTAGCCCAACCTTAAAAAAAATTTGACCTGGTGAAAAGGCTTGCATTGAGCATAAAAAGTAATCTGGAAGGCAAGACAAAGGAGCAGCATCCTAGACCAGATATTCTTAACAAGAATGATGACATCAACATCTAAATGGTTTGGTATGCTTACAAATAAAAAATAATTTAAGGAAAAAAGCACTCAACACCCTCAAAAAAGTGTAATTTGGCCAATGTGGTTGTCAAAGCTAGAAAGTGATATCCACTACAACAAAGCATAAATAACCATAGGTGGGATAACATAGGATATTTTGAATATGTTGAAGATGACAAGTGGTGTTTTCTCATCCCAGACCATGCAAGATCAATTATGCTCATGATTGTACATAGTTGTTAGATTCATGTTAACTCAATGAAAACTATAAATAAGGGAATACCCCTAATTAGAAAGGGTCAGATGTTTAGGTGTTTGCCTATCATAAGTTGTATGTTTATGCTATTTTAATATAAGCAAATAATATTTGATCTACCTCAATTGAAGTATGAAGAATTATTCATTACATTGATATTTACACTTTCAACATTTTTCATTTATGCTTTAGTAGAAGTAATTTATGTTAGGCTTGAAGTTGTTTGGCTTATTTCAACTAGAGTGCTTGTAAAATTGAATGTTGTAGCATTTGAGTTTTTTGCATAGCTTTAATTGAATATTATATTAGTCATTGTTTATATCAAATAGCCTATGCTCATTCAACCAAAAATAATATTGTTAGCATAGCCTTGATTGCATTTAATCAATCCCTCTAACCCTACATATTTTTGTCTATACCTACTCTTCTCTCAACCCTATCCCTTTTTTACCTTTAGTATTTTACACATTCAGATCTAGAAAAGGAACTAACCTTATCCAAAAGTTGAATTAGAAGAAATTATGAGTCATCCAATCTTGTTCTCATTCTAGGGCGCACATTCTATACCTAGGCAAATCAAGCAATCAAGATTTTTGGCATGCCTGATGAGACCAAACACAATAGTTCATCTTGAGTAGAAGTTAGAGATTTGGCTATATTGCTAACAACCATTGTGTGCATAAGAGTTTTGGCACACTCACACTAATGGATTATTAAGATCATAGTGAATATCCTAGTCTCATAAGAAGCTAAAAATTTCATTCACTTGGAAACTCTGTCTAAAGAACCCAATATCAATTGGCAACTCTACTAAAAGGTATAGATCTAAAATCATATGATCATAATATGAAAATCCAATAAAATTAAATAATACCTAGAGTTTGTTGAGTTAATAGCTTTTAGAGCATCCATAAAAGAAAAATTACTATCACCCATTCAAACCTTTTCCCTCCAAAGTCCTACTCTTCTATAGGCCATATACCCATAATCACCTACTACCTCCCTACCTATAACCATGGCCGAAAGAATCTACCCTAGTTGTAATAGTGCTAGAGCCCTCAATCTCCAAGATCTTCATGACATTTCACAAGCTCCACTAATATCCTTACCCTCTTATGATGTTAGTGAAAAGATAGATTATGAACATTGCAAAGATATAACAATTTAAACTACTATACATAGTATCATACATGCATATGTAATGGTGATATTATTAACCTTATCTTTTAGATGGAATGTATTGGCTTGGTATCACTCTTTAGAAGAAGGTAGCATTGACACATGGGTTAAATTGGTTGACCCTTTTATCCTAGAATTCAATGATTTAGGGGATTTCTTTTTACTTATAGATTTCAACATCTGGTTAAGTAAGATATGGAGGAGAATTCCCCATGCAGTGAGACATTCTCAATCCTAAAATTACATCTACTACCTCTGGGATTTTATTTCAAACTTAAGCTTGCAGATACGACAACCAAATGAGATGAGATTTCCCTAGATCTTCTAAGTGGCTATGGAAGCAAAAAATAACTTGATCTCACTTGGCAAGCTTCCTCTAAAGTTTGTGATACTATACTTTCTAGAAATTCCTTAGCACACTTAACAAGCTTTGTTCCTAGTTCCTTCAAACTTATTGCTAGGTACTTTACCTACACCTAGCTTGTATCCTCAACCTGTCATTCCCACCATCACAATGTAGTCTTTGCCTACTCCAAAACCAAAAGAATCAACAAAAATATAGGAGCTTAAGGTAGTTATCAAGAATATCACAAATAAGATCATTGTGATGGAGCAAAAAAATGCTAAGAGGAGGCTTGAATGATACCATCAAAGGAGATACCCTTATGTCACAAAATATCAAGGGGCTTCAACCATCAATATAGCCAAAAAGTAAAATGCTCTGGTCAAAAGGTAGGAAAAAGAGGCATTTATATTCTTGGAAGACTACTGATGTCTAGCTTGCAATGATCTACACAATTTCGATGCTTGTATGGTCCATCAACACCAATTCTAACTGGTTTTAGCTCAAAAATCTAAAAAATAATTAAAAGGGCTAGTGGGCATGCTTATGGACCCAGATCAAAACTTCTTAGCTAAAGAACCTACAAGCTCTAAAACATGTCACTAGTTAACCATATTCAGAAAGAGACATCTCTTGGTATATTCTCAAAAGGTTGATAATCTAAAGGCTGAAACTTAGTTGAAAAAAGAAAAGCCTAAGGAGTAACTAAAGCCAAAATTACCCAAGGATGATCAAGAAGTAACCAGGGAACAAGCCCTAAGAAAGCTACATTTTTCTTTAGTCACCAGAAAATAAAGGTAAGAGGCCATGTAATAATTTTAAAAGAAGTTTGAGGAGCCAGTCTGGAAAGAAGAAAATTTGCCAAAGACCTCCAAATACAACATTGTAGAAGAAATGAAGAAGGCTCCCTCAAGAGTTAGTATGTATGATGCTTTTTTGATTTCTAGATAGATTAATCTACTAAGAATAGCCCTCAAGAACACATCATCAGGCAAATTTACCTATTCAAACTTAAATTTGACTAAAGATCAGTAGACCCCAAGGATGGGCAAGAAAAAACCTCCACTCTTTTATATATCTTTATGCATGGAAGGTTGGATCATGCATTGCATGGTGGACTCTAGAGTAGCAACAATAGTGACACCTAAAGTTGTTTGTGATTAATGGCAAAGGAATACACCTGGACTAGTTCCAACATGCTATAGTTAGATGGGACCCTAGTCTAGATGGTTGGAGTGGTAAAAGGTATTCCTATGGTGTTGCATAAGATTTTAGAAGTCATTGTGATCTAAGAGGTAATATATGTGGATCTTCCTCCTCTCTTTAGGCTATTCTTATCAAGAGAATTCACAACTAAGCTTGGAGGGTACCTATCTCTAGACTACACACACGTGGTAATTCCTTACAAATGAAGAAATATCATGATCTATGTGGAAAATACAAGCCCTTACCACATTGAAAGGATGGAGGAAGATAACATCAATCTGGTCAAAGATGATCTAGAATAACTAGAAGAGCTTACTAAAGAGATACAAATTGAAGATGAATTCTCTATAATTGACTTGGTAGAGGTATTACATTATTTGGTACCTTTATAAATATTTAGATTAGGGTGTGTTTATTATTTGAGTCTATAGTATGTGTCAAGTTATTAAGTGAGAGTATGTGTCATGTAAATAAGTGTGTGAGGTGTCTTGTTAGTAAGTGTGAGTTATGTGAGTGATGTGTCAAGTTTAGAAGTAAGGAGTTATGAGCAATCATGAAAGACTTTGTCTTTATGTAATATGTGAGATTTATTATGTAAAAATGGAAAATATGAAGAGTTGGTTCTCCCTTGTGTTTGAGGAGATCAAATACCAAGAGCCATGTAATATGAAGAGTCTCATGTATGTATATATTGAAGATAAAGCCATGTAATATGTAACTCAAGGAAGCATTGCATTTATGCATTGCTTTAGTAATTTCAATAAATCTTTCCGTGAGTTTATTGTTCATTATTAAAGTGTGATATATGCATGTTATTGAGTTGATTTATGATCCTATAAATTGTTTAGCATATGAAGCATATTAATATTTTGCTAATAGTGGTATCAAAGCTATAGTGAGTGGGCTGTGTGACAACCACATTGTGTGAAATACCTATAGGAAATAACAAATGCAATATTGGAGGAGGAAGATAGAAAAATAGACGAAGTGAAGAGATAATTGAGATGCGACAAATATTGGAGAAAAGGAGTTGTTTAGAGAAGAATTTTGAAGGAGAATAGTGGTTGGTAATAGAAATTGAATTTTGAGAAGTGACGGATCAAAAGGTGAAGCAAGTGAGAGCTATATCCAGAAGAAAGGTGAGACTAGTTTGAGATATTGCTAAAGAAAGTCATGAGAAGTTGTAATAGAACACAAACACAAGATGAATAGCAGTGGTGACATGGGCAAGTCAAATAATAAGAGGAATGAGAGAAAAGTAGTCCATGAGGAGTTGCGCTTGAATAGTCTATGTAAAAGAGAGCACAAGCAAAATACCTAAGTGAGAGAACAATTCATACACAAGAGCACTTAAAGGTTGAAATTGAGAAAAAAACTTAGAGGAGTTGAAAGTAAGTTCCAGACAAAGACATTTCATGTTGAGGAGTGTGCAAAATTAAACATGCAATAACACCTTAAAAATAACATTGCAAATAAAAAACCAAAGCATGTAATCAAAGTATGCAGTAATGCCAAAGATAAATTTGAAAGGTAAGATTAAGTGCCCTGACAAGATGTACAAATGCAAAGGATGCACCATTAATTAAAGGTAAATCTTTTGATTTTTAATTCATTTGGAAATTTAGGCATGCATTTACTTGGAGAAGAAAAGATTTATTTTTTAAAGATGGAATGATTTGATTTTAGGAGATATAGGAAGATAAATAAATTGGAGAAATATATAATTAAATGAATGGGAGATATAAGAGAAGAAAATTTATTAATTAAATATTGGAGAAAGAAAATGTTTAAAGGGAAAATTGAATTGGAAAAGGAATTAATTGCTTGAGAGAAATTAATTGAAAGAAAAATAATTAAAGTGTGAGTGTAGCTGGGAGTGAGTGCGAGCGCAATCAAGAGCAAACGTAGTTAAAAAATGAGTGTGAGCACAAGCGAAAGCAAGTGCAGTTAGGAGCAAGTGCGAGCACAATCGAGAGTGAATGCAACTAAATGAGCATACGTTAGGAGTAAGTGCATCCAAAAGTGAGTGCAAGCATGAGCTAGGAGTGAGTGCAACCATAAGCGAGAGTGCAAGCACAATCTAAGAGTGAGTGCAATTGAAATAAAAGCAGTAAGTGTGGAATCAAAAAGAAAAATAAAAAAGAACACATTACACAAGAATTTATCCTAGGAAATCCTTTCGGGAAAAACCCAACAAGAATATCTCCTTATTGTATAAACTTGATCGTCTCTAATACAATAATATCCTTTCACTCACTTTTTGCTTGTGATTACATTTCTTGCAAATTCCTTACCAAACCCTCATGCAAGTGTTGTTTTATATACCAACAGTACAAGAAGGAGTTTTACAATACCATGGACCGACATTACATTAACCCAAAAACATCCATATGGGTCTAAAAATAGATTAAACCCCCCAAAATAATTCCTCAGGGGCAAATGTTCCCAAACCCCCAAATAGGGGTTGTCACCCCTGTACACCCACTCAGGGCTCGACCCAACCCTGAACCACGGTGATGATAGGGGCAGAGTGTAAATACCATTCAGAGTTTGCCCCACTTGAATAACATGGAAAATATTCAACACAAGTCCAACATTCTCCCACTTGTTGAATACTTTCCATAGGGGCTAAAAATTGCCATTGTCAACTGTTAAGGGCAACCATGTCCATAGATCTACACTAAGAAAATTTCTAAGCAGGAACAACCTTTGTTAATGAATCGACAATATTCTTCACTGTATCAACTTTATCCAACTTCACTTGGTTCTCTTCAACTATCTCTATCATAAAATGGTACTTGATATCAATATGTTTTGATTGATCATGAAATCCAGGATTGTTTGTCAAAAATATTGCACTCTATCACTGTCAATTATCACAAACTTCTACTTAATACGAACTGTTGAATACAACCTTTGTAGCCACACTACTTGTTTAAAAACATGAGTTATTGTAATGTACTCTTCTTATGTAGTGAACAAAGCAACAACTGGTTGCTTTTTACTCATCCAACTTACTGCCCCTTCAAATATCCTAAAAACATAAGCGCTCGTGGATCTTCTCTTGTTAAGATCTTCAACCCAGTCAGCATCCATAAATCCTTATAGATTTACAATATCATTGTCTCCATATTTTCCTTTGAAATAGATAACATAATTTGTAGTTCCACGCAATTATATGAAGCTCCTCTTCATAGCAGTCCAATGTTCCTTTCCTGTATTGGACATATATCTAATAACTACTCCTATTGCATTTGCAATATCAGGTATAGTATAGACCATTGCATACATAAGAATGCCCACAACACTAGCATAAAGAACATGATGTATTTCTTCCATTTCCTCATTTGTTTTAGGACATTGTTCAATAGATAACTTTTTACCAATTGGATATGGAGTACATACTGGTTTACAATCATGCATCCTAAATATATGTACCATCAAATCAACATACTTCCTTTCATTTAACCACAATTTTCTATTTGCATGATCCCTTATTATTTCCATACCCAAAATCAATTTTGCAGCACCAAAATCCTTCATGTCAAGTTCAAAATATAACTAAGATTTTAGTAACTTTATCATCCCCTTATTGTTACCAATTAACAACATGTCATCCCAATACAATATAATGATAACAAAATTTTCACCTTCCTTTTTGAAATATACACATGGATCTACTTTATTTTTTCTAAACCCAAGTGTCAAAACAAACCTATCAAATTTTTGGTTCCACATTCTTGGAGACTGCTTCAACCTATAAAGAGACTTCTTTAGCTTGCATACCAAGTCCTCCTTACCTTTTACCCTAAAGCATTCTGGTTGTGACATATATATGTCTTCATCAAGTTCATCATGTAGAAAAGTTATCTTTACACCCATCTATCCTATTTCAAAATCAAAAGCAGTAGAAATAGACAACACAACTCTAATTGATGTTAGTTTAGCCACAAGAGAAGAAATCTCACCAAAGTCAATTTCCTCAACTTGAGAAAATTCTCCATTTCTTCTTCCATAGCCCTTTTCCAAGGCTTATTCTCACTTGACTGAAGTGTCTCCTTTACAATCTTGGG
The DNA here is from genome assembly GCA_028583015.1 of Wollemia nobilis. NCBI lineage: Eukaryota > Viridiplantae > Streptophyta > Pinopsida > Araucariales > Araucariaceae > Wollemia > Wollemia nobilis. The sequence continues at coordinate 4,334,621 of JAQPPZ010017254.1, read as the reverse complement.
TTCTTCATCGGTATGCAGAACAAATCCTTTCACTCGCTTTTTTCTTGCGATTACATTTCTTGCAAATTCCTTACCAAACTCTCATGCAAGTGTTGTATTTTATACCAACAACACAAGAAGAGGTTTTACAATACCATAGGTGCAAAACCATGGGCCGACATTACATTAACCCAAAAATGCCCATATGGGTCTAAAAATAGCTTAAACCCCCAAAAATATTTTCTCGGGGACGTTAGCCCCTGAACCCCCAAATAGGGAATACCACCCTTGTACCCCCGCTCAAGGCCCAATCCGGTGGTAGAGTGTAAAGTCCTTTAAGAGTTAGCCCCACCTAAATAACATGGAAAATATTCAACACAAGTCCAACATGGCAAACCTAGTCCAGGTAGCAGATTCTACACCAAAAGTGATTATCAAGGATGAGATGATTGAGCATGATATAATGGTTCTTAAAACTAGAGGGTTAATATGTAAGTTTCATGGATATTGGCCAGGTTTTTTTGAGATTCAAAATTGGATCAAGTGGAAGTGGGGATTGAATTCAAATTACTCCATGACTTTTCTTCCAAAAGGATTTTTCCTCATTATTTTCTCCAGTTCAAAAATAAGGGATAAAATAATGGATGGAGGCCCATGGTTTAGGGGTAAAGATGCATTATATTTAAGACCTTGGAGTGAGAATTTTTTGTGGACACAGAAACTATTAAAAGGCTTTCGGTATGGATTAGGCTTTTTGGACTTCCTTATCAACTCATCAATAAGGAGGTTTTGAAGAATATTGGTAATACTCTAGGTGAATTCATCTAGGAGGGACCAACTACTAAGGAGAGAAGGCATGTTGTATACACTCGAATATGTGTTGCCATGGATATTTCTAAACCTTTACCGTAGTCGATTAGGATTAAATTTGAATCAAGAGAATGGGATCAACAAGTGGATTATGAAAATATTGCATTTCGATGTCACAAATGTCATGAAACTGGGCACATGGCAAGAGACTACAAAGTGAAAATGGAGGAAGAGATGGAATTTTTGGGCATGAGGGTAGCTTCAATTTGAAACAAGGAGATCATATCATAGGAGAAGCTAGGTCAAATCAAGGATTTTCCACTCCTAAGAAAGTGGCTAGAAAAATCCCTCTACATCATCAGATGGCAAAGGCCATTACAGTTCACTTGAATCAGCCATTAGAAGAAAAAAATGATATGGGGGATGAGGAAGTACAATGCGCAAGTTCAAATATAGGAGCTAAAGGTGTGAAGGAAGAGGGGAAGAAAAATTTTAAAACAAAGGAATATGGGGAGACAAATTTTAAAGCAAATGAGGTGAAGGAGGTCAAGCTTAATCTAGGTAAATCACCTTTATTATCCTCAAGTAGCTTAAAATATTCTCCTTACAATAAAAATGAAAGTAGTATGGAGTGTATTCCTTGCACTTTAGGATTTCAAGAGCAGTATAGTAAAGAAAATATTATGGAGGATATCCAAGGAAATTTAGGGTTTTTAGGCCAACATAAGAAAGTGATGACTATGGAGGATCATCTATGTAGTTTAGAGTTTTTAGGGCAACATAAAGAAGAAAATGCTAATGAGGTTATTCCTTGCACTTTCGACTCTTTAGGGCAACATAAATCTTTAGAAGATAAGTCTCATTTTGAACAATATGAAAAAATAGAAGAGATTGATGAAGATGAGAGTGTTGGTGGGAATGGAAGAAGGAGAGGAAGGCCATCAAAGCAGGAACAAAGAGAAAAAGAAACTCAAAAGGATATTGATCTGGGAAGCCAAATAAAAATATCATAGGTGTTAACAAGAAGTGGGGCTAAGCCCACTAATAAAAATAAAAAGTGTTGATGATGAAAATGATATCATGGAATATTAGGGGTATGAATAAAACCCCTAAAAAAAAGTTATTAAGGAATTAATAGGTTGTTATAGCCCTAAGTTTATTTTAATACAAGAAACAAAATTAAGTAGTGAGGAATGTAAGGATGCTTTTAAGAAGATTTGGAAGATAGGTGATTGTTTAGCAGTTTCTTCTATAGGAGCTTCAAGCGGTATTGCAATAATATGGGACAAATGCAAATGGGATGGACAACTATTAGAAGCAAAAAGTAATTGGGTTGTTGGATTATTTTGCAGGAAAGAGGAAAACATCAAAGTTGGGGTTATAAATGTATATGCTCCAACTATAGTTACTCCTCGTGAAAGATGTTGGAAGGACCTTAGTATATTTTTGTCAAATACAATGATGATTCATTGTGATCTATGGATTCTTGGGGGTGATTTTAATATTGTTCTATCTCCTTTGGAAAAGAAGGGTGGCATTCTAGGATGGTCTAAATCAATGCAAGATTTTGCTTCATTTGTCAATTCAAATGACCTTTGGGATGTTAGTCCCTCAAGCTTTCAATATACATGGGATAATAGACGCATTGGGAAAAATCATATAGTAGAAAGACTGGATAGATTCTTGTTATCCAATAAATGGTTGCAAACAAAGTATACAATCTCTTCAGATATTTTATTGCGAGCAGGATCAGATCACAAACCCATTCTTTTGACTTGTGAGTTACCTAATAATGGTCATCCAAAGCCATTTCACTTCTAGTCTATGTGGCTCCAAGACCTTGATTTTTTCTAGATGGTTATGTTATGGTGGGATGAATCAAAATTTGAAGGATCATGTATGTACATGTTTGTTCAAAAGTTGAAATATTTAAAGGAGCAAATGAAGATATGGAATGCCAAATATTTTGGTAACATTTTTAAAGAAAAGAAATAAATTGAATCCAAGCTCAAAAATTTACAAGAGATAGTAGAAATTAATGGAATGGATCAAGATTCTTATGTGAAAGAAAAACAATTACTTTTTGATTATCATAATGCATTGAAAAAGGAGTCATATTGGTTCCAAAAATCTAGAGAGAAATGGCTCAAGGAAGGAGATAGAAATACAAAAAAATCATGCTACAACAAAAATAATTTTTATGTTTATCATATCAAAAATATTATAACTCTAGATGGAAGAAATATTGAGGATGAAGAAGATATAAGGAAGGAAGCAATTAATTATTTCAAAAATATTTTGTCAGATTCTAGGCAAGATAAGGAGGCACAAGAAAAACTTTTACAAAATATTCCATCAATTATCACTCAGGGACAAAATGAAAGCTTGATGAAGAAGATATCTATGGAGGAGCTCCATGAAGCAGTTTTCTCTTTCCATCCTAACAAGGCACCTGGCCTCGATGGATTTCTTACAATTTTCTTTCAAAAATTTAGGATTTATTGAAGAGTGATATGTTAGTTGCGGTTGAAGAGGCCCAAAAAGGAAGGCTATAATAAGTGAGATCAATGCTACTTTTATTACCTTGGTTCCCAAGAAAGGCGACACAAAATATTTTGATAATTTTCATCCAATAAGCCTTTGTAATATGATTTATAAGATCATTTCAAAAATTATGGCAAATAGGTTGAAGGGCATTCTAGGGTGTCTTATCTCAGAGGAACAAGGTGGCTTTGTTCATGGTAAACAAATTCTTGATGGTATAATTATTGCACAAGAGGCCATACATTCTCTTCATTCCATGAAAAAACTAGGTATGCTTTTGAAATTAGATATGAACAAAGCATATGATAGGGTTTTCTAGAATTTTCTACATGCTATTCTCAGAAAGTTTGGCTTTGATTATAGTTGGTGTGAGTGGATTAAATGTTGTTATAGCATTACAAAATTTTCTATTTTGATCAATGGTTCTCCTACTGGTTACTTCAAGTCATCTTGTGGACTTCATCAAGGTGATCCACTTTCTCCTTATCTATTCATTATTCTAGTGGAAGCATTAGGGAGAGCCTTTTCAAAGGCAAAAATGGAAGGAAAAATCAAGGGTATTCAAGTTGCAAAAAATGGTCCCTTTGAATCTCATCTCCAATTTGTTGATGATACTTTTATTTTGGGCCATCCCTTAGTCAGTGAGGCCATGGAGTTTAAATCAATATTATCATGCTATGAGAAGGCTACTAGACAGTTGGTAAATACTACAAAATCCAGGATTTTTTCATTAATACTGCCCTAGATTTACAATAAATTATTGTGAATATTTTAGGGTTTAAAATTGAAAAATTTCCATCAACCTACTTGGGTATTCCTTTGTCTGATAAAGGAAATAAAAAGGAGCTTTGGATCTCTTTTTTGGATAGAATGAAAGCTTGCTTGGCAGGTTGGAAAGGTAAGTTCTTAACCATGGCAGGAAGGCTACAACTCATAAAGACTACATTGCAATCCATTCCTATTTATATGATGTCACTTTCAAGATTGCCAATAGGTATTGCATCAGAAATTGATAAAATTTAAAGAGACTTTCTATGGAAAGGTTGTGAGGAAAAATTTAGGTTTCCTCTTTGTAAGTGGGATAGGGTTTGCAAAGGAAAGAATATTGGAGGAGCAGGCTTGCAGAATTGTAGACTTATGAATTTGGCATTAGGAGCAAAGCTTGGGTGGAGATTATTTAGAGATCAAGGAAAGAATTGGGCAAAAATATTACTTCAAAAATATATAGGTTCTCTTGATGCAATGAAATTATTTAGGAAAATAACTCTACCCAAAGGATCGTCAACATGGAACTTCATATCAGAGAGTTTGCAATTGATAAAGAAACATATTAGATGGTTAGTCAATGAGGGGAGTTATGCAAATTTTTGTTCTGATGCTTGGTTGAAGCCTTATCCTCTTATCTCTGACTCAAAATGGAAACCATTGGCTCAAGCATGCCTAGCATGTAAAGGTCCAAAGGTCAAAGATTATATTATTATGAGCAAAAACTCCAGATCATGGATTTCTTTTAGTAACCTAGTTGAAGGAGAGGAACTCAAACAAATTGTAGATGAACTTCAAAAGATGCTTCGAGAGTTTTATTTGCAATTTTTACATGAAAGGATGAGTTGGTTTGGAATTTATCAAAGGATGGTGGATACTCGATCAAGTTGGGATATGAGGATTTAGAACAATCAAAATTTCCTTCTCCCAAAGATTTTCCTTGGAAGAATGTTTGGTCATTAGAGGCTCTCCCTAAGGCCTCAACATTTCTTTGGTTAGCAGTTCAAAGTAAGATTCTTATGGAGAGAGTCTACAAAGAAGAGGATATTATGGACCCTTCAGATGTGCCTTGTGTGAGAAGGATTTAGAAACATCAGACCATTTACTTCTTCATTGTCCATTTGCTCACACCATTTGGGGTTATTTTAAAAAATATGAAATTATATTGGGTAGCTCCATCAACATTGAAAGAGTTGATAAAATGTTGGATAAATTATTTCAAAGCTAAAGCATTATGTATTCTTTGGAGGATTGGCCCTACCATTATTTGTTGGAATTTATGGCTTGAAAGGAATAACATAATTTTTAAAAATAAATCTCAAAATCATGCCCAAGTTTGGAACCGTATTAGTGCCTCTCTTGCAGAATGTCTACAAATATGGTGCTCATCATGGGAAGTCTCAATTGTAAAAAAAGAGGTGCTAATAACTTGGCTACAAGATTTGAACATACATGGAAGAGTCATCTATGACAACAAAATTAAAACAAAGGATCTACTTCGATCTATGGTAAAATGGAAATGTCCAAAAATTGGGTTTATCAAAATTAATTTTGATGGTGCTTCTAAAGGAAATCTAGGAAAAGTTGGTGGAGGTGGTGTTTTTAGAAATAGTGAAGGCAAAATTCTCCTCACTTATTCAGAATCATATGGAACTTCAACTAACAACTATGCAAAGGCTAGGGCACTTCTTACAGGGATTAAAATTGTAGTAGAAAAAGGATGGAAATATATTTCAATTGAGGGGGACTCACAAATTATCATCAATGCTATTAACAAAAATGGATGTGGAGTGTTAGGAATCTATTGTTAAAATTAAGCTCACTCACAAAAATGCTGAAAAATAATTGAAATACATGAAATAACAAAATAACACTACGTAGAAAGTAATTGCAGAATTGAAACAATCTCACAAATAACTCAGAATCGTAGGCCTCTTCGAGGGGGCAAGCTCCTTCAATATTTCATTAACTTGCAAAAAGATACATTCGTATATGGCTCCATGTCTTTTAAATAGAAAGCTTCATGCAACCCTACCTAAAGGCTCAAGAGTTGGCTTATATTCAAAATGCTACTCGAGCTAGAATCTTCTACCAAACATCTATTACAATCTTGATAACGGTTACATGAGATGGCACCACTTGGCTAGGTGCCTTACTTACCACATACATTACAAAGTATTACAAAATAATATTATAATGGGATCCCCCACATTGGAAGTGGGTCATTACATAAGCAAATGAGAAATACAAAATAACGTTAGGATGGGATCCTAACATGTCCTTCCCCTTCAAAAATATTTTTCCTCAAAGTTGAAGATGAGGAAACTGGTGTTGGAGTTGGTGGAGATACTCCCATGTAGCATATTCTGGCTGAATTCCATGCCACTAAATAAGGACCTCATTAATGGTACGATTACGGAGAGTGCGAATCCAACAATCCAACAACTATTTGAGCTCGAGCAAGATAGAACCTTATTCATCCAATTTCAAGAGTGTAGATTGAACATGTACCTGAGTGCCCACAACCTTTTTGAGAGAGGAGACATGAAAAATAGGATGGAGCTTGGAGGTAGTTGGGAGGGCCAATTTGTAAGTTGTGGCGTCGATCTGCTATAAAACCTGGTAGAACCCATAATATTTCGCAACAAGTTTCTAGCACTTGTGAAGTTGGAGGGATGACTGTTTATATGGCTACAAGCAAAGGAAAACCATGTCACCCACATCAAAGTTGCACTTGAAATGGTGTTGGTCAGCTTGTTGGTGCATCCAATTTTGGGCCGCATCTAAATTTAGCTTTAGTTGGTGGAGGACATCGATGCGTTGATTAATATTAGTGTCGACTGCATGGACATTGGAGTTGCTCAGAATGTAAGAGGAAGGTGTGAGTGGAGGGCACCCATAAACTACCTTAAAAGGGGTAACCTTGGTTTTTGTGTGATAGGAAGTGTTGTACCACCATTCAGCCAAAGGAAGTCACTTCTCCCATTGAGTAGGATGATCAGATGCAAAGCAGCGAAGGTAGATCTTCAAACATTTGTTAACAATCTCAGTCTGGCCATCTATTTGTGGATGATAGGTTGAAATCATTTTGAGTTGAGTTCCCTACAACTTAAATAATTCTTATCAAAAATGACTAGTAAATGTTGGATCACGATAGGACACAATGTAGGTAGGCATACCATGAAGGCAAAAGATAGAATCAAGTAAAATTTGGGTAATGGTGGAGGTTGTGTAAGGATGGGAGAGGGAACAAAAGTGAGCATACTTTGAAATATGATCCACTACCATGAAGATAACAAATTTGCCTTTGGACTTAGGTAACCCTTCAATAAAATCCATGGAAATATCAGTCCAAACCTGGTCAAGAATGGGCAAGGGTTGAAGAGTGCCTAGAGAACACATCGTTTCACCTTTCATCTTTTGATAGGTATCACAAGCCACCACAAAATTTTGAATGTCATTTTTCATACCCTTCCAAAAAAAAGTGCACTTAAGCCGTTCATATGTTTTGAGAAATCCTAAATGGCCCGCAGATGGGGTGGCATGCAGTTCTTTCATGAGAATTTCTCAAAGTGGAGAAGTGTGGGGAACAACAAGGCATTGGTGGTAACACAAATCATGGTCATACCAAGTGTAGCCCGGACATGAAGTAGGCTTAGTGTGTAGGGAGGCAACCAAATTTTACAACTCAGAATCCTGAAGTACCTCCTAGCATAAGGAATCGATCCATTGGGGAACAGGCAACGAAATGGCACACAACATACTGAGAGCCTCAAATTGGCGAGAGAGAGCATAAACCATGATATTCTCCTTTCCCTTATTGTAGGTAATATCATAATCATATCCCATGAGTTTAGAGACCTATTTTTGTTGTTCGGGGGTGGCAACCCGTTGCTCCAAAAAGTATTTGAGACTCTAATGGTCAGTTTTAATGGAGAAATGATGCCCAATGAGATATGATCGCCAATGGGTTACCACGTGTAGAATTGCCATCATCTCCTTGGCATAAATGGATTTTTCCAAATTAAGGTTGGAGAGAGATTTAATAGTGAAAGCCAAGGGCCACTCTTCTTGCATCAACATTGCACCAACACCACAACCAGAAGAGTCTCTTTCAATGACGAACGATTTGGAAAAAATTGGGGGGCTAGGATGGGAGTGGTGGTCATAGCATGCTTCAATTCTAGGAAAGCATGTTCAACGGGTCTCAACCAAGTAAAAGAGTCCTTATTTAACATGGAAGTGAGGGGAGCTACAATTTTACCATAATTACAAATAAATTTATGGTAGTATCCTATAAGCCCTAAAAATCCTCGAGTCCTTTGAGAGTGTGGGGTTTTGGCCAGTCTTGGACCACCTAGATCTTCTTGGGGTTAACTTTGATGCCATATTTGGTGGCAACATGTCCTAAGTACTCCACTTTCATCAAACCAAAGGAACACTTGGACCGCTTAGAAAAAATTTGATGTTGTGCCAACAACTATAAAGTTTGATCCACATGGTCGAGGTGCTCTTCCCATGAACGACTATAAACCAAAATGTCATCAAAGAAAACCAAGATGAATTTTTGGAGAAATGGATGAAATATGTTGTTCATAAGGCTTTGAAATGTGGAAGGAGCATTAGTCAAGCCAAATGGCATCACCAAGAACTCGTAGTGACCTTCATGAGTATGAAAAGCAGTCTTGGAAATATCTTCATCCTTGAGCTTGATCTAATGATACCCAGAGCGAAGGTCTAATTTTGAGAAGTACATAGTTCCATGTAGCTCATCCAATAATTCATCCACCACCATAATAGGAAACTTATCCTTGATGGTGAGCTTATTGAGCTCTCGATAGTCTATACACAATCGCCAAGAGCCATATTTCTTTCATACCAGTAAGACTAAAGAAGAGTAAGGACTATTACTTGGTCGAATGACACTAGATTTCAACAATTCCTATACTAACTTTTCAAGTTTTAACTTAAGAGCATAAGGATACCAGTATGGTCTAATGTTGGATGGTGCACCACTAGGTGATAATGGAATAGCATGGTCATGTGAGTGATAAGGTGACAATTCTGAAGGTTCGACAAAAATAGAATCATGTTTAGCCAAAATAAACTACAAATCAGTGGGAATGGACTCCACCTCTGAAGTGTGAGGTTGTATCACAAATATCTGAGATATGACTCCCTGAGATGATTTTTTAGAAACTTCTCTTTCCTATTTAAACTAATAATTTATGGAGGCTCGACTTGGGAGCCATGGAGAGTGTGTGACTGTCCATTTTGTGAAAATTTCATCCAAAGCTCGACAAAGTTCTATGAGATGGCTCCCAATGTATTGAACCATTGAGCTCCTAACATGATGTCGCATCTCCCTAGTTGAAACGCAAAAATTTCTTGTTTGAGCTCATAGTTCCCAATTTTTACCTTAACATTATGACATTTACCTTTGCAAGGTAAGGTCTCACCACTAGTGATCATAACCTCAAAGGAATTATATGTATGTACATAATAGTTTGTTTGCTTGGCAATGCAAGTATCAATAAAGTTATGTGTACTGTCAGAATCAATCAGGATGGTAAGACGTAGGCCTTTGAAATAACCCACAACTTTCATGGTTTGGGGAGTAGTAATGACAACAAGAGCATGAACATAAATCTCAGCCTGTGATTTGTTTTGGTTTTCTCCCTCCGGTTTGGGTGGTTATTCTACTGATTCTGTGTTATTTAGGAATAATTTCTTTTGGGTGCACCTATGCCCGTGAGAAAACTTTTCATCACAATTGTATCACAACCCTTGGGCACATCATGCATCCATTTCTATAGTGGTTAGATGTTTGGGTGTAGTAGTGGGTGCAACAGTTTTTGTTCATTCTAATTTTGGAATCTAGGAGGAAAAGAGGGTCTAGCCTGTGGAAATTTAGATATCTACCTCTTAGCTGAAAATTTGGATTCGGCCAAATGAGCCAACTTGATAGCCTACATCATGAATTTTGGTTTAAACATCATGACCTCAGCTTGAAGATCTTCCCTCAAAATACTAACAAAACAACTCATAAAGAACCCTTCATTTAGTCCTTTAGTTTTGCTGGTCAATTTCTCAAATTGTATTTGGTAATCTCGAACTATCGAAGTTTATTTCAACTTTTTCAATTGTCCTGTAAAATCGTCATACTCATTAGGGCCAAAGAAAGTGAGTAATTGAGACTCAAAGTCTTCCCAAGAAGGATTAGAGGTAGTGTTCTACAACCATTGGTACCATTGTAAAGCTTTAGATTCCAAGTTGAAGGAAGCCATTTGAACTCTATAATATATAGGGACATCATGGAGGTTAAAAAATTGAGCAACATGACATAGCCACCCATCCACATCCTTCCCATTGAACTTAGGAAAGTCTAATTTTGGCATCTTAAAGGTAGGATCATGATCATAGCGAGGATGAGAGTCATATATTCCTCTTCCTTTACCTTGATCAAAATATGAGTGTTCAGTATAGTACTCAGACTTGCTTGTACCACCTTGCAATTTGGACTCAACTTTTATAAGTTGTTCTTCTAGATGGCTTCTAGAAATATTGTAATCAGTCCTAAAATTTTGAAATTTTATCATCAAGTTTTTATTCGTGCTTTACAAGCTAGTAACGGTGCTTCTTAGGGACTCCAAAAATATGGTGGTTTGCTCTACCTCTTTTTGATGTCCACGAGTGCCACCAGCCATTTGGAAGAGTCTTGAACCTCTTTTACTAAATTACTAAAAATAGAAGTGTGGTTTTTTGGAGTTACTATTTTTAGTAAGGAGTCCAAAAAAGTGCTTGGGTGTTATATATCAAAATGATCACCTTGGAAATACGATCACAATTATCTATATCCCACAACACGAATTTTGGGCATCCCAGACTTATTTTTTTATATCCTTTGTTTTGATGAGTTTACTAATGTGGTTAGTTTTTTATTTGGAGCTACAATTCAAAATTTGGGTACTAGATCAACTGTATTTGACCTGTGCACTTTATCCACTAACCACCTTGTCACTATCCTGTCTCTGTTCCTATCACCTGTGTTGCAGTGATTGACATTGTTTACAGCATTGACCCAGGGATTCTCTGTATTGTGTAGTTACTAACATTGACGATTTTGTTTGACCTTGATCACCTGTAATTTTTGACTATTACAAGCGACTGTTACTGTCACTATCAACCTGATTGTTATTGGTACTGACTTGATTGTTACTGTCACTGACCTGGATGGTACTATCACTAACCCAACTATTACTATCATTAACCTGACTATTACTGCCACTGACACGAATGGTACTGGAATATTTTAGACTATTATAAACACTTGCAAAATCTATCCTAACTGTTGGTGCATGCAAAGTTTTTTTTCTGTGATAGGAAAGTCCTTTATATGCTCACTTTTTGAGATCATGAAAGCAGGTTCAGCAAATAGGGAGGTGTTTTTGTAAGTTGAATTTTTTGATAGAACTAGGGTATGCTAAATAGAGGAGTATGTAACACCCATAGGCCCTCTGTTATACCGCAGTGATGAAAAATAGTCCTCTAACTAATATTTCAGGCCACTACCCAAGGAGGATTCCACACATACCCTTGAGCACACTATCTACCTCTTTGATAGTATGGGAGGGTAATCATTTGAGATGTTGTGTCCCATGGACTATGGATGATACAAGGCCGAAAAGCTTCCTACTTGATAAAATTTTTCAACCCTATAATGGTCTCCCGATACACATGAAGATGCGTGGGAGCTTGGTTTCGTGCAAGAGTGTTGTCTGAGGCCTAGGTATTGGAGCTTGATCGTCCCTCACTTCACTAGATGCTTTATGGGCTATCTAGCTTATCCAATAACGATAGCTCCTTTGCAATATTTTAAAATCCTCAGCACAAGGTTTCCAACCTACTCAACTACTAGAAAAAAAAAAGATTGTATTGTTTTTGGCTTTTCTAGTTTTTGTGGATTTTTTTTTAAATAAGGGAAAATAGAATGAAAAAATATATAAGAAAATTATACCTAACAGGCAGAAATGACTGAGCAAGAATTGTCATAGTCATAACAAAACTCAACCCTAGAAAGCGCTTTGATACCACTTATTAGGAACCTATTATAAAAAATAAGCTCACTCACACAAAATGCTGAAAAATAACTGAAATACATGAAATAACATAATAACACTATGCAGAAAGTAATTGTAGAATTGAAACAATCTCACAAATAACTTAGAATCGTAGGCCTCTTCGAGGGGACAACCTCCTTCAATATTTCATTAACTTGCAAAAAGATACATTCATATATGGCTCCATGTCTTTTAAAGAGAAAGCTTCATGCAATCCTACCTAAAGGCTCAAGAGTTGGCTTACATGCAAAATACAACTCGAGCTAGAATTTTATACCAAACATCGGTTACAATATTGATAACGGTTACATGAGATGGCACCACTTGGCTAGGTACCTTACTTGCCACATACATTACAAAGTATTACAAAATAAAATTATAATGGGATCCCCCACGTTGGAAGTGGGTCATTACATAAGCAAATGAGAAATACAAAATAATGTTAGGACGGGATCCTAACATGGAGACTAGATAAAAAATAATATTATTATTGATGTTCATCATCTATTACTAGAGGCAATCTCTTGGCAGTGTGAGCATATTTATAGATAAGAAAATCGAGTAGCAGATAAATTATCGAATTATGGTGTTGATCTTCATCCTGGTGAAATTCAAATTTTAGAAGGCAACTGACCAAGTGAGATTTTATATCTTAATCAAACTGATGTCAAGGAGTTGGTTACAAAAACATATCACTTCAAGGAAGTTGAAGAATATGTCTAAGAGAAAAAAGAAATGAAAAAATTATGATAAAAATGTATGCTGCAGTAAATGTAATTTTTTGGTATTTTGATGGGAGTGGCCCCCAATAGAAGACACATATAACCTATTAAAAAAAGAAGTTAACGAATTGAAGAATTGAAGAAATTGAATGAAAGGGAGATATAAGAAGATTATGAAAAATTGAAAATTAAAATTTGATTGAAGAAAGACTTTGAAATTGAAAGAGAATTGAAGAAGAAAATTGAAAAAGAAGAATCGAAAATTGAAACTAAAGAAAGTGAAATATTGAACTTGAAAAAGAAAATTGAAGGAAGTTATTAATTTATTAATAATAAATTAATTGAAGAAAGGAAAATTGAATGAAATATTAAATTTGAAAATTGATGATTTGAAGAAAAAGGAAAGAAGAATTGAATTGATGGAGAATTGAGTGAATAAAAAGAATTGAGAAAGAATTACAATTTGAAATTGAAGAAAGAGAAGATATTAATGAAAGAAAATTGAATATTGAAAGGAAGAATAAAAATGTGAAGAAGGAAGGAAAAATTGAAGATTGAAAAGAGAAATAAAATATTAATTTTGGAGATAAAAGGATTCCTACACAACTAAAGAAGATTTTTTTTATTTGGGAGTAAAAAGAATTCCACATCAAAGGAAATAAAAGGAACTTGTATTGATTGAAAGAAAATTAGTAGTTTTACTATTAATGACAGTATGCAGTTATTGCTTATGTATTGATATAGACCACCTAAAAATTTATTTTAAGGTCTCTAGCTTCAATATTTGATGGAAGAAGATCCATCTACAATTTTTTTGTGCATGTGAACAACAGTTTGAAGAAGTTTGTTTGGCTAGAATCGTGGAGTGCACGCAACAAAGCTAGGGTTTGCAAAGTGATAGTAATTTATTTTTTTGGAGAAATATTTTATTTGCTGGAGGAGGAACGAATTTGGGGGAAGACAAAAAACCCTAGCATCGATCGATTTTTCCAGGAGAGATCGTGAGTATCAGTTCAGGTATGGTACTTCTTTGGCTTTAGCTTTGAAAATATTTCATTGGCTAGGGCTTTAAAAATAGGGACCTCTTCTTTGGGAAGTGATTTATGGCAGTCTGTTGGTTGCAATGACGACTGCAGCCTCACTTTTCAAACAAGCAGGCAATGAGGCCTTCTCCATGTTTTCACAATAGTTTCCCTTTGATGAGGAGAAGTTGGATCATATGCGTCAAGTGCTTAAAGCGAGAAAAGCACCCCATCCAAAACCACCTGCTCACTCTAACAATGGTACCTTTGTGCCCAAGTTAGATGAGTCTCCTGTGATTGAGGTACCTCCAGCCTACATCCAACAGCCTTTGCTCACGCTTTCCACCCAAGCCCTTGCATGCAAATTTGTGGGAATATGGCCTAGTCCAATCACAATCCAAAAATGGATTAACACACATTGGGGGGTAAAGTCTCCTCTTATGAATTCATGATGACAGGTAGGGGATACTTTGTCATTACATTTACCTCTATGGAGGACAAGAGCACTATCTTTCATGGAGGTCCTTGGTTTCTGGGATCCAACCCACTCTACATGACCCCGTGGAGCACGACATTTGATCCTCAAGAGGAGGAGCCTAAAGAAGTTTTTGTTTGGGTGAGGTTGCCATTTTTGCCACTGCACCTATGGAACAAACCTTCGATGGAATTAATAGGAAATGCTATTGGAACATTCATTGACTGGGCTCCTCCAAAGGCCAATAATGCTATATGCGCATGCATCTGTGTGCAAGTCAATCTGAAAAAGGGTTTGCTTGAGCATATTGGAATAAAGGTGTTTGATTGGATACATAACCAACCCCTGGACTATGAGCATATACCATTCAAGTGTATAACATGCCATGAGCATGGGCATTTCTCCTGAAACTGCCCAATTAAACAAGCACAGGAAACAAAAAAGGAAGAACTAGGATTCCAGGAAGTCAAAAGGAGACCACGCAGATCAAGAAGCAAGAATCGACAACCTCAACCACAGGATCAAAAAAGCTTCCAGCACAAAAATAAATTTGCAAGTCTTAATGAAGGAGAAAAGGAAATCACCTCTCTAGATGTGATGGCTCCTAAAGATAAAGAGAAGATACCTACAATTGAAGCTGACAAGTCACTAGAGATCTTAGGAGATACACCAGAGAACACAATAGTTGGAGAAGAAACTGATGGGAACTCAGAGGAAGAGGTAGAAGAAACACAAGTGGAGGAAATAGTGATTCTTAGGGGCTTGCCAACCACACGATCTATAACTAAGGGAAGAAAATCGAACCAACAACTCAGAAATGAGCAAGCATAGAAAGACTTGCAATCCAAAACGTAGGTCAAAATTGAGGAGAGCTTCGTAAAAAATAAGAAGCAATCCAAAAAATGAAGATTATGTCATGGAACTGTAGGGGACTGGGAAGTCCTCTAAAAAACTATCTCAAAGTTCTAATACAGGAGCAAAAGCCAACAATAGTTTGTATTCAAGAAACAAAAATAGTAGAGGCAACACTGACTATAGAATGGTAGAAGATATGGGCACAATCAAAATTGATAATTATTGATTCTGTGGGAGCTTCAGGGGGACTAGCTTTGGCTTGGGACCCACAACAATTAGTTTGTAGCTTACAACATAAGCATAATAATTGGATAGGTACAAAATTTGTCTTACCAGATGGAACTAGTGTAGCAGTAATAAATTTTTATGGTCCAAATCATCCTATCCAGAAAAGAGAAGCATGGCAAAACTTAGCACAATGGCTAGACAATGAGAAGTTTGACAACATAATACTAGGAGGAGATCTCAACATGATTCTCTACCATTGGGAGAAGGTTGGGGGAAGTTTAGCAAGGGATCCAAATAGAGATATACTCAATCAAATTATGGTAGATGAAAGCTTACAAGACATTCGATCGACCAAAGGAAAGTACACTTGGAGCAATAGAAGAGCAAGGGTAAACTATATTGCAGAAATATTGGATAGATTTTTTATCAGTGAAAATATCCTAACACACTTTCCCCTCACTTCCAATCACATCATTCAGAACTCTATCTCAGATCATAAGCCAATTCTCTTGGATAGCGGCCAAAGCCTACAACCCCAAAAAATTCCTTTTAAATACAACTCTGAATGGGCAGCAGAAGAAGATTTTAGTGAACTTGTGGAAAGCACTTGGAACCAACAGGTCCAATCCACCAACCCCCAAGAAAAGTGGAAAATCAAAATTCAAAAATTGAAGCACGTGATAAAAAATGGTTGGTAGAAAAAGTGAGAGTCAAACCAGACAAGAAGTAGTTGATGCAACAACTAGAGCAGCTAGAAATAAAAATTGGGGATCATCCTCCTCAACCATGGCAAGAAGATGCAAGAAATGACCTGATTTAGAAGCTCAATAAATTAAGCATTGAAGAAGAAACACATTGGAGGCTTAGATCTCAAATGGTTTGGCTAAGCAAGGGGGATAGAAACACCAAATATTTTCATCTAAAAACCATGCAATGCTACCAAAGGAACACAATCAAGGAGATAGAGCATGAAGGAACCACTTATACAGATAGGGAGAAAATTAAGGAACTTGCCAATCAACATTACTCAGCTTTGCTCTCTAGAGAAAATGGTAACCCTCATTCCTAGGGAATATTTATAGCATATACCAATAGTATTAAGTTTGGAAGACAAATAGGATCTCAGTCAGCCAATCACTATGGAGGAACTTAAGGAGATTATAGCAGCTCTACCAAAGGATAAAGCTCCTGGACCTGATGGATTCACAAACAACTTTTACCAACAATACTTACACATCATCGAAGAAGATTTGCTATGCATGATTGAGGATGTTAGGGTGAAAGGTAAGCTTCTTGGAGCCATCAACTCCACCTTTCTAGCATTGATTCCTAAAGAAAAAAATGCCACTACTTTCTCTAGATTTAGACCAATTTCTCTATGTAACTCTTCCTATAAAATTATTACCAAGTTGTTGGCCAATAGAATAAAGAAGAAACTTGACAAACTAATATCATAAGAGCAAGGAGGGTTCATGCCTGGAAAAAAATATATGATAATATCATAATAATGCATGAAGCCCTCCATAGTAGTAGAAAATAAAAAAAGAAACAAATTGTTATAAAACTTGATATGGCAAACGCCTTTGATCGAGTTAATATACAATTTGTAGAACAGGTCCTACAAAAGTTTGGATTCCCACATCAGGTCATCAAGTGGATCGGAGCATGCATAAAAAACCCATGGATAGCCCCCTTAATAAATGGAGAACCAACAAATTTCTTTCAGGCTACAAGGGGAATTAGACAAGGGTGTCCACTATCACCATACCTTTACATCATTTTAGTTGAGACTCTTGGAAGATTAATCAACCATCTTCGAAGAGAAAGAAAAATAATAGGGATAGAGGTTGCAATAGGATGCAAAGTTGTAACACATGCCCAATTTGTAGATGATATCATTCTTCTAGGTGAAGCCACCAAGAAAAATGTTAGACAATTCAAGCAATGTTTGGATTGGTTCACACAAGCTATCGAGGCTCATATAAACACTCAAAAGAGTCAGTTCTATACACAAAATATTGCAACAATAAGAGTCAAACTCTTTTGCACTATCCTAGGATTTCGGTCTAGCACAGAAAAATACTTCAGATATCTAGGAGTGCCCATGAGCTTCCACCTCAAAGCCTCAGACTGTTGGACCCCAATATTGGACAAGATGGTTAGGAGGATACAAAGTTACAGTAATAGTTGGCTCAGTCTTGCAGGAAGGGTAGTATTGATCAAATCAGTGTTAGCTTCTCTTCCAGTCTACCAACTATTAGTATATCATGCTCCCAAGTTTATTTTGCAAAAGGTAGATGGAATCATACGCAACTTCCTATGGCAAGGAGGTAGGCAATCAAAAAGAAAAAAGTTCCACTTGGTCAATTGGGAGATGGTCACCAAAAGTAAAATTCAAGGAGGATTAGGAATAAAAAAATGGAGATAGTTTTGAAAGCATTGGGAGCAAAACTTCTCTGGAACATGCTTAAACACAATCGAGCATGGCAACGCATACTAGTCAACAAGTATGTAAATAATCAAACAAGTATTCAAATGCTCAAACATATAGACAAACTTCCTAGAGCCTCGTTGGTTTGGAAACATATAGTGGCTGCAAAGAGCATAATAGAGGATAAAATTTCTTGGCTACTAGGAGATGGTAAGTCAATTAATCTATGGGAGGACCCGATCCTAGGAAATCCACCATTAAGAGAGAGAACTCCAATCGAATTGCAGAATCACTTGGAAAGCCAAAGAATACTCAAATTAGGTGACTTGTTTTATTGGACCTCAGAAACTTTGAACTGGATCTCCCCTCCCATTCCATCTCAGCTTCAAGGAGATTGGGATTATTTTAAGTCCCACGTGGTGAGCATTAGACCTCTTCATCCCACGATGCTAGACAAACTTATTTGGGGTAGCATCAATAGTAATGGGGAATACTCAGTGCATCTAGGAGTCCAACATCAGCAAATTGGGCCTGCCAACAAAAAACTATCGATATTATGGAAAACTAGAGCACCACCTAAACTGCAAGTATTCAGCTGGCTAGTTTCTCAAAATAAAATCTTAATAGGTGATAATCTGCAAAAGAGGAGTATAGCAGGGCCTCATGTTTGTTATAGGTGCAGGCAGAATAGTGAAATAATTTTCCATATTTTGTTTGAATGCCCAAAGGCAATTTCAATTTGGTTAGGAATAACCAAAATTCTTGGTATTTCCTACTCTAGAAGGTTAACCATAGACACATGTTTTACCAAGTGGAACAAAGAATATAAAGGTAAACTGGTAGGTAAGCCCCTCCTAAAATATTTGTGGAGCTCTATACCATATTTTGTCATTTGGCACATCTGGTTGGACAGAAACCAGAGGATTTTTGAAGGAAAAGGTAAGGACAATAAAACTCTAATACGAAGGATAAAAGAAGAATTAGTCCTAAATGTCAAATCTAGTTTCTGTCAACAATAGTATGAAGAAGATCTGTCACCCACAGAAAGAAGAATGATCTACCAACTTAATCTCCAAGCTTTCCTGACACAGGGAGGATGCAGAGCAAACAATTCTTTGCCTGACATATGTTTTTCGACACTCTTCTTTGATGGTGCCTCCAAGTCCAACCCCGGTCAAGCAGCGATAGGGGGACTGATTCTTACAGGACCCCGTGAGATCCTGCTCAAATACATGATCAACTTGGGAACAACATCTAACAACGTGGCAGAGGCTATTGGATGTGAAATCGGCTTAAAATTGGTGGCAAAGCAAGGAATCACTCAGGTCACAGTTTACGGGGATTCTAAACTGATAATAACAACTCTTGCCAAAAATAAAGATTTTAGATCTTTACAATTGAAGATTATTCAAGACAGGATTAGACAACTAGGCAGGATCATTGGCAAAATATCCTATCAACACATAAGGCGGGAATTCAACAAAGAGGTTGACACACTAGCGAATCAGGCAATAAATATAGCCCCTGGTTATTGCCGCCAAATCATCAAGAAGCAGAAGGGCAGGGGTGGTATGCGAGGATGACAAAGACTCCAATAATGAGGTTCTTTTTTGTCTTCATGTTCTGTTTTTTAGAATGCTCTGTTCACTTTGATCTCTGATTAAAGAGTTT
The DNA here is from genome assembly GCA_028583015.1 of Wollemia nobilis. NCBI lineage: Eukaryota > Viridiplantae > Streptophyta > Pinopsida > Araucariales > Araucariaceae > Wollemia > Wollemia nobilis. Next base: position 4,314,999 of record JAQPPZ010017254.1, on the reverse strand, counting down.
TGTACTTTTTTGTTAAGTAAATAAATATTTTCTTTAAAAAAAGAAAAAAGAAGATGAGTACATAAAAAAGGCCATACAAGTTTAAAGGACCAAACTTCATGAGGAAAAACTTTCAAAAATAAATTTATTGGCATAAACATGTGCTAAGATATAATAAGCCACAAGAAATTCAATCAAAACCAAAAATGGAATATGAAGATAATTCTTGGTACATTGATTTTGAAGCGAGCCACCATACAACAATTAATCTTTATTGGTTTGATTCAGTTCAAATAAAACCAAATATACCACTCAAGGTTGTAGATGATAAAATTTATCATGTATAAGGATCAAACAATGTCACTATTAGCCTATCATATTCTAAATGCACATTTAAAAATGTGTTGTATGTTCCTGGTTTAGCAAATAATTTAATTTCAGTATCACAACTACTAAATAAAGGAAGCACAATAGAATTTAATACCATTAATGGCAATAAAATATATCTTGTTAAAATTCTAAATAAAATTGAAGCTATAGGATCCTATAAAATGGCATATTTTCCTTAGATGTAATAGAAATTTCATAAAAAACATTTGGACCAACTTTTGCAAAGAGAACAATTTCAAAATAAGTGTTATATTGAACAAGATACTTTTATGGCAAAAGAATATGACAATATATTCCTTGATGACTTCTTCAAAAGACAAGTAATAACTCAATGTGATAGACACTATGCTAGAATCTCAAGCAATACCAAAGTTAGAGCCAAAGAACAAAAACAAGAGGGAGAGATTGAGAATACGTGAAGGCAAAAAACCTTAACATCAAATAATGTAATATGGGGGTGTTGGAGTTGCAAGCTTACTATAGTGGTAAGGGCTTTGGCCTCTCTTTCAGAGGTCCAAGGTTCAAACTCCATTTAGTATGAGGGGATCAGGACCCCTCATAAAAACCTATGTAAACTCATTGAAAAAATATGGGGGTGTTCGAGGTATTACGTTATTTGATACTTTTGTAAATATTTAGATTAGGGTTTGTTTGTTATTTGAGTCTATAGTATGTGTTAAGTTATTAAATGAGAGTATGTGTTATGTAAATAAATGGATGAGGTGTCTTGTTAATAAGTGTGAGTTATGTGGGTGATGTGTCAAGGGAAATATAAAAAGTTGGTTCTCCTATAGGTTTGAGAAGAGCAAAGGCCAGGAGTCATGTAATATGAAGAGTCTCATGTATGTATATATTGAAGACAAAGCCATGTAATATGTAAAGGAAGCATCGGATTTATCCATTTATTTAGTAGTTTCAATAAAGCTTTTAGTGAGTTTGTTATTCATTATTGGAGTTTGATATATATATGCATGTTATTAAGTTTTTTTTTTATTTTAATATGCATGTTATTGAGTTGATTTATGATATTGGAAATTGTTTAACCTATGAAGCATAGTAATATTTTGCTAACATGATTTGAATGTAGTACTTTACATTGACTGGGGAAATTATTACAAACCAAAATCACACAATCATAAGTTCCCAAACATCGTACATCTAACATTCCAAAAAAGACATGCAGGAGCATTAAAAATTTGGGCCACTTTGGTTCGAACATTGTCAATTCCAATAAAGGGGTAAAATTTTGAAATGTCTAGCATAAAAAAGTGCATCAAAGCCTTGTACCATATTGTAAATAAGCGACATTTAAAATAAGATAATTTTTAAATAAAAGCCAGGTTGTCAAATGGTTGTTAAGTATGAAAGACAATGTTACTAAAGCGAAAAAATAGATAAAGGTACTCACGCAAACCAAACTTTTGGGAAAGAGTGTGATTCAATATCGGGTGATTCACATTCACGTTTGAAGTAAGGCTCACATAAATCATGACATGAGCATAAATTTATGGGTTTAAATCATGACATGAGCATAAATTTGTGATTCAATATCGGGTGATTCACATTCACGTTTGAAGTAAGGCTCACATAAATCATGACATGAGCATAAATTTATGGGTTTAAAAATTAGTAAAATAGCTAAGGAATAACTTCGTCTAGATGATCACTACCCACTCAAGAACCATTGGATTGATGAATAGACAATTTCCATGGCTAAACACGAGATAAAATGGTAGACTATGATGTCTTCCATTATTCAGTTATGCAAAAGTCCTTCCATGTTGGCTTGCAAAAAAGAAACTAATGAAAATGACCCATTGGATGAATGAATTCAACAACTTCCCCAATGGGATAGGCCTATAGAAGGAGAGATCCTCTCTTAGTATTCTATGAACTCCTAAGCAAAGTTATCCTTCAAGAAATAAGTTTGTCTCCCATCCCCTTAAGCTTCAAAATTATTAGGATTTGCCTTCATAGACTTCATGCCCAATAGATAAGGCCCTTATTCCTAGGCTCCTTGTCTCCTACAAGTAAAATACCGTTGTGAGTTGCCAAACTATAGTGAAATTTCACTACACTAGGAAAATCCCATCAAAAAAGATAGTTTTGAGTAAAATTGCAATTCAACGTTGATTTTGAAAAGGAATAAGATGAGGATCTAAATCCCCTTCGATCTATCAAGTAGTCGATGCTGAAGAAATACCAAATATGTTGATAAGAGAAGGCCTTCACCAAAAAATACTAGAAAATCTTAAACTCTCTATGTCATAAAGCTAGATTAACCAACCAAATATGATAGATAATGGGCCATAGCCTTTTCAGTGATAGCTAAGCTAGACCTTGCCATTGGTAGAAGTTATGGAGACTTTTTTATGGTAGATAAAAGGGATCTAGCTTTGGTAGGATTTTGACCCTTACAATGATTGAGTCATCCATTACCCAAAAGAATGAGCTCATAGACTTGACTATCTTCCTCATCTAATTTAGTTTGTAGTGTGTATCCTATTATGCACTATTCGCCAATGCAGTTACAAAACAACACCAACAACAAACCCCTAGGAAATAAAACCCATAAACAATGAAGGAACAAAGGTATATTGAGGTGTCCGATTGAGGAATTTGTAAGATGAGATCCTATGTTTCCATCAAGAGGAGCTTAATATGTAAATAATTACAAAAACACGAGCATCATGGAGATTTCATGTTGTGGAACCTCTACAACCTGCTTAAGCTTGCTTATCCATATGAAGTTCACCCAGGAAATTAATGGTAAGAGAGCAGAAAGGAAGCTTTTCACATTATCATTATGTTTATGGACTCATCATTTTGTTAAATTCTTTCATCCAAAGCCTGAGGAAGCAATCTCAAGATTGAAATTGCTTAGAAAGTGCTCGTTCGTTCAAGTCGAAAGCTTATGTTTGGACTAGTTAGGTGTTTTTTAAAGTCAAATCTATAAAGGAGACAAGTCAAAGCTTTTTATAGTGACATTAGCAAGAGCACCCCAAAAGCTCTAGTCCAATGTGAAGCTTGTAAAGTGGAGATTATTCTTTTCCGAAAGGAAACTAGTAAAAACTTTTATGTAGTGACATCAACTCAACCTTCATAAAGTTTTAGCTTGGTAAAAAGGCTTGCATTGAGCATGCAAAGTAATCTAGAAGGTAAGATAAAGGAGTAGCATCCTGGACTGGAGATTCTTAGTAAGAATGATGATGTCGATATCTAAAAGGTCCAACATGCTTACAAATTGAAACGCTTTAAAGAAAAAAAGTGCTCAACACCCCCTAAAAAGTGTAGTTTGGCCAACATGGAAGTTGTTAGAGTTGGAAAGTGATAACCACTACAACATAATATAACTAATTATATGAGGGCTATCAAAGGATATGTTTAACATGTAGAGTGATACCAGCTCATTCCAAATCATGCAAGATCAATTCTACATCTGATTGTACATAGTTGTTAACTTCATGTTAACTCGACAAAAGCTATAAATATGGGAATAGCCATCGTTATAAAAGGGTTGTATGTTTTAGTGTTTGCTTGTCATAAGCTATATATTTATGCTATTCTAATATAAGCAAGGATTATTTGACCTACCTCAATTGAAGTGTGAAAATTTGTTCATTATGTTGATTTTACACTTTTAACATTTTCATTTATGCTTTAGTAGAAGTAATTTCTATTAGGCTTGAAGTTGTTTGGCTTCTTTCAACTAATAGTTGAAGTAATTTATAGGCTTAAAGATATTTAGCTTATTTCTACTAGAGTGCTTGGAATGTTGAATGCTATAATATTTGAGTTTTTTGCATAGCTTTAATTGAATGGTATGTTAGGCATTGCTTGTAGCAGATGGCCTATGCTCATTCAGCTAAAAAAAAGTTGTTAGTTGAGTTCCAACAATATGCAATAAATCTTTGTAATCTTACATATTTGACTCTATCCCTACTCTTCTCTCAACCCTATCCCTTTTTTGTCTTTAGTCTTTTACACAATAGGATTTAGAAAAGGAATCAACCTTTTACAAAGGTTGACTTAGAAGCAATTATGAATCATCCAATCTTGTCCTTGATCTAGAGCACACATTCTATACCTAGACAAATCGAGCGATCAATAATTCCCATATAAAAATATTTGTTTAATCCTTATAAATATTATTAGTAATAAAATATTATAGTTTTAGGGTTTTGCGTTCATGTTAAGTTTGGAAGGTAACATGGTATACACATGGAGGGGAAATGTTATGCAATCATCCTAATGAGGCCATAAGGATTGTTTTTTTACTTCTTTCTTCTAAGAAAGGGGATATTAGAAAAGAATTTGTTTGCATTGGAATTAGTGGCATCATCAAAGGCTTAGGTAAAGCTTCATGTAGGCATGGAGGGGAGGAGATAATAGGGATCTACCTTGAATATAACTATACAAGCATTGTCAAAGGTAAACCTCTATATAACATATTAAAAATCAATGTACTCACTCATTTAGCATACATTGAATAGGACAAACTCGAGGTAGTTCTAAATTTCCCATGGGACCATCTCCACCTTGAAGCTTCAAATACATTTGGTACTAAAATTATAGTTGGTTGTCTTCCTCTACATCTTCCATAGCTCTTTTTCAACGTAGAAGATAAAACCTAAAACATTCCCCCTTAGGGTAATTATTGAAGTTAGTCTTGAGAATATGTTTAATGTTTATTGAATTTACAATTATGATATCGATGACCTTGCCTAACCTCTCCAGCTTAAATGTATTGTTGGGCATTTTTCAAATAATTCAATGACCCAATTTAAAAGCTTATCGCTATTTCTAAAACATTTGAGGGTATAGATGACTATAGGGTATTTTGTACAACCCTTATATTATGGGTGTGTAGTCCTATTCCTATTTTTTCTTGTTAATAAACAGAAAATAAAATAACCTTTTGTCAAGAGGAGAAAGCTAAGAAAAACTGGATGATGACCATTTTTGTGGAATATGTGGTAGAAGCGATTTAGAGCCTTTGTTATGTATTGTAAGTTCACTTGATTTTGTTAAAGATATCTCACAAAAGTACACATAACATGACCAACCCTAATATTGTAAACTTACATGTATGAAAACCCCACCTTTATCATCTTCTTCTACCTCTAACATTCGTTTCTAAATGATTTGACAACCAAATGTTTAATATTCATAATTATGGAGTTGGTAGGTAGATGGATATCTATCTCCAAAAATATAAAAAATTTCTAACATCTTTTAAATACTAACTTGATGTTTGATTTAAACATTAAAATAAAACCTCCAAAATACTTTCTTTTTTGTTGGAGAACAAGGGGTTGTACTTGGGTCCCCCACCCTTGACAAATCACAACTCTCTTCTTTAGAGCATGAGAGTTTACAAACAGATTCAATTCTCATCTCAATTGAGTTGCTATAGCTAGAAACCTACATCATTTTACATAAAATGTCTGAATTCTTGATTTTCATTTTTTGGAACTTTTTCAATTTTCTATGTGAATACAAATATTCTAGAATTCAACATCCTTCTTGACATTTTCCTACAACAACCTTCACAATACCAAAACTTCACCTCTACTATATATGCATTGCATCTTAGTAGAGTAATATTTCCAAAACATCACACTATCATAGCCCACTTTACCAGATCTGGATTGCTAGTTTCCTTCCTGAAGCACAAGTGCAACCACAAAAATTGTAATAAATAGTTTATATGAAAGCACATTAATGTTATAAAATAAAGCAAATATTACCAATGGAAAACATTAAAGTAAATCTTAATCATTATTTGATTCAGGCAATCAACATTTTCTTGTCAGCTTCAACTAAACTTACTACTTCCTCTAACCAAGGAAAAGAGAATTTAACTTCATGATCCTCAATTAAAACCCCTCTATTGGCTAGCCTATCTGCACATTTGTTTCCTTCCCTTAATGTATGTGTAAACCTGATTTCTTCAAACTCTATAGCAAGGTCTTGAATTTCCACAATTATCTCTTGTATGTTCCATGGAGCCTTTGCTTTCCTCAAAATTGCATTTATTACTATGAGTGAATCACCTTCCATCCATACTTTGTTCCATTTCATTTGTTTGCATATTTTTAACCCTTCCAAAGCCGCCCAAGCTTCAACTTCATTATTTGTCTTAAATCCACTATTGAAAGCGTAATGAGACAAAATCTCTCCCCTATTATTTCTAATTATTCCTCCTCCTCTATTGGTCCTGGATTTCCTTTAGATGCTCCATCAAAATTCAATTTGACCAACTCCACATCTGGTGGTTTCCACTTTATATTCTTTGCCTTCTTTTTGTTTCTCCTATCCCCAACATCATAATTCCATTTGATGACTTGAATCCATCTATCAAGGCTCTCTGCTTCCAGATTAGGGATTGGGTGAGTTGATAGGGTTGGTTTAGACTCCTCTATGGCTAAAAAAATATTCCTTTTCATTACCTCTAAACTACTTTCCTTTCCTTTAAATATTCTTCTATTCCTTTCTAGCCATACAGTCCAAAGTATTGTATCTTTTGATATATCCCAGATTGTCTATAAAGCATCACTTTTAAAAGTGCTCTGCCATTGCTCTAACCATTCTTCAATTCTTCCATTCATCACCATGCATTTACCAAACATATTAAGAATCCATTGCCATAGTTTCCAGACTATTGAGTAGTGTCCCAAGAGATGGTCTATACTCTCCTCCTCCATTTTACAAAGAACACATTTTGAGGGGCCATGAAAACCCCTTTTCATAAGGTTATCCCAGGATAAAATTCTTCTATGACCTACTAGCCAAACAAACATTTTGACTTTAGGAATGCTTGGGCTATCCCAAATATCTCTCCATATTCTTGTGATATTCCTATTTTGATGGTGCTTTATATTATATCCACTTCTTGTTGTGTATTCTCCTGAGCTATTCAACTCCCAAATCAACTTATCCTTGGCTCCCCTCAAAATAATCATTGTTGTTATCTTTCTACTCAATTGCCTCCTAGCATCAATGTCTTGTATACTTGTAAAAAAATCTTCTTTCCATTTGTATCTTCCTTCTTGATCCTTGTACAAAATGTTTGAAACCCTATCACCATATTTATCTTGAAGTAATCTCATCCATGGTTTCAAAATTGGATCTAGATTGAGTGGTTTTTTATCACACCAAGTATCCATCCAAATAGAATTTTTTTCTCCAGTTCCCACCACCCATCTTAAACCTTTAATCACTAGATCAATTGATTTTTTAAACTATTCCATAGTGCAGAACCATTTGGTAGAGAGAATGCAGTAAATATTAAGCTTGGGTCATTGGGCTCAACATACTTAGAAGAATTCTTGCCCATTGTCTTTGACTCTCTTTGTACAATCTCCAAATTACTTTTCCCCTAAGAGCTAAGTTTGCATCCGTAAGAACTCTTAAACCGAGACCTCCCCTAGTTTTATCATCACACACCTTGCTCCATTTCACCAAAGGAAATTTCCTTTTATCATGTAATCTTGACCACAAAAATGACTGCATAATAAAGATTAAACTTTTTTCTATTGATTTTGGCATAGTATACAAGGACATATAATATGTTGGAATGGCTTGTAAGACTGATTTAATTAGTTGCACTCTTCTTGCTAATGATAACCATCTACCTTTCCATGTTGGTAGTTTATTCTAAACTTTACTTATAACTAGATTCCATAATTCTATCCTCATTCTCCCCTCAAATAAGGGCATCCCTAGATAAGTTGTTGGTAAATTTGCCTCCTCCATTTGAAGTAACCTGCATATCCTTACTTTGATTTTAGTTGGGGTGTTTAGGAAGTAAATTTTGGATTTTGTCCTATTAACTTTCTTCCCTGATGCTCTTTCGTATTCCTTTAATAAGTTATTCAAATCTTTGGCCTCGTTTATCCTTGCCCTCCCAAAAGGGTTGTATCATCTACAAATTGTTGATGGGTGATGTTGTCAATGTTATTACTAGCCTTAAGTCCACTTATAAGCCCATATTTGTAAGCCTTCTTCAAGTTCCTACCCAAAACCTCTACCATAATAATGAACAAATATGATGATAGAGGATCTCCCTATCTAAGGCCTCTCTTGGCTTTAAATTATTATGTTACTAACCCATTGACCAACATTGAATATGAAACTGTAGAGACACAAGCTTTAATCCATCTGACCCATTTCTTTCCAAATCTAAACTTTTCTAATACTACAAAAAGAAAATCCCATTTAACCCTATCATAGGCCTTACTCATATCAAGTTTTAAGATCATTGCTTTCTCTTTTCTTGAAGTTGTTGAATGCATAACTTCATGAGCTACTATGATCCTATCCAAAATCTATCTCCCTTTCACAAATCCTCCTTGCTCTTCTAAAATAATTTTATCTAACAATATTCACCATCACTTTGGAAATAATCTTATATGCCATATTACATAGGCTTATGGGTTGAAATGAATCAAACAATTCTGCATCCTTCTTTTTTGGAATCAAGGTAAGATATGTTGCATTTATTTTATAAGGTATGTATTGTTTTACCTTAGACTTTTCCACTACCACCAATAAAGAATCCTTCACTATATCCCAATTATGTTGATAGAATGTTGTAGAGAGCCCATCCGGACCTAGGGATTTATCCTTATTAAAAGAGAAAAGAGCTAGATGAACTTCTTCCAAAGTAATAGGCTCCATCAATTTTCTATTGTCTTCATCTGTTATAACTGAAGGAACTTCTTGTAGAAGTTTATCATTAAGAACTTCAAACTCCTCTGATCCTAGAATATTCTGATAAAAAGACCTTGCCTCCTTTCTAATTTCACTCTGGTCTTCAATCCAAACCCCTTCTACTTATTTAATTCTACTAATTTTGGATGTTGATCTATGTACTATTGCCATCCTATGAAAAACTTTGTGTTTTTATCTCCTTTTAACCAAGTCTATCTTGATTTTAATCTCCAAAATTTCTCTTCCTTACTAAAAATATTATGATATTCACTAAGTAACTCCCTTTCCTCCGAGCTTGGATTATTATGATCACCTTTTTGGAATTTTGAAAGTTTATCTTTTAGTTCTTCTTTCTTCTCAAAAATATTTCCAAAAGTGTTCTTGTTCCATTCTTTTAATCTAGATGTCATTGATTTAATTTGTTTTGGAAGTGTATATAACCCATTGTTTCCTGAAGAATTCCACGTTTGTACTATCATATCAACAAATTGAGGATGGTCTTCCCACATCTGCTCATATTTAAAATATGATATTTTTTGAATTCACTTACCACCATTTTAACTTTTATTGGCTAGTGATATGAACCAATCCTTGTCAAGGTATTAAATTTAGCACAAGTTCCTTCATCTAGCCAATGATCTGAGAGAATGCATCTATCTTATTTTTTTGCTATTAGGTTCTGGCCTCTCCTATTGTTGGTCCATGTATAGTTGTCTTCTTCAAACTCAACCTCCCATAGATTATTATTTTGAATAAAAGCTGAGAAATATCTCATACTTTGGGTTAGTTTCCTAATTCTCCCAATTTTCATCTAGCTTGGTTATGACATTAAAATCTCCTATGATCATGAATCAAGTTTCTTGGTCTTTACTTCTCATAAAGGCTTCAATCCCACTCCAAACTTCTAATTTTCTTGATTGGGTTGTAGGTCCACAAATATTGATAAGGGTAAAACTAATATCTGCAAGAAGCAAATGAATAAAGAGTCTATCCAATGCCTAGTTTTATGAATGGTTACGTAGGAGGTTCTAATAGGATTCCAACAAGTTAGAATTGCCCCTACCGCTCCTTCGAAATCTATAGCATCCCATTCACATCTCACCCATATTGCTTTTATAGTTTTGAAAAGTTCTTCTTTTGTTATTTTAGTTTCTTGGATACAAAGAATATAAGGCTTATTACTTAAATATAGGTCCATAATACACCTCTACTTTGAGAGGGTATTAGCATCCCTTATATTCCATAATATGGTAATAATGTCTCATTAGGGGCTATTGGCCTCGCCTACAAATTACCAATATCATTTTGTTGTCTGGTAAAGAGAAGTTCAACCAACCTAGTTTGTGCTCCTTTCTCTATGTTTGCTCTTGCTTCCCTAGATATCAGTTGATAATTTGAGGATTTTTCTCTTTTTGCCTTGCATGTATCAGGTGTAGGTATTATTATTCTATTCCTCAAAATTATTTGACAACGTTTTTCCCTCATATTTATCCTCTCCCAAATCTACTATGGAAGCTTTTGACTTGTCCTGCTCATTTTATGGTATTTCCTTATTAATGGTAGAGGTATTAACATCTAACATTGCATTTTATTTACCATTTTTTTTCTCTTAAATGGTGCATGGTACTTCAAGAGAGTCTTCAAAATATAATTTGACACATTCTTTAGGTTCATCGAAAATGTTCGTTCCTAAATCAAGATCATACTAAATAGACAATTCATTGTTAATATGATGAAAAAGCTATACTGTATCCTTTAAGCTTTGATCTACTTTTTATTCATAGGCTAAAGCTTCAAAAGAGTTGGTATTTCTTCCAATATCCTTCCGTACTTGTCTCCATTGTTTATTTGCATTCATTTGTCTATTTCTTATTTTTGGAAGTTGAAAACCATCTTCATCCATATCCATTTGTAAGTTTCTCTTACGGTTTACTACATATGATTCTGCTGGATTCTTCTTAGGGCATGATCTCTCAATATGCCCCACCTCATGATATTTTCTACATCTAAAATATATGTTTTCATAATCTATGGTTTGGATCCACATATTATCCCCATACTTAAGAATTATTGATTATGGTAAAGGTTTACTTATATCAATCATGGCCAATATCCGAGCATAAATAGTTAAGAATCCATCTTTTGTAGTTTTTGAAATCTCAAGGAATTCTTCCAAAGTGTTGCCTATTGCCTTGAAGGTATCAATTTCCCAAAACTCAATGGGCAATCCATACATTCTAACCCAAATTGGTACTAGGAATAGATTTACATTTTTAGGTGAAAAGCCTTGATACCAGTGGGTAAGGAAGAGTCTTGCTCTTCCCATAAACCAAAGATCCCCTTTTAGGATTTTATCTCTTTATTCCCTAGAACAAAAAATGGCTTGGAAAAAACCTTTGGAAAGAAAGAATAGACTCACTCCTAGAGACTTCCAACTCTTATCAATCCATTTTCTTAAGGCTGAAGCCCCTGATCAATACCCATTAAATTTACCAAAAAACAACCCTATCTTTGAGCAACAAGGATCGATCCTTTGTGGTTTTCTCACTAACCTCTAGTACTAGAGATGATTCTAAGAATTTAGCTATAAATCGGTCCATGGGAAGGAAACTAAAACTCAAAATCTACTGAAATTTACTAGAATATCCTATAGCGAATATACAATTTGATAAAAAAATTATAATAATTTGCAAGCAAAATTTTTAAGATAAAAAAGGGAAAAAAAAACATAGCTAAAAAATTCTATACTAAGATAATATGTCTTGCCTCATCATCATCCAAACCTCTGATAGATATTTATAATTTTGTTTTTCACGACTTGAAAAATCGTCACTACCCTTGTTCCAAATGACTGACATCATAAAATCACATCTCCCTCAATATTGTTGAGATTCTTTCATATAACCATTCATTTTAAAACTCTTCGAATACTACACAAAATAATCCCTCCAAAATACATTATTATAACATATAAGTTTACATAATATAAATATAAATTTACCGCTATTGTCCAAGGGAGGACAGGGCAATGGTGCAGGCTTTGGCACTTCTTCTAGAAGGTTCAAGGTTCAAACCACAACGTGGACGAGTGTGTGAAAGGGTGGATGTATGATAAATCCCTATTGATAAACATAACTCTCAACTTTATAGAAGTCATAGCTCTCAACTGCTCAACCCTATATGTTAATTGTAGGGTTTCTCACACTAAAAAAAAATTAATAGGAGCCCCACCCTTAACCCACTGCAGATTCGTAGATGACAACTATTACATAGCTCTACTTTTCCTTTAAGGTTCCTTTAGCAATTAAAAATACAATCCTAATATATAACTTATAAATTCTTACGATCTATATTAAAATTCCTTTGCCCTGTAACAGCAATCCTAATTTAAAAACCTTATAAATTAAAAAAATTATTAAAATTGTAAAAAAATGAAAATAAAAAAATTTGACTTTCAGAGCCACTCCTCGTTCTACCCGGCCAAGGGTCATATTGCGGAAGCAACGCTATGCTCGTTCTTCCCTGAGACTACTAAAAATCTTTCACCACCGGAAAGCCGAATAAAGGAGAAAGATGTCAATGAAAGCATTCACGAATTTGGCAGTGTTTCACAACTTTGGCCGTCCTCCTACATTGTCCCATCAATATTTCTTCGTCTACCTTGTGAGACCACATTAATCGTCATGATTTTTTCATGGTAGCTCGTTGTTTTTTCAAAACTCTTAATAAAATATTCGTTTTAAATGTTTATAAAGTGAAAATTTATATAAAATATTATACTGTATATTCTCAGGTTTCAAAATTTTCAATGTATTTATGTCGGAAAGAGATCAAGGAAAATAAAATAAAAATAATAATATCGATATAACAAGTCAAAGTTCATGTTCGAAAAGTAAGGAATCCCATGCAAAATGCTTTTATCAGAATCGTTCATAAGTGATGTCATCCAAATGTAGCACCAAAGTCAAATTCTTTGTGCGGAGATGAAATAAAATTAAAGCTACTATTCATCATTTCCGTCTTTTATTTCCCTTAACTTTAATATATGTCATACAATACAGTAATAATAGTAATATCTAGAATTTTCTAGATCTTACGTGTCTTTGGAATATACTTGGACTAGTCCTAGCAGGTTTGTGATTTGGTCTAAATGGTTGAAAAAGTCTTCGTGGAGTGGAGTGAGAGACTCCAGATATGAAAAGACTTTGTAAAAAGGAAGGGAGGAAACATACAAAAGGCGTTTGCTTCCTTCGAGGTTTGCTAAGGACGTGATAAAAAGCTGTCTACGAGTTGAAAGGTCCTTCAATGCCCAATGTTATGTTTTGTTTTATTTTTAATATATAGAAATCTGTAATATAATTAGATGTTTTATAAACTTGAAGATGATTATTAATAAACTATTTTTTCTAAATATAAGTATTTAAATCTTAATTTTTTTTAAAAATATTAAATTAAAAACTTTATTTTTTTAATCCTTTAAATATGTCAGGCATTGTAAGTTACCAGTGGAGACAATCATGTCTCCCTCAATCTCAAGCTGAACCGTGAAGCCGGCTAACCAATGATAGAATTTTGATGATTATCTATGAAATAATAAAATCAGCAAGTAAAATAGAACGAGGGGGTAGAGCTGGACAGAGAAGCACGTGCGACAGAAGTGGAGAAGTCTGCCAAGGACAAGAGTTATTTAATAGCTGATCAAAAGAGAAGTCTAATTAAAAATAGTAAATTAAAAAAATACAAAATTACTCAAGCAAGGGACACAGAGGTCAAAGCCTCTCCCTGGTGTCCTTTACTATGAAGCAAACAAACAACTTGTTCTTCCCTGTTTTTCTGCTGCTGGACGTTTCCGAGGCAATGCTTATTTCATTGTGAATGGGATGAAGATTGAAGGCGAGGGCTACGAGGCGAGGGCCCTCTAACTGAAAGATCACAACAGGAGGAGGAGGAAAAGGAAGTGAAAGAGAGGTCAGAGCAGATCTGGAGAGCGCCATGCGGGAGGAAAAACGAAGAATACGCTCAGGAGGAGGAGGAAGAGGAGCTGCGCCGTACACGTGTCCCAGGAGGTCCGGGGATCAAATCTCGCCACCGCCGCCCAGCTGTTGAAGGCCCATATATATATGTAAATATCCACAAAACTAATGTCAGCAGGTGATTTATTTGGATACATTCAGGTATTATTATGTGAACGAGAATGAATATTACATACCAAAGCAAAGCTAACGAAGGAATGCAGTTGTAAGAGTCACCGTTAGGTTATCGTCGTAAGCTCCGCCTGCGGCCGGCCGACAAGTTCGGAAAGAAAATTGAAATAAATGGACAAGTGCAAGCATTGCGTTAGGTTTTCTTCGTTTCATTTGAATGCCCAATTCTTCTCAATTCTAGCTTTATTGTTCGGAGGTCACTGCCTTTATATTCGCAGTATGAGAACTGCAGTGTTGGTTTTGTTTTGTTTTATTTTTATTTTTTAAATTTTAGAGCGTTGATTTTTGCGGGGGCAGATGCACTCTTTCTTCTGATGACTGGTAGATTTGCGTGATTGCGGCGATTGTGAAAGTAGTGCTAGGGTTTCTGGCGATTTTTTGCTTTTGCTATTTTATTCAAAGTCCGTGCATGAAATCAAGGCGATCTGTGTACACTTATATTGCCGGGTAATTGGTATGTTGTACGAAGTTCAATACAAGTGTGGTTTGTGGGTTATAATGGATGTTCACGTAGGATTTTCCTTTCTTGCCAAAGTGTTTAGCAAAAGTTCAACTTGGGGAATTTTTGGATGCTGCGGAAAGCTGAGAAAGCCCGTCAAAAAATTATAGCAGACTTGGAACCCGAGGAAGAAACGATGAGCTGGTTTAGGCCCTGTTGGGCAAACTCTCCACGTTAATGTTAATGCCACTGCGATAAATCTGGGCATTACCAGAAGAAAGTAGTTACAATTCCCAAGCAAATTTCTGCAGAAGAAAAACCTCTTGGACATGGCTTCTGACACGTGAATGTGTACTGTCGTGCGAATAGTGTTCCAAATCACCTAACAAAAAAAAGACTCTGGCGGGGATAGAATCCGGACATCCAATATACTGGTGACCATGTCGCAAAATATCGACCTAGAAAACCAATTACCATCTCCGTGAATGTTATCCTAGTCTAAATTCTGGTGGCCACGGCGCAAAAGATTACGCTGTTAGCAGAAGTAAATACAACGAACACCAGGATGCAATTTGAGAATCATTGCGTTTTCTCTATCAAAACTTTGTAGCATCTGTGGAAAGCTGTTACCAAATCAATATTTAATGCTTGAACAAGCAGATGTGCATATTCCCTACTCTTTGAAGCGAAATTCAAACTGGTTAGGAGGCAGTTTTTGTGATAATTGCAGGTGATGATTTTGTCCTGTTCCATAGTTGATCCCTGTCAGGGTGTTAATGGTTTGCCAAACCAGCTAAATTTTGGGCAAAAGATAGAACAAGCCTTTAGCTTCGACAAGCAGACGTGCATGTTCCCTACTCTTTAAAGCGAAATTCAAATTTGTTAGGAGGCAGTTTTGTGATAATTGCAGATGATGATTTAGTACTGTTCGATAGTTGATCCCTGTCAGGGTGTTTATGGTTTGCCAAAACAGCTAAATTTTGGGCAAAATATAGAACAAGCCTTTAGCATATTGAAGTCATTTCATTCTTGGTTAGCCTGTGTAAAGATCTTAGGAAAATGGAGAACCAGAGACCTTGTTTTCGTATTTGAGATCAAGATCAAACCCACACTATCAACAGGTTGAAATAAGCCTTGCATTTTAAGGCAAAGGTTATTCTGTTGCACAGATTTTGACAGGATGAAAAAGAACCAACGGGTATAAGAGGACTTGTGAAACTCCAGAATTCACACATGCAGTTAGAATCTTCCAAACTAATTTCATTGTTTGCTTGGCTGTGATTTTGAGCTGGTCATCTTGCGCAAACAATGAGTTTTACAACTTGTGGTAACTTATGGAAGTCTATCCTTAATGTTTGTAGTAAATCTCTTAACACTGACTATTTGTCAAAGTATATACCATTGCCTGCATGCCTTTAAGAAGTTATTCTGAGGCTGGAGCTTCCAGTCCATTGGAGCCCCACATTTTGAATATTGACTTTAATTTGAATCGTGGGGATGTGAAAGTGCATTAGAAACTTTTGTTTTCTACAACAATGACACACTATGAAAGATAATATTCTATTGACCTGCCCCTTTTTAAAAATACCAGTCTTACCATCATCAAAATATTCTATGTTTGGCTTGTTATTTATTTGGCATGGTGTGGTGGGTGCGTGGGAAAAGTTTCAATTAGCTTTGATACAACCTGTAGAGATACACAGGATGACAACCTTAGCATGGCAAATACTAACAACCTTTCTAAGCAAAACATAACAATCTAACACAAAACAAGACCATCACCAAACCACACTTTGAGGAATGGGCACCCCTTGACATTCATTATCAGTCCTTTACGTGTGTTTGGATTGCTACTTTAAGCCTTCAACAAAGTCATCCAAACATTGCAATGATGCTTTGAACACAATTTTCATAACATTATCTCTACAATCAATCTTTACTAAGGATTTCACTTGTCCCATGGGTTCCCTTCATTGGGGCTTGACAATGTGCCAATGGGGAGTGGCCTTAAACCATATTAGAATGTTCCACAAGCAATTTGTACGGAGCCTTGACCATATAAATGAGCCTTATGCATAATAATGACCCATGAGTATCCTTGCTGGGTTTTAACCATAGTACTTGCCCACAAATAACCATGATTGGGCCTTCACTGCTTGAATGGTCCACAAACAACCTTGGTTGGACTTTAACCATATCAATGGCCTGTAAGCAACATTTAGTTAGCATTATGCCCATATGAGTTACTTCAACTAAGCATTTCCGATTGATCTTATCTCCTCAAATTACCTAGGTTGGCCAACAGAGACAAAATGCTGAAGTTCTGCCCCAAAATTTAGAACCTTATTGAAAATACAATGATGATGTCATAGAGGTCATAAGTAAGGTCTAGTTAGGTCATCACTCTTCCTGGGTCTATTCTGTGTTCATCGCTGCATTACTAGACTTGGTAGTCCTCCTTGATTAGTATAATATGCAATTACGGATTCCCTTTGTAGTGATTGTCTTCTTGGTTCTGTAACCGATACACAGACATGTATACGGGAGAATGCCATATAAAATCCAGTAAGCTACCTTATGGCTTCCACAATGGCCGTAGGAGTTCCTTTTTAAAATATAAGTTGGAAATGAAGTTAGAATAATGTAATGAAAATACTGCTAGTGTTAAATACAGTTGAAGAGCATTTTCATAAATGTGGCGTTGCTATAACTGGTTAACCTATGAAAAGTTGACATCCTGTTTATTTGCCCCTTTGCTTATTGCTGGACTAAGCCCAGAGGGATGATCATAACAGGGTAGATGAGCAGTTCCTATAAATATAACTCAAATACATAACTTTCTAAGTAGTTTGAAGATATTCGAATAAATTCAGCAACTAAGTACTTCTTATGATTATGTAGAACAACCATTATTCCACCTCAAATGGTGTGCTATCTATTCTCCAAAGGAAAATGAATAAAGGAGGTGCAGCGAATAGCATTCGACCATTTTTTGGTTTATTCTCAAGGAAGAATCTGCCTCGGCTAAAGGTAATGTCCAGCTTCCAGAACATTTTGTAGCTGTTGAAATCTAAACATTGTTCACCCATTATTTTGGAATTATCATGCCCCCAGATGCCAGTTAGTTGCTGAAGCGCTACAGAAACTTGTGTATAGTCCACAATAAGTATAGGAGAACTAGGACATGGCCAACTTTTCTTGCACATAAGGATGACATTTCCTATCCCCAATTCCTACAGTCTACACAAAGTAAAGGAGTGCCAGGTCACTGCCAAGTTTTGTCACACGTTAAGACAACAGTTTCTATCCTTAATATGTTATATAAAATAAGTTCTGGTTGAGGCATTCCTCCCACTTTGTTGGTTGGAAGTTTTGAATTTTTAATGTCTTTATTGCTGAAATTTGACTGTTTTAAGACTTAGAGATCTAGATAAGATTTTGAAAGGAATAGAGAGATTATCATGTGACACACTGGTGCATTTGGCCCAAGGCAATCAAATCATGATAAGTTATGCTAGTAATTCCATGTTATTTGGCAAGTGCTGAGCTGCACCATTCTAAGAGGGGCGGGCCATGCTTACTTGTAGGGACTTCTTGTTACCTCAATTTTAAGGTTGTCTATTGTGTATCTCTCTTGGATGGATCCTTTTTTGGTCTGATGTGTGCCCCATGGAAAGGTTTTTATTTGTCTCCAATTTAGGAGGGTCCATTGCATATTCTTGGAAAGAGATTAATCTAAGATGGTCACTGTGTACCTTCTGGTCTTAACTAAAGAAATTGGTCTTCTTATCCATTGCATATTGTTGGAAAGAGATTCATATAAAATGGTCATTGTGTACCCTCGGTCTTAACTAAAGAAATTGGCCTTCTTATTGGGGTTGGATGGATATGGTGAGTTGGTTTGGGAGTGATGATTTAGGGGGTCTTATTTCAACAGCATGCCAACAATCATTTGCTACCCATTTATAACAGTTTTTTTCTGATGCAATAATTGGTTGTGTCCTTGAGGGTTTAGTAGGAACCTTCACGCGTATATATCCTTTTTAAGTAGGTTGCATCATTATGCTAACAAGTTATTCCATATTTATACATCCATATTTACATGTGTGTCTATATTGTGTGTGTGTGTATTCATGTCTATCCACCCAGCTGTCTATATGTAGAATACATACATGATACATGTTTGTTTAATTTCCATTGTGTGCATGTGTATACAGGGAAGGTAGTCCATAACATTCTCTAGGTAATAGCAATCCTATGGGTTTATGACTCTTAAGCAATGCTATGGTAAATTGGTAGTCATTTAGAATTACAGTCACATCTATGTAATTTTTGACTTGAAAATATAGAGATTTTAATAGTTAAAATTCAAGGAGCAGGCTTTCAACTTACTATTCTTCTCAATGGAAATCGAATATCATTATTTTTGTTGTGTGAAGAAAATTGCTATTAGTATCAGTATGTAATTTGAAAGGTACGTAGGACATGATGTTATTGTATAGTGGGGTTATGAAGTAGTTGGCATTGGCCATACATAACCCAACGTTCATTGTATTGGTCAAATGATCAAAGGTTAATTAGTGAGTGAAGTGTTTAACCCTCCCTTAGGATTAATAGGTGAGATGTTATATATAGGCATAGATATCGTTATGAGTATTGAGATATCAAATATTGGCATTGTAATTGTCTTTGGAGGTAGTCCCCTTCAAAGTAATATTCATATCAGGAGATCTTGGGGAGTTAGTGCTTCCTTAAGGAATATTACTGGTATTGCCCTACCATAAAGCACTTTCTATATTCATCGTGTCGATCCCATGACATTGTGATTTTATTTGTTGTTGTTGCCTATAGAAGCATGATTTATCTTATTAGCTATCGAGGTCCTTAACAAGTCATATCAAAGCGCTTGACTTTTCAATGTGACAATCCAGATATACACTTAGCATAAGTTGTGCTTAGCTATGTAGTCGATGGACTTTGTATCAGGCCGTAGTCATAGGAACTCTGTGTGTACATTGGTTGGATATGGATTGAGGGACTTAATGCTAAGCTGCACCAAGAGTATCTGATGAGAAAGGGTACATAGTAAGAAGTGAATGAAGGGCTTACAATGCAGTGGACACACTGTGTACAGAGGAGTTGACCTGAGATCATCTGCTAGCAGTTAATTGGCTCCGACACAAGTCGAGTTGTTTTCTCCTGCAGAGGAAGACAGTTGCTTTTCATGATCAGCTCCTATCGTCTTTGACTTGTAGCAAACCTATACACTTCTGCAAGGGAAAATGTTTGCGTTGGAGACTAATTTTAATAATTCCCAGCTTGCAGTTAAGCTGTTTCCTCCTGCAGGGAAAGTTGTTAGCTTCTAACACCAACTTCTATCTCTGACTTGGAGTGGAGCCATTTGTTTTGCAGGAAATATTGGTTTCTTCCAAAACTAGCATTTTACTGAATGGGAAGCAAACACTAGTTTTGTGGTTGGACCATGCTTCTGTTTATGTCATTTGCTAAAAGATCTTAAGGATCGTTCCTATTAGAAGGGCCAGGCCATGTCATGTAGTAATGCAGCTATGGCAGTGGAATTGAGATGGAGAAAGGGGCAAGCTCAGTAAATAAGATAGCCAACAAAAGATATTGTCCAAGATTTGACATGTTTTGTTTAAGTTGTAAAGAGCTGTCTTTGTAAGGAGTTTTATGGCATCTTAATGTGTATGTTGAAATAGTCCATTTGTTAGAGAAAATGTTCTGGCATGTTCAAGGGATGGGCTGTCAATCGAATATCTATGATGTTCAAATGAATAGAAGGCATTATGGAAAGGTTTCATAAACTCAAATCAGGTGGGGCATTCCTGGACACAATCTCTAGAGACCAGTGCAGCTGTGGAAGCTTAAATGCAGGCAAGAAGGATGAGGAATGCTGCTAGAAGGTGAATGCTGTTGAGAAGAAGAAAGAGAACACTGTGGAGTGAGAGGGGAGAATGCTATAGGGGGAAAGACGACCACAGCTGATAATTGAATGTTGAAAATATATAAAAATGCAGCTATAGGGTTAACAACATTACCTAGCAAGCTGAAATGCTGGAGAAAGGAGCTCAAGTCAAGGCAAGAGGAATAAACTTGGGGCTAGAGAAGAGAATCTGGGTTGAAAATATAAAAAGCAGTCCAACGCTGAGAAAGAACTAGACTGAGAGGAGAAAAAACAATGTAGGAGAGGCCAGAGGAGATGCGGAACACATGGGGGACTATGTCTTTAATTTTTTATTTAAAACATATGGATTACTATGCCCTTTCTGGTTGTGCAAAAGCTTGATAAGTTGGTGAACTATTAAGAAGGAGATAAACTATGCAATATCTTGACAGGTGTCAGAAACATTGCAGAGGCAGTCATTGAGAGGCTATATAGGTCTGAATAAGGGCCAATGTGGTGATTGAAGAGGCTGCCAATAAAGGAGGAGGAACATTGGTCTTAGGGTAGGCACAAAGACAAGGGATTGATTAGGAGATTATTCTAAAGGCCAGAGGAGATGCAGAACACATGGGAGACTATGTCTTAATCGTTGGTTTTAAAAGTATGGATTACCATGCCCTTTACTAAGAGGAGAAAAAACAATGTAGGAGAGTCCAGGGGAGATGCAGAGACTATGTTCTAATCTTTGGTTTAAAAGAATGGATTACTATGCCCTTTCTGGTTGTGCAAAAGCTTGATAAATTGGTGAAGTTTGAACTACTAAGAAGGAGATAAACGATGCAATATATCGATAGGTATCAGAAAAATAGCAGAGGCTACATAGGTCTCCGTCTAAATAAGGGCCAATGTGGTGATTGAAGAGGCCACCAATAAAGGAGGACCATTGGTGTTAGGGTAGGCACAAAAACAAAGGATTGATTAGGAGATTATTCTAAAGGTCAGAGGGTTGCAAGCAAGATAGCTAGAGAATGTAAGGTTAAAAATTCTAGCACTGAGCCAAGTAGAGAGCATATGCACTCAAGAGAGCAAGGTGGGCAAGAGGGTAGGCACAGGGAGAAAGGAGGATTGTTTAGGAGATTATTCCAAAATCCAGAGGGTTGCAGGTGAGGCAGCTAGAGAATGTAGCTTGAAAACTTCTGGCATTGAGCCACGTAGAGCATATGCACTCAATAGAGCAAGGCAGACAACTTGTAGAATAACTAGTATCACAAATACAAGAATGACAAGTAAGGTGGGGGGGGTGAAGGAATCTAACAAGAGGAAGAGATATACTGACATGAAGAATTGGTTAGGTCCTTGCAAGATCAAGTTTGCTAATGTCACAGTGGTAGTAAGGGAGTCTCAGAGTGGTAAATGAGGAAGCGAGAATTTCATCAATTAAACAAGGTCTCATTTTGTAGATTGAAAGAAGCCAACAGAGCAATATAAAATTTTATGTTGGGATTAAAGAAGATTAAGGTCTCTAAGCTCGATAAAAGACAACAGGAAGTACAGTAAGGTTTTGGTTTCTGGAGATCAAGAAGTACTTTCTGTTGCATAGGTTTGATCCAAGAATAAAGGTTAGGATCGTACACTTATCATTAACATAACAAGATATATGTTGGTGTTTGAACCATAGGACTCCATGTTAGATGATATTGAAAAGTTGACTTGTGAAAGTTTGTAGAGCACTTTTGCGAGCAATACCTGTTGAACTATGTCATAGAATTGTTTCATGAGTTCAACACCCTTTAAAAAGGGAATATATGACTGAAAATTGGCGTATTACTACCTTTTGTATCTCACATGAAGGATGAAATGGCATCAATGAGACTACTAATTGGCGGATTGAATGAAAGAATTCTAGAACAGTTGTAGCTTTGGAATGTCAGACATTGCAGGGGGTAGCATGGAATGTCAGACATTGCAGGGGGTAGCATGGAATGTCAGACATTGCAGGGGGTAGCATGGAAAAAGTAGATATTATGAGTGACAGGTAAATTTACATCAAGAAAGGTAAAAGAGGTCATGAGAAAGATATGTCGAAAGGAAAGAAGGAAGGAAGATGTTTATATGCCAGGAACAAGACTCGAGGCCAGAATATTTTGAAGCGGTTGAAACAAAACAAAAGGCAGTCTTCGAAGAGGAGATAGAAAGGCACCCCTAGGTGGATGTTTCAGATGTAAGGCATTAGATTTTATTAGAGATTGCCCAAACAGATGACAGACAATCAATGGGAGAGATGTAGGAAAGACACCCACAAACTTCATGGATCAAACTTCTTATGGGACATACATTACCTGTTTGGCCATATTAGGGGACTAATTAAATGCAAGTAACATATTGTTGCCCTTTCTTTGAGTTTTTTTTTTTTCAAAAAAACACTTATGTTTATATCCTGGTATTTTAATGGCCGATGCCACCTTAAACAATCCTGTGAGACTGTCACAAATCACGGTAACCTATAAACAAATCTGACTGCATGATCTGACATAGATCAAGAAACTCAATTTTACATCACGTTGTAATATATTTGCATGCGCTTCAAAAGAACCAACTCCAATAACGTGCACATTTACATTAGTGCTTTAAAACATACATGTTTACTTCCACAAATATGAGGCCCATATTTTACAAAATATTTCCAGACAATAATCTTTCTTCAGTTTAGAAAGGCCAATCTAAAAATATAATTAAAAGGTAAGACAGTCATCAAGCAGCATAAAACAGGAATTTTGGGTTTCAGAAGTGAAGAATACTACTACTTAAATCTGAAAAATGATCTTCTAGGTCCTTCAATAGTGATTTCAACCCCCTAAAACTGAAGCAGTCCCTTTTACATTGTTTAACCAGTTGTCTAAAATAAGAAATATGGACTCGAAATCTTGTTAAGTCCACTTCAATGAAATGAACTAACATTATATTATATTAATGTCCATGAATGTCCAAATTAGCTCAATGGGATGAGAAAGTACAACAATGTTAAAAAAGACAATACGAGGGTTAGAGAAAGACCCTCAAGAGGAAACAAACACAAAAATCTAAATCTAAAAAAAATTCTAAATCAACAGAAGTAAAGTCTGAAAAGATGGGGATGAAGCCAAAGGGTTGAACCCTATAATATCTAACCCAGTTACAGGTATGAATAGCCTTAGGATAGCTTTTGATTTATTTAGTTTTCATCAAACATATGCATTTTGAGCCCACTGGGTTTGGGGCAAGTTGTGGCAAGTTAGGAGTTCCACACCATAGGCTAAGGTTCCATTCCCACAGGTGAACCTTAACATTTAGCATAATGGTGAAGATTTGGTCTTTAAATAGGAGATTCAAGGTTCATATCAGGAAGGGGGTAGAGTCTGCACACTAGTTTCAACCCATATAACGAGCTAAATTTTTGGCCATGGGGTTGAAGTCCAAATGGTGAGAATGTTTGGCTCATAGAGAGCCCACCAACCTTCAATTCTCATGGGTGTCATGGTAATATGCTTTGTCGTAATACAACTATGTGGGTTGTTGAAATACGGATGGGGCCCATTTTAACCCCATATAACCAGCTGAACTTTTGCCCATAGGGTTCAAGTCCAAATTGTGAGAATGTTTGGCTCACAAAGAGCGCAGGGTTCAATTCCTATGGGTATCATGATAATATGTTTGGTTGTAATACCACTATGTGGTTTGTTGAAATAGCATGGTAAGGCTTTCATGTTGTAATATAGGTGGGGCACGCGTATATTCCCTTTCTCTCTCTCACACACACATATATATGCACCTGGAATGCGACAACTCTAGAGATCACCCAAAGCTACCAATACAACTCTGTACTAGATTTAAAATCTATTGGTTTCCTGTACATTTCTTACAGTCCTTTATCTTGACCATCAAGTCTGCATTGAATCGTCACACTGCTCTTTAAACATCTGCATCATTTGAAAGCTCTTCACTGCGAAGCATCATCAAATTTACAATAGTGTAACTTATTCTTGGTTGGAACGGCAGCTGAAATTCCCTTTCGATTTCGTTTTTATTCAATAAGAAGACTTTTGAAATTAAAATGTGTTCAAAACACCTGGGAATTCTTTTGAATTGTAACTGTACAGCCTTAAAATGAACCATATTATCACCTAGTGTTTCTCCTTGGTTTGTGTCTCATCTTTAGGGGCCTCACTGGATTTGACATTCTCTATGGGATTCTATGCAAATGAGATAACAGTACATTCATGTTAGTTATGGCTGATGTGGATTTCTTTCACAAACTGACTAGAATATTGGCCACAATAATTATTCTCTCTATTTTCTTCACAAATTGTTGTGTTTCTCTTTTTTTCTTTTTCAATAAATCCAAGCCTGGGGACTGGATGTCTTTACAAGTTGGGCACCATAGAACTCACAGAAGCAAATAGAAAATTTTTAGTCATACAGCATGTACCATCAACATTGGCTCTGAGACATGGTCTTCATTTTTTTCCACCATAGGACCTACAGAAGGAGATAGAAAATTTCCAGGTATATGGCACAAACATCAACATCATTTGCTCTGAGATATGGTCTTCATTTTTTACTGGGATTTCTATCCTGATCACCTTTGGTTCATCTTCCACAATCTTTCACTGTATTTGTGCTTTCATTGCAGGCTCTGCATTTTTTCCCCAGTTTGATGCCAAGTGAATATCTCATTATACTTCAGTACACAATGGTAAATGCAACTAGATAGGATCCCATGCTATCTTTTTTGGGATGCACAACCCTAGTACACTACCATACTCATTGTTTTAAATATGCTAACTACCCAACACTGATGACATGATCAGAGTCAATAACATTTATTGATATAATATCTAATTATTGTTGGATTATGCAGTCTCATTCTTCGACTAAAATCAGTGTCAACCTTGTATAGTATTATCTGAAAGACTATTTTGAAATTATAACCTATAGATAACATGATAAGGTTGTTGGGGCATTGTGACCTTGCGAGAAGGGACATAGTTCATCTACAATTCCTTGCTCGTAAACCAACCCTAAAGTTTTGTTGTTAGCCCCCGATTTATCTCATTTGTTAATCATATGAACAAGTTGGAGTCAATTAATTTGTACAAATTGTGTGACTGTTCTTGTGGTGTTCCTAGGGATGTTATGACAATAAATTTCCTATATTCCATGATCCACTGA
The DNA here is from genome assembly GCA_028583015.1 of Wollemia nobilis. Classification (NCBI taxonomy): domain Eukaryota; kingdom Viridiplantae; phylum Streptophyta; class Pinopsida; order Araucariales; family Araucariaceae; genus Wollemia; species Wollemia nobilis. Next base: position 4,289,159 of record JAQPPZ010017254.1, on the reverse strand, counting down.
CCATATTGTTGTCATCTATATTGGCGAACACATGGTAGCACAGTACCATGTTTCCATATTTGGCAATATTACTCCAAAATCATTGAGGAAGGTGAGAGATAGTGCTTAACATTTCTATACACCACATAATTGCACCTACTCATTGAGGAAGGTGAGAGATAGTGCTTAACATTTCTATACACCACATAATTGCACCTAATCATCGAGGAAGGTGAGACATGGTGCTTAACAGTGAATAGGACAGGGCACTATTGACTTGAAGTATGGCAAGATTTCACCTGTATCATAGAGTAATGCGAGAGATGATGCTTAGCAATGAATGAAACAGGGAGGTGTTGACTTTTGAGTATGGGAGAACCATTAGACTTTAACATGTTGATAGTTAAATATTTGTTTTACTGTTAGCCTCCTGCTTGAAGAACAACTGACTGTGAAGTACTGGGTTGCATGTGCAATGAAGTAGAACAATCAAGATTTTTGAATTGACAGGCACAGGTGCAAACATCTGAATTAGATTGTTAAGGCTTATCAAACAAAAGGCGTAATGCTTTCCATTTTTTAAAAGCCTTTATTGCCAATATAGATTTGGCCAAAGTTATTTGGTCAGAACCTAAATTCACTGGATCAAGTTTGTGTTCAAAGATATCTATTTTTTTTTATTAAAAAAAGAAAGCCAGTGGCAAAATCAATCCAAAAAATGTGTCATTAGATGTTTAAAAAAGGAAGGAAACACGCAAAACAATTTTTTTAATCATGTCAAAATTTTAAATAAAAGATGAATCATGTCAAAATTTTAATTAAAAGATAATTATATTTTTACATTACACTACTTTTTCCGGGAAAAAAGTCCGGGCAGCTATGTAGACAAAGGATCTAGGAAGGAAGAAAGAATACAACCTCAATGAATTCAACCCCGCATATGAACCATCAAAAGACATTTATAGGGGCAAACATCAAATGAAGAGAAAAGATGCTTATGGCTTAATTGAGGACTAGCTCACATCAGATGTGAGACGAATAGATGGAAGAGATCAAAAGAGAAATGGGAGTAGAGGGTACGTATCTTTTGTACTTCAGGGGCAACGGAAACAGATAACCATTTCATCTTGGATACAACGCTTATAATAATATTTCGGTTAGATATGCTGATACTCTAGCAATGGAGTTCATGCATGAACTGTTTGAGTAGCTGAGAATAGAGAAAGTAGGGGAATTTATCATCAGCTTCAACAGCAAAAGACCAGCAATTCAAAAGTGAAAAATTATGGGTGAGACATCATAATTTTATACAACCTTGTTTCTTTTCTAAAAGAGCAAGTGATATAACATATGTTGATTGATAATACTGTAATTTTGTAGTCTTATAGGCTATTTGGCCTCATGGACATTCAAATATCTCTCTCTCTGTACACACACAAGCGTCAATGTATACTTGAATTTAAAAATGTTAGACTACTAAAAACTAAGTTGTAAAATTATTTAAAAATTAAGTTATAAACTAAGTTACATGCTTCAATAAAATATTATTATATTTAACATCATTTATTTAACTTATATTACATAATCATAAAATGTACATTAACTAAGTTCAATAGTATAAGTTTATTTGATATAATGCCTGATCTTAATTTGAAATGAACTCAATATAAACAAGTAATGTAGAATTGCAATTATTCAAGTGCTTATGAAATCATAAAAGAAATTGAACAAGAAGTCTATTCCATTCAAATGGGCCATGGAGTAAGTGTCATTCCACCATACAAAAACTCTTCCCCTGATTGACTCTCATTGGATTCATCAATCCGATGAGGGCATAAGCAGGGAATGGAAACGACAACAAGGATGCAAAGTAATTGTTTTATACAATTATTCTATACTTTCAATCCAAACTCGAGAATCAAGAGGGCTGAAATAGACAAACTTTTCCTGTAACTTTGAAAATTTTCAAAAGAAAAAGGGTTAACTTTGTTGAATGCAGCAATGTAGGTTGGAATAGATGCAGTGCAATTTTCGCATATCTAAATTTTTTGAGAGTACACCTTAGCTGCATGTTTACATTCTAAATTTGATTTTCACCATGTATATTTCTTTTGATTGCAAATCGTTAATTAGGGCTTGTTCAGTCTAATATAAAGAGTTCTCTACAAGAAAAATGCACATGAACCATATTCCACATCAAGCAACAATGGGCTCAATATATGCTATATCTAGTTTACACATCAAGCAACAATGGTCTCAATATATGCTACATTTAGTTTCTAGGGTGTGAACAATAGAGTGTGATGAGATGAGATTTAGGACTATAGGCATTTGGTCAGATTTTAGGGATGAGAGGGGATAACATATTAAAATATTTAAACTTAATAAAATATTATGAATTGCACAACATATATGCAAATTTCTATTTTTTAAGTGTATAGTTATGTATCATTACACAATCTAAAGTAAGTTGAGAACTACAGAGACATCCATGATACATGATATGAAATAGAAAAGTTAGAAATGTAAATTATAATGATAAAAATCTAAAGCTTTAAAACATCCATATTAAAAGAGTTAAATGATACAATACATAGTCAAAATGAAAATGTAACATGATATAATAATAATAATAATAATAATAATAAGAATGGCTATGAGTGCATTAGTCACCAAGTTCTTCAAACTCATATGCAGCCATGGGATTATCAAATACCTCATGATAATCATTGCCACTATATGAATTGTATGTCTTAGCTAGTGGGATCCCAATCATTCCCACCTAAATGTTCCATTTTCACATCCTTAGGTTTATTGTCTTGTCCTATTGCCGGAGTCTCCGCACACAAGTTTCTTTTGAACTTGGAGGCACAAGGAACTATGTGCTTCAACTTGTTTATCTGTTGTTTTACAAGTAAGCCTATTCCTCTCCATAATAAAGCTATAAGTTAACCTGTCCCTTCCATTGGCAGAGGGATTAACAACTTGAGAAAGGAGGTGAATGATAAGTACCCTTAGCAATGAAACTCCATCATGTAGTTGTTGCCTCCCAGTGGGATTCATTGGATAAGAGTGAGCCTTGTTGCTAGCAGCTCATGTACAGGAGCCTTTGTTTTTGAACTTTGCATGTCTAAACTCACAGGATATAAAGCGTCTAACCAATATGTAACGAAGTGTCAATGGCTAAATCTATCCTATGTATTTTGAATGGCCTCCATCAACCCCTTCCTTCACTTTAGTGTTCTCAATAGGAGGTGTTGTCCTAAGCCTAGCTACATATTTTGGGATAAAGTGTGTATGTTATCATGTGTCATGAAATGTCTTATCCTGTCCCATCTATGTTGAATGATGTGCTGAAGGTGCTTCTCCTCGTAAAATGCTAGTATAGGATCTCTGTAATATTTATTGAGTGGTAATTTTCATCAGGCCAAGAATATTGTTAAATGCCTTGTGAGTCTCTCCAAGATAAGGACAATTAATATTGCCTATCTAATGGAAGTCATAACAGGTGTCACATAGGACACTGCATACTTCACATTAGACCCCCAATCATCATTAAGCACTGTTTGCTTTCCTCTCTTCTTATTGTCTTGAGGTCATTCACTCACTAGACAATATTATAGATTACAAGTCTTTCTGCACCACAGTCGTTCCCTCTCCAACAAAATGAAGTAGCTGGCATATCTAGTCTACATAGGCTTGTGGAAGTTCTTCCTTGAAAGACATCTGAAAAGTTCCAAGGAGTTGCAGTGGTTCCAGATAAACTTTTGCATGTCTTTAGCATTGAACACTTTTTGTTTCTTCTAATCAGTGTCGCAATATCCTTCAATGTATTTTTCAATGTGTGCACATGCAACATCATTCAGTCCAAAATATGTTTGTAGGTGTGTTGAACCATAATCCTTGGTAAGTAGCACATATGGATTGTGTCAGCCAGTACCTGCATGCATAGGAAGGCCCAACCTTTTTTTATAGCATCCTTCAAAATCTGAAATTAGATAGCTAAATGCTTGCTCTTTCCAGAACAATCTATACTTCGAAGAAAAAATAGCCCTGTTTTTTATTCAACAATGATACTGATAAATTGTTGATGCCTGCTATTTGTCCATCCGTCCATGATAATGGAGCATCTTGGCCTCGTTTCCCAAGTTAAAAATGCATTACTTGAATATTCCTAAGCACGATCGAGTTACAGGGTAGAATAATTTCGAACATTTTCTCTTTGAACGTTCCTGTGTATGTGTAGAAACAAAATGCAGAAAAGCTATGTTGAATGTTTTGAAGAAATTTTATGTGGGGATGACTTGTTGAAATGATTAATGTGAAGGTATGCAGAAATGTGCTGCGGGAACTCATGTCCAATAATGCAGAAATAAATAGACTCTTGTTAATCTTTTCATTATTCAATCATCTTTAAAGACATTGCGTTGCGTTGGTTCATGGGATTGGGCAGAGATGTTATTCATTTATGGGCTGATTTGAAGAAAATGTTTTTGGAAAATCAATAGGATTTCTGTAGAGGCAGAGATATGAGAGAAAAGCCTTCATAATTTTCCAAAAAGTTTGTAAATCTTTGGAAGAATATGTTGAAAGGTTTCAGTACAACTTGTCAGGATGGGAGGTGAATTTTGGAGGATGGAACTTTAAGAAACAGTTTTTAAAGAGGAATCCATGGGGAAAATTGAGCAGCTACTGATACGTTAGGCAGAGGAGATATTTTTGAACTAGATCTAGAACAAGTTAAAGAATTACATAAGCAATACTGCAGATGTAAGCATTGGTGTAAAATTTACAGGACATTCTTCCTCTTAACTTCTAGGGTGTCTGGGTTAATTTGCAACCAAAGCAAAATTTGGTAATATTTTTGGAGACTTGAAGGAAGATATCCTTACTTCCCTAACAACTCACTTTGACCTTTTGCAGGCAAGGAAAATGTAGGACATGAAAAGAGCATGGGCTGCGTTTTGTCTGAAGTGTGCAAAGAAACCTTCTAGTCATGAGTTCCAATTAAGCAATAACAAGAATTTGTGGCCTTTGTGTAAATAGTCATTAGTCATGACACAAACGGTGGCCCTTTTATGACTAGGCTGGTAGCCGAGAGGACCTTAATTTTAAAGCACGTTCCCTTCAAAATAACTTTATGTGCAACTTAGGTATGTACCTTATATGGTGCTTACAGATATTATAAACTAGTTCCTTTTGATATTGAGCCGCAAGGTGTTTAACAATGAATCCTCAACAACAATGGCAACCTAATATGCAGATGTTGGCACCCCGATGTCAACAACTCTATTGATAAAATTGCCGTCCACTGCAATAGCCATCTGATTCAAATTTAGGAGGTGTCTGGCCATAGTAACAGGTTGTAGGAGGGGCTTAAGTTCAACAAAATGCAGCTAGGATGGCTTAGCAAATACCAGCATAATGTGCATCTACTTGTGGAAATAAGTAGCAAGCTAGTGTGTTTATAACTAATTCTTCTTGTTATTAATGAACAGTATAAAATTTGTTGAATGTAATGATATGATGCTTAACTCAAGAAAATATGTTTCAAATACTACAAGATTCTCCAATTAGTGAAGAAGAGGAAGAGAGATCCCCTCCTATAAAAAGAAAAAAAAAAAATTCTGTTCCTGTTAGGCTAAAAGTGGCTAGTAAAATTTTTAAATTAGAAGAGCTTAGGAATGTTGAGATTAATGTGGAATAACCTTCATACCTCCATAGGTCTTAAAAGAAGCTAAAACCAAAATTAGAATTTGATGCTGTAAATGAATTAAGGAATATATGTGACAATATATTCTTATTGCAAGCCATGAGGATATTCTTACGTAAACAACCCCGATAAGTAGATTATCTATAAAGAGAGTTGAAGAAAGGACTATGACCGTGTAAGTTGTAGGAAAACTTGCAAATCTTATGCTAGTATGAGCCAATTTTTCAAAAAATGGTGAGCTTGGGGCCCTTGTAGTAAATCTTATGATTGTAGGAGTGCTTATTGATAATTCTTGAGCAGCTGATCTTAGTGCGACCATTAACATAATGGTTAAATAGATAATGGTTGGTTACACTTGGCAGGTCTTAGGTCTATACGTACAGTCTTGTACAGGGTTGATAGTTCTAAATGAAACTAGATCGAAATATAGATGACAACATCTTAACTATTGCTTCATAGGAATATCCTAGAGATTTCGTCATCCTGTAGAGGGACTAATTCTTGGAGGCATTGGCTGGAAATAACTAACACCTATATAGAATGCAGATTTAAAGACATGACCATAACCCATGGAAATAGTGCAAAGAAACTTGCTTTGTGCTCCTTTATGCAGCCGGGTTAGAAGCAAATGAACCAGTTTGCATAGACCACAAGGACGAAGAGTTAGATTTTGCATATGAATACTTAGAGAAACAACTGTTAGGCCTTTGCTTGTTTTGGACAAGTGCTTGAGGCTTAAGGAAGTAGATATTGATCAATATGCTGAAACTTTTCTACAGAATATTTATTTAGATGAGATGATAGTTTCATTATTGTTGGATATATTTAATACAAAAGTAGTTGCAGATGGGCATGTAGATCAACGATTTTTGAGTCCTTCCTATGGGAATGCAAAGGAGAGGGACTTGATAAACACCATGAGTGCATAAATGACAGATCCTAGGAGTGCACATATCGGTGAGCATGCAGGAAACATATTTGCAACTCTTATCTGCAATGATACATAAAATATCTGCATTAATGTGGAAATGATAGGTGCTAGTGGTGGACCTATTTGCATGGATGTGCGAATGTACTTACAGAACATATCTGCACTAGCATGGAAGTGATGAAGCCTAGGAGTGGGCCTATCTGCACAGATGCAATTTGCGATTTTCAAATCTATAGAACATATTTGTATCAGTGCAGGAATGACAAACCTGTGAAGGGAGGACAAACCCTAGGAGAGGGCCTATCCCCAGTGATGCAGGAAACATATCTACAACCCATATTCTCAGTAATGTGGGAAGTCAATCGGCAGAACATCTCTGTACTAGTGTGGAAATGACAGATCCAAAGAAGGAACTATCCACGTAAGTCCATAATAAACTTGCAGGGATGTAGGATGAGGAAGCACAAGCAAATCTAATCAATCTGCAATAGAACAGGAGAGTCTTACAATTCAGATTGGAAATGACATATTTTTATTTTCCGATCTTGATCTGATTTAATTTTTGATAATGTGGAGGGGCTGTAAATTATGTATAATAGGTGACCCTCCACATTAATAGTAGATTGAATAAATGTTAAAAGATATAATTAAGGGCTATCCTTAGAAGATGTTAGGAGGCATTTGCAAGGAGTTATGATGACAGGAAAGGCATACTTCTTGAAAATTATACTCTTAATATGCACCCAAAGGATGTCTTTAAACCCTTTAGTTAATCACAAAGGAGGAGCCAACCTAATATGAATGGAAATTGTTAAAGAGGAGTTACATAAAGCTTGATTTATCTATATTGTTTTTGATAGCAAGTGGATTTCACCTTTAGTCATTGTTCCCAAGAAAGGGAGCAATCGTGAATATTTATAGATTACAAGGAACTGAATAAATCTAAAATCGTAAGGAGATACATTTGGGTGAAGTGTTGTGTGCATGGCACATCGGATTAGATTATAGATATGAGTGAAGAAAACACCATATGGAAATTTTATGTGGAACAAGGGAATGCTAAATAAGCTGTCAGATTGAAAATCCTAAAGAGTGGGTTGAAAAGCCTTCTTTGCAAAACTGAAAACAGATGATGGCTGTCTTGTGAAATATCACACCGAAATCTGGAAACAAAGGTCTGATGAAGGGAGAAGAGTGCAAACTATATTGTAGAATGATTGACATATATATTCAAGAAAAAAAAATGAAAAAAGAGAAAATAGAAGGGAAAAAAAGGTTTTGAAAAAAGGACAGGTAAAAGAAAATAAATGCAGGAAAAAGAGAACAATAAATAGTAACATGTCACAAATAATATTGCTTTAAAAGAAATTATGAACTTAGAGATTGTGATCTAAAAAGCAAAGGACTGATACTGTTGGTACAAATAATTGTTTTCACACAAAGGAAATTAATTAAATCAAATTAAATTGCGATGACATCAGTTGAAGTCAAAATAGTACATTGAATTTTGGAGATTGAGTGTGTCACAGAAAGGGAAATTGAGTGCAGACATGTCACAGTGAATTCGATGTAAAAATGATAAGAAGAGACCCATCGAGTACCAATCAAGTTTAAACTTTCTAAAGAGGTTGTAGATTTTAAATATGCAGATTGGTGGCAGTTTGTGAGAAGCTGGATGGAGCTTCTAAAGAGATTGCCCAGGGGTTTATCCTATATTTTGTGTATGATAAATCTGCCATAAGAGGAATTGAGATTGCAGTCAACCTGGATTTCATTTTTCAGTCCAGTGTTATGAAAAATGTCAAATGGATATTCTGCTGTAGTTTAGAGGGGATCCTACATGTATAAATTTGTGCTTAATACAAACGTTAATGGTTAGTTGTTGTGAGATTTAGAGTATATTAGGGAAGCATAGTGAGAAACATTTTGTCCATTTATTAGAAACTTCTAGTTGAGAAAGGGGGAAAAAAAGCTATGGATGCAATGACTTTTTTGATGGAGTAAGCTCACTCCAACTATGGGTGATGGAGCCATATTAATCTGCAAATTTTAAGGATGCAAGCTATAGAGTGAACTTGTTCCATAGACATTTGGATACCTGTGGACCAACTTGGTTTGGCCCTAGATGTCAACACAATTTTGGGACTAAAGATAATTGGCAGGAAATTATGTTGAGCGGCATAAGTGATCTGTAGTCCAACAAGTGATCTATAGTCTAACAAACTAAAGGATCTTATCTTTCAGGAGCCCATCCTATTTGACTTTCTAAGGATTTGATAGAGCTTTGCAAAAATGAAAAATGGAGAATGGGATTAGTATGATTTGTTTTGGTCTGATGAGGACATACCTGCCTTTTAGTTGGGGGGAAACAATGAATCCTATCTTTGACACTTGTTGTGCATATTCTTGTTTACATTCCTTAGCCATAACCCACGTTTAGTCATGCAGATGATGAATTATGATGTTTTATAGATGCTTAAACCATAATTCTATTCGAGTATATTTTTAGGCCAAAACTTGAAGATAAATCCTTATTTGCAGTCATTCCAGTCTAATTGATGATGAAAGTTATCTCGTATACTTTTCATCTATCCTTTCTGTAATTGAAATTGAATAAATGCTTGGAAAAGGAGTAGAATGCACTAGTTGAATATTACTTGCCTACTTGGTACATGTGAGTTGTAGGACAGAATGTTTTCTTCCCTTTTCTATTTTGAGAATCCTGCAGATGTGTGGAAATGCAATGCATAAATGTTTTAAAGAAATGTTATGCAAAAATTCCTAGTACAAATGATTTGCAGAACATCATGTGTGCATTCTCTGCTGCTATGGTATGTGGGAATATGCTGCATGAATGTGTTGTTAGAACTCACCTGTAGTAATGTAGAAACAAATCTACACTTCTTGAGCATTTCTCGGCTTTTCATTATTTGGTTATCTTTCAGTTATTCCTAAGGATCACATATTTATTTCATTTCACATGAAGATTTGAATATTTTACAAGTCCTTAGGATGGTTGATGATTATCAATGTAACTAATCTGTTATAATTGATGGTTCAATGACTGTTGAATAACTCCATCCTTCTTGGCCTATAAATCTAATTTTTAGATCTGTATGGAGGAGATGTAGGACAGATGAATAATTTAAGTAATCCTACGAAAATAAACCTGTATTATGTTTTTGTCTGCCACTCATTAACAATAGTACTCTCTTTCAATTGTGTGTTCTGAAAGGGTCTTCCAATCAGTTCAAGAAGATGCCTTGTTTGGGCTGTTGGAAGGAGAGGCTCCTTGCCAACACAAAATCATAAAGGATTCTTTGTTGGTTATTTATTTTTCCTTTTGCATTGCAGTTTCATTTCCATGTTAGTATTTTTTCAAGTTTGTGCTTTATTTTACAAATCATCCCACAATTTATTTTTCTGTTTTCTGTTACAAGTTGTTGATGATTTTGTCCTATGACAACAGTGTTGTGTTTGTGTATTTTATGCAGTGCTTCTTAACTTTATTTTCTCTATTGACATTGGTCTGAAGGGCTAGCTGGTTTGAATGATCCCTTTAAACATGGCTTCAAAATCCACAAGGGGCATTTGTGTTGTTTTGCCCTTCTACCCATGCACTTCCACCACTTGTTTTGGTTTCACCAATCTGGCTCCTTGACATTTCTTCCTCATTGTAGATGCTCATGTTTGCTGATTCTTTACATAAATTTGATAAACAAGGCAAAATCAAGCAGCAGACTAAAAAAGGGGCCAAAGAAAGGGAGGGAAATATGTTTTTGTCTGCTTGCTTCTCTAAACTTGCTTGAGATCTACTCAAAATGTGCCCTTGGTGCTATTCTTTCTCCTTTGTTGTACATGTCCAAGTTTTTTCTAACCCTTCTCCTAAACTCTCTTCTCCAAAGTTTGTTAAATGAAGAAAAGTCGTCTAGGTTTTGGGTGTGTGAGCAAAAGGGTGGGAGGAACCTCAAATCTTTATGATTTGGATGTCATCCAGGATGCCCAGTTGTTGTAAGGATGATCGAGGTTGGTCTTGTTCACCCCATAGCTGTGTTGTGGATAGCTGGCCATTCCAAAGAGAACAGGGACATCTAGCAGTTGTCGAAATGGTTCAATATTCACAAATTGGCCCCAAATCTTTGATACATCTCAGGCATGGCTTATCGATACTAGGAATCTCCATATGATGATACCTATTATGTGCTAAAATATGGGAATGGCATGGGATATCGCATCCTCTTTTTAGAGTACCTGAAACTTGAGGCACATTAGGATGCCTCTTTTTGGGGCTTTGAATGTGTCCCTAAGTAACATTGGTCTTAATCGAAAAATATGAGAATTTGTTGAAAAACCATATTCACGTGTTTAAAGAAGTCTTGCAATTTTTGTTTCAAAGTTGACTATAAAGGAACATCAGGTCGATAATACATGGACAAATATTTCAAACAAATATACTAATTTTGCGCTTAGCCTATCTTCCTCTAGAAATCTCTCAGATTCATGAAAATCTACTAATATTAAGACGTGTACTTGTCAAAAATTACAGAAATGTGGCCTTGTGAAATGTTCTATGTATGCCTTCAAACACATAGGTCAATGAGTAGACAAACTAATTCCCACAATTATGAGTTGCATTTGGAGCTCACAAAAATGGATGGCCCTCTTAGGGGCCAGTTGGCACAACAATGCATTGTTAAAAGTTAGCATGTGGTGGGTGTTGCTCTAGAACTAAACCTGTTCACTGTTTTCTAGCCTTTGATCTTCAATGTTCTGTTCAATTTATTTTAGCCATTGAGCTTCAATTATTTCTATGTATGCATATAGTTGTCGGGTGGGGTTGACACACATACATATATATAAATTCATGATTATCTCTGCCATGATATGTACTCTTGGCAGTAGTGCTTTTTTATAATGTCAATGAAAGGTTTTTAGAGTGTTTAAATTTTATTGGCCCGAAATTAGAGAGCAAAAGTTCTAATATTTAGATAGAAGTCGGTTAAATATAAAATTTGATTGGATGTCAAACAATGAAAAGTGAAAATGGTATATTATTGTTAGCCGTTTGAATACAGGAGAAATGTACATGCTAATTGGAAAGCTAGAATGTCAGGACATAAATATCATTTGAGTGAACAAATATTAATTGGACTGTTATTAGACATTTCTGGAAGAGAACAAAAAAGAGTTAATAATATTTCCATATTATTTTTGACAATGATGGATGTCATACACAACACATCTGTAAATTTCAGTTCTTATTTCTTAACCTCAGTAAATATCATAATCGAGGTAGAAAAGAAAAGATGGAATGATTGTGATTGCTAAATTCAGACTGTGATGTCCAGTCTAAAACTGATTCTTAACGTTTACAGTACTAAATTTATTATTTATTATTTTTTGCTGTCTACTTCAAATATGTTGATCTTGAATTATCAATAGCCTTCTAAATTGCTTTGAGAGGAGTCGGTTCATGATTTTTACTCTTTTAACAGGCGGTTAGGTAAATGCTATGCCAAGTTGACTCGGTGGCTACCTCAGCCAAGGGACCTGTTAAAGTGCAACATGCTGTGTACCTGTTCAAGGGAGCAAGTGAGGGTGGAGGAATGTGATGCGTCCGAGGATGTTATGGCTTTTAATGAGGTTTCTTCCAATGGATTCTCTGCTAAGACAACAGAAGTTGAGACAAAGCTTGATGAAGGAAACATTGAGGAAGCTGAATCTTCGCTCCGCGAGGCATTATCTCTTAATCCTGAGGTGAATGACTTATACTTGCTTTTATACAAGCAATATTTGAATGTGTGCTCTGAAAGGGAGTAATATTAGAGGTGGCATTAAACAAATGATGATCAATGGTTTTCAGAATTTAGAAAGCTCCAGTATGAATATAGTAGCACCATACTCTATAAGAACTTTCATAGTTTGTCCGACTGTCTAAAAGTTGCCACTGAACGGAGGTTGCTCATTTATGCTCAAATTAGACAGATACGAATACATGTTTTGAGGTATGCATGGTTGCAACTTGGCACATCACTAACACGGTTGTTCAGCATTATTGTTCTCAATGAATATCAGGCAAGGTTAAGCTATTCAGTTCTAGGGACACTGTTGAGAATAACTAAATAAGTCAACCTCATTATGGTTCCAGTGCAACCTAGCAAATATCCAACCAAATTTTAGAGAACACCCTTTCCTAAAGTTCTGTGTGGATAGGATTTGGATGCTGTAACCTATTCTTTTCATATGGTACTGCCCGCATTAAAAACATTAAATTAATTATTGAGGATATACATCCATAATATGGTCCCATCAAATTTTGAAATATGAGTTCATTAAGCTTTATGCATATAGAAAAGCATATCTGCAATCTAAATTTAAATGGTTCTTAGAAGTGCAGTGAGATATATGTAGAGTTTATATTTTAAAAGCAGCTAGTGGTATTCATGGAAATAAAAAACCTTGAACTGTGCTAAAGTTGACAACTCTATGAATACAAATTGACTCAATATTCATGTTTTTTTTTACAAGAAAAAATCGTAATTTTATTTCAAGAATGAAAGAAAATTACACTTCTCAGGTGCCTTGGCACAAACAAAACCCAGATAAAAGCAGATTACTGGGAGTCAAAATATAATTACAGTCGGGTTGATCAGAGAGGAAAAAACCCATCTTCAAAATAGCATTGGGGATAATAAGGATAAATATCCTTATATATCAATACTTAATCATTCAAATAATCTCCATGTCCAAAACCTGGATAGAAATCAGTGAAAAAGAAACCAGCAGAAGGAAAAAGAAACAGTTAAAATCTGCCATAAAGCTCTAATCAAATGAACAGGCCCACAGTAAAAACACAGAGCTAGCATAGAAACTAGGGGTATGATATGTGGGTGAAAGAAGAAACTCCATCCTTGTTCTCTTCCATTTGCAAGAAACCTTTTGGAACCTGTTGACCTTCTTTTGATAACCTATCTGCTTCTTGATTTAATTCCCTATAAACATGAGTAAAAAAGATATTTTCAAAAAGGGAAATCGCCTCTAGCAGTTCATCTCCCACTGGTCTAAGTAGATTATTTTTTAATTGAGTAGATATATTCATCCAGTTGATGACTAGAGTAGAATCTCCAAAAATTTGTAATTGTTTCACATTTCTCTCTGCGACACACTTCATTAGCAATCTCAAAGCCTGAAACTCAGCAAAATTGTTGGAACCTGTCCCAAGACCTGCTTTAAATTTGATATAGTGGGTATCCAAGAAGTACAGAATGCCTCCCTCGCTACTAAAAGGCGACTGTCTCTGACTACTCAATATTCATGTTTATAATAATATTTCATCAGATTATTGCTAATTTGTTGACTTTCTTGACAATGATAACTTCATAGTTCATTGTAGTTGATGTAATATTATGTATGTCTTTCCATTTAACATCGGGTGCCACACTCGGAATACATTTCAAGCCTGTTGCTTTAAATTTCAATATGATCCATCTACCTGGCAGAATGCCAGCATGACTACCAGAGTAGAATGGAAATTGGATAACAGAAGTTTAAGATAGATTAGAATAGAGCTTATCATAGAGCCAAAATTAACTTTTGAGGATGCTCTTTACTCCTTATGGAGTTCCAGAACACTTGTGACAGATTTATATGATTATTTGCAGATTCTTGTGTGAATTTCTCAGTACAAATAACATCATTAAATCCTCTGTTGGTCCTTTTGGGATGGTTGGTGATGATGATGACTTTGTTTCTACTTTACATTCCACAGCAGATTAGAGTTGGCATTTGGATCCACTTGAGATCTTTTCCATTTCCCTCTCTTCTACCTTGACTGCTGATTCCTTCTTCTCTTCATCATTATTTTTTACATATTGGGGTTTCCCATTTTTGGGTTTAACCCTCGAGGATGTAATCTGATGCCATACAGTTGTTTAGCTTTAGTGTAGTTTACTTTAGTTTAGCTTATTCTAATAGTACTTTCTTGGTCACTACAGTGCATTGTAAAAGCTCTTTTGTTGAGTTCCATTGGTCTATGTTTGTCATCCGTGGATATTAATAGAATTAGTTTATCTCATTTTATATAGTGCATTAGGAAAAGACATTTTATGCCAGAAGACAGGAGGTTGAGTAGCATGGACTCTTTTCTAACTTCTTCCTAAAATGTGCAATTGGTTCTTGTTAAATTTTATATGCAAATTGGCAATTAAACGAATTTAAGATATACAAGATGTGAAACAAGTTCCTGCCCGAGAAAGGATGTCTACTATTTAATCTTTCAAGCTGATATGATTCAAAAATAAGTTTGAACAATTATCAAGCTTATGAAGGTGGTTCCAAGAAATATCAAATTTCTCAATGAGGGTAAAGTGCTTTAGAGACGTTATGACTGATAGAAAAAGTTTATATTTCATCATATGTCTAAAGCAGACAAATTGTGCCCTTAGGTTTTACTCTCTTGAAGCTTTCCAGTGTGTATATGACTACAAAAGGACCAAACTGCTGTAGGGCATTGCAAATCCTTTTTGTTTGTTGTATTTTCCTTAATTGTTGCATATTACTGTCATTTGTTTGTAGTATAGGTTGTTGTTTTCTAATCTGTAGCTGTGCAGCAGGTCATTTGTTCGAAAAAGGATGATGATGTTTTTGTTTTCTTAATCGTATTTCTTGTTCTCTTTTTATTTCATCTTTGAGGTTCCTGTCAACTACGAAGGTATAATATATTTGGGGTATCAATAATTCTGCTGTCCCTTATGTTTTCTAAAGCAGTTTTAGGTTTGAATTGATCAAAAACTAATGACCATCTATAGTGTTTGTCAGTAGTTCTTCGTTTTGGGGAGCACAAAATTATACTTCTTGTCTGTATATGCTTGTCATTGTTTTTCATGTCATGTTCTCAAATTTTGATTGCCTGTATGATTCCTAAATATACTTAGTTGAAGATGGGGTGTCTTTGTTTGTCATTACTTTACCATGTAGTGTAGGCCTTGGAATAAGACTAAATCAAGTTTTGTCATGATACACATATGACATTGCACTTACCTTCATTGATGATATTGGATTTACTTAGTTTCATTGATTTTTATAATAGAGATATGATGGATACTTCAACATTTTTTAGCTATAGGGCTAGGTATAAACATGCAGGTAGTAACTCTCAGTGTGCCTACTTCTCCACATTATATGTTGCCCTAATGTGATGGCATCGAGAATGGTCTTTATTCTCCTTGTGCTTGTTGCCTATATGTGTAGTGGAGAATATACTGATGCATATTGAGGATCTTGTTATTCAAGAAGGTGATCTGCACCAATGAATTTGCAAGGAGTAGCAAATATTCTCAAGGGCTAAAGAAGATGATAGCCTCAAGAAAAATAAATGGAGAGAAGGCTAGTTGGCAAAATATTGCTCATTCTTGTGGGATGTCATCATTTAGAGTACATGCAGCAAGAAGTAGAGAATACCCAAGTCCCATTTAAGAGAGTGTGGGCTAACTACGAGTTGATTGCATATGTTGAACAATTGATAGTTAACTTTTGACGATTCTTGGCATGACAATAGAGCATTCTACAAGACCTGTCTGTATGCTGAAAACATGACTTGAAAAGCTTTGACCTCGAAGCATCATTGCAATTCTTACAGTTTGGGATGGATATCTTCTCTTTCGATTTGATTCATTCCATTATTTTATGGGAAATTTATTTACAATTGGCATATTCGTCTTTGAAGCACATGGTGTTATGTGAAGATATGATTGCCACCTTAGTTACCAAGTTCGTCGAATTTTAAGATGAAATTCGAAATTCGTCGAATTTAAGATCTTCACGAATAAATTCAGCGAACAAACCCTAAATTCGGGGTGATAAAAAGAGTCGTTCTATGCATCCACATGAATTGAACCCTAGTCCCCTGCAAATCCAGATGAAAGCCACTCCTTAAAAATGGAATCCTCAAGTTGATACGAGCCGCTAATTTACGGCAATTGACGGAGACATTCACATATAGATGATGTGGGTAGAAATGCTCGTGAAGAGTGAACAAAATTCAATCTGTCACGGGAAGTCTATTTAATGGGTTGGCCACACCGTGACTTAAGGATTTTCAACCTTTTCCTTCCTTCAATGCGACATGTCTACGTTCTTCAGTTTTCTAGAAAAAAATATTATTAAATTTAAAATAAAATTTAAAATTTTTAAAATATTTTTATAAAAAATTGAAATAATATAGATTGTGTATAGACCATATCCATCGTCTTTTATGTGGCCCCTGTTAACATTTACCCTTCCGCAGTCAGTTCAAAAGTCAAAGTGGAATAACTCTTTCGATAACAGGTTTATTAATCAACTATTTTTTAAAATATTAATCTCTTTAAATATTTTTAAAAATTATATATATATAATATAATTGTTATATTGATTAATGTATTTTTAAAATTTTAAAAAGAAATGCAAGCATAGTAATTGTTAATACGGAGTCATAATATTTATAAAAGAAAGTTTCGAATTTTATGTCGAATTTTATTCCAAATTTTTAAACGTGGCGAATTCTTTCAAACTTTAAGATTGTCGAATTCGAATACGAACCCGAACTTGGTAACTAAGATTGCCACAAATACTGAAAATTTTGCCTTGTTGAATCAGGATTAATCCATCCCAAATAAAGCAGAAGAGGCATCATATATGAATACGAATCTTGAGAATTTGCTTTTATCCTGAATCCATGATTTAAATTTTTTTTTTTTTAGAATTTATGATTGTTTTTTATAAGAATGAAAACTTTGTCATCATTTAGGATGAAATAGGGTGTTGATAAACTGATTGTTAATAGCGACGACATTCATGATTAGAATGTCAATAAGGCTCAGATTTAGTAAACCTTTTCAAAGCAGTTATGAAGAATCAACTTTTTTTTCAGGTCTGTTCTCATGACTGTTGATAATGGTTTTAATTGCATCACTAGTAACAATGAACTTATCAAAAAGCTTAATCTCACTTGTTAAATTTCTCTATGAATGGAATGTCAATTACTTTTAAAAGGCATTGTATCATTAGTAGCAATGAAATTGTTAAGATGCTTAATCTCACATGTAGAAGCGTCTTTATCAATGGATTGTAAATTACGTTTAGAAGGTGACTTTCAATCATCTTTCAATTTTTTGACTTTTTTGAGCAAAACTTGACTATGATTCTTCAGATGCGCAATATCTTTATCCTTTTCAGACAGAAGATTATCAAAATCTTAAGATGGCTTCTTGGTATTTATTTTTTTTATATAATTATTTTTAATTGGTTATGTGGGATTGAAATGGGCCTCACCCATATTACATCATGACCACATAATGGTATTACAACAACTTGGCAATTATGCATGTATCATTTGGCAAGATTTGAACCTGGATTTCCTCCTTGAAAGTTGAGGAATTTAACCAGTTGAGTTCATGCCATTTGATATTTTTCTTTATTATTATTATTATTTTTTTTGGGGGGTGGAGGGGGGAGCATTTTAGATTTTGTTGACAAAGCTTTGTTTTGACCCTTTAGTCTATGGGCTTCATCAAAATTTTCCTTTTAATTATGTAATTTCCTGTTCTAGCCTTTCCTTCTTTAAGAGTTTCTTACAGCACTTGTTGTAGGTAGGTGAATTAACATGTCTGCATAAACAATGAATAAAGTTGTCATTTTGTGTTATTTTGTAGTTTGTACGCAAAGTTTTTGACAAAATACCATACGTGTAATTAGTGAAGTCATGAAACATAAATGAAATCAAATGCATGTAAAATGTAATTCAAGAAATGATGAGGTGTTGGGGTAGTTAGTTGGAGGAAGTTGAGGATGCAACTACTAGTTGTATAAATAAGACCCCTCCCTCATTCATTTGTATGTTGGTATTGCACATGGTAGTAGAAGTTGGGTGTAATCGGACATGTACTTTTGAGATACTTGTGCCAGGCTGTTTGACTATTGTGCAAGGCCATCTGAATTGTTGTGCAAGCCTGTCTAACTGTTGGACCAGGCTGTCTAATAAATGTTGTGTGCATAATGTATCCATTTGCAATTGTAAGTTATTCCTGTTGTATATATTTTTTATTTAAGTGGTAATGAAATTGTGTTGCTTTGTGTTGTATTCCATTTCTACATTTTGGTGCCATTGCTTATTTGAAGATGGGTCGAGCTTGGTGACATGGAGTTGTGATGAGCAAATCACTTAGGAATGTGCACAATGACAACAATGGAATGATTACAATGCAACCGACGAACGATGTAGTTTCCCTTAGGAAGAGGGCATATTAGAGGTCGCAATAGATGACGATGTAGACATGTTTGTTGATGCCGACGAAGGGTCGATGCATGAAGCAGATGTGCAAGTGGATGTGCAACAAAACGTGCAAGTGAACATGCATAGAGGAGACACACAAGGGTTTGTGTGCAGAGAGTTGTGTGTTGGCGATGGTGAGTTGCGTGACACCAATGGTGAGTTGCGTGACGACAGTGGTGAATTGCGTGAGTTGCATGACGCCAATGGTGAGTTGCGTGACGCCAATAGTGAATTGCGCAACAACGGTTGTGAGTTGCATGCCGACGGTTGTGAGTTGCATTGTCGGTAACTGTGAGTTGCGTGTCAGTGACGAAGAGTTGCATGACGATGGCAGAGAGTTGAATTTCGGCGGTGATGAGTTGTGTGATCATGGCAAAGAGTTGCATGTTGGCGACGGAGAGTTGTGTGATAGAGAATCACGCGAGGACGAGCTACACGACAAGGAATTGCATGATGACAAAGTTGGCAACATACAAATTACAAACATGTTGAGTGCACTTGTTGGCAAAGAAACACGTGACAATGGATAAATCCATGATAGCGACCATGATGATAAAATTGGCTGTCCAAGTGCTTGCGTAGGAGGAAGAAGCGCAAGTGGTTGTGCAAGATGGTGATGTGCAAGTGTTTGAGCATGAAGTAGATGTGCATGCCGACATGGCAGTGCGTGTTGACGAAGACAAACAAGTGCACAATAACATATGCAGAGGTGACAAAAACGCATGCATGAACGATCAAGTTTGCGCAAGCAAAGGCATATGTGCAGACATACGAGGTCATGCAAGCGAAGACATGCACACAGATATGGTAGTTTGTGTTCACATTGATGAAGTTGGACGTGACAACTAATAAGTTCTTTTGAATCAGTTGTATGGGTTGAAACAGGCCCCACTTGTATTGCATCATGACCACATGATGGTATTACAACAAGCTTGGCAATTATGCATGTATTGCTTGGCAAGATTCAAACCGCGATCTCTGCCTTGATAGTTGAGTAATCTAACTGGTTGAGCTAATGCCATTTGATGACAAAGCTGGCAAGTTTTATGGAGAAGAAAACTTGGTTTTGTTGGAAAGGTAGGAGTGGTTGGAGGAAGTTGTGCGGTAGAAAGAATGCATGACAAAAATATGGTGCTGGAGCAATTGCAAGTTGGTGTATCCGATGGTGAGTGGGACGGGAGTTTGACATCAGTGCAAATGCAAGGTGGCATGTATGATAGTGCGCGAGATGGGAGTCCGACATCGGTGCAAATGCAAGGTGGCATGTATGATAGTGCGCAAGATGGGAGTCCAACACTACAACTGTAGGTTGGTGTGCTTGATGGTGAGTGAGATGGGAGTTAGACATTGGAGCAACTATATGTTGGCACATTTCATGGTGTGGGATGGGAGTATGGCATGAGAGCAATTGCTGTGGACTATGCCTAAGGATGTGCATAAAGAAGGCAAGACACACTAACAACCACTGCCAATGTCAAATCAACCTGTCATGACAAGACCAATTTTGGCATATCTCATGTGTCCCATATTTCATGGTGGGGAAACAAAGGACCCAATCAAGCATTGGAAAATCTGCCTCATGATGTGGAAAGTGAATGGGCTGTATAATGACACAAATTGGAGGAGGTTATTCCTTGTGACATTTCGTGGAATCGCAATAGATTGGTATATGGGATTTCCAAAGGGTGAGTACCAGACTTGGGAAGAGTTGCACGAAGCATTTGTGAAGGGATTTCGGTTATTCCACAATGATGCTGAGGTCATCGCTAAACTTTATAAAATGGAATAGGGTGAAAAAGAGTTTGTTCGTTTGTACAACCAAAGGTTGAGTGGGTTGTTTATCCATCTAGAGGAATATCCATCAGATGCATCATGCAAGGTCTTTCGATGTGTAAGAAGAAGACTAGGGTGGGCCCTCCAATGTCATATCAAGAGGCCTTGGAGCGGGCCTTGAACTTGGAAAGGGATGTAAAGATGTCATTAAAATATTGGGGTCATCTTAAATGTAGATGCAAGTGACCTTGAAGATGAAAGTGACTTTGATGTTGAGAGGGAGTTTGACAATGAGTGATGATTTTGAGAATGAGAGTAGTTCATCGTCCAAATGCGTTGAGAAGTTAGTGACTTTGAAGAGAAGAACAATGACTCTAAGGATGAGTGCGACGTGAAGAATGCATGTAAGACATGAAATCATCCTTATAGGTATATGCAACAAAAAGGGAGATTGTAATAAGGGGGGATGCCATTGGTGATGTGGTTTACAACAACTGCTAGAGAACTAGATGATGTTGAATTGAGTATGATGATATTGAGGGCAGACCCCTTATGCAATGTTGGCAATGCCATTTGTGGGGGCACTTTGCACGTGAATGTCAAAGTGTTGCAAGTCGAGACGAACTAGTAATATGTAGAGGGTTCAAAGCGTTGGAGAAGAGTCACAGTCTTAGCTGGGAAGCGGAGGAGGTGAACTTGATAAATCTGATTGCATTTGAGGAGGTGAGCTTGATTACAATCAAGGAGGCAGAGATCGAACAAATAGTTGAAATTGCGTAGGAAGAGGAGGTTGCGCAAATGGCTGATGTAGACAACAAAGTGAGCGATTCAAATGGAGTGAATGATGTAGATGATAAAGGGAGAGGTCGTTTGGCATTTGACCGCTTTCTAGGGTCTTTTGGCCATCTAGACTTGGGTTGTCTAAACCCAAGCCCTGACTATCAAGACTAAGGTCATATGAGTTGGGACCCTGGCCGTATGGCGGGGACAATAGGTTCTCGGATGGCCCTTGGGCCAGATGTTTTAAGGTGAGGGCTATCTAGACCCTTCCTAGGTTGTTTGAACCTCAGGCTGTCCCAAGGCTGTCTTACGAACTTCTTGGGCCATTCGAAGATAGATCACAATTATCTGGTAGTCATGTGGGGCTATTTGTAGCCCAAGTTTGGGAGGAGGATGATGTTAGGCCATTTGAAGAACATGCAAAGTTGTCCAAGGAAGAGGATGAGCCATTTGAAGTTTGAGATGAAGATGGCCCATTAGGAGAACAAGTGGGACCACCTAAAGAAAGACACGAGGTAAAAATTCATGATGGCATAAGAGGACAAGGGATAGAGCTGTCTGGACGGCCAGGTAGGTTGTTTGGGCCCCTGGGCCGTCCAAACCAAGGGAAAGAGCTGTCTAGACAACCAAGTAGGCCGTTTGGCCTCTTGGACTATTTGGACCAAAGACAGACTAGGTCGTCTGGTCGTTTGGGCTGTTTGGGGAGAAGTGTCAGTATAGTCTAGGACAGGGTGTGCACGCTTTCCCAGTGGGCTCGCCGTGTGCAAGGTGGAACAAGGAGCCAAAGCCACATAAGATAAAAATGATACATGGAATTAGCAGTTGCATGTAAAGCAATTACTGGTGTTGAAGTGGCAGCTAAGGGAGTAGAGGGGCACTTGTCGCATGCAAGCCAAGTGCCCCCCTAGCTTCCTTAACTTATAAAAAGAGGTAAAAGGCTATTACTTGCTCATTCTCACGCATAAAGCCAAGGAGCAGCAAGGAAGAGGAGTCAAAGTAGAGCGCACTAGTTAGTTGAAATTGAACCAGCTAGGGTACAACCTAGGGCATGCATCGAAACGTTCAGTAGGCAAACAAATCACATTTCATTTAGAAATCAAAGGCGGCAAAGGAGAAGGGCAAACCGACTACAAAGGAGAGGGTTGCACCCTAGAGCATCAGAGCTAGGGCATGCCGAGACAACAACAAAAACAAGCATTTTGTTGCAAACCCTTGTTCAACAACCCAAAAAATTTCAAGTTTGTGTGCAGGTGAGATGTTTGCAGCAGAGAAACACAATTGCCAAGGAGGGAGATGCAATTCCAAACTCTTGCTGACAAAACCAACTGGGGTTTCAGAGGAATTTGCATGTTGGAATTGGGGGAAGCACAAGGAGGACTTGTTTTGTGAAGGAGAAACTTGTGCAAGAGGAGTTGGGTCCAAGGGTTGGAGAGGGTCGTCCGAAGCTTGAGCAATACCATACGGACCATAAGGAGTGCCGTTCAGAGTGAGAAGATCGTCAGGGCAAAGCGGCACAAAGTTCGAGCTAAGGAGAAGGTTGTCTAATTGGAAGAACGTGCAATACAAATTGTTTAGAAGTAGGTCATCTAGGGCAGCGTGGTCAGGGTCGTCCAAAGCTGGGCTGTCTAAGACAAGGCCATCTGGAGCCAGGCCGTTTGACATAGGAAGTGGGTTGTCTTACCTAGAAGGTTGGTTTTCTGACCTAGGAGGAGGCTTGTTTGAGACCAAGGGATGTTTGTCAAAAGCTAAGGTAAGGCCATTTGAAGCAAAGAAGTTGTCATCTGGAGCCAGAGAGAAGTCATTTGGAGTTGAGGGGAAGCAGTTTGAGACGGTCGAGTAAAGGCTACCAAAATGCAGACAAGGAGAAAAATTCAATTCAGATGAGGAGAAAAATTCAGAGTACTTGTGAAGGGCATTGCCCCTTGAGCTTACAAGGAGTGCTACCCCTTGACCCTCCAATGGCGATAGGTGTTGCCCATCATGTCGGTGATACAACCGATTTTACTACATGGAGTAAGCAATTGGCAAATAATGTTTTGTTGGCAACAGTTTGAAGTGAAGTTAGACGCAGAAGATGTTTGGAATAGGAAAAAGCGGAAGGAGCACGATAAGAGATTCCAGTACAATGTTCAATGTGTCTATTCTCAGTGTTCAGTTCATGTGTCGTTGAGGACACCGAGAAGTCTAGAGGAGGGGATAGATGTAGGCAGGCGAATTGACATGTTTGCATAAACAATGAATAAAGTTTTGTCATTTTGTGTTATTTTGTAGTTTGTACACAAAGTGTTTGACAAAATGTATGTGTAATTAATAAAGTCATGAAATGTAAATGAAATCAAATGCATGTAAAATGTAATTCAAGAAATGATGAGGTGTCGGGGTAGTTAGTTGGAGGAAGTTGAGGATGCAACTACCTCCTTAGTTGTATAAATAAGACCCCTCCCTCATTCATTTGTATGTTGGTATTGCATATGGTAGTAGAAGTTGGGTATAATCAGACATGTACTCGTGAGATGTTTATGCTAGGCCATTTGACTATTGTGCAAGGCCGTCTCATTGTTGGACCAAGCCTTATGATATATGCTGTGTGCCTATTGTATCCATTTGTGATTGTAAGTTATTCCCATTGTTTATTTTCTTTATTTAAGTGATAATGGAATTGTGTTGCAGTGTGTTGGATTCCATTTCTACACTTTCCTAAGAAAAACTTTTCAAATTTAGCCTAAGTTAAATCTTTTGCTAATTCAGAATTAAGTTTGTTCCACCACTCGCCTACCTTATCTGTGTAAACTATAAGGAACAACCCTTAAATGCAATATTTTCTTTATATGTATTGAATCAAACTTTTGCATTTTCCATTTTGTGAAAATTTAGGAATAGAAGATATTATATTTTAGTCTTCTTTTATTGAATCTCGGGTAGTGCTTCTTTATATCCGAAGTTGCACTTCTTTGTATCTTGCATCTCTTTCCTTTAGGTAGTGTCGTTTTGGGTTTCAAAGTGCACCTTTGATGTTTGGAGTTGATTTCTTTCAAGTCTAAATTGCACCCTTTCATATCTCAAGTGATACCCTTTCGTCTCTTAGTTTGCACTCACGCATGCCTCTGTTTTGAGGTTGCATCCTTTTTCATCTCGGATCACATGCTTTCATATCACGAGTCACACTTTTTAGCCCTCGTGTCACACTCTTCCTTTTCGCATCTTAGGTTGCACCCTTTCGCATCGATTTGCACCCTTACTACCTTTCACCCTTTCACATATTGAGGTGCACCCTTTCGTGTAGAATTGCATGTTTCACATGCTTTTGCATCTTGGGTCACACTCTTTCGCATATCGAGTCATTTACAGATGCAAGTCAGTGCAGGCATTTGAGGATTCATATTACTTGTAAGGTTGAGCAGAGTTTTTGATAAGTTTGGTCCATGTGTTGAATTCAATTGTTTTCAGGATTGATACGTTTTTTGGATCTATGGGTGATTGTATTTGTAAATAGTAAGAAGAAGATTTACATATTGACTCCTTTGGAGCAGTCATGCAGATCAAAAATTTCGTCATTTGAGTTTTAGATGTCAGGAAGTCCAAATTAGAGTATTGAAAATTTAACATCGACTTTGGAAAGTCAGTTAGGCATGCTAACTTGATGTTATAGTTTGTCTTAGATGGACTCTAATTTAGTTGAAGTTTGCTAGAAATGTGCATTTGTGGCATGGGATCATTGTAAGAAAGTGAATCTTGTTGTAAGTCAGTTCTAAATCAAGTAGGGAGCTATACTTAGTGAGGGAGCAATACACAGTCAGCTAATGATTCAAAGAATTTGAGGTGACACTATGAGAGTATTATTTGTCTACGGAGACTTTCTTGTATAGCCCATTTGAAATGAAGTTGAAAAATTCGTGATCCGCAATTTATTGGCAAGGCCCAGAAAATATTGGATTGGCAATCAGTTGGGAAAAATTGGCAAAAACAATGATTTTTTTCCCATTTTGTTGAAAATATTGACAATTTTTTAGAATCAGCTACTCATGAATAAATTTGGGGGGGCTGTATATGATATCATGGTGATATTTTTGAAGATTTTGCAACACTGATATGAAGTATTCAAATGTACTGAATATGGGGAGTCATGCGCTTTTGAAAGTTAAGCTTTCTCTTTGGATCCATTGTTGACAGGCCAATTGTGTCGGTGAAGATCATTGTCTTACAATGAGATGTATGTGTGTGTTTTTAATTTGTCTTTGCTATAAATTGTGGGTGTAAGTGATTGAAGCTAAGATCCCCAACTAGATAACCATGGTCATAAATTTGATATTTTGGTTTACTTTTTGGTGGGAATGCCTTGGGTACTGTTTTCACTGAATCACTACAACTGTTACTGGATATAGTTTTTAGTCCCGTTGGCCTCTTTTGATAATTCTTTGTCATTAGTCTAGATTGGTTTCTTCCTCTCTTAGAGGAATTCATATGTTGTACTAACATTAGCTAATTGTTTTATTGAGGGTTTCAGTCCCAGATGTATTCAACCTCCTTTCTAGGACCATATGAGTTTCTTTATTTATCATATTGAAGGTTTAGAAGACCATAACAGTTGTCTTGCTATGACAGGGACTTTTCCTGGTTATTTCTAAAAGCTTGTGATTGAGATCCCAAGGTAATAATATGTTCACTTTGTACATGGTGTCATCCGTACATGTTCAGTCTTATACGTTCTTTTGTATAATGAAAATTTGTGCCTGAGTTGTTTATCACATTATAATGTTGGTTAGACGTTGATAAGATATGGGCTGTACTTTGGAACGTACAATTATATTTATTTCTGTATAAGAAAATTATATGTTTTATTTGTTTACATTTATGGTATGTGCTCTTACTGTATTTATTTTGATTATATCCTACAAATAAAAAATAAAAAAGGAAAAAAAAAAAGAAAAAGAAAAATTATTCTTGGTATTGGCTGTCAAGAGGCATGAGGATGATATGGATTTCATTGGAGAAGGCTATTGTCAAGTGGCCTGTGCTGCATATTCCTGACCTAGTAATAATTACTTTATATGTTTTATGGGGTTATGTCCATATCATGTTGTCAATTGTCTTGAAATTGCTGGCTGTAAGAAGAGAATATAAATGTCCCATGGGAATCAAGAGATGCCTTTTGCACTTAGGAGCAAATGGCATCCAAGGAATGGATGTGATAGATTGCTTATACTAAGAAAAAATATCAAATAGACTAAAGCAAAACTGAAATATGTATAAATGTGATCTATAAAAACAAAAGCTTTTATTTTGAATAGAAGATTACATTTCTGAAGGTACTAAAGGTATCATTTGTAAAGCTTCCTCTTCTTTTACAGATTCCACTTGGTAAGTTTAAGTAGGTTATCTTTCTTGCTAGCAATGTATCGTCTTTTGTTGTGTCTGTTCAACTTATAGTTTTCTAGAAACATTATTACATTGTTGAAATTTATTCAAGCTGCATAAAGATCTGCGGACTGAACTAATTACATGGATTAATTTGCTTCCACGGTGTTAAATGATCAAGATTTTTTTGCTTGAACGTCAGTTTTTCTGTACATTTCTTGATATGATGTGTTCTCTGGATTTACACTGTGCAGGAGGCTAAAGCTTTATTGGGAAGATTAGAGTATCAAAGAGGAAACATTGAATCTGCATTGCAAGTATTTGAGGGTATTGAAGCACATGCTGTCATATACCGTTTGAGATCGGCTACTTCAGAAAAATCTCAGGCTAAGCGAGGGAGATCACGCAGTGATCCATTTCATTCTGTTTCATTACATTCAGCAAGTCTATTGCTTGAGGCCATATATTTGAAGGCTATGTCATTGCAAAAGCTTGGTCGCCTAAATGGTAGAGACTTTTCTGATCGCCCTGTATTTTGAGTTCTTAGCTGGGAAGGCTTCTTCCATTATTTTCTTTTTCAAGTTTCTTAGGTAGGAATTGTGAATCTTTTATTTGACTTTGTATAACAGTTCTGCGACAGAAACTTCATACTGGAATATGAATGGCATGTATTCAATGAATGAAGATGGTGAGGACATGCCATATTACATTTTTATTTTATTTTTTTCCAATGGATACATCCACTGGACGCATCTTTACATCATTAATAATTATGACAAAAATAGTTTTGAAGATTTTAGCAAGTATTGCCTTTTGAAATTCTTTGTACTGGAAGCATTGCTGGAAAATTGCTGCCATAAACTTTTGAATCTTGTTCTCTTTATTCATCTCTGTTTCGAATATTTTCATATGTTGCTCATTATTATAATTCTTGAAAGTTGAATGTAGACCTCATGTTTCCTAATATATTTGGGATGTTAGAGAACTCTTTAAACTTGGTCAAGGATGGTTGGTGATACCTGAAACGTTAGGGAATTTTTGGGATTCTCTATGCAGAAATTATGTTTTGCTCATTTGTTACTAAAAATGAATGGTGCTAAAAGCAAAGCCTAGACCTAATTAAACCAAACCACTTATTTAACCAAAAAACAACCCTAACTAAACATGTGAACACAAGAAAAAAGAGTGTTCTCTTCAGCAAAGTGCAAAAGCAAGGTCAAGACTATGAAAAATAGGTTTGACGAGGTTTATTACTGATTACCAGCTGCGAAAGGAACACCTGCAACAAAGGAAAACTAGAAACCATTCAAAGGAGGAAAACCTAGGGTTGAGGAGGCAGATTTCACCTCTCTTTTCTTTCATATTTTTGCTTTATTTTGTGTATCTTATCCTTTTCGCAAACATCAACTGAAAATAATTTTTTATGTTGCTCAGATATTTCCTAGCTTCAGATCAAAGTACTAAATGCCTATAAGATTAGAGTAGAAGAAGTATAAATTTTATATTCATGATCTCTTCACTTACCTTTCTATGTGCTCTCAAATAGCATCTTTCAACTCCAGATTACTTGATCTTGTATGTGAAATGATCGAGAATGTTTGCAGAGATGGTAAGTCAAACTCTATAACCATTTCATACAAATTTTGGAAGGAGTTACTTTTTGGGCAAGAGTCATCCATTTCAGCTAGATCTATATTTGGCATCCACAACCTGTAGCCTGTTAGAAGCACCTGAGAGAGGTGACACCCCTATGTGTATGGAACGTTGCACTTGGAAGGGTTGTCATTAAGAATAGGCATTTCATTCCACAATCAATGAAATTCTTGATGAAGTACAGAACATCTTCTTTTTCCACTATTAAACTGTAATTGGAATGCCACCAAATGGAAGTTGGTGGTGATGAAGAGTTTGCAATAAAAACATTCCAACACACATAGATGATTCCAAATTCAAAATGTTCCTCTTTGGCAGTGCCACATTTCAAGATGTTAGAGAGAGGGTAAAGGGTAAAGGGTAAAGTAGTTTTTAATGTCCACGAGGCCTAGGCCATATGAGACGGATATTGTTTACCCAATATATGGTTATCTCCAACAATACCCTGGTTACTTAAGCATAGTGTACAACTCTAACCCCCATAGGATTCGAACCTTGGACCTCTATTCAGAGTTCCAAAGTCTTCACCAGTATGAAGTTATAAGCTATTATTTCTATGAAAGAGTGCAATGATTTTCTACAATATTTTAATATTGGTACGATCTAAGAGAACCTAACAACATAGTGATCAATTCCTCCTAATCTTAAAAATGACATGTTATCTATACAATCTAATCCAAATTCTCTCAAGGTCTTTCATACCTAACTTTTTGTGAAGTGTTAAGTTTGGTTCCAAAATAGTAGCCATGGTAGAGCGGCCTAAAATGCTATAAGGATTCCTTGGGTTCAAAGGCTATTACCACAAATCTGTAAAAGCAGACGTACATCAATGTTAGTTTTATCAACTTTCTAAAACAAGATGTTTTCAATTGGAATTCAATGCAAATCAAGTTTCCCATAGATTAGAAAAATTCTGATGATAGTCCATTTCCTAACAATCCCTATTCTTTTGAAACTAAGTTGCATGAAACTTGGAAACGGGTGCGGTTTAAATAGAAATGCCTTTAGAAACATGAGCCCCCAGACTCCTCAAAACTGTGGAAATGCCAAGTGAAACATCGTGTTCAAAAACTTAAAATGCTAAAATCCACAGATCAGTTTTTATTTGTTCTCTTATGTAGTCCTATTTCTTATGAGATACAAAAAATACTTTAAAATGTAACAGCTAGAGTCTGTTGCTTTTTTGATTCCAACATATTTCATTTTTAAATTATCGTTTTTTTCATTATTTTTCACCATCTTAGAGTCTTTTTTCAATGTGAGTGTGCTTGTGTGCATGTGTGTAATTGGGGTCATACATGGTGCATGTATGTCTTGTGTAAGGCCCACACAACCCCTGTAGGATCCCAAAGGTACAGTTATCTTTGCTCAAAACACAAAATACCAATGGAAGCATTAGGAATTGCTAATGAAAATGTCAAAAAATGTGGACAGTATAGACAAGTTTGTGGGAATTTCTGTTTCAGAAATGTTTCAGAAACAGGGAAACTAGGCCACACTTCTGCAACAGAGTTTCTATATCTTATACTCTTGAGTGTTATGCCTTAGGAACTTGAATTGTAGAATTATTAATGGAAGGCCATTCCACAGTTTATGGAGACAGTACTGGTTAGGAACAACGCTTATGGTCAAAACTAACCACAATAGCCTTAATTAGTTAAGAAAGGTAAGCAAGAGTGACACAAATAAGTAAGCATGATATAGGCATTTGTTTTTGTTACGTATAAAAGGGGAGACTTCAACATAGCTATGAATTCTTTATTAAGACAACTTAAAGTAATTTGAATGTTATAACATAATAGTGTCTACTATGTGGGTGGATAGAATATGCAAATGATCATCAATTATAGAACTCATCACAGAAATTTGACAAGAAGACACTGAAGTTATGAGTGGAAATATGACACTATTTAGTATAAAAGATATTTTTTTGATGATCTAATTTCCTAACAAACTCTGAAAGTGGCCTGTCTATTGCCAACTGCAGGATACAATTTTCTTCACGACATCTTAAGGTCAAGGAATCTTTGTCTGAAAGTTTAAGAAATCAGAAATCGAGAAATATTTATTATTTGAAATTTGTCAATCCAACAATGATACCACTTTGGAAAGACAAATTTGGAGGACTCACCAATACTTGAGAAGATTTGGCTTAACTCTATGGAACACTTTTCACTTGTCAGTTTTTTTCCCATCTGCAGGGAGATTTTATGAAACAACTGACAAATTAATAATTTTTAAGCATTGGAAATATGTGAAGGGGTGCATTCACTTTCAACATTACCGGGATCCATATAAACTTGTGATTCTCATTTTAATGAAGATTGAAATGGTAAAAAGAGATTTCAGAATGTACATCTTGTTATTGCCAAATTTTCTTTGCCATGTTGAGATCATGTGAATTCAAACTCATACTAGCATGAAGGAAAAATAAAATAAAATCAATAAAACATTCAGTCTTTTGGAACTTTAGATAAATGCTAGATGTTTTTTTTTTTTAATAAATAAAAATAATGACGTGTATGGAGAAGGAGGTCCAGAGGTCCAGAATGTCAAGGGAAACAATCAAACATTTAAAGCACATCAAGTGGAAGAAATGTTGAGGAATATACACTGGATTAAAGAATTACATAAAGAGATTGTGAGTTATTCGAACACCGAGTTTTAGAAAATTTTCTGCATGGATTTTCTTTTTTCTTTTTTTTGGAACATTTAGAACTACCCTAAACATGATTTTTTTTTTTATTTTTTTGATTTTACATGGTGGAATCAGTAGTCACCACGAATCCGGGCAGGCTGTCCGGCTTTTTTTATGGCCGTCACACTATTATGCGCTGTCCGCCCTGGAAGCCGCCACACAGATCTCCGCGCAGTCTGCCCCTATAACCACCATGCCACGATCATTTTAAACCTTTTACGCCGCTGAAAGCACCAGGAAAGGGACAAGCGTTCAGTCCGGCGAGGCCCGAGATTTGAACCTTGGACCTCTGCCCCCCTTACATGGTTTGGGGGAACAAATTGGTCTACACTTCGGACCTAAACACGATTTATTTGAAACCTACCCTAAACACGATTTATTTTAAACCAATTGACAAAAAGAAAAATTAAATAAATATTGAAAGACATAATCACAAATTTTACAACACAAATGCCAGAAGTCAGGTTAAATGGGTCAGGTTAAATGGCTCCATTTGGCACAAACATGTGACACCATCACTGCCATATAATCCGTCAACTTTCAAATCATTTTATGGATATGTCAATGTAAAGATTTGGCACAACTCAGAATCAAAACACGTAAAGTTAACAATTGCTTGTAAATTTGCACAAAAATGAATCAAGCAACAAGCCGATTAAAAAATATTAGAAAAAAAATTCAAGTTGGTGAGTGGGGCAAGACCACAATCATGCAAGCTATCATCTTTGAAGAAGAACAAAGTTGAAAGACTTAATCCCTGGTTATGTGAACTTTATTGCATTGCCAAAATGATTAGAAAAAGCTCCTTATGTATCCGCTGAGTGGCGGCCATTTGCTATGGTGGTAACTTGGTCTAGATTCATTATATTCAAGTATTTGCTATTCTTAATGTGAATTCTATTTCGTCATTATCTGTTCGGAAGATGATTCTTCTGTCCACTTTTGCTCGGAAGCATTTGAGCTTTGATCATTGTAAGTTTAGTCATATTCTTCTTCTTGCACCATAGTAGTTTACACTATTGAGATTGATATATTTTCATCACATTTTTGATATCAGTCTTTCCGAGTAAGTACTTGATAGTTTCTCTTCTTTTGTCGAGCATTAACACTTCCACTGTAACAAGTCTACTGTCATATGCATATGGCTATGTGAATCTATGTCAGAAATTCATTCTGCACTCTAACAATATTAATGATGCAAGAAGGCAATTCAGCATGCCTATGTATTGTATCTGGAAATATCTGCTTAGAATAGATTTATCAGTCTTTAGAACTCTGCCTAAATGTCTCAAGCATTCTATTCATCTTTTTGATACCAAATAATTTACAGAGACAAAATCCTTTTTGAAGATGCTTGAACTGAGGTTGTGTCCAATGCAATGTTCTCTTTAATTATTGGTCTTTTTGTTCTTCAACATTTATATTTGTGTCTAACAA
This sequence comes from Wollemia nobilis, assembly GCA_028583015.1. Classification (NCBI taxonomy): domain Eukaryota; kingdom Viridiplantae; phylum Streptophyta; class Pinopsida; order Araucariales; family Araucariaceae; genus Wollemia; species Wollemia nobilis. Next base: position 4,256,530 of record JAQPPZ010017254.1, on the reverse strand, counting down.
ATTTTGCTGTATGTGATTACAGATGCTGCTCGGGAATGTGAAAATGTTCTGTTGACTGTGCAAACAGTGTTTCCTAGTGCTATGCCTGATTTCGTAGGCGACAACAAACTGCAAGAAACAGTTAGCAAGGCTGTGGAGCTTCTTCCAGAACTATTGAAGCAAGCAGGCCGCCAGCATGATGCAATGGCTGCATATAGACGGGCTCTTCTTACTCATTGGAATCTTGATGCTAATTGTTGTGCAAGGATACAAAAGGAATTTGCTCTTTTATTGCTATATGGGGGTGTTGAAGCAGGTGCCCCCAGTTTAGCTGCTCAGATTGATGGCTCGTTTGTCCCACGGAACAATACAGAGGAAGCCATACTTATTCTTATGATTCTGCTAAGAAAATGTTGTCTACGAAAAATTGCTTGGGATCCTGCAGTATTGGATCACCTTACTTTTGCACTTTCTTTGTGTGGGCAAACTGTTGTATTAGCAAAGCAAATAGAGGAGGTCTTGCCTGGGATTTATGCAAGATCTGATCGGTGGAATGATCTGGCTCTGTGTTATAGTGGTGCAAAGCAAAATAAGGTTGCTCTCAATCTGTTGAGGAAGTCTTTGAACAAATTGGAAAAGCCAAATGATTTGTCAGCTTTGTTATTAGCTGCCAGCATATGTGCAGACGATTTCCATCTTGCTTCAGAAGGAGTCGAATATGCACGAAGAGCCATAGAGAATGCCAAAGGAGAGTATGAGCATCTGAAGGGTGTTGCATATCGCTTTTTAGGCCTTGCCTTAGAAAAGCAAGCCAAGGTTTCTTCCTCAGACTTGGAAAGAACTCATGTCCGGAATGAGGCTTTGAAATCCTTAGAGGAAGCTACCATTTGGGAAAGACAAAGCTTAGAATTGATTTTTGACTTGGGCCTTGAGCATGCTCAAAATCGTAATCTTAATATAGCTTTAAGCTATGTAAAAGAGTTTCTGGACTTAACTGCTGGTTCAATATTGAAGGGTTGGAGGCTTCTGGCACTAATATTATCAGCTCAAAAACGTTATTCTGAAGCAGAAACTGTCCTTGATGCTGCTTTAGATGGAACAGGAAAATGGGAGCAAGGAGTGTTGCTGAGAACAAAAGCAAAGTTGCAGATTGCTCAGTCATCACCTATTAATGCCATTGAAACATATGGGCTTCTTCTTGCCTTGATCCAGGCACAAAGGAAGACCTTTGGAGCTGGGAAATATTTTTCAAAGGTATGATTGTTGTATATATTTTTTAAAATAGTCTCTCTGTCACTGTCTTTAAGCACATGTTCTGTTCATGACATTGAGAGTTATTTTGCCCCCAATAGTAGCCATTCAAGTTGATATCAGTGCTTGTTTAGAGTTTAGACACTACAGGGTTCCTTAGAGATTCCCATTCAGTGTGAAGATTGGGGGTGTGTGACCACCTTTATTGGAGAATGTTTTAGCCAAAGACAGAAGCCCCTTGGGGAGATTTTATCAAAAATGTCAGAATTTTGACAATTTAATACCTGACATGAACAAATTTGATGAACATAATTGGATGGATGGTGGTCAATGGCAAATAATATGTTAATTAAAAAAATAAATTTAAAAATTGTCTTATTTGCATAATTCATTCGCACATCTACTTGGCTTCCTTCCACATCTACAAAAACTGAAGGCTAAAACAAAACAACTATGCAAGAAGTTCAAATGATCTCAATAAAAATATTTACTTTATATTTATTTTAGTTATTTGCAAGTCAATCTCATTCTCTAAGAAATGTGAATTTCTCTATACATGTTCATATATTTTTTAGATTTTCAAATTAATAAAAATATTCATTTCTATTTGTTTAACTTCATGCCAACTTTTATAGTTGATTTTTTCAATGATAATTTTTTTTTTCCCGATTTTTATCCTTTGTTGAGCAAGTATATGAACCTGAACCGATTAACATAGCACTTAAGAATAGATCCTCCAAAATTGGGAGCCAAGAGTCGTTGTGACTGTTTTGCCTGTTTGTGATTGGTTTGATAGTGTAGGCCTTGAGAGGCTTTAGTTACCAGTGCCAACAGGATTATTGACATAAGTTAGGTTGTAAATGTTAGGAAGTTTTATTGTTACCACAGGTTTTGCATATCTTCAACAATGAGGATCACATTTCTGTGCATTCCTTTTAATGGCATACCTTTCCAGGGTCTGCTTTTCTTTCTTGTCTTGTTCAGTCTAATCTTTTGCACTTTGCTTGTGTTCCTTTATATGGGATGCATTAAGCACCCTCCTTGTTTCCTTGACCATTGTAACATTTGCAGTCCCTTTGGACATTTACAGCCACAAGTGGACATTCATATTGATATTGGAAAAAATTAAGTCAACATAGTTTATTTTACATGAATAGAGATTGTATTCCTTAAGTTTTGTTCACCATCAGTTTTCTTTTGGTGAATTTTTGATGATGATTTTGGCTTTCATTCCCCACTTGTATTTGTGGCTTGCTTGTTTCTTTTCTATTCTATAATTACAATTGTCAATTGGATAAATTTTTTGGAGTGCAAATATTGTAGTGCTTGAGTAAATGTTGCTGACTTGCTCTATGTTGTTTTATCTTTTGACATGGAATGCACCAATGTCCTATCCCTCAGTGTACAGCCAGTTTTGTATATGATAAATTGATATTTCTCCCTTTGATGTTGTCTATCTAAAATGCTTTTCCATATGAATAATCAGTTTATCGAATTTATTGAATACCTCATTGCTTTCATTGGTGGAATGTTAATTAGCTCTATGTATGATTTTTGATATTGATCTGAAATTGCGAGTCCATTTCATGGTATCATCATGAAATGCAGGCAAATTTACTGTTGAACATTTTTCATATTTTGGTTACAAAGCTTCCACAATGAACATTTAAGCTTCTTTGTGAAGAGTCTATTGTCCATTAGTTTTGCCCTTCAATGTGAGCAAGGCATTTCTGAAGGCAATAGTCTTCCCACTTTAAGCTTTAACAAAGTCTCAAACTTCTACAGCTAGAAGGGGTCAACTTTTAATAATGATTTGGAGAATATGTTGATGCAACTCAGATCTCAATTCATCCTATCTAATTGGATTGATTTGTATGTTTTGTTTTTGTTTAAGGATTTCCCTTGAGCAAAACTAGTAGCCTTAACTATTGGGAACCAAGGTCTTATTCCACTTTTACATATTTAAATGAAATGAAAAACAAAAATATGATTAGCTTGCTTTAGCAACTTTGAGAGCCTGAAAGTGCATATAAACAAGCCATATAAAATGTATATCAACCAATTAAAATATATCTATATGTTGACTACCCTATCTAACCACCATTTCTTCTTCCTTGACGATTGTCTCAGTTTTTGTTGCTTGTTACGCCACTTCCAATCTTTGAGGAACTTGGTTTCTCCTCAACTTCCTTTTGAAGTGGCAAGGTTTGATGCTTCTTACTCTTTAAATTGAATGAACATTGACACCAAATGTCCATTTACCTTGCATATGTTATATTAAGTACACTTTGGGCAAATTGGTATTAGGGTGTCCCTCCATTCGACACTCCGTACAACAAATGTCATATTTCTCCTTTTTTTTTTTCTTTTCTTCATTTTGTGCATTATGCACAACACATCCTTCCTAAGTGGTTGAATTGATGCGTTACTCTTTTCCTCCTCTCCATCATTGTTGGAGCTACTCTTAGCTCAGCTTTGACTTCCTCCTGCCATAGTTGTTTTCATTTCACTATCAAAGTTTAAGGCTTTGTTGAAAGCTTGTTGGTATGACTTTGGGGGTGCAACCTTCATCTGCTTCCCAAACTTTGGAAGAAGTCCATCTGTAAACCACTTTTTCTACAGTCCATTGGCAAGTCGCTTTTCCATTTTGTCAAAGAGTTCCTTTAGACGATAGTTGTATATTTTCAACCTTGTTATCTAGATCTTGTCGATGATTTTTGTATCATCGTGCAAGAGTCTAAATTCTTTTTAAAAATCTTTCGTAAGGTATCCCATGAGTTCAATGGAGTTTGCAAGGATAAGTTGCAGTCCATTGTTACGCCTCTTAGTGTAGATGGGAACAATTGCATATAGAATGCTTAATTGATAACTCTATTGGCTTTCCAAATTGTGGCACAGGTACTGATATGTTGGACAAGATCTTCTTTCCCATTGTTATGAAACTTTGGGCACTTTTGGTTACCCAATCCTATTGTAGCGTGTTTGTCCATAGAGTTCCAAGTGGTGTGCTCTTGTTTGCTGACCTTGCTTGTCAAATGATGGTCTTCCTTCAGACACTTGGTCAAAGCTTATACGTCTTTCGATGTTGACATTGATATTGTGTGAGCTTCATGAGGACACTAATGCTGGCTTTGGTCGAGTGTTGAAATTCCTACCCAACATGCTTTTTTGAAATTGTCTTTGTGTTAGACTCCCATTCTATGCCTCCAAACATTTCGTCTTGCTCTTGTGTTGATATTGGAGTCACTTGCACGTCTTTTTCAACTACTCAAATTACTTCATCAAAACCATATTTTTTGCACAAACTCCTTCGTCTATGTGAACATTGTCTTTTGCACAAACTTCGTTTACATGAATGTATTTTTGCATGCATGTCTACTTCAACACATTTGGGTCTGCCATCTTTTCATCTTACCTAACGACAACAATGTCTCAGCAGGTTTGCTTCTCACATTTTATACTTGTTTCCTTGTTGGAGACAATGTCTTATGTTTGATGAATTTCATCCTGTCAAGGGGGCCACACGTGTTGGATTTATTGCGACAAGACTCGCTCTATCACGTAAACAATGGGGATGGTGTTGTCGTTGTTTTCTGTGTGTTTGTTCCAAAAGAACGGGTAGAGGTATTTGTGCACCTCTTCCTTCGTCACGAGGAAGCTTTGCAGAAGGCTCACCTTCTATGCTTTCTTCCATCCATTGAAGGAGGCTTTTGTAGTCGTGTCAAACTTTGTTGTGCATCCTATGTATGTTGTCTTAACCATGTTTGTCATTCCGTTGTATCCTACACTCTATGATTGGACTTGTGCATAGGCTCTCCTCTTGTTCATTGTTGTCCATTTCCATTTTCATGTATGCTTAGTCATTTTCCACTCATTCAATTATCTCGTCACTTTCGTGTTTGTCTCTATAATCATCCGATCTAGACTCATAACGATGACAATGCAAAATGTAGCATAACAATTTTGTTTTTCATACATAATTGGAAGTTACGGACAATTGCATGAGAAAGAAAATAACTTAGAAACACATATGCTAACGTTAATCACATTGACAATTCAACAATTTTGTTTTTCATACATAATGGGAAGTGACATACAATTGCATGAGAAAGAAAATAACTTAGAAAAACATATGCTAACATTAATCACATAGACAATCCAGAAGTATGCACAATAACTCTTAAACATTAACAAGTTACAGACAATTGCATGAGAAAGAAAATAACTTAGAAACACATATGCTAACGTTAATCACATAGACAATCCAACAATTTTGTTTTTCATACATAATTGGAAGTGACATACAATTGCACGAGAAAGAAAATAACTTAGAAAAACATATGCTAACATTAATCACATAGACAATCCAGAAGTATGCACAATAACTCTTAAACATTAACAAGGCAACATTTACACTGTATCCAATGTCTTCAACAACTCAAACTGCTATTCCCAATGTAGAAAGCAAAGGATGTAGACATACAAGAAAATCATTGGAGAAGAGAATAGGTAATTGTGTAACTACCAACTTCCCACCGATATTGATATACACAAAATTGAAAATTAACCCCTTGCTAAGACAATAGGTAATTGTGTAACTACCAACTTCCTGCCAATATTCATATACACAAAATTGAAAATTGAGCCCTTACTAACTTTATTAAAAAAGTTGTTGTGCACCCACATGTGACATCCTATACATAGCAACATATCCAAACTATGTACAAGGTCACAATGCTCATAGGCGTCATGAACACATACTAGGCGTTTCATTTTGTGTTGGTGCGTGAGCTAGTTGTACGTTAGATCTGCCGCTTATATACATTAATGAGTTGGAAGAATTTGTTCCTCAAAACACGTTGATGATGTTTGCCTTCTAGGTCATGTTTGGATAGCTATCGTGCGTTTTGCAGATGATGTAGTTATTTTTGCTCACTCTTGAGGGCCTACAAAGATAGTTATGCTCTCTCGCATTTGTGACTCAAGACAAATGGCAAGCAACTTTACCAAAACTAAGGTGAAGGTCTTCAATACATCAAAGAGTGCCTTTCAGAGTTTTGGTTCTTCTATGAGGGAAACCGATTGGGATCACCATTGAGTACACCTACTTTGGGGTTCAATTTATCTTCCTTTAATCTTCATCCAATGGAAGTCATGACTTTTCAACGGATACACATTCCTCACAGTCTTGGAGCGCCAATGTTTTTGGCTGGATTTTCAAGACATATCTACAAAGAAGCACCTCTTTGACTACATTATCAAAACCATAGTCCTTTATGGATTTGAGAGGTGGGGCCCATATGTAGCTTGTGCTGATTGGGCTCATAATGAAAGGGTCTAGACTATAATGCCCCAACGACTTATTCGATTTAAGAGAACAATTCAACAATGTATTGTTTAGGTTGAGTTTGATGCTCATCCCTTTTCCCTTGAGAGCATCGTTAGAATTATTATTCATTTGCATAGCCTTAGATCCATGGGTGATTGCACCTAAAGTTGTGAGATATATCTGTACTTAGCATCTAGCTTCTTAGATTGGGTTTACTCTAGACGGACTTTTGGTTGTCATCAAGGGTAGTATTCTAAAGCTAGATCATTCCTTCGGTCGTTTAGCGTCCCTATAGATCGGTCCCTTCCTTTCAAATACTCTTTGAATGCTCCTCCCCATTTTCTTCCTTGTAAGAAGGTGATTAAGCAAGTAATCGAGGATGATTTACATCGACAATAGATGTAGGTCACTTGGATTGCTCCACCTAGTCTCTTGGTCCTAAGTTAGCCTTTTACAGTAAGAATTTCATGATGATAGTGAGAATTTCATGATGATTGAGGATGACATTATTGCATGCTTCGATTATGTCCAATGACATTAGACACATGGACTTAGGATCCCTTTCGGTTAGCTTAGAGTCCACTCACATCAGTTTTTGCTGCAGACAAATCATCATATTCCTTGAGAGGATAGGGTATGTCACCTTTACTCTATTTGAGAGGTGGAGACTGAAGAACACTTCATATTCAAATGTCTTGCTTATGGTATTTGAGAAATGTACTATTGCTTGTTTAGAGACTCAAATTGCTTGCCACTTTTTCCTGCTATCTTGAACAGAGATTCTTGGCTTTATACCTACAGGGAGCTACCATTCTTCGGCGTAAGATATAGTATAGGAGAGACCTACTACCACTTGACTAATCACCTTTTCCTTTCACCTTGTCTTTGCCATGGAAGAAATAAGTGTTCTCATAGAGCTACAACTCTCCAGAATGGTAATGACAGATTTGTCTATCCTTGTCTGCATTGAGAGCAACCACTATAGCTTTGATGCCTTCTTGTTGTTGCATATGGCAGGGTGGGACCATGGCTTTTCATTGTAGGATATTGGCCACCTGTTATATGCCTAGGAGACGTAGACAAATGCAGCTTATCAACTTCTTGCCCTTTTTTACTCGTTCCTTGACCATTGATGCTAGGAAAGTTTTTAAGAAGTCAGATTTTATGCTCTTCTTGGATTATCCAACCAGCCCCCCTTAGTCCAGGTAATCTCTTAGGAGCATCATTTGATCTCCTATTGGCTCTTTTGGTATAGTGGGTGATGATGATGGCTTTGCTTCTACTTCTACTTGCCATTCCAGCTTTGTATAGAGTTGGTGTTTGGATCCTCTCAATCCTTTCTCTATTTCTTTCTTTTCCTTTGAGTGCTGGTTCTCTTATCTATTCATCATTACTCGCAGCATGTTAAGCTTTACCCATTTGTGGGTGTAACCCTTGAGGATCTGATTAGATATTGTACAATAGTTTAATTTTAGTGAAGTTCACTCTAGTCTCTAGTTTAGTTTATTGATTCTTTCTTGTAAACTACAGTGCTTTATAACAGCTTTCTTGTGTCAAATTTTATTGTCCTACTTTAGTCACTCGTGGACATTAATAGAAATATCTTATCCTATCGTCAAAGAATGAGAAACACTTCATCTTTGAGGGACTACCCTGCTTACATGAGATTCGGGAGAGGAAGCATTGTTTGTGGAGAGAATCTAAACTATTTTTCTCAGCATTCTTTTTCTTACCTTGATCAATGGTTCTATCTCTCTCTCTAGGAGGTTGTTACTTTTCAACATAGGGTGCTCAAGGGACACATGATCCCACCAGGATGATTACCTTTTTTCCTTATTTCAGACATTGGAGTTGTTGAACACCCTCAAAGATGCCATGTTGCATAGAGATGGCAACATATCTGTGAGATGATGCTCCTTTTGCGGGTTACTGCCAGGGCATCTGAGACTACATCTCACTGACTTGCCCTGGTGTCCTGGAGCTTTTAGACCTGTTTGGGGATAGGCACATATTACTGGTTTCCTCTAAAAGAATGTAACACAGAATGCTCTATTTGCATTTCTGAGCTCCAATCGATAATGATTTACAATCTGGTAATCAGTTGGTGCTGATAAAATCAAATCCTAAAAATCCTAACAAGATATCTGTACAAATCCTAACAGAAAGCTCTATTTGCATTTCTGAGCTCCAATTTTTAATGATTTACAATCTGGTAATCAGTTGGTACTGATAAAATCAAATCCTAAAAATCCTAACAAGATATCCCTACAAATCCTCACAACTTATCCTGAAAAATCTCAACAACTTATCCCTACAAATCTTAACAAGTTATTCCTAAAAAACTGTTGTAACAAACAATACAATAATATAAATCCCTATCATATCTATTTATTCTAACACCTTCCTTTAATGACTAACCTGGATACAATCCCAAGCTTATCCCTAAATTTTACAAATTTTTCTCTACCTAAGGGTTTAATCATTACATCAGCAATTTGTTCAGAAGTTGGACAATAATTTAGGCAAATTTCTTCATGCTCCAGCTGCTGCCGGATATAATGATGATGAACTTTAATATGTTTTGTTTTGGCATGATACACTGGATTCTTCACCATCCTGAGCACACTTTGATTATCACAATGAAGTGATGTTGATGCTATTTGATCTATCTGAGGATCATACAATATGCGTTGCAACCAAACAGCTTCATAACCTATGTACATGCTGCCTTATATTCTGCTTCGGTTGATGACAATGCAATTGTATGCTGAAGTTTGCTATGCCAAGAAATAGCCCCTGATCAAAGAGCAAACTTATAGCCAGTAGTAGATTTCCGATCATCAATTGATCCTGCCCAACCTGCATTAGTGTATCCAACCAACTGAAAATCATTAGATTGCTGGTACAATATACCAAAGTCAAGGGTACCTTTGATATATCTGAGAATACGTTTTGCAGCTTGCCAATGCTCTCTTCGGGGATTTGACATGAAACGAGACAAATAACTCACTACAAAACATAAATCTGGTCAAGTGGTCTTAAGATAAATGAAGCTGCCCGCTAACTGACGATATACTGTCTTATTGACCGGAGATTAATCAAAGTAGGCTGACAATTTCAGCCCAACTTCCATAGGTGTAGATATTGGATTACAATATGTCATCCAAAATCTTTCCAAAAGTGTTTTGGCATACTTGCTTTGTGATATAAATATAGTATGATCAAGTTGCCAAATTTCTACACTTAGGTAGTAATGAAGGAGCCCTACATCTGTCATATCAAAAACTGAACACCAATCAGATTTTACTTGTTGAATCAGGTGAGCTTCACGACAAGTAATAACAAGGTCATCAACATAGACGATAAGAATGATAATGTCATTACTTGTAGTTTTGACATATAGAGATTAGGATAAAAAAAGTTTCGACTGAATCCTAAATCTCTAAGATGTTGATAAATTTTAGAACACCAAGCTTGAGGAGCCTGCTTAAGTCTGTATAGGGACTTAATCAATCTAGAAACTAGATTTTCTTTTTTTGGTTACTTGAAACCCTTGTGGTTGCATCATATAGACCTCTTGCAAATCTCCATTCATGAAGGCATTCTTAACATCCATCTGATATACCTGCCAGACAAATTTGTTGCAATGGAGAGAACTAATCCAAAAAACATCTTTGAAGTTGGAGCAATTGTCTCTCCATAGTCTATACCTTCCTGTTGTGCATACCTTTAGCAACAAGACAAGGTTTGAATTAGTCAGTTGAACCATCTGATTTATATTTTATCTTGTAAACCCTTTTACAATCAATGGGCTTCTTTCCATGGGGTAATTCACAAAGTTCCCATGTTTTATTCTTCATCGATGAGTCAAATTCTGCCTCCGTGGCAGCTTCCCAATCTGTTTCAAAAAACTGTGAAACTAAAGCAAATTTTGTCCGCTCATTTATTTGTCTAGGCTCTTTTCCAGTTTGCCTAGATCGCCCAACTACCGTTTTCTCATCTTCCTTGACATCTTTCATTGTCCATGTATACTGTTTTGGTCGTTGACATGGCTCTTATTGCTGGTGAACTTCACTTGGGTGTACCTCTGTCAAGCTCTATTCTCTAAGTTCATCCCAAAGTGGATTTTCAACACACCATTGTGGTTGACTCTTTATAACTTTCTTTTCATCATTCGTCTCTCATGTATATGAATCCAAGTGAACTTTACTATCTGTTGTTGTATGGTTAGTAGTTCTAAAACATACAAAAATCTTAATAGGTTTACCATGATCTGAGAAGAAAGGAGTCTTCTCATGTACAATGACATCTCTACTAATTACAATCTTGTTAGTAGAGGAGATAATTCTATTGATGTTCACAAATGGCCAAAGTAGGCCAATGGGACTCATTGAAAAGAGCTGTTACAAATTACAATGCATTGCAGTAACCACAAAGGCCTAGGAATTTAAGCTAAGCTAGAGTAAAGAATCTAGTGTAAACTACTCTAAGTGGAACAACTGTATGACATAAAATTACAGTCTCGAGGGTTACCCAAAATGGATAAACCCTAGCATGTTAAAAGAAACGATTAAGAGAGATCTTGAAGTTGAGGTACAACAAAGAGAAAAAGGAGCTCCAATGTATTCGAGCGTCAACATTAATCTATAGTGGGATGTAAAGTGGAAGCACAGTCATTATTGACACCAACTATCCCAAAAGGGCCAACACAAGATCTAATGATGCTCCCAGGAGAATGGCTAGGACTAAGAGGGCTTGATTGGATAATCTTGGGAGGACATGGAGCTCAATCCCTCAAGACTCTTATAGCATCCATGGCTATGGAACCAATAGAAGAGGACAATAAATTTGTAAGCTGTGCTTGTCTACAACTCCTTGGTATGTAAGGGGTGGGGGTGGATGAAACTTCACACTGAAGAATTGCAATCTTGTCCTGTCGCAAGAAAGAAGAAAGAATTGAAGCCCTAGTAGCCACTCTTGTATTTATACAAGGGTGCACAGAATTGTGATTAATATTTTGGATAGTTGTAGCTTCCAATGAGCATTTATTACTCTTAACTACAGAGATAGGGTGAACGAATGAGGTGATTAGAGTAGTAGTCTGTCTCCCTTCTAATAACTGATGTTGAAGAGTCATAGCATCCTTGAGGTAAAGAGCCAAGCATATTTGGTCAAGATAGCTGAAAAAAGTGGCAAGTGATCCACTTGAGTCTCTATACAAGCAATAGTACCTCCCTCGAATCTCATAATAAATAGGACACCTAAAGATGAAATGTTCTTTAGTCTCCACCTCCCGAATAAAGCAAAGATGACATACCCTATCCTATAGAGGAATATGGTGGTCCATCTCCACACGCTGATGTGAGCATACACCGAGTTGACCAAGAGGAATCCTAAAGCTATGTGTCCAATGTCGCTCAACATAATTAGGATGAGTAATAATACCATTGTTAATCTTTATGAAATGCTTAGTGTAGAAGGCCAACTTAAGAGTAAGAGGTTGAGATGGAGTAACCCAAGTGATGTAAATATATTGTCTTTAAACATCATCTTTGATTGCTTGATAAATTACCCTCTTATTAGGAAGAAGACGGGGAGGAGCATTTAAGGAGTATTTGAAAGGAGTTAATTTATCTTTGGAGATGCCAATTGACTGAAGAAGAGAAATAACTTCTGAGTACCATCCATGATGAGGACCAAAAGAGCCCCTAGATGTAATGCATTTTGAGGAGCAAAGCACCAAATATGCATATCTCTCTTGGCTTGAGGTGTGGTCACCCATGGATCTAAGGTGATGAAGCTAAAAATAATTCTGAAGATGCTCTCAAGACGAAGAGGATGAACGTCAAAATCAGCCTGAACAATACATTGGGGAATTGTTCCTTTACATCAGATAAATCGTTGAAGCAAAATAGTTTGGACCCTATCAATGCACCCTAGACTTGGAATGCAAATCTCAGATCCATAAAGGACTGTGGATTTGATGATGCAATCAGAGAGTTGCATCTTTGTAGGTATGTCTTGAAAGTGCTGTTGGAAGCATTGGTGTTCCAAGAGTGAGAGATGCATATTCCTTTTAAAGATGTGATTGTGAAGCTGGCCGAAGATTAAGGGAAGGACCTATAAATTGAACCCCCAAGTACATGTAAATAGTGGTGAAATTTAGATTAGTAGAGACATCAAGCAATTTGTATGCCTTGGATTGTCCCCTATAGCCAACAAACATGAACTTTTTGTTTTTAGCATCTAGCTTAGTATTTATTGCTTTTGCCCAGTAATAATATGGTACGTTTTGGCCATGCACTATGCATCTGTCCATCTCCATGATTGTCCTGTTCCTCCTTTCTACTAACCCATTTTGTTGTGGAGTGTAAGGAGTTGTATATTGCCTGTGTATACCCTCATGCCTGCAGAAATCTTAAAACTGTTTTGAGGTAAACTCACCTCCATTATCTGACCTTAAGACCTTGATTTGCTTTTCAGATTGTTCTCTACAAGGACCTTAAAAGTTTGCAAGTATGTGAAAGATTCAAAATTACACTTGAGGAAGTATACCCACATCTTCCTCAAATTATCAACCATAAACAAGATGTATTTTGCACCACAAATCGAAGGTGTATTCGTTGGACCACACAAATCAATATGCACTAAATCCAAAACACCTTGTGCATGCCAAATATTTTGCACCACAAATTGAAGGTGTATTCGTTGGACCACATAAATCAATATGCACTAAATCCAAAACAACTTTTTCATGCCAAGACTTATTCGTCTCAAATGGTTGATGACTCTATTTTCTAAGTCGACATCCTGCACACGAATGCTGCTGCTCCTGAATGGATGGCATTTTATGAACCATGTTAGTGAAAATTGATAAATACTTATAATTGAGGTGACCAAACCCCTCAGGCCAAAGAATAGAACTATTGTCTTCAACTCAAAGGCAAATGAACTGGCAGACTTGGCATCGACTAATTGTTATAGCCCCTTCTCACCTTTACTAAGAGCAATGAACTTGTTTTTTGTTTTTATGAAAATGCACAGCAACTTGAGAATTCCTATTGATTTCACTAATGGATAGAAGATTTTTGTTCATATCAAGGACATACCTAACATTAACATTGTTGTTCAATGTCACACTAACATTACCGCACCCTTCAATAAAGTATGATCTATCATCATCAATTGAAACAGACTGGGTCTTACTTAGATCTTAAATAAAATTAACATACCAGTCTTTTTGACACGAATAATGTCTGGATGCTCCAGAGTCAAAGTACCACTCAGTAGATTGACCAGATGAACTCTGAGTTGTTACAAAAGCAAACTTCTCTTCCTGATCTTCTATCTCAGCAACATTTGCTTGTTTCTTCCCTTGCTGATTTTGTTTTTCTTCAACTTACTGCAATCCTGTTTCAAATGACCAGGTTCCCTGCAGTAAAAACAAATGACTTGTGACTGCTTTATATTAGAAGTTTTACCTTTCCTGTGATTAGGTGATGAGGGCTTGATTTTCTGATTGCCTTTGTGTTTGGATTTGGCAGTAAATGCACTCTCTGTACTTCCTAAGGTGAATACTCCCATCTATGATTGTCTCCTATTTTTTTGTAAAAGTAAAGAAAACATCTTTTCAAAATTAAGAGTTTGAGTTTCAGCAAGCAAATGCAGAGACTCAACAAAAGACTCATAAGATGGAGGTAAACCTTGCAAAACAATGCCAACCATGTCCTCATCATCGACTATCTTCTGAATAGCAGTCAATTGATCTCTTAGATCCTTCAGATGCATAAGGTACTCAGAAACAGATCCTTTTTCATCCAACTGGGAAGAATAAAAAAGATTCTTCAAAAGCAAAGCACGTCCTGCTTCAGATGTCTAATACTTATTCTGCAATTTTGTCCATAATGTTGCAGCATTATCATCATTATGAACTTCAGGAATTAAATCATGTGGCACAAACAATTTGAGAAGCATCAAAGCTTCTCTACGTCGCTTGTTGAAGTCATCAGCATCATTTTCTGGTTTAGTTTCTTTCTTGAAAACTATATTTACCAAATATCAATACTCACAAATTGCAATTTTCTTATGGCTCCACACACTATATTTTCTTCCAGTCAGTTTCTGTGAATTTGGAAGAATTAGAGTCTGAATAAATGCCATTCTTCAACCCCGAACAGCAAATGCTGAATGCCAAACACGCCTTGAACACTAGACTCAGAGCAACAAATGCCAAACACTGCAATCTGCTCCACCCAAGCTCAAAACTTGGGCAAACTCCAAGCTGCACTTTGCCCAAGCTGGAAATGTGAGCAACCGCCAATCAGAACTTTGCTCAAGCTGAAAACGTGTGCAAACTCCAAGCTGCACTTTACCACAGCCTGGCTGAACTCTGAATGTTGCAAGCAACAGCTTTTATCAACTGATGAGAAAACCAATGAATGCCAAATATTAAAACACAATACGGCATCTGTTAGATCCAATAGATCTAAATACAATGGAGGAGAAAACCTCTATTGACAATGCAACAACGCCAAGACTGATTGCAGAGTAACTATTTGTAGTGACTCTGACTGCCTAAGACAAAAAATCAACTTGACTGAAATGAATGGTGTGAGACAAACTCTTTTCGCCTTTCTGTGGCTCTGATACAATAAAAGAAAGTAACATAGGATGCTCTATTTGCATTTCTGAGCTCCAATTTATAATGATTTACAATCTGGTAATCAGTTGGTGCTGATAAAACCAAATCCTAAAAATCCTAAAAATCCTAACAAGATATCCCTAGAAATCCTAACAACTTATCCCTAAAAATCTCAACAACTTTCCCCTAGAAATCTCAACAACTTATCCTGACAAATATTAACAAGTTAGCCCTGAAAAGCTGTTGTAACAAACAATACAATAATATCTATTTATTCTAATATCCACTACCTGAGACCTGCAGGGCTTGGATGTTAGAAAAAGAGGGGAATCTCTTACAACCTCTGAGGATAACCCATCTTGTTTTGTTTCTCTTAGCCTTGGGAATTCACTGATGCACATACTGCAAATTCTGCATGTGCTCCTTCCGTGTGACAAGGGATCAGATGAGACCATCTAGACCCTGTCTCCTTTTTCCAACCACAAACAGATGACAGGGACACTCTTCTGGTACTGTTTTTAGCGAGTTATCCCTATCATCTATTTATTCTGACATCCACAACCTGAGACCTGCAGGGCTTGGATGTTAGAAAAAGAAGAGAATCTCTTACACCCTCCAAGGATAACCCATCTTGTTCTGTTTCCCTTAGCCTTGGGCATTCCCTGATACACATACTACAAATTCTGCATGTGCTTCTTTCGTGTGACAAGGGATGAGACCATCAAGACCCTGGCTCCTTTTTCCAACCATAAACAGATGACAGGGACACTCTTCCAGTTCTGTTTCTAGCTTTGCTCTTCATCAGCACCTAATCTATTTATTGAGGGATCTCTCCCTAGCATGGCTATTCTCTTGTGGATGCTATTGGTGACATGCTATACTTTTGAATGCCATTGACCTTTTTGGTCATGCATGGCATGGGTATGACTCATTTAATTTCTAAATGTTCTAGATCTTGTGAGTGATGTTATCTGAATCTGAGATGAATCTGCTTAAATGACACTGGATTTGAACTCTGTAGAATAGTGTTTTGATAAGGAATTTTCCTATTATTTCTATTTAGTATTTATTTGTTTATAATGAGAATTAAGTGTGGACGCCATTATCATTTGTCAAACTTGCAAATAATTAGAGAGCATAAAGTAGAAAAACTGTGTCAAAACTGTTTAGAGTGTAGGCTACTTGTTGTCTTAGAGTCTTAGTCATGAATAAAACTGTGTCAAACTTTGGACGTTCATGTTTATTTTGGGCCATAAATTATTGCCCAGAACATTGCAACTTTCAGCGTGATCTTGAGTGTGTAAAGTAATGATGATTGCTTGTCTGTCATTACTAGGTGGAAGGCGAAGGAGTTCAGGAAATTGATGTTTGGCAAGATTTGGCTTGTGTATATTCTGGTCTCTCACATTGGCATGAAGCTGAGATATGTTTGGAGAAGGCTAGGACCTTGAAAACATATTCTGCAGCAACTTATCATGCACAAGGTAAGAATTTCAACAATTTTTTTATTGATTGTGCAACATTTATTGTCCTTTCATTGGATGGTTTCTTACTCAAAAATATTGTATAGTCTCTCTTTCAAAGTGCTGCTGATGTTAATAACAAAACAATTTGCAAGGAGTGCACCTTCTTTAATTTCTGTAACTAATGGCATGTTAATGGTATTGTACTGGAAAGTGGAAGAGACACTATGGTAAGTTTATTTCTTAAAGTTATTTTTATAATTGTTCCACAGCTGCTTATAGAATGTGTTATGCCTAGAAAGATACTTTATCCATCAGTTAAAAGCTATTTTAAGAGAAATTTATAATCTATGTTAGAAAGAGACTTACCTGTCAGTTGGAACTTGGGAGACATTTTAATAGAGATTTGAAATATTTGGACACTGTTTTTTCCATATTTCCCTTCTTTTTTATCCCATGAGAAACATTGTAACCTTTGGTTGAAATTCTTCCTCCTGCATCGTCATACCTAAAATCATTATACTGGTTCATAATTACTGGTTTTTCTTGGCTGGAAAAAGGGTATAAAGGAAGCTCTAGAAATGCAAGCTTCTGAGAGAAAGATGTAGAGAGAAGCTTCTTGGAGAAGAGAAGGAAACTTATAGAGAATTTCCATAAAGACGTGTAAAACATATACATTTATTAAATGTGATAGTGAATGTGATTATATCTCATTTTTTTAGCATGTAACTCTCTCATTAGTGTTATGAACTGTATTACAAAGGGAGATCAGCCTGAAGGAATCTAGCATATGACATCTCTGGTTTTGGGGATGAGGGCCAAGAAAGTGGCATACATCTAGTTATGGATTCCTTTTGATCTCCTTAAAACCTGTACCACTTTTACGAAATGTCCTTTTGTTATTGCCAAGGTCTAAAAGAAGACATCTTGGAACCCATTTGGCTCTAGGACTGTGTCTCTTTTCATAGAGAAAATTGCCACTCTAAACTTTTTCCTCTTGACTGAGGGGCCATAAGGACACGTTTTTAATCTTTAATTAAGAGGGAGGGAATGCTCCAACATGAATTGAGCCTCTGATCTTTCCTGTAAGAGTTCTGACAGCATGTTTTTGAAGAAATTGACTGCCTCTGCAAATGGTTGTGGTGCTGTAAAACAATCTTTTACGGAGATAGTCTAATTTGTTGATTCTAATTTTATTTCTGTGGGCCTGAGTCAACTTGTGAAAGGAGCCCATCTTCAAGCCTTATTTTTGTAGCCAAGTACCACCACATTTATCTTTCCATAAATTTTTCTCTTCCGAAAGAGTCCACTCCAGTACCCTCTTTCCTTGGATGATGTCTTGGATCTTAGCCATCTTCTTCTCCGAAATTAATTTTCTTTGTAAATGTTCCCAAAAATTTCTTGGTTCCAGTTTTGGGGATAGCTTTTTTCCTCGTTAGGTTCTTTGTTAAGATGAACATTTTTTCCATCTTAAGTCTCCCAGTTAAAGATGAACACCTGTGTCCTTCACCTGCAGGGGTTTATTCCAGCATGATTAATTGCCTCTTCAATGTAAGGGGAGGATTATATTAACTTGAATTTAATGGGCTTTTCTTTAATGGCTGTTTCCTTCACATTTCATATCTTGATTGATCAGTGTTCCAACTGTAAGATCTAAAATAGTATTGGCTCTATCACCAGGTTTTCACTCAGACATTGGTAATCTAGCAAGAATCTGTCCAGCCTTTCTAAATCATCCTGTCAGATAGTTTGAATGTTCTGTGATATCTTAGGTTTCTTCTGGGATTTGCTCAATGCATTATTGATCTGGCCTTTATTTTTTAATTGGGAGGGGAGAGGTGGGGTGTGGAGGCAGAATCTCCTCTCTGGGTATATTTTCCTTCATAGCATTTCCCTCATTTGGTTCAGTTTCATCTGCAGATTCTTAATTTGCCTCTTTTCTTTTTGGCACAATGTGTAAATTTTTAAGGTGGTTTTGAGTGGGAATCAAGGATTCTTGAGAGAATCTCTGTTTGACCTGTTCCTCAACGCCTTGGTAGCCTGTCTTCAATCTCATATTTTACTGGCCTTAGTAGGTTCAAAACTCTTTTGGTCTATTAGAAAGCTGTTTAAATAACTTGGAAAGTGGGTACCTTGCCATGGCCCCTGGTTTGGGTTTTTGGTTAAGGACCTATATCCACAAGTACAAGGTTATGTGTTCGATTCAATGTGTGCTTGGCCAGTGATGAAATTTATCTGGCCATATGTCCATTTTCATGTACTGACCAGGAAGAATGGGGAGATTTTGTAATCAAGAGGCTGCTCCTGGGTGAGTACTCGAAGATTTTAGCCAAATTTTCTTTGGAAAGATTCCACTCAAGCTATCTTGAACACATTCTGGCATATGAAAAGAAGTGTTTGCACCTATATCAGTTGAAATGAAAATAACTTTAACCAGATACCTGTCAGTTTTCGCCAGATTAGTTTCATGCTAGAGCTTCAGAGGGAGATTGAACAGTTGCACCTAGACCAGAGCTTCTGGGATGAAGGTCACATAAAGTGACCGGAACATCTTTATAATGAATGTCCTATAACTGCTGCTTTAGCTTCTTTAGAAACATAAACCACTAAAAAGAAAAACTTGAGGGACAATTTTCAGTTCCAGCTAGCACATTAAACTCTTTATTTCGATGCTTTCTCTTTTTGTCATGAGTTTAAGCTTGTATAGGAGGGCTTTTGCTAGAGCTCTTTGATTTGAGGGTCAATTTTGCCATAGCATAATCGACTTTCAGAATGCCTTGAAACTTCCATTCTAAAGCCAGACAGATCATAATTCTTTCACAACAAAGGCTCTCAAATTCTCTGATGTCCCTTATGTTTTCAATTAAAATTTCCAACTATCAAACTGACAGTAGGATTTAAGGTGGGGAAAGGGAGACTCTGCAACTTGCTAGACTTGAACCCTATCCTCTAAAGCTGCTCTGTGCTTTACTTTGCATATTTTGTCCATTTATGTATGTTTTGAATGTCATTTTTTCTCTTCGATGCTGCCTATGTCAATGATTGTATCTATGGTTAACATTCATAGGGCATATTCTGGCAAACCTTCTTGTAAACTGTATGGCATGATTATCACAACTATCCAGTGATGACAAGTCATATAGCTTTAGACGGTGTACCATGTTTAGCAGTGGGAGGTATGATTTAAAGCCCAAATGTCAAATAGATGCTCAGAAAATTTATATATTTTTTCTGCATGTTCGTTTGATGCATAAAAAATCAGTCCCTTTTCACTTGGTATTGAATAATATGCTCTGCCAAGTTAGCTTTGTGCAACTGGTTATCATTGTAGTTTTGGGATAATCACAAAAACAATGTTCAAAACAGGTGCGCACCTGTCAATATCTAATGTACCTCTGTGTGAAATATAGTTCTTCACATGTCAAAGAGGGTGAGCTCAGTATGACTCCTTTCAGCTTCTCTTTTTTTAAGATTTTCACTCTGCATTTGCTCTCAGTTCTTTCTGTTACATGTACAAGCTGACAGAATATGCCATTAATGTTGCATTGTAATGTTTCACTGGCTTCCGTTGAGCATGTTGGTTTTCATGAGGACTTTAATGTATGTTGTTGTAGGGCTCATCTGTGTCATGTCATTGTCAGGAGTTCTATGTGAAGCACGCAATAAAATGCAGGAAGCATTGGCTGCTTACAGTAATGCACTTGCTGTGAATCCGGAACATGTGCCTTCTAAGGTCTCCATTGGAGCATTATTGTGGCGAACTGGTGGAAAGTCCTTGCCAGTTGCTAGAAGTTTTTTGTCAGATGCTTTACAACTGGAACCAACAAACCATTCTGCCTGGTATTATTTAGGGATGGTTCACAAGGCCAACGGGAGAGTTTCAGATGCTGCTGATTGTTTTCAAGCAGCATGTATGCTTGAAGAGTCTGCTCCAATTGAACACTTTTCATCAGCATGTTAGGCTCTGTATTTTTGAAGAAAATCTACATTAAAAAAATATGTAAAATGTAATTCATCCAGAGTATTTGCATTTAGAGCTGTGCCCTGCAGCTTGAAGTTTTGAGGTTACCTGCTTCACATTCATGTGATGTTGTAGCGAGATTGGTTGTAAAAGCCTCCACTGCTCAACTGATGTAAGATTATGTAGAGTATTTATTTCAACTTTTGAGCAATTTATCTCCCAATATTTGATTGGGATGGTTCTGTAATAGATCGATGAGACTGCCTATGACAAGTTCCAATGTAATCCATTATCATGGAGCTCTTCAGATCTTATAGAAATTTCCTTTCAAGCGTGTGAATCAGTAATTATAAAATCTTCATTTATTAGATACCTAGTATATTGAAATATAAAGCTGCTTCTATGCATAATAGGAAAATCCAAAAGGTCAATATCATTCAAGCACAGTATTTCCAGTAACCTCATGACAATGGTAAAGTGCACTGCTTAACATTATTAGAGCTTTGATCTTGGTTCATGAAGGGGTAATTATAGAATGTCTTTGACACAAAAAAAACCTGCATATGGTTTGGTCCTTTCAGACCAAGAATTTGGTTATGGTAAAGAACAAATTTCAGTTGCAACAATCCCAAACTGTAGATTACTTATGGTCATATCAATTTATAGGGATTCCTATCGTTTAACATAATAGTCCCTCCTAAAGTTTTCTGTGTTGTAAGGTGGAGTAAGTTTTGCGAACACAACACAGTATATGAACGAGTGTTTTAAATAACGGATATAATTTTAGTTGATGCCTCATGCAGTTCATATATAAAATGTTAGCGCTTATTCCAAAGCTCAAGTGGCCTCTGTTGAAGTTGACAACTGTTGCTTTGAAATACTTGAAAATTGACTTTCAAAACGAAGTAAAAATTTGGGTAGCTACAATCCTTTGTTTTAGCATCATAAAGAGGAAAATGCCTAAAAAATTGTATATTTAAACAGTTATCTCCTACCACAGGCATTTATAATGATTCAACAATCAGTGCAATACATAAAATATAAGAAAACTATTAGCTGGTGAGTATTTATCAAGAAATAGATAATTCACAAATTTTCATTAGTATATTATTGTGATTGGATATTATTGAACCATAGTTGAGAAAATCTTGATTCGATCCGATTTTCCCCGATTCACAGGCTAGCCAATTTTTTGCTGATTTTTGTCGATTTTTTCCCGAAAAATTCTAATATGCATGAAAAAGCTTTTTTTCAATGAAAAATTGCATTTTCTTCGGTTTTTTCAATGAAAAAATGCTGATTTTTTTCCCGATTCCTGATTTTTCCCGATTCTTTTCCATGCTGATTCCGATCCGATTCCTATTTGATTCCTATTTTAATCACTAATAATCGAGAGAATAAGAGCATAGTTTTTGTCTACTTAAACATTTAAAAGATGATTATACCTAATTATATATTTTTATATTGAATGTTGATACTCATTTATGAATTTACCTCTTTCCACCAAACAAATTTCTACATTCATCAATATTTGAGAATAATAATTTATAAGGTACCTATCCCTAGTA
The DNA here is from genome assembly GCA_028583015.1 of Wollemia nobilis. NCBI lineage: Eukaryota > Viridiplantae > Streptophyta > Pinopsida > Araucariales > Araucariaceae > Wollemia > Wollemia nobilis. The sequence goes on along the minus strand of JAQPPZ010017254.1, from coordinate 4,234,338 downwards.
TGCAAATATCTTTGATCATGTTACCCAATCGTTTGAAAAAATCAGTTGCCTTGTACATTTTCACTATGACTTTTCAATAAGAATGTTTTATTAAGATAATGCATTTTGTTTTTGTTTTAGATGGTTTTCATTTACCGAATAATAATTTGTAAGGTACCTACCCCTAGTATGCAAATATCTTTGATCATGTTACCCAATGGTCTCATCAATTTGAAAAAATCAGTTGCCTTGTACATTTTCACTATGACTTTTCAATAAGAATGTTTTATTAAGATAATGCATTTTGTTTTTGTTTTAGATGGTTTTCATTTACCTATGGCCATGTAAGTTTTGTGTAGAATCTTTCTGTAAGTGAAGCCTTTCAATAAAGGCTTTTTGAAGGTAATTTATATAGTTTTTATTGGTCAGTAAAATGATTATACCTATTTTTCATGGGTATGTAAAAGATAATGCATTTTGTTTTTGTTTTAGATGGTTTTCATTTACCTACGGCCATGTAAGTTTTGTGTAGAATCTTTCTGTAAGTGAAGCCTTGCAATAAAGGCTTTCTGAAGGTAATTTATTATAGTTTTAAGTTGTCAATAAGATGCTTATACCTATTACATAGTCATGATTTTAGGCTTGCATCACGGATGTATGCCTACTTTGGATGCTTAGGTATGCATATTACATCCTACAGCCATTGGATGATCTACTAGATACATTAAAGAAATATAAGTTTATTTTGACAATGCAAATGTAACAGTCTTTATACCTACCCAGCTTAGTGCTCTTTGTATTTGACACTCACCCACATACCACAAACTTTGGAGGAATGCACTTGATGTCTCATATATTTAGCCTATATACTCTCGAATCTGTGCACACATACAACCTTGGTTTATAACAAGTTCAACCACTAGATTGTTAGTTGTGAATGAAATATTGCCAATTAGATAAGATATGCAAACAGACTACAATGCCAAAATCCTTAAGATGAACAAGCTTTTGTTTGTAAGCTATAATTTCATATATTTAACAACATATATGTTTTTTTTAATTAATGGGAAAAAAATGGATTAATAGCAACAAAATATGTAGATAATAACATTAAATATAATTATATACTTGATAACTTCATGATAAATGGTGAATGCTTTTATAGTTGAGTATATGTGCACAAAAAAACATTTTAAATGTACTCTATACCTAATCATCATAGATCCAACATGGCTCAAAACATTGAAGAATTCTTTCAATAAATTTAATTATTATTATTATTTTTTGAAAGTAAAAAGACTTTATAGTATTTAACAAAAATCAATTAATTTACATCTCTTACCCCTCCAGGCATATAGGGGCTTGAGCCGCCATAGCCACCATTTTATAGATGATTGATAGTAATACTTTGTTTGCAATAAGCAATTGTATTTAGAATTAAGTCTACTAATTTATTTTAAAACAATAAATATACTTGTCACCGTTACCGGCATCAAGATGTAAAATAGAGAAGATTTTCCTTAATTTGCTATACACACCATTGAGGTGGGTTTCCATACTAGGTTAGATTTTGTCTGTCTAACGCCCAATTTGCCACTGCATTTGCAATCTTGTTTTACTCATGTGGAGCATAGATATATTCAACTATTGTAAATTTGGTTTGTAGACTGCCTATCTTCTCCAACACTCTTTGTAATATCCAATCAAGGGATGCAATTCTTGTGGGGTCCTTCAATCGGTTGATAATCATTTGTGAATTCGATTCCACTTGTATCACATTCCACCCAACTTTGGCTACCTCTTGTAGACCTTGAAGAAAACCATAAGCCTCAGTTAAGTTGTTCGAGAGGATGCCCAAAATATCTGCAAAGATGAAGATAGGGTGACCATTTGAAAGTCTCCCTATACCCCCTATGCTAGCTCTCCCTGGATTTCCTCTTGATGCCCCATTTGTATTAATTTTCCCAATACCATCTGGAGGGGCTTGCCAATAACCATCCCTTTGAACCTAACATTTATTCTCATCTTATGAAAAGCATGGTCCTAGTGTTGGTTTGGGTTTGGAGGAGGTCTCATTACATATTGTATTGTTTCTCTAAGATTAGCTAGGGTCCTCTACCATAATGAGTGTCCTGATGAGAGTGTTTGAAGATCATGCTATTCCTTTCTTTTCACATATTTTGCAATAGAAGTGTTGTACCAATCGATACCATCTCCTTCATGGATCTGTCCATACCATTCGTCTAGGCCGAGGTATGCCAGATCTACTCAAAGGATTGGGGAACTTCTATTGGGTATTTGGTATCTAATAAATTTTGCTAGCATCATGTTTTTAGCATACTTGGCTCTCAAGTTTTGGGCCCAAAGTGCATTAGGAGAATTGAGTAACCTCCAATACAATTTGGCTACCAATGCTTTGTTATTTTTAATAGATGATCTGAATCCCAACCCTCATCTTTTTGGAAGGCATAATTAATCCCATCTCATTAGTGCCCACTTCCTCTTTGCTTTTGCTCCACTCCATAGGAATCTCTAGTTTATTTTATCTAGCTCCCTCAAAACTACTTTAGGTATATCTAGGATTGAGGAGACATATATAGGGATGGATTGAAGCATTGATTTGACCAAGGTGATTTTGCCTCTCGAAGAAAGCCATCTATTAGTCCAATTGTCCAATTTTCTTTTTATTTTGTCTATCAACCACAACCACTCCTTTTGCCTTATGGTTTTGAGCGGGACTCCTAAATAGGTAATTGGAAGAGAGGCTCGTATGAAACAAAGGACATCCAAAATCATGGGTTTCTGATGAGATGAGCAATGTAAAAAGCCAACCTTTGTTTTCTCTTCATTAATCAAGTGTCCTATGTCTATGGAGAAAAGATTTAAAATCTTTAATGCTCTCTCATAGATGCACACCCCAACAACATGGAGTCACCTACAAACTGTATATGGGATATTGACAATGCTCTAGATGCTATTGTGATTCCTTGCAAAGATCTATTTGCTCTCCCCTTGGAAATAATTCATCCCAAACATTCCGTCAGTATAATAAATAGGTAAGGCGAGAGAGGATCACCCTGCCTAATGCCTCTGGAATTTATAAAAAAGGGGATGGGATTCCATTGATAAGCATTGAGTAGGAGACCAAAGAAATGCAACCTCTAATCCACTCTATCTAGTCTTGTGAAAAACCAAACTGATCCAACACCTTGAGAAGAAAGTTCTAATCTACTCTATCATATGCCTTGGATAGGTCCAATCAAACCAACATGGACGGGGAGCTTTGTGCCTGCATAGAATGCAAAGCCTCTTGATCCAAGACTATCTTACCTACAATTTGCCTTCCTCCCACATAACCTCTTTGCTGTGGTGAAATTATCTTATGGACTAGAGGTTTCAATCTATCTACCAATATCATTGTAATAATTTTAAGTACATTACATAGTGCTATCGATCTGAAACTAGTAATCCGTTCCACATCCTGAGACTTAGGGATGAGCGCTATGTATGTTTTATTAATTTCCTTGAGCACAATTTTGGCCTTGTTTCCACTACCACCTCAAGTAGATCTTCCTTCAGTAAATCCCAAAATTCTTGAAAGAATTCACTAAAAGTATTTTCCTTTTTTCATTTTGAATACCACTTCTTATAGTTCCTTAATAGTAACAACACCTGTCAAGATTGAATTATCTTCTTTTGTGATAAGTGAAGGAATTTCCTATAGGACTTCTTGTTGAGATCTTAGATCCAAAGGATTTGTTGAGAAAATTTTTACAAAGTAATCAACAACAATAGTATTCATACCATCCCATGAGTACATTGATTCACCCATATATATTTTTAAGGATGATATGAAATTATAAGCCCTTCTTGAAAGAAGAAATTTATGGAAGAAAGTTGTATTCTTGTCCCCTTCTTGTAGCCACTAAATCCTAGATTTTTGCTTCCATAACAACTCCTCCCATTTCTCCTATTCCTCCAAATTAGTGGCTAATTTTATTTCTATCTTAGATTCTCTAAGAGACTCGTAGTGCAAATTTGCTCATTCACTTGTTCAAGTTGAAGAGCCAACTCCACATTTTTTTCTTTACATCCCCAAACTCCTGCCAATTCCATGCCTTGATTTTGCTTTTTAAATACTATAGTCTCTTTGCAAAATAATACATTTTACTACCAAATCTTGGCTTACCTTCCATCCACCATTGTTGGACCAGAGGTCTAAAAGTGCTATCTCGAAGCCACATAAGTTGGAATCTGAATGGAGTGTAGTTGCAACTAGGTTTCCAAAGGTCCATCAAGATGGGCTAGTGATCCAAACCAACATTGTTGAGAGTTCGTCCTTTTGGGATGGTTCCATGTGAGAGGAGCTCATCTAAGATCATGAACCTATCCAATCTCTCCAATATGCATGTTGATCCCTGCCTCCTATTTGACCAAGTCATCATACCATTTTTTGGTTTGACATCAATTAAATGGAGGTGCCTCATATGTTCATGCATTAGGTTTGATCCAACATCTAGTGTTCTAGTCCCTCCCACTTTCTTATCTAGAAAAAGAATAGCGTTGAAGATTCCTATTCGTATAAGTTGTGCTATAGAGAATTGGGCAACAAGGTGGCATATATGATTCTATTACTTTCTTTTTTCCTCTACAGAGATGGGTGCATAAATACTTATTTAATTATTACCATTCTATTTCAACAATTCACATCTTTTCATCATAGATCCAAATCGCTAGAAAATTTGAAGAATTATTTCACTAAATTTACTTATTTGCCATTCTATTTCAATAATTTGCATACTGGTATCACAATAACATAGTTTGACAATTATATGTATATGACCTAGCAAGATTTGAACTTGAGTTTTTGTTTTGAAAGTCGACAATGTAAACCACATGAGTTCATGTCATTTGATAACTTTGATAAAGTTTTTATAATAATTTACCAACTCATAAAACATCAAACCTCAAACTCTTTTTTGTGAGGGGATCTATCATACATCTAATATTTTTTGGCTCAATGGTGATGACCATCTCTTGGTGTGTTGCCACCAAAACAATAGATCTTATTTTGAAGAAAATATGATTTAAAATTTCATTTATGACCCTATACTAAGGGTTATATATCAATCCTTAAGTGCTCTTCATATTGTCTTTCCTCCCCTTAGAGTATGTTAGAATAGTACTAAGCAATATCAATATAAGCAAGGTGTAGTCTACTAATCCACTCTCTTTCTTATTGCTTGACAAAGTTCTCCTTGGGGGAGGGATAACCTTGATGTAAGGTACACCTTCGATTGTTGTTAGAGCTTGGCCCTTATCCCTCATATTAGATTTAGAACATCATAGTGTTTTAATATTGTAGCCTTGACTATTGGGTTCATATTATTTATACATGTCCTAAAAGGTATGCTTTAAATTGACAAGTTTAAAAATATAAAATCTTGAAATTTGGATAAGTGTTGAAAATCCTGATAGAGTTGAAAATCTAGTTTCTCTGTGGATCTTATGATCTTGAAACTATGCTCAAACATCTTGGAAGTACACATATATAGTATAAATTTTAAGTAAAACCATACACTTTAGTTTTATTATAAATTTATACTAAACAACCAGTTATATCTTGCAAACTAGACAAGAATGCCTATCATTTTGACAACAATACCAAAAGTTTTACAACACCTCACCAGGGTACCTATTTTTAGATTGAAGCATCACATGTAAGCATTGTTGTCAAAATGAAGAAAAAACTTAATAGAATTTCATATTTGGGCGTCTCTATCCCTAACAAACCATTCCTTGCATTATCAACACACTTTGTATTAAGGTTGACTAGAGCATGTACTCTTGGTTGGTAATCTGATCAAGATGAATTCAAAATAGAAAAGTGCATAAATAGGTTGTCAAAATGAGTCATTTAGTGGCAAATTCAGTAAAAATAAGTTCACCCTTTTTGATGAAGCAATCATATAACACTTAGAGGAATTCTATCATCTCTTTTTCACTTATGTGGTGGTTATATTATGCTGCTTACCACTAAAATTATTTTACAAGTCCAACTAAGACTGCTACACAAGGATACTAAAAGGTTGTGATAAGTCTATCATACTATTACCCTTGACACAACTTCTTTCTCTAGTTAGTATTCATTCTTACACTATAATTTCCACTTAATTCAAGGTTAAGATACAGGTCAATCACCAAACATCCAGGGAGGTATTATCAAGGAACATACAAGGAACAAAGACCAAGTCTAGGCACCTCTAAGAGATCAACTCATTGTATCATTTTAATCTCTTATAAATCTTATTTACTTTATTTAATTTGAATATATTTCAAGTATTTCAAGTATATTGCTTTCCACTAATTAGATTGTGTGTTTCCTATCTCTCTACTTCAACACCTTAGCTCAGGCCCCAAGGTTTACTCAATCTCTTGTTCCAACCTAACCTTCCCCATTTTTCCCTTACTTGGTGGTTTTTCTTAATTTTGATTCAATCTTTTAGTATAAATTGCAATCATAGGTGTAATGTCTTCCTAGGCTTGTCCAAATTTAGGTAAAATACAAGTAATTGCCTTTAAAATTAAATGTTCATAAATATTATAAACACAACAAATGTGATGGTTAAACAAACTAGTACAACTACACACTCATAATGTTCATACCAAGTCCCAAAAAATACTTTTTATGTATCTTATTTTTCATTCTCAAATTAATGGTATCCTGATATCAAATCAATCTTCAAGAAAGTTGTAGCTCCTATCATCTTATTAAATAAATCATTATCCAAAATAAAGGTCTCACTTAATATGTTGTCTTTAGTTACTTCTAATTTGTGCACGATAATAAATCATTTTTCTTCACTAAGATCATTGGTGTATCACACTAATACAATTATATTGATCCTTGTTTAAATTTCTTTTCAACTTCACAGTTTTGAAATGTTTATTATATAAAGAACATTCTAAATATGTCCAATTCCTACCACCCAATTTATAAAAAGAAGAATCATACATTAAGATGGTAGTACAAGTAACTTTTCCATAAGAATATGGTAAAACTCATAAATATCTAGATATTACGTAAAGGAAACATCTTTGTCTTGGACTAGGTTCATTGCATACTTTTGATAATCATTTTTAGGAAAATATTTCATCTATATAGCTAAGATTGATCTAAGGACAATTAACATTCAAACCCCACCACTCCAATCAAGTACTCCATTATCATCAAAACAAATAGGTACTCCATTCTCATAACAATGTAAACAAATTATAATTCCTATAGATATTTGTAGGTAAGGTCTTGGGTTAAGACAATATTTAGGGGGTGAATGATTGATATATTATAAGTGTGTAGAATGTATCCATAATGTATCATATGAGAAAATAAAAAAGTATCAAATAACTATACTGAACTACCTATTGGGTTTGGGATAAGTGGTAGGGATAATTATTTTCACACTATAAACTAAGGTTTCAATTTCATAGGTGAACCTTACAATTATGAAACTAATAAAAATAATTTTCACACATATAATATAAGCAAAAATAGCCTTGAAACTCTACCATTCCTATTAGGTACAACATTGTCATCGAACCAATCAACATATTTGTCATAACAATTTTAAAAAAGCATAAAATCCAACAAGTATTTCCTCAAAAACTATGGTCCCATCCAAAAATAATCGTAGGACCCTCTTACATGTGAACTGGATTGTCCAAATCCAATAAACTGGAGTACCCGTTTGTTGTTAGGACACCAAATCATATTCCATTTCAACCATCAATGAACATAGACATAGACTTCCCCCTTTCCTTAATTAATAGAAAATAAGGTAGTATATCATAAATGGATTTACCATGCTATGGCACAACATCTAAGGAATAAAAGAAATACTTTAATAAAGTATGACAAAATTAGACAATAGATATGGTGATATATTGCCTTCGTACTTTTCTTTTCTTCCAATTTTGAGAAAGGAGATAATGAAAAAACATATAATATGAATTTGGGTATGGTCTATAATTTTGATAGTTTGTCTTTGTTTGTTGTATATTTGTGGTGGGAGGGTCACATATGTGAGCATCTACATGGGGGTATGTCTAGTATTTGTAGACGTCTTTTGTATTTTTCATCTTACACACTTACCAACACTTACCAAATTTCATTAAATGAAGACTGGCTATTTTTCTTATTGTAAGTAAATTTTTAAAACTAGACATAAGTAATTTTCAACCTTAGAAAAATTTCAAGCACACCAAGTTCGCATATTAAATCTATTTTTTCATTGGTTGACTAAGATAATTGGTATCATGGGACTTGCGTAGTCCCAACATTCCCTTACCTATAGTTTCGGGACTGCTAAGAATTCTAACATGTCACTTAATACATGTGTAAATAGTATGAGATCAACTATATCATAAATAAAATGAATGCATATTAAACATCCTAATATGATATTACATGGAAAAGATAATGAAGAAGAGAATATGAAAAATTATTTTTCTTTAATTATAACTTCTTACAATCCATAGTCAACATCATATCTACATCATGCAACATGTTGGATTTCTTTAAGAGTAATATAACTAAAAAATAGTGGCTTGACTAAATTGCAATACATAAAATTAACAACTATCTATAAAATATATAAAAATATTCCCTAAAGTAAATGAGTTATAACACCTATATAACTTGAAGAAAATATTTGTCAAACGTAGTAATGTCAAGCTAATTGAGTTATCAACACGTAATGCAATAAGTGTTATATCATGTGAAGAATGATTTTCTATTTGCAAAGAAGAAAATAATTGAGTAGCTTCTAATAATAAATATTTAAAACATATTTTTATCTAGGATCATAATACTATCAAGCAAGTATAAGCTATAATTCTTATATTAGAAATGATTGGTTTCACCAAAAAGTGATCAAACGAATATATTCTTTTAAGAATATACCTGATTTCTCCCAATAATTTCTTTTTTGCAATAATATAACCATTTCCAAATAAACATTCATGTGCCAAATGATTACTTTTTCCATAATAAAATCAAGGACATGCTTTTGGAAGATAATATTTGTAAGGTATCAATCTTCTATGCAAGTTTAGCATTCATAGTCTTCAAGGGGTTATTCTTACTTTCTTAGACTCTAGTAATCATATGCACGTAAGTGTTAAAATTAAATTAGAATATATACCAATGCTAGAACATCAAACATGCAACCATGCCAAGAATACTAAGAAACCTTAAGCTATTCATAAGAGACATTAGAGTTTCAAAAACTAGTCTGAGAAGCCTAACTTAATTTTATTTAATACTAGTATATTACTAATAGTTAATATCATTAATTAAATTGTTAATATGATAATATATTTAAGAATTTAGCTGCAATAGTAATAATTTTTTAACATGTCCATTGGGTTTAGGATAAGCAATGGAGAGGAAGAAGTTTCATGTACCATAGACCAGGGTTTCAATTCCATGGGTGGACCTTTACATTTATCAAATGACATTAGCTCAGATGGTTAAAAACATAGACTTCCAATGTGAAAGCCCGAGTTCATATCTTGCTACTCCTAAGGTACAATTTGAGTGGGCCTAACTATGATTTGAAACTCCAAATAGGAGGTTCAAGGCTTGAATAGGGGAGGGTTATACACCATACTACAATAATTGGAGTTTAGTTAAATAAATATTGGATAAACACATAGGTGGTAAACCAGATAGTCCCTTATGGCTTATGACCATGTGGATGTTAAAAACTACTTTACTTTACTACTTTACCATTCCTATTGTAATACCACCATGTGGTTTGTTTAGATACCATGGTAATATGATAATTGATCGGATAGGGGTGGACCCATTTTATTTCCATATAAACAATTAAAAAATAGTTTGATCAAGACCAACATCATGAGAAGGACATGACTCATATCAATGAAAAATATAGAGGTGGAAGAACATACCCAACTACGTATTTACAAATATTTAGTGAATTTTTGACTAATTTTCTGAGTATAAGAAAATGTTGTAGTAGGTGAAGAAACAACAAATGTAATATTTTTTCTATTATTGTTTCATAAAAAAATTCAACCAAAAACCCACACAAAATACACCAACTTAAGAAAATATTTATATTTTTTTGGACTAAACATTATCGTTTTTTAAAACTATAATGCTTTATTAAGAAAAAATTTGGTGGATTGCAATAAATGCATAACAACTTGCACTAATATTTTTTATTTTCTAATTTTGAATTGGTTATATGGGATTGAAATGGGTCCCACCCATATTATATTATTACCAAATAGTGATATTACAACAATTTGGCTATTATGCATGTATCACTTGGTAAGATTCAAACATGGGTCTTGTTGTGGCCATTGCACAACTAGCCCCAAATTTGGGGACCCACATTTATTTTTGAGTTTTTGAGAGTTTCTTTCCTCTTTGAGTGGTAATTTTGATAGGTCTCCTTTTTGGTTTGCTTTGGTGTGTTTAGAGCTTTGGGTTAGGTTAGTAGGTTTCAGTTTATTAAGGTTTTGTTGTTGGTGAGATTTTGTAATGTTTGTTAATTTTTAATGTTATGAGTTAAATTAATTCATACATTGGAAGTTAACTAAATCAAGTTTCAAATAAATAAAGTGAAAATGAATAAAATAAAATAAAAGAATATATATATATATATATATATATATATATATATATATATATAAAACGTGCATAAAGAATTTTGTTTCCTTTAGGAAGTTTTGTCTTTATTATGGAATAAGTTTTTATTAGGAGTTTTGAAGTGTTATTTAGAAATTTTTTGGTTTGATGATTTTTAACTTAATATGTATCTATTTGTGGCAGGTTATGAAAAGCTGATGCTGAATGATTATGTGGTGTAAAAAACTGATGACCCTTATGTGATCAAAAAGCCAGCAAGGATAGTGTCGAGCACAGATCCATGCAGTGGGGGAAATCTACGTTCACAATTACAAAAGATGTCTTCGATATTTTCAAGATGGGCAATTGCGTGGATACAACGTGACCCGAACGCAGAGACAAACAAACAGTGGCAAGGTGATGAGGTGAAGCTAACCCGAACGTACAATAATTATGTGGTCTGGAATCAACAACGTGGCCAAACTTTTCTAACATAGACATGATACAATGGACTACCGAGTGGGATTAGATCGCAGTTATGTGGTGCTGCATTAGATTGTTGATGGAGTGGTCAAAGAAAAAAATACAGTCATGTATGCAGTAACAACATAATTGGCATGAGATTCGAAAGGCCTGGTCATACGTGGATCGATGACATGGTGGACTACTTAGATGTTGACTTAGACCTAGACATTGAGGTGGATAGACAACACAGCTTGGATTTTAATGTGGCAATGGGATCATGCAAAGAGAAGAATCGAAAATGGTATGGCGAGCAATGAATAGCGGGACACGTCCTATTGTGATAGATCACGTATCTTTGGGTATTCTATGAACATAATGCAGGGCGATAATGATAGTACCTAGCAAGTCGATATGCGTAGGGATTTGGTAGCATCGACAATATGAGATTCAGCCATGGGGCACGAATGTAATGATCGAATTCGGTGGATTGTGTGGGGGATGTCTTCTGAATGGATAGCGTGGTGATAATAGAAACGAACTGAGAAACTCCAAAATCAAAGCTATGTAGGCTAGGATAAGTCATTTATGTTTTTTTTAGGCTCAGTATTTTTGCATTTGGTGACATGGTGGGTTTGACGTCCATATTGGAGTCAAAAGATAACAAATATTTTTCATGCTTATTTTCCACCAATCCCTAAATACAATGAGAGGGTATTCTGCTTGAATATTGGGTCATGAATGTGGTGCTAATCGATGTGCAAAGCATCAAGAGGAGCATCTGTGCGAATTTAATTTCCACCGAGGATGGGGGTGAGTTGGATGCAGGTTTTAGTGGTGGTGATATGCAATGATTGTAGGTCAAACAAGGCATACGAGGACATTACAACGGATAGCGTTAGGTTGTGGAGATAAGCTATTGATATTAAAAGTTTCAACCGCATGACTGTGTGGACATTCGATAACAGAATGAGGTAGTAACAAATCTGTAAATAGTTACCACGTTTTGTGATGACGGTGCATAGGTTGAGCAATAGGTCAAGAATAGACACGTATACAGGACGTAGAGATTATTAAGAAAATAAAAAAGTTTATGGTGAATTAATAAGAATAGTGGGAAGGGAGAAACACGTGATGTTGGTGATACATGTGGATTACGTTAGACATGGCTAAAATGGGGCTAGAGATTCTAAACACAAAGGAATTAATTGATAACAAGCAGTAGAGCCACCACACGTAGCCTGTGGACTCGACCAACATTGGGAACGTAGCTTGTGTGTATTGCTCAACCTTTGGTTATGGTTGTATATTCTTTATCATTGGCATGTCATGAGTATATGCCTAATATCCCCTGCAGGTTGAAGTGTGGAGGCAACACTGAAAAGCGTTAGGGCCTATAATGTAAAATGAATGAATGAGGTAAAAAGAAAAAGTGAGGGTTATCTAAGGGGAGAACATTTTATAGAAAGCCAAACTAATGAAACAAAAAGGAGGGATTCAATGAACGCAGAGATGCCAGGGAAATTCTTAAATATCCATCAAAACAAAAGAGAAAGGGTTGGAGTCTTGGAGGTAAGATTGTAGGGGGAAACAAAAGTTTGGCACTGGATTTGTTTTGGAGTTTCTCCTTCCATGCTGCTGGATTGGATTTTTCACCATTGGATGCCAATTTAGGGCATGGTATTCTACACTTGTATTGAGTTGTTATTGAAAATATTATCTTGTCAATATATTGGAATTTCAGCAAGTTTTATGCATGTTAATGGTTAACTTATCTATTATTTTATTGTATTGCACCTTTTATTTAGAATATTGCACCTCATTAAAGACTGGATTGCGTGAATGCGGATCACTTTAATGCTGGTTTTTTGTGCATGATACTAATGTTTGCAGGGTCTATGGGGAATTTCCAAGTTGTAGCATTCGTTTTATTTCATTGTATTTTATTTTTATTTTTCTAACCCTGTCTTTTTCATTTTTTTTAAAATTTTGCAAATAAAATAAAGAATATTAAAAAAATTAAAAATCCAAAAAGAGTTACACAGATCCCAAGAATAAGCTTTAACGTTTCATCTTATGCAATCTCGATGTTATTTTAAAGCAAAATCAAAATTCCATAAATTTATAAAGTTCACAGTTTTAAAAGGAATTTCTTAATTTTTAGTTTAGCATGATTTCACATTTTAAGGGATTTTCACATTTCAAGCTTTGCATTTCGTTTTCAAGCAATAAATTAACTTCCCTTTATGAAATTACTATTTCATTAAAGGGGGGTAATTTATATGGTATTCCAAAGGCTATCACATTTTCAAAGTTAGTCATGCAAATTTATTTTCTTTTCATGCTCAAAGCAACATAAAATGAATCCAATCATCATTTCATATTCATATTTCAAGGATAGATCACTTTACAAATCAGAAATAAAAAATGAATAAAAATCAATTTCATACACTCATTCATAATTTTATTTCTATACATAAGGGAAATCAAGCCCTTTCAATTTTATTTCTGCACATAAGGGAAATCAAGCCCTTTCAATTAATGAACAATAAAAGCATAGCATAATAAAGTAATACCAACACAGACCCCTTGTTAACAGTTGCTTGCAAATCACTAAGGTATTCTAGCACTTATTTGACACATTTTCACAAGCATACATGCACACATTAAGTAAAAGGAACCTTGGAGAAATTTTATTTCTTTGCAAGAGAGGGTTTTCTAATCAAAATCCTAATTGTGAGTGTGGTTTTGCAATTGGGCAAAATTACCACTCAATAGGTCTCCTTGAAAGCTAAGGAATTTAATTGATTGAGCTAATGCCATTTAAATTTAAACGTGAAGGTTCACCTATGAGATTTAAACCTTGGTTTAAGATGTGAAACTCTTAACTCCCAACCAATTTCTACAAATCCAAGGGTACTTGCACTAATTATATTAATTGTAATATAATCAAATATTTTGGAAATTATTAAAAAAATCATTCTTTAAGAAAAATGGAAATATGAACAAAAAATGGTGCCATTGAAAGTAAATTACCATTTCATATAACTACAAACTATACCTTTAAACTAAGATAATAGGATAACAGTATAAGGGGTTAGTTGTCTAATGAGTATAAGAAAGCATACAATAGATATCTAGGTTTGCTTCACAATAACAAAGGATTACTATGTTAATCTATAGAGTAACATATAGAGTAAAGAGGAACATGGGACACAATAGTAAGGAGGATAGAAAATAAAAATCAAAACATAAATATTTTATTTACATGAAGTATCTTTTAGAAACTCTGTCTATATAGGTACAAATGCATAGAATTATGAGTACACAATCAAAGACCCAAAAAATGGGAAAATATATCCAAACAACATATATCATTGCATACGACCAAAGAAATGCTAAGGAAAAGAGGAATAAACAAATTGTTGTGTAGGTATATCAAGAGGAAAAATTTGAAGAGATCCCAATATCCAATCCCATTTTTTCTAAAGGAAAAACTCTAAGGATAATCTAGTTAACCAAATCCCTACACTATCACAAACAAATTATTTAAGCCAACAAATGAGTTATTCATTAATGTTTATCAACCAGACTTGGTCTTATCTAACCCCTACTATGACACTCTAATCCTTTGTACAAGGTATTGATTGGCATAAACAACCTTATGAATAACCTATTCTTTGTGAGTTAGTTATACAACCTACATATAACTTTTGATATACAAAACATACCTCCTACAAGTACTTGTTGGGGGCTAAGAATGATTCTATTCCCTAAGCATCATGATCTCCCATGGATGTAGTGTCTCTCTGAGTGGGTGTGTTTGATACCTTGTGCATAACTTGGGACACCAGTCCTGGGAAGTCCAGGGAGTGTGAGACGTGGCTCCTTTGGAAAACCTCCAAGATTTTTTACCAAGGTTGGCTCCTTGAATGGGTGCAATATTTGACATTCTTCCTCCTACACTAGCATACTCTATTGGGTGCTTTTCTAGGGAAAAGGGAGAGAAGAAAATGTAGTAAAATAACTAAAAGTAAATGATAAAAAGTACTAAAAACTAGTATAGCCTAACTAGCCTAAGCTATAGGTGGTAATGCACCAAAGATATAAGAGACTCTCTATGCCATGCCCGGTTGAGTGAACACATGCATAGTAGTAGAAAACACACAAGGAACATAGTTCTCTCAAAAATGTGTAATACAAAAAATCCACACAAGAACCATGATAGAAGTACTGGAATAGTCCAAATTTTCTTATTTATGTGAACTCTAGATTACATACATGCCAAGAAAAGAGGCTCAAAAACTAATCGACCAAAAATACAAGGCTCAAGTCAAGTCGAGACATAGAAGAGAATGAAAGAAAACCCCACACAAGACCAAATACTAGGCATGGGTATGGATATATTTTGACAATTTATAATGAAAAGAACATATATATTTATAGAAAATTTTTGGGAGCCTCTTTCCCCCTAAAATTCAAAATAGCTCCCTTCAAAATTCTTGCTCGTGTACTTTTGCATTGATGGTGAACAATCTTGAGGTTGCTGGATCTAGATCCGTCTAAGGTGAGATATTACTACGCATGTTGGAGATATACTCTAGATATTTTCTACCATTAATGCCCTCAGATCCATGGCCACTCCGTAGGAGGTCTCACGATGGTGCCTTTAATGGTTGTACCTTCTTACAAAGGAAGGACGATTCATTTTGAGAGAATGAACACCTTGACATAATGTGTAGTGTCTAAGGCTATGACCTTAACTGGGGGTTATGGAGGGCCAATGGGGTTGGGGGTAGGAGCCCCCAAAGCAAAACTTGGCCTCCTAAATTTTTAAATCTTGGGTGGTGCAAGTTTAACTAGAATCTAGGGGACTACTCTTCCTTTGCTCTTCATCTAGAATCTAGGTTCTCTATGTTAGGTCTAGTTGGTGTATTACCACTAAATTTTCATCTACTCTCATTTGATGTTTTAGTTATTTCCACTCAACCTATGATTTTAAAATGTTTAATTTGAGTAGGAGTGCCTAAATCACATTTTATTTCCAGTTGCACACATCATGGCTTTGGGCCATCATAAAAACTTTGATTTTGTCTTCTTTGCTATCAGATCTGATGGGGAAGGTCTGATTATCAATCTTATTCATGTCTTTACCTCCTTTTGGACCGAAATTATCTTACTTCCCATCATATCCTTCCTCTATAAAACTGGCCAAGGTGCCTACTCTTCCCAAGTGTAGTGAGAATTCACTATAGTACTTCTCTATCCTAGAGCCCACCTAGATCTAATTTATCAAATACGTTTAACATTCCTTGATGTTAATTCTTAGCACAATAGAGGTTATTAGGCTTAAATTTAAACTTTACTCAAAATATGCAAGAGATGATTAGGCAAATGAAGTCCCAAGTATCCTAGGGAAACCCCCAAGGATCAACACTACCTCCAACTAGTCAAGCATAGCAAATAGTCCAACCAACTCATCAAAACCAATATATTCTACAAATAGGGTTAAACTATTCCCTCCATAGAAGAATATTTGACCATCTCCTAATAAAAAATGGGTTTATCAAAATATGCCACCTCAATAGACTTTGCCTTACTATCCTTATATTTGTATCCTCCATATCATCTACACCTGCAAACTGACTATGTGATGTGCCCCTCAAAAATAATATGGTTAACCTGCTTCTCAACAAAATAATCCAAGAACACCTGTAGGCCATAAAACCAACTTCCTAATTAGACCTACTAAGGGATGTTAAACCTAGTGGTCCATTCTCTAATCTCCCTAGCAACTATGAAAGTGCTATCTACCTTTTATGAGAATCAAAACAAGACAACATTGGACCATCTTTGTGAACTATCAATGCTTAAGTCAATTCATCACATTTAGGAGAAATACATAATGATACTCTTACTAATCTATTTACCTAATTATAAAGCTACTCCATGCTATAGGGGGTTACAAAACAATTAGGTTATTATTTGGGCAACAATAGTGGAACTATGAGGTCCGAGGTGTAGACCAATTGGTTCAGCCAAACCTTGTAAGGGGGGTGCACATCCAGGGTTCAAATCTTGGGCCTTATTGAAATAAATGCTTATCCCTTTCCTGGTGCTTTTAGCGGCGTAAAATGTTTAAAATGATTATGGCATTGTGGTTATAGGGGTAGACTACATGGAGTATTATGTGGTCGCTTCCAGGGCAGACAAAATATAATACTGTGATGACCATAAAATATGGACAACGTGCCCTGATCATTGTGGCAGCTACCGATTCCACTATGTAAAAAAAGCAATAGTGGAACTATTTATGCATAGGTTTGGTAGTATGAAAAATGTTTGATTAGTTTTATCTTAGTAAATACAATGCAAAGACACCCTTAGGAAAACACTCATGATTTTAATACTAGATTCTTAAGGAATCTGAATATAATTCCATAAAATATTAGGCAAAATGAAGAATAAGCATTAACATATTATATAATTTCACTTAGCTTTAATAATTTATAATGCTAATCATCACACACTAGTTGTAATATTTTAAGAAGTAGCCATAGGAGAAGATATTCTCATTTGTGTAGGGAAGATACCCCTTGCTCCACCAATGGCCTATGCAACCCAAATTTTCTAGAATACATTGATACCAAATTCTATGCTCATTTTTTCATCCATCCCCAACACCCAAAAAAATGTTTCAATTCATCCTTTCACTCACCATACATCATCACCCATCCTAGCTAAAACATTATCCATAGTAGCCTTCTAGCCATAACCTCCAACCCTTCATACTCCATTCGACCTTAGTAATGAGACCCATAACCATTTTATGATTAAAAAATATTGAATTTGATCAATACTTTGATAAATTAGAATAGTGATATAAAGCAATAATGGAATCACCCATAGGATCCATACCTAATGAAAGATCAAGTACCTTGGAAAGTGCTAATCAAGGAGCAAATTAGACTCACAATCACATGGTTAACACCAATAGAAAGACTAAAATGGAATAGTGTCTTGTTTGTAATGACATGCATGATCCTACTAAATGCATGGGTGCCATTATGCATTCTTAATTTTTTTAGTATAGTCAATAGTGCTAAGTGTAACAAGCTACTACCATAGGTCAAGCAAACCCCACCATGATTTTTTTTATATACCAATAGTTGTAAAATTCACAACCAATATTTATCTTGCCCAATCCTAACAACATGATACTAATAAATTTTAGTTATAGATGAAAAATCTAATTTTGAAGACAATGCCATATGCATCAATTAACAAGTGGTTGAAACTAGGAATAAAAGGAAGAATTCTAAAGAGCAATTGACTAATAAGTAGGCTGACACTAGGAAAAGTATGATGGTTCTTAGAAGAGGGAGTATACCTTTAATTTAAAAGATAGAGCACATGTTCTAGCATAGCAGTAAAAAGAAGAAGAAAAACATGGGAAAGGAAGCAACAAATATGCCTAAAAATTGGAGTAACGAAATATAAAATAATAGAGGCCAAAGGATGGATAAAGAAAAATAGCATGTAATATGTAATGGAGATAGCGGAGCAACTAGTAAATCCACAAAAAATGAAAAGAAGGTGACAGTGGAAGGGAAACACTCTAAAAAATTCTAAAAGATGTCTAAAATACCACTCTTAGAAGTGAGGGATGAACTAGAGCCTTCAGGCAACCCCCAAATTTCATAGTGAGGAAGGAAGGATCTTTTTCCAAGTTTAATATCACAAAAGAGATGAAAATAATTCTAACTATGGTCAACATGTTAGAGGCCTCCAAAGAGAAAAAGTGTATTTACGCTAAGGGTAAACAAATTAAATCCACTCTACTAGTGTAGCAAAGCAACAAAATTTGATGGAATAACAACCACCAGACATATGAGTCAGTGCATCCAATGCTTTGAAACTAAAAACTTTAAATTTATCCCAATTTTATGTGATCATGAATATCAAAGATTATATTCTCCAAAGTTGCATAGTTGATTAAGGTGTAGCAGTCATAGTCATGCCCAAAGCCATTTGTAAAGAAATAGGACTTACTTATACTAAGACAAATAGACACTTGATCCATATGAATGACACAATAGTCAATGTACTTTGGGTCCTCAAGGATATGATCATGGATATAGCTAGTGTAAACAAAAAACGAAACACCAATGCAATAAATAAAGTAACAAAATTACAAGTAAATAACACAACATTGCACAAAACAAATATTATTTTATTGAATACATGCAAATATCCCAATTTTACAAATAATTTACCCTAATATGGGGTTTTATAATTCTAATGATATAGTTGTTACAAATGTTAGGATTTTCGAGGCCCTAATCCAATGAACGATGGTGTCTTCTTTGCTCGTATTCGATCCAAACAAGATTTGGGTGGGTTTGTATATCTAGAGCGTACCACCCTAGATTCAAAATATTCCAAAAATATGATATATACACCTACAAATAGAAACACAAAAAAAATAATATTAGAAGTACCTGTTAGGGCTCCATTGTGTGAGGCCCTCAGAAAGATGAAACAACTAAAACCCTAGATGCTAAATGAAATACTAAAAACATAAATATAGATATGTAAAATTAATGTGAATAAACTATTTACCTTGTCAACAATGCTAACTTCCTATTTTTTCTTCTATAGATAATGGATGCGAGGATACCCGAACGATGCTCGAGGGTTTGTAGACTGCAGGTCTGCTATTGGAGGTGCACCAAAGGCTCATGTTAAAGATAAGGTTATGCTGGGATATCTATTGATCCAATTAATCTAAAAATTTGTGGAGATGTTTTAAATTTTTTCAAGAACCTACCATCAAAATTTTGGCTCAATTCAACTCCAGATGAGTGAGATGTGGTTAAATTTTTTTGGGTAGTTTGTGCAATCCTACACAAACATGGGCAACATTTGACTGCTCAACAAAAGTGCCGAGAATTATTTGTAAATATACATCGACATAATTTTACCTTAAAATATCAATTACTTAGGATTCAAAACGAGCCTATGGCTGTTAGGGAGCTTAGGGATTGAGTCATCAAAATGACTCCTCTTTATAATATTCCCTTAGTCACATTAGGGTTTCGACAACACTAAATGTGTGGCCAAGATTAAAATATGATGAAGGGTGGAGATTAAATATGGGCAGGTGACATGGATTAAGGTGAATAGATGGCTGAGATTAAAACATGGCAGAGGGCTAGGATTAATTCATATAAATATACATATATTTATTATATATATATAAATATAATATTAAAATATCAATATTTAAATATATATTAAGCAAATACACATATATATAATTAATAGGCAGTTGTGATTAGAAGATATGGATGGATGACAAGTGGCTAGACTTTGGTGTCTACATATGCCCCTTTTTATACCGTGTTGTGTTAAACACAATGTGGTGCAAAAATACGAGACACTTGGTTTGGAATGATGAAGCAACTTTCTTTCGTTGGAGCACGAAGATGATCTTGAAGACAAGAATTTGAATGTGTAGCTTACCCCATTAATTGGCGAATGAGTGAAGAATGAATCTCACAAGCCAATTGATAGAATTGTGCAATGTAAAATATGATTGAATGGTGTAAGTGCAAGTGTATGATGTAAATGTTGATGATATGAATGATGTAAATGTGATGCCATTTTTGCCCCAACGGTTGAATGGGGTTGTTGTGAAATGCAAGTGATTGATTATGTTTTTAGCCCAATAGAGAAAGGGGGTTTTTGCCAAATGTAGATGCCATGATCATGTAAGATGTATCCCATTGTGGGAATTCAAAATCAAATTTGGTTGCCCCAAGTTTGGGGTGATTCCATGTTGTTGAAGAAAGTGCCTTTTGGCATCATTGAAATGCAAGGATGCACATGTAGAAAAATAGTCTATCCTCGAGGCCACTCATGATTGTAGCTAATTCCCACACAAAATTCCTAAATGGTTTCTCAATCACTTTACCCATCATGTATCCTCAGATATTGGTGTAATTGAAAAATGAAATGATAAAAGTTATCCATGTTGGGAACCCCATGGAAAAGGGCTTCAATGATAACTATTGAGCAAATTGTTCTTGGCATAGTTTCACGCTAAAGGTGAGGGATGAAAAGTGGTTGTTTTTTTAAACAATGAGATATTGGATGATGAATATGGACAAATGTCCTTATGGTGATTTACTCGTCTTACTGAATTGCATGGATAACCAATAAATGCAATCACCAAGGAGATAGAATAGACCACTAGATATAAGGTTCACTTGAAATTGTAGGTGAAATTGGCAATTGTTGAATGCAAATGCAATTGTTGATGGATTTTATGGTGTTAAAATTCCAATGTTGAATGAAGGTGTAATGATGAATGAAATGGATGATGTTGAATGCAAATGTATGGATAATGCAATGAATGATTCTATTTTTTCCCCAACAGATGAAGGGATTTTTGACCTGGAAAATGCAATGACTGTGAAAAGTGCAATGATTAATTTTTTTTTTACCCCAACAGATGAAGGGGTTTGTGAAAAATATATATGATTGACTTTGTTTTTGCCCTAACATATGAGGGGATTTTGTGAATTTGTAAGTGATTGAGTCTATTTTTGCCCCAACAGATGAAAGGGTTTGTGAAAATGCAAGTGTCCTTATGGTGATCTACCCATGCTACTGAATTGCATGGATATCCAGTCGCTACAATTACCAGGTGACTAGGGTAAACCACTAAATACAAGGTTCACTTGAAATTATGGGTTAATTTGGCAAATGTTGAATGTAAATGCAATGGTTGATTGATTGAAAATTGTTGAAATGGAAATGTGATGATGAATGAAATTGATGATGTTGAATGTGGATGTATGGATAATGCAAGGAATGATTCTGGTTTTACCCTAACAGAAAATGGGTTTTTGATAATGCAGATGATTGATTCTATTTTTTCCCTAACAGAAAAGGGGTTTTTGATAGTGTAAATGCAATGATTGTGAAAAGTGTAATGATGTGATTATATTTTTGCCCCAATATATGAAGGTTTTTTGACAATGTAAATGATTGATTCTATTTTTACCCTAGCAAATAATGGGTTTTTGATAATGCATATGATTGATTCAGTTTTTGCCCCAACAGATGAAGGGTTTTTTTGACAATGTAAATGATTGATTCTATTTTTACCCTAACAGAAAAGGGTTTTTTTGATAATGTGTATGATTGATTCTATTTTTGTGGGGAATACAAAAAAAAAAATCAATACAAACTATGAAATAAATAAATAAGAAAAATAACACAAATGATTGCACAAAGAAATAAACTATTTTATTATAGTCGGTGGATCTCCTGTATTATAATCAATTTACCCCAAATGAGGGGTTTACAATGTTTATTATTTTTGATACAATTGTTACAAATCACTAAGGTTCTCTGAAACCTTAGTTAGACATAAATGGGGGTGTCTTCGCGCTTGATTCGACCCCAAAAGAGTGGTGAGTGGGCTTTGGTATCCTATGCAGGGTCACTCAAGCTTTAAAATATTTTAAAGAATGTAGTATTTATACCTACACACAACAAAATAATATCAAGGATTAGTAATATCTCTGAGGGCTCCACTGCATGAGACCCTCAAATGGAATAAAATCACTAAACCCTAATATTGTAATGAAATATATTAACAAAAGCATACAAATGTAAATGAAATGCAATGCAATTTTACCTTGTTGAATAACACTGTTTATATATTTATCGTTGATGTAGGGAATTATTACATAGATGCCCTAACGGTCACCTGAGGGCTGTAGGTATGATAATCTGAACCCATGGGTGCTTGGTGCTAACTAGAAATACCCAGAGGTGCTCTGGAGACTCTGACGGGTGCTTAGGAGGCTTAGAGGGGTATTCAATAACTGAGAGAAAGGTTGCAAAACTAGATTTGGTTCACATGGAGTGGATGATGATGGATGCGGAGGATGCGAATGTCAACGAGACGATGCGGGGATGGGTATGATGGAGCTAGGGTTTGGACTCCAAAAATATCTTAAATAACTTAGGAGACTTAGGATTCAAAATATCCTTAGGGAAATTGGACACTCAAAGAACTTAGGAAGTGTTAGGGATTGAGTCATCAAATGACTCCTCTTTATAATATTCCCTTAAACATGTTAGGGTTTCAACGACACAATTTGAGTAATCGAGATTAAAACATGAGGAAGGGTGGAGATCAAAGTGGGGCAAGTGACATGGATTAATGCAGATGGATGACTAAGATTAAACCATGATAGATGGCTCAGATTAATTCATATAAATATATATACATTTATTAAATATATATAAATATTATTATTTAAATATATATTAAACATATATATATATATATATATATATATATATATATATATATATATATATATATATATATATATATATATATATATATATATATATATATATAGAATGGATAATTGTGGCGGGAAGCTATGGATGGATGACAAGTGGCTAGATTTTTGCGTCTAAGCTAGATATCCAAATTTTGTAGTAGTATAAGAAGTGATAATCATGGATCTACCCCCATATTTTGGTATGTTGTTGTCCATGGAGTGGATGCATAAGTTTTCAAGGGATGGTTATTAGCAATGTATTACACTCATGAAAGTACCCAAAGATGGGAAAATAATTAAGATTGAGAATGAACCACATTGTAACTACCTCATATACACGCTTGAGGATGAAAGCATAGTGAATTGGAATGTATTGCCAAAATACATTGAAGATGATGAATATCAATAAGATGACTAAGATCCAAAACTAGACAAGATATTTTGAATATTACAAGATGACAAAGACCTAGAGGTAAAATATGAAGAAATAAAGTTGGGAAACTATCTAATAATAGAAATTCCTTTAAACCTCCCTATCCTACCAAGTTAAGGAGCTAAAAATATATGGACTATGTACTTTGACAAAACCAAAACCAAGAATGAAGTAGGCATTGGGATTTAGTTTGTCAATCCATAGGGAACAAATAATAACTATGCCTACTTGTTATTATTCAATTGCATAAACAATGTGGAAGAATATGAAACACTTTGTATAGGCTTGAGGAAAGTAGAAATGACAAGAATTAAAGACCTAAGAATATATGCAACTTTGAACTAATTGTGAATTAGACCAATTCCAAGTGTGCCATGGAAAAAGCACCTAAATTTTTATAAGAATTGAATCTAGGATTTGCTCAAATGTTTTGATTCATATGAAATAAAAGTGATACCCAATGATGTAAATACAAAGGTTGATAATTTGGAAAGAATATTAGTCGACTTTGATCCTATCAATGACATGTAAGATAAACCAAAAGAATTAGTAGTCATTTTTAGGCTAGGAGTTTATGATAACTTTGACCATTGACACTTTTTTAACAATGACGGGTAAATAATATAGTTCCTAATAAATGAGGGTTAATACACCAAAGAAAATAATGAGTATGGTAATGATATCAAGGATGGGCTCATACAACTAAAATAAAACCAACTGTTTGAAGGCCTAATCACATTATAAAGTTTGTTTAACCTAGATGATAGTACAAAGAAATATAGTCTCAGGGTAAAATCTTCTTCATACCACCCCATCAAGTTAGCTATAGGAAAGATTTTAAAACTTGGAAAATATTACACTAAAAAAGAAAAGGACATTTACAAAGAACTCTATTGTAAGTACAAAGACATTGTTGCTTAGTCATATGAAAATCTTAAATTCTACAACCATAATATCATAGAGCATACTATCAAATTGGGACCTAATTCCAGGCCTTTTATATAGAAATAGAGACCAATAAATCCAAATATGGAAGCCATTATGGAGTTACTAAATCTTTTGTAAGCTTAGATTATATTCCCACTTAAACACTCTACATAGATTTCAAATTTAGTCCCAGTATGCAAGAAAAATAGGGATATAAGGCTATGTGTTTGATTCAGGAACTTGAATAGGGAACCTTTAAAGTATCATTATATATTGATTTGTATAGATAACATGTTATAGAAAGTGATAAATCACAAATATTATCACTCTTAGATGGATTTTATAGATATAATAAAATCTAGGTTAAGGATGAAGACCAACATAGAACAACCTTCATCACCAAATGGGGTAATTTTTCATAGCAATGGATGCTATTTGGTTTATAAAATATGGGAATTTTTTTCAAATAGTAATGGACATAAAAACATCCTCATATGATTCGATGATTTGATAGTATTCTCCAAGATCAAGAGTAAGCATATTGACCATCTCAAGTTAGTATTTTAGATATGTAGAGAGTTTGGTATTTCTATGAACCCTAATAAGTTTATTTTCATGGTTCAAGAAGTAAAATTACTAGGTAATATGTCATAATAATAAGGTTTAACCATAGACCTTGATTAGATAGTATCCATCCAAGACCTACCATTTTCTATATTAGTCAAAGGGATTAGGTCATTCCTAGGTCAAATACAATTTGTAGCAAGGCTTATTACTAAATTTTCTCAACTGGTTAGACCTATAAAACATATTTTAAAGAAGGATACTTCCCTCAATTGGACTACCAAAAAAAGATCCTTTCAAGATGTCAAAGATGCTATTGTAAGAGCCCCTATATTGATTAATCTATACTTCTCCAAAGAATTTAGACTATACATGTTTGGTATTGATGAGAGCATTGCAACTATCCTAACCCAAAATAATGATCAAGATAAAGAAAACCCTTAATTAGGACATATGTCAAAACATCCCTTAAGATGTACTTTAGAGGACATATGTAAAAATATCCCTCAATAAGGACATATATAAAAACATAAAGAAAGTTAGAAAAAAGTGATAAATGGGTGAAGAAAAGGAACCAAAACCATATGCCAACATGGATCACTTTCATCCAATGCATGGACTAAAAAATTTAGTCCACCTTGTCCTATATAAAGGAGGAGGATAATCTACACCACATGTGAAGTCAACTATAGTGCTCTTTTTATAAATATTTATTGCTCCTCCCTAAGGACCATGGAAAACACCAAAAGGGATAGCCACTTGTGAGTCCTTAGAAAAAAAGAAATAAAAAGAGCAATATGTGATAGCTAAAGCAAAAAAAAAAAAATTATGCTATAGAGAAAACAATTTGTTTGTAATTTTGAATCTATTATCTATGGGCAATACAAATTTTTGAAACAAATAGTGGAATAAATTGCAAAAACACAACACAAAAATTGAAAGTAGAGGGAAACATACCTAATAACTATCTATACATGCCCCTAAAAATGTTGGCCAAAAGAAATTAATTTTTATTTGCCCCATGTGGATGGAAATGAAATTATCTATAAGAATATCCAAAACATTAAAAAATACTAGTTAGGTGTGGAATGAGAAAAACCAGAGAGCATAGGTGATTCTAGAGCATTCCAGAACACCTAGAAAAAATATCCCTATGATATCCTTGTAAAACTCAACAAAAAAACATTTTAGTAGTAAAATATTCAAAGAGATATACTTGGGTTAAAAAATTTAATTTTCAAATTATTTTTTGTGCACACTCTAATCCTTTTGACAAGCATTATATATTTGCACAACCTCTAATTTAAGAGCATTGATAGTAAATGGTAAAAAAACATGGAGGAATTGATAGAGAGGTAGGTTCCTATTGGTCACGAATCCGCCTAGTCATATAAAATGCGCCCTAGACCCGACCAACATTGAAAGGCCGAGAGAAAGAGAAGTCTCCCGGGCCAATCTCCAGAGAGGGTTGGCTCCCAAACTAATCTAAAACTGATTTCAAGGTAAGGGTTAGAAATAACAGAAAGAGATGGAAATATGGCTGAAGTCGATAGTTGATAGGGAGAACAACCTCAGATAGCAAATAACCTCAACAAGGTCCTGAAGATAAGCAGCAACTAATTCTTAGAAAGCACATACAGAAATTGGATCAAACATTGACCATAAGTTTGCCTTCAATTATACTTCAAATGTTCAAATGAAAACATAGCCAAATTCAGAACAACAGAATTCAACTTATATTTTAACACTGGACTAAGCAGAAGTGAATCACACAGAAAGCATCACATGAACAACAGTTTGGATTACCAACTCAAAAGACACTAAGAACAGAGCAAAATGCACTTAGGATTTCTGCTTCAATTTTTGCAAAAAGGTCCTCCTCCCTTTTCTGGAGATGTACATTGGTATTTATAGAGGTCTTCCCTCTCCCTTTCGCATCACAACATTTAAAACATAAAACAGATTTTGAAGAGGAGATCCACAAAATATGCACTTGAAAAGAGAAACAATCCCCCTTGGAGAAAACACATTCCCTGCTTTTATGGATCAAAACTGAAAATCGAACGAAAATAAGGGACCAAATTTCTCCATTAAATGACCATTCTCGGAGCATGCTTGAAGCGTTAGGAGATCACGAACAAGAGCTTTTAATACCGGAGGCATCTTTAGTTTTGGTGGCTTCGAGAACAAACTGTTTTAACACGTTCTCCCATCTTGCGCACATAGGTAAACAACAAAACATTTAATCTTGGAGCCTCTTTGACCTTGATCTCAAAATCAGTTGGAGAGCTTTTAAAACATTACTATGTTCGATCCTTATCTTCTCCTCACGTTCTCCTATGCAATATGAAGAAAAATGCGGACAAAACTTTATTGGGCCTTTGTTGTTGCTTCTGTCACGAAAATGCGACAAGTCACGAAAATGTGACATGTCACAAAATCGTGACATTTTCTCTTCGTTTAGATTTCTCTTCTTGCACTTCCGCGAAAACGCGACAAGTCACGAAATCGTGACATTTTCTCCTTCTGGCTCCTTTTTCTTTAGTCATGAAAATGTAACATGTCATGAAATCGTGACATTTTCCACCCGCCTGGCTTTGTTTCCAAAAATGTCGTGAAGTCGTGACAATTTTCTTCGTTTTGTTCTTTCGTCTACAACAAGTCATGAAATCATGACATGTATCTATCTTCCCCTTTGTTTCCGCTTTCGCCTCGTGAAAACGTGACATGTCATGAAATCGTGACATGTTTCTCCCGCCTTGGTCATTCTTGCTTTTGCCCCATGAAAATGCGACATGTCACGAAATCGTGACATGTTTCTCCATTTTGCCCTTTCGTCGCTTTTAGTCATGAAAACACGACGTGTCATGAAATTGTGACGTCCTTCTCCGTTTGGCTTTGTCTCCATGACATGTCACGAAATCATGACATGTTCCTTCGTTTTGTTCCTTTGCTGCTCCAAGTCACAAAAATTTGACATGTCGCGAAATCGCGACAATTTTTTGTCTTCTTGTACTTTGCTGCTTTTTCCTGGAAATTTGACATTGCTTGTATTCTACTTTGCTTTGTTTCCTAAGTCATGAAAATGCGACATGTCGCGATATCATGACATCTTTTTCCTTGTGCGTTAGTGGTTCCTTTTTTCAGTGGCGAAAAAATGCGACATGTCGCGATATCGCGACATTTTCTATGCTTAGCTATTTTTTGCATCGGACGTCACAAACGTGACATGTCGCGATATCGCGACATCTTACACTTACTTTGCTTTAACACAAAACTTGTAGAGATTTTTGTATTTTACTTATTATCCCTTTCGAGGTGCTTGGAGGGACAAACAGAGGAGTGAGTATCTCTACAATTTGTGCATTCTTTTGCATGAACAACAAAACAATGTGGCAAAAATGCCAACATTCTTGGCGGCTCTCGGGGTATACAGTCTGTATGCATGAACCCTAGGCCTTTATCCATTGGGAAACAGAGTCAAGAAGTTGGAGGAGCAGAAGAAGTGAGTGCTGGTTGATGTTGGACATTTCTAGGGGCTGCTGCAACAAGCTCTTGCTAGCGCTCGACACTTAAAAACAGGACTTTCAGCAGAAATTTGTGAAATAGCAGAACTTCCCTTATTCCTTTAACTACTACATTTTGCCTGGCTCGGTTGAGCTAGGTAATCACCAGGTGCTGTGCAAGGATCTCCATGGCAGTAGTGAGAAGCACCTGAGTTGCAAAAATGGGAATGAATGGAGTGATGACCGGCAGATGTGCAGGTCATGGAATGGGAATGGTGAATGATGGATTTGTGGAAGATGGAGGAGTAGAAGTGGTAGATACAACAACTGAAGAGGGTGCTACTATGCTACCAGCTGCTGGGATTCTATGAAAATAGATAATGAAATGGAAGTGGATGGGATGGAGAAAGTGGTGGGAACTATGGAGAAGTGGTCAAAAGACAAAGGATTGGAAGAAAGGGGAAGTGAAGAAAAGGGAACATTAGAGAGGGGAGTAGAAACAACAGTAGTGGCTTGATTATGTACAATGGAAGAAGGAGTGAGAGAGGAAGGGAATGAAAATAAGGAAGTGGAAGGAAGTAGATGAAAGCCACTACCTACTGGGAAAGAAAAGAAAAAGAGAGAGAAATAGACATACCTGCGGGCTCGTGTGCAAAAGGAGCCAAAGTTGATGAAATTTTTTTTTCTCTTTTTTTTTTTTTTGTTTTTTTTTTTTTTGTATGTACAAGGTAACACTGTGTTTTCACATCATGAAATATAGGCTTTCAAATGAAAGTCATTCACTGAGATAGGAAGTGAATTACCTTCCAAGTCCTCAAGATAAAATGAATTTGCTGCACTTGTACTGGCAATCTGGAATGGACCTTCCCACAGAGCATCAAATTTTTTGTGCATCCTTGGCTTGGCCTTCTTTTCATTCCACTTTAGGACTAAGTCACCCACTTTGAATGTGCGGTCAGTAGAACCTTTGTGAAACCATTTTGAAACCACCTGTGAATGCTTAGCAAACTCATCATAGGCCAAGGAACGTTGCTCTTCCAACTACAACAACTGAGCCAATCGTATGTTCATGGGATCCATGTTTTCTTCATCATCCGAGAATTCCTTCAATTGCTGCAAGGCAGGAAGTTCTAAATGAATAGGCAATCTTGCCTCTTTCCCATATACCAGGGCGTATGGTGAAGTCTTGATAGACTTCTTGATCGAAATTCTATCTGCCCATAAGGCTTGATTCAGCAGAAGGTGCCAAGATCTCTTATTATCCCCCAAGGATCTCTTTAAAATCCGTAGCAAGTTCTTGTTTGTAGATTCCGCCAAGCCATTACCCTGAGGGTAATAATTAGAGGATGTCTTCAGAAAAATATCGTACTTGTTTGCAAATTCACCTAGCTTGGCTCCAATGAATGGAGTTCCGTTGTCTGTGATAATGGCATCAGGAATGCCAAAACGCGTGATCAGTCCTTCAATGAAAGTGATTACCACATCTTGATTTGTAGCCTTGGTTGGAATGGCCTCAGACCATCTTGTAAAATAATCAGTAGCCGTCAAGATGTACTTGTGTCCGGCTGAAGAGTTTGGATCAATGATCCCAATAAAGTCCAGCCCCCACTGCTGAAAAGGTGCTTCAACTTGAATTGGATGTAGGGGCAATGGTGCATTTTTGATCCGTCCCGTATACCTTTGGCATTTGTCGCAAGCTTGAGCAATCTTGAAAGTATCCACGAACAAAGTTGGCCAATAGTAACCAGCCTAAATAATCTTTAAGGCCATAGGCCTACCAACGTAATGTCCTCCCGACATGCCAGAATGAAACTCCTCCAGGAGTCTAGCTTTCTCGGGTTCCTTAACGCACCTTAGGAGAACTCCATCAATGTTTTTGAAGAACAATCCCTCGAAAAACAATACATACCTAAGAGCTTGTAGGTGAAACCTTCTCCGTTGCGAAGCATTTAATTGTGGGGGACATCTACCCATTGAAAAATACTCAACAAGGTCATCTGCCCAATCTTGGCCTTCTGCA
Organism: Wollemia nobilis; assembly: GCA_028583015.1. Taxonomy (NCBI): domain Eukaryota; kingdom Viridiplantae; phylum Streptophyta; class Pinopsida; order Araucariales; family Araucariaceae; genus Wollemia; species Wollemia nobilis. The sequence continues at coordinate 4,203,419 of JAQPPZ010017254.1, read as the reverse complement.
AAGATGTTCACTAGATTCCTCTCTTCAGCAGGATCGTCCACTTGATGATCAACTATCTCAGAGGCCGTAGTTTTTGCTAATTGCTGGCATAAGGCCTTACCCCACACCAACTTGGTTGGATGGATCTCAACATCGAACTCTTGAATTTTAGTGACCCAACCAGCACGCTTATCGCCCATCTCGCCCTGAATGATGAAGTTCCTTACATCGGGGTGGATGACGTAGACGATCGTCTTGCTCTGAGATACGAAGTGCTTGAACTTTTTGAGAGACTTCATGATAGCATAGACCTACTTCTCAATGAAATTGTATCTCTCCTCATGGGGTAAGATAACCTGGCTAAGGAAAGCAATGGGTCTTTCATCCCCATCATCTCCTTTCTGTGTAAGCACTGCAACATAGCTTTCATCCTCTCCAACTGCATACAGAATGAAGTCCTTAGAATAATCTGGATTGATCAACATAGGGGCTTGTGCAATTCTATATTTAATCTCCTAAAATGCGTCCTTCCTCTGAGTTGTCCACTTGAACTCCGCATCTTTCTTTAATAGCTCAGTCATGGGCTTGACTACTCGAGCAAAGTCGAAAATAAATTTTTTGACAAAATTGATTTTCCCGAAGAAAGATTGCAACTCTTTCTTATTGGCAGGGAGTGATAGTTTCTTCAAAGCTTCAGCTCTCGATGGATCAATTGCCAAACCATTCTCTGAGATGACATGTCCCAAGAGCTTACCTTCCTTTACTACGAAAATGGACTTCTTTGGGTTGATGGAAATGCCAAACTCCCGACATTTCTCAAATATTTGCCTCAAATGAGAACAATGTTCTTCTCGTTTGTGCGAAAAGATAGTCATATCATCGAGATAGATGACAATGATCTTATTTAAAAGCTCCCCAAATGCGATGTCCATGGCCCTTTGAAATGTAGCCCCAGCATTGGACAATCCGAAGGGCATGCACTGATAGGCAAAGGTACCCCACTTGGTTGTGAATGCGGTTTTGTGCTGATCCTCATCCCTGACCCAAATTTGATTGTATCCAGAGAATCCATCTAGCAATGAAAAGCGTTGAGCCCCAACAACAACGTGAAGGATCTGATCAATGCGAGGCAATGGGTAGTGATCCTTCAAGGATGCTCGGTTCAAGTTTCAAAAATCCACACACAACCGTATATCTCCATTTTTCTTACGGACCGAAACCAAATTAGCAACCCAAGTCGAGTGCTTAATCGGATATATAATCTGGGCCTGCAACATCTTCGCAAGTTTCGCCTTCATGAGGGCTTCAATATTTGGGTTCACCGGTCTCTGCTTCTGCCTGAAGGGTTTGACTCCTTCTTCCAGCTCGATAGTGTGCTGAATGATCTCTTTATCATATCCCCTCAGATCCTCGTAGCTCCAGGCCACGATGTCAAAAAAATCTTGACACAATTGTCTGATCTCTTGCAATTCAACGAGAGTAGAATCAGTCCCAATTTTGATGACCTTATCAGCCTCCAACTGAAGCTCCATGTATTCTTTCTCATCGACCTCGATCCGATGCTTCTTGGACCGATCATTCTGATCAAACAAGCTTTCTAGAGTAATGAGGCCTTTAGGAATGTGGTTATTCCACAACTGAATCAGGCCTTCAGTTTCTTCATGCTCCAAGGTCCTTCCCTTGATGGTGGCAGCTTCTTGAACCAAAAAGTTAACAATTTGCTCATCGCTATCGAAGACTTGCCAAAAGGTGTCCTTGTCTGGGATAGAGGGCCTATACACCATTCTCACTATTTTTGGCCTTCTCACCACCTGCTCGATTGGTGAAAAATTTGCTCCCAAGGAAGCCAACAAGTCAGCATGTCTATTTTGTTCTCGTGGGATGAAATGCATGCTGAGAGCAGAGAATGATTCGAACAGGTCCCAGACTTTGTTGCGATAGTTCTTGAGATAGTGGTGCTTGGACACACACTTATTGGTCACCTGATTGATAATCAACTCGGAGTCACCAAAGATTTGCAACTATCGTGCTCCAAGTTTCTCAGCCTTCTTGAGGCCTAGGCATAAAGCCTCATATTCTGCTGCATTATTTGTGCAGCTCCAGGTCAAACGATATGAATAGGATCATTGAATCCCAGAAGGTAATACTAGAACAATCCCAGCTCCAGTGCCATTTCTACATCGTGCTCCATCAAAATAGAGCTTCCAGAGCTGGTCTTGACTTTCATCATTCTTTTCTTGAGCCTTTTCAGGCTTGAAAATGGAGTAACACCCCAAGTCAGTTTCCATCATGGCGTTGAAATTGGCCATGGAAAATTCATTTTCTGGGCGGAGCTCTTCCAAAGCTTCTTCCATTAAGTCAAGCTCACCAAATTCTTCAGACATCATGTGCACCGAATTTGCTAATCTGTCCATTTCATCTATTCTCTCCACATGAAATGTGGAAGGCTTTTCATTGAAAATCTTCACCTTTTTACCTTTATGGATCACCTCCAAATGAGTAAAATCCAAAGAAAGGTAACCCCCGAGTTTAGCCATGAACTCTCGGGAGAGACACATACCAAAACATGGCTCTAGGTCCACTACTATGATCTCCTGGATCACAGTAATCTGAGGCATGGTGTGCAGGGAGATAGGAACATCCTTAATTATGCCCACCGTCTTTACTGAGGTACCATCTAGCTGCAAAACTCCCATGCTAGTCCTTGTATATTCCATGCCTATGACATCACATACTGCCTTCGGCATGACAGTAGTAGCTGCTCCCGAGTCAATGAGGCAATTATGCACCACATGTCCCTCCATTCTCAATGAAAGATAAAAAGGTGGTGGTCTATTTTTTCCTGTGACTGAAGAGGTCAGAGTTTGAGACATAACTACCTAGGTTGGAGCCTTCCCCTTACTTTGTGTGGTCTTCAGGGATTCCTGTAAGAGATTTACCTATCCAGGCAGCTGCAAGGTGTCATACAGACTTACTTTAGCTGGTATCCTTTTGAGTTCTTCGACGATGTTGTACTCCATCAAGATCGGCTCTCTCCCCCCACTAGCAGATTCAAATCTGCTTCTATATTGTTGGGTGGCCTCCACTCACTGTCGTTTAGTCAATGATGGATACCGCAACGTCTCTCTAGCTTGTTCCTTTGTTTTCGCTTGCGGTTGGGAGGTAGAAGCCTTAGCTTGCAACCTCTCTTTTGCTTGTGGTGGAAGCGAATCCTTCGACAAAATAGGTGGGTCTTGTTGCGGAGCTGGAGGATCATGAGTCTTTGTAGGTATTTGTTGCTTTGTTGCTTGTGCAGGAGGCACTTTCAATGGCTCCATCTTAGCCGGATCTACCAACATTGGTTTCTTGCCACTGCGTGTCAAGACTGCCATGTATTCCTCAGGAGACATCACGAAATTATGATCCACCTCTCGAATCATGTTTACACGGCTCCCCGTAAGAACTTGTAAATAATTTTGGTGGACCATGCAAGTGGACTCATCATGTGGATCATTGCATGAAGAACACCAGTAAGATGGCTCATGTGAAACTTCAGAGGGGCCAGCTTCTTCACTTACCAGGATCGCTGAGTTCCTCTCAGGTACTTTCTCTATCACCTTGCTAGGAGCAACTTGCTCTCTAGTTACCATCGAAACAAATATTCATGGCTGATAGTTCCTTTCCGCCTCTCTCCGCTCCATAGATGTCATCTTGTTAGTGAGGGATCTCATGGCCGATTGAATTTCTTGCAAAATAACCAATTGAGGATCTGGGCTTGAGGACACAGGCGATGCCGGTAGAGGTAATGGAACTGGTGGAGAAGGTAATGCAGGAGTTGGAACTGGAGAGGTTAACTGTGGAATGGGAATCATAGGTACTAAAGGTGTGGGAGGATTCCATGAAGATGAAGGGTACATGGATGGAGCAGTGTAAGATGTGGAGGCTGCACCTGTATGCTGGTATTGCGGAAGCTCGAGAAAAATGGGCATAGTCATTTTTGGAGGCAATTTCCCAATGGCAATCAGATCGGCCTCAGCCTTCTGTGCCTGGGAATATAGTGCAGGAAAGGTTTGAACATTGGACATCCTAATGTTCATACTAATATCTGAGTGGAAAGCCCTAAGAAAGTAAAATGTCGCTTGGTCATTAGTAGGGCGGAGACCATCAGGAACTCTCTGCCAAGTTCGGGCAAACCTAACATTGAAATCCACTATCTCCTCTTGAGGATGCCTCTTGATATTAGTAAATTGATGCAACAAAGAAAATGGGTCCGCTTGCTCATTGAACCCTTGGATCAGCATCTCTGCTAATTGATCCCATGAATTTATGGAGTTGGGAGACAAGGATCTATACCAACACAATAACTTACCTCGGAGTGACAGCACGAGCAATTTGATCATGACATCTTCATCTGTGATATTATGAATTGTAGCCAAGGATGCCACATCTAAAACATGCTCGTACATGGTCTTTCCAGTCCCATCGTATGTAGGCAAAGCCTTTAATGCTGTAGCAGGAACTGGATTTTGAAAAGGTAGGTCCAATGCTCCCGAATGGTTCCAAGCAGGAAATTGACGTGGAGGAGGTTGTTGACCAGCCATTTGCACTGTAGGATTTGGATCTACTAGCAAGCTCGTAGCAGTACTGGGAGGAGTCGAAGATGGCACAAACTGACCCACCGCCTGCGAAGAGATAGCAAATGATGGGTTCACAGGACTTACCAATCTTGAGCGCTCCCTCCAGTTTTGAACATCGATCTCGAAGAATTTGACTGGGTCTTCCGATTCTTTGGCACTTGATCTCGTGATCATGAAGAAAATATTTTCACCAACTTCATGATTGGAGATTTCTAGGTACTATACAGTCACCTTCAGCAGAGTCACCAGATGAACTTACAATCTCCGCTTTGAGGTCAAGACAGTTCATCAAAATCTTGATTCCTCCGGGTGTCAAAAAATGGGACTTGTGAGTCCCATCGGGCATGCCAAAAATTGTTGGTCACGAATCCGCCTAGTCATATAAAATGCGCCCTAGACCCGGCCAACATTGAAATGCCGAGAGAAAGAGAAGTCTCTCGGGCCAATCTCCAGAGAGGGTTGGCTCCCAAACTAATCTAAAACTGATTTCAAGGTAAGGGTTAGAAATAATAGAAAGAGATGGAAATATGGCTGAAGTCGATAGTTGATAGGGAGAACAACCTCAGATAGCAAATAACCTCAACAAGGTCCTGAAGATAAGCAACAACTAATTCTTAGAAAGCACATACAAAAATTGGATCAAACATTGACCATAAGTTTGCCTTCAATTATACTTCAAATGTTCAAATGAAAACATAGCCAAATTCAGAACAACAGAATTCAACTTATATTTTAACACTGGACTAAGCAGAAGTGAATCACATAGAAAGCATCACATGAACAACAGTTTGGATCACCAACTCAAAAGACACTAAGAACAGAGCAAAATGCACTTAGGATTTCTGCTTCAATTTTTGCAAAAAGGTCCTCCTCCTTTTCTTGAGATATACATTAGTATTTATAGAGGTCTTCCCTCTCCCTTTCGCATCACAACATTTAAAACATAAAACAGATTTTGAAGAGGAGATCCACAAAATATGCACTTGAAAAGAGAAACAATCCCCCTTGGAGAAATCACATTCCCTGCTTTTATGGATCAAAACTAAAAATCGAACGAAAACAAGGGACCAGATTTCTCCATTAAATGACCATTCTCGGAGCATGCTTGAAGCGTTAGGAGATCACGAACAAGAGCTTTTAATACTGGAGGCATCTTTAGTTTTGGTGGCTTCGAGAACAAACTGATTTAACACGTTCTCCCATCTTGCGCACATAGGTAAACAACAAAACATTTAATCTTGGAGCCTCTTTGACCTTGATCTCAAAATTAGTTGGAGAGCTTTTAAAACATTACTATGTTCGATCCTTATCTTCTCCTCACGTTCTCCTATGCAATATGAAGAAAAATGCGGACATAACTTTATTGGGCCTTTGTTGTTGCTTCTGTCGCGAAAATGTGACAGGTCGCGAAAATGCGACATGTCGCGAAATCGTGACATTTTCAACTTACTGCTTTCTCCTATTGCCACCAGTCACAAAAATGTGACATGTCACGAAATCATGACATTTTCTCTTCGTTTAGCTTTCTCTTCTTGCACTTCCGCGAAAACGCGACAAGTCACGAAATCGTGACATTTCTCCTTCTGGCTCCTTTTTTGCTTTATACTTGCGAAAACACAAGTCACGAAATCGTGACATTTTCCACCCGCCTGGCTTTGTTTCCAAAAATGTCGCGAAGTCGCGACAATTTTCTCCATTTTGTTCTTTCGTCTACAACAAGTCACGAAATCGTGACATGTATCTATCTTCCCCTTTGTTTCCGCTTTCGCCCTGCAAAAACGTGACATGTCGCGAAATCGTGACATGTTTCTCCCGCCTTGGTCATTCTTGCTTTTGCCCCATGAAAATGTGACATGTCACGAAATCGTGACATGTTTCTCCATTTTTCCCTTTCGTCACTTTTAGTCACGAAAATGCGACGTGTCACGAAATCGCGACGTCCTTCTTGTTAGAATATTATTATTGTTATAATGTGCACTATGCCTATAATTGATAGGTTGACATTTGTCTTATGCCACTTGTCCCTGTCTTCAGTTTGAGTTGGAGTGGTGTCTTCTGAAAGACACTTGGAGTGGAGCTTATGACACTTGTCATATCTCCCTCCTAAGCTTGATGCTTATATATTGTAAGATAACTTGTAAATAAGATTAGTGCCTTATTTTTCAGTCCCAACATCTGGTATCAGAGCGGTGAGATCCGCCTGTGGTTTTTTTTTTTTAGTATGGAGTCAGGGAGTATGCTCTCCACTCATTGAGTGGATCAAAAACCAGAAACTCCCTTCCTCCTTTCTAGTTTTTAGTTTTTTTTTTTTTTTTTATGGAGAAGAATTTTTTTTTTTTCAAAAAGAGGGTCTGGTGTTACTATTTCTCAAAAAAAGTATACAATTATTGTGTATTTTTTTCCTCCCTTCGTGGAAAAGAAAATCTGCGTTGGTCATAATTTTTTTTTAATCTGTGTAACAACCAGATTTGTTGCGTTGTGGTATGATCTATGTTTACTTGCTGCCCAGCCCAACCAGATACAACATTGTTTCTCGAACCAGCTCTGCCATTCTTGCTGCTTGTACAACATTTTTTTTTCGGCGAGATCTGAGACCTTCGGGAAGATTGCTCTATTGAACACAAAACGCTAATATTCGTTCTGAAATATTGGTAAAATTTTTTATACGAATCCCCTCATCCATTGTGGAAGTTGCTGCAAAGTCGGGCCATTCTATCACATCGTTCTGTCGGCGAACCATCTTTCCGGCGAGATTCCAACGGAGACACAAAACTTGGTCGGGCCTTTGACGGTGAGGAGGTTGCAGGTGACGCCTTCGAGCTCGGAGAAGGTGTCGTTGCAGGGCTGTTGTAACGTTTGCTTCGTCCACTGCGTGAGCTTCACCACGGGATCCCGGATCGAACCCCTGACTCAAGAGATGCACGCCAGATTTGATGTCGAGAAATTCGTACCCTCAGAGGTCATGAAAAATTAAAGCTACTGCTCTATGTCGAAGAAGACGAAGAGCGCTCGTGGTTAGTTTTACTACGGTTTGCATCTGGTTGTGCGTCACAGAGCAGGGGCTCGCGACTCATTTTTTTAGGCTTCAGAACACTCTTTTTCGGCCTTGCCTTCATCGACGGATTTTTCTGGGACGGGAGCATCCTTCGATGGCGTCTCAGTATCAATGCTAAAGGGGGTTTCGACTGATTCGGAGTGCTTCTCTTCAGCTTTGGGGGTGTTGATCGCACTCCAAATGACACCCAACAAAACTTGACCACGCTGTAAGTATTGATGCTACCTATTTTAGCACTGACATGTTGATGATCAGGACTACAAAGAACTCACAATTTGGCCACCAATACCGGAGGAGTCCCCCTTGAAAATGCTTTGCTCACCACGCGGCTCAGTAAACCTAGTTAGAATAAATGATGCAAGTCCACGTCCTGTATCACATTTGTGGAAAAATCATAGCTTATGAACTTTGATTACTTAATGAATCTATCCCTTATTAATAAGTGACAAATATTTGAATATTGCTATGTATGAAAAGGGGGATTTGTTTTGATATTTTCATATCATTTTGAAGGTTGGATTTTAAGCAGAAGTTTTATAAAAACTCCCAAGTCAAGCATTATTTTCCAGAGCACAACTCGGAGGGGTGACCACTTGGGAATGTCCCGGAGCTGCACACATTTTTTGAAGGTCATTGTTTTTTTGCTTTTTTGAAGCATCAATTTGTATCCGACTATAGGCTTATATATAGTCGTTGGAAAGAGAATTTTGAGGGGGATCCATTGGTGCAATTATTTTTCAGTTTTGAGATCATTTACTCAACTGAATTTTAAGTCAAAGATGATATTGTAAAAAGAGTGCATTTTCGGTTGCATCCGACACTCTTGGTGGATAAGTTTGACAAGCTTGTAAGAGGCACAATTCTAAGTCTTTAGGGAGGACATTATGCCAAGTCATTCATTGAATTTGGCAAGTTTGAAGGCAATCTTGTAAAAGGAGGCATTGATATTGTCTCATTTTTTTGGAGGCACATTTGGGGCTAATTTGTTTTTTAGCCAAATACAAATCATCAACTTAAGGGGTGATTTAGGGCCCCTTGTCCCTTGTCAGTGGATTCATTTTGTGGCACTCTCTTGGCCACTAGGTGTTTGTTGCTTGCATCTTCTATTTGGGCTTTGTATACATTTTATGCTTGCTATCACCCTTGCATGACTTTGGGTTTTATAATTGTAATCAAGTGTAGTTCCAATTCATACACACTTGACACTAAGCCATATACAAGCAAGCAAACACATACAGGCATTTTTCAGCAATAATACATTGGCACATTGATTGTAATAATTCTACAAAAAGCAAGCATCACACTTTTATAACCGCCTATGTTCCACGTATCAACTTCTCAAAATACTTATAGTCTCCCTCACGTAAGGGCGGGTATATTGAGTAGTTTGGTATAAAGGTCTAGCAGGTTATTCCCTTTCAGAATCGCCTATGTTCCACGTATCAACTGCTCAAATACTTACAGTCTCCCTCACGTAAGGGCGGGTATATTGAGAAGTTTGGTATAAAGGTCTGGAAAAATTCTAATTCTTACTCTCTTTGGATAGAAAAAGGCACTTATGTTCAACTTAACCCTCCCACTCGTTGGAATCTCTTGAAGATTCGGAGTGGAAAAACTAGGCGAACCCTCCTCTGGATCTTCAACGATGTACCCTAGATTTTTTTGAGGGCTCTAATTTGGCATTTGTCGTTCTTACTTCATCCTTTGTTGAGCTCCCTTTTCTTTTGATCCTTTTCTAAATCATGGCTACTACAAATCTATTAAGTGGACTTACAAAGAAACTTGAAGGAGCACAGACTTTTGCAAATTGGAAGTATGAGATGGAGTCAATATTAATGATGAATGACATGTGGGACTTTGTGAGAGATAGGCATAGCTAATGAAGACCCACTCACCGCACCTACAGACCCTAAAGAAAAAGCACAATTTGAGAAGAATTCCAACATAGCTTTAAGTTTAATCAAGCTAGCTACAGGAATTCAATGCAGAGAAACCGTAAGGGCTGCAAAAACACCTAAACAAGCATGGGATGCTCTCAATAGATTGTTTGATAGGCCAAGTCAAGATAATATTTTGTATCTCAAACAAAAATTGCACAATCTATGTATGAAAGGCTCACTTACCGATTATCTTATGGAAGTGAAGTCTATTAAAAATGATTTCTTAGTCACTGGTAAAACCCTAGATGATAATGAATTAATTCCAATAATGTTGCATGGTCTTCCTTCAAAGTTTCACTCCTATGCTACCATGTTAGACTTGAGTGGTAAAACAATGAATTCAACACTTGAGGATATTGAGATCCTACTTAAGAAGCATGAGCAAGCCCTAATCAAAGATGAAGAAATTGAAGCCACATCAGCAGCTTTTGCCACCAAGGCAACTTTACAGCCTAAACAAAACAAGGGTCAAAATCAACATAATCAGAATCAAAGGGGTAGACAACACCAGAGATACACACAGTACCAAGCAATAGCCAAATCAATAGTACCATCAGCAACCACGTCAAGAATAAGTACTCCAGCAGTAGCCACAACAACAATAGTACCAACAATAGCAAAGATGGCAAACAAGACCTCAAGGGGGTCAAAACAACAATCAACAAGGGTGTGAATATTGTGGAAAATGGAATCATAATATTGCTAATTGCTATCAAAGGCAAAGAGAACAGGGAGAACCACAAAATAATAATATGAACACATTGTATGCAGCCAACCAAGTTAATGTTGAAGATAAAGAATGTTGGTATATTGATTCTGGAGCAAGCAAAGCACATGACAGGAAGGCAAGATTGGTTGACCAAGGTTCAGCCCACATCAAATCAATTCATTACTTTTGGTGATGAAAGTGCTCTACCCATTGAAGGTGTTGGGGAGGCACCACTTACTTTGCATGATGGTAATAATGTTCCTGCAACAGATGTTTTGTATGTGCCTGGTCTTAAAAGGAGTCTTCTTTCTATTGGACAACTTACAGATAAGGGCTATAATGTCTATTTTGAAAAAGAAAAATGCTACATTAAGGAACCCAATGGCAATGTCAAGGCCATGGGAGTGAAAAAGGATGGTGTTTACTACCTCCTTACAAAATCTGTAACACAAACATCTTTGCATACAACAACTACTTTCTCTTTGGAGTACATGTGGCATGAAAGATTGGGACATTTAAATTTTAATAATCTTCAAATGATGGCTACAAAAGGATTAGTTAAAGGACTCCCACATCTTAAGGAGTCAAAATGTTTTTGTGAGCCATGTGTAATAGCCAAACACCATAGGCAACCATTTGAAATAGGAAAGGCATGGAGAGCTAATAGACCTTTGCAATTGATTCATTCAGACATTTGTGGGCCAATGTCTTGCTCAATCTTATATATGGGCAAAATACTACATCACTTTCATTGATGATTACAGCAGAAAGGTATGGATCTACCTAATTCAATATAAGTGGCAAGCCCTTGATAAGTTCAAAGAATTCATCGCACTTGTTGAAAGAGAAAGTGGCTATCAAATCTCCACCTTAAGATCAGATAATGGTGGAGAATATGTCTCCAATGAATTCTTTAATTTTTGTAAGTATCATGGGATAAGGAGGCAATTCACAACCCCTTATACCCCACAACAAAATGGAGTTGCCGAGAGGATGAATCAAACAATCACAAATAGGGCAAAATCAATGTTACATGCTGCTATATTACCTAACTCATTTTGGGGAGAAGTTGTTCTTACTGCCGCATACTTGACTAATAGGTCATACACAAAGGCCTTACATGAAAGAACACCTGAAGAAGCATGGAGTGGAAGAACGCCCTATGTGGGCCATTTGAGAATATTTGGATGTGATGCCTATGCTCATATTCCTCATAAGAAAAGGAAGAAGTTTGATGATAAGAGCCAAAAATGCATCTTTGTTGGCTATAGTGATAGTGCCAATGCATATAAATTATATGAGCCTATTTCCAAGAAAATCATTTTATCTAGGGATGTTACCTTTCATGAGTATCCTCCATCTAATCCTCCTAAAACCCCCACCTTAGAAATAACTAATGAAATAGTTGCTCCATTCATGCACACAATATCATCTAGTTCTTCTCCTTCACTCATAAATCAAGAAATTCATCCACAAGAAGAACTTCCTACAAATAATCCATGTCCTCCATCTCCTCCTCCTAATGATCAAGTAACAACATCCAATCCTTTACCCAAGTGGGTTCAAGCCACAATAGATGAAGCACAAAATCATTTGCCCACCTATACAGGTAAAAGGCCTTCACCCCTAAGACACCAAGTGAATTATGCCCTAATGGCCAAAGTCCTTAGCCAACCCGAACCTTCTAATGTCAAAGAAGCACTTGGTGATCCTAAATGGGTTCATGCCATGGATCAGGAATTGGATTCCATTGAAAGGAATCACACTTGGGAGTTAGTTGATTTACCCAAAGGAAAATATACCATAGGCACAAAATGGGTATACAAAGCAAAATATAAAGCAGATGGCTCACTAGATCGCTACAAGGCTCGCCTAGTAGCTCAAGGCTATAAGCAACAAGAGGGAATTGATTATGAGGAGACCTTTGCTCCTGTGGCTAAGATGACTACAATCAGGACAGTTATTGCTATGGCAGCTCAAAAACATTGGCCAATATATCAAATGGATGTCAAAAGTGCATTTCTAAATGGTCATTTGAAGGAGGAAGTGTATGTGAAACAACCACCAGGGTACATAGTTGAAGGCCAAAACAACAAAGTCCTTAGATTAAAGAAAGCTCTATATGGGTTGAAGCAAGCACCCCGAGCTTGGTATGCAAAGATTGACTCCTATTTCCTCAACCTTGGTTTCACTAGATCTGCAGTAGAATCTACTCTCTATGTGAAACATTGGAGGAACCGCATCATTTTGATTACATTGTATGTGGATGATCTCCTCATTACAGGTGATGACATAGAAGGAATAAGGTTGCTCAAAGAGGACTTATGCAAGAACTTTGAGATGACAGATTTAGGCCTCCTCCACTATTGCTTAGGAATAGAGGTATGGCAACAACCTGGTAAGATTTTTATCTCACAAGCTAAGTACATTCAATCTATTTTGGAGAGGTTTCGCATGGAGGAGTGTAAGCCCTCTCTAACTCCCATGGAAACTAGATTGAAATTGCTAAATAATGATGAAGAAGAAAGGGTTGATGGTACACTTTACAGGCAACTAGTTGGAAGTTTGATCTACTTAACTTCAACTAGACCAGATATTTGCTATTCAGTTGGCCTTATTTCCAGATTCATGCAGGATCCTAAGAAGAGCCATTGGATAGCAGCTAAGAGGATTGTGAGATTCCTAAAGGCCACACCTCATCATGGCCTTATGTATAAATCAAGTGATAATTTTTCTTTGATTGGATACACAGATTCAGATTGGGCCAGCTTGTCCCGAAACCGGAAGATCTACATCAGGTTATTGCTTTCAATTAGGCCAAGGCTCTATTTCATGGAGCACAAAGAAGCAGACACACGTTTCTCTATCTTCAGCATAAGCAGAATATAGAGCAGCAGTTGAGGCAACTAAGGAGGCAATATGGTTGAGGCAATTAATTCAGGATATTGGGCTATTCATACATGGTCCAACATATATATATTGTGACAATCAAAGTACCATCAAGATGACCAAGAATCCAGTTTTCCATGCTAGAACAAAGCACATTGAGATCCATCATCACTTCATTAGAGAAATGGTCCAAGAAGATATTATACACATGAAGTATGTACCAACTCAATATCAAGTAGCAGACATCTTCACCAAGTCACTTGGGAAAGACAAGTTTTCTCAGTTTAGCAATTTGCTATATCTATGTAAAAGAAGTCAACATTAAGGGGGAATGTTATCTAATGTTGACTTATTTTTTAGGATAGTGCACATTAAGGGGGAATGTTAGAATATTATTATTGTTATAATGTGCACTATGCCTATAATTGACAGGTTGACATTTGTATTCTGCCACTTGTCCCTGTCTTCAGTTTGAGTTGGAGTGGTGTCTTCTGAAAGACACTTGGAGTGGAGCTTATGACACTTGTCATATCTCCCTCCTAAGCTTGATGCTTATATATTGTAAGATAACTTGTAAATAAAGAATGCCTTTTGTTCAGTCCCAACACTTCTCCGTTTGGCTTTGTCTCCACGACATGTCGCGAAATCGTGACATGTTCCTTCGTTTTGTTCCTTTGCTGCTCCAAGTCATGAAAATTTGACATGTCACGAAATCACGACAATTTTTTGTCTTCTTGTATTTTTTTGCTTTCTAGCGCGAAAACGCGATAGGTCGCAAAAATGCGACATGTCGCGATATCGCGACATTCTTCCTTGGCGCTCCCCTTTGCTGGTGTATGTTGTGAAATCATAGCATTTTCTTATCACTTTGCTTTATTGCCACTGCAAGTCACGAAAATGCGACATGTCACAAAATCATGACATTCTTCCTTGGTGCTCCCCTTTGTTGCTGTATGTTGCAAAATCGTGGCATTTTATTATCACTTTGCTTTGTTGCCACTGCAAGTCACGAAAATGCGAATGTCACGAAATCATGACATTCTTCCTTGGTGCTCCCATTTGCTGCTGTATGTCGTGAAATCATGGCATTTTCTTATCATTTTGCTTTGTTGCCACTACAAGTCGCAAAAATGTGACATGTCGTGAAATCGTGACAATTTTGCCATTACTACTCCCTCATCGCAACAAGTCGTGAAAATGTGACATGTTGCGATGTCGCGATAACTTTACCGGTACTGCTTCCTTTGCTGTTTTCTAGCGCAAAAACATGAAAGTTCATGAAAATTTGACATGTCATGATATCGTGACATTTTCTATGCTTAGCTGTTTTTTGCATCGGATGCTGTGAAAACATGACAGGTTGCGATATCGCAACATCTTACACTTACTTTGCTTTAACACAAAACTTGTAGAGATTTTTGTATTTTACTTATTATTCCTTTCGAGGTGCTTGGAGGGACAAACCGAGGAGTGAGTATCTCTATAATTTGTGCATTCTTTTGCATGAACAACAACAAAACAATGTGGCAAAAATGCCAATAGTTCCCCATCCTTTCTTTATGTTTTTACATTTTCTTGCTAAAAATGAACAAATATTAAGATATTAAGGAAAATAAATAATCACTTAGTTAGACTAGCTAGGATAGTGTAGAAATCACCATAAGGCCACCACATTATCCAAGTGGTGGGGTACACATGGGGTAGTACAAAATGTCATAAATGATATGAAAGAAAGCTCAATAATTGAGGATAAACCTAATAACCACTTTTGGAAATATGTTGATCAAGGTCAAACTAAGCGATCTTTGAAAATTGTAAAAAAATGGCAATCAATGCACAAAGGGGTAATCACCCAAAAATGGGGTGTTCATGGTCATAATGAAGAAAAGAGTGTGATAGTAGTCAAAATTAATGATCATGGTGAAAGGAAGAGATCAAGGTCACATGCCAAAATGGACAATTATGACCCTTGCAAGCCAAGGGTAATCTTGACCTTGATTTATGATTGAGGTCAAAGTTGGTAATTATGGTAAAATATTTTTCTAACGTAGCACCATTCACACATGACCTAGAAAGACAAGGTTGTACAAGGTAGGAGTTGAGGATGAGGCTAAGGTCAATATGATGTTAAGGAAATTACAAGGGGAGATGGTAGGGTAGAAAAACAAGGAAGAACTACATCTAGTAGAAAAGGGAGCCCTCTTGGATGAAATAGTGGCTAAAATAGGTGATGAATCCCTAGGTATGGATTGAGTTATGCTATGTTAGATTGGACTAGGTAGTAGAGATGCCATACATCTACCAATCCTAGTTGTTATGCTACAAGTTCATGTTATTTTGTATCATAGTGACCAATATGTTTTTATAGAGGCTCACCCATTCTAAGGTTATTGAGATGACTATGATATTGCAGGATGTGCACTTTATCATGGTCCTACTAGTCATCAAACATACCTCTCACATTGACATTATATTGGAGATTCAACTTAGAATACTAGATCCAACCATCAAGGATAAGCAACTAGACCCATAGAGAACCATTATTATAGAGTACATTTGATCAACAATAATAATTTATTTTGCATGATATGTAGGGATCCCCTCCTATTTGCCTATGTTCTATCACAAGGATATAAAATATGATCTCAATATTGGTGATTTACCCATCATACTTGGCCATGGAGTAGGTATATACTAGACCAAAGAGGGGGTTTGCCTAGGCAATGGATCCATTGGTGCTCTTATACCATGACCTGTATTGTATCTAGGACCACCAAACTTATACTATTAGCTTGGTAGTCCTATTACATGCATGGGTTTATGAGAATTTTATGATGTACAAAATCCTATGCCTACCCCATGACATAGAATAAGGAACATCCAGATGAGGTATTGGGGATATTATAGGGATACTATGACCATAGGTGCTACACATGAATTATTCCTTGGGGCCGGTTCATTTGGACCCCCTATCACCACCTGTGGTAGGTCAAATAATCGGAATTATAGTAGATAATAGGGGTAAGGTAGGTGATCATGGTATGATATAACAAATTGAAGGTCATAGAAACTCATAGGGTATAAATATTCCCAACATAGTTTAGGGACCCACATCCATATAGGTATATCCCACTACCTAATTTAAGATGTAGATATAAATGGGAGAAGGTAACATACTGCCACCAACATAATCAAGGAGGAGATGGTAGAGGAGGAGGTAGATGATGAGGAGATAACCATGAAGAATAAACTGAAGGAGGAATAGGGATAAAACAAGAAGATGAATGTAGAGGAACTCTATGTTTGTAAGGTTAGAGTAGAAACCATGAACCATTAGTCTCTTATCTATGAGGAGGATAATTCTATCTAACAACTAGGAAACCTAAGAAAAATCTCCTCCTTAGATATCATAGTCCTATTTTGGTTGCTTTGAGCTTTAGAATCATTAGAGTTAGAATTTTATGATTTACTTTTGATGATGTATCTAACTCTTGTCTTCTTCTTTGTGATTATATAAAATTCCTAGGGATGCCTTGATTTTATTAACAGATTATATTGAGTCACCCTAGGAGGAGTCTTAGAGTTTAAAAACCTACCATTAACATCAAAATAATAGCTACAACAATAGAGTGGTTAGATGACCTATACAATGGAGCTCATAAGTTTGGTGCTATTTTGACTCAGGTACCAAGAGGATACCACACAATTTTCCATTTCTAAGAGAGGAAGTTTGGGCTATGACTTTGGTAGGAGGTGGTAGAGAGGGAGCATGCACTATAGCAATAAGTGAATCAAGAACATCTAGAATTGGCATGGGTCCAATGTGATATGGTATGGTTTGGGATGTCTATATCATTGTAATCCAACATAGTCACCTCCTACACAATAACATAGACAATCTACACATAGTTAGAGGTACAAAATAGCTAATTTTATATCCATAATCCTTAGTTGTATTATAGCTTTCTTTGTAGCTAACATGGTACCTATAGTATATTGTATATAGGATTATTTAGGTTATGGGGCTATGTGCTTAGGATACAAAGTAGCTTAGGATGATGGCACTTGGTGTCCCATGTACTATAATGTACTAGTATATACCATGTTTATATACATATTATTCATTCATTGCAACATATGGTATCTATGTATATGACTTTATTATTTTATTCATGAAATTTAGTTATGATTTGTGTAACATTTGATGACATGCCTATTTATGTATGACATATGTTCAATATTTTTATAGCATTTTATGACATGTCAATATTTGTATGATATACACTTAGAATTTGTGCAGCATTCGAGGATTTGTAATTTGTAATTCTACATATGATTTAATAGTCATTCAATATCATTCATTATAAGTAAAGATAGCATATATAATTTGCATAGCATTCATTTATGTACTTTATGATATTAAATAATATAGAGCATAAAAGATTTGGGTAGCAATGACATGCTCTTTATACACTACCTCCATCTAGTATTAGTCATGAAATAGATGATATGCTAATAATACATGCCACTATAGGAGGCAAGTTTAATGCAATATTCAACAAGTTCCAAGTAACAACAAATACACTCATCACTATGGAAAGGATGACTAAGAGAATATAACTTATGACATGTATATACATAAATATTTACCTCCAAACCTTAAAATAAACTACAAGACAAGCACATATAAACTCTATGATAGTAAATCATGTCCACTTATTGCTATGGGGTGGCCCAAGGGATAGCAATTTATGCTATGAATAGTATGCAAGTATATGTCCCCATAGTTGACTCACACCATACTACTAATTATGGATACATTATTTGACAAGGCATGGCCATCATGACAAAGGGAGAAGAAAGATAAAGGAAGAAAACATGGTATGGATACATAATATAACATACCTAATGGGTAGATATCCCATGGAAGGGAAAATTACCATGTCCCTACTATGATGGGGTTCACCATTATAGTATTTGTTCAAGTGCAATGTTCAACAAGATATGGTTTCCACTATAGTGGGATGCCAAAATGATTGATTGAATGGATAGATTATGTGTTTTTTATTGCATAAAAATTAAAAATATTATTTCCTTGGTGTTTTGACCATCTACCATATAGGATATGGCATGGGTTGAACTAAGGTAGTTACTTTATGGTACATAAAGTAATGTATTGACACAAAAGATAAGAAAAAATTTAAAGACATCATGGTGCCCCTTATGGTAAAAGTGACACCATGACTGAGGAAGGTAAACACAATACAAAGAAAGTTAACAATAATAAATGCCAATACAAATGGATGAAACATGCCAAGCAACAAGAAAAATAGTTAGCAAAGAAAAATAAATTCAAGAATTAACCTAAATTATATAAACTTACCAGTCGGGGCCGGGTCAGGAGTTACGACAACAAGAAGAATAAGAGGGAAGCGAGCCAGATGCAGTTATCTGCAAGAGGAGGCAAGTGAGAAAGCGCAAAGAGAAGCAGGCGACGCTGCATTAGAGCTTTCAGATGTACCGGTTACAGGCAATTTATGGTTACCCCTAGCCTATCCTCATGTGTGGTTCCTAGTATTTATGAATCCCTCCATTAAGACTCTAGGAGCCATGGTGAGCGATTAAAAACGGAATAAATGAGATCCAGGGGGGTGGGGACTACAGCCCAGAAATTACAAAACCCTACCATTCACCGGTGCGTAGGAAAAGAACATAGATATCAACCCCATAAACCTCCGGGGGGGAAGTGTAAGCCATCGGGGTTCGAAATTGCGGCCAGGAGCGCAGGGGCCGGAGGAAGGATACGAAGTGGAACACCATAATCAGACGCTAGTTTAGGAGCTTCATGCAAATTCTCTTGCTTGTAGGGTTTGAGTTCTTTCTCGTCTGCTATGTCTTTTAGGTGGGTTCGCTGGTCCCTTTCGCTATGCGTCGTACGTCGCAACGTGTGGATTACTCTACTTTGCTTATTGGGGATAAGAGGTAGGTTATTTTTTTTTAGGGGGGGTGGTCTCTCCTCCTTGGTGGGTTGGGGGGGTTGCGTGGCTGGGCGGGGAGGGGACTTGGGGGGGGTGAGGGGGAAGGGGGAGGTGGGAGGAGGGGGGATGGGGAGGAGGTGGGGAAGGACAGGGTGGAGGGCCTTTGTCGGCTGTGTTTTTTATGAGATGGGATTGGGGTGGGAGCGGAGGCCGCGGGTGGGGCCGAAACTAGGGTAGTGAAAGTGATAGAATGAATTTATGGGAGGCTCATGACCGGCTTTAGCCCCCCCCTCGAATCTGCCCGTTGGACCCATTTCCCCTGCGCTCTCTCTGCCACTTCCTTGCCGCGCGTTGTCTTCTGTCGCTATACACGTACCCACATACGTAGTCTACATCTGCCAGGTTCCCTGCTAGTTGCCAGCCTTCCTTATTTTATACTTACCTCCATACAGCCCGGCCTGATCCCATTGAGATCTTTTTTATACTTTTTTCTTTTTATTTCTTGCCTATATTCTCTAATATATTGCCTCTATAAAGCTCATTCTCCTAAGCTTCTCATACTCCTAATCCTGCCAACTCACAAATCCTAATTATGGAATTCATTCTAACTGAGAAGGCTTACCTAAGATTGCCCTAGTTCATTCTATGTGGATATTATGTATATCTCTGTCTCCTTTTTTTTTTTCAACTTTTCGATTTATTTTCTTGCCGTCTGTTGTGAGGTTGTTTGAGCCCTATCCCTGGTTTTTAATTTAGTAGATATATATAAATACTAATAACCCTGTACTAGACAGAGGCTGTGGTGTATCTTCTTGTGCTTTTCTATATCTTGGTAGATACGGCACAGCGGAGGTGGGAAGGGTATTAGAGGTTAACAGGGGAGACTGAGGGGACGAGCTGTGGGGGGCGGCTCTTCATCAACGCCTCTATCTTTGTAGTTTATTTTCTTAAAATCTTCTTTTTTTTTTTTGGACGGTTGTTCACTATTGTCTGGGGCCGGCCCCGGCTCTAGTTTTTCAAGATAACGAGACGCCCTCCTACTACCTACTATTATTCTTTCTATCTCTTTACTCTCTGCATGGGTGGTGCGGGATTCCTTTATGCCTAGGACATTAGAGTCGATGATGACCCATACTCATCCACACGGCGATTGCTAGGTAAGTTCTTCCTATTCTGTATTTTTAGCTTTTCTTGTGCTATGGCGCCTGCCCTTGCTTCCCCTGCTGCGAGAAGAGTGGTTTATCTTTTGGGGCTGGGGGGTTGGTATTCTGAGAGTTGTAGGGATTTTTAATCTGGTTTTTTTTTTGGGCTAGGTCCTAATTACGACTTCACACTCTAGAAATTTTATGGGGGGGATACAGCCGAGGGATAGAGTACCTACTACTTTTTCCTCTAAGGTGGGGTGGGTTTCTTTGAGGGGTGGGTTTTGCTGTTTTTGCTCTCGCCCTGTGGTTTATCTTTATTAAAGTACGCAGGGGGGAGGGGGGAAGCGTGAGTATGCTTTTTTTATATTTTTTTAGTGTCGTTCACTATCTTTCACCTACCCAAATTTTTAATTATTTATTCACCTCTTTTTCGCGCCCAATTTTTTCTTCGGGCTTTTTTGCCCTATTGAAATTTAAAACCTTTTCATTGTAGTAGTGGTATATTTATTGTTATTCTTGGAGTTGACGATATGCGTCTCTCTTTTTTTGGTGTCAGAGAGAGGCAAGGTAACGAAAGTGGGGAGGGTGGAGGCAGGAAATGTTTATTTTACAGTATTATCTAGGAGTTCATGGTGAGTGGAGCCGGGGTACCCTATTAAACAATTTTTTGCGGGGCTCTTTTTTTGTTCCGGCCTCGAGCCTAACGGGCTCCGCATTGATTCCTTTACCTATTATTCGATGCGGGTTTGTCCTTTAATCCCGTTTATATTTCTCCATGCTACCTTACACTCTAACGATAACTCCGGTCTGGTTTTCTTACTAAGATTCTCGACTCTAAGACCCTGTGGATAGGGGCGTGAAGGAAATAAGTTTTAAACAATAAAAATCTACATCCTTTTGTTCTTGGTGACTCTTCTTGCTTCTTTCTGCCAGAATCTTGCGCCTTCTTTTTTGCCCCTGCCCCTTCCCCTGAAGCCCCCTTCTCTTTTATACTTATTTTATTTTTATAATATTTTTTGTTTTGCCCTCTCCCTCCGCCCTCCTCTGCTCTCCGACTACTGTGCCCCTTCTTCCTTCTTTCCCTAATTTTCTCTCTTTCCTTTACTTTCCAAGTCCCCTCCTCCCCTGGCTTTACTTCCCCCAGCTTTTTTTATTTATTCCATCTACTCTCTTTTATAATACTAACTAAAAATTTCTTAGAAACTTTTTCTTTCGCATACTAAATCTAATAATTATTCACCTATTAATAGGGAAAATCTAAACTCACCCCATTAACATATTATTGGAGGGCCAAACAATTTAGGGGGGGGGGGGGGGGGGGGGGGGGGGGGCCGGGGGGGGGGGGGGGGGGGGCCGGGGGGGGGGGGGGGGCGGGGGGGGGGCGGGGGGGGGGGGGGGGGGGGGGGGGGGGGGGGGGGGGGGGGGGGGGGGGGGGGGGGGGGGGGGGGGGGGGGGGGGGGGGGGGGGGGGGGGGGGGGCGGGGGGGGGGGGGGGGGGCCGCCCGGGGCGGGCGCGGGGGGGGGGGGGGGGGGGGGGGGGGGGGGGGGGGGGTGGGACAAAAAAATAATTTTTCCATAATACATTGATTATGGGCTAATAACCAAGAATTTTCTTCTAAAACAATGTTAAGTTTTCCTACTCAATATACTTTATTGAGAAGGAATTATTTTCATTAACTTTCACTTTGCAATACTAGAACCAAATTATATGAAAGGTTTCTAATATAATAATTATAAATTTCATTGAAATGAGAAACTACTTCAAGGAGTGTCTTCTCTTTTTTTTAAATATTAAAATAAAGTAAGAGCAATAAATCAACTCATTTTTTAGGCTTAATTTAATCAAGCAACACAATTCAAAAAAAGCATGGAAAATATTTTCAAGATAACATTTTAAACATCAACTTCCACTCCATCGACTCCTTTATTTTCTTCAAAATAACATCACTGTCGATGATTTGTTTCCACATGCAAAACAAAATATGCAACTACATGAGAGAAAAGCATGTCTTCCTCAAAGCTATAATCTTTAAGAGCATTTATAATTTCCCTTTTTAACATCTCATTCTCAGTGGTTGATCCTTTCTTCCAATTATGAGAATGATTGTTCCTGCAAGCATGCAATTCTATTAGTAGCATCATATTATTTCGTAAAACAATTATTTACAACTTCTAAACATGAAATTTTTAGTCATTTCATTAATATGGTACATTATATTTTCCATAAAATATATGTTTTGCAGAAACTAAACATGATAAAATTAATCATTCTATCCCAAGGTAACTTATTAGTTCATAAAATTATCAAATGTATAGGTTTTCCATGGGAGGATCATGACATCCTACCCCCTTAGTATTAACAAAATCCTTTGTGTTTCATCAAATTTTAGACATAAGACAATAATTACATATCACTTTCAAACAGGAACGAAAAATGTCTCTACATATCGTCCACTTTCTCCTAAGTAGAATTTCTCTCGGAATAATGGTTCAACTAAACCTTACATTTCTACTGTTAGATTTTGATGATGTATATTAATGGAGATGCAACCACAAGATGTAAAATATGCAAGCTATGGTAATTATATGATAATGATACTTAAATATGTAGGAAAATAAGAGAATAGACTTCTACAATAACTCAGTAAAATACCATTAATGAAAGCTCACAAAAATAGTACAATGCAATATAATGGAGGACTATGAACACTCCAAAATTTTTATAATGAAGATCTACATTGTACCTACTCACTACTCTATAGTAACTTTGTCTCTCACACACTCACATATCTGTCTAGCTCAAGGTACATATATAGGAAGATAAGTTCCTTGGGATTTACTCTACCTATTCCTATGAATCATGTACATGTGGACTACATGCACATTTACATCATTGCACATTCTAACACTTGTACATTTATTACTTCTTCCCCAAGTAACTACTTAACATAAGATAAACTCCTAATCTAATAATGTACCCAAGGTGGTACATTGACATGTACCAAATAATGTAATATACTCTAACACCCCCTTGTATTACATTATTTGGGTATTGAAGACTTTAGTCTTCAATGTGGATCTTCATCTATTTGGAACTTGTGCTCTCCTTCTCTGATGTTTGTATCCTGTTCAAGCAAGTAGTTAGTGTCTTCATAAAATATCATCTTTGCTGAGAGAGCTTTAACTTCATGTTCCTCTATAGGTTCTTCCAGTTCTTGAATCTCAGGGATCTCCCAAGCCAAGTGTCCTTTTTTATTCTCTTCTCGATATTGCAATTGAGGATATTTGTATTGATTTTGGGAAGGATATGGATGCTAAAATTATTGTTGATGTGGACTATACTGATTCTGATATTATCTTGGTTGGAATGCCCTATTTGATTAGCTTTCATAGTTTGTATGATTTCCCTAATTCTGACTTCTAGGATTGAATCTACAGTAATTAGTGCTATGTCCTTTTCTCCTGCATACATGATAATATCAGTTATTCCATGGTTTTCATCCTTTCAAGGTTGAGGCAACATTTCCTTGTGGAGTATCTTTTGAAATTAATGCATTGTTAGTCATTTCATATTTAATTGTATTTTCCACTTTGTATTCTTGAAGAATATTGACTAACTCATTAAAGGAAGTATATTTACTTAGAATTTGTAAAGATGTAACCAAATGTTTGTAGTTTTTTGGAAGTGCTCTCATAGTTACTTGAACAAGAAACTTATCTTCAACCTTTTCTCCTAAGGTTAATAATTTTCCATTTATATCTGCTACCTTCCTTAGGAATAGTTCTATACTTTCACCACTATTCATTTTCAAGGAATGTAATTGAGTTTGGAGATTTAAGATAGTGGCTTTGTTCTTCCCTTCAAATATCTTGGCTAAAGCTTTCCAAGCATCTATAGAAGTTGTTGAACTAATGTAAGGTTGTATTTCATCTATAATTGCAAAGGTGATTATCATGAGGGCCTTTGCATCATTTTCTTCATACTTCTGAATCTCTGTCTCACTTGTAGGTTTAGCCATTGTTCCTTGGACAATGTCCCAAAGTTTTTCAACTGTTAGAATTACCTTCACTTTGTTTTTCCATGAGGAGTAATTTGGTCCTTTGAGTAGTTGAGATTCTGTAAGAATGAATTTGTTTGTTGTCATGATAATAGTTGTAGACTACCTTATGACTCCCTAGTAAATTGAGTATATGAACAAACTTGATAAAACCTATCCAAGACTTAGGTTTTGTAGGATTCCTTATGTCTCCCAAGTGATTTAATTAATCTAAAGTTTTGATAAAGTGCTTGATAGTAAACTTAGCTTTTAGGTTTACTTTGAGTTGAATCCCTTTTGACTCCCTAATGGTTTGATGATATAATGTTCAACTCCTAATTTCCTTTTCTCCTTATGCACTTTTCAATTTGATGAAGTTCTCTATGGTTGGATTTCTTTTGTCCCTTTAATGTGACTATGGGACAAGTATAAGTAAATAATTCCAACTCTTTTAAGTAAGCAATAATTTTGCTTCTTTATCCTTTAATAACCAATAGTTTGATTTTCTAAATTCCAATAAACTATGTTTGATGTAGTATTCCTTATAACTCCCTAATTTGGAATATTAGAAATTAATAATATTTGCAATATAATAAAGTTTTGATTTTCCTAAGTAGAAACCCTTATATCTCCTAATGTATTTAATTGCAAATATTAAAATACTTGTATTTCAACTAAAGTGATTTGAAATACTATGTACTCCTATGATATGCTTTCAAATGTATTAAGGTTGATTTTGCTAAAACTCCCAATGTAAATGATGAATGAACTTCAACCTTAAGTTATACACCTTATCACTCCTTAATGAAAGTAATTTTAATTAAGGTAAAACCTTACCTCTATAATGTTGTAACCTTCTAAATAGTGGGCATTGTATTCCTTTGATGGTGGACGTGTGATAACGATGGTAGCATGTATGCTATCAGGATTTAATGCTCCTTTGACTCCTTTTCAACTCCTTTGGATATTCGCTCTTAAATGTACCTTGATCTTGCTCTTAATCCCACTTAGACGTCCCTTGACTTCTCTGCATTCAATGCATGCTTAGGTGCTTCCTCCTCTATGTGAAGTTCTTACTTATTATGGCTATAAATGTGCTTCCCTTGTATTTAAATGAGTTCCAAGTGGCACGAGGTATTACCAAGATCCTTTTATCTTCTCTTTCAGTGGCGCTGGTCTTTGAAGAGTGTTAGACCATATGGCGTATATTGAATATCTTCTTGGGCGTTAAGACTATGATGGAAGGCGTTACTCAGATGAGCACATTTCTCTTGAGTGTTAGAGATAATAGGGTGAAGATGCCCTTTGTACCAAGTGGCACAAGATGCTTGGGCTCCATGTTGCAAGTGACGCTCAAGTTTCATGCATGTAGACCTCCTTCCAATGTTTCTTTCTTTGTGTACTTCTTTCCCACAAACACCTTTAGTAACTTGTCTTCTATGCCTTCTTTCCAAGCGAACAATGATGCTATGAGGGTGGCTCCAGCTAAGACATATCAAGGGTGTTATAATGGAGGTTCTATGGCTTCCTAATGATGGCTTTAGGTGCTTCATTTTAGCTGGTGGTTTGTCTAAGTCGAACCTAGGGTAATGCACCTTGTAACTACGTCTTTAGCACTATTCCTTCTTTGTTGATATACAATAGATGATAGCCACTTTATGTAGACCCTATATGCTATCCCTCTTACGTGGATATGTGTTGGATAACAAGCTCCTTACATTGGCTTAATGCTTGTAGGTAACTACTATTGTGGGCACTCGATTTCGGTGGTGAATATGGTACCTTTTAGACACCTTGAGACTTGATTTATGTGAGCCCTCCATTGGCTCTCTTCTCTTACTTAAAATCTGCCCCTTTACTAGCTAGAATGGCCACTTGAAAACTGTGTATTGATGGTCATTGTAATGCCTTTTAGAGGCTATATCATTTGTCCTTCTCTTGTTGTTCTAAAGGACAAGAATGGTGCTTTTTGCAATGTAAATAGTTAATATAGTGTACCTTAACTTGCACCAAGGTTTTAGACCGAATGTCTCCTTTTTCAAGCTCTCTAACTTCTCTGAAAAGGTGGCTTCCTGAGAGAAAATTATGTTGCCTTCCTTACTAGACAACACTGACCTTCTAACTCACTTTACTTGGATAACTTAGTAACAATGAATCCAAGCTCTTCACCATGCAACTAATATGCTATTTGAGAGGTTTAACTTTGCACTAATGTTCACTTTAACTAAAATCCTTAGTGAACTTTGAATAACTAATATAGTGCAATAATGAACTCTCAAAGTAACTTCAAAGTATGCACTAATTTTCATTGCAACTAAAAATACTTAGTGCATCTTAAGAAACTCTTTAAGAACAACTAGTATAGTGCAATATTGATCTCACCTTATTACTCCTACAAATGAACCTTAAATCATGCACTAGTAATTTCTCCTTAATGCACTATAATCTCTGCAACTTAATGAAGTCTTCTTTGCTGTAACTAGATAATAGGAAGATGATATTTTCCTTTATATTGAAATATATCTAACTCCTATTTTAATGTGTAGGTATATAAACCTTAAAATAAATTTCTTCTGCACTCCCTTCAAGACTTTAAAATGCAACCCTCTCCTTGCAACTTTTAAACTCTAATATGGTGCTTAATGAAACTTAATAACGAACTAAGTAACTTAATGTTCAGTGATGAACCTATTGCACCAAAGTTGCTTACCTTAACAAACTCTATAGATGAAGTAACTCAAGGTGATTAGATTCACCTTATTCCTACCTTTAACTGGATGGATCTACACTTCTCTCCTTGGTTGTTCAAAACAACTCTTTAGCTCACCTATTTGCAGCTATGAAACCTTCTAACTTGCTACCCTGAAACTATAGTAGGTGACTTCAACTCTCCTTCAAAATGCACTCTGTAAATCTAAAGTTTGATGCTGCCCAACTTGCTACTTTCTTTCTATCCTCAAATTTGAAAGATTTTAGATTGTAAAGTAGTCAATCTCTCTACTGAAATGTTGTCCTTGAATCTCAAAATTTTGGTAGGGAACTCCTCCAAATCGCAACTAAGATTTTTCTTCAAGAACCCTTCAATATTTTGCTGTAGATTCAGCAAACCCCTATCTCCTTTCTCTGAATGAGCCTTCTAGCCTTCAAAGGTAATCTTCAAATCTTTTAGGTTTGGTAGTAATATTTGGCTCCTTTCTCCTTCAGCCTCCTTGTCAAATTCTGACTTCAATCTAGGCCTTCTTCTCAAGAATCTAAAAGTCTTGAGGTCTTCACCAATCTCCTCCAAAATTTGGCAAGCTTCTTGCCAAATCTATCTTCGTTTGGGCTTGTTGTTGGATGGCAATAATTGTCCCAAAATATTCCTTTATCAGGAACTTCTCCTTGGTGGTAAATTTCTCCAATGAGTTCTCCTAGGAACTCCTTCAATGGCCTTCTTTGAATCTCCTTCAATGAGGCTCACCAAACCTTCTCCTTGTTTCTCCTTGAGACCTCTTCTCTAGGGTCTTCTCTCTTGTAGCTTCTCTGGTCTTCCCAATGAGACCTTTCCTTCAACCTTCTACTGTGGAAGTGTTGGCAATGAGATCTCCTTCTTAGATATCTCTAAAATCTACTGCTACTAGAATCTGGAATGGGACTTGTTGCTTGTCCTTCTTTAGTCTTCTATCTTCCTAAACTGGAAGTTCTTCAATGGGACCTCTTGTAGGTCTTTTTCAACTTCTTGAGCTATTTTCTCCTTCTGCAATATGTAGGCTTCAATATTCAATGGAGATCACCAATATCCAATCTTCTCCTAGACTCGTCTCTAGAGTCTCTTCTTCCTTGAGTCTACAATAAGGCTGCTATGGTCTTTTCCTCTCTTATGCAATCTGCAGGTCTGCAACTCTTGTAATGGGACCTTTTCTTAGGTCTCTAAAATCTTCAGTCTTCTACTTGTTGTTGCAAGTGCTTGGAATGATTCTAATGAAGATATTCTTCCTAGCGCTATGTAGGAAGCTTCCCAACTTTCTTTGAATCTCCTTTTCCTACAACAAGATGTTAGAAACTGGAATGGAAGAATCTATAATTCTAGAGATAATGAACTTCACTAGTTGATTTGTCAATCTAGTGGAATTAACGTTGAGTCCTAGTCTTCACAAGTTTTTTTGCAACTCTGTGGAAAGACTCTAGCCACCTACAATCTCAAAAATTTTGGAACTAATATTTTTGAACTCCTCTCAATCTCTCTTTGTGGCTCTCCCTATTTCCTATCAATCTACCATGTGCTCTGATACCATTGTTAGCTTTTGATGATGTATATTAATGGAGATGCAACCACAAGATGTAAAATATGTAGGCTATGGTAAGTATATGATAATGGTACTTAAATATGCAGGAAAATAAGAGAATAGACTTCTGCAATAACTCAGTAAAATACCATTAATGAAAGCTCACAAAAATAGTACAATGCAATATAATGGAGGACTATGAACACTCCACAATTTTACAATGAAGATCTACATTGTACCTACTCACTACTCTATAGTAACTTTGTGTCTCACACACATTCACCCACTATCTATGTCTACCAAGGTCCATATATATAGGAAGATAAGTTCCTTGGGCTTTACTCTACCTATTCCTATGACTCATGTACATGTGGACTACATACACATTTACATCATTGCACATTCTAACACTTGTGCATTTATTACTTCTTCCCCAAGTAACTACTTAACATAAGATAAACTCCTAATCTAATAATGTACCCAAGGTGGTACATTAATAATAATGTAATCATGTACTTTGAAATGGAACTCAAAGATATTTACTAGACGTACCTCAATGGCCTATGGGTCCACCATTTGCAATTTAGAAAAGTCCCATACATGATCAGGGTTAGTAATGTATTTTGTAAGTAATGATATATGAAAGGTGTCATCGATAAACTGGGTGGTAAGGTGAGTCTGTACGCCATAGGACTAATAATTTCTATGATTTTAAAAGGTCCAACAAAATAAGGATCTAGTTTTGTGGACTTAATGACACTCTTCTTTGGTTTCACCCTCAGAAACACTCTATCACCCATATAAAAATTTCTTGGCATCCTTTTAATATTGCCATAAATTTTCTGATGATGACTTTCTTAAGCCTCTCTCTGATCATCCTTAACTATTATTCCATTTCCCTAACCATGTATAGCTTAAGCACAACTCGGTACTCTGGATTATCCCATGACAAAGGTGTCCTACACCTCCTACCATACAAAGCTTTGAATGGAGCCATGCCTAAGGTCAAATGATGACCATTGTTGTAGGTAAATTCTACCAGGTGTAGATAGTTTTTCCATCGTGACTTTTAATCCATACAATACATGTGAAGCATGTCCTCCAACACATGGTTTACCTTTTTTGTCTACCCATTAGTATTTGGATTACACACAAAGCTAATATTTAATTTGGTACCCATGGCATGGTGTAGAGCTTGCCAAAACTCAAATGTGAACCTAGAGTCCTTATCTAAAATAATCACCTCAAGAAAACCATGAAGCCTAAATGTTTTATTGGAATTTTTTTAGCCACAATCACAACATCATCCTTGGTATTTCTAGGTATAAAGTGTGCAACCTTAGTCAATTTGTCGACCACCACTAGGACCGCGTCATGTTGGAATATAGTTTTAGGCAAACCTACAATGAAATCCATTGAAATCACCTACCATTTTTACATGGGTATGTCATGTGGATACAATAGTCTTGTAGGGTGTCTATATTTAGCCTTAACCTTATGACATTCAAGGCACTGAGAAAAAAATTCAATGATATCCCTCTTCATTCCTAGCTAGTAAAAAGTTTTCTTCATGTTTTTCCTCATCTTAGGTCCCCTTGGATGAGCAAAATAAGGATATCTATGTGCTTCATTCATGATCATTTTCCTTAGATCACCTACCTCAAGAATTTTTACCTGATATTTGAAGCATAGAAAACCATCCTTGAAGCTAAAATCCTTGCTTTCTATCATGACCCTCCCTGAAAGACTATGTGGCACATAAAAACAATGTATTAATTAAGGAAGTTGTAATACTTGGTTTTGTGCAAATGAGCTACTATACGATGTTAGTTTTTATTGAGAGAAATGATACTAATAACAAGTTATCAATGTGTAGGATCAGGTACGCTCATAGATGGAAGAAGTTGAGTCATCCACTAAAGGCGAGGGTACTTGAGGTTGGGTAAATGATGATAAGGCAACTCGGGGGTAACATTGATGGATACCTTCATATAGGTATGCATTCGGTTAAGGATAATCATCAATAGCTTGCCACCTTGAGACCTAGATTTATAGCCTAGTAGCTATCATAAATTCTAGAGGCTAATTGATAGGTGACTAGGTTAATGGAAAGATTCCCCTATTTATCTGTTGCACATGTTTAATTGTCTTTTACTTCAACACTATTTATCTCAATAATTTGGGAAGTATGGATGGATTGGTTGTCTTCATAATTCCTTGTGTTGCTTGGAAAATAGAATGATTAAGTAATTTTTTTTAAAATGATAGTAGGTTTCATTTAAAATTTATAAATGCTTTATTTTAAATGATAGTAGGTTTCATTTAAAATTTATAAATACTTTATTTTAAATGATAGTAGGTTTCATTTAAAATTTATAAATGCTTTATTTTAAATGATAGTAGGTTTCATTTAAAACTTATAAATGCTTTATTTTAAAATGATAGTAGGTTTCATTTAAAATTTATAGTTTTTTTAAAATTTGGTAGTGTTACATTTTCTTTCCTATGATAAAAATTGCTTTAGCTAGTGGTATCATGAAAGGTTGCTTATATATAGCTCCACTTCATGCCTTCGTTACATGCCCATAAATCTGTAATTAATTTCTAGGATAGATGGATCGAATATTCTGAAGGAGGCAAGGAAAGACTACGAATTCATAACAAGCAAGGTGTTAAGAAGCAACACACCCCCACTAAAAATACAAAAAATTGGTTCCTTTAAAAATAATTAATTTTTATTTCCAAGGGGACCCTCTTGAATTTTTTTGATTATTAATCCAAGTTTTTTTTGCATCAAGTCCTTCAATTTTCCCTGCACCAAAGTGCCAAATTTGTTTGCATAACATCAAAGGTCTGAATTATTTAAATCAATTTCTAAGGTTCTTTAAAAATCTTCATCTTGCCCTAATGTTTACTCCAATCTTGGAAATGCCATATCTTTTGCCACAAGAATCCGTTTGAGGTGATTCAAATTTTGGATGAAATATCTTGAGCTCACCTTTCCAATGATAGAAAGTTTATAGATGTTTAGGCGTGAATTACCTTCTAGAAATGACAATTTCTATTTACAACCAGTAAAATTATTAATGCTATAACTCTTTATCTGGAGTGAATTTTCAAGTTTTCTTGGAATATTAGGATACCCATTTGGCTCATTTGGACACTTAAATAATTTCGTTCAATTCTATGCACTTTCATTTTCACCATATTTTTCACACCACATGAAATGGGCATCTTTTGGGTAATTTAAATTCATTTTCTAGTATTTAAAAATAATTTATGAGTATGGAGAATCCTTCACAAACCTTTAAAGTGCCAAAATACATAAGGGAATATTCACTAAAGTCCATGTACAATTTCCAAAAAATTTACAAAGTGTTGGAAGAAGTGGGTAAAAAAATAAAATTACGGAGACATTGAGAGACATCCCAATGAAAGTAAAGTGCCACCCAACCTTTGGGTGGATATTTTAGACATTTGATGAAAAAGTAAGCACCTAAAGTGCCACCCATGCTTTGGGCGGATACTTTGGACATTGCTTTGGGCGAAGAACAACCTAAAGTACCACCCAATTTAAAGAAAGAAAAGCTTGGGTGGAGGTTTTAGACATTGGTGTTAAAAACGAGGTCCTAAAGTTTCACCCAAATTACAAAGGAGGAAAGCTAGGGCGAAGGTTTTGAAGCCCTAAAGTTCTGCCCATGTACATTATTGGAAATATTGAAGTTTTCTAAAGT
Source organism: Wollemia nobilis (assembly GCA_028583015.1). NCBI lineage: Eukaryota > Viridiplantae > Streptophyta > Pinopsida > Araucariales > Araucariaceae > Wollemia > Wollemia nobilis. The sequence continues at coordinate 4,171,073 of JAQPPZ010017254.1, read as the reverse complement.
ATAATATGGATGCCCGAAAAAAGATTGAGAAATTGCTTAAGTGTAGAGGGCGAATAAATAGAGTCATCTAGAAAAGTGAAGCATTCCAAAGTGTCGCCCAATCTCAACCAACAAGTAAAACCTAATTTTGGATGGATAAATGGACTCCATTGAAGAAGTAAGCATCCCAAAGTGGTCTACCGGCAAGGGCACCACTTGCATTATTGGTGATGTGACCCAGGTTCAATCCCCATGGTGGATGTGTATAAGAAGTAGTAAGTATCCCAAAGTGCTGCCCAACCACTTTGGCAGAGGTTTTAGATATTGGTAGATAAATTTAAGACCTAAAGTATCCCATTGAATTCCAACCATGCAAATAAAAAAGAAAGCTCCGTCCATGGACATAAAGCTTGGAAAATGAGAAAATGGAGTTTGGCCATGGAATTTTTGCATCAAACCATTGAAGACCATTCAAATTGTTTCTCTGGCAATAAATAATGTTAAATCCTAGAAAATTATACTTACAAGAAAATTTGGAAAATAATTAAAAATTAAATTTAAATTTCAAACCTTAGGAAAATTAAAAATTAAATTTAAAGCTAATGTTCTAACATTTGCCCCTTTTAATTTTTTGTAGGAAATTGCTCGTGGTTGTATTTAATGGTAAAATCAATGGCAAAAGTGATGGTGGGTAGAGAATTTCAATATGAACGAAGAAAAATGGATTGTGCGAGGATAGAAGGCATGGGAAGTCAACAATACACCTGGATTTTACAGATGGAGAATTAATGAGATACACTTGCAACTAGCCAGAAGGTGAAGATGCACTTGCACGTAGTCTCTATTTAATGGGGATAAGATCAAATTATATCTTTGCCATTTATGGCAAGGTACTCAAGTGGATTTTTGGAGTGGTTGGAGTTGATCAGAACTCTATTTAAAAATGCTTTTATATTGTAACGCCTTGGCAGTGGGATTTTAAAATTGTTTTTAAATCCTTGGGAGTTGGATATTTTTTGAAAATATGAGGGCATGCCTAGAGTCTATAAATACTCCCATTAAATGTAATCGAAGGATGTAAAAACTTGGAAATAAAGACATTTTAGCAATTTTTAGCAAATCTTGTTTTGATGCTTTATTCTGTACTTGAGGTTGGTGTGACATCGTTTTTTAAAACAGTGTGGCCAGGACCCTAATTTTGTTTAGATTGTGATAAGTATATTTTATTATATTTTCATCTCACTTAAGAATTTATTTAATTTATTTGTAATATTGTAATTCCTAAGATTATGTTATGTTGTTGAGCTTCACCTTATTTTCCATATGCTTGAGGGAATTATAAGCTTAAGGTTCAAGCTAGTGTTCTAATAGCTCTATTATCACTGCATGAGCTCGATTGCTTGTGAGAAATACCAACTGTCATCAACATCCCTTTTGTTTGTAAATTTCCTTTTATCCCGCGTTGCTTTGTCCCATGCTCAAGGTTGAAAGTGGTCTTAGAAAGTTGGATACTTTCTTCATTTGATGTTCTTGTTGTGAAGCTAGGCAATTTAATCAATTTCAGTAGTTATAATTTGTAATTGGATTAGACCTCCTCTCTTTTTCGCCCTACTCTGCTCTCTATGTTTTATTTATGAAAGGTTTCCATTTTTATTTTCTTTAAAATTATTTATTCTTTTAATCTGCTAAAATTCGAAGGGCTAGATCCATTTATAAATGCAAACCTAATTAATGAACCAAACAACAACAACAACGAATGGAGGTGAACCCCATTGAAGGTAAAATATGTGGTGACTAAACTATTCCAAAAGTGGAAAAGAGAGGATTTTTGACCTAACCTTGTAACTCACACCTTGGATAACCAGAAAGATCCTAAAGTGAGAGGAAATTTATTCCCATTTATGTGTTACTAGTGTTTCATGTTTAATCTTCACAGGGTGTGCATGAAAGACCAATCAACACAAGGGGCATTCAAACCCTAGATTTTATCAGCTATGCAACTAAAGAAATCCCTCAAGAAAGGTGATAAGTCTAGCTCATCAAGGATGATGAGATGGATGGACTTATGTTGTTAGATGATATTCTATTTGATTCATTATGATTGTATGCAAAATACCTATGCGTATGTTCATTACCTCTTGCCCAATTATTGTTCAAACATCCCATGTAGGGGTAGGTGCTTCATACAGTCGATAGATCCTATCTTCGTTGTGGTAGACATTCTTGTGCCAAGGTTCTGTTTGAGGGCAATACAATGTATTCATAATTAACTTGCTCTGTGTTGGTGTCCCTTCACTTAGAGAGAGTTGTGCATTGCATAACCCTTTGAGATCTACCAACCACAATTGAGAGCACCATGTATTGGGTGGTGGTTTGACCTCTATTATTTTTGCAGATTGCTACATTGATCGAAATCCTTAGCAAGCTGAGTTTACCTTTGGATGTGTCTTAAACATTCTATCAAGCTTAGACAGCTGAATGTCATGTTATCTACTGAATGATGTTTCATTTAAGATTGAGGATTCTATAATATTTTGTTAATTAAAGTTGTAGACTTTAGATTAATGAAAGGTAGAATTATATTAGCCTTGTTAATTAAAGTTGTAAAATGTAGATTAATGAAAGGTAGAATTATAATAGCCTTGTTAATTAAAGTTGTAGACTTTAGATTAATGAAAGGTAAAATTATAATAGCCTTGTTAATTGAAGTTGTAAACTTTAGATTAATGAAAGAAGAAAAAAAAGAAGTGGTTTATTAAGGGGCTAAGTAGGAGACTTTGATTCTTTAAATAAATGACATTAGTTTATTTGTAAACTATGGGTATGGAATTTTGGTTTATAGAATGAACGAAAGGGGCTTATTTTTTTAATTGTTAATTGAATTTGTAAACTTTAGATTAATGAAAGAAGAAAAAAGAGGTGGTTTATTTATGGACTAAGTAGGAGACTTTGATTATTTAAATAAACAGTATTAGTTTATTTGTAAACTAAGGGTATGGGACTTTGGTTTATAAAATGAACGAAATGGGCTTATTGTTTTATTAAAGTAGTAAAAGATTTAATTTAGCAAATGAGTGAGATGATTGTTTTATAGATTGAAGGTATGGGACTTTAATTATGTAAAACAAGATAAGTTTAATTATAGTGGAACCATGATCTATTTGTGTATGTTGAGTAGCTCTCTAAAGATACTTGAGAGGTGATAGTAAAAGTAATGATTCTTTTATGATATCAACTATGCATTAGATGGTTGGTAATTGGATTAAATCAGTATAGTTGCAATTTGGTAAAGTTTATGTTAAATGCATTTAGAGGCATGCCCATCCTGAACCATGAGTGTCTTGATCCCCTACTATCCTCAAATGATCGATGGAAGAGTAGGAGGACCAAAGTTATATATGGACCAATGCAACAGTTTGCTCTCTACTTACCTCTTGTTTACTTATGCAAATAAACTAGATTGTGGGGATATTTCCTTGATGAAATTGATGTAATGTATTATTTAAGGTATGGAAATTTTACCATACATGCTTATGTAATAAAGGATTAATGTTGTCAGATGCACCTTTATATTCTATTTGATTCATTATTATTGTATCTAAATCTTTTCTAGTTCATGCTTATCATTTAATTATTGCTCCATGTTTCTAGTTATATTTTGCATGTTTGTTGAGTTATGTTTTGTTAGATTTAGTATCTAGATCTATATTTTATTTTCATACTTGAATAACCTTTTACAAAATTTAGTGGCAAGTTCTAGGGTGAACTTAGAGGATAACCTAAGGGCTTGAAACCCCCTTAGGGTGAACATAGTGGACCTAAGGGATTAGGACCCCTTAGGGAGAATGGTAACAAGGTTTATGGAAGACTATACCTGAGTTAAGATAGCTTGTCAAAAGAAAATATTGATAGCTTAACTCGCAGTACAGGTAGCATACCTACACATAATGGATTGCGTAGAGTATGGAGATGTGTGTTCACCTTCTAATGATTGAAGGTGATAAGTCTAGCTCATCGAGGATTATGATATGGATGGACTCATGTGTATAACATAAGATATGCCTACGTAGATGGACTTGGGTGAGGGGAATATTGTGAGGTGTAGCTCTTTAGGAAAGCTTAGGGGTTTTGTTAAACATTAAGTTAATCTAAGGTTGGTTAGAGGTTTATGAATCCCTCTCGTTAGTCAAAAAAAGAATTTCTTTCTCTTTCTATGTGTTTCTTATTTCTTGTTTTTAGGGTTGTTAAATTTGGTATCAGAGCTCTAGGTATGAGGGTATAGAGATTCTTATGTGCTAAAGGAGATTTAGATGTTTCTAATGAAGGCTTGCTTAAATTTAAGCTAAAGCTGGGATGACCTAAATATTTGCTTGTTAAAATCTAATGGGAGCTAATCCCAAGAGTGGATGCATGTTACGATACCTCAGTATGGGATTTAGTATTAATGATACATCATAATATTGGAATTTTATCCTAGTTGGATTATTTATTCTTTGACAAGAAGAACTTTGTATTGATAAGTTTTATTTATTTATTTCAAGCAAGCAAGATGATAGTCAACATGAAATTTGACTGTGTCTCCTTTATTATAAAAAAGAACAGGTGTACCATGGACTATTTTATCAAAGAAATCTCTAAAAGGTAAGCCTTCTTGGTGATTAGAATTACAGAGAGGCTCCTTCATAGATCTTTCTTTGATAGCCATAGCACAATAATCAATTCACTCTCGAACATAACCATTCTATTTAACATTATGAGGAGAAATTCCTAACTTCACAAGATCACTATAAGACATCAAAGTAGGATCATTCTCTAAGATAGAAAGCTTATTTTTGGAGCATACAAAAACAATAATATTACAAAACAAGATCTTGGGGATAATCATCCTCATCACCCACATATTTAGCATAAGTCATAAGATGATCATCATCGTCAAATGGTAAAGTTTGGTTTTTGCTAGGTATGAAACCAATGCCACATATCCTAGTCCAGCTTTTGACATCCAAAGGCTCTTGAATTACCTTATTTTGTGGCCCAAAACATTTATCTACATATCCCATACTTGATAGGATTTGTTTGGAAAATGGGTAATCATTGGAAAGATAACAATGAGCAAAAGAACGCTTAACGAGAGAGGCATTGCTACCATGTATCTTTTCATTGAAGGTAGTTCCTATGAAGATAAAGGTACACATGACAATGTGTACAAAATCATATTTATTATGGGGTAAACCCATGGTTCTAGTTGATGGTGGTAGCTTGGGAAGATCCAGAAGAGGTTCTCAAAGAAACTGATTATCATGATCCTGAGATGAGAAATTTTGGATATGTTCCTCACTCATATTTAAATTTTAAAATTGTTATGATATTTGAGATGAGGAATGTGGAGAAACCATTGAGAAAATAGGACATAGGTTGAACTCAAATTGAGCTCGCTCTAGATTTGAGAAAAATTCAAATGGTCGAGGGTTGCTTAAAATGATGATAACTTGATTTTTAAATTCAAAATTTAAGCATTGATGAAGAGTAGAAGGGACGACCTTCATTGCATGAATCCAAGGACATCCAAGAAGAAGATTAAAGAATGTAGGATAATGTACCATATAGAACAAAGTATCCAATATTTTAGACCCAAACTTGAGGGGAAGAGATATGACACTGCAGGCTTCTTGGTACTAATTTTTGAAAGATTTTATGATGATATCAAATTTTGTATAATCTTCCTCTTTTAATCCAAATTTTTGAAAGAATTTATATGTACAAAAATTGAGGGAGGAACCATTATCAATTAGGTTTCGCTTAATAAAGGTATCCCAAATAAGTGTAGTGATGTAAAGTGAAGAATATTCTTGTAAGTTTGAGGAAGGTTTATCATCATCTGAGAATGAGATGTGATGTATCCCAAAAGATCCTATGGCATCAACTATGGCACTAGGAGAAATATTTGGAGGAATATATTGTTGTTTTAGAAATTCTATCAAAGCATCTGTATGGTTGGAAGAAGTTTGCAAGAGTTCTAAAAAGGATATTTTTGTTGGAGTATTGACCAACTACTTTTGGAGATCAAATGAAACCCTAGGTTGTGGTTTCAACACTAAACATGGAGTTCCTATCTTTGATTATTCTTTGAAATCAGATTGGGATGTAATGCATAATTTTGTCCTTGTTGAGAATGCTGAGTAGGTTGAGTTTGAGCTTACCTTCTTGTAGTTATCCCAACCATGCCAACCATATTACCATAGGAAGGAGGCTCATTTTGATGAGCCACTTGATTAGATGCTTGCTAATTATGTTTTGGAAATGGATCCTTGAATATTCCCATATCTTGATTTATTGTTGAAGCTTGTTGAGTAGGAGCTTGATTATTTCATAATTGAGAGCTCCCCATATCAATATGTCCTACATCAATTAAATATTGAACCACATGTTTCAAATTATTACAAGAGTTCATCCAATTTCCCTCTACTCTATGATATGCATAATGTTGACCTACTTTGTACCAATGAGTTGTAGTATCTGGTTGTCTTATGGGAGACAATTCAATTGCATTGGCTTATAATTTTTTTTCAAAACTGCTTCCATAGACATATTAAGCTTTGTAAAATTCCTTTGTGGAGGTTTGTATTATATTTTGTAGGGTGTTAGTAGCATTGTTAATAGGTCTACTATCCATTCCACCACCACATCCTGTATGTTTATTCTTATGTTGAGACCTAGTAGGTCTCTCTTATTTGACTTTGAGTTGGCCTCTTCTAATAAGAGACTATTCTACTTTTCTTGCTAAATCAATTGCTTAATAAAAGGATGTAATAGTAGTAGTTTCTAATGCATAAGATAATTGTTCTTGTAAATTGCCACTAAATATCTCAAGCATATCCTTTGGAGGTAAAGTATATCTTAAGTGTCTAATTAAACTTATACAACGAGACAAGAATTTTGAATTTTTTTTCCTCTTTACCTTGTTTTAAATTATAAACATCTTTCATTGTTACTTCCTTTTCAATATAGGCACCAAACTATTGAACAAATAATTCTACTGTTTCTTCGAAACTCTTCAAGGAATAAATAGGCAATCTATAACACCATTCTAATGCCATGCCACCGAGACTCTTAGGAAATGTTTTTAGCAATAATATATCATCATATATGATATCATGGCATGTTGTTCTAAATATTCTTAAATGCTCTATTGGATCTTCTATCCCTTTATATATAGGTAAAACTGGTATAGAAAAATGCTTAGGATAAAGCCTAGCAACAATAATTGGATCCAATGGCTGATTACACATTTTCTTATAACTGTAAGGGAAACTTGAAGGCTGAATCATATCAAATTTTGAAACTAACTACTTGACCATATTTGTTAATTTTTGCACTTTTGGATTACTATTATGCAATGTCACCAAATTCCCTAAAGGAGGGATATATGTGTGTTGAGGAACGAACACTTGTTTTAGATTAGATGCATGGATACTATTGTTATGTGTTACCTTGTGAAAATGGATAACCAATATTTGGTGGGATAGAAGTAGAAATGTTGATTATTAGAAGATTGAGGAGGAAATTAAAAATAATTTTGAGTGACACTACTCGTTAGAGGGACTTGTATATTCCTTCCAACATTGGTGGTTATAGTAGTGGCATTAGTTGCTTGGTTTCTTACATTATCAAGATGCACTAATTTGGGCAAGGGGTTACTTTGATCAAGCATAGGAAAACTTATTAGAGGATGAGGTGGGGGAGTCTCACCTCTTTCAAGATGAGCTTCCCGTTCGATACCTTCCAATATCTTGTCTCTATTAGATTTCATGAAGCCCTAAATATGCTCAAATGATGAGAAGACAAACCCATGATTAGGTCCTTCCTAAGGATAAAAAATACTTTTAGTTTACATATTATCTTGTTCTTCTAGATCTATGTTAGGGTCCTATCTATCAATCTGATCATCTTCCAGGGGAACATAATTAGATTCAAGGTGATTTTGCTGATTTCTAAGGAAAGAAGCCATTAGAAGAGGTGAAAGGATAGAAGAGAATACTAAGAACAAGTACACCAAGAAATATTTCTAAAGATGTTATTAATGATCTTCAACCACATAAAAAAATTAGTGATCTTACTTAAGGTTTTAAAAGAAAAGGAGCTGTTCACATTGGGTTCACCAAAGATGTAGAGGGGGAAAATCGCCCTACCGCTTATGATTCTCAAGGTTGGATCCACAAAGAGAGAAATCCTAGAGGTGAACCATGGGGGCTGCATTGTTATCTACACTCAAGTGTAAAAGAGGAGGGAAGGGTTCACCAGAAATAGTTTAAGTAATCACTCCAAGTCCTTTGGTTTTTAAGAATGTGATGTATTCGATTCAAGACAATCAGCTATGTTTGGTCCTTCTAGATATATGCTATGAAACATAAAGGACAATGTAGAAATACAAAATGCAAGAAGACAAGAGCTAACCCTAGAATGATTATTTATTTGAATGCTTTCTAACCCTAGGGTTTCAATATAGAAAACCTTTAAGCAAGGGCTCAAGAGAAGATGCACAAATAATATTAAACCTAAGTGCACACTATATGTTGTTTTAATTTCAATACCTAGAAGTCAATTAAATATATTCTTTTTAAATTAGATCTAAGGTTATAAAAAATAGAAGGCCCTCAAAAATCAACCTAAAGACTAACTTAGAGCACTTATCTTATATGGTGGTTGATCCTAGCTTTTATCCTTTGCCCAACGATATCAACAATTCATGTTCCTATAAGATAAATGACAAACACTTGGAAATTATAATCAACATTAGGGGGTATTCTTAGGCCATTGTACAACAATTCTTAGAGGCACAACAGTCAAGCCCCCTAGGTCATTTTAGCTGACCTTTAAAAACAAAAGCAAAAGTTGACCTTTGAAAGAAAACAAGAATATCACAATATAACATAATAGAATAATGAAAACACATAACATAATGTAGCAATATGTCCTATATGTAATCTATAATGTAGATCTAGGGTCTAGGGACAATAATTATCCCCCAAACATAGTCTGGGTGAAATTGTGCCCCATAACAGATGATCACGATTTTGCACTGATGAAATCATGCCCCATAGAGATCAAGTGTGATTTCATAGAAGCTATGCAAAAAATAAGATACAGATGTGAGAACCCGATTACATCACCCAAAAAATTATTACATGCAAAAAGAAGAGTGAAATCACCTAGAAGATAGTGCAGAAGCAGATAGAAGGGTTGAGACCTCCCGAATAATTAATCTCTCCTTAGTGCTCCAACACAAATCCACCAAGGAGAGCAACAACAACAAATATTCCAATGCAACAAAAAATAAATCACACTTCACAATTGCGAGTTAGCTTGCTTGTGAGAGAATATGAAGAATGTAGATAACTTAGAAAGCACTTTAAAATCACTTGAAGAAGAAAAATTATGTGAGATTGGTATTTCAAAAATCACTTGCCTGGGAAGAAGATTTCAAACTCTCCTTATATAGTGGATTTGAAAGTGGAATGGGTAGGAAAACCAAGGAGAGCCGATGCCAAACATGCCAAATTTGAGAAATTAGGGTTCCCTTAGAAGAAAACCCTAAAATGTGAAATCGTGCCCCATTAGGGTTGATCATAATTTTGCCTTATGCAAAATCACACCCCATCAAGGGCAACTATGATTTTAGATAAAGGGAGTAGAAAACAAAGAAAAAGGGGATAAAGACCTAGCCCTTGCCCTAGGTAAGCCTAGGCACTCTCCCAGGAAGACTTAGGGAATATTTCCCACTAAAATGGGTTAATTTTTCGTGTCTACAATCACATACTATAAAGGATACCATTTGAAGGAGTCACAAAATGTGATCAATAAATGTTTGGGCAATGATGGAGGTTGTGTAGGTTTGTATAATAGGATAAAAATAGGCTTAAATTTGAACAATCCACAACAACCAAAATAATTGGCATGCATGTTATCGTAGGTAATCACCAAATGAAATCCATGGAAATGTTAGTCCATATTTCTCGTGGAATAAATAATATATGGAGTGTATATGGGTCTAGAATTTTATTCCCTCTATAATGTTAAAAAATATCACATTATTGAACAACCTATTTAATTAGTCCTACTTGTAGTAGTTCTTTGATCAACTTTTTAATTTTTAATTTTTGTCTAGAAGGATATCAATAAATATGAATGTTGGGTGGTAAATTCTCTAGGATGATTGGTATGGTATCATCAAGTCCCTAATATTTATCATATACCTAGGTATACTTATTAAGGAATATTTACAATAGTATGGATTGATTAGTTTTATTAACTTCTATGAAGTGCACTGTGAAAAGTTGAGCCATGACTCCTTTAGTTCCTTCTTGTGTAAATTTTCCATGCATTGAGAGTTTGTTGTCATCCTGTTGAGAGTGCATTATTTATATTATATTATAATTTGCATCCAAATTTCTAAAAACTTCCATAATAAAGGACCCATTGTGTGCTACTATTGAGTGCCTAAAACTATGTTACATCCTTCTAATGAAAACACAAGTATATCAACTTTTAGATGATAGTCTCCAATGGTAAGCTTGACCTTGTGATATTTGTGTTTGTAAGAAAAAGTACCTCCATTGGATACCATGATATAAAATCTATTGCATGGGTACAAGTAGTAATCTACACACTTTCCACCTTGGGATCGATAAGTTCTAGTTGTTGCCTATGTCATTGTAAATGGTTAGATTAATTTTCTTGAAATACCATTGCACCCTCATAGTTTGTGGTGTAGTCATACCTACTAGGGTATATAAATATATCTAAGGTGTGATATCATCTAGAAAATTACTTTTCATATATTTTTCATCATCTAAGGTGGCATTGGTTTCCTCAAGACTAGGAGGGGTAGTGGTTGACTAAACTCTAATAGGTATAACCTCTAACATACTTATGATCTAGACTATATTTTTCATCACAACTATAACACAAGAACTTATCTTGGTAAGCTTTTATATCCACCTCACTTACTTGTATTATGGGAAAGATTGTGTTTCCTACATTTGAAGATACTAAATATTTTAATGTTTTTTGAATTTATAGTAGCTTATATGTGTGACATGCTACCATGTTGACTTTAGCCAACCTTTCTAACCCAATAATGCTCGTCATGTTCTTTGGATTGAATATTATTACCTCTATCTATATATCTTCCTTTAATCCATTGACAAAGAATTTTTTTAAAAAATTTCTTAGTTATCCCTTCTATCAAGTTTACCATTTTTTCAAATTCCATCTAGTACTCTTGAATTGTATGATTTTATTTGAGTTTAGTCAAATATCCTATAAATCCTCAAATGCATTGATACTAAATCATAGTTTTTTTTATAGAATTTATTCCATAAAGGTGGTGTTCCCTTAGATTTATGGAATAATTTATGCCATTGTATTACTTCCTTCTCTAGAATAAAAGAGGCTATAAGTACTTTTAGTGTCTTGAGTTTGATATAGATCAAAATATTGATTTGCATGGTATATTAAACTAGTAGGATCTTCACCATCAAACTTGGGGAATTATAATTTTGTAGTACAAGCTATAGTGGGTAAGGTATGTTGTATTTCCATAATATTTTATATATTTCATGTAATTTTGTTTACTTTGTTGTAATGCTTCTCATATGTTCTAGATAGTGTTAAAGAGATTGATGGTAAACACTTGGATGTTTTGTAAATTGTGTTACATTTGATCCATCATGTTCATATTTTTATCCCACTAATAAAGAAGTCCTATTCAAAAATTTGAAATAAATCCCTAAGTTCTTGTAGCCTTTACATATTCACATACTTTTTCTGAAGAATTATCTTATGATTGCTGCCCTACAACTATTTTATAGAAACACAAGTGTCTAAAATGTTGTATGAGTGTTATATAATAAAATGATTAATCCATAAATGAAATTGTAATACACACAAATAAAACTTGACCTTTCATAGTGACTAAAAAGTAGTTGCTAGAGCTATATACCAAAATGATCATTCTTACAAGATAATGGCAATGGGATAGGTCTCAAATTTTTCCCTAGTGCTTGGTTTTTTTAAAAAATTATGCTTCATACTCGTTTTTTCTAGTGCCTAGTAAATTTCCTTTTTGATTCATGCATACCTCTAGCCCATAGTTATAACACCCTTTAGGCTGATTCGTTTCACTAAAATCATAAAATTTCTCATAGTTTAAGAGAAATTATACCAAAAAATTTCCACCTACTACTCGATGTCCTTGTAAAAAACCCTATAATCCCTAAATATTATGACTGTGAATCTATTGCTCAATTTTATAAACTCCTCCTCATCCTCTAAAAATGCACTCTTAGTATACCGAAAAATCCTTGCAAATTTTTTCTCTTTCTTTACAATTTTGTAAACTCTTAAATATTATATGAAAATACACTTTGTTTGGGTCAAGATCAACCATCTTCTAAATTGTTCTCATAGTATACCCAAAGCTCATTTGAGTTGACAAAGTAATAAAATTTATCCATTGATTTATTCCATCTAGGAGAACCACCATTTTTTCTAAAGGGGGTAGAATTATATTAAGGTATCCCTACCAATCCAAATATCATAAAAATAAGTCAACATTAAATTTGACATATATAAATTGATGTCCTTCTCACATTTAACACAAATAGTAACTATCGTAGAAGCATATGCACTTAGAACTCTAATTTTGATATTAAAATAAACTTAGGACTATAAAAAAATGCTAATTCCATAACTCTTCTTTTAAGATTCTTTTTCATAGCCACTAATATTCTAAAATACCATCTTCATAATCACTTTACTCTTATTTGTGGGATTAGCTCCACTTCTTGTTAACAATTGTGGTATTTATTTTTTGCTTTTCCAAATTGATGTCCCTTTAAATTTCTTCTTCTTTTTGTTCTTGCTTTGAGGGTATTCCTCTTATTTTTCTTATTTCCACCATTGCTTTTATCCTCATCAATCTCTTCCATTTTTCCATATTGTTCACAACGAGACTTATCATCTATATATTTATGATACTATAAGACTAATAATCTATAAACCATAAATGCATGGAGTATTTTGTAAAACACTTTATTTATTATATTTATATAAAAATCCTAAATTACCATGAATATCCTCCAGTATCCTTTCTTTATTATACTATTATTGAAACCCTAGAGTGTGAGGGATAAAATCTACACTAATTGAGAAAAATAAACATGATTACGTGGATTAAACTTGATCTATTTTACCTTATTTATTTTAAAATTTGCATCAACATATTTATTTGAATCTTTAAATTATCCTAAGATTGAGCTTGTACATGATAATTTATCATCCCTTGCATCACTTTTAATTTATCCTAATGGTTTACTTGAGTGAACCATGATGATGTTTGCTATATGATTATGTAGAGGGAATTTGTTTACCAATATTTTACAAGTGGAAAATCATTGATCTAATATAGTTTCTACCACAATATGATATATTTGGATGAAACATGCCAAGCAACAAGAAAAATAGTTAGCAAAGAAAAATAAATTCAAGAATTAACCTAAATTATATAAAGCATAGCTAAACATCTAGGATTATTGGGGTCACCACCCAAAATTATGGTCATAGTTAAGAGAAAGAAAACCATACAAAACACAAATCAACAAGCCCAAAACTAGCAAAAGATATAAAAATCTTGGAAGACCAAGATCACCACTTAATGTAATTATCATAGTCACAAGAGGAAGAGACAATACAAGATGCATAAATATATGCCAAACTAAAGAATGCATAGTATTGATGCTCACAAATAGACATTCAAAGTAACCAAAGTGAAAAACAAGGCATAAAAGTATAAAAATGAGCTAGGGGGCTATGTATAAAAGCATTTCACATGCATATAATTGCTGGTTTCATCTAAGTAAATTCCATGTTTTATTTATAATTTCATTTCCCTAGACCTAAACAACTTTTTTTTTGGTAAGTGAAATTGCTTAGATACGGGTTTTGAATGAATCCCAAAACCAACTACATAAACAAAGATAAAGACAATAGTAGGAAATAAAGCACCCATACAGGGGTTAGCGATAACCAAAAACACAGGAAATCAAACCATGCAAAATCCACGCAGGGGTTGCAGAACAAAAACAACATCTAGGAAAACTTACAAAACACCCATACCAAATATCCACGCAGGGGTTGCCGAAGTGAAAATAGAAACTAATAAATTTAACTAAAAATCCATACCAAGAAGCCCATGCAGGGGTAGGAAGAAAGCTGATCATAGAGCCCATGCAGGGGCAATGGAGAAAACCAATATAATCAGACAAAATATTGTATAGGGGATCAAAAGACCAGAAGCACATAAGAAAGACAAATTGAAAACAACCATTACACAACATAGCCCTAGGCCTAGGTATTTGAAATGTCTTCATTTGTAAGAATATTCTTGACATGGTTCTTGAGTAGCAGTTTGAGGGTATCATTGATCTCGTCCATGGCATTGATAATGCTGCTGATGATAGTGATGTGAACCTTGTTGTTGATTCTCGTGCTAGGAACATCACTATCATCATACAAGATGTGATGAGGAGAGATATAGACTCTCTTAAACAATGGTTTTATGTTTTGAAGTCTTTAAAAGAGAGGGGTTGGGTTAAAGGGTCTCTTTCACCTTGGGGTTAGGGGATTGAGTTTGGAAATTGCCTTCATCGCTGGTAGCTTCAGGAAGGGACTTGGAAGGGCTAAGGGCAGGAAAATTTGAGGGTAGATTAGAATGAAGAAATGAGGTAGGGATGATGGGTAGGAGGGTGGATTAAACATGGAAAAAAATGATGGTAAAGAGACCTTGATGGGTAGGAGGGGTTTGAGACTTATTTTTCCTAGCATTATGGATGGAATATTTAATTGAGCAAAAAAGGACGTCAGGGATGTTGATAGGGTTGAAACCCCTAAGGTGATGGACCAAAGAAATATGGGATAAACAATCGTAAGGTACTAGAGAATGGGAATCATTATCATTGACCAAGGAGCATGTAATGAATTGCGCTCTACAACAATGCCCTTCCACTTGAAAATTTTGGCATGGTTCGGAAAGCCCTTGAGCTCATGTTCCCAGTTGTGATGATCTCTATGCACCACCCACTTGATAGTAGGTAATTTTGTCATCTCGTCCAACAGATCTACAACAACATGGAACCAAATATTACGAACAATTTAGGGACCTAAAAAACTCCTTGATAGTATATGGATCAAGCTAATTTTGTATAAACTTACCCTTGAACTTCTTATGCACATTATCAAGCTTGAGGACAAGATCCCTAGCTTTAAAATCATAATAGCAGACTTGTTTTTTGTACTATTTAGCAAAATATCTTATATTATCTATTATTATTTAGAGCACATAGATGCCTCTAATCAAAAGTAGTAAATTCAACAAGGCAAGCTTCCTAATACTCCTAAAGTTGCTTATCATGACTCAATAAATTCTTCAAAGAAACATGTAAAGAAGACAATTCAATTTTAAGTGGTGAAAATTTAGTACCATAGACCAAAGAAAAAGGGGTTGCCCTATAGATTTTTGAATACTAGTGTGGTACATCCACAATGTAGAATATAACTTTAAATGCCGATATTTCTTTGATTTTTTAACAATCTTTTTCAAACTATTTACCAAGATCTTATTGTTAGATTTAGCTTGACCATTCCCTTGTGGATAGTATGACATGAAGAAATTATGTTAATACCCCAATTGAGAAGTTAATTTATGAATTTTTTTGAAAGGAGTATTAATATCTAAAATAATATTAGATAGGACACCAAAGCAACACACAATTTAATTACAACTAAAATTGGATATAGTGAGGGATGCTAACTTATCAATGGTATAGCTTCTATGCATTTGATTATATATTCTATGGTAGTGATAATGAACTTATAACAATCCAAGGGCATAGGAGAAATAGGTATTAAAAGGTTATGACCCAAGTGGAAAATAGCCAAGGAGACTCAATAGGATGAAGAAGCTATATAGGGGCATGGATTTCATCTTTATAAAACTAACACTTACAACAATATTTAACATACTTATTGACATAAAATTCCATTATTGGCCAAAAGTAATCAATTTTTTCTTATTTTTATGTTGTGGAATGACCGTTGAAGTGTCCTTAATAGTCACCACTATGGACATCAAAGAGAGCTTTGGGCACCTCAAATTTTGTAAGATATCATAAGAAAAAACCCTTAGGATTATTGTAATACGAATCCCTACCTAGAACAACATATCTATATGCCATTTTCTATATATAAGCCCACTCCATAGCATTATTTGTAGGTGGGTAGGATTGATTATCAAGAAACCTAGAATGGTATCGTACCAAGGATCATCATAAGGGATTTGGAAATCAATAATATTGACCTCAATTGTATGCACATCAACCAATCAATTAGTGATAGAAATCATAGGTTCATAATGAGATTTTACAATAAAATTACTTTTAGTAATATTTTCATGTGGCATGAATTTACTAGTTGAAGTGGTCATGGAGTTAGCCTCAATGTTTTGCCACCTTAGGTAATGCCTAATGGAAATGAACATAGAATAATTATTCAATTTTTTTGACTTAATGGTAAGGGATCAAGTGGAAGGATTTGATAATATATTCACTAGAGATTTGATAGACCAATGAGAATTTCCTAAAACTTTGATGTGTTTAACATTCATTTGTTGGGTAGTCAAGAGTCCTAAATTACAGCCTTATACTCCACAACATTCTAGAAAAATTTTAGGTGGAAGGCCATGGGAATAACTAAGCTAGTTGAAGGCTTGAGAAAGATACTAAATCCTACCCTAAACTTATTTATTGCTCCCTCAAAGTGAAGGATACAAGTGTTAGGGTGGATGTCCTTGTTATATTCTTAGGAAGTTGAAGGTGTATCAGATTTGGTTTTAGCATTAGTTTCATGGTGCCTCTTGGTAGTCTCACAAGACTCCAAGAGGTCTTTTTCCTTCCCAATAAATTTATAAGGGATAACTTAATAAATAATATTGGAGGCAATGGAGGAAGAAAATATGAATAATTCATGAGAAGCATAAGATATGACTATTATGTTCTCATTATAAAATACCTCCTTTAAGAGTTGTATTGGATTAGGGTTTCCCACTAATTGATTAACAACCACCTAACATTTAAAAACATTTTGTTTTACAATATCAAGATCAAATTATTGTATCATCCTAATCCATTTACCATATTAGGTGTCACTAAGAATGTATGATTTTTATAGCATGTCTCAAGGGGCTTATTTTGATGACCACATAAGTTTGATAAAACATTTAAAATCATAACTTTTCACATGTAAAGTAGATGGCTAGTTAATATTTCTCCATTTGAGTATACTAAGTTTCTATTGGAAGCATTGTGTGACTAATGTAGTGCATGGCATACTCATTTTTTATCTTATTAAGGAATGCTACCAAGGAAAATTGAGTAGCAAAGGTATACAATATAAATGGCTTATCTAGGTTGGATGGGTGAAGAGTTGGGGGCCATAGAAGAAATTTATTTAATTAAAGGTCTTATTATAAATTTCATCCCATATGAATTCAACATCCTTCTTAAGTAGGAAATTCAATGGATAAAATTTGAAAGCTAACTAAGGGATAAACTACCTTATAACTCTAAGCTTCCCAAGAAATATTTGATATCTTTGAATATTCAAAGGGGAGGCATAGCATAAATAGCTTTGATTTTATCTTGATGAATATCTATGCCTCTACGAGACACCGTAAAGCATAGCAGCTTACCACTAGTGATACCAAACAAATATTTATTAGAGTTAACTCTTACCTTATAGTGATGTAATCTCTCAAAAATGATACAAAGGTTTAGTTTGGTGGTCAAATCATTTTTTAGACCTTCCCAATAGGTCATCCACATAATATTCCACTATATTTTTCATCAAGTCATAAAATATTGATGTCATAGCTCATTGATATGCAATACTACCATTTTTTAACCCAAAAGGTATGAAAACATAACAAACTATCCCCAAGGTATGGTAAATGTTATTTTAGTTTGATCCTTAGGGGTAATATAGATTTGGTTACTCCTTGAATATCCACCCATAAGGGAAAAATTTTCATACTCTATGATAGAATTGACAATAGCTTCAATTGAGGGAAAATGAATGTTATGCTTAGGAAAAGTGTAACAACCCTAAAATATACCCCATTGTTTTTATTTAAAGGTTAAAAAAAAAACCAATATATATATAAAAAATTCCACAGAAGCTTTTACCCACTTCCGAGTTTTAGATGTTGCAGCATCCCTCAGGTGGTCAAGAGCAGCCAATTCTCCCGTATCATATTTTGGGGTTTACCTTGTACACTGTCCATACAACTTAAAGGAAACCTTTGAGTGGTCACCCCATTTCATTTCTCTCTTTTAAAGGATATTTTGACCACAGCATGGGGTTAAACCTATCTCATTCATCTAAGAAAAGGGATGCCAAATCCCCTACTAGTGTCTATCATTCCTTAACTAGTATTTAGATACAAGCTTCTTATAGTTTTACACATATATTTTAGTGTAAAACTACTATGCACCATTAAATTATCTTATGGATATTTAATTGAGGTTATTATCATTTATGTGGCACCTCCCATTAAGTCACCCATCAACCAGTCGGGGTTTCCAAATGACTACCACACCAAATGACATCTCCCATAGGAATTCTCCCACATTCGTTCGGATCCCTATGACTATCATTTGTATAATATCTCTCTCACATGGGTATCTTGCTGTCTGCTGAAGATCCCATCACAAGGATTTAGTTAAAATAGATTTCTAAGCTCTCTTTATCTTAGAGCACACTTTAGTGATTCCTTACTAAAGTGCCCATTACAACCCTAAGGGATTGTCACATCACATCTCCCTTAGTTCTAGTCCTATCCTTAGGGTCTAACTAGGTTAGCATTATTTTAGTGAAACCTCACAAAGAGTAATTCTCACACCCCAAGGAAACCAATAAATAACTTCATTTTTTTATTATAATTCATTCATATTTAAATAAACATAATTGCACAATCCATACTCTCTTGTAGTAAATAAATACTAAACATAAAACAATGTTACTTTCCATTTAAGTAGAATAAACAAATCCATTTATTCTTTATCTATAATGCATCACATTCAATCATTTAAAAACTAAATAATAATTTCCATAATAATTCTACAAAAGGTACACAAATGACACATCATCTATCCTGGGAACTCATTTTAGGAGAAAAACCAACCTTAAAATATCCATCTTTGTTTTCATTGCCAATCTATGAGCCATACTACAAAAAGGATTACAAAATTCCTTTTGCCATTTTGTCAATTTGAAGCCTAATAATCTTCTTAATTATTATGCCCTCCTATTACAATCACTGTAAGTTCCTTTTTACAAGAGCAAGGGAATCCCCATAATTCCTTCACAATAAACTCAATTTATTCTCTAATCTACTAATACTTAGGAGTCCATTCCCTAGGTTATTTCTTTCAAAATATTATTTGTGGAACCCCCATAAGTTCCTCTTCTTTTTATTGGGCCTATGCCCAATTCCCTTATTAAGATACTATTTTCTTTTTTCTTTTCATGAAGTTTACCAAGTCCAACATAAGTGGTAATGTATAAAAAATTTAATATTCCATAAAATAAATTTTACCAAGCTCTTCATAATCATAATAAACAATAAATTTTAAAAAATTTGATAAATCATCATTAAACCTTCCCACAAAACTTAATATACTTTTTATTAAACATCTAATCCTATCAAGACTAATACACAAACTCTTATTTTTATCTCTTTTCAATTAACTTCTAAATAGGATCCCCTTAGTTTTCTTAGTAAGAATTTAACATGATATTTAAGTCAATCCAAAAATCAAATCACAAAGCTAATTGCTAATAATAAAGAAATCAACTTAGGTTAAAATTTTATTTTCTTACCATATTATCATTAATAAAAAGACCCTTATCATGTACCACTCACATGGTTTTTAATCTAAATTTTATGTTATCCATAAGAGATTGTTCTTCATTGATAGTTTAAATTACCTTTATTATGTTTTAATCCAAGGGTTATTTCCTTTTAAACCCTAGTTCCAATTTGAGTGTCAAGTTCTTCTTTATCTTACCCAAAGGGATTTATCTTATTATTATCCTAAGTTATATCTACCTAACTAGAAGGACAATGTCTATTATCTCAATGGTAAATATTCCCTTTGCACCTTATCATGGTAACTTTATTACTCTTAACAATGTATGCCCTCATTGTTAAAGCAAAAGGTTTCTCTACTTCCTAATATGGTCATAGGCCATTAGACACCATATTATAACATTCACGAGACCACCTAAAATCCACATGGTTCATTTTCTATTTGCTATGCCTATCTTAACCCAAAATTCCCATCCTAATCGTGAGCAATCAACACCTAAACTTGATAAGAATTGATACAATTATTTTAATAAGTAACATTCCTAAGTTTTAACTAAAGATCTTAGGATATCCTAACTAGGATCTGTGTCGATCACAACATTGAGTTTCCACTTAGACCTAATTCGTGTACACCCATCCCTACACTTTCATATGTCTAACTATGCAAGTGTACTAGGTGTAATTCCCATCTCAAGCTATCGTTCTCTTCATCCCCAATGATCTAGCTTATTACTCCTTTCATCTTGTAAAAAGGAGAACACTAATAACCATACTCTACATATTTCCATATATATAAATGGTAAAAGTGTGTAGCAATTCAACTATCCATCTCATCTCTGCAATGAGCTAGCCATCCCATTAATAGGTCTCTTTTCAAACTTATTTCGTGGAAATAAAGTGTAGATCCCTTATTTCTCATTATTATACTAAGGTCCATTATTATATGTATTAAGATATCAATAAAAATAAATCCTCAGTGGATAGAAGAGATTTTCTAGAAACATCACCCATCCTAATTCATGGATTACACATCCTTGTAAATTTCTCAACAAGCTCTCATCAAGAGACACCTCTTGGATTACTCCTAAAGTTTTACATATCTAAAGCTACTTTAGGATGTTGTATTCCAATAAGTTATCTAATAGTAGCAAGTAGGTTCCACTTTTTCACAAACATATGTTTATTCAAAGGTATCATAAATTGAGTTACCATCTTCTATTTTTCTACACCTTATTTTCAAGGCATCTATTAGTTAAACCATCAAAATTCTTTATGATGCATTTTAAGAAATAATCTAGTACCATGCCTAATATGAAGTTTTCATTTATTTATCTTTTAAAACTATTGAAATCTAATCAACTTATCATAGTATAATATCATTTCTCATTTAATCCATTGAATACATGTTCACATAATCTAGTATTCCAAATAATATCAACTCCTTCCCTTTTATATTACTGCAATGATGTTAATATTGATATTCCTTTTACATTAAGCAAATAATACCATTGCATAACTTGATGGTTCAAATTTGTTTAATTATATTTTCCATTCCTAGCATGGAACTCATCAATCACTTAGTCTTTCAAAGTATCCTCTTCATTCAAGAGAATTCTAACAACAATATTAAATACATAAATACATCCAATATCCTTTGTAAAAAAATATGCCATATTTTACAAAATTCTTATTTCCTTGTTTACATTCTCAATGTACCTCTCCATAGTAAGTCCATGGGAGTTATCAAATACATTTTTACAAAGCCTTACTATAATAATAGTCTTTAAATAGTTTTAGGAGTATTTTCAACTTCTCTTTAGCTATTCTGGCTATTCCTTCTTGTTTGTTCTAAATTTTGAAGTCCTTCTTGAGCACAAGGAGATGTAGATGTCCATAGGGATCTGGCCAACTCCTCTATTTATGATAGTATAATTCTAAATGCATGAATACAACATCTCAACTCAAAAACCAATATTCTCCAAGATTCTCTCTTAAAAAAAAGCGACTATCACTTACTAGAAAACTGTCAAACATCATTATCTATTTCTAATGCTTATCGAGGAAATCTACGATCGCTAAAATATAAATTCTAGTTAGAATGTAAAATATAATCTTAATGCAAAGTCCTAATTTTCCAGGGTACGTGCAGTAGACTTAGAAAAGATACATCTCCATTAGAGACTAGCTTTTAGAAACTGTTCCTACAGTTAAATTAAAGCTCACAGACATTTTAAAAAAGAATAAAATATAGAAAATATATAGACCAATAATGGAACCATAAAATCTTATTTTCGAAAGGAGAATTTGTATGGCTATATTCGCTATACGCCAAGACTCTATTGAACATGTTATTTTTTCTCTTTTTATCGCATTAGATAGATGGTCGGTTCAATTAAATATTAAAGTAAGCACAATGACTGTAGCAAATTCATATCATATGGAAATAATGTGATTCACCAAAACCTCCCTAAAATAATATGAAGGTTCATATTCTACCAAAGATAATTCTTTAAAATTCTCTGAGCATACTATAAAGGAATATTAATACATCATAGAATTTCCACACGTAAATAATCAAGTATTCATAAATTTCATAGTTCTCCTCACTATAACAAATATAATAAAATAGATAGACTTAAATAATTCTAATGGTATATATAATTCATCGAATGTCATTCTACAGGAGCTTCATGCAAAAGTCATTGGCTCATACCAAAACCATCTACGTATCCAAAGCATATTAAGACAAACATAGTTCAACCACAATTTTAGCTAACAACATAAATACAATAAGTGAAGAATTTTAAATAAATAATATAAAATTCCATATAAATCAACATGCACAATCTAGTCCTTCAAAATAACAAACATGGAGGGCAACTGTATCTAGAAAAATTTCACCAAAAAATAAAGAACAACATGAATGAATCTACCTGAAACTAGTCTTTCAGAAATATCAAATAGTGTACTTCATTCTCCCTTTCCAATCCTCCTCTCCTTTCATTTTTTTCCCACTTGTAAAATTAAGAACCCTATTTCCTTTTACCAATGGCCATCGATCAACTTTTTTCCTGTCACCTGACTCCTCTAGATGCATTCAAGTGACCACGATCAACTCAAACTTGCTGCCCTATTACACCCATGAAAACATACAAGCCAATTTGTAAACAAATATTCTTCCCCAAAAATGAACCATGACATTTAAATAATCAAATACTATTTCTTAGCTGAATGTGATCAATACAAGATATTATGGGCTAATAACCAAGAATTTTCTTCTAAAATAATGTTAAGTTTTCCTACTCAATATACTTTATTAAGAAGGAATTATTTTTATTAACTTCTACTTTGCAATACTAGAACCAAATTATATGAAAGGTTTCTAATATAACAATTATAAATTTCATTGAAATGAGAAACTACTTTAAGGAGTGTATTTTCTATTTTTTTTTTAAATATTAAAATAAAGTAAGATCAATAAATCAACTCATTTTTTAGGCTTAATTTAATCAAGCAACACAATTCAAAAAAAGCATGGAAAATATTTTCAAGATAACATTTTAAACATCAACTTCCACTCCATCGACTCCTTTATTTTCTTCAAAATAACATCACTGTCGATGATTTGTTTCCACATGCAAAACAAAATATGCAACTACATGAGAGAAAAGCATGTCTTCCTCAAAGCTATAATCTTTAAGAGCATTTATAATTTCCCTTTTTAACATCTCATTCTCAGTGGTTGATCCTTTCTTCCAATTATGAGAATGATTGTTCCTGCAAGCATGCAATTCTATTAGTAGCATCATATTATTTCGTAAAACAATTATTTACAACTTCTAAACATGAAATTTTTAGTCATTTCATTAATATGGTACATTATATTTTCCATAAAATATATGTTTTGCAGAAACTAAACATGATAAAATTAATCATTCTATCCCAAGGTAACTTATTAGTTCATAAAATTATCAAATGTATAGGTTTTCCATGGGAGGATCATGACATCCTACCCCCTTAGTATTAACAAAATCCTTTGTGTTTCATCAAATTTTAGACATAAGACAATAATTACATATCACTTTCAAACAGGAACGAAAAATGTCTCTACATATCGTCCACTTTCTCCTAAGTAGAATTTCTCTCGGAATAATGGTTCAACTAAACCTTACATTTCTCCTGTTAGCTTTTGATGATGTATGTTAATGGAGATGCAACCACAAGATGTAAAATATGTAGGCTATGGTAAGTATATGATAATGGTACTTGAATATGTAGGAAAATAAGAGAATAGAATTCTACAATAACTTAGTAAAATACCATTAATTAAAGCTCACGAAACAGTACAATGCAATATAATGGAGGACTATGAACACTCCTAAATTTTTATAATGAAGATCTACATTGTACCTACTCACTACTCTATAGTAACTTTCTGTCTCACACACACTTCAATCACTATATATGTTTCTAAAGGTACATATATAGGAAGATGAGTTCTTTGGGCTTTACTCTACCTATTCCTATGACTCATGTACATGTGGACTACATGCACATTTACATCATTACACATTCTAACACTTGTACATTTATTACTTCTTCCATAAGTAACTACTTAATATAATATAAAATCCTAATCTAATAATGTACCCAAAGTGGTACATTGACATGTACCAAATAATGTAATATGCTCTAACACCCCCCTGTATATATGGGTATTGAAGACTTTAGTCTTCAATATGGATCTTCATCTATTTGGAACTTGTGCTCTTCTTCTTTGATTTTTGTGTCCTATTCACTCAAGTAGTTAGTGTCTTCATAAAATATCATATTTTCTGAGAGAGCTTTAACTTCATGTTCCTCTATAGGTTCTTCCAGTTCTTGAATCTCAGGGATCTCCCAAGCCAAGTGACCTTTTTGATTTTCTTCTCGATATTGGAATTGAGGATATTTGTATTGATTTTGGGAAGGATATGAATGCTGAAATTATTGTTGATGTGGACTATATGGATTATGATATTATCTTGGTTTAAATGCCCTATTTTATTGGCTTCCATAGTTTGTATGATTTCCTCGATTCTAACTTTTGGGATTGAATCTGTAGTAAATAGTGATATGTCCTTTTCTCATGCAAACATATATTATCTATTATTCCATGGTTTTATTCCTTTCAAGGTTGATGTAAAATTTTCCTATGGAGTATCTTTTGAAACTAATGAATTGTTAGTCATTTCATATTTAACTGTATTTTCCACTTTGTATTATTGAAGAATATTGACTAAATCATTAAATGAAGTATCTTTACTTAGAATTTGTAAATATGTAACCAAATATTTGTAGTTTTTTGGAAGTGCTCTCATAGTTACTTGAGTAAGAAACTTATCTTCAACGTTTTCTCCTAAGGTTAACAATTTTCCATTTAAATTTTCTACCTCCCTTAGGAATAGTTCTATACTTTCACCACTATTCATTTTCAAGGAATGTAGTTGAGTTTGAAGATTTGAGATAGTGGCTTTGTTCTTCCCTTCAAATATCTTAGCTAAAGCTTTCCAAGATTCTATAGAAGTTGCTGCTGAACTAGTGTAAGGTTTTATATCATCTATAATTGTAAAGGTGATTATCATGAGGGCCTTTTCATCATTTTATTCATATTTTTGAATCTCTACCTCACTTGTAGGTTTAGCAATTGTTCCTTGGACAATGTCCCAAAATTTTTCAACTGTTAGAATTACCTTCACTTTATTTTTCCATGAGGAGTAATTTGGTCCTTTGAGTAGTTGAGACTATTTAAGAATAAATTTGTTTGGTGTCATGATAATAGTTTTAGACTACCTTATAACTCCCTAGTTTAAAGTATGTGAACTAATTTTATAAAATTTATCCAGGAATTAGGTTTTGTAGGATTCCTTATGTCTCCCAAGTGATTTAATTAATCAAAGTTTTTGATAAAATGCTTGATAGTAAACTTAGCTTGTAGGTTTACTTTGAGTTGAATCCCTTTTGACTCCCTAATGGTTTGATGATATAATGTTCAAATCCTAATTTTCTTTTCTCCTTAATCACTTTTCAATTTGATAAAGTTCTCTATCACTGGATTTATTTTGTCCCTTTCATGTGATTATGGGACAAGTATAAGTAAATAATTTCATATCTTTTAAGTAAGCAATAATTTTGCTTCTAAATCCATTAATAACCAATAGTTTGATTTTCTAAATTCCAATAAACTATATTTGATGTAGTATTCCTTATAAATCCCTAATTTGGAATATTAGAAAACAATAATATTTGCAATATAATAAGGTTTTGATTTTCCCAAGTAGAAACCCTTATATCTCCTAAAAATATTAATTGCAAATATTAAAATGCTTGCTTTTCAACTAAAGTGATTTGAAATAATATGTACTCCTATGATATGCTTTCAAATGTATTAAGGTTGATTTTGCTAAAAATCCCAACATAAATGATGAATGAAATTCAATCTCAAGTTATACACCTTATCACTCCTTAATGAAAACAATTTTAATTAAGGTAAAACCTTACCTCTATAATGCTAAAAACTTTTGAATAGTGGGCATTGTATTATTTTGATAGTGAACATGTGATAGCGATGGTAGCATGTATGCTATCAGGATTTAATGCTCCTTTGACTCCTTTTCAATTCCTTTTGGATATTCACTCTTAAAAATACCTTGATATTTCTCTTAATCCCACTTAGACGTCCCTTGACTTCTTTGCATTTAATGCATGCTAATATGGCACTTCCTCCTCTCTCTGTTTTAACGTTCTTACTTGATATGGCTATAAATGTACTTCCCTTGTATTTAAACAAGTTCCAAGTGGCACGAGGTGTTACCAAGATCCTTTTATATTCTATTTCAGTGGCATTGGTCTTTGAAGAGTGTTAGACCATATGGCTTATGTTGAATATATTATTGGGCGTTATGATTATGATGGAAGGCATTACTCAGATGAGAACCTTTATCTTGAGTGTTAGAGATCATAGGGTGAATATAACCTTTATGCCAAGTGGAACAAGATGCTTGGGCTCCATGTTGCAAGTGACACTCAAGTTTCATGCATGTAGACTTCCTTCCAACGTTTCTTTATTTGTGTATTTCTTGCCCACAAACACCTTTAATTTATCTTCTACACCTTCTTTCCAAGTGAACAATAATGTGATGAGGATGGCTCCAGCTAAGACATATCAAGGGTGTTGTAATAGAGGTTCTATGGATCTTTGACGATGGCATTAGGTTCTTTGTTTTAGCTGGTGGTTTGTCTAAGTTGAACCTAGGGTAATGCACCTTGTAACTGCATCTTTAGAACTATTCCTTCTTTGTTTATATACAATCCACTTTATGCTATCCCTCTTATGTGGATATGTCCTAAATAACAAGCTCCTTACATTGGCTTAATGCTTGTAGGTAACTGCTATTATGGGAACTCGATTGGGTGGAAAATATGGTACCTTTTAGACACCTTGAGACTTAATTTATGTGAGCCCTTCATTGGCTCTCTTATTTTACTTGGAATCTACCCCTTTAATAGCTAGAATTGCCACTTGAAAATTTTGTATTGATGGTCGCTGTAATGCCTTTTAGAGGCTATATAATTTGTCCTTCTCTTGCTATTCTAAAGGACAAGAATGGTGCTTTTTGCAATGTAAATTGTTAATATAGTGTACCTTAACTTGCACCAAGGTTTTAGAATGAATATCTCCTTTTTCAAGCTCTCTAACTTCTATGAAAAGGTGGCTTCCTGAGAGAAGATTATGTTGCCTTCCTTACTAGACAACACTGAACTTCTGAGTCACTTTATTTGGATAACTTAGTAACAAATATGCTATTCACCATGTAATTAATATGCTATTTGAGAGGTTTAACTTTGCACTAATGTTCACTTAAACAAAAATCCTTAGTGAACTTTGAATAACTAATATAGTGCAATAATGAACTCTCAAAGTAACTTGAAGTATGCACTAATTTTCACTGTAACTAAAAATAATTAATGCATCTTAAGAAACTCTTTAAAGAACAACTAGTATAGTGCATTGTTGATCTCACCTTATTACTCCTTCAAATGAACCTTAAATCATGCACTAGTAATTGCTCCTTATAATCTCTGCAACTTAATGAAGTCTTATTTTCTTTACCTAGATAATAGAAAGATGATATTATTTTTATTTTTAGAATATATCTAACTCCTATTTTACTATGCAGATATATAAACCTTAAAATACACTTTTTTATGCACTCCCTTAAAGACTTTAAAATGCAACCTTATCCTTGCAACTTTAACTCTGATATGGTGCTTAATGAAACTTAATAATGAACTAAGTAACTTAATGTTTAGTGATGAACCTATTGCACCAAAGTTGCTTACCTTAACAAACTCTATAGATGAAGGATTGTAAGGTGATTAGATTCACCTTATTGCTACCTTTAACTGGATGGATCTACAATTCTTACTTGTTGTACAAAAAAAATATTTATCTCACCTATTTGCAGCTATAAAACCTTCTAATTTTCTACCCTGAAACTATAGTAGATAACTTCAACTCCCCTTAAAAATGCACTCTATAAATTAGAAGTTTGATGCTGCCCAAATTGCTACTTTCTTTCTATCCTCAAATTTGAAAGACTTTAAATTGTAAAACAGTCAATCTCTCTGCTGAAATGTTGTCCTTGAATTTCAAAATTTTAGTAGGGAACTCCTCCAAATTGCAATTAAGATTTTTCTTCAAGAACCCTTCAATATTTTGCTATAGATTCAACAAACCCCTATCTCCTTTCTCTAAATGAGCCTTCTAACCTTCAAAGGCAATCTTAAAACCTTTCAGGTTTGGTAGTAATGTTTGGCTCCTTTCTCCTTCAACCTCATTGTAAAATTCTTACTTCAATCAAGGCCTTCTTCTCAAGAATCTAAAAGTCATGAGGTCTAGACCAATATCCTCCAAAATTTGATAAGATTCTTACCAAATCTATCTTCATTTGGGCTTGTTGGATGATAATAATTGTTCCAAAATATTCCTTTATTAGGAACTTCTCCTTGGTGGTAAATTTACCAAGGAGTTCACCTAGGATATCCTTCAATGGCCTTCTATGAATATCCTTCAATGAGGATCACCAGTCCTTCTCCTTATTTCTCCTTGAGACCTCTTCTCTAGGGTCTTATCTCTCATAGCTTCTCTGATCTTCCCAATGTGACCTTTCCTTCAACCTTCTACTGTCGAACTATTGGCAATGGAATATTCTTCTTGGATATTTAAAATCTACTGCTACTAGAATATAGAATGGACTTGATGCTTGTCCTTATTTAGTGTTCTATCTTCCTAAACTGTAAGTTCTTAAATGGGAGCTCTTGTAGGTATTTTTTAGCTTCTTGAGCTATTTTATCCTTCAAAAATATGCACGCTTCAATATTCAGTGGATATCACTAATATTCAATCTTCTCCTAGACTCGTCTCTAAAGTCTCTTCTTCCTTTAGTCTACAATAAGGTTGCTATGGTATTTTTATCTCTTATGTAATCTGTAGGTCTACAACTATTGTAATAGGAACTTTTCTTAGGTCTCTAAAATATTCAGTCTTCTACTTGTTATTGCAAGTGCTGGAATGATTCTAATGAAGATATTCTTCCTAGCGCTATGTAGGAAGCTTCCCAAATTTCTTTGAATCTTATTTTCCTACAACAAATGTTATAAACTGGAATGGAAGAATCTATAACTCTAGAGATAATAAAATTCGCTAGGTGATTTGTCAATCTAGTGGAATTAACATTGAGTCCTAGTCTTCACAAGTTTTTTTGCAACTCTGTAGAAAGATTCTAGCCACCTGCAATCTCAAAATTTTTGGAACTGATATTTTAGAACTCCTCTCAATATCTCTTTGTGGCTCTCCCTATTTCCTATCAATCTACCATGTGCTCTGATACCATTGTTATATTTTGATGATGTATGTTAATGGAGATGTAAAATATGCATACTATAGTAAGTATATGATAATGGTACTTGAATATGCAAGAAAATAAGAGAACAGAATTATGCAATAACTTAGTAAAATACCATTAAAAAAAGCTCACAAAAATAGTACAATGCAATATAATGGAGGACTATGAACACTCCTGAATTTTTACAATGAAAATCTACATTGTACCTACTCACTACTCTATAGTAACTTTATGTCTCACCCACATTTCACTCACTATATATTTCTAAAGGTACATATATAGGAAGATGAGTTCCTTGGGATTTACTCTACCTATTCATATGACTCATGTACATGTGGACTACATGCATATTTACATCATTGCACATTCTAACACTCGTGAATTTATTACTTCTTTCCCAAATAACTACTTAATATAAGATACAATACTAATCTAATAAATGTACCCAAGGTGGTACATTAATAATAATGTAATCATGTACTTTGAAATGGAACTCAAAGATATTTACTAGACGTACCTCAATGGCCTATGGGTCCACCATTTGCAATTTAGAAAAGTCCCATACATGATCAGGGTTAGTAATGTATTTTGTAAGTAATGATATATGAAAGGTGTCATCGATAAACTGGGTGGTAAGGTGAGTCTGTACGCCATAGGACTAATAATTTCTATGATTTTAAAAGGTCCAACAAAACAAGGATCTAGTTTTGTGGACTTAATGACACTCTTCTTTGGTTTCACCCTCAGAAACACTCTATCACCCATATAAAAATTTCTTGGCATCCTTTTAATATTGCCATAAATTTTCTGATGATGACTTTCTTAAGCCTCTCTCTGATCATCCTTAACTATTATTCCATTTCCCTAACCATGTATAGCTTAAGCACAACTCGGTACTCTGGATTATCCCATGACAAAGGTGTCCTACACCTCCTACCATACAAAGCTTTGAATGGAGCCATGCCTAAGGTCAAATGATGACCATTGTTGTAGGTAAATTCTACCAGGTGTAGATAGTTTTTCCATCGTGACTTTTAATCCATACAATACATGTGAAGCATGTCCTCCAACACATGGTTTACCTTTTTTGTCTACCCATTAGTATTTGGATTACACACAAAGCTAATATTTAATTTGGTACCCATGGCATGGTGTAGAGCTTGCCAAAACTCAAATGTGAACCTAGAGTCCTTATCTAAAATAATCACCTCAAGAAAACCATGAAGCCTAAATGTTTTATTGGAATTTTTTTAGCCACAATCACAACATCATCCTTGGTATTTCTAGGTATAAAGTGTGCAACCTTAGTCAATTTGTCGACCACCACTAGGACCGCGTCATGTTGGAATATAGTTTTAGGCAAACCTACAATGAAATCCATTGAAATCACCTACCATTTTTACATGGGTATGTCATGTGGATACAATAGTCTTGTAGGGTGTCTATATTTAGCCTTAACCTTATGACATTCAAGGCACTGAGAAAAAAATTCAATGATATCCCTCTTCATTCCTAGCTAGTAAAAAGTTTTCTTCATGTTTTTCCTCATCTTAGGTCCCCTTGGATGAGCAAAATAAGGATATCTATGTGCTTCATTCATGATCATTTTCCTTAGATCACCTACCTCAAGAATTTTTACCTGATATTTGAAGCATAGAAAACCATCCTTGAAGCTAAAATCCTTGCTTTCTATCATGACCCTCCCTGAAAGACTATGTGGCACATAAAAACAATGTATTAATTAAGGAAGTTGTAATACTTGGTTTTGTGCAAATGAGCTACTATACGATGTTAGTTTTTATTGAGAGAAATGATACTAATAACAAGTTATCAATGTGTAGGATCAGGTACGCTCATAGATGGAAGAAGTTGAGTCATCCACTAAAGGCGAGGGTACTTGAGGTTGGGTAAATGATGATAAGGCAACTCGGGGGTAACATTGATGGATACCTTCATATAGGTATGCATTCGGTTAAGGATAATCATCAATAGCTTGCCACCTTGAGACCTAGATTTATAGCCTAGTAGCTATCATAAATTCTAGAGGCTAATTGATAGGTGACTAGGTTAATGGAAAGATTCCCCTATTTATCTGTTGCACATGTTTAATTGTCTTTTACTTCAACACTATTTATCTCAATAATTTGGGAAGTATGGATGGATTGGTTGTCTTCATAATTCCTTGTGTTGCTTGGAAAATAGAATGATTAAGTAATTTTTTTTAAAATGATAGTAGGTTTCATTTAAAATTTATAAATGCTTTATTTTAAATGATAGTAGGTTTCATTTAAAATTTATAAATACTTTATTTTAAATGATAGTAGGTTTCATTTAAAATTTATAAATGCTTTATTTTAAATGATAGTAGGTTTCATTTAAAACTTATAAATGCTTTATTTTAAAATGATAGTAGGTTTCATTTAAAATTTATAGTTTTTTTAAAATTTGGTAGTGTTACATTTTCTTTCCTATGATAAAAATTGCTTTAGCTAGTGGTATCATGAAAGGTTGCTTATATATAGCTCCACTTCATGCCTTCGTTACATGCCCATAAATCTGTAATTAATTTCTAGGATAGATGGATCGAATATTCTGAAGGAGGCAAGGAAAGACTACGAATTCATAACAAGCAAGGTGTTAAGAAGCAACACACCCCCACTAAAAATACAAAAAATTGGTTCCTTTAAAAATAATTAATTTTTATTTCCAAGGGGACCCTCTTGAATTTTTTTGATTATTAATCCAAGTTTTTTTTGCATCAAGTCCTTCAATTTTCCCTGCACCAAAGTGCCAAATTTGTTTGCATAACATCAAAGGTCTGAATTATTTAAATCAATTTCTAAGGTTCTTTAAAAATCTTCATCTTGCCCTAATGTTTACTCCAATCTTGGAAATGCCATATCTTCTGCCACAGGAATCCCTTTGAGGTAATTCAAATTTTGGATGAAATATCTTGAGCTCACCTTTCCAATGATAGAAAGTTTATAGATGTTTAGGCGTGAATTACCTTCTAGAAATGACAATTTCTATTTACAACCAGTAAAATTATTAATGCTATAACTCTTTATCTGGAGTGAATTTTCAAGTTTTCTTGGAATATTAGGATACCCATTTGGCTCATTTGGACACTTAAATAATTTCGTTCAATTCTATGCACTTTCATTTTCACCATATTTTTCACACCACATGAAATGGGCATCTTTTGGGTAATTTAAATTCATTTTCTAGTATTTAAAAATAATTTATGAGTATGGAGAATCCTTCACAAACCTTTAAAGTGCCAAAATACATAAGGGAATATTCACTAAAGTCCATGTACAATTTCCAAAAAATTTACAAAGTGTTGGAAGAAGTGGGTAAAAAAATAAAATTACGGAGACATTGAGAGACATCCCAATGAAAGTAAAGTGCCACCCAACCTTTGGGTGGATATTTTAGACATTTGATGAAAAAGTAAGCACCTAAAGTGTCGCCCATGCTTTGGGCGGATACTTTGGACATTGCTTTGGGCGAAGAACAACCTAAAGTACCACCCAATTTAAAGAAAGAAAAGCTTGGGTGGAGGTTTTAGACATTGGTGTTAAAAACGAGGTCCTAAAGTTTCACCCAAATTACAAAGGAGGAAAGCTAGGGCGAAGGTTTTGAAGCCCTAAAGTTCTGCCCATGTACATTATTGGAAATATTGAAGTTTTCTAAAGTATAATATGGATGCCCGAAAAAAGATTGAGAAATTGCTTAAGTGTAGAGGGCGAATAAATAGAGTCATCTAGAAAAGTGAAGCATTCCAAAGTGTCGCCCAATCTCAACCAACAAGTAAAACCTAATTTTGGATGGATAAATGGACTCCATTGAAGAAGTAAGCATCCCAAAGTGGTCTACCGGCAAGGGCACCACTTGCATTATTGGTGATGTGACCCGAGTTCAATCCCCATGGTGGATGTGTATAAGAAGTAGTAAGTATCCCAAAGTGCTGCCCAACCACTTTGGCAGAGGTTTTAGATATTGGTAGATAAATTTAAGACCTAAAGTATCCCATTGAATTCCAACCATGCAAATAAAAAAGAAAGCTCCGTCCATGGACATAAAGCTTGGAAAATGAGAAAATGGAGTTTGGCCATGGAATTTTTGCATCAAACCATTGAAGACCATTCAAATTGTTTCTCTGGCAATAAATAATGTTAAATCCTAGAAAATTATACTTACAAGAAAATTTGGAAAATAATTAAAAATTAAATTTAAATTTCAAACCTTAGGAAAATTAAAAATTAAATTTAAAGCTAATGTTCTAACATTTGCCCCTTTTAATTTTTTGTAGGAAATTGCTCGTGGTTGTATTTAATGGTAAAATCAATGGCAAAAGTGATGGTGGGTAGAGAATTTCAATATGAACGAAGAAAAATGGATTGTGCGAGGATAGAAGGCATGGGAAGTCAACAATACACCTGGATTTTACAGATGGAGAATTAATGAGATACACTTGCAACTAGCCAGAAGGTGAAGATGCACTTGCACGTAGTCTCTATTTAATGGGGATAAGATCAAATTATATCTTTGCCATTTATGGCAAGGTACTCAAGTGGATTTTTGGAGTGGTTGGAGTTGATCAGAACTCTATTTAAAAATGCTTTTATATTGTAACGCCTTGGCAGTGGGATTTTAAAATTGTTTTTAAATCCTTGGGAGTTGGATATTTTTTGAAAATATGAGGGCATGCCTAGAGTCTATAAATACTCCCATTAAATGTAATCGAAGGATGCAAAAACTTGGAAATAAAGACATTTTAGCAATTTTTAGCAAATCTTGTTTTGATGCTTTATTCTGTACTTGAGGCTGGTGTGACATCGTTTTTTAAAACAGTGTGGCCAGGACCCTAATTTTGTTTAGATTGTGATAAGTATATTTTATTATATTTTCATCTCACTTAAGAATTTATTTAATTTATTTGTAATATTGTAATTCCTAAGATTATGTTATGTTGTTGAGCTTCACCTTATTTTCCATATGCTTGAGGGAATTATAAGCTTAAGGTTCAAGCTAGTGTTCTAATTGCTCTATTATCATTGCATGAGCTCGATTGCTTGTGAGAAATACCAACTGTCATCAACATCCCTTTTGTTTGTAAATTTCCTTTTATCCCGCGTTGCTTTGTCCCATGCTCAAGGTTGAAAGTGGTCTTAGAAAGTTGGATAATTTCTTCATTTGATGTTGTTCTGTTGTGAAGCTAGGCAATTTAATCAATATCAGTAGTTATAATTTGTAATTGGATTAGACCTCCTCTCTTTTTCGCCCTACTCTGCTCTCTATGTTTTATTTATGAAAGGTTTCCATTTTTATTTTCTTTAAAATTATTTATTCTTTTAATCTGCTAAAATTCGAAGGGCTAGATCCATTTATAAATGCAAACCTAATTAATGAACCAAACAACAACAACAACGAATGGAGGTGAACCCCATTGAAGGTAAAATATGTGGTGACTAAACTATTCCAAAAGTGGAAAAGAGAGGATTTTTGACCTAACCTTGTAACTCACACCTTGGATAACCAGAAAGATCCTAAAGTGAGAGGAAATTTATTCCCATTTATGTGTTACTAGTGTTTCATGTTTACTCTTCACAGGGTGTGCATGAAAGACCAATCAACACAAGGGGCATTCAAACCCTAGATTTTATCAGCTATGCAACTAAAGAAATCCCTCAAGAAAGGTGATAAGTCTAGCTCATCAAGGATGATGAGATGGATGGACTTATGTTGTTAGATGATATTCTATTTGATTCATTATGATTGTATGCAAAATACCTATGCGTATGTTCATTACCTCTTGCCCAATTATTGTTCAAACATCCCATGTAGGGGTAGGTGCTTCATACAGTCGATAGATCCTATCTTCGTTGTGGTAGACATTCTTGTGCCAAGGTTCTGTTTGAGGGCAATACAATGTATTCATAATTAACTTGCTCTGTGTTGGTGTCCCTTCACTTAGAGAGAGTTGTGCATTGCATAACCCTTTGAGATCTACCAACCACAATTGAGAGCACCATGTATTGGGTGGTGGTTTGACCTCTATTATTTTTGCAGATTGCTACATTGATCGAAATCCTTAGCAAGCTGAGTTTACCTTTGGATGTGTCTTAAACATTCTATCAAGCTTAGACAGCTGAATGTCATGTTATCTACTGAATGATGTTTCATTTAAGATTGAGGATTCTATAATATTTTGTTAATTAAAGTTGTAGACTTTAGATTAATGAAAGGTAGAATTATATTAGCCTTGTTAATTAAAGTTGTAAAATGTAGATTAATGAAAGGTAGAATTATAATAGCCTTGTTAATTAAAGTTGTAGACTTTAGATTAATGAAAGGTAAAATTATAATAGCCTTGTTAATTGAAGTTGTAAACTTTAGATTAATGAAAGAAGAAAAAAAAGAAGTGGTTTATTAAGGGGCTAAGTAGGAGACTTTGATTCTTTAAATAAATGACATTAGTTTATTTGTAAACTATGGGTATGGAATTTTGGTTTATAGAATGAACGAAAGGGGCTTATTTTTTTAATTGTTAATTGAATTTGTAAACTTTAGATTAATGAAAGAAGAAAAAAGAGGTGGTTTATTTATGGACTAAGTAGGAGACTTTGATTATTTAAATAAACAGTATTAGTTTATTTGTAAACTAAGGGTATGGGACTTTGGTTTATAAAATGAACGAAATGGGCTTATTGTTTTATTAAAGTAGTAAAAGATTTAATTTAGCAAATGAGTGAGATGATTGTTTTATAGATTGAAGGTATGGGACTTTAATTATGTAAAACAAGATAAGTTTAATTATAGTGGAACCATGATCTATTTGTGTATGTTGAGTAGCTCTCTAAAGATACTTGAGAGGTGATAGTAAAAGTAATGATTCTTTTATGATATCAACTATGCATTAGATGGTTGGTAATTGGATTAAATTTGTATAGTTGCAATTTGGTAAAGTTTATGTTAAATGCATTTAGAGGCATGCCCATCCTGAACCATGAGTATCTTGATCCCCTACTATCCTCAAATGATCGATGGAAGAGTAGGAGGACAAAAGTTATATATGGACCAATGCAACAGTTTGCTCTCTACTTACCTCTTGTTTACTTATGCAAATAAACTAGATTGTGGGGATATTTCCTTGATGAAATTGATGTAATGTATTATTTAAGGTATGGAAATTTTACCATACATGCTTATGTAATAAAGGATTAATGTTGTCAGATGCACCTTTATATTCTATTTGATTCATTATTATTGTATCTAAATCTTTTCTAGTTCATGCTTATCATTTAATTATTGCTCCATGTTTCTAGTTATATTTTGCATGTTTGTTGAGTTATGTTTTGTTAGATTTAGTATCTAGATCTATATTTTACTTTCATACTTGAATAACCTTTTACAAAATTTCATGGCAAGTTCTAGGGTGAACTTAGAGGATAACCTAAGGGCTTGAAACCCCCTTAGGGTGAACATAGTGGACCTAAGGGATTAGGACCCCTTAGGGAGAATGGTAACAAGGTTTATGGAAGACTATACCTGAGTTAAGATAGCTTGTCAAAAGAAAATATTGATAGCTTAACTCGCAGTACAGGTAGCATACCTACACATAATGGATTGCGTAGAGTATGGAGATGTGTGTTCACCTTCTAATGATTGAAGGTGATAAGTCTAGCTCATCGAGGATTATGATATGGATGGACTCATGTGTATAACATAAGATATGCCTACGTAGATGGACTTGGGTGAGGGGAATATTGTGAGGTGTAGCTCTTTAGGAAAGCTTAGGGGTTTTGTTAAACATTAAGTTAATCTAAGGTTGGTTAGAGGTTTATGAATCCCTCTCGTTAGTCAAAAAAAGAATTTCTTTCTCTTTCTATGTGTTTCTTATTTCTTGTTTTTAGGGTTGTTAAATTTGGTATCAGAGCTCTAGGTATGAGGGTATAGAGATTCTTATGTGCTAAAGGAGATTTAGATGTTTCTAATGAAGGCTTGCTTAAATTTAAGCTAAAGCTGGGATGACCTAAATATTTGCTTGTTAAAATCTAATGGGAGCTAATCCCAAGAGTGGATGCATGTTACGATACCTCAGTATGGGATTTAGTATTAATGATACATCATAATATTGGAATTTTATCCTAGTTGGATTATTTATTCTTTGACAAGAAGAACTTTGTATTGATAAGTTTTATTTATTTATTTCAAGCAAGCAAGATGATAGTCAACATGAAATTTGACTGTGTCTCCTTTATTATAAAAAAGAACAGGTGTACCATGGACTATTTTATCAAAGAAATCTCTAAAAGGTAAGCCTTCTTGGTGATTAGAATTACAGAGAGGCTCCTTCATAGATCTTTCTTTGATAGCCATAGCACAATAATCAATTCACTCTCGAACATAACCATTCTATTTAACATTATGAGGAGAAATTCCTAACTTCACAAGATCACTATAAGACATCAAAGTAGGATCATTCTCTAAGATAGAAAGCTTATTTTTGGAGCATACAAAAACAATAATATTACAAAACAAGATCTTGGGGATAATCATCCTCATCACCCACATATTTAGCATAAGTCATAAGATGATCATCATCGTCAAATGGTAAAGTTTGGTTTTTGCTAGGTATGAAACCAATGCCACATATCCTAGTCCAGCTTTTGACATCCAAAGGCTCTTGAATTACCTTATTTTGTGGCCCAAAACATTTATCTACATATCCCATACTTGATAGGATTTGTTTGGAAAATGGGTAATCATTGGAAAGATAACAATGAGCAAAAGAACGCTTAACGAGAGAGGCATTGCTACCATGTATCTTTTCATTGAAGGTAGTTCCTATGAAGATAAAGGTACACATGACAATGTGTACAAAATCATATTTATTATGGGGTAAACCCATGGTTCTAGTTGATGGTGGTACCTTGGGAAGATCCAGGAAGAGGTTCTCAAAGAAACTGATTATCATGATCCTGAGATGAGAAATTTTGGATATGTTCCTCACTCATATTTAAATTTTAAAATTGTTATGATATTTGAGATGAGGAATGTGGAGAAACCATTGAGAAAATAGGACATAGGTTGAACTCAAATTGAGCTCGCTCTAGATTTGAGAAAAATTCAAATGGTCGAGGGTTGCTTAAAATGATGATAACTTGATTTTTAAATTCAAAATTTAAGCATTGATGAAGAGTAGAAGGGACGACCTTCATTGCATGAATCCAAGGACATCCAAGAAGAAGATTAAATAATGTAGGATAATGTACCATATAGAACAAAGTATCCAATATTTTAGACCCAAACTTGAGGGGAAGAGATATGACACTGCAGGCTTCTTGGTACTAATTTTTGAAAGATTTTATGATGATATCAAATTTTGTATAATCTTCCTCTTTTAATCCAAATTTTTGAAAGAATTTATATGTACAAAAATTGAGGGAGGAACCATTATCAATTAGGTTTCGCTTAATAAAGGTATCCCAAATAAGTGTAGTGATGTAAAGTGAAGAATATTCTTGTAAGTTTGAGGAAGGTTTATCATCATCTGAGAATGAGATGTGATGTATCCCAAAAGATCCTATGGCATCAACTATGGCACTAGGAGAAATATTTGGAGGAATATATTGTTGTTTTAGAAATTCTATCAAAGCATCTGTATGGTTGGAAGAAGTTTGCAAGAGTTCTAAAAAGGATATTTTTGTTGGAGTATTGACCAACTACTTTTGGAGATCAAATGAAACCCTAGGTTGTGGTTTCAACACTAAACATGGAGTTCCTATCTTTGATTATTCTTTGAAATCAGATTGGGATGTAATGCATAATTTTGTCCTTGTTGAGAATGCTGAGTAGGTTGAGTTTGAGCTTACCTTCTTGTAGTTATCCCAACCATGCCAACCATATTACCATAGGAAGGAGGCTCATTTTGATGAGCCACTTGATTAGATGCTTGCTAATTATGTTTTGGAAATGGATCCTTGAATATTCCCATATCTTGATTTATTGTTGAAGCTTGTTGAGTAGGAGCTTGATTATTTCATAATTGAGAGCTCCCCATATCAATATGTCCTACATCAATTAAATATTGAACCACATGTTTCAAATTATTACAAGAGTTCATCCAATTTCCCTCTACTCTATGATATGCATAATGTTGACCTACTTTGTACCAATGAGTTGTAGTATCTGGTTGTCTTATGGGAGACAATTCAATTGCATTGGCTTATAATTTTTTTTCAAAACTGCTTCCATAGACATATTAAGCTTTGTAAAATTCCTTTGTGGAGGTTTGTATTATATTTTGTAGGGTGTTAGTAGCATTGTTAATAGGTCTACTATCCATTCCACCACCACATCCTGTATGTTTATTCTTATGTTGAGACCTAGTAGGTCTCTCTTATTTGACTTTGAGTTGGCCTCTTCTAATAAGAGACTATTCTACTTTTCTTGCTAAATCAATTGCTTAATAAAAGGATGTAATAGTAGTAGTTTCTAATGCATAAGATAATTGTTCTTGTAAATTGCCACTAAATATCTCAAGCATATCCTTTGGAGGTAAAGTATATCTTAAGTGTCTAATTAAACTTATACAACGAGACAAGAATTTTGAATTTTTTTTCCTCTTTACCTTGTTTTAAATTATAAACATCTTTCATTGTTACTTCCTTTTCAATATAGGCACCAAACTATTGAACAAATAATTCTACTGTTTCTTCGAAACTCTTCAAGGAATAAATAGGCAATCTATAACACCATTCTAATGCCATGCCACCGAGACTCTTAGGAAATGTTTTTAGCAATAATATATCATCATATATGATATCATGGCATGTTGTTCTAAGTATTCTTAAATGCTCTATTGGATCTTCTATCCCTTTATATATAGGTAAAACTGGTATAGAAAAATGCTTAGGATAAAGCCTAGCAACAATAATTGGATCCAATGGCTGATTACACATTTTCTTATAACTGTAAGGGAAACTTGAAGGCTGAATCATATCAAATTTTGAAACTAACTACTTGACCATATTTGTTAATTTTTGCACTTTTGGATTACTATTATGCAATGTCACCAAATTCCCTAAAGGAGGGATATATGTGTGTTGAGGAACGAACACTTGTTTTAGATTAGATGCATGGATACTATTGTTATGTGTTACCTTGTGAAAATGGATAACCAATATTTGGTGGGATAGAAGCAGAAATGTTGATTATTAGAAGATTGAGGAGGAAATTAAAAATAATTTTGAGTGACACTACTCGTTAGAGGGACTTGTATATTCCTTCCAACATTG
Source organism: Wollemia nobilis (assembly GCA_028583015.1). NCBI lineage: Eukaryota > Viridiplantae > Streptophyta > Pinopsida > Araucariales > Araucariaceae > Wollemia > Wollemia nobilis. The sequence continues at coordinate 4,129,860 of JAQPPZ010017254.1, read as the reverse complement.
GTGGTTATAGTAGTGGCATTAGTTGCTTGGTTTCTTACATTATCAAGATGCACTAATTTGGGCAAGGGGTTACTTTGATCAAGCATAGGAAAACTTATTAGAGGATGAGGTGGGGGAGTCTCACATCTTTCAAGATGAGCTTCCCGTTCGATACCTTCCAATATCTTGTCTCTATTAGATTTCATGAAGCCCTAAATATGCTCAAATGATGAGAAGACAAACCCATGATTAGGTCCTTCCTAAGGATAAAAAATACTTTTAGTTTACATATTATCTTGTTCTTCTAGATCTATGTTAGGGTCCTATCTATCAATCTGATCATCTTCCAGGGGAACATAATTAGATTCAAGGTGATTTTGCTGATTTCTAAGGAAAGAAGCCATTAGAAGAGGTGAAAGGATAGAAGAGAATACTAAGAACAAGTACACCAAGAAATATTTCTAAAGATGTTATTAATGATCTTCAACCACATAAAAAAATTAGTGATCTTACTTAAGGTTTTAAAAGAAAAGGAGCTGTTCACATTGGGTTCACCAAAGATGTAGAGGGGGAAAATCGCCCTACCGCTTATGATTCTCAAGGTTGGATCCACAAAGAGAGAAATCCTAGAGGTGAACCATGGGGGCTGCATTGTTATCTACACTCAAGTGTAAAAGAGGAGGGAAGGGTTCACCAGAAATAGTTTAAGTAATCACTCCAAGTCCTTTGGTTTTTAAGAATGTGATGTATTCGATTCAAGACAATCAGCTATGTTTGGTCCTTCTAGATATATGCTATGAAACATAAAGGACAATGTAGAAATACAAAATGCAAGAAGACAAGAGCTAACCCTAGAATGATTATTTATTTGAATGCTTTCTAACCCTAGGGTTTCAATATAGAAAACCTTTAAGCAAGGGCTCAAGAGAAGATGCACAAATAATATTAAACCTAAGTGCACACTATATGTTGTTTTAATTTCAATACCTAGAAGTCAATTAAATATATTCTTTTTAAATTAGATCTAAGGTTATAAAAAATAGAAGGCCCTCAAAAATCAACCTAAAGACTAACTTAGAGCACTTATCTTATATGGTGGTTGATCCTAGCTTTTATCCTTTGCCCAACGATATCAACAATTCATGTTCCTATAAGATAAATGACAAACACTTGGAAATTATAATCAACATTAGGGGGTATTCTTAGGCCATTGTACAACAATTCTTAGAGGCACAACAGTCAAGCCCCCTAGGTCATTTTAGCTGACCTTTAAAAACAAAAGCAAAAGTTGACCTTTGAAAGAAAACAAGAATATCACAATATAACATAATAGAATAATGAAAACACATAACATAATGTAGCAATATGTCCTATATGTAATCTATAATGTAGATCTAGGGTCTAGGGACAATAATTATCCCCCAAACATAGTCTGGGTGAAATTGTGCCCCATAACAGATGATCACGATTTTGCACTGATGAAATCATGCCCCATAGAGATCAAGTGTGATTTCATAGAAGCTATGCAAAAAATAAGATACAGATGTGAGAACCCGATTACATCACCCAAAAAATTATTACATGCAAAAAGAAGAGTGAAATCACCTAGAAGATAGTGCAGAAGCAGATAGAAGGGTTGAGACCTCCCGAATAATTAATCTCTCCTTAGTGCTCCAACACAAATCCACCAAGGAGAGCAACAACAACAAATATTCCAATGCAACAAAAAATAAATCACACTTCACAATTGCGAGTTAGCTTGCTTGTGAGAGAATATGAAGAATGTAGATAACTTAGAAAGCACTTTAAAATCACTTGAAGAAGAAAAATTATGTGAGATTGGTATTTCAAAAATCACTTGCCTGGGAAGAAGATTTCAAACTCTCCTTATATAGTGGATTTGAAAGTGGAATGGGTAGGAAAACCAAGGAGAGCCGATGCCAAACATGCCAAATTTGAGAAATTAGGGTTCCCTTAGAAGAAAACCCTAAAATGTGAAATCGTGCCCCATTAGGGTTGATCATAATTTTGCCTTATGCAAAATCACACCCCATCAAGGGCAACTATGATTTTAGATAAAGGGAGTAGAAAACAAAGAAAAAGGGGATAAAGACCTAGCCCTTGCCCTAGGTAAGCCTAGGCACTCTCCCAGGAAGACTTAGGGAATATTTCCCACTAAAATGGGTTAATTTTTCGTGTCTACAATCACATACTATAAAGGATACCATTTGAAGGAGTCACAAAATGTGATCAATAAATGTTTGGGCAATGATGGAGGTTGTGTAGGTTTGTATAATAGGATAAAAATAGGCTTAAATTTGAAAAATCCACAACAACCAAAATAATTGGCATGCATGTTATCGTAGGTAATCACCAAATGAAATCCATGGAAATGTTAGTCCATATTTCTCGTGGAATAAATAATATATGGAGTGTATATGGGTCTAGAATTTTATTCCCTCTATAATGTTAAAAAATATCACATTATTGAACAACCTATTTAATTAGTCCTACTTGTAGTAGTTCTTTGATCAACTTTTTAATTTTTAATTTTTGTCTAGAAGGATATCAATAAATATGAATGTTGGGTGGTAAATTCTCTAGGATGATTGGTATGGTATCATCAAGTCCCTAATATTTATCATATACCTAGGTATACTTATTAAGGAATATTTACAATAGTATGGATTGATTAGTTTTATTAACTTCTATGAAGTGCACTGTGAAAAGTTGAGCCATGACTCCTTTAGTTCCTTCTTGTGTAAATTTTCCATGCATTGAGAGTTTGTTGTCATCCTGTTGAGAGTGCATTATTTATATTATATTATAATTTGCATCCAAATTTCTAAAAACTTCCATAATAAAGGACCCATTGTGTGCTACTATTGAGTGCCTAAAACTATGTTACATCCTTCTAATGAAAACACAAGTATATCAACTTTTAGATGATAGTCTCCAATGGTAAGCTTGACCTTGTGATATTTGTGTTTGTAAGAAAAAGTACCTCCATTGGATACCATGATATAAAATCTATTGCATGGGTACAAGTAGTAATCTACACACTTTCCACCTTGGGATCGATAAGTTCTAGTTGTTGCCTATGTCATTGTAAATGGTTAGATTAATTTTCTTGAAATACCATTGCACCCTCATAGTTTGTGGTGTAGTCATACCTACTAGGGTATATAAATATATCTAAGGTGTGATATCATCTAGAAAATTACTTTTCATATATTTTTCATCATCTAAGGTGGCATTGGTTTCCTCAAGACTAGGAGGGGTAGTGGTTGACTAAACTCTAATAGGTATAACCTCTAACATACTTATGATCTAGACTATATTTTTCATCACAACTATAACACAAGAACTTATCTTGGTAAGCTTTTATATCCACCTCACTTACTTGTATTATGGGAAAGATTGTGTTTCCTACATTTGAAGATACTAAATATTTTAATGTTTTTTGAATTTATAGTAGCTTATATGTGTGACATGCTACCATGTTGACTTTAGCCAACCTTTCTAACCCAATAATGCTCGTCATGTTCTTTGGATTGAATATTATTACCTCTATCTATATATCTTCCTTTAATCCATTGACAAAGAATTTTTTTAAAAAATTTCTTAGTTATCCCTTCTATCAAGTTTACCATTTTTTCAAATTCCATCTAGTACTCTTGAATTGTATGATTTTATTTGAGTTTAGTCAAATATCCTATAAATCCTCAAATGCATTGATACTAAATCATAGTTTTTTTTATAGAATTTATTCCATAAAGGTGGTGTTCCCTTAGATTTATGGAATAATTTATGCCATTGTATTACTTCCTTCTCTAGAATAAAAGAGGCTATAAGTACTTTTAGTGTCTTGAGTTTGATATAGATCAAAATATTGATTTGCATGGTATATTAAACTAGTAGGATCTTCACCATCAAACTTGGGGAATTATAATTTTGTAGTACAAGCTATAGTGGGTAAGGTATGTTGTATTTCCATAATATTTTATATATTTCATGTAATTTTGTTTACTTTGTTGTAATGCTTCTCATATGTTCTAGATAGTGTTAAAGAGATTGATGGTAAACACTTGGATGTTTTGTAAATTGTGTTACATTTGATCCATCATGTTCATATTTTTATCCCACTAATAAAGAAGTCCTATTCAAAAATTTGAAATAAATCCCTAAGTTCTTGTAGCCTTTACATATTCACATACTTTTTCTGAAGAATTATCTTATGATTGCTGCCCTACAACTATTTTATAGAAACACAAGTGTCTAAAATGTTGTATGAGTGTTATATAATAAAATGATTAATCCATAAATGAAATTGTAATACACACAAATAAAACTTGACCTTTCATAGTGACTAAAAAGTAGTTGCTAGAGCTATATACCAAAATGATCATTCTTACAAGATAATGGCAATGGGATAGGTCTCAAATTTTTCCCTAGTGCTTGGTTTTTTTAAAAAATTATGCTTCATACTCGTTTTTTCTAGTGCCTAGTAAATTTCCTTTTTGATTCATGCATACCTCTAGCCCATAGTTATAACACCCTTTAGGCTGATTCGTTTCACTAAAATCATAAAATTTCTCATAGTTTAAGAGAAATTATACCAAAAAATTTCCACCTACTACTCGATGTCCTTGTAAAAAACCCTATAATCCCTAAATATTATGACTGTGAATCTATTGCTCAATTTTATAAACTCCTCCTCATCCTCTAAAAATGCACTCTTAGTATACCGAAAAATCCTTGCAAATTTTTTCTCTTTCTTTACAATTTTGTAAACTCTTAAATATTATATGAAAATACACTTTGTTTGGGTCAAGATCAACCATCTTCTAAATTGTTCTCATAGTATACCCAAAGCTCATTTGAGTTGACAAAGTAATAAAATTTATCCATTGATTTATTCCATCTAGGAGAACCACCATTTTTTCTAAAGGGGGTAGAATTATATTAAGGTATCCCTACCAATCCAAATATCATAAAAATAAGTCAACATTAAATTTGACATATATAAATTGATGTCCTTCTCACATTTAACACGAATAGTAACTATCGTAGAAGCATATGCACTTAGAACTCTAATTTTGATATTAAAATAAACTTAGGACTATAAAAAAATGCTAATTCCATAACTCTTCTTTTAAGATTCTTTTTCATAGCCACTAATATTCTAAAATACCATCTTCATAATCACTTTACTCTTATTTGTGGGATTAGCTCCACTTCTTGTTAACAATTGTGGTATTTATTTTTTGCTTTTCCAAATTGATGTCCCTTTAAATTTCTTCTTCTTTTTGTTCTTGCTTTGAGGGTATTCCTCTTATTTTTCTTATTTCCACCATTGCTTTTATCCTCATCAATCTCTTCCATTTTTCCATATTGTTCACAACGAGACTTATCATCTATATATTTATGATACTATAAGACTAATAATCTATAAACCATAAATGCATGGAGTATTTTGTAAAACACTTTATTTATTATATTTATATAAAAATCCTAAATTACCATGAATATCCTCCAGTATCCTTTCTTTATTATACTATTATTGAAACCCTAGAGTGTGAGGGATAAAATCTACACTAATTGAGAAAAATAAACATGATTACGTGGATTAAACTTGATCTATTTTACCTTATTTATTTTAAAATTTGCATCAACATATTTATTTGAATCTTTAAATTATCCTAAGATTGAGCTTGTACATGATAATTTATCATCCCTTGCATCACTTTTAATTTATCCTAATGGTTTACTTGAGTGAACCATGATGATGTTTGCTATATGATTATGTAGAGGGAATTTGTTTACCAATATTTTACAAGTGGAAAATCATTGATCTAATATAGTTTCTACCACAATATGATATATTTGGTTCATCTTGTGGTTTATCTCAAGACCAATAATTGTCATTTCTTTTTTGTTCCCTTTCTTTTTGCAATCTCTTACCAAGTTTCTAGTTCTATAACATTTATGGCATGGAAATATAAAAATTTTATAATCTACTTGTGATCCCATTATCTTGAATCATATTTATTCTTAATGGATTTTAGAAAATATTTTTGAACACCCATGGAAACATATATACAAGTACATGAAATATACTTACGCTTCTTACTAGTTGGTCCATTTTGGATGAACTCTCATAGAGTATTACCAATATTTTCTAAACCTCCTTATTGATAAGTTGATATGGAAGTCCAAAATTTTTAATCCAACTAGAATATTTTTAATTGTTTCTATCTCCAATAAAAATTTCATGACCCACCCTTTGGTAGACTTTTATTTTGATGGATTTATGTTGTTATATGACTTAAGGATGAAATGAAGGACTATTTCAGTTTTAATATTCAATACTTGTTATTATTGAAAATGTGAGATGTAAATCTTAATGTGGGATGTAGGATAATTCCATATTTGGTTATGTGAAAAACCTACATTTTAAATATGAATATGATGCTGCTAATGAGGTGCACTTTTGCGAGAACAAATCTCTTCATGGTGGTAGAAAGAAATGGTCACCGAGAAAATATTACCTTAGGGAAATGATGTGATGGGTAAATTGACTGGATATTTGAGGAGGCAACATGGATGAATGCCCTCTCTCATGAAGATGCATATCATAAATTGCATAAGAAAATATATATTAAGTTAGATAGATTTCTTCTTATATCATATTTCTTCCTTATGAAAGAGTTCATTTGAAATGACATTAGTACTAGTAAGGAGTGCTAATATTTAATTTATTAAAGTTGATAAATTGCAATAAGTGTTTTGGAAAGATGTTTGTGATTTTTAAAGATAGAAGAAATGAAATGCTTTTATTTAAATTCTGTTATGTAAAAAGAAAAGGGAACATAATGTATTTACGTAGATTTTGAAAATGACACTAAAAAGGGTATCCAACGAACCTATGAGTGGAGATACATCTTAGAGTAATAGTTATAACTCCAATTGGAAGGGAAATTCAGTTGAAATTAAAAAAAGAAAATATATGTTTGGAGTATATGGTTCGTTTGATCTGGTGGTTGGAGGACGTGTTCGTTGATGATAGAAGAGTGGTAAGTGAATGAGGATTTGTGAAGAGAGATAATGGAAGAAGAAGAAAGGATTAGAAGGAGGAAAATGATAGCAGGCTATAGCAAAAGAGAGGAGGTTGAACGGTGGAGGTCGACATTGAAGAAAATCTCGGTGAGGTTGCAGGAGTAACTAGGTTACTTTGGGAAATATTTTATTTACCTTATGGTGTCATTTTATTGCATTGTTGTGTTTATTTGTCAAAAAAATGAATGGTTTGGGTAGAATTAGACTAGTGTGAGCTGAAAACCATATTGCATTGTTGTGTTTATTTGTCAAACGAATGAATGGTTTGGGTAGAATTAGACCAACATGAGCTGAAAACCATATTGCATTGTTGTGTTTATTTATCAAACAAATGAATGGTTTGGGTAGAATTAGACCAACGTGAGCTGAAAACCATATTGCATTGCTGTATTTATTTGTCAAATGAATGAATGGTTTGGGTAGAATTAGACCAGTGTGAGATGAAAAACATATTGCATTGTTGTTTTTATTTTTCAAATGAATGAACGATTTGGGTAGAAGTAGACCAACATGAAACTAAAAATGATGTTAAAATGTTGTGTTCTTTTTCAAATGAATGAACGGGTTGGGGTAGAAGTAGACCAGTGTGGGTTGGAACAATGTGTGATATTGTTGTGTCCTTTGTCAAATGAATGAATGGTTTGGGTAGAAGGGGACTAGCGTGAGTTGAAGCATTATGTTATATTGTGGTGTTTCCCTATCAAATGAATGAATGGGTTGTGTTCTACGTATTGTTTTATTGGTTTTAGTTTATTTGTACTTTGAATGATGGATGGCCCAAGATGGAACTTATACCTTGAATAAATGGAAAACAACTACCCAATTTAATCTGATGATAGTTGTGAACCCTTAGATGTATAGAATGCACCATAGTGAGTTAAGGACCATCTACATTAGGTGGTTGTGATCCGACTATAAATGGTGACATGTGTGAGTTAACTGTGAGTGTAGAAGCTATAGAATTATTGATTTTATATAGAATATTATTCTATAATAAATTGAGCATGTTATTTTTATGTTTCATGTGATGTTAAGATAAATGACTTTTCATTCCTAGAAAAATGAAACTAATAGCTATAATGTTCTTTACTGATTTTGGAATGTTGAAAAATAACATAATACATTCATACGAAAGGATATTAGATGAAGTGGGATTATCCTGTATGGTGGTTGTATTTATACCATGGATTATGGTTGCTAAAACCAATGTTTTAAATCCGTCTCTAATCCCCAAGATAAGGCAATATTTCTCGATGATTGGCATCAATCTGCTAAAGAGGAAGGACATTTTCTAGTGAGCTGGTCCAATGGAGAGATATTAAAGGATGGTTATGTTCACATGGGGTTAAGAATACAAAATCAATTATGAATGAATCTTGCTGGAATGCGTAGATTTAGATATGCGCCACAATTGTGGAATCCCATGTCCCTTTGTAAGATAAGAAATGTAATGGATATCTTGTCAAAACTGGTAGCTATGTAAATTTTGAGATGAACTTCTCTTTAGTGGAGTTTTGACCCCTAATAAGTGATAGGATTGGTTTAGTTAATGACCAACATTCTGGAGCTATGTTTGATTCGTAATCTATAGTAATATCGTGGTAGCGAAGGTAGCCTATCACTATTTTAATGAAGTGTTGCTTGGTTAAAAGTAAATATATGCTTGTTTCATCGTTTATGCTCTTTTAGATCATTGAATGGTTCTTGGGTTATCTTTTATGGATGAACTAATTAGTTTCTTTTAGTTGAAATCCTTGTCTTTGCTAAAAGGAAATTGAAACTTAAATTAAGTTAATGGGTCTTTTGAATTTGTGATGTGGGGACCCATATGTTCACAAGGAAGCATGCTAAGGAAACATACCTTAATTAGAGCTTGGTCTATTTTGTTGAGACATAAATCTATTGTAGTCCTCTTAGATAAAACCAATGTGGATAGACTAATGGTTTTCTTTAGTGAATATGTTTTAGATCCTCATGAGATTATTAGAGGTTGTGGATAGAACCACCCTTGGGATAGATAAATTATATATGAGGAAAAAGTAGAGTTCATGGACAAATGGACTAACTCTTAGAATGACGTAAGAGTTAGAAATACTCTCAATGCACTAAGTGCTCTCACGCTAAAATATCTACGTGGAGAGTAGGGATTAGTCACTTCTTTTCAATAGAATGAAAAGAGATGCAAGCTATCTCATGTGGCCGATGAGGGTAATAGCTTGAGAGGGTGTAACACCTAGTACTCTCACATTAAAATAATTATGTGAAGTAGATATTGGTGTATTGAACATAATTATTCTAAGTATGGAAAAATAGATAAATAAATAAAAAAAATGAGGGGTTTAGAAGAGAGAGAATAGGTGGTTGTCACATCTGGTATCAAAGCATGGTTCATAGTGGGATAGGTTCACTAAGTAAAACTATTTTGTTATGTAATAGAAAATATACTTGGGAAGAAGTGGAATCTTGCCAATAGAATACCTGTTAGAATTAAATCAGCTTGAATGGCTTGAGATGATTAGGAAAATGATTAGTAGTGGGAGGAGAAATTTGAAGGACTAGTTGCTAATGAACTCCTATTGACTATTTTATGTGTGGCTAGGGACAATGCCATTGAAGAGAAGAAGAGGAAGTGTTGTCATCGACAAGGTAGACATGCTAGATAAATGTAGATAATAGAACTTTGGATGTGGAATCAGATAACCCTAATAATAAAAGAGAAGATCATGTGTCAGCATTAATACAATTTCCCTCCTTTAGGGTTTGGGGATGCAGAGGGAAATTGTGTTCAAAATTTAGGGTTTTATTTTTCCTTGTCAGTTTGGTTTTAGGAATACATGGTTTTGTATATATACTCAATGAATATATATCCATTGCATGTGTTTGCATAAATTGAGCAATGGTGTACTTGAATGTTGAATGTGCACCCCTTCTATTTTCAAGTTGTATTTTTGAGTTCTATTGACCTATTTTGGTCATGCATCAACATTAATACAATTTCCCTCCTTTAGGGTTTGGGAATGCAGAGGGAAATTATGTTTAAAATTTAGGGTTTTATTTTTCCTTGTCAGTTTGGTTTTAGGAATACATGGTTTTGTTCATGGTCTACCTTATTATGGTTTTGTCCATCACAATATAGGGAACTTGAGTTGTACTAATATGAATACATTGAGTTGAAATGATATGAATACTTTCCATTGACCAGTACTCTACAATGCTCTTAGGAACATTTCCCCCTACCTCCATCCAAAATTTACAATGCAAGTTATTTATAACGAGTCTTCCACCTCTAGTTCTTCACCATATTGTAGCAGGGCCACCTTTATTTATAATAACAATTGAACTGAACAATGATTTTTAATGGGCTTGACCGTAATATGGATTAAATTTGTATTGATTATATGGGAAAGGACCAGTATTAAATAAGCTTACTGGTTTATTAAATTTCCTAGGTAGGCTACAACCCCAACTCCTAACACCACATTTTAGCATGGGCAACGTGGAAGGCATTACCATTCAACCCGGTTATCATGTAGTCAATCACATGGTGCATGTAATTAATTAAATGTAAGAGTGAATCCATTTGTCTTGACTACTATGCATGACTACAAACATCATACTTCTTGTATATGCTTTTATGATTTTAGAATTCTTACATATAACTGAGCCAATAGGGTCCTATTTACACATACACATGCACAAAATTTCCTCCTCCTCCTTGGTAGAGAACAGTTCTAACACAAGACAGGAAACCAGAATGACAAGAGCCCAAAATTTCTTATTCAATACTTCGAAAGAATTTTACAAGAATATACAGCAATCTGCCGTTTGCCAACCCCCTCTCATTACAATCCATGGGTTTTTATCGAGGTCTCGATCCTCTGTGTTTTCAAACTTCCCACGATCTACAATTGCCACCTGGAACAATACTGGAAAGTTGCATTGATGAGACTCTAGGTGAGGTGCGTGACTGGCTGCCATACCCAATGGAATCTTCTTCTCGATCTACTGCTTGTTGTTAGTTGCTATAAATGCGTCTCTAGATATCCTACGTGAGTGGCCAACATGCTTGTTGAAATCCTCCTTTGAAACTACTGCTTCATTGCCGCTAACTTGTCGTGCATGAAGGGACGCCTTTATGAAAGCTTGGAGTGCGTGTTTTTTTGTTTGGTCACGATATCGTGACATGTCGCGATATCACGACAATTTCCTTTCTGCGCTTTCTCGCTTCCACTTCGGTCGTGATATCATGACATGTCATGATATCGTGACATTCCTTCCTTCTTGCCTTCTTGCCTCTGCTTCGGTCACGATATCGTGACATGTCACGATATCGTGACATTTTTCTATTGCGTCGTCGTTCTTCAGTTTCGGTCGCGAAATCGTGACATGTCACGATTTCGTGACCTTCCGTCCTCCGCGCCTTTGCCCCCTGCGTTGGTCGCGAAATCGTGACATGTCATGATTTCGCGACCTTTGGTCTTCCGCGCCTTTGCTTCCCTACGATGGTCATGATTTTGTGACCTTGTGTCTTCTGCGCCTTGCCTTCCCTGCTTCGGTTGCGAAATTGTGACATGTCACGATTTCGTGACCTTGTGTCTTTTGCACCTTTGCTTCCCTGTGATGGTCGTGATTTCACGACATGTCACAAAATTGTGACATGTCACGATTTCATGACCTTGTGTCTTCCGGCCTTGCTTCCCTACCTTGGGTCGCGATTTCGTGACATGTCGCGAAATCGCGACATTTTGTCCGTTGCTCCCCTATCTTCTGTTTTGGTCACGATATCGTGACACTTTTTGTGTCACGATATCATGACACATATTTTTCTTTGCAACACTTAGAAAACAAAATAACACACAAAAAAAATTTGGTTGATGCTCGATTGCTTTGCTGCCCTCGGATGCTCCTGCATCAGACACCCGGGGTGGATCGAGAAGTGATCCTCACTTCTGATCTTTGGGAGGAAGACCCAGGCGGTCAACCTCTATTTTTGACACCCAAGTTGCATCTTCTACTAGTCTACCCTTCCACTTGATCAAATATTTAGAATACTGTTTGTTCCTTGTGCTTCTGCCTTCATGAGTATCTAATATTTCCTCGATCTTGTCTGTGGTTGGGTTAGACGTTGGAATGCTCCATAATTCTGTGCTTGGTGCCTCTGTACTATCTCCTTCATGGTATTCCACTAAATTTGATATGTTAAAAATAGGTGAAATGTCAAGCCCACTTGGCAATTCCACTTCATATGCATTGCTTGAATCCCGTTTTTCCAGTATTCTACATGGCCCAAACTTCTTCATCTTCAACTTGTTATAAGTTTTGGCTGGAAATATTTCTTTTCTGAGATGGACCATGACTTCATCTCCCACTTCGAACTCTTTGAACCACCGCTTTTGGTCTGCTCTTGCTTTATACTGAGTATTCATTTTTGTAATTTGTTTCTTCACTTCTTCATGCAGGATTTTCATCTGTTTTGCAAATTCCTCAGCCTCTGCACTGCACTTTTCTCCTTTATCTAATTTCCTCAGCTCAGAAAAATTTCTTGGATTGTTTCCATATATTATTTGGAATGGAGATTTGTTTGTACTCTTGTTGACAAAATTGTTGTATGCAAATTCTGCCTGTGGAAAAACCAAATCCCATCCCTTGGGTTTATCTGCTATCAAGCATCTTAATAAATTACCCAGACTTCTATTTACCACCTCTGTCTATCCATCAGTTTGTGGGTGGTATGCAGAACTGAACTTCAGATCTGTCTTCAGCTTCTTCCACAATGTTCTCCAAAAATACCCAACAAACTTTGTATCTCTGTCAAAAACTATGCTTTTTGGTAGACCGTGAAGTCGTACCACTTCTTTGAAAAATAACCCTGCAATGTGAACCGCATCACTTGTTTTATGGTAGGGAATAAAATGTGCCATCTTGGAGAATCTGTCAACCACCACAAATACGGAGTCATTTCCCCTCTGTGTTCTCGGCAACCCAAGAATAAAATCCATGCTGATGTCCTCCCATGGCCTCTCAGGTATAGGTAACGGCTGGTATAATCCTGTGTTTTGCCTCATGCCTTTTGCCATCTGGCATATTCTACAACTTTGCACAAACCTTTTCACATCTTGCTGAAGTTGCGGCCAGTAGTAATTTTCATTCACCAGGGCAATGGTCTTATCCCGACCAAAATGTCTAGCCAGTCCCCCGTTGTGCTTTTCCTTGATTAAGTTCTCCCGCATGGAACTCCTTGGAATGCATAATTTACTTCCCCTGAACAACATTCCATCTTGGATTAGAAAATCCAACCATTTTGTCCTATCCACAGTAACAGGTGCCAAGCAAGCCGTCCAGGCTTCTGCAAAATTAGGATCTTCAGGATAAAGACCCTTCAGTTCTTCGAATCCTACCACTTCCACTGTCATTTCAATCAGTAGATTCTACCTTCTACTTAAGGCATCTGCAACTCTGTTTGATTTTCCACTTCTGTGCTTCAACACAAAGGTATAGCTTTGGAGGAACTCAACCCACTTCAAGTGCCTTTGATTCAGTTTTGTTTGGTTGTTAATGTATTGTAATGCCTGATGATCAGTGAATAGAACAAACTCTTTTGGCAACAAATAATGCCTCCACTTCTTTAGAGCCTGAACTATAGCATAAAATTCCTGGTCATAAACTGAATACTTTTTTCGAGCATCATTGAGCTTCTCACTAAAATAAGCAACAGGTCTGCCTTCCTGACTCAGTACAGCCCCTATTGCACTGCCACTGGCATCACAGTCTACCGAAATACTTTGTTAAAGTCTGGAAGTGCCAAAATAGGCTATTATGTGACCTTTTTCTTTAATGCATCAAAGCTCCTTTCAGCCCCTAAGGTCCACTTGAATTCTTTCTTATCCCCTCTCATTGTTTCTGTGAGGGGTGCACAAATGTTGCTGAAATTTCTAATGAATTTTTTGTAAAAGCTGGCTAGACCATGAAATGATCTTACCTCTGTTGTGCTTCTCGGGGTAGGCCATTCGATGATAGCTCTCACCTTTTCTGGGTCCATTTTTAGACCCTCTGCTGAGATGACAAATCCCAGGTACACTAACTCCTTTACAAAATTACATTTTTTTAGATTAATTAATAGCTGTTCTTCCCGCAGCTTCTCAAAAACCCTTCTGATGTGCATCAGGTGCTCCTCCAGGGTTCTGCTGAATATTAATATATCATCTAAATAAAAAATGACAAATTTTCCTAAAAACTCTTTTAGTACCTCATTCATCAGCCGCATGAAGGTACTTGGTGCATTGGACAGCCCAAATGGCATGACCAACCATTCATACAAACCCTCTCTGGTCTTGAAGGCTGTCTTCCACTCATCTCCTTCTCTGACATGGATCTGATGGTAACCACTCTTGAGGTCAATCTTGGTGAAGTACTTGGCTCCACTCAAACAGTCCATTATGTCATCCATTCTTGGCAATGGAAATCTATATTTTATTATGATCTTGTTGATGGCTCGAGAGTCTATACACATTCTCCACTCTCCATATTTCTTTGGCGCTAGCACTGCAGGTACTATGCATGGACTTAAGCTCTCCCGAATCAGCCCCTTCTCCAGCAACTCCTGGACCTGCCTGTTTAGTTCTTCAGTTTCTACAGGCGTCATTCTATGTGCAGCTTTATTGGGCAAGCTTGATCCTGGCACCAAATCGATATGGTGGTCGATCTTCCTTACTGGGGGTAAACCCTCAGGCACATTATCAGATATAATATCTGGAAATTCCTCCAACAGATCTAGGATTTCTGTTGGGGTATTTTTGCATTCTATATCTCTGACTCTAGGAACCAATGCATAACACATATGTTTATGTTTTAAATCATCTAAAAATTTTCTCCCATCGACCAAGCAAATTTTGGCACTGCCACATACCTTTTCTTCCACCTCCTTCAGTGGTTTCAGCTTATGACGCATTCCATTCTTGGTCACGAAATAGGTGTTGGCACGGCCATCATGAACCACACACCTGTCAAACTGCCATGGCCTTCCCAACAGCAAATGGCATGCATCCATGGGCGAGAATGTCGCACGAGGACCTCATCACGGTAATTCCCAATACTAAATTTTACCGAGCACTTGTTCATTGACCAAAACCTTATGGTCTTTCTGCAACCATGTGATCCGATATGGATGCGGGTGTCTCTTCCTCTCCAGTTGTAGCTTTGTAACCATTCCCTCTGAAACTAGGTTATCCGTGCTACCGTTGTCAATAATAATATTGCAAATCTTACCCGCGCATTTACACCTTGTGCGGAATAAGCTTTTCCTCTGATCTGTGGCCCCCTCTTCATTCAGTAGGACTCTCCTTGCAATCATTACTTCTCCTCTCTCAGCTTCTTTAGAATGCTCAGATCCAGCATCTTCATCAGCGACTGCGACTCTGGCATTTCCTTTCGGCCTCCGATTATTCCTTTCTCGTTGTTGTGGGCACTCATATTGGTGATGTCCCTCTTCCCCACACTGGAAGCAAGTCCCACGAAATCTTCCTCTTCCCTGGCCACGTCTAGCTCTGCCCCTTCCTCCTCGGTAATCATTATTCTGATTACGGGGGCGATAGGTATTTTCTCTCCTTTGTTCCTGATTGCTGCTACCTTCTCCATTCTTCTGAGAATCTTCATTCCTCCTTCCACTGGTCCTTCCGCCGGTCCTTCCGCCATGACCTCTCCCTCTTTGCTTGTTCTCAAACCTCCTATTGAGCTTTTCTTCAACCTTTAAGGCAAATTGGTAAGCGTCCTCTATGGTGGTCATCCGGACCAGACTTAATTCTTCCTGAATACTTGCTCGTAACCCATTAATGTAACGGGCTACCTTCTCCTTGTTGGCCTCTGAGTGACCTGTTCTGATCATAATTTTATGAAACTCCTCTGTGTATTCCTTTACAGACTTACTTGCTTGCCTCAGCCCTTGCATTTTCTTTAGCAGGTCTAACTCATAATCACCAGGGATGAACTACCTCTTCAGCTTTTTTGCCATCCATTCCCATTTTGTTATTCTCTCTTTTCCTCTCTTATTTTGCTCCAGCTGCACTCCCTTCCACCAAATGCTGGCATGACCTTTCAGTTTGGTCTTTGCGAATCTGACCCTATCAGGATCCTCAACCTCCTCGTACTCAAAGTACTCTTCTAGGTCGTTGATCCAGTTGATCAATTCCTCTGGATCAAGGTTCCCAAAATATGTGGAAACCTCCATCTTCGACCTCTTCCCAATCTGGGATATGGCTTTGTATAGTCTGGCCTGAGCAGGATCCACTGCTTCTTCTTCTTCCTCAGGCTGGTCTTCTTCTTCGTCATCTTCCTCTTCACTACCTTCATCTCTTCTTGGTTCCAATATTCTATGCATTTCTTCTTGCAGGGCTTGCATTTGCCACTGCAAAGCTCGGACATCTTCCGCTGCTGCCATGCCTCTCCCACCAATAGGGTTTCTTCTTGGAGGCATTCTGTTCACCCAATCACAAGCCCTTCCATAGATCCTGGTGTAACTACCTCACGTCCGACGATCTGTTACACACTCAGGAACTTATGGCTCTGATACCACTTGGTAGAGAACAGTTCTAACACAAGACAGGAAACCAGAATGACAAGAGCCCAAAATTTCTTATTCAATACTTTAGAAGAATTTTACAAGAATATACAACCATCTATCGTTTGCCAACCCCCTCTCATTACAATCCATGGGTTTTTATCAAGGTCTCGATCCTCTATGTTTTCAAACTTCCCACGATCTACAATTGCCACTTGGAACAATACTGGAAAGTTGCATTGATGAGACTCTAGGTGAGGTGCATGACTGGCTGCCATACCCAATGGAATCTTCTTCTCGATCTGTTGCTTGCTGTTAGTTGCTATAAACGCGTCTCTAGATATCCTGCGTGAGTGGCCAACATGCCTGTTGAAATCCTCCTTTGAAACTGCTGCTTCACTACCGCTAACTTGCCGCGCATGAAGGGACGCCTTTATGAAAGCTTGGAGTGCGTGTTTTTTGTTTGGTCGCGATATCGTGACATGTTGCAATATTGCGACATGTCGTGATATCGTGACAATTTCATTTGTACGCTTTCTCGCTTCCACTTCGGTCGCGATATCATGACATTCCTCCCTTCTTGCCTTCTTGCCTCCGCTTTGATCGCGATATCGTGACATGTCACGATATCGCGACGTTTCTCTATTGCGTCGTCGTTCTTCAGTTTTGGTCACGAAATCGTGACATGTCACGATTTCGTGACCTTCCATCCTCTGCGCCTTTGCCCCCTACGTTGGTCATGAAATCGTGACCTGTCATGATTTCATGACCTTTGGTCTTCCGCGCCTTTGCTTCCCTGCGATGGTCGCGATTTCGTGACCTTGTGTCTTTCGCGCCTTGCCTTCCCTACTTCGATCGCAAAATCGTGACATGTCACGATTTCAAGACCTTGTGTCTTCTGCACCTTTGCTTCCCTACGATGGTCGTGATTTTGTGACCTTGTGTCTTTCGGCCTTGCTTCCCTGCCTTGGGTCGCGATTTCGTGACATGTCACGAAATCGTGACATGTCGCGAAATCGTGACATTCTGTCCGCTGCTCCCCTATCTTCTGTTTTGGTCGCGATATCGCGACACATATTTTTCTTTGCAACACTTAGAAAACAAAATAACACACAAAAAAAATTTGGTTGATGCTCGATTGCTTTGCTGCCCTCGGATGCTCCTGCATCACTCCTCCCTATATTCTTACCATAATTTTATGCATGCACTCACATTGTAGCTCTAGATTGATATGAGTCCCATTGAAATGGTAATGAAAAATTACAAAACAATCAAATACAATCTTGAGAGCCAAGTGGACCAAGCAATGTCTCCCAACTCCTTGGAATTCCATGTTCCTCGTGGAGATAATGATGATGATGGCCCCTTATTTGACTTGGATCTTACAGTACCTCCATTCTTTGATGGGAAAGATAACAACCCATGCACAGACGAGGAGTGTGCAGAGGAATAATTTTAGTTCAACTTTTCTATCTCTAGTTCCAACCATTAGTTCTAACCAGTCCAACCCAAGTCAATCCATTTCTCTTATAGATAATTTGTTCTACCAAGGCCAATTGCTTCCCCTTCATGAAAATCCTGACATGGCCTCAAAGCTTGTGTTGGGTGATGAAATTTATGTTCTTCTTCACTTTATAAGAAACACCTTTAATTTTTATTGAAATTTATGTTCTATCAACTAACACAAACCTATAATTTTAGGCCTTGAGATCACTTCAATATGAAATCTAAATAATTGATCAATTAAACAATTTGGAAGTTTCTTATTTTTTATCATATTAACGATTATCTTTAATTTGTGATAATATTTTCTTGATAAACATATGTTCTTATTATATCTTCTCCATATCTTGTATTCCCATTCTTCTTATCACTTGTGAAACTTCATGAAAATAAAGATCATTTATTTTTCTTACTTCATGAATAGATCTTTTGCTCATACAACAAGTGTAACACAACTTGACTCCTCCATAGATATTCTAGGGTATCCTCATACACAAAAATACTTGATAATGAGGTTTTAAAATAAACTAGTATATACCTTAAATAGTTTATATGTCATGATTGTTATCAAATATCTCTATTTTTATAGTTTTTAGCTATCAATATCTCTATTTTTATAGTTTTTAACCATTGGAGCTTGCATTAGACTAGTGTTCAATATGGTTTTTATTTCCTCCTCCTCTTGAAGGTTGGTGTCTTCTTGGATATATAAATATAATTTTATTCTATTTCTTGAGCATTATTTTGTGCAATAATAACTTCTTCACTTTATAAGAAACACCTTTAATTTTTATTGAAATTTATGTTCTATCAACTAACACAAACCTATAATTTTAGGCCTTGAGATCACTTCAATATGAAATCTGAATAATTTATCAATTAAACAATTTGGGAGTTTCTTATTTTTTATCATATTAACGATTATCTTTAATTTGTGATAATATTTTCTTGATAAACATATATTCTTATTATATCTTCTCCATATCTTGTATTCCCATTCTTCTTATCACTTGTGAAACTTCATGAAAATAAAGATCATTTATTTTTCTTACTTCATGAATAGATCTTTTGCTTATACAACAAGTGTAACACAACTTGACTCCTCCATAGATATTCTAGGGTATCCTCATACACAAAAATACTTGATCATGAGGTTTTAAAATAAGCTAGTATATACCTTAAATAGTTTAAATGTCATGATTGTTATCCAATATCTCTATTTTTATAGTTTTTAATATTCAATATTCCTATTTTTATTGTTTTTAACCATTGGAGCTTGCATTAGACTAGTGTTCAATATGGTTTTTATTTCCTCCTCCTCTTGAAGGTTGGTGTCTTCTTGGATATATAAATATAGTTTTATTATATTTCTTGAGCATTATTTTGTGCAATAATAACTTCTTCACTTTATAAGAAACACCTTTAATTTTTATTGAAATTTATGTTCTATCAACTAACACAAACCTATAATTTTAGGCCTTGAGATCACTAAAATATGAAAATTGAATAATTGATCAATTAAAAAATTTGGGAGTTTCTTATTTTTTATCATATTAATGATTATCTTTAATTTGTGATAATATTTTCTTGATAAACATATGTTCTTATTATATCTTCTCCATATCTTGTATTCCCATTCTTCTTATCACTTGTGAAACTTCATGAAAATAAAGATCATTTGTTTTTATTACTTCATGAATAGATATTTTACTCATACGACAAGTGTAACACAACATGACTCCTCCATAGATATTCTAGGGTATCCTCATACACAAAAATACTTGATCATGAGGTTTTAAAATAAGCTAGTTTATACCTTAAATAGTTTGTATGTCATGATTGTTATCCAATATCTCTATTTTTATAGTTTTTAACTATGCCACATACTCTTTATAAAAATGATTTAGGTGTATTTAATATTTATTTAATTCACACATTTAAATATGCCTTTTTAAATTTTCATGAATTCATTTATGCATAATCTTTCAAAGCAATCAAAATTCCTTGCTAAACATTTCATGTATTGGCTTAAGTGATTTAATTATTTTTGCATTGTAGGAATATCTTTGAGTTTCTTTTCATTATCTATTTCTTCTCTTGGCATGAATGGAATAATATTTTCTTTACCATCTTCTTCCTTATTTAGGCCTATATATTCTAACACATGTTTAGGCCATCTCCATGGTAATGGCATAAGACACATTTATGTTCTTGAAGGCTTCTTTTTAGTAGTTGGTCTTGTTCCTGATCTTGGTAATGATAAATCAACTAACTCTATGACTCTTATGTCATATTCTTCTAATTATTGTTTTTTGGTTTCTTCTAAGATGAATCCTTTTGGATCTGTAATAAACCTTTCTGGTAAAGGTCTAAGTTTTACATTTAATATTTTATTGTTTGCTTTTGCATGATCTATCGATTTGGCCTTACTTTCATTGAAACTTTTTCACAACAATGTTATCATAGATCTCTTCAGGCCTATTGGTTTTTTCTCCAAAGATTGACACATATGACCCTAAAGGTATGTCATCTATATCTATGTCCATGTGTGCATGTTGGACTATGTATGTGTTGTTTGATGAAGAAGTAATCTTCATTTGTGGTGCTTTGAAACTTTTTGTAGTTGAAAGCATTGATGTAACAACAACTAATGCTAATGGAGATAAATTTAACCATGGCTCTTTCTTTTATTCTGAAACCAATTCTTTTCTTTCAACTGACTCTTCTAGTTTTTGTTTAGCTAAGGATTCTTCCTTTTGTTTTGCAGTAGCTTCTTCTACTTTTTGTCTTAGAAGAGTCAGTTGAAAGAAAAGAATTGGTTTCAGAACAAACATGTATGAGTATTAGGTAACTGAGTTGGACATAAACTAAACATTTTTTCAACTACATTGCAACTTTTTTTAAAAATTTTATAATTGGTTAAATGGAATTGAAATGGTCCCCACCTGTATTACATCATCACCATATAGTGGTATTACAACAACTTGGTTGCTATTATGCATGTATTTCTTGGCAAGATTCAAACCTGGATCTCCTTGAAAGTTGAGGAATTGAACCTGGGTGTTGCTTTTGTTGTCATTTAACATGTTTATTTGTAATTATTTCCTCCTGATGAATATGTAGTGTTTGCTAATATTTCATATTGAGTTAGAGTCTAGAGAGAGTACATAAGGCTGGTACATATCTCTTCTAATTTGCTAATATTTCATATTGAGTCAGAGTCTAGAGAGAGTACATAAGGCAATATGAAAAAAAAGACCAAGAAAGACACCATGGGTAGTTGAGGCTATCACAATAAATCAAGAGTCAGTGATAGATGCCTTGCACGCTAGTAAGTACTTGAAATTTGATAGTGTTGTTCAATAGTGGTTGACCTAGGATATTTTAGAATTGATCTTGGTTGTTGTCAACTATGGTGTATTGTAGCAACTAGTGGAAGATACCAACTACGAAGTTCCATGAATGAGGAAGATAAGGAGGTGACCCATAACATACATGAATCCAATGGTGAGAATACTCAAAATGAGGCTAATAATACTTTAGCTAATGAAGAAGGTACGTAGACCGCACAAGATATTTTCTCATGATGTTGGGTTACTTGTTGTTGTCATACTATATGGCATAATGATGTTTGGATGGTATCAACATTATAGGTGTTGATGCCAGGTCATCACACACTTCAAACATTGAATATCATAGAAAGAGAGGTCCAATAAGATGTGCAACAGAGTCAAGTAGCACTGATAAGGTGGAGATCATTTGCAATATAAATAGAAAGCCCATAGAAAAAATTCTATTAAGTTTACATCTTACTTGGGGGTGATTGTGAGGGAGATTGTCCCTATCACCCATAAAAACTAGAGAGCAGTCCTAGTGGAAGTTAAAAACTAGTTATGGACACTCATTATGGTAACTTTCTAGCCAATGGAGTTCATAGTATCCATTTTTGAATACTTATATAAATGTTGCATCTAATAAGATATTGGTTTGATGCAACAAAAATATATCATTTTAGAAAAAATGAAGAAATGGGTATTTGCAACCATAGAAAAGCAATGGTGCGAACATAAGCATTGAATTACGAAAAACCACTATGATAAGTATGATAATGATGAAGATAGAATTTCTAATCCCCCACCTCATGTATCATAAAAATATTGGGAAGCCTTTGTGAATGGCAGGAGTAGTGTTGACTTTAAGGCAAGTACCAACCAATATGCTATGGTAGTTCATATCATTATTATATTCATGTGAATTTTACTGATATTGCTCTCCCTAATGATTTATATATTGGTTTCTTCATTTTTTTGTAGATGATGAAGCAAAGAAACAAATAAAATAGATCTCACAAATCCGTCATGCACACTTGTAGTCAAACAGGATATGCTCAACTAGAGCATGAAATGGTATTCTATCATACTCATCCATTATATGTGACAAACATAGCTCTATTGTTTTGTCGTATGACTTATCCCTATATCTCTCCAACTATATATCTTGTAGAGGAAGAGCCAACCAAATGTAGAAACTCCACTACCAAGGGTAACTATGTGGATGGCAACTCATACAAATAAGGATGGGGCTCCTATTTCACCAAAAGTTATGGAGACAATCGTAAGTGACATTACCTTGTAAATAGCAATACATTAAACTTCAAACCATTGTTATATCTATTATTTTTTAACATATCACCAATTAACTATGCATGTAATGTTTCCAACAAAATTGGATGATGAAATATCATCTCTGAGCTATGTATATAATTCCATAGGCATCATCACTACATGCTACCCCTACAATTGGACACAACATTGGTGGTGGTGATCAAGGTACATACAAATTCTCAATACCTTCTAGGCCAAAGTATCAATGGTATGACTATTATTTCAAATATAAAATGATTGAATTAGTTTGTATTGTACATTATGTAGTGAATTTATCTAGGCTATTGATTTTCCATGTAGGGACTGAAAATGATATCAATCACTCAAATTGAGAGAAGGGAATGCTACTTGACTTAGATCCATCAGGATAACATAGTGGTCGAAGGCACAATGATCAGTACTAACCCTAATATGGCCATAATGAAGGATGTTGTGAGCTCTTTCATTTTCTAGCCTATATCATACATCATTTACAAATAATGGGCAACCAAGCTAGGAGTGAGGCAAGTAGGTATCCTGAGCATGAGGTTGACCACTTATATACAAGAAGGTAATTTGGTTAAAAAATATAAAAGAGATAATGCAAGTGATGTTAGGGCATATGATTAAGAGTCTAATAATACATGCATGTTGTAATGTATCCTTAACATCAATACTTAATTTGCATAGATGGATATTTAAGTATCTGACAGAACTCTTAGGGTACCCTCTCACCTCATATTTGATGGTTGGGGTGGATAGGGATGTTTAGATATCTACCCATTATATGGAGGGCTCAAGTTGTCCATTCACCTATATCTGTAAATAAGAATTGCACTTGAAATAAAAATTTTCCATTTACATATATAATCATAACTAATCATAATCATAATATTTTCCAAATCCTTCATTCTATTGAGTTTTAGGGTAATCAAGTTAAATGCTTATTGGATTCTTTTGATTGATGTCTATCAACTCTTCAATTTTTGAATGGTATCAAGAAAAATGGAAAAGGATATGCATTTATGTGGCCCTATTTTCAACTAACTGGAAGGGTTTTTGTGAATAAATAGTTTTTTAAAATATTTTTAAACTTGATTCAATAGTATTCAGTTTTAGAAATTTATATGGAAAAGATTACAGTTTATGTGCTTAACCTTGTTTGGAAATAAGACTATCAAATTATACCAAGTTTTATATTCCTTGAATGCTTCTAGGTTGATAGAGTTATAGTCTTATTATTTAACAATAAAGTTTGCAACCTATTTTTAGCCATACTTCTAATTCACTCTATCCAATGTGTGCAAGGTATTAAGCCTACATGAGACATTGGCTTCATATAGTAGTGTCCACTATGTAGGGACACTAGTACCATTTGTTTTGAAGCCATCAAAAGCAGCCAAGGCCAAGTCCAAAAAGGAACATTAACATGTAACTACAACTTATTTGGTTTAAATTTGAAGCAACATCACTTACTTTGGTGTTGAGATCTATGGTTTACCAAAATAATCCAAGATCAAGAAAGAATTAATATGATTAAATATTTTTGCAATACCTATACCATTAGTTCATTATGTTTCACCTGTAGTAATGTAAGTCATCAATATATTCATTTGATTAATATGACCATTGAATGGATATTTTTATTCTCATAATTTTTTTGATAATACAAGGAATCATTAGAATTTTAGGTTTTGACAACAGACCAAATAACTGGAAATGTCTTGATTTTTGTCTTTATTTTTGTTTATGATTATATCATATTTCTATTTATTTCTTGCACAATTTCAACCAACTTAACATGGTGATTTAATAATTTGGTTAACACAATGTTTGAGTGAAAAACTAGTAGTTCAGAGGTAAGGTGTATTGTAACTATATTATTGAGTATTAAGAGAAGTCGCCATCTAATCTGAATATCACCTATTAAATTGATAAATATTGCAACACTACAAAAAATGAGCACATTTGAAAAGTAACTTCAATTGTTTCTAATATGATATGAAATTAAGATGTGATTTATAAACACTATGATTGTTATTAGAAAATACTTTGCTTTTATGCATTGCTTTAGCAATTTCAATAAAGTTTTTCAATATGTTTATTGTTCATTGTTGGAATTTGATATATTTGCATGTATTAAATTGATTTATGATCGAATATTATTATCATGTGAATATTACAATATTTTGCAAATATATTTTTAGAGTAAAACTGTAACTATATGTATTTGGAAAGTAAATTGTTCATTGTTGAAGTTTGATATATTTACATGTATTGAATTGATTAATGATCCAAAGATTATTATCTTTTGAATATTATAAAATTTTGTTAGAGTAAAAATGTATCTTTTGATTATTAGAGTATTTTGTTAATATTTTATTAGAGTAAAACTGTAACTATATGTATTTGGAAAGTAACAAGTTATACAGTTGTATTGGTATGAATATTTTCTAGCTAGTAGATATAACAATATTTTTGTATTCTTTCATCCTCAGCATTGGAGGAACAAGAACATATTAAATTTTCACATATATTTTTTTGAAATTAGTGGTTTACTATGGGACATCCTCTATTGGTTTTCAATTGCTCTTTGCTCTTATACACTGCATATATAGGCATAATTATAGCACATGAAAAGGAAACAATGGGAGCTGGAATTATTGTTTTGCTCTTTGGAGTGGGCATTGTTTCCAAAGCTGCCAAAGCTCAACTGTAACTATATGTATTTGGAAAGTAACAAGTTATACAGTTCTATCATCACAAATCATTTCTAGCTAGTAGATATAATAGTATTTTTGTATTCTTTCACTCTCAATATTGGAGGAATGAGAACATATTAAATTTTCACATATTTTTTTAAATTAGTGGTTTACTATGGGATATCCCCTATTGGTTTTTAGTTGCTCTTTGCTCTTACTACATATATAGGCATAGTTATAGCACATGAATTTTGAAGTTTGATACATATACAATTATAGGTATAGTTTCTCTTTGCTCTTATACACCACATATACAATTGCTCTTTTCTCTTATACACTATAGAAAGTAAATTATTCATTTTTGAAGTTTGATATATTTACATGTATTGAATTGATTTATGATATGAAGATTATTATCTTTTGAATATTACATGATTTTGTAAATATTTTCTTAGAGTAAAATTGTATCTTTTTAATATTAGAGTATTTTGTTAATATTTTATTAGAGTAAAACTGTAACAATATGTATATGGAAAGTAACAAGTTATATAGTTCTATTGGTTCAAATAATTTATAGCTAGTAGAAATAATAGTATTTTTGAATTCTTTCATCCTCAACATTGGAGGAATGCGAACATATTAAATTTTCACATTTTTTTTTTGAAATTAGTGGTTTACTATGGGACATCCCCTAATGATTTTTAGTTACTCTTTGCTATTATACACTACATATATAGGTATAGTTATAGCACATGAAAAGGAAACAATGAGAGCTGGAATTTTTGTTTTGCTCTTTGGAGTGGGCATTGTTTCTAAAGCTGCCAAAGCTTGGCTATAACTATATGTATTTGGAAAGTAACAAGTTATACAATTCTATCATCAAAAATCATTTCTAGCTAGTAGATATAACAATATTTTTATATTCTTTCATCCTCAGCATTGGAGGAACGAGAACAAATTAAATTTTCACATATATTTTTTGAAATTAGTGGTTTACTATGGGAAATAACCTATTGGTTTTCAGTTGCTCTTTGCTCGTATACATTATAGATATAGGTATAGTTATAGCACATGAAAAGGAAACAACAACAACTATAATTTTTGTTTTACTCTTTGGAGTGGGTATTGTTTCCAAAGTTACCAAATATTGAATTTACTTTTCCTACATTCTTTATATATTTTTAGGTGATACCCTAAGAGGAAAATTTTAAACCACCCTCTTAGGTCATCTTAAGATGATGGTTTAAAACCATGCTCTTAGGAATAAGAGGAGGGTTTTAAAACACCCTCTTAAGGTCTAAAAGGGTGGTTTGAAACCACCCTCTTATGCCTAAGAGATCTTAATCCTAAGAGGGTGGTTTATTAATTCCCTCTTAGTCCTAAGAGGATGGTTTACAACCACCCTAATAGCCCTAAGAGGGCAGTTTTAAACCGCCTTCTTAGATCCTAAGAGGGCAATTTTTAGCCACCATCATATGTCACAAACTTTTTACGATGCCCTCAAATATAGTGGTTGAATAACCACCTTTAAAGGTCTTTAAGGGCAGTTTATAACTGTCATTAAAGTGCTTTTTGATGTAGTGATAGAGGTATAGGTTTTAAAAACTATGAAAGCAATATGTGAATGGAATGCTATGGATTCAAAATGAGTGATAGGGGAAATTATAACATGTTGGAATTGAAGAGATCTACAGAAACTTATTCCAGAAACAATGCAAAAATAAATAACTTAGAAGAAATGATACTACACAATGCACATATGACACACGAGATTTACCCTGGTTCACCCGATGTGGGCTACTCCAACAAAACAAAAGCCACTCCTCCTTGATATTATTATTCTCTTTCTTGCCCAAAAATGGGACATTACAATAAAATATAAATGAAACTCTCACAACCCTAAACCACTATGTGGTATTAGAATACAATGGGCACAATACCGTGGGCTAAACCACCCACACCCACCAACCACCCACCAATTGTGGGAATCCCGAAAATCTCTTTGCCAATCACTCCAGAGTGATTGTCGGGATTCCCACGATTGGTGGGTGGTTGGTGGGTGTGGGTGGTTTAGCCCATGGTATTGTGCCCATTGTATTCTAATACCACATAGTGGTTTAGGATTGTGAGAGTTTCCTTTATATTTTATTGTAATGTCCCATTTTTGGGCAAGAAAGAGAATAATAATATCAAGGAGTGGCTCTTATTTTGCTGGAGTAGCCCACATCGGGTGAACCAGGGTAAATCTCGTGTGTCATATGTGCATTGTGTGGTGTCATTTCTTCTAAGTTATTTATTAGTTGCATTATTTTTGGAATAAGTTTATGTATATCTCTTCAGGAATCCATTTGGAACCTCCTATGAAACCATCCATAAAACTAGGTATTGGATAGTCTTATTAGTTACATGCTACTTTGTAGATAATAATTTCATCCTTATCAATGTCAATGGACCTACAACTTAGTTAGATAGATTAGAAGTATGGAGTGATATTGAAGCCTTTATGAGAAGTAAAGACCAAGAAATCTAATTTATGAGCACAAAAAATTTTAATGCCATAAACAAGATAGATAAAAAAATTAAGGAAATTAGGAAAATAACCCAAAGTAGGATATTTTTTAGCTTTCATTCAAAATAATAATCTATGGGAGGTTGAGTTTGAAGAGGACAACTATACATGGACCAACAACAAGACAAACCAAAACCTGATAGTAGAATAATTGGATAGATGCATACTCTCATATCATTGGCTAGATGAAGGAACATGCTAAAATTAATACCTTGACAATAATTGGTTAAGATCATTAGCCAATAAGAGTTAACATGGTAGTAAGTGATTTTAAAAAGATCATATTTTAAATAAGCAGATGTGGTAATACCATCCTCAATTTGTTGATATGATAGCAAAAACATGGAATTCTTTAGGAAATGATGGGTTATATACACTTACAAAACAAATTAAATCAATGACATCTAGATTAGAAGAATGGAACAAGAACACTTTTAGAAACATTTGAAGAACTAGAAGAGAACCTTTCAAAATTTCAAAAAATGAGCACAATATTCCAAGATGGAAGGAAAGGGAGTTGCTTAGTGAATATCATAATATTTTGAGTAAGGAAGAGAAATTTTAGAGATTAAAATTAAGACATACTTCATTAAAATGAGGAGATAAAAACATAAAGTTACTTTTATAGGATGGCAATAGTACAAAGATAAACACCTAGAATTAATAGAATTAAATAAGTAGAAGGGGTTTGGATTGAAGACCAAAGTAAAATAAAAAAGAAGAAAATAAAAATTTACTAGAATATTCTAGGATTAGAGGAGATTGATTTTCTTAACGATAAGCTACTGCAAGAAGTATCTTTAGTTATAACAAATGAAGACAATATAAAATTGATGGAGCTTGTTACTCGAAGAAGTTAATTCAACTCTTTTCTTTTTTGATAAGGATAAATCCCCCGATCTAGATGGAATATCTATAACATCCTATAACATAAATAGAAAGTAGTGAAGGAATCTCTATTGGCAGTAGTAAAATAGTTTAGGGTAAAATACTACATACTTTATGAAATAAATGCAACATATCTTACCTTGATTCTAAAAAATAAGGATGCAAAATTGTTTGATTCATTTAGGCCCATAATCTTGTGTAATATGGCATATAAGATAATCCAAAGTTATGGAAAATCGATCAAGACCACTATTAGACAATTATTTCAAAGGGGCAAGGAGGATTTGTGAAAGAGAGACAAATTATGGATGGGATCATAGTAGCTCATGAATTAATGCATTCATCTGCTTCTAGAAAAGAGAGAGCAATGATC
Source organism: Wollemia nobilis (assembly GCA_028583015.1). Lineage (NCBI taxonomy): Eukaryota > Viridiplantae > Streptophyta > Pinopsida > Araucariales > Araucariaceae > Wollemia > Wollemia nobilis. Next base: position 4,100,531 of record JAQPPZ010017254.1, on the reverse strand, counting down.
TTGAAAATTGATTTAAATAAAACCTATGATAGGGTTAAATAATATTTTCTTTTTTTAGTATTAGAAAAGTTTTAATTTGGAAAGAAATGGGTCATATGGATTAAAGCTTGTGTCTCTACAATATCATATTCAATGTTGGTCAATAGGCTAGTAACAAAACCATTTAAAGATAAGAGAGGTCTTAGACAGAGAGATCCTCTATCACCATATTAGTTCATTATTATGGTCGAGGTATTGGGAAGGAACTTGAAGAAGGCATACAAATATGGGATAGTAAGTGGATTTAAGGCTAGAAATAACATCGACAACATCATCCATCTATAGGTTGTAGATGATATAGCCCTTTTTAGAAGGGCTAATGAAAAATAAGACCAGAGCTTTGAATAACTTATTAAAGGAATATGAAAGAGCACCTAGGTAGAAATTTAATAGGAAAAAGTCCAAATTTTACTTCCTAAACACTCTGGTTAGAATCAAAATATGGTTATGCAGGTTACTTCAAATGGAGGAAGCAAATTTGCTAGCAACATATCTAAGAATTCTCTTTTAGATGGGATAATGAGGATATAATTGTGGAATCTAGCTATAAGTAAAGTTTAGAATAAACTACTAGCATGGAAAGGTAGACAGTTATCATTAGCAAGAATAATACAACTAATTAAATTAGCCTTACATGCCATTCCAACATATTATATGCCCTTGTTTATTATGCCCAAATAAATATAATTTTTTTTAATCTATATTATGTGGTCACTTTTGTGGTTAGGATTACATGATAAAGGGAAATTTCCTTTGGTGAAATGAAGCAAGGTGTGTGATGATAAAACTAGGTAATATATCGATTTAAAAGTTCTTACAAATGTGAACTTAGCTCTAAGGGGAAATGTAATTTGGAGATTGTACAAAGAGATTCAAAGATAATGGGCTAGAATTATTCTAAGTACATTAAGCCTAATGACCCAAGCTTAATATTTACTGCATTCTCACTGCCAAATGGTTCTACACTATGGAATAATTTTAAAAAATCAATTGATATAGTCATTAAAGGTCTAATATGGGTGGTGGGAACTGGAAAAAAAAAATCTATGTGGATGGATACTTGGTGTGATAAAATATCATTCAATCTAGATCAAATTTTAAAACCATGGATGAGATTACTTTAATATAGATATGGTGATAGGTTTTCAAATATTATGTACAAGATTAGGAAGGAAGATACACATGGGAAAAATAATTTTTTACAAGTATACATGACATTGTTGCTAGGAGGCAATTGAGTAAAAAGATAACAATAATGATTATTTTGAGGGGATTTGAGGGTAAGCTAATTTGAGAGTTGAATAACTTAGGAGAATATATAGCATGAAGTGGATATAATGTAAAGCACCAATAAAATAGGAATATTTTCAGAATATGGAAAGATATTTCGGATAGTCTAAGCATTCCAAAATTCAAAATGCTTGTATAGCTAGTAGGTTAGAGGAAAATTTTATCTTGGGATAACCTAATGAAAAGGGGGATTCATGGTGAAGTATGCTAAAAATATCATACACCCCTAAAATAAAATACAAGATTGAAATGTAGCTAATATAAATGTAACCATACAAATGAAGAACAATATAGAGAAATGATTTGATGGTGCCTTTTTATTAATAATGCTTTGTTATTTTTAAAATATTACAAGAAAATATCTCTTAGGGATTACTACCAATATTGATACAATGAGATACAATTATAGCATTTTTTGGATGTACTTCAAAGTATCTTTGTGGCACCCTCACAAAATGATTAGAGATAGGTTTATCATGACTGCCATGATGTAGGATGGTAAGATGTGAATCTTTATGTCATTTGCTCCATACAAAGACATATAATATGCACACAAGAAAACTTAAAAGACATTAATAGCATATGAAGAGCCTTACAAGATAAGGCCCATATCCATGATAAAGAATATTATAAAGATATTGAAATACAACTGATAAATGCATGAAAATTGAAATCTAACTATGCTAGGAAATGAATAAAATGTTGCTAAAACTGATGAAATCAAGAAAATAGGGAAACAAAATATTTGTCAGGAGGTCATCTCTATGCGGGATGGTATGGCCTGTTGGTCATCTTGAGGTGAGATGGTCATGCCTACAAATCATATTGGGATGAGACAATCGCTAAACTAAGAGTAAATTTATTGTAACCAATGTGAGGTGATGTCAGGTTTGATATGCAAGATTGATGTTCAAGGGTGCGCTCGTGAAAAATGACTTAGGGGTGGAAATTGAAATCGAATCAGAGATGTTGAATGGCATGAGAAGCACAAATTTGATCTTCAACCTTTGAGATGATCTATTGACATGCTTGAAATTTCCATGGTTGAATTTTGATAGTACTTCATTGCTTTGGGAATAAGGGCTCTTTTACTCTCCAATATGACAACACTTCGTTATCTCAAAATTGCTCTATCATTCATGAAGGCTGGGTGCATTTTTATAGATTTTCCAAATGGGAATCCAAGCTTGTAATGGAAGCCAAGAATCAATAAGTAGTTAGATTCAAGAAAGGTAACCGACCGTTCTAGAACCTTCTCGTAACTAATAATGCGTGCTCAACTATCCTGTGTAACCATTTTTCCCTCAACTTGGGAGTCAAAAAATGTTACAAGTGTGGTCATCCTAGGGTGGGATGACCATGACTACTAATGTATTGGGGTAGGATGGCCTTTGGAGATTGCATCTTGGTAGGACAAACTAGGCTAAAAAGTGAAATTCCTCCCTGTTTGAGTGGTGAAAACCATTGTTAGGCCCTGGGAGTGCCCAAGGTGGGTCATATGGCCTGAAAAAGGGTCCATATAGGTAGTCATATTTATATGATGTGTTTTAGATGTCTATAGATGCCCCTTTTTGTGTTACATTGTGTGAAAGCACAATACAAAGCAAAAATAGATGACCTAAAGTCAAATTGAGGGTTGATGATGATCATTGATCTGATCAATATTAGATGCCCCAATCATGGAAAGAGCATGCATCTTTGAATAATTACTTCCAACAAGTTGAAGAACTTGAGTTTTTGGTAAAATTTTCAACCATGGAGTAGACACAAGGGTCTACAAACATCATGATTCAAGAATACCAAATATTTGTTTGGTTGAAATTTTTGCTTGTTGTCTACCCCAAGAAAGGGCATGATTGTCTTTGGCAATGATTCTGGGATGAACGTAATTTGCATGATTGAGTGTTTGGTTATTGATTTTTATTATAAATTCTGTGATGTATGACTACCCCATCAAGCAATGAGTCGATGAGGAGATGGAAAATTATGAAAGTGATGAGTCGCTTGACCAAGATGACTTGTTTTGGATTTTTTTAGGACTTTTATGAATATGGAATGGATAAAATCCCATTACAATTGTGATTTGACCATTATTGATAATTGTACATCTCTATCCCTTAGAGCAGTCCAACTGCATGGTTTTCTTAGGGAATTGAGATGATAGCAGTTCAATTTGTTCCAAAGGTAAATCACTATACATGCGGATCACTTGAGGTTGAGTGTAAGAAGGAAATGTACATATCTATTCCATGGAACATTATCACCGCATGGATTTATTAAAGAATTGAGATAATACCATTTTGATTCGTGTATGAGCTATTTTTGTTCAAGTGGCCTTATGGTAACCTACCCATCCGACTGGATGACATGGATTAATTAGTTGCTACAAGCACTAGCTATATAGGGTAAATCACTAGGTACAAGGATTACTTGAGGGTTTTTGGACCAAATAAGTTTTAGTTCTTTTTGGAATTATTTACTTTTTTTGTTGATTTTGTGTTTTTTTTTTTGTAATTTTTGTAAATTTTGGGGCCATCCCTTGGTAGAACGGTATGTGACCGTTTGACCCTGAGAAGACTACAGAATTTAGAAAAATATAAAAGCAAAATTTTTGGATTTTTGATGTCATTTTCATTGTCGATAATTGGAGAAAAGAAGAGGTAAGGAAGAGGAGAGCAAATTCTAAAGTGGAGTATTGCTGAAATTCTACCTATTGCAAACATGGATCAATATAAAACCTCAACGGGTGGAGGAGCCTGAGCGAGAACTTTGTTCCCTCCCTCATTATTTGGAAAAATAAAATGAACCTCACTAATTAATATGGGATAATGGACTTCACCTAAAATTTAAGGCAAGGAACACACCTTAGACTAGGAAATGTAGAATAGGTTAGTTAGGTTTATTTTTTGTTTTCTTTGTTTTTTTTGAAAATTTTCTTGGTTTTTGGGGTGTATGCACCTCTATTTTAGGGTTGTCTCTGGTAGAGATAGTCCCTGTTTGAGATTAATCATCAATGAGATAGCTTATCCTAATTTTTCAAGATCCTCCTTAGAGGTCACAGACTAGTGGGTCTTCTTAGCCTCATTAGGGCGGGGCTGAGGGTGGAGGTGAGAGTAGTGGTGCAAGGCCAACCTAACACGTTCACATATGCTCCTATTTTTGATAGTGTGAGGTCTGAGGACCCACTTTATTGTAGCCTACAAGTAGTTTTTGTATCATGATGTACTTATACTTTCAGATATATATGACACATATTTTATTAAGGCCCATCATGTGTTTATATTATGATTTTATTTTATGTATAGATGCAATGATGAATGTAATTATGGATGATGGATGTATATATAGAAATTTTAGTATAGATACATATATGTATATATGTATGGGTGTGATATCTAATGTTAGATGCATGTTTTAAATTTATTTATTTGATTATGAATGGGAATTCATGTTGTTGTTATAACAAATATAGTGTGTATGGGATGCATTAAATTTTATATGGGTGTTCTAATGCAAATTATGGGTGTATGTTTTGATTGATTAAAACATAATAAATGGATCTAAATGTGTTTAACAAACTAATTCTAGACACCACAAAATGTATAAAAGTCATGAATTAAAATGTTAATATTATCACAAAAAGTTATACATCTGGATGTGAATGTGTGGGATGAAAATATGTGGAATGTGTGGGTTTTCCCTATGCTCTTTTACAAACTAAAAGGTGTGCATAAAATAGTCAGTGGCCATCTAAATATCATTTCTGATATTCATCCAGTATCTATCCTATCTTACGAGGACCCCTTAATAAGCAAAAGCTCATAAGAAAAACTATAAATGATGATGATATATTTAGGGAATATTAAGGTTTTCCATGGGAATCAAACATCCTAATTGATTGAACAAAATTTGTATACTGGCTACACAAGACTCTGAAAGCTATAAGTCTATTATGAAAACATAGATATTAAATATCCCTGCGTGTGCAAAGTGAATATATTAGATGATGCATAAGACTATCTCATTGCCATGTGAGTTTCATGCAACCCATTGTTTTAATGAGGATCACCCTATGGTCATCTTATCTTGAGTTTGGATGTAGTTGGACTAGACTATTAAGAAATACAAGCCGCCCAAAAGCTAGCTCATCTATAAGTCGACATTGATCTATACAAAAGCAGATCGCTAATGTAACAGACACATTACCACGCGTAAGACTCCTCCATTGTTAGACGAGTTTCATTCAACCCATTGTTATAATGGAGAGTTTCCTATGGATTTTGAATAACTGAGAATTCTAGGGATTCAAGCTCATTACCCCCCTTATTTTCTTTTTATTTTTTGGGATACTTGCTCATTTTAGTGGTGTATTGTAGGCAAAATTGATACAACATGAATATACCCATAATTTAAAATTTTTGAAGGTCTTGAATAAGGTGCATATTTTATGATATGCTAATATGGAAGTCAATTTTAAAAAGTAATTAGTCATCTTAAAATATTTTCATGGAACTAATGCCTTCAAAATACCTAAGATAACATTTTTGTCATCATGGCCATATTTGACCCTTAAGCAGATTAATATTTCCTTTCATTTAAAACTTAAGGGGTTCCCCGCCTTGCTCTTTTAAAGAAATCATGACTTTTTGATCTAATCGGATGAATAGTAAAATGATGAAATTCAACCTTCAGCTGACAGATAGAAAATCATTGCCAAATCCAAAAATTGCCGAGGACTAAGCAAAAATAACTTTCAACTGTTAGTAAAGAGTGATCGATCGAACAAAAATCATTCAAAAATATTTTTGGCCAATGACCATGATAAACGAGCCAACAAAATTTTGAAACAAGAAAATTTTTGACTATCGATAAGGAAGCTTCGGTTGACCACTCAGTTCAAACAGTCAAAACCAAAAGGAAAGATAAAAATCATAAATTAGTAGACAAAGAGAAAATTGCTGCCAAATTTTTTGGCTGACGAAAATAAATGACCCACCTATAGAAATTATCGATCGATAAAATTCTACTCATAAAAACCCATATTTTGGCTGACGAGCATAAAATTATAACCGAGGATAAACAATTTTTGATCGATGGGAAATGAACAAAAACTAACTAATCAATCGATCGACCGCAAAGGTAATAAATTTTTTAGCTGACTGCAGTAACAAATCAGTCAAAAGCTTGATTGACCGAACATTGAGCATTTTGCTCAATAAAAATTATGCCATCAGTCAAAACAATTAAAGGGTTGATCGAAAGTCAAATTTTCAAAAAAATTATTTGGTTGATGGATAACACAGGTCGGCCACCCAAGTGCTAAGCAAAAATATCATTCGACTGAAGTAAGAAATTAATCAGTCGAATAGTTATGAGGACTGGGAGACCCAAGTAATGAAGTGCTTAAAGCACAAATGTTGAATTTTTTTTGGCTAAAAGAAGACAAATGTTAGATATCAACGACTGAACACATCTCAACCATCAAAATAACATCGGGTGAACAAAATCAATGGTGGAAATCTACCAACTAAATAAAGGTAAAATCAGTGAAGATTAAGGTACACCAACATTTAATTTTGCATGCATAAAATCTTAATTAAAATATTATTATCATGAACTAACATCCTCGATAAAAGCTATCACAAGTTTTTAAATGCAACACATGTGAAAAGCACTCTAAGCCATTTGGTCAAATAATGACATCTAGCGGTCAAAATCTTCATTCATGCAAAATAAAAAAAGATTCACTAGTCAATATATGACAGGATAAAATAGCTAATCAGTCGAGCATCCAATCAATAAGCCAAGAAGCTTTAGCCAAATTAAAGTATCAATCGACCGATCAATCATCAAAAATGGTCAAAGCACAAAAGCTAAAAGCTGTGGACCTTCGCCGAAGGAAAGCTGATGCAACACTTAAACCAATAATTTTTTTTCTAACTTGACTAAACCACTTTGGGTGTTATAGGTACACAAGACAACTATAGATCTCGACCTTAGATATATCCATACATGATATTTGAAATAACGTGTATCGATCAAATAACTTAGGATTTGACACATGTATAATCAAATGGTTAGTTACACAAATAAAAAATATGATGATGATCCATGATCGATCGAACATTATGGAAGATTGAGGTGGTGAGCTGAGAATAGAAACAATGCAATGATAGTTGGTATGAAATTAATGATATTTCATGTGTGAAACAATTTAAATACATGGAAATGGCAATAACAAACTCATAGTGCTTACAATATTCTTAAATTGTTTGAGAGCTAAGAAGACTAGTAGCATAGACTTGAGCAATGACCTACTCCAACAAAGTAGTCCTCAAGACAAGAGTCAAGGTGTTAGACATAAAAATTCTATTCAAAAATATGAAGGCCAAAAAAATTGGAGAGCAAGTATGGGGAGAAGATGAACTCATCGAGTTTTATTTCCAATATAGCACAAAAGAATAGTGACACTCACACTACTTGTTAAAGAACATCTTCAAGCATATGAAGACAAAGACAAGAGAGCTCCTCGCTACAAAAAATGGAGAACTAATTTGGTAAAGATATTGTGCCCAAGAGTACATTTATCCCCTGAGTTATTATCATGGCTAGCCATATTGTATGATCTAAGAACTAGAGCTATTGTTAATGGCCGAAACAAGCCCATTTATAGGATTACACAAGAGAAGATCGAACAAGTGTTTGGGCTAGAAACAACCAAAGAATGCTATGATGTGAAAGTAATTTCAAAGAAGGCCAAACACATGATCGATAAAATCATGGTAAAAAATATACAATGGATAAAATCATGCCACACATAGTTGTCATCCCACCAAAATATTTTGCAAATCCTATTATAAAAGTTATGAGTTTAAATCCTAAACAAATTGAAATCATAGCTGAGGTAAAGGATCAAGTGATAGAAGTAGCTAGTTCTTATTACGCCTCTCATTATCCCAGTGCAAGTAAGGGAAAAGAGATTGTGCTCACTTCTGTTACCCCAAGATATTTCACGATTGAAAGCCTAGCAGTGACTCTTATGGCCTCGCAACACCTACAAAAAATGGCTATAGGTTAAATTCAGGAAGTACCAATAGCTTTCATGGTAAATAACAAAGAAATTAGAATCTCTACCATGGCATGGGAGAAAATACAGAAAGTTGGAGGATTTCATGATATTTTTAGAGATTATCAGGTGGTAACACCCGATACTCCAAGATCTCCTCCTCATAAGAGAGCAAGGATCAGAATGGGCACCAATGAGCCTATGAGTATCACTCTAGTTAAGAAAGGAAGACTTTACAATTCATTATTGAAGAAGAAGAGCAGATTGAGGCAATAATGGAGGACAAGGTGACAAAAGTTTAGGATAGAAGCAAAGTCCACAATCCACCTCCATCAAGTTTAGAGCCTACTTCCAAGGCCACCATCACCATTCCCACTGAAGGAGTACAATCACTCCAAATAAATCCTAGCATAGGTGATGCAGAGATAGAAGGAGACTCAGTCTCATTATTAAAACATGGAGTGCAAGTCCATGCACAGACTACACTAGCCATTGAGAAGGAAGTGATAGCCTGGAGATCTAAGGTCAAATTATTGCAATCAAAAAATGAGAAGCTAAAGGCTAAAATTAATAAGAGTCAAGAGCAAGTGCCTTCTAAAAATAGTTCATTACAGGTTCCAAAACTTGCAGCCAAATTCAAAGAAAATATGATCAAAATCATTGAGAAAGAAGCAAAAATGATTGAGGGTTGTTGCAAAAATTTTGGGATGATAATAGAGATAAATAAGGAAATAAAATCTTTATTAGAAAGTGCAGATAAGAAGGTGGCAACTATTTCACCAGTGTATGAAATATGCAAAGCCACGTATGAACATATTAGATCCATACAAGTAGTCACCATTGATGGTAAAACTCATAGCTGCCAGGTAGAGTATGAGAAAGTTGCAAGTTTCAAGGCAAAAATACCTAGATGGAATAACTCGATCAAAGAGTTAGAAAAAGTGGAGAAAGATATAATGATTCGATTGAAGCAATAATATAAAAAGAGGGAGGGCGGGGGGGGGGGGGGGAGGAATAAACCCCCCCCCCCTGCCCCCCCCCCCCCCCCCCAAATTAACACCCCCCCCCACAAAAGAAAAAAAAGAGGGGGGGGGAGTGGAGGGGAGGGAGACCCGCCCCGCGGAAGGGAGGAGGGATATGTTTGTTGCTGGGGGGAGTGAAGATGAGAGGGGGGAAAAGAAAGTCAAAAGTGATTTGATTCAACAAGCAATATGGGGCCCACAATGATAGAAAAGGGAAAGGAGAAGATGAGTGACAACTAGGTAGGGCTTCAACCAATTTTGATGATATATTTTTGAGGTAGTTAAAATAACAAACTATATAGTACCCGATCGATGACAAGGTAGGAGATGGCACCAGGTGGATAGTCTAGATGAAAGTAGTTCATGTAGTTATAGAGCCGCCACAGCTATAAGAAGGATGTCTATAACCAGAATAAGGATCGAGCTTTGACATAGCATATTTTTGCTAAGAGGTATACTCGAGTGCCCGTTCTTTGTTGTTGTATTCCCTTTGTTTCCTTTCTTCTTTTCCATCCCCTCATTCTTCCCATTGTTATATGTGGTTTTGATAGGAAAGTGCCCAAGAAGCTGAGATTATTTCTAGACTATTGAGCCAGAGGTCTAGAGACTCAACTGTTATGATATTCGAATGGGAGAGTGAAAGGTCCTTGTTACGATATTCAAACGAGGATCTTTATTGTATTAATCATTCTAAGAGTTAAATGACAATTCCAAGCCAACTCTTCATGTAATATTATTCAATATTAATACAATTATGGGCTTCTTTCCTATTATTTTTTTGTGTTTAGTTTTGTGTGTGTCTTCATTATGGGTTACATTATTTGAATGCATAGTGAACGCTTCTTTCGTTGGTCAATTGTTATATTTATTACGATATTTGAATGAATGTAATTGCACCGATTATCTCTTCTCTCTTTCTTTCTATTTTTATTGAATTATTATTAAATCTTTCTACAATAGCCCAAAGGATTAAAGCACCGGTCATACATAAGGTATATTAGAACTGTTATTGTTTTAGCTCGATCACAATTTATAATTGTTAATTCATCACCATAAATCTGGAAGAGCATGAACTTAAAGAAACTTAAGCTCACCTCAAGGGTATCCTTACCATACTTGGTCTGTCTAGAAAATATTAAAGAACTCTATTCCCAAGTTAAAGAGGTAGGTCGACCAGAGCCTGTAGTTGCTCATTGGTAGTAGGTTTTCTTGTAGCGTGATAACTTATCTTAAGGATGCAGGAAAAATCCCCAATAGTTTATTGGCACCATTGTCGAGGAACGAACTTGTAATTTTCATTACAGTTTGGAACCTAACGATAAATATTTATTGGCAATAATTAGCCTAGAGGGAACCAATGCACTTAAGTGTCACTTTTAAATTTTTGAATCTATTTCCTACCTATGCTCGTAGTTTCCAATTCTTCTTTTTCAAGAATGAACAGTTGCATCCTTTTCTTGATTTTCTTGAATTTCTTGATTTTGTTTCTTGATTCTTGAAAAATATTATACCCTGAGTGATCGAGAGTGTTAAAATTCAAGCAATATCGACCAGACGTTCATTACTTCTGCACACATTGTGCTGGTGACTCTGACTAGACAAATCCAAAAATATCATAAAGATTAAAAGAAGAAGAACGTGTTGGCACGAATGAGAAGAACCGCTCAGGAGCTGTATCCAAAATTCTTAGATCTAGAGGTATTTTTCAGAACCAATCCTTCTAGTTCATCTCCAAAAGGTTCTGACATAGATATTGTTATAGTAGAGAGTTTATTTGAAATACCTCCCACTATCCCCAATGGAATTAGTACTACACCTCCTACTGTAATCCAAACACCTCCATTAGTTAATATGGCTAATCCACCACCTGTTCAGTTATGGAGGACTAATAGATATAGACCTTTTTAGTTACCAACACCTTTACATGATCTCCCTAGCAAGGCTCACAAGTATTTACCTAAATTTCAAGGAAACAATGCAGTTACTAGGGAAGATCACATTAAAAGCTTCTTGTATGCTTTAGATAGTCTAGAAGTAGAACATGAAGATGTAGTATTAAGACTATTTCTACAGACTCTAGAGAAAGATGCTAGAGAATGGTTTAATACTCTTCCTAACAATGACATCGCCAATTTTTCCAAAATGGAAACTATCTTTTTAAAGAAGTTTGGTGAAAGGAAGAATGAACAATCATTATTGACAGACCTGACAACAATGAAAAATAAAGAAAATGAATCAGTAAGTGATTTCAATAGAAGGTTTTCTAAATCCAAAAATAAGATTCCCATTGCTCTAAGGCCAAATGATATCCAATCCATCTATTTTTATAAAAATGCCTTCCCTAGAGAATTTAACTATGAATTAAGACAAGAACAGGTTAACACAATAGATGAGTGCATGGAGAAAGCCATAGATATTGAAATGAATATGTTAGATAGTGGAAAAATGAAACCATACTCTCTAGAGGATAATCATCCTGATAGGAAGCCTAAGAAGGTAGGATTTAACCTACAAAAGAGAGTTGAACATGATCCCATGGAAAAATTGGCTAATCAAATGATAGAAATGTTTAACACAATGAACAATAGGTTGGCTAGGATAGAAAGAAATAAAGAGAGCAATGGTGAAACTTCTCACCCTCAGGCTGATAGACAACAAGGTGACAATAGACCACCTTTCAGGAGAAATTTTAATAGAAATTGGAATAATAATAATCCTGATGAAAGAAATAGAAATAATGGAAATAATTGGAAAAAGAGAGAGACAGAGAAGGACCTGGACTTAGTTCCAAATCCTATACCTATTATCAACTTGGTAGAAAAATTTCCCTTATTACTGTTCAGCTTGTGATGCTCCTCATAATCTAGATTGTTGTGGTATCTATCTAGGTATCCACCATCCTGTAGACTTAGAAGCAGAATCTGAAGAGGATATCAGAATTAATGCTTGTTGGACCCTTGAGGATGAATCTAGAGAAAGGTTGTTTGAAGAAGACATGGATTTATATGCTTCGAATCACCACCCAAAAATCCTAGTTGCAAAAAACACAAAGATCCTGCAAAGAGGACAAGAAACTAGGTATGATAAAATGAAACAAGGAAAACTAGTTCCAACAACACAAGAGGTGGAAGAACTAGAAGCAAATACCCTGAACTTGAGAAATATGATTATTCCTAAAAAAATTGATAAGAGTTTAAACAAAGAGATTAGAGAACAACCCACTAAAAAATATCAAAACAAAAAGGTTCCTAAAAATATAGGAATAAATGAACCACCACCTCATGAGGAATGCTCTAAGACTTTAGATGTTAAGAAGATGGAATTTGATGTTGGTTCAGAGTTGAGTAAATAGAAGGTCAACATTACCTTTGGTGAGTTAATGAATATTCAAAAGTATAGAGAACAAGTCTGTAAGGCTTTTGGCTTAATTGAACAAAAAGGAACTCAATCATGTAATGTTGTCAAACCTTCCAATCATGAAACTAGAACCCCCTCATATGTCAGACCATTTTATGTGTCACTCAGGTATAATTCAGATGAAGGAGAAAGGTATGTCATTCACAACTGCATGCTAGATAGCGGTGCATCCCATAACATCATGCCCAAATAGATAGTAGACCAACTAGGGTTAATTTGCACTAGGGAGTCTCCCCCTGTATCAGTAATGGATAGTAGGCAGATACCCTGTGTAGGTATTATCACTGGCTTGTTAGTCTACCTAGATCAACATCCTAAGAAAGGTATAGTTATGGATGTTGTAGTGGTTGATGTAGACCCTTTCTTCTCATTACTATTAAGTAGACATTGGGCAGAATAGTTAGGTGGCTCCATACAATTGGATTGGTCTTATGCCACAATCCCTATTTCAGGAAAAGAAAATGTGACCTTAAGGAGAGAACCATTTAACAAGTACTCAGTGGAACTGGTGAGACCAGATGACACCATGGTTAATTTGGTTAGTTTCATAGAAGAGAAAGAAATAGGAGTATACTCGGTTTGGCATAACCCTTTCCTAGCCAAAGTCCCTGAAGCAAAAGATATGGACCCTGAAACCAGAGAACTAGTAGATGTAGAATCTGATAGGATTCTTACCCAGGAAATGTGGACCATGTCCTTTGATGGGGCTAAGTCTCAAACAGGAGCAGGTGTTGGTGTGAATTTAATAGATATTAAGGGAAACTATCTAGGGATCCCTTATAGATTAGAATTTCCATGCACCAATAATGTAGCTGAGTATGAAGCCTTATTGTTAGGTCTAAGAAAAGCTAAAGAACTGGGGATAAATTTCTTGACTATTACTAGAGATGTTGAGCTGATTATACAATAGGTCAAAGGTAAGTATCAGATAAAACATCCCAGATTAAAACAATACAAATCTGTAGTTCTAGCTAAAATTGATAAATTCCTAGCCTTTAACATCTTATATATTCCTAGAGTACAGAATCACATTGCAGACCTGTTAGCTATCAATGCTTTAGGTGCAGATTATCCAAAAATTGACACTGAGTACATGGATAGGTTCCCAACTATATTTATATATAAACCTTTTGTGCTTGACAATGTTGTATATCTGCAAGTGTTTCAAGATGATGTGGATATCAAAGACTTCATGACCCTCCAGAATATGTATTCAGATGTTATATGTGAGGAGGAGGATGAAGAAAATTTGAAAAATATTATTGGAGAGCTAGTTGAAGTAATTCAACTCAAAACCAATAGGATCCCTAAAGGGTTAGTTTCTTTAGAAAGCTTGTTTGATGATTTTGATAAAGCTTACAAACCACTCCTCAAAGAAATAGAAATTGATGATGTAAACATTGGAACAAAAGAGGAGCCCAGGTTTGTCAAAATTGATAAGGCTTTACCAAAAGAAGAAAAAGAACAGTACATTAGCTTTTTGAAGAAAAATAAAGAATCTTTTGCCTGGAGTTATGAGGACCTAAAAACATTTAAAATAGATGTCATGACTCACATCATTCCCCTTAAGGAAGATGCTAAGCCTTTCAGGTAGAAGCAAAGGAAATTCAATCCCACATTGCATCCAGTTATGTAGAAAGAAGTTCAAAAATTACTGGATGCCAAGATAGTCAGAAAAGTGAGGTTTTCTTCCTGGATAGCAAACTTAGTACCAGTAAGGAAGAAAAATGGAGAGATCAGACTTTGTGTTGACTTTCAAAATCTGAATAAAAGTTCTCTCAAGGATAATTATCCCTTACCCAACATGGAACAATTACTACAAGCTATAGTAGGCTCATCCAGAATGTCATTACTGGATGGATTCTCAGGATATAATCAGATTCAGGTAAATCCTGAAGATAGATACAAAATTGCTTTCACTACCCCTTGGGGTACCTTTGAATATCTGAGAATGCCATTTGGATTAATGAATGCAGGAGCCACCTTCCAAAGGGCCATGGAATTTACTTTTAAAGGTTTGATGTTCAAAATAGTGGTTGTCTATTTGGATGACATAACAATGTTTTCAAAAAACCCTGCAGATCATTTTGAACATTTAGCTATAGTTTTTTCTAGATGCAAAGAATATGGAATATCCTTGAATCCAAAAAAATGTATATTCGGAGCAACACAAGGAAATTTTTTGGGCCACATAGTATCTGAAAAAGGAATTAGCATTGACCCATCAAGGATAGAGGCCATTGCCAAGATACCCCCTCCAAAAAATCTGAAAGGAGTCAGATCATTCTTTGGTAAGATTAATTTTGTAAGAAGGTTTGTGCCAAATTTTGCTAAAATAGCTCAACCTATCAATAACATGATTAAAAAGAATGTTGATATCAAATGGACTAAAGAGAATCTTGAAGCTTTTCAGAAAATCAAAGATGCTATCACCACTGCCCCAATATTGAATTGCCCTAACTACTCAAAGAATTTCAATATATATTCATTCACTTCTGAACATACCATTGTTGTAGTCCTTTCCCAAAAGGATGATGAAGAGAATGAGAGACCTATAGCTTTCATGAGTGCAGGACTCAAAGGAGCTCAACTGAGATTCAAAATGATTGAAAAATAGGCTTATGTTGTGATTCAAGCACTGGAACATTTTAAATGCATCTTTGGTTCAAACAAGGTTATATGTTGTATCTCTTTCACTACTATAAAAGATGTTTTCACCCAACCTGAACCAATAGGTAGTCCTACCAGGTGGATGGTCAAATTATTGTAGTATGATGTAGAGTTTAAAGCTGTGAAAATAATCAGAGGATAAGGTCTAGCTAAATATCTAGCTAACAAAGAAGGAGAAGACATGTAGAACATTGCCATAGTTGATGACATGCATGATATCATAAGAACAGACAATGTTGAATGCAAATGGTATGATGATATTTTGTTATATTTGCAAACCCTATCATTTCCCAAAGGTATGTCTACAAATAAAATGAGGTCAATCAAACAACAATCTTAGAAATATTACACCCAAGAAGGTAAACTCTATTGGAAACATCTAGATGGTGTCTTATTACTATGCTTGTTTGAAAAAGAGATATTAGAAGTGATAAAAGAATTTCATGATGGATTCTGTGGAGGTCACTTTGCCCCAAAAGCAACTGCAAATAATATTATGAGAGCAGGTTATTATTGGCCTTCCTTATTCAAATATGTTCATAAATATGTAAGGGGCTGCCATAACTATCAAGTGTTTGTAGGGAAGAAAAAGTTAGTAGCAATGCCTCTCCAACTAGTGATCATAGAAGCACCTTTCACACAATGGGGAATTGACCTCATTGGGGAAATAAAACCAAACTCCTCAGGCCAACACAAATGGATTATCATGACAACAAATTATTTCACCAAGTGGGTGGAAGCAGCTCCTCTGAGAAACTCAACAACTGAAGTAGTCATCAATTTCTTGGAGGAAAACATCTTGACTAGATTTGGAGTCCCAAAGAAGTTGGTAACAGATAATGGGAAATACTTTATCTCATTTGAAATGATAGAGTTCTGTGCAAAGTATGGAATTAAACTTTCTCATTCAGCAAACTACTATCCTCAAGGAAATGGTCTTGCCGAATCATCAAACAAGAATTTGATTACTAGAATTAAAATATCACTAGGCAAGAATAAAAAGGGATGGGATAATGAGTTAAAATTTGCCTTATGGGTAGATAGATTATCTATCAAGAGGAACACAGGTAAAACTCCTTATGAAATGGTATTTGGAGAAAAAGCCCTGCTACCTCCTCGTATAGAAAGAATAGCATTATCTTTGTTACTACAAGATCATGAAAGTCTCGATGCCTTATAGAGGAGATTAGATCATATTGCACATTTGCAAGAAGAAAGAAGGAATGCATTGGATAAGATGTTTGAACAGACTCATAAAACCATGCAACTCTTTAACAAGAAAGCCAAGGGAACTCCATTCTTTGAAGGAGACATAGTCTTATATTGGGACCCTAAAAATGATAAACATGGAGAAAAGGGTAAGCTTGAACCTAGATGGATAGGTCCTTACCAAATAATTCAGATATTTGGCCCAAATACTTATAGATTGCAAACTTTGTAGGGAGATCTCATGGAAATCCCAATAAACGACCTACACCTGAAGTTATACCACCCTTGCTAAGGAACCAAAAAAGAATTAATAAAAAAAAATTGTGTGTTTTCTGTTAGTTCTTTTTCCTTTCTAAGCTAGGTTTGTTTGCTTATCTGTTCATTGATTCTAGACTGTTAGAAGTTTGTTAAGTCTTCTTATTATGTTTTTACTTGTCTATGAGGGATTTATCTTTAGTCAGTTAAAATAAGAGAATTTGGGATTGAATACAGATGAGCTGACAAAACTCAGGAAGTAGAGTTCTAGTAAGCATCTCATAAAGTTTGGAATATAATAGAAGAAAATTGGGAGTGCTGACACATCAGGCCAAAGCCATAAAATATCATGACCCCAAAAGTAATTCCAAAAATTAGGGAATCTAATCAACCTTGGTAAGGTAGTTGGGCTAAATACAAATACACTCAATACTATAGCCTTACAGATATTTAACCTAGAAAGCACACTCTAAACAACTTTGCAATTTATCAAAATTCTTCCTAAAAGAAGAAAAATCTCAATAATGCAAATTGAGCAAGTGCTTAGGGCTATCTGGATAACCTCTACCAGGGCTATAGATGCCTGTCTAGTAGTAGAGCAGGTCCAAAGGATCAAGGTCACCTCCATCAAAGCTATAAATGCTTGATTGGTAGTGGAGCAATGACAAGGTAAAAATATTTAAAAGAGTGAAATCATTAATAAGCCTAACTCCTTCCAAGCTGATAAAAATTCTATCTGATCTGAGAAAGCAATAAAAGAACACACAAGCACACACCCTGAGCCTAGGTTTGATGTGGTAGTTATTTCCTATTGATTTTGTTCAAAACCACCTTAAAAGATATTGCTAGAACATCTAACCTTCAAAAGTGAAAAGTTCATTTGTTTTTAAAACCATAGTCTCTGATTTTATTTTGATTAAATATTTCTCTCTTTTTAGACTAGTTGAATGCTTTGTTTGTTATTCTATTTTTGTAGTTTTCACCTGGTAAATAAAGATCATAGTTCTTTCATCTAAAGCCTTGTCAATAACTAGAGATTCTAGAGTTCTCAAATACCTCATGTTTTCACCATCTGTCCTAGTCAGAGCCTATGTTGTAGCTAAAATTGATACAACATGAATGTACCCATAATTTAAAATTTTTGAAGGTCTTGAATAAGGTGCATGTTTTGTGATATGTTGATATGGAAGTCAATTTTAATTAATCATCTCAAAACATTTTCATGGAACCAATGCCTTCAAAATACCTAAGATAACATTTTTGTCATCATGGCCATCTTTGACTCTTAAGTAACTTAAAATTTCCTTCTAATTAAAAACTTAAGGGGTTCCTCGCTTGCTCTTTTAAAGGATCATGACTTTTTGACCCAATCGGTTGAATAGAAAAAAGTGCAATTCTTGCTTCGATCGACTATCAAAAATCACTTTCGAAATAAAAATGTTAAGGATTAAGCAAAATTTTTGGTCGATAGTAAAGAGATGATTGCTCGAACCAAAATCATTTTGAAATAAGTTTTTGATCGATGACCATAACAAATGAGCCGATAGAATTTTAAAGCAAAGAAATTTTTTTTGGCCATCGGTAAGGAAGCTTTGATTGACCACTCATATAGCAAAACAAAGGAAAGCAAAAATATAAATCGCAGAGAGAAAATTACTACAAATTTTTTGAATTTATTGACACCAATTTTATGAGCATAAAATTATAGAGGAAAATTTTTGATGAGAAATGAACAACGACTAATCGGTTGGTCGATCGTAAAGGTAATAAATTTTTTGATCGACTGTAGTAAAAAATCAGCTGAAAGCTTGATCGGCTAAATATAGAGCATTTCGCTTAATGAAAATCATGTTATTAGCCAAAATAATTAAAGGGTTGGCAAAAGTCAAATGGTCAAACAAATTTTTTGGTTGATGGATAACATAGGTCAATCACCCAAGCACTAAGTAAAAATATCATTCGATCAAAGAAAAGCATTGATCGACCAAATAGTTATGAGGATCAACCGACCCAAGTAATGATGTGGTTAAAGCATAGATGTTGAAATTTTTTGGCCAAAAGAAGATAAACGTTAGATATCAATGATCAAACACATCTCAACCATCGAAATATCATCGATCAAATAAAATCAATGGTGGAGATCTACTGAGCTAAATAAAGGTAAAATCAATGAATATTAAGGTACACCAACATTTATTTTTGCATACATAAAATCTTAATTAAAATATTATTATCATGAACTGACATCCTCGATAAAAGCTATCACAAGTTTTTAAATGTAGTACATGCAAAAGTACTCTAAGCCATTCGATCGAATAATGACATCCAATGATCGAAATCTTCGTTCATGCAAAATCAAAAGGATTCATCGACCAAAATCTAATAGGAGAAAAGAGCTAATTGATCGAGCATCTAATCAGCAAGCCAAAAATCTTTGATCGAATTAAAGCATCGATCGATCGATCAATCATCAACAATAGTCAAAGCACAAAAGCCAAAATTTGTGGACCTTCACCCAAGGAAAGTTGATGCAACACTTAAACCAATGATGATTTTGTTGACTCGACTAAACCACTTTGGGCGTTATGGGCACACAAGCCAACTACGGATCTTGACCATGGATCTCTCCAGGCATGGTATTTAAAACAATGTGTGTCGATCAAATGGCTCAAGATCTAACACATGTATAATCAAGTGATCAGTTACACAAATAAATAGATGATGATGATTCATGATCGATCGATCATTATGGAAGATTGAGGTGGTGAGCTAAGAATAGCAACAATGCAATGGTAGTTGGTACGATGTTAATGATACCTCATGCATGAACCAATTTAAATACATGGTAATGACGATGAGCAACTCATTGTGCCTATAGTATTCTTGAACTGTTTGAGAGCTGAGAAGACTAGTAGTAGAGACTAGAGCAATGGCTTCCTCCAACAAAGTGGTCCTCAAGACAAGAGTCAAGGTGTTAGATGAGAAGATGCCATTCAAAAATGTGAACACCAAAAAACCTAGGAGAACAAGTATGGGGTGAAGATGAACTCGTCGAGTTCTATTTCCAGTCTAGCATAGAAGAATGGTGATGCCCACACTACCTATTGAAGAACATCTTCAACAAGGCATATGAAGACAAAGACAAGAGGGCTCCCCACTACAACAAATGGAGAACCAATTTGGTGAAGCTCTTGTGCCCAAGAGTACATTTCTCCCCTGAGTTATTATCATGGCTAGCCATCTCGTATGATCCAAGAACTAGAGCTATTGTTAATGGCCGAAACAAGCCCATTTACAGGATTACACCAAAGAATATCGAACAGGTGTTCAGGCTAGAAATAACCAAACAATGCTATGATGCAAAGTAATTTTAAAGTAGGCCCAACACATGATCGACACCACCTTCTACGAGAAGTTGTTCGATTATGACAAACCAGTGTCAACAGATTTTCCTATTCACAAGTCTCAATTCCACAAGTGGGTGAGAGACTACGTCGACATGATTCATGTAGTGCTGGGAGTCGAGGACCTCAATTGGGTCAGCGTCGAAGTTATGTACTTGATAGTGCAGTGTAACAAAACTTGGAAGATGCCAATGTATAGGTGGCAAGATGTAATATGTGAAACAATAGACAAGGAGTTTAAAGAATTGCAAGATGCAATAAAGAAGGATAAAGATTTTATGCCTCATTTCTCACACTACTCATTCCTTATTCACTTGATCATTGGGCAGTTCAAATATGATGTCATCCAACAGCTTGGAGGTATACCAAGAGAAATTATCCAAGATAGATTACCTTGTATCTATGATGGCACTTCCCCTTATTCAAAATTTTGTGGAAGATTTTTGGCATCCATGTACCATGTACTCACGAAGAAAGAACCCCCTAGGATGAGTCTAGGTATAATCAAGTATCTTCAAGAAATGGAAATTGGTGATTATTTCCTCGATGAACATTTCAGCTTCATCAGAACCTACGAAGGCAAATTGCCACCAAAAGCCTTACCCACCTTCTATCCAAAGTCGTTGGTTGCCTTAGAGATAGTAAGGCAATCTATAGAAGAAGCCATATTAATATGGAAGAAGAAGAAGTTCTAGGGTTCCTTGGCTCACAACACTAGGGAAAATAGGATAGTATGTATACAGAGGGTATCCTATAATGTTGAAAGCTTTACCCATGATGGACTCCTACCATTTTGTAAAAATCACCTGGAGACCATACGATCCCAAGGGTTGTTACAAGAAAATTGCTCTGGAGTCTAAGCCAATGGAGCACAGGGATGATGAATTTGAGAAAAATATTCTATGGGCACAAAACAATGGTATCAATCTTGAAGAAATATGGAAAAACCAGAACCTAATAAAGGCACATACATGCACAAAAATGGTTGGGAACTACTCTACGGATTTAAGGATGGTAAGAAGAGATACACTGGATAAAATTATACCATAGGTAGTTATCATCCCACTAAAAGATTTTGTAGATCCTATTATAGAAGTTATGAGTTTAAATCTTGAACAAATTGAAATTGTAGTTGAGGTAAAGGATCAAGTGATAGAAGAAGCAACTGGTTCTTCTTCTGCCTCTCAGTCTCCCAATGCAAGTAAGGGAAAAGAAATTGTGCCCACTTCTGCTACCTCAAGATGTTTCATGGCTCGAAAGCCTAGCAGTAACTCTGATGGCCTCATGACACCTACAACAAATGGCTACTAGGTTCACCTCAGGTAGTACCAATAGCTTTCATGGTAAATAACAAAGAAATTAGAATCTCCACCATGGCATGGGAGAAAATACAAAAAGCTGGAGGATTTCATGATATTTTTAGAGATTATCAGGTGGTAACACCCAGTACTCCAAGCTCTCCTCCTCACAAGAGAGCAAGGATCAGAATGGGCACCAATGAGCCTATGAGTATCACTCTAGTCAAGAAAGAAGACTTTACAGAATTCACTACTGAAGAAGAAGAGCATATTGAGGCAATAATGGAGGATAGGGTGATAAAAATTTGGGATAGAAGCAAAGTCCACAATCCACCTCCATCAGGTTTAGAGCCTACTTCCAAGGCCACCATCACCATTCCCACTGAAGGAGTACAGTCACTCTAAATAAATCCTAGCATAGGTGATGCAAAGATAGAAGGAGACTCAATCTCATTATTAAGACATGGAGTGCAAGTCCATGCACAGACTGCACTAGCCATTGAGAAGGAAGTGATAGCTTGGAGATCTAAGGTTGAATTGTTACAATCAAAAAATGAGAAGCTAAAGGCTAAAATTAATAAGATTCAGGGGCAAGTACCTTTCGAAAATAGTTCATTACAGGTTCCAAAACTTGCAACCAAATTCAAGGAAAAGATGATCAAAATCATTGAGAAAGAAGCAAAAATGATTGAGACTTATTGCAAAATTTTTGGGATGATAATAGAGACAAATAAGGAAATAAAATCTCTATTAGAAAGTGCAGATAAGAAGGTGGCAGCTATTTCACTAGTGTATGAAATATGCAAGGCCAAGTACAAATATATTAGATCCATGCAAGTGACCACCATTGATGGTAGAACTCATAGCTTCCAGACCCAGATGGAATAACTCGATCAAAGAGTTAGAAAAAGTGGAGAAAGATATAATGATCCAGCTGAAGCATCTCAATGTTGATCTCCATAAATTACTCAGCATAGAAGGTTTTTGTCAGACAATCATCAAAGATATCAAGGAATTCCCTTGCAAAGAGGTTGATGAAGATAAACTTTCTGACCAACTCATCTCTTTGATAATGCTCACCCTAGACATAGTCAGATTCTTTTAGAGCAGACAACCATTCATAAAAGAAGATAAAAGCAAGGGAATCAGAGCATTGGACAGGATTCGCATGATCAGTGAAATCGATGAAGAAATTTGGATTCTTATAGCTGATTCCATTGGTGCGAGTCAAGATGAGAAGGAGGCAATCAAGAAAAGTCAAAATGCATCTGAGTCAACAAGTAGTATGGGGCCCACAATGATAGAAAAAGGAAAGGAGAAGATGAGTGACAACTAGGCTAGGGCTTCGACCAATTTTGATGACATATTTTTGAGGCAGTTAAAATAACAAACTATACAGTACCTAGTCGATGACAAGGTGGGAGATGGCACCAAGTGGACAGTCTAGATGAAAGCAGTTCAAGTAGTTATAGAGCCACCACAACTATAAGAAGGATGTCTACATCCAGAATAAGGATCGAGCTTTGACATAGCATATTTTTGCTAAGAGGTATACTCGAGTGCCCATTCTTTGCTATTGTATTCCCTTTGTTTCCTTTCTTCTTTTCCATCCCCTCATTCTTCCCATTGTTGTGCAGGTTTTTGATAGGAAAGTGCCCAAGAAGCTGAGATTATTTCCAGACTATTGAGCCAGAGGTCTAGAGACTCAACTGTTACGATATTTGAACGGGAGAGTGAAAGGTCCTTGTTACGATATTCGAACGAGGATATTTATTGTATTAATCATTCTAAGAGTTAAATGATAATTCCATGCCAACTCTTCATGTAATATTTTTCAATATTAATACAATTTTGGGCTTCTTTCCTGTTATTTTTTTGTGTTTAGTTTTGTGTGTCTTCATTATGGGTTACATTATTTGAACGCATAGTGAACGCTTCTTTCGTTGGTCAACTGTTATGTTTATTACGATATTTGAATGAATGTAATTGCATCGATTATCTCTTCTCTCTTTATTTCTATTTTCATTGAATTGTTATTAAATCTTGCTATAATAGCCCAAAGGATTAAAGCACCGGTCATACATAAGGTATATTAGAATTGTTATTGTTTTAGCTCGGTCAAAATTTATAATTGTTAATTCATCACCATAAATCTGGAAGAGCATGAACTTAAAGAACTTAAGCTCACCTCAAGGGTATCCTTACCATACTTGGTCTATCTAGAAAATATTAAAGAACTCTATTCCCAAGTTAAAGAGGCAGGTCGACTAGAGCCTGTAGTTGCTCGTTGGTAGTAGGTTTTCCTATAGCGTGACAACTTATCTTAAGGATGCAGGAAAAATCCCCAACATAGTGCAAACCACTTTTTTGTTTTGTTTTTATTAGTGGTGAAAACCACTCTTTTTAGGAGCAAGGGATTTTATTAGTGGTGAAAACCACTATTTTTCTTTTTTTGGAAACTTGCTCATTTTGTGGAAGAGCAAGGGGATTGCTTGGGTAGGGAGGAGCTTGTCCTTTTGTCAATTCTCAACATCCTAGACCATGCACATAATAGGATGAGCAAGGGAAACCTTTCACTCAAGGTGGCAAGGACTACATTGTAGTGTCATCCTTCCTTGTTCAAACTTGGATTTTAATGTGTGAAATTGTGTTGGGATTTTGACATATGCAAGGTACTATCAAAGCAAGACCTTACCTTCTAAAAGCCAAGATAGCTTTCTACAAAATCTGAAAAGAAAACTAGGGATGGTTGAATGACCGAAAACCCTAGTGAACACCCTATAGCAACTTATTGGTTGTGTTGAAAAACATAGTTACTCACAAAGGGGAATGTGGATGGTAGTGATATGTGTTATGTGGGGGTTTTCCCTATGCTCTTTTGCAAACTAAAAGGTGTGCATAAAATAGTTAGTGGTCATATAAATATCATTGTTAATATTCATCCGATATCTAACCTATCTTACGAGGACCCCTTAATAAGAAAAATCTCATAAGGAAAACTGCAAATGATGATGATGGATAAGGTTGATTTAAGACTCATGACTGGCATACAAACATGGTGTCATTCGTAAGAATGCAAACACAACTTGTCCTAGTGCAAGTGTAATGGATGAATATGCCTAATGCAACTAATCAATGAATGCAATGAAATGCATGATGATGTAATGCAAATATTTTTGTATTTTTGATGTTTTGTATTGTTTTTGTAATTTTTAATGATTTTTTTGAAAATTTTGATGATTTTAATTTTTTTGTGGTTTTTGTGATGCATTATGTGTTATGCATGAAATTCCCACATATGGAGAATTTTAAGAGGTTCAGGTTCCTCAACACCCTCAAGAGAAGTAAGATGGTAAGTCCCTGGCCCTATCTTCTGTGTGATGATAAAAGGGCCTAACCAGTTTACCATGAATTTGTCTCACAAGTGTGGTGGTAAGTTGGAGTTTTGTTGATTTTCTTTGAGCACAAGGTCTCCAAATTTGAAATCCCTTAGGTGGACTTTCATATTGTAAGCTTGTTTAAGGTGATCCTGATAAATGTGAAGGTGCTCGAGAGCATTAACTCATCATTCATCAAGAAGGGTCAATTGGTCAAGGTGAGCTTGTCGTACGATGTCATCATCGATGAACTCTTGCAATGATATGTGCAATGAAGGGATTTCCAACTCTAAGGGTATAATGGCCTCAATGCCATAGACTAGCAAAAATGGGGTTGCCCTAATGGGTGTCCGAATGCTAGTGCGATAAGCCCATAATGCTAGAGGTAGTTGAAGATGCCAATATTTGTGGTTTTCCTTGATGGTTTTCTTAAGGATGGCAACTACAATTTTATTGGATGCCTCTGCTTGTCCATTTGCTTGTGGATAATAGGGTGTGGAAAAAATGTGTTGAATATTGTACTTGGAAGTTAAAGCATGCACATATTTGTTTTTGAATGGAGTCCCATTATCCGAGATAATTTTGGATGGAATACCAAAATGACATATGATATTATGGAGTATGAACTCCACAATGCGAGATCCAGTCATAGTGGTAAGAGGGATAGCTTCCACCCACTTGGTGAAGTACTCTATGGCCATTAAGATAAATGTGTGATGGCCTAAATATGGGGGTAAGATTTTCCCAATTAAATCAAAGCCCCACTATGAAAAAGGCCATACCGATTGAATCAATTGTAAGGCCTGAGAAGGTAAGTGTAAAATATTAGCATGATGTTGGCATTTGATGCACTTCCTAACGTAAGCACAATAATACTTCTCCATAGTGGGCCAATAATAACCCATTCGAAGGATGCACTTAGCGATGGCCATGCCACTAAAATGGCCATCACAAGTACCATCGTGAGCTTGTGAGATTGCCCAAGCAGATTCTTGGGGCTCTAGACAATGAAGGAGAAGACCATCATAGCTTCGATGATAAAGGATATCTCCTAACAAGACATATTTGGTCACTTTTTGCTTGAATATTCATTTTACGACATGCGACAATCCCGAAGGGATACTACCAAGTTTCAGGAAATATTTTAATTGAGTGAGCCAATCTTGATAAGCTTGGGTCTCGATTGAATGAACAACTTGCTCCCATTGTGACTCATCATGCATGAATGTAGATTGGGAGACAACCTTAAGATGAATGGTCATGCCATTATCAGAAGGACCTTATGGGATTAAGGACCCCCAGGATGCTTGTTTTAGAAAGTCGTGTACCTGAGAGAACCGATCTTGGTTTGGTTCAATTTGGATCATGTGGATAGCTTCTTCATCATTTGAAGCTTCATGTGAAATCATTGATTGTAAAAGTATTTTGACATGGATGGTTGTGATATCATCATAAGGGTTCTATGGAATTAAATACCCCAAAGAGGCCATTGTATCCACAAAATGATTAGATGATCGAGGGACTACCTCGATGTTGTACCATTCCAATTTGGCCAATAGCTTATCCACAAGATCTTTGTATGATTTCAATATTAGACATCGACATTGATAGATTTCCTTGACTTGGTTGACTATGAGCAAGGAGTCACCAAAGATATTAAGCTTTTTGATTTTCATGGTGATAGTTGTTTGGAGACCCAAAAGGAGAGCCTCATATTCAATATTATTATTGGTGCATGGGAAGTCAAGTTTAAATGATAGGGGTATAGGAGCCCCTTACGATGTGAAAAACATGACTCCTACACCACCCCTTGCTCATATTTAGAACCATCAAAGAACAAAGTCATGTCAGCTTTATTTTTAGGTTCTTCGAGTTCTGGTGAGTTGGATAATGCAAAGATTGCATCATCAGGCAACTTGATAGTGAGAGGCTTATCATCCTGGAGAGGAGCCTCTGCTAGCTGATCTACAATAACTTGACCTTTAATGGATTTTTGACTTATAAATTCAAGGTCAAATTTGGTTAGTAACATAATCCATTTTGTGGTATGACTATTATGGTACGTGCGACTCATCATGTACCACAAAGGATTCTCTTTGGAAATGACATACGTTGTATGATTCAACATGTAATGTCAAAGCTTCTTGGTGGTGAATACCACTGCTAGGAAAAGCTTCTCAATGTATGCATATTTGAGCTCATAGCTCACCAAGGTGTGACTAATGTAATATATAGCTTGTTCCTTATTTACCTCATTCTTTTGGGCCAACATGGTCCCTAAGGCAAAGTCGATGGCTAAAATGTATAACAAGAATGACACACTTGGTCGGGGTGGAGCTAAAATTGGTAGTGATGCTAGGTATTGTTTTATCTCATCGAAGGCCTTTTGGCACTCCTCATCCCAATGGAATGGGACCCCCTTTTGTAGTAGTCGATTCATGGGTCGACATTTATCCGAGAGTTGTGCTATGAAGCATCGGATAGATGCTACTTTTCCTTGTAAGTTGTGAAGTTGCTTAAGGTTGGTAGGAGGGAGCATTTCAAGTATTGCTTTGACCTTGGTAGGATCAACTTTGATCCCTCACTTGGAGACTATAAAACCCAAAATTTTTCCAGATGTGACTCCAAAGACACACTTTTTGGGATTAAGTCTGACATTATGCTCAATGAGGTGATCAAAGACCTTCCTTAGAACATCAACATGCTCATGATGCAATAGAGATTTGGCTAGAAAATCATCTATGTAATCCTCAAGGATTTTATGCATGTAGTCATGAAATATATATGTCATGGCCCATTGATATGTTGCACCAACATTTTTAAGGCCAAATGGCATTACCTTGTAGCAAAAAGTTCCCCAAGGGGTGGTAAAGGTTATCTTTGGTTGATCTTCGAGTTTGACCTAGATTTGATTATAGCCTAAAAAACCATCCATGAGGGACAACATCTCATGACCTATGGTGGCGTCAACTAGCGCATCAATGCTTGGAAGGGGGAATTCATCCTTTGGAGTCACTTTGTTAAGATCTTGAAATTCTATACATATGTGAATCCTCCCATCAAGTTTTCCTATGGGTACCATATTGGAAACCCATTCAGGATAATCTATAGGTTGGATGAATTCTACATCCAATAATTTTTGTAATTCATATTTTACCATCAAGGCTATTGTTGGATGCATTTTATAAAGCTTTTACTTGATTGGTTTAATGTTTGGATCTAGTGTAAGGTTGTGCATGACCAATTTTGGGTCAAGACCCAACATGTCTTTGTATGACCAAGCAAAAATTTCTATCTTTTCTATCAATAGAGATGTGTAAATGGCTTACTCTTCAAGGGATAAACTTTCTCCCAATTTTACATTTTTGGGAGCCTTAGGATTAGTGCCAATGTTAACATCAATGGTTTCCTCTATTGACATGTGAGATCCCTCCTCAAGTTGATGAGGTGTAGGGATCAAGTGGATGTCATCAGCTGGGTTTGGAGAATCGATCATATCTAGTTTGATCTCAACTTGACAAACATCTTCGGATGGCCCTTGGGAGAAATGAAATGGTTGTAACATTTCCTCACAAGGGAAGAACTCTTCTAGTGATGGTGGTGATGGTGTGATCAAAATCGATGGCCTCATGGTTGAGGTGCAAAGGTTTTGAGGGGTCACTAGGATTGTGGAGTGGTGTAGTTAAATCAATGGAAACCATGTTGATGGATGGATAGTTTCCATTCATGGGTGGGAGGGATATGTCAATGATGGGAGGCCCTAGATATGGAGGTGGCTGAGGTGGTAGTGGGATGAATGGGTGAGGCCTAGGAGGAGCTAGGATGATTGGGTCTTCTAGAGGTATAAGGTCCCTCTAGGTGGGCTATCATGGAGGAAAAGCCCTATGATAGAGCTCATCTAGGTTTATGAGGTCAAATTCTATTCTCTCATTGTTAGTTCATCGAAGGTGGTGAGGACCTAAATATGCCAGTTTGATTTCATCCTCATATTCTTTGGGTGCCTCATTGACTAGGTCAGGAGGCTATCACATATGGTGAGGACCAAGGTAAGTGAGTTCTATCTCATCCTCGTATTCATCTGATACCTCACTAACAAATTAGGAGGCTATCGACTATGGTGAGGACCGAGGTATGCTAGTTCTATCTCATCCTCATGCTCTTCTGATGTCTCATTGAGGGAGTCAAAAGGTTTGATAGAAACTATAATGATGGGAGATGATCTCTCAATAGATGAAAATAGCCTAGGTCAGTGTAATCATTCTCATCAATTTCCTCCCCAAAGCCTATGGTTAGGCATTGGAGGGAATCTATGAGGAGTTCATCTGGCATACGTATGGAATACCCTAAGCCAAATTTATCTATCAAAAGTTGGTATTGTGGTTGGTAGGGTGTGTGGAGACCCTACTCATATCGGCCTAAGCCATTTTCATGCCAATGGTAATGGTAAAAGTATCGTAAGGTGAACTCTGGGTTTGACATATACCCAATGTTTCTTGAGAAAGGTTCATCATCATGTCTTATCATGGGAAACTGATCTGTAGAGTCATCAAAGCCCCCATAAATGAAGTTTGTTTGATTTGGGGGGACCCCTAAGGGTACAATGGTACCAATGGGTAAATATGGTACATGAGGTCTACCCATGTCTTGAATGGACTTGATGAGTGGTGTGAATGTGACATTTTGTACCAAGTACTCAATGAGACTAGGGTTAGCCAAGTGGACTATGACTTGTGATGAAGATAATGGGGAGGATGGAGGTGAAGGAGGTGTGGTGTGAGGTGGTTCATCTATTGTAGTAGATAATTCTTCTTCCTCCATGGGAATTGGAATCTCTATTATGGAGATAGTGGGGATGAATGATTGGGTTTCCTCGATTGGTACCTTCAACTCCTTCTCATTCGGAGGACCTGATGATGAGGAAGGGATGTCAGATGAGGCCAATGATGAGGGATGATATGGAGGTGATGATGTGGATGGATCGATGTATGGGGATGATGGTTTTGATGAGGGTTCTAGATGTTTAATAGGGCCATCAGGTTGAATGTCCAGATGTGTGGATGGTAAGACTAATTCTTGCATTATTAACTAGATTAATATATTTAAAAGGTTCAGAGTTTGAAGGGACTACATGAACTTGTCCCTCATGGATATATTTGATGCACTAGTGTAGTATATATGGGATGCACTTCATGTTTCTAATCTAGGGTCATCCAAGCAATATGTTGTATTGCATCACACCTTCTATAATATGGCACAATACTAGAATCATCTTTAGTCCAACCTGGATAGGAAGGACTATTGTGCCAACTATAGAGCAAAGAGTATCATTGAATGCTCACAGAGTGAAGGTGGATGCCACAATATGTGATGATGGAAGACTGAGATGGTTTAGTGTAGCTATGGTGATGATGTTTATGGAGGAACCCATGTCAATCAACACCCACTTATAAGGAATCCTATTTATGCATGCAATGATGTGCAATGGAGGATCAACTATGTTGGTAGGTATTGGTTTGATCTCATGATCTTGGAAGGTTATAATGGGATCCTTACATGTTTGAATATGCCCCATAAAATTGGTAAAAGCATTAGGATCTTGGGGTTGTAATTCAATTGATCTCAAAATCTCCATCAGAGCTTCTCTATGTCTTGGTGATTGTTGTATTAACTCATAGATGGATATTTTAGCTGATGTCATATGTAGGCTTTGAGTAAGCCTACTTCTGATTGTCACCACCAGTTGAGGTGGTGGACCTTGGATAGGATTTTGAGATGGCAAGGGTTGTGATGTAGAAGGAATGTTAATGAGAGTTGTAGGTGGTGCAACTTGATCATATCTTTGATTCCTCATCACAATGTTGATCATTCCTATGAACCCTTGATTGGGTGGGGTCATATGGACTTCATTTACCTACCTTATTTGATCCTCCTTGACCTCATGAGTAGGTAAGGGATATTTGAAGATGCACATTTTTGGTTATCTGGGGCAAGAGGATTATCAATTTGTAATTGATTTTTATCTAGCATGTCTTGTACTATATTTTTGAATGCATAATATGCCTAGATATCATGGCCATTTTATCGATGATATATATAGTATAGGTCCTCTCTATGCCCCTTAGATTTTGGGTGATTAGGATCTAGGGGGTGAATCTCTGGTAAGGTGATAGCCTTTGCTTCACACAATTGATTGAAGAGCGATACCAAAGACTCAGGCAATGGCGTATAAGTGTGAGGTGGGTGATATTATTGATTTTGTGCTTGAGTTCATTGATTTTGGTTGTTGTATTATGGGAGGGGGTTGAGCCTGATAATTAGGTTGTTGGGGCACTGCTTGCTTTTCAAGCCTAGGAACACTTAGGACAACTTGATTGATCAAAGTCGATATTTGCTGTGTATTGTTACCTCTAGGTTTTTTTTCACTCCTTTCAGAGTTTAATGTCCCCCTCTTGGACTTTAATGTCCTCTATGACTTTGGCTTATGCCAAAGCCTCCTCGAATGTCTAATATTGTTACAATTGTAGGAGAAGCAAAATTTGCTTTGAACAACTTCTCATGAACATTCGAGTTAATTCTATTATAGGTAGAGTGAAAGGCAATTTGGACATCACCTTTCTCCATCTATTGCCATAGTCTATGATTGGCTCATCATCAAATTGTCTAAGGTTAGACAAGTCAGTCAGATTGGCTTTCTTCTTAACATCGAATGAAAAATGTTCTAGGAAGGCATTTATGAGCTGCTCAAAACTATAGATGCTATGCCTTGGTAAATGGTTGTACCACTCTAAGGTTGGGCTAGAGAGTGTTATCAAGAAAGTCCTTAGCAACAAGGTATCATCATCTTGAAGTTAGAAATAAAGGTTCATGAAGCTAGTCACGTGTTCTTGTGCATCCTCATCCCCTTTGAATTTATCCAATCTTGGCATTTCAAAATGCTCAGGATATGGAGGATATGGTACTAAGGGATGGAGTGGTTGGTTGCACAATTGATACAATATGGGCTTTTGATAACCTATCCCTTGTTTTTCCAATGATTTTATGCACTCTGTGAGCACCTTGTAGGCTTGAGATGAGATTATCTCATTTTCTTGTATTGGTGCTCATGAAGGGGGAGGTAGAAGGTTTCTGTTAGGATGGTATGTTTGAACATAATCATCATCTATGCCCTCATAGAGTGTCTTAGGATACCTTGGGTCTTGATATTCTGGTTCTAGGTCTTCATAGACCTCATACTCGGGTTGACGATTTTGATATTATTGAGACCTATGAGTTTGTGTGGGCACACGAGGAGGGTGATTAGGCCTAGGAGGTAGGTCATGGTGTTGCACAATGCACCTTTGGTAGGTTTCCTACCTATAGGTTCTAGGCATGAGAACTTCCTCATGAGCTTCTTTTTGTAATATTTCTTGGTGCAAATGTTGATGCAACATTGTTGATGCACCCTATGTTGTTCTAATTTGGCATGATCTAGGTATTCTTGATTCTTTTGCAACCTATCCAATCATAGCTAGTTTATGTTTGGCCTAGGTAGTGGATCAATCATGTGAGGCCTATGAGCCCTTGCATCAATGTGAAGGGACTTCACTTGTTCTATGGGTCCAATAGGGTTGGCTACCCATTTCCCATGAATTTGGCCTTCCTCTTCCTCATCTTCAAGATAAAGGTGAGCAGATGAGGCTATGTTCCTATCTTGATAATGAGGGTCGTATCTATCTAGGTGAGAAAATTTTTGGCTCATCCATGGTCTATCAAGTGGAGTGTCCCACTCATCTAGGCTAGGTGCTGGTGTATAATCTCACTCATACTCAGCATGGTGTATGGATCGGGTCAAGATGTGAATCTATGACACTACCCTACTGGGCCCCTCGATGGGTAGGTTATGTCTAGTAGTGGTATGAGATCGACTTCGACCAAGAAGTTCATCTTCTTGATCATCTCAGGGATCTAAAGATACCTCCTGGATTGGGATATCTTGAAGGTCTGATTCCCTATAGGTGGTGTTAACATTGTGATGGATACCAGGATGCCATCTGGGAATGACCAAGTCCTTGGGACTGAATCGAAGGTGTTCTAGGCCTCCTTGTAAATTTTTTGCATCGTCGACTCATGATTGAGCTCGATTGCATGTAGTTACCATGATATTGATTACATAAATAGTAAATAAATAAAGTATACAATGTGATTATCTCTTTTAAATTTTCTTTGTGAATCCCTATACTATTTTGTGTATTTTGATGTTGAAAAACCCCTATTTCTATGAAACTAAGGGTAAAAAAAATAGAAAACACTAGAAGGTAATTTGAGCACACCCCTTGATGGAGAATGTAACCCAAATGGAAAAGAATGGTTTCCTATTGGATTTCGGATCAAGGTAACCTAAGGAATTAAAATCACCCCACTAGGGAGGCTGCACTTGTCTAAGTCCTGCTACTAGCCCAACAAGGAGTTCACTTCAACACTCGAGCGTGTCTTGGACAAAAATGATAGTTACATTCCACTAATTATTTCACCCCATGGTAAAAGGGCACTACTAATCCTTCCTACTCTAGGTGCACCCAAGAGTAGGGGACCTTCTGGTGATGAAGTCTAGAAAAGCCACTCGCTTTGGCCAACTAGGTTTCTAGGGTGCGAGCCAATGGATGGAGATGAAGCCCACCATCATTGGTCTCGATTAACGGTTGGGGATGAAGTCCAACTCGTTAATGTTAAAGTAGTACATGGTGTGTGGGGTTCTTTTTATTTTATGCAAAAGAAAGTAAAAGCATAGAGCATTCCATGTTCTTTCACTAATGCATAGAAAATAATATTTCAAATTTAGATTTCTAAATAAATGAACATTTTAATTTTAGAAACCTATCAGATGCAGAACCCTACATGAATAGCCTTTAAGCAGGCAACAAGCAATCAGACCACAATAACAATCAAATAGAGGCCATCTCTATGAGGGACGATCTATAGAAGAGGTCATCTGACACAAGGATGATCAAAAATAGGGGCCATCTGGGATAGGGATGACCACAAATAGAGGTCATCTAACCTAGGGATGATCATAGATAGATTATTTTAAAACTGAAATATCTTCTGTAATTCCTCTACTTAAGCATGAAAATTTTAATTTTCTTTACTAAAAATAGGAAAGGAAGGATAGAATAACTCACAGGTGTAGCCTAAGTCTGTTGTAGATGTTGTTTCTAACTTTTTCTAACTTCTACTCTGAGGCCATCTCTAGGAGGGATGGTGGTGCCTGCTGGCCATCTCGGGGTGAGACGATTGCACCTATTGACCATCTCTATCAGGGATGATGGTACCTACAAATCAAAAACACCAAGAAAAACAGTAATTAGCAATGAATTTGTGAAATGTGGACAAAGTCCCACCATGATCACCACTAAAGTATGCTAAAAAGATCATACACCCCTAAAATAAAAGATAAGATTGAAATGTAGCAAATCTAAATGTAACCATACAAATAAAGAACAAGATAAAGAAATGATTGGATGGTGCCCTTTTATTAATAATGCTTTGTTCTTTCCAAGAAGATTACAAGAAAATCCCTCTTAGGGATTGCTACCAATCTTGATACAATGAAATACAATTATAGCCATTTTGGATGTACTTCACAGGATCTCTCTTGCATCCTCACAAACTGATTAGGGACAGGGTTTCTCGTGACCTATCGTGATGTATGATGGTGAGGTGTGAATCTTTATGCCATTTGCTCCATGTAAAGACCTGTAATCTGCACACAAGAAAACTTAAAAGGCATCAATAGCATATGAAGAGCCTTCCAAGATAAGGCCCATATCCATGATAAAGAAAATGATAAAGAAGCTGAAATATGACAAATAAATGCATGAAAATTGAAATCTAACTATGCTAGAAAGTAATTGAAATGCTGCTAAATCTAATGAAAGCAAGAAAATAGGGAAAATAGATCTCTATCGGGAGGTCATCTCTGTGCAGGATGGTCTTGCCTACTGGCCATCTCGAGGTGAGACGGTCATGCCTATGGGCCATCTCGAGGTGAGATGACTACTAAACTGAGAGGGGAATTCCTTGTGGTCGATGCGAGGCGACATCGGGTTTGATCCATGGGATTGATGTTCAAGGGTGCGCTCATGAGGAATGACTTAGGGATGGAATTTGACATTGAAGCAAGGGTGTTGGATGGTGCAAGAAGTACGAATTCGATCTTCAACCTTTGAGATGGTCCATTGGCATGCTTGGAAGCTCCATGGTTGAATTTTGGTAGCACTTCATTGCTTTGAGAATGAGAGCTCTTTGACTCTTCAATCCGACAACACTTCATTATCTCAAAATTACTCTCTCATTAATGAAGGTTGGGTGCCTTTAAATAGACTTCCCAAATGGGGAATCCAAGCTTGTAAGAGAAGCCAAGAATCAAGAAGCAATTAGATTCAAGAAAGGCAACCACCCATTCTAGAACCTTCCCACAACTGATTGTGCATGCTCAGCTATCCAGTGTAACTAACTCGGGAGTAAAAAATTATTATAGGAGTGGTCATCCTAGGGTGGCATGGCTATGATTGCTGATCATATTGGGGTAGGATGGCCTCTGGAGACCATCCTTTGGTAGGATAGCCTAGTTTGGAAAGGGAAATTCCTTCTTGTTAGAGTGTTAAAAACCACTGTTAGGCCCTGGGGGTGCCCAAGGTGGGTCATATGGCTTGAAAATTGGTCCATATAGGTAGTCGTCTCAATATGACATGTTTTAGGTGTCTACACATGGCCCCTCAGAATGTATTCTATGTAAAAAGGAGAAGGAGAGTATAGACCATCTCTTGGGATGCTACTCAATAGTCTAGGAACAATGAAAATAGATTCTTAATATGTTTGGTAAATGCATGGTGATGAATGGTGGAATTAAAGAATGGTTAAAGCAATGAGAAAGCAATTTTAGAAATTAGGTGTTATAGACAATTTGGGAGACATAAAAAGATACAATACTTTGAATTGTATGGATGGAAAAGAACATAAGAATATTTAAAGAAAAGCAAAGAAGTTTAGAGGTAATGAAAATAAATATTTGTTTAGCTATAGAGGAGTCTAAACCAACCATATCAACTCACCCAATCTCTAATATTAAAGCAGAGAGCCTTGATATATGGATTCACATCATCAATTGGAATTATAATGGTGGGTATAAGAGAAACAAAAGGAAGGAAAAAAATATAAAGTGAAAACTATTGAAAGCAGAGTTGGTCAAATTAAAGATTGATGAAACTTGTAAAGAAAAAATATGACCAATAAGAGGAAAAGGAATAATCAGATATAATAGGGGTGAGATTTTATCACATTATGCTTTTAGCAGTGGATTTAAGACAAATAATGAAGTTAAAGCTTGGGTGGATTTGGAAGGATTAAAAACATGCAGACATATGAAACATAATGAAGTATGGATGGAAGGCAATTCACTAATAGTAATAAAAAATTTTTTGAGTAAAGCAAAGGCTCCATGGAACATACAAGAGATCATTGTGGAAATACAAGATCTTGTTATAGAGTTTGAAGAAATCAGGTTTACACATATGTTAAGATAAGGAAACAAATGTGTAGATAGGCTAGCCAATAGAGGGGTTTTAATAAATGATCTTGAAGTTATCCATAGTTAGAGGAAGTAGTAAGTTTAGCTAAAACTAACAAGAAAAATCTAAAAGGAATAAGTTTAAAATAATGTTCTACATGATTACAAAATTTTTCAAGGGATCTATTTATAGATCAATGCATTAGAGGAAACTAACAATCCAAATTTGGTAAAGTGGACTATGATTTCATGAAGTGAGTAAAAATTTTGTATGCTAAAGTAGAAGAAGATGATATTATATGGACTTCATGGTTGAATGGATTATTTGAGTTGTTGGTTGTTGGTTGGATTATGAGATAAATTCTTACGGTTGTACTTATGCTTCAGGAAGAAACCTAATAGTCTAGAGTATAGTCTAGAGTTGGTAAAGTGGACTATGATAACGTAAAGTTTTGGAAATATTATGCTACTAAGATGTAGTGTATATATAGTAGAGGTGGATTTTTGGTATTGGGAAGGTTGCTACCAAAAATTCAAGAAAAAAGATGTTGAATTTTGGAATATTTGTATTTACAAAAAAAATTGAAGATCCAATAAATGAAAATCAAGAATTCAAAATTTTTATGAAAAAAGATGTAGATATCTAGCTATAGTAACTCAATTAAAATAAGAACTGAATCTATTTATAATATCTCAAGCCCTAAAAGAGAGAGTTGTGATTTTTTAAGGATGGGGGAACCAAGTACAACCCCTTTTTCTAAAAAAAATAATAATCTAATCTTATAAAGATAATATAATATATACTAGAAAATAAAATAAAAAATGTATGGGATACAACACAACACATAGATCTTTATTGATCAATATAATATATCAACTAAAATAAATTCCTTCATTTGAAGCATATATATTCTTATATCTACCCTAAATTGTGCATAGATGCATAATTATGCATTTAACATGAAGGATTACAATTTTAATTCATTAAAATACCCTTTAAATAATTGTAACAAACATAAAGTCCCAATGATAAAATAAAATATATCTATAGTAACTCTATTTATACAAAAAATTGGTTAAATTTTAATTTTTATGGAGTATCTAAAGGAAATCTGGGGCCAGAAGCGGTTGGTGGAATAATAAGGAATGAAAAGAGAGATTATCTTGGTCTTTACCAAGAATTTAAGCTAACAATCAAGCCACTTTGTAGAGGCAAGAGTAGCTCATCAAGGATCTATTCTCCTTAGCTCTTTCTAGGGAAGGAAGTTTATCTTTGAGGGAGACTAATTAAATATAATCAATATCCTTTTGGACAAACAATTTTCCAATTGGTCCATTGAAAATATGATGAGAGAAACAACCAGAAGCTTAGGAGACCATGAGTCCTTAAATATTGAGCATGTCCTTAAAGAAGGAAATAAGGTGGCGAACTTGTTGGCTAATTTAGGATTACTAGAAAATGGATTAATGGTTTAGAGGAGGGATTTTCCTCAGGAGCTTCTTGAAATTGTTCAGAATGAAGTCTCAACATAGTTTTTTTTGAAGTTATATTCTCAGGCAAAGACTCTTTTTTCCAGCTTCTTTGGATGTCAGTTATCGATTCTTTTTTATCTTGGATGTCATGGAATCTCAAAGAAGATTTTTATTTTTTAATAGCTTTGTCCTATTATTTTCAAAGTATTTTGGTAGGATCTTTTCAAATTTATCTATTTTTGGTGGGAAGTCGGTGTTGTTTTGAGGCTTGGTCGTAGTTGTATTGGGACAAAATCCTGTATTTAGAAGGAGGACGTGGAATATCTTATTTCAAATATTGTGGTGATTTTGAAGATGATTTTAAGAAACATGTGCCTCTTTTTTTGGTAGATAGGATTGAGTTAGAAATAGATCTTCTATATTATTTGATGTTTTCCTCATCCCATGAGGTTTATTGTTATGATTTCTTGGTTCCTTTCCTATGCGTATTTGAATTGGATTTTTTATTTCAAATTTGGCACTCAGCAAGGCCAACATGTGTTTGTTGGATGTGTTTCATATTTGGTTTGGAGGTGAAGGTTATTACTAGCTTAGATATATAAAATATATATCTATAAATGCCAAGAGTTATCAATCTCGAGGCACCTATCTCATTTCTTGGGGGTGTGATAGATAGGCGCCTCGAGATTGATAACTCTTGATGTTTATAGATATATATATTTTATATATCTAAGCTAGTATTAGAAAGTTTGGGCACCATTTTAGTTTAAATAGTTTAAATATTTTTTAAATATTTTAAATCCACTGTAACCCTTAATGTCAACGGATAATTTTCTTAATGTCAGATTTTTTAATAAAATATTAATATTGTTTACGGTGTGGTTGACCTTCCTAGCTACCATTGTAGGATGCCTATCGGTGTAATGAATGTTATTTCCTTTGGCTTGTGTCAGTTACTGATGCATGAAAATTAACATAATAATTTTTATTGCCATTGTTTTTTGCACGGAAGGTTTGTCTTTTCTAGGTGGTTCTTTGTTGATTTGTATGATGACTATTAGTTTCGAGATTGGGCCCTTGATGGTCTTAATCATAATTTATCTCCTTCCAAATTGTGATTTTAAAGGTGCATTAAAGGTTCTAGCTAGCTTGAATAACATAATTGTGTCGATTAATTTTTATTTGAGACCCATTTCTCACTGGTTCAACCTTGAGATCGAGTGGTTTGGTAGCATGGAGGAAGAATTCAAAAGGGTTGAACCTTCTTCTATGGAGGGAGATAGTTATTTTTTGGAGATATTGGGAAAAAGAGTTATTATACACTTTCTAAAGCAATTTAATGGGCACAACATTGAATTGGCCAGAGTGATGGTCTTTTCATAGAATAAAGTGAGGGTGTAGTTTAATGGTGTTAATTTTATCATTTCTATTCTATTTTTTCCTGACATCACTGGCATCCCTACTCAAGGAGATTGTGTAGATAGAAAGAAACATTCCTTAGCCAAAAAACTTGAATTATTCAAGAGCAAAGTTGGCCAGCCAAATAAATACCACAAAGGGTATAAGACGAGTGCATTCAATTCCTTGTGGAATGGAGTGATTCTTGTGTTAATGGATTCTTTTATCCCTAAATGCAATCGAGATGTAGTGAGAAGCTTTCATTTGGTGTTGGTGAACTATATCAGGGAAGAAACACATGAACATCCTAGGCTTTTTGTTTAAGGAGTTGGAGAAAATGACTCCAGATATCCAAGATGGTAATACCTCTTTTCCTAATCATCAAGGTCTATTCAAATTGATTTTTAATTACATCTCTTTGAAGAATAATGCTTCAACTATGGGTAAAAGAGGGGTTGGGTCCTTTGCTACTCTGGATGATTCTGCATAAGGAAAAGAAATTGACATCTCTGGTCTTGCTACTTGGGGGAATGAAACTGTTCCCTTAGGGGTTGGAAATGTTGTTCAAGAAATTTTCCCTAATCCTCTAATGGATCATTTTTATGAAAAAAAGGAGTTGGATGATCTTGTTGATTTTTTTTTTTGTAGAGGTGAGTTTGGATCCAAAGGTGGGGGAGGGTGATCCTTAAGAAAATATTGTTGGTATTCAAGTACCAAAAGGTAATACCCCTCCTGAAGTCTCGTCGAAGTTGGATGATAGTGATTCTTCTTACTTGAAGGAGGAAAATCCAATCTAGAAAGAAAACCTAACTCTTTGAAGAAGCCAAATATTGAAGCAAAAAGCATGAGATCGATGCACATTAATTCCAAAGTTGTAAAGAAATTGAAGACTTCCCACAACTCTGAAGAAGATGACTATGATAAGTAACTTGTTTCTAAGAAAATTCTAAAAAAATAGACACCCTATCTTCCATGTGTAAGATTCAGGAGGACACTATTGCAATGCCAAGCTTCCATTGCAACCCTGTTAAAGAGCTAGTGAGATTCATTAAGATATTTGTGAAGCAAACTGCTTATTTTGTGAATGAGTTATCCTGGATACTAAAACACAACCCAAATACTATGGAGATGGGTCTTATCATTTTTTATGATTCTTTGCAAGATTAGGTTTTGGATTTGTGATATTTTTGTCGATCTCTCTAGGTTGGTTTTTGGATCTCCCTGCTCCTCCTCTACAGGGGTCTGGCTGGGTTAGATTTTTTTGATGAATGTCTTCTTTTTGATGCTCTGAGCTGTTTTTCTTGTTTTGTTGTAGTTGGGACCTTATTGTAAAAGGTTTGGAGAATATTTTCAAAATTCATATTTTTATCATATATATATATATATCTATTCTTTAAAATTTTAATGATAAAAACAAAGAAAAATCATTTGATATTATATAATTTAAAAATATTTAGACACCTTCTTCCTATTGTTATAAAATAAACAAATAAATGTATTGTCTTTAGTTTTTTTTAATGTCATGGGATATATTAAAGTTATAGATGTAGAGTTATTAGGTAAATATGAAATAATAAAAAATATAAAAAATCTATAAATGATAGTAAATAGTAAAAATGATATAAAATTAAAAGAATTCTAATGACAATGAAGTATCCTAACAAGTTTATTCAACCGACCTTGACACATTGAATTTTTTACTCTTCACCTTGAAGAATGTATAGTTGTCCAAAATGGTACATTAGACCATTTGAATCTAATTATTAGATAGTGAAGTACCATAAATGTCTTTGAATTGTTAACATATTCAAATATCAATACCATAACAAATTTATTCCAACATATTATGTCATTGTATTCTATGCCAAAATCAGTTGAAAAAAGTTTAATATTTATTATGCAATCCTTTTTATGGTAAGGTTTACATGATAAAAGGAAATTTACTTTGGTGAAATGGAGCAAGTTGTGTGATGACAAAACTAGGGGAGGTCTTGGTTTAAGAGCTCTTATAGATCCAAACTTAGCTCTTAGGGAAAAAGTTAGAGAGTCAAACACAATGGGTAAGAATTCTTCTAATTAAGTATGTTGATCCCAATGACCCAAGTTTAATATTTACTACATTCTCTCTTCCAAATGGTTATGCTTTTTGGAATGGTTTAAAAAAATCTATTGATCTTATGATTAAAGGTTTAAGATGGGTGGTGGGAACTGGAGAAAAAAATTCTATTTGGATGGATACTTGGTGTGATAAAAAACCACTCAATTTAAATCTAGTTTTGAAACCTTGGATGAGATTGCTTCAAGACAAATACGGTGATAGGATTTCAAACATTTTGTACAAGGATCGAGAAGGAAGATACAAATGGAAAAAAAATTCTTTTACAAATATACAAGACAGTGGTGCTAGGAGGCAATTGAGTAGAAATATAACAACTATGATTATTTTTAGGGGTGCCAAGGATAATTTTTTTTGGGAGTTGAATATCTTAGGAGAATACACAAAAAGAAGTGGATATAATTTTTGAGCAAGGTGCAGTGACAATATTGTCATTGTTGTCAACACACTCAGATGGACAGGTTGATGCAGTGGACAGTTGTTCGAAGGTTGTTCGGAGTATGTACAGTGGTGTTCAATGCTTATGAGGATGTTTTTGATGTTCGGGTGAAGTTGTTACAGGTTGTTCGTGCAAATTTGCAAAAGTTGCAAAAATCGTCAGGAAGTTGTCAAAGTAGCAAAATTGTCAAAGTTGCAAAAATCGTCAAAGTTGCAACATCAATGGAATGTGTTGGACAGCCCAAGATACTATTTGGAGGTTTTTTGATCATTAGCAAGTGTGGTTGCAGTGTTGGAATGACCGGTTGCTTCGTCGATGCATTGTTGGTCAGTTTCATGCTTTATGTGACAGGTGTAAAATCTGCGTCAGAGGTCACTTTACGGGAGGAATATTAAGAAATCCATGAGGAATTGGACCTCAAATGTTTTACTGGAGGTAGATAGATATACTGAGAGCTTAAGTTTTAAATTTCAGCCCAAACAGAGTCCAGAAGAAGAAACGGTGAGCGTTGCAAAATGGCTCTGGAGCACTTTTTCCAGTTTATGTGACAGGTGTAAAATCAGCGTCAGAGGCCACTTTGTCGGAGGTACTGTGAATAATACGTGAAGAGTTAAAATATAAAATTTAAACTGAAGGTAGTTGGTTTATCCAAGAATATATGTTTCAATTTTTAGCCCATTTGGAAATTTGAGGTGGAAGTTATGACTGTTACAAAATGCCCTGTCAGCTCTTTTTGGCAATTTTGGCAGTTTCTAAGAATATAACGGTTGAGTGGTACTTTTGTGTAACTAAAAAAAAAAGGAGCTGTGTTTTTAATGTGAAGCATATATATGTTTTAAAAGAAAAGGGAGAAGAGGGTTTTTTTGGAGAAAGGACTGTCGGTGCATGTTGTGAAGAATTTTTTTTCTTTGGCATTTTGATTGAAAAAATGTGCAAGGTGTGAGATAATCAATGTGTAGAGTTGAGAAGATTGAAAAGGTTAGACAAAATATTTTAGAGGAGAATATTTGTGAGCTAGACCACTCAGGGTATTTTGATGAGATTTAAAACTTTTATCAGAGCTTTTTAAATTTGTTGGGTCGGTGCTTGGCAATAGGGGTCGGTGCTCCTTGCAGTTGGTGTTGCTAAAGTCCGGGTTGGTTGGTGCCATTCCCTGCAGTTGGTGCTGCAAAAATATTGTAAAGACCAAATATTTTTGAGGTTGGATTTGGATGGGAGTCCAAACAGTCCATTGGCACAGTGGTTTTCCCACATCGGGTTTCCACTATAAATTTGGTGTTATGTGATGCATGTTTGTGTGATTGCTTGTTTTGATTTGATTTCATAGTTGGATTAAATTTTTAATACACACTGATTCACCCCCCCTCTCAGTGTCATGCTTAGTTCAACAATTGGTATCAAAGCCAAGTTCCTGAATAGGCTTAACCGGCTAGGGTGATCTTGGAAGTGACACAATGGCAGGTGGTGAAGGCTTCTCATCAAACAAAGCACCATTGTTTGATGGAACTAATTACACATTTTGGAGACTCAGGATGCAAACATATCTTTGTGCTTTGGGATACGACATTTGGGATTCAATAAACAGTGGATACACAATACCCACCACTTCTCCAACCGATGTTGTTGGTAAGAAACTGTTTGAGAATGACTCAAAAGCAAAGAATGCTATCATGTGTGGATTAGTGGACAACGAACTGGTAAATATTATGGGTTGTAAAATGACAAAGGAAATATGGGAAAAACTAAAGAGCATTCATGAAGGAGACGTTAAGATCAAGGAGGCCAAGTTACAAACACATCGAGCTCAGTTTGAAGGATTAAATATGAATGAGGATGAGAATATAGAGGCATATATGCTGAGAGTTAATGAAGTCATTAATGCGATTAGAGGACTCGGTGAGGAAATCGAAGATTCTATCATCGTGAAAAAGGTATTAAGGTCCCTTCCCCAAAGATTTGATTCTAAAGTTTCAGCTATAGAAGAAGCTAAAGATCTGAATTCTTTTAGTATGGATGAGATGCATGGTTCTTTGACTGCATATGAGATGAGAATAGGAAAATCTAAACCCACAGATAAAGAAGCTGCTTTTAAAGCCCAAAAAAATATGAAAGCAAAACAAGAATCCAAGGAAGAAGAGACATCAGATGAAATGGAAGCAAACTTTGTTCGAAAACTAAAAAGGGGAAAAAGAAAATACAGAGAAAAGTTACCATTTAAATGTTTCAACTGTGGAGGCGTTGGGCATTTCGCAGCTAAATGTCCACTTAATGAGAAGAACATAAGTGATGAAGGATCGCACGGAGAAAGAAGTGATTGGAAGAAAAAATCAAATTTTAGAAAAGGCAACTTCAAGAAGAAAAGTTTCATCTCCAAGAAGGTCAGTTCATTAGAAGACAACTCTAGTGAGGATTCTAAAAAAAAATAGGTGAAGCTCTTTTCATGGCATTCGAAGAAGAAAAACCAGAAAAAGAAAAGGAATGTGATGAAGAAGAAATTGATGCAGAAGTGAATTTGGAAGAGGAACTAATTGCAGCTCTGGATGAATTGAAGACAGAAAGAAAAAGGAATAAGAAAATTTCAAGAAAGCTTGAGGATGCAAATGAAATCATAACAAGTTTGAAAGTGTAGATAGAAGAATCCAAGAAGATCTCCAAAGATCTCGAAGTGCAAATAACCA
Source organism: Wollemia nobilis (assembly GCA_028583015.1). Classification (NCBI taxonomy): domain Eukaryota; kingdom Viridiplantae; phylum Streptophyta; class Pinopsida; order Araucariales; family Araucariaceae; genus Wollemia; species Wollemia nobilis. Next base: position 4,055,835 of record JAQPPZ010017254.1, on the reverse strand, counting down.
TGAAAATAGATTATTGCAGCAAGTTAGAAGAAGAGATTGTTGGTTTAAGGATGCAACTAGAAGAGATGAATCAGAAAATTAGCTTTTATCACAAACGTGAAGAGAGTTCTATGAAGTTGGATAAGATCATAAAGAACCAGAAGACTACAGGCATCAAATTTGGTTTGGGTTTTGATGAAGGAGAATCATCAAATGGATCAAAGGCCACAAATGAAGAATCCACAAAGAATGAAGAAAAGAAATAGGTTAATAAAGAAAAAATGAATCATGCAAAGGAAAGCAATAATGCAAGGCACGAAAGGAGAATTGATAATGATGGTTTCACCAATGTCACACATCAAAGAAGAAGAAGATTTATGGCTCCTACAACAACATGGCAAAGACCACCACCCAGGTTCAATAATCCCTTTTATGGTTACTGTTTTAAATGCAATGGTTATGGACATAAGATTTTAGATTGCAAGTATAATGTAGGACCAAGGAATTTTGCTAGTAGAAATGATTTTTCACCTTTGATGGATTATGCAGTAGAATGTTATAACTGTCATAACTTTGGGCATATTGCAAGAAATTGTAGAAGTACATTTGCATCAAATCAATTTCAAGGAAGAAAATTTTAGCCAAATGGAATAAGACAAAATATAATTTTTTTCAAAAAAACATGCACAAGCTACTGAAAAATAAAATCCAAAACAAGAGCCCAAAACTATAATCAAACCGGAGTGGAAATAAAAAGAGCAACCTAAGGAAGAAAAAGAATCCTTGATCGTACATATGGCATTTAAAGCATAGAATAAATTCACACCATGGATACTTGATAGTGGATGCTCCAGTCATATGACAGGTGACAAAAAAAAATTTAAGAAGCTACAACAATATGAAGGTGGTTTAGTGAAATTCGAAAACAATGATAGACTAAGATTTGGATGTTAAGAGATGGAAAAAAGCGAAGAGTCTTGTTGAAGCATAACTTGTTGAGCATAAGTAAACCTTTGGAACTAGTACATACTAATTTATGTGGACCCATGAGAACGCAAAACATAAACGGTGACAAATATTTCATGTTGTGTATAGATGACTATTCCAGGATGACATGGGTATTGTTTTTGAAGCATAAATCAAAAGCTTTTGAGATGTTCAAGGTTTTCAAAAACCAAGTTGAGAATCAAACAAGAAAAAGGATTAAATGTTTAAGGTCATATAGAGGAGGAGAGTTCATTTCAGAGGATTTCATAGAGTATTGTGAAAAATATGGCATCAGGAGACAGTTTTCAGCAGCCAGGACACCTCAGCAGAATGGTGTGGTAGAAAGAAAGAACAGGATAGTGTAGGAAATGGCATGGACTATGTTGACTGAGAGCAAAGTAGCAGATAAATTTTGGAAAGAGGTAGTCCATACTACGGTATACATCCAAAATAGGTGCATGTTGAGGACGCATGAAAGCAAAACTCCTTATGAGTTGTGGTTCGGTAAAAAAACAACAACAAGATATTTTAAAGTTTTTGGAAGCAAGTGTTACATCAAAAGAACTAAAGAAAACCTTGGTAAGTTTGAAGATAGAGCGGATGAAGGTATTTTTCTTGGCTATTCATCAAAAAGCAAAGCTTACAAATGTTACAACAAGAGGCTAAGAAAAATTGTGGAAAGTGCCGATGTTAAAGTTGATGAAGGAAGGGAACGAGTAATTAGCTATGAAGAGAACTACCCAATTTATGAAGAGGTCATTGAAGGAGATGAGAAAGAGGAAATGGAAAAGAAACCAAGAATTGACTCGGAGGATTCGAAAAGTGATTTAGAATTGGAAGAAAACAAGAAATTCAAAATAGGTAGCTGGAAGAAAGATCATCCTAGAGAGCAAATAATTGGAGACCCCACAGTTGGTGTTCAGACAAGAAGAAGATTAGTAAGTAACTACTCTTTACTATCCAACATTGAGCCCAAAAATGTTTCCAAAGCAAGCAAATATGAAAGTTGGGTAAAGGCAATAAATGAAGAATTAGATCAGATCGAGAAAAACAAGACTTGGGAGTTAGTACCAAGACCCGCAAATAAAAATGTAATCGGTACTAAATGGGTCTTTTAGAACAAATTGAATGAATATGGATAGGTAGTCAGGAACAAAGCAAGATTGGTATGCAAAGGGTATGCGCAAGTTGAAGGTATTGACTTCGAGGAAACCTTTGCACTTGTGGCCAGACTAGAGGCAATTAGAATGTTTCTTGCTTTAGCAATTTACAAGAATTTCAAAGTTTATCAAATGGATGTGAAATCAGCATTTTTGAATGGGAAACTTGAAGAAGAGGTTTATATTGAGCAACCAGATGGATTTTCAGCTTGGTGATGATCCCAACTTGGTTTGCAAGTTGAAGAAAGTGTTATATGGCTTAAAACAGGCACCCTGGGCATGGTATGCAAGGCTAGACAATTATCTTACTCAGCAAGGGTTCAAGAAAGGTATGGTGGACAATAATTTGTATGTCAAAATAGAAAATGGTCATCATATTGTTTTTGTTGTTGTATACGTAGATGATATCATATTTGGCAGCAACAAAGATGAGTTGTGTAAATATTTAGCAAATAAGATGCATAAAGAGTTTGAAATGTCAATGATTGGTGAACTTTCGTATTTTCTCGGATTGCAAGTTAATCAAAATGAGAAGGGCATATTTATTTCTCAAATTAAATATGTGAAAGAGATGCTAAAAAAGTTCACAATGGAGGATTGCAAGCCAGTTAGCACTCCCATGACGACAGGTTGCAAGTTGAGCAAGGATGACAAATCTCCACTTGTTGATCAAACTATGTACAGATCCATGATTGGGAGCTTACTATACTTGATAACTACTAGACCAGACATTTTGTAGGTAGTATGCATGGTAGCACGATTTTAGGCTAGTCCCAAGGAGACTCATGTGACAACAGTGAAGAGGATTTTTTGGTACCTCAAGGGTACTATGGAGTATGGGTTATGGTATCCGAAAGGTAAGGACTTCACCCTTATTGCATATTCAGATGCAGATTGGGTAGGATGTGTAGATGATAGGAAGAGTACCAGTGGAGGTGCATTCTATCTTGGTGATAATATTGTTGCGTGGCATAGCAAAAAGTAGGAGTCAGTCTCATTATCCATAGTAGAGGCAGAGTATATTGCAGCGACATCATGTTGTACACAGGTACTTTGGATGAAACAAACTTTGAAGGATCTTGGAATAAATTTTAGTGAGCCCATATTGATCATGTGTGACAATACAAGTGCAATCAATATCTCAAAGAATCTGGTTATGCATTCTTGCACAAAACATATTGCTATCCGGTACCATTTTTTGAAGGAGAAAGTTGCGAAAGGTGAGGTTAAGTTGGATTTTGTTCCAACAACAGAGCAAGTAGCGGATATCTTCACCAAACCATTGCCCAAGGAAGTCTTTGAGTACCTTCACAAGAAATTGGGAGTGGTCACACTTCCCAAGCATTGACTAGCTATCGGGGCCACATTCTCAGGGGGAGCATTTGTGTCTTTGTTTATCTTTTTGCTCATGTTTGTGATTCTTGCTAAGTGTAATAATTTTTGCTTGAGAATGTTGTGCATGGACTCAGGGGAGTTTTCTAGTAGCCCTTTGGTCTTGTTTTCAAAGGGGGAGAAGAGTTACAGGAAATTGTGCGTGTGTTGCCAACAATTCCAAAGGGGGAGATTGTTGAGCAAGGTGCAACGACAATATTGTCATTATTGTCAACACACTCAGATGGACAGGTTGATGTAGTGGACAGTTGTTCGGAGGTTGTTCAGAGTATGTACAATGGTTTTCAATGCTTATGAGGATATTTTTGATGTTCGGGTGAAGTTGTTATAGGTTGTTCGTGCAAATTTGCAAAAGTTGCAAAAATCATCAGGAAGTTGTCAAAGTAGCAAAATTGTCAAAGTTGCAAAAATCGTCAAAGTTGCAACAACATCAATGGAATGTGTTGGACAGCCCAAGATACTATTTGGAGGTTTTTTGATCATTATAAAGTGTGGTTGCAGTGTTGGAATGATCGGTTGCTTCATCGGTGCATTGTTGGTCAGTTTCATGCTTTATGTGATAGGTGTAAAATCTGCGTTGAAGGTCACTTTACGAGAGGAATATTAAGAAATCCATGAGGAATTGGACCTCAAATGTTTTATTGGAGGTATCTAGATATACTGAGAGCTTAATTTTTAAATTTTAGCCCAAATGGAGTCCGGAAGAAGAAACGATGAGCGTTGCAAAATGGCTCTGGAGCACTTTTTCTAGTTTATGTGACAGGTGTAAAATCAGCGTCAGAGGCCACTTTGTCGGAGGTACTGCGAATAATCCGTGAAGAGTTAAAATCTAAAATTTAAACTAAAGGTAGTCGGTTTATCCAAGAATATATGTTTCAATTTTTAGCCCATTTGGAAATTTGAGGAGGAAGTTATGATTGTTACAAAAAGCCCTGTCAGCTCTTTTTGGCAATTTTGGCAGTTTCTAAGAATATAACGGTTGAGTGGTACTTTTGTGTAACTGAAAAAAAGAGTTGCATTTTTTAATGTGAAGCATATATATGTTTTAAAATAAAAGGGAGAAGAGGGTTTTTTGGAGAAAGGACTGTCGGTGCATGTTGTGAAGAATTTTTTTTCTTTGGCATTTTGATTGAAAAAAATGTGCAAGGTGTGAGATAATCAATGTGCAGAGTTGAGAAGATTGAAAAGGTTAGACAAAAGATTTTAGAGGAGAATATTTGTGAGCTAGACCACTCAGGGTCTTTTGATGAGATTTAAAACTTTTATCAGAGATTTTTAAATTTGTCGGGTCGGTGCTTGGCAACAGGGGTCGGTGCTCCTTGTAGTTGGTGTTGCTAAAGTCCGGGTTGGTTGGTGCCATTCCCTATAGTTGGTGCTGCAAAAATATTGTAAAGACCAAACATTTTTGAGGCTGGATTTGGATGGGAGTCCAAACAGTCCATTGGCACAGTGGTTTTCCCACATCGGGTTTCCACTATAAATCTGGTGTTATGTGATGCATGTTTGTGTGATTTCTTGTTTTGATTTGATTTCATAGTTGGATTAAATTTTTAATACACACTGATTCACCCCTCCCTCTCTGTGTCATGCTTAGTTCAACACTAATGTTCAACACCAACATAATAATAATATCACTAGAATATGGAGTGTTATTTGGGATAGCCCAAGCATTCCTAAAGTCAAAATGTTTGTTTGGATAGTAGGTCATAGAAGAATTTTATCCTGGTTAACCTTATGAAAAGGGGTTTTCATGGCCCCTCTCAATGTGTTTTCTGTAATAAGGAGGAGGAGAGTGTTGACCATCTCTTGGGACTTTTCTCAATAGTCTGGAGTCTATGACAATGGATTCTTAATATGTTTGGTAAATGCATGGTGATGAATAGAAAAATTGAAGATTGGTTAAAGCAATGGTAGAGCACTTATAAAAGTGATGCTTTAGAGACAATATGGGATATATCAAAAGATACAATACTTTGGACAATATGGCTTCAAAGAAATAGAAGAATTTTTAAGGGAAAGAAAAGTAGTTTAGAGGTAATGAAAAAAAAATATGTTTAGCCATAGATGAGTCTAAACCAACCCTATCAACTCATCCAATCCCTAATTTGGAAGCAGAGAGTCTTGATAGATGGAGTCAAGTCATTAAATGGAATTATGATGTTGGGTACAAGAGAAACAAAGATGAGGTAAAGAATATAAAGTGGAAACCACCATATGTGGAGTGGGTTACATTGAATTTTGATGGAGCATCTAAAGGAAATCCAAGACTAGGAGGAGGAATAATTGGAAATAATAGAGGAGAGGTTTTGTCTCATTATGCTTTCAATTGTGGATTTAAGACAAATAATGAAGAGGAGAGATTTTATCTCATTATCCTTTCAATTGTGGATTTAAAACAAACAATGAAGCTAAAGGTTGGGAAACTTTAGAAGGGTTAAAAATATGTTAACAAATGAAATGGAATAGAGTATATATGGAAGGTGATTCTCTCATAGTAATAAATGCAATTTTGAGGAAATCAATGGCTCCTTGGAACATACAAGAGATAATTGTAGAAATTAAAAATCTTGCTAAATAATTTGAAGAAATCAAGTTTACACATATATTAAGGGAAGGAAACAAATGTGTAGATAAGCTAACCAATAGAAGGGTTTGATTGAGGATCGTGAAGTTAACATCTCCTTTCCATGGTTAGAGGAAGTAGAAAGTTTAGTTGAAGCTGACAAAAAATGTTGATTGCCTAAATCAATTAATGGTTAAGATTTACTTTAATGTTTTCCATTGGTAATATCTATTTTATTTTGTAACAATAATGTGTGTTCATTTAGACTATTTATTATAATTTTTGTGGTTGCACTTGTGTTTCAGGTTGGAAACTAGCAATCCAGATCTGGTAAAGTGGACTATGATAGTGCAATTTTATGGAAATATTACTCTACTAAGATGCAAGGCATAGATAGTAGAGATGAAGTTTTGGCATTGTGAAGGCTGCTATAGAAAAATGTCAAGAAATATGCTAAATTATGGAGTAATTGTATTCATACAAATATTTGAAAAGATCCAAAAAATGAAAATAAAAAATTCAGATATTTTATGTAAAATAATGTAGGTTTCTAGCTATAGCATCTCAATTGAGATGAGAAGTGTATCTATTTGTAAACTCTCAAAATATAAATAAAAGAGATGTAATTTGTTAAGGGTGGGGGACCCGAATACAATCCCTTATTATCAAGCAAAAAAAAAATACTTAACAAATTTATAATGATAGTAAAAAATGCTTAACCTATTCTATCATTATCATCTTTAGTTGGGTATTCATACACCATACTATAATACTTAAATTCTTTTCTTATTTTTTTTGCGGTTTTACTTATGAGGGAATCGATAACACTTTTTTACCAAATACTTATTATTATATTTAATCAGGCTCAAATAATTTTTCTTATAATGTTAGTAGTCTATGTGACAATGACTAATATTCTTTGAGCTTTCATAATTATATTCTCTTTGCATGGGATGGTATGATACATTTTTTTAATGTACTTAGATGTATGATACATTTTTTTAATGTACTTAGATAATGATTATTTTATTTAAATTTGATTTTATTAAGAAAAAAAGATAATAATGAATAATATTATATTTAAATTTTAATTATTTTTAAGTTAAAAATTATTTGTTTTATAATTAAAATGGAAATGTTGCAAATAAAATATTTATAAGATATAATATTTGATTATATGAGATTGAAATGAGTTGTATCTATAGTATATATGAGAGTTCTAAATAGAAGTTCAAGGTCCAAATATTAAGGGTAGGGTTGTACACCATGCTTTGAGAATATGGTTAATTATAATCATATATTAGGTAATAATATTTATATTATATAACCTATAGCCTCGTAAATATTGAAAACTAATTTACTCTTTATTATTAAAATAGCTTCATAATTTTATATGTATATCTTGGCAAGGGTCTCCTTTTTCAAGTTGATTTTTTTTGGATTATTTGGAAGAAGGGGTTTTGAAAGGTTCCTCGATCCTTTAACAATAGAGTCTCGAGAAGAAGGCTACATGAAAAACATTGTGAAACACTACAAGATTTGATAACCAAAGTAGGATCCAAGAAGTAGGGAGAACATAATAGATACATCGAAGAAACATCTAGATCTCCCAGGATTTGAATCAAACTGCAATAGCAAAAATCCAAGCCAACATAGTAATCATGAGGAGAGACTCAAGCACTACACCAGCAAATGAAAACCCACTCATTTTTAAATCAAAATAAGAGAATTAATGTTTCTTTGCCAAACAAAGAAACATTTGCTCCAAAATAAACCAAAATTTTAAATTTAAAAAAATCCCATCGGAACTAGGAGCCACCTACTCTACTTTAAATAAAAAATTCAAAATTAAATATTCCCACTCAAACTAGGAAACACCCACTCCTTTTAAAGTCAAAGTTTAAAATTTTAATATTTCTTGCTCAAACTAGGAAAATCATTCCTAGGGAGGAAGATATTTCCCTACAGAAACAAAAAACCCACTCAGAATTAAATATAAAAATTGAAGTGGGGGCCTCCTAGGATCCAAACTTCTATAGGAAAATGGTAGGTTATTCCCTAGCTCCAATATCAATCAATGAGATCTTTCCCGAATCCACAAAAACAAGCATCTCATGACCCATGAAACCAGGACCCACGATATTAGTACAACAACAAAATCATGAACTAGAATCATGCTCACATCAACATTTAATATTTGAACCTTTTTCTTGCCTGACCTAAATATCTTGGGAGGGATTGCCTGTAGGAAAAACTCAGGACCTACAAACTCTGGATCCATGATATCAAGTAGATTACCTCTAGGACTAGCAGCTGAACCACTAGCAACCAACATAAAATTTTTAAATCTTTCTCCCTCCCAACACAAAGCCCATAGAGGGGATTGTCGAATCTCACAAGATCCATGCACATAGGATCCATGTTATCACACAAAAAATTTCTAGGACTAGCATCAACACTACTAGTAATCAAAATCATGTTCACATCAACATTTAAATTTTAGAACTTTTCCCGTCTATCCTAAAGGTCACGAAAGGGAAAGCCTACAAGAAAATCTCAAGATCCATGAACAAAGGATATATGTTCTTAGGCAGAACAACTCCAGGATCATCTAAAATTATAAGCATGACAAAACTTAAAAATCAAAAAATGCTTCATCAAACAATAGAATTCCCATAGTTAACCAAAAATCCATCCAAAAACAAAACCCACACAAAAACGTTCTTCCTGCCTAGGACAGGCTTCGTGGATCCCAGGAACCATACAAATAGGGGGAACTTGATCCACCTCAATCCATGTAGGCTTCAAGCCCATCGGTACACCAAAGACAAATCTGAATCCAAAACTCCACAACAAGGAAAAACCTCTCGTACTAGAGAATTTCACCCTTCCACACCCTCTTATCCTCCCTCTCCCTCTCATGGTTCTCCCTCTTGACTTCATGTAGTAGTTTATGAGCTATTGTAATTAACATAGGAATTAATTTTCAATGAGTTTACACATGTTTTTATGAGGGCACCTGGTAATACTGAGTGGGGTTTTAACCTTGGACCTCCCAAAGAGAGGCCAAAACCCTTACCATTGTAGTAAGCTTGCAAATCCAAAGTTAAGGACTTTTAATCAATTAAATTGAGCTAATATTATTTGATATAAAATACAACATTTAATATAAAGTTAAAGAATAATATCTCCAAATATTTATGTGTACATATGTACAACAAGTAAGCGTGACATTTATCATACTACTAAGAACAAGAATGTAATGATATGCAACCTTAACACAATTTTAACAATTTCAAAGAAAACCAATTAAACGTTATGCTAATATAATTATTTAATATAAAAATCATATTATAATTAATATAATAATATCTTATATTTAAATTCTCATGCAACAAAATTTGTTTTATATTTAAAAGGAAAATGTTACAAATAAAATGATTATAAGATATAATATTTTTATTAGTGAGATTGAAAGAGGTCTTATCCATAATATGCAATAATCATGTTATTAAAAGAGCTTGATAATTTTACATGTATAGCATAGCAAGATTAAAACATGGTTGGAATTTTAATCAATTAAATCAAATACCATTTAATATAAAATACTACATTTAATATATAAATATATAAATTTATAAATAAATAAATGAAAAGTAATAAATCCACAAATATTTATGTGTGCTTTTGTGCAACAAGTAAACATGACATTTATCACATTGCTAAGAATAAGAACCTAATGTTATATACCCTTAACACATTCTAATCGATTTTAAAGAAAAATCAATTAATCATTATGTTTTTTTTTATTTGGTTAGTGTGAGAAACATCTACGACCAATGCTCATTAATGGAAGTAACATCATCTTATCTCTGCACTATGATTTGAACCCTCGCTGAAGTGATAGAGTATTTGTTTTATGACGAAGTGTTTTTTTGTGGAGTACTTTTGCAGAGCAAGGAGGGTTTGCGGTGGAGTATTGTATTACACATCTATCTCATCGGGTAAACACAATTTTTGTCCTCTTTCGATTTATAAAATAATTTAAGTAGGTAGTAGAAATACATGGACATATAGTTCCTTCATTCAACACCCCAGTTGCGATCTCCACTAGATTTTAGCTAGAACAAAAAAAATTGAATAGGGTTTTAGTCACCCTTGGAAAAAAATACGGTAAAAAAAACAATGCAAAACATACGGTAAATATTTTCTTGTCATAAAATAGTGAGGTTCGAGTCTATTTCAACGGGTTTGCAGTGAATGAGGGTTGCAGCAGAGGAGGGTTTGCATAAATATATATGCACAAAATATTTCAACGGGTTTGCAACGGAGGAGGATTTGCAAAGCAAGGAGGGTTTGCGGTGGAGGGTTTTATTATATATATATTTAATCAGATCAATAGTATAGGGAGTTCAGAAAGGGTTTGTAGTGGAAGAGGGTTTGCAACGGAGGGTTTTATTACACATCTATTTCATTATATCAATAGTATAAAGGGTTTGACAATGGAAGAAGGGAAGCAATAATTGCAAGAACCGATATTTGTCAATGAGAAACAGTACTTAAGGATATTAAGGCATCAAAAATTTTGAGCAAGGGAACCAACAATGAAGAGGACATATCAAAAAATAAAAATAAAAAATATTCTACCACATAAATAGGTGGAGAATAAGGAACAATGAAAGGCACTAACCATCATCAAACGAGGAGATAAATTAGCCCAATAGAGGGGAAAAAGGAGAGAATATAAAAGAAACAAAGGCAAAATGACAACACAAGAGAATACAGAAGGAAAAACAAGCGAGGAGAAAAAAATAAAAAATAATCGCAAGAAAACATTTAACATGGAAAATGGAGGTCACCAAAATGAGTTTTCAGATGAGGCAGAAACTTACAGTTCCACAACCACACCACTCATGTGGGCACCAAGAATTTATGTGCAAGAGCTAATGAAGATGAAAGAGAACTTGAAAGCATGCAAAGGAGGAAGAAATTAAGAGATACTAAATCAGATGAGGTTATAAACACCATTCGAAGGTTGGAAAAGGAAAACAACCAACTCAAGGAGCAAGTGTAAAAGCTACAAAACCTTACAAACATGGGTCAATGTGAATGGCATGTCTTCAAACAAGCCATCCACCCCCAATCAATGATGCAATATAGGTGGAAAACATAAATGCAAATCAAATAAAAGAGGTACGGGAAACACTCCAAAACATGGAAACAAGAGAAAATGAGTTGCAAAATGAATTAGCAAAGGCAAAGACATGGTATCAAGTAGTAAAAGAACCAATAAATCAATAAAAAAAGTTGATAGAGAAGCAAGTAAACATTTAAATAACAGAAGAGAAATAAAGACATGAGAAGTTATCAAATATAATCATCAAAGGGTTGAAATATTATGGGGATAGGGAAGACACAAATTGTTTAACTAGGGACTTCTTGTCAGATCGATTACAATGGATAGGTCAGATAAAAAAAGTAAGCAAAATTGGTAGGCTGAGAGAAAGAGGTAAATATACGTATATTCAGGTCACATTGATGAGCTATGAGGATAAAACAAGGTTACTAAAAAATAGAGGCATGTTGATAGGGTCACAATTCTATTTAGATGATGACCTAACATTTTTACAGTAGGAAGAAAGAAATAAGGAATGGGAAAATGTGAGGGTAGCAAGGAATGAAGGGAAACAAGCATATTTAAGAAATGGAAAGGCATACATCACATCTAAACAAACCTAAAATACATAGGGAGTATGGCCCACCTAGGAACATCTTACGATGGTAAATCAAAATTGTAGAGGTTACCCTTGGAGAAGAGAACCCGGGTTAGGGCCCATTGCTATAGATAAAGATATAATCATACTGATGGAAACACATAAACATGATGGATGTAGGACTCTAGAATTTGTGGGATATAAAAAAATAGTAATATAGAATAAAGTAGTGGAAAATGACAAAGGGCATGGATAAAAGAGGAATGAAATAGGGTCATAATTGAAAACAAGAGGAAAATAAATAGTACATCTGGATAAAGATCCTAGAAAATAATTCAGCTATTAGCATAACAACATGTTATTTTTCTACCAAGAATTCTAAATTCTATAAGAAACATGACCTTAACAGAGAAGACCTATACTCCTCCCTAAAAAGAGATATTTTGATATATAGTAAGTTGGGGGAGATTATATTAATTGAAGATTTCAATGCAAGAACAACAAATAAGCAAGCTAACATTCTAGAAGGTAGAGAAGATATTGAGATTAATACTCTTTGGATTCTAGGAGACAAAAATCAGCAGTGGACCAGGACTTCAGAAGATGAGCATGGGGCTATCATGCAATATGGAGAGGAGTTGTTAGGCCTATGCAACATACACAACTTGATTATTTGCAATGGGATGAAAAAATGGAAAAATTCTGGAAAGTATACATGCAAAACATATAAGGGACAAAGTGTAATAGACTATGTAATATGCTCACAAAATTACATACCAAAAATAGAAGAGCTAGAGGTGTAAGATTCTCTAGTGGAACTTAAGTCAGATCACAACCCAATTGTTATGAAACTTCGAATGCATGGAGACAAACCAAGGGAAAATGCTTGCAAGGCAATAAAAATAAATATTTTTACAAGGGAAACATTCTCTTAATAGATGAAAATCGACAAAATTTTAGAGCAGTATTAAATAACAAGTTACAGTAAAGGGAAGAACTACCTCACATAGCAGAGATTACAGTAAGAGTGAATGGTTAATGCACATTATATAAGAATATCTAAACAAATACAAGAGAGATAAATCTAAAAATAAATAAAGGAATAACTTCCCAACCAACCCATGATTCAATGAAGATTGCAAAAAAATGCGAAGATTACTAAAGGAACCAACGGGTAAAACAAGAGCAAATAGAAAAGAATATGAGAAACTAGTAAGGGCAAAAAAAGAATAATACACTAGAACAAGGAGTAAAGAATTGATTTACTTAGGGAAGCATGAACCAAATAAATTTTGTAAGGAACTAAGCATGAAAAGGATGCAAACTAGAAATATCATAACAATTAATCAGTGGTTGGAGTATTCAAAACAATTGTATCAGTGTAGTAACCAATAGGAGACACCCCCTAATATCATTGTCAAGAAAGAACTTTTCACAAATGAAGATATTATTCAAGGGATAAAAAATTTAACAACTGGTAAAGCCTGTGATATAGAAAATCTCCAGGTAGAGCATATAAAATGGGGGGTAGATATTATGGTATCACAGATCAAAGAAATTTTCAATGAGGTCATACAAAATGGCTTCCCTACTGAGTGGACAACTAGCTTGACCATTCCTTTGTTTAAAAGTGGAGATGTAAATAATCCCTCAAACTATCAAACTATCATGATCAACCCTCTCTTTGCAAAGTTGTTTGGGAGTATGATAGAGCATAGGATCAACATATGGGCAGAAGAAAAGGGAAAGAGAGCAAATGGGCAAGCAGGTTTTAGGCCCAAGAACTCAACTATTGATCACTATATCATGCTCAGACACAGTGGAAAAAATATGGGACAACAAAAAGGAGGCTTTTTTGAAGAACACAAGCTTATACTGAGAGGGGGGGTGAACAGTATAAGACCACTTTTTACTTTTCTTTCCCAAACAGTATTAATCAATATAATCAATGGCAATATCAATAGCAATAACCAAAGCAATGCAAAAATCATCACACACAATAGAGACACCAATTTAATGTGGTTCACCCAATGTGGGTTACATCCACAGAGAAAATATTTCACTAAATTTTCTCAATCAATCTCTTGGGAATCCTTCCCTATTACAATGTTTATGGACCTCTATCCAAAGGAGATGTTGATCCCCTAAATTTGGTTTGTGGATCTCTATCCATAGGAGAACTCCTTCTCCTCTGCTATGGTTGGTGATCCTCTAGAAGACTACTGCCTCCACTACACTGGCTTGTGGATCTCTCTCCACTGAAGACTCTTGTCCCCACTCAGAATACCTATCCTCACTACCCTGGCTGATGGATCTCTATCCACTGGAGACTCTGTCCTCTCTGCTCTATCACCTCCAAAGCTCTGTCTCAATTCTATACTAAACACAGTTCAACCGGTCTAGCACAACTCTGCTCAATCTCTTGCACTAAACACAGTCCAGTCGGTCTAGCACAAGTCTGCTCAATAAGCTCACTCAAATCTGCACTAAACATAGTCCATTTGGTCTAGCACAAATCTGCTCAACTCTTGCACTAAACACAGTCCAGTCGGTCTAGCACAAGTCCACTCAAATCTGCACTATCTTTGGTCTGCCAAATTTGCTCAATAGGTCCACTCAGAACCTGCTCAAATATGCTCAACAGGTCCACTCAAAACCTGCTCAAATCTGCTCAATAGGTCCACTCAGAACCTACTCAAATATGCTCAACAAGTCCACACATAACCTATCCAAATCTTCTCAACAAGATCACATAGAACTTGTCCAAATTTGCTCAACAAGCTCACACATAACTTGTTCAAATCTGCTCAACAAGCTCACACAGAACTTGTCCAATCTCATAGAAACATAAAGAGAATTGTTAGAGACTCAATATGTTCTTTACTCAATGCTCAATCACTTTATCAACTCAAATCAATCTCATAGAAACATAAAGAGAATTGTTAGAGACTCAATATGTTCTATACTCAATACTCAATCACTTTCTCAACTCAATCTCATAGAAGCATAAAGAGAATTGTTAGAGACTCAATATGTTCTATTCTCAAAACTCAATCACTTTCTCAACTCAATCTCATAGAAGCATAAAGAGAATTGTTAGAGACTCAATATGTTCTATTCTCAAAACTCAATCTCAACTCAAATCAGAATATAGAATAGTTTGTTTTATGGAACTTGATCAATCACTTCATACATCCACTTGACTAGGCTCAATCAACTCTACTCAACCAATCACTTCAAGAAACAACTCTTGCTCACAAACCCTAGTCCAAGCATGTATCATCCAACTCAAAATATTTTCCAACAATGCTCAACAACAAATCTCACATAACAATGATACTCATGATATTTTCAAACCCTAGTTCAAGTTCTTTGTATAACAACTCACTTCAACAACCATGCTTATCAAACAAGGTTTTAAACACAACTCTCAATTTTAGAAAACCTTGAAGCATTAACTCAAACACTTCACTCAACCAATGATCTCAACAACAATGCTTATAAAACAAGGTTTAATCACAACTCTCAATTCAGAAAACCTTGAAGCATTAACTCAAACACTTTTGAAAAGGAAACCCTAATCAAATCCTTTTCACTCCAAACTTAATTTTCAAGTAAGCCAATCAACCAACTCAACCAAGGAAGAATTTGCCCATACCTTTTGTTTGACAAGGAGTTGATCTCACAAATCTGCCACACTCACAAATTTCTCTTTTCCAATATCAATAAGGGTTAGAAGACTTCAATCAAATCACAATACAAAATAATGACCCAAAATACACCTTATTACTCCAACTCAAAAATAACATTCACCATAGTCTTCTTTAAATGGAAAAACCCTTATACAAAAATAATGCTCAAAAGTCTTAATAAGAAATTAATTAAGACTTTACTAAAACTCCTTATTACTCCTAAAATAATAAATCTCAAATATCAATACCTCCACAATAATCCTCAACAAACATTCACCATAAATTTCATGCCTTAATGTATAAAAATAATAATCACTTATGCACCCTTATTCCTCCAACATTAGGCAACTAACAAAATTTAAATCAAAATTAAATACCTTGTCCTTGGAGGGAATCGAACCCTCAACCTCATCTCACCACAAGCGCCTTAACCATGGCCAAAGTCACCGCACGAGCCAAGCGCTCGCTTGAGATTAAAGAAGCACCATGTGCTTCTTAATCTCACACCACCTTCCGCCAAGAAAAAGGTCATGCGCCTTGGGTGCCTCAAACAACACACCAAACAATGCATGCGGGGATTCGAAACGTCAACCACCTTGCTGCCAATGCCTTTGCACTTTCCCAACTACCACTAGGCCATGCTTGCCCAATGAAACTTGAGGATGGAACCTTCCTCCTCTATGCCTTTCGCTGCCACATTTTTGTAAATCACAAGCTCTCTTTTTCACATGCCACCGATTTATTAATTCGAGCAAGGGTAAATTTCCAATGGTTTTGGCAAAGTATTTATATGCATTATATTTTATTTGGACACGTCGGTGCTAGCTCCTCCATGATGACATCAGTGGAAATATAGAGGCTTCGAAAGCCTTTTTATTTAAACCCCAACTTTGGGTTTAATTTACTTTAAACTTTGCGCTTTGAAATATTTTTCCCTCCAAAACCCAACCTTAGGGTTTTATAAAAAATAATTAATTGTCCTTTGTAAACCAAATAATATTATAATTAAAATTATAATAATTTATTTGGGTTTTTCACCACCTTGGATAAATATTATAATAAATATTATAATATTATATCCTTCCATTGCTTCGGATATATTTGCTTCCAAAGGAGAACTGAAACCATTTTTTGAACCATTATTTTGGGTGTAAAATAAAAATATTTTAACCCATTACAACTTCCATTGAACTTTGCACTTGAACTGGAGAAGAACTATCACTGGCATCTTGACATCAATGACAACTTTGGCTTAGGGACTCAAAATGTCCAACAATATCCCCCTTTGTCATTGATGGCAACCCACATTATTTTTACTTGAAACCTAACCTTTCTTTTTCTTCTGCTCCCCCTGGGACATTGCTCCCCCTGGCTCAATGCTCTCTTAGATATCAAATCTCTCCCCAATACACAAATCTCTCCCCCTTTGACATCAATGGCAAAGGGTCACCTTTGGGGCTCGGGGCTAAGAATGAGCCTCTTAGCTTAGCCCCTCCCCCACCTCCTTTGAGGTGGTTAATTCTGGGGTGGGAGTATTTCTACTCCCAAAAGGCATTGTTCTTTGCCTTTATCCTCTTCCCTTATTTTCTAAATTTTTTGATTCTTCTGATTGTTTCTATCCGTGTCATCATTCATGTTCCTGTCATCATTCCTATTCTTGTTCTTTTTCATGTTCCTGTTCCTGTTCACATCCATATTCCTGTTCTTGTTCATACCTATTTCTGGAATATTTTCTCTACACCATTTTGTTGTGTGACCATCATTATTGCACTTATAACACTTAATGTTATTATTCCTTGGAGGTGCAAATGTCTTAGGATCTCTTCTAGTGAAGCCATATCCTCTTCTGTCATGAACCCTGCAATTCATTGCCTTGTGACCAAACTCATTACATGAGTAGCAATACCCATGGAAAAGTTATCCTTTCCCATATTCATGTCTTTCATGTGTCCTGCACTATGAAGCCATGTGCCCAAACCTATGACATGAAAAACATCTTCCATTGAAGCTTCCTTGTCTTGACCTCATTGGTCTCCTGTTCTGATTGTTGTTCCATCTGTATCTTCTCTGTGCATTGTTCCTATATTTGTTGAACTCTTTATTGTCCAACTCATCCTCTGATGTCTCACTCTCTCTTACACTGTCTTCTTCTAAGTATCTTCATCTGAAGTTTCCTCTTCAAAACTTGAAGTTGACTCTTCTTCCCATTTCTTTTGGTTTGTTTAGAACCAAGACCTATCTTGTTTGTTGACCTCTCTTTGTATCTTGACTATTTTATCCATACTATTTGCACTATTCTTGAATTGATAGCTTATTCTTGGAGTCTTCTACATCTTCTTTTAGTAGTGCCACTTCTTGTGCTAACTTCTCACATTCTAAGATCTTTGCTTCTAACTTATCTTTGAACTTTTTTGCCTTAGCCTTTGATTTTTCTAAATCCTCTATGAGAAATATTCTTTCTTCATCACATTCTTGAAATGAATTTCAAGCTTAGAATTCTTCTTTCTTACCTTCTTTACCATGTCAAGGGCATAGATAAGTTCTCCCTTGAGATCATAACCATTCTCTGTCTGAATAATCCTCTATTTGTTTACCTTTGTCCATATCATTACTTTCTTTTGGCTTGTCTTCTATAGGATCACTCACTTCTTCTTCTAATGCCATTAGAATATTTTCATCTGGTCTTTCAAGTGCATCTTCATAGTCATCATCACTAAAACTATAACCATCCCTTGTGCAATCATCTTCAAGATGTCCAAATCTACCACATCTAAAATACTTGAGAATAACTAGAGTCCTTTTCTTAACTGGTTCTTTCTCTTCAATCATAAATAGGACTTCATCTCTATCATTGTCTGAAAATATAGCATCACTATCATTTGAGTACTTACTTGCATTATCCGCATAGTAGCTCCTCTTTTGCCTTTGGAAGAACTTCTTTCCTTGTCTGCTTTGTCCATCCTTGCTTTTCTTTTGATGCTTGTATCTTTCTGATTCCCTATTCCTGTGATCCTGTTCTTCTTGTTCTTCTTTAGAACTAAGTCCTGTTATGGTGACTGATGACCTTTGTGCATTGATAATCCTATCTAAAGTCTTTGAATTTTCCTCAAACTTGTGTAGTTTGTCCTTAGAACCTTTTACTTCCATCCTTAGTGAAACTATCTCATGTTCTAATCTTTCACACTCTAGATATTTTACCTTTAATTTTTTAGCCATACCTTCTTCAATCTTTTTTGCCTCTTCAACTTTGATTTTGAAGTTGGTGAGGTCCTGTAGAAACCTTGCTTTTGCTTTCTCATCTTCTTGAGCTTGAACCCTTAATCTTGAGTTCTCCCTTTTTAATTCTTCAAGAGTAACCATAAGCCTTTCACATTCTATCCCTTTTACCTTTGACTTTTCAATCATACCTTCTTCAACTCTTCTTGCCTTTTCAACCTTATCTCTCAAGTTAGAGATATCTTGTAGAAGCTTTGTCTTACATTTCTCATCTTCTTGTATTTGAGCCTTCAATTCTAAATTCTCTCTTTTCAATTCAACAAGTTCCTTAAGAGTGGCTTCCTCCTTTTCTTTTTCTGAATCTTCTATAGGAGCATTTTCTTCTAATACTGAAAGTAGAGTTTTTTCTTCATACCTATTTTGATTGTCCCTGTTATCCTTTCTTGAACCAACCTCTAGGATTTCATTTTCAAAAATATCATCTTCATCTTCACCGCTACTAAACCCATTGCAATAACTTGCATCATGGTCGAGTTGACCACAAATAAAACATTCTTGTGGACAATAAGTTGCATGGTGACCTGTGTTCCCACATCTGGTACAAAACTTTATCAGTCTGGATATTTCTCCATTACTTGATTCATCTCTTGAATCTATTTCCATTTGTCCTCCCAACACAACAATATTAAACTCATCTTCCTTTTCTTTCATGACCATGTGTGTTCTTTTCTTCTTGTGTCTCATGGTTTTGCCTTTGCCTTTCTTTGCCATTTGTGTTCTTGCAAGATCTTCCTTCAAGTTGTTAAACCCTTTCTGAAGGAACCAACTCTGATACCAATTGAAGAACACAAGCTTATACTGAGAGGGGGGTGAACAATATAAGACCACTTTTACTTTTCTTTCCCAAATAGTATTAATCAATATAATCAATGGCAATATCAATATCAATAACCAAAGCAATGCACAAATCATCACACACAATAGAGACACCAATTTAACGTGGTTCACCCAATGTGGGTTACATCCACAGAGAAAATATTTCACTAAATTTTCTCAATTAATCTCTTGGGAATCCTTCCCTATTACAATGTTTATGGACCTCTGTCCAAAGGAGATGTTGATCCCCTAAATCTGGTTTGTGGATCTCTATCCATAGGAGAACTCCTTCTCCTCTACTCTAGCTGGTGATCCTCTAGAAGACTACTGCCTCCACTACATTGGCTTGTGGATCTCTCTCCACTGAAGACTCTTGTCCCCACTCAGAAGACCTGTCCTCACTACCTTGGTTGATGGATCTCTATCCACTAGAGACTCTGTCCTCTCTGCTCTGTCACCTCCAAAGCTCTATCTCAATTCTGTACTAAACACAGTCTAGTTGGTCTAGCACAACTCTACTCAATATCTTGCACTAAACATAGTCCAATTGGTCTAGCACAAGTCTACTCAATAATCTCACTCAAATATGTACTAAACACAGTCCATTTGGTCTAGCATAAATCTTCTCAACTCTTGCACTAAACATAGTCTAATTAGTCTAGCACAAGTCCACTCAAATCTGCACTAAACATAGTCCATTTGATCTAGCACAAATCTGCTCAATAGGTCCACTCAAAACCTATTCAAATATGCTCAATATGTCCACTCAGAACCTGCTCAAATCTTCTCAATAGGTCCACTCAGAACTTGTCCAAATTTTCTCAACAAGCTCACATAGAACTTGTCTAAATCTGCTCAACAAGCTCACATAGAACTTGTTCAAATCTGCTCAACAAGCTCACACAAAACTTGTCCAATCTCATAGAAACATAAAGAGAATTTTTAGAGACTCAATATGTTCTTTACTCAATGCTCAATCACTTTCTCAACTCAAATCAATCTCATAGAAACATAAAGAGAATTGTTAGAGACTCAATATGTTCTATACTCAAAACTCAATCACTTTCTCAACTCAATCTCATAGAAGCATAAAGAGAATTGTTAGAGACTCAATATGTTCTATTCTCAAAACTCAATCACTTTCTCAACTCAATCTCATAGAAGCATAAAGAGAATTGTTAGAGACTCAATATGTTCTATTCTCAAAACTCAATCTCAACTCAAATCAGAATATAGAATAGTTTGTTTTATGGAACTTGATCAATCACTTCATACATCCACTTGACTAGGCTCAATCAACTCTACTCAACCAATCACTTCAAGAAACAACTCTTGCTCACAAACCCTAGTCCAAGCATGTATCATCCAACTCAAAATATTTCCAACAATGCTCAACAAAAAATCTCACATAACAATGATACTCATGATATTTTCAAACCCTAGTTCAAGTTCTTTGTATAACAACTCACTTCAACAACCATGCTTATCAAACAAGGTTTTAAACACAACTCTCAATTTTAGAAAACCTTGAAGCATTAACTCAAACACTTCACTCAACCAATGATCTCAACAACAATGCTTATAAAACAAGGTTTTAATCACAACTCTCAATTCAAGAAAACCTTGAAGCATTAACTCAAACACTTTCGAAAAGGAAACCCTAATCAAATCCTTTTCACTCCAAACTTAATTTTCAAGTAAGCCAATCAACCAACTCAACCAAGGAAGAATTTACCCATACCTTTTGTTTGACAAGGAGTTGATCTCACAAATCTGCCACACTCACAAATTTCTCTTTTCCAATCTCAATAAGGGTTAGAAGACTTCAATCAAATCACAATACAAAATAATGACCCAAAATACACCTTATTACTCCAACTCAAAAATAACATTCACCATAGTCTTCTTTAAATGGAAAAACCCTTATACAAAAATAATGCTCAAAAGTCTTAATAAGAAATTAATTAAGACTTTACTAAAACTCCTTATTACTCCTAAAATAATAAATCTCAAATATCAATACCTCCACAATAATCCTCAACAAACATTCACCATAAATTTCATGCCTTAATGTATAAAAATAATAATCACTTATGCACCCTTATTCCTCCAACATTAGGCAACTAATAAAATTTAAATCAAAATTAAATACCTTGTCCTTGGAGGGAATCGAACCCTCAACCTCGTCTCACCACAAGCACCTTAACCACGGCCAAAGTCACCGCACGAGCCAAGTGCTCGCTTGAGATTAAAGAAGCACCACATGCTTCTTAATCTCACACCACCTTCCGCCAAGCAAAAGGTCGTGCACCTTGGGCGCCTCAAACAACACACCAAACAATGCATGCAGGGATTCGAAACGTCAACCACCTTGTTGCCAATGCCTTTGCGCTTTCCCAACTACCACTAGGCCATGCTTACCCAATGAAACTTGAGGATGAAACCTTCCTCCTCTATGCCTTTCGCTGCCACGTTTTTGTAAATCACAAGCTCTCTTTTTTGCATGCCATCGATTTATTAATTCGAGCAAGGGTAACTTTCCAATGGTTTTGGCAAAGTATTTATATGCATTATATTTGCTTTGGACACGTCGGCGCTAGCTCCTCCATGATGACGTCGGTGGAAATATAGAGGCTTCGAAAGCCTTTTTATTTAAACCCCAACTTTGGGTTTAATTTACTTTAAAATTTGCACTTTGAAATCTTTTTCCCTCCAAAACCCAACCTTAGGGTTTTATAAAAAATAATTAATTGTCCTTTGTAAACCAAATAATATTATAATTAAAATTATAATAATTTATTTGGGTTTTTCACTACCTTGGATAAATATTATAATAAATATTATAATATTATATCCTTCCATTGCTTCGGATATATTTGCTTCCAAAGGAGAACTGAAACCATTTTCTGAACCATTCTTTTGGGTGTAAAATAAAAATATTTTAACCCATTACAAATTCCATTGAACTTTGCACTTGAACTGAAGAAGAACTATCACTGGCATCTTGACATCAATGACAACTTTGGCTTAGGGACTCAAAATGTCCAACATTTTTATTGTTTTATAGACTTAAAAAAGACATTTGACACAGTGCAGCAGAATGAAAGAGCAAGAGGTTCCAATTCACTACAGGATAGTAGTTCACAGACTATATGAGCATGTAAATGCTAGAATCAGAACACAAGAAGGGTTATCTGAATGTTTTGGTAGTGACATAGGTGTCAAACAAGGTTACCCTCTATCTTTGAAGTTATTTGGGTTGTACATTGACAAGTTAGAAGAATGGTTAAACAAATTTGGGGGAGAGGGTGTGCACTTAGCCAAATATATGGTAAAACTCCTCATGTATGCATACGATGTAATTCTTGTGGCCAAAACAGTCAAAGATCTAGAAGATCACCTTCGAGCCCTAAAAATATTTTGTAAGGAATTTGGGATGCAGGTGAACATGAGCAAAACAAAAATTATGATTTTTTTAGCAAAAAAGAAGCAACAACTCGAATTTCAGTTTGCAGGAGAACCGCTTGAGGTAGTAGTAGAATACAAATACCTGGGCATAGACTTTCATGACAAAATTAATTGGAATACATGTAGGATGAAAAGAACTCAAAGTGGTTGGAGAGCACTATATGCACTTCAAAACAAGTGTAGAAATGTCGAGTTGTGGGACTGGAAGACCACTAAGGTCTTATTTGGCTTACTTGTTACACCATTTTTGTTGTATGGTTGTGAGGTGTGGGCTAGTGGCACAAAAAACACAAAATGGAGGTAAATAGAAAGGATTCAAAAATATCTAATCATAATTTTTCTCAAAATTAAAGCCACAACCCCTTATAAAATTATTCTAGTTGAAACTGGAATGTTTCCTTTAGAAGCAATTGCTATGACCAAGTTGTTATGTTACTTGAAAAAAAAAGGAAAAAATGAAAAATGACAGATGGCCTAGGGCAGCTAGGGACAAAAAGTTGCATAGGTGAAAGAATACATGGATGAAACAAAAATAGAAATGGATGAAACATTGGGAAATCAACATAAATGAATGTCCAAATGTCAACAAAGACATAACAAATTATGTGAATGAAAAGTTTAGAAGTGGAATGTGGAAAAGTGCAAGCAAGAAAAGATAATATTATATTTCAAATTTTAACCCAACGTATGACCGCAAGGAAAAAATTTATATAGGCATTGAAATCAAGTGGAAGGAAAATATCCCCATTGCTCAGATAAGGACTAGCTCTCATAGTCTTAGATGTGGAATAGGAATATGGACAACGCCCAGAGAACAATGGGAAGAAAGGATATGTACTCTATGTAGCACAGGGGTAGTAAATATAGAGGAACACTTCATCTATAAATACCTGAGTTTTTCAAATATCCGTGGAAAATACAAAGAAACACTTGGAAAAGGGTTTATTGTAGAGTTATTTGAAGACAGTAAAATAAAAAAAGTTGGAGAATTGCTAACCCAAATAAGCAGGATAAGGAACAATCTTATCAAAGATATTAAAGATGATATGATATGATTTGAGTAGTTGTACTTCCATTTTTGAGGTCCCATAGACTATATTTGGGTCTCGTGGATGTAATTAAAATCTTTCATTTTATTTCATTTCACAAGGCTGCGTACTATCCTTCCAACTATGACCACTGTAAAGTTGAGCTCTATGCTTATCAATAGGGAATTTAACACACAACCACCACACATCCACCCACTCACACACTCGCACACACCGCGGTTTGAACCTTGGACCTCCCGAAAAAGAGCCAAAGCCTGAACCATTGCGTTGTCCTACGAGGATAATTAATTGTTATGTTAATATAATTGTTTAACTAAATATTTTTATTATTATTTATATTACAATATCTTATATTCAAACTTTAATGATTTTTAAATTCAATTAATTTTAAAGGATACCATAGTGGAATTTATTTGGATTTTTATTCAAGAGACCTAAGTTCAAACTCGGGCCCCTCATAAAAAAAGTAATTTTAACTTAAAATTTTGTTTGTGAGGGATACTGTAGTAGTATATCGTTGGGTTTTCATTTTGGAAACCTAAGTTCAAACCTTGATACCAAGGGATTGGGGTCCCTTATAAAAAAAAAATTGAACTCAAAATCTATCCACTAAGGGATATCCTAGTGGTATATCTTTGGGTTTTCATTTAGGAGACCTAAGTTCAAACCTTGATATGAGGGGACTGAGACCCCTCATAAAAACCTACATTTTTAACTCGAGAGTCTTGTGAGGGATACCATAAAGGTATATCTTTGGATTTTCATGTAAGAGCCCCAAGTTCAAACATTGATACAAGGGGATTAAGACCCCTCATAAAACCCCACATTATTAACTCAAAAAATTACAATATGTCTTTGAATTTTCATTTAAGAGACCCAAGTTCAAACCTTGGTATGAGGGGGCTAAGACACCTCATGAAAATCCACTTTTTAAACTCAATTTTTGTCCCATGAGGGATAGTGTAGGGGTATGGATTTGGATTTTCTTTTAGGAGATCCAAGTTCAAACCTCAATATGAGGGGATTATAAAAACCTATATTTTTAACTCAATATTTGTGTCCTATAAGGGATACTGTAGTGATATGACTTTGGGTTTTCATCTTGGAGACCCATTATAAAAACCTATATTTTTAACTCAATATTTGTGTCCTATAAGGGATACCGTAGTGATATGACTTTGGGTTTTCATCTTGGAGACCCAAGTTCAAACCCCGATATAAGGGGATTGGGACCCATCATAAAATCCCACATTTTTAACTCAAATATTGGTCTTGTGATGGATATCATAGTGGTATGTTTTTGGGTTTTCGTTTAGGAGACCCAAGTTAAAACCTCTATATGAAGAGATCAAGACCCTTCATAAAAACCCATGTTTTTAACTCAAAATTTTGTTCTATGAGGAAGACTATGGTGGTATTGTTAGCATACTATTGATTTTGTCTTTATTAGACAGACTGTTGCTCAGACTGTTGCTCTATTACAACAGTCCGGTTCAGCTGTTACGTCGGTGTTCTATTCCCGACTGATGTAACCTTATATATGTGCATTGCTGAATAATACGAGATTGTTTCGTATTTTACATGGCATCAAATCCAGTAGGAAATTCTGGGCGAGAAGATTGCAGGGAGCGGTGAAAGGTGGCTGTGTTGCGACGGGATTAAAATTTATTTTTCAAAAAAAAAAAAAAAAATCCGCGGACGCGCAGGCCGCTGGAAGCTCCTTGTCTGTCCGTGCCCGCAGAAGCGCAGGAAGGGGACGTCCGCGCAGGAGGCACGACAATCGCTCCCCCCGCCCGACGAGGAGGCGACAGGCCCGTGCGACAGCAACTATCGCATTACATGACAGTGCGCGCAGCTGTCGCACAACGTGAGAGAGCACGCACGTGCGACAGCCCTGTCGCAGGTCGACAGGCCCTGCAGTGCGCAGTCGCAGACGCGTGCGACAGACGAGGAGGGGAGACCCCCCCCCCCCCGCGACGGGCCGCGGTCGCGCCAGGCGACAGGTCGGTGCGAGAGGAGGGGACCCCCCCGCACGGGAATTGGAGGGGGTATAAACCCCCCCGCCCGTGCCCATTTGCGCGCAGCGGCGGTAGACCCCCCCTCCCGTCACATAATTAAAAAAAAAAAAAAAAAAGCGGCCCCCCCACCCGGCGCACAGCGCAAATCGCACGCGACCGGGAAAGAAAAAAAAAAAAAATAGAGACCCCGTCGGAAAAGCCGAGTTATTCCGGTCCCGCCCTCCTTCGAACCTGCGGAAGGCAGCGTCGAAGCGCGTGACCAGAGAACCGGAAGCCGAGATCGCGTTGCAGAGGAGAAGCAGCAGGGCGTTGAAAAGGGAGGTGGCTTACTGATCCTTCCGGATCAGCCCGCTGGCTCACGTGGTCGTGAGCCGTGCGGTTAAGGCTCAGGGAGCCTGCAGGTCGGGGGTTCGAATCCCGCCGACTCCCCCTAAGGTATAATTTTTTTTTGCAAAGTCATTTTTAATTATTATTTTTTAATTAAAATTTTTAATTTTAATTTTTTAATTATAGTTTTTTAACTTTATAAATTAAAATTTTAATTTTAATTTATTTTTTATAAGTTTTAAAACTATACAAATTAAAATTATTTATTTTAATTTTAAATTTATAATAATTATTAAAATGCTTTGTTAAAGAACGCCTTTTAAGGGGGGATATTTTTTCAAAAATCAAAGGGGGATAGAGAGTAATTTTTTGAAAAATAGCAATTTGGCATTGTAAAAGGTGCATTTTCAGTTTGTGGCCGACACCTTGTGGGTTATTCTTGTGGGCAATTTTTTTTGTTGTATGTTGCATATTTCATTTTTGCACTATAACATTAAAAATTAAAATCAAAACACTCCCTAAGTCCCCGGAATATAAAACCCATCTGTGCAATTTTATTGCACTACAGCGTTCGGTATTTGCGATACCTACGCCGGCACTTACAGGTAAAGCTGTCGTGATTTGGCTATTGTATCCGCCGCCTAATATAGTCTGCTATAACGACGTATGAGCTTGTTCTCTATAAATCGTCGGGGAGGAATAAGTACGCCATTTTTGCATTTTTTACTCCATCCACTACCCTTTATCGCACTTGTGTTTAGGCGTAAATCCTGACGAAGTATTCTTCATAGTGTTTAGGGGAAGTTACGCCCCACGCATGAGAAGAATCTTCTATGGTAGGTGCCATCAACAAGGCGATTCCCTTTCGGTACCGCTTATGTTCCACGTATCGTATGATCTCTAAAATTCACCTATAGTCTCCCTCACGTAAGGGCGGGTGATTTTTGTTGATCTTTCTAAATACCTATAGTTTCCCTCACGTAAGGGCGGGTATTTTGTACGGTATATTGGCCTAGCAAAAGGTATATCGAAAGGGGGACCAATTTGGTGATATAAGGAACCTTCACTATGGCCGTTGTTGCAAAGTTGATGGTGATCCGCATCGGTTATTGAAAGGTCCAAATTATACACCATGGAAACATAAGATGAAGGCTATTCTCCAAATGGAAGATTTGTGGGATATTATTCTTTGGAGTAGCAACAAGGCCTTCACCAACGACGGGATCCACGGGTCCTTCAGCGGATCGGATTGCTTTTGACAAGAAAGACGGTAGAGCAAAGGTGCTCATTTTGTTTCTTGTTTCGGATGAAGTGCAACCTCATATAGCTGACAAAGCAAGTGGTAAAGAGGCATGGGATGCCCTTAGAACCATCTATGAGGGGAAGAATGAATCCACCATTCTTCATCTTCAACAACAACTTCATAACTCTGAGTTTGAGGCGAGGGTGAAACGGTTGAACTCTTTACGTGCGAGTGTACGAGTTGAAAGAGAAATTGAGTTCTCTCGGAGATATCGTGGACGAAAAGCTTCTCATTTCACTTGTGATGAGAGCTTTACCTTCTTCATTTGATATGTTGATAACCTCCATCCGGGTGTCCCAACGACAAATTACCTACATCGAGTTGGTCAATCTGCTCCAACAACGGGAGGCACGCCAACTTCACAAGGATGATTCTTCCAATACGGCCCTATACACCAACGAGGCGGGGTTCTAGGAAGAAAGGTAATGGGCAAAAAGGAGGCAACTTTCAGAAAGGAGGAAATTCTCAACGGGATACGAAAGGAAAAGGCAAACAACCTCAAGAGAAGAAGAGGTGGTGCAAGATCAGTGAGAAAGACAACCATGACACCAACAGGTGTTGGCATAAGAACAAGGAGAAAGGCCAAAACAAACCACAAAATAAGAACAAGCAACCCCAGGTGAATGTTGTTGTTGAAGAATCGACTCGGATTACGAATGGGCACACAAGGTGCTCATGACT
Organism: Wollemia nobilis; assembly: GCA_028583015.1. NCBI lineage: Eukaryota > Viridiplantae > Streptophyta > Pinopsida > Araucariales > Araucariaceae > Wollemia > Wollemia nobilis. The sequence continues at coordinate 4,027,410 of JAQPPZ010017254.1, read as the reverse complement.
ACCACAGATTCCACACGGAGGGATCCTATTTGGTATGTCGATTATGGAGCTAGTAAACATATGACTGGCGACAGATCGTGGTTTGAATCATTTGTGGCCAAGGAGGGCAAACCTGTCACCATTGCTGATGATAAAACCTACAGGGTTCAGGGAGAGGGTACAGTTTCAGTCACTCTTCCCGATGGCAAGTGTCAGATTGACAAGGTCCTCTATGTTCCGGGATTGGCCAACAATTTGTTGTCAGTGACACAAATCCTGGACAGAAATATGGTTGTCAACTTTCGTGTTGAGAATGGAAAGAAGTGTTGTACAATTACCGGGAAGGGTAAGCGGTTGCAACGACTTCATATAAGCATGGCTTATTTGCACTAGATGCTATCTCTACTCCACATGTTGCCATGATTTGTCTCTACCAAGGAGGCAACTTCCCTATGGCACAAGAGATATGGGCATCTTAGTTACGGCTACTTACTTGAGCTCGGCAAGTATGAGATGGTAAAGGGTCTTCCTTCCCTTTCTGCCACATTGCCGGTGTGCTCTGTCGCTTGGCAGGAAAGCGGCATAGAGTACCATTTGAGAAGAGCTCTACAAGAGCAAGAAAACCTCTGGAGCTAATTCACACCGATCTATGCGGTCCTTTCACACCCAACGGTGTTGGAGGGAAGAGGTACTTTCAGTTATTCGTAGATGACTACTCACGAAAGATGTGGGTTTTCTTTCTCAAGCTGAAATCTGAAGCTTTTGCATTCTTCCGGCGAGTTCAAGAAATCCGTTGAGAAGGAGTCGGGGGCTTCTATCAAAACCCTCCGCTCGAGATCGAGGGGGAGAGTTTACCTCTAATGAATTTTCTGCATTCCTAGATAAGCATGGGATCAAGAGACGGTTAACAGCTGCCTATACTCCTCGGCAAAATGGAGTTGCTTGAGAGAAGGAACCGTTCTATCATGGAAATGGTTCGTTGTATGCTCACGGGAGCTACTCTTGGGCAACAATATTGGGCGGAAGCTGTCACCACTGCAGGTGTATCTTTTGAATAGGGCACCCACAAAGGCCCTAAAAGGAATGACTCCACGGGAAGCATGGAGTGGTCGAAAACCCTCCATATCTCATCTACGTATTTTCGGATGTCAAGCTTTCATGCACATACCGAAAGAGAAAAGGAAGAAGCTAGATGAGAAAACAGCTGAGATGTATTTTTCTTGGATATTACGAGCACTCTAAAGGATATCGGTTGATAGATCCTTTGACCAAGAAAATTCATATCGAGCGAGAGATGTTGTCTTTGATGAAGCTTTCACATCACAGAGCACATCTACGGTACACCAGGATATTGTGGAACCTAAGGAAGAGGAGATTCCTTCGTCAACACAAACAGGAGGTCCTTCTACATCTTATTCACCACCACCGAAGAAGAATCCTAAATGGTGTACGAATACAATTAGAGATGCAAATTTATCCACTCCTCCCAATTTGAATTTGGATAGACCTCGTACACGCGGTATGGCTCAAAAGGAAAGAGAAGCCGAGAGCTGGTGAGGTTGATGATCTTTGTCAATCTTTTGAGGAACTTTCTGTGACTCCAAGTAGAGAAGTTGAGGATATGGATATTGATGATGAGAGGGCATTCATGTCTACCATAGATAGTCTTGAACCTGCATCGGTGCAAGATGCTCTTGGTGAGCCTCGGTGGAAGGCCGCTATGGATACGAGTATGAGTCTACGATGAAGAATAAAACTTGGAAGCTTGTTGATCTGCCGCATGGAAAGAAACCTATTGGCTGCAAATGGGTATACAAAGTCAAGTACAAGGCAGATGGAACAATTGATAAGCATAAGGCCCGTCTTGTTGCAAAGGGCTATGCTCAAAAGGAAGGCATCGACTATGAGGAAACTTTTGCACCTACTTGCTCGGATGACCACAATTCGGGTTATGTGTGCTATGGCAGCACAATATGGGTGGAAAGTTCACCGGATGGATGTCAAAAGTGCCTTTCTTAATGGTGATCTCCAAGAAGAAGTCTATATGACTCGGCTGAAGGATTTGAAGTGGAAGGCCAACAGCGAGAAAGTTTGCAAATTGGTCAAATCCTTGTATGGTCCGAAACAAGCTCCTCGAGCTTGGTATATAAAAATGGACAATCACCTAATGCGGCATGGATTTAAGAGATGTCCAGTCGGATGCAAACCTCTATTTCAAGAAACAGGGTTACGAGATAGTGTTGCTTGTACTCTATGTGGATGATCTGCTCATTACGGGGAGTTCGGAAGATATGATCTCTCTTGTCAAAAGAAACTTGTGCAAATCTTTTGAGATGACGGATCTCGGACTTCTCCATTCTTGTCTTGGTCCGGAATTCAGCCGGAAGGAGCACACCATCAAAGTGTCTCAGAAAAAGTATGCCAAGACATTTTTGGATAAATATCGCATGACTGACTGCAAGCCAATGGCAACTCCTATGGAGAATGGACTTCAGTTATCGCGATATGATGACTCACCTCAGGTAGATGGTACTCTCTATCGACAAGTTGATTGGGAGTCTCATATATCCGACCAATACTAGGCCGGATCTCGTTTTTCTTGTCAACTATCTTTCGAGGTTCATGCAGGAGCCTAAGACCACTCATTGGAAAGCGGCAAAACGTGTTCTTCACTATGTCCGTGGTACTATGGAATATGGCCTAGAATACAAGAGGAACAACAAATTCTTCTTGCAAGGATACACGGACTCCGACTATGCCGGATCATTTGATGATCGCAAGTCAACTTCGAGATACATTTTTCATCTGGGATCCGGTCCTGTCTCTTGGCACGGCAAGAAGCAACGAGGTGGTTGCTATTTCTTCAACGAGAGGCAGAATATCGCGCCGCACGTGAAGGTGTGTGCGAAGTGATATGGTTACGTCGCATTCTGACAAGTATGGGCCATCCATCAAAATCTCCAATACACTTGTTTTGCGACAATCAGGGTGTTATGAACCTCGTCAAGAATCCAGTCCATCATGAAAAAACAAAGCACATTGACACACAATGTCATTTCATTCGAGAGGAAGTTCCAAAGCACCGAATTCAGCTTCAGCACATTCCCACCGATGCTCAAGTTGCGAGACATTTTCACTAAGGCACTTGGACGTGTCAAATTTGAATTTTTTCGCAGCTCACTTTGTATTGCAAAATAATGTAAGGGGATGTTAGTAGTCTAGTATAGCTATTAGTTATTACATTACCCAAATAATGTAATAAAGGGGGATGTTAGCGTACTATTGATTAGCGTACTATTGATTTTGTCTTTATTAGACAGACTGTTGCTCAGACTGTTGCTCTGTTACAACAGTCCAGTTCAGCTGTTACGTCGGTGTTCTATTCCCGGCTGATGTAACCTTATATATGTGCATTGCTGAATAATACAAGATTGTTCCGTATTTTACAAGTATGAATCTGTGTTTTTATCCAAAAGACCCAAGTTCAAACCCCAATACGAGGGGACTAGGACCCCTCATAAAAACTCACATTTTAAACTCAAAATTTTACATAGCTTGATGTGACTAAGTTGATGTAGAAGGAAAAGGATAACCATCTCAAAACCCTATTTAATATAAGTGTAATATTTATAGTTAGAAGGAAAATGTTACAATGATATAGCTCACACCAAGGTTCAAATATTTGCACCAAATAGGCTATATAGCTCAATGTGATTAAGTTGATGTAAAAAAAAAAACCATATTTTGAGTTAAATATTATAAATTTTTGATGTAGAGGAGTTGGAGAGCAAGTGGGTAGTTAAAACTCTCCAGTTATCGAGAGGCCCAGGTTCAAATCTCTCCCCTCACATGTTGCGGATATGTTGTATATAAAAGGTTCCTCATCAAAAAAAAAAAAAAATCCCATATTTTTAACTCAAAAATTTAATATAATATTATTTTTATTTAAAAAATATTTATTAATAAAATTAAAAATAACATTCTCCTAATGAAAACCCAAATTCAATTCACAAAAAAATGACTTTCAATATATAATATCAATAATTATTATATATTTCCAATAAAAAAAAATTAAAAATATCAAACATAGAATTAATACTTAAACAATATATGACCGTTATATTATGTGGCCAAATAAGGTGAGGTTCCTTTTATTTATAAGTATTGTTTTTATTTTTAAGCATTAAATTTCATATCCTTTTATTTTGGATGCAATTAGAATTGTAATTAATGTTTCACCTTTGTAACTAATTATATAGGAGTTCTGTGTCCGTTCCTATAAAATAGTAATTATTCGTTCGCTCATCATCTTCCATTTACTCAATCCATTTTCTTTGTTTTACATATTGTTCGGCTAATGAAAAGCATAACCAAGTCCCAACGGTATACAATGAGAGTGAATAGGAGGTCAACTTTTATAATCTTATTCTTATATATTCTTTATCATTTGTAAATATTTGTATAACTATATTGTTTTTAAATAGGATTTTAAATGGATTTTTAAATTAGTTATGTGAATGTTATTAACCACTTTAAATTATATAATTTTTTAAACTATATTTCCTATAAATTTTATAATTTATATATATATATATTTTTTTTTGGTATATAGAAGCAATGGTTACAATCACGATTTTTAGTAACTACCAACACAGCTGGTAGGGTTCAAACTATCTACGAAGGCTTCCAGGACTTCCACCGTCTCGGTACATGGTAACCCGGCGTGAGATGGGGACCGTCGGACGCACAGGGGTTGCACCATCGTCATCAATCTGGCGCACCACTCAGAGGAATCAGATCTGGGCTACTGTCTGTGCATGGGCAAGCCCGTGGGATTGGAACCTAGGTCTCCTCCCGGGTAAGCGCCCCAACTTACCAATCCACCTAGACCCACGGACTAAATTTTATAATTTATAATATGAACACATTAAAATTTAATCCACTTTACTTTAAAAATAAATAAACAAACAAAATTTAATTTTTTAAAACTACCTCTACAATTAATCATAAAAATATATAATTATTTAAATAATATATTATTATTATTATTTTTATTAAAAATAAGATTTTAAAATGGTTCTTTTCCCTTATATAATTATATATAACTTAATACTATCTATTTTTTTTTTTAATTTGTAATCTCTGCATATAACATATCTAGTATGTAAAGGAAAAAATTTGAACCTGAGACTTACCCACTTACTCTCCAACTCCTAATACTACTTAAAATTTAAATTTTAATACAAACTAAATCTCTTATACGAAAAAATTTCAGAGGATAACATGTTATGATCTATAAGAAGTGATATTATACTCGTCATGGTACATGGAGTCATGTTCTTCACTCAAGTAGTAGGCATCCCTCTCTGCTAGGCTACAAACCCTCCGATGATTGGCGAGTTGCAGTAGATCCTGATTAGGAATCCTTGCGAATCCTTAACCTCAACTGCATGCTGCCGTCCTCATTAGTGGATGCAGACACAACCTGGAGACCTCTCCTCTCAAGGCCACGGAGCTTCAATCCATGAAGTATAGAGATGGCGCTACTCCGCGGAGGAGGAGGAGGTTGAGGTAAAGGAAGACTGTAATAGAGTTTCCCTCCCTGAAGCTCTTCATTCATGCACAGCGGGCGACACCTTGCAGGCCCCAGGGTTCGAACAGCTGAAGCCTCAAATACAGCGTGGTGCGGACACATCTCTACGATCTGCTCAACATACAGAGGACCTCTCACTTTGATTAGCTTTCCATCCACCTTCATTAACCTTATAAGCTGTTGCTTATCTCCACACCACTTCAATCTAATCGCATACCTTAAAGCATTACCCATCTTATCTCTAATCTCTATCCCTCCTCCTGTTCACATATAAAGGCTCAGAGGAGCCACACCCGCCAATTTCTCTTCCATAGTCGTGGTTTCAGCTTTCAAATTCCGCATAAAACAACCCGAAAACGGGAAAATGATCCAAATCGTTACCCACACGTTATCTATTACGAGGTCAGGTAAGAATGAGGCGTAAAGAATTTGTGTTAACAAAGAATATAAATTTAGCGTAAAGCCTTGTCATATGGTGTTCTTATGGAATCAAATTTGAATTTAAAAGGTTTGCCATGGCTAGTGGATTGGTAAGAGGGCTAGGTAGATTAATAAGACGTAGGGTACTTATAAGGAGAGACCTAGGTTTAAACTTCGCGGGCATCTAGGGTAAAGTAGTAGTCTGACTAGAATCCGCTGAATGTGTGCCAGCTTGATGACGGGCGGTACCAAACCCTGCACAGGGGGCCTCCCTCACTCGGGGGTATGTTTACCCAAGGAGGTAGGAGTTATAGTGATAGCTCCATAATTTGACGCTAGAACCAGGCAATGTGATTTGACCGTGTGATAAGTTGTGCACGAAAGGGCAGCTGTCAATTCTGCTATGTATCAAAAAAAATTTGAATTTAAAAAGTGCGTGACGAACTCCAACCCAAGCTGTTGCGTTTACGTCGATTCTTATCTCACGTGCCTTTATACAAACCTTCCACGTGTGGATTTTGAGGCGTTTACGTCCATTCTTATCTCACGTGCCTTTATAGAAACCTTCCACGTGTGGATTTTGGAGGCGTTTACGTCCATTCTTATCTCACGTGCCTTTATAGAAACCTTCCACGTGTGGATTTTGGAGTCACGTTTACTTTGGGATGCATCCGTTTCAAAATGACCCGTCAAACATAACGAATCAAACGAAAGTCATGGCGGAGAAGGATTGTATTCCTATTATTTTAATGGATTCACACTGCTTTGTGTGGTTTTGACAAAACCAGATTCTAAACGCAGCCCTCAGGAAATTAAACTAATTCACGGTCAAGTTATTACAATTCAAGAGGTTAAGGGCACGAAATGTCTTCCAGAAACTCACATGTATTGAAATCTTTTTTTGACCGTTTACTTTAAGAGAGAAAAAATACAAAAATAAAGAGGAGACGGTGTTGTCTACCTTTGGATTTGAAAAACCTCCAACTTACTAGCTATTCATGGATTCATGAGTTTGGATCTGAGACAATCTGAACACAGCCATGAAATTTAACAGTTTCATTTTAATTCAACAACGAAATGATGGGTTTTACTTTTATTTTATTTATAGCAACTTTAAAAATCAACGAATGAATACCGCACCCTCTTTGAAAAACTTGCAACTTACAAGCTGTTCATGGATTCATAAGTCTGAGTGTAATACGAATCGAACTTAGAGCCGTGAAATATAATTTTTTAATTTTTATGTTCATATGTGCATCAGTGTTTTGTTTATTAACTATATCCAAAAGATTCATCCGGTACATCATAAGTCTTAAAAGTTTAATATTATAAATATATTCTTAGTACTTTGCAAGGTTTGAATTTGATATAGACTTATTGATAAATAAATAAAAAATTGTAACTTATGTTATCCATTTGTAATATGAAGTTTTGTATTTATAATCTGGGTTTGATATGTTCCTTAAATATATGTAAAAGAAATGTGGTTTATATTATTACTTTTGAACTGTAGAGTAAAATTTTATATTGATAAATAAATAAAAAATTGTAACTTATGTTATCGATTTGTAATATGAAGTTTTGTATTTATAATCTGGGTTTGATATGTTCCTTAAATATATGTAAAGGAAATGTGGTTTATATTATTACTTTTGAACTTTAGAGTAAAAGTTTATATTGATAAATAAATAAAAAATTGTAACTTATGTTATCCATTTGTAATATGAAGTTTTGTATTTATAATTTGTTTTTGATATGTTCCTTAAATATATGTAAAAAGAAATGTGGTTTATATTATTACTTTTGAACTTTAGAGTAAAAGTTTATATTGATAAATAAATAAAAAATTGTAATTTATGTTATTGATTTGTAATATGAAGTTTTGTATTTATAATTTGGATTTGATATGTTCCTTAAATATATGTAAAAGAAATGTGGTTTATATTATTACTTTTGAAATTTAGAGTAAAAGTTTAAATTATTACTTTTGAATTTTAGAGCTTTCTATTAACATTATGGAATATATATATAAGGTTAAAGAAGGAGTTTTGAAAGGATCTCAAAACCTTTTATAAAAGGGAAGTCATAACTTCCAAAAGTAAAGCCAAGACAAAACAAACAACAAGTTATCCTACTATGTGGAACTTAAACCAAACTAAAATGACATTTTTCAAAACAATGTTGTAAGAAGAGCTGACAAGGAACAGGGAAAAATGAGAGAAAATAAAATACCACTCTCCATAGGTTCCTTGTCCACACCCATACCAAAAAACCCTCAGACAAAAAAGGATTGTATCACTTGGTGGAACTAACAACAAGACAAAACAACATTACTAAGCCAGATAACAACGATGAAGCAAGAAAGGGACAAGGAGAGCATAGAGAAAGGAGAGACAAAAAAGATCCTTAGTCCTCCGAAACCTTATCTCCCATCATTTTCTTGCCTGCATCAGAGTCTTTTGGATCCCATTGATCCCAATACATCATAGCTTTGACCTTATTTGCACACAAGATAGCCATATTTAGTGTACTTGTTAAATATCTCATAGACTATTTCATCATTCTTCTTGAAGATATCAAGTTTTTTGGAGGGGGCCTAGGAGCTATTGAACATCAACTTCTTCCTCCTCGAGGACCCTATGTAGGGCTTCATCTTCTTCCTCACTAATCCAGAGCCTTTCGAATTAGACTCCTCGATATTAAGGAGCCCTCTAGATAGAATAGCGTGGAATTTTTTTCTCGATCACCTGACTTGAAGAGATGTCACCCATGTGATTAATCTCAATCTACCACCTCAATCTAGACAAACTAACTTAAACTAGATAAGATAAGGGGGGGTTTCCACTAGTCTCAGCAAGCCACTTTAGAATGATTTGACCTTTCTCCTAAACAAATCCTTCCTAATTGTAGTTCACCAACCTGGCTATCATAAGGATGACTATGTAAGCTCTGAAGAGGATCTTCTCGCACTTCAAATCCTTTGAAGAGCACCACGTGACTCCAATTTACTAATAGAGATTTCACTTCATACACTTCCCACTAAGAAGCTATGTGAACAAAGGATAAACAAATTTGTAGCTCTTATAGAAAAAAATTTGCAATCTTCCTTGTCACCCAAATGGTTCTAACTTAAGATCACCTGTTCATTGATGAGGATATAAAGGAACTGCCACCTAGAATTAGGAATATAAGCCACCAAAAATCTGGTACCTATAGGAGAGAATTCAAATTTGGAATGGATCTTGTAGCTCCATAGAGTTATCCTCAAGATAGTGGAAAGTCACTAACCTAGATTAAAAATAAGAGCCATTTCCATATCTTTACAAGTTAATAAATTCTTAGAAGCATTCATTATATAATAAAATCTATAAAAAAAGAGAATAAATCTGAACCCATTACTCAATGTGAGCAAGAACTTTGGGGAGGTCCTCCCTCCAAGTTGTTAGGCCTACTTGTTGCAACCCTATATTCGCTAAGAAATTCATTGACATGTTACCTTCTCTATAAGTGTGTTTAATTTGAAAATCTTCTAGGATTTGAAGGACCCTTTTTGATTCCTCTATCATGTTTGCTATTATCCAACTAGGGGGTTGATATCCACTTACAAAGTTTATGATGTTTAAAGAATACCCTTCAATAACAACTTTTTACAATCTAAATAAGCAAGCAACAATATTCCTTAGAAAAGAGCTATGATCTCCACAAAATGGCTGGTTTGAAATCCTAGGTTCTTTGCAAAGGCAAGGATGATCTCAGCTTTATCATTTTTAAACACACCCCCACCCCAAATTTCCTTGTATATCCTTTAAGAGCTCAATTGAAATTGAGTTTGATCCACCCTGGTTGGAGGGGCTATATTTGGTTTGGTATTTGATGTTCAATCCAGGTTGCACCAACATTCTATTCCTATATTGGAGCTCTAACTTATCCTCAAAGATAGCCTCATCCTTGAAACCTCCACTAAGATCCAAATGCATATTAGAGATATTCTCCACAATAGCTACGAAGATTATAGAACATACAGAGACAAAATATATTTTAGAATATTTAAAGGCCCTATTATTTATTTCCTTTCAAATTCCCCAAAATAAGTGAGGAAGGATAAAGAACCAAAGATTTTAGGGTAAAATAAGTAGTATATTGCATTATACTACATAGGTTATTACATTTACTTTTCTACCATAGGAGATAGTTACTATGCTACGAATTACTTTCTAGTTACTATGGTTAATAACTAAATATATTATGATATTTAGTTAGTTTGTTAGAATAATCTATTATTAAACGACATTAGCGCTTCTAATGCTAAGTTGTTAAATAATATTTTTTGTAACATATTTATACATTGAAGTTAATGGCAAATCCTAATGTTCGATTGATTATTTCCTAATCTAATTCTCGTTCATTTTACATCATTGGTATCCTCACTGGGGTGGATAACATGAGCATCACTCGTTCCACCTAGTTACCTGGCATCTGTGTTGCCTCCTCCCTGTTGAATCTTCTACACCGTCAGGCCTGCTGTCTCCTCGCATGGATTCCCAGGAAGTTTTTAGATCTTTGCCACACTCCACGAGGCTCGTAGTCTCGTAGGTCTAGATCACAGGAGCAGCCCTATTGGCCCCCACGTAGGCATTATGCAGGTCCACTGGACCCCCTGCAGTAGCCTACTAGCATCGCAGGCAACACGTAGGCCCTCCAGGCCTGCACGCGTCACGTAGGCCCATAGGCTTGCCCGCAGACCCATGTGGCCTCCACAGATCTAGGAAGATCAAGAGGGCAGGAGTGCCCTCGCCTCCCAGATGGATGCACATGTGGGCCCCAACCTCAGGATCCATGAGGGCAACAATGCCCTTCAATCCCTGACCACCTTGGGATCCACGAGGGTATGAGGCCCTCCTATCCTTGAACTTGAACAATTGTAATGCAACAAGTGGTGAGATCTAACGATATCTAGACTGCATGCACCCCAAGGTGCAACCTGGACCATTGACTAGGTGACACATGGCACCATGACCACGTGCCACCTAGACACTGACTAGGTGACATGTGGCATCGCGACCACGTGCCACTGGATAATGACTAGGTGACACATGGCATAGTGACCACGTGCCACCTAGATGCTGACTGGACTGAAGGATTGACTCGAACTTGACACATGGTGGACAACTACTGGATGACAAGACTGACTTGGACTCGACTAGACCCATCCCTAGCGTCACATGGCAGCGTCCAAAAAGGGCGGGCGAGACTCGTCGATTACCCATAGGCAATTGATGTTGGATGGGAGTGCCGTGGCTTATAAAGCCTTATGCATCCCATTTTGGGATGCATGTGGGATAAATCCCATAAAGGCTCATCACCGCCGCGACCACCTTAAGTTGTAGTTGCGCTGGAGACATTTCCAACTAGGCAGTGGCTTGGTTGGCTAACGCGGCCGCCTAGCATCCATGGAGGCACCAATTCGATTCCCAACACCTCCAAATATAAAGGTTTTTAATCGATTTCATAAAAAAAATTTGAAATTTTTTAATTTTCTACAGTTTTTTTAGCATTAAAAATATTATTATTTTTATTATTTTTTTATAATTTATTTTCAAATTGGCATAAAATATTCAATTTTTAATCAAATTGGACCAATTTTTTCCAAATTTTTCCTAAATTATAGAAATTTCATCTTAAATACATAATTTTTTTTGCTTTATCAAACTTAGAGAACTTGAAATCCAAACAATTTTTTTGCCTTAAATGTTCCAAAAATCAAATAGTGTTTTCTCTCAATTGGAGACAAAAGAAACATAGGAACCTCTTTTTGGCAAATTTTAAAAACCTGCTTCAACATTTTTTTTGCAATAATCTCCACATAAGTTCTATAGTTTTCTTCATTCATTTTTGGAGAAGACATAGGAACTCAACAATTCTATTGCAAAACACATAGCATGCCATGATTGAGGAAGCATAAAGGTTATCTCATTTTCCACAAACCTTCAAACTTTTCTTTTGTTCTCTCCTTCAAGAAAGGAGACATAAAACATAAAATAGCAATTTTTTGTTGTAAACTTGAGATCTATTCAATCCTATTTTTTTTTCTCCTCATGCTTGAGTGTGGAAGACAAAAACCAAAGTCGTGTGTCTACTGGTCTAGAAGCCTTTAAAATACGGGTCGTGTGTCAACTTGTCTTGAAAGGAGTGCTCTAATTTTTTAATTTTGTAAAAATTAAGGGGGGATAGAAGTCATATCTTGTGATTCTATTTTTTTGTAAAAATGTAAACATAAAGGGGGGATATTTCAAATCAATAAATGTGAATTCTCGATTGTACTCGACACCTTATCTTAAAAATTGACTATACTAGGTGCATTTTCGGTTGCATCCGACACCTAGAGTGATAATAATTTGGGTTTCTCTCTTGTTTTTGATTATTGCACTAACAATCATGTTTTTTGTGTGTAATTAAACAATAATATAGAACACTGAAGGAGCATTTCACAAAACCCAAACTTCACTCCAAATCGTGCTACACCTTGCATAGGTTAAAACAAAGTCAATTTTATTCCCCATCAAAAGTCAAAATTCAAAACACCTTGATTAACTCTCTTTGTTTGGATTAATTTCCTCAAACTTTCCATCCTTCTTGAAGGGTGTTAAGGTAGGTGCCATTAAATATCCTAGAGTGCATAATCAGAAGTCTTTCAAAACCTACCCCTTTAATTTACTCTATTTTTTTGGCTTAAAATCCTCAAAATTTTCATCCCTTGTTAAGGGTGTTAAGGCAAGTGCCATTAAATATCTTATAGAAGCAAATTAAAAATCTTCCATATACTCTTTTGAGGGTAAGTGCAAGATACAACCATATTAGTCCTATCAATTTGAAACCTTCACCATGGCCATGATGCACAAGTATCTCACTAAGAGCCAATTGCTCAAAGGTTCAAATTATTCTATGTGGAAGACTAAGATGAAAGCTGTCTTAAATGTAGAGGATCTATGGTCTATAGTGGATGGAAGTGAAACTAGACTTCAATAACCAGGAGCAGATCAAACAATATTTGATAAAAAGAATAGAAAACTATCCTTAATGATCTTTCTAGCTATTACTGATGATATCCAACCTCATATCAGTGAAGCTAAGAATGGTAAGGAGGCATGGGATGCCTTAACAACCATATTTATGTGGAAGAATCAATCAACGATTATTCACTTCCGAACACAGCTTCATACTATTTATATGAAATCAGGAGAAATAGTAGAGCTATTCCTCTGCAGAGTGGCAGAATTGAAAACAAAACTGCAATCCTTAGGAGAAAAAGTGGAAGACCAAGTCTTGACCTCTATCATTTTGAGGGTTCTTCCCGAATCCTACAAAATGTTGATCACTTCATTACAAGTGTCTGGAAGGACAGTGACTTTTGTCGAGTTGGTAAATATGCTTCAAACATAATAAGCTAATCAACTCCAAAGAGATGAGGCATCCAACAATGCTCTTTTCTCAAACAAATAAGGTGGTAAGAAAAAGTGTAATCAACAGAAAGGTTCTTCTTCTAATAAAGACAAGGGTAAAGGCAAAGAGACTAAGAAGAAGAAGCAGTATTGTAAGATTTGCGATAGATTTGTTAATCTAAATAGGACATTTCTTGTGAAAAAGGATGTATTTGTGATTTCTTTTTCTATTGGTGTGGTGTGTCATTGATGAAAATAGTTGAATCTTGAGTGACTTATGCAAGGACTCCTAGTCATTTTCACCGACCTCTATTTCTATATCATATATGGATGAAGAGTAATAAAATTTAGAATGGACCTCTTTAATTATAGTTTATTTTTCTATTTTTTTTCTCCTATTTGTTATCCAATGGCTTTAGATGATTGACTATGTCATAGGATGTGTTATCTGCAAAATAGATCTTTCTTGTATGACTAGAATAGTCTAGAGTTTGAAACTATTTTTTTACTAGTCATATGTTTGGTTGCTTGAGAATCATACAAAACATCATTGGGCTAACTAAGATGAGCATATGAAAAAAATACATTCTCTTCTTATTATTTATATTTTCTTCTTCTCCTATTATATTTTTGATTTATCCTTTTCCAATTTGAATTTTTCTTTTCTAATGTTGAATTATTTTATTGTTGATGCATTACTTGAGAAGAGGATCCAATTATAAATAGTATGTGCCCACTACCAATATTCCTTTAATGCGTGGCCACTCTTTCCATATGGTTCACATGTATTTTGTGTGTGAAAATTGTTTCTTTGTTTCTCAAAGCAAGGTCTCATGCCCATTTTGACTGGTTTCTTCCCCTTTTATTTGTAAAAACAAAATGGTATTATTCTTGTGTTGCATTAGAGACCTCTATTTTTTTATGTAGACTCACCAAATTTTCAAATGTTGATGTTTTCTCAATGAAATTTAGAGTTATCAAAAACACATTATACCATGAAGAGAGAGATCTCAAAATAATGCAAACAAGTGTTTCATCAGGCACTTTACTCCCAAATCTTGTAGTGATGCATGTAGCTCTATAATTCACCTTAAAAAGGATTAATTTTTTCTCCATTATACATTTTCAAGCAATGAAGTTGATTTTGGAGGAACAAGAACTACTTCTTGTTCTTTGCCTCAAATACTATCTAGATTTTATCTTGTTCATATTTTGTTGTGGTTGAACCACAAATGTATGGTTGTACTTCATCAAAAAAATCAAACATGATGAATAATTGATATTTTTTATCTTCTTTGTCAAAGTTTATTTGTTCCTCATATTGTGTATGGGTAATAGATCCATTTACAACATACCATGCTTCCTCAAACTCAACTTGAGTTTTAAGTTTGGTTTTCCAAGTAGTGTACTTATTCCTTTGCAATAGCGAGGAATAAGACAACATGAACTTTAGTGCACTACTAGCCATGTTAAAATTTCATAAAATTGGAAAATTTGAGTTTCATTTAATCATCCTTGAAAACTTATTTGTGATGAGTATATATAACCCTATACTCATAAGCTAATTGATTACGAGAAATCAATGTCTCATTGAGCAAAAAAATAGGTCAAGATGATTCTTCCTCCAACCAGAATATTCAAGAAATATTCTCAAAAAATTCAAATGCTTTAAAATATTATATAAGCCTTTCATTTTTCACCTACGTTCAATAAATAAAAAGAGCAAATAATTATAGGCTTCAATTAGCCTTCCTAGTATTAATAAGGGATATTTCAAACACTTTTTATTGAAATTGATTGAGAATGGTGGTGTCTATTCCAATGGATCCAAGTGTGTTCTTAGTCAAGAATGTTTTTGATATTGTGGTAATTTATATTTGCCTACTTGATGTTCTTGAGAAGTGCATAATAGAGATTCAAAGCCTCAATGTCGTTGATAAAATAGTCTAGAACAAGGCTATAGAGCTCTAGGATTCATGATGGGAGCCCATGCTAGAGAAGCACATTAATGGATGTCTCATTAAGTTTGAGAACATGTTCTACCAAAACTCTATAATAGTGGAATGAATACGATAAGCTTTTTTTGATTCATGCTTTGTCTTTGTTGATGTTTTCTACCTTTTCCTATAACTCCATGTAGTATGACATCCAAAAGGCACTGGTATATTCAGTGTTTATGTTTGGACCACTAGGTTGCACCAGTTCTAATTGATTGACTAATATATATTATGTAATTTCAAACCAAAGACTTCAAAATTATAGAAAATGGTTTGAGTATGCAATGCTTGATTATGGATGATGTGCTTGATGTTCTCTTCCATAGTCTCAAGCCTTTGAAGTGTTTAGCATTGATTCATAAACTATAATAGGATATTCTAATGTAGACTATCTTAAATAAAATTTCATAATTATTTCTATCGAGACACAAGCTTCTTCTTCCAAATATTTTATAGGCAGTTTGCTTGAGATTAAGGTTAATATATTTTCTTTCATTTTCCAAATATGAGTGGTGTTAATGGATTGGGAATGGCCTACAATATATATAATATTTTTGAAGTCTTGATGCTCTAAAATATTTGGTTCTAAGATATTTTCTTTAACACAAATTCATTGATCAGACATGGGATTTTTAATGTTGACAAAGGCCAAGGAAGAGTTTGGAATTCTTTGCACTTTCTTGCTCTGATTTTTCCACCACATGTTCATTTATAGTTTCTTAAGGAATGTAGACTTTTATGGAATAAAAACTAAAATGAATTTAGTCTTTAGCATCTACCATGTGTGCACCTTGGCAATGAAAAATAGGTATTAATAGAGTGCTTTAGAGCTCCTCTATGTTGAATATTGAGGAAGAGTTTAGTTCTATTCCTCTCTAAGGCATCAAGACCTACTTTGATACCAATGATATTGATAATGCTTTTTTGAATTTGCATTATGTATTGAATATTTTTAAATACAATGCTTTATCCAATATGACATAACAACCTTCCAATAGGGACAATAATTATCGTTCAACTAATAGAGATATATGGAACTTGTGTTTGGTGGTTGTAACCACTTAGAATCATTATGACTATAATGGTAATAATTCCTAACACCTCGTCCATAATATTGTAACTAAAAAATGTGTATAGGTTCATTAAGAAGGTAATTAACAAGATTGAGATAATAATTTTTGCCCACCTATATTATAGTCAACTTAGTTTTTCACTTCATAAAATACATGCAATCCAATATTTTCATGAATAGAGTTGAGATAGTGGTTTATCTCATTCAATTTTTTGATTGCAACAATCAAGGTAGGACTCAAGTTTACCCACATAATCAAGTATTTATAACTAAATCCAAATACTTAAGCAAATAATTTGCCATAGAGATAGGACAAACTATGATCAAATTTTCTTATAGTGGTATTTTACTAAGATACACACCATGTTTATTCTAGAGTTCAATCATACAAAAGGGAAAAAATATTTCTAAATATCTAGAGATAACATACATATATAAGAAATGTTCCCCTTATAAATTTTCCCTTTAAATTTTGGAACAATATATCTAATCAAGAAGGGATTAATCAAATTCAACATTCCATTCATGGATGTGAATCCATTTCTAGTAACCCATTTACTTGATGTACAAGAAACCATCAAAGTAATAAAGCATTTCAAATACCTATTTGAATCATATGCATGCATATAAAATACCCATTAACCCATTCAAATTGGTGTTACAAAAGTTAGGAAGGACAATAAAATTCAAATAACCCTTTTAGATTTCCTATCCCAACATGCAATCAAGCTCTTAAAACAAAATTTAAACATCCAAAATTGCTCATTCTACAAAAAAATTGACTCTAAAATTGAAGTCTAAATGAAAACATGACCTCCTAATTGCTCCTTCAACTATATCTTGGGTATTTCCTAGATTTATCTATCTCACTTTTTGATAAAACTAGGATCCTATTTAATAATCCCTACTACGAATGTAAAACAACACTAGGTATTCCTTTCACCCCCATATTGATGTTCCTTTCCAGTTAAGACCTCAATATTATATTATTAATAATCGTCTAGTCATGTGGTACTTTGGGCACCTAGGCTTCTAATCCCATATGATGTAACCATTATATATTATAAAAATATATTATCTAAATATATAACAACTATTATTTAATAGTTACTAGCTCGGGCACCCACTTGCATGTGGATGGAAATCCTTGAGAACTAGGGTTAAGGCTAGCCAAAGTCTTTAAAATAACCAAGGGAGAAACATCTCATATTTTGTTGTAGTGAAGCTCTACTTATAAGGAGGTTGACCCCTTGAAGAGGGCTGCGATTCTATAATGTGTTCTTGTTTTCTGTAATATAATCTACTTGATTTCTATATCATATTGCAATATTGGTAATTAGAATCCTATTTCCTATTATTATTGCAATATCATGGGGATGTGATTTTATTTTATTGAAAGGTTCCCAACAAGTGTGTTAGGATTAAGTAATAAAACATGAGCAATAAATAAACGTGGAAATAAATCATAGAAAATAAAGCACAATAAGAGACATATATTTATGTGGTTCACCTAATATGGGCTACTTCCATGGAGAAAATAACCAAGCCTTTTTATTTCATCCAAAAAAATCGAAGCAATACAACATACGACATATCCACTTTAACTTCCTCTTTTATCTATCACTATCAATTACAATCATGCACACCACACATTACCATACATTACATCTGTCATACATCATCCTATTATAAAAATACATTACAATTTAGGGTAAAAACACCTGCCTAAAATCCATCGTCTGATCTATGATCAAATAATAAATGGTCCAGATTTACATATAAAAAAACACATCTATTTTTGTCTTTGGGGGTGTTTTCACCAAACCTCCATTAGGGGAGGGCTCCATAAAGTGTCATCACACCCCCTTGGACCCCCCTGGTGGATAGTAGTAGGAAGGAAATTGCCCCCCTACACCCCCCCTTCGTGGAGTGGATCCAAGTGCAACTAAAAACAAGACCTTCAAATTAGAGAGAGAGAGAGAGAGAGAGAGAGAGAGAGAGAGAGAGAGAGAGAGAGAGAGAGAATTAGGCTCCACAACCAACAATATCCCACTTGGAGACTGATCATAGTAACTGCACCGCTACTACACCTGTTGGACTTGGAAATTTTCTCACCTTAATGTTATGCTTGAAGACCAGTTAAATCTAAGCAAGAAATCGGTTTCTCCTTGGTTACTATCTTTGTTAACATATCTACAGGATTTTGGCTAGTGTGTGTCTTTTCTAGCTTCAATTGTCCATCTTCCAAAACTGATCGTATGAAATGGTACTTGGTTTGTATATGTTTAGTCTTGGAATGGAATGTTGAGATATTTGCAATATGAATAGCACTTTGACTGTCACTATATAATATGCTATTCTTCTGCTTCTTTCCCAATTCATTCGTAAACCTCTGTAACCAAATAATTTCTTTACTAGCCTTTGTAACAACAACATACTCTACTTCCATTATTGAAAGTGCAAAAATATTTTGTAATTTTGAAATCCAACTTACTACAGTTCCACCTATAGTAAAGACATATCCTATGGTACTCCTGCTATCTATATCACCTACCATATCTACATCAGTATATCCCTGTAAAAAAATTTTAGTACCTCCAAAATGTAATACCTGAGTGACAGTACTTCTTAAATACCTGAGAATCTACTTCATTGCCTCCCAATATCTTTTTTATGGATTGCTTATAAAACTTCTCACATATCCTACTGAATGTGTTATATCTAGCCTTGTGCACACCATCACATACATCAAACTACAAAATACTGATGAATAAGGAACCTTGGATATGTAGTCTATCTCCTATCGTGTCTTAGGCCACATATATTTGATCAGTATGAAATGATTGGCCAAAGGTGTACTAATAGGTTTTGCATCCTGCATATTAAATATTTTTAACACCTTCTCAATGTACTCACCCTGAGACAGTGTTAATTTATGATTTTTCTTATCTCTTGTTATTCTTATACCAAGGATTTTATTTGCAGCACCCAAATCCTTCATTGCAAATGAACTTGCTAATTTTCTTTTGAGAAAATTTATATCCTACATGTTAGACCCTAAAACAAGCATATCATCTACATACAGTAACAAGATAATATAGTTACCATTATCTAACCTCTTAAAATAAACACAATGGTTAGAATAATATCTACTATATCCTTGTCCTGTCATAAACCTATCAAATTTTAGATACCACTACCTTGGATCTTGCTTCAGGCCATACATGGTCTTTTTCAACCTGCATACTAATTCCTCCTTCCCTTTAACCTCATACCCCTGTGGCTACTGCATATAGATCTCTTCCTCTAAATCCCCATGGAGAAAAGTTGTTTTTACATATAACAATTCAAGATACAAATATTCTACAACCACTAGACTTAAAATAGTTCTAATTTTAAAAATAGGAGAAAAAATTTCATCATAATATATACCTTTCTTCTATGCAAACCCCTTTACAACAAGTCTATCCTTGTACCTCTTTTTACCTCCATCTTCTTCCTTCATCCTATAAACCCATTTATTTTGCATTGCTCTTTTTCATACAGGCAATCGAACCAAATCACAAGTCTGGTTATGTACCAAAGATTCCACTCCTCTTTCATGTTTTACTCCCACTTCTTTCTAGTTTCTACCTATATTGCTTCTTCATATGTTTTTGGTTCACCAGAATAAGTCAATAATACATAATACAATGAAGGCAAGTAACGATCATATGGTTACTTAACCTAGTATATTTTCTAATAGAACTTGTAGGAGTTTGAGGTGCTTGCTACCGTTGTTGTTGAATATTTTTATTTTCTAGCACCTTTGGAGTTTTATTTTTTGTGATTTCATAAAGCACTATGTATTCTGTGTTTACCTTTTCCTGTTTCTTTCTTTACAACTGATATTTATACATGATTTTATCATTGAATACCACATCTCTACTCCTAATGATTTTGTGATTTTGATAATCCCAAAAATGGTAACCAAAATTATTAACTTCATATCCTATAAAAGTACACTTCTTGGACTTTGCCTTAAGTTTTGTTCTATTTTCTTTATCAATATGAATAAATGCTTCACAACTGAAAGTCTTCAAAAATGAGTAGTTAGTGGGTTTACCTATCCATGCCTCTTCTAGAATACCACCATCTAGGGAACTTGAAGATCCTCTATTTATCAAGTAAAAGCCAATATCCACAACATCTACCCAAAAATATAAGGGCAATCATGCATGTAATATTATACACCTAGCATATTCCATGATTTTCTTGTTCATCCTTTCTTACACACCATTTTTTATGATGTTCTTGGAACTATCTTCACTCTACGAATCCCATGGTATGAACAATAACTATCAAAATACTTGCTGCAGTATTGTCCTCCATTATATGATCTAATAAAATTCAACTTATTTCTTGTATCATTCTTAACCAAAGCTTTCCATTTCTTAAAAGTATCAAAGACATCATATTTTCTTCAAATACAATAAACCCAAAATTTTCTAGTTACATAATCAATAAAAGTAACATAATAATGAGATCTACCAAGAGATGATACCTGAGATGGTACCCATATGTTTGTATGCACAAGATCTAAATTTTCACTCTTATTTTCTTTCCCAACTCTGAGAAAAATTACTCTTTTTTTTCATGAACACAGTGCTCACAAAAATTCAAATTAGCCTGCTTCAAAGTTGGCAACAAATTCCTTGAGTGGAGAATCTGCATCCCCTTCTCACTCATGTGCCCAAGCCTATGATACCAGAAAGTTGTATTCATTCTTGTAGAAGCTAAAGCAATATAAATATCAGTATTACCAATACATACATACAACATACCTTCCTTCTTTCCTTTTTCTAATATCAATGATCCTTTAGCAACCTTCCATGATTTTTTTTGAGAATGTAATTGTACAACCTTTGCTATCCAACTACCCTATTGAAATTATATTTCTTCTTAAATCAGGAATATTCCTTACCTCTTTCAGAAACCATTGGTTTCCATTTGGTAATTTTATCTATATCTTACCCATTCCAACAATTTTACATGGTCGATCATCACCCAAATAAAACTGTCCAAAATCACCTTGAACATAATCTAGAAAATATTTCCAATGGGGTGTGGCATGATATGAAGCCCCTGATTATAGCACCTAATAATAATTAATATTATCTAATAAAATAATTAAAACATCTTGTAACACATCACCTACTACCTTTGATTCCTGATTATTATCTTATTTTTCATCTCCCTTATTTCCTTTTTGAGACCAACAATCTCTTTTCAGGTATCCTTTCTTTCTACAATGCCAACATTCCAGATGCTTCCCTTTGGATTTGGATATACCTTTATTTGAATTTCCATGATTCCCTAGAATATTTCGTCTCTCCCTTTGTCTCTTCCTATTCTCCATAGTCAAAGCATTACATGATGTCTCACTTGTGCTTTCCCATCACATTTCCTCACTAAGGATAATACCAATAACTTCATCAAATTTTAAAGTGTTTGAACCAAAGACAAAACTACTCATAGCGATTACCAATCCATTCTAGCTTTATGGAAATGAGCACAATATCAAAAGATCCCTAACCTCATCATCAAAGTTTTATCCTATAGAACTTAACTGATGCGTAACTATGTTAAATTCATTTAAATGATCAGTAACAAACCCACCTTTTGACATTTGCATATTAAATAAATTCTTCATAAGAAATACCTTGTTCAAATTTGAGGGTTTTTCATATAGTTTAGCCAGTGCCTTCATTAGATCCTTCATTTTATTTTTCTTTAAGATGTTGAAGGCCATCAATGCTTCCAAGAACGTTGTATTGTTCCTAATGCCTTTCATTCAAGAACTTCCCATTCTTCATTTGATAATTTCATTGGATTATTTGCTATTCCACCTAATGGTAGGTAAAGATACTTATGATATAGATAGTCCCCCATTTGCATCTTCTATAGCTGGTAATTTTGGTCATTAAAATTATCAACCCTAAACTTGCCTTCTCCTACCATTGCTCCCACTCGAACCAGGAAACCCTCCTTTCAAGTACATTTTTCAAACCTTATGCTTTGATATCAGTTGTTAGAATTAAATAATAAAAAATGAGCAATGAACAAATGCATAAATAAATCATATAAAATAAAGCACACTAAGAGAAAAATTTACATGGTTCACCCAATATGGGCTACATCTATGGAGAAAATAACCAGGCCTTTTTATTTCATCCAAAAAAAATTGAAGGGATACAACCTACAACAAATCCGTTGTAACTTCCTCTTCGCTCTATCACCATTAATTACAATTATGCACACCACACATTACCATATATTACATCCACCATACATTTTCCTCTTATAAAAACATGTTACAAATTAGGACAAAAATGCCCACCTAAAATCCACCGTCAGATCTGTGACCAAATAATAAATGGTCCAAATTTACATAGAGAAAAACACATCTATTTTTGGCTCTGGGGGCATTGCTCCCGAACCCCCACCAGGGGGCCTCCATAAAGTGTCACCACACCCCCCTATACCCCCTAGAAAATAGTAGTAGGGGGCATTTCCCCTCTACACCCCCCCTTCGTGGAGTGGGTCTAAGTGTGGATGAAAACAAGACCTCCAAATTAGAGAGAGAATCAGGCTCTACAACCAACAAAGTAGTATCAAAGAACTTTCCAAGGTCACATCTTGTTGTAGTGCAAAAAATTCATGTCCTAACATTCTGACCTATTAGGTATATTTTTACATATTTTAATTTTTCTACTTATTACCCTACAAAAAAAATTGAGCCATTTTTTTCTATTCTAGTTTAAGAAACCCTATGCTAGGGGAATTAAAATGTCATGGACGAGTTTTCTTTATTGGCTCAACTAAATTGACCATAAAGCATCTAATGAAGTGAGAGGTGATCATAATCCAATATCTAGGTCTTAAATATCACATGTATAAGGAATTGATCTCCCACATACCTTTGGGTATATAGGAAGACCCCTTAGGTTTAGGAAATACCTTTAGATATAAGAATATTTGTAAAAATATATCTATCCATAGTGCACCAAGCACAACATTTAGGAATATTACCCTATTGTACTCTTAGAAAGGTAGATAGTGTGCTCAAGCATATGCATGTAGAGTCCTCCTTGAGTAGTGGTCTAAAATATTGTTCTAAACATTATCATTCATTACTGTGGTATAATAGAGGTCTATGGAAAATGCACACACCTTGACCTAGAGTTACCTTATTTTAGTCATATGTCAAACTCTAATATAGACCGTCAAACCTCAAGAAAGCTATCCATATATTTGATCATACTAAGAAGACAACACCTATCAAAAAATTAAATATACTATAATTATTCTTAACTAACAAAGGTAACTATTGGGGGTCAATAATAGTTGAGAATAGTGTTAGACAAGGTTGTTGTCAATAACATTCAAAACAAAATTTGCTAGGATAGTTGTTAGTAACAATGTTAGACAAGGTATTTTTAATGATAGACAAGATAAATTTTGACAAGGCAATTGTCAATAATAGATTGAACAATAACATATGAGGTAGTTTTTAAGAAACAAATAAGAAAACCAATTTTCTAGGTGAAGAAAAGCTTTAAGAGAAATAGACCACTTGACTTAAAAAAAAGTCTAGGGTACCAAAAAATATCATTTTGAGACCTAGCCCATTGTGAATATATTTTCGTGCTAATCATTTTGATATATAACATCCATACACTTTTTTGGAACCATTACTAAAAATAGTAATTGCTAAAACAACAATTCTATTTTTAGTAAGGTAGTTTTGGGTGGTCCAAATCACAAGTCCATGGTTGGAGGAACTAGAGGATCCATGAGGGAGATGGAGAAAAATCAATTAGGTGAATGGATAAGGCTATTGAGTTATCAAATTACTAACCTATAAAACCAATTTGGACATAAAATTGAATATTTGAAAGTTTTAATGCATATCTTGAACTTTGAACAAATTAAAGTAAAAATAGGAATTGGGAGAATTTATTTTGTTCATTTTGATATATAGCACCCAAACACTTTTTTGGAACCATTACTAAAAATAGTAACTACTAAAACAATAATTCTATTTTTAATAAGACAACTTCAGATGATCCAAATAATAAGTCCATGGCTAGAGGAATTAGAGGAGTCTTGAGGAAGATGGAGAAAAACCAATTGGGTGAACAGATAGGGGTATTGAGTCAATAAATTACTAACCTATAGAACCAATTTGAACATGAAATTAAACATTTGAAATATTTTATGCATCTTTTGAACTTTGAATAAGTCAAAGTAAAAATATGAATTGAGAAGAATTACATGAGGTTGAAGGGCATTTAAAAGGATCCACTCATGCACACCAACAAATTAATATTTTTGTAATTGAAAGAAAGGTTGGCGATTTTGAAATTATAGAAGACGAGGTAGACACTACTATTTTTAATAATAATACCCCGTACAAAATTCCCAGGTTAGACATTCCCAAGTTTAACGAAAAAGACCCCGTTGGTTGGTTGCGCTAGGTGGATTAGTTTTATAAGCTCCACAACATGCCCTAATACTTATGGATCACCATGGTATCTTTTAGTTTTGAGTTTGAATCCCTTCAATGGTATCAATGGGTGCAACATATGATTCATGTAAGAATTTAAAACATAACTACTCACTGATTTTGGACTTAGTGAATATGAGGACTTTATAAGAGCTTTACCAAAATTAAAGCAACCCTTTATTGTTCATGACTATTAGACTTAGTTTGAGAATTTGTCTAATAGGACAAGGGGTTTGAGTGAAGGATTTTTTTAGAGTTGTTTTGTCAATGGGTTGAAGGATGATATCAAGGTCAAGGCAAAAATGTTTAAATTGTAATCCATGATGCAAGCAACAGGGTAAAAAATTACTGCTTAGAGGTATTCATCTAAATTTCCATAGGCCAAACCCCCATTTTCATATAATATCACATCAAACCTAGGAAATAAATCCCCCATAATTAAGTGATTGACTAGGGGATGCCTATAAAGAAAAAACATTATGTTATAATTATGATGAGAAATATTTTTAAAGGCATAAATGTATACAATATAAATTGTAATTTCTAGATGTTGATGATTCTACAGTAAATTAAATACATGAAAAATAAGTAAAACAATAGGAAGAAGAGCACCAAGATGAGGGTGGATCACAATAACTATAGCCAAAGATTTCAATTTATGTACTTGCAGGAATCTTGACCCCTATAACTATAAAGGTAGGATATTTCAAGGGGTAAAGAATTATAATTATTATTGATTTGGTTAGTACACATAACTTTATTGATGCCCTAGTATAGAAGAACACAAATTGCTACATATATTCTTGCCATTCTTTTGAAGTCATGGAGGCAAATGGAGGAACATTACCTTGTAAAGGAAAATATCAAAATGTTAAGCAAAAGATAGGGGATTAGAAACTTAAAATTGATATGTTTACCCTTACATTATAAGGATGTGATGTTTTGTGAGCACAATATCATCGTACCCTGGGAACAATAGCCTAGATAATTTCCAAAATTTAGATGCAATTCACTCATAATGGGAGGCCATACACCCTCCATGGCTCACTCGTAGGATCCACTTAGGTCATGAGTTCAAATCAAATGGAGAAACTATTAACAAATCCTAAAATGGAGTAGTATCCTAACTATTTGCAATCCATCCATAGAATATTAAAGCAGATGAATAGTCAAGGGATTTTTAACTCCTTTTGAATAAACATGATTCTATCTTTGTGAAACCCAAAGGATTACCTCCATACCATTTCCATGATTATATAATACAAGTGGTACCATGGATATTTCCACCCAAGATATAACTCTACAGATATCCATACACACAAAAATAAAATATTGATATGTTGGTCCATGAGTTATTAAAATAGAGATAATTCAACCTAGTATTAGTCCTTATTCTTCACTAGTACTATTGGTCAAGAAAAATGCTAAGTCATGGAGGTTGTGTATAGAATTTTGTGAACTCAATAAAATCATCATTAAGTATAAATTTTCTATTCCTATGATTGAGGAGTTTTTGGATGATTTACATGGCATTAAATTTTTTCAATTTGGATCTCCACTTTGGATACCATAAAATAAGGATCAAGGACAAAGAAATTCTAAAAATAGCATTTAGGAATCATGAGGATCATTATAATTTTTTTGTCATGCATTTTGGCCCAACTAATGTACCTTAAAGCTTCTAAAGACTCATGAACATTGTATTTTACACATTCCTTCATAAGTTTAATTTTTTCTTCTTCTATGACATTCTCATCTATAGTCACACTTGGTCAAAACACCTACAAAAATATTTTATAACTATTCTAGGATCATTAGTTATTTTTCCAAATGATCCAAATATTCATTTAGAATGTAGGAGGTTAGGCATATTATTTTGCAAGAGGAATTTTAGGTTGAACCAAATAAAATTAAATCCATACAATTTGGCCTAAGCAACTAACTCTCAAGGCACTTCAAGGATTTTTGGGTCTCATTAGCTACTACCACTGATTTATCAAGGTTCTAGGAAAATAGTAGCCCCACTAAATGTCATGTTAAAGGACTCATTTATGTGGATAAATACAGAAAAAAGGCTTTTGTAGATCTTAAGGAAGCCATGATTTTGACACCAGTGTTAGCCACTCTTGATTTTTCTAAACCATTTGTTGTTGAAAGTGGTGCTTCAATCCATGGCATTGATGCGATATTAATGCAAGAAGAAATAACTATAGCTTTTACTACTAATGCATTATCAATTGTTTTGGAGGGGAAGCCTACTTATGAAAAAAAAATGATGGCCATCCTCTATGTTGTCAATCATTGATGATATTATATCAATGTGAGGCATTTTTCTATTAAAATGGATGGTCAGTGTTTAAAATATTTTTTGGAATAAAGGGTATCTACTATAGCATAATATAAATGGGTTTAAAAATTGTTGGGGTATAATTATTTACAAGAAATGAAAGTATATTGTGGCATATTCCCTCTCACATCAATTTGAGGATCAAGACACACTATAATCATATATTCCCCACTTACCTAGTGGGTCTCCCAACTTCAAGAAGAAGTAACCAAGGATCTATCCTTGTAAAATTTGAGGGAATAGCTCCAAAGGGACCCCAATTCATGGGATGGAAAAATGTAAAGATATCAATATCATATTGTGATTACTATAATTTCATCAATCCATGAGGACAACATGAATAAAATGCATGCTTCACCCACAATAAGCATTCCAATTTTTTTAAGAAATATGAGAAATCTAAACGATCATTCTCTTAGGAAGGAATGAAAAAAGACATCCAAATTTTGGTTTCCTTGCCCATACTTACCATGTATCCACCATTGCAAAAATATTCCTGGACTCCATTTTTAAACTCCATGGCATGCCAAAATTCATTGTGTCTAACCATGATTCCATTTTTACCAATTGTTTTTGGCAAGAATTTTTTAAACTGTAGGGAATGAAATTGTGAATGAGATCAATATACCATCTATAGATTGATGGAGAAACTAAAATTTTCAATATATGCTTGGAAATTTACCTTGGCTACTTGACCTCTAAGCACCCAAAACAAAGAGCTACGTGGATTCCATTGGCTGAATGGTGGTGCAACATTTCATTCCACACAACCTCTAGAAGGAATCCTTTCAAGAAAGTTTATGGGTACCCACCTCTATCACCCTCTTCATATGTTCTAGGAAAATCCAAAGTTTAGGCAGTGGATGCAACACTTAAAATACATACCCAAATATTACAATAGTTGAAGAAGAATTTGGTTGTGGCTTAGAACTAAATGTGATAACAAACTAATCAAAAACATTTAGAGCATAGCTTCAATATAGGCGATATGTCATTTATTTGAATCTAGTCATACAAGCAATCATTAGTATAACTTTATGCTCACTAAAAGCTTACAACAAGGTTCTATGGACCCTACTAGGTATTGCAGTAGATTAGACAAGTGATATATAAGCTCGTGTTACCATATTCTTCTAGAATCCATCCAATATTCCATGTCTCTTGTCTCAAGAAGGTACTCGATGTTTAGGTTTAATTGATACTTGTTGAGTTTTATGATGAAGGTTTGGTCATCTTGGAGCCTGATAATATTATATATGGTAGAACCTACACTCTGTAACCACACCATCACTAATGTCTTGGTACAATAACAACTTTTATAACATGAAGATTCCACATGGGAGTCTCTTCAAAAACTCCATTATTAATTTCCTCATCTCTAGCTTTGTAGACACAACCTTTTTTTTATGGGATAGGAATTTTAAGACCCCATTCTAATATTATTAATATTTGTCTAGTCATATGGTACATCGAGCACCTAAGCTTATGGGTCCATATGATGTAACCTTTATGTATTATAAAAAGATATTATTTAAAGATGTAATGGTTATTATTTAGGATTTACTAGCTTGAGCTCCCACTTGCACATGGATGAAAACCCTTGAGCATTAGGATTAAGGGTAGTTGAAGTCTTTAAAAGAACCAAGGGGGCAAGAGAAGATGCATCTAATTTTTTGTTGTAGCAAAGCTTTGCTTCTAAGGAGGTTGCCCCCTCAAGGAGGCTTACAATTATATAATGTGTTCTTGTTTTCTACAATATAATTTGCTACATTTCTATTTTGTATTGCAATATTGTTAATTTCAATATTATTTTATATTATTATTACAATATCATGTGCATGTGAATTTATTTTACTGCAAGGTTCTTATTATTTCCATTCATGGTTTGCTTTCAAACAAGGAAGAAAGAGAACAAAGAATGTCACTCCCTAGTCCATACTTTCATTCAACATGCCAAGGTAGTTTCAAAGACTCTAATGCTTCCACCTCTTAAAATATGACTAAGAAAGGATTTTTCATGGCTTAGTGGTGGTTTATAAGGGAGGATGACTCCAACATATTATATGTCCTTGTATATTATGCCAAATTTAGTAGAAAAAGTTTAATCTATATTATGTGGTCATTTGTGGTTAGGATTACATGATAAAAGGAATTTTCCTTTGGTGAAATGGAGTAAGGTGTGTGATGATAAAACTAGGAGAGGTCTTGGTTTAAGATTTTTTACAAATGCAAACTTAGCTCTAAGGGGAAAATTAATTTGGAGATTATACAAAGAGAGTCAAATACAATGGGTAAGAATTCTTCTAAGTACTCTAAGCCTAATGGTCCAAGATTAATATTTACTACATTCCCACTATTAGTTGGTTCTACATTGTGGAACGGTTTTAAAAAATCAATTTATCTAGAGATTAAAGGTCTAATATGGTTGGTGGGAACTAGAGAAAAAATTCTATTTGGATGAATACTTAGTGTGATAAAATACCACTCAATCTAGATCTGATTTTGAAACCATGGATGATATTACTTCAAGATAAATATGGTGATAGGATTTCAAACATTATGTATAAGGATTAGGAAGGAAGGTACAAATGGAAAGAATATTATTTACAAGTAAACTGGATATTGTTGCTAAGAGGCAAATGTGTAAAAAATTAACAACTATGATTATTATGAGGGGAGCCAAGGATAAGATAATTTAGGAGTTGAATAGCTTAGGAGAATACATAGCAATAAGTGGATATAATCTAAAGCACCAAAAAAATATGAATACCACAAGAATATAGAGATATATTTTGGATAGCCCTAGCATTCCAAAAATCAAAATGTTTGTATGGCTAGTAGGTCACAAGAAAATTTTATCCTAGGATAACCTAATGAAAAGGGTTTTCATGATCCTTCACAATGTGTTCTGTGTAAAAATGATGAGGACATTATAGACCATCACCTGGGAAACTACTCAATTGTTTGAGAAATATAACAATGAATTCTTAATATATCTGGTAAATGCATGGTGGTGAATTATGGGATGGAAGAATAGTTAATGTAATGATATAACACTTTCAAAATTTAGGCATTACAAACAATTTGGAATACATAAAAAGATATAATACTTTGGATGGTACAACTAGAAAGGAATAAAAGAATATTTAAAGGAAATAAAAGCAATTTAGAGGTAATAAAAAGAAAATTTGTTTACCCATAGAGGAGAACTAGCCCTATCAACTTACCCGACATCTAATATCAAGGTAAAGAGCCTTGATAGATGGAGTCAATTCATAATTTAGAATTATGATAGTGGGTGTAGAAGAAAAAAAAAAAGGAGGCAAATAATATAAAGTGGAAACCAATAGAAGTAAAGTTGATCAAATTAAATTTTGGTGGAGCATATAAAGAAAATATAGGAACAATAGGAAGATGAGGAATAATAAAAATACTAAAGGTGGGATTTTATCACATTATAATTTTAGTAGTGGATTTAAGATATATAGTAAATCTAAAGTTTAGGCTTCTTTGGAAGGGTTAAAAATATGCAAAAAAATGAAATGGAACATAGTATGGATGGAAGAAAATTTAATAATAGTAATTAATGTAATTTTGAGGAAAGCAAAGGGTCCATGGAACATATACGAGATTATTATAGAAATACAAAACCTTGCTAGAGAGTTTAAAGAAATCATGTTTACACATACGTTTAAAGGAAGGGAAAAAATGTGTATATAGGATAACCAATAGAGGGCTTTTAATAGAGGGTGATGAAATTATATTCTCTTTTCCATGGTTTGAGGAAGTAGTAAGTTTAGTTGAAGTTGACAAAAAAATTTGAAAGGAGCAAATTCAAAATAATGTTCTAGATGACTACAAAATGTTTTAGGGCATCCATTTATAGATCAATGTATTGGAGTAAATTAATAGTCT
Source organism: Wollemia nobilis (assembly GCA_028583015.1). Taxonomy (NCBI): domain Eukaryota; kingdom Viridiplantae; phylum Streptophyta; class Pinopsida; order Araucariales; family Araucariaceae; genus Wollemia; species Wollemia nobilis. Next base: position 3,996,100 of record JAQPPZ010017254.1, on the reverse strand, counting down.
AGATTTGATAAATCAGACTATGATTTTATGAAGCAAGTAGAATTTTTTATGTTAAGAAGAAGATGATGATATTAGATGGAGTTCATGGCTGAATAGATTATTGAATTGTTGGTTGGATTATGGGACATATTATGGATTAGAATTTTAAATTTTTTGATACTGTTAAACTATTTATTATATTAATACCATTATGATTTGTTAAAATATCATTATAATATGAATGAGATTTGATGAGGCTGGGAATTACCTCATCCATGGACTATTTTTGATAACTTATAAACTCTTTGAAACACATTATTTTATGTTTTGATGCTGGTTATGGTGATAGAATGCATTCTGTATTAGTATTTACATGTTTTAAATGTTGAAGAGCATATATTCTGTTTTGATTGTTTTTCTGTATTTTTGACCTATTTCAGTTGAATTATCTAGCAAATTAGGATTATTTGAAGTTGTAATGATATATGTTGATATATATTTGGTTCTAAAATCATTCAATTTGCTTTCATTACCTTTTAACAAATTCAAATGGTAAAAATAGTGTCAAAACCTGTTCAAATTAAGCTGACTATGCAGAAACAGAATATTGACCATATAAATTCTAGTCAGCTGTGCATATACAACATGGCTTGGAATTGGTCATATCTAACACAAGATAATGGTGGAATAGGTCTTCTGAGGATGACAGGAGAATGTTCACATAGTCAAAAACACTTTCCTACACATAGGATGCACAGATTAACATAGGAACTGTTATATTGCCTGATATTTTGGAGCAGCTCTGGAATGAGCGGAGCAAGAACAGTCTTGGTCAAAATCAACCACAAAATGGTCAAGACAATGGCAAATGGTGAGATAATATTGGTTTTAGCTGTATAAGGGGTTGTTTTACTCCTTCAAATAGCTTTATCCCAACGGTTGCAGCCCAACAAAGCAAATGGATAAATTGTAGAAGAACAAATTCATACATATTAGGAAAATAGTTCTGAAACCATTTATGGCATCCCTGAAGAAGAAGAAAAACTCATATCAGCATTGTAATAGAATAATATAAATAACCTCGCTCCCATTCGATTGAGCATATAGGACATAGGTGTATAAGAATTCCAAAATAGATAAGTTGTTTTATTGTAGCAGAACAATATTTTGCAGGTATTTTCCTGCACTACTATAATGCTACTACAAAATCAATAAAGGTGCAAGTTTTCCATTCTGTTGGCATTCTGAGTAAATGTGTGTGAGATTTAAATAGTTTAGAATAGTTCTATCCACCTTATTTTGGTTCAGGGAGCAAGAGCAACTTCTAGGCCCAGGAGAAGGAACAACTTTGACAGGTTTTTTGCTCATTTTTTACAACAACAAATTAGTAGGAACCTAACAGTTTATATTTCACATTTTTACCTATGCTATTTTAGATTGCATGTGATAATTTGTAATAATTATATAAGTGTGTGCATGTCATATGACCACTTAGCATAGGTTCTTACATCCTATAGTATTTTCTAATATTCCCTATTTTCAACAGTTGTTTTCAGATTTTGGCATTTCCAGTTTGTATCAGTGAAATCCTTGTTGTTTTGATTTTACAACATTTTAAATCCCGTCCTTTGAATGTTGTTACTGTAACTAGGTTTAGTTTATGCAAAGTGTGCATTTAAATTCTACAAAGTGTATTTTATGTTATTTCTAGTTCTACAATACTTTATTTCTGTCATTTCAAATTTTGCAAATTTAGATAGTTTCCTTTTTCTACAAAGTTTTAATTCTTACAATTTTATTTTTGCATGGGTAAATAGGAGTCAATTTCATTTTATAGGATTTAGAGGTGACATCAACCCCTAAATGGAAATTTTTTCACCAATAAAGCCATCTCCTGAATGAACTGATCCTTAAACTACTTGCCTTTCCTATCGTATACAACCATTGGACACCACCCTAGATTGACAAGTATAATGACTAGATGATGAATAATTGATGACACATTTTTGGTGCTATTATCGGGGATACTTTAGGTGTTGTTAGGAGAAGCATAGCAATTCAGGAACTATCCTATTATAGGTAACAGTTATTGAAAACTGAATTCTAGCTCATTTAGTGGATGGGCATGAATGCATAGGCCAAGAGACGAAAGAGGAAGGTTTATCAAAACTCGCTCTTTTTCACCAAGGCGTTCTTCACGATCAGGTGAAGATCTGCTTGTGTATGAACTTCCTGAAAGACTTAAATGAGAATCATCTTCTTCATCAACTAAAATTTTAGGATCTTTGCAAGAACTCTTAGAGGCACTTACTTCTAGACATACCCATAGGGTTGATCCATCTGAACCAGTTGAACAAGTAAAAATTGAGGAAGCACATATGGTAGAACAAGGAGAACATGATAGGGATATTGTTGGTCATGATGCTGACAATCCTCCTATTAAAACTTATGAATACCCTATTCATCTGAATCCTACTCAAAATGCTCCTATGAAAACAATTTCATCCTCAATATTACCAATCTTTAGGGGAATTGTTTTTGAAGATCCTCATCAGTTCCTATTTGAATTCAAATTTCTGTGTCAGACTTATGCCTATGTCAATAACAACCAAAAATTGAAGTTATTTCCCTCTACACTCAAAGATGTAGCCTTACGATGGTTTATGAACCTTGAATCGGATTCAATCCACACTTGGGATCAAATGGAAACTGCATTTTTGGATAAGTATCAGGAGTATTGTAGAGTGAGAAATATGAAGGATGAGTTATTTCAGATTAGAAAAGAAGATGATGAAAACTTAGAGGATTATCTTGATAGATTTACCTTTATCCAAAAGAGATGTGGTCCTGTGGAAACTAACTTGTTACAAACTATATTTTTGAGAGATTTGTAGGATGATTCTAGAGAAGTATTGGATTTAATGGGAAAAGTAGATATAAACCAGCTTGAGATTAATGATATTAAAATTATTCCTGCACTAGGAAAATAAGGAAGTGAAATCCTGGTAATACTAATATAAAAGATTTGATGGAAGAAATGGCTAACATGAAAACTGATATTATTGTACAATTAAATTCCGCATTATGGAAAAGGAATTCAAAATCCAATTCTTCACCACCCCTGGCTATCTATTGTCCCAGATGCAGAAAAAAGCATGCCCTACATGATTATCCTTTGGATAGAACCTCTATCTCAACTATTTTTGGCATATATTCAAAAGGGCATAAAAATGATAGGTGTCATTTGTTGCCTCACCTGAAAACTATTTTGGAAACTCAAACTAAAGAACTTAATGTTATTGGGCAGAGGCTAGGTGACAAATTTTCACAATACCAGAATTCCCCTTGTTTTCCTATAGGTTGGGGATAAAATCCTTGGAATATGCCTTGGGGATATTCAGAACCACCTTCACAACCATGGAATCAATCTTGGGCATCTTCCCAAGATTGGTCACATCCTCCCTGGAATCTTGTTAATCCACCTTGGACACATAATCAATAATATGGGCAAATATGGGGGCACAATACCTATCATATAAAGGGTAGCAAAGGTATCAAGGTCAAACTCAAAACTTACTACCAGATCCTAATTAGAACTTTCAAGGAAGAATACAACCTCAACAAGCACATCTAGTTAAGCAACCCCCACTTCCAGCTCAGCTTGTGGCTAACCCAAATAAATACTAGACAAGCAGCCCCTGTGTATGGAGCTAAGTCTGAAGATACTACTGCAGTTCATGTAATTGGTTGTAGTAATATCCAATTAAATTCAGGGAAAGTTTTACCTGACCCTGAACCACCCACCATTGAAGAAATTTATGGAAAAGAAGAGTCTCCACATTCATAACCAGTGCAAACAAAAAAAAAATAAGAGAAACAAATAAAATGCAAGGGCAAAAGGAACCTTCTTTAGAAGTAGTGCCATACCCTGAAAGGTTTGATCATATTGTCACTACTCCTGAATCAGAATTGGTTACAGAACTTAAAAATATGTCTATATCCCTCCATTTTTTGCAAGTAATAAATGATTTACCCTTAATCAAGAAAACCATTAAGGAGTTATGTATCAAGAAACCTGGTAGAAAGAAGAAAGCCTTTCCTAAAATTGTGCAAGTAGAAGGGAAGTTGGCTAACCTGCTATCTGCAAGTTGAATCACTATTGGGTTAATACAAATTCCAAATGTACTAATTGATCTTGGATCTACAATCAATGTAATGACTAAAGAAACAATGCAATAATTGTAGCTCAATAATATCAGTCCTACCACCACAGTTTTGGAAATGACATATAGGTTAGTTGCCAGGCCAGAAGGGATCCTAGAAGATATTGCCATTGAAATTTCTTCTTAGGAATATCCTATAGATTTCTTGGTATTGCAGCCTAGAAATTTAGTTAATGGTTATCCCATAATTTTAGGATGACCTGGGCTTGCTACTACAACTATTTTTATAGACTGTAGGTCAGGAGAAATGACTATTTCAAATGGCATTGACCTTAAGAAGATTTCCCTGTATCCACCAGCCCAACCTTCAACTAATTTTTTTGGACAAATGGTATCCTGAGTCTGATGAAGAACAAGAAACTATTGCCACTTTGGCCATAGTAATAGTGAAGGAACACATTGAGGAAGTCAATTCACCAGAAAAGGGAATTTTTGAAAATGAAACTGTCCTAGTAAAAACATTATAGGAATAAGGACTTAAAGATGATCAAATTCTTGTCCATCACCTGCTATGGAAGGATGAAGAACAAAATTCAGAATATATGTCACCTATTCCCATACAAGAAAGCTCTTTCACACTACCACATGGGTGGCATCATCATATTCTTACCTCTTGCACATGTCCTATGTAGGGAATGATTCCATTCGACATCACTTATGAAACATAATCCAGAGTATTTCATACTCTGCAACCACATCACTATCCATTAAATTATTTAATCAACAGATATGAAGCAGTCAATTTTGTTTATCCAGGGATTAAAAAAATTGAAATACAGCCAAGGAAATTTCTAAATATTAATAGCTAGTTGACTAATGAACAAGAAGTCAAACTATTTGTTGTTTTACATAAACATGTTCAGGATTTTTCCTGGAGTTACAAGTATATGTCTGGAATTCATCCTGATGTATGTACACATAAAATATACACTAAAGATGTCAAACCAGTGAGACAACCTCAAAGATGCCTAAATCCTACTCTGAAAGATATATATACATTTTTTTTATTTGTGGAAAACATCCCAAAAGGGATGCCACTTTCGGGTAAGACCCAAGGAGGCAGGGGTATCCATTCCGCCAAAAATGCCCAGGACTCGGACCTGGCCTACCACCTTTGACATACTCAAGGAGCAAACAAACACACAAAACCAATTTAAAAATAAGTAAATAACAACAAAAATAATAAAATAAAATAAAAAACATGCTCCTTGAGTGTGTCAAAAACAAAAGCACAACCAAACACGCACAATAAGATAAAAGAAACCACAACACAAACCACATAGAAAAACACAAGAACCACATAACAAAACACAAACAAGACAAAAACAACAGAACACTACAAAGACATAACCCAAAAAAAACATGAAAAATAAACACAACCAAAACCTAAAAAATTAAAAAATAAAAATAAAAAACAACCAACAACGAGACAATAAACAAAAACAAAAAACATAGAAAACACTCACACATAAAAACACGAAATAACACAAACAAAGAGAAACCCAAGAACAAGAACGAAAAAAAACACAAGAACAATAACAAAAAACATAAAAAAAAAAACAAAACAACAAAAACACAAGAACAACAAAAAACAACACAAAGAACACAAAAACAAAACAAAATAAAAAAACCCACCCACCTTAAAAAACTAAACAAAAAAACAAAAAAGAAAAAGAAAAAAGAAAAAAAATGAACAAAACAATGACCTATCTAGACCGAGAAGACTATTAAGGCAAGAATCAACAGAGGAAACAAAATAAAGAATAGAATGAGCTAGGGAACTAAAAAAAACTGAATGAACCAAAGAGAAGCAAAAAAAAAAAAACAAGAAGAAACTAGGTACCTTCGAAGCTGGAGCCATCCAAAGAAATGATAGAAAGAAGAGCTTCCCTAATTTGAGAAGCCCACCATATAGGAGGGTGGCCATAACAAGTAAGATCACCTTTGTCCAAAGCCCAATTAGCTAAAGCATCAACACTCTTGTTTTGATCTCTGACCACATGATTGTAATCAACTTTCAAAAATCCCATCTGGATTAACTGAATCTTCTCAATAATTCTTTTTATTCTCCAATCCACCTTATGATTCTTAGAAGGATTCTTCAAGAGATTAATCATAAGTTGAGAGTCAGACTCAACTAACACCTTTTCCCATCCAACCTTAGTAGCCTCCTGAAGGCCTCCGAGGATACCATACCCCTCAGCAAGGTTATTGGAAAGAATACCCAAATTCTCAGCAAAAGTAAAAACCAGGGAGCCATCTGAAAGTCTACCAATTCCTCCCACACTGGCTTTTCCGGGGTTCCCTCTAGAGGCTCCATCAGTATTGACTTTTCCAAAATCCTTAGGAGGAGGTTGCCAATTTCTATTCCTATCCATCTTACTAATACTCACATTCCCTTTAAGTTGGTTGCCCTTAGAAGGTTTAATCTTCAATATTTGCATCACTTGATCCCATCTTTGGTGGGAGTTTTGGGGGTGATTAAGGAGATGATGGACTGATTCAACTAAGTTGGCTATGGTCTTTTGCCAAATATAGTGAATATCCTTCCTATCTTGATTAAAAATTTGGTTGTTCCTTTCATTCCAAATATTCCAAAGAAGAATGGTAGAACCCATCCAAACTAACTGCCTAATAAAATGATCAACACCCTCTTGATTAGGCCAATCCCTCCAAAGCTGTTCAAAAGTAAAAAAATTGGACCACTGTAAGCCAAGTAAAGTGGCCATTCTCCTCCATAGCTCGGAGGCTAAAGTACACTCAATAAAAATATGGTTGATATTTTCTACATTCTCTTCACACATTTCACATCTAAAAGGGCCATGAAAACCACGCTTCATAAGTTGCTCACCGGTAAGCACCCTACGATGCAATAAAAGCCAATTAAAGAACCTCACCTTAGGCCAGATCTTTTGAGCCCACAATCGAGAAAATATGTCAGAAGAATGGTTGGGATTATTATGGCATAAGGTCAAATAACCTTGAGCAACTGAATACTCACCCTTAGTAGTGTTGTTCCATCCAAAACAATCTTTTTCATGGGACCAAGAGAGGGATCTCATATGAAGGATGCCTTGGATATCTTGTCTTTGCCTTTCTAGGATTTGAATAGGCCAGTCCTCAATAGGGATCCAATATCTACCAACCTTTGAATTACCGGTATGGTACCAACGGTAATTAGCCACCTTTATCCAATTAGCTCGGTGAAGCTCCTCCATCCAAGGCCTCCAATCGGGAAACTGAGTTATCAAAGGCTTGTGACCATCCCAAGAATCTGTCCAAAAATTTGCATGTTGACCATTATGAATGATCCAAAATAATTTTTTCTTTATCAAATCCTCACCGAGTCTTAAGAACTGCTAAAATGGGAGAACCTTTGGTAGGAAGTTGATAGCGAACAAGGTCTTCAGGACTTTTTTTCTCGAGCATATTTAGCACGGAGATTATTGGCCCAAAGAGCATTGGGGTTATGCAACATCCTCCAATATAATTTAGCAGCTAAAGCTTTGTTGTTATTAATTGAAGACCGTAATCCTAACCCCCCTTCACTCTTAGGAAGACATAAAGTATCCCATTTCACCAAGGCCCATTTTCTTTTCTCCTTAGTACCACTCCAAAGGAAACGATGATCGATTTGATCCAATTCTCGAAGAACAACCTTTGGGATATTCAAAATGGAAGAAACATAAATAGGAATAGCTTGAAGGACTGATTTTACCAAGGTGATTCTACCCCCAGAAGAAAGCCACTTGTTGGTCCACTTTCCAATTTTCTTCTTGACTTTGTCCAACAACCAATTCCAATATTTATTTTTTTGCCTTTGAATATTTATGGGAATACCTAAATAAGTGATTGGAAGAGAGGTCTTCTTATATCTTAGTTTATCCAAGACCATGGATTCTTGTCTAGCAGAGCAGTGAAAGAAAATAACTTTAGATTTGTCTTCATTGATCAACTACCCAGTAGCCTTAGAAAAATAGCTAATGATTTGCTTAATATTAGAAGCTTCCTTAAGAGTAGCTTTACCTAAAAGAGTAGAGTCATCCACAAATTGAAGATGAGAGATAGGTCTAGCTCCATGAGCAATGGTAACTCCCTCAAGGGTTTTGTTTTCCCTCTTTTTGGTTATAGTCCTACCCAAGCATTCAACAAGAATGATGAATAAATAAGGGGATAGCGGGTCACCTTGCCTAATACCTCTGGAAGCTGGGAAATACTGAGAAGGCCTGCCATTGATAAGAACTAAGTAGGAAACTGAAGAGATACATCCCATAATCCAATCCATCCAATCCTTAGAGAAACCAAATTGCCTCAAAACTTTGATAAGGAAGTGCCAATCCACTCTGTCATAAGCTTTGGATAAGTCTAACCGAATGAACATGGAAGGAGAATTTTGCATATCCATGGAATGGATGGCTTCCTGAGCAAGAACTATCTCATCTACTATTTGACGTCCTTCCACATAACCCCCTTGCTCTAGGGAAATAATCTTATGCAAAAGAGGCTTCAACCTTTCTGCCATGATTTTAGTAATGATTTTGAGAAGAACATTACATAAAGCAATAGGTCTAAAAGCTGAGATATGATCAACCTCTTGAGCTTTTGGAACAAGAGTAATATAAGTTTTATTGATAACCTTCAAAATTTCTTTGGCTTTCTTGGCTTCTTCCACCACCTCTAATAAATCAACATGAAGGATATCCCAGAACTCTTGGTAGAACTCAATAGGAAAACCATCAGGACCTGGGGTTTTCCCTTTTTGCATTTTAAAAACTACTTGTTGAAGCTCATTGATAGTAATAGGAGCAGTCAAAATAGAGTTCTCAGAAGTGATAAGAGAAGGGATTGCTTGAAGAACATTATATTGTGAAGCTGAGTCAAGGGGAGTAGCAGCAAAAATATTGGAAAAGTAATCAACAACAATAGAGTTCATGCCATCCCAAGTATAAACAACATCTCCAGAATCTGATTTTAAGGAAGAAATAAAGTTGTGAGATCTTCGAGCTAGAAGAGATTTGTGGAAGAAATTTGTGTTTCGATCTCCTTCTTTGAGCCATTGAATTCTAGATTTTTGCTTCCATAAGATTTCTTCTCTTTTTTCCCATTCCTCAAGCTGAGTTGTGAGTTTAATTTCATCTGCACTTCTCTTCTCTGTGAGGCCATATAAATGGATATTCTTATTCAAATTTTCAAGATGAGCAATAACTTCATGTTTTTTTTATGAACATACTTAAACTCTTTCCGAGTTCCAAGTCTTGATTTTGGATTTAATGTATTGCAGTCTTTTGGCAAAATAGAACATCTTAGTCCCATGCCTAGGTTTACCTTCCTTCCACCATTGTTGCACATGAGGTCTGAAGGAAATGTCTCTAAGCCACATTAATTGAAAATGAAAAGGAGAGAAACTCACATTGGTTTTCCACATTTCCACCATGACTGGCCAATGATCCGAACCAGCATTATTAAGAGTCTTCACTTTAGGAATGTGACCATGGATTAAGAAATTTTCAGAGAGCAAAAACCTATCCAATCTCTCCATTATACAAGCTAAGCCTTGCCTTCTGTTAGACCAAGTCATAAGGCCATTATCTGGTTGGATATCCACAAGATGGAGGTTTGCAATATATTCGCTCATGAGGTCGGTGCTTTTGTCCAAATTTCTATTTCCCCCCTTTTCTCATCCAGAGAGAGGATGGTATTGAAATCTCCTCCGATCAAGATCCAAGCTTTAGGAAAATGAGAGATAATATGAGTAATATCCTTCCACTGTCTTCTTTTTTCCTCCAAAGAAGTCGGAGCATAAACAGTAATGCAGAGCATAATCTGGTTGGAATGTCTACTTTGAATAGCTATAGCCAACAAACCCCAACTGCCAACCATATGGTGAATAACTACCTCTTTTGGATCCCAAAGACAAGCAATGCCACCCGAAGTCCCTTGGGAGCTGAGGGAAACCACTTTTCCAGTGGCCAAATTTTACTGGCAATTAAGTCCATATCCTCCATTGACATCTTTGTTTCTTGAAGGAAAACAAGATGTGGATGATTTACCTGAATCATTCTTCTAATTTCATTTTGTTTTGAAAGACTCCCTTTGAGTCCTCTAATATTCCAAGTGATGATCTTCATTAATACCAGGGCTAAAAAAGTTGGGAAGGGCATTAATCTTACCTTCCTCTACAAGCTTTTCACCTTCTTTTACCATATGATATTGATTGGTCTTGCGACCTACTTTTTGATTAGAATCCATCTTCAATTTTTTTTCCCTATTTCTTGACTTATTCCAATTGAATCTGAGATGGCTTCTAACCTTGAAGAATGCTCGTACACAGCCAAAATTTTACTAGATGGTTCAACGGAGTCTATATTGGGACCTGCATTATTTGAAGTTTTGACATTTGAAATATTGTTTTTCTTGTGTAAATTTTCTCCTTTTTTTTTCTGTTGAAAACCTTTGATTTGTTGGTTTGTCTCTGAGTTCTTCCCTTCATATTTAAATTGTGTTTCTAAGATTTCAGTTTCCATTATTTCCTCTTCCTCACTTGGGACATCATTTGTGGAAAGGATTTCAAACATATTAGCGAGATGACTTTGATTGATCCTTCATAACTGGTTTTTTTTGAGTGTTCTTCTTCTTAGGTATTTGGAAACTCTGTTGAGTTTATATCTTCTTTCTTTTGATCAGGAATTTTATTTGGGCAAGCACTGGCCAAATGACCATATTCATGGCAAATTCTACAATGAAAAGGAATGTTCTCATAGTCCACTACTTGCTCCCAAGTGTCTTCCCCAAATTGTAATGTGATATTTTTAGGTAGGGGTTTGTCAAAATCCATTAAAACACAAATCCGAGCATAAATAATATGTTCAAAATTTTGAGTACAATCAGCGGTCATCATAAAAGTTCCTAAAGAGTTTCCAATTGAAGAAAAAATAGTAGGATTCCAAAATTCAATAGGGAGGCCAAAGAGTCTAACCCACACGGGAGCTATAGAAGGCATCTCTTCTTCGACTTTAAATTTAGTATGCCAGGGCTTCATGAAAAGCCCTGCCCTTCCAAAAAACCAAGGACCCCCTTGAAAAGTTTTCTCTCTATCTTCATTATTAGCAAATAAAACAAGAAAATAACCATTTGGATAAATAGAGATTTGTAACTCACCTTTAGTTTTCCAGCTTTTTGCAGCCCAGACTTTGAAAGCAGATAGACTCGGACGAAAACCCACGAACCGACAAATTAGTCCTCTTTTTTCCAAATCTTCAATGCCAGTCTGAATGTTACCCATATCAAGCTTAACAATAGGAGTTCCATCAGCTGCTTTAAGACATCCTGACTCCGTTTTCCTGGGATCAATCTTAGGCATTCTTAGAGGTTTATGGGAAGCCCTAATATTGATATTAGCATTGGGCTTGAGGCTGTCCACCACGAAGGGCATCCCTAAAATTCATTTTTGGGACTGAGTCTTCGAAATTCTTACCCTTGATAGGGGTTTTCATAGTAGAATTATTTTGTGGGTGCACCTTAGCACCAGATTCACTTGAGATATGAGCCATTTTTTGATCAACTGCTTGAAACTTGTTTCGTGATCTCTTTAATCCTTGCCCTAGACGTCGTGGAAAGGTATGGTTTTCACTTTTCTTTTGTGCAGCAAATTGGAAGCCGTTGTCACTCAAGTTCACGGTATGATCTATTGAAAGACAAATTTCTAACCCATATTGTATCCCCTGCAACATTTCTTGCTAAAATATTGAGCATAAACCACAAAAATATTGGCCGCTAGGGCCCGAAGGCCCTAAAAACCAACCTCTGGAGCTGCTTGCACTCAACCCAGATGAAACCCTCGCATAGCCGCTTGCCAAATATGTCGTTCACACATAGGGATGTGCTAGGATCTGTGTTGCTCCAAATGATATGAAAATTGGTGGAGACGTTCTAGGGTTTTTTAGGCATCTACCCTCAAAATTTTAGCTCAATCCGAGTCCGGATGAGTGAGATATGGCCGAAACGAGTTCGACAGTTTGGGCAGTCCTGCGAAAAATGTCTCATCTATCTTTTCTCTCCACCTACTTTGAAATATATTGTTAAAGGAGAAATTGAAAAAGTTTTAGATGTCGGATTCATTTACCCAATTTCAGGCAGTAAGTGGGTTTCTCCATTGGTCATTGTTCCAAATAAAAATGGGAAATTGAGGGTGTGTGTGGATTACAAAGAATTAAACAAAGTGACACATAAAGACCATTTTCCATTACCATTTATAGACCAAGTGTTAGATACCCTTGCTAGTAAGAAATTTTTTTATTTTCTTGATGGTTTTAGTGGTTATAATCAGATACAGGTTGCACCAGAAGACCAGGAAAAGACTACTTTCACCTACCCTTGGGGAACATTTGCTTACAAATTTTTACCCTTCGGTTTGTGTAATGCTCCAACAACATTTCAAAGAGCTATTTTGGCCATATTCTCTGATTTGACAAATGAGAGTGTAGAAATTTACATGGATGATTTCACAGTGTTTGGAGATAGTTTTGAGTATACCTTAGAACAACTTGAAAAAGTTTTAATACGTTGTGAAACATACCATATGTCTCTTAATATTGAGAAATGCTTTCTTAATTATGGAGGAAGGGATTGTCCTTGGTCATCATATTTCCTCTTATGGGATCAAGGTTGATCCTAAAAATATGGAAGTCATTAAAAACCTTCCCCCTCCAAAAACTCAAACTGATGTAAGGAGTTTCTTGGGACACATTGGTTTCTACCACAGATTTATTGCCAATTTTAGTACCATAGCCAATCCAATGTTTGCATTACTAACTAAGGATTCTGAATTTACTTGGTCTACTGAGTGTCAAACATATTTTGAAGTATTGAAAGAAAAGTTAACAACTCCCCCTATATTGAGAGGACCTAATTGGGAACTACCATTCCATATTCATACTGATGCTTCCAATATTGCTATTGGAGCTGCATTAGGATAAATTGAAAATGGGGAGCATTATGCCATTTATTACATCAGTAAAAACTTGACAGGAGCTGAAAAGAACTACACCACCACTGAAAAAGAATTCTTAGTTGTGATATATGCTATTAATAAATTTTGACACTATATCACAGGATATCAAGTGTTCATCCATACGGATCATGTTGCCATAAAATACTTGATGAATAAACCTTTGGTTAGTGCAAGAATTATTCGTTGGTTAATACTGTTGCAGGAATTTGATATCACCATAGTTAATAAACCAGGGAAAACTAATGTAGTAGCAGATTTTCTATCAAGGTTGCCAAATGTAGATACAGGAGAATTGGTAGAAGATACGTTCCCGGATGAAAAATTATTTGCTATTTTTGTACAATATCCATGGTTTGCAGATATAGCTAATTACTTGGCTACAAGAAAGATTCCTCTTCACTTTACTCCTAAGCAAAAGAAATAGTTAATCAAGCAAAGTTCTTCTTTCAAATGGATAGGAGGCTTATTGTTTAAATGCAGTCCTGACCATGTTTTACGTAGGTGTATCCGCAAGGACGAGGTATATGATATCTTATGGGCATGTCATGATGAACCGTCAAGAGGACATTATTCAGTAAAAAGCACCATTCGAAATATTTTGGGTACTAGTTACTACTGGCCATATTTACATAAATATGTGAAAAGATATGTTAGACATTGTGATGCATGCCAAAGGATGGGAAAACCTACCTTCACTAGTGAAATGCCATTACAACCTCAAATAGGAACATAACCATTTGAGATATGGGGGATAGATTTTGTAGGACCCATTGACCCTCCTTCCCAAGGAAAAGTGCATATCTTGGTATGTACTGACTATGTAACCAAATGGGTAGAATCCCATGCTTTTAAGCATGCTCGAGAAGAAAAAATTGCTGATTTCCTGTATTCATAGATTTTCCTACGTTTTGGGGCCCCACAATCCATCACCACAGATCAAGGACCTTAGTTTACCTCAAAATTTGTTGAAGCTTTTATTCAACTATATCAAATCAAGCACAAGAAATCCTCACCTTATCATCCACAAGCCAATGGACAGGTTGAAGTGACTAATAGGGAACTAGAGAGAATCTTAACCAAAACCATAGCAGCCCATAGGAGGAATTGGTTGGACAAACTACCTGAAGCAATTTGGGCTTACAACACTACTTGGAAATCCACCACTGGATTTACACCATATGAATTGGTTTATGGTAAAAAGCCTCTTTTGCCTATTGAATTTGAGTTACTAACTCTTCGAACTACTTTGGATGTAGGTATTGATTTGTCATAGGCACAAATGGATCAAATTCTATAGCTCAATGCATTAGATGAGCTACGAATGGATGCATTGCACCAGACTGAGATGATCCAAGCACAATGAAAATTATGGCATGATAGTCACATTTAGCAACGAAAAATTTTAGCAAGGCGATTGGGCTTTGTTGTTTGACTCTCGTTATGAAGACTATCCTGGAAAGTTGCAGACTAGGTGGCTTGGACCATATCAGATTGAGGAAGTGTTTGAAAATGGAGTTGTTCACCTTTCACCCATTGATGATTCATGATGAAAGTTGGTGGTTAATGGACATTGTCTTCGGATATACCATAAACCACTAACTAAAGAGGAGTTTCTCAAGCAAGTGGAAAACTTGGATGTACACATGTTGGAAGAAAACACTTCTTCCACACCGGACTCAATAGAGTAACATGAAAGAAATTGAAAAATAATAATAAAAAATGAAAAAAAGAAAAAATGATAAAAAAATGAATAATTCAAAAAGTGAAAACCTCTTTGAGGCACTTCTCAATTAGGCTTGCATGAAAAATAGTTTTCCAGAATGTTTGCCTTGTTGAAATCACAATTTGGACCCACCATCACTATTTTGTCTTTTCTCACAATCACTGTTTCACCTGTTTTTAGATTGCACCTGTCTTAGTCAATAGAGTAGCCAACTGGGAATCAACAGGAACAACCATCTGTACAAATGTAGATAAATGGTTATATCAGGTATGTGCCTTTTTCATTTTAGAACATTGTTGATATCTAGTATGTAGTGTATAATATCCCTAGTTAGTATATAAGGCATACATAAGGTTGATTCAAAAGTTATCCATCTGGTCAATGGGAGATGTGGCTATGATATGATCATGAAAATTTTTAGTCAATGTCTTCAAATGCTTCTGCATGATAATGCTCCAAAATGAGAATGTTGTTCATAAATGGAAGCTCTAGAACCAGAAAGTAGAAAGCAACTTCGGAATGAAAAAACCTGTGCTCTGGAATCTGAAATAACATTACGCTTCGGAATGATTCAATAAACTCTGGAACAAGTTTAAGAGTGAATTAGTTGGAAATAGAAGGTAACACGTGTCCTCCCAAGTTTTGTTACCATTGGGGTTGGAAATATGAAATGGAGCATGAGTTTCAACTACAGAGTTCAAGGCAACATATGGTTTCGAGGCATGCAAAAGTTTACGGCACACGTATCAAGGTAAAGTTTGAAAAGGAAACCGCCATAATATTGGTGATTCTATGTCACCTCAACAAAGCCGTAATCATTCAATGACATGCAGTAAAATATATCATTAAGGATTCCTCTGTGCAATAAAACTCTTCCATGTGTCCAATTCACGTTCTTAGACACGTTTCAAAGTCGTTCCTGCGTTGCCAAAATTTACTCCTCAAAGCCAAACATAAGCTTCGAATGAAATTGATCATTCCAAATTGGAGATAACTTTTGCTACCAAAATTTTGCAGGGCTAAAATACACAGAGCACAAGCAATTTACAATGGGGGGTAAGAAAAATAGGGTTGAACCAAAAAATATTGAGTATTTGCAAAAGGATTCTGAATCCCTACGGGTCTTCATGGAGGGTGGGTTCATGTCATTTTTGAGCAAGTTCGATGGATACTCTGAGGGGTTTGCAGCTGAGTTCACTCGGACATTCAGAAACAACCAGGTCCATATTAGTGGTATGACCATCCAGGTAACTCCAAAAATTCTTAGCCATATTACTAAAATGCCTTTGCAAGGAGTTTAGATTGTGAAAACTGGTAAAAATGCTTTAGTAGAAATTGTTAACCAATTTAGGGAAGAAGGAGACAGACCAATTGAATTTTTAATAAATAAGAATGTCTGCAAAGGGGTTAAATGATCCAGTCTACCACCTCCCTAGGATGATGTAGCTATGTGGGTTATTAGGTTTTTAACCTGTGATGGAAAATTTCCTGTTCTGTTTGGGCATCATGTCAGAATTTTGAATCATTTACGGCATGGTCATTCAAACCCGGAGGTCAAGATAAATCTTCCCTTATACCTTCACCAAGAATTGAAAAATATGGCTAGAAAATACCAGGAAGGAAAGGGCACTCCCAAACACCATGGGCTCATCAAGCTCATCTGCAAACATCACTTTAGGGGAAACCCTAGAAGTTTTGAACGATTTTTCTCTGCATGGAATGAGATGGAAATTGAAGATCCTAAACTTGCACCTAACGAAGAGGCAGAGGGTGAAAGTCCTGAGGAGGAAATTCAAGATGAAGAACCCTCTGGGAGTAAAATTCCCTCTTCTCCAGAAGGACCTCCATCATCAAGGACCAGAAGACAAAGAAAATCTACAACCGGTCCTGAGAAGAAAAAAAGGAAAGTGACATTTTTGAAGAATGTGTCAGTATTCCAAGTACAATCTACTAAAGAATTTGGGACCTCAAGCAAGCCAGAACAGGTGGTAAAAATATCTGAACCAGATTTTGCTCCAGAATCTCCAAGCTCTATTCCAAAATCTACAAAGAAACAAAAACAACCTGCTCTAGGGTTACGGAGGTCCTCAAGACTTCGGAAATCCAGTGCCATGGAAGAAGAGGTAAAAGAAGGTGTGACAGAGCATATTGATTTGTCTAGTGAAGACACATTGCAGGAAGAGGAATTCATGGAGGAATCTGGACATACAAAGGAATTCATGGAATTCATGGAGGAATCTAAAAATACAGGTATCCAGAATATATATACAGGTCCAAAAGATGTAGGAGTAGGCACAACAACAGATTTGGATACAGAAATGCCTACAATCCAACTAGTTGACTATTCTGATTCTACAAATTCTGATTCTGAAGAATACTCTGGTTCTAAAGAAGAGGTTGATATGCAAACCCAGTTACATGCTGCCAGAAGTGTCATCAAGACACAAATGGGTTGGATTGAGAAAAATGAGGCCTCCATGAAGGAAAAATATGAACAGATTGCCCAATTGCAATAGGAAGTCAAAGAGTTAAAAGCTAGGTTGTCCATTCTAGAGCAACAACCTATGCAAACTGATTCTGGAGATGAATTGGCTAACATTCTACTAGAATTAGCTGAAGAATATAGAGCTATAGCTAGAAGGGAATAACCCATCAGGGAAGTGGAAATAGAGGAAATGCCCATTCACATAGCCCAACATGAGGAAAATAGATCAAGGCATGAAAATTCAGAAGCAATTATACAACATGTTTATGATTTGCAAAAATAGGAGATGCAAGAAGCATTGGATGTTGAGAAGGAAGTCAAAATACAAGAGCAGGTAAATATGCATTCCCCTCAAGTTTCTGTTGACTTGATTTCATTTGTTGCACCTGAAATAGAAACAACAAAAACTAGGATACAAACAAATTTACCCACTATTGAAACAACAAAAGTAGGCATACAAGTAAATATTATCCCATAGATGCAACCTATAATTAGGCCTCCAGATATAGTGACATTAACAAAATACAATGAGGATATAGCATATTGGATGGGGCAGTGTCATAAGTTGGAGACACAAATATTATCTTTAAAACCTCTGAAAGAATAGTTGGAAGCTAAAAATGCAGACATCAGTAAGTTGCAGGAGTAGGTACAAGAAACATGCCAAATTATAGAGTGTCTAGTGCAGTGTAGGAGACCGATAAGATTCTATAGTTTGATATTGAAAGAGAAATATCTTCGATGGCAATTAATGAGAATTGCTTCTGGTCTTCCTCATAAGCTGGAAACTCCTAGAGAGTTTTTAGAAACATTTTGGCAGAGTTCAGTAGCCCAACAGAACCTGTTATGTGAGCTATTCCTACATAACTTCTTCTTACCAACTGAAGTGATATTCTTGCCACACATCTTTACAGGTGATCTCCAATTGAGGGCTTTTATGTCAACATTGCAAAACCAAATTCACTAGGAATAGGAAAAGAAAGTAAGGAGATGGAGTTACAAGCAGTGTTACTCATCAGACCTGTTCATCTTAACCACAAATATTCCACCTACCAGCATTATACTCTGATGAGAGATACAAGGGTAAAAAATATGTATATGGGAAATCTTCAGAGGTGTATGACTCATTTTCAGGTTTTCTGTGCAGAATATTTTGTTGATGCTTTATCAACATGCAAAAGTAGATGGGGAGAATT
Source organism: Wollemia nobilis (assembly GCA_028583015.1). Taxonomy (NCBI): domain Eukaryota; kingdom Viridiplantae; phylum Streptophyta; class Pinopsida; order Araucariales; family Araucariaceae; genus Wollemia; species Wollemia nobilis. The sequence continues at coordinate 3,977,484 of JAQPPZ010017254.1, read as the reverse complement.
ACCCATATCACTACAAAAGAGGGAGCCCATATCTCCAAACAACCTGTTGTGGTCAAGATGAAGAGTAGAAAGTATTATCCAGACCATCTTGGAGGTAAAGGAACAATGGGTAGGTCTCAGGTATAGGTCACCAACAGTCATCACCCCTATCCCTTATTTCTTTGACAATGATCCTCAATCTGATGAACAATTCCAAGAATGGCTTAGAGAAATAAAGGAGCATCGAGGATATTATAATATTGGGGGAAGACTATGGAAGTATCATGAAAGATATCTTGACATGGATCTTTGTGCCTTTGTAGCTGCACAAAATGCATGAGGACATGCATTATAATAGGTTGGGGGGAAATGATGAGGCTGGGAATTGCCTCATCCATGGACTATTTTTGATAACTTATAAACTATTTGAAACACCTTATGTTATGTTTTGATGTTGGTTATGGTGATAGAATGCATTATGTATTAGTATTTACATGTTTTAAATGTTGAAGAGCATATATTCTATTTTGACTATTTTTTTGCATTTTTGACCTGTTTCAACTGAATTATCTAGCAAATTAGGATTTATTTGAAGTTGTAATGATAGATTTTGATATGTATTCGGTTCTAAAATCATTCCATTTTCTTTCATTACCTTTTAAAAAATTCAAATGCTAAAAAGGGCGTCAAAACCTGTCCAAATTAAGTTGACTATGCAGAAACAGAATATTGACCATATAAATTCCAGCCAACTGTGCATACACAACATGGCTTGGAATTGGTCATCTCCAGCATGAGCCAATGGTGGAATAGGTCTTCTGAGGATGGCAAGAGAATGTTCACATAGTCAAAACCACTTTCTTGCGCATCGGATGCATGGATTAGCACAAGAACTATTATATTGCCTGATATTCCGGAGCAGCTTCGAAATGAGCGGAGCAAGAACAGTTTTGGTCAAAATCAGCCACAAAATGGTCAAGACAATGGCAAATGGTGAGATAAGGTTGGTTTCAGTTGTATAAGGGGTTGTTTTACTCCTTCCAACACCTTTCTCCCAACGGTTGTAGCCCAGCAAAGCAAATGGATAAACTGTAGCAGAACAAATTCTTACATATTAGGAAAATAGTTCTGAAATAGTTGATGGCATCCTTGAAGAACAACAACAACTCATATCAACATTGTAATAGAATAATATAAATAACCTAGCTCCCATTCGGTTGAGCATATAGGATATAGGTGTAGAAGAATTCCAGAATAGATAAGTTGTTTTATTGTAGCAGAATAGTATTTTGCAGGTATTTTCCTGCACTACTGTAATGCTACTGCAGAATCAATAAAGGTGCAATTTTTCCATTCTGTTGGCATTCTGAGTAAATGTGTGTGAGATTTAGATAGTTTAGAATAGTTATTTCCACCTTCTTCTAGTTCAGGGAGCAAGGGCCACTTCCAGGCCTAGGAGAAGGAACAACTTTGATAGGTTTTCTGCTCATTTCTTGTTGCAACAAATTAGCAGGAACCTGACAGTTTCTATTTCACATTTTTAGCTGTGCTATTTTAGATTGCATGTGATAATTTGTAATTATTATAGAAGTGTGTGCATGTCAAATGACCACTTAGCATAGATTCTTGCATCCTACAACATTTTTTGATATTCCTTGTTTTCAACAGTTGTTTTTAGATTTTGGCATTTCCAGTTTGTATCAGTGAACTCCTTGTTGTTTCGGTTTTGCAACATTTTAATTCCTGTCCTTTGAATTTTGTTACTGTAACTAGGTTTACTTTATGCAAAGTGTGCATTTCAATTCTGCAAAGTTTATTTTATGTTATTTCCAGTTCTGCAATACTTCATTTCTATCATTTCAGATTCTACAAATTTAGATAGTTTCCTTTTTCTGCAAAGTTTCAATTCTTGCAATTTCATTTCTGTAAGGGTAAATAGGAGTCAATTTTAGTTTATAGGATTTAGAGGTGACATCAAACCCCCAAATGCTAATTGTTTCACCAATAAAGCCATCTCCTGAATGAACTGATCCTTAAACTGCTTGCCTTTCCTATCGTATACAGCCATTGGACACCGCCCTGGATTGACAAGTATAATGACTAAATGATGAATAATTGATGACACTCATCAAGATTCATTTCATAACTCATTAAAATGATAAAATTCTTTTCTAAATTGGTTACTTGGATTAAAATGTATTCTTCTTGTATTATATAATGATCCATAGTTTAGTTATTATGCATATATCTCTTGATAAGATTTAAGCATGAACTTTCAAAATTTTTATACTAATAAACTATTAATTATAGTTCTTGTGGTTGTACTTACACATGAGAAAGGAAAATAATAGTCTAGAGCTGGTAAAGTAGACTATGATAATGCAAAATTTTAGAAATATTACTCTACTAAGATGTAGTGCATAGATAGTAGAGGTGGGGTTTTGGTATTGTGAATTTTTTTGCAAAAAAATATCAAGAAGGATTTTGAATTCTAAATATTTTTAATTACAAAGAAAATTGAAGAAGATCCAAAAGATGAAAATAAAGAATTTATTTTATGAAGATAGATGTAGGTATCTAGCTATAGCAACTTAATTGAAAGGATATTTTAAAATGTTTATAAAATCTCCAGATCTAATGGAGATATCTATGATTTGTGAAGGATGAGGGACCTTAGTACAACCTTTTGTCTCTAACAAAAAATAAAAATAAAGGAAAATGACGATAGTATAATTATCACCTAAAATAAATTTGAAATTTCCAATACGCAAATTCATAAGGTTTTCCATATGGCCTATGGTAAAGTAAAAATTTGAAATATCCACATTCCTTTTCTAATTAAAAGAACATTGCCCCTTCCCTTTTATAACATACCTCTATTTATTTTAAACAAAGCCAAGAGTAAAGAGAGAAATACAAATATCACCCGTTCATGGTAAAACAAATATATACATGATGTAAATTTATTCATCAACACTTAATAATAAAATCATTAAACAAAACATGCATTTGAGGTATGATCCTTCTAAGCTATTTGCTTTCTATAATTTTACCACTTTCTTCATATGATAATTTCCATTTTTTGGGCTCCTGTAGGTCAATGCTTGCAATAGAAATTTACAAGTTAATTATTTCAATTCAACATTATCAAATATAATTAGAAATTTATAGTTAAAATAATTTATTTTCCTTCATCATGTGCAATAAATTTGTAAATAAATTTAAATTCTATTTATGTATAAAATTTTGAGATGTAACAATTACATAAGGAAAAGCAAATGATATAATTTGATGGAGTCTTCTACATTATATTCTAAAAAAAGTTTTGATGAAGGGTGGTGTGAATAGATTAAATGTTATTGTAGCACTATAAAATATTCAAGTTTGATCAATTAATCATATATTACATATTTTGAATAATATTTTGAACTTTACCCTGGTGATTTGCTATCTCCTTTTCTCATTATTATTCTTTTTGAGGTATTCAAAAGAGCTTTATCAAAGAAAAAAATACAAGGAAATATCAAGGGTATTTAGTTTACAACAAATGGTTCCCTTTGAATCTTATATCAAATTTTTTTATGAAATTTTTCATTTGAGTCATCCCTTACTCAATGGGTCCATAAAGTTTAAATCCTTAATATCATATTATAAGAAGGTTGTTATATATTTGATTAGTACCATCAAATCTATGATCATTTTCATTAATATTATCCTATGCTTACAATGAACTATTGTTAATGGTCCATAAAGTTTAAATCCTTAATATCATATTATAAGAAGGTTGTTAGATAGTTTATTAGTACCATCAAATCTATGATCATTTTAATTAATATTGTCCTATGTTTGCAATGAACTACTGTTAATATTTTAGAAACATAAAAAGTTGCCATCAACATATTTGAGTATTCCATGATTTGAAAAAGAGGAAAAGAATGAACTTTTGGGTTTAATTTGGAATAGAATAAAATATTATTTGACTAGTTTTATCTTAATCGTTCCTAGAAGACTAGAATGCATAAACACTACATTGCAATCTATCCCTATACATATGATGTGAGAATCAAAATTGCTAATATGTTTAACATCTAAATTTAATAAAAATTTAAATCGATTTTATTTGGAAAGGATGTGATGTTTAATCTTTGGAAGTGGGATATGATTTTTAAAGGAAAGAATATTGGAGGTGTAGGCTTGCATTTTTTTTAGTTTGGCATTAGGTTGAAAAACTGATTGGAGATTGTTCAAAAATTAGGGAAAGAGTTGGTAAAAAGGTTACTTTGAAAATATATAAGTTTTTTGATGCAATAAAATTATTTATGAAACAAAACCTACCCAGGGAATTAGAAACATGGAACTTCATACCAAATATTTTACAATTAATCAAGAAATATATTAGGTGGTTAGTTAATAAGGGGTTTCTACAATTTTTGGTGTGACGCTCTTAAATAGTTTTTTAGTTCATATAGTATCAAATGTCAAAAGTTACATTAATGTGAGCAATAATTGTAAGATCATGGATTACTATTATAAACCTAATTGAAGGAAATGATATAAAATAAATAGTGGATAAGCTTTAAATTATGCTTTAAGAGTTGTCTTTTCTCATTTTTTACAAAAGAATGAATAGGTCTCGAATATATCAAAATATGGTGGATACTCAATTTAGTTGGGATATAAAGATATAGAGCAATCAAGATTTCATACTCCTAAATATTGCCTTTGGAAAAATGTATGGTCACTTGAGGCCTCTACATTCCTTTGGTTAGAATTTCATAATAAATTTTTTACAACTATGAATATAGAAAGAAGAGGATATCATAGACCTTTAAGGGATTCCTTGTATGACAAGGATTTAGAAATATCAAATCATTTGCTTCTTTATTATCCCCTTTGCTTACAATATTTAGGGATTCCTTTTCAAAATGAATAAGAATATATTGAATAACTCCATGGATTGATGAAATGTATGATTAATTGGTTTAAATTTAAAGCATTATGCATTCTATGGAGGACTAGTCCTACCATTGTATTGGAATCTATGGCTTGAAAGGAATAATAGATGTTTTTAAAAATAACTCTCAAAATAATTCCAAAATATAAAACCATATTATTGCATATCTTGCAAAATATTTTCTTGCATGGTGCTCATCATGGGGAGTATCAAGTGAGAAAAAAAATGGATAGCCTCTTGGTTATGGATATAAATATACTTAAAAGGGTCACATGTGATAATGAAGTTGACACAAAGGATTTGCTTTGTTCTATGAGAAAATATAATGTCTAGAAGTTGAGTTCATCCAAATTGCTTTTGATGGTGCATCCATAAGAAATCTAGGAAAAGCTGAGATCATGTTTTAATAATAATTAAGGAAAATTTCTCCTCCTTTAATTAGAATCATATGGAACTTTCAACTAATAACTATGGAGAGACTAGTACACTTCTTATAGGGATCAATATTGACATTGAAATAGGGTGGAGATATATTTAAATTGATGGGGATTCACAAATTATTTCTAATGTTATCATGAAGAATAAATGTGGAGAAATTGTTTAAAAAAATAGCATTATTTTTTATGTCCAACTTTTTTTTGGAAGTAGTATCTTAGAAATATTATCATATCTAAAGAAAAAAAAACAGGGTAGCAAATAATTTAGTCAATCATGATGTTGATCTTCATACAAAAAATTTAAATTTTATTACAAAAGCATAATAGTTTGAGGAAGATAAAAATATCTCGCATAGAAAGGTAGATGGAGAATATTTTTGATTAAAAAATAAATTGAATAAATTACATAGTTGGCCTAACAATGAAAGTAATATTTAATAAAGTGGAAATGACCCAATAAAGCTTACTAAAAAAATATTAATAAACTGAATAAATTTTATAGTTGGCCTAACAATGAAAGTAATATTTTATAAAGTGAAAATGACCCAATAAAGCTTACTAAAAAAATATTATATTTGCACCTGGGGTGCAATGCGGCTCGGGCTTTGGCTCTTCTTTGGGAGGTCCAAGGTTCAAACCATGGCATGGGTGAGTGTGTGAGGGGGTGGGTGTGTGGTGGATTTGTGTTAAATTCCCTATTGATAAGTATAGCTCTCGACTTTACGAGGGGTCATGGTTGGGAGGAGACTGCTCAACCCTGCATGTCGATCATAAGGGTTTCTCACAATAACCAAATTATATATATATATATATATATATATATATATATATATATATATATATATATATATATATATATAATTTAAAACAAATATTTTTAATTTATTTTATGCAGTAATTTTATCTCAAAAGTTAAAAATAGTCTTTATTATTATATTTAAAATTTATTATACTCAAACTTTGTTAAACATGATTTAAAATCTTAACATTTTTTTTAGCCAATTTTTATTTTTTAAATATTGTTACGATTTTAGATAAATAAAATTAAAAAAAATAAAACATTATAAAATGATAATAACTCAACCAATTAGATTCCTTAAGTTTAATGGAGGGAAATTAGAATGAAATCTTCAAGAAATACGTACATATTAGACAAGTTGTAATATAACTTTGTGGTGATGATGTAATACACCTAGCCCATTTCAATTTTATATAAACAATTAAAAAAATGAAGGAAAAAATTATTATATTTTACATATATATACACATATATTTTAGTTTATATATATAGTTTTTTTCAAAGGATCTTCTATTAGAGGCCACTACCATAAAAAACATAAAATATTACATTTATTGGGAGGATAATTACACCACATCTAACTTTCTTTTTTATTAACAATATTTTTTATTTTCCTTTCTATTTGATATGTTTTCCATATTTATTATGTTTTTGTAATTAATTATTTAATATCATTTTCATTGAGAGAAAAAATATCACTATGCTATTTTTTTTCTAATTTTTTTCATGAAGAAGATCAACATTGTAGTTCATTGTGATTGGTTGCTACCTACTTTCCTGCTTTCTTTCTCTCTAGGTTTATTGATATTTTGGAGAGAATGTCTTCACCAATCATAAACAATAATGTTATTTATTATCCAATATCCAAATACATTTGTTTATAGCAATAATGCTATCTTGTAAATTCCTCTCTATTAAAATATATTGCCATTTTTTTTATTATAATTTTTATCCATGAAGTACCCTAGCCTCTGCATAGTAGTTAGCTGAGTAGATTCTATTTTTTTGAGTAGATTCTATTTATTATTTTTGAAAAGTCTACACCTCCACTTGCTTTTTCTTTAATATATATATTTTTTGAATCCATAGTATTTTTTGAAAGCATCATCAAAGACTCTAACATTTTTTATTTTACTATACATCAAATCAAATTCTTTGTTTTAACTCATTATCATAAATAACCTTCCATTTATATTCAAATCATGTAATCAAGTAGATTTTATTGTGAATTGAATTTGGATCTCTTCTAGGAGAGCCTAATGTCTTTTTCCATTGAAGTGTCATTTGTCAAAATGCTATCACACCATATATGTAAGCATTTTATACCATATGCAATAATATATTTCTAAAACTAGACATGACTTTGAGATATATTTTAAATTTTTTTATGAGAACTTTGAGATTTCTTTCCTAAATTTTAACAAATAATGTGACTCAAACAAATGATGTCAAGACCAATCTTAAGTGACCTTAAAATGTTATGTTTTGATATTTGTACTTTAGTTTAGAGTGTAAAATTCTTTACTCCTAACCAATTGCTCTAAATCCCATAAAATATGTGAAAATATTTTAAAAATATAATTTAAAAACAAATTATTTGTACATATGAGATTGAAATAGACCCAAAGAGAGTTAGGGTTTCAGAGGAGCCCAACTGGTGCAGCCCAACCAATGCATATGAAGATAGCAAGATCCAATTCTAGGTTGGGAAGATTTGATCCTTTTGGATTTTGGGTGCAGAGTGGAATGGTAGAGGAACCAATGGAAGGGAAGCTCATAGGAGCATGATCAAGTTTGGATCTCTTGGAGTCTTTGCAAGAGAGATATGTGTTCATTGGTCCAATAATTGGTCCGATCGTTGTTGGTGGCAGATTCTATGGTGGTGCCAGAGTCCCCTGTCCAGTTTTTTCCAATCCACTATTGTGCAACTGGCTAGGTGGTGGTGAAACATGTTTTGTGCCTTGCGGTGACCTGATGTTAGTACCAGAGTCCATGGTCCAACATTTTCTAAAATGCTATTGTTATTTTGGCTAGGTAGTGGACGAGAGCTCTTTGGTCCAGGGGTAGTGTTTGGCTGCTTTTTTTTTGTTGGGTTCCTTCATTGGGAGGTCTTCTATTCTTCTGCATACCAATAGGATTAGAAACCACAGGGGTGGGGGTTTTTTCTTGCCGATTGTCTGTGGGGTTTGAACCCATAGATCCCAAGGTTCTAGGTCCTTTTCAAAACCTTGCTCCATGGCCTATATTTTTGTTCTAAGGTTTGGTATGAGTTGTTCTTTGGAGTGCGGAGGATGGTTGGAATCCAACAGGATATGTGGGAATTTTAGTATTCAAAGATTTTTGAGATGGAAGGTTTTATTGTCGCCGGGAAAATATGTTGCAGATATCCATTTATGACAGCGGGTTTCTATTGAGTTGGTTGAATGAGTGATCCAAAGTTCAAATCCTTCTTTTGCACTTAGGTCCTAGTCGTGTTCTCATAGAAGAATATTTTTCATTTCTATGGAAGTGCAGGGGCCCTAAGTTTTTTATGCCTCGAATATGAATCGTGAGTCATGGTTGTCAAGGTTTGATAGCAATGTTAGTTGGTTTGTCCCCTCTTAGGCGGGGCGGGATGATAATTTTGATTTTGTGTTCAAATTATTGTGTTGTCATTGGATGGGAATGTAAGTTTGATTATTTTTTTGTCTGACAAGCTTTTCTGTTGAGCTTGCCTTTGTGCTAGATTGAAGATTGTAAGTTTTGATGATTGGCTGACTACTTTTGAAGCTCTATGTACAAGGTTGTCGGATCCTTTCAAAACCCTCACCTTTTACCTACTTTGAAACTATGTATATATCTTTTGGTAAGCTTCAACTCTTTATCCTTTTCCAAAAAAAATATCTTTAGGCTCTCATAAAAAAAATCAAATTCAAATAAAAAAATGATCCCTATTATCTCCCCAATTATACTTCAAACAATAAAAACAAAAAAATTAACCTAATATAATTTAATATAATCATAATTTTTATTATTAAATTATTTATTTAAAGATTTATAAAATAAAAAATATTTGTTTTATATCTATCATACTAATTTAAATATTTTGTATGCGTTATTACTTAGCATATAGCTAAAAAGGGGCTAAGCCTGTGTGAGAATGGAGACGGAACAGTTGAAAGATTCAATGAAAGGGAAAACAATTATATTTTTATATTATTATTATTTTTTAATGCATATCGAGAAAATAGAGAATCATGAATTCTGTTTCTTTATGATTCTTTTAAATTTATTTTTTTAGATTGACATCTTTATTTTTATTGTATTATGGTTGTAAACATCTTATAACTATATAAGTTTTGATAATTATATATAACAGAATTTAAATATGAGAAGTTTGTGTGTTGGTTGTATGTTGGGGTGTGTTAATTTTACCATTTTTTTTTTTTTTTGGTATGATTAAATCATTTTAATATAATGTTTTTTCATCCAAAAAAAATTAAATCTCGAAAATGATGTTTTTAATTAATTAAATTGTTATTTTAATAAATAATAATTAAAAATTATTTAAAATTAAATATAAATTAAATATATTTTTTTATATATTTCTTAATTAATTATATGGGATTAAAATTAGGATTAAAATAATTCCATTAATATTATAGATATTAACTATATAATGATAATGTAACAATTTTTTATTGGCCTATTTCCGCATTTTCCAATGACGATTGACATTACTTGGACATGAATGAGGCAGATGTGCCTTCCCATATTGCCTGATTTTTTTTTTTGGCGTCTCCTAACCCTGATGGTTAGTTTGAAACCGTAATGGGATGTGACCTTTTCCATTTTTTTTAAATGTAAAAAGGCTTAATTATTCTTTAATGTAAATTTTTCAGCTCTTTTTCATTAAAAAAAAATTAAGAAGAAAAATAATTTATATTATTTTTTTAATGGATTATATTACATCATTGTTATATTACAATAAGGCTGAGATATTATCCATGTACTAACAAAATTAGGTCTCCCTTAAAATATCCAAAAATTTAACCAATCAAACTAATACCACTTACCAAAAAATTTAAAATATTAATTTTTTTATTAATAAAACTTTTAACTTCCATGAAATACTTCCAATCACTTAACCTTTATTTATTTATATTATTTTAATTATAAAAAATAAAGCTCCCTTTCACAAGTCGTAAGAAAATCTTCACGTTCATTTCCTTCCTAATTTTTTTAGTAATCCTTTTTAATACTCGTTAAACAAGACGGGAAGAGAGAAACATACACGAAAGTTGGAGACCATCCCGAAGATCATACATATGACAATTATATTATTTATTGGCTGCACATTACGTTTACAACTTGTTCAAGTAGGCCTCTGCCATATGTCGATAATCATATCTTATTTAAGTATGATACAGTCACCAGTGGATTCAAAAATAACAGGCTTCGACTCTGTGCGAATCCTATTATTAGTCATCCGTTACACTCCCTGTAACTATAGTATAGTATTCACAATAGCATTAATACACAATACACATGAACAAAAAGTTGAGAAAGCAATCGGCATCGATCCCCGCCATACGCCCTCATCATATATGTACAAAGCTGTATCTTATATTTTAAGACTTAAGAATAATGGTTATATTTTATAACCATAAAGAACTCTTTAAATCTCGAATGTGCACAACTTTCTTAGCGTGGACAGCGTTAACAAGCAAACCTACCTTTTCCTTTCTCATGCGCAGCTTCAATCGAAGACCGGTCCCCTCTTCATTCTGGCACAAGGACACAATTTTGACGACTGTAGCTGGATCTTTGGCCCTTTTCAGAGCCCTTGCCTTGAGTTGATCCAATCTAGACCATGCACCACTGCTTCCCTCGTTATTACAATAAACATTCATAATATTCTGTGGGACTGGAACGAGATAATAAAGTTTACCGGCCTCCAGTTGTGCTGTGTAGTGAAGCGGGCGAGCTAAAAGGAAGCCTGTGCTTCGAAGCTCGGCTGCATCGAAAACCCACTGGTGAGGATATTCCTCTGCAATATCGTAAACACAAAGAGGTCCTTCCCTTTTCAAAACTTTCCCATCTACTTTCATCAAACTTATCATGGATTTGGAGCGGCGGCATAGCCAAGCGTTACCCATGATCTGATCACAACAGCCCACCTTTTCCTCCTCCTCCTCCTCCTCCTATACCTCAACTCATAAATTTTGAAGATAATTCCAAAGATGATGCCTTCACTTCTCTTGGGCCCTTGTCTTCTAATAGCGTAAGCGTAACCGCGCACGATTGAAAAACTGACTCCGCTGTGATTGTGATGGGTGACGGCGGATAAAATGTTTGCCACGCTTTGTCTTTGACAAATTTGTCGAGTTGGTGTGTTTTTCAATATCACCCTACTAGGGATTGGTGCAGCGACGTTGCTTGCACAAAATTAGAATGTCTAGAAGATCTGTGTATGATAATGTCAATTACAATCCAAAATTGCAATATGAGCTGGAAACTTGGTTGGTTTACTGCTAATAACATTCTTAAAATTTATTAGGTGGATTGATAAATGTTTGTATAATAAAATAATTAACTTGCAAACTAAAAAAACATTTTCCTACTTTGCGTTGTGAAACGTAGAATTGAGAAGAAGTAAAATACTAGTTTAGGTTTATGTTTGCTGTACACATCGTATATATCAGCGACGTTGACATTGGAGAGAGCAGGCTGTTTATGCCTTACCATTCACCTTCCTTTCCTTCAATATGTACACTGTTTATAGACTAAGTTGTTATCACTTGTTCAATTCTGGAAAAACTTCCGCCCACCGATTTTTTTATTTAAATGATAGTGTGAGTGAAGTCTGATCAGGTCCTCATCGTTCCTAGTTCTAAACGAGGAACTTGTTCGACAATACTGTTGAAATTGTATCAAATCTTAAAGGCATTTTTTAATTGTCAAGGATTGGTCGATACAACCTATGGAAATGTAACTGTTGAAAAACATTCAGTTCCATTTTTCCATCCTCGCGTGCTCCACTTTCCATCCTCATTACTTCCATGAAGTGCATGCATAGAAGTCTTCCTATATTTTTTTCCAATGGAGGAATCTAATATACACAAGGTTTGAAATCTGTTAGTGGAGATCATAATTTCGTACGTATTTGCTATATGTATAATAATTACTTAGACTTTAACTAAAACATTTTAAAGTTTTCCAGAAACCTGCATAAGATACCAGGAACTGGTCCTCTGCTTTCCTTTAATTATTATTATTATTTATTTATAAATAGGTTAAGATCTAGTTCAATATTTTAGGTTTGTAGTATGACAGTCTTTAGGATTATATTCATTTATTTTATTAAATACTAATAACTTTAAGTTTGGAGGACGAAGGCCCTATAGATATAGCTGCTTATTATTCAGGATTTCACATGATAAAGCTTGACATTCAATGGTGCCTACTCAACTTACCCAATGTTAGACCTCTTTCAACTAAAACCAAGTTTGTTGGTAATTATATTTTATTTTAAATGTCAAGCAAAATAAACTTTAATTTAAGAAAGATCTTATACATGAAGATGTATTTTTTTTTTTTTAAGATGATGAAGTCTTGGTAGAGTGGTGAGTTAGGCCACTCAAGAGTATCCCTCCAATCTTATGTATGTGTAACAACTAAGAAAATATACTTATTAAGTGAATGAGTCTTTGTTAGTTTGTTTACAAAAATGCGCTTTAATATGTGAAGGTAAAGTTTATTTAAATATTTTTATATTAATTTTAAGTTTTTTAACTTTTATTAAATAAATAATTTTAACTTTTAGTTATTTCAACTGATTAGGATCGGATGTTAGTTATTACATCAATATAATTATATTTTGATCACTTTAACTTGTATAACTTGAGTGGATATAATGGTATGATTTTGGAACTCCAAATATGAGGTTCAAGGTTTGAATTCAATGAGAGGTAAAGTTATGCACCGTACTTTGGTAATCAAAATTTTGTTGGATAAACATATATTGGTTAAATATCATTATCTATTAGGGTTGTCTTATATTGCCTATGTATTAATTAAATAATACTTAAATTAACTTATTAAAACTAAAAACTATAACATTCTTTAATTTAAATCTATTTATATAATATTTCATCATCAAGTTTCAAGTGTAGGAAAAGAGGTGCTACCATATTGGTTAGAGGATTTGAGATTTCATAAAAAGTGTCATCTACAATAATGGAGTTAACAAAAAGGATTTTTTCTATATGTAGTAAAATAAAAATATCCAAAAATTGAATTGTTAAAATTACCTTTGAAGTTGCTTCTAAAGATAATCCATGAAAATGGTGGAAATGATGTTTTTCAAATAAGAAAGTCAAAATTATCATCACATAGAATCATAATAGGAAACTATCCAAAGAATATGACACTTCTTAAAAGAATCAAGTTTAGAATTGAAAAGGTATAATACATATTTTAATTGAGGGTGATTCAAAAAATGATTATTAATGCTATTAAAAAAAATGGATGTTGGGGTGAATGTGAGCTCGAAGCAAATGCAATCTAGGAGCGAGTGTGAGTCAAAAGCAACTAGGAAGCATGAGTAGGAAGTAAAAAATAGGAAGCAAAGTGCACTCAAGAAGTTAGGGCCGCTTCTTTTTGTTCCAAATCTTAGAAGAAACTCAAAAACAAAATAATTTATGTGAATAAAATTTAGGTAACATAGCAAGAAAGTCATTTTCAAAAGTTTTTACTAGAAGCAATATGTCGTAGTTGAAAGTGTGAATGTCCTAGTTAGTGATAAGAGGAAGAGAGAATCTCTAACAAACTCTATTTAGGTAGTATATACTACACCAAAAGTGATTATCAAGGATGTGATGATCAAGCATGATATAATGGTTCTTAAAACCAAATGATTAATATGTAAGTTCCATGGATATTGGTCAACTTTTTTAGATTCAAAATTGGATCAAGTGGAAGTGGGGATTGAATTCAAGTTACTCCATAATTTTTCTTACAAAATATTTTTCTCATTATCTTCTCTAGTTTAGAAATAAGGGATAAAATAATGGATGGAGGCCCTTGGTTTAGGGGTAAAGATACATTATATTTAAGAACATGAAGTGATATTTTTTGTTGAGATTAAGACTGCTAAAAGGATTTTGATGCGGATTAGGATTTTTGAACTTCCTCATCAACTCAGTAATAAGGAGGTTTTGAATAATATTGGTAATACTCTATGCGAGTTCATCCAAAAGATGTCAACTACTAAGGATAGAATGCATGCTATATACACTTGAATATGTGTTGCCATGGATATTTCAAACCCTTTATTATAGTCCATTAAGATTAAATTTGAATCAAGAGAATGAGATCAACAAGTGGATTATGAAAAAGTTGCATTCTAATGTCACAAATATCATGAAAATAGACATATGGAAAGACATTGCAAAGTGAAACTAATGGAGAAAGAGATGGAAAATTTAAAGCTTGAGGTAAACTTCAATATGAAACAAGGATATCATATTATATAAAAAGCTTTGTCAAATCAAGGATTTTCCACTCCTAAGATAGCAAGAAATACCCCTCTATATCATCAAATAGAAAATGCCATTATAGTTCACTTGAATCAACCATTAGAAGAAAATGGTATAAGGGATGAGGAAATACAATGTGAAAATTCAAATAGAGGAGTTGAAGGTGCAAGGAAGATGAGGGGTGAATTTTAAAGCAAAGGAAGATAGGGAGGTAAATTTAAAATAAAATGAGGTTAAGGATATAAAGGTTAATCCAGATAAATCATCTTTGTTTTTCTAAAGTACCATAAAATTTTCTCGCTACAATAATGAAAGAAGTTAGAGTGTATTTGTTCCACTTTAGAATTTCAAGAGCAATGCAATAAAGAAAACATTATAGAGCATATCCAAGGAAATTTAGAGTTTATAGGGCAGCATATGAAAGTAATGGCTATGGAGGACCATCCATGCACTTTTGGGATTTTAGAACAACATAAAGACAAAATTATTTATAAGTCTATTGCTTGCATTTTAGATTCTTTAGGGCAATATAAATCTCTAGAAGAGAAGTATCATTATAAACAATATGAAAAAATAGAATATATTGATGAAGATGAGTTATTGGTGGGAATGAAAAAGGGAGATGAAGACCATCAAAGCATGAACAAAGAGAAAAAGAAACTCAAAGGGGATATCAATTTGGGAAGCCAAATAAAAATATCATAGGTTTTAGCAAGAATTAGAGCTAAGACCACTAATAAATATAAAAAGTGATGTTGATTAAAATGATATCATGGAATATTATGGGTATAAATAAGACCACTAAAAAAAGAGTTATTAAGGAATAATACATTGTTATAGGCTCAAGTTTATTTTAATACAAGAAATAAAATTAAGTAGTAAGAAATGTAAGGATGCTTTAAAAATATTTGAATATGAATAATTGTTTAGCAATTATTCTATTGGAGCTTTAGGTGGTATTACAACAATATGGAACAAATATAAATAGGATGGGCACTTTTTATAAGTAAAAAGTTAGGTTGCTGGACTATTTTTCTTAAAAGATAAAAACATAAAAGTTGGGGTTATATATGTATACACTCCTATGGACAAGAAAATATACCATTTCATTGAAATATAATTAGTGTTACAATATGATTTACAAATGCCCCTTAGAATACAAATGAGGATCTTCCAATGATGAAGCCCTTTCAGTTTAGTTTCTGGCACTCCTTTGTCATCTTTGACCACCTCAATAGGTGAGGTTGGTTTATGCTTGTGTACCACCAATAGTTGAGCAAAGTCTCCAAAGCCTACACAACCAAAACACTTGTTAGTAGCACCTATTAGGTCTACCTCAGTTAGACCAAAGTTTATAAGAGGGGCAAATAATAAAAAATTAAACCAATGCATTAAAAAAAACTTAAAATAAGCTAAAAATACATTAAACTATCTTAGTCACCTTTATAACTGGTATGCTAGTTTATAGGTGACTGTGACTAACTCCTGATAGGAACCATCCCTATGGGGATGCTTCTAGTTGTAAACTATCACTATCTGAATATTTTTTACAGTGTTGATCTAGATGAAAATTCCTTTTATGGAAATCTTCTACTGGTTGTCAGGTAACTCTTCTTCAAATCTAGTAGCTATCTAAATTTGAATTTGTAACATGTTCACAAAATAAAAGTATTCATAAAAAGATACAAAAAGCTATCCATGTAGTTAGCACTATCAAAGTGGTTTCTCTCTATGCATGCAAATGGAGGTTAGAGTGATTTTGGAAAAGTTTATCTAACCAACTATCTCATTCATGCAAATGAAACAAATGGGAGGGTCATTTATAGAATTTAACAAGGGTTAGGGGGGTGAGGTGGCATGGGTGCACCATGCCTCATAAATGCTTTTGGATGGAGGAAATTCCTCACCTATCCCATATGCAATAAATGGGCATAGGTGCACCATGCCCCATTAATGCATAGGGGTGGATAAAGTCTTCATGTCGTCAATGCAAATGGGTGGAGAAATTCTTCATCCCATTATGATATTTAATGAGCATGAGGATGTGGAGAGTAGAGGGTAAGCTAGACTAGGGTGATAGGGTAGGCTAGGGTCAAAGGCTAGACTAGGTTGAGATAGAACTAGGTTAGGTGAGTGGGATGGTCACATGATGATCATGGGCTAGGTATAGAATGGGGTTTAATGGGTTAAAGGGGCTAAGATGGTAAAAGTTAATGTTTTTGAGATAATAATACCCAATAATTGAAAATTTAGAGTAATTTGCAAAAAATAATTTAACATTAACATTGCACAAGGGATAATGTGACATTTTTAGGTGTTTATATTTACCCCTTTTTGTACTGCGGTGTGTGAACACAATGTAGTGTAAAAATATATGACACCAGATGGGTGGTTCACTATGAGAAGAATGAGTTGATAGTATATGATGATGATTGTTCATGGCTTTTGGCATTTTGTAATGATTTTTGAGGGAGGAGACATAAGGTTGTCTCGAATCTTGAACAATGTAAGATGCCCCAATTGTGGAAGGGATGAATATCCTTGAATATTTCCCTTTGATGGATTTTTTAGCTCATTTGATTTAGCAATTTGATCAACCATAGGTATGTGTCCTAATTATGTTTCGATCGATATAAGTGAGCTTAAGTTACCACCTCGATGAAGCGAGTGTGTGAGTAACCATACAACATTAGCATAGAGGATACTAAATTTGGATTGGACTAGAATTTGAGTTGAGAAGAGAAGAATAAGAAGAGAAATTTTTATTTTACTACAGTAGAGGAGGGCTAGTGATAGTCTCAGGAAAAGTTTTTGGACAAACACAATTTCAAGATTGAGTGTTTAGATATTGGACATGTTCAAGGAAACATTGATGCATAATATCTTCCCCCTCAAGTAGTGGGTTTATGAGTGAAGTGGAACACAACAATGAAGCGCTTGACCAAAGGTTGTTGCACAACAACAGAGTGGAAATGATGAGAGGAACATACAAATTTGGCTGATAGGAACATAAATCATCCAACCACCTAGAGATCATATGATTGGCTGTATGGACCGTACAAGATGACCATTGACCATAAGATATGTTTAGGGATTACATCAAGATAAAAAGGGCATGTGAGGGGTATGCAAGCTCATTTGCATCATGTAATTTAGGAGTGTAGAGAGTGAGAGTGATAAGTGAGGCTAAGAATTTGATGTACAATGTTGTTGAAACAAACACATGGTGGGACAAGATAGTTGATGGTGGTATGGAACCTAGCGAAAGAGGGAGCGTAGTGCAAGTTAGTGTGTTTTGAGCTATTTTTTTCTTGCTTTTATGGTTTTTGGCATAAAATAAACCATAGGACCTATTTTTAGTGAAATTAAACTATAGAAACATAGGCTAGCATAGGATAAATAAAAAAATACGTGATGTGTGATTTTTAGAATGTGAAATTTTCTTGTGCCTATTGCTTTTTGTATTTTTAGTTTTTTTATGGGGGGTTTTGAACTTTTTTTTTATTTTTTGGGTTTTTTTGGGCCAGAAGGGCTTGACACTGTTCGAACAAGAACATCCCATTCATGATGGTTTTTGTGTATGTACACTATACGAAATGTACGGTTGTATGAATAATCATAGGAACCGTACAACAACTATATAATTTTTTTTGTATTGGAGGGGTAGGAAAAGGATACAAATGGGTGTATGATGGCAAGGGAAGGTGGTGTGGTTGCAACATATATTTTGACCACTCCTCTTCAAAATGAAGAGGGATTTGACTGAGGATTATTGGGAGTGGTTGGAAAAGATTAGGTTTTGAGGAGTAGCACAAATGGTAACCATACATGTCAACCAGTTATATCTATCGATGTTGTGTGAGCATCGGGACCCAGAAAAAGATACCTTCCATTTTCCCACAGGTTAAATGACATTAACACTAGAGGATGTCTATAGGATATATCGATTAACTATGGAGGGATGCATTGTTATAGTAGCAGGTGTGGTGTAGCAGGTGATAGTGATGGACTAGATTTTTGAAGCAATTTGGGATCATGTAGACACACATAGTGATGGGATATTATATGAGTAATATTATGTGTATGGGGTACTATCAAGGAGGTATATACTAACGATGGTGTTGATATCTAAATTTGTGCTCCCTAACTCGTCATGTCTATGATTTATATGGAACCTATTAGGGATTGTGTGGGACTTTGTGGAAGCTTCAATGATGTACATGTGGGCACGAACCTTGCTAGCATAGACCTTATGGGAGTTTCATGGATATACTAGAAATGATCATGAGGGGTTGAGCTATAGTTTAATAGTGTAGTTGTGGGCATGTGGTAATTGAGAGGCCACATGGTTTACTATTTTTCCATATGCCTTGAGGTGGTAGATGAACATAGAGGTAAAAGGGAGGAGGGACCATGAGGGACATGTAGAGTTTTATCACTATATGTGATTACGTTTGTGATAGTAGGATATTATCTAGTTATCATGGAGGGGTGGTCCAGTATGGGATAAGGAGGCTTACCATTTATATTAGGTGTAGTGGGCTAGATGGTTGATTAACTGTAAGGCCACTTAGGTTGAATGTTTTTATTTCACCCAAGTGTTGTGATAGTTTAAACTATGATAAGGAGTACCATATATACTTATTATATATTGAAGGATGAAGGATGGGGGTAGGCCAACACCTTAGGTAGGGCCTATAGAGTAGAAGGAGGATGAGGTGGTCATAGTGCTAGATATGAATGATGCTGATGTGAAACCAGATTATGATAGATGGTGGACCACATAGTAGTGGTGTAGAGGGAGGGCTATGGAGGAGGAGGTAAAGAGGAGGAGCCACTCAAGTGATAAGTACACCATCGAGTAGGTGAGGAAGTGGGCTCATTAGGGGTAGTAGGTGGGGAGATACCAATAGCAAATATTGGGAGTGAAGAGGCACCTAATTTGATGATACCATAGATTTTAAAGGGGTGGCAACAATGACTAAGGATGTAGATATTTTGAGGGATTGGGTATGATAGTTGGAGGTCCAACTAGTAGATCAAGAGGCATCATGAACATTAGAGAGGATAGGATAGGGGTTGCTCTATACAATGACTATAAAGAGGGATGGTTTAGGGACTAAGAAGGATGGGCTATAGGGGAAAATAGATAAAATTACTATAGAGAAAGATAGAATATGGTAGCAGGTGTAGTAGTTGAGGGTACAATCACCAATGGTAGAGATCAGGGGAGACAAGATGGCCTTTTGAGTTAAAATCATGCAGTTGCGATGGAGTAGGAAGGATTTTATAGCCAACTAATCATGTGAGAAGGATAGGATTTGGTTATATGAGGAGACATTGATGAGGATAAATGTACCTATTCCATAATTCATAGTCTCTCGATCCTGGTAGAGTTACTAAAGCACACCACAAATGCCCCATTTTATAGACTTGATAACATCATAGGTAGCATGACTAGCCACATCTCAGGTTAGCGGGTGGTATGAAAGTAGTAAGGATGATAGGTAAGGAGGGAGAGGATTTAGGGGATCAATAGTAGTGAGTACTATTTTTGGTGTGGTAGATTTGCCATAATTTTTGTAAAGCATTTTATGAGATGAGGATGATGTATTACGACATGTATATATGTATGTATGATGTATCCGAAGGGATAATTTTGATGTAGCCTTATGGACATTGATGATTTTGCATGGATATGTATGGATGTATGATAAATGGACATCTAATAGACTCTATGGATTGTATTACTTTATTGTTTTATGATATACACATGATGATGATTTGATGGTTGTCATGATATGATTGTATGTATGGATGATGTGATGCATATGTTTAGGCTATTTTTATTTTTATGATGGATGGATGTATGTGAATTGATAGAAATGACATGCTAGATGATAGAGGTGCAATATACTTATGTTATGGATGATGGATCCTCAATTTATTTGCATGGTTTAGACGTAAATATGTTATTTTAATTGGTTTTTGAATGTGTGTATATGAATTTTGTAATTAAAAATGGTTTAATTAATTAATGAAAATGTAATGGGTATAATGAATTAAACATGAACCTAATAATAAGGAAAAATGAACATAAGGAACAAGATGAATGAATATTAAAAAAATGACTTGAGGACATAGATAGTAATATAATAAGTAAATGGAAAATGATTGATGATTAATGATATGAATCCATAGTTAGGACATATTGAAATTGAATTGAGTCTACATTGATGCGGTCTACCCATATATCCTAGGATTTTTGGATATGAGAAGAATATCAAGAATGTCAAACACCCAAGTTCCAATAATCAAACTCATCTAATGGTCAGTCAATATCCCATATAAATATACACCATCCCAAATAATATCAAACCTCTCATGGACCAAAGTGTGTGCTATGAGATTTATTTCCTACCTTGAGTAAGGTTGGACTAACAAATTGTGACTAATCCAATATAATCTAGCTCATCCACAAGTGTGCAAAGGTCTATACAAAATAAGGTCACTAATGTGATAGACATGTCACTACTCAAAAGGTATACTCCACTGCCAGATATGCATCTATAGCCTTAATGGAGGTTAGCCCCATAATCCTTTGGCATATCTCCACTACCATCCAAGCATATAAAGCCTCGATGGAGGCACCTATAATACATGAGGGGACCAAGGAGAAGCATTTTTGGATGCTATCCTTATTCTTTGGATATATTTTTTCTTTTTTTTTCTTTTTTTTTTTGCACTTTGCAAGTGGATCCTCAGGTTTGGATTATGCAAATGATAGGATGAGAGAGACATATTTTTATTTATGGCAAGACTATTCATGGCATTTTCTTCCCTAAGATAAAAATTTAATTAAAATGTGATATGTTTTAAATTTGAACATGATATTGATATGAAATTAAGAGAGCTAAGCATAACAAGGAGCAAAAAAATAAATATGCAAACAAAAAACAAGAGAATAACAAGAAAAACCCCCATGGGGGATGTCTAGACATTCCACTATTTTCCATTACCAATACCAAATAAATAATATATTGCATATTCTACATGGCAAACCCTAGAATCTATTACTACAAACTCACATGTGCATGCAAGGTGACACCTCATCCTTACATACATATTTACACCTCATCCTTGGAATTTGATCCATATTACAAATGTGTGATTCCATAGGCATTTAATGCCAATATTCCCTCCTTAATGACATATTTATAATTCTATAGTACAAACAATAATTTTTTACACAACCCTTCATGGGAAAAATCTAAAAATAGTCCTTCTAAATACAAGTAGTCTTAACCTAGTTACTACCAGCCTTATAAACACATTAGCTTCACTTGTTACCCTCAACCATATATCGATAAGGTAACAAAAATGTCTAAAAATCACTTTTAAAACATTACAAATATTATTGGAGCTAATTCTAAGAATATTACACTAGGCAACCACCACTAGCATCCACACCAATATCTTTTGGGTATAACTGCACTAGTTATAGTAGCATTAATAGCCCTACAAGCTACATCAATTACAATAGCTAATAATCCAACACCAGTTATAATAGCTTCTTTAGGTACAAGCTACACCAATTACAATAGTTAATACTTACCCAAAACTTATGGTACAACAAATAAACCATATCAAACATTCTTTAACAACTTTGCAAAACACACTTAGATCTACAATAAGTTATAAACAGTAGAAAAACCCTTTCAGGTAAAAACCCAACACAATACCCTTTCTTCTTATTGCATAAAATCAACCATCTAAAATACAATAATATAGTTATCTATAAACCCTAATGCATATTGCATAAACTCAACTATCTCCAATACAATAATATAGTTCTTTGTAAAACCTAATGCATATTGTATAAACTAAACCATATCTTCATCAAATCTATCACTATCAAAGCTCACTATATCATAGTTTCTAAAGCTCACTAGGTCTGCCACTACTAAAACTCACCAGGTCTACCACTACCGAAGATCACTAGGTCTGCCCTTATTGAAGCTCACCAGGTTGACCACTATCGAAGCTCACTAGGTCTATCCCTATCGAAGCTCACTAAGTTTGATGTTGTCGAAGCTCACCAATATACCACTATTGAAGCTCATCAAAAATATCATCATCAAATCTCACCATATTTACCATCATCAAATCTCACCATGTCTACCGCAATTGAAGCTCACTAGGTCTATCATTATCAAAGCTCACCAATATTTGAATATCAAATATGAGCATGAACAATCTTTAATCTAGCATGTAATCATAAAAAAGGACCACATGATATCTTCATACAATGCCATAAAATACCTAGGTTCAAGACCATAGGCTCTAATACCAAATGTTAAATTTGAACATGACATTGATATGAAATGAAGAGAGCTAAACATAACAAGGAGCAAAAAAATAAATATGCAAACACAAAACAAGAGAATAACAAGGGAAAAACCCTCCCTTGAGGGATGTCCAAACATTCCACTTTTTTCCATTAGCAATATCAAATAAATACTACATTGCATCTTCTATAAGGTAAACCCTAGCATCTGCCATTGCCAACTCACATGTGCATGCAAGGTGACACCTCATCCTTGGACTTTGACCCATATTACAAATGTGTGATTACATAGGAATTTAATTCCAACAATATGTGATTGGTCTAAAAAAGAACTCAAGTCAATTAGGGAAAGCCTAAAATCTCCTTAGAACACAAAAATGTATGATAAAGGTTGATTAGATCAACTAGAAATGGTTGAACAATATAAAATGTTTATTTCCAAGCAACCTAAGCAGATGATTGGACAAGACATTGTGATAGTTGGGACAAGTAATGCATGCTTAGTGACAACTTGCAAAATATAAATGATATTTATGTGCAACATATATGATAGAACACTATATTTAAACGAATGATCATGAGACGTGAAATAGAAAAAAATGCAACACATACATATGAGAACAATATGTACAACCCATATATGACATGGATTAATTATACCAATCATGGTTGGGAAACATATGTTTGTGCATCCAAAAGGTGATCAAATTAGCACATTATGAGTTTTGATTTATTATGTACAAATTTAATTATATGAATGCAATACAAAAATGACAAGAGATGAGAGCGAATGATTGGTGGCATCAACATGAATATATTGAAAGTGAAAATTTTGAGTTTAGAATGAGTGTCAAATCCCTGAGACACAAAATTGGTGAAGGAGTTCCAAGATAAAGGAGGAGAAAAAGAAGGTTGAGGGAGAGAAGAAGAATGAGGTAAAGAAGGTGGAGGAAGGGGAGAAGGAGAAAGAGGAAAAGAAGGTTGAGGTCGAGAAGAAGGATGGGGAAAAGAACAAGGTTGAGGAAGGGGAGAAGAATGAGAAATAGGATATTTTTAGAGATAAGAAGAAGGTTGAAGGAAATGAAAATAATTAGGAGAAAATAAGATCAAGGAAGAGAGGAAGAAGCAACATGCATGCCAACTGGAGGAGGATTTATGAAAGTAGGGAAATGCTGAAAATAAACAATAGGATTTGAAGGAGTGGACTTGTGAGGTAGAGTGGGAGGATTAAAGGTTAATTTAGGAATAAAAGAAGTGGAATGGAAAGCAACATTAGCTCATGGATTAAGAAAATTATGAGGATTGGGGAAATCCAATGAGGGTGGTCCCCAAGGGGTTGGAATTTTTAGAAAGGAAGATAGGATTTGATGAAGGGGGATTATAAGGGTCAATTTGATTAAGTTTTCTTGAATCATGAATAATGTAGGATGCTACAATTGTAGAAGGGACATATATCCATGAGTGATAAATTTTGGAGTTTAATTGATTGAGCAAGCTGATTAGCCATAGATATGTATCCTCATGATGCTTTGATCAATTGTAAGTGGTTTTAAGTTACCACCTTGATGAAGCAAGTATGTGAGTAACTATACAACATTATCATGGGGTAACTCAATTTGGATTAGATTAGAGTTGGAGTTTATATAATAAGGATAAGAAGAAGGAGAAGAAGATGAAGATATGTTTTTACCTTTGCCCCGATAGAGAAGGGCTAATGATAGTATTAGGTAAAGTTCTTGGAAAAACATGATTTCAATAATGAGTGTTTGGATATTATATGTGTTAAAGATAAAATATAAGTTTCAATTTTGCAAAGGGGTGTTAGATTTTGGTGAATGAGCCTTGGGAGATAACAATCACAAGATGCAAAAAAACATGAAAGAAAGTAAATCTACTAGATGACTGAATTATGTTGTAAATATAAATAATATAAAATATTACAATGTAGCTATGGAGGAAATGAGCACTCCATTAACAAAGCTACTGATCTACATTTTATCCATCACCAATGAATGGTGAGGTATACAAAAATACACTATCCACTAAGATATGCTATCTAACTATGTCCCCCAACTCTCTATATATCTATCTAAGAGGCCATCCTTATATAGGCAAAATAGGGTACTTGGAAAACACTCTATCTAGTTTTGCAAGGGACAACTTGCATATGTACAACTTGCACATTGAAACTTGTGCATTTATTACATTACATGAAGTAACTAGATAACTTGCATAGAAAGTAATCTAAGTATGTATCTTGGAGGATACATTTACATAACCTAAATGATGGAATATACTCTATTTCCAATACCCCATGTATTACATTATTTGGGCATTGAAGGTATTAGTATTCAATATGGATCTTCTTCATATTCTTCTTCTTGATCTTCTTTTGTATTCTTTGTATTCAGGTTTAGCAGGTAATCTGTGTCTTCATATGATGCAATGTAGGTTGCATTTGGGTCTTCTTATTTCATTGGATGATCTTTGGCATGTTAATATTCATCTTCTATCCAACCACCTTTATAGTCCTCCTTACAAGAATCATTATTTGATTATGATTGTTGATGAATGAGTAGGGCACGATGCAATTGTCCTATCATATTTTTTATCCTTATGTACTTGCATTTTTGATGTACTGGTTCTTCATTTTCTTCAACCCAATCTTCTACAAATAAGTTAGAAGAATTTTGTAACATCACAATATCTTGTGGGATTTCCATTGAGTCTAGGATATAGATATTTTCATGGATTTATCATGTTGCTTTTATTCCATCTTGAATCATAATGAGATATGTATTGATCCCATTCATATATACAAATATAAGCATGTAGTTGTTTTCTACTAGCTTTCTCACTAATATGAGATTCAATGTTAATCCAAGAACATACAATACTTTTTACAGTAGAAGATTTGAAAAATATTTACTAGGAGATACACATCCATGTCCATGAATAGGATAAGTTTGGCTATTTGTAAATCTGTAACCCTTAGTAACATCAAGATAGTCAAACCATTGTATATTTCGTGTCATATGATGACTAGCTCCTAAATCAATAAACCACTTGTGATTATGCTTTGTGAACTGGTTCCTATTGGAGCAAGTTTTACAATCATTGTATGACATTCCTTTACACATTTGAAAGGTTGAACTTGAAGAATTGAGATAGAATGGATATTTAGTGTTTTGAAGTATGTTATAGTGTTTTTTTGTAAAAATATAGTTCAATTTTGGCTGATTTTGTACAAGTTTTGTAAGAATAAAAAATTAATTTCTTAACACCTTATTACTCCTAATTGAACTAAGCACTTTTTCAAATTTTGAAGAGGTTTTGATGTTGGAATTATTTTACCCCTTTTTGAAGATTTGAGACAAATAAACATATCTATTTATCCAACCTTAAAAGAAACCCTAATAACCTCTTTTATATCCCTTGGATTATTTCTAATTTCCAATAAAATAAATTTGATGGAGTAATCCTTATGGCTCCCAAATTTGGCAAATTAGAAAAATGATAATAATATTTGCAAAATAATTTAATCCAAGTTGAATTCATTATTCCTCCTAAGTAATATTGCAAATATTAAATTAATAAGATAAGTTACCCCTTTTGCTTTCAAAACTTAAGTTTTAACCTTATTTTATAATCCTTATATCTCCAACTTATGAAAGCAATAATAAATGGGATTTACACCTTACCTTTTTAGATGTAATATCTCCTCAATGTTTGGCACTTTCTACGGTTGAGTATAACATCATATAAGTGGTACCTTAGGTTCTTGAAACAATGGATATTCCTTAGAGTAGCTGGTCTTGAATGTTGGTATATATGTGCTAAAGGTTTGACCTTCAAAAATGGAGGAGTCTTTAATTCTCCCTCCCCCTATATTCCACGATGCACTTTGGACGTTTCTGTTGTGCTTCGCTCCTTTGACTATGCTTCGCTCCCTCTTTGGACGTCTTTTACTATGTTTCACTCACACATGTCAAACTTGGACTTCAAATGTCTTTTAAGGACAATTGATCATGGACATTGTGACAAGTGTCACGCCCATTACAAGTGAGCACTCCATTTTTTATGTAACGCTCCAAGTATTTTGTTCAACGCACTTGAAGAAATCTAAAAATGTATGGGCACTCATGTGAAGCTAGTGGAGAATACCAAGTGTCATTGCTTTGCTTGTAACTCCTGCATGGGAGTTTCTAGAATATTGAGAGAGGAATGATGTCCATAATTCCAAGTGTTATTTATGCATGGAGTCCATTATTGTAATGTCTTCAAATATGGAGATTATAACTCCTCAATCCCTTTGTTTTTTCTACGTTGATTGGGCAGCAAGCAAGCTATTTTCATGTAGGTGGATAGATGATGCACTATGGAGCTTTGATGATGATTTGTATCTTCCTTCAGTGGATTGTATTCTCCAAGTTAGAGACCATGAATGTAACACCTTTTGCTCTTCCTTTTATGCCTCCAATTGTGTTGAATCCCTTATATATTATTGATGTATTTTTAGAAATAGATATGCACTCACTTGTCTACATAAATGTAGCTCTTGAATGATCTAAAATGATCTTTGATTCTATAGGTACATACATCCAAGATGAGCCCTTGAGTGGCTCCTTCTAGCTTGGGAAGAAGAGTGTTGATGTTTGGCCTTCATTGGATGATTTCCTTGTAGTAAATGTGCCCTTTTGTGGCACTTCCAAATATGCTCTTTTGCTGTCAAAAACCATATTAGAGTAGTGCATATAATGTATTATAATGTTGTATAATAAGGATTTTTAATATACCTTCTATTGCACTCTATTTCTAGATCTGAAATTCTGGTTTTATGGCAGATTTTTCCTGTAATACAAGGGTTTGAGGTTGTCTTTAAATATTAGACACACCTTTCCATTTTTTCTTGGAAATTTTTGATAACAAATCCAAGATTCAATAATAGTAGATAGAAGCTTTTTAATTGATGCAATTTTCCGCACTTTTTTCTTGCATTCAACTTTGTAATGCTTTTTTATTTTGAGACTCACAAAGTCTTACTTTCATAAGATTCTATTTCTATTTTTGGTTAGTTAATTTCTTCTCCAAATTCTAGAGGATTCTAACCCTTTTTTGTGGCTTCTATTGGCCACCACAAGTTGCAGATTTTTGTGCTTCAATAGTTTCTTTAGACACTTGATACAAATCAGATTTTGTGCTTTTCAATGAACACAAAACTAATTTCTTTTTTGGAGTGATTTAATAGTACAAGTCCTTCACTTTTAATGCACTAATATTACACCTTATCACTCCAATCAACTCTCAAAGTCATGCACTAATAATGTTTTGCAACTAATCAAGAATAAACTAAAATGAATCTTTAGGAGTTATTCTACAATTTCACTACAGTCAATGTTGTAGGACTTAGTCTTCCTTTTTTAAAGTAGATAATAGGTAGTTGGTAGAAGCTAATATTAAATATAATAAAATCCTAATAAATGTGCAAATAATATTTAAAAATAATTTGTTTCCTTTTGCACTTTAGAATACTGTAATCTAATTTTATTTTTGCAACTTTAATCCAAATGCAGGTGCTCTAATAAATTTGATAAGTAATCCAATTAATGAATCTTCTTGCACCATAAGTTGTATACATTTTTTTTTAGCTCTTCTCCCACCTTTGTAGGTGATGTGGAACTTGGTGTCTACAAATACCAAATTTTTGCTTCAAGTAGGATGTCTTGAATAGCTCCTTCTTCACCAAATGATGGTCTCAAAATTTATTTCACGAGCCTAGGATTTGATGGCTTGTTCTCCTCTTGTATTCTCCTCCTTCTACTATATATTTGGAGAATTCTATGACTCTAAAGTGATGCCTTCTTGTTGTGAGAGGAAATATTCAAATCTCCAAGATTTGGTGAGCTTATTCTATCTTCAAGTCTTCTTGTCAAATTCTAACTTCAAGTAGGATCATCTTCTAGGGTTTGACACTCCTTGAAAAATTCTTCTTCATGGATTTGGCACTCCTTTCCAAATTATTCTTAACATATTTGGCACTCCTTTCCAAATCCTTCTTCATGGATTTGTAACTCCTTGCCAAATTCTCCTTCATGGATTTGGCACTCCTTGCAAAATTCTCCTCTTGGGCTTGTTATCGGATGGTGACAATTGTCCCAAGTTCTTCACTATCATGGGCTTCACCTTGGTAGTGGATTTCTCCCATGAGTTCTCAAATAACTCTCTTAATTTTCAACAAGGCTCTCCTAGCATTTTCTGTATGCTCAGTGAGACCTTCACAAGGTCTTTGATATGGCAACTTCTAATGGTCTTCCTCAATGTTTTTCTTAGTGGCGAATATTCACAAATTGGGAAAATATTAGCATTTTCAAAAATGCAAAATTATGATTTTGGGGGAACCTAGACATCGACCATTTTGCCCAAAATTTTTGGGTCAAAATGTTTTTGAACTGTCGATTTATCGTACATTGATAATAGTATTATGTATTTTTTTAAATTCGTCGACACTCCCACCTAATTCGTGGAGCATTTTTGCCAGATTTTTTAAAAAATTTGAAATTATCCTACCAAATTTGCTAACTACACCTCTATATATAAGTAACAAGCCAAAGATATTTTTCATTTATAACATTCAAGAAGTAAAACTCTAAAGAAAAAAGATAAACTAAAACATTTGATCTGTTGCAGATTCTACCAAACTTTAGGGTTGTACATAAACCAATTGATTCAGACAAAAACTATACTTGAACTTCAGAGTTATGTACATGGATTGACATGATATATTTCTCCACCCGGTACGATGACCGAACGTTATATCCACCCAGATCAGTAGTTGGTCTATGTGTTCCACCCGGATAGCTAGTTCCAATTGGGTCGTCCTTCAAACTGCATATTCCACCTAGACTGTTGGCTGGTGAGCTTATTCCACCCGGACTAGTTTTCGTACTTCCTGTTAAGCATAGTTCAATGGTCGACATATTATTTCCACTCGGATCAATTACCGGTCTTCTAGTTCCACCCAGACCATAAGCCGAATCACCCGTTTCCTACACGAACCACCCGATGGGTCTCTTTTTAGATGGACATTTTCCTACAATAGGTACTCTATTTCTCTTTAGAAATTTGAATCTATGATTCTGTGTTTTTTGGTTTTACAGAGAATAATAGTTGTAGCACTTGTAATAATAAGATCTATTTTTTTATCATATAATTTCTGGTTTTTCTTTAGCTATTTTTTATCATTTACTGAAAATAAGTCAATGCTCAGTTCTCCATTTTTCCTCCTATTTTCTATGTTAAAAATATTTGATTCTCTATTTCCATTAAGATCCCCTTTTTCTATTACAAGATTTTTATAAAGGTAAATATTGTGGTTCTCTATGGACATAGTGATGCTCTACTTCTTGTCCATTTTGTACTAGAATTTTATATTTTTCAACATTTTGTATCTCTGATTAAATTGTATTTCAAATTTATATTGATTGGTTTTTTGCTCTTATTAGTTACAAGTACTATCTCCAAAAAAAAGAGTATTTGAATACCCTAAAAAAATCACAATAAAGAATGACTGGAAACATGTATTTATTTCTTCCAACTATCTATACGTTTATTCTAATTACAATATTATCTTAAGGCTTCATAGAAGTAAGATGTCTTCAACATTTTATTACTTTTATAAATTGAAAAATATTTTATTTACAATTAAAATGTCACCTAATAGCGATGCAAAGAAGGGGACCAAATCTGAAAAGAGTATCCTAAATTATTTTAGCTATACGTTGAAATTGAGCGAGCCATCGACATCTGTGCAAATTCAAGGTATAAATGATTTTTGACTACTTAACAGTTAGGTGTATTTGTTAGTTTAAATAATGCTTTCTTCCTCAAATGGTTAGGGTGCCTCTAGCCATATTGCATGATGATATAAACCATATTATTGTTTGTTAGTTTATTTTATTAAATTAAAAAATAATTAAGAATAGTATTGTATGCTACTATGCAGAATACCATGTGGGCCCTGATATGCCTCCACTTAAAGATATTCATCACCAAGAGATGACTTCTAATGAAAATTCTCTTAACAATGACATCCAACAAGAACTTGAATATAATCCTTAAAATAACATAGTTGAAAATGAAAGCGATAAATAAAAAACATTAAAAAATTCTTTTGAATCTACAAGCGAAAAAATAAAAAGTGGAAGACATCTATCTGGGCTATTGGAAGGGAATTTAAGAATGAATGGGCAGAAAAATTTCCATGGATAGAGCCTATCCTAACTAATGACAA
Organism: Wollemia nobilis; assembly: GCA_028583015.1. Classification (NCBI taxonomy): domain Eukaryota; kingdom Viridiplantae; phylum Streptophyta; class Pinopsida; order Araucariales; family Araucariaceae; genus Wollemia; species Wollemia nobilis. Next base: position 3,946,159 of record JAQPPZ010017254.1, on the reverse strand, counting down.
CCAAGTCGATGATAAAGTATGTAGATGCAAAATTTGTAGTTGGAAATTGGGCAACGAGCATAGGTTACAAAATAAGATAGATGCAATAGAAAAACATGTTGGAAAAGTTTATGTAAAATTTAAAGGAAGTGATGGTAAAATTATTATAATAGTTAGGTGGAAGGATGCATCAAAATGTATGCATGTCATATATACAATAGAATATGACAATCACTTAAAGGAACAACAATATCTTGTTGAGAAAGGTGCAACAATTGAAGCCCATTTTCAAAAAATGAAAAAGATCACCTTAGGGGTAAAATATTTATAGTTTGTTGTTGTAATTCTCAAGAAGGGTAGATCCATGTCCGATTTTATTTATTATAAGAACTTGTTTCAGCTGGATGGTTTGCAAAAAATTCTGAGTTGCCATTGGTCTGATCGAAGTGGTTGAAAAATGGTAAAATTTCTATCATTAGTATAGAAGGAGGACCTAAGGGAGAGAGTAAAACTTTCCAAATTCATTTCACTATATATTGATGAGGTGATGGCTATGGACAATGATCCTGGATTCGTATGCATGTGTATACTTTTCAAAATAATGTCAGACAACCTAGTTTGCTAGAATTACATAAGATGATTGAAAATTCAAATGTAGAAAACATTTATAATGTTGTTGTGACTAGATTAAAAGATATTGCAGGAATGAATGACATAGACATAGCATCAAAGTTAATATGTGTTGGAGCTGATGGAGCTGCTATAATGCAAGGGCATAAGAGTGGTCTCTGTGTTCGACTGTAAACCACAATTGCAGCATATATGATACACATTCATTGCATGGCTCATAGAGTGAATATTACATATAAAATCATGAGCACTTTTGAAAATGTTGCGAGAGTGGAAGACCTCATTCATGAAATACATTCTTATTTTTCTTGCAATACAAAAATGTTTTTAGAGTTTCAATAGTTTGCACTAGGAGTTATAGAAGGAAAAAAATGTTAAAATATGTAGATACAAGGTGGATTTCATTGTATCAACTTGCACACAAAGTTTTTATAGAATATCAATCATTAATAGGGTTTATATACGCAAGTATTTGGGAAGTTGATAAGGCAAAAGATTTCGTTTGACTAACTTTGAAACCTTGCTGACATTATGTGGTATTCTTGCAATGTTACAAAAAATGAGTAGATTTATAAAATTTGCACAAGAGAGATCCATCTATATTGTTGATTTCATAAGGATGAGAAAACAAATATGTGTTGTTATTGAAAATTTATATGCGCTCAAAGTAGATTTTAAAGATCCCTTGTTTCATAGTTGGAATACATTGACAAACGTGAACGATCTAGAAAGCTATTTGAATTTTGACATCAATGATCATATTTGTATTAACAATCATGGAAATTTGATACCTCTTTATTATTTTAAAAGGAAATCAAGTATAGGTGTGGACGGTGTTGAATAAGTTCCTGTAACACACAATAGATTTCATGTTGTATTACAGAAAACTAGAACAAATTTGTCCAATATAGCAAAATATTTGAAAAGTGAGATAAGAGATTGGTTTCAAAGAGATGAGTTGCTTGAGGCCATGGGTGTGGTTAAACCCATTTTTTAGGGTTCTAATAGTGACTTCAATTCTACAAATGAGTTGTTTGTTAAATATATGATGATACTTATTCAACATTTCAGTATAATTATGGAAATAAACGGTGTTACAATCAATGGTATACTCAACAAAAATATTTTGAAAGAACAATCAACATATTTTGGAAGGACAATGGTTGGATAAACATCACTTTTGAGTAACATCCATGAGACTGGTTCCATTGCACGTTTGTGGCAAAAATTGTATCCAAGTACTATACTACAATATACTATAAGTGAATACTTCTGTTTATATGAATTATGTCAAACAATTATTTTGGGATCAGTGGAAGACGAGAGGGTTTTCAATGCACTATATTTTGTGAAATATAATCTTCATAAAAGGTTGGACAAAAATTTAGAAAATTGTTTGAGAATTTATGTATCATCTTATCAGTTGGAAAATTTTCCCTATGATAGAGCAATTGCATTGTGGAATTCCCTTGCAGATAGGAGTGTGTTGAATATGATCGATATGGAATATAATGATGCTTTTAGTGATTAGAATGTGGAGACACAAATATCCACTATGCTTCATAGTGATGCTGAAAAAGCAGAAAAATATTTGTTCAAGCTACCTGATTTGTGATTTTTTTAGTATTAAAATTTTTCAATTATTTCATAATTTGAATTCATTTGACATAAGATTTCACAATAGAGATTCTGGACATGTTGAACATTGTTTGTTTCAACTACTTAATTTGTGATTTATCCAGTATTGTGATTTTTCTAGTATTTCACAATATATTGGAATTGATTTGATATCAAATTTCATAAAATTTGATTATTAAGAAGTTTTCATGTTCTGCTCTTTGTTGTTTTTGAAATAGGTTTAATTGTATTTATATCATAGTATTTGTTTATTTCTATGACCTAAATTGTAAATTTTTACAAGTATTTACAACATTTATTAATATGAATTTATTAGTTATCATTTTCATCTATAATATTTTTACAAGTATTTACAACATTATTCAATATGAATTTGTTAGTTATAATTTTCATTTTCAATATGAATTTGTGTTTATTTGTTATCACAAGATTGTTTCATCTATATTAATTGTAACTATGATTTATAACACAACATTATCATTCAAATTATATGTTTTATGATTTATAACATAGCATTGTCTTTCATAACTGATTATAAATGTATGAGTATTGTTGTTTTTGAAATGATTTCAACTACATTCATATTGATTTTAACTACATTCATATTGATTTTAACTGCATTCATATTGATATTGAGATTATAAACAGTTAAAATCATTTCAAAAACAAGAAGAACATTCATATTGACACAAGAAGAGCATTCATATTGATTTTATCTAACACAAGAAGAGCATTCATATTGACACAAGAAGAGCATTCATATTTATCATTTTGGACAAGAAGAGAATTCATATTGATTTTAACTGCATTCATATTGATTTCAACTGAATTCATATTGATATTGAGATTATAAATAGTTAAAATCATTTAAAAAACAAGAAGATCATTCATATTGACACAAGAAGAGCATTCATATTGATTTTATGACACAAGAAGAGCATTCATATTTATCATTTTGGACAAGAAGAGCATTCATATTGATTTTATTTGACACAAGAAGAGCATTCATATTGATTTTATTTAACATAAGAAGAGCATTCATATTTATCATTTTGAAAAAGAAGAGCATTCATATTGGTTTTAACTACATTCACATTCATATTGAGATTATAAATAGTTAAAATCATTTCAAAAACAACAATACTCATATTGCCATAAACGAAAAATGCATCAAAATATTATAAACTGGAAGAACAAAAAAATTAAAGAGGATAAAAAATTTGTAAATTACCTTTTTCATAAATATATTTAAAATATATTATAATATCTTTAGCTGTTCTGAAAAACAACACAATTTTCATGCAACATGGAAATTTTCCAAACTACTTTTGACATTTTGAATTCTCTGTCGATGTTTTTCTTGGACCTAAGGTTTCTCCTATACCTACATGTTCTATTACTTTTTCTACATATTCTACACCAGGCATTGACAGTGCTCCAGATCTGACTAAACTTTCTTGTCCTTTATTAAATTTTTCCAACAACCCAACTTCTCCTTTGGCGAGATCTTGAAGCACTTTCAAATCAAGATTTTTCTCCAGTCCTTCCCTCATTAGGAGATCTAGATCCACTTTAAGTTTCTCCCGCAAATATTTTTTGAGAATGTTATTATCTCTTACTTTATGTTGGGTTGTTCTCTTCATAATAATGGTCATTTCCAAAAATTTCTTTGCAGCCTCTATGTTGACTTACATTCTCTGAACCTGTAATTTCAAATTTTCAATATTTGACTGCAAAAGAAAAAAAAACATTAGTAGAGTTATATGGCATAATTTAAGCAACTTCAATAATTTTATGACATAAGTTAGTAGATTTAGCAAAAGAAAAATATGCATCTAAATTCTCACATTGACCACATCTCTTGCAGCTAAAGCAACTTCAACAATTTTCTTGTTGAAAGCCCATTGGTTATAGTACTCTTGGGCTTCATCATTGATGTTCTCAATTCTATTCAACATGATATTTAAAACTTCTTCATAGTATGAAGTCCTACACATCACTAATCCTGAAATGGCCTACTTTAGCAGACCACTAAGTTTCTTTGGTTCATTCTCATATTGAGAAAAAAAGTCTCCCTTCTATTAAAGTTTTTATAAGGGGTATTTATTTTCTTAATAAGCACTTTAGCCCAAACTTCCCACTATTTCATAAATTATAAATCTTTAAGCACCCTCTCTTGGAGGGTTGCTTCAATACCATCACTCATAGATGACTGAATATCAAATTTAACTATGTCATCCTTAGATTGAGAATGACAGTGGGCTTCTATAGCAGGAGCAAATACTATTTGCTCAGCTATTGTGGGTGCTTGTTCTTCTACCTTTGCATGTGGATCTTCAAGCACATCTATCACCTAAAAGCTCTCAATGTTTCCTTGCAAAATAAATTCATCATCAAGCAGAATATTATCTAATACAACATTTGTGGTTGACACCTCTAGTACTTGACTTGTGTTAAATGAAAAAGTGGGGAAAACACCCTATGATCTTGGATGCATAAATATTTTACCCCTTCCATGGGCCATATTGATTTACCCTCTCATTTGCTGCACTTGTGGTTGTTGTGGTGCTGGTGGTGGCCTCATGATTTACTGCTCCTGGATTCTCATGATTTGATCTTGAGAGCCACATGATATTCAAATACGAAATTGCCAAAATTATTTTCATAAAAAAAAATCAAGAAAAGAGAATGATTTACCTGACGACGATTGGATCTCATGTACAATGCTATGGATAGGGGTTGTGCGTAGTTTAAAAAACATGAAAATTTTAATAAAACTTATTATAATTTTATGTAACACACTAAGTAATATACTAATAAAATATTGAAAGTGAAACTTACATGTAGGACGGTTTATCTAACTAGATTCAGGTTGAGGTCGATGATAAGGAGTAACCTGCCATGTACATTTTGTTGACCTTGAAAATGGTGATGATTTTGATTCATTGTCTTCATAATAACCACATACCTCATGCATATGACCCCTTACACCAACATCCTATTTTTTAGTTTTAGTCACTACCTTTCTTTGCAATCATGTGCAAAAAAAATTAAAACTAAAAATAGAGCTAAAATATATTAAAAAAATGGATGTGAAACATGGACTTACCCTCAATTCCTCTAAACTCATACCCAAGTTCAGCAGTGTGGGATGCAATGATGTTGGTACTTCAATATTTTTTAAATCATAAAAAATTCCATAAAACAGAACTAAAATAAAGTTAACAGTCACCATCATTTTGACTTCTTATGTCTCGATACTGTGCAACTCTGTTCTGATGCGTTCTGAAATGTACATGTACTAGTAGAACTGCGTACCTTGAACAATGTGAATGATATAGGTCAATGTCCATAATGGAAGTTTTGTTCTTCCAAGAAAAAATAGTCTTTCTTGGAAGAACTCAATAATGGCCTTCAAATTTTTATTTTCAATGCAGCTATTTGTTAAGCCTCTCTTAGACTTAGCCATGAAATTTGCATCAAAAAAAAATTATATGAAAAAAAAAAAATGTTAAATTTTGAACAATAATAAAAATAATTTACCAAAATTTTACCTTCAACCACTTTCTAGGGAATATCGTATTCATCCTCCAAGTATTTTTTGTCACGCTTACCCATAGAGAACCTCAAAGACATGACAGGGAAACTCTTGTGTGGAATTTCTATTAACCTATGTATGTTCGAAGGTGTGATGGTGAATGACACTTGTTTATTCTGAAATATGACATTCACTATTGCACGGTCATGGTCGTAATCATCAATGATACTCTACAAAAGGTGCTTGTTGGTCTTGAACTATGACATTGTTAGCAAGTATTGTAAATCTAATGTAGAGAGCCATGTATTACCATAACAAAGGGTGGTTGAAAAATCTATCATGGTGGTACAAGTAGCATTCTTGAAAACCAAATTTCCAATGGTATTTTGAGTAGAGGTGGTAGGATTAGCTATTGTTCGATAAAGTAAAAGGAGAAACTAGATTGCAAAGAGTACGAGGAGATGGTGTATCGGGAGGAGTTCGAGAGCAATCACAAAAATATAATAAAAAAATGACTTCTCGATGTCTATTTATAAATAGAAATGATAGGATTTGAACACATGGTAGAATATCATTCGGCATGCACTGAGGCTGACTGATAGACTAACACATGGCATAGTAAATGTTGGTCCAGTGATGGATTTTTTCCACCCGGTTAGTATGTCAGGCTTTGTTTTCACCCAGTCCATTTGCATAACCTCGAAAATCACCTAGTCTATTAGATGGACTATGGTTACCATTCGAGACATTTATCGATCAATGGTTTCCATCTGGGTCATTTACTGGTCTATGATTTACATCTAGTCCTCTATCTAGACATATATTTTCACTTGACTCATTATTCGGTCCTTGAATTCCACCCGAGATATTGGTCGGTCATGGATTTCTATCCAAGCCGTTACTCGGTCCTCAATTTCCACCCAATCCATTTTCTAGAATTGTATATTACCCGATACGAAATCAAGTTGCGTTTTCATCTGGTCTATTCCTGGACTGTTTTTCCCATTTGTTCATTAATTTTTCTAATTTTTAGTCAAAAATTAAGATAATTCACCATGTCCTCTGACATGAGGTTGACCTGGATTTTCCAGGGATTCACAATGGATTCGCAATTTTTTTACAAGGATATTTTAGATTCGACCCCTTATGCATAACCTTGGTCTTCCTTGAGATATTTTATTCAACCTTCTACTTCTGAAAGTGTTGGTGGTGAGATCTACTCCTGGATATTCTAATTTTTTTGCTCCTAGCTTCGATCAGGACTCTCCTAGTCCTTCTTCTTCTAAGATTAGAATTTATTCAATGAGATATCCTGATATCTTCACTTTTGCTTAAGGGCTGATCTGATTCTAAAGAAGATACTCTTCCTAAATTTCTATTCCTAAAAAAAAGATATTAGTACTAAAATATTTTAGTACTAATATTCTATTCCTACAAAAAAGATATTAGTACTAAAATATTTTAGTTTGCTTCTAAATTAGATATTCTTCTCAACTTCTTCAGGATCAAGGCTTTTGTGGCCTATTTCAATATCAAGGCTCTTGTGGCATTTTTCGGTACCAAGGCTTCTATGGCCTTTTTTTGGTATCAAGGCTTCTATGGCCTTTTCAGTATCAAGGCTACTATGGCCTTTTCAGTATCAAGGCTACTATGTCATTTTCAATATCAAGGCTTATGTGGCATTTTTCAGTATCAAGACTTCCGTGGCTTCTTCTTCAAGGACTCTATGGCCTTTCTATATCAAGGCTCCTATGGCCTATTCTTTAACTATGGAATTCTAAAATATAGAAGATATTTAGTCTCCTATCTTCACCACAATCCTTCACTAGAAGTCTTCTTCCACAATATTCTCCTCTTACATAATGAACTAACCTATGCACTATGAGGGCATATCAACCTTCAGGAAATGGAGTTGAAGTCTCCTAGATTTCTATCATAGGAGGAGTCCCAATCATCTTAGAATTAATTTTCTACAACAAAATAAACTTTAGGCACTAGTTAGTAAATTCCAGATAACCTGGATGATCTTCACTAGATGATTTGTCAACCTAGTGGGTTGAGTGTTGAGTCCTAGTCTTCACAAGTTTTTCTAACAACTCTATGGAAAATACTTGAGATGAAAATGATATCAGTATTTTTTGAAACTAATATTCCTTTCAATCCTATCTTTGTGACTCTCCCAAAATATACCACCTAGATTATTCTGATATATTTTGATAGTGGCTAGTCCAACGATGCATCAGTTTGATAAAAATCTTAGGCTAACCGATAATGGTGGTTTCCCTATTGACCTACATAGACTAGATCTACCATGGCTATGATACCACTATTAGCTTTTTATGAATGAGCCTTTGGAGACAAAAATCACAATATTTAGAATAACATGAAAGAAAGTAAATCTGCTAGATGACTGAAGTATGTTGTAAATATAAATCATATAAAATATTACAATGTAGGTATGGAGGAAATGAGCACTCCATTAACAAAGATATTTATCTACATTTTATCCATCACCAATGAATGGTGAGGCATACGAAACTACAATATCCACTAAGCTACACTATCTAACTGTGTCCCTCAACTTTCTATCTATCTATCTAAGAGGCCATCCTTATATAGGTAATATAGGATACTTGGCCAACACTCTATCTAGTTGTGCAAGGCACATGTACAACTTGCACATTGAAACTTGTGCATTTATTACATTGCATGAAATAACTAGATAACTTGCACGGAAAGTAATCTAAGTATGTATCTCGGAGGATACATTTAAATAATCCAAATGATGGAATAGACTCTATTTCCAATATGGGGATGATAAGGGACAATGGAATCAATATTCTCAACTTAGGATATGATAGGAGGATCAGGAACATATGGGAAATGTGCATTGGTATAAAAAATACTCAAGGTAAGTCATCATGTGAAGGATAGGACAATTGGGGTTGATGTAAATTTTGGAGAAGCAAGGAGTGAAGGTTGAGTGACATAGGAGGAGAAAGGCTAAAAAGTGCTCAACTAAAAGTATAATGCAATTGGGTGTGAGGAGGACAAAGGAGTCCCCTCACCAAGGCTCTTAGGCAGAACAATGTGACATCACTAAAATATGGTGTGTGAGAGACAATGAATAGATGATGAGGCTGTATGGGGGGTTATTCCTCTAGATGCCTAAGTGGGTTCATTGAAGGAGGATGGGTTACCCTAGAGGGATCCATGGAACATCAATCTTGTGCTCAAGTCTAACTTTGGGTTACGACCATAAGGTGGAAAGCGTGGTTTTTTTTATCTTTTATGTGTTTTTCTTGTTTTATTTTTTTTGAACAAGTAACCTAAGTATACAAGCCAACAAGCATACAAAAAATAATTAATTCTAAGGGTTTTGATGTGATTTGATATTGTTTTTTTTATGTTACTTTTGTGTTAATTGATTTTTTGGTTATGTTATTGGGTTTTTTGTTGTTTTGAATGTTTTTGTGTGTTTTATTTTGATTACCCCTAAAATTTATAAAAGGTGGATGGATGAAATCCAAGGGCATATCTATGCACACTCCCTAATATACCTAAAAGTATGTGGAGAGAGACAATGTGCATACACAATCTAAGGTTTCCTACGGAAGATATGGCTTTGTGTATCTAAAAAGAAAAAATGCCTCTAATATCCTTGTTAGGGGATACAAGAGTAACATTTTCTAAACCTACTTGATACTAGTCGTCCTCTACTTCACCCTCGAGCAGGATCGATCCAAAATAATAGTTGTTCAATCACTATTTCTATAGTCCTGTGAGTAAGGTATCTAACCTATACTACCCCGAGATAATCCCAAGGGTAGTGCGTTTCCTGATCATGAAGTCAAAGAAATTATGCTTAATAAATTATGGTGTTTAGGGGACTAATCAACGGTTGGTGATGAAATCCAACATCATTGATTACAATCGATGGTTGGTGATGAAATCCAACATCAATGATTTATTTCTAGAAACATGTTTTGTGTGTGGATTTGCTTCTAACTATGATTCACAAACAATAACTAACCTAGGAATGCAAAATACAAATTATTTTTTCCTAAGATAAATGTTGCAAATTTAATCCTAAACTAGGAATAACATTTTTCTACCTAGAATGCAAGGAAGTAAATCCTATCTTATGAAAGGAAATATGGTTTTCTTTAGAATAATGATAATAAATTAGACCTATACGTAGAAAAATAATATGCAATTTCACTAACCTAGGAAAGAAAACACTTAGGCTAACCAAAAAAAATGTGACTTTGGAAATAATATTTAAACTAGAAAAGTAATGATGAGTTCCTAATATAACAAGAAACCAAGTAAATAAATCTAGGCTAATGTACAAGAATAGAAATTCCTATGCTAATGTGTGATAAGCAAATGCTACTCGAATGAAAGCAAATGATAATTAAAAAAAATAACACCTACTCTAATGAAAGAAAATGTGAGAAATAGAAAAGTGAATTACTTTAGAGAAAACCTATGCTAATGGAAAGGAAAGTGTAAGATAGAAAATGAAATGAAATAAAAACAAATATATGCTAATAAAAAATAAAGTATGAGACAAGAAATAAAATGACATGAAAGAAAATCTATGATAAGGAAAGGTGTAAATTATGGAAACAAAGAACTTGAAAGCAAACCAATGCTAAGGAATGAAAGGTGTGAAGCAAGGAATAAAAGGAATTTTAAAATAAATCTACTCTAAGGAAAGAAGAGGAATGCAAAAAAAAGAAGAGAAATTACTTTTGAAAGGAAATCTACTCTAATGGGAAGAGAAGAAAATGTGAAACAAGAAAGTGAAATGACTTTTGAAAGGAAACTTACTTTAAAGGAAAGAGAAGGAAATGCAAAACATGAAAGGAAAATTAATTTTGAAAGGAAACATACTCTAATGTAAAGATAAGAAATACAAAATAAGAAAGGGAAATGAATTTTGAAAGGAAACCTACTCTAATGGAAAGAGAAGGAAATGTGAGACATGAAAGGGAAATGAATTTTGAAAGGAAACCTACTTTAATAGAAAGAGAAGGAATGCAAAACATGAAAGATAAATGAATTTTGAAAGGAAACCTACTCTAATTAAAAGAGAATAAAATGCAAAACACAAAAGGGAAATGATTTTTGAAAGTAAAACTACTTTAATAGAAATATAAGGAAATGCAAAACATGAAAGGGAACTGACTTTTGAAAGGAAACCTACTCTAATGGAAAGAAAAGGAAAAACAAATAACTTTAAACACAACTTGAAATTTGACTTATAAATGAGGTTAAAAGTATCTACCTAAAGTCCAATGATCTCTAGAATTTGTATGGGGTTGATGCACAAGCTTCGTCTTTTTAGATTTTGTTGTTTGATAAGAAATGGACCGGGTCTAGATATTTTATAGTAGAAATCATCCCTGTCTAGATGATTTACAACAAAACTTATCCCTATCTAAATGATATCTATTGAGAGAGATTTCTGGTCTCCCTCTCTACTGGGGTTTGTTTCCCTATTATAGAAGACTGATTTCATGGTTTTTCCTATAAAAACTAGAGATCTAAATGTCAAAAATTTGATTTTGGACTTAAAGAAATGTAAAAATAAAAATAAATAAATAATCCCAACTAGCTTAACCCTAGGAGCAATTTTAATCAACTATTCTAATAAAAAAAAAAATCTAAGCTAACAAACTATGAAATTTGTTGTAAAAGGGATTAGAAAAATTAATTTTGGACAGATGATAGGTGGGAAGAAGCACTTTTAAATGTCTTCAAGTATGATTAATTGGCCTAAGAATGTAGTTGACTATAATGATGACAAATAATAAGGATATGAAGGATTTTACCTAATACCTACCTAAAATTGTTGTGATGATTGTGTAAATTTGGTTACCTAAAATGATGTGCCTCGATTTTGAGCTCAACAAAAACCATCCTAACATGGATGATTGTGAAGCATCCATGTCGAGATAGTTTTGAACTATCTAGTTTTGGAAAACTCTTAACCATTATGGTTCTGATGGTTTAGGCTAGATGGTTTTGTCTTTAGACCAAATTTTATGGGTCCAAATTTGGATGGATTGTGATGGGTCTTGGACCTGCAAAACATAAATAGAAAACACAAAAATTTAGCAACATAACTAAAAAGCTAACAAAACAAAACACACAAGGAAAAAGTAAAAGAGATGGTGAGAATCAAAATTCTACAACCTAGAAAGTATGTTTGCCTATGTGTGGTATGGGTTTTAGAGGTCCCATTATTATCACTAAAATATGGACAAGAACACATGTCATTTCATTGAAATATAATCAGTGTTATAGTATGATTTACAAATGCTATAAATGAGGATCTTCCAAAGATGAAGCTCTATTTAGTATAGTTTTTGGCACTCCTTTGTCTTCTTTGATCACCTTAAGAGGGGGGTGGCTTATGCTTTTGTACCACCACTAATTGAGAAAATTCTCTAAAGCCTACACAAGAAAAACACTTGTTAGTAGCACATATTGGATCTACGTTAGTTAGACAGTAGTTTATAAGAGGGGTAAACGCTAAAAACTTAAACTAATGTATTAAATAGAACTTGAAATAAGCTAAAAGTACATTAAAATTTCTTAGTCACCTCTATAACTAGTTTTTTGGTTTTTAGGTGACTGTGATTGGATCCTAATAGGAATCGTCCATGTTAGGATGGTTTTGGCTATAAAATATCCTTGTCTAAACAATTTCTATTGTGTTGACTTGGATGAAAATTCCTTCAGTAAAAATATTTTGTTGGTTGTTAGGTAGATCTACTTCGAATTTGGTGGTTTTCAAAATATGGATTTGTAAATTTTTCACAAAATAAAGGTATGCACAAAAAGAAACAACAAGCTATCCATGGGGTTAGCACTAGCAAAGTGTCTTCTCTTTATGCATGCAAATAGAGACTGGAGTGATTTTTTTAGAGTTTCTCTAAGCAACTATCTCATTCATACAAATGAAGGAAATGGGAGAGCTATTTATAGAATTTGACAATGGTTAGGGGGGTGATGTGGCATGGGTGCACCATGCCTCATCAATGCTTTTGGATGGAGGAAAGTTCTCATCCCATCCATATGTAACAAATGGGAATGGGTGCACCATGCCCCATTAATTATAGGGGTGGAGAAAGTTGTCATTCCATAAATGCATATAGATGGATAAAGTCCTCATCCCATTAAAGTATCAGATACGCATGGGTATATGGAGAGTAAGGGGTAAGGTAGACTAGAGTTATAAGGTAGGCTAGGGTCAAAGGGTAGACTAGGGTGAGGTGGACCTAGGCTAGGTGAGTGGTATGGTCACATGGTGACCACGGGCTAGGTGTAGGATAGGGCTTAATGGGTCAAATAGGCTAAGATGGTAAAAACTAGTGATTTTGAGATAAGAATGCCCAATAATTAGATTTTTTAGAGAAATCTACAAAAAAATTTAACATTAGCACTACACAAGGGATAATGTGACATTTTTATGTGTCTATAACTCCAACTATAGTTACTCCTCATGAAATATGAAAAAAGGACCTTAGCATATTTTTCTCAAACACAATGATGACTCATTGTGATGTATGGATCCTTGAGGGTGATATCAACATTGTTCTATCTCCTTAGGAAAAGAAGGGTGATACTCTAGGATGGTCTAAATGAATGCAATATTTTGATTTATTTGTCAGTTCATATGACCTTAGGGATGTTAGTCCTTCAATTTTTCAATATACATGGTATAATAGACACATTGGATGAACTCATATAGCAAAAATATTGGATGATTTTTGTTATCTAGAAAATGGTTACAAACCTAGTATGAAATTTACTTAGATATTTTATTGCAAGTAGGATTTAGTCATAAACCCATTCTTTTGACTTGTAATTTACCTAATAATGGTCATCCAAATCCATTTTGCTTCTAGTATATGCAAATCCAAGACCCTAATTTCTTTATATGGTTATATTATGGTGGGATGAAGTAAATTTTAAAGGATCATATATGTATAGGTTTGTTCAAAAGATGGATATATTTTGGTAATTTTTTTTAAAGAAAATATTTAAATTGAATCCAAGCTCAAAACTTTACATGAGATAGTAGAGACTAATGCAATTGATGAGAGTTCTTATTTAAAAATAATAATTACTTTCTAATTATCATAATTAAATGAAAAAGGAGTCATAAGGGTTCCAAAAATCTAGGGAGAAATGACTCAAAGAAGAATATAAAAATATAAATTCTATAGAAAAAATAAAATTATATTTTTATCACATCAAAAAAAATTTAACTCTTGATGGAAAAAATATTGAGGAAGAAGAAGATACAAAGGAGGAAGCAATTAATTCTTTCAAAAATATTTTATTAGACACTAGGAAAGATAAGGAGGTAGAATATAATATTTTATAAAATATTCCATCAACTATTACATAGGGACAAAATGAAAGCTTGATGAAAAATATCTATAGAGGAGCTACATGAGAAATTTTCTCTTTCAAGGCATAGGCCTTGATGCTTTTCGTACAATTTTCATTCAAAACTTTTAGGATTTATAAAGAGTGATATGTTAGTTGTAGTTGAAGAGGCAAGTAAAAGGAAGGCTATAATAAGTGAGATCAATGCCATGTTTATTATGTTCACTCTCATGAAAAGAAAAAAATGATAATTTTATCTATTAAGCCTTTGTAATATGTTCATAAATCATTTCAAAAATTATGGAAAATAGGTTGAAAGAAATTTTAGATTGGGTTATATAATAGGAACATGGCAGTTTTTTCATGGTAAAAAAATTCTTGCTAGTATAATAATTGCACAAGAGGTTATACATTCTCTTCATTCCATGAAAAATTCATGTGTGCTTATGAAACTAGCTATGAAAAAATCATATCATAGGGTTCCCTTGCGTTTTCTACATGATATTATTTTTTCAATGAGTTTACACAAGTTTTTATGAAGGGTTTGGGTCCTCTCATACTAAATAGGATTTGAAACTTAGACCTCTCAAAGAGAGACCAAATCACTTACCACTACAGTAAGCTTGTAGCTATTTTTGATTTGGATAATGTAAAGAAACTTCTATGACCAACACTTAAGACAACATTCCAATCCTAGCCATGATCCATGGTAAGGCCATGAGCTAAGCTTATCAATAGGGGATTAAAACACACCTATACACACATTGTGGTTTGAACCTTGGACCTTGTGAAGAATATTCAAACCCCAAATTGTTGCACTATCCCCGAACAAAATCTAAATGATATTCTTAAACAATTTAGTTTTGATTATAATTGTTGTGAATGAATTAAATGTTGTTATAGAACTACAAAATGTTCAATTTTGATTAATGGTTCTTCTGTTGGTTACTTCAAGTCATCTTGTGGACTTTTCCAAGGTGATATACTATCTCATTATCTATTCATTATTCTTCTAGAGGCATTAGGGAGAGCTTTCTCAAAGGCAAAAAGTGAAAGGGAAAATCAAAGGTAATTATTTCATAAAAATAGTTTCTTCAAATCTCATATCCAATTTATTGATGATACTTTTATTTTGGATTGTCCCTTAGTTTATGATTTCATGGAGTTCAAATGAATATTATCATGCTATGGTAAGGCAACTAGTTAGTGTTATAATATTTAAAATCTAACCTTATTATGACAAGGCTAATATTGGTTAAGTACTTATAGGTGCTCTTGATGTAAGCCTATGGGCAAGTACTATGTAATCCTTCAAGCATCTTCATAGAATCCTACAAGCTAGTGCTATGAAAGCCTTCAAGCATCTTGATGCGATCTTATGGTATTTTTATATGTAAGCCTATGGGAATCCTTCTATGTATACCTACAAGCATCAATGTGTAAGTCTATGGGCATATTCATCTAACCCTAAGGGCACTCTCATGTATTCAAACCTAGTGAAAATGGTTAAACTACTTCTATAAATAACCTTGCTTAAAGGATAATTTATTATTATTTTATGTTAAGGTTAACATTAAGGTTAAGTTAATTTTAACCTGAGGTTAACCTTTCATTAAGGTTTTGATGGCACTATAACTACCCTTCAATGAGTAGTCATTTGTAACATATTGTGATATATGAAAATATTATGTGGGTTCCCATGGGAACCCACCCCTTATTTCTTCTCTTAAATTGTGTTATTTATCTCTTCCTATCTATTTCATCTATACGCTATTCTTACATTTTCTACCTATGATTATGATGAATAAATTTTTTGGAATATTTCTAAAAAATATTCCAAATTCCAACATGATATGAGAGCCAAATCAAAGCAACTTTGCTCAATTGCATAAAAAGACTATGTAGGGAAAACTAGGGTAGATATGGATGAATCATTAGATTCATTGGATTCCTTGGAAATTTTAGTTAAGGTCCTAGTTTAGAAATTTTGAAGATCTTACTATATCAATACCTATTTTTGTGTTTGAAAAATATATTCTTCCCTTAAAAACTAGAATATTTCATTTTGCTATGGGAAAATATAGGAGGCACGTAGGTAAAGTTCTTCTATTAGGAAATTATGGACTTATATTTGTCTTTTCTTAGACTCCATTCTAGCAGCTAGAGATGGTGCATTAGTTGGATGGCTTTGTAGTTAGATGGAGATCCCTTGATCAAGCATATCTAGGAATTTTATTTTTTCTATGTGTCTTACACATGTTGCTAACCCCATGTCATTGGGGGTACATGCTCTATTACCTTTTGCACATCATTAAAATAGAGATGTATGGTTCAATCCTCTCTAGATAGTTTATTTTTCTATCATGTTGTTGTAAACATGTCATTAAGGGATACATGCTCTTTATCTTTTACATGTGTTTCTATGTGCTTGAATTTGGGGGGGAGTGATTGCATTCATCACTATATGACCATTTTGGCAATTTGAGTTATTTTATGTTGTCATTGATATCACATGAATCATTGATGTCATATGGATCACATTGAGTTTTGAAGGGCAAATGATATTTTGGAAAGCATGGATAAATTCAGGTTTTTTTTGAAAACCAAGGCAGGAAAAATAAAAGGTTTTATTTAAAACCATGGATGGCAGATTTGAAATGGGTTTTTCTTAAAACCCAGGTTGGCATTTTGTTTCGTTAAAAAAGGTGCCCCAGTGATGGAGATATTTAATTTTAAATATTTAGTTTAAATTTTAATTATTTAAAATTAAAATTTAAATTTTAAAATTAAAATTAAAGTTAGCGCCGACGTCTAAAGAAAGAGGGAAAATCATTAATGTGCCAACGTCATCAAAAATGAGGAGAAGACTATATAAAGGAGGATCCTAAGGTTCATTTGAAATTAATCCTTGCTCGTGTTAATCATTGGCTAAGCATCCGAAGAGAGCTCGTGCGAAAATTATTTTGAAAAAGGAGACAACGAATAAATCCAAGGTTGGTCAAAATCCCAAGACATTATGGGCAGAGTGGCACATTGGCAATTGGATTTTTGTTAAGGTGTGTGGCAGTGCTTTAAATTCAAGGTTCGAATCTCCTTGATTGCATTCGAAGGCATTGGAAGGAAATCACTCAAAGTGCTTTTGGTTTATGTGGAAGGGAGGAAGGACTTAAGGCACGTCATGCCTTTTCCTTTAGAATGAGCGACTAGCTCGTGTGGCAACCTTAGCCGAGGCTAAGGCATTCGTGGTGTGTGCAAGTTGGGGGTTCAAATCCCCTTGAGGAGTTAATTACGTTTTGCTCTAATTAATTTCGTTGATGCCCTAGGATAGGAGTTATAAGGTGGTTAAGGAATAATTAAAGTTTTTAATTAAACTTTATTTTTATAAGGGTTGTGATTATTATTTCAGAGGTGGATGAGTTGTTGACTTATTTTGATATTCATGAAATTGAAAATTAAGATTTAGGAGAAATTGTTGAGCAAGGTGCAGCAACAATATTGTCATTGTTGTCAACACAGTTAGATAGATCTGTTGATGCAGTGTACAGGAAGTTCAAAAGCTATTCAGATGCAGAATACAAGAGTTCAAAGGTTATTCAGAGTATGTACAGTGATTTTCCAAGAAGACCGAAGTGGCCCATATGCAAAAGCTCAAAGAAAAAAAAAGACAAGTAATAAAAGTGTCGCAATATCGCGACATATATAGCAGGCAAGAAAAACTATCATGATTTCGCGACATGTTGGAAGAGAGAAAAAGTAGGAAAAACTATCGCAATTTCATGACATGTTGGAAGAGAGAAAAAGCAAGAAAAACTATCGTGATTTCGTGACATGTTGGAAGAGAGAGAAAAAGCAAGAAAAACTGTCACGATTTCGTGACATGTTGGAAGAGAGAGAAAAAGGCAAGTGGAAAAACTATCACGATTTCATGACATGTTGGAAGAGAAAAAGGCAAGTGGAAAAACTATCGCGATTTCGTGACATGTTGGAAGAGAAAGAGAAAGCAGGAAAAAGTGTCATGATTTCGTGACAAGTTCGAAGAAAGAGAACAAGTAAGAAAAATGTCATGATTTCATGACATGTCGCATTTTCATGACTAAAATAGGAGAGAGAAAGTAAGTTTGAAAAGTGTCATGATATCGTGACATGTCGCATTTTCATGATAAAAGAAAGAGAGGAAGCGTACGGAAGCAGAACTATCATGATTTTGTGACAAAAGCAGAGAAGAAGACTTCGAAGGCAGAAGTGTCACGATTTTGTGACAAAAGCAAAGAAGCTAAGTATGGAAGCAGAAGTGTCACGATTTCATGACAAAAGCTAAGTTGAAGACTACGGAGGCAGAAGTGTCGCGATATTACGACAAAAGCAAAGATGAAGTATACGGAGGCAGAAATGTAATGATATCACGACAAAAGAAAAGACGAAGTCTACAGAGGTAGAAATGTCATGATATCACGACAAAAGAATAGAGAAAGCGTACGGAGGCGAAAGTGTCACGATATCACGACATGTATTTTCATGGCAACAACAACAAAAGAAGCTACAAAGGCATAAATGTCACGATTTCATGACTGGTCATAAATGCGCAAGTCAAGAAGGAGAACCCAACTAAAATTAGAAGTATGACAGTGGACCGACATCACTACGACATTTACAGGGGCAGTTATAGAATGATTTCATACTGCTAAAATACGAAGAGTGATCAAAAGTCAGTATGGCGGTTACAGGGTCTGTCCAGAATGAAATCATCAAGCGATGGATAAACCGAACATCTTCTTGAGTTGAAGCCGACAAAGACTAATGACAGCCGACTAAAATTAGGGTCTACAGTTGTTATGAAAGCCGACTAAGATTAGGATTTACAGCCGACTAAGATTAGGGTTTTCATCATAAAAAATATTGTTATAAAAGGAGGGTTGTTTGGAGAATTGACAAAAGTAGAATGTGTGTGAAATACGGTCGTTGTGCGCAAAGAGCAAGTCATGTCAAATCATGCTAAGTGCAAAATTCACAAAGAGAGCAGAGTGCACAAAATGGAGAAGACGATCGTGAAGTTCGACTGTAATGAAGCAGAGTGTGCGAAGTAATTGCACGGAGAGAGCAGAGTGCATAGAGAACGCAAAGGTGAAGAAGACTAGTTAGGGTCTTGCAAAAGCAAAGGTATCTTATTGTCAAACTTATAGATTCAAATTGAAGTCCAGGTTGTAGCTTGGCATCAGGGGTTGGTGCTCCTTTCTGTTGGTGTAGATAAATAAGGGGTTAGTGCTCCTTACAGTGGGTGCTGGTAAATTGATTGTAAAGTTGGTGCTTTGCAAAGGCTAGATTTGGATGGTAAACCAAGCAGTCAATTTTTGAGGAGTAGCCACATTGGTGAACCTCGTTAAATCTTGTGTTGTGTGATGCTCTTTTGTTATACTTGTTGTATCTAGTAATAAGTTTTAATTGCTGCAGTATTAAGATCTGTAAATTCAAGTTTAAAGAGCTACACTGATTCACCCCCCCTCTCAGTGGCATTGTAAGACTAACAGAAATAAGGAGTTGTTATAGAATATTTTGAGAGCCTTGTTGATTACTATTTTTTATAAGGATTTTTATTAAAAAGGACTTTGGTGGATGTGTTTATTAAGTTGGAGTAAAAAGGTGTAAATTGAGTTATGCTTATCTTGTGATTATTATTTGAAGTCCACTAACCCTTATTGAGAGTGGAAAGGAAAGTTGTATTTAGTGTGGTAGATTTTTTGGACAACTTCTTGGAATAAAAAAGGTATGGGCACATTATCCTATTGATTTTTTATGGTGGTTGATTTCTGAAATATCATTGGAGTGAAAAGGATTGATTGTGGTTTCATTTTCGAAAGTGGTTGGTTAAATGCTTCAAGGTTTTTTGGTTTGAGAGTTGTGTTTAAACCTTGTTTTATAAGCATAGTTGTTGAATCCCATTGGTTGTAAAAGAACTTGAAAAGAATATGAGTATCATTGTTATGTGAGATTTATGGTTGAGTGTTGTTGGAAACATTTGAGTTGGTTGATACATGCTTGAACTAGAGTTTTTGTGAGAAATAATAGTCCTTTGTGGTGATTGGTTGAGTTGAGTTGATTGAGCCTAGTCAAATGATTATGTGAGGTGATTGGTAAAGTTCCATGAAACAAACTATTCCATAATTCTGATTTGAGTTGAGTTGAGTTGATATTGAGCTTAGAACATATTGAGTCTCTAAAAATTATCTTTATGCTTCTATGAGTTGATTTAAGTTGAGTTGAGTTAAGATCATTGCGGATCATTGTTGTCATCCATTGAAGAGAACATTGCCATTCATTGTTGAGTTCATATTTGAGATTTTTCTTGATAGATTTGTGGATGAGATATGAGTGCTAGTTGAGCATGATTGATTGAACCTTTGAGAAGGCCTTTGTGGATAGTTTTGGGACAAATTTGTGGACAAATTTGGGACAGATTTATGGACAGTTTTGGGACAACTTTGTGGACAGTTTTGGGAAATCTTTGTGGACAACTTTGTGGACAATTTTGGGATAGATTTGTGGACAGTTTTGGGAAAAATTTGTGGACAACTTGTGGACAGCTTTATGGATAGCTTTGTGGACAGTTTTGAGATAAATTTGTGGACATATTTAGCTTGCTAGAGCAGATTTGAGCGAGTTCTTGGTGAACTTGCTAGAGCAGATTTGAGCGAGTTCTTGGTGAACTTGCTAGAGCAGATTTGGGCAAGTTCTTGGTGAGATTGTTAGATCAGATTTGGACAAGTTCTTGGTGAGCTTGTTGGAGCATATTGGGGCAAGTTCTTGGTGAGTTTTCTAGAGAAGATTTGGAAAATTTCTTGGTAAGATTGTTGCAGCAAATTTGGATAAGTTCTGTGTGAGCTTGTTATTCAATTTTAGACAAGTTCTGTGTGAACTTGTTATTCAATTTTGGACAAGTTATGTGTGAGCTTGTTATTCATATTTGGACAAGTTTTGTGTGAACTTGTTATTGCCTAGCTTTGAGAAGATCAAAGAAATCATTGTATTGGATAAGGATCCTTATTTCTATGTGAAATATTATAAGGAGATTATCTGGTTGAGTACCCCACATTGGGGGAACCACGTTAAATATTATGTCTCAATTGTGTGTGGTGACTTATGCTCTTGCTTACTACTGCCATCAGAGTTATTAATGCACACTGCTATATTTGGTTATTGCAATTAAGGACATTAATTGATATTGATTTGGAAAGAAAGTAAAAAGTGATCTTATACTGTTCACCCCCCCTCTCAGTATAAGCTTGTGTTATTCAATTGGTATCAGAGCGAGTTCCTTTGAAAAAGCTAACATCTTGAGGGTAGATTCTACTGGGTTACAGGATGGACAAATGGTATATTAACAGTGGGTGCTATAGTCACATGACTGGGTATAAGAACAAGTTCATTTCTTTAAAAGAAAACAATAGTGGATCTATGAGATTTGGTGATAATGCTTCAACTAAAATCAAAGGGAAAGGAACTTTAAGTCTGGATGATGGAAAGACAACTACACAAGGTGTACTCTATGTTGAGGGTCTAAAAATCAATCTACTGAGTGTAAGTCAACTTTGTGATTGAGGGTACATAGTTACTTTTTCCTCTATAGGATCCAAAATCAAGGAAACAAAAATAGAGAAGCTTGTTGCAACTGCAGAAAGAACCAATAACAATCTCTACATGTTCAGTGAAATAAAAAAGAAAAAATGTCTTCTATCTCAAGAAGAAGAGAGTTGGTTATGGCATAAAAGGTTGTGTCACTTGAACTTTGATAACATAGTAAGGATAAGCAACAAACAAATTGTCAGAGATCTAACAAAGATAAAAATATCTTCAAATACAATTTATGAATAGTGTTAGTATGGAAAGCAAACAAGATCAAGTTTCAAGGCAAAAAAATATTCCTCTTCCAAGGTATTAGAATTGATTCATACTAATTTATGTGGACCTATGAGAACTAAAAGTCTACAAGGTGAAAGCTACTTCATGTTGTTCATATATGATTATTCTAGAATGACTTGGATTGTTTTTCTAAAAGAGAAATCAGAGGCATTTGAGCATTTCAAAGTATTCAAAGAAATGGTAGAAAATGAAATAGGAAAGAAGATCAAGTTTTTACGATCAGATAGAGGAAGGGAATTCATATCTACAAAATTCATTGAGTTTTGTGTAGAACATGGAATCATAAAAGAATATTCAGCAGCCATGACTCCTCAGTAAAATGGAGTAATAGATAGAAAGAATAGAACTCTTGAGAATATGGCCAGAGCAATGCTAAATGAATCAAAAATTTTGGATGGATTTTGGAAGGAAGCAATAATTACAGTAGTCTATGTTATGAATAGATCTCAAGTTAGAACAAAGCAACATAAGAATCCATATGAGTTTTGTAAAGGAAGACCTCCCACGGTAAACTACTTCAAAATTTTTGGAAGTAAGTGTTATATCAAAAGAGAGAATAAGGACTTGGGCAAGTTTGATCCTAGATGTGATGAAGGTATTTTTCTTGGATACTCTACAAAAATTAAGACCTACAAATGATATAATAAAAGAACACATACCATGGTGGAAAGTATAAATGTAAGATGAAAGAACAGGAATAAATGAGCCACCTCAAGAAGATATTCTCGAAGAAGAAGAAAGCTGTCAGGAAGAAATGGGTGAAGATTCAGATGAAGAAGATTTGCAGAATATACCTTCCAAAACTACATCAAGATATATTCAGAAAAATAATCCAAATGACTTGAACATTGGTAGACCTGATGTAAGACAGATAAGAAGAGGAATCGTATGCTCAATAGAACAAGTAGATGTTTCACTATTATCCAATATAGAACCGAAGGATTTCAGAGAGGTAGAAATTGATGAATGTTGGATTAAGGTAATGAAGGAAGAACTAGATGAAAGTGGGACTTTGAATGAAGAAAAAATACTCTGCTAGGGTTTGATGAAGAAAAACTACTCTACGGGAATGGCAGCAGCTTCCAGAGGAGGTCTAAAAAATTGGAGGAATTCCATGATGGCATTGGGTCTGGCACAGAGAGTGCATGCTCGTGATGTTTTTTCATCAAAATCACTGGAAGGAACAAGATTTTCTAGTGCATGTAAGGAACCGCTTGTTAAATAACAATGGATGTTTGGAACGATGTGAAGCCAGGCCAGTTCTAGTGGTTCAACCAGACTCGATGGCAGAAGATGTGGAGTTCTAACAAAACATGCCCTTATTGGCAAATTTTTGGGAATCCAAATTTCTCTCCCCTTTATGGAGGCTTGGGTCAGGAAGACTTGAAATCCTGAAGGTGATGTGGAGGTGATGCTGAGTGCAAATAGCTATTTTATGGTGGTTTTCTCTTGTATTGCAGATCGTAACAAAGCATTTGAAGGGGGTCCTTATTTCTATAACCAAGTGGGAATCTTTCTTAAACCCTGGCATGTGGGTTTCAACCCATCAGAGTAGCAGCCATCGCAAGTTCCAGTATGGGTGCAACTTCCATGGCTCTCATTGGAATTCTAGAGAACTGATATCTTGCATACGATTGGCCTTTTTCTTGGGAAGCTGGTTGGACCGTCACAACAAAAAATGGATAAAAAGGTAATCTCTGTTGCTTGCATTTGTGTTGAAATTGACTTAAATAATTCTATTCCAGATTCTATTGAAATACAATTTGGATCAACTACATGGGTTCAAAAACTTGACTATGAAGCTCTTCCATTTCATTGTTGGATTTGCCATGAATATGGCCACCTACAAAGAAAATGCCCTAAGTTTTTCCCACCCGTGGCTTCAAATCCTAGGCCCTCTCGGTGTGGAAAAATTTTGGATAAAGGAAAAGCCTTGATAAAGGAAGGGGAATGGGATAAGGAAGGTTTTGTTCCGGTAAAATCCCAAAATAGAGGATGAAGGGCAAACAAAGACCTTAAGGATAGCCAACCAGATGCTCTACTCAACAGTTTTGAAATATTAGATGATCTTTATCAGTGCATGGATATACCTAAAATATCGCTACCTAATGCAAATATAACAAGGCCAAATCATATGTCTCTTCTTGAGGGGGAACTTAAGGAATCAGATCTAGGGGGTTTAAATGAAGAACAAAGGGCTTTGGATCTGAGTATAGGGGACATGGATGTGTCTAGACCTATAAGGGAAACTATTTTAGAAAGTGGTATAGATTTAGTTATACCTCTCCTACTCAAGCACTGATGCAATAATCCTTGGACTGCAAAACTCCTATGGTGTTGGGATTACATCAAAAATTAATTAAAATAAGTTTTTCGGATATGAATATGAAGGTGGGTCAAAAGAAGGACCAGGATAAAATTAAGTTAATGGGGGAGAATTTTGTGGAGTCAGGGTTGGTGAGAACATTGGACTCCAATTTTTATAACCCCCAAAAATTATTATCCTCTCATGGAATGTAAGGGGGTTGAACAACATCCCCAGACAAAAAGCTATTCATGATTTGGTTCGTGTGCATTCTCCGGATGTGGTGTTTATTTAGGAGACTAAATTGGCTATTTATAGTATGTTCAATATTGCTCCCAAGTTGTGGATAAGGGGGAAATGCTAGTGTATTGGTGCATGTGGATATGCTGGTGGTGTCACTTGTTTATGGGATCCGGTTAAGATATCCCCTCTTACTTGGATTTCTAGCAGATGGTCTATTTCGATGGTCGGGCATGATAATGAATCTGGTAAAACCATCCTACTTACAAATGTGTATGCTCCTATTTATTACAATGGTAAAGTGAATTTGTGGGAGCACATTTGCTTTGTGAGAAGTTTGGTTCCCTAGTACCCATGTATTTAGGCTGGAGACTTCAACTCTATCACTTTTCTAGAGGAGAAACGTGGTGGGGTGGACCATCTTGAGCCTTTTTCTTCTATCTTCAGTGTTTATATCCAGGCCCTAAACTTGGTTGACATCAAGCTAGATAATGGGATATTTACTTGGCACAATAGAAGGTGTGGGGAAGCTTCCATATCAAAGATACTGGATAGGTTTTTGATATCCAGTTATTGGATGGGTAATAACATAAGTGCTAGTTCTATGATTCTGGAGGGTAGGGGATCTGATCATTGGCCTATAAAACTCTTTGCTTTGGAGTTAGGGCTAAAAAAGAATCCCTCCTTTAAGTTTCAACTTATGTGGCTTCGTGATCCTAAGCTTCATGATTTCATATGAGGCTAGTGGACCACTAGCAAACCTCCTCATGGCACCGCTATGTATTCCTTTATGAAGTGACTACAATTTGTAAAACATAAATTGAATAAATGGAATAGACTAAATTTTGGGAACCTTTCCTTGGCTAAGATGGCAACTCTTATGAGGATGGAAGAAGCTTCAAGGAAGATTAGAGATCAAGGATTCATGAAGGAGCTTCTTTTTGAGGAATCTGAGGCTACGAAAGACCTTGCTGAATGAGAACTAAGGGAAGAAAGTTTTTGGAAACAAAAAGCTCGAGTAGATTGGCTTTAGGAAGGGGATAGGAACACAACCTTCTTTTATAACTCAGTTAAGGCTCACCGTAATGGTAACTTTATTACCTCTCTTGTGAATTCTCAGGGTGCCCTACTCTCTTCTTTTAGGGGTATTTCATAAGAGACTAAGAGGTATTTTTCCTTTCTCTTCAAGGAGGAATCCCTATCAGATGATGAGAATGAAAAGCTTATTCTAAAATGTATTCCAATGATTGTTTCTAGAGAGATGAAAGCACTTGATGGGTCCAATTTCCCTTGACGAGTTGGAAAATGTTGTATTCAAGATGAAAAAAGGAAAAGGCTTAGGCCCAGATGGATTCCCGATTAAGTTTTATCATGAGTTTTGGGATTTAATAAAATTTGATCTTTTGGAGGTGGTCCATGAGTCCCAAAATAACAAACAGATGCTAAGGGCCCTAAATGCTACCTTTGTGGTGCTTATACCCAAAAAAGAAGGAGAAAATTCCTTGTATATGTTCAAGCCTATTGCTCTCTACAATGTTGTGTATTAGATCATCACAAAAATTATTGCTGAGAGGTTGAAGATATGGTTGAGCAAAATCATCTCTAAGGAGCAAGGAGGGTTTGTTTTTGGCTAACAAATCTTGGATGGGGTTGTTATTGCTACAAAAGCTATTCACTCAATGGAAACTTCTAAGGATAAAACTATGTTCATTAAGTTGGACATGGCCAAAGCCTATGATCGGGTCAGATGGTCCTTTCTTCAGAAAGTTCTTACTACTTTTGGATTTGAGGAGGAATGGATTAGATGGGTGATGAGCTGTGTTTCTTCTTCCTCATTCTCTGTTCTTGTTAATAATGATCCATTAGAGTTGTTTGATGCATCAAGGGGATTGAGGCAAGGAGATCCTTTATCTCCTTATTTGTTTATCATTATGGTGGAAGAGTTGGGAATATTTCTCAAGTCTCAAGTCATGCAGGGTCTCATTCAGGGGTGGAAGTGGGATAGTAGTTTGCCACCTCTTTCCCACATTCAATTTTTTGATGATACTAATTTGTTGGGAGTTGCCACTATCAGGGGAGCTAGCAATATTAGACAGTCTCTTGACATATATCTTGGTGCTTCTGGATAGTTGATTAATGAGGACAAGTCTTCTATTTTCTTCTTTAATACCCCTCCTCTTATTCAAGCCAAGATTTATCGCATTCTAAGATTCCAGGTTGGGACTCCCCCATTCATTTATCTTGGTATTCCAATTTCATCTCATCCTCTATCTAGATATTCTTGGTAGTCTATGATTGATAAGTTTAGAAGGAAGGTGAATCAATGGAATTTCAGATGGCTATCCACTGTAGGTAGAGTGTTTCTTTTAAAATCTATTGTTCAAGCTTTACCCATTTATAGACGTTTTGTACAAATAGCTCCCTCTCACTTCATCAAGGACATGGATGCTTTTTCAAGATAATTTTTATGGTCTGGAAAACTTGATAAATCTAAATGGATTTTGGTTAGGTGGGATTCTATATGTAGGCCAGTGCAAGAGGGAGGTCTTGGATTGTGACATACAACTCTTTTTGGGTAGGCTTTGGCTGCAAAACTTTATTAGAGATGGTGTACCTCTCAATATCAGATTTGGGCTAAAATATTATCTTGTAAATACTTGAGAGGTATTTCTGAGGCTGAGATCCCTAGAGTCAGCTTGGTTGGGAAAGGTTCAGTTATCTAGGACACTCTGAAAAGAGGAGCTAATTTAATCAAGCAGGGTTTATTAAGGATTTGCAATTGAGGATCAAATGCTCTTTTTTAGGAGGATTCTTGGGATGGCCACCCTCCTATCTTGAATCAATATCCTAGGTTATGTTCCCTAAGTATTTTTTTCTTGGAATCAGGTTGGTCTCATGTGGAGGACTTTAAAAAAATCTAGTATTTTGGAAATATGGAGATGTATAGGTGGAAATATCCACAAGAATGGCCCTAGTGGGAATGGCCAAGGACAAAGAGGTGCTTTTTCTTATTCTTATAGGGAGGCCTTGTTCTTCATTGAGGGGTAAATATATTCTAGCTTGGAACCTTGATCCTAAGGGAACCTACTCGGTAGCCTATGGTTATCAGGTTCTTGATAAGCAAAAGTATGGGAGTCTTCTTGTCACTTGGTGGAAAAAGGTGTGGAATAAATTTGCCTGGCCAAAATGTAACTTTTTTTCTGGTTGGTAGCTTGTAATAAATGCCTCACTTGGGATAATGTGAGGAAGAGGGTATTTCAGGGTCCCTCTTTTTGTGTCCTTTGTAGTAAGAATGAGGATGACTCTTCTCATTTATTTTTCCAATGCTCTTTTGCCAGAGACATTTGGCACTGTTGGTGGAGTGACTGGAACCATCCATGTTTTCATGTGTTGTCCTTGGTGGAGTTTTGGAGTAGTCTGGGTAGACCTTCGACCAAGGCCCCATTCCTTTGAGTGGCTTGGAATTTGGGCCCTTCTTGCATCATCTAGTAAATTTGGCTCGAACAAAACTGATGCATAATTTAGGGTAGTTATTTGGCTATTCAGTAGATCTGGCAAAGGATCCTGTATATGTTTCAGGAAATTATAGGGAGGATAAAGTACAACAAGCCCTTTGTCTCTTTATGGATGGTGTGAACTCTTCTAGCTCTAGTAGGGTTCCTCAGCTCAACAAGAAGGTTAGGAGAGATGGTAGGTGGAGGCCACCCCCTAGAGGAGTTTTAAAAATTAATATTGATGGATCGTCTAGGGGTAATCTTGGACATGCTAGCATTGGCGGTGTTGGGAGAGATTCTACTAGTGGTGTCAGTTTTTTCTTTTCCATTTATAAAGGTGTTCACTCCAACAATTTTATGGAAGATCTTGCAATTATTGAGGCCTTGTGGAGGGGGTTTTCTCTTGGCTAGCATAGGATTATCTGTGAGTCTGACTCTCAAATTGTGGTTAATATTTTAAACAGTAAAAGGGTGGAGGAATTTAATTGGCAATTGGCCTCTATAGCCGTTCAAATTCTTAGAATGAGTGAAGAGTTTGAATTTATATCCTTTGTGCACATTCCAAGGGAATGGAATGTGGTTGCTAATTACTTGGCAAAAAGGGCTTCTGAGCTGCTGGATCCTTGGATTATAGATAATTGGGAGAGTCTCCCATTTTGGGACTCTCAACGCCTATGGGAGTTGATCCACAAGTATGTACAGACTTAATGTGGTTTGTTCTTGTTGTCTTTTTCGGGTGTCATTCTAGTCTAGTGGTTTTAGCCTGTTTGGCTATTTATTTGAGTCATGGTTGGAAGCTCAGTTGTACTCTGTAATCCATAATTTTTATCAATAAATTGTTACCCCTTTATTTAAAAAAAAATTAAGGAAGAACTAGATCAGATTGAAAAAAGTAAGACTTGGGAATTAGTTCCAAGACCAAAAGGAAAAATTGTAATTGGTACTAAATGGGTCTACAGGAACAAACTAAATTAAGATGGTAAAGTCATAAGAAACAAGGAAATATTGGATTGTAAAGGATATGCACAAGTAGAAGGAATTTATTTTGATGAGACCTTTGCACCAGTTGCAATATTGGAAGCTATATGGATGTTTTTGGCACTTTCAAGCTACAAGAATTTCAAAGTATATCAAATGGATGTAAAATCAACTTTTATAAATGGTCATTTAGAAGAAGAAGTTTACATTGAACAACCTGATGTGTTTAATCAAGCATATAAGCCAAATTATGTGTGTAAATTGAAAAAGGCTCTCTATGACTTAAAGCAAGCCCCTAGAGCATGGTATTCAATACTGGATAAATATCTTCGAGAGCAAGGTTTTAGAAAGGGAACATTTGATAGCAATATGTATATTAAAAATAAGTAAAATTATTTGATGATTGTGGACGTGTATGTGGATGATATCATTTTTGGGGGTAGCAATGATAGAATGTGTCAAGAATTTGCAAGAAACATGACTAATGAGTTTGAAATGTCTATGCTTGGTGAATTAACCTTTTTCCTCGGATTACAGATTTCACAATTAGAAAAAGGGATATTTCTTTCACAAACAAAGTATATAAAGGATATTTTGAAGAAATTCAAAATGGAAGATAGTAAGTCAGTTAGTACTCCAATCATCACAATGTGTAAATTAAGAAAAGATGATGAATCTCCTGATGTAAATCAAACTCTATATAGATATATGATTGGTAGCCTATTATATGTTATAGCCACAAGATCATATATAATACAGGAAGTTGTTTTAGTGGGAATATTTCAAGCAGCTCCAAAATAATCACATGTGACAGCAGTGAAAAGAATTCTCAGATTTCTCAAAGGAACAATGGAGTATGGTCTATGGTATCCTAGAAGTAGTAAGTTTACTCTCATAGCCTACACAGATGTAGATTGGATAGGAAATATTGATGATAGAAAAAGCACAAGCATAGGAGAATTCTTTCTTGGTGATTTACTAGTTTCTTGGCTAAGTAAGAAACAACCATCAGTGTCACTTTCCACAACAAAGACAAAATATATTGTAGCAACAACATGTTGTTCACAAGTATTATGGATGGAACAGACTCTTAAATATTTCAACATAGAACATAATCATCTCATTCCTATTTTGTGTGATAATACTAGTGCTATAAGTATCTCGAAGAATCCAGTAATGCATGCCAGAACAAAGCACATTCCAATAAAGTATCACTTTTAAGAGAACAAGTTACAAGACAACAAGTAAGATTGGAATATGTTCCTACAAAATATCATATTATAGATATCTTTACAAAACCATTACCAAGAGAAGTGTTTGAGCGTTTAAGATAACATCTAGGAGTAAAGGTACTCCCACCCCAAAATTAATCACCTCAAGAGAGAAGGTGGTGAGGGGGTTATGCTTAAGAGTCATATATTTTAGCCCCATAGGTGTCCCTTTTGTCATTGATGTTAAAGGGGGAGAGATTTGAGCAAGGGATAGAGCATTGAGTTAGGGGGAGTAGACTCAAAAGAGATATTTTAGTTAGGGGGAGCAGACTCCATAGAGATTATTGAGTCAGGGGGAGCAGCTTTGATTCTCAGAGATGGTTTTTGCAGTGATTGTGGTTTTTGCTTTACATGTGTTGCCATAAATGACAAAGGGGGATATTATTGGTAATTTGAGTTATTCTATGTTGTCATTTATGTCACATAAATCATTGATGCCATATGGATCACATTGAGTTTTTAAGGGCAAATGATATTTTGGAAAGCATGGATAAATTCAGGGTTTTTGTGAAAACCAAGGTAGGCAAAATAAAAGGTTTTATTTAAAACCATGGATGGAAGATTTGAAATGGGTTTTTATTAAAACTGAGGTTGGTCTTTCGTTTCATCAAAAAAGGTGCCCCGATGATGGAGATATTTAATTTTAAATTTTAATTATTTAAAATTAAATTAAAATTTTAAAATTAAAATTAAAGTTAGTGACGACGTCTAAAGAAAGAGGGAAAATCATTAATGCATAGACATCATCAAAAATGAGGAGAATACTATATAAAGGGGATCCTAAGGCTCATTCAAAATTAATCCTTTCTCATGTTAAACATTGGCTAAGCATCCAAAGAGAGCTAGTGTGAAAATCATTTTGAAAAAGGAGACAACGAATAAATCCAAGGTTGGTCGAAACCCCAAGACATTGTGGGCAGAGTGGTGCATTGGAAATTGGATTTTTGTTAAGGTGTGTGGTAGCACTTTATGTCAAGGTTAGAATCTCCTTGATTGCATTCGAAGGCATTGGAAGGAAAGTGCTTGAAGCACTTTTGGTTTGCATGGAAGGGAGGAAGGACTTAAGGCACATCATACCTTTTCCTTTCAAACGAGCAACTAGCTCATGTGGCAACCTTAGCCATGGCTAAGGCATTCGTGGTGTGTGCAATTTGGGGGTTCGAATCCCCTTGAGGAGGTAATTACGTTTTGCTCTAATTAATTTCGTTGATGCCCTAGGATAGGAGTTATAAGGTGATTAAGGAATAATTAAAAATTTTAATTAAACTTTATTTTTATAAGGGCTATGATTATTATTTCAGAGGTGGATGAGTTGTTGACTTATTTTGATATTCATGAAATTGAAAATTAAGATTTAGGAGAAATAAGGAGTTGTTATAAAATATTTTTGAGAGCCTTGTTGATTATTATTTTTGATAAGGGTTTTTATTAAAAAGGACTTTGGTGGATGTGTTTATTAAGTTGGATTAAAAAGGTGTTAATTGAGTTATGCTTATCTTGTGATTATTATTTGAAGTCCACTAACCCATATTGAGATTGGAAAGGAAATTTGTATTTAGTGTGGCAAATTTTGTGGACAACTTCTTGGCATCAAAAAGGTATGGGCACATTCTCTTATTGATTGTTTATGGTGGTTGATTTCTGAAATATCATTGGAGTGAAAAGGATTGATTTTGGTTTACTTTTTCAAAGTGGTTGGTTAAATGCTTCAAGATTTTCTGGTTTGAGAGTTATGTTTAAACCTTGTTTTATAAGCATAGTTGTTGAAGCCCATTGGTTGTGAAAGAACTTGAAAATAACATGAGTATCATTGTTATGTGAGATTTATGGTTGAGCATTGTTGGAAACATTTGAGTTGGTTGATACATGCTTGGACTAGGGTTTTTGTGAGAAATAATAGTCCCTTGTGGTGATTTTTTGAGTTGAGTTGATTGAGCCTAGTCAAGTGATTGTGTGAGGTGATTGGTCAATTTCCATGAAATAAACTATTCCATAATTCTGATTTGAGTTGATATTGATTTGAGTTTAGTTGAGTTGAGATTGACCTTAGAAAATATTGAGTCTCTAACAATTCTCTTTATGCTTCTATGAGTTGATTTGAGTTGAGTTGAGTTAAGATCATTGTGGATCATTGTTGTCATCCATTGAAGAGGACATTGCCATTCATTGTTGAGTTCATATTTGAGCTTTACCTTGATATATTTGTGGATGATATTTGAGTGCTACTTGAGCATGATTGATTGATCCTTTGAGAAGGCCTTTTTGGACAGTTTTAGGACATATTTGTGGATAATTTTGGGACAGCTTTGTGGAAAGTTTTGGGATAGCTTTGTGGACAATTTTAGGACAGCTTTGTGGATAGTTTTGGGACAGCTTTGTGGATAGTTTTGGGACAGCTTTGTGGATAGCTTTGTGGACAGTTTTGGGATAGATTTGTGGATAGATTTGAGCAAGTTCTTGGTGAGCTTTCTAGAGCAGATTTGAGCAAGTTCTTGGTGAGCTTGCTAGAGCATATTTGGGCAAGTTCTTGGTGAGCTTACAAGAGCATATTTTGACAAGTTCTTGGTGAGCTTGTTTGGGCAAGTTCTTAGTGAGATTTCTAGAGCAGATTTGGACAAGTTCTTGGTGAGCTTGTTGGAGCAAATTTGGACAAGTTCTGTGTGAGATTGTTATTTAGTTTTGGACAATTTTTATGTGAACTTGTTATTCAATTTTGGACAAGTTTTGTGTGAGCTTGTTATTTAGATTTGGACAAGTTCTGTGTGAACTTGTTATTACCTAGCTTTGAGAAGATCAAAGAAATCATTGTATTGGATAAGGATCCTTATTTATGTGTGAAATATTATAAGGAGATTATCTAGTGGAGTACCCCATATTGGGGGAACCACGTTAAATATTGTGTCTCAATTGTGTGTGGTGACTTGTGCTATTGCTTACTACTTCTATCAGAGTTTTTAATGCACCCTGCTATATTTTGTTATTGCAATTAAGGACATTAATTGATATTGATTTGGAAAGAAAGTAAGAAGTGGTCTTATACTGTTCACCCCCCATCTCATTATAAGCTTGTTTTCTTCATACCAAGGCTACTAAGGGCCCTATGCAACATGATAATCATAAGAGCTTATGCAATGCCACCTATGTGGGCATGCACTATCATGACATGCGTGGTATGGAATAAGATACTAACATAACCCTCATTATTTTTATTAAAAAAACATGTGGAGATTGTGACACAAGCATGCACGATCAAACCACATGTTGTGTGGATACACTAATGCTACTCATTTATTAAAAAAAGTTTATTATTCTTCCAGAAGAAGTGTCATCTTATTTTATGCATGTCTACAGTAATGGTGTAGTGTTTAGGGATCTCCATTATGGCAGAAAGGTCCCAAGTCCAAATATTGCTGGCACACTTTTGTATATATAAATATTCTTTGTATATAAATGGAGATCAACCAACCATTTTATGCCAAATTTCAATGCCTAATTTGCTCACCATACCAATTAGTAGTCCTAACTGTAGACACCAAATCCTAGCCACTTATCATCCACTCATCACCAAATCATAGCCATTCATCATATATTATATATATATATGAATAAATATCAACCACCCATCATGTTTTAATCTTGGTCATTCATTTAAAATGATCCATATCACCTATCAAATTGTAATCACAATCCTTCATCATGTTTTAATCTCGGTCGCCCATTGCTATCATCAAAAACCTAACATGAATCAAGGGTAATCATCAAAATATCATTCACTCGTTGTGAATGAGGGTCGATCATCCATCA
Organism: Wollemia nobilis; assembly: GCA_028583015.1. Classification (NCBI taxonomy): domain Eukaryota; kingdom Viridiplantae; phylum Streptophyta; class Pinopsida; order Araucariales; family Araucariaceae; genus Wollemia; species Wollemia nobilis. The sequence continues at coordinate 3,911,959 of JAQPPZ010017254.1, read as the reverse complement.
TCTCATGAGCCCTAGTATTATGTTACCATATTCCCTCCTTGCATTCACATGAACTCCAACCATCATTATATCTGTCGTTCGACCTTTGTGACATCTGTGAACAAGATCCAAATTTTATAGAGCACCTTCCACAACCTAAAAACACTTTAGGGCATTCCAAAAACACTATAGGAAGTTTTTGAAATACTATAGTGCATCCACAACCATCATCAAATGATGTTGGACATTCACTGGTTGATGCATTGCATTCATCAAACCCTTGGATTCTTACAGAAATTCATGCATTATCAAATCGAACTAGTAGAAGCATAGATCAAATGAATCAAGTATTGATAAGGTTGTTATTTTTTCTCACTTACATTTTCTTGCATTCAGTTTAGATTTCATCAGTACTACACTTAGGGTATTTGTAGATTTGTTTTGTAGAGGGCCTCACACAATGGAGCCCTTGCATGTACTATTGATCTGTTTTATGTTATGATTTGTATGTAGGTATAGGAGATACTTCTATTGATGTTGTTGCGGCTTGGAGTGGCCCTGTAGGGATACACAATCCCACTCACCCTTATTTGGAGTGAAGAAGATCCAAATACACCAACATTATTTGATCGAGGGTTTTACCCCTTGTGTAAATTATTGTATCAAAGCAAATATTGTTTTATAACCCTTTATTTGGGGCACATTTATGTATAAAGTGGAAATCATGGCTCATTCATTTGATAATATATAATATTATTCATTTTATGTGCATACAAATGTTATTTGATTTGTTTTGTTATCTTTATCTTGGTGTTGATCTTTTTTCGCTTTACAAAATGGTGATCATGGTGGGATGCAGGTCGGTTTTCACCCTCAAAATATTGCAAAAGTTATTAAAAGGGCCTCAAAATGTAGCAAAATCCCATAAAATTCATATATGCATACATTACATCATTACATCACATTTTGTGATAACATGGATTGATTTGGGCGTTTACTTTTTTATTATGACCAAAAGTTGTGAAAACACCCAAAAATGCTTCAAAATGTCCCAAAACAATCCAAAATTTCACAAAACTGCCAAATCCACTTTTCCTATCACATCATATTTTGTGATAACATGGGTTTATTTGGGTTTTTAATTATTTTTTACAACCAAAAGTAGTGAAAATACCCCAAATTGCTTCAAAATGTCCCAAAAAAATTCCAAATTTCACAAAATCACCAAATTCACACATCAATACATTTTCATATTCATTCAAATTCACATACCTTCATTCAACATTACCACATTCACTCATCAGTGTATTTAAATTCAACATTGTTAAATTAACTCACATTATCAAGTGAACCTTGTATCTAGTGGTTTAATCTATTCCCCTGGTGATTACAACAATTAGTTATCCTTGCAATTTGGTAGGATGGGTAGATCACCATAGGGATGTTTTCTTATATAATCATCCAACATCCTCTTGTTCAACAAAAAAATCATTTTGGTCCCTTAATTTTTGAGTGTGATTGTGCTCAAGCAAATTTGCCCAAGGATGTCATTAATGCCCTCTTCGTGGGGTTACAAACATGGATAAATTTTACTACATAATTTATTTTTACATTTAGGAATTAGAGCCAGTCACTAGGGATAACAAGCCCCTAGGATGATTGATTCCTTGACTTTATCATTTTGCATATTCATCATTTTGCATTTCAATGATGCCAAAAGGTATATTTTCCAATAGCATAAAATCACCCCAAACTTGGGGTAACCAAATTTGATTTTGATTTCCCACATCAGGATACATCATACACATTCATTGTAGAATCCAATAAAAAAAACCTTTTTTGGGGGGCAAAAGTAGAATCAATCATTGCACCATTCACATTCATTACATCATTCACATTCATTGCATCATCCATATTTCTATCAATTGGATCATGAGATTTATTCTTCACTCATTCATCAATTGAGGGGGTAAGCTACAACCACAATTTTTATTTTTAGAGTCTTCTTGCACACTTGAGGAAAGAATCCATTCCACCAAACCAAGTGTCTCTTATTTTTGCACCACATTGTGTTTCACGCAATGCAATACAAAAAGGGACATATAGACACTAAATCCTAGCCACTTATCATCCACTCATCATCAAATCATAGCCATTCATAATTTATATATATATATATATATATATATATATATATATATATATAGATATATGAATAAATCTCAGCCACCCATCACATATTAATCCTGGCCACTCATTTAACATGATCCATGTCACCTATCAAATCATAATCACAATCCTTCATTATGTTTTAATCTTGGATTTCCATTGTTATCATCAAAACCCTAACATGAATCAAGGGTAAACATCAAAATATAATTTACTTTTCATGAATGAGGGTTGATCATCCATCATCTCATGAGCCCTAGCATTTTGTTACCATATTCCCTCCTTGCATTCACATGAACCCCAACCACTGCCATATCCGATGTTTGACCTCTGTGACATCTGCAAACTAGATTCAGATCTCATATTCCATAATACACAAATGCTCTAAGGAATTCCTTGAATGATCCAAGGCATTTCTTGAATGTTGTAGAGCATCCACAACCATCCCCAAATGTTTCAGGGCATTTGATTCTTGCTACCAAACCCTTGGATGCTTATGGGTGTTTACGCATCATAAAATTGAACCAACATAAATGCAGATCCAATGAATCAGGTATTTACAAGGTTGTTATTTGTTCTCACTTATATTTTCTTGCATTCAGTTTACATTTCATCAATACTACACTTAATTTTTTTGTAGAGGATCTCACACAGTGGATCCCTCATATGCACTACTAATCCATTTCATGTTGTGATTTGTATGTAGGTGTAGGATATAGTTCTATTGATGGTTGTTGCAGCTTGGAGTGGCCTTGTAGGGATAGAAAAGCCCTCTCACCCTTATTTGGAGTGAAGAATATCCAAAGACATGACCATGATTTGATCAAGGGTTTTATACTTCCTATTGTAAATAATTGTATCAAAGCAAATATTGTTCTGTAACCCTTGATTTGGGGCACATCTACACATAAAGTGGAGATCAAGGCTTCTTCATTTGATAATATATGATGTTATTCATTTGATGTGCATATGACTATTATTTGCTTTGTTTTATTATCTTTATCTTGGTGTTGATCATTTTCCAGTTTATACTATCAAGGAGTGATGCAAATAGAGGAGGTGCATAAGGTAACAAGTGACAACTTATTGGATAAATTTTTTATTAAGGTTTATAATTTAATTTTTTGCTCTTCTTTTAGCATTAATATACCCAAATTTCTAGATGTCTACTCAAAAGAACATATTAATAAACTTGACTCAATAGAAATCATGACTAGCAAGTTAGAGAAAGATGAAGTTAACTAAGAAGAACAAATTCAACTTATAATTGAATGTTTGATAGAATTTTTTCCTTCATTATAAATAAAATCCCATTGTGGATAAGTCTTTCTAATTATATTTTTTAATATGTCCTTTTGAGTAGACATCCTTGTGTCTCCCAAATAGAATATTTAATTGATCTTCTTTATGTAGGAGCAGTTTTGGAAAGACTTCTCCTAATATTTGAGATAATAATTTTCCAAATAATGTTCAACTTGTAGTATCTTCTATAACTATTTATCTCTTCTTCTAGAAAGATTTTAAAAATGCAATTTCAAATATTGGAGCTCAATATATTTAGTTGGATTGTCTATGTCCTTCTAAATCAATCTTCCAACTATAATTTTTTATGCACTCAATATTTTAATAACTATGATTTAGTGCAATAATTGGTTTCTAAAATTCTAGAAATTCAATTGAAGTAGGATTCCTTATATCTCCCTAATTTTAGTAGGATTCCTAATATGCTCTCTAGAGATTTTTATTAACACCTTATTACTCCTATTACTAATATCTCTAGAATATATATAGTGCACTTTGATATCAAACTTGCAATATAACTATGAATATTTCTCACCTTCTTGATGCCTGATTCTGGTTTGCAAGTTGCTTTAAATGAATGCTATTTGCAAGGCTAATTACTCTCATTACTCTTCACCTTGTTTGTGCACTTTCTCCTACTTGTATATGGGCTGATTTGTATTTCTTTATCCAACCAAATGCTTGCTGAATATGTGTTGTAAACTCACTCTTTTCCCTTGACTATTACGTGTGTTGTATGTACCTTGAACTTACGTCCAAGCTCATCCTTCTATGATGAGTAATCACATCTACTTTGCTAGTTTTCCTATCACTCTACATGTTCTTCAAAATAATTATTTTCCACTTGCTTTGAATTCTCTTTTTGTTATTCCAAAGGCTAGGCACGTGGGCACATTCTTAAGCTTGGTATATTTAGGAATGGAAGTACCAAGTGGCACTTGTATTTTCTAAATTCTTGAAAATGGTTCTCATTGCACATCCTCTCAATGACTATGACATGTGGTACTTTATTCCTTCTATTTAGGTGATTGTTGTCTGCTAGAAATGCTTCTACCATATTTCTCCAAGATGGGTGCTTATATATGGAGTGATATCAATGATGAGTCTAATATTGAGGCTCATTTCACTTACCCTTACTGGTAAAATATGATATGTTATGATATAATGTTGGGCGCTCAAACTTACTCTTCAATATGGAATTCTTCCTCCAAAGTGCATGTAACCACTCCTTCCATGTGGTGATGGATTTTTGTCTTTTCCAACTACTTTGGACATGTCCAATTTCCTTTCCTAATGCATTTCCAATGCTCACTCCTTGGTAATATTTCTTTTTATCTACATCTTCTCCTTAGGTAGAATACTTAGGCTATCTTCAATGGTGCTTTTGGATGTCAATCCTAACCCTTTCTAGCTTGCTTCAATGGTAATCACTCCTCCTTGGTGATGATAAATCATTTGCACTATGATGTATACTCTATCCTTGTACACTCTCATTTGCATTGGCTTCGTGTAGGCAATAACTTTGGTGGTAGTGGTGCATTATTGGGTGTCTTTAGACACCTTAGATAACTAGATTTTTGAGCCTTTGGATGGCTCTTCCTAATGCTTACTGAGGCTTCCCTTTATGATGTTTGTAGGATGTCCACTTGGATACTTTGCTACATTTTTCTATTGCTATTCAATCTGCCTCTTCACCATGCTTGTAGAGTCTTATTTGAATGACTCTTATACATATATTATGACTGCCCCTTTGTGCTTGTAATATGAGCCTTGATCTCACTCAAACTATAGGCTTCAATTGGTTGGTATTTCTATTCAATTGTGTTGTCCAAGATAGCTTTCAAAACTATTTTTATTCCTCTTCAAATCTGCCCAAATAATCCTTTTGGAAATGTGGTCTTCGATTGCACCTTAGACTTGGATTTTCTTCTCCCTTTCAAGATTTTATTTTCCCTTAATAAGCTGATTTTATTCTCCAAATTTTGGAGGTAATACTTGACCTTTTGGTGGCTACTCCTTTGCCACAATATTCTACAAGTAAACTACCTTTTCCTTCTTCAAAAGAGCTCTTGTGAAATCTGCCTTTAGCTCACTGTTTTGGCTGAGATAAAACTGATATTATTATTAATTTTTTTTTGAATGGTAAGAGGGGTTTTGAAAGGATCCCATAACCTTTTACAAAATGAAGACTATCAAGTGGATCTATCATTAGAAAAATAAAATAGAAGCAGAAACCCTCTATGGTTCATCATAGAAAAAACATCAAAAAGGAACTAGAAGGCCCACACAGGGGCAAAAGAGGGAACCCAAAACCAGCACTAAGGAAACCCATGCAAGGGAAGACCAAGAACAAGAGAGAAAATGTAAGATATGGAAGCACCAAAAATAAAATGCCATAATGGCCAAACTAGATGTTAGGGTGACAGAGTCATGACCACCAATAGCTCGATATACACCCACCAGACTCTTGAACTCCTCTAGTATTTCATACTAGTCCTAATACTCATCCAAGATTATTATTACCTTTAATATTTGGAAATATCTTCCTTGCTTGGCTATTTTTTTCTCCTTTCAAATCCAATCTTCTAAATAAAATAGTTGCACTATATATTTATGCAGATTTGCAATCTTCTTTTAGTTAGAATAAGCAATAGAATGTTGGTACATTTCTTTCTCTTGAAATATATCTAAATTCTATTTTTTTCTATGTGCAGGTTTTATCCTTGTAAACTATAAATTCTACACTATTTGGAAGACTTGAAATGAAAATTTTGATGCAACCTTTAAGATTTGTAATTGGTGCTTTAAAACTTTAATAGAAATCCAAATATAAAAATCTCAACTAATGAACTTTTGCATCTTTCTTTGCATACATTTTCAATCTTGTAGATGATGAATATGGTGGTGATTCTACTCACCTAAATGGATTCCATTTTGTATATGTTATTGCAGATCTTATAGTCTGTCCAAAATAGCTCATTTGTTCACCTTTTTGTATCTTCAATACTTGACTAATATGCTGCCAAATACTGTAACTTGGTGGCTTAAATACTCCTTCAGAATGTGCCTCTGAAATCTGATCCTTAGCAGTCACTAACAATGCCCAAATTTCTGTATTTTTCTATCATTAAATATGAAAATTTTCAGATTGTAATGCAGTCGATACCATCATTGAAAATCTGTCCTTGAATCCCAAAAAAATTGGTAGGATTCTCACTAAATCGTAGCTGATATAATTGCTCAAGAAACCTTCAATGATGCCGCCCAAATAACTCATATTTGGTGGTTCTTCTATGTTATTTCTCTTTCTGAATTCTGACTTAAAAGTAGATCTCCTACTGAAAAAATCTATCAATATTGACATCTATTCAATACTACCTTTTGATTTGATAATATTCTTGCCAAACCTTCTCCTTTGGGCTTGTTTTTAGATGGCAAAAATTATCTGAATTCCTTAGCTTCTTCTTTGGTAGTAAGTTCTCCAATGAGTCCTTCTAGGGACTCCTTCAATGAGGCTCACCAAGCCTTCTTCTTATTTATCCTTGAGACCTATCCAAGGTTCTCAATATTGCAACTTCAAAATATTTAATGAGACCTTTCTTGGCCTCTTCAATATTTAACAATGGAAGTTTTGTAGTGATATCTTCTACTAAGATCTCTTGAATTTGCTGCTACTAAAATCTATAATAGAACTTTTGTTAGTTCTTCTTAATACTCAATATTCCACTATGTAAGTTCTTCAATAGGGAATTCAATGGACCTCTTCTTCAATGTGATATTTTTAGTCGTAAATGGAGATCACCAATCTCCAATATTTTTCTAGAAACTCTTCTCCTTGAGTCTCTTCAATATTAAATGAGGTCTTCTTTCTAGGACCTCCTTCCTAGATTAGCAATCTTCAATGTGGCTTTCTTTGGCCACTATATCTCTTCTCAATATTTCAACTAGGAGTTTTCAATTTGCAAATATTTCAATGGGACCTTTCTCATTAGGCCTCCAAATCTTCAATACTTATTTTTCTACAACAAAGAATCAATCCCTGCATGAGAAAAATAACTTTGAATTTTAGGCAATGAATATGAAGTTATTCTCTATCTATTGTAGGAATATTTTCACCTTTTGAGAGTTAATTTTCTACAACAAGAAAAACTTAGATGATAGTAACCCAATGGTTCTCCTGAAAACTTATTTTTCTCTCTCACAATGGAATATTAGAGATAATAAAAATTCCTATAACTCTAAAGAAAATATTCTTCACTAGTTGGATTGCCAATCTAGTGGATGCAATGTTGAGTTCTAGTCTTCACAAGTGTTACAACTCTTGTGGAAAAACTCTAGCCAAATCATGTGGATTTTTCTATTTTCTATTCTTCTACCTAGAGCTACTTCTATAAAAAAACTTAATCCAACATCATTTGCAAGGGGTGGTGCACAATGGTGAGTCTAGTTTACAAATATGTAGCAATATCTATTGTGATGGTATTTGCATGCAGTGGTGCACTATGGCTGGTTCAGTTTGCAAATACTCAACAATAGCAATGGTGATCACTTGTGGCTTTCCTTTGATCCACCATGGCTTTGATACCACTGTTAGCTTTTGGAGCCTTAAACATAAAAGAAATGCATTCACAAGTATTGAAATAAGCATACAATGTTATAACTATGATAATGGCAACTTAAAATGCATGAAAATATGATAGAAAACTTGATACAATGCTCTAGAAAATACTCATATAATAAAGCTCATGAGAATTACAATGCTCATATCATGGAGTTTGCAACTCCTCCATTATATAAAAATGGATATACATTGTTCCTACTACTACTCTCACCTTTGCATGCAAAAAAAATACTCATAATCACTCACAATGAGGCCGTTATATAGGAATATAGATTCCTTACCTCTCAGTCAACCCTAAGACTCATGTACATGTGGACTACATGAACATTTACATCATTGCACATTATAACACTTGTGACTTTATTAAATAACTCTAATAAACTATTTATCTCCTAATATAATCCTAATCTAAATATGTACCTATGAAGGTCCATTAGTAAATAACCAAATGATGTAATATCCATATTTTCCAATAGCAAGTTCTTCATATCATGATCGTGTATAGTCCTCAAATTTTGTAATGTAGGTTTGCTTTAACTCCAAAAAACCTTTATTACAGTGATAGGTAATTTTTTGGGTTGTAAGAGAAGTATCTTTTGCATTATCAATGTAAGGTATGCCTTATGTATATGGTCCCTTTCTAACTATTGGGGTTGATTATTCAAAGACTTACCTATTGCTTCAGGATTCAAATTCCTTATTTTCAAATTAGGGGTTATTATGGTCATCATTGTGCATGTTTTAACTTTAAGTTTAGGAGAGGTTTATGTAGCTTATGTACATTTGAAAAAGAGAAGATAGTAGGATTTAATGGCCCATACAAGAATTTATTATGGGAGGACATGTATCATATCTAATATTTTCTCTCCTTGGCCCCTCATTTTAGATTATAGGGATGCTAAAATATTTGTAATATGATCTTATACGGCTGAGTCTAATAGTGGTGAAGTACCTGGGATGCTCTTGAAGTAAACCTATAGGCTAGTGCTATGTAATACTTTATGCATCTTCATATAATCCTATAGGGTAGTTCTATGTAAGCCTCCATGCATCGTGATATAGGCCTATAGGCATCTTTCTATGTAATTTTATGGACATTATTCTATGTAAACCTATGGGGATCTATGTGCAAGCCTATAAGAATCTTCATCTAAGACTAATAACTCTCTTATGTATTCACCCATAATGAAATTGGTTAATCCACCTTTTTAGGTAACTTTGCTTAAAGGGTAATTTATTATTATTTTATTGTAATGTTAACCTCAATGTTAAGTTCATGTCAACCAAACCTCTCATTGGGGTTTTGATATCACTATAAATACCCCTCAATGAGCAATAATTTGTAACATATTATGATATATGAAAATATTATGGGTGTACCCCTGGGCACTCTCTCCTTATTCCTTCTCTCAAATCATGTCATTTCTTTCTTTCTCTCTCTTTCGTCTATACACATTTTTTTTCAGTATTATTTCATTTTTTGCATTTGATTATGGTGAATACATGTTTCAAGGTGTCTAAAAAATATTTTAAATTCCAATGGCCATTTGGCTAATAATATAAAATCTAGGATTTTTCATTAGCACTACCATATATTTACAATGAAATATTGTGGATATTAGGGTTTAAAATTTAAAAATTTCTATCATCTCATGAAAGAAAATAAAATGGAGCTTTGAGTCTCTTGTTTGGATAGACTGAAATATTGTTTGGAAAATTAAAAAGATAAGTTCTTAACCATAGTAGGAAGGCTAAAAATCATAAAGAATACATTGCAATCCATCCTTATTTATATGATATCACTTTCAACATTTCTAATAGGTATATTATCAAAAATTGATAAAATTCAAAGAGACTTTCTTTGGAAAGGATACAAGGGAAATATTATGATTCCTCTTTGTAAGTGGGATAGTGTTTGAAAAGGAAAGAATATTGGAGGAGTAGGCTTACATAATTGCAGACTCATGATTTTGGTCTTAGGGGCAATGCTTGGTTGAATATTATTTGAAGATTAAGAAAATAATTAGGAAAAAGTATTACTTCAAAAATGTATAGGTTATCTTGATGCAATGAAATTATTTAGAAAAATAACCCTACCCAAAGGATCATCAACATGGAACTTTATATTGGATAATTTTTAATTGATAAAGAAATATATTAGATGGTTATTCAATGAGGGGAATTATATAAATTTTTTTTTTGATGATTGGTTGAAGCATTATCCACTTATATCTAACTCAAAATGGAAACCATTGGCTTGGGCATGCCTATATTGTAAATGTCCAAAGGTCAAAAACTATATTAATATAAGAAGTAAATCTAGGTCATGGATTTATATTAGTAACATAGTTGAATAAGAGGAACTCAAAAAAAATTTAGGTAAACTTCAAAAGATGTTTCAAGAGTTTTATTTGCCAATTTTTACATGAAAGAATTAGTTGGTTTGGATTCTACCAAAATATGGTGGATACTTAGTCAAATTGGGATATAAGGATTTGGAGCAATCAAAATTTCCTACTCCCAATTATTTTCCTTATAATAATTTTAATTCACTTAAGGTTTTGCCTAAGGCCTCAACATTACTTTGGTTAGTAGTTCAAAGTAATATTCTTACAGGAGAGAGTCTACAAAAAAGAGGATATCATGGGCCATTCGTATGTGCTTTGTGTGATAAGGATTTGGAAATATTAGACCATTTACTTCTTCATTGTCCCTTTTTTTACACCATATGGGGTTACTCTTTTTAAATATGAAAATATATTGGGTAGGTCCATCAACACTAAAAGAGTCGATGAAATATTGGATTAATTATTTCAAAGCTAAAGTATTATGTATTTTGTGGTAGACTGGCCCTACCATTGTTTTCTAGAAGTTATGGCTTGAAATGATTAATAGAATTCATAAAAATAAATATTAAAACCATGCCCATGTTTGGAACTGTACTATTGCCTCTCTTGAGAAATGCTTACATATATGGTGCTCATCATGGGAAGTATCAAATGCATAAAAAGAGGTGGTAACAACTTGGTTGCAATACTTGAACATACATTCTATATTCATTTGTAATAATGATAGTAAAAAAAAAGATCTACCTCAATCTAGGATAAAAAAAAATGCCAAAAAAAAGGGTTTATTAAAAGTAATTTTGATGATGCTTCTAAGGAAAATCTAAAAAAAACTAGTGGAGGTGGTATTTCTCAAAATAATAAAGGTAAAATTCTCCTCATGTACTCATAATCATATGGAAATTAAAATAACTATGTATATGCCCAGACACTTCTTATATGGATTAAAATTGCAATAGAAAAATGATAGAAATATATTTCAATTGAGGGGGTTTAAAAAATTAGCATTAACTCTATCAACAAAAATGGATGTGGGGATTAAAAAATATATTATTATTGATGTTCATAATATATTCTTGGAGGACACCTCTTGGAAATGTGAGCATATTTATAGAGAAGGAAATCAACCATTAAATAATTTAAATAATCATGGTGTTGATCTTTACCTTGGTGAATTTTAAAATTTTGAAGGTAACTAGACAATAGATATTTTATCTCATTATCAAAATGATGTCAAGAATCTAATTATGGAAACATAGAACTTTGACAAAGTTGAAGAATATAATTGATAGAAAAAAAATTAAAAATATTTGTGATAAAAGGAAAACATGGATATGGTTTAATTTACCTAACAATAAATTTAATATTTTGGAACTTATAGGGGAGTGGCCTCCAATAGAAGCCACATATAAATTTTTTCTATTGAAATTGTTGCCAAATTCATATTATCCAAAATCTTAAGGGAATAAATACAATATAAAGGCTAACCATGGTATGGGTGCCTACATCTAGGCATGAACACCCAACAACTATTAGAGCCACAATAGACTTCCCTCTAAGGAGGATAAAGCAAATACAGGTGCATTCATAGGGCCACACAGGGCACCCTTCACTAGAAATAAGCACAATGAAGACCACACTCAGGCCCCCACTACTATATTACAACATGAGACCATGAAGGACCAACATAGAGGAGAACTAAGAAATATTATGACACTCATGGCAACCAACTACAAGCATTGTAAGTGAACATCCACAAAAGTGATCCCCTGGTGATCCATGTCAAAACTAAGATATCCCTAGTGGCTATCATGGGGATGAAAAATCATGCCATCACTAGGAATATAAAAATATATACTTAGATAAAATTTAATGACTAGAGACTATTGGGTTGCACCCTCTAATGAGCAACCTGGACACTATCTACTGAGAAGAGACTATTGCACTCTAACAAAACAAAAACTTCAGGGGAACAACAATGTTGGGAAAACATATGTTAAGAAGAAGATTCTAAGTGACCCTGATCCACCTCATGCTATTGTGGGAGCCTAATGAGGATTTGAATGAGTTTTGCTAGCTTCTAATTCCACTTGACCCAAATGCTTCATCAAGTGTGCCTTATTATGCATCATCAAGTTACATTGTTGGTTAATTCACCTACCATGTTCTTTAATATATATATTCTATTCGAGCTATGAGTTGATGTCTCATAGATACACCTATTAAGAGTTGTTATTTCTTATTGTAGTGCTTTCTCCTTACAAGTGCAACCTACTAACTTAGCTTGTAATTGGAATTTTACAATAGCAAAGATGTTAGCTACTTAAATATTAGATTGTAGACACCTAAAAGTCACACATAATCACCTATAGTTTCTTTTAGATATGCATAAGCACTTGTAGGCACTTATATATATGCATAGGCATCTATAGGCATGTGTAGGCACCTGTAGGCATGTGTAGTCACCCGTAGGCATGTGTAGGCAATCGTAGGCAATTATAGGCAATCGTAGTCGCAAAACCTACAAAAATACACTAATCATACCCAAAACACATTCTATTCATGAAATGGCCATCTAAAAGCTCCTTTAGGCCATCTAAGCCCTCTCCTACACCTAAACATGTTTAATTAGGGTTAAATCAGGTATTAGCCTTAATTCTATCCTCACACATGTGTGCACCCACTATTTAGTTAGGATATTTCCAAAATATGCCTAACCTAACCTCCAACTAACCTAGGGATTGCCTAATCAGGGTTAACCCTAACCCTTGCTCACACATGTGTGCACCTAGGATATTTCTTCAGGGCACATGAAGGGATGACTCACACTCCACTTCATCACCCTAACCTCACCATGGTGGAACCTAACCCAGGGTTTAGGCCACCTCACAAAGGACACCTCACTCCCCCTAGCCTTGGCCCACTCTATAAATAGAGGGCCATTTACACCATGAAACTATCTCTCACCCTTTTGGCTAACTTACCAAAACTCTACTGAAATTACTCTAGAACATTCTCTATCATTTCTACACCTATCAAACATCAGACAACAATACCCGGAGCACATCCAGATAGAAATTTATAGCAACCAATCAACAATAGCAAGGTTCACACACCATCGTGTGAACCCGAGTAGAGGTTCGCACACTTCCATGCGAACCTGGTCTACAACAACCCTACAGCTACATATTAGGTAGGTATACTCTGTTTATGGTTTTTATAACATGTTTTATTTCATTTCAAGGTCATTTTTGTCTGTATAAACATGGGGTCTGATCTATGATAGGTCCCCAAACACATTAACACATTTTTGTAGGTTTAAAAAGGTATTAAAGACATCCCCAAGCATCCAACTGGTGGCACACATGCAAAGAAGCCCACCTACATTGAGGGCACTGAAAAGCATCAACAAGTGCATCTACATTCACATTGAAAAAGAGAGGGAAATCTCTCTTAAGAAAGACTATTCTGTAACCCCCTTTTGAAATCAATAATAAAGTGCATTTAGCATATTTTCATTAGTTTTGAAATTGATGTTCTACTTTTCGTGTGTTACATTCTAGCACACCGGTGGGACCCCCACAAAACTATTTTAGACTAGCCTTCTTGCTATCTAATTCATCATATGGCTTTATTTTTGGTGTTTTAGGTACTGTAAACCCATAATAGAGTCTATAAGAGCCCTGAAACACATCTCAAGCTTTCTGCTCAGAATTTACAGGCTTCTAAATCCGTTTGCACACCATCGTGTGAACCCCCAATCAAGTTCGCACACCACCATGTGAACCCTACCAAATAGTTTTAGAATAGTCTAGAACTATCGACCTTTGTAGAAGGAAGATCATCCAATACACCAGGAGGCAAGTATTCTTCTCAGAACAATTATTTTTCATTATTCTTTTGCAAATAATGTTCTCTTTCAAAGGTATCAATTCACTTTTCAATTCCTTTCAAGAACACATAAATTAGGGTTTTTAATTTCTTTCAAAATACCTAGGTTAGCTTTTCAAATCCTTTTCAAATCACTAGGTAAAAATTTTAATTCCTTTTTGAAAGCATTATAGTAGATTTATTTTCAAAATCAAATGCTTTTCAACTTTGACTTTTCTTTTCAAAATCAAATTTAGTTCAAATTTTTCAGATTTTCCTTTCAAATAATCTAGATTAGAATTTTTAAATCTCTTTCACAAATCCTTTAGGTAACTTGCATATTTCTTTTCAAATCACTAAATTAGGTTTCAATTTCCTTTCAAAATCATTTAGATTAGAATTTTCAAATCTCTTTCACAAATCCTTTGGGTAACTTGCATATTTCTTTTCAAATCACTAAATTAGGGTTTTAATTTCTTTCAAATCATTTAGATTAGAATTTTCAAATCTCTTTCACAAATCCTCTAGGTAACTTGCATATTTCTTTTCTAATCACTAAATCAGGGTTTCAATTTCCTTTCAAATCATTTAGATTAGAATTTTCAAATCTCTTTCATAAATCCCTTGGGTAACTTGCATATTTCTTTTCCAGTCACTATATTAGGGTTTCAATTTATTTTCTAATCATTAGATTAGCATTTTTATATTTTTACAAATCCTGGTAACTTCAATTTTTTCAATCACTATAGTTTCAATTTTTTCAAATATTAGATTATATTTTATTTTTAAAATTTAGTAATTAATTTTTTCAATCACTAGTGTAGATTTTAAATTTTCTTTCAAATCATTTAGATTAGAATTTTCATATCTCTTTCACAAATCCTCTAGGTAACTTGCATATTTCTTTTCAAATCACTAGAGTAGATTTCAATTTCTTTTCAAATCATCTAGATTAGAATTTTCAAATCTCTTTCACAAATCCTCTAGGTAAATTGCATATTTCTTTTCAAATCACTAGGATAGATTTCAAATTTTCTTTCAAAGCATCTAGATTAGAATTTTCAAATCTCTTTCACAAATCCTCTAGGTAACTTTCATATTTCTTTTCAAATCACTAGGATAGATTTCAAATTTTCTTTCAAAGCATCTAGATTAAAATTTCCCATATCTTTCACAAATCCTTTGGGTAAATTTTAAATTTCCTTTCAAGTCATTAGATTATATTTCACATTTCTTTCCAACACACATAGATAGATTTCAAATTTCTTTTTCGTGCACCTCCTCTTTGATTGCCTTTCAAGCTTCCTAGAGTAGATCTCTTTTGTTTCCAAAAAGCATCTAGGTTTAGTTTCTATTTTCAAAAGGCATCTAGGTTTAGTTTCCTTTTTGAAAAGGCATTTAGCTAGTTTTTTGCTTTCACATCATCGGTAGCAAACTCACCACCACACACTCACATTTCATACATAGTGGTAATATTGGACTTCATCACCAATCCCCACTTGAGATTGGTGATATTGGAATTCATCTCCTTCCACTAGCTCACCCCCTAGACACCATAGTAGCCCCTAGGAGTGGTTTTTTGGACTTCATCACCGGAAGATCCCCTACTCTTGAGATTGGTTTTCTAGATTTCATCATCGGAAGGGACCTTTAGAGTGGGATAGGATTAGACACCTTTGTTCACAAGGCTCATATAATTCATGAATAGGTAACTATCGTTCTTGACTAAGCTCACCCGAGAGTGAAGCGACCACCCGATTGGGCCAGTAGCAGGTCTTAGATAGTGCCACCTCTTCTCGTGAGAGGATTTGGACTCATTAGCGCATTTTGAGTTCCTCCCCTTTGGATATCTTTTTATTGTACCTTCCATTTAGTCGCCACTCACCTATTGAGATATTGTTCTATTCTGTGCACCCTTGGGTGTTGTAGGAGGTTTTGTGTTGATGACATTCCCTTTTAGAGTCTCACTTCATTTCTAGTGTCATGTCATAGAGCTGGTACTATCATTAAAACACACAAAACAACCAAACATTTATTTTTCTTTGTTTAGCATTGATTCTAGTTGCATTTTTGTATTGCACTCTCACAAAAACTGGTTTCAGCACATTCACTTGCTAGCAACCCACTTGCTGGCAATTCACAGTCTATCACTATCATTTTTCTATCAGATTCACTTTCTAGAGCAGGTTCGCATAGCACTGTGTGAACCAGATTTCTATAGTATAGGTTCGCACAATAGTGTGCAAACTTTGTTCTAGTGCACATAAACACACCAAAACTCACAGATTTGCATAAAATCTTGCACAAAACACACTCACAGGTTTAGATTTACATTTTTGAATAGTTTTGAGCACCTAATCATAGTACATATCACCATGCCTATGGTTACTCATAGCTAGGTGTGCAAGCAAGTGCATCTTGAGGAGGAGGCCTCTCACACCACCTCCAGCTAGTCTAGTACTCCCCCTCCATTCACAAGGGAAACATCCACTCTCACACCTGATCTCCTTACTAGTTTTGAGCCATCTTGCATGCACACCATGTCCCATGATGAGACCTCTATTTCTAGTAATATGCTTACCACATATTCTGGTGAGGATCATCCCCTTCTTCCTCATTCACCTCCACCTAATCCACCATCCACATTTTATGATCATGTTATCTATACCACTCTAGGAGACCCATCTCCATTCTTCACTATTGATGAGGAGACTCCACCTACCTCACCTACTTCCACTCATCCTTTCCTCCAGGATCCATCTCATTCCCTTCTTAGGGATGATCCCTCTTTGCTTAATCATCCTCACCCTGAGGCTACATCATCTACCCCCATAGTAGGGATGATTTTAGATCCCTAATCCTCCACTCCTAGGCACTCAAGTACCTTTATCACAATCACCCTCACAACATTCATCATTGCAACAATAGTACACTCCACTCACATCATCCCACCAATATGCTTCCCAAGCACCACAACAACCACCTTCCCAAATCATATTTTCCATATTTCAATTCCACATCACAACCACCATCCCAATCACAATAATTCATTCCCCAACAACATCAACAAATCCCATCTTCACAAATATTTGTGGATACATTCACCACACCTTCTTCTCAAGATTTCACCTTTGATACCTATACTCCTTCTTCATCCTTTCCTCCACCTACATTCCCCTCTTCTGGGATGTACGGTATGCCATCTTCCACTCCACTTCTACCTTCATCTACTTCCACCTTTCGACTTCCTCCACCTCACCCATTTTAGGCTCCCCCTTCCATTCCTCTCTCTACCTATAATCCACTCTATCCATCTTATCTTGCCAATCCCCCATGTTATTCTACCCAACCTGAGTTCTCCATTCATCACTCATCTGGTCTAGCATAGTTACCATATTTTGGCACATCATCTCACCATCCACCTTCATCCTCTATCCAAACACCACTTCCCCCACCACACTCTATTGCACCTACATTCTTCATGACACCTCCTTCCTGGTCATCCTCTCCAATCATGCAACCATCACAATAGATTCTTGTGCAGTAGGTACAAGCTCCACAACCACAATATTACCATTCACAGTAGATGTCTACCCCATAGTAGATTCTCCCATCGACCTCCATGTCTCATGCTATTCAACAACCACATCCATAGGAACAATTTTAGTATACTCCTCTCTCATAATGGGAGGAACAACAGCTCCAATACCCCCTCATTCTCAGTCTTCCATCATATCATCATAGTTCATCGCACCCCCATCACCTGAACTCCAACTCTTACGAGAACAAGTTAATATGTTGGATCTCCGCACAACTGGTTATGGGCCCCAAAAACCCACATATAATGAGTTGTGCAATGAACCCATTCATCCTTTAGTTCCCATTCCTCCTTACCCATACCATTTTGAGATTCTAAAGTTTAAAAAATACAAAGGTAAAGAGGACCCTCGAGAACACATCAGTAACTATCACTTCACATGCTACCAACTTCATAGTAGTGATCCCCTCATGTTGTGTACCTTCGCTCTCTCACTTGGGGGACAAGCCCTCGATTGGTACAACATGCTCCCATGCCATAGCCTATTCACATTCGAATAGTTGGCTAATTCATTTCTAGAACATTTCTCCATCAACATCAAGAAGAAGATGAACTTTTTTGATGTCTATGCCTTACGATAGGTTGATGATGAACCTATCATAGATTTCATTTCTCGATGGATATCGGTCATCCATGACCTAGCTCATAGCCTCCCATCCATCGAGCTCATCACACTATTTACCAAAATCTATCACAAACACATCTCTATGCCTTTGCAACTTCATCAAAGCCACACATTTGATGAAGCCATTGCTCAAGAAAAGGTCATTGAGGACATCAAAGTCCAATCTAGAAAAATCAAACTCTAGTAGAAGCCATCTTACAATTCAAATTTTCACTTCAATCGTAATACATTAAATCAACCCTTCTCTAAACCACCACAAACCAATCAGGTGGTAGTAGCCTCTCTAGCCTCTTCATCAATCTCACGACCCCCTCCTCCACAACAATAGATATTTTAAACTAATACACCTCCTCCATATAATCCACAACAAGCTCACGGTCTTCATCCTCAACCCCCACGATGCAACTAGACTCCACTTTTTGAACCACTACCAACTCTATTCTAGAGGTTGTATGATGTTGGTCATATCACCTTACCTGATGTTAGACCTATTGACCCGAATCAACCCAAACCTCATGGGTTCAATGAATAGGCCTTCTATGCTTACCATTAACAGCATGACCATGATGTAGGGTCTTGTCATTCCTTTCATAGCTTGGTACAGGATCTCATCGATCGGGGCACTATCCAAGTTTTGAACCCCCTCGCACCACAAAATCAAAATCTAGGTATCTATAAGAATCCACTATCGAAACATGGGGGGACCAATCCCCAAGGAGCCCAATCCAATCCACAAGCCCAATCTAGGCAAGTTAATAGTGTCCACCATGATCCTCCCTCACATGGAGTGGTTGGCATGATTAACCTTACCACTCATACCCAACATTATCCACCATGCTAGGATGCACCCATCACTTCACCTCCACCACCATTCACTTCTCCTCACTCACCTACAACATCGAATGTTTCACCACCCCTACCATGCAATATCATCACTATTCATGGTAGTCTCACTCATCAGTTGTGCAATACCCCAACTAGATTATCCATATTTAATATTTTACAACAATCTCACCCTCATCATGAGGCATTAAATGACATTCTTCTCTCAATCAAACTCGAAACCCATGACACAAATACATTTGTGAATTTTGTTGGGAACATCCCTCACTACATGCAACCTTCTATCAGCTTCCATGACCATGAGATTACCAAACTTGTGGGTGAGGGAGCTGATCCTCCCCTCCATATCCAAGCGACCATCAATGACATCACCTACAAGCATGTGTCCTCATTGATATTGGTTCTTCCATTAGCATCATCTCTACTACTACCCTTCATCACCTACACATTCCACCTACTCATTTTGCTACACCATCACTCAACCTTCATGCTTTTGATGGTTCTATGCACCCCATAGTAGGTTCCATCATCCTGCCCATCCACGTAGGCATAAGGACCATGTCTACCTTATTCCACATCATTCAAGGTGAAATACAATACAATATTTTGCTTGGACATCCATGGATCCATGACATGCAATGCGTTCCATAAACCTTGCATCATTACCTCAAATATGTGCATGATGGACTAGTCCATTGTATTCCCATCGATGGTGACCCATTCAAATTCTACAACATCATAGACCTCCCACCAGGACCTTCATCATCTTCTACCCAGGTCTTTCCTATTCCTTCACATCATCAGGTAGAGACATCTACATCCTCTCCACCACCTACCTCATCCTCACATCACTCACCTAGAACACACACACATTCCCCTACATCTACTTCCAACATACCTCCATCCTCTTCTATGGATCCCCCTCCTACATCCATACCCTTTTTACCACCTTCTTCATGGCCTCCTCCTCCTTCTCAACCATCTTCTTCCATAGATCCCCCTCCTATGTCCATACCTTTTTCACCACCTTCCTCATGGCCTCCTCCTCTTTCCCATCCATCTTCCTCTATAGATCCTCCTATCCTTCCTACTCCTCATACACCTCCCCTTCCATTTCATCCTTGACCTTGATCTTTCACTTCATCTCGTAGTATGACTCTTTCTCACCCCACATCATAGTTTCCACATGCGACTCATCCCATCCCTTCCACTATAGTTGAATGTCATGATTGGGAATAATGAGCCTCTCACCTGGATGCCCAACTATTCCATTCTTCTACTGCTACTATCTATGATTCCCAACTTTCATCTTCTTCCTCCAATTCAGACTCACCACCTCATTCACCACCACATACATCACCACAAGTATCCATTTTCATGACCAATTCTGGTCCTAGTGAATATAATTTTCATGATGCTCATGTGCATCCTTCGATGATCCAATCTACCCATGACTTTGGTCACCCTTCTACCTTAGTGCTAACCATTGGTACCATCATACCACTTGGTCCATCGAACAATCATACAAACTTCATCTATGCGGGCCTTGATTCATCACTCCTAGTAGTTGTACCCCCACCACCACAATCTAGCTTTTGTGGCACCTTAGACCATATGTCCAATCCACACTTCACCTTACGCTACCTTTGAAATTTCCATTGGCATGGCTTTGGGCTAGGATATTACGAATAGGGCTTACGGATGCCCATTAACCCCTATGTTCAACTACCCATAGATAAATCTGGTTTGGGTTATCACCCTATAGCCATTCACTCGCTTGAAGATGAGCTTCAAGACCTCACTCTTCATCCTCCAGCAATTCCTACGCATTCTTTAGAAGAGGAATTCAACATCGACATCCTTGATGAGTGTCCATCCCCCCATTCTACCATCAACATTCCATGCACATTCTTTTAGGAAGCACCACCCTCTAACGCCACATCCACTTACTTCATTGATGATCTCATTGATAGATTTGCTACCCTTTCTCTCACTTCTCCCTACTTAGATCACACTCCTTCACCTTCCCCTCCATTTCCTATTCATTCATTCATACCTTTGCATAATCATTGGTAGGTCCACCATTCTATGGCTCAACCCCACTCTCCACCCATGGTTCTACATCCTCCATTGAATCTAACATATCATTTACATCCTTCTGAGTCTTCATCTCCAGGCTCCCCATATTTCACTATCTCAACCACCTCCATTAACATGGTTGATGTCGACTTATTCACCCCACTTCGCTACACATCTCATCTGGATCACACCAACGCACCCAACCCAGACTTCATTGACTTCACTCACATATCACCTACACCTTCATCACAAGACTTCTTGCTATCACCACCCATACTATGTATTGCAAATGCTCCTTCACCATCTACTCCACCTCACATTCCATGGGTTAATCATACGGATGTATATCTGGATGATGAATTCGACTTACTCGAGGCTATCGATGACCTCCATCTCATTCCCATTCTTGCTCAACTCCAAGATGGGTCCCACATGCTTGTGGAAGATACTATCGATGTGGACATTGGTGATGACCCCACCAATCCCCACATCGTTAAACTCACTACCAACCTCTCCTTAGAGGAACATGCCTCGTTTACCTCTTTCCTTAAAGAGTACATCAAATTTTTTGCTTGGTCCTACATGGACATGCCTAGACTCGACCCATCATTAGTCATCCACAACCTCACACTTGATGGGGATGCCAAGTCCATCAAGAAAAAATTATGATGCATGCATCCCATGATTGCCTTAATGGTTAAATATAAACTCCAAAATCTTCTCGATGTGGGGTTCATACAACCAATTGATTACCTAAAATGGGTATCCAACATGGTCCCAATACCAAAGCCCATTGGAGAGGTTCATGTATGCACTGATTTTTAGGATCTGAACAAAGCTTGTCCCAAGGACAACTTCCCACTCCCCAAAATTGATACGTTGGTCGATTCCATAGTAGGCCATGAAATGATATCTCTCATGGATGGATTTTTTAGCTATAATCAGATCAAGATCAACCCTGCTGATCAACACAAGATATCCTTTACGACCCCTTGGGGGAATTTTTGTTATAAGGTCATGCCCTTTGGCCTTAAGAATTTGGGGCAACTTACCAACATGCTATGACTTACATATTCCATGACTACATGCACAAGATCATGGAAGACTACATTGATGACCTCATCACCAAATCGAAAGAATGCTCACAACATCTTGTAGATCTCCATAAGATCTTTGATCACCTTCTCGAACATAATGTGTGGCTAAACCCAAAGAAGTGTGTCTTTGGTGTCACTTCAGGTAAGATCTTGGGGTTCATTGTCTCTCAGTGAGGCATTGAAGTCGACCCCAACAAAGTCAAAGCCATCATCGAGATACCTCCTCCCATGAATCTCAAGCAACTACGTAGTTTGTAGGGCAAAATCCAAGCCATTCATCACTTTATCACCCAATTATCTGACAAGTGTAAACCATTTAACCACCTCTTACAAAAAGGGGTCACCTTCAAATGGGATACTAACTACCAACAAGCCTTTGACTCAATCAAAGCTTATCTTACGTCACCACCAGTTCTATCTCCACCACATCAAAAATTATCATTCTTCTTATACATTTCTACCATGGATTTTGCAATAGGAATGTTATTGGCTCAAAAGAATGTGCTCAACCATGAGCAAGCCATATACTATATCAGCCATACTTTGGTCAGCTACGAAACACGATATACTTACATGGAGAAGTTATGCCTGGTTGTAGTCTTTGCTACACAAAATCTACGCCACTACATGCTCAACCACACAACTTTTGTTATCGCTCATGATAACCCCTTATGATACATGATGAATAAGAGTTATCATAACTCTCGTACCACTAAATGGATCATGCTTCTTACCAAATTTGACCTCGAATTCATTTCTCAAAAGTCCATAAAGGGATAGGTCATCGCCGACCAACTCATTGAGGCTCCATTGCCTGACAACCAACCACTCCTTATTTAGCTTCTTGATGATTCCATATTTCACATCATCGAAGCGAAAGAATATGTGGAACCCAAAATGCTAGTCGATCTGACACTATTCTTCGATGGCTCCCATTGCACCCATGTTGGGGGTGCTGGAATTGTATTTTTCACACCTGATGGAGAACCTCTCCCCTTCTCCTTTAAATTAGGTTTTCCCTGCATGAATAACAATGTTGAATATGAAGCTCTCATTCTTGGCTTGAAGTAGGCACTCTCTATGCACATTAGATACCTTCAAATATTTGGTGATTCTCTTCTTGTCATAAATCAAGTCAAAGAACTTTGGCAATGTCATTGCCTGGTACTCCAACAATACAAACAAATTGCTCAACAACTACTCACTCAGCTTGAGTGGTATGATATCGAGGCCACTCCCCGCTCTTCAAACCATTTTATGGACACCATGGCTTCCCTGGGCTCTTTAGTACCATAGAACCCACTCTCTAACATGACACATGTGTCCATCCATACTTTATCCCAATCCACTATTTCACCTTCATCCTCGATCGATGATGATGGCATCCATGTCATCCACACTGAACCACATGATCCTTGGTTTTCCTAGATTAAGGATTACATCAAATTAGGCTTTCTCCCTTGTGACTTACCACATGCTCACCGTCGAGCATTCAAATAAAGGGTAATTCATTACTAACCTAATCACGGAGCGTGCACCTAGCTACTGTATTGATCTATACCATCATGAAAGCATAAAGATTCACACAAGTACATAAATTGAACAAAAACAACGTAAGGTTTCTTGTATTAATATTTGAATGAGCTTTGATTACAAAAATGCCCTCTTAGGGTCACTTGAAAGATGATACTGATATTACAATTGCCAATGCCCTCAATAGGGTAGGCGCACTTATAGTGCTCTATTGATTAGTCACAAACTGCCTTGGGGTGGAGCTGACCCCCTTCTTCGCGATGTGGAAGGATTATGACATAAGCTCCTCTTGCACCTGTCTCCCTACGAACAAGAAACAACAGCACACGATTAAAAATATTGATAGCCTCTCGTGATGAGGCCCTTTAAGGAAATATGTATGTAAATGCCATTAAACTAGTAAAACAAGAAAACATAAAGAAAGACTTTAAACTATTCTAATTTGATCAAGAATTATACTACAACATGAAGGACATGAATAAGCAAATGATGCATGGATCAAATATCAAGTTAGGAGCAATAAAGTGCATAAAAGATCCAATATAATCCTACTTAATACAATGCATGAAATGACTAATTCCTACGGTCAGAGTTTCTCTAAAATGCAATTAAACCTATGAAAAGACTAATATAACTAATCTATGCGGTCAAAAGCAAAGCAAGTAAGGTGATCAGTCACCTATTGCAAACCATAGCTATGGTGGGCGGTCTGCACTATGAACCATGGCTGACAACCATGGTTTGACCTCTGATAGGTTTACCCTCAGAATTAGGGGCAGTGGGCTTGACCTCCTTATCCAAATTGATGTTCAAGGGTCACCTTTGTTGTCCTCTGATAGATTTGGTGGTCAAATCACTGTGAAGGGCCTTCGTTTTCCTGGATTTGTGTTTCTTGAATCTCCTAGGCACCTAGGGCATCCATGGCTAATTGGTCTTTAGGTGAATAGCAAAGGGGCTCTCAAATGCATAGATTTAGTATGCAATTTGATAGGGCTTCGTTGCTCTCTTGATCAATTAACTCTCTCCTTTTCTCCCCATTTGGAGGGGGTATTTATAGCATGCCCCTAGGGCTAGGGGTGGCTTCATGGAGAAGCCAAGACCAAGAAGGGTGGTTAGGATAGTTGGGATGGAAGCCTCTGGAATATTTCATCCTTCAACTACCTCCTTCTAGATCTTTTGGTCATTCCAACCGATTTGGCTCGGATGGAAGGCCTAACTGAACTTTAGTTAAGACCGTAGGTCACAGTTGTGGTCTAGACTATAGACCATAGGTGTCAACCATGGTTTAGACTGGAGACCATAGGTCTGGGCTGTGGTTCAGACTGCTTAGGCCAAAATGCCTAAATTGAGTGGTTAGAACCACTGCTCTATCTTGGAGTCTATCCAAGATCCTCCATATGGTTTTGTAGCATGTCCATATGAGTAGTCACCCTCGACATGACACATTTTAGGTGTCTACAGATGCCCCTTTTGAGATGCGTTGTGAGATCGAACAACGCTGAGCAAAAATATACATCCTAAAATGATGTCGAAGGTTCTATGATGATCATTAGTCTGATCAACATTAGATGCCCTAGGTCCAACAAAAGGATGTGCATCCTAGAATCATTGCTTCCAACTTGGAAAGGCTTACATTTGAAAAGTCTGCACTCACCATCAGACGTTCGGGTAGCTTTGGTGCTACAATAGGAGTTAGGCCTATATAATCGAAGGATGAGAGTTACAAACAAAATTTCATATTTGCTATTTACCCCAAGCAAAGGGGGAAGCTTATGATAGTTGTTAGCAATGATTCGCAAGAACGAACACAATTTTGACAAGATCAAGGGATCTACGATCTCCGGGATCTTCTATTGATTTTGATTATGACATGAAATTATGACTACCCCCTCAAGCGATGAGTCGATGAGGGTAATGACAATGTATGAAGCGACGAAATCGCTTGACCATAATGAATGATCCTGAACAACTTTAGATTCGAGCCTTTTAATGCCTTGGCTAGGCCTGGTTCAGCTTATGATTGCAACTCTTAGTAGTATTTGCACATCTCTATCCCATGGAGCAGTCAAGCTACGATAGCCATCTTAGGGAATCAAAATAATACAAATGCAATTAGACTTGTGTTGAATCATATTGTCGATGATTTGCTGAAAGATGTCATAAAAGAAATGACAAGTTTACCCCAAATGTCCTTATGGTGATTTACTCATCTTGTCGGATTGCATGGATCGCAAGTCATTGCAACCACCAATTTTATAGGATAAATCACTGAATACGAGGCGCATTTGGTTTTTCATTATTTGATTTTTTTTGTTTAATTTTGCATTTATTTGATTGATCCTGGTGCTTTTAACATCACCAAATTTGCAATTTTGATCATTGATTTTGAATTTTTATCCAATGGAAGTCATTAATTTATCTTTTTAGACCTTCCCACGATGGGTTTTGAGTGCATTTATTGCTAGCTATGGACCATGGGTACGGTCTATGATTTACATTTCCAAATTTTGGGAACCGTGGGTCAGACCTATGGGTGGAAAACCCTAGTTCCAGAATCGTAGGTGTCAGTTGCGGTCCGTGGAGACTAGGAGGACCTATAAATTGAATTCCCATTTGAAATTTTCATTATTTTTCTTGCAACTACTAGCAATTTGGGAGCTCTGAGAGAGAGAACATTCCTCGATCTAGAATGCTACCAAACTCTACCATAATTACACTCATCTACCTCGATGGTGGATCTTGATCAGCCATCTACTAGCCGAGGCTAGGGTGCGGGTAAGGTAACTCAAAATTGAGACCACACACTCAATACCAATAAAATGAACTACATTAAGTAATGCAGAAAAATGAACCTCACTAAACTGTTGGTAATGAACCCCACTAGTTTAGGCTAGCTGTAGGATTTAATTTTATGCCTTAGTGGTCTAGGAGGGTACCCAAAATGGGTGTCGCTCCTAAACCATAGCTGGTAGCTATGGTTCCTAGTTGGCAAATTGGGGACCATAGGTTTCAGCTGCGGTTCCCAATTTGCAAATTGGGGACCATAGGTTTTAGCTGCGGTTTGCTATTGCTATTTTTTTTTTAATCTAGGTTGTCTAATTAAAATTTTTAATTTTCTTTAGCTCTGCTTAGCTAGATTTAGCTTACATTATGCTTTTTGTTTTTAAAATTTAACTTCTAGAGCGGGGAGCCTGACCTTATGAAGACTCTCCATGAGGCTTTATCTGATGATGACCGAGCTTGGTTTCGAGCTGTCGGGTTCGGTTACATCATGGATCTACCCACCATTAGGGTAGATCAAGCCTATCTTACTACATTGGCCCAACGTTGGAATGCATGGACCAACACCTTCCACCTTCCTCTCGGTGAGATGACTATCACTCTGGAGGATGTCTACAGGATCTTCAGGATCCCCATCGATGGTGAGGCTATCATCTCCTCTGCCTCCATGACAAAGGATGTTGTCTTTGATGCCATCTTCGATGACTAGAGCATCGATGCATAGGATGATGCTGACCATGGAGGGGTGCACATCGATGACTGGTATCATGATGATGTCTTTTCTATATGAGAGGCCCTCTTCATGCATCTCATTGTGCAGATTGTCCTTCTAGACTCCTCGGGTATGAGGATTCCTTGGAACATGTTAGCCACTACTTGGAGGGTGCTTCAGAGCTCTATAGAGGAGCCACTATGATTAGCTTGGGGGAGCACCCTATTATGCTAGCTCTATAGGGAGCTGTACTAGATCATAGAGCGTAGTCGTAAGGGCATCAATTGTAGTATTTTGTTATAGATCTGGGGGTGGTAGCACATCTAGATTGAGCATCCTATGGAGCTACCACTATGCATCACCACCATAGACATCGACCATCAGTGTTACATCACATGTTGGCCTCGTGCTGAGGAGGGTATCCATAGTAGGGCTCATGCTGGGAACACTAAGCACTATATTATTAGGTTTGCATCACTTGGGTTGGGGGACATTGTCTGGTGCCCCTACATGGATTGCCCTACATGGCTTGAGGTGGACGAGTGGCTACGATGGGCCCATCAAGATAGATGGCTTATCTAGCGTAAGCTAGAGGTCAGAGAGTATCAGTTCTTTTCTCATGTCCTATGATAGTTTGGCATGGTGTAGGACATACCAGAGATGCCACTGAGGTATAGACACCTAGCTCTAGAGAGGGACCTCCCATTGATAGTTCCTCCACCACTAGGAGATGCACCCGATGACTTCCAAGAGTTAAGGGTTGAGATAGTTAGGACCATGCTAGACTATGATGGGTGGTGGTCCTTATTCATATGGCATGGGATAGGGCCTCTAGGTTGAGAGCCAACTCAGGTAGAGGTAGAGGTAGATCCTGATGGGCGTAGGGTGCACCAACGTATAGAGGGTGGTTGGGGCAGAGGCCATCATGAGGATATTCTAGAGATTGACCCTAAGGAGGATACTCTAGAGGAGGGTGAGGTCCCTCTTGATAGTGTAGAGGGATGATTGTTGGCTTAGGTGGTTGACTTGTAGAGTCAGCTCGTGGTTTCACACATAGCAGCTCGAGAGAGACACTACCATCACCACTCTAGAGGTGAAGGTGGTTGATAGGGAGTGATGCCTGACTGAGGCATAGGACCAGGTATAGGAGCTCATGACTCGGGCTACAGATGTAGAGGCCTAGGTGTAGAGACTATAGACTACCTTGGAGTTAGCATAAGCATAGTAGACTATAGTAGAGGTAGAGCGAGATCTTGCTCGAGCATCGAGGGGGGCTATGCCACCTCCTTAGGTGACTATGGGGCCTCCTACAACACCAGTAGTAGGTACAATAGCTGCATAAGATCCGATGATTGAGGTAGAGCGACTACATGGTATGGTCATGAGGACCAATGAGATGCATGTAGCCTGACTTGCTCACGTTGATCAGCTAGTCGGTTATATAGAGATGCATGGGCTATAGGTTCTAGAGGATCCTTTCTCCTCAGAGTCATAGCGTACCAGGTCTAGGACCTCAGGGTAGTCTATAATGAGCTCGAGTCATAGGACTCATAGGATTGAGAGGATGCATAGGTCCTCTAGCACACACACAATGAGATCGTAGGCTAGGACTAGAGATCCAGGGTAGACATCAAGGGCCTCTAGTCAGAGGACTAGCCTATTGTAGTTACCAGTTTCCATGTGTTGGGTGCTTTAGGCTTTGGAGGTAGGCAGGATCCATAGTAGGATCCACCATAGGTGCTAGGTCAGCTAGGAGAGTAGGCTCTAGAGCACAGTGTTGAGGGAGGCGATGAGAGCTCTAGTATAGGGGAGCAACCTAGATCTGAGTTATAGCAGTTGTCGACTACATTTTTGATATATCATTTTGTGTGTAAGGTCGAGGACCTACACAGTTGTAGCCTACGGGCATTTTGTACTCCCTATGTACTCTTTTGGACACATATATATGATATGATCTTTTATGGCTCATTATGTGTACATGTTTATTTATTTGTTTTTGATTTTATGTTTATTTGATGCACATGGATGCAAGGCTTATGTAAATGCTATGTTTATATGATGCGATGTATGGATGACATGCACTAGATAGCTATTTTACTTTATGATGATGATATGCAGTGATCTAGATGATTAGATGTGCGAGATATGATATATGCATATGGATGCGATGTTTATTTTTAAATGCATATTTATTTTTGCTTTGTGGGCATGCATTTATTTTATGCAGTTTATGGTATGCTATGCAATGTATGGTAATGCATTATGTACATAATCATAATCTAATGGAAATGAACCTGTATGCTTTAATCACTTAAAACATAAGGAATGAATGTAAACTATGTATATCAATTTTTAAAATATGACACCACAGAATGTATAACAATCATGCAAAATAATTGATAATTCTCATTACAAGAACTTAATCAATTAATCACCCATATATGAAATGCAGTGAAATGGATTGGTATAATGCTAATGAATGAATATGTCATTTTGTATATTTCTTCTTTGCTGCACTAAATAGTCAATGGTCGTCTAAACATCATTTCTGATATTCATGCGGTATCTATCCTATATGTTTGATTGTGCTTTGTAAAATGCATTCTGATGAATGAATGACTCATATTTCTGAAGTTTAATGATATTTGGTATCTTGTTGCTATTGGAGAACTTTTTGGGGTTTTCCTTGAGACTCAAACACCCTAGTAGACTTCTCCAAAAATCACATACTAACTGTACAAGGCTTATATTGGACAAGGCTTTTGCCATGACAGACCCAACTATTCATTATCCCTGTGTGTGCATGTGAGTATTTTTAGATAGATCATAAGCATACCCCGTATGTCAGTCGGGACTCTTTCAACCCATATGTGAGATAGGGTTCCTCATACGATCGTACCATCCTTGTTTCAGCTTTGATTAGACTTATACAACTAGACAATCCTAGGTACCTAGAGCTAGCTCATCTTGCAAATTGATCAGGGCTACCCCTCCAAATGCAGGCGGGACTCTTTCAACCCATTGCTACGTTTGGGGATCACCCAATAGAACTACCCCTCCGATTGCAGGTGGGACTCTTCCAACCCATTGCTGCGATCGGGGATCACTCTATGGCTTTCAAAAGGTGGACAATCCAGGGATTCAAGTTCTCACCCTTCTTACTTGCTCATATGTAGTGATAAAAATCATTGTTAGTCCACGTGTTACCATTTTCTTTGAGCAAGGGATTTTTATAGTGCTTTTGATTCACTATGTCACTTTACATTTTGAACTTGAAATTTGTACTTTTGCACTTTGTAACTTGGGATTTAAACTTTGTGACTTTGGGATTTATAGGGGAAATTCTTGTCCTTTTGCCAAAGTACACCTTTCTAGACCGACTATTTGCAAGATAAGCAGGTCGTGAAACCCATCTCTCTAGATACCTAAGACTGCTTTCGCAGCTTTCATCCTCTCTTGTCTTAGCAGGATTTTATATTGTTTTGCTTAGTGATGGGATTCTGATATGTTGAAGCACTATCCCAACTAATGACCTTGTCTATAACAACAAAGCAAGCTTTCTACAATATCTGAAGAACCCACTAGGTATGGTTGAGTGATTGGAAAACTTAATATACATACATATTTCTCCGCAACAAGTATCGTGTATGAATGCAATGAATTATGATAAATGCAAGGGTGCATGATTGAAACACAAACGTGTGATCATTTGTAAGATTTTGATATACACATTACACTCTACTGTGGAATGCAATGGATGACAAATGCCTAAATGCAATATGATGATGTGAATGCATATATGAAAATGCAAACTGCAAAAGCAAATGTTTTTGGATTTTATGCTTTACCAATTTTTTTTGGAATTTTATATATTTTCAAATTTTTATACATTTTTGAGCTTTCATATTTGACCAAATGATGAGTACATGTCCTTGGAGCTTTTAAGGATGACCAAATGGTGAGGAACTACCTTTGGAGCTTTTACTTGACCAAGCTACTCAATAGAGAGCTTGGGGCATTTTGGGATGACCGAGCGGTTGAGACAAAACCCTCGGAGCTTTTGGGTTGACCAAAGGGCTTACAGATGCCTTTGGTGCCTTTACTTGACCAAGCTTCTCAATTCAAGAACTTGAAGCCTTTTGAGATGACCGAGTGGTTGTGGACAAACCCTCGGAAGCTTTTGGGTTGACCAAAGGGCTTACAGATGCCTTTGGTGCCTTTACTACACTCTCAAGCATAGAACACCTTAATATGGATGATATTGAGAGGCTCAAGCTCTTCCACACCCTCTAGCGATGTTAGGCGATAGGTACCTAGACCAATATTTTTAGATATGATGTAAGGCCCTAGCCAATTAGCCATGAATTTGTCTCGCATATCAGGTGGCAAATTCGAGTTCTGTTGGTTCTCTTTCAGCACAAGATCCCCAACTTCAAAGTCTCTCTGGTGGACTTTGACATTGTAAGCTCATTTTAATCACTCTTGATAAATGTGGAGATGCTCGAGGGCATTCATGTGACGTTCATCGAGCAACATCAATTGATCGAGGTGAGCTTGCCATGCGGTGTCATCATCGATGAACTCTTTCAATGCGATGCGCAACATTGGAATTTCCAACTCTAAGGGCATAATGGCCTCAGTGCCATATACTAGTGAAAATGGTGTTGCCCCAATGGGCATCCGAATGCTAGTCCTGTAAGCCCATAATGCAAGGGGCAACTGTATATGCCAATCCTTGTGGTGTTCTTGCACTATCTTTTTCAAGATGGCTACCATAGTCTTGTTTGAGGCCTCAGCTTGCCCGTTTGCTTGCGGATAGTATGGAGTTGCAAAACTATGTTTAATGTGGTATTTAGACGTTAAAGCCCACACAATTTTGTTCTTAAAAGAAGTTCCATTATCCAAAATTATTTTGGATGGTATCCCAAAATGACATATGATATGCTCGAGAATAAATTCTGTGATGCGAGCTCTAGTGGTCATTGTAAGGGGAATGGCTTCCACCCACTTTGTAAAATACTCAGTAGCCATGATAATGAATGTATGTCGGCTTGACGATGGAGGAGAAATCTTGCCAATAAGATCTAGTCCCCATTGAGCAAATGGCCAAGCCGCTTGAATGGGCTGTAAGGCCTATGATGGCAAGTGCGTAAGATTAGCATGATGCTGACATTTAATGCATTTCTTGACATACACATTGCAATCCTTCTCCATAGTGGGCCAATAATAACCCATGTGAAGGATGCATTTGATGATAGCCATGCCACTAAAATGGCCATCGCACGTACCATCGTGAGCTTCTAAAATTGCCCAAGATGACTCTTGGGGCTCAAGACATCGAAGGAGAACTCCTTCGTAGCTACGTCGGTACAAAATATCTCCTATCAAGACATACTTAGTCACTTTCTATTTGAATGTGCATCTTGCGGCATGTGATAATCCCTCTGGGATCATACCAAGTTTTAAGAAGTCTTGGATTTGCAACATCCAGCTTTGACAAGCCTCAGCTTTGACTGCTAAGATGACTTGCTCCCCCTACGTATTTAACTTTGTAAATGTAGATTAGGAAACAACCTTATGGTGAATGGTAGTACCACTCCCCGTAGGACTCTGAGAAGTCAATGACTCCTAGGGTGCCTACTTAAGAAAGTCTTTCGCTCTATGGAACCAATCAGTTGTTGGTTCCATGACAATCATGTTGATTGACTCTTTGTTATCAAAGGTTGCACGCTTCACTTTGGGTGCGAGAGCATTCTAACATGGATGGTAGTAAAATCGGTGGATGGATTCTGAGGGATCAAGGACCCCAAAGATGCCATGGTGTCTACGAACCTATTTGATGAACGAGGGATTGCCTCGATGTCATACCATTCAAATTTAGCTAGATAAGTGGCAACAAGATCTTTGTAGGCTTTCAGTACGGGACATCGACACTGAAAGAGCCCCTTAACTTGGTTAACTATGAGCAGAGAATCACCAAAAATGTTCAATATTTTAATACCCATGGCGATGGCTACGTGGAGGCCCAAAAGTAGGGCTTCGTACTCAACATTATTGTTGGTGCATGAAAAGTCTAACTTGAATGACAAGGGCATTGGAGCTCCTTGTGGCATGAAAAACACTATTCTTGCACCACCCCTTGCTCACACTTTGAACCATCGAAGAACAATGTCATATCAACATTATTCTCTGGTTCTTCGGGTTTGGGAGCTTCAGATATTATGAAGACCGCATCATCTGGAAGCTCAATGGTTAGAGGCCTACTGTTGGATAGTGGTGCCTCAGCCAGTTGATCAGCTATGACTTGTCCCTTGATGGAATTTTGGTTGATGAATTGTAAATCAAATTCTATCAATAGCATGATCCACTTTGCAGTACGTGTGTTATGATATGTCTTGCTCATCATATACTGCAAAGGATTCTATTTTGATATAACATATGTTGTATGACTTAGCATGTAATGCCATAATTTCTTGGTAGCGAACACCACTGCTAAACAAAGCTTCTCAACATATGCATATCCTGACTCATAACTCACCAAGGTGCGACTGATGTAATATACGGCTTGCTCTTTGCCTTGCACGTTCTTTTGGGCTAACATGGTCCCTAATGCAAAGTTGGTTGCCGATATATATAGCAAAAAGGCACATCTGGCCTTGGTGGAGCTAGTACTGGCGATGTTGCTAGGTATTGCTTAATCTCAGCAAAGGCTGCTTGGCAGTCCTCGTCCCAATCAAATGGGACCCCCTTGTGTAGCAGTCGATTCATGGGTCGACATTTATCTGATAATTGAGCGATGAATCACTTTATGGATGCTACTTTGCCCTGAAGGCTTCTTAGTTCTTTGATATTAGTGGGAGGATGCATCTCTAGAATAGCCTTGACCTTTGTTGGGTCTACTTCGATGCCTCATTTAGAAATGATGAATCCCAAGAGTTTACCTAAAGTTATGCCAAATACGCACTTCTTAGGATTCAACCTGACATTATGCTCTATCAGGCGATCGAAGACCTTCCTTAAGACCTCTGCATGCTCTGCTCATAGCAATGACTTAGCTAGTAAGTCATCGATATAATATTCTAAGATTTTATGCATGTAGTCATGAAAGATATATGTCATTGCCCTTGATATGTGGCACCAACATTTTTAAGACCGAATGGCATAACTTTGTAGCAAAATGTCCCCCATGGCATTATAAACATGGTTTTATGTTGATCTTCGGGTTTAATCCGAATCTGATTGTATCCAGAAAAACCATCCATAAGGGAGAGCATTTCGTGACCTATAGTAGCATCTACCAGAGCATCGATATTTGGCAATGGAAATGAATCTTTGGGTGTTGCCTTATTGAGATCTCTAAAATCTGTACAAATATGGACCCTTCCATCTGGCTTTCCTATGGGCACCATATTGGACACCCATTCTGGATAGTCGATGGAGATGACAAACTCTACGTCCAACAACTTTTGCAACTCGTCTTTCACCATTAAGGCTACTTTTGGATGCATTTTTCTAAGTTTTTGCTTGATTGGCTTCTTCGACAGATCTAGCGAAAGGTTATGAGTAACCAATTTTGGATCTAGACCCGACATGTCTTTGTAAGTCCAAGCAAAGAGATCAGGTCTCTCTTTCAGTAGAGGGATGATGCTATCATGCTCATCCAGAGTGAGACTCTCTCCAAATCTAACCTTCTTTGGATTGGTGGGATCTTTACTGATATCCACATCGAAGGTTTTCTCTACTGACATATGTGATCCCTCCTCAAGCTGGTGAGGCGTAGGAATCAGATGGATGTCATCATCGGGTTCACATGTTCCTCATGGGAAGCACCCTCAGCATGATAAACATCATAAGCATAGCCTAGTGCAAAATGAAATGGTTGTAACATTTCTTCATTAGGGAAGAAATCTTTAAGCTGGACCGATGAGTCAGCATGATCCCAATCGATAGCATCCATGTTCAGATGCAGCAGTTTGGATGGATCTTCTGGATTGTGGAGTGGAGTGGTCAAATCAATGGAGACCATATTGATGGAATGGAATTGATCTCTAGAACCACATGGACAAAACTCTATATCTAAAGCGTAGCTTCTGTACCCAAGATCTGGCTCGGATGGTATGGGCACAAATGGATCCTCTCTATGGGATGCCCATATAATTGGATCCTCTTGGTGCACTAGCTACAAAATGGGATCTCTCGGCTCAAGGAGCTCCACGTACGTAGGTGGATGGGGAAAGAGTTCTTGATACCTCTCTTCGAGCTCTCTTCTTTCCCTTAGGCTATGATGGAGATTGATCTCTCGATGCAAACCTATAGCTGTAATAGGTGGGGGACCTCGAGGTGGAGGCCTATTACGTAGGTGATGAGGTCCCAAATAGGCCATCTCCAATGAATCCTCATCATCACTATACAAATACAATCCATCACTTCCCCCCTCTTCTAAGGGGTGATCTGCCAGATGTGGCCCCATGTATCTGATTCTACGGTCACTATCATCACTATCCGGATAAATCTGATAGAATGATCGTATATATGATACTACCATGTAAACTGGTGCTGCTTCTTCCTTAGAGCGCTCAGTGTTGGGAGGGACTTCCTCCATAACATGCTCTGATTCCCTAGGCAATAGATATTATGGATACACGAGCCTGGAATCGGTCCTCTCATCTACATCACTATGGTCACTACCATGGATGGACCACTCTATTGTGTCTATGAATAGTGGGAGATTAGCTGGGTGAGGCCTTAAATAGGCCTCCTCTATTTCATCTTTATAATCACTATCGACTATGAAGCGCTCATTCATCTCTTCCACTTGTTCCATAGGTAGCAGATGGCGTATAAACATCAGACCTAGAAAGGTCGGCTCGATTTCCTCTTCAGATTGATCATCATTTGAGGACTCATCATCTGCATCATAACTAGGTCCACTCATTTTGGAGGTGGACTCCTCTCCATCATCATCACAAAGATCTCCTAACTCGAGATCACCTATAGTAGTGGGGTTATGCCCCTGCATACCAGTGTCATCGGTAGCACTATGGATTTGGTTACCTAGGTTGCCTCTGGGGTTGTCCTCTAAGGGCCCATCATGATATGAATTGGGTGGCCCTATGGTAACAAATGATACCATCTGGTGAGTCCTCCAATAGTTAGAAGGATTAGGGTGATATGGATTAAAATCCACATCATCCCCTAGACTCAGGTACATGCGATCTAAGGATGCGATAAGCAAATCATCATGATCCTGTACCTATAACCCTAACCCGAACCTATCAGTAGCTAACTGATAATGAGGTTCGAGCGGAGTCCTACGTCCTTGTTCAAAAATACCAAGGTCATGTCCATGCCAATGATACGACTCAAAAATGTGCATGGCGTATTTTGGGTTGGATAGATAGCACACATTCATAGTGAATGGCTCATCATCATCCTCATCTATGGACATTCTGGTGGGCGCTTGATCTAGCCCTACGTAGATAAAGTTTGTTTGGTTGGGTGGCTCACCCAATGACACTATAGATCCAATCAAAAATTGATGGGCGTGCGGTCGGCCCATCTCTTGTGCAGTCTTTAGGATAGGTCTGAAAGTAACATTTTGCACAAGATACTCACCCAACCCTATGCTAGCTAGATGAATGGTCACCTATGGTGTAGATGACCCTGTTGAAGATGCAGGTGAAGTAGGCTGAGGTGCCTCCTCGGCTTTGTCTTGAGGTTCTTCCACATCCATGGGAGTGGGAGTCTCATTGGTGACTGGTCCGGGCATATGATCTTCTACTTTCTCACCCAATTTTACCTTTAGCTTTTCGTCTTGTCGATGCATTGTCGATGCAGTCGGTTTTAGAGAAGTTGTAGTCGTATGCTCAGATCTATGTGACACAGATGTCGATGGTTGAGCATGGGCTATGGTTTACCTCTTGGAATCTTAACTGGTGAAGCAGGCTGGATATCCAAGTGCATCGATGGGAGTACAAAACCCCCATGCAAATCTGCTAGGTTCACGAACTTGAATGGTTCTTCATCCGAGGACACTACATGAACCTGTCCCTCATGAATGTACTTCATGCATTGATGCAAGATAGAGGGGATGCAATGCATTTCATGAATCCAAGGCCTTCCGAGTAGAATGTTGTACTGCATGGCACCCTCTATCATGTGACACATCATAGAGATGGTCTTGAGTCCCACCTGAATAGGTAGAACAATTGTACCAACCATCGAGCATAGTGCATCGTTAAATGCTCTCAACGTAAAGGTGGTAGGCACAATGTGTGATTTGGGTAACTTGAGATGGCTCAATGCCTTGGTCGTAATTATATTGATCGAGGACCCAGTGTCGATCAAGACCCTTTTGAAAGGCATGTGGTTAACACATGCGATAATATGCAGCGATGGGTCAGCCGTAATAGTAGGAACCATCTTCACTTCATGATCATAAAATTGTATCGTGGGTTCCTGACACTATTGTACATGTCCCACAAAATTTGTAAATGCATGCGCATCTTGGGACTGTACCTCAATGGACCTCAGAATGTCCATAAGAGTCTCCTTGTGTCTAGGGGACTACTGAATAAGCTCATATATTGACAACTTCATAGGAGTTGTCTACAGGTTCTGAACTAACCTGCTCCTTATGGTCACCACCGGTCTAGTTGGTGGGCCTAGAATGTTCTGAGCTGGTCATTGATCCGACGTAGCTTGTATTCTAATGGGAGCATGAGGTTGATTCAGTTGATCGTACCTCCCATGTCTAGTAACAACATTGACCATGCCTACGAACCCCTGGGTAGGTGGTTCGATTCTCACTTGATTGACCTGGTCGACGTTGTTACGAGGCACCTCATGATTAGGTAGTGGATTCTTGAAAATCCCCATGTTTCTATTGTTGGGCGCCTATGGATTTCCTGGTACTACAAGCTCTCCTTTTTCTATCATGTTCTGCACAATGTGTTTGAAGGACCAACATGTCTCGATGTCATGGCCTTTCACTCTATGGAATATGTAGAATAGATCATCTTGATGCCACTTCGACTTTGGCACATTCGGATCTATTAATTTGACCTCGAGCAATCGTATGGCCTTGGCCTCACATAGTTGATGGAAAATCAAAGTCATCGATTTCGTCAGAGGTGTGAACTGGCGAGGTGGGTGCTCTTCTCTATTTTTGCCCTTATAGTTGTTTTTGCGTGTCTCATAACGTGTAGGAGGAGGTTGGGCCTGATAATTAGGCTTTTGTTGTCCCTTGTCCTCTCCTCCAAGATTTAGTACTACTTGATTCACGTGGGCCTGCTTGCCCTGTTGCTTCGTAGTACTCTTTTTAAACCCTTCTTTCCTGGTCTTGAGCTTCAAGTTGCCTTCTTGCAACTTGATGTCCTCGATCACCTTGGCTTGCACCATAACTTCCTCGAATGTAGCATACTACTGTAGCTACAATAGTAGCGAGATGTGCTTGGCACAACTCTTTGTAAACATTTGGGTCAGTTCTACTATAGGAATAGGGAATGGTAGCTTTACCATTATTCTATGCCATCTCTTTTTGTATTGCTCGATGGGCTCATCATCGCGCTGAGCTAGCATAGCCAAATTAGAAAGGTTGGCCTATTTCTTGATGCCAAATGAATAGCGTTCAAGAAATGCATCAGCTAACTACTCAAAACTAGTAATACTATGTTTCTTCAGCTGGTTGAACCACTCTCGAGCTAGGTTAGAGAGTGTCATAATGAAGGTGCGCAACAACAAGGCATCATGACTCTTTATCTAGAAACAAGCATCCAAAAAACTCGTAACATGCTCTTGGGCATCCTCATCACCCTTGAATTTTTCTAACCTGGGCATATCAAAATGCTCAGGATATGGAGGCGTAGGCACCGAGGGGTCTAGAGGTTCATTGTGTATCTTCCTTAGTGTCGACTTTTGCATAGCCATGCCTTGCCTCTCTATTGCTTTGACCTTATCGACCAAAACCTTGTACGCCTTAGAAGATAAAAAGTCCTCCTCCCTAAGCTGACGTGGAGGTGGTTTAGGAGGTAATGTCTTCTTTGAGGGAGGTGGAGGACATGGCTCTTCCTCCTCCTCAACTCGGTAACTCTCAGGATACTCCTGATCGTATCCATCTACATCTACATGTTCATGCTGCCTCTGTCTAAGATCATTGAGTGACGGTAGTCGCTCCCTCTATTGGGCACTGACATGAGTACGAGCATCTCTGTGCTCCTCATGCATATCGGCTAGGGACATAACCCTCCTATGCACATGCTCTCTATGCTCCTCGGGAGGGTATAGGCCAGCCCTGGCTAGCCGATCCTCTTACTCTATGCGCTCCTTCTGAGCTAGAATACGCTCCTCATGCATGCACTGCTCATATAATCTCTATCGTAGGAGCCTTTGTGCTTGAATATTTTCATCTTCAATATGTTGCCTCTCTAGGCGAGCATCCTCCAATTGATCTTGGAGGAGTTGACATCTTTGCTCAGACACTAGTCTATGTGATCTATCGATCTGGTCGACCATGGGAGGCCTCTGGTGTGTATGCTCTATGCGAGCTACCTTATGGGTTCTGTACCCATCGAACAAATGTGTTGATGGTGGACGTGTGACATGAGGGCGCTTAGAAGCCTCTCCATGCTCTCTAGTGATCTTGATACAACTATCGCTATGCTCACTCGGAGCATGAGTGGGCGGAGCTGTAGGCTTGTAGCCTAGCTGCTCAAGAACACTACCTAGACCATCTAACTATCTAGACCTCCACCGCTCATGCGGTGGTGTTCCATTAGCTCCCACCTTTGATATATCAATGGTGATCTTGCATGGTGGGCCACGCATGAGAGTATGGGTGGACCTATGCTCGAAAGTGAGCCTATCCTCTTGCCCCTGAATGGGTGGATCTCTGGTCCATCTATACTCTGACTATGGAGGGTTAGAACCTCTTGTGGACCTAGTACGTATGGGAACCAACTTGGTCCCCTACACAACATATTCCTCGATCGATCCCATGGATGCATGTGTAGTGCGGTCTCGATAATGGCTTTGGAGTAGAGCATCCTCATGCTGAGAAGCTCCATGCTCAGTCCTATGCCTAGAGGAGTGTAATGAAGCTCCTCTATCAGGGGTCCACTCAATGGGATCTCCCCGTGTCGAGTTGTCACCTCTAATGCTCGTCGAACGTCGTTCGGTTCGCTCATGTGTATGAGGACTCGACACATGCTGCTGTGAACCAGTTGGGGGTTGATCATGGGCATCGGTCCTAGACCTTTGTCGATCACCCCGTGTGTTCACCATTTGTGTACCTAACGTCTAGATGTGTTTTATTATGCAAACAAGGTATACAAATGATGATTATCTCCTTTTAAATTTTTATTGTGAGCCCTAAACTGTTTGATGTTGTTTTCAGATGTGTTGTATCAGTGTTAGAAACTCTCGCATGTTTTGAAAGATTGTTGGATTTTATACTCAGTTAAATTGGATTTCACCTGTATACCCATAGCTCGACAACTTGGCGATGAAACCCAAGTCACGTAAACCAACCTATAATGTGTGGAAGTGAAGCCCACACATGGTCAGGGGGCACAGGTCCTCCCAGTTCCTCACCCATTTTCCCCCAATCAGCGTCATACCCTCCGAAGAGGAGTATATGCAAATTTTTTAGGGTACAAAAGGATCTTGGACCCGGTATGGTCTAGTAACACAAGGTACATGGGATTTGGGCCAACGGATGGAAATTACGCCCACCATCATTGAACCCTACTAGTGGTTGGAGATGAAGCCCAACTCACTAGCGTTTAAGTGCCAGGTGGTGTGTGTGGTTCCTTTTACTTTGCAAAAATGACAAATGCATAGAAGAGCATAATGATCATTCCTACATGATATGCATGAAAATAAAGGAACATTTCAAATTTAGAAATAATGCATGCTAATGTCCTATATGATATTTTGATGATGCAATTACAATGACATGGCCACTAATTGGGCCTCAAGCATGCAAACGACATACAATATCTATCAAGGTCATTGTATTTAGGGGTGGACTGCACTCAGAGGTCCGTTGTTCCCAACAATGCCTTTCTAATGAAAGGAAAATGGAAACAAACTAAGACTTGTTCATTGATTTTTTTATTTAAGTTCCTAGTTTGCAATAGTTCAATGCTTTCTGGAAAAATACAGAGCAGAAAATTCAAAATAGATAGTGAAATTGGGGCCTACCTTAGCTCCTGCTCTGCTGCCCACTGAGTTTCCTGTTGTCTACCTTTTCCTCTGTTAACTACAGGTCCAATCTATGGGCTGTAGTAGTGACCGCAGGTTACAACCGTGGGCCAAAAAATAATCGTAGCTGAAAGCTACGGTTAGCACCTGAGATAAGAAAAAGCCAAGAAAAGTCAAAACTCAGGGCTAAAATTGTGGAGTTCCATCATGATCACCATCTGACCTAATCATGGAGCATGCACCTAGCTACTGTATTGATCTATACCATCATGAAAGCATAAATATTCACACAAGTACATAAATTGAACAAAAACAACGTAAGTAAGGTTTCTTGTATTAATATTTGAATGAGCTTTGATTACAAAAATGCCCTCTTAGGGTCACTTGAAAGATGATACTGATATTACAATTGCCAATGCCCTCAATAGGGTAGGCACACTTATAGTGCTCTATTGATTAGTCACAAACTGCCTTGGGGTGGAGCTGACCCCCTTCTTCGTGATGTGGAAGGATTATGACATAAGCTCCTCTTGCACCTGTCTCCCTGCGAACAAGAAACAACAACACATGATTAAAAATATTGATAGCCTCTCGTGATGAGGCCCTTTAAGGAAATATGTATGTAAATGCCATTAAACTAGTAAAACAAGAAAACATAAAGAAAGACTTTAAACTATTCTAATTTGATCAAGAATTATACTACAACATGAAGGACATGAATAAGCAAATGATGCATGGATCAAATATCAAGTTAGGAGCAATAAAGTGCATAAAATATCCAATATAATCCTACTTAATACAATGCATGAAATGACTAATTCCTACGGTCAGAGTTTCTCTAAAATGCAATTAAACCTATGAAAAGACTAATATAACTAATCTATGCGGTCAAAAGCAAAGCAAGTAAGGTGATCAGTCACCTATTGCAAACCATAGCTATGGTGGGCGGTCTGCAC
This sequence comes from Wollemia nobilis, assembly GCA_028583015.1. Lineage (NCBI taxonomy): Eukaryota > Viridiplantae > Streptophyta > Pinopsida > Araucariales > Araucariaceae > Wollemia > Wollemia nobilis. The sequence goes on along the minus strand of JAQPPZ010017254.1, from coordinate 3,869,247 downwards.
TGTGAACCATGGCTGACAACCATGGTTTGACCTCTGATAGGTTTACCCTCAGAATTAGGGGCAGTGGGCTTGACCTCCTTATCCAAATTGATGTTCAAGGGTCGCCTTTGTTGTCCTCTGATAGATTTGGTGGTCAAATCACTGTGAAGGGCCTTCGTTTGCCCGGATTTGTGTTTCTTGAATCTCCTAGGCACCTAGGGCATCCATGGCTAATTGGTCTTTAGGTGAATAGCAAAGGGGCTCTCAAATGCACAGATTCAGTATGCAATTTGATAGGGCTTCGCTGCTCTCTTGATCAATTAACTCTCCCTTTTCTCCCCATTTGGAGGGGGTATTTATAGCATGCCCCTAGGGCTAGGGGTGGCTTCATGGAGAAGCCAAGACCAAGAAGGGTGGTTAGGACAGTTGGGATGGAAGCCTCTGGAATCTTCCATCCTTCAACTGCCTCCTTCTAGATCTTTTGGCCGTTCCAACCGATTTGGCTCGGATGGAAGGCCTAACTGAACTTCAGTTAAGACCGCAGGTCACAGTTGTGGTCCAGACTGTAGACCATAGGTGTCAACCATGGTTTAGACTGGAGACCGTAGGTCTGGGCTGCGGTTCAGACTGCTTAGGCCAAAATGCCTAAATTGAGTGGTTAGAACCACTGCTCTATCTTGGAGTCTGTCCAAGATCCTCCATATGGTTTTGTAGCATGTCCATATGAGTAGTCACCCTCGACATGACATGTTTTAGGTGTCTACAATTACATGCTATTGGAGGATATCCTCTACCACTGTAGTCATGATGGCATCCTTCTACGTTGTCTCAAACCACAAGAATCTCAATGAGTGGTTCAAGAAATCCATGATGAAACTTACAATGGCCACTTCAGTGGCATAGCCATTACTAAGTGTATTTTATGCATGGGCTACTATTGGAACAAAATGGAATATTATTGTTGTGAGTGTGTTAGATTATGCATCAAGTGTTAGTAATATGCCAACCTCACACACTTACCTTTGCAAGCACTATAGCCCATCCAATCCATGTGGCCCTTCTCGTAATGGGACCTAGATCTTATTGGTAAAATCTCACTCACTTTATCTAGAAGCCATAATTTTATCATCACTACTACTGAGTATTTCACAAAATGAGTCAAGGTCATCCCACTCATCTAGACAATAAGAGCCAAAATCATGACATTCATCACTGATTGCATCATTTTTCACTTTGAAATTCCCTCACAAATCATCTTTGATAATGATACACTATTTAAAAACAAAACTATCTGTGCATTATGTGCCAAGTTAAACATTCATCATAGCTTATCTATCCCATACTACCCTGAGGTTAACAGCCAATCAAAAGCTCCTAACAAAACCATATGCACTATCCTTCATAAAATGATGGCAAAGTCTCATCACGATTGGCATAATCATATGCCATTGTCCTTATGGACCTATTGAACGAGCATTTTTAATCCCATTGGGGAAACACCCGTCTATCTTATCTATGGTACTAAATCCATTATGCCCCTGGAGCTAGAGATACCCTTCTTGCACAATTCCATGCAATATTTCATAGATGATGATATTTCTCGTCAAGTCAGACTCGACTAACTGACTCTCCTAGATGAGCACTGTATCCATGCTATAGAACACACTCGTGTCTACCAAGACTATATTTGTTGTACCTACAATAGCAATGTACACCAACATGAATTTTCAATTGGCAACTTAGTTCTTAAAGAGAACCAATAGATCACTAGCCAACCTCACCAACTACAAAGCAAATTCATGCTCAATTGGTTAGGTCCTCACATTATCATACAAAATTTTAGTTCTAAAGTCTATCAATTGGCTAATATCGAAGGACTCGTAGAACCCAAACCAATCAACATCATTCATCTATGCACATTCAATGCCTAGTTATCTTAGGTATAAATCACCAGTCATTGTACATATTATCATCATCATGTTGTATATATCACCTCACTAATACACTCACGATCCACATTGCACCAAACATACACTTTGCACTTTCTATTATACAACAAAAACACCTTTACTTTATATGTCATTTTTATGTTGTTTATCTCTTTTGTTATACAGGTTTACTATCACTAGCTACAACACCTTCACTGGAACACCTCACACTAGATCTACATCATAGGCATACCTTCTATCCATCATGCAAGACTTTTTTATTCTCCTTCTTGCACCAATCACCTCGACCAAACATACAAAACCATTTGATTCTGTTCATATTCACCATTCATATTTCTCTTCCCATTCAAACCATGATACTCCACTCCAACCTCACTCACCTAATTATAGAGATTCATCTATTTATCCTTACTTTGATGATAGTCAAGACACTCTCTCCTACTTTGTGAATATTGGGGAATGTTCCCACTCCCCATACCCTCATGCAAGGGGCGCATATCCTCCCACCTTAGCCAATGAAAGAGACCCCTACTTACCAGCTTCTTTATCTTGATGCCCTTATATTGTCTCCTTTCCCCAAAAAAAGGATAATTTACCTGCTCACTCATACTCCTTAGGGTTATCTCAACCCCTACCTAATGGGATGTCACCTTAAAATTAGTCCCTTCATCAACATCTTTCCTATTCCATCCCTTCGTGTACATACCCATCTTGGCCACTTTGCTCCTTGCAGTCATCACAAGCCCCACCTATTATTTGGACACCTCCAATCCACTTTCATGGTACTTATATTTTGCCTCTACTACCACCTCACCAATATCCATCTGTACCCATATCCTAATGCCCCCATTCCACTGGGCTCCCGTTCTCCTCCTGCCTCAACACCATCCTCTCCACCCATCAATCTCAAACATATTCTCACTTGACTCAACAACCTGGAGCTACATGTAAGCAATTATCGATGTTATTAACCCATGCACCATTCTATTATGGCTAATACCTCCTTATCCTATTCCATGCATGTCCTGCATCCCTGCATGCAACCTCCACAAAAACCGAGGTCAATACCCATGCCTATCACATCTCCCTTGCACCCATCACTTCTTGTGCATTTTTTTACCCCATGCCTATCCTATCGAAGCCTCTATCCCACACCTTTGACCAATTGCTTCATACAATACTCCTTGTTTTACCATAAATCCAACCTATCAATCCACATCATCCAAAATTGAGGAGATACAATGAACACCAATTTTGTGTCTACCATCACCAATCAAGGCATGATATCAACAAGTTCTACCTTTTCAAACACATCATACATGACATGGTGTATGGAAGATATCCTCCACCATTCAAGCATACCACCTCTCCCACTGGAGTTCTAAGCACCCCACTTCATCATGTGCTCTGCTCCACTCCATAACGGGCATCGTTCACATCCACACCCCACTATTTCCAATATCTACCCAACTACATCACATATCAAGATCCTAGTCATGTTGCCACTATGCCTGGTCATTCATAAATCGAGCTTCACCACTGTTAGTTTTTATATAACAATCACGATATGTAGAATAATATAAAATAAATAAAATCTACTATATGACTAAGATATGCAATAAATAGAAATGATATAAATGAATACAATGTAGATATGGAGGAAATGAACACTCCATTAATAAAGCTACTGAACTACATTACATCCATCACCATTGGATGGTGATCTACATAGAACTATACTATCCTCTAAGTTACTATGTCCTTGAATATGTATCTATATTACAATGAGGCCTTTCTTATATAGGAAAAATAGGTTCCTTGACCAACACTCTACCTAGCTATGCAAGGGACAACTTGCACATTGACACTTATGCATTTATTACATTGCATGAAGTAACTAGATAAATTCCCCCTAAAGTAATCTAATGTCCTAAGTATGTACCTTGGAAGATACATTTACATGACCCAAATGATGTAATATACTTTATTTCTAAAACCTTTCTATATTCATTATTTTGGTATTGAAGACTTTAGTATTCAATATGGATCTTCTTCTTCATCTTGAACTTTGTACTCTTCTTTTGCATTCTTTGTATTTAGGTTCAACAGGTAATTTGTGTCTTCATATGATGCAAAGTAAGTTGTAGCTGAAGCTAAATATTCTATTGGAAATATGAGCAGGTTTTGTTGTCATTGATGTCAAGAAGTCAGCACCAGTGAACGTCAGTTTTAGTGAGCAACATCAGTTTCAGGTTCAGTAATCAAGTGCAAAAGAAAGTTTCCTCCCAGGTGGTCAGATGAGGTTTAAAGGGCAAAAGGAAGGCCCAAGAAAAATAATATTATAATAATTTATTATAATATTAAAGGTGCAAGACCCAGAGATTTAATTAATTATAATATTTTTATTATAATTTAATTTATAAATTAATTTAATTAACTTTTAAAGTTATTAAGTTAATTGTAAATTAATTATAATTTAATTATAAGTTAATTTATAAATTAATTAAGCTAACCCTAAGGTTAGGGCCACAAGGGAAATTGTTATTATTTGGAGCACCGACGTCATTGATTTTCCCCATCCGCCGACGTGGGAGAGAGGGAGGCATATGGTATAAATACCATAGCCTTTGCCTCATAACAAAGCAAGTCTTGGACATTAATTTGCATGCGAACTCTCTACGAAAGCAAAATAATTTATGAGCATAAGCTAAGGTTGGTTGCCCCAAAAATTGTGGAAGTCCAAGCGTGAAAGGCAAAAAGACAACCTCTTCAGCGTTGGCCCAACGACGAATCCGAGGCATGCACGTGTTTCAAAGGTTTGCGTTCGATCTTCATCGATGACGGTGGAGAAGAGCCTTTTGGATCTTGGTGCACGAAGGAGAGTCAAAGTGCAGTTGGCGCATTTGACTCCCACGTGAGCTTGTAGCTCACGCGGCTAGGGAGCCATGACTAAGGCACTTGGAGTGGTGAGGTTAGGTGTTCGAAACCCACCAAAAGTATTTTTTTGGGCTAAATAAGGTATGCATCGATTTTGATTCTCTTGCTAAGGTTGTAATTTTGGAGGTTGCTTTGTTGTGAAAAATAAAGGTTGATTAAAGTTTTTGAGGGAGATATAAGGGTATTAAAAAATTAAATATTTGATTTTAATTTTTGGTGATTAGAGTTTATGAAGTTGGAGATTATAAGGTGTATAAGGACTTTTCTATACTTGTTGTTAAGTGTAGTGTTATGGTGAAATTATTAAATTGAATATTGTGAGTTTGGAGATTATAAGGTGTACAAAAGGATTTGTTATTTTGTATGAAAAATAATCTTTGAGAAAATTATTTTGTGGAGATCTTGAGAGAGGTTGTGGTAACCTAACCCTAGTGTTGGTAAAGAAAATTTTGATTGTGGTTAAGACAGGTTTTGAAGACATATCTCCATCAAAATAAAAGGTATGGGTAAATCTTCCTTGTGAGAAAAATATTGTTGGATTGGATGTTGTGAATGCTAAGTTGGAGTGAAAAGGATTGTTTGGTAAGCATTGTTGAGTTTGATTGTTAAAGGTTTTTTTGAGTAAGATTTGATGATAAAAACCTTGTTTGATAAGCATTGTTGGAAATATTGAGTAAGCTTTCATATGCTTGAACTAGGGTTTGTGAAAGAACATGAGTATCATTGTTATGTGAAGTTGTGAACTATCTTGAACTAAGGTTTGTGCAAGATCATGAGTATCATTGTTATGTGAGATTGTTTGATAAGCATTGTTGGAAATAATTGAGTGAGTGATTCATATGCTTGGACTAGGGTTTGTAAGCAAGAAAGTATTTCATTGAGTGATTGATTGAGTGGAGTTGATTGAGCCTAGTCAAGTGGAAGTGTTGAAGTGATAGTTCTAATTCTATGAAACAAATTGTTCTATATTCTAAATTGATTTGAGAAAGAGGTTGGAAGTGATTGAGTGTTTGTGAGTGTGAAACATATTGAGTCTCTAAAAATTCTCTATATGTTTATGTGGTAAAAAGAGATATTGAAAGTGATTGAGCATTGTTGTGAGTGTGAAGCATATTGAGTCTCTAACAATTCTCTATATGTTTTTATGATATTGGACAAGTTCTAGTGAGGACTTGTTGAGCATATTTGAGGTAAGTCTTGGTGAAGACTTGTTGAGTATATTGGACAAGTTCTAGTGAGGACTTGTTGAGAATATTTGAGGTAAGTCTTGGTGAAGACTTGTTGAGCAGATTGGACAAGTTCTAGAGAGGACTTGTGGATAGATTAGTGTGAGCTTTTGTGGAAGCTTACAATGCAGATTTGAGACAAGTCTTTGAGAAGACTTGAGAGCAGAGTTGATTGATTGATTTGTTCAAACCTTGAGTTAAGGTTTGGAGTAGATCTAGTAGAGTTGATTTGTGATTGAGTCAAGATTTGTGTTAAGGCTTGAGGATAGATTTGAGGATGATTTTGGAAATTTGAGGGGTTGTGGAGATAGAGATTGAGCAGATTTGTGCTAGATTGAAGGACTATGTTTAGTGCAGATTTGAGGATAGATATTTATACTACACCGAAAGGTGTTTAGTGTATATTTGAGGATAGATATTGAGTAGATTTGTGCTAGATTTAAGGACTATGTTTAGTGCAGATTTGAGGATAGATATTGAGTAGATTTGTGCTAGATTAAAGGACTATGTTTAGTGTAGATTTGAGATAGAGCTGAGAGTAAGCTTTGGAGGTGATAGAGTATAGAGGATGATAGTCTCTAGTGGATAGAGGTCCATTAGCTAGGGTAGTGAGGATAGGTCTTTTGAGTGAGGATATGAGTCTTTAGTGGATAGAGATCCATTAGCCAGTGTAGTGGAGGCATCAGTTCTTCTAGAAGATCACCAACTAGAGTAGAGGAGAAAGGAGTTCTCCTATGGATAGAGATCCATGAACTTGATTAGGGGATTGGTGTCTCCTTTGGATAGAGGTCCATAAACATTGTAATAGGGAAAGGTTTCCCAAGAGATTTGTTGAGAAAATTTTAGTGAAATATTTTCTCCATGGAGTAGCCCACATTGGGTGAACCACGTTAAATTGGTGTCTCTATTGTGTATGGTGATTTATGCATTGCTTTGATTACTATTATTGATATTGCTATTGATACATTGCATAATATTGATTGGGAAAGAAAAAGTAAAAAGTGGTCTTATACTGTTCACCCCCTCTCAGTATAATCTTGTGTTCTTCAATTGGTATCAGAGTGGGTTCCTTCGAAAGAGTTTAATATCTTGAAGGAAAATATTACAAGAACACAAATGGATTCTAAGAGTGGATCCTTAGATAATTCAGCACCAGTGTTTGATGGAAGTGATTATGTATTTTGGAGTATGAGAATGAAGATTCACTTGATGGCACTTGGCAATGAAATATGGGAAGTAGTTGAAAATGGATACACACCACCAACTACTCCACCTACATATAAATATGGTAAGCTTCTACATCATTACAATTCAAGAGCAATGAATGCAATTTTGAGAGGTTTGCATAGAACAGAGTTTGTTAAGGTTATGCATTGCAAATCAACAAAGGAAATTTGGGATAAGTTGCAAGGCATATATGAAGGAGATAAAAAGGTCAAAAAGGTAAAGTTGTAAAATCTCAAGGGACAATTTGAAGATCTAAAAATGAAGGATGAGGAAAACATTAGTGCTTATCTACTTCATGTAGATGAGGTTGTTAACTCCATGCAAGGACTTGGACTTGAGGTTCAAGAATCTGATGTTTGTGATAAGATCTTAAGATCACTCCCAAAAAGGTTTAGTGAAAATATTTCATCTATAGAGGAATCAAAAGATGGTGATATTTTGACAAGGGATGAATTACTTGGAATTCTTACAACTTTTGAGATGAGAACAAAAGAGGAACCTAATCTCTGGAAAGAAGCAGCCTTCAAAGCTACTAAGAAGACAAAGGGTAAGAAGTCAGATTCAAGCAATGAGTCATCCAATGATGAAGAAGCAAATTATGGTAGAAGGAACAAGGATCCAAGAAGATTTAAAGATATGAAATCTGTTAGATGTTTCAATTGTGGAAAGTATGGTCACTATGCAACTGATTGTCAAGAAGCTAGAAATAGCAATGATGAAGAAAAATAGGATCATAAGAATAGGGAATCATAAAAATACAGGTACCAAAAGAAAAGTAGGGATGGTCAAGGCAAGCAAGGAAAGAAGTTCTTTCAAAGATAGAAGAAGAGTTTCTATGCAGACAAGGCAAGTAAGTACTCAAGTGATAGTGATAATAGTTCCTTAGATAATGATAAAGATGAAGTTCTATTTCTGGAAAAAGAAAATGAAATGGTTAGGAAAAGGTCACCAATAATCCTCAAGTGTTTTAGATGTGGTAACTTTGGTCATCTTGAAGATAGTTGTACAAAGAGTGGTTTCAGTTTCAGTGATGATGAATATGAAGATACACTTGAAGGACTAGAAGAGAATCTTCTAATGGCATTAGAAGAAGAAGGAGGTGATCCTATAGAAGACAAGTCAGAAAAGAATGAAGATGTTTTCAAAGGTAAACAAATAGAGGAAGAATCAGAAATAGGAGAAGTTGATCTTGAAGGTGAACTTATTCATGCCCTTGATGCATTAAAGAAGGTAAGAAAGCAAAACTCCCAACTTAAGCTTCAGTTTCAAGAATGTGATGAAGAGAAAGGAAAGCTTATAGAGGATCTAAATAAGTCAATGGCTAAGACAAGGAAGTTTAAAGATAAGTTAGAAGCAAAGGTCTTAGAATGTGAAAGGTTAGAACATGAAGTGGCTCTACTAAGGGAAGGAAGTAAAAGAGTCTAAGGATAGGTTACACAAGTTTGGAAGGAGCTCAAAGATCTTAGATAAGATGATCAAGGTACAAATATGGTCAACAAACAAAACAGGTCTTGGTTTTGAACAGGTACAAAAGAAACAAGGAGAGGAGTCAACCTCAAGTTCTAAAGAAGAAGAAACTTTAGAAGAAGAGAGTGTAAGAGAGAGTGAGACTTCTGAGGATGAGTTGGACAACATAAAGTTCAACAAGGAAAGGAACAATGCACAAAAGAGGAACAGATGGAACAGGAACCAACACAGGGTAAAAGAGACTAAGAGACCAATGAGGTCAAGGCAAGGTAGTTTCAATGGATGATGCTTCTCATGTCACAGGTTTGGGCACAAAGCTTCTCAGTGCAGGACACATGAAAGATAGGAATATGGAAGTTTCAAAAATAGGCAACTTTTTCAAGGGTATTGCTACTCTTGTAATCAGTTTGGTCACAAGGCAATGAATTGCAGGGTTCATGATAGGAATAGATATGGCTTCACCAGAAGAAATCCCAAGATATTTGCACCTCCAAGGAATAATAACATTAAGTGTTATAAGTGCAATAATGATGGACATACAACAAAGTGGTGTAGAGAAAAAATTCTAGAGACAAGCAAGAACATGAATAGTTAGAGGAATCAGAAGGACCAGATGAGAAGGAAAGTGGACAAAGGTAAAGATCAGTGCATGTTGGGAGTAGAAATACTCCCACCCTAGAATTAACCACCTCAAAAGGAGGTGGGGGAGGGGCTAAGCTAAGAGTCTCATTCTTAGCCCCGAGCCCCAAAGGTGACCCTTTGCCATTGATGTCAAAGGGGGAGAGATTTGAGTAAGGGGAGAGATTTGATTTAAGGGGAGAGCATTGAGTCAGGGAGAGCAGTTTCCTAGGGGAGCAAAACAGAAAAAGGTTAAGGAAATGGTAAAAGGTAATTGGGTTGCCATCAATGACAAAGGGGGAGATTGTTGGAAATATGAGCAGGTTTTGTTGTCATTGATGTCAAGAAGTCAGCACCAGCGAATATCAGTTTCAGTGAGCAACATCAGTTTCAAGTTTCGTAATCAAGTGCAAAAGAAAGTTTCCTCCTAGGTGGTCAGATGAGGTTTAAAGGGCAAAAGGAAGGCCCAAGAAAAATAATATTATAATAATTTATTATAATATTAAAGGTGCAAGATCTAGAGATTAATTATAATTAATTATAATAGTTTTATTATAATTTAATTTATAAATTAATTTAATTAACTTTTAAAGTTATTAAGTTAATTGTAAATTAATTATAATTTAATTATAAGTTAATTTATAAATTAATTAAGCTAACCCTAAGGTTAGGTCCACAAGGGCAATTGTTATTATTTGGAGCACCGACATCATTGATTTTCCCCCATCCATCGATGTGGGAGAGAGGGAGGCATATGGTATAAATACCATAGCCTTTGCCTCATAACAAAGCAAGTCTTGGACATTAATTTGCATGTGAACTCTCTGTGGAAGTAAAATAATTTATGAGCATAAGCTAAGGTTGGTTGCCCCAAAAATTGTGGAAGTCCAAGCATGAAAGGCAAAAAGACAACCTCTTCAATGTTGGCCCAATGATGAATCCGAGGTGTGCATGTGTTTCAAAGGTTTGCATTCGATCTTCATCGACGATGGTGGAGAAGAGCCTTTTGGCTCTTGGTGCACAAAGGAGAGTCAAAGTGCAGTTGGCACATTTGACTCCCACGTGAGCTTGTAGCTCACGTGGCTAGGGAGCCATGACTAAGGCACTTGGAGTGGTGAGGTTAGGTGTTCAAAACCCACCGAAAGTATTTTTTTGGGCTAAATAAGGTATGCATCAATTTTGATTCTCTTGCTAAGGGATGCTAATTTTGGAGGTTGACTATTGTGTGAAAAAGTAAAGGTTGATTAAAGTTTTTGAGGGAGATATAAGGGTATTAAAAATTAAATATTTGATTTTAATTTTTGGTGATTAGAGTTTATGAAGTTGGAGATTATAAGGTGTATAAGGACTTTGCTATACTTATTGTTAAGTGTAGTGTTATGGTGAAATTATTAAATTGAATATTGTGAGTTTGGAGATTATAAGGTGTACAAAAGGATTTGTTATTTTGTATGAAAAATAATCTTTGAGAAAATTATTTTGTGGAGATCTTGAGAGAGGTTGTGGTAACCTAACCCTAGTGTTGGTAAAGAAAATTTTGATTGTGGTTAAGACAGGTTTTGAAGACATATCTCCATCAAAATAAAAGGTATGGGTAAATCTTCCTTGTGAGAAAAATATTGTTGGATTGGATGTTGTGAATGCTAAGTTGGAGTGAAAAGGATTGTTTGGTAAGCATTGTTGAGTTTGATTGTTAAAGGTTTTTCTGAGTAAGAGTTGATGATAAAAACCTTGTTTGATAAGCATTGTTGGAAATATTGAGTAAGCTTTCATATGCTTGAACTAGGGTTTGTGAAAGAACATGAGTATCATTGTTATGTGAAGTTGTGAACTATCTTGAACTAAGGTTTGTGCAAGATCATGAGTATCATTGTTATGTGAGATTGTTTGATAAGCATTGTTGGAAATAATTGAGTGAGTGATTCATATGCTTGGACTAGGGTTTGTAAGCAAGGAAGTATTTCATTGAGTGATTGATTGAGTGGAGTTGATTGAGCCTAGTCAAGTGGAAGTGTTGAAGTGATAGTTCTAATTATGTGAAACAAATTGTTCTATATTCTGAATTGATTTGAGAAAGAGGTTGGAAGTGATTGAGTGTTTGTGAGTGTGAAACATATTGAGTCTCTAACAATTCTCTATATGTTTTTGTGGTAAAAAGAGAGATTGAAAGTGATTGAGAATTGTTGTGAGTGTGAAGCATATTGAGTCTCTAACAATTCTCTATATGTTTCTATGGTAAAAAGAGATATTGAAAGTGATTGAGAATTGTTGAGAAGATGTGAGGTAAGTCTTGGTGAAGACTTGTTGAGGATATTGGACAAGTTCTAGTGAGGACTTGTTGAGAAGATTTGAGGTAAGTCTTGGTGAAGACTTGTTGAGCAGATTGGACAAGTTCTAGAGAGGACTTGTGGATAGATTAGTGTGAGCTTTTGTGGAAGCTTACAATGTAGATTTGAGACAAGTCTTTGAGAAGACTTGAGAGTAGAGTTGATTGATTGATTTGTTCAAACCTTGAGTTAAGGTTTGGAGCAGATCTAGTAGAGTTGATTTGTGATTGAGTCAAGCTTTGTGTTAAGGCTTGAGGAAATATTTGAGGAGAGTTTGGTGATGAGGATAGGTTTATGCGACCGAGATAGAGATTGAGTAGATTTGTGCTAGATCGAAGGACTATGTTTAGTGTAGATTTGAGGATAGATATTGAGTATATTTGTGTAGTAGAAGGATATGTTTAGTGTATATTTGAAGATAGATATTGAGCATATTTGTGCTAGACTAAAGGATTGTGTTTAGTGCAAATTTGAAGATAGATATTGAGAAAATTTGTGCTAGACCGAAGGACTATGTTTAGTGTATATTTGAGATAGAGTTGAGAGTAAGCTTTGGAGGTGATAGAGTATAGAGGATGATAGTCTCTAGTGGATAGAGGTCCATTAGCTAGAGTAGTGAGGATAGGTCTTTTGAGTGAGGATAGGAGTCTTCAGTGGATAGAGATCCATTAGCCAGTGTAGTGGAGGTAGTAGTTCTTCTAGAAGATCACCAACTAGAGCAGAGGAGAAAAGAGTTCTCCTGTGGATAGATATCCATGAAATTGATTAGGGGATTGGTGTCTCCTTTGGATAGAGGTCCATAAACATTGTAATAGGGAAAGGTTTCCCAAGAGATTTGTTGAGAAAATTTTAGTGAAATATTTTCTCCGTGGAGTAGCCCACATTGGGTGAACCACGTTAAATTGGTGTCTCTATTGTGTATGGTGATTTGTGCATTGCTTTGATTACTACTATTGATATTGCTATTGATACATTGCATAATATTGATTGGGAAAGAAAAAGTAAAAAGTGATCTTATATTGTTCACCCCCCTCTCAGTATAAGCTTGTGTTCTTCAGATTCTTCTTTCATTGGATGATCTTTGGCTTGTTTGAATTCATCGTCCTTGTCTTCTATCTAGCCACCTTTATAGTTATCTTTGCAAGTATCTCCATTTGGTTTTGATTATTGATGAATGATTAGGGCATGGTGCAATTGTCCTCTCATATTTTTGTTTTTGATCCTTCTATGCTTGCTTTTTTGGTGTACTGGTTCTTCTTTTTATTTAACATGTTCCTTTATAAATATGTTAGTATCATTTTGAAACTGTTGGAAATTTGAGTTATTTTATGTTGTCATTGATGTCACATGAATAATTGATGTCATATGGATCACATTGAGTTTTAGTGGGCAGATGATATTTTGGAAAGCATGGTTAAATTCTGGGTTTTTGTGAAAACCAAGGTAGGAAAAATAAAAGGTTTTATTTAAAACCATGGATGGCATATTTGAAATGGGTTTTTCTTAAAACCCAGGTTGGCATTTCGTTTCATCAAAAAATGTGCCCCGATGATGGAGATATTTAATTTTAAATATTTAGTTTAAATTTTAATTATTTAAAATTTAAATTTAAATTTTAAAATTTAAATTAAAGTTAGCACTAACGTCTAAAGAAAGAGGGAAAATCAATAATGCACTTACGTCATAGAAAATGAGGAGAAGACTATATAAAGGGGGATCCTAAGGTTCATTTGAAATTAATCCTTGCTCATGTTAATCATTGGCTAGCATCCAAAGAGAGCTCATGTGAAAATCATTTTGAAAAGGGAGACAACGAATAAATCCAAGGTTTGTCAAAAGCCTACGACATTGTGGGCAGAGTGGCGCATTGGAAATTGGCTTTTTGTTAAGGTGTGTGGCAGTGCTTTACATCAATGTTCGAATCTCCTTGACTACTTTCGAAGGCATTGGAAGGAAAGCACTTGAAGCACTTTTGGTTTGCGTGAAAGGGAGGGAGGACTTAAGGCATGTTGTGCCTTTTTCTTTTGAATGAGCGGCTAGATAATGTGGCAAACTTAGTCATAGCTAATGTGCTCGCGATGTGTGCAAGTTGGGGGTTCGAATCCCCTTGAGGAGGTACTTACATTTTGCTCTAATTTAATTTCGTTGATGCCCTAGGGTAGGAGTTATAAGGTGGTTAAGGAATAATTAAATTTTTTAATTAAAATTTATTTTTATAAGGGTTGTGATTGTTAATTCAGAGGTGGATGAGTTGTTGATTTATTTTGATATTCATGAAATTGAAAATTAATATTTAGGAGAAATAATGAGTTGTTATAAAATATTTTTGAGAGCCTTATTGATTATTATTTTTGATAAGGGTTTTATTAAAAAGGACTTTGGTGGATGTTTTTATTAAGTTGGAGTAAAAATGTGTAAATTGAGTTATGCTTATCTTGTGATTATTATTTGAATTCCACTAACCCTTATTGATATTGGAAAGGAAAGTTGTATTTAGTGTGGAAAATTTTGTGGATAACTTCTTGGCATCAAAAAGGTATGGGCACATTCTCCTATTGATTGGTTATGGTGGTTGATTTCTAAAATATCATTGGAGTGAAAAGGATTGATTGTGGTTTCCTTTTCAAAAGTGGTTGGTTGAATGCTTCAAGGTTTTTTGGTTTGAGAGTTGTGTTTAAACCTTGATTTATAAGCACAGTTGTTGAATCCCATTGGTTGTGAAAGAATTAGAAAAGAACATGAGTATCATTGTTATGTGAGACAATGAGATTTATGGTTGAGAATTGTTGGAAATATTTGAGTTGGTTGATACATGCTTGGACTAGGGTTTTTTGTGAGAAAGAGCAGTCCCTTGTGGTGATTGGTTGAGTTGAGTTGATTGAGCCTATTCAAGTTATTGTGTGAGGTTATTGGTCAAGTTCTATGAAACAAACTATTCCATAATTCTGATTTGAGTTGAGAGTGAGATTAGAACATATTAAGTCTCTAACAATTCTCTTTATGCTTCTATGAGTTGACTTGAGTTGAGTTGAAGATTGAAATTAGAACATATTGAGTCTCTAAAAATTCTCTTTATTCTTCTATGAGTTTATTTGAGTTGAGTTGAGTTGAGATAATTGTGGATCATCATTTTCATCCATTTAAGAGTACATTGCCATTCATTGTTGAGTTCATCTTTAAGCTTTGCCTTGATATATTTATGGATGAGATTTAAGTGCTACTTGAGCATGATTTATTGAGCCTTTGAGAATGCCTTTGTGGAAAGTTTTGGGATGAATTTGTGGATAGTTTTGGGACAGCTTTGTGGAGAGTTTTGGGATAACTTTATGGACAGTTTTGGGATAGCTTTGTGGACAGCTTTATGGACAGTTTTGGGATAGATTTGTAGACAAATTTGAACAAGTTCTTGGTGAGCTTGCTAGAGCAGATTTTGGCAAGTTCTTGGTGAGCTTGCTAGAACATATTTGAACAAGTTCTTCGTGAACTTGTTGGAGCATATTTTGGGCAAGTTCTTGGTGAGCTTGCTAGAGCAAAATTTGGACAAGTTCTTGGTGAGCTTGTTCGAGCAGATTTGGACAAGTTTTGTGTGAGCTTGTTATTTAGTTTTTGACAAGTTCTGTGTGAGATTGTTATTTAGTTTTGGACAAGTTCTGTGTGAGCTTGTTATTTATATCTAGACAAGTTCTGTGTGAAATTTTTATTCAATTTTTGACAAGTTTTGTGTGAGCTTGTTATTCATATTTGGACAAGTTTTGTGTGAACTTATTATTGTCTAGCTTTGAGCAGATCAAAGAAATCATTGTATTAGACAAGGATCCTTATTTTTGTGTGAAGTATTATAAGGATATTATCTTGTGGAGTACCCCACATTATGGGAATCATGTTAAATATTGTGTCTTAATTATGTGTGGTGACTTGTGCTCTTGCTTACTACTGCTATCTGAGTTATTAATGCACACTGCTATATTTTGTTATTACAATTAAGGAAATTAATTGATATTGATTTGGAAAGAAAGTAAAAAGTGGTCTTATACTGTTCACCACCCCTTTGAGTATAAGCTAAAGTTCTTCAATTGGTATCAGAGTGGGTTCCTTCGGAAAAGCTAATAACTTGAGGGTAGATTCTACAAGAACACATATGGCTTCACAGAATGGATCATATACAAATAAGGCTCCATTGTTTGATGGTAACAATTATGCTTTTTGGAGCATGAGGATGAAGAACTACTTGATATCACAAGGATATGAGGTATGACAAATGGTTGAAAAAGAGTATAGGGTTGAAGGTGATCCCGAGGAAGATAACACTATCAGGAAATTGGTTGAGATCAATGCAAGAGCAATGAATTATATTTTGAGTGGGCTTCGTGAGACATATTTTACAAAGGTCATGGTATGTAATTCAACTAATGAAATGTGGACCAAGTTGTGAAATACTTATGAAGGATATTCCAAGGTAAAGTTGGCAAAACTACAAACTCATAGAAAAATATTTGAGAAATTGAAAATGGAAGATTCTAAAGATATTGCAAAGTTTTTACTTAGTTTTTATGAGATTACTAACACCATGAGAGGCCTAGGTTTTGAGATGAATAATTCATAAGTTACTCAAAAGGTTTTGGGATCACTTCCCATGAAATATGATTCTAAGATTTCAGAAATAGAAGAGACAATGGATATCAACAAGCTAACAATGGAAAAATTGCAAGATACTCAAGCTAACAATGGAAAAATTGCAAGGTTCTCACAAATTATTAGATGATGGTAAGTAAGCATCAGGTTACAATAAAAGAGATTGCATTCAAGGCTTTAGAGAAATATAAAGGGAAAGTTCCAGATATAGATAAAGTTTTATATAATGATGAGGAAGCTAACTTCATCAAAAGGAATAAGGACTCAAGGAATTTCATATATATAAGGAAATTCATATGCTACAAGTGTGGTGATCTTGGTCACTATGCATACAAGTGTCCACATGAAGAAAACAATGATGATGAAAAATAGGGTCAAAGAAGAAAAGAATATGGAAAGCATAAGCATGAAAAATATGACAAATACAAGCAAAATAAGTATGAGAAGAAGAAATTTTTTCATAAGGCAAATAAATTTTACTACATTGTAGATGCGAGTGATAGTTCAGATTACAGTGATAGAAACCAATTAGATGAAGAAGAATGTACATTCTTTGGAATAAATGAAGAAAATCAAGAACATATATTCCTAGGTATTGAAGTTACAGAAGGGGATATATCTATTGAAGAAAGACATGAAGAGCTTTCCATAGCCATTGAGCAAGCAAATAGGTACAAGAATGGTCTAAGGATATTAAAATTCTTCATATGCAAAAATTTTGGGCATATAGATGATGATTGCACGTACTACAACAATTGCAACAAGGAAAGTTTATTTTTTGAAAAAGAAAGCAGCAGTTCTAGTGACAATTCGAGCATCAATGATGATGAAGAGGATTCCACAAAATAGGAAAATAAAATCAAAATATTGGAAACAAAAATCAAGAGGCTTGAAAATAAGGTTCATGAAAATGAAAATGTCAATATGATGCTCAATAAACACATTCAAGTTTTGGAAAAAGAGCTTCAAGAAACAAAAGAGCTTGGCATCACTATTTCTGAGAAATTGAAGGTAAGAAAAGAAATATGTAATCAGTTAGAAGAAGAAGATCAGAAAATTTTGGGGACCTACATAAATGAGTTAGCATGATTTCAAAGAAATTCAAAAACTCTGGATAATTTTTTGGATTCACAATGAGATCCATCTATAAAAATAGGGCTTGGTTATGAAGAAGGAAAATAAAAAATAAGTACACAAGGACCTATATTTGTATCAGGAGGTTTTGTTTCAAAAATCTATAAGGAAGAACCAGTTTACAAAGAAAAATAGGCAAAAAAAATGGATACTTGCATTTCGGAGGCTATAGAGATGTGTGCCAATTTGCTACTTGACACAAATAAAGAGAAAGAAGAGGAAAATTCCAAAGCACCAAAGGTCTCATATTTTAGGTTTGGGGAATCACACTCAAAAGGAAAGGAAGTTCTAAAATATGAAAGTAAGGAAGTACCTAAGATTTTTGAGGAAAGTTCCAAAGTTCCTATGGCTCCAAATATTCAGTTTGGTTCTTGTTTTGAGATAGGTGAATCAAGTTCAAAAGGAAAAGAAATACTTGAAGAGAAAAACAAGGAAGAAACTAAGGGAGAGGATTTAGATACTACAAAGAATATTCAAGGATGCAATGCACAAGTTGAAAATGATCATAAGGATAATGGTCAAGAAAGGTATGAAGAACCAAGGCATGAACAAAGGGATTTTCAAGGACATTGTTTTTCTTGTAATGGATTTGGACACAGGGCTATACACTACATGGTCTATGGATCAAAGAAGTTTGATTTTGCTAGAATAAAACTCAAAGGAAGAAGGTATGGTTTTCAGGGGCATTGATTCTCATGTAATAGGATTGGTCATAGAGCTTTTCAGTGTAAAGGAAATGAGCAACATGGTTTTGGTTTTAGAGCTTCACAATTCAGAAGTGATGGTCATAATGGTCATGAAAACAGAGCTTCACAATATAGGGTTCAGGAAAGGAATGGATATGGAAATTATTTTAAGAATGAATTCAGGACATGGCACCATCTAAAGGCTACAATATCAAGTGTTTTTGCAATAAATTTGGGCATATTGCAAAATGGTATAGGACTCAATTCCAAATAGGTTCAAGGTAAGAAGGTCAAATAGGTTCAAGGCAAGAAGGTCAAACAGGTTCTAGACAAGAAGATCAAGTAATTCATCAAGAGAAGGATATCAAAAAAACATGTAAGGAAGTTGATAGAGGAAAGAAACAATGTGATATGGGAGTAAAAGTACTCCCACCGCGAAATTAATCACCTCAAAAGATAAGGTGGTGAGGGGGCTAAGTTTAAGAGTCATATCTTTTAGCCACATAGGTGTTCCTTTTTCCATTGATGTCAAAGAGGGGAGAGATTTGAGTTAGGGGGCAACCTCCAAAGAGAGCATTGAGTTAGGGGGAGCAACCTCCATAGATATTATTGAGTCAAGGGGAGCAACTTTGATTCTCAAAGATGGTTTTTGCAATGATTGTGGGTTTTACTTTAGAGGTGTTGCCATCAATGACAAAGGGGGAGATTGTTGTCAATTTGAGTTATTTTATGTTATCATTGATGTCACATGAATCATTGATGTCATATGGATCACATTGACTTTTGGTGGGCAGATGAGATTTTGGAAAGCATGGATAAATTTAGGGTTTTTGTGAAAACCAAGGCAGGTAAAATAAAAAGTTTTATTGAAAACCATGGATGGTGGATTTGAAATGGGTTTTTATTAAAACCCAGGTTGGCCTTGTTTTCATCGAAAAAGGTGCCCCGATGATGGAGATATTTAATTTTAAATATATAGTTTAAATTTTAATTATTTAAAATTTAAAATTAAATTTTAATATTAAAATTAAAGTTAGCACCGACGTCTAAAGAAAGAGGGAAAATCAATAATGCACCGACATCATGAAAAATGAGGAGAAGACTATATAAAGGGGGATACTAAGGTTCATTTGAAATTAATCCTTGCTCGTGTTATAGCATCCGAAGAGAGCTCATGCAAAAATCATTTTGAAAAGGGAGACAACGAATAAATCCAAGATTGGTCAAAAGCCCAAGACATTATGGGCAAAGTGGTGCATTTGCAATTGGATTTTTGTTAAGGTGTGTGGCAACACTTTACATCAAGGTTCAAATCTCCTTGACTACTTTCGAAGGCATTGGAATGAAAGCACTTGAATTGCTTTTGGTTTGTGTGGAAGGGAGGAAGGACTTAAGGCACGTCATGCCTTTTCCTTTCAAACGAGTGGCTAGATCATGTGGCAAACTTAGCCGTGGCTAAGGCGCTTGCGGTGTGTGCAATTTGGGGGTTCGAATCCCCTTGAGGAGGTAATTACATTTTTCTCTAATTTAATTTCGTTGATGCCCTAGGATAGGAGTTATAAGGTGGTTAAGGAATAATTAAAGTTTTTAATTAAAATTTATTTTTATAAGGGTTGTGATTATTATTTCAAAGGTGGATGAGTTGTTGATTTATTTTGATATTCATGAAATTGAAAATTAATATTTAGGAGAAATAAGGAGTTGTTATAAAATATTTTTGAAAGCCTTATTTATTATTATTTTTGATAAGGGTTTTATTAAAGAGGACTTTGGTGGATGTGTTTATTAAGTTGGAGTAAAAATGTGTAAATTGAGTTATGCTTATCTTGTGATTATTATTTGAGGTCCACTAACCCTTATTGAGATTGAAAAGGAAAGTTGTATTTAGTGTGGCAGATTTTGTGGACAACTTCTTGGCATCAAAAGGTATGGGCACATTCTCCTATTGATTGGTTATGGTGGTTGATTTCTGAAATATCATTGGAGTGAAAAGTATTGATTGTGGTTTCCTTTTCAAAAGTGGTTGGTTGAATGCTTCAAGGTTTTCTGGTTTGAGATTTGTGTTTAAACCTTGCTTTATAAGCACAGTTGTTGAAGCCCATTGGTTGTGAAAGAATTAGAAAATAACATGAGTATCATTGTTATGTGAGATTTATGGTTGAGCATTTTTGGAAATATTTGAGTTGGTTGATACATGCTTGGACTAGGGTTTTTGTGAGAAATAGTAGTCCCTTGTGGTGATTGGTTGAGTTGAGTTTATTGAGCCTAGTCAAGTGATTGTGTGAGGTGATTGGTCAAGTTCCATGAAACAAACTATTCCATAATTCTGATTTGAGTTGAGAGTGAGATTAGAACATATTGAGTCTCTAACAATTCTCTTTATGCTTCTATGAGTTGACTTGAGTTGAGTTGAGATTGATTTGAGTTGACTTGAGTTGAATATTGATATTAGAACATATTGAGTCTCTAAAAATTCTCTTATGCTTCTATGAGTTTATTTGAGTTGAGTTGAGTTGAGATCATTATGGATCATTGTTGTCATCCATTGAAGAGTACATTGCCATTCATTATTGAGTTCATATTTGAGCTTTTCCTTGATAGATTTGTGGATGAGATTTGAGTGCTACTTGAGCATGATTGATTGAGCCTTTGTGGATAGCTTTGTGGATAGTTTTGGAATAGCTTTGTGGACAATTTTGGGATAGCTTTGTGGACATATTTGTGGATAGTTTTGGGACATATTTGTGGACAGATTTGAGCAAGTTCTTGGTGAGCTTGCTAGAGCATATTTGGGAAAGTTATTGGTGAGCTTGCTAGAGTATATTTGAACAAGTTCTTGGTGAGCTTGTTGGAGCAGATTTTGGGTGTTCTTGGTGAGCTTGCTAGAGCAGATTTGGACAAGTTCTTGGTGAGCTTGTTGGAGTAGATTTGGAAAAGTTCTATGTGAGCTTATTATTTAGTTTTGGACAAGTTCTGTGTGAGATCGTTATTCAATTTTGGACAAGTTCCATGTGAGCTTGTTATTCATATTTGGACAGGTTCTGTGTGAACTTGTTATTCAGTTTTGGACAAGTTCTGTGTGATCTTGTTATTCAGATTTGGACAAGTTTTGTGTGAACTTGTTATTGCCTAGCTTTGAGTAGATCAAAGAAATCATTGTATTGGATAAGGATCCTTATTTCTATGTGAAGTATTATAAGGATATTATATGGTGGAGTACCCCACATTGGGGGAACCATGTTAAATCTTATGTCTCAATTGTGTGTGGTGACTTGTGCTCTTTCTTACTGATATCTGAGTTATTAATGCACACTGCTATATTTGGTTATTACAATTAAGGACATTAATTGATATTGATTTGGAAAGAAAGTAAAAAATGGTCTTATACTGTTCACCCCCCCTCTCAGTATAAGCTTGTGTTAGGGTTATGCATAGTGACTATTTATAGCCAATTGGCTAAAATTAGGATTTTCAAAATTTGGAATTGGCTAATATTTGGGACCCTTGACCAAGGCCCATTAGCCAAAAATTTTTGGGTGCAATTTTTTTGGGGGGTCTATTCGCCCCAATTTTATAATAATTTGACCATTTTAAGTTTAAATTTCCAACATTACCCCTAATAATAGTTAACCTTCTACATGTGTTTGTACACTATTCACCTGGATTTTGAAACTGATTCACCATTTTTTTATAAATACATTTTGGGGTTGACCCCTTATGCATAACCGTGACTTGTGTTCTTCAGAAACACCACAATATCTTGTGAGATTTCCATTGAGTCTAGGATGTATGTATTTTCATGGATTGAACCTATTGCTTTTATTCCATCTTGATTCATAATGAGACATGTATTGATCCCATCCATATATCCAAAGTTAATCATATAGTTGTTTTCTACTAGCTTTCTTATTGAGATGAGATTGAATGTTAATCCAGGAACATACAATACTTTTTGTAGTAGAAGATTTGGAAATGATTTGTTGGGTGTTACACATCCATATCCATGTATAGGATAAGTTTGGTTGTCTGCAATTCTTAGTCTGTAACCTTTAGCAACTTCAAGATAATCAAACCATTGTATATTTCTTGTCATATGATGATTGGCTCCTAAGTCAATATACCACATGTGTTCATGATTTGTGAATTGGTTCCTGTTGGAGCAAGTTTTACATTCATTGTATGACATTCCTTTACCCATTTGAAGAGGTTGAATTTGAAGAAATGAGATAGAATTGTAGTCTTTCTTATAGCTCCCTATATATGATACCTTATTGAAGTATATAAGCTTGATTTGATGAAACCTTTATTAATCCTTAGGTTTGTAGGCTTCCTTATGTCTCCCTAGTAATGAGAGTATGAACACCTAATTTTAGGTTTTGAAGAAAGCTTATATCTTCCCAACTTGATAATCTTTGATAGATATTATTATCAAGTTTTGTAGAATGCCTTATGACTCCCTAATGATTTTGGAGTATGATATAGTGCTTTTGTAAAATATAGTTCAATTTATGGTTGATTTTGTACAGTTTTGTAAAGATCAAAAATCAACTTTTCTAACACCTTATTACTCCTAATTGAACTAAGCACTTTTCCAATTTTGAAGAGGTTTTAATGTTGGATTTCTTTTGTCCCTTTTTAGAAATTTTGAGACAAGAAAATTATAAATTTCCAACCTTAACAAAAAATCTTTAATAACCTCTTTTGTAACCCTTAGGATTTTATTCAAGTGTTTCTAATTTCCAATAACCTAGTTTGATGTTGTAACCCTTATCACTCCCAAATTTGGAAAATTAGAAAATTAATAATATTTGCAAAATATTAAAGAATTTAATCCAAGTAGAATTCCTTATTTCTCCTAGGTTAAATTGCAAATATTATTTCAATTTGATAAGTTATCCCTTATAGCTTTTGCTTTCAAAATCTAAGATTTAACCTTAGCTTATAACCCTTATATCTCCAAAAAATGAAAGCAATAATAAAATGGGATTAAACCTTACCTTTGGATGCTAAATCTCCTCACTGTTTGGCGCTTTTTCTAGCTGGATATAACAACAATATTAAGGTTACCTTTGGTGCTAGAATCAATGGAGATGCTTTGGAATTCCTTGTCTTCAATGTTGGAATGTAGGCGCTTATGGGAGTCAAAGTCTCCTTTGACCTGCACTTTCTTCTCCCTTGTATGGCGCTCCTTCTCCTCCTTGAAATGCGCTTTCTCCTTCTAAATTCAGGTGTTGGTTTATGATAGTGCTTTAAATGCACTTCTTACACCTTTGAATGGTGTATGGCTGGAAAATAGTCTTCTCCTTCCAAATGAGCTATGTATTGCCTTTCGTCTTCCTTGTTTGACCTCCTTGGCACCTTAAATAGGATGAGCTTCTTGCACTTTGTGACAAGTGTCACCTGAAACATTTTTTGTAGATGCCTTCAATGTAAACCTTGCAATGATGAGGTTAGTGGTAACCTCCCAAGATTTGTAACTCCTTCCAAGCATGTGTAACATCTTTTTGGTGAGCGCTTGAGTCTTCACGTATGTTGGAGAGTGTAGAGCATCTGTGCCAAGTGGCACTCAAGGCTTATGCATGTAAGCCTCCCTTGTAACATTTCTTGGAGCCCTTTATCTTGCCTTCTATGTAAACTTGCCTTGTTTCTTGAAATGCAAGTAATCTCCCAATGTTCTTGGCTGCTTCTACGTATTGGCTCTTGGATCTTTGGTGCTCCTCCATGGTGGTCCTATGGTAGCTCCTTGTAGTCTTCAATGGCGGATGTTCTCCTTGGATATACCACTTCCTTTTCCTTTGTAATATGTTGTTGGTTCATTTTTACAATAGTTGAATGCTTCCCTTTTGCTTGATTTTGATAATGCTCCTCTTACGTAGGTAATTTATTTCTTGTAGGCTGCCCTTCTACGTAATATTTAGCTGATTTTTGGCTCCTTTTTATGCTTCCAATGTTGTAGGTGATACGTACTCTTCTAGGGCTTGATTTGAAGATTGAAAACTGGTGTTTGTAAACACCTTGACTCCTTGGACGTATGGGCTCTTCGATGGCTCCTTTATTTTTCTGGATAAAACATCCTTGCTGCCCCCTATAGATAATACTTTTGTCCTTCCAAAAGAACAAAAGTGGTGCTTTTGTAATATATAGTTTTTGCACCAAAATGAAGAGTTTTTACGTAATCTTTTTTTCTTTCCTTGGATGATAGATGATCCAAGCTAATGCTGATTTTGAATAGGAATTCCTGCTCTCTACATTGAAATGAACCCCTTATAATTTCCTTGAATCTTGAGACTTCCAAGGTCTCGATTTGAGGCTTCCTTCAAGGACTTCAATGGTGGTTTTCTTCTTCACCTTTTGCTTCCAATGGTGGCTTCTATAGGCCATGAAAGTGTTGCAGATTTTGTGCTAATTTTTATGCTTTCAACAACATAAATTAATTGAGATAACTAGTTAACAAATCAACTAGTATAGTGCTTAACAATGCACCTTTTAATGGTAACAATAATCTCACCTTATTGCTCCACTAATCTCTTAAAAATGCACTTAATAATTTCACTACAACCTTTCAAGCATAATCTGGAATGAACCCATGCATATTTCACTACAAACACAGTTGTAGGATCAAGTCTTCTTTTTCTTTTTTTCAAAGTAGAATATAGGTAGTTGATAGATAACTCTAAAATCTAATCAACCCCTAATGTGCAAATGAACCTTTTCTTTTTGCACTTTTGAAGACTATAATTCTGCTTTCCCTTCTTGCAACTTTAATCTAAATAAGGTGCTCTAATGAATCTGATAAGTAATCCAATTAATGAGTTAGCTAGCACCAATAGTTGCATACCTTTTTAAAAGCTTCTGTAGCTCTTTTTCTACTTCTGTAGAGGATGTGGATCTTGGTGTCTAAGATCACCAAGTTGCTGCTTTGAGTAGGATCTTGCAGCTTTTTGTAGACTATCTTGAACAACTCCTTCTTCACCAAAATATGGTCTCAAACTTTCTTTCATGAGCCTAATATTTGGTGGCTTGTTCTCCTCTTGTGGTCTCCTCCTTCTACTATAGATTTGGAGAAGTCTTTGTCTCTGAAGTGGTGCCTTCTTGTTGTGAGAGGTAATCTTCAAATCTCCTAGATTTGGTGAGCTTCTTCTATCTTCAAGTCTTCTTGTCAAATTCTGACTTCAAGCAGGATCTTCTTCTCAAGATTCTGAATGTCTTGAGGTCTTTCACTAGATTCTTCTTTTGGGATTTGGCACTCCTTGCCAAATTCTTCTTCTCAGATTTGGCACTCCTTGCCAAATTCTCCTTCTCTTGGGCTTATTGTCGGATGGCGATAATTGTCCCAAGTCCTTCACTATCAGGAGCTTCTCCTTGGTAGTGGATTTCTCCAATGAGTTCTCCTTTGATGATTTCTTTAGTAAGGCTCTCCTAGCCTTTTATTGGATGCTCGATGAGACCTTCCCAAGGTCTTTGATCTTGCAGCTTCTATTGGTCTTTCCTTGAGACCTCTTCAACCTTCTGCTCTTGGAAGTGTTGGTGGTGAGATCTTCTTCTGGATCTCTAATTCTGCTGCTTCTAGATTCGAGCAGGACTCTCCTAGTCCTTCTTCTTCCAAGTCTGGAAGTCCTTCAATGAGATCTTCTCCTGATCTCTTTTGCTTTAGGTGTTGAATTGATTCTAAAGAAGATACTCTTCCTAACTTTCTTGTAGGAAGTTTCCCAACTCATTGAATCTTCTTTCCCTACAACAAAAATATTAGTACTAAAATCTTAATCTACTTCTGAATCAGATATTCTTTTTGAATTCTTCTTCAGGATCAAGGCTTCTGGAGCCTTTTTTAGTATCAAGGCTTTTGTGGCCTTTTTAGTATCAAGGCTTGTTATTAAGGCTTCTTGGCCTTTTCAGTATCAAGGCTTCTGTGGCCTTTTTAGTATCAAGGCTTCTATGGCCTTTTCAGTATCAATACTTCTATGGCTTCTTCTTCAAGGCTTCTATGGCCTTTTCTTCAAGGCTTTTATGGCTTTTTGTATCAAGGCTTCTATGGCCTGTTCTTCAACTATGAAGTTCTTCAATCTAGCAATGGAGATCTTCAGTCTCCTAACTTCACCATGACTCTTCTCCAGAAGTCTTCTTCCATAGTGTTCTTCTCTTGCACAAGGAACTAATCTCTACACTATGAGGGCACGTCGACCTTCGGGCAACGAAGTTGGAGTCTCCTAGATTTCTATTGTAGGAGGAGTACCAATCCTCTAAGAATTAATTATCTACAACAAAAGAAACTTTGGGCAATAGTTAGCAAGTTCCAGATATCCTGGATGATCTTCACTAGATGATCTATCAATCTAGTGGATTGAATGTTGAGTCTTGGTCTTCACGAGTTTTTCCTGTAACTCTGTGGAAAGACTCTAGTCAAATGCAATCTCAGTATTTTCTAGAACTAAGATTTCTTTCAGTCCTCACTTGTGACTCTCCCTAATTCTACCACCTAGATTCTTCTAAGATTTTTTGGGGGGGGGGGGCCAACGGGGTGTCGGGTTGACAAAACACTCAGGCTCAATGATAATGGTGGTTTCCCTATTGATCTACTATGACTAGATCTACCATGGCTCTGATACCACTGTTAGCTTTTGATGTAATGGCCAAAGGGAGATAACAATCACGAGATGCAGAATAATATGAAAGAAAGTAAATCTGCTAGATGACTGAGATATGCAATAAATAGAAATGATATAAATGAATACAATGTAGCTATGGAGGAAATGAACACTCCATTAATAAAGCTACTGAACTACATTGCACTCATCACCACTGGATGGTGATCTACACAGAATTGTACTATGCTCTAAGCTACTATGTCCTCGACTCTATATTTGTATTACAATGAGGCCTTTCTTATATAGGTAAAATAGGTTCCTTGGCCAACACTCTACCTAGTTGTGCAAGGGACAACTTGCACATATACAACTTGCACATTGACACTTGTGCATTTATTACATTGCATGAAGTAACTAGATAACTTCCCCCTAAAGTAATCTAATGTCCTAAGTATGTACCTTGGAAGATACATTTACATGACCCAAATGATGTAATATACTCTATTTCTAAGAGCCACTCCTCATGTCCTTAGTTTATCCCGCTATCTCTTTCCTTACCCTACTCTCTCCTTCTTACTTCTTCTTGTTATTTCACATTGTTGTGTGGTCACGCTTCGAGTTGCTACATACCTATGCTAAATCTCCCATATTTTCTTCATCCCTTCTTCTTCCTCCCCTATTTGTTTCCTTCACCCCTATTCATTTACTTTCTTCACTTTTGCTTTCTTCACCATCTCTTTTTCCTGTCACTCCTCTTGTTATACGCAATCACATGCATTCATATCTTTCCCTTTTTGACCCTCTCCACATGTTGGAGTAACAACATCTACTATTCATTCTTCTCGTCATCTTATTTTCATCTATTCATCTCTTTCTTGACATTTTCCAATCTCATCTAATTAAGTTTCACATATTCCTCTCGTACATATTTTCCTGCATACTATACCTTTCATATTTCTTCCATTACATATAGACATCTCGTATTTGCATCCATATCCATACTTGTACATTCTCCTTATATAAATGCACTCATGACAGATTAAAATATACATTTTGTAACATCACCACTTAGATGCCCACTCCTCTTTTTAGGATTACGGATTGTATAGTGTTTTACATGATTTGACCATTTGCTAGTTGAGCCAATCAAACATCACCTCTAATTGATAAGTTCTTATGCTCCTCAAAGCTTTCTTTGATTGGTTTTATTTCTTTCATGGACCACTCACACATTTCATATTTTAAGAAAATTTTGAGTCTAGGGAAGACAACACCTTGCACAAACATTGTCATTTATAAAATGATTTTCTCTACTCATCCAATAATTTGCATGATCAAAATATGATCTGGGGATAAAAAAAGGGACAAGCATACAAAAAAATAGAAAATGGGCAAAAAAAAATGCCAACACCTACAAAAAAAACAAAAAAACAAAATAAAAGAGCACCACAAAAAGAGAATCAAAAGGAAGAGGAAAAAAAAACAAAAGGAAAAGCCTCCAAGAGTACTACAACTATGCTTGAATTCCTTTGGTCCTTCGATTTAATATAACATCATGAGATGATTTCCATCACTAGAAATAGGCTCCAAGAGCCTACCTTCTAGTGGAATAGTCTTACAAGTGGTGACACATATGTCACATTAGCGACCTTCTTTTGTAAACATCACTGCACACTTATGGGTGAGCTAGCTATTTTGGCTAAGTTCATAATGGGTTAGTCCTACCTCCTTTAAAATAGATAAATGAACATCACTCATCACACACATTGGTCTCTGATAGAATTTGATCCAATCAAGTTAGTTATGGCTTTGTTGAGTATTAATTTTACCCAATTGTGAAATTACACTCTCCCTTAGGGTTTGGATTCCA
This sequence comes from Wollemia nobilis, assembly GCA_028583015.1. NCBI lineage: Eukaryota > Viridiplantae > Streptophyta > Pinopsida > Araucariales > Araucariaceae > Wollemia > Wollemia nobilis. The sequence continues at coordinate 3,840,610 of JAQPPZ010017254.1, read as the reverse complement.
AAGCCCTCTTGCAAAGAAGTTAAACAAACAACTTCTCCAAGATCTCTGCTATATTAGTATTTTGCATATGTTTATTAGTAATCTCAATAAAGATCTCAATTAATGCTAGGAACACCTTAGTGATTGCAAGTAATTGTAAACAAGGGGCATGCGTTGGTTTATTTTACCATGCTACTTTAATGATTGTTCATGAAACTCACATAAAAGTAAATGTGAATTGGCCCTCATATGACCACGATGTAGTGCCTTAATTCCTTTTATCTTGAGGATTTTAAGGTAGATTTTATCTTCCCTTATTAGGTAGGTTCTAAACAAGTTTTATCTTGCATTAAATCCTACTTTAAGCATGAAAATGAAGATTAAAATCTATCTATGAATATAAATCCGAAATGATGAATAGGCTCAATAAATGTAGCTTCTTATCATGAAGATTAAGATAGCCTTTAATATGATTAATAAATTATCCATCTTTGGTGAAATTAATTTTCAAAAAGAGATAATAATTTATAGCCTTAAAGTAATGGCTTCAAAATGTCATTTAATTATCCCCTTTAATGAAATACTTTTCATAAAGAAAGATAATTTAATGCGTTAAAATAATAACCTTCAATGTAATGCTTGAATTGCCTCTCTTTGATAAAATCAGAATTTTTATGAAGAGAAGGCCATTTAATATTCCAAAAATGGTGGCTCATGAAATGCCATTAAAATTTACCCCCTTTGATGAAATTGAAATTTTTGTAAAGGGAAGTTCATTTTATGCTTGCCATTGAAATATAAAACTAAAAATTTTAAAGTAAGCCTTAAAATGAAAATTTTGAAATTTCAAAATTTTTAAAAATTTGCAATAAAACATCAACTTCGAATAATTTTTAAAAATACGAAATGATTCCGAAGTAAAAATGTCTAAGTGCAAAATAGAACTCCGAAGTATACTCTACGCAACCATGCAATTATTTTTGGATATTGAATTTTTTTTCATTTTTATTTTAATGTCTGAAAATTAAAAAAAAATTGAAAATAAAAAGTTAGAAAATAAAAATAAAATCTGAAAACTGAAATAAAATGCAAAAAACCAAAAAATGCAGTTTTATGCTACCCTAACATGCAAAATCTGAGACATGATATTTTTCTGAGCATAACCCAACTCAGTAGGAATTGCATTTACACATCCCGAGACAAAGTGGGTGCAAGACTCTAAGGAAAAATGGGAAATCTTTGATCTTGAACATTAAAAAATGAACCCATAAAAGCAATAGAATTTTCTAGAAATCCAGAAAAGAAAGAAAGGAAAAATAGACATTAAATTGAGAACACTCAGATATTTTATCCTCTTATTTTGCTCCAAAGTGCAGAAATCCTACAATTACATACAAACACTGCATGTTTCCACATTCATTTCAGTAAAATCTGGCCTCTCCCAAAAAATAGCAGCCCTGGCATCTCAACAACATGCAGTCTCCAAGAGATCCAGCCAGTGCCATTTTGTTTTCCTAGGTTTTAAATATTAAAAAAAAAAACCTCTTTAGTCTCTCCCTCTTCGTTTCCAATGCCTGTTTTGAAACGTCCTTTTCCCTTTGGTTGTTCGCTTCCTTATTGGATGACCTTTTAAATGAATTCTTTAGTTTTATTCTGGCTATCCCTTCGTAACCAATGTTTTAAGGATATTTGTTGAAAACTTGAAGTAACCGCCATGAGCAACCTTGGATGCCATCGTGATATGGTGCCAAATGGCTCATTTGGCCTAAGATCTTTATTCACATTAAAACCAACCCTATTTTAGGGCCTTATCACCTAAGTCTTAATAACCAATTGATGCGCCTAACGTCAGCCACACATAGTAACATGGGGTTTCTTCAATTTATATTTATGGTGACCTATGATTATTCCCCACCGAATATCTTTAAATCAATTTGTGCCATCTCTTAGAACTTTAGACGAATGTACACTTAGTTAAATCTTCACAACTAGTGCCACGTTGGCTATGTCGAGGACTGCACTAATCTCACTGTCTTGTATCACCCATTGCATCTATTTTTTTGCCTCTGATAGCTCGATAGCCGCTTCCATTGTAACCGCTGGTGCTTCTGGTAAAACCGCCCAGGGCTATCATGTACTCTCCATCCGATGACCACTGTACTGAATATTGAATGCCCTATGCCTTATTATTTGCCATGGAATTTATTCTTATCTGCACATCAAATTGTTATCAATCGCACTTTGAAATCCACATCAACCCATTTGTGGGCCCTTGTCGTCGCCCTATGCAGGTCTTAGTCTGCTATTGTTTACTATTACAAAACTGTCTATGAGTTTGTTTTCATAGTCCATATCATGCGCTATCAAGCCATTTATTCATCATGCCTAATAACGTCCATGAATCACTGATAGTTCAAGCAATGGATACCTACAATGTCGTGTTGTCTACCCTCTGTCGATGTCCAACGAACCTCTTTGACAGTGTCATACTTCGCAGTCTTGAGAGCTTTACCGTATTTTATCGCTCCATAACAGTCTTCTACCTCTGATTATTTTCTCACTGTCTGAACCGCTTCTGCCTTGGACCCATTGTTTCTTCACTGCTGGCATTGATATGTTTGTTGTCGACCGCTCTCTAGTGGTGGGGTTCCACGTTATTGCCTGACGTCTACTCATCACTATGCTCGGGAAACTTTTCACGCATCTATTTTTTGTAATATGTGCCACCCTATCCTCCTAATGTAACCCTCGTCCATGGCCAATGACTCTCCAAACCATGTCAGCTCCTTGATTCTTGTCAGCATGGGGTTGGCAAAATAGCATTGGTCACATCCGTTCCGCCATTCATCCAAGTCGTGGATATCTCCTTCGCTGTTTAACCTGCACATTAATCAAAAACCCATTAATCGTAGATCAAACAGAACATGAGCAATTAACATTTTAATTAAAATTTCTTCCTAATAAGGCCATGGGCCTCACAACAAAAGGCTTTATCATATTGGCTTTTATAAAAAATAACTTATATATAAATATACATATAAGTATATATTTATTTATATATATATATATATATATATATATATATATTTTTTTTTTTTTAACTTTTTTTTTTTTTTTAATATATATTATTATATAATAATGATATGTATTTTGTTTTTATTTTTTATTTATTAATATATTTATTAAACTTTTTATTATAATGTTATTATTATATGTAATAAAATATATAAATATTTTATTACATATGATAAATATTTCTTTTAAATCTTTATTATATGTATATAATCTACATATATATAATTTTTTTTTTTGTTTAATTTATATATATAACATACTAAGTATTATATATATATATATATATATATATATATATATATATATATATATATATATATATATATATATATATATATATATATATATATATATATAAATTATTGCTTTTTTATACTTTTATATATTATATATTGAAATACATATATAAAAGTATATATTTTTTTATGTTTTATATTTTTTTTTTATTCGATTTGATTTGCTTCACCTCATTACAGAATGGGAAACCCTTATCTTCAAAAGCTTGAATCTATGAAATTCGAACTACAAGTAGAACTTTCACAAACTTATCCACATTTCAAAAGAGGATGAAAGAAGATAGACAATCACTACTTCAACAAGGGACCTTGAAGTTTGAAACATAAATGTCAAAGATAGAACCTATTAGAATCATCACTCCAAGGACACCCAAACATCTCAAATACCAAAATTTAAAGGTGGGTCCCCAATTTTTGGGGGCTAGTTGTGGAGCAACCACAACAAATGGCGACTCTTCTGGGAAATGCTCCTGAGCATTTCGGTGAAGAACCCAACCTGAAACGAAAACACACAAGATTAGCGAGACATAATAATTTAGCAACGTCCCAAGAAGGTGGGGGTAAACAACTTCAAAATGAAAACAACTAATCCATATGCCTTTGCTCAGTGTGTGCAAAAGTGATTCATTTCTGCATTTCTAAAAATCCTCCAGATTCCATCATCCCTTTCTGCATTAGGCTATGAAGTACAACTCATGAAGTGAAGACTTTTATAGACAGAGCCCCACTGCTAGTCAGGCATCTATAGCCCCGGTGAGGTTTATCTAACTCACCCGTGTGTTCACTTAATGCTTTGCAAAGCCCATCTATCCTAGGTGTGTCTAGACTTTCAATGCTCACTCTCTCTTTTCTCTTTTTTTTTTTCTTTTTTTTTCTCTCTTTTTTTTCTCTCTTTTTTCTTTTTTTTCTCTTTTTTTCTCTCTTTCTATGTATCAAAATTTGCCTAGCCAGGGCCCCACAACCAGTCAGGCATCTATAGCCCCGATGGAGTTTTCCTAAACTAGATGACAAATTTCAAGAAATTTGTTGCATTGCTTGTACTAATGGAACTCTTGCAAAGCCTCAAGTCTCACTAGGTTAGAAAGCCAAAAGTAGAGCGTTTTAGATTTTTGCCTAGGGTTGCAAATCAAGACAAATTCATCCTTATTACTTCTAGAAACACCATTTAATGTGTGTGAGTCCCATGTGGAGCTTTGGCTAATCTTTCATTGTTCCACTTTCCACCATTTTGGTCCCCAAAATCTGAGCATGATCACCAAATAACTCATCCCCCTTTTCTCGGGTTCATCAATTTTTCAAATCAGGTACTCCAACCTACTAAGCAAAGAAACATCCAAATGGGCTCAAAAAAAAAAAATGGGCTAGAGACCAAAAGTTAGTGACCACGAAATATTACCTCAAAACAAGGGAACAACCCAAAACACAAAACTTAAAAACCAAAATGAAATCCAAACCCAAAATCGAAACACGAAAACCAAAAACTATATACAAATGTACAATATGGTACAAGATGGTGCAAAGTTTGGACTATCACTTCCCTGGATCCCAAACATGATTAGAACATTTCAAAAGACATATAACATGATACACATGCCAAATGTTGTAGGAATCCAACAAAAACAAGATTAAGGCCAAACAATGCAACAAACTTCAACTTGCCTCTCTCTCCCCACCATTTTAGTAAAGTTCCATTAATAATCCTATGGTGGAGTTTCAAATTATCAAATTGATTAGACAATAATTGATCTTCAATTCTTTCTTGTCTATTCTTTAGGATGTCAATTTCACAATTCGATTCTTGATTTAGAATTAGGCTTTCCTTTTCAGATATGAGATCTTGCAAACTAGAGCCTATTTCTAAAAATTTTAAAGCCAAATCATTTTTCAAATTTGTAGGCCAATCAAATTTATGTAACCACTTGCAAGCATCTAGGATATTTATTAAATGAGGATCATCATAAGTTTTTATCCTAGATTCAATTACTAATTGATTATGGACTTGATTTAACACTTCAAGCATATCAATTTCTTTTTCATTCAACAAAGCATTATCATTAGTGGTGTGAGGAGAAATTAAGTCAAATTATTTATCAACCACAAATGGCATTTCATCATTGATAGCATTTGAATCCAACAAGCAATTAGGTAAACCATCACCTGAATTTTGAATGGTAGAACACAAAGGGTGAGATTTTACCTTTTGCATATTCTCATTTGACAAACCTTTGTGAGCATTTGTAATATTTACCTTTTCTTCATGACTTTCATCATCATCGAATACTTGTTTATTAAAGACACCAAAATTAGGCACCCAATTAAAAACATATCCATCCTTTTCAAACCATAGGTCTTGTCTATCTAGGGATGGGTCAACTAACACATCTCCATGATCGATCACTTGGGTTGTTTTAGATAACGTGAAATTTTCAATTGGATCATCAGTGATATCAAACCCAAACCATTCAGGTTCTGAAATTTCCTCATTTTGAGATGGCATAGACATTGTAGAACCAATAAGTGGATCAATATTTTTAATTCCTTTTCCCTCAAAGGATACCCAAAGCAAATGGTTCTCCTTCTTTATCCATGGTTGTAGAATCCTTATCATTTTCCAAAACTTGATGAGATTCTAACTCTTCTTCCAAAACTTTCTCAGATTGTACAAGACTTGTAATATCCTCATGTGAGGAAGCAATTGTATTATCCTGCATATCAATTGACACAACAATTTCATTAGAAGGTTTGGAGTGAGCATGTTCTTCCCATTTCTTGTTAACCATCCATACTATTTCTTCCTCAAAATATTCAAGAAATTCTTCTTCACATTTTCCTTTGTCATCATCTCTAGCATGTTGAAGGCTTTGATCACCAAATTTAATCATCTCATCCAAATTTATGGAAGATCTTGATTCATCACAAGTTCCAAAACCAGTCCACTCTGGAATCACTTCATTGTCCGAAATAACATCACTTTTATTATCTTCAATCTTTGTCTCATGAGGATGATTTGGAGCATCATCTAGATATGCATCTTGAGGCTTTTGTTCTTGTAGTTGAGAGATGTTTTCTTTGAGTTGTAAAACTAGCCTTTGCAACTTGTCCTGCATATCAAGTGAAGTGAGTGCTTCATTAGAAAGAGTGGTAAAGTTCTCCCATTTATTCCACCAACAATGATCATCTTCCAAAATTGGGGTGTGATGCTCAACTATACCTTCACATTCTTCAAATTCATCAATGGGTTGATCCTCAAACTCACCTTCACCTTCCTTAGATGGTTCAATCATTTCCAAAAGTGGGTTACTCTTTGTATTCAAATTTGTAAGATCACAATTCACATTTGTAACCCAAAATTCAATTTTATCACAATTTGGAAGGTGTGGGTTTTCTTGGTTATCATTGTCAACAATATCATCCAAAGTATCTTTCGAGAATAAGTGGTGAAATTCTATTATGTTTTTGAATTCATTTATTGATTTACTTCCAAACTCATTTTCAACCACTTTTGATGATTTAGGGGTTTCTAAAATGGGATCACACCAATCCTCACTTGAAAACCAAGACTTTGATTCACTCATCTCCAATTCATCACTACTTGACTCATGTTGGCTTTCTTGCTCTTTACAATGATCATCTTCCAAACACAAGTGATGAGATTCTATTGTATCTTCCGATTCATCTCTTGATTTCTCAAATTCAGTCTCAACCACCTTTGTTGAGTCAAGGGTTTGTTCAATAGGATCAACTCTTGTATCTTTCTCCCAATAGTCATCCAAATCCTTTGTGAGTAAACATGACCAAATCATATCTTGATGGGTTTGTTCATCCCAATCCTCATTAATGGATCTTGGCTTTGAGACTTGCACATCCTCTTGGATGGAATCTAAGGTGGTTGTTGTATTTGGACATTCAACTTCGTCCCATTGATTGTTCACCCTAGGGTTAAGCAATGATGGTTGGTCCACCTTTTCTCTTTTCGAAATGGCCCATTGTTCTAATTCTCTCGTGGCCTCATAGATTCTATGCAAATATGGGTCATCAAGATTTTTCCTTAAAAATGTAGCCACTACGGGTTGTGTAGCTCCCATGTATATTTCAATAGCTCTCTCTTCTGAAATGATGAAATGGGGCACCACTTCGGTATACAACTTATGAAACCTATCATTGAATTCACTTATGGACTCATTAGGTTCACTAGAGATAGAGACAAATTGATTTAACATCCAAACATGGTCAACTTGTTTTCCAAAATGGCTAGTAAATGTTGCTTCTAGTTGAGCCCAAGAAGTGGTGGAATCTATAGTTAGGTGTAGGTACCACTCATACGCAACCTCATCCAATGTGTATGGAAATAATCTACAAGGAACACCTCCTATCCATAATTGCAATTGCCTTAAGGTGTCCTTGTATCTTTGAATATGTTCCTTAGCCGAGGTCACCTCATGCTCAAACATAGGTAAATGATTTTCTACCCCTTTAGGAATTTGATGAGTAGGCCTACCTAAGTGATGATAATAGCCACCTATCCCCCGTGAAATCTCTGCCCTAGTTGGAACAATCGATGCCATTAGTGAAACTCAAAGGATAACTTCAAAACCAATTTGTTAGTCAAATAAAGATTTCTTACAAAGAAGCATGAAATGACTAACCAATCTCAAATATGTAACATATGAATCATCATGTTAGCATCAACCAAGAGATATGTATCCATTAAACCATGAAATTGAAGAACATTCTCAAATTTGCAACATGTTAGCATTAATGCATCATCAAAAATAGAGAATGTTAGAATCAATGAAAGTAATCATATGGAAACAAAACCTCGTTAGTCAAGACCAATGTTTTTAAATAAATATTTCAAGTAACATGAACAATTTAGCATCTAAATAGCAATAAAATAAATCAATTCAAATCCTCCTAGCTCCCAAAGTGTTGAGTGCTAGAGGAAACCAAAGATGCTAATCAAATGAACTTGAAATATTTAGCAATTAAAACTTTTGAGTAAATCACATTATTCCTATGAACAATCCAAAAGCGTTAGATCAATGAATAACAATTCATGTCCTCCTTTTAGCACTACAATATTGTGTGTTAAAAGAGGTCTAAAGATAATAATCATAGGGCATGAAATATTCCATATTTTAAATCCCTATAGCATTTAAAATCACAATAAAATAAACCACATCATGCCTCCTTCATAAATAAAATAAACCAATTCATGCCCTCCTTCTAGCACCAAAATGTTGAGTGTTAATTTTACCCAATTGTGAAATTACACTCTCCCTTAGGGTTTGGATCCCAAAACCCTCTCTTGCAAAGAAGTTAAACAAACAACTTCTCCAAGGTCTCCGCTATATTAGCATTTGCATATGTGTATTAGTAATCTCAATAAAGATATATCAATTCAATGCTAGGAACACCTTAGTGATTGCAAGTAACTATAAACAAGGGGCATGTGTTGGTTTATTTTACCATGCTACTTTAATGATTGTTCATGAAACCAAAATAAAAGTAAATGTGAATTGGCCCTCATATGACCACGATGTAGTGCCTTAATTCCTTTTATCTTGAGGATTTTAAGGTAGATTTTATCTTCCCTTATTAAGTAGATTTTAATCAAGTTTTATCTTGCATTAAATCCTACTTTAAACATGAAAATGAAGATTAAAATCTATCTATGAATGTGAATCCGAAATGATGAATAGGCTCCTCAAATGTAGCTTCTTATCATGGAGATTAAGATAGCCTTTAATATGATTAATAAATTATCCCTCTTTGGTGAAATTAATTTTCACAAAGAGATAATAATTTATTGCCTTAAAATAGAGGCTTTAAAATGTCACTTTAATTATCCCTCTTAAATGAAATCAAATTTTCATAAAGAAGAATAATTTAATGCTTTGAAATAATAACCTTCAATGTAGTGCATAAATTACCCCTCTTTCATAAAATCAGAATTTTTATAAAGAGAAGGCAATTTAGGGCTCCAAAAATGGTAGCTATGAAATGCCATTAAAATTTACCCCCTTTGATGAAATTGAAATTTTCGTAAAGGGAAGTTCATTTTATGCTTGCAATTGAAATATAAAACTGAAAAAATTAAATTTGGCCTCAAAATGGAAATTTTGAAATTTCAAAATTTTAAAATCTGCAATAAAACAACAACTTCGAACAATTTTTAAAAATATGAAATGACTCCGAAGCAAAAATGTCTAAGTGCAAAATGGAACTCCGAAGTATACTCTACGCAACCATGCAATTATTTTTGGATTTTGAAATTTTTTTCATTTTTATTTTAATGTCTGAAAATTTAAAAAAAATCTGAAAATAAAAAGTTAGAAAATAAAAATAAAATCTGAAAACTGAAATAAAATGCAGAAAACCAGAAAATGCAGTTTTATGCTACCCTAGCATGCAAAATCCGAGACATGAGATTTTTTTGAGCATAACCCAACTCAGTCGGAACTGCATTTACACATCCCGAGACAAAGTGGGTGCAAGACTCTAAGGAAAAATGGGAAATCTTTGCTCCTGAACATTCAACAATGAACCCATAAAAGCAATAGCATTGTCTAGAAATCCAGAAAATAAAGAAAGGAAAGATAGACATTAAATTGAGAACACTCAGAGATTTTCTCCTCTTATTTTTCTCCAAAGTGCAGAAATCTTGCAATTACATACAAACACTCCATGTTTCTACATTCATTCCAGCAAAATCTGGCCTCTCCCAAAAAATAGCAGCCCTGGCATCTCAGCAGCATGTGGTCTCCAAGAGATCCAGCCCTTGCCATTTTGTTTTCCTAGGTTTTAAATATTTTAAAAAAAGACCTCTTCAGTATCTCCCTCTTCATTTCCAATGTCTGTTTCGAAACGTCCTTTTCCCTTTGGCTGTCCACTTCCTTATTTGATGATTTTTTAAATGAATTCTTCAGTTTTATTCTGGCTATCCCTTCGTAACAAATGTTTTAAGGATATTTGTTGAAAACTTGAAGTAACCTCCATGAGCAACCTTGGATGCCATCGTGATATGGTGCCAAATGTCTCATTTGGCCTAGGCTCTTTATTCACATTAAAAACCAACCATATTTTAGGGTCTTATCACCTAAGTCTTAATAACCAATTGACGCACCCAACATCGGCCACACATAGTAACATGGGGTTTCTTCAATTTATATTTATGGTGACCTATGGTTATTCCCCACCTAATATCTTTAAATCCATTCATGCCATCTCTTAGACCTTTAGGCGAATGTAGACTTAGTCCAATCTTCACAACTAGTGCCACGTTGGCTATTTCGAGGATTACACTGATGTCGCTGCCCTGTATCACCCATTGCATCTATTTTGCCACCTTTGATAGCTCGATAGTCGCTTCCACTGTAATTGTCGATGCTTCTAGTAAAATTGCCCAAGGCTATCGCATACTCTCCATATGGCAACCGTTGTACTGAATATTGAATGCCCTATGCCTTATTATTTGTCATGGAATTTAATCCTATATACACATCAAATCGTTATCTGTCACACTTTGAAATCCACGTCAACCCATTTGTGGGCCCTTGTCGTTGCCCTATGTAGGTCTTAGTTTGCTATCGTTTACCACTGTAAAACTATCTATGAGTTTGTTTTCACAATCCATATCATGCGCTATCAAGCCATTTATTCATCGCACCTAATCACGTCCATGACTCACTAATAGTTCAAGTAATGGATACCTACGATGTCGTGTTGTCTACCCTCTGTTGATGTCCAAAAAACCTCTTCGATAGTGTCGTGCTTCGTAGCCTTGAGAGCTTTGTCGTATTTCGCTGCTCCATAACAATCTTCTGCCTTCGATGATTTTCTCATCATCCGAACCGCTTCCACCTTGGGCCCACTGTTTCTTCACTGCTGGCGTTGATATCTCTATTGTCGATCACTCTCTAGTGGGGGGTTCCACGTTATTGTCTGACGTTTGCTCATCATTGTGCTCGAGAAACTTTTCACATGTCTTCGTATTATGTGCCACCCTATCCTCCTAACGTAACCCCTGTCCATGACCAACGAGTCTTCAAACCATGTCAGCTCCTTGATCCTTATCAGCATGGGGTTAGCAAAATGGTGTTGGTCACATCCGTTTCACCATTCATCCAAGCCGTGGATGTCTCCTTCTCTATTTAACCTGCACATTAATCAAAACCCCATTAATCATAGATCAAACAAAACATGAGCAATTAACATTTTAATTAAAATTTCTTCCTAATAAGGCCATGGGCCTCACAAAAAAAGGGTTTATCTCTTGGCTTTTATAAAAATAACTTATATGTATATAAATATACATATAAGTATATATTTATTTATATTCTTTTTTTTTTTAACTTTTTTTTTCTTTCTTTTTAATATATATTATTATATATAATATATATAATAATGCTATGTATTTTGTTTTTATTTTTTATTTATTAATATATTTATTAAACCTTTTTATTATAATGTTATTATTATATGTAATAAAATATATAAATATTTTATTACATATAATAAATATTTCTTTTAAATATTTATTATATGTATATAATATACATATATATAGTTTTTTTTTTTAATTTATATATATAACATGCTAAGTATTATATATATATATATATAAATTATTGCTTTTTTATATTTTTGTTTTTTTATATTTTTATATATTATATATTAAAATATATATATAAGAGTATATGTTTTTTTATGTTTTATAATTTTTTTTTATTCGATTTGATTTTATTCACCTCATTATAGAATGTGAAACCCTTATCTTCAAAAGCTTGAATCTATGAAATTCGAACTACAAGTAGAACTTTCACAAACTTATCCACATTTCAAAAGAGGATGAAAGAAGATAGACAATCACTACATCAACAAGACACCCTGAAGTGTGAAACATAAATGTCAAAGATAGAACCTATTAGAACCATCACTCCAAGGACACCTAGACATCCCAAATACCCAAATTTAAAGGTGGGTCCCCAATTATTGGGGCTAGTTGTGGAGAAACCACAACAGGCTTGTGGTTGAATCTTGCTCAGTTTCTCATGAGGTTTTATTGCTACAACTATGATAGTCAACTTTACTACAAAACTATCCTTTGCCATCCCATATATCTAAGATAATGGAACAGATCACATTGCCACTAGTTTTTTAATGATACATGTGCTTCCTCTACGCATTTCCTCATATCCGTATTATACATATTAGTCATTTCAATCGACCCTATGCCTTCCCTACTTTGCATCCTATCAGATCCATCCATATATATCGCATCATTTTTTACTACTCCTCGTCTACCTTCATATTATACTACCACATGCATACATATTCTCTCATCATACATTCACCTACCATATATTACATTATACATACACATAATCCTAAGCTATGCATTCATCCACACAAAATTATAACACATGTAAATAATATCACAAACAAAAACATGTATGTATATATATATTATGATCAAAACACCCTTGGACTACAAAAATAGAGTATATATATATCAAACATCTTTGGTTGGTATCCCTAGCCACCACCTCACCATATAGCACTACACAGACATCTCATCCCTACTGTCCACTAGGAGTCTCATCGCTCTCCTCCTATGCCATCATCACCACCTCTACCCTCCACTCCTTGGCCACCCTACTCAACTCTAGGGTAGCTCCCACCACCTGTGATATTGTTTGTACCACCATCCTCAACTCTATCAACACTATATATGGAGCACTCTATCGACTTTGTTGTGATTGTGTGTGTTCAAGACCATGCCCTTGATTTTACCTATGATCCTGAGTACTCTAGGAGTGCATGACCATACAAATTCAATGCAATCTCACATTGTACCCTCATCGATGTCTTCCCCACAACCTACTCAACAAGTCTATATTTGCTTATTGTAAATGATCCACCTCATCCGTTAGCCTTAGTACCTGAACCATGGCCTACTCACCTGCTATCCTAGCATGATTTACCTCCTCTTGTGACTGTCGATATCTCTCTATCTTCTCATATAGGCATGCTACATCCACCTCATGTGTAGCTCACACAACATCCATATCAACCTATGGTCACTGCACACTCTCATATAGCACCACAATCTTTGACCTCACTATCTCCTCTAAGGCCATGGTCTCCTATACCTATAATTGCATCTCTCCCATAATATTTGCATGACTTTCCTGCTCTACTACCATTTTTGCCCTCACACCATCTATCTTCATGGTCAACTCATCCACCTCCCTTGTGGCTACTGCCAACATCTCCTCTACTCTCCACCTCTCCTCCACCAACCTCTCCATGTTAACAATCCAATCTATCTTAGTCTCACTCAATCTCACCTCCAAATCTTGCACTCTCTCTTGCGATATAGCCAAATTATCATGGGTATCTATCACATCTTGAATATAGAATGTCACATCTAGCATACATTCCTCACACAACAAAACAAAGTCAACCCTCATACAAATGCAACATGCCACATGAGTCAAACATTATAATCCAATGGTCAAAATAGAAAATAAATAGTATTTTTGGATATCCATTTGGCCATTTTCACACTTTGTACACACATTTCAATCAAACACAACATGCATTCATTCATTCACCCTCAAACATGTATTTTTGTACTTTTTATAAATTTACACAAATAAAAAAGTTTAGATTTTGTGCACTTACTGGTGGTGTACCACTCCCACCACTTTTGCTCTCACATCCTCCTACCATATCAACCCCAACTTGATATTTTGGTATTGCTTCACTTCACAAAATCTCTCTCACTTGTCTCCTCTCAAATTCACATAGCACAAATGACATTTTCATGCACGAATTAGGGTTTTATCCCTCCAAATATGTAGGTTTGCACACTACCATGTGAACCTAGTTTGCACACTACCATGTGAACCTCGTTCACACACTGCTATGCAAACCAACCCTCACCACATCATATTTAATTTTTTCTAATTTTTTTTAGATTTCTCTTCAATTTCCATCAATGTTTTTCCCATGTTTTTACTTTTTGTCACCATCATATTCTATAATCGACTAATCACTACTTTTCATCCATTCCATTATCGTTTCCTCGCTTGAGGGGGTATTCGTACAAACATCCACTTTACATGCGATAAAAAAACCACACATCCAATCATGGGTAATACATATTCCTAAGAAATTTTGTGTTGAATATTATCTCAACATAAATTCAATCCCACTCAAATATTTGTTAAACCATGAAATCCATGCGCTAAGCTGGCATGTCTTAATTCTATTCTTTATAGTGGCACCGAACACATTCTGAATGATACACCTGATATTTCCTTGCCACAAAACTCAAATAGTATGAAAAATTTCATCATGCACTCATCAATCAATCAAAAGAAAAAATTTGAAAATACATTTGTTCTATTCGTAATTGGACCATCTTGCATTGATCACAAGAACAAAGCAATCTTATGTTTCTCCCAAAAGCACCTAGTATGATATTACAAAATGTTGTACTAAATCAAAATCAACAAATCACCTGTTTCATCATCATGTTTCTTTTGTAATCATCCACATTCATTCATCCACATATTCTTCATCATTCCAATCACTTTATCATTTTATTTCATCATATTTTTGTACTAAATCGTATTTTACACAACATAGTACAAAAAGGGGTAAATTTAGACACCTAAAAGTCACACATAATCACTTGTAGTTTCTCATAGGCATGCAAAGGTACCTATAGGAATGTGTAGGTACTTGTAGTCATGCGTAGGCACTTTTAGTCATGTGTAGTCACCTATAGGCATGCGTAGTCACTCATAGGCATGCATAGGAAATCGTAGGTAATCATAGGCAATCATAGTCTATCGTAGTTGCAAAACCTACAAAACTACACTAATCGCACCTAAAACACATTCTATTCATGAAAGGTCCATCTACAAGCCCCTTTAGGCCATCTAATCCCTCTCCTACACAAAATTAGGGTCCCCATATGACCATTTTCTCCAAAAACCCTAATTAGGGTAATTCTAATTCTATTTTGAAAGTCACTTTTTCACTTAAGTGTACTTTATTACCTAAAAATGTTTAATTAGAGATAAATTAGGATTAGCCTTAATTATATCCCCACACATGTGTGCAACCATTGTTTAGTTAGGATATTTCCAAAATATGCCTAACCTAACCTCCAACTAACCTAGGGATTTCCTAATCAGGGTTAACCCTAACCCTTGCTCACACATGTGTTCACCTAGCATATTTCTTCAGGGCACGTGAAGGGATGAATCACACTCCACTTCATCACCCTAACCTCACCATGGTAGAACTTGACCCAGGTTTTAGGCCACCACACAAAGGATACCTCACTCCCTCTAGCCTTGGCTCACTCTATAAATAGAGGGAAATTTGCACCATGAAACTATCTCTCACCCTTTTAGCTAACTTACCAAAAATATGTTGAAATTACTCTAGAAAATTCTCTATCATTTCTACACCCGTCAAATATCATAAAATAGTACTCAGAGCACATCCAAATAGAAAGTTACAACAACCAGTCAACAACATCAAGGTTTGCACACCGTCATGTGAACCCAAGCAGAGGTTCACACACCACCATGCTAACCTGGTCTACAACAAATCTATAGCTATAGATCATGTAGGTATACTCTGTTTATGGTTTTTACAACATTTACTCTAGTTTTTAACATGTTTTATCACATTTCAAGGTCATTTTTATCTATATAAACATTGGGTTTGATATATGATAGGTTGCCAAACACATTAATTTTTTTTTGTAGGTTTAAATAGGTACTAAAGACATCCCCAAGAATCCAACTAGTGGCACACATGCAAAGAATCCCACCTATATTGAGGGCACCAAAAAGCATCAACAAGTGCATCTACATTTACATTGGCAAAGAGAGGGAAATATTTCTTAAATAAAAGCTTGTTTTGTAATCCCTTTTTAAAATCATTAATAAAGAGCATTTAGCATATTTTCATTAGTTTTGAAATTGGTGTTCTACTTGTCATGTGTTACATAGAGATATATTCTTGATCAATATCAAAAATAAATTTACACTGAGTCTTCCAAATATGAAAGATGATAACTTCCCTAGTAATAGAAAGAAGAAATTTTTGATTGGGCATCAGATTAATCCCCAATAATGCTTGATCCTTTGTCATAGGTTGTGGTATGGAATAAAATAACTATTTCACTTCACACCAAATATGGTGGGCATGAGCACAGTTCCAAAATAGATGTTGTATTATCTCTTCCAAACCATAAAAAGGGTAATCACCTTGCCTTTGGCCCATCCATTTCATCCTACTTTTAGTAGGTAGGCCTTGAAGGACTACATTCTAAATAAGAATCTAGAACTTTCCTTGAATTGGGGTAGAGTTGATCAGCTTTAATGTTCTCATCCAAGTGGCCCAACTTATCTCTAAGTTCCATTTTTATTGAGCATATCTACAAATTGTTTATAGTTCATAGGAAGTAGGGATCAATACTAAAAATTAAGGGTTGGATTCTCAAATTAATGATTGTCAAACCATTTCCAATGAGTCCAATAGCTTCCAGTGGAGAAGATAAGGTTGGGGCACCTAGGAGGTGATGGAAAGGATCCACATAATCACTACTTTATTAGTAGGGTAGAGGCCAAATTTTGATTGGATTTGCTTCTAATTTTTCCATGAGGACTTATAAAACTCCTAAATATCACCCACTAGAATCATTCCTCTTTTGAAGAGACATCTCGTAGGAAACCAAGGAATCATGCCAAGAGGTTGTGCATCAAGAGTGAGCAGGGGTGACCACCATAAGTTGTTTTGTAGGAAATCTATGGGGCCTTGCTCTAGAGGTGGCTACCATAAAAGAAATTTATGTACCTACTACCATGCTTTCCAAATCCCTTTGAGAATATTACAACCATCTATAGAGAAATAAGTGTCTTGTAAAATAAAATTAATGTATGACATATTTACCAAAATTTTACCATCCACCTGGGGGTTTTTTAAATGTTCCCTCACCAACACCTTACATGGATCATTCCCTATTATCACTCTTTGCATCCATTTAGCCATGAGTGCATAGCCCTATTCCTGAAGGTTGATGTTCCTAACGAACTGCATGAAATTGGTCTACAAAAATTACTCTAAGAGACCATTGGGAGTTCTCATTTGCCTAGGTTTTTTACCAAAAAAAACTCCCAAATCATATTGTTCATATTATCATACCTAGCCTTGTTAGAAGTCAAAATAGAAGAGAAGTAAACATGGAAAGGGGTTAAAAATTTCCAACAATCTAGATTTTAGCTGCTTGAGACATTTCCAGAGATTTCCAGTAGTCCAATTTTTTGGTAAATTTTTCTATACACCAAATGCCAACACCAAAAGGAAAGCCCAAATACTTAGATATATATCCTCTTTGCACATACTTCCATGTTATGGGTATCCAATTTGGCTTATAATCAAATACAAAAGGAATAACAAAGTTCTTAGATTCTTCGATTATTTCATTAGAGTCCCTACATAAGGTGTGAAATATCTCAAGGATGTTTGCAAGATTTTCCTAATCTACTAAAGTAAAAAGCATAGAATCATCTGTAATGTGAGATTTGATAAGTTGGGAGCCATACGAAAGGGGGATATCTCTTATCCTACCCTCTTTAATTATAGATTCCAATAGATAACCAAAGGCATTGATTGTAATTAAAAATAGATAGGGGGCCAATGGGCAGCCTTGCCTAACTAATTTTTCCACAAGAATGCTATTAGATAATTTAGTATTAATAACCACTCTTGAAAAAGAATTTGTAAAGAGGGAATCTACCATATCGATGAATCTATTGTCAAAACCAAGCCAGTGGAGCATTATTAATATGAAGGGCCACTCTAGTTGATCATAATCATTGTCAAAATCAAGCTTAAGGTAAAGGCCCTTGAGCCCCTATGCTCGTGCCCACTCCATCCCTTCCCAATATGTAAGGAGATTATCCAGATATAGAGATATTTTAGAAATCTTATTTTCTCTAGGTGAAATTTTTTTGTAGCTATTAGGAGAAGTCTTCTGGCTAGAGCCTTAGCCAAATTTTTTTAAGAAGAATTGAGTAAAGTAATGGGATGCTAATCAACAAGAAAATCTAGATTAAGTATTTTTGGAATGATCCTGATCAATCCTTGATTAGTGGTCTCCCCAAGGCCTCCAACAATAATAACCTCCTCACACATTTGCAAAAAATTAGCTCCTATAGTCTCCCACATGGTCTTAAAAAATTCACTCGAAAGCCCATCAATGCCTAGGGATTTTTCATTCACCAAAGAGAGGAGGGTAGAATGAAGTTCATCCTATGAAAGAGGTTTGTCCAACAATGCTCTATCTTCTTTAGATACTTTGGGAGATATGCACTATTTGCAACATTCTCTAAAAAACTCAACTTCTATGTTGGACCCTTCACTTTTGAAAAGGGCTAGAAAATTCTCCTGGATGAAGAATGGGAGGTCCTCCATTAGAATTTGTAGGCCAAATCTAGGATTTTTAATAACCTCTATCCTCTCTAATCCATTTTTTTTCTTAATGGTAATAAATAAGAATTTAGAATTTTTATCACCCTCATGAATCCACTAAAGGCATGCCCTGATTTATGCCTTGTGGGATTTATAAGCTTGGATTTGCCTTAAATCTACCTATTTTTCACCCAACTATTTTTGAGAAGGGATGTTGCTAATATTTTGGCTAAGGTGGTGGCTAAGTTGATCAACTTCCTACTCTAATTCTTTCTCTTTTTATTGTGAAGAGAGGTTTGGATTTTACTAAAAATTCAAAGGTAATCCACTATTCTTTTTATGGCTTCCTCCCACTACATAACCCACCCTCTCCCTCTTGAGGGCCTTGGAAAGAGATTCCACACTTTCTTGATTCCATTAACACAATATTTTCACTTGAGCAAGGAAGTGTTTAACTTGAAAGGCAATTTTTTTTGGGGTTTCCTTATGGGGGCACACTCAATACTCAAGGTAATGGGGAGATGATCTAAAGTTACCACTGAATATATTGGATGAGACAAATAATTTTTGAGGATATCAATATTTTTTTGCTACATAGAAGTAGTCAAATATTGCCATTCTAAGAGCATCTCCAAATCACCATGATTGTTAGCACTCATATTCCAATTGGAATCTTAAATATTCTAGGTCCTTTTGAACCTAGACCATGATCTAGCCTCTTCTAGCTATTTGAGTGGAGTGCCACCCCCCAATCAGTCTCCCTCCCATCCTACCATATTTAATTACCCTCCTATTACCTAATCTACTTCAATAAAATTGAAGCACATACAATCCTAGAGGGCTACCCTTTTGACTACATTATTGGGTGCATAAACATCTACAATACCCAATTTATTGCCACCAAACATTATTGTACACCACACTACTCTATGTGTTGGATCTTCTCATAATAATAAAATAGAGTCTCACAACTCTTGAGATAAGGATAGGACAACCTCCTCTCCCTTCATCATGATTAATATACAAGCCCCCCCTGAGCCTCCATAGGGTCTTAAGGGTATTTTTTAGTCTAAAACCTGAAATTTTGACTTCTTGCAATAATAAAATATATGGGTAAACTCTCTTGATGATTTTATAGACAACAAAGCACCACTCTCATAGAATTATGCCACATATATTCCAAGACATGATTTTTTCATACATCAACCTGACATATTGTTAGCTAAGGCATCACAGGCATTCCAGGTGGGTACAACTTACATATAATCATGAAGAGTACCTATTCCCTTTGACTGATGTGTGGCTAAGGAGGTATTGTTAGAGTGAGAGTTTGTGGGCTTATGGATCCACTCATTTCCTCCTAGATTTTGGTATTTGGGGACACCTATGGAAGGAGGGAAGGAGGCATCCTGTGACAAGTTGTGCCTATGTTTCTTATTATGTTGGGTTACCAAACTATCCTAAATTATTTCTTGAAGAATATGCTCCATAGGAGCCTCAAAATATGGAGAGGGCTAAAGGGTTATGTGGGTAACTTCCAAGTTAGAAGCTTGGGGAATTGAATGAGTAGGAAAATAGGTCACATCATGAGAACCAAAAGGTTGTGAAGGCTAAATATGTTGTACTTTTTTGCTTTTGTATTGAGTATTGGTGATATAATGAGTACTAGAAGACTGGTTTTATTGTTTGGGAGGTCTCATAGAATAGTTTTTAATCATATGGCCTTGCTACCTATAGTACAAAAATGAGTTTGGCAAGTTGAGATAATTAATTCACTATTCAAATTGGATACTAAGGGCTCTGAATAAGATATTACTCAGGAGGTCCTTAGAGACATCAGTCTCAACCAATATGTGTGGGTGTGAGTGCATTAAGTGTGAGGGCTCATATGGGAGGAATAATAGACATCCATACCTAGCAGCTATTTGAGATAAGTAATTTGTGCATGCCAAGTTTAAGAAAAGGAGATTATTCCAAAGGGGTTATTTCATGTTTGACATATTCTTAGGGTCAAATTGGAATAACCAATGTTGTAAAAATACCAGTTGACTAGAAATCATCCAACTGCTGAGTCTTAGGGATTTTAAGAAAGTATTTATAGGTGAAATTGACAAAAATAAAGGATTATCCAAGGTAGTGATGGGAGGCAATCATCCAACCCTTGGATTCCCATACTTTGAAAAACCATCGATTGAGTTCTTAATCAAGGAGATTCTTCTGGAAAAGAATAAAATAACTGTTAATTCTTTTAATTCTTTTATTTCTTCAATAAAATTATCTTACAACTCAAATTCAAAGGTACCTAACTCTTTAGCTTGTTTATTTACCTATTCAGAGCTTTTATTTCCTCCTACATGGCCAGCTTCAAGAGTTTTCTCCTTTGGTACATGTTGGTCACCACCTCCTTTTTTGAATCCTCTAGGTCCATGAGTTGAGGGTGTAAAATCAACATTATTATGTCTTATGTTGGAATGAAGATCCTCTAGTTGAGCTATTGGGGATGCCTAAGAATTGCTACCATTGAAATTCAGGTTTCCAGGGAATGCATGGGCATAAAGGGAGCTAACACTAGCTCCCCTCTACAACATGGTACTCAATTTGATTGGGGATCTTGAATGGGGGTGTAGGTTGATATCTTTGGAAATATCACTTCTATCTTGTTCCTCTATTGGAGTTATATTATTTTGCATGTCACGGTAGAGGCTTGGCTTAGATCTAGAAGAAAATCCATGAGCAAGGCAAGATACACCCTCAGG
Organism: Wollemia nobilis; assembly: GCA_028583015.1. NCBI lineage: Eukaryota > Viridiplantae > Streptophyta > Pinopsida > Araucariales > Araucariaceae > Wollemia > Wollemia nobilis. Next base: position 3,819,000 of record JAQPPZ010017254.1, on the reverse strand, counting down.
CCCTAGATGATCATCCTTCCATTCTGATTGCTAGATTGAATTCTTCCTAAAATTAAATAGGGGGTCCACTAGCAACTTGCTGAAAGGTGAAAAAAGAACTCATTTGTGACTTGCCCTCTCTATGGGGATGAAAGATAGAACTAGAAGTCTTAGTCTAAGCTCATTATATTTCTTTCTAGGTGAAACTATGTGAATCTCACCATAACTGGCATGTGATGCAACTTTTAGAGAAAATAATCCCAATTTGACTACTGTATCAATCTCTTTGGCATGAAATGATAATGTTATAGTCTCTATCCTGGGTAAATGGTCACCTCCAACATCTAGTGATGAATTTCCATAATTTGATGAATATCTTGGAGAGACACTATCCACATCAATCTCCATGCTGCCCTTCTACCCTCTTTCTATAGAAAAAAACCTAGCCTATCTTATCTAAAATTTTAATTTGCCACATATAATTTATTATACAATTGGATGTGGGGATTGAATAAAAAATAACATATTTTTGAAGGTAGCCTCTTGAAAATTTGATCATATTTATAGGTAAGGAAACCATGTAGCAGATAAATTATCTAGTCCCACGATTGATCTTTGTCTTAACAAAATTTAAATTTTAGAATAAAATTGTCCATGTGAAATTTTATCTCTTAATGTCACTTCTTCTTATAGATGCCAAATCCTGGTTCTTCCTTCTTCTTTAAATTATGGGTTTGATTGGAGTCACCAGCACATGTGTGCAAGAAGGAATAAGATCTTCTCAAGTTTTTATCCAAGATTGCTTAGCTCAGTATTCTCTCATTTATTACAAATATCACTCAAGGGATAAATGAAATTGTGGTTTATAAATGCCAGAGAAGCTTTACTGGTTGACAAAAACCATGACCATTGGCCTTTGAATTTTAAAAAATTTAAAACAAGAAATACCATGAAAAATTCAAAAGAAAAGTATGAAATCCTCTTCTATAATGATGCCAAAACCTATTGGTTAATTTATGCCACTACAAGATATTCAAAAAATAAAAACAACTCCTTGAATCCCTGACGATGAGAATTCTATTCCATAACAATGATGCCAAAAACTATTTAAGAAAATTTTTGTGTCCTTCAAAGATTGTCATGTCAAAAATATTTTTGAATCCAATCAACACTATGGACTCTAGTAGATCCACCTATTTTACTTAGGAAAGAATTATCCTAAGACTTCTGACAAACTAAGTAAGGTAAGGAAACCCTGAACCAAGCTTATATTATGACATTCATGCTTATGTTCAACTAGATTAACAAAGAAATGTAAAATATTAAATATTTTGACCAAGATTTACAAAACCCTCTAATTATACTCCTTCAGTAGACCAATGCCTTGTCCATTAGGCAATTATAGCTAGGATTTAAACAATTATATGAAAAAAGAATGGAAAAGAAGAATTGGGTAAATTATATTCATTAAAATAATGTAATAAATATAATTGAAATTCATGAGTGATGGAATACACCATTCACATATTCAAATAATGTAATATGTAAACATGCAACAAACACATTATTGAACATTGAATTGCCAAAAGGAGAAAGCAAGATTTGTATTAATATAAACAAATATTTACATTTAGAGTCTAGAAAAATGACCCAGATCTCATTAAATAGATACAAAGAGATTTCTCCATTCAAATGATGTAATAGAGAATATCAATTCTTCATTCTAAGAGTAGTAACAAAAATCCTCCTAGATTTTGACCCAACCACTAGAAATAATCTCATCTAACTGGATGCTTCCTTAGCAAGACCTACACAATTATGGAGAAGAATTAGACATTGTTATAGAGACAAGACACAAATGAAAAATACAACTAACAAGAAAAAGGGTGCTGAACTATACCTTTGGAAAAATTTAGCTATGCAAAACATGATGATTTCTTCGGTTGATGCAACCCTTATTTATAATATTAAAATGGTCTATTCTGTTGTAATTATCTCCATTTGGCCTGCACACTTGGTTGCATCTGCTCCCTCAATTTTATAGTGGCTTATAGCTGGAATACAATTGTTTCACACTAACATTGACACTTGGGAGTTCTCTAGATTTTGAATTTTTTGTGGAGCACAATTGTCTTGCATCAAAGCCTTATAGATGGCCTATTTTCATCTATTGGCCTATTTTCCTTTTGCTTTCTCCTTTTCTATAGTGGGCTTCACCTTTGTTTTATCTTGGATGATTTCTTAATTTTTCATGTTCTCCTTGCTCAATATGATTTATCCCAACTATACTAGCCATTTCATTGTATGCTTCATCAGAGAAATAATATGCAAACGCAATTGTTTCAATATTTATAGTTGCTTTATTTTTCTATTTTTCCATTGAATGATGATTTTCTTGAGAAAATATGGTTAATGACTTAGCCATTTCTAACAATTCATTGAGTTTTTGAGCTAATTTATGTTCCTCTTTTTCATTACACTCGTATTCATGTATCCTCTTAGATATTAGATTGTCAAATTTTTTAATATTATCATTTGTTATACATTCCTCAAGCAATATTCTAGATTGCTTTCTCCTAACACCCATTTCTTCTTCCCATGCTTCCATTTCTTTGATAGAGGAGTACCAAAGAGTTATTTCATGGAGATACATAGCTACTATGGTGAATTCCAAACTACAATCATATATTGCACCTTCTTTGGTAGTTATTTTTTTGGAGTGTATGTGCGTGTATTGCTCTTCACACTTTTGAAAGATATATTGAATTGATGCCACTTTAATATCTACTTCCTTTAGTAATATTTTAATGATTTATTCTATATTAATGGTTGAAGTGAAATTTTGGAGTACTCTAAATAATGTGTTCATTTTAGCCTTGAGTCCAGAATATATCTTAGCTTTATAACCCTACACAAATGCAGTACTATCAAAGTTTTTAAGTACCTTACAGGACTCTATTTTCCAAGTTGTGTCCTGAGTAAGCAACTAAGAAGCAACTGTTTGAAGTTATTTTATTCTAACCTGCAATGTCTCTATTTTTACCCATTAATATCGATTCTCCTTTTGTATTTATCTTATTGCCTATACTTGAAGTTGAATTATTGATTCCATCATGGCTATCGGATCCCCTATAATTTGTAGATATGCTCCCCCAGTATCCCTTCTCCTAGATTGATCTTAGTTGATTTTATCTTTGGTGGCACAAAGAATGATATAGTCCTGGAGGATATTTTTGAAACCTAAATTTTAGGTTCTTCAACTATATATTGAATTTCCCTGGGATCTCTCCCTTCATCTATTGCTTGGATTTTTTTCATCAATGGGATCAAAAGAGATGACTTCTTCTATTCTCACTAGGGTAAGGCTTTTAAGATATTTTGAAGAAAATGTTTTTTCAATCCTAGCATTTTTACACTCATGGGGATTTGGTTGGACATGGTACTTTTATTTGATGACTTATGAGCAGGTTGGATAGTCCCCAGATGGTCTGTCTTATTTCCTATATCAACAAAGATTTTTAAATTTCATTATTGTTTACTACTAGAGCCTTGGGGATAACATTGGGCATATGCAATACCAATTGTAGTTTAGGATCATAAGGTACTACCAATTGAGTTTGTGTAGATGGAGGGATAATTTTTTTTCTTTACCAGTTTCACCAATATCATCTTGAGTAGGCTAAGCCAACTGAGGGACTTCTACTATTATTTTAGATAGATCAACATCCTCTACCAATATTCTTATCTATTAAACCCCCTAATTGAGAGCCTCTAGAATAGGATCCTTAAGTTATTTTAGGGGGATGACTAGAATAACTAGGGAAATTGCTTCTACTGATGATTTCCTCATCATAACTAATTGATTAGGATAATACCCAACTCATTGAATTTGAGTGTTTTCTCTTCATTCATATGAGTAAATCTACCACACAAGTTCAAGGGATTGGCCATTTTTAATGGCTTATTAGAGCTCATCCTCAAATATATCAGTTTTATGATTAACCCAAGTATATTTCCATCTCTAGAATATAGCTTGGTACACCCCCGTGGGATCATACAGTCTCCAAGTAAGCTCAATAAATACGTATTCATCCATATTTATTATTTCCCTTAATATACTTTGATATCACTTATAAACATAGTGGCCTAGTCTACAAGGAACTTCTAGCCATGATATATTTCTAGTCTTCTTACCTAATCTCATATTATCTTCTTTAGTGGCCTATCTAGCTATTTCAAGTGTAGCTATAGATATTAGATAGTATTTTAGGAGCATCTTAGGAGGTATTTTTTCCGCATACAACCTTATGTATGAAAACACTTTAATCAAAAAGTAATCTCCTACCTATTTTTCTTGTAAAAATGCTACTACCCTATAGCCATAGAGTAATTAATGGATGGTAGAGAAAAAATATCCAAAGAAATGAGAGTGTATAGATCCTCTTTCATGTATCCAAGGAAGCCTATATTTTACATCAATAGCATCTACTCCTCCCCATTCTTTTATCCTTGGTATATTAATATGTCCTATTAGCAAATGAATCAAAATTGAGTATTATGATAAGGGAGGCATTTTTTCCTACCCTCTTATAATGGTCCTTTCCAATTCTACTAACTATAGGTGCATTTTGTTGCATATGAAATGTTCCCATTTATACATTGGAGTGGTGAAAGTTCTATTGGACCATATAATTAGGTTCAATACCTTTCTATTGACCCAAGTCATGTCTTTAACCCCCAACATAATATTAATCATGTTTGCATAATATTTAGCCTAGGGTTGTAACGTATGCTTACTGATTAGAAAGTCATATGATACCAATTTATTAAACACAAATATTCTTGCATAAGTGTGCAAAAATATTATGTGTTGGGATTGCAATTCTATTACCTATTTTTCCAAATCTATGTTGGTTGGCTTGAGATTAAAATCCTTTTCAAATTTTTAGGTGTTAACTTGAAGGTAGTTTATTTTTTGACATCTTTGATTGCTCTGGTGATCGAATTATAAGCCATTGCCATCCAAGCCAAGAGGTCTGATGAGTAGTAAAATTTAGGTCATACCAATTTTCCTAGGTCAATATTCCATATATTACAATAGGGGATGACTTTACCCTATGCATTTTGTGTTCTCCTGAACTAGCTCTTGAGCAAATTTAGGTGGCATTGGTAATCTTCTTTCATATTTTTAAAGCTAAAAATAGTTGTATATTCTAGTTCCCACTACTGTGAGGATGTGAGTTTTTTTTAGACCGGTATTTCTTCATAAATACCCACCTCTTTGGAAAGATTAGTCGAACTTGGTACTACTTGGTATGACATTTCTTCTATTAGTTTTTTAACACTGACCATAGTACCTATGGGAGAAACCAAGGGGGCACTTTTGGAAGACATTACTACTAATGTTTAATTGCTCTGAAAACACTCTAGAAATCCTTCTTAAGATTTTTTTAATCACTTAAACTCCTAAGGTTTTGATATACTTCAATACTTAATTACTTTATAAATACTTCATGCAATGAAGTTAAGTGATTTAGGGTAGGAATTTATAGCATCTAGTAGGATAGCTTCACATGCTCAACTTTAATTATTTCCAACTATATTCTCTCTTTTTGCCACCCCAGCTTTGCCACCTCATCATTTATAACTATTTTAATTAACAAAGGAAAATAATTGTCTTATTTGGTGCCTAATTGAGGTCATTCATTCTAACTACAAATTCAATATGGGTCATAGGCTGATTCTAAAACTTTTTAAAATGTGTGCCCATTTAATCTGAGCTATCAAGCACATCTTTAGAAGCTTGGGCTAGTGTTCCATACTCAATATGAACTATAGCCATTTATTTATAATGATCGAATCTAAGGCATTAAGAGACTTTAAAATCATGTGCCAAATATATTATCCATCATCTATATACATATTTCTCTTTTTTAAAAGAGTCTTTTATGATTATGCGAGTCATATATTTCTTTACTCGCTAGTAAATATGGATTGTAACATCTTATTTAAGGGACTTTGTATTTATTATTCAATTGATGTGTGCCACTGATTTAGATTTAGACATACACAAGCTATCAATATCATTGGTTTTTGTACAAAAGAAATCATCCAATGTGTTAGAAAAATAAAATTAATTTTATTGACAAGACTTATAGAATAAATTATAGCCATTTGTTGCTCCTTGGTATGAAATGAAAATAATTGATTTAAAATATCTAGAGCAACACATGTCATTGGCTTTTTTTAGATCTTATTGATGAATATTAGTCGTCTATCTAGATTGTGAGGAGTATTATGAATCATTCATTATTTATTTAGGATTTTTCAAAGGCTTTTGTCACTCTTCATAAGTGAATGTGGATCACTCAATTTTTGATAAATCTAACATATAGGTTGCACGAACCTTCCATATTTTGAGCAATTTGACATAGGATATTTTGTTTTTATTCATAAACAAATGCGGGTGATGAAACCCTTCTAGGAGTTTTGGTCAAAAATTTTTGTCCTTTTTCTATGAAACATTATGGTCCATTGATCTTAGAACCGATGAACACAAACCCTTGATTTTAATTGAGGTTTATGCATATTAATATTAATATTCATGGTCTAAGTTTGCTATTATTTTATTTATCTAGGTATAAGTCTTTTGTCTTTTCTATCTTGCAATCTTAGTGCCTTACAGGTGTCTTATCTGTTGTTTTTTTATATGGAACCTAAGGAAGAATGTGGGTCATTCATTTATTTGAGCACTGAGCAATGTGTACCACACATATTTAAATAGTCCTTTTGTATTTATTCTCTAGTGAACATGCCATCCATATTTGATCTTGGAGTCACGTGGGCCATCCATTTATTTTGACAAAAAATGATAGATAACTTTACCATTAAAGAGGTCTCATGTTTAATAGTGCACACTATAGATATTTTCATAGACTAATGCAGACTATTTATTTTGAATGAGATATTTATGAGGTGGGAGACCTTAAATTTTAGAAGTGAAATTAAGAATGATTTTTTAATGGTTAATGCAAAAACAGACCTTGCAACCTTAGGAAAATAAAATGACCATGATGGGGGGTATAATGAGAGAATTACTTTAGATGACCCAAGTAGGTTTTAGAAGGATGGACTAATGTAGACCATAGGAAATGAGGGAAGATGCATGGCACTTAATATAGAATTTAACTTCATTTTTGAAGGCTTTGAAAGAAAACTTTAGACAACTAAGGTTGGGCAAAAAAATGAAAAATATGTTTTATGAGACCGATTAATGCGATGAAGGGGTAAATTTAATAATCCTAAGAATCTTTGTGGATAAAAATAACATAATTAAGTAATTTTTGTGAATGGAGGATGAAAAGAGACGACTTGACAAATTAATACTAAAAATAAAGGGAACTCCTAATGACCAAAATGAACCTATGGGATACTTTTATTTTCAAAAATTAGGGGTACACCTTATGTTGAATTTTGAGAATTGAACAATAGGGAAAGGAACTAAAGTAAACTTCTAGGAGGATAGCTGGTTTGATTCAGGACCTTTTGACAGACACCAACATTTAGAGGAAATTAGAAGAAATATCCAAGCTAAGTGGGGCACCTCCTTCAACTCCTATATAGTGAAGTAGAGAGGAGTAAAAATATGGAGAATTGACATGCAAAACATCGATCTAAGACACAAGCTAGAAGACTTCCATGCCAAAATAAATTACTTTCATATACCAAATTTAGAGGAATCAGATCAATTTATGGGGACCAGGTCAACTTTGGGTCATTATATAGTTAAAAGTGGTTACATTGAGATGCTAGAAAGACCTCAAACAAAAGTCTCCTAGAGGAATATCTAGAACAAGTGCATTCCAAAAATAAAAATATTTACTTGGCTTGTGATCCAAAATAAAATCCTTACTTGGGACAACTTGACCAAGAGAGGCTTCCAGGGATCCGATAGATTTTGCCTCTATAAAAAGAATGAAGAAAAAATAACTCATCATTTTTAGGTGTTCCTTCTCTTAGGAAGTGTTGGATCATTGGTTGAGATAAATTGGTTTTAGTTGGGTTATGCTTGAGGATATTATTGAATAGTGTATCTAATGGAGGCATCTTGATAAGGATAATAAATAGCTTTGGGACATTGTCATCCCAACCTTTTATGGTGCATATAAATTGAAAGAAACAAAAGAATCTTTAAAGACAAATTCATGAATACAATTGTTATCTTCAATCAAATCCTAGTGAGGATATAAGGGTCTCTCTAGCTTAGGGGATTCATCCACAACTCCTTTAAAAAACCTCAAGTACCATAATATTTAATACCTAAAATATTCTAACTCTATTTTGACCCTCCCTGGAGCTATCCAATAGTAGATCCACCAACATGTGCCCTATCACTAGGCATTAGGCAATTTAGATTTATTGTACCTAGCTAGAATATCAAGACACATCTATTAATGAGGAATATGCATATCCCATGGTAAATTAACAAAAAACCTTAATGAGATCAGCTTTGGTAAAATTTTAGAGGTAAAACCCCCTGGTCGATAAAGGAAAGAAAAGTTTTTAGCAGGGCAATGAGAGCCAAAGGTTCAATGCATAGTTGGATTTATTTTTTTACAAGCTCAAGATTTCATTATAAAATGTTGAGGACCCCTTTCAAAACCCTTTTCTTTAATAACAAAAACAATTAGGATTTTTATGCATATACCATATATATGGTGAGGTGAGAAAGGTATTTTACCCTTCTCACATTTTGGTGAACCCAACATGAACAACCCTATGGGTCCCAAATATTCCTTTCCCTAGACTTAGCCTAATCAAGATAAAATTTATTACACTTTAGTCAAGACCATTTTAATATTATTTTTTTAGTTAGAAAACATTAATTAATATTAACAATAACATAACCAATTTCTAGTCCTACTAAGTACTATACACAAACCTTTGAGTAATCATAATATAAACCCTTAGGCTAAACTAGCTATATTGTCAGCCTGAGATGTCAACCTTCCATATAGGGTCTCATGCGTACTTTATGCCTATTAAGTATTATAGCATGGTGGACTGGTGGGATTTATAAGAAGGGTTTTTATTACCTCTTACATATCGTCTTGGGTCACATACCTAGGAGGTCACTTCCACATACTATTTCCATCCCACATACAAACCATCTTTCACATAAAGATGATTTTTTAGAGAGTGATTAGGTATATATGAACCTTCATATATATAGGGAGGCCCCTAAGGTATAACTATCAAGTAGGTATATTGAGATAAGGAGATATAAGAATTTTAAAACTTCTTATTATTTAATCATCTCTATAAAAAAAAAATTAATTAATTAACGTCCCTTCTTTCTCCCAAACCTATACAATGGTTGAAAGGCACTATAACACTCATTTTTGGGTACGTCAAGTGGCCCCTAACTCCCTCTCTTAGGAAATAACCTTGAGGAGAAATATTCTTTGGTAGACCCTAATGTTGATGGGGATGAGGGTAATACCACCCGTAAACAAGATGCCTTAGGAAGGGTAACCTTTAGGTCTTATGGAAAATTAAAAATTTTCATACAAGAGCATAGTAATGTTTTTACATATCTCCTTAAATATAATAATAATAATAATAATAATACCTCTATGGAGGAGGAATCACTTTAAAATCACTCCAAAAACCTCACTCTAATCCCATGGCTTCCAATCAAACAAATATTTATCTTGGTGAAAGAAATAAGAATCCTAATTAAGCTAATATGGATCATAATCAAATCACATTAGTTCATAATGTATCAACTAAATACTTGGTATATTCTACCTGTACTTACATAACCTCTTCATTGAGTGGTGGTACGTAAGATATCCCATAATATTTAGGATATAGTGTACCTATACCATCCCTTGAAGAACTTTTGTGGGACAACAGAAGTTATCCCACAACTCAACCACTAAACACAACCTACATACCTAACTTATATATACTACCTAGTGCACCTTTATCCATCCCTTTATCTAATATCCTTATGTCCAATCCTACTATCATAAACACAATCTATACTCAAAACCATATTCCAATCATCCTAAGACTTGTTTCCACCAACCCTTTTATTTTAAGTGGATTGGGTATGAATCATGTGATCCCATATATGGACTTATTACACTTATATTACTTATATATTAACTCCTAACCTCCTTTGATCCCATTAACCACATCTCACATACCTTTAAACTAGATCCCTCCTAAAATTCAAAGTTTAACCTCCAAATTAGAGAAATAAAACAATAAAAAATCTCCCTTCAAGTATCCTTGTCCAACCATAAGTACTCCTATGAGGAATTAAATAATCAACCCTTGGACCTATCATAGCAATTCAACCTTTCCCTCCCAACTTTGAAACTCCTAAGTTTCAAATGTATATAGGAAAAGAAGATCTGATTAACCACCTTAAGCTCTTTTGGATAACATGTAGCAGCATACAATGAGATATTTCTTCTCAATATTTTTTCAAAAAACCTTAGTGGTCCTTCCCTATAATAGTATTATCAAATACCATACCATTTTGTCAAAAAATTTAAGGATCTTGTATAAATATTTGTCCAACAATTTTTTGTTTACATAGAAGAAAATATCACAATTAGTGATCTTTATAAACTCAAACAAGCCAAGGATGACTCCTTTGCCAATTTATTGAAAATATGGTAAGATTTAGTGGGTGGAATACAATATGCTCCTTCTTAAAATAATATCCTCATTATTTTTATAGGGAACCTTGATGAGAAAGTAGCCTTTCATTTAGAAACAACTAGTGTATCCTCTTTTGAGGATGTAGTTAACATGGAGAAACATGTAGAAATTGTTCTCCATAAAATGGGGAAATTACATATAAAACCAGAGGATGAGAATTACTCCTCTAGTTAGAATTTATTGCATAAAAAGAACATGTAAACATTGTAGACACTCTCTAAAAACTTATCCTAATAAAGCAACAAAAATCCAAGTTCAACTTCACTAAATTAGATTAGCCTCCTTTTCCCATCCTAAAGCGGCTTCTTGAAGTTAATATAATAGAACTTCCACTCATCAAGCCTCTAAATTTTGAGAGGGAGAAAGCTTGTTTTTTCCACCCTTATGAGCATTATTCCTTCCACTATGTTCATAGCCACTCAACCTATAGATGTAAAAAAATTAAAAACCTAATCCAAGACCTTGTAGATAACGGTCAACTTGTCTTCAGTGGTTCTAAGCCCCATGCTTCTTCCAACCAAGACCTTAGGATTTTGTAATATCTCCTTTCTAAACATAACCAAAAGGTAGCAGACCATATTCATTATGTAAGTGTCCCACCTCCAAACCAAAATATGGCATGAACACTCCACTCTTTTGATCAATTTTTTCTATTCTTCTCTAGTTTAAACTGAACTTAAAGTTAAATTTAAAAGGATAATCATATAGATTACAAAATATTGTGTCTAATTTTACATTGACTGATTTCTCATATGATTGTTTATATTTGATGTTTTCTTGCATGGCTACCTGATATCACACTTGCTTGCATTCATGTGCTCATTTTGCTTGGAATATTCACTACATATCAAGTCAAAAGACCAACAATAATGCAAATGATGATCATATCTAGGATAGTTTATTTATACATTGAAATTGTGCTATGTGGGTTATGTGAGTGAATATAACAATCCTTATCTTTGCAAATTAAATCAAGGTTTACATAACTAATATATCTTCATCAATTTTCAATCAATATCAATCGATCTAATTTTTTCAATCCAAATTGTTTTTTTTAAACTAAATCATCCTTATCATATTTATATATTAATTTCACTTTGATTTATCTCAAAATTAGGTCTCTCCAATAATTTTGCACAATGAATTTCTTATAACCACTATGAATTTCATAGTGTTGATGGAAAGTATTATCAATCTATTTTCTTCTATTTTATCAAGAGATACATTATTGTCATCATTATAGTCTACAATATTGATAACCCCATTCATATTCCCGTATTCTATCTTGTCATAGCCTACTTTATAGTCACCATGATATTCCATGGTAATGTGATCCCCATCCATCTTATTACTTACTCCATTTACACACCTTCAAGTGTAAGGTAAAATCACTAACCCAAAAGGTATGGTCTCCCCTCAATTAATGGCATTGAATCTAAAGCAATCATGTAAATAGTAAAAATTATCAAATTAAGTATCTTTAAATAGGCCAATTCAATTGTGTTCCTTTATATATGCCAATCGTTTATATATTGAACTTGTTGGAGAATATTACATTATTTGGTACATGCTAATGTACCCCTATGGTACCTATGGTACAATGTAAATATTATAATAGGGTTTGAGTCTATAGTTTAGGAGTGTGATTTATATTTCCCCTTTTATGTAAGTGTCTATGTGTAGGATATGCACAAGTGTCATGTAATTAAGTGTGCAAGTGTGTAATGTAAGAAAGTGCACAAGTGTCATGTAATTAAGTGTGCAAATATGTAATGTGAGAAAGTGCACAAGTATCATGTATTAGGTGTGCATGTAGAAGTGTGTAAGTATCATGTAGAAGTGTGCAAGTGAATAGAGAGTTAAAAATCATGTATACTTGTGACAAGATAAGAAACCAAGAGGACATGCGAGGCTTGTCTTATCTAAGGAATAGGAAATGTTGCAACTCATGGATAAGTGAGGAGTGCAAGAGCCAAGTATTGAAGAGCAAATTTTCTAAGATTATATAAGGGAGACAAAGATCCATGTATTGAAATAATAGAAGAATATCAATGAAGATCACATTCAAGAATTTATAATATTGAAGCTTTTATGCACATTTTGAGCAATTATATTGTAATTTTTCTTCATTTTATTACATGAATGATTTTGACCATTTATATTTTGATTATTATCATTTTTCATGAATATTATTGTTAATTATTTTGGCCATATAATATTTTAATTACTATTATTTGAGACTACTCAAGATATAGAATATGGGGACCTAAGATAAATTGGCTTAAAATCTAATAGTGGTATCAAAGCTACTTCGAATAGTCTCTATTTATACCATCGAAGGAAGTCTTCGGTGTGAATTTATATTAAGATTCACGTGAAGAAAAAATAGACTCAAATTGCTACAAATTTCTAATTTGTAGATTTATATATGAATGGGATCTAATGAAAACCTTCCAATATCTTGTAATGTTTGAAAAAAAAATTAATATTTGCTTGAGTCTATCCATTTGGTTCAAAAACTAGTGAAGACAAGGTCTCAAATTGGAAGCAAGGGACAAATTTGAAAAAAGTTGGACATGAGCGAACATTTAAATTCACCCTGATATTATTTGGATTCTTAGAAAAAAAAGACAATCATATAAGAATATTATAGTGGTTCAAAACCATCATTGGAGGATGAAAAGTCCATAAGCATTGTATTGGAAAAAGTGTCCAATAGCTATCATATTATTGAAGGACATAAAAAAGAAGTCCTTAAATATTGTGTTGGACAAAATTTCCAATAGCTATCAAATTATTAAAGGACAAAAAAATTCTCATATAAAGAAAATGAAGATTTTGTGACTAGGCGAATGAAGTTATTAAAGAACCAAAATGTTTTGTATGCATTCTAAGTATTGAGTAGAACAATTAACACTGGATGGCACCAAGAATTGAGCTAAGCCATCTAAACCAGATTAGGATAGTGCTAAAGTTGTATTATCTGATCTAGAATGAGCTAGGATGGAGCAACATAAATCAAATCATAGCATGCTAGCTAAGTTATCTAAACTGGAATGTAATGCCTACAACCTCATAATGAGTTAAGCCAATATTAGATGAACCTTGTTGTTTGTTGGAGTATATTATCAAGCCTCTATTGCTAGAAATAGAGAAGATTCAAATTCCTTTGATGAAGGCTAAAGTGAAAAAATTCAATAAGTTTGCAAGAGCATCATTTACATTCATTAGAGATTTGACAAATGTCTAAGAAGCTAGGGTGGTGTGACAATGAATATTTTACCTTCATTAAATGCCTTGGAGAATGTTATATTGGAGAATTTTTTTTGACGTGACACAGTCAATAGTGAGGAATATTACCTTATTTTATTTGGCACACAAATATATTACTAAGGTTTATATTTTATGAACTAATAACCTTAGGAAGTATAAATTAAAAGGTGGAGAAAAAAGGAATTCTACCATATTGAAATTAATAATTATATATGGGAGTTAAAAAGACTTCAACCTTAATATTTTTAATATTGATATTTTATGCTTACAACTAATTTTACAATTTATTTCAAAAACTCAATTTTTAAAAATTTGATAAGTATTAAGTTTTTGAGAGAGAAGGATTTCTACTCCAAAAAGGAAAATTTTGAAAATTTGGAAAATTTTGAATATTTGAAAAACTTAGAAATTTGAATATTTCAAATATTTGTAAATTTAATTATTAGGGAGATAAAAGGTATTCTAATTCAAAGGATTTGAGATTTATTGAATTTGCAAATTTATTTTATTATTAAAATTATTGATTAACTTTAGAGTAAGGGAATTCAACCCCAATTTTTTTTTAAACAGGAATTTGATCATGGAAGAAAATTATTTTAAGGCTATAGTAAGAAGAGAAGATTGGTAGTTATAAAAATTGGAATACATAAATTGATTGAAAATTTTGATTGAGCAATAATTTATACCCATGAGACCCAAGGAAGATCAAGTGACCTGGTCTCCTACAAAAAATGGGTAGTTCACTGTTAAATCAGCTTACAAGCTTCTGCTTGATGACGAGGATTTTGTCCTCCAAAAGGACTTAGTTTGGATAAAAAATTTAATTCCAAAAATTGCAGTCTTTTCATGGTTGGTTATCCAAGGAAGAATTCTAACCATTGATAATATGATGCATAAAGGTATTTGTATCACTAATAATTGTTATCTATGCAGGGCTAATTGGGAGACCATTTATCACATTTTTCTTGAGTGCCCTTTTTCCTTAACTGTCCTAAGTGGGGTTTTTTAGACCTTCAATATTTCATGGGTTAAACTAGCCACCGTACTTGATTTGTTCATCCAGTGGCCTTGCCCCTTTTCAATCCAAAGACTTAGATACATGTGGAAAATTTGTTTCAATCACTATCTTTGGTAGGTGTGGTTAGAAAGGAACCATAGAGTCTTTAATGAGTCTATCCATGATCATCAAAATATCATTGCTAGGATCATATCCTTTGCCAACGAGAATGTGAACCTTATCCCTTTTGATAGTTGTAAACCTCATCTATAGGAGACCATGATTGCTCAATATTTAAGCTTAACCTTTTTAGATGAGTCTATGCCTAGGGTAGTCAACCCCAGAGCTAATGTTAAGTGGTCTCCACCTCCTACGGGTTGGTTTAAGCTTAATTTTTATGGAGAATCTAAGGAAAATCCTAGCAGAGTAGGCACTGGTGGTATTGTGCGAGATCATAATGGGAATATGATGCTTGAATTTTTTGAATATTTGGGAACAAAGATGAACAACGAAGCTGAAGCTAGAGCTATATGGAGAGGTCTTCAAATGACTCAAGACTTAGAAGGCAATTTGATCGTAGAAGGAGACTCTATGCATGTTATAAATCTCATCAATAATTGGAAAACATCTCCTTGGAGGATTAAAACAATTGTTGAAGAGGCTAGGATCCATTTCTAGGGAAGACAAGACATAAAATCCCAACATGTCTTTTGGGAAGCTAACAAAATTGCTGATAAGCTGACCAATTTGGGTGTCGATGGTGATGGACTTTTCAAATGGGAACATGGTCTCCCGAGTGAAGTAGAGGAGCTTATTCAATAAGAATACCAAGAATGATAGTCAAATTTACTAATAGGGAAGGCACTATAAGTTCTAATGCTAGGAGTATTCCCATCTCTTTTTTGAATTGGACTCACAATAAAAATTATTTGAGTTGTCAGTCTTTGTGGATGCTGCTTGGAAATACCACAAAGATTAATGGGGATAGTCACATGTCATATAACATGGTTCCTAGTCATCTTAGTAATTTGAGGTTGGTTGATAATCACAAGGAAGGAAAGAAACAACAATATAAGACTTCAAACCAAAGCCACGTGGACCACCAGATAGCCACCGCCATAAATCTAGCCAGCAGGTTCACTTCTCCAAGGTTGATTGGCCAAGATAGTATGTGGTACCAAAGCATGTCATATATGGAAGAAAGCAATTACCAAAGAATTATTAAGAGTAACTGTCAATATAGAGCTTGTGGGAGTTTTTTTAGTACTCTACTATGTGTGTCTGTAGCTTTTTGTTTCTAAAATTGTCTCATGGAAGGGATTCGTGTCTATTTAATTTTTTTAATTATGATGCATGTGTGTTTTCTCCGGGTATACCCAAAATGTTGTATGGGAAGTTTCTTTTTGATAACAGGCTATGTGCCTTACCGGATGTAATGGCTTTGGTGGCATGTAGATTTTACATATATAGGATCCTTAGTAAGGATATGTTCATCAACAGCCCTGGGCTGATTTTTGTAAAAGGTTTTGGGTCAACTTGTAAAACCCAATATTAATGCTATAGTATCTTATCTACCAAAAAAAAATCTGATGATAAGCAAGATATGGCAATGCAATTTATCTATAGAGAAGCAATGAATGAAAGTTTTGAAACATTTGAATATTATTTGCACTCAAAACTTGTTGAAGCAATTGAAAAATCTAAATATGATATTGCAATACCTATTTATATAGGCATCATAATGTATATGGTGTTAATTTCACTTGAAATTGATAGGGATAAAAATTGAAAGCAAGAAGAGTTGATTGATATTCTAAAAATAAATTCAATGATAAAATGTATTGTTTATGACACAAGTGAGTTGTGTCAAAGTAAGAATGGCAATACAAGTTCATCAAATTCAAAAATTTATTATGATACTCTAAGGGTTTGGAGTCTGCAAGTCAACATCAAATTTAATACTACAATAAAATCAAGGAAGCAAAATCAAAGGAAGCACATGAATCAGAAACACAAGGAAAAGAAGAATCTCAAGTAGTTCATGAGCAATATCCAAAATATCATAACAAAGAGGTAAATACATAAGAATTAAATATATAAAATATTAAGGATATTAGATGGAAGATCATACACAATGTAAGGTTACCTGACACAAACAAAAGATAGAGATTGAAGACTAAAGTCTTCAATAACCAAATAATGTAATATAGGGGGTGTTGGAGAATATTATATTATTTGGTACATGATAATGTACCCCCATGGTACTTTTTTTTTGGTAGATAAGATACTATAGCATTAATACTGGGTTTTATAGGTTGACCCAAAACCTTTTACAAAAATCATCCCAGGGCTATTGATGAACATGTCCTTACTAAGGATCCTATATATGTAAAATCTACATGTCACCAAAGCCATTACATCCTGGTAAGGCACATAGCCTGTTATCAAAAAGAAACTTCCCATACAACATTATGGGTATACCTCGAGAAAACACACATGCATCATAATTACAAAAATTAAACAGACACGAATCCCTTCCTTGAGACAATGGAGAAATAAAAAGCTACAGACACACATAGCAGAGTACTAAAAAAACTCCCATAAGCTCTGTATTGATAGTTACTCCTAATAATTATTTGGTAATTGCTTTCTTTCGTATATGACATGCTTTGGCACCACATACTATCTTGGCCAATCAGCCTTGGAGAAGTGAACCTACTGGCTAGATTTATGGCGGTGGTTATCTAGTGGTCCATGTGGCTCTGGTTCAAAGTCTTATATTGTCATTTCTTTCCTACCTTATGATTATCAACCAACCGTAAATTACTAAGATGACTAGGAGCCATGTTATCTAACATTGACTATACCCATTAGTCTTTGTGGTATTTCCAAGTAGCATCCACTAATATTGACAGCTCGGATAATTTTTATTGTGAGTCCATTTCAAAAAAGAGACGGGAATACTCATAGCCTTCGAAATTACAATGCCTTCCCTATTGGTAAATTCGATTATCATTCTTGAAATTCTTGTTGTATAAGCTCCTATAATTTTCTCGAGACATCGTGTTCCCATTTGAAAAGTCTGTTACCATCAACACCCAAATTGGCCAGCTTATCAGCAACTTTGTTAGCTTCCCAAAAGACATGTTGGGATTTTCTATCCTGTCTTCCCTGGAAAAGGATCTTAGCCTCTTTAAAAATTGTTTTAATCCTCAAAGGAGGTGTTTTCTAATTATTGAGGAGATTTATAACATGCATATAGTCTCCTTCTATGATAAAATTGCCTTCTAAGTCTTGAGTCATTTTAAGGCCTCTCCATCTAGCTCTAGCTTTATCTTCGTTGTTCGTCCTTATTCCAAAATATTCAAAAAACACAAGCATCACATTCTCATTATGATCTCACATAATTCTTCTAGTGCCTAATCTGCCAGGATTGTCCTTAGTCTCTCCATAAAAATTAAGCTTAAACCAACCCGTAGGAGGTGGGTACCACTTAACATTGGCTCTGGGGTTGACTACCCTAGGCATAGACTCATCTAACAAGGTTACGCTTAAATATTGAGTAATCATGGTCTCCTGCAGATGAGGTTTACAACTATCCAAAGGGATAAGTTTCACATTCTCATAGGCAAAAGATAGGATCCTGGAAATGATAGTTTGATGATCATGGATAGACTCATTAAAGACTCTATGGTTCCTTTATAACCACACTTGCCAAAGGCAGTGATTGATACAAATTTTCCACATGTATCTAAGTCTTTGTATTGAAAAGGGGTAAGGCCACTGGACAAAAAAATCAAGTATGGTGGCTGGTTTAACCCAAGAAATATTAAACGCCTGAAAAACCCCAACTTAGGATAGTCAAGGAAAAAGGACACTCAAGGAAAACATGATAAATGGTCTCCCAATTAGCCCTGCATAGATAACAATGATTAGTGATACAAATACTTTTATGCATCATATTATAAATGGTTAGAATTCTTCCTTGGATAACCAGCCATGAAAATGCTGCAATTTTTGGAATTAAATATTTTATCCAAACTAAGTCCTTTTAGAGGATAAAATCCTCGTCATCAAGCAAAAGCTTGTAAGCTGATTTAACAGTGAACTGCCCATTTTTCGTAGGAGCCTAGGTCACTTGATCTTCCTTATGTCTCATGGGAATACACTATTTCTCGAGAATGTTACAAATATAATTTCATTCCACTTGAAATCCCTAAATACTTATTTATTTTCACTTCTTTCTGCCTCTGTCCTCAACCATATAATCGAAGACTTTTCTGCCAATGAGTTCTTTCGTGATATCTCTAATTCGGGCTAAGTTAGGATATTGCATCAGTGGTTCATCCTTAGCCCACCTATCATTCTAGCAATTTATCCTCTCACCATTGCCTAAAACCCATATTAAACTTTTTTTGATGATTTCCTTACAATTGAGAATTGCTTTCCAAAAAGCAAAACCTCTGATTGGAACTGAGTCACTTAGAAATTCCATATTTTGAAGATACTTTCGTTTGATGATAGTTGTCCATTCATTTTCTTCACCAGAAATGAGGTGCCATGTCTGCTTAGCTAGTAAAGCTAAATTCATATGAGCAATTATCCTTAGACCTAAGCCCCCATTTTCCCTGGGTCTACACACTTTGGTCCATCCTACAAGGTGTATCCTTTTTTTCTCCTTTGATCCAGTCCATAAAAATTCTTTTTGGAGTTTCTCAATTTTCTAGAAAACCTTCACAGGGGCTTTGAAAACGGAGATAAAATAGACTGGAACACTCTGAAGAGAGGCCTTAGTGAGGTTCAACTTTCCTGCTTGAGATAGAATATGACCTTTCCATCTAGAAAGTTTTTTTTGAATTCTTTCAATAATCCCATCCCACATTGACTCTCTCGGAGAACTAATGAAAAGAGGAAGACCAAGATATGAAATGGGGAGGTTTGCTATATCACACCCTAAAATTTCTACAATCCTTCCTTGCCTCTGAATGGATGTGTTCAAGAAATATAACTTACTAAAATTAACTTTCTGACCATCAACGTCCTCGTAGAGTTGTAGGATGTATTTAATTATTTTAGCCTCAACCATCGACGCCTTAGTCAATAGAAGGGTATCATCGACAAATTATTGGTGAGAAACAACCCTAGTGAGAGATGTTGCCTTGATTCCTAATATTAGCCTTGAACTGCAAGTATTTTTGATGGTTCTGCCTAAAGCTTCTACCACAATGATGAATAACATGGGGCTGATAGGGTCCCCTTTCGAATTCCTCTACAACTTTGAAAGTAACCAGCAGTTGTTCCATTAACCAAAATTGAGAACCATGCTTTAGAAATGCATTCTTTGATCAAATTAACCCATTGGTGGTGAAAACCAAACTTAAGGAGGACAACAATCAGAAAGTCCCAATTTAGCCTATCAAATGATTTGTTCATATCAAGATTAAGGGCAAAAACATACCTATTAGTCTTATTAGCAGAGTGCAGAGCTTCATGAACTATGATAACTCCATCCAAGATTGACCTGCCTAGGATAGAGGTTCTCTAGCATGGATCTATGATGTAGGGCAGAACATCTCTCATTCTATTTTCAATGGCTTTAGTTAGGATCTTGTAAGAAACATTGCACAGACTAATTGGCCTGAAGTTAGCCATAGATTCAAGGGTTTTCTTCTTAGGAATTAGAGAAATAAAAGTAGATTTGAGATATTTTGGGATATGATTGCTTGCTTGGAATTCTTTGACAGCAAAAATTACATCCTCACTTACGATGTCCCAAAAATCTTGATAGAAATGAGGGGGAAAGCCATCGGGTCTCGGGGCTTTGTCTGGATCCATGCTAAATAAGGCTTCCTTAATTTCCTCATCATAAAAGGGAGCTAGAAGCTTAAGGTTTATATCCTCATTTATTATGCTAGGAATGTATTTCAAGAGAATATATTTGGCCTCCTCATTGTACTACGATTCCTAATCAAGGATAGAATTGAAATAAATTACTACCTCCTTTCTGATTTCTGTTAAGTCCAGAGTAATAGAACCATCTACTTTTTTTTTTATTTTTATCTTGTTATTGCTTCTATTTCTAAGCGTGGTGACGTGAAAAAACCCAGAATTTGAGTCTCCATATTTCAACCAAAGAGCCCTTGATTTTTGCCTCCAATAGATTTCCTCACAGGCCAAAATGTTATGAAACTCTGCTAGTTTTATCCATTCCTCCTGCCTAGTAGTTCCATCAACATCACCATGTTGAATCCTCTGATCAATTATCTTCAAACTTTCAACAACCTATTTTTTATTTTCAAAGAGGTTCCCAAAGACCTCTTTGTTCCAATTTTGAAGCTTTTCCTTAACAAACTTTAATTTTCCAATAAGTTTAAAAGTTGCACTACCCCTGACAAGCTACTGCCACCACTGAATTAAGTTATCTCTGAAACTGGAATGTTTGATCCACATAGATTGAAATATGAAAGGTTTCTTGAAGGACAGATAGTTAGGGATCTCCAAAAAAATGGGATTATGATCAGAGGCAATTTTAGGAAGGGCTTACAAGGTAGAATCACCGAGCAGATTTGTAGCCTCCTTTGATAGAAAAATATGTCAGGCCTTTCTTGAATGAGATGACACCCTATTCGTCAATTTCTCCAGGTATAATTCTCTCCTCTAAGTTTTACATCCATCAAAATGTTGGAGTTCACAAAGTCATTGAACTCATACATGCTCTTGATAGGTGGTCCATTTCCACCCATTTTGTTTGAATGGTAAAGAGGAGTGTTAAAATCCCCAGCCAGAATCCAGGGGACATTATGGAATATTTCACTCAGATTGCCTAAGTACTCCCATAGTAGAGCTCTCCCTTGAATTAAAGTCGAGGCATAAATATTTGAAAGGATCCACGACCTATTGTTGTTTATTTTCTTAAATAAAACACTAAGAACCCTATCATATTTTTGAATAATGGTGCCTTCTACTATCCGGGGATCCCACAAAGTCATATGGCTTCTAGACGTTCCTCTGGCTGATTTGCAAACCATCTCCCCTTGATTGCAGATTTTTTTTGCTACTTTTTTTTTATTGAATCTCATCAGTTTTTGTTTCTTGCAACATGATAATAGTTGGATTCACTTAATTTCTTATTGCACTGACTTCCCTGTGTTTGGGTAGTCCATTGAGGCCTCTCATGTTTCATGAAAGGAAATTCATTTAGATTGTTTGGGATTTCTTCCTCTCCCCCTCCCTTGAGGGGATTTTCCTAATTTGTTGTCTTCAAAACCTGGAATAACATGTTGAAACAAGGTTATCTATTTTCCATTGGCAATGTCATTATCAGTTTTAATTTTTTTTTGCTCATCATTTGATATTCTCCCTCTTCTTTTTTCACTGCCAAAATCTATAGAGACTTCACAGTGCTCCTGGTTTGTTTAGGACTAAACTGGGGGAGGCTATTTGTTGCAGAACCAGACTGCCATATTCCCCAGTCTAAAGAGTTTCACATATCTCCACCCCTACATCTAAATCTTCTCCTTTTTTCCTATATTCCCCTGGTCTACGGGATGGCCCCTTAGTAGGATTCACCTGGATCCTAGTGATGATGTTAGGGAGATGAGATTTTTTATTTTCCAATGCCTCAAATTTCTTCCTAAGTTCTTCAACATTAGGGTTTGGCTTTGGGATTCCCAATGGGCTTGAAGTATTTTCAGCATTGGGGTTTAAGGATCCCGACTTGGATGGGGATTCTAGAGATCGGGCATTAGGGTTTGTCTTTGTGATGCCCATGGGGCTTACAATAATGTTAGAATTAGGGTTTGAGGATCCTAACTTGGATGGGGATTCTATAGAGTCATAAAGGTTAGCCTGAAGGTTTCGGGCTTCCATGTATTTCGATAATCCTCCTACTTCCATATTAGATAGAATTGAAAATTTATTTGAAACTAGAGGATTGGAACTTACCTGAGTATTTTGGTTGCTGACAACCTGTTGTTTTCCTTTGTCTTGTTGGGACCCTACACCCTCTCTTTTATTTTTTGGTAGACATGGTACTTATGGTACAATATAAATATTAGAATATTAGAATAGGGTTTGAGTCTATAGTTTAGAAGTGTGATTTATATGTCCCCCTTTATGTAAGTGTCTATGTACAGGGTATCCACAAATGTCATGTAATTATGTAAATATATAATGTGAGAAAGTGCACAAGTGTCATGTATTAGGTGTGCATGTAGAAGTGTGTAAGTGTCATGTATAAGTGTACATGTGTCATAGAGTTAAGATTTCAAGTAAATAGAGAGTCAAGAGTCATGTATACAAGTGGTAATATAAGAAGCCAAAATGACATGTGATGCTTATCCTATATAAGGAATAGGAAAAGTTGCAACTCCTAGATAATTGTGAAGTGTAAGATTCAAGTATTGAAGATTCACCTTTCTAAGGTTAAATAATGGAGATAAAGCTCCATGTATTGAAATAATAGAAGAATATAGATGAAGATCACATTCAAGCATTTATAATATTGAAGCTTGTATGTATATTTTGAGCAATTATACTGTAAGTTTTCTTCATGTTATTACATGAATGATTTTGGCCATTTATATTCATATTATTGTCATTTTCATGAATATTATTGTTAATTATTTTGGCCATATAATATTTTAATTGCTCTTATATGAGACTAGTCAAGATCCAGAATATTGGAACCTGAGATAATCTAGCTTAAAAGCCAATAGAATTAACCTTGTGTCTTTCAATAGCCCATTCAAATTGTGTAATTATAAATAATCTAATCATATTATATGTTTTTATAGAAGCCAAGCAAGGCATATGTTTTTAAATAACTTAGGCAAAGTATGTGCTTTCAAATAAGTCAATCAAATCATGTGCTTTTAAATAAGCTGATCAAATTATGTGCTTTTAACTAAGCCAATAAAAGTATTTAATTTTAAATAATACAATCAAATTATGTACTTTTAAATAATCCAATAAAAGTATGTGCTTTTAAATAATCCAATCAAATTGTGTGCTTTTCAATAATCCAATCAAAGTGTATGCTTTCAAATAAGCCAATCAAATTATGTGCTTTTACATAAGCCAATCAAAGTATGTGCTTTTAAATAATCCAATCAAAGTATGTGCTTTTAAATAATCCAATCAAGTATTTGATTTTAAATAAGCAAATCCAATATGTGCAAAATCAACTAAATAATCCCTTTTGGGTCCCTCACCTAAAGGATGATCAACAAACAATGCCCTTTAAGCATCTCACTTAAAGGTACTCTAGACATTAAAAATAATCAAAATTTGGTATTGTCTAAAGAAATACCTTTCCAATTGGTAGCATCAAGTTCACTTCCAAAACAATCAAAACTAATATCTAAGAACTCACTTACAAACTAAACAAGTACTTGTGCCTTTTAATAGGCCAATCAATCAAAGAGCCTTTAAATAGGACAATGATTTATGTGTATTTAAATAGGCTAATAAATTATGTGTCTTTAAATATATTGATCAATTATGTCCAAGGATAAATATCTTATACATACTTGTACATAGATGTACATATCTTGTATCATGGCAGCCTAAAATGAAAGTACCTTTTGGGTAATCCATAATTAAATCATATATATATCTTGTAACATATATTGAAACACCAACTAGTAATGTGCCTTTAAATAGGTCAATCAATAATGATTTATTCAATTAACCAATCAAAATTATGTTCCTTTAAATAGGTCGATCAATTATGAGTTCTTAAATGAATACCCAATTTCATACCTTTACATAGACCAAGCAATAAGTGTCCTTAAATGGATTAATAAAAAGAGTGTCTTTAATAGGTCAATCATCTATGTTCCTTTAAATAGGCCTATCAAACAAAATGTTTCTTTAAGCACCTTGCTTAAATGTAATGTAAGCAAAACGATACTCAAACATTTTCCTTTAGGTCCTTGCCTAAAGGTTAGACAAAAATATATCTTTAACAACCTTTATCATCCCTTACCAATCCAATATTTAATCAATCATCATCATTTTCTAACTTTGATCAACTCAGCCCTTTAATATCTCAGCCCACTTTAATTGAATTTTGCCATCATAGAACATTTGTTTCATGTTTCCTCAAGAAATTTGGTTTTCCCTCTAAAAATTTAAGGCGCACACCAGGGCACAATGGTGTTTGATGCCATCCAACTTAGAATGTCTCATATTTTTTTATCCTAAATTGGGGTATCTATGCCAATTTTTTATGTATTTATTATACAATTGATGCTTTAATAAGGGGTAATATGTAGACATCCAATTTTGCACACTTTAATCCTCCTTAACCCTCATCCACTCTCCTTCTAATAAATCAAATTAAATCCATATTTCTCATGCCAAAATTTTAACTGTCATATTTGGGATATTTATTTTCATTGTAAACATTCATAAAATTGCAAAAAGATGCATCCATTAGAATGGGATCAAAAAGATATTTTCAGTGAGTATAAATATGTTTATACTAAGGTTACAATTTCCACTTCAAAATTGCTCAACAAATTAGATTAAGCATTGTAAATTCCCTTTGCAACACCATGTGTTGAAAATCTCTCATTTGTAGTGCTATGTGCTATAAACCTCTCCTTTGCAACACTGCATACTATATATACTATGATGACCATCAATATCCAAAATTTATTAACAAATTAGTTTGAGTATTGTAGATCCCCTTTGCAACACCACACTGCAATTTTTTCATTCACAACACGATGCACTATAAACCTTTCAACTGAAGTGTTGTATGATACAAACCTCCCCTTTGTAGTGCCATGCATTGGAAATATTTTATCTGCAACACTGTGTACTACAAACCTTTCATTTTTATCACCATGTACTACAAACCTACCCTTTAGAGTGCCATAGGCTACAAACCTTTCATTTACAATGTTGCATACTATAAATTTTTCATTATAGTGCCACACACTGCAAGCCTCCCCTTTGTAGTGTCACACATTGCAAATCCTTCATTTGCAATGTCATGCACTACAAACCTTTCAATTATAACATCACACACTATAGAGCGCTAATTCTTCTCAACACCTTTAGCCAATCAATATCCCCAACAACAATGGGCATTGACATATAGTGAATTGTTAGTGCTACAAACCTCTACCACTACAAAATAAAAATAATAAAATAATAAAAAATATTTAAAGTAAAATAAAATAAAATCTAAATTTTATTTATAATTTAAAAAAATTAATTTTAAACTAAAAAAAATAAAGTTAAAAAAAAATAAATGTGAAAAATAAGATTTTGTTTTCAAATTTATAACAACTTAAAAATTAAACTAAATTTAATTTAAATAAATTTTTGAAAATAAAATAAAATATTTTGCAAAAAAATCTAACATTGTACGCCATTGTAAAATATGGATCTTGCATATTGATGGTAATTGGATTCCTCTTTATAAAATTCTAAATTTTGCATGGGCATGTTCTCGAATACGAATTCAATCACCAACCATGCATACCCATGGAGGTTAAGTATGCTCACCCACCCACCAAAATAATTGTATTTACTTAGTAAACATATATGGTGTTTCTATTTGCTAATCCTAGTCAATTGTGTCTACCCTAGCCCAATCCTATTGGTTGTCCACAAGACCAAAATGGGTATGTTGATTAAGTGCAACCTGACCTGACTTTACCCAATTCTTACATGACTTTATCTATCTATAAAATCTAACTTGGCATGGTTCCATTTTTTAACCATGTAGGCATGCTTTCTTACTCGCCAATTGAGCCACTTACCAGAACCTGAAGTGCATATAATTATTTTGAATTTTCAATTGTTGGATGTGTTGTATTCTTTGTAGAGAATAATAATAATAATAAATTGTACACCTAGACACACTATGCAAGGTATTTATTTTTGGGGCAGTATCTTTAATTACTAGGTATGGGTAATTTTAGCCCACGATTTTATACCCATTGTAGTCTAATACCACTTGGTGGTTTAGGGTTGTTTGGTTTTGTGAGATACCTATATATATTGTAAATACTTTGTTAAAAGTGCATAATAATATAAAGAAAGAGGTGCGACTCTAAGTTTCTGCTAGTTTTCCTAGTCAAGGGTTTCTAGGATAAATATTCATGTTTATTGTGAATGCATGTTATTTTTCCTTCTATTTTATGATTATGTTTGCATTAATATTTCTAGAATAGGTTTATAAATATCTTCCTTTGGTATCAAAGCAAGGTTATTGGATTTAGGGGGATGCCTTTGTTGCTAGGGTTTAGCTCAATTTGAGAAGAGCAAGGGTATCTTGGGTCTACAATAAACCTATTTTTGAGTGGGAGTTTTGTGCAGGTGAATCCAATGTGAAGGAAAATGGCTAGCAATACAAGGATCAAGATAAAAAAGTTTAATGACAAGAGCTTTGAGTTATAGAAGATAAAAATATAATATCCACTTATGTATAGAGATCAATGGGTTGTTATGTTAGGAAAAGAACTTATGGATATGTCACAAGAAGATTTGGGGAAGCTAAATATGAAAGTGAAGAGTACTATCTAACTATGTTTTGTAGACCTAGTGTCGGTCATTTTCTCTGGAGAAAAAATGTTAAGGATTTATGGGAGAAGTTAGGGATTTTACGTTAGTTAAAGCCCCTAGTAATTATTCATTTGGAAGAAGTTGTATCTCCTTCAGATGAATGATAGGAATTTTGTGGTAGAATATCTCAATGCCTTTAACATTTTGGTAAGTCAATTAGCCCCTATTGATATTTTTTTTGAAGAATACTTTTAAAAAATTATATTAAAACAAAGATCATTTACAAGTTGGGATGAGACTTCTCCCAACCTTAGCCAAAGAGAACACATGTTTACAATAGTAAAAGAAGATTTGCATTGGAGCCAAATATTCTAAACCATATTTCTACAATGGTTGTTCACATGTTTACAACTGTAAAAGATCTACATTGGAGAACAAATCTCCTAAACCATATTTCTTCAAGGGTTGTCCAAATTAGCTAAATAATGGATTTTATCATCAACCTACCTAATCATCTCATCCTCAATAGCCATGTAACTATGCCACTGAAACCATACATCCTTATTAGTTCCCATTATAACAAAAAAGTCTACCACTTTATTTAGATCTATACTCACATAAACTGGAATCACATCATCTAATTCCCTCCACAATTCCTTAATTTGAGTGACAAGAATCCTCAACCTCCATGTCTTCAAAGCAATGTTCCTCATGCAATCCAGAGCTTCGACCATTAACTAAGAATCTAATTCTAGGATTATCCTCCTATAACCTTGTTTTACTGCCCAAATAGAAGCAAATTTGATAGCCAAGGCTTCTGGTTCATTATTCGTGGCCCTTACAAAGCCTTGCAGTTTCCAATAGAGCACTATCCCAACATGATTCCTTCAAACCACTCCAATTTTAGCTCTACCCGGATTGAGCCTCTATTGATATTAAAATGATAGAAGAAGATAAGCGTATTATTTTATTATGTTCTTTGTTAGATTCATGGGTTAATTTTGTTGTGGCCATCGGGAATACTACTACAACTACTTTAAGGTTTGAAGATGTAGTTGCATCCATGTTATCAAAAGAAATGAGGTAGAAATCCATGGATGGATCATCCAAGTATGCATTTTTTATAAGGGGCCATTCCTAAGATAAAAATAAGTATAAATTTAGGGATAGGTCAAAGTCAAGAGAGAAATCTAAATCTCCTAGAAAATTTATAAGAAAATGTTGGAAATGTAGTATCATTAGGCATTTGAACAAAGACTATAAATAAAAAAATATTGATAAAAGTAAGATATTTGACAATGTTTCTTCCATAAAAGCAAATACCTTAATAGAAGGAGGGTATGTATACTTGGCATATTTTAGTACACATTTACATCATGACGTGTGGTTGATCTACTTAGGAACTTATTTTCATATGGATCCTCACAAAGAATGGTTTTGTGAATATAAAAGTATAATGGAGGTAATGTCTTCCTAGGATATGACTTTAAAACCAAAATCATAGGATGTGGAATGATTAAACTATTGCTAAAATATGGAAGGATTAAAACCATCCTTAGTGTTTTGTATATTTTAGGGTTGGATAGAAATCTGACATATGTGAGTAGAATGAATGATGTAGGTGTGTAGATAGTATTTGAAAATGATATTGTAAGATGGTTTAGGGAGCAACAATATCATCAAGAGGAGTTTGGGTTGGAACACATACAAGATATTATGTAACACTGCAACTAATGAGTGCCATAGTTATATTGCTCCTAAAAATAAAATAAACAAAATCCCTAATCTTCCTATAAATAATATAGTGTTTTATCATCAAATAATGGGACATGTTGGAGAAAAAGACCTTTGCGCTTTGCACACTAAAGGTATGGTTGAAGGTATTTATGAATTTTATTTATATTTTAATTTCTTTGAAAAATTTCTTGAAGATATTAGATTTTTTGGTTGTGATGCTTATATGCATGTTACAAAGGAATAAAGGAGTAATCTAGATAATAAAGTAGATAATTTTATCTTTATTGATCATAAATATGGTGTAAAAGGCTACAAACTTTGGAACCTAGAAACTAGAATAGTTGTTTATAGCCAAGATGTAATCATTAGTGAGTTTAAAAGTGCTCCTAAGAAGGAAGAAAAATTAGGAGAGGAAGAAGAAAAAATAATATAATTTGAGT
This sequence comes from Wollemia nobilis, assembly GCA_028583015.1. Taxonomy (NCBI): domain Eukaryota; kingdom Viridiplantae; phylum Streptophyta; class Pinopsida; order Araucariales; family Araucariaceae; genus Wollemia; species Wollemia nobilis. Next base: position 3,789,315 of record JAQPPZ010017254.1, on the reverse strand, counting down.
TCATGAATGAACAATCTAACTCAATAAAAGATAATGAACCAAATCCTCAAACTCCTATCTTGAGGAGATTGACTCGAGAAAGAAAGAAACTAAAAAATTATATCTCACCTAATTTTAATTTTACTTTTGTTTTATTTGTCACTAATGATGATCCTAGAATTATTAGGGAGGAAATTAATGCAAAGGATGGTAAATCCTATAAGAAGGTCATCGTTGATGAGATAAAATATGTAAACAAAAATAAGACATGGGATTTGGTGAATTTTTCTACTAGAAGAAAACCAATCGGTATTCAAAAAAAATTAATGCAAAAGGTAAAGTTGAGAAGTACAAAGCTTGCCTAGTAGCAAAGGGATATTTATAGGTATAGGTAATTGATTTTGGTGAGGTTTTCTCTAGTGTTACTAAACTAAATTCTATTATATTTTATTTTTCATTTGCTACTAAATTTGACCTAGAAGTAGAGCAAATGGATTTGAAGACCACATTCGTACATGGGGATATAGAAGAAGAAATCTATATGTCTCAACCAAAAGGCTTTATAGTAAAATCAAAGTATTTGGTATGCAAGCTAAATAAATATGTGTATGGTTTAAAACAATTACCTAAGATGTGGTATAAATATTTTGATACTTTTGTATTGAGACTTGGTATTTCATGAAGCAAATTTGATCACTATGTGTACATCAAATAGGTTGGTGATCACTTTATTATTGTGGCATTGCATGTTTATGATATGTTGTTAATTGGAAATGATAGGTAACTCATCAAGATTTGTAAGTCTTAATTATCATCTCAGTTTGATATGAAGGATCTTGGTTCTACAAATTTCATCTTGGGCATATATATTAAGACATATGGTCAAATAAGAGACTGGTTAAATTAGATAAAATATATTGAAACCATATTAAAAATATTTCATATGTAAGATTGTATTCCATTCAATATTGCAATTACTTGGAGTGTAAAGTTATCTACAAAATAGTGTCTAAATATACAAGAGGAAAATAAAATATCTTGTGTTTCTTATCTAAGCACAGTTGGAAGTTTAATGTATGCCATGGTATGTACCATACTAGACATTACCCATACAATAGGAATTCTAAGAAGATATTTGTCAAGACCAAGGAAAGAACATTGGACTATTATCAAGTTTTTAGATACTTGTGTGGCATAGTAGATTATGCAATCTACTATCAAGGAAGGCCTAAACCAAACAAGGTATTGAATGTACAAGGTTTTATTGATACAAATTGGGCTTGAGATCTTGGTCATCAAATATCCACAAGTAGTTATGTATTTTTCTTGTTTGGTGGAGCAATCAGTTCAAAGAGCAAGAGGTAAGTTGTAGTGGTACTTTCAACTATAGAAGTTGAGTACATGGTAGTCACTCATGTAAGTAAGGAAAAAAAAGGTTACAAAAACTATGTGTTAATGTTGGGTTTTTACAAGGAGTAGCAAGGATAAATTATGATCTCAAAGTACAATTTATCTAGCAAAGAACCTTATTTATCATTCTAAGACAAAGAATATTGTAGTACAGTACCATTTTATTAGATACATGGTAAAAGACAAGAAGGTGTCACTGGAAAATTTGATACTCTAAAAATGTTACAGATTCATTAACTAAGCCTATGAGTATTGAGAAGTTTTCTTGGTGCATGGAGACAATGGACTTAGTTGCCCCAAGTAGCTAAATTTGTGATTTGTATAGGCTCCACTACAAAGTATTAAACAAGTGGGAGATTGTTGGATGTGTTGTATTCTTTGTAGAAAAAAATAATTAAAAAAATTATACACCTCACCACAATGTGTGGGCCCTTATTTCTAGGGTGGTCTCCTTAATTATTGGGTATAGGTGATTTGAGCCCATGGTTTTATACCTATTGTATACTAATACCATTTGGTGGTTTAGGTTTGCTCAGTGTTTTGGGATACCTATATATTATAAATACTTTGTTAAAAGTTTATAAAAAATATAAAGAAAGAGTATGGCTCTAAGTTTCTACTAGTTTTCCCACTCAAGGGTTTTAGGATAAATATTCATGTCTATTATAAATACAACTATTTTTCCTTCTATTTTACAACTTTATTTGCATATATATCTCTAGAATAAGTTTATCAATATCTTCACACTCATTTTAAAACAACCCCCAAAGCCTATATACACAAACTCTCAATGGGAATAAAAGCACAACAAAAGCACAATATAATGGCACACTATTAAATTTCCTAAGCAACAAGAAACTTTTAAGGGCACTAAAACTATACTAGAATTGTTCTTACAAGATATTATACTAATTTCTCTATGCCCTATTCACTCTTTTTAGTAGTTAGGTGCTACTACTACTCTAGCCCAGTCTTGGTTTCTAGTCTCATATAGTAGCCAAGCCAAATCTACCAGTAGTTGAACATTTTTTGGTGGGGCTTCATCAAACAGATAAAAGAAGAACAATTTAAAACATCATGTCTCTTCCTTATGCATACCTTATCTTGATCTCTTTTGTAATAGTATATATATTTTAAACAACTTTTACCTTCAAAATAGTCTGGAATAAATCATCTTCAATTTTCACTATGCTACTGGTTGGCTAAGTCATTGTTGTTTATGCCTCTTTAATATTCTCATTGTTTATTCAAGTTTAATTTTAATTATCTAGCTAAGTCATTGCTATTTATGCATCTTTAATATTCTCATTGCTTATTCTAGTTTAATTTCAAATTTTTGGCTGAGACATTTCTATTTATGACTCTTTAATAATCTTGTTGTTTATTTTGGTTTATTTTTAGTTATCTAGATCTATCATTGTTATTTATCCCTCTCAAGGGGAAAAGGAAGGAAAACGACCCTCTACCATTTAGCTTTTATATTTTAACATTTGATTTTTGCTATTGTTTTCTAGTTTTTAATATTTCATTTTACTATCATTTTAGTTGTTTTAACCTTGTTATTTTAGCTATTTCAAGCCAATAATTTAATTGTTTTAACCGTATTATTTTACCTATTTTAATCTTGTTATTTTAATATTATTATTGAATTGTTTAAACCTTATTATTTTAGTATTTTAAAGTCTATTAGTTGTTTTAATCCATTTTTTTTTATTTACATGGTGGAATCGGTAGTTGCCATGAATTCGGGTAGGATGTCCGAATTTTATGGCCGCCATAATATTTTGCGTTGTTCACCCCGAAAGCTGCCACACAGATCTTCATGAAGTCCGCCCTTATAACCACCATGCCACAATCATTTTAAACCTTTTACGCCACTAAAAGCACCAGGAAAGGGACAAGTGTTCAGTTTGACAAAATGTTATAATCCTGTTATTTAGTTATTTTAAAGTTATTATTTTAATTGATTTAACATTGTTATTTCATTTGTTTTAAGCTTGTCATTTCATATGTTTTAATCCTTTTATTTCTATTATTTTAAGCCTATTATTTTTCTTGTCTTTATCCTACTGTTTAGTTATTTTAATCATGTTATTTTAGTTGTTTTAGTGTTGTTCTAAGCTTCCTCCATTTCCTATTTGGCTCTAATTTTTTTTTTTTGTGTAGCTCTTTCATGTCAACTCAATTATTCTTTACTTAACTCAATAATTTTTTTGAGATCAACTCACCAAATTTATTCTTTTATATTTATCACAATCATTTTCAATTATCCTTAGCCTTTATCAATTTTTTTTACTTAAGTAGCGGCCTGACCACCTAATTCAAGGAAGTACATCACCCTCTTAGGACTAGATAGCCCTCCCTACACTAATTTGAATTCTTTTCTATTTTTGTTTTTGTAGGAATTTATAGTGTTCATAGTAACAAGAAAAGTGTCACACCTTAGATATGTAGATCCCCCACATCATCATTTTTAAGGTAGAGATCAAGTGCCTTATATACAAAACTCTCTACTGTTGCATTTATCATTTGTTGTTTTATACTTATTAAATTAGAAAAATATTTTCTATTTTAACTTTATTTTTTCTACTAATCCACTCAACAATAAGTAATTCACTTAGTATGTTATAGGCATAAAATTTTTACTTTATTTTAGGCAAGAATTCAAAATTGCATGTAGATGCACTTAAGATAGCTTATTTATTGCCTTTGTTTCTTTGATCCTTGTCAATTAAAAGGTAAATATCATGTTTATTTTCTTACATCATTGAATTAAAAATATTATTTAGGATAGCTATTGTCTTCCCCTATTCCTGTCTTCTTACATGTGTTTTTCACCTTTTTGATATCTTGTACTAGGCTTGTAAGGTCTGCATTAAGGATCTTAGGTGATAAACATAGGTGCTTATAAACTAACACATAAAACATAGTTTTAGGATTTTTACACATATATCATATACATAGTGAGGTGAGATAGGCATTTTACCTTTCTCAAATTATTACTTTCATAATATCATGGATTGTGTTATATTTAAAAATGTCATGGTTATGACATGATTGATAGTGTAGATACCCAATTTTGAGTGCATGGTTAATCTTCAAGCTATAATTCCTTTAATCACATAGCCTTCTAACCATCCAATTTGACTCAACCCTTCTTAAGAATAAATTTAGAGCATTTATTGTTCCAAACGTGATAACACCAGGGTATAAGTGATAATTCCAATGATGATACCATGATCCTAGTGACATTTTTTTCAACCTTTGACCTTTTGCTTTTCCTATGCATTTTCACCTTCAATGGTCATGTTGCACTAGCACAAGTGTTATTGCCTGCTAGCACTTCTAACCTATCATGTGCCAAATATCATGGGTAGAATCCCTATTTTGTTTAATCTACCTAGCATTATTGAACCCAACCATGGGTTCTGATCTACTACCCATGTAATAGAAGACCAAGAATTTCCATTCTCATGATCTTCCTCTTGATCCTCTTTAGACCCCTTTCAAATTATTTTCTTATTTCATCATATCTCCATTATGTTATTGTAGCACCCTAAAATTGGCGCAGTAAAATTGTCATAATTACATTCACCTTAGTAAATAATTTAAAATTCAAATTTAACCTCCCAAACCGCCCGTTAACCGTCGGGTAATCCGTTTCCCCCTTTTTCCGTGCCATTTTTAGAGGTTGTTTTGACCGTTTGACGATATCGTCGCCGATCAGACGATATCGCCCCAGATCTGACGATTTCGTCTGGACTAGGACGTCCAGACGATCTTGTCGCAAAACTGATTTTGCACAATTAGCTTCTGTTCCAACGGGTCTCCAATCCGGGCAGAAGCGTGTCTGCGTCGTTAGGGACCCTCCCTCGTTGGAGATCTCCCAAATTGGGATGATCTCCAACCTCCTAACTACTCCCCTAAGCCTATTTAATCCTAAGCTATCCCCTTAGCACCCCCCCTGGCTGAAATTCTCTGCAATTTAACTCCATCTACGTTGAACCATCCCAATTTTTCATTTGCACTGGTCCCATACCAATTTTGTTGCAGGTACATCACTATTTTTCAGCCGGAGCCAACACACATCGTCGTCGATGAACCTATTCAGATCGGAGGCGAACCTGTCGAATCCGAGGCGATTTCGTACTGATGCGAGACGATCTCGACTGTAGTCCATATTGAGGCAATCAGTGCCTGAAGTTTGCATTTCTCAACCTTTTCTCTGTTGTTTTATTCTGCAAATTAGATAGTTTATTCAGTGTTTATGTTATTTTGCATTTGGAGTTCACCCATTTAGCTTAGATTGCATACAAAGATCATGATTTGTCATTAGAATATCGTAACTTGCTTGAATTTCTGTTCATAACTATTATTCAGTATTCATACAATCATTTGGTGTTGTTTCCATCTGTTAGCACAGTAGTATTCGTTGTATTTTGTATCTATTTTTTTGCTTGCGTGTCTCTGACGAATTCGTCAGATCTCGAACGATTCTGTCAGATCTCGACGATTCTATCAGATCTCAGATGATTCTATCGAATTCCAGGACGATCCCGATCGCTTCAAACATCAGAATCATCACCAGACATCCGGATCCGGTATTCCTCATTTGTATTCTGTAAATTCTCTGTTTTATGTCTTTAAATCTATTTTCTGTACTCATTGAATTTGCATTTTCATGTAGATTAATCTAGATTCATTTGGCCAAACCTAGGATATGAATGCTTAAAGTTAAAAACGAACACATTAAAACACATTCCAAACCTAGGCGTGGAAACCGCCCTTAAATGTTTCCTGGTGAACCCACCATCCGTCGAAAAATCATCAAAATACACCTCCCTTGAGAGGCGGGACCTTCGCAAAGTCCTCTCGGTCCGAGGTACCACGACATCCTTTTCCCATCCTCCTTCCGAGCACGGATCCAATAGCCTGAAGGTAAGGATGCGAAAAATTTGGAGCGATACATTTTGGTGAACCCGACGTGAATGCATCATAACCTTTTGAAAAAAAAAAAAAAAATATATATATATATATATAGAACAACTAAAACATAGATGCATTTTAAATCCTTTAAGTTTGAAATCATGTTTAGATGGTAGCTCCTAAGAAAATATTAGCAGTTACTATAAATGTAGAAAACCAATTGGCAGCCGTAGAAATCAATTCTATGCTTAATGTGCCTGAAACAAGTAGGAATCAATTCCTGTGGAACGAACTTGATAGAAGACTTAGTCTCATCTCATCTAGGTCCACACAACTTAAGCAAATCAAGAGGCTAGTCCTAGATAGAATCCTGGATCCTCATCAACTAGTTTTTTATCATGAACTTCAGAGAGCCTGCCATAGATGGTTAGCTTATAGGAGAGCTCTAGTATCTTCAGAATTGTTCACCTTCGAGGAATACCTCGAGAACGCAGCCATTGTGCACCAGTTCCTAGGTTGTGTAGAAGACCAAGAGGTTGTTCTTACAGATAGGGAAATATGGAATAGAGTTCCACGAGCTGTGCTATATCGAGAGTATTGCCACGAGCTTTACTTTTATCAACCAACATCTGAGACAGATAATATCACTATAGCTCTTTTCATCAAATTTTTAAAAGAAAACTTTCAATTTGAAGAAGAACACTTCATGACTCCGGAACAACTCGAACCTATTAATGATATTCATAAATTGTTTATAGAAAACTAGATTATTACTTTCAGTCTTATTTCTTGCATTTATTTGTGTTGATTGTCTTTACTATATTATTTCAAAAAAAAAAAAAACCAAAAACTTAGCAAAAACTTAAAAATTTCATTTCAAATATTGTAGTAGGTATATAGTAAACATATACCTCTTAATTTGTTGCATATATATATATATATATATATATATATATATATATATATATAAATATAAATTTGCTGAAATCAAAATTAAAGCACCATGCCTAAACTTAGGAATGGTAAAGAAACTTTAGGAGAAGAAGAAGATTGGTTACAAGATACAACTAGAGACCCAAATGTCCTTCTTGGAGATCCAAATCCGGAAGGAGAAACTCTAGGTCAATCAGAAGAAGACTTAGGTGAAGATAAGGAACAAGAAGGGAGTGTTAAAGAGGATGGATCCTCATCCCCTAGAGTAGCTCCAAATGGAACTATTGCTTTTGACAATGCAGAGCATTTTCGGAAATTTCTCATTGATAACATTGATGACCTTAATGTGGCAATTCGTATTGATAAAGGGCAAATTAGTAACACTCAAGCAGCCATGGAATATATGTGTAATATGCGCACTAATCCCTTGTCTTTCATTGATCAAGAAAGTGACAAGGCTGGGCCATCCAATACGGATATGGTCACTATGGCTCAAAACATGTCAAAACAACAGAGTTACCCAACCTCCTAAGGAACCTGTTATTCAACCTAAAATCACTCCCACACAAAAGAAACCTTCCTTCACTACTTTATTCCGCCAAACTATTGAGCAATATGCTTCAAGTAAACAAAAACCTAAAATAAAGCCAAATACAAACTTTCAACAATCTGGAATACAACATAATACAACTTCAAAATTCCTTCATAATACTTTTCCTACCAATAATTTACACAATAGTAACATGGCATCTAATCTGCATGTTCCTCCATCATATGCCCATAAAACCCATGTCAATGCCCTACCGAACCAATATGGGGGGCAAACTAGTAATCTGGAAGCCATGGTGAAACAATTAGCTTCGCGTATGGACCAGATAGATCCCTACCGTCCCTCGTATAATTATCGAGAGATCTGTAGTCAACCTTTGGATCCCATAGTTGTAGCTCAACCATACCCTAAGCATTTTCCCATGCCCATCCTACCTATATATAAAGGAACCGAAGATCCCATAGAGCATCTTCGCATGTTTAGGATAGCATGTCATGATATATCACATGATGACTTGCTATTACTAAAAATGTTCCCAAAAAGTTTAGGTGGAATGGCATTAGAGTGGTACTATCAATTGCCCACTCATTCTTTGAGAAACTTTGAAGAAACAATTGAATCATTTGTCCATCAATTTAGTGCCTACATCGAGAGGCATGTAACTATTAAAGACCTATACAATTTAAAACAAGACAAGGATGAATGTTTTGCCGATTTCTTAGCTAGATGGAGGCAATTGACAGGAAAACCGCACTTTGTGCTGCCTTATAGGGAAATGTTGGACATTTTCATCAATAATTTACAAGAACAAATATCTTATGAGCTATCAATTGCTACTTTAACTACCTTCGATCAAGCTATAGATTTAGCTCGAAGAGTAGAAGATGCCCTCATTAGGAGAGGCCAACTTAGGAAGAAGGATGATGAGAAAACATCCAGAAATCAATATAAAAACAAACAAGTTGTCGGTGATGGAGTCACTGACAGCAGAAATATTGCTAATGTCAATACAACGAAGACAACAAAAAAATTCATATTGAAACCTCCTGATAAGCCTCCTCGAGAATTCACTAGATTAAATCAACCCTTATCAACTATTTTACCTCAATTGCTCGAAAGAGGTTTGATCCAATTACCAGCCATCCGGGAACCTGATCCAACTATACCCGGATATAGAGCTGACTTACACTGTGATTTCCATAGAGGACCTGGACATTCTACCAACGCTTGTAAAAGGTTGAAACATAAAATACAAGATTTGATTGACAATAATGAAATGGAAGTGCAAGCCTTCCAACCTAAACAAAACCCTCCTAATAATACTCAAAAGACCATTCCTCAAAATCAAAATCAAAATGCCAATCAAACTCTAGACATATTTCAACACCCTTTACCAAGACATGGTAAAGAGGTAGCCAATCAAATCGAACATCATAATGTTCCCCCTCCTACCCGATATGTAGGAACCATTAGCGGACAATTACCTATTCAGGATCCTCAAATATTTGACACGACCTTATCCCCGGTTACGACCATGCCCTTACATAATTTTCAAACTTCTGATTCTAGTGATATAGAATCAGATAGTGAAAGTGAACTAGACATTACTTCAAACCAATCGAATAGTTCTGAAAATGAATCAGATCCTATTCAACCCGTCACAGATGCTATGGTTCCAGAAGAACCATTTCCTAGAAGAGTTACTACTCGACCTTCTTCCAATATATTCCTTTCTAATGAACAAGCCATTAATGCTCAACCGAGACCAGTTCAGCGTCTTCACTATAACATTGTAGGTACCATTGGAGTCGTTACTCGACAACAAGCTCAAAATTCTCAACAAGAACCAAACCAGAATGATGGATCAGCTCCATTCGTTTTGAAAAACCCCAATAAAGGGAATCATGCTCCTACTGTTCAACCTAAACCCCCTTACAATATTAATGAGCAATTGTCCAATACTACGGCCAGAATTTCCCTTTTGGATTTATTAAGATCCTCTCCCACCCATAGGGATGAGTTGATGCTTACATTGAGCCAAATGATGGTACCTCAAAACATTCAACTCGAAGCTATGGCCAATACTATCATCACTCGAGAGATTGATTGTATTGACTTCCGGGATAAAGATATCCCACAACACAGTTTACATAAGGACAATCCCTTATACATTACTGCTCTAATTGGAGATGTAGCCGTCAAAAGAGTTTTGATTGATAATGGCTCATCTCTAAACATTTGCACTTTTGACTTCTACCAACGATTTGGCTTTAGAAGTGATGAAATGAAGAAAACTGATATGATTATCAAAGCTTTTAATGACGAAACACAAGAAACGTGTGGAGTTATTACCCTCCCATTGCAAGTTGGTCCTAGAACCCTAGAAACAACCGTGTTTATTGTACATTGCCCAACATCGTACAATATACTTTTGGGTCGCCCTTGGATCAACGCCATGCGAGCGGTCCCATCAACTTTACACCAATGTGTTAAATTCGAGTTTAAAAATCAGTTGGTCACTATTCATGGTGACCCTAGACCTTTTGATATGTGTGCTTTGGCAGAACCCGTTGGAGTGCAATTTTGCCCTCGCTCTGTCATCCACACATCCTAGTTCTTATTTTTCATCTAAAACTGTGAAACATACACCCATAACTTCACCTATTTCCCCTCCCTTAATTTCATCCTCCTATATAGATCAACAACCCTCTAAACAAATTACTCTAGAACCTCAAAAAGATCTTAAATCTACAACCAATCTTTCAAGTTCTACCCCTATAAATTCAAATCTTCTAGAAACAACTATCATACCTTCCACATCTCAAGACATAGGTAATAAGCCTTCTACATCTTATGCCCTTTCTGATGAACTTTTACCAGATTTATCCACAACCTTAATATCAGAAAAAACAAATGCTTTCATGCAAGATTCAAACCTTTTAAATAACTTACCGCCATCTCCCCGTACTTTGGGCCTCCCACAACCTATGGGAAGTACTTACCAAGTCGGGAGTTGTGCCTTCATCTATAAAGGATATGACTAGGGAAGAATCCCTCGGAATATCAAAACTCATCATGAAGGATATGCTCGGTGTTATTTTACCAATGAATATGGTAAAGCTAAACCCATGATGCTTAAAATGGGATATAAAGGGAAAGGCTTGGGACCTTTCCAAAATGGCATGAAAGAACCTTTCGAGGTAGAACCGTGGCCTGCCCGCTGTGGTGTGGGCCTATTTCCTAGTAAAGGTCAACCCTTTCCTTTTGAAGATGATGATCATCTCATATGCTATCAAGATTATTTGGATAGGCATGTGCATTTGCCTCTTAAAAATCAGTCGTTTTCATGTAACATGCTATCCATAGCTTACCCTGAAATGATTGCTGACCCCGATGAAGAGTTGGAAGGAGATATCTTCCATGATGTCTCTGTTGAAGAGATGTTACACAATGAATTTTATTTTGATGGTTCTATACCAACTATAGCCCAACTTGAGGCCACTAATCCTCAAGATGAATTATCTAAATTAACCTTACAAGAATTACAAGAATTGGGCGTTTCACCCGCCCCACCTAATTTTGAAAGAGATCTACACATGGAGGTAGAAAACGTCATTAAAATTAATATTGGAACTGAGGACAATCCTCACATAATCAATATTGGATCAGAATTAAGTCAAGAAAAACAAGAACAATACATTGCATTTCTTAAAGAGTATGAAGATGTCTTCGCTTGGACATATGAAGATATGCCAGGTCTAGACCCTTCTGTAGTCATGCATCATCTAGTGGTCCATCCGGATGCTAAACCTGTTAAACAAAAACTTAGAAAAATGCATCCCAAAGTGGCTCTGCTAGTCAAAGGGGAGTTAGAAAAACTCCTGAATGTTATCTTTATACAAGCTATTGATTATGCTGAATGGATCTCAAATGTAGTTCCAGTCACCAAGAAAGAAGCTACCAAAGTTAGGGTTTGCACAGATTTTAGAGATATTAACGTTGCATGCCCTAAAGATGACTTTCCTCTTCCAAACATGGATCAAATCATTGACTTTACTCGTCGGGAGTGGGATGATGTCCTTAATGGATGGATTCTCTGGTTATAATCAGATCAGGATAGCTCCTGAAGACCAGGCTAAAACAACCTTTATTACCCCCTGGGGTACCTTTTGCTGGAAAGTGATGCCATTTGGCTTAAAGAACGCAGGTGCAACTTATCAACGAGCTATGACCTACATTTTTCATGATATGATGCATGATATCCTACATGATTATGTAGATGATATCATAGCTCGCTCTATTATTGAAGATAATCATTTAGATGATTTAAGAAAAGTTTTTAATCGATTACGAGAATATCTTATTCGATTAAATCCAGCAAAATGCATATTCGAAGTAAAATCCGGCAAGCTATTAGGGGTTTTAGTTTCTTTACGTGGTATTGAAATCGACCCTCTCAAGATTGCGGCCATCACTGATATGCCCGCACCTACTAATATATCTGAGTTACGAAGTTTACAAGGTAAACTTCAAGCTATCCGTCGCTTCATAGATAAGCTGGCGGACAAAACAGGTCCCTTTCTTAAACTCCTTAAGAAGGATGTCCCCTTTAATTGGGACACCGAATGTAGAGAAGCTTTTGCACTTCTCAAACAATACCTCCTTAATCCACCTGTGCTTTCACCACCTAAATCTGATCGCCCATTTCTCCTATATATTTCCGCTTCACATTCTGCCTTAGGAGCTATGTTAGCTCAGCTTGATGATGAAAAGAGAGAACGTGCTAATTATTACATTAGCCAAACTTTCATCAGTTATGAAACCCGCTATACAGCGTTGGAAAAACTATGTCTAGCAGTCATTTTTGCTACGCAAAAATTATGACATTATATGCTTAGTCAAAAAACTTATGTCATTGCTAAATACGATCCCTTGAGGTATCTCATGAGTCGACCTTATTTATCGGGTCGCACAACCAAGTGGGTTCTGGCTCTAAGCGAGTTTGATCTCACATTCATAGGACAAAAGTCTGTTAAGGGTCAAATCATAGCAGATCAATTAGCTGCTGCACCCTTAGAGTCTACCCATCCCCTCATCATCGAATTCCCGGATGAATGCCTTCAATTAGAGGCCGACCATACTGAACAATGGTCCTTATACTTTGACGGAGCCCGATGCATGAGTGGGGCTGGTGCGGGTATTATTTTAATATCCCCACAAAAACATCTTATTCCTCTGTCCTTCAAATTGACATTTGCTTGCACCAACAATATTGTTGAGTATGAAGCTCTAATCCTTGGATTACGAGCTGCCCTAGCGCTAAAAATTAAACACCTTTTAGTTTTTGGTGATTCCCAACTGGTTATAAACCAAATTAATGAAGTTTATCAAACTCGAGATGATAAACTGTGCCCATATAAGGCCTATGTTTTACAATTAATGTCTTTATTTGATCAAGTTACCTTGGAAGCTATTCCTCGAACTAGCAACCGTGCAGCTGATGCTATGGCCGTAGCTGCATCTCTCCTGCCCTTGGAGTTAGATGACGAATATGCCACTATCATTATTCGTCGACTCCAGGAACCCGCTTCAAATAAGTCATGCTTAGAGCCTTTGGATGTGTTTCTAATCAATGAAACTACTCCTGAACCTTGGTACATGGACATATTTGATTTTCTCCAAAATGGGACTTTCCCTGCCAATTCTAATAGAAACCAACGTCGGTTATTACGTCGTCGAGCAAGTCGATTTGTAATAATTGGCAATACTTTATATAGGAGATCTTTTGAAGGTATCCTATTAAGATGTTTAAACTTAGAAGAGTCTAAATCAGCCTTGAGTGAAGCCCACGATGGATCTTGTGGAGGACACTTTAGTGGTAGTGTTATTGCTAAAAAGCTCCTTCGGATAGGATACTTTTGGCCTACCATGGAAACGGATGCACATGAGTATGTGCGCCATTGCGACAAGTGCCAAAAACATGCTGACCTTGTCCATGCGCCTGCTCAAGAGCTGCAGGCTATTTCATCTCCATGGCCCTTTTCTAAATGGGGTTTAGACATTATTGGCAAAATCAATCCTGTGTCATCTGATGGACACAAGTTCATCATAACCGCCACTGAGTATTTCACGAAGTGGGTCGAAGCTATGCCTTTAGCTTCCTGCACTGGCACACAAGTTTCTAAATTTATTTTTAATCAAATCATTTGCAGGTTCGGAATTCCTGCCAATCTCATCTCTGACAATGGAACTTGCTTCAAAAATAAAGATGTTAAAAAATTATGCCAAAAATATAAGATTCAACATCGCTGGTCCACTCCCTATTATCCTCAGGGTAATGGTCAAGCAGAAGCATCTAACAAAACCTTAATCAAAATTCTCAAAATATTAGTCAATAAAACTGGCCGTGACTGGCACATTCAATTATATCCAGCCTTGTGGGCTTATCGAACTAGTGTTCGAACCCCCACGGGAACTTCACCATTTGTTTTGGTTTATGGTGCTGAAGCAGTTTTTCCATTTGAATTGGAAGTTCCTTCTTTGGCTCTGCTACTTCAAGATACTGAAGTAGGAGATGAATATCAAGTGGCGGACTCAGTCACTGGAACTCCTAGATGAAAAATGCATCAATGCTTTGGAGCATCTCCGTGCTTACCAAAACAAGCTTAAAAGATCATATGCTAAAAAAGTTCGTCATCGATCCTTTGAGATCGGCGACCTTGTTTTAAAAGAAAATAAAAAAAATACAAATGCAACTAAGGACCTTAAAGGTAAATTTGAGCCCAACTGGCTTGGACCATATATTATTACTGCTAAATTTGCATCAGGAGCATACAAATTATCTACCTTAGATGGTAAAGAACTTAAAGAACCCATGAATATTTTGCATCTTAAACGTTACTATGCATAAACTTGGTCATTTCATCCATGTATATATTTGTTCAAAATCACTATCTTGTATTTCTTTCAATTTATTCAAAAACACCAAAAACATTCATAAATCTCCAAAATCTTCAAAACTATTTGTTGCATATATTTATGACACTTGTTACTTTTTTTTTTCTCAAAAACAAAAATAAAGAATAAAAATATAAAAACAGCTATATGCTTGACTCTTTCGAAACCAAAACAAAATAAAGAAGAAAGAGAGAGTCAACATTCTCAAAACTTCTCAAAAAATTATTTATATATATTTTCTTACAATTATTGCAGTTATACGTTTCAAATTATTTTGGATAAATTACCATTTATTTGGAATCCCTCACTTGCACACTCACAACAATAAATATCTTGATTTTATCTGGCATGATTACTAATCTCTCTTATATCAAAGTCCACAAAATTCAATTAAATAAAGTTTGAGCATAGAGAATTGATCTTGTTATTTACTTAAACCAAGCACATCTTTTCACAATAAAATGATTATATTTGTAATTTCCATGTTTTGCTACATAGTAGAAGTGATTTCTTGAGCGAAAAGTTTCCCCTGCTATCCTATCATGCACATGGTCTAGAATCTTTGAGAATTGGCAAAAGGACAAGCTCACCCCTACCCAGAATAAAAATCCCTTGCTCTACAGCTAATCCGAGCAAGTATCCCTAGCAAAGAAAAAGAAAAGAAAAGTTCAAGAAAAAGAGAAAAGAAAAAAAAATGTTCTTTTATATCATTACAGCAATGTTCCAAGCATTATCAAGCAAAAAAATACAAAAAAAAAAAAAGCAAAAGCAAGAAAGCAATAAAATTCCTTTCCCTACCCTTTGAAAAGAAAAGAAGGGTTGATGAGCTTGAATCCCTGGAATTCTCAATTATTCAAAAACTGTGAGGTAAGCCCCATAACAAGTGGTTTGTGCCCAACCTGCTTGGCCTTGGGTAACTCCTAGCGTGGTGATATGTCCGTCACATTAGCGACCTTCTTTTGTACAGACCTATGTTCGCTTATGGATTAGCTAGCTCTTGATAATCCGACCTACATAGTAGTCTAGTATGGTTATATGCATCTACATCATGGTTAATGAACACTTATTTGGTTTCTTCAAATCACTTGTATCATATTATCTTGCTCAAAACTGGTAAATGAACAATGCAATTGCACACACATTTGTATTTGAGAGATTTTGTGTATCATTATGATAAGTCAAGATTGGAAATGAATTCACATATGCACACGGGATTCCTTATAAATCTAACTTTTGTCTTCAAAATCCTTTGAAATATTATTTTTGCAACTTGTTTGGAATAAATCAAGTACAGTTGTCTACCACAAAGACAACTATATAATAGAAAAATCAAAAATTTCTTTCAAACTATACAATCAAAACATATACATATATATCTGGTTGACTTTCGCGACGATGGTATAGTTTCAAAACCAAAATTGGAATTTTATGCCTAGCGCAAGTCCTCATTTTCATATTTTCTGTTCATCAAAAATCAACCATGCAATAAAACTATCTTTTTTGGATTTTCGCGATGATGGTATAAGTCTATACCTACATATTCTATGCCTAGCGCAAACCATTGTAACAATTTTTATTCCCCATTTATTAAAAATCATGAAAACCATATGACTTAATTCATTATGTTACACAAATTATGCTTTTAAAAAGCAAACCCATTTTCATTATTTCATGTCATTATGTCAACCTTCAATTTTGCAATGATGGTATAATTCCTAAAGAATTATCCAAAAAATTTATCACACTTAGGAATTTATGCCTAGCAAAAATCATTTTAAACATTATTTCATGCACAATATTTTTTATGGAAATCTGAAAACAAACCATCATTTTCATCATTGCACCAAAGTCTTAAGACAATCTCTTAAGCATTCTTTTACTTTTAACCATATTTCTATACTGGGATTAGCTTGACGGCCGAGTGAGCAGTGACTCCATGAAATGGTCTATAATAGCGACAATGTCCTTTGAAATTATTGTTAGAAGTCTCTTTTTATTTTTACATCACATTACAACCAATCAATTTGTTACATCAGATTATTTCATTTAAAATATTATAGCATGACATCAAAGTTATAAATTTCAAAATGACATAATTTCATGAATCATCAATCCAATTATCAAATCAATCAATCAAACATAAAAGCATCATAATACAAGCCACAGGTCATATGATCAAAAATATATCATATATATATCAACAGTATATACATCATCAAAACTGAATTGGTATGCCACAATCTGTACCTCGGCATACTCAATCCTCTATCAACATAATAATAAAACAATGTTAGTCTGTACACAGCTGTGCAGCCCTCTAGCCTCGAGAGCCCCTCGAGCTCTCCGCCTCATCTCCTCCCCCGCCCTGAGGTGGACGAGGTGGCCCCATCGCAGTCTGTGTAGTCCTAGTCCTCGATCGGGATGTGGTCCTCGATGACCCGATCCTGATCGGATCTGCAATGTTAGCTGGCAGGGGTAGTCTATCCGCCTCTGGCACCAGCTGATAATACAATGTCTGATAGAATGTAAGTTGGGCGATAGCCCGTGTCAGCTCTCCAGAACTCGCCCCTCCGCCCCGTGCCCTGAGGCATGCAATCTCATCTCGCAGCTGTGCCACCTCAGCTCGATGGCATGCAGCCTCATCCTATAGAGTCTGCACCTGGGCCTGGAGACGATCTCTCTCCGCCCGAAGAGTAGCCATCTCGCTACTCTCTCCTGTGTCGACACCCTTGCCCTTATCGGGCGATGGTGGCCTCTCCCTCTATGGAGATGGGGGTCTCGCCTCCCTCCTCTCCCTCTGTCGTGGCCTCTCCTATGCTTGTGGCCTCCTCATCTCTCTCTCGCCGTGACCCTGGGCCGCCTCCATAGCCGCTTGGTATCGCCTCCCTATCCGACGCACAACCACGTGTATCGGACCCTGAGCCCTCATCATCCGAGGAGGGCGGATGCCTGCGTACTAGGCATCATAGCCATCGGCTACCCCTATGTCGTCCCCATCCACTGGCTGGATGGGGGCATCATCCGCGTCCTAGCTCTAGAACCGCTGCATGTCGGGAGCCCCGCTAACTGTGGTGTTATCTCGGATAGTCTAGGAAAACTCGTAATCCCTCAGAGATGGGATCCCCTACTGCAGACCGAACTACCACAAAACTCGGTCATAGCGGTGGAGCTCCACCTCCCCCCTCTCCATCCGTAGCCAGTAGACTCGCCTGATGCGAGCCATCTCTTGTCCATCCTCGGCCCACCCTGGATGCTCCCTCCATGGTCTCCAGGTGATCTGGTCTGGGACTAGGTCATCCAGTAGTCTCCGGGACATAGGGAGGTCGATCCGCCACTGTGACCCTCTCCGGAGCCACCAGTAGAAGACTCGGGGCCTCTCCCCGTCTACCCCTATCAGAGGAAGCCCTACCGGCCTCCGCACTGCAATGTGCTCCCAGCACCAAACCTATAAGAGCGATGTCATGACCAGACATCGGCCGCCCTTGTACACGACCCCATACAGGATCTTGTACAACCGGCATAGTACATAGCTGCCCCAAGAAAACCTGTACCCGTGGTCCCGCATATCGTAGATCACATCTACGAGCATCCACGGCACCCTGCACCCGCTCTGGTGGCACAGCAAAAGTCCACCAACCACTCCAGCTAGCACCCGTGTGAGCCTAGATGCCCCAGGCATCTGGCGCAGTGCCTCGATATTAACTCCGCCCTTCTCCAGGGTGAAGCTCGGGTCACCACACAGTCATCCCATAGCATGGCCCTGATTGGCCGTAGGAGTAATCAACCGTCCTTGTATGGGGATTCTTAGAATCCTCCATACATCCTCTAGAGTGGAAGTCATCTCCCCTATCGGTAGCCGAAAACATGAAGAGCCCGGATACCACCTCTCTGCCAGGGCCGTCAGTAGCCCCATATCTGTGGATACCTGTGGCATCTCTGCCACATGCTGCAAGCCGGCCTGTGCTAGCAGATCTCGCTCCGCTTGTGTGAGAGCGGCCAAGTCATCTCTCAACCCTCCATACTTCCATTCCCTGCTCTTTAGCAAACCTCTCTGCAAACATAAACAACAAAACAATAAACAATCATTAATAAACAATTCAAGTAATTAATAATGCAAGTTAAAAATCAATTTTTTTTGCAATTGATGATATCGCCCACTATTGGACGATATCGTCCCAAATTTGAGCAGAATCGTCTCCGATTTCGCAAGCCGAAATCGTCTCTAATTTGACGAAATCGTCCCCCTTTCGCCGATTTCGCCCTTGGACGAAATTGCCGAAATTGAGACGATTTCGTCGAAATCGGGACGATTTCGTCCCGACGACGTCGACGGCCCAAAAATGGCCGCGATGCTCAAAAATCATCTAAAAATTACCTACAAAGCATGTAAATTCAAATTAAAGCATCCTAGTTAAGTCTAGACTCTTACCCGTAGACCGCGTCGGACCTCTGTCGATCTGTGCGTCGTCTCCACCATTTTTGCTTCAGAGCTCTAAAAACCAGAAAATGAACAATAAAAATGAATTAGGGTTTTACCCTATTTTTCTTAATTTTATTCAAAAATAATTCATTTTGCTTTTCCGCGTTTTTACCTCAAACGTTCGATTTGGGTAAAAACACGGAGGGGGCACCATAGTAAGTCTGTCGTACGATTCGACCAAGAATCGTCGCCTAAAAATGGGAATAATTTTTGCTTTCTCGTAGATCGAGAAGAACTCATCTTTAACGCATTTTCTTCGAAAAATTCGCTAAAGAGGGGGCAAAATGTAGCACCCTAAAATTGGCGCAGTAAAATTGTCATAATTACATTCACCTTAGTAAATAATTTAAAATTCAAATTTAACCTCCCAAACCGCCCGTTAACCGCCGGGTAATCCGTTTCCCCCTTTTTCGTGCCATTTTTAGAGGTTGTTTTGACCGTTTGACGATATCGTCGCCGATCAGACGATATCGCCCCAGATCTGACGATTTCGTCTGGACTAGGACGTCCAGACGATCTTGTCGCAAAACTAATTTTGCACAATTAGCTTCTATTCCAACGGGTCTCCAATCCGGGCAGAAGCGTGTCTACGCCGTTAGGGACCCTCCCCCGTTGGAGATCTCCCAAATTGGGATGATCTCCAACCTCCTAACTACTCCCCTAAGCCTATTTAATCCTAAGCTATCCCCTTAGCACCCCCCTGGCTGAAATTCTCTGCAATTTAACTCCATCTACGTTGAACCATCCCAATTTTTCATTTGCACCGGTCCCATACCAATTTTGTTGCAGGTACATCACTATTTTTCAGCCGGAGCCAGCACACATCGTCGCCGACGAACCTGTTCAGATCGGAGGCGAACCTGTCGAATCCGAGGCGATTTCATACTGATGCGAGACGATCTCGACTGCAGTCCATATTGAGGCAATCAGTGCCTGAAGTTTGCATTTCTCAACCTTTTCTCTGTTGTTTTATTCTGCAAATTAGATAGTTTATTCAGTGTTTATGTTATTTTGCATTTGGAGTTCACCCATTTAGCTTAGATTGCATACAAAGATCATGATTTGTCATTAGAATATCGTAACTTGCTTGAATTTCTGTTCATAACTATTATTCAGTATTCATACAGTCATTTGGTGTTGTTTCCCTCTGTTAGCACAATAGTATTCGTTGTATTTTGTATCTATTTTTTTGCTTGCAGGTCTCTAACGAATTCGTCTGACGAATTCGTCAGATCTCAGATGATTCTGTCAGATCTCAGACGATTCTGTCGAATTCCAGACGATCTTGACTGCTTCAAACATCGGAATCATCACCGGACATCCGGATCGGTATTCCTCATTTGTATTCTGTAAATTCTCTGTTTTATGTCTTTAAATCTATTTTTTGTACTCATTGAATTTGCATTTTCATGTAGATTAATCTAGATTCATTTGGCCAAACCTAGGATATGAATGCTTAAAGTTAAAAATGAACACATTAAAACACATTCCAAACCTAGGCGTGGAAACTGCCCTTAAATGTTTCCTGGTGAACCCACCATCCGTCGAAAAATCATCAAAATACACCTCCCTTGAGAGGCGGGACCTTCGCAAAGTCCTCTCAGTCCGAGGTACCGCGACATCCTTTTCCCATCCTCCTTTCGGGCACGGATCCAATAGCCTGAAGGTAAGGATGCGAAAAATTTGGAGCGATACAGTTATGTTCATTGCATCTCCTTCCCCAAGGATCCATGGATGCCTATAAAATCATCCCTTGGAGTGACCATTTCATCAACAATTTCATGCACCAATACATTTTCAAAATATCTTTAGGCTCTTAGCCATTTTAGCACTTTGCATGGCAAGGTATGCTAAAATTTTAGCTCAATATTGTAAGCACTTAGCTTTCCTCCTTTAATCATTCAAGTTATAATTCTTGCAAGCTCCTTTTCTAGCATATAAGTAACAAATCAAGCATCCAAGAAAGCTTCTTATTATGCCTACAAGCTATTACCATCAAGCATCAAGTAATATTTAAACTCAAGCATTCAAAAAGGCCATCAACAAGCAACAAGCGAGCATTCAACAAGCTCCAAATGAGGGGGAAATCAACTTACTATCTTGGGTTGTGCTCTTTCCTCTTCACCTTTTATTTTTGGTTCTTATTTATTTTTATCTTTAGTGTTAATATTTTGGATAACCTTTGTATTTTGTATCCTACACATAAATCTATCATAGTATTTCATTTCTTAACATTTTATCTTATTTTTAAGTAATCAAATATTTAATTATCTAATATTTAATAGGGCCTTCTATTCTCCCAATTCAAATCCCTTCATAATTATTGTCATTATCATAGCTAGTATTGCATATAATATTGTTCTAATTGCAAAAGCAATAGTACCACTAGATTGTAGGTCAATGGTGTTATTAGTTTCTAATTTATATAGAGTAAAAGTATAGGCAATGATAGCACTAGTGACATTATTGCCTAGTAGAGCTTCTACCATCTTAGCATTTATTTCAAGGTTTTTTTATCATTTTTACCATTTTTTATCATTTGAATAGGGGCAAATCTATCATCCTCTACTAGGTTAGACAAGCCCCTCTACACTGATTGCCATAATTTTTTGTTTGTTTTGCAAGTATTGGAAATAGTGCTAATAATAGACAATAGTACCAATAACTAATAATAACACAAGAGATGCTTCTGCCTATGTGGTAGAAACAAGTTTTTATACTTCCAATCTATATTATTTTAGCATTTAAGATTTATATTCTATCTAGTGTTCGCTTTTATTAGATTCTATTTTTTGTTTATTATCAAAATTAATAAAGAGAAAGTAATCAACCTAGTTTAATAGTAATGATATAGGGGATACATCATATATCTAGTATTTTTAGTGTTGGCAATTTTGGGTACTTTGGGTACATTGCTTTTGCTCAAGTGTATAAGTTGTCATTGATGTCAAAAGGCATTTTTGTGTTGATATCAAAAAGAGTGTGATGTCAAAAATATCTTGAGAAAGCTTCATATTGTTAAAGGGTTTTTATTAAAACCATGGTGACAAGGTTAAAGGTTTTTCTTAAAACCATTTGGACTCATTAAGGGTTTTTATTAAAACCAAGCTTAACTTAATGCAAAGGTTTTTGCTTCTTGAAAAACCTTGAAGGTCCATGTTTATTATTAATAATTAAATTAACTCAAACCTTTGACAAAGGTCTAAGTTTAATTTATTATTAATAAAATAATAATAATTATTATTTTAATTATTATTAAAGGGTCTTTTAACCCTTAAGCGACGCAGATAAAGTTTTCTTTCGCCGACGTGTTGCCATCGTTGGAGGAGCGCCGACGTCAAACAGTTAAGGAGAAATGGCTATATAAGTGGGGATGATTTTCTAAAGTAAGTGCACCACCGATTAATTGGAGTCTTCGATTTGCGTTTGCTCCGTATCATTCGAATAGCGCTTGGTGTCTTCGATTTGCGTTTGCTCTGTATCATTCGAATAGCGCTTGGTGTCTTCGATTTGTGCTTGCTCTGTGTCTTCGAATCTCCAATTGACGTCTTTGAAATCGTGCTTGATCTGTGTCTTGGAAACCATGCTTGGCATACTCGGATTTGAGCTTGGGCTGCATCCTTACTATTTTGCTTGACGTTAGTGGATTGGCAATTGCACCTGAACTGTGTTTTTCCAGACTGTGCTGTGAGATGATTAATGCAAGCATTCAGTGACTTATGTTTTGGACAAGTGCTAGGAAAATGAATACGTTTTCCATATCCTACGATCAAGTGAAGATAAAACAAAGGATAGTTTAATATTTCTTTGTCGAGCACTTGTGCTCCAACGACGATGGAGTTTGAGTAAAGGCGCTCGCTAGGCAGAGATACAGGTTTCGAATCACGTCGAGTGCATTTTTCCTTTTGTTGCGATGCACGAAGGAGAGCGGCTATGATTGGGCTACGTAAGTAGAGGAGAATGCGCTTTAGCGCTTATAGTGGTGGCTCCTCATTTCTCCTAAGGTTGGAGAACTAAGTATTGCCAAGGTAAATCCTTTTATTGTTGACTTGGGATATTTGAGTTGATTTGATCAAGAATTATTGATGGTGGTATAAGGTTAAGTTGTAATCTTTGTTTTGACATTGTTATTATTAATGCTTGATGCTTATGTGGAGTAATAAGGTGTAAAGAGATTTTACTTTGTATGTATATTATATTTTTGGTGGTTAATATTAAGTTGGAGTAATAAGGTGTTATTTTGGATCTTTATTATTGTGTATTATTGTATAGTTGCTAACTCTAATTGGTGGTAAATTGAGAGTTAATGTTGTGACAGTTTTTGAGTTCTCCTTCTTCATCAAAGTAAAGGTATGGGCACATTCTTCCATGGTTGTTATTGATTGATGGTTTTCTAAAAATAAGTGTGGAGGGAAAAGGATTTCTACTTGTTTCCTTTTCTTGTGATGATTGGTTGAATGCTTCAAGGTTGATGTTGAGTTGAATGGTGTTGGTTGACTAAACCTTGTTTGATGAGCATTGTTGTTAAAACCCTAATTGGTTGTGGAAAGAACATGAGTATCATTGTTATATGAGATATTGCATGGTTGGCAATTGTTGGGTTGTGTTTCATGTTCTTGAGAAAAGCATACTACATCTATCTTATTCTGTTGAGATTGAGATTGAGTTGAGATTGATACTGGGAGTTAAGTATAGAACATATTGAGTCTCTAACAATTCTCTTTATGCTTCTATGAGGTTGATGAATCACATTGGGTCTCTAACAATTCTCTTTGTGGGTTCATGCTAAGCAAGTTTTTCTTGGTGAGCTTGCTGAGGTTTTGGACAGGTTCCGATGGGGACTTGTGAGCAGGTTTTGGACAGGTTTCGGTGGGGACTTGTGAGCAGGTTTTGGACAGGTTTCGATGGGGACTTGTGAGCAGATTTGGACAGGTCCTAGCAGAGGACTTGTGAGCTGAGTTTGAGAGTTCTATCAGAGAACTTGAGGACAGAGGTGCATTGGTTCTTTGAGAAGAACCTGAGGACAGATTTGGCAAGTCTTTGAGAAGGCTTGTGTGTAGAGGATTGATTTGTTCAAGTGTTGGACAGATCTGACAGA
The DNA here is from genome assembly GCA_028583015.1 of Wollemia nobilis. NCBI lineage: Eukaryota > Viridiplantae > Streptophyta > Pinopsida > Araucariales > Araucariaceae > Wollemia > Wollemia nobilis. Next base: position 3,764,982 of record JAQPPZ010017254.1, on the reverse strand, counting down.
CAGAGGAAGACTTGTACTAGACCGACTGACTGTGTTTGGTACAAGTTGTTGAGCTACTGTGGACGTGATCATAGAAGGCAGAGGTCTCTTAGGCTAAGCATTGAGGACAGGAGGTCTTCGATGGAAAGGAGTTCCACGTGCTGGCAAGAGGTAGAGGCAGTTGATCTTCTGAGGGATCATTTCCAGAGCAGAGGGGAAGGTATCTCCTTTGAGCAGAGGCTCATAAATTTAGATAGAGGGGAAGGTATCTCCTTTGAGCAGAGGCTCATAAATTCAGATTGGGGGAAGGTATCTCCTTTGGGCCGAGGCTCATAAACATTGTAATTGGGAAGGTTTCCCAAAGAACTTTGAGATAACTTTTAGAGAAAATTTTTGTGGACGTAGCCCAGGCTTTCTGGGTGAACCACGTTAAAATTGGTGTCACTTTGTGGATGATATTGTGCTTTGTTTTGATATTGCTTTGGGTATATTGCTTTACTATTTTGAAGTATAAAGGAAAAAGTAAAAAGAGGTCTTATACTGTTCACCCCCCCTCTCGATATAAGCTTGTGTTCTTCAATTGGTATCAGAGCGGGTGCCTTCGAAAAGTTTAACAACTTGAAGGAAAAGCTAGTAAAGAACACAATGGATCATTCAAGTGGCAATGCAGCTTTCAAGGCCAGGACACTTCATGATAGTGATGAGTCTTCTAGTGATGAAGAGGCATATTACAACAAGAAAGGCAAGTTCTCTAGAAAGCACAAAAGTATGAAAAATATAAGATGTTTCAATTGTGGAAAGTTTGGTCATTATGCTACTGACTGTACTATTCCCAAGAATGAAAGTGATGAAGATAAACAGGATTCTAAGAGCAAGGATTCTGAAAAGCACAAGCATCACAGGAAAAACAAAGATGAGCACAACAATCAAGGAAAGAGGTATTCTCACAAGCACAAGAAGAGTTTCTACCTAGACAAAGCAAGTAAGTGTTCTAGTAGTGATAGTGAAAGTTCTTCAAGTGATAATGAAAATGAGATGTTGTTCATATCGAAAAAGAGGAAGAACCGAAACATAGATTCATTATCATGAAATGTCTTAGATGTGGAAACTTTGGTCACCTTGAGGATGATTGCACAAATAATGATTTGGTTTCTAGTATGTATGAGGATGCTTCAGAAAACTATAAGGAAGATGCATGTATGGTTTTTGAAAAGGGTAGCACCTCTAGTGATAAGAAATCTGAAAAAGGCTTTGATGATTCAAAAAGCAAACATATAGAGGAAGGTGAAGTAGATCTTAAAGGTGAACTTATTAGTGCTCTTAGTGCTTTGAAAAAGGAAAGAAAGAAGAATGCTAGACTCAAGGATAAGTTAGATGAATGTTGTATGGAGAGAGATGATCTTATAGAAAGTCTTGACTTCTCTATAGCTAAGACACAAGAACTCAAGGATGAGTTAGAGTCTAAGGTTCTTGAGTATAGTGAGTTAGAACAGAAAATGGCTTCTTTGAAAGAGGAAACTAAAGAGTACAAGGATAAGCTTCACAGGTTTCAAGATAGCTCCAAAAAGGTTAAGTCACTCATCAAAGGTCAAAGAAAGACAACAGATAAAACAGGCCTTGGTTTTGTTAAGCCACACAAGGAACAAGTTGGAGAGTCTAGTAAGAGACTCCAAAAGGAAGAGAGTTCTGATGAGGAAAGTATTTCAGATCATGAGTCCTTGAATGATAGATGCACAAAAATAGAAAATAGGAAACAAAAAAAGGGGAGAAAGTTTACAGGACCTAGAAAGCCATTTACAGGAAAGTTTAATGGCAGATGTTTTGCTTGTCACAGGTTTGGTCACATGGCTTCACATTGCATGACTCAAGTAAGGAAGGTAAATGACAGTTTTAGAGGTGGTAATTTCTTTCAAGGGTATTGCTACTCTTGTAAACAGTTTGGGCACAAGGCAGTTTATTGCAAGGCAAATATCAGGAACAGGTTTGATCAGAACAGGTTTGGTCAGAACAGGTTTAGTCAGAACAGGTGGATTCAAAGAACAGGTATGCCTAAAAGAAATAACATTGTTACTTGTTATAAGTGCAACAATGAAGGTCACACAACTAGACAATGTAGAGCTGAACTTCCAAGGTACAGGAACAGGAACAATGGTATGAACAGGTCCAAGGATCAAGGCATGGATAAGAACAGGAATGATAACAGGAACAGGAATATGGACAAAGAGTTCAAGAGAAGGCCCGACAAGGAAGTTATAGACGCTGATGATGATCAGTGCCTAATGGGAGTTTTACTCCCACCCCAAAATTAATCACCTCATCAGGAGGTGGGGGAGGGACTAAGCTAAGAGGCTCATTCTTAGTCCCGAGCCCCAAAGGTGACCCTTTGCCATTGATGACAAAGGGGAGAGATAGGGGGAGGGGGAGAGCTTCAAAGTGAAGAGGAAAGCTTCAAGTTCGGGGGAGCAAAACTTCAAAGGAAGATTCTCGGTTGTGGGCACAGTTGGTCGACTTGTTAGCACAGTTGGTTTCAGTTTTGGCTCTTGAGAAGTGTTTTCAGTAAAGGTTTGCCATCAATGACAAAGGGGGAGATTGTTGGCAATTTTGGGTACTTTGGGTACATTGCTTTTGCTCAAGTGTATAAGTTGTCATTGATGTCAAAAGGCATTTTTGTGTTGATATCAAAAAGAGTGTGATGTCAAAAATATCTTGAGAAAGCTTCATATTGTTAAAGGGTTTTTATTAAAACCATGGTGACAAGGTTAAAGGTTTTTCTTAAAACCATTTGGACTCATTAAGGGTTTTTATTAAAACCAAGCTTAACTTAATGCAAAGGTTTTTACTTCTTGAAAAACCTTGAAGGTCCATGTTTATTATTAATAATTAAATTAACTCAAACCTTTGACAAAGGTCTAAGTTTAATTTATTATTAATAAAATAATAATAATTATTATTTTAATTATTATTAAAGGGTCTTTTAACCCTTAAGCGACGTAGATAAAGTTTTCTTTCGTCGACGTGTTGCCATCGTTGGAGGAGCGCCGACGTCAAACAGTTAAGGAGAAATGGCTATATAAGTGGGGATGATTTTCTAAAGTAAGTGCACCACCGATTAATTGGAGTCTTCGATTTGCGTTTGCTCTGTATCATTCGAATAGCGCTTGGTGTCTTCGATTTGCGTTTGCTCTGTATCATTCGAATAGCGCTTGGTGTCTTCGATTTGTGCTTGCTCTGTGTCTTCGAATCTCCAATTGACGTCTTTGAAATCGTGCTTGATCTGTGTCTTGGAAACCGTGCTTGGCATACTCGGATTTGAGCTTGGGCTGCATCCTTACTATTTTGCTTGACGTTAGTGGATTGGCAATTGCACCTGAACTGTGTTTTTCCAGACTCGTGTTGTGAGATGATTAATGCAAGCATTCAGATGACTTATGTTTTGGACAGTGCTAGGAAAATGAATACGTTTTCCATATCCTACGATCAAGTGAAGATAAAACAAAGGATAGTTTAATATTTCTTTGTCGAGCACTTGTGCTCCAACGACGATGGAGTTTGAGTAAAGGCGCTCGCTAGGCAGAGATACAGGTTTCGAATCACGTCGAGTGCATTTTTCCTTTTGTTGCGATGCACGAAGGAGAGCGGTCGTGATTGGGCTACGTAAGTAGAGGAGAATGCGCTTTAGCGCTTATAGTGGTGGCTCCTCATTTCTCCTAAGGTTGGAGAACTAAGTATTGCCAAGGTAAATCTTTTTATTGTTGACTTGGGATATTTGAGTTGATTTGATCAAGAATTATTGATGGTGGTATAAGGTTAAGTTGTAATCTTTGTTTTGACATTGTTATTATTAATGCTTGATGCTTATGTGGAGTAATAAGGTGTAAAGAGATTTTACTTTGTATGTATATTATATTTTTGGTGGTTAATATTAAGTTGGAGTAATAAGGTGTTATTTTGGATCTTTATTATTGTGTATTATTGTATAGTTGCTAACTCTAATTGGTGGTAAATTGAGAGTTAATGTTGTGACAGTTTTTGAGTTCTCCTTCTTCATCAAAGTAAAGGTATGGGCACATTCTTCCATGGTTGTTATTGATTGATGGTTTTCTAAAAATAAGTGTGGAGGGAAAAGGATTTCTACTTGTTTCCTTTTCTTGTGATGATTGGTTGAATGCTTCAAGGTTGATGTTGAGTTGAATGGTGTTGGTTGACTAAACCTTGTTTGATGAGCATTGTTGTTAAAACCCTAATTGGTTGTGGAAAGAACATGAGTATCATTGTTATATGAGATATTGCATGGTTGGCAATTGTTGGGTTGTGTTTCATGTTCTTGAGAAAAGCATACTACATCTATCTTATTCTGTTGAGATTGAGATTGAGTTGAGATTGATACTGGGAGTTAAGTATAGAACATATTGAGTCTCTAACAATTCTCTTTATGCTTCTATGAGGTTGATGAATCACATTGGGTCTCTAACAATTCTCTTTGTGGGTTCATGCTAAGCAAGTTTTTCTTGGTGAGCTTGCTGAGGTTTTGGACAGGTTCCGGTGGGGACTTGTGAGCAAGGTTTTGGACAGGTTTCGGTGGGGACTTGTGAGCAGGTTTTGGACAGGTTTCGATGGGGACTTGTGAGCAGATTTGGACAGGTCCTAGCAGAGGACTTGTGAGCTGAGTTTGAGAGTTCTATCAGAGAACTTGAGGACAGAGGTGCATTGGTTCTTTGAGAAGAACCTGAGGACAGATTTGGCAAGTCTTTGAGAAGGCTTGTGTGCAGAGGATTGATTTGTTCAAGTGTTGGACAGATCTGACAGACAGAGGAAGACTTGTACTAGACCGATTGACTATGTTTGGTACAGGTTGCTGAGCTGCTGTGGACGTGATCATAGAAGGCAGAGGTCTCTTAGGCTAAGCATTGAGGACAGGAGGTCTTCGGTGGAAAGGAGTTCCACGTGCTGGCAAGAGGTAGAGGGCAGTTGATCTTCCGAGGGATCATTTCCAGAGCAGAGGGGAAGGTATCTCCTTTGAGCGAGAGGCTCATAAATTTAGATAGAGGGGAAGGTATCTCCTTTGAGCAGAGGCTCATAAATTCAGATTGGGGGAAGGTATCTCCTTTGGGCCGAGGCTCATAAACATTGTAATTGGGAAGGTTTCCCAAAGAACTTTGAGATAACTTTTAGAGAAAAGTTTTGTGGACGTAGCCCAGGCTTTCGGGTGAACCACGTTAAAATTGGTGTCACTTTGTGGATGATATTGTGCTTTGTTTTGATATTGCTTTGGGTATATTGCTTTACTATTTTGAAGTATAAAGGAAAAAGTAAAAAGAGGTCTTATACTGTTCACCCCCCTCTCAGTATAAGCTTGTGTTCTTCATTTAGCTTTAGGCATCAAATCAAACTTGTATGTAGTTTTATTTTAGGCTAGATAATATTTTTGTAACCCTCTTGTAACCTTGAAATGAAATAAATTTATTGTTTTATGCTATCATCAAAATGAAAAGCATTTTAGTTATAGGCCTTGTATTTTACATTTTTATATAATGCATCTTAGACTAGATTAAGGTGAAGGTTCAAAAAAGAGGAATATTAGAAAGAAATATATTTTATTTGTAAATGTAGGTGTTCTTTAATTAATATATCAAACCAATATTTAGCTCACAACATCCCCTAGTCCATCTGGAAGTGATAAGAGAGGAAAATACACATTGGATCCCATTAGAGACCCTTTGTGTTCCTTTCCCCTTATCACATTTAGGTGGATCCAATGTGAACACCACCTTGGTTTCTAATATCCCTCTTTATTCTAGCCAAAAACATTTATGAACTAAAATATATCAAAATTTAATCAAGTCCACCTAATATTATTTGTCTATATTAGATCATATTAATCAAGGTAGCACAAACATAACCAAGTGTTAGTGCTACTAAGTGTTTTACAATCCTTTGGGTAATTTATGTACAAGATACTAGGATATAATGGAAATATAGTGATCCTAGGCCACCAATTTCTCATATAGGATCGCATGCATGCTTACATATAGTAAGGAGTATATTGCAATGGGATGGTGGGAGTAATAAGGAGGTATATTGTAGTTGTAATCTTATTGAATTGGTAAGTGCTTTAGCCTCTCTTTGAGAGGTATAAGGTTCAAACCCAACTCATTATCATGGGATTAGGACCCCTCATAAAAACCTATGTAAAATAATTGAAAAAGACTCATGAGGGCTATCATAGTGGTAATTCCTTTGGTTTTCATCCAGGAGATCCAGGTTCAAACCCTAGTACGAGGGGGTCAAGACTCCTCATAAAAACTCGTGTAAACTTAATTTTTTTCCAATATTGAGACCCTAAAAAAATAAAAAATAAGGCATACTATTATCTCTCACATACCATCTTGTACACAAATCCAAGTAGTCACTTTCATGTATCATTGAAAACCCACATATCATTGATAGACATATAGATAAGAGTTAGGTATGTAGTGACCTTCGATATATATGAAGGACCTTGAGGTGTATAGGTAGTATGGAGTATATCATGGGAAGAAGATATAAGGTTGCTAAAACATTCTCTCTTTTTTCTCTAATAAATGCTATAAAATTTAGAATTTAACTAATTAAAATCCTTCTTTCCCTTTTAAACCATGGCCGAGAGATGCTACCTAACTCTTAATGTAGTGTATCAATTGTCCATTAACCCTAACCAAATGGTGGAAGATCCCAAATACCAACCCACTTTTGAGAACCCTAACTTCAAAGAAGAAGTTGAAGGTTCTTCTCCCTTATGCTCTTTGACCCTTGTCCATAATGATTAAGGAATATTAGTCTTCAAATACTTTGATGACATGGCTTCCATATTGTAGAGACAAATGAAAGTCATGGCATCCATCCTCAAGAAATGTAACAGCAACATAGGTATTTCTACAAGGTATGTTTTTCTCCTAGAACCTCCCCAACAACCTGGTTCTAACATTTGTCATTTAATCAAGCAGGTCCATTATTTGTACCATTAAATACAAACCTTAATGTATCAAATACTAATAATTTTGGTTCTAATACTCCTATCATTACCACTTCCATGAATTCCAATATGTAAAATATCCCATCATCCTTAGGATATCATTCATCTTTGTCTTCTTTTGAGAAGTTGTTATGGGTCAAAATAAGTTTCCCTATATCTCGACAAGTGGGTACGAGTTACATTCTTAATCCAAATATACCTTGTAGTGTCCCAATATCTAATCCTCCTATAAACAATATTTCTTCTATTCCCATTAGTGTGAGTATGGATTTCTCTCAAAACTATATTCCCACAATCTCTTATCCTTCATATTTTAGATATTTTATTTCAAATATCTTGGGGATGAGCAATATGATAAATTCAATTAAATGACCCAATCCATCAATCTTATTCTCATATCAATTATCAGCCCCCCTTATATCTTAGCACATACCTAATGTGCAATCAAATCATATTTCTTATAATCTTCTATCAAATTAATTAGAACTACTAAAATAATAGGTGGACTCAATCTAAGGGTCTTCCTCTACCCATAAGTACTCTTATGATGATTTATACAATGAACCCGTAGATCCTTTTATAGATAGACATCCCTTTCCTTCAAACTTAGAAACTCCTAAGTTTCAAAAGTACAAAGGGAAACAAGATACCATCAATCATATTAAGTTATTTCAAACCACTTTTAACAACATTTTAAATATTTTCTATAATGAAACATTGCTACTTAAAATATTTCCTAAGAGCCTTAGTGGCCCTACCTTTCTACCATGGAATTCCCTTAGAATTTTAAGTATATTGTTGAGATATTTGTCAATAAATTATCCATCTACATCAAGAAAATGACTATGATTAATGATGTATATAAGCTTAATAAATCTATAGGCAAGAATTTTATAATTTTTTTTGCAAGATGACAATCCTAGATGTGGAGACTCCAATACATCCCTTTGCTAATATACCCCCTATATATCTTCATAGGTAACCTTAATGAGTAATTAGCCTTCTATTTTTAGATGACCAATGTATCTCCTTTTGAAGATGCAATTGACATGGTCAAGCGAGTAGAGACCACCCTCCTTAAAAAATCTTAATTTAAATCCCAATCCCATAAGGAGTAAGATAAGTCTTCCACCCAAAGTAGTAGTACAAACACTAACACATTTTAAATTATAGAGTTGTAAACTCATGCAAAACCAACAATGTGAGTGCTATTCTAACCCTTCAAAAGCTTATCCTAGGGAAACCTCAATAGTCAAAAACTAAGAGGAAGTACTCCTAACTATACCAACCTCATTTGGCCATCCTAGAGAAACTTCTTAAATCCAAATTGATGGATATTCCACCCATTAATCCTTTAGATTCTAAAAAGGAAAAATATCATTGGTTCTTCCCTAATGATATCTCATTATACATCACAAGAAATATTAGTGACACCTTCACCAAGTGAATCTTAGTTGATAATTGCTTTAGTCTCAATGTTTGTAGCTTAAAACTTATCAATAATTTTGGGTTAACCAAACACGTTTTGGAGAACTTTGATCTTGTTATAAGGGCATTTGATAATGAGGAATGTGATGCTAGTGGCACTATAGTCTTACCCTTCAAAGTTAGACTCCACATTCTCAACACCTTCTTCTACATCATGCCTTGTGACATAACCTATAACAATCTTCTTAGAAGGCTATAGTCCATGTGATGTAGGTAATTCTCTCAACTCTCTAGTAGTACCTAAAATATGAATATTAGGTTAAGATATATAAAATTCTAGTTGGTCACAATCCATTTATCTGTTGCCAGGAAATCGAAGTTAAAAATCCTAAGTCTTGTATTTTCCCTTCTCTTAATCCATAATCTCCATATTCTTCTTGTTCTCCTTCTTCTTCTTATTGGCTTACAATTAATGATGCATTAAGGTATATCACCTTAAATAATCATCCTCTTAATAAATTTGAAAATAAAAAATCTAATCTAACCTTAACATTAATAATCAAGATAATAATCAATCCTTTTTGGACCTAGCCAAGCTCCCCTTATCTCCTCAAACCTTAGGAATGTCTTCTAGTATAAAGGGTAAAATAATTCAAATTGAAAGTTAGTTCTTTATTTATATTGGTGCTACTAATGATGACCAAATCCATGGTAATAACCCTTTTCTAAGAATAAAAATATTTGTTATGCTACTTTTCAAGCTTGTATACCATTCCAAAATAGATACTTTATAATATGGGATATCAAGGCAAAGGGCTAGGCCTACAGAACAAGGCATCAAAGATCCATTGAAGACCAAATCCTAGCCTATATTTTATGGGATAGGTTACATATCTAGTAATAGTTAGCCTTTCACCTCTTCCTCTTTATATAATAGTGAATATGAAGTCAACCTTCCTTTTAGGTATTGGCTCCTCTCATTTTACACATTTTTTTAGTATAAATATCTTAATATTAGTATATCATGAGTTTATTTCCAATGAAGATAATTTTGAGATAGAGTAAATCTTACATGATCCTCCTCAACTAGTCCCTTGGACTATCTTATCTAAAACTACTTCTACTTTGGGAAATATTTCCTCCAAATTGTGAATGTTGCTACTTCATAGCCAGACGATCATAATTAACCATCCCTTAATCCTATATATCTTAAGATATTATAAGTGTTGCCTACTCCCCCTTAATTGGAATATGAGTATCATGTTTTTATTGAGAAAAATATGGACATTGAGATTAGAACTCAAAAACATCTCAATATCCTTAAGCTACAAAAAGTCTTGATCTCGACTAAGCATGAGGAATATGCCATTTTTTTAAGGAGTTTAGTGACACCTTTTATTGATCCTACATTGATATTCCAATTCTTTATCCTTCTCTAGTTGTCCACCATGTAGCTATCAAACCTTATTCAAAACTCGTAAAGTTGACGTTATAGAATATGCATCCAAAAGTTGCTTTTCTAGTCAAGGAGGAGCTCCAAAAGTGCCTTGGAGTTAAAATTTTCAAAGCCATTGACTATTCTAATTGGATTTCTAATGCTTTCCATGTTGCCAAGAAAATAGATAGTGTTAGTGTTTACACTAAATTTCAATATATCAATAAGGCATGTCACAAAGATGGTTTTCCTTTTCCAACCTCAGCATGATCATTTATTTCACTATAGGATATGGAGTACTATCTCTAATTAATGGGTTCTCAAGATATAAATCAAAATCTCTCCTAAGGACCAAGTAAAATAACTTTCATCATCCTATTGGGAACCTTCTGCTATCAAGTCATGCCTTTTAGCTTGAATAACATAGGAGCTACCTACTAGCGAACCATGACATATATTTTACAATATAATGCATGACATCATGGAATACTATGTCAATGATCTTCTTAGTTAGTATTTAAACTAGGAATATCATGTTTGATATCTAAGGTGTATCTTCGAGTTGCTGAGAAAGTACAAGGTATGTTTAAAGCCTCAAAACTTCATCCTTGGGATGACATCAAGAAAACTATTGGGATATATTGTTAGCTTTTGATGTAACGAGCATTGGGAGATAACAATCACAAGATACAAAATAATATAAAAGAAAGTAAATTTTCTAGATGATTGAAATATGCTATAAATAGAAATGACATAAAAGAATACAATGTAGCTATGGAGGAAATGAACACTCCATTAATAAAGCTATTGAACTACATTGCACCCATCACCAATGGATGGTGATATACATAAAACTATACTATGCTCTAAGCTACACTATATGACTATGTCCCCTGACTCCATATTTGTATTACAATGAGGTCTTTCTTATATATAAAAATGGGTTCCTGGTCAACACTCTACATAGTTGTGCAAGGGATAACTTTCACATGTACAACTTGCACATTGACACTTGTGCATTTATTACATTGTATGAAGTAACTAGATAACATCCCTCTAAAGTAATGTAATGTCCTAAGTATGTACCATGGAAGATACATTTACATGACCCAAATGATGTAATATACTTTATTTCTTTTTTTTGGTAGATAAGATACTATAGCATTAATGTCGGGTTTTATAGGTTGACCCAAAACCTTTTACAAAAATCAGCCCAGGGCTGTTGATGAACATATCCTTACTAAGGATCCTATATATGTAAAATCTACATGCCACCAAATCCATTACATCCGATAAGGCACATAGTCTATTATCAAAAAGAAACTTCCCATACAACATTTTGGGTATACCCCGAGAAAACACACATGCATCATAATTACAAAAAAGAAACAAACACAAATCCCTTCCTTGAGACAATGGAGAAACAAAAAGCTATAGACACACATAGCAGAGTACTGAAAAAAACTCCCACAAGCTTTGTATTGACAGTTACTCTTAATAATTATTTGGTAATTACTTTCTTCCATATATGACATGCTTTGGTACCACATACTATCTTAGCCAATCAACATTAGAGAAGTGAACCTGCTGGCTAGATTTATGGCGGTGGCTATTTGGTGGTCCATGTGGCTTTGGTTCGAAGTCTTATATTGTCGTTTCTTTCCTTCCCTATGATTATCAACCAACCTCAAATTACTAAGATGACTAGGAGCCATGTTATCTAACATGTGACTGTCCCCATTAGTCTTTGTGGTATTTCCAAGCAGGATCCACGAAGACTGACAGCTCAGGTTATTTTTATTGTGAGTCCAATTCAAAAAAGAGACAGGAATACTCCTAGCCTTCAAACTTACAGTGCCTTCCATGTTGGTAAATTCGACTATAATTCTTGGCATTCTTGTTGAATAAGCTCCTCTACTTCACTCGGGACACCGTGTTCCCATTTGAAAAGTCTATCACCATCGACACCCAAATTGGCCAGCTTATCAACAATTTTGTTAGCTTCCCGAAATACATGTTGGGATTTTATGTCCTGTCTTCCCTGGAAAAGGATCCTAGCCTCTTCAACAATTGTTTTAATCCTCAAAGGAGATGTTTTCCAATTATTGAGGAGATTTATAACATGCATAGAGTCTTCTTCTATGATAAAATTGCCTTCTAAGTCTTGATTCATTTGAAGGCCTCTCCACATAGCTCTAGCTTCAGCTTCGTTGTTCATCCTTGTTCCCAAATATTCAAAAAATACAAGCATCATATTCCCATTATGATCTCGCACAATGCCACCAGTGCCTACTCTGCCAGGATTTTCCTTAGCTTCTCCATAAAAATTAAGCTTAAACCAACCTGTAGGAGGTGGAGACCACTTAACATTGGCTCTAGGGTTGACTACCCTAGGCACATAATCATCTAACAAGGTTAAGATTAAATATTGAGCAATCGTGATCTCCTGTAGATGAGGTTTACAACTATAAAAAGGGATAAGGTTCACATTCTTGTTGGCAAAGGATAGGATCCTAGAAATAATAGTTTGATGATCATGGATAGAATCATTAAAGACTCTATGGTTCCTTTCTAACCAACACTACAAAAGATAGTGATTGAGACAATTTTTCTACATGTATCTAAGTCTTTGGATTGAAAATGGGTAAGGCCACTGGAAGAACAAATCAAGTACGGTGGCTGGTTTAACCCATGAAATATTGAAGGCCTAAAAAACCCCACTTAGGACAGTCAAGGAAAAAGGGCACTCAAGAAAAATGTGATAAATGGTCTCCCAATTAGCCTTGCACAGATAATAATGATTAGTGATACAAATACCTTTACGCATCATATTATCAATGGTTAGAATTATTCCTTGGATAACCAACCATGAAAATACTGCAATTTTTGGAATTAATTTTTTTATCCAAACTAAGTCCTTTTGGAGGACAAAATCCTCATCATCAAGCAAAAGCTTGTAAGTTGATTTAATAGTGAACTGCCCATTTTCCATAGGATCCTAGGTCACTTGATCTTCCTTGGGTCTCATGGGGATAAACTGTTGCCCAAGAATGTTACAAATATCATTTGATTCTGCTTGAAATCCTTGAATTCTTATTTTTTTCCACTTCATTCTACCTCTGTCCTCAACCATATAATCGAAGACTTTTTTGCCAATGAGTTCTTCTGTGATATATCTGATTCGAGCTAAGTTAGGATATTGCGTCAGTGGTTCATCCTTATCCCACCTATCATTCCAGCAATTTATCCTCTCATCATTGCCTAAAACCCAACTTAAACCTTTTTTGATGTTTTTCTTTTGGATTATACTTTATTTCTAACACCCCCTGTATTACATTATTTGAGTATTGAAGACTTTAGTATTCAATATGTATCTTCTTCTTCTTCATCTTGAACTTTGTACTCTTCTTCTGCATTCTTTGTATTCAGGTTCAACAATTAATTTGTATCTTCATATAATGCAAAGTAAGTTGTAGCTGAAGCTAAAGATTCCTCTTTCATTGGATGATCGTTGGCTTGTTCAAAGTAATCTTGATCTGGTTCATTTTTTGTTACTTCAGTATTCATTTCATGGCCTATTTTAGTATGTCTCTTATTTATTTTTATTCTTCTCTTCTTTTTATTATGCTTTGGTTCTGGTGAAATCTTTGCTTTATGACAAGTTAGTCTCATAATAATAGTATTTTTCTTTATTGCCAGCTTGTTTCTTATGTTGAGTAAGTACAAACACAATTAATGATAGATAAATCATCAAACATTATTCTAGTGAAAATATAACCAATCTTTGTGAGTTCCACCATGTTGTGAAGAGAATTTCATGAAGATAGTTAATCAATGTTGTAAATCTAATAAGGAGAATTTCTCTTTGTCGTTAGAGGGTAGCTACTTGTATCCTTCTAGAGTATCTAATAAGTTTTGAGAGTAGAATTCTACTTCATAGAATAGTTCTTCATTATTGAAATATTTTCTCAAAATATCATCCATGACAAATCTTTAAAATAGTGATTCTTGCTATTTCTTAGAATTGAAATTTGATAGAATCTTGGTATTCTATCTTATAGCTCCCTATATATGATACCTTATTGAAGTATATAAGCTTGATTTGATAAAACCTTTATTAATGCTTAGGTTCATAGACTTCCTTATGTCTCCCTATTAATGAGAGTATGAACACCTAATTTTAGGTTTTGAAGAAAGCTTATATCTTCCCAACTTGATAATATTTGATAGATATTATTATTTAAGTTTTGTAGAATGCCTTATGACTCCCTAATGATTTGGAGTATGATATAGTGCTTTTGTAAATTATAGTTTAATTTTGGTTGATTTTGTATAGTTTTTGTAAAGATAAAAAATCAACTTTTCTAACACCTTATTACTCCTATTGAACTAAGCACTTTTCAATTTTGAAGAGGTTTTAATGTTGGATTTCTTTTGTCCCTTTTGAGAAATTTTTGAGACAAGAAAATTATAAATTTCCAACCTTAAAAAAAAATCTTAATAACCTCTTTTGTAACCCTTAGGATTTTATTTAAGTGTTTCTAATTTCCAATAACCTAGTTTGATGTTGTAACCCTTATCACTCCCAAATTTGGAAAATTAGAAAATTAATAATATTTGAAAAATATTGAAGAATTTAATCCCAAGTAGAATTCCTTATTTCTCCTAGGTTAAATTGCAAATATTATTTGAATTTGATAAATTATCCCTTATGGTTTTTACTTTCAAAATCTAATATTTGACCTTAGCTTATAACCCTTATATCTCCCTAAAGTGAAAGCAATAATAAATGGGATTTAAACCTTACCTTTGAATGTTGTATCACCGCACTGTTCAACATCTTTTTTGGTTGAATATATCAACACTTTAATGTCCTCTTTTGGTGCTAGAAACAATTCTTATGCTTTGGAATTACCTAGATTTAATGTTGGAACGTAGGTGTTGCAAATATGGAGAGGTTTGACATTCAATACTAGGATATTTTAATGCTTCATCTTCCTTGCTTCCATGCTACGCCTTGCTATGCTTTGACTGTTCTTTCCTATGCTTTATTTCTTTGGACTTGAGTGTCTTTTATGGAAGAAAGGTCTTGAAATTTTTAACAAGTGTCACATCCATTATGTATGAGCACTCCACCTTTATTAATGTATTGATTTCCTTCTTTAATGCTTATTTGTCACTCTATAACGTATGAGAACTCATGTGGGTACTTGTGTGAGGCTTGTGGAAGATAACAAGTGTCACCACTTCCTTGATATTCCCTGTAACTCTTGTGTGAGGTTTCTTGAGCGTTGAGAGATGAAATGGCATCTTAGAAAGTTTATGCCAAGTGGCATTCAAGCTCTCTGTATGAAGTCCTTTGCTATAACACTTCCAAGGAGAATATTATAACTCCTTTCGTTTGCCTTTCCTTAGCTTGCTTTATTTCTTGGATAACAAGAAATCTTTTCTTTTGCAGGTGAATTGATGAGGCACTATGGAGCTTTGAATGGCAATTTTGGTGCTTCCTTTGGTGGAAAATATTCTCCAAGTTTAAGACCTTGAATGTAGCACCTTTTCTCCTTGTCTTCTATGCCTTCAATGTGCTGATTCATATGCTTCTTTGTAGTGTAGATAGCCTTTTGTTATGTTGTCTGTCCCACGTTGGTAGAAGTAGATTTTGATGCCTTATCTTTGTAGATGAGCACTATTTTTGTCTACGTAAATGCAACTTGATAATAGCCTTATGTGGGATTTGATTTTGCAGGTTCGTCCATCCAAGATATGTGGAGAGTGAGCCCTTTGAGTGGTCCCTTTTGCTATCTAAGTATTTTTACAGTTGCACAACTTACCCCAAATTTGGGGACCCACATTAATTTTTTTTTGTGTTAATATGACTATTGTTTGCATTGTTTGTTTTAGTTTTTGATGTCATGAAGTGGTTAATGGTATCCAAAAAAATTCCATTATCAAATGTATTCATTCTCCTAGGACCACGTTCAAATATGGATAAGAGCCTCAAAATGCTTTGAATGAAATTGAAATAGTTGATTAAATCAAGCTATGAAGAGTTGAACATAATATATCTATCATTCATCCACTATTTCCAGTGGCTTTGGTTAAGCTTTATATAGAAGTTTAAATCAATGTTTTCATATAATACATTTTGAGCCCAATCCATGATTACTTACATTTTAATAA
The DNA here is from genome assembly GCA_028583015.1 of Wollemia nobilis. Lineage (NCBI taxonomy): Eukaryota > Viridiplantae > Streptophyta > Pinopsida > Araucariales > Araucariaceae > Wollemia > Wollemia nobilis. Next base: position 3,748,948 of record JAQPPZ010017254.1, on the reverse strand, counting down.
AAACAAAAATAGCAAAAATATAAAAGAAAATAAATAAATAAATAATAAAAAATAATTTTATATAAAAAATAAAATAAATAAAGAAAAATGAAGTATAGGAGAAAGTACTCCCCTTTTACCTTATGGATTTAAATGATGTATTTTTTAAAATTAATATTTTAATGTTTATGTTTACAGGTTCCTAAAAAAATTATTGGCCCAATTTTTGAGACCATGTCACCCTATGGACACAATGTAGGAGCATGGTCAACACGAGGGCCTAGAAGGGCATGGGTTTAAAGGCACAATTTTTGAGGGTCGATGTGGGCATGGTTTCCAAGGATCCACCAAGTGGTGTAGCTAAGAAAACTTACATGTGGGAAGGTCTTGTGAACAACTTGTCATATGTAATGACGAGTCTTCACATTGATAAACCTTCCATAAGGTTGTTACCGAATGTATGTGGAACTAAATCACAATAGAAAACAAATTTATTTATTCATGTTGCTTCATCTCTAGTGGATATCAGGTTCATCGATGATGGAAGGGTGTTTTGATTCATTTTTTTAGCAAAATGGCTACGCCATGGTCACTTTTTTCATCACTCATAGGGAATGACTTTCAAATAACTATTTAAATATTCCATAGCATCATCAAGTGGTAAAATTAGCCATAAATATATAGGTATGCAACTTGTTGAAGCAGAAATAACTCTGACACTGTTTGCAGTAGTGCAATGGCATATGATGGGTGAAAGCAAAGTTCCTGTATGAGGAGTATGAATAAGAGTATAGTTAGAAGAGCAGGAAATGGAAATACACCATACACATAAGGGAGGAATGGATCCAAAAGTTAATATGATTTCTTGGGTAGCAGGATATTTCACACTTTTTATTTCATCATGGTTTCAAAATAGGTTAAAATTTTAAGAAACAGATCGTAGGAAGGTTGGCATTCAATTCAAGCAAATTCTCACAATATGTTGTGCTCATTTGTGCACCTAGGAGCACAATGACAACATGAAATGGCTCTATTGAGGGGCTAGAAATCCTGACGAAGCTCATGGTTGGAGGCACAGTGGATGCATGCAAATATTTTAGGCAAATATTACGAAATGGTGTGCCCTAATACTTCAAGTGACTCGAATACTTCTCATTCCTGCTCTGTTACGTGTAAATAGAATATGATTCCACAAATTTTTTTGACCTATATAATATATATGCTCTAGTATGCTCTAGCCATATGGCCATATTAGGTATATTATACTTCTCAGATTGATGTCCTCATAGTTGTATTAAACAAAGTTTACCCATGTTCACCTGGTATGTATATCACTATTCGAATACACTCGATGCATAGAAGAATATCCATGCAAAAGTGCATAGGAGTCACGATCATGTTTCGATATATCATAGAATTATGTGCTCAATAGATGATCCTAAGCATGATAATGGTGGATTTTTCTCAACTCAATATTGGTTTTGACAGCACAAATGGAGTTGAACTCCTATTAAACTTGAGTGCTTCCTTGGTTATGGTGTAAGCTTATTGGGAACTGATGATGGGTGTAGTTGTTATTTATTTCCATTATAGTCATAGTCCTACCATGATATCAAATTCAGATCGTAAATGCTACATGGTTTTTCAAGTGTGTCGGAGTGGAAGGGGTTGGCTTGTGGAATCATAATACCAATCCACAAAGAAGCATCTAAATATAATTTTATTTTTACATTTGTATGTTGGTATGTGGTCATGATAGGCTACATGAAGCTCCAAAATTTATAGGCTATAAACATCAAATTCAAAAAAATAAAAAATTTGGAGTTGCTTCATGCTTATTTGGTGGATCTTGGTTGGTGAAGCATCTTGTGGCTCTTATTACTATCATCCAAATTGTGGAAGGTTGGGCCAAATCTTGTGTGTTCTCATTACTCTTATCCAAATCACTAAAATTATAGTCATGGTTGTATGTGTTCGATTGGCTTGCAAAGTATGTTGTATGAGCCCCTTTATTTATATAATCTAGTGTCCCGTGGTTAAGAAACTAAAGCCTTCAATTATATTAAAGTCATAGATAAAGGTGTTATCATGTAGAAAGGATAATTGTGATTACAAATAGAGCAAGAGAATGGAGATGAAATGTGAATGGATGCTCATTGAGTGTTATGAAACCAAATGAGAGGAAGGATAAGACAAAGGATTTGGTTGGAAAGTTTTAAATATGCATTTAAATGCACAGAAAAAAGGTCAAAGAATATTGGCAGCGAGTGCATGTTGGAAATTGGTTTTTCTTGAAGAAAATATCCTCCCTTATTGCTGGAATGCACCAAATTTCACCATTGTAATCCATTGTAAAAAGGTATTCTGCAAGTGTATTATAAGAAAATATTTCATATTGGCAATATATTGGAAATTTCAATAAATTTTATGCATGCAGATGGTAGAATTATTTATTTTTTTCTTAATATATTGTATCTTTTTTCCTTTGAAGATTGCATCACATTAATGTTGGACTGTGTGAAAACTAGTCGGATTAATGTTGGTTTAGTGCAGGATATCGGTTTATGCAGATTTTGGTTGAAATTTTAAAAGTTACGGTAAATTGTTCTTTTATTTTATTTCTCTAACCCTAGCCTTTTACATTTTTTTTAATTTCATCAAATAAAATTAAAAAAATTAAAATCCCAAAAAGAAATATGTCGGTTTCAATAATTAAATTTTAATTTTTTATGTTTACGCAAATTCACACATTTGAAGGAAAAGTTGAAGTTTGAAACTTTGCATAGTTTTTAAAATAATCATATAATTTCATTTTACGCAAAATTTAAAATTTCCATAAATTTCAATTTTTTTTTAAATGAATAATAATATGATATCCCAAAGTTCCTACATTGCAAAGTTAGATTTAATAATTTTATTTATTTTTTCAAGAAAGTCTTAACAATTGAAGGTAAAATTTGGTTAACAAATGAAGATAAAATTTTGTTAACAAACGAAGATAAAATTTGGTTAACAAATGAAGATAAAATTTGTTTAACAATCGAAGATAAATGTTGGTTAACAAACGAAGATAAAATTTTGTTAACAAATGAAGATAATATTTGGTTAACAATCGAAGATAAAAGTTGGTTAACAAATGAAGATAAAATTTGGTTAACAAACAAAGATAAAATTTGGTTAACAAATGAAGATAAAATTTGATTAACAAACGAAGATAAAAATTGATTAACAATCAAAGATAAAATTTGATTAACAATTTGAGATAAAATCAATTCAAATCAACTTTTCAAAGGTTACAATCAAATATTTATCAAGATTCGAAGGTTGTTAGTTGATCAATAATTTAACATTTTCACAAATTCCATGAACAACAAAATCATCGCAAATCAAATCAACCCAAAATAAGCCCCTTGTTAATAGGTATATGCAACACTAAGGTATCCAATAAATTTTAGCATTTCACATTTTTTTACCAAACATTGCAAGCAGATTAATATATTAAACAGAACCTTGTGAAAATCACAAATGTTTCCTTGCAAGAGAGGATATCCGGGTAGAATCCTGATTGTGGGTATATTTTTGTGATTGGACAAAAATATCACTCAACAAAATTGGTGTTAGGAGGGCCTACTTAAAGGTAATTGAGGTGATTTATGAAGTTTCTAGTTTTAAGTTGCTCACATTTATTGTTGGAAATTCTCTAACTTATGATGTATTGATTCTAATATTTTACAAATTGAGAATATTCCTTATTTTTATAGTTTAATTGATGTTTTATGATTAATGAACATGATGATTTATCAGTTAAACATTTGAAGTTTGGAAGTTGTTTCATTTCAAGAGCACTAAGCGCTTGTTGTTTTCATTGTTAAGGCTAACCAAAAATCATAATCACAAGATCTAAGGCTTTGAAAGATACTATTTTCCATAGTATTTCTTCTACAAAGAGGATCAAAAGGTCCAAAAGTTAGTAGATTGTCATTCCACCCAATAGCAGTTCATCGTTACCCATCATCCCATTTGTTCCTCCATCAGTAACTCTAATGGTAGGAGTTATGGTAGTTGCAGCTTGGTTAGGTGCTCATAGTAGTCCTTTAAACATTGTTGGAGCATCCCATGATATTCCCAAGATATCAAAAAGGTATTTACCTAAATATAAACATGATTGAATTAGAATTGTTGAAGAGCATATTCAAGCTTACAAGGATACCATGATTAGACTGCAAATTCACATGATGATGTTGCTTGCATAATATTTCCTCTTACCTTAGATAAAATGGCATATGATGGGTACATTAGTTTACCTACCATAACCATTACATATTGGGATGAGTTAGAAATAACTTTTTGAATCGATTTAGGCTATCCATAGATCCTGTTGTGATCTATCATTAGTTCGTGTCAGCCAAGAGAGAGCCTAATGAACCTTTGATATTGTTCAATACTCGCTTCCATAATTTGTATAACATGTTAGTTTCTCCTTATACTCTTTAGGTAGATGCTTCCATACAAACGTATTTTAGGTAATTGGACCCTTTAACATCTATTTTTATAAGGAGAACTCCTCAAATCACTACGCTTCCCATGGCATACAATGAGGCTTTGACTATACAACAATAGTTGATACCACAATATTTTGGTATAGGCTAGTTGCCTTTGATAGGATAGTCAGATGCTTATAATAAAGTGCCTATGATCAATCGGGATTTGTCTCAACAAATGCTTATGTTGAATACCATGCCATTCAATAATTTCAATTTTTCATACAATCCAAATATCATGCCCACTTATCCTACCACTCCACTATACTTATAAAATCAATTCACCACTCTTAAAATGGCAGAAAAAAATTCTCAAACCATACCAACATTCTTCAATACAACACCCACTTTGAATGCATCAAAATTTCATCAAAACAACACAACATTTCCACAGGTTGTCCAAAATCAAAGTTTACCAAATTTTCTAAATCCCACTACCACTACGAGTAACACAACCATTCAAACTATTGTAGGATAAAATTATTAACCTAATTCTTAGGTAAATGAACTATAGCGGGTTATCCAAAAAATCAGTAGTGACATGGTTCAAATGTAGAAATAATTACCTCAAAATTCTCATCAAAATAGAAATATTAGTTTTTAGAGAAAACAATGGACTACTCGTCCGAACAATGGAGTACATAGTCCCATGGTTAATCAGATAATGCTACCACTAGTTCTAATAAAACCAAAACTATTGTTAATATTTTAGAGATAGCTTTAAAAATATGTGTAGGGTACATTCTATGGTCCAACACAATGAGAATGAGTGCCTTGAATTCAAAACAACACTGCATATTCTACGAAAAGAGATGGATAACATGGAAATTGTTTTAGATGAAGATCCTTCCCAACAGGCTAGTACTATAAAAGGGAAAGAATCAACGTTAGTAGTTGAAAATTTTGAACCAACTGAAGAATATGAAGAATGGTATAATGGGTCTATAGAAGAGGAAGTTCAAGCTTTCAGGCAATTTAAAAAAGGGAATCATAATTACAAGCTTAGGAGTAAGACTAAAGCTCCATTTACTTCTTCTACTCCCCCAAATGACACCATCATTCCTATTGACACATGAGCTAGTAAAAATTCCATGCCTCCATATAAATTTGATCTACCTCAACCACCACATGATAAAATTACCTATAATATTATGGAGGATTTAAAAAAAACAAAAGCGAATATATCTTTATTTGATGTGGCTAAGTTGACTAATCAGCAAGAACTTTTAGTGTAGGCTTTTGAAAATAAAAGCAAGAATGAATCCCCTAAAACCATGGATATGCAATTTATTTCATGAAGGGACAAAGTAGAAGCTCCTCCCTTTCTTTTGACCATAAGAATTACAGGAAGAAATCTGCACAATTGTCTTGTTGATTTAGGAGCATCCGGTAATATCATGCCTCACATTGTTTGTCAAAAATTGCATTTGAAACCTGTCCCTTCTAATAGGATAGTCATACAACTAGATAAATCTGAATTTCATGTGGTTGGAATGCTTAAGAATGTTCACATACATCTAGCCTCAGAACCTAGGATACAATAGTATATTGAAATACATGTTGTAGATATACCTAGTAAGTATGGAATGTTGTTGAGTAGAGATTGATCTAGGAACTTAAACGAATATATGACCACTAATTTTTCACATATGTGGCTACCGTGGAAAGGTGTTGCTAATTAAATTAGAATTGAAAGAGAACCTAGACTCAAGGATTCGATCATTGAATATAACAAGACCAATGAAATTATTTACAATAAATCTGAGTTAGGTGTTTACACTTTGGAAACAAAATTGGATGTTAGTGAATCTAAAAATGAAATACCATCTATTAATATAATTAAGGATGAAAATATTTTTTTGATGCTTAAATTTTATGGATCTAAATCCAAACAAGGTAGTGGAGCTGGTGTGGAATGATTAGCCCTAAAGGTAAGTCATCTTTGACAGCTTATAGATTACAATTTCCTTGAACTTGTAATATTGTTGAATATGAGGCCTTAATATTCGGTTTGTAGTTAGCCTTAAATAAAAACATTAAATTTTTGAAACTATATTTAGAATTGGTTATCAAATAGGTGAAATGCCAATACACATGTCATGATAAAAGGCTAATTCAATACGAAAATAGGGTTAGGGATTTGATTAATGAATTCCATGCTTTCAATATTTCATTGATATCTAGGAAGAACAATCAAATTGTTGATTCCTTAGCTTTCACAGTAGGTACTCTTAAGCCTATTGATAATAGGAGGATAAATAATTTTTCAATTGAGTTGATACCCTATCCTTCTATACCTGACAATGTGAAAAAATTGCAGGTATTTGAAAGTGATAGGCACATTTTTTTTTTGTAACTAATTCAGGAATTTTTGAAAATCAGGTGATCAATGAGGACAAGATATTGCAAGAAGATGAAAATGAATGTCATGAGGTAAGAAAAAAAATCAATGTGATTCCTAATGGTATAGTTTCTCTCAAAAATATTTTTGATAACGATTACAAAAGCAAAAGTTTTAATAAAACATCACTCCTACAAGATGCTTATAATTCTACTGATCTTGGGATTAGTAAAGACCTACATAAGGTTATCATAGGAAAATATTGCACTCATCATGAAAAATAAGGGATTTTATAGGTTGTTAAATATTACATTGATGTAATAGCGTGGAGATATGAGAATTTAAAGACTTATAATGAAAACATCATAACACATACTATTACTTTAAATCTAGATTCAAAACCATTTAGACAAAAAAAAAAGACCAGTCAACCCATTGCTAGAGCCTCTTAAACAACATAAGGTTAAGAAATTAATGGATGCTAATATTATATTTCCAATAAGACACTCTACATGGGTAGAAAAAATTGTACCAATTAGGAAGTTTTGAGTGGATATTTTACCCAGTTGCAAAATCCCCACCATAGTTAGGGTATTAAACCAAAAACCCTCTCTTGCAAAGAATTTAAACAAAGAAAATAACTTCTCCAAGGTTCCTCTATATAAGCATTACACATGTATATTTTGAAAGTAAAATGTTCAAGAATAATAAGTGCTAGAAACAACCAAGTGATTTGCAAGTAACTATAAACAAGGGGCCTGCTGGTTTATTTCATTCATGCTTTGTAATTAATTTACTTAGATTGCCATGGTTGTGCCTTAATGTGAATCCATAAAATGAAATGTTGTTTCATTGATTATATTTGCATTAATCTATCTTACCCTTAATCCCTATTAGTGGGTTCATTTTAATCTTCATATTAATATGCAAAGTTAGAGTGTTGTGGAATTGTCCACTTCATTTTAAATCCATGCCTTTAATGTGAGATTATAGTCAGTATTTGCAGTTAGTAGGTTCAATTTTATCTTTAGATTAATGTTCCACTAATTGCAAAGTTAGAAGTTAGTAGGTTAGAAATTTAGAATGTTAGAGAGTTAGAAAGTTAGCAAGTTAGCATTCATTGCTTTATCTACACTTAATATGAAGTAGTAGGTTAGTAACCCTCCCTCCTAGATTGATTTTATCTTGCTTATGCCATGTGAAAATTGTGCAGATTCGTTCCTTTTAATACTCTTGAAATATTATCCAAATAATTGTAAAGGTAAAATCTCATAAAACTAATTACTTGGATCATGTACACTCTAGATTTCCCAGATCATATTTATGATGTAAATAGGATATTTTGGGATTCTGAGTTTCAGATTGAGAATTTGCAAAAATAAATTTTGGGATGTGCAAAAGAAAGAAAACTTGCATGAGGAAACTACAACTAACTATACTAAATATGGAATAAAAATGCAAATGTAATACGATATCATGCTCCCCTACCCTACAAAACCAAATATCATGAGTCACTCAAGAGGATAACCCAACCTAATCAAACCTACAATAGCACAATCAAATTAGATCAAGTGCTAGACTCAAAGGAAAAATAGAACCTGCATCGACATAAACCTTCACATAGTGTAACCTCCTAAGAGCATTCAACACTAGATATAAGTTTAAAAAATGTAGCAAAAATAATGGACATTAACACAATAATCCTCATAAATGAACTCCTTCAGTCTTGCTCACAAGGTGCAAGTTTTCGGATCAATGTGCATCAAAATGGTATTCTTTTATTACAAAAATTCCAGCCCCTTCAACATGGTCTTCCATGGGTATTTAAAATTTTTAGGAACCCTTTCATTTCATCTCCCTTTACAAAAAAAAATGAAAGTGTAAATAACCTCCAACATTTTAAACCTTTTCAAAATAAGATGACAATAAAAAACCAAAAAGGATAAAGTTCAACTTTTCCCTTATATCTCCTTCTGAATTGGAACTTACCCTTTTGTCCCTATTCCAAAATATTAAACAATCATGAATAATAAAAAACCAAAAAAAAACATCATCTAACCCTTAAAAAATCAGGGTCATGATCGTGGGCACTATCCAGGCCCTACAATACCCATAGCCACCATACATTATACCAAGGGCACATAAAGTTCATGAAATAATTAACCACAATAAAAAAAAATAAACCTGGTGCAAAAACTCCCTTCATTCTTCATCATGCGGTGCCAATGCGACTCGAACCCGAGTTGTTGGGGTGCAAGCCCTAACTAGCTTACCCCTACCACTACACCCAAGGCTTGGGTTGAAACCCAAGTCTTGTGGTAGCATGTTATTCCTACTCCAACCGATGCTCCTCCACCATGATACTCCTCTACCATGATGATCCTCTATTACGATGATCCTCTGCAACACGAGTTGAGAAATCTTCATCCATCACCTTACTTGCCCTTGGCTCCTCACTTTGCCATCCAACCAGGTCTATGTTTGGCCTCCATATCGCTTTAAATCATCACTCATACTTATCAAATAACTCTCGTATGGATGTTCAAGCATAAATCTTGGCACTAGGGTTTGCTTGATAAAAATTATTGCTCCTTCTGCCTTGTCGATTACTGCCATGGCTAGAAGCATTATAGTCACCTACCAATCACTGGTATTCGATAATGGTTTAGTGAGGGTATTATCCCACCTGGACATCATAACAGATACCAAACCACTTTTATTCCTCTACCTCTGATGCTACTATCATCAATGTGTAGCTCGCCCTGCATCTCTATCTCTTGGAAGTGCCACGTGTACATAGGGAGCATTATAAGTTTTATGTGGGAAATTCATTATCCCACATGCTTGGTGCTACCACCTCTGAGCGCTTCATAAGGTGAAACCCACCTTTGGTTTGTTGACTACCTTCGAGTAGTCTTCCTCTTACGCTACACAGTGTGAAAGCTCCTCCCATTGGTTGCTCATCCACGTTCCATTATCTCCTCCATTGGTTGCCCATCCATGTGGTAGATCACCACCTCCTTGCTTTATTGTCACCTTGACTCACCATTCCTCTATCACCTTAATTTTCCACTCCACTATCGCCCCTCTATAAACATTTTAGATGTCAAATCATTGAGGAATGAGAAGAACAAAGGGAAATTGAACAAAACAACCCTTTATCAAACCTAACATGAATACTAATATAAATGTAAACCTAACAAATAATATAAAAACAAACCATAACATAAAAAAAAAAACCAACTACAATAAAAGAAATTAAATCAAACCAAAAAATAAAAGAACCTAAAGACAACTATAAAGAACAATATAAAAATAAAATAAAGAATCAAAAATAAAAATCCACACTAAATAAAATAAACAAAGCAACCAAAAAATAAACAATAACCTTTAACCTAAAACATAACACCGACTAACGCAAACCTTTTAAAACAAAGGAAGACTAATAACTAAAACCAATAATTAAAATCTAATGATTGAGCAATATTAAAGATTACCTTGCTAGCCATAACAACTCACAAACATCGAGCCATATCCTACTAGCAAAGTGGTCCCCATTAATACCATATTCAATAAAAATCAAGGGACATACAACAACCAAAAAGAAGCATCCAATTGCTCAATACTATCCCATTAACTCATTTTTTTACAAATTTCAAGGGGGTCCCCAATATTGGGGTTAGTTGTGAAATAGTCACAACAAATGGTGACTCTATTGGGAAATGCTCTTGAGCATTTCTTATGAGAACCCAATTCTGAAATTGATAAACCAAAGGTTAGAAAAGTATACACCATTCAATGACATCCTAGGAAAGCAAGGTCAATAGCTTCACATGAGAACAAATGGATTATTTGCTTCAGCTAGGTGTGTGCATTGTGGTTCAATTTACACCTTTGGGACTATCCAGATTCCATCATTTGGTCCACCTTTAGGCCATGGAATGCTGCTCATAAAACTTATTTTGAATAATATTTTGCAAAATATCTTTTGAGCATGATTTAGATAGATCCCCACTACCAGTCAGGCATCTATAGCCCCGGTGGAGTTTATCCAAATCTAGTGACTGATTTGATCAAGCTTTTCAATGCTCTTTTCTTATTATTTTCTCAAGATTTTATCTAAATAGATCCCCACTACCATTCAGGCGTCTATAGCCATGATGGAGTTTATTTGACTTGGTGATTGATTTGATCAATCTTTGCATTTCTTGTATTCCTCTTTTATAGTGAAATTTGCAAACCTGTATGTGACATGAGCATGTTAGATTAGCCTTAATCAGTTTACCAAAATGATTTCATCCTTCAAAATCCCAAGAAATGTCTCTTCATGTGATTCATTAAAGTGAAGCTTTGGAATAATATTTCATTTTTTTCACACTCCACTATCTTAGTATACTTAACCAAGGATAACCATTAAATAGCTTTATTTTCTTACCTTCAGTTCCGTTTGATTCTTGGGTTGTATTATTGACTCTGAAAATATGCCATTTTTTCAGTAACCATCCCAAAACCAAAACCACAATAAAGGGAACTACTCAAAACTATAAATGCATGGGAACATGAACATGACTCTAACCTACACACACAAGACCAATGAAAACATAGAAAAGAAACAATCTAACTAACAAAAAATCAGCACACCAAATTGAAAATAAAAAAAATGAAAAAAAACATATATGTACATATAATACACAATCACACATTTCATGGGCTAAAGTAATGCTTTAAATGCAGCCCATTAATAGGTAAATATAATTCCTTTCCATCCAAGGTTTGTAATCTGAAAGTGTTTTTACCTAGGATTTCAAAAATTTGATAAGGTCCTAACCATAAACAATCAAATTTGTCATGATCCCCATTTTTTCATGTTTTTTATCCCACAATAACACTAAATTAGAAATCTTGAAAGTTTTAATTGTAGCTCTCCTATCAAACCACCTCTTTACTACATCTTGATGTTTACTAAAATGAAGCATGGCTTCCTCTCTTTTATCATCAAGATGCATCAAGTGGGTTAACCAAGCTTCAGTTTGATTATTAGTTCCAAGATATTCTTTCATAAAATGAAGAGTTTGCAACCTTATATTAGTGGGAAAAATGGGGTCTTACCCATAAAATAGATGATATGGAGATGTTCCAATTGATTCTTTCACTCTAGTTCTATCAGCCCAAAGAGCAAATTTTAACTTACCATGCCAATCTCTAGGATTCTTCTCAAGCAATTTTTTTATGCTAGACAACAAGTTCTTGTTAGAAGATTCTACCAAACCATTACCTTGTGGATAATAATTGGAAGAAAATTTCAAGCTCACCTTGTTATCATATGCCCAATATGCAAATTGAATAGAAGCAAATACGGAACCATTATCACTTACTATTGCATTAGGTATTCCAAAATGAGTTATAATGCAATCCTCTAAAAACTTAATAACAACATCAGTGGTAGCATGTTTTGTAGGGACTGCTTCTGTCCACCTAGTGCAGTAATTTGTAGTTGTGAGGATGAATTTATGAGAATAAGAAGAGTTAGGATTAATAACCCCAAAAAAATCCAATCCCCATTGTGCAAAAGGCCTCATCTCCACTACAGGTTGTAAAGGCATGGTTGTGTTTCTTTCCCTATTGGCTGCCATATGACATGTATGGCAAGATCACACATGAGCATATGCATCTCTGAAAATATGAGGCCAATAGTATCCAACTCTAAGAATCTGGTGTGTTGTTGCACTGGCTGACCCATGTCTAGTTCCATACTTACCATGGAAGTCATTAAGCACTTGGGTTGCCTCCTTTTGATTCACACAACGAAGGTAGATCCCTTCGTGGTTTCTCCTGTACAAAACACCATATTTAATAAAAAAATTTGCAGATTTCAACTGTAAAGCTCTTCTTTGGGTAGAAGTGAGATGTGATGGACACTTACCATTCAATAAAAAATACACAATATCTACATACCAATCATCTTTAGTAATTTCTTCTATAGTATAATGTTGGCATGATATTTGAGGATCAATTTCAGAAATTGATTTTACCAATCCTTGTCCACAAACTAGCTTCATAGGTTGGATTTCAAGATCAAATTCTTGGAGTGTAGAAATCCATTTTTCTCTTCTCTCACCTAGTTTGTTCTGCAGAAACATAGTTTTGATAGTAGGATCAGGCACAATAGCATAAACCCTACTACGTGCAATGTAATGTCTACATTTTTTTATCGTTTTGAATAGTGCATACATTTGCTTGTCTAAAAAAAAATATCTCGACTCTACACCTTTCAAAGGAGAACTCAGAAAAGTGATGGGATTTTCAATATTACCTTCACCCTTTTGAGTTAGGACACTTACGAATGAATGTTCAAAAGCAAACGTATAAGTATAAAAGGGCTTTGAATAATATAGACTTACCAAAATAGGTGCCTTAGAAATAACATCTTTAATGCCCTGGAAAGCATCCTTACTCTCATTTGTCCATTTAATTTCAACATCCTTTTTAGCATGTCATTCAATGGTTTAGCAATCTCAACAAATCCAACAATGAATTTCCTTACAAAATTGATTTTACCAAAGAATGATCTTAATTCCTTCTTGTTATGGGGAGGAGGGATTTCTTGGATAACTTCTATTCTTTCGATATCAATAGAAATTCCTTCTTTTGAAACAATGTGACCCAAAAGCTTACCCTCTATTACTCCAAAGATGCATTTTCTCGGATTTAGGGAGATCCCATGTTCCCTACATCTTTGGAGAACTTTTCTCAAATATTTGACATGATATTCTCTCTTCTTAGAGAAGATAGGAATATCATCCACATAAACAATAATACACTTACCTATGATACCCTTAAATGCATAATCCATGGCACGTTGGAAAGTTGCGCCTACATTTAATAATCCAAAGGGCATTCTCCTATAGGAAAATGTTCCCCATTTGGTTGTAAAGGTTGTCTTCATCCTATCACTTGGATGGATGAGAATTTGGTTGTACCCTGAGTACCCATATAAAAATGACATCATTTATGACCCATTTACCATTTGGAGTATCTCATCAATGGAAGGCAATGGGTAGTTGTCCTTTTGAGATGTTTTGTTTAGATTTCTAAAATCTATGCACAACCTTATTTCTCCATTCTTCTTTCTCACAGGAACCAGGTTGGCAACCCATGTAGAATGCCTAACAGGAAAGATAATCTTAGCATCTAGCAATATTTTCACTTCATTCTCTATCAAGGGTTCTAAAAATGGGTTGACAGGTCGTTGTCTCTGTCTAAAGGGCTTGGATTCAGGTTTCAATGGGATCATGTGCATTATAACATTATGATCATAGGTTTTCAGCTCCTTGTAACTCCAGGCTATACAATCCACGTATTCTTTCAATGCATGAATGATAGACTCTTTTTATTCACTTGTACATGCCTTGGAAATGAATACCTCTTATGGATTTTCTACACTCCCTAAGTTGATTGCATCACATGCTTCTTTAGGGGGTGGTATCCTTTTTCCTCTTTTTGCTTGATACCTTGTATCAAATAATTTTTCTAGTGAAATAATTCCTTTAGGTATCCTATTCATTTTCTACGCTATTTCACTATCCTCATTTGTTTCCTCTTGCCATCTCTGGTCTTCATCTATGATCTGATTTTTAAAAATACCAGAGTTAGTAACAAACTTAAAAATGTGCTTGTCACTCTCAAACACCTGTAGATTCCTAACGTTATCTGGTATTGAAGGATAGGAAACTAGCTCAATCAAAAACTTTTTGCATTTTTATTGTCAAATGGTTTGAGCATACCTGCTACAATAGCTAAAGAATCGGCCATCCTATTACCTTTTCTAGAGATAAGGGAAATGTTGAAAGCATCAAATTCGTCTATCAAATCCCTAACTCGAGTCCTATAATGGCTCAATATTTTGTCACGATACACATATTGCCCTTTGACCTATTTAACAACTAACTCAGAGTCTCCTAAGACCTTGAGACACTTGAATTTCTTACTTAGAGCTAGTTATAGCCCAAAAATAAGGGCTTCATACTCTACCACATTGTTGGTGCAAGGGAACTATAATCTATAGGTAGCAAGCAAAGGCTTTCTTCTTGAACATGTGAGTTCAATACTGGCTCCAACACCTTGTATTGATTTAGATCCATCAAATTTGAGAATCCAAACCAAAATGTTCTTTTCAAGAGGGCTACAAGAAATGTTTCCTTTTTGAGGTTCTTTGGTAGCCTCTTCTATATCCAAGTTATAGACCCCTAGGTCAGATTTTACAAATTAAATTTCATTGGGCCTATTATATTCAGTAATCATTTCCTTAAGTCTTGGCTCACTATCCACACAAATTTGGTTTGGTAATCCTCTCCAAGGTAGCCACATATGGGAAGAATCAATGACTACATAGCCATTTAGATTCTTACTCCAATCCCTACCCAACACCATGCCATACTTGGCAGGAATATTGACCACCAGGATGTCAATATGATGTTGAATCCTAGGTTCTGAATTGATTTGAATTCAAAATTCATAAAGAGTTTCTACCACATCCACTATAGTCCTATCCAATTGTATCACCTTTCTCCTTGAAGGAATTGGATTTAAACCTAACCTTTGGAAAATATCAAGGGGCATGATATTGCTCGAGGCACCTAAATCCACTAAACAATTATGCAAGTTTTTGCTTGCAATCCTAATTTTCAAAAGAAAAGGAGGCACTTCTTTCTTCTCCTTTCATAAAACCAAGTGAGACTCAACACCTTTGACCTCATGGGTTTGGCTTGGTGGGTATAATACCTTTATCAAGGCTTCCTTCTGACTTGGAAACATAGAAGCCTCTATGAATGAGACATTAGCTTTAGTCCTTTTTAGGTCTTCCACTATTTCATAGGTAGGGTTCTATAGAAGGTGGTGGAGGAGGATTATTATCAGCTTTGGTATCCGAAGGAAGAATAGAATTGTTTGGTGGAGTAGAGGAAGTTTTGGGACTCCTAGACTTACTTCTCATGAAATAACCATGATTCCCTTTCCTAAATTGCCTAATAGCTTGGACTTCCTCTTCTATGATTTCCTCATCATCCTCTCCTAAGACTTAATTACCCTCTTCTTCTTCCTCACTCTCTTGATAATGAACTATTTCAGCCACCAAAGCAACATCTTTTGCCTTAGCAAGATAATGCAAACCCTTGTTGGGCACTAGCTCTAAAAAAAATTGTGTATCTGGAAATTGTTGGACACTCCTTCCCATTATGGTCCTTAGTGTTGTGCAACCTACATTCCTTTTCCCAAGTAATATCTGTAAGATTGATAATGGAATCTGATCTACTAGGGCTTGCAAAAGCATCAACTTGATTGGCTACGAGGTTAGGCACATTCCCATTATTAGGCCTAGTATTCCATGGCCTCCTCTGATTATTAAAATTTTTATTAGAGTGAGGAGCTTGGGAATTATGCTTTTGCATGTGGACCATATCATTACTCAACTTGAGGTACATCTTCTTTAGTTCCTCAACTTTGAAATTAGACTCTTTTGGTGGAGGGATTATGGTACTAGGTCCAAAATAATTTCCAATACCAGAAGTATCTTGACCTGGCATCATGGCTTGATTTTGCACATTTTGATTTAACAAAGGATTCATGCTCGAAAGTGGTGTGGGCATGGGAAATGCTACCAAATATTGAGCATTGGTAGTCATTTTATTATCAGAGAGAAACAATGTGGTAGATGAAATGGAAGTATTTGGATAGGTGGGAATAGATGGATAAGTGGAAATTAATGGGTGAGACTGATGGTATGGTAAGACATTCATCATTAGCACCTGAGGTGTCATGACTTGATTCATCATAGGAAACTAACTATAAGGACCAAATTGTCCTATCATAGGCAATTGGGGTATCCCAACTCCTTGGGGTGTCCTCTATTGTTCTATGACCATGGCTTCTGTGTAAGATTGGGATAAAGTGGTAACTTGAGGATTTATCCTAGAAAACATGGCGATCATGGGATCTAACGTCCCAAAGTATATTTGTAAAGCAAAATCAACATCTATGTTAAAGTGGTGAGTCGATCTAGAATAAATTTTCTAAAATATCTTATTGAACATACTAATCAACACATTAGGTGCCCTTTTGGATATCACAAATTGATAATACATGATAGTGGGATCCAAAGGAGACCTAAAATGATTGACAAAAGAATTTTTAAGTTGAACCCATGAAGTAATGGACCCATAGGGTAAACTAATATACCATTCATAATATATTTGATCCAAACTCATGGGAAAGAGTCTATAAGTGACATCTTCATGTTCTACTTGTACTATTATTAACACATCCTTATAAGCCTGAATATGCTCTTTGGTTGTTCTAGGACCATCGTGTTTGAACTTGGATAAATATTTCTCAATGCTTTTAGGCATGTCATGAACATCCCCAACTATGTTTAGGGGAATATTACGTACTCCATACTAGGGATCTGGTGGTGGTTGGGCCATAGTGTTCGATAAATGTGACCCTAAAGGATTAGTAGAAACATTAGAGGTAATTGGTATGAATGCACTTGGTGTACTCACAACAATAGAGACAATCGGTGTAGAAACACTAGTTGTACTTGACACTACATGTGAACCTAAGGCAAGCACACTAGGTGGGATTTCAATCTTTTGAGACTTGTTCCTTGACTTCCTAAAATTAGGAGAAAGGCTTTGAAAAATGGTTTCCCCAGTGGTTTTAGACCTAGTAGCAATGTACTCAGGTTGGTCCAGCTTGGGAAGACACTAACTCTATACAAACCTCTCACAACTCACAACAAACTCAGACAAGAAAAACAAAGGAAAACCAAAAACCTGCAAAAAAAAGTTCCTACAACACAACACAGTGGAAACAAAACTTCACATGTTAGTTGTCATAAAATAAAAGGCTTATGCAACAATAAATATTGTTATATGAAAATTATATTAAGTAAACAAATCACAAAACTATGCAATGAAGGAGGCCCTCCTTCTAGCACCATTTCTATTGAGTGAATATTTTGCCTAGTTGCAAAATCCCCACCATAGTCAGGGTATTAAACTGAAAACCCTCTCTTGCAAAGAAGTTAAATAAATAAAAAACTTCTCCAAGGTTCCACTATATGAGCATTACACATGCATATTTTGAAAGTAAAGTGTTCAAGAATAGCAAGTGCTAGAAAAAAAAAATTTATTTGCAAGTAACTGTAAACAAGGGGCCTGCTGGTTTATTTCATTCATGCTTTGCAATTAATTTCCTTTTATTGCCATGGTTGTCCCTAAATGTGAATCCATAAAATGAAGTGTTATTTCATTTATCATATTTGCATTAATCTATCTTACCCTGAATCCTTGTTAGTGGGTTCATTTTAATCTTCAGATTAAGATGCAAAGTTAGAGTGTTGTGGAATTGTCCACTTCATTTTAAATCCATGCCTTTGATGTGAGATTGTAGTCAATATTTATAGTTAGTAGGATCAATTTTATCTTTAGATTAATGTTCCACTAATTGAAAAGTTAGAAGTCAGCAGGTTAGAGAGTTAGAATTTTAGATAGTTATAAAGTTATAAAGTTAGCATTCATTACTTTATTTGCACTTAAGATGAAGTAGTAGGTTAGTAACCCTCCCTCCTAGAATGATTTTATCTTTCTTATGCCATGTGAAAATTGTGCAGATTCATTCCTTTTAATACTCTTGAAATATTATCCAAATAATTATAAATGTAAAAGCTTAGAAACTAATTACTTGGATCATGTACACTCTAGATTTATCAGATCAGATTTATGATGTAAATAGGATCTTTTGGGATTCTGAGTTTTAGATTGAGAATTTGCAGAAATAAATTTTGGGATGTGCAAAATAAAGAAAAATTGCATGAGGAAACTACAATTAACTATACTAAATATGGAATTAAAATGCAAATGTAATATGGTATCATGCTCCCCTACCCTACAAAACCAAAGATCATGAGTCACTCATGAGGATAACCCAACCTAATCAAACCTACAATAGCACAATAAAATTAGATCAAGTGCTAGACTCAAAGGAAAAATAGAACCTGCATCGAAATAAACCTTCACATAGTGTAACCTCATAAAAAAATTCAACACTAGATATAAGTTTAAAAAATGTAGCAAAAAGAATGGACATTAACACAATAATCCTCAGAAATGAACTCCTTCATTCTTTCTCACAAGGTGCAAGTTTCTATATTAATGTGCATCAAAAAGGTATTCTTTTATTACAAAAATTCCATCCCCTTCAACATGGTCTTCCATGGGTTTTTAAAATTTTTAGGAACCCTTTCATTTCATCTCTCTTTACAAAAAAAATGGAAGTTTAAATAACCTCTAAAATTTAAAACTTTTTCAAAATAAGATGACAATAAAAAAACAAAAAGGATAAAGTTCAACTTTTCCCTTATATATCCTTCTAAATTGGAACTTACCCTTGAGTCCCTATTTTGAAATATTAAACAATAATGAATAATAAAAATCCAAAATAAAACATCATCTAACCCTTAAAAAATTAGGGTCATGATCGTGGGTACTATCCAGGACCTACAATACCCATATCCACAATACATTATACCAAGGGTGCATAAATTTCATGATATAATTAACCACAGTAAAAAAATAAACCTGGTGCAAAAACTCCCTTCATTCTCCATCAGGTAGCATCGAATCGACTCGAACCCTTGTCATTGGGGTGCAAGCCCTAACTAGCTTGCCCCTACTACTACACCCAAGGCTTGGGTTTAAACCCAAGTCTTGTGGCAACATGTTATTCCTACTACAAATGATTCTCCTTTGCTATGACACTCCTATACCATGATAATCCTCTGCCATGATGATCCTCTACAATATGATCTGAGCAATCTTTGTCCATTGCCTTAATTGCCCATGACTCCTCACTATGCCATCCAACCAGACCTGCGTTTGGCCTCCACCTCACTCTAAATAATTTCTCATACTTATAAAATAAATATCATGTGGATGTTTCAGCATAAAGCTTTGTGCTAGGTTTTACATGATAAAAATTATTTCTCCTTCTGCCCCATCAGTTACTACAATGGCTAGCAACATTACAATCACCTGCCACTCACTGGCATTCAATAATGGTTTGGTGAGGGCATTATCCTACCTGGATGCTGTAACAGATACCTGACCACTTTTATTCCATTGCTTTCAATGCTACTATCGTTAGTGCATATCTTGCCCTACATCTCTATCTCCTAGAAGTGTCATGTGTACATAGGGAGCATTATAAGTTTTATATGGGAAATTCATTATCCCACATGCCTAGTGTTGCCACATTTGAATGCTTCATAAGGCAAAACCCACCTTTGGTTTGTTGACTACCTTCGAGAAATTTTCCTCCCACACTACGCAGTGTGAAAGCTCCTCCCATTGGTCACCCATCCACATTCCACTATCTCCTCCATTGGTCACCCATCCACATGGTATATCACCACCTCCTTGCTTCGTTTTCACCTTGACTCACCACTCCATTGTCACCTTAACTGGCCGCTCCATTGTTGCCTCTTTGTAAAACATTTTAAACATCATATCATTGAGAAAAATAACCCTTTATCAAACCTAACATGAATACTAACATAAATGTAAACCTAACAAATAATATAAAAACAAACAATAAAATAAAAAAAATAAACCAACTACAATAAAAGAAATTAAATCAAACCAAAAAATAAAAGAACCTAAAGACAACTATAAAGAACAATATATAAAAAAAATAAAGAATCAAAAATAAAAATCCACACTAGATAAAATAAACAAAGAAACCAAAAAATAAACAATAACCTTTAACCTAAAAAATAACACCGACTAACACAAACCTTTTAAAACAGAGGAAGACTAATAACTAAAACCAATAATTAAAATCTAATGACTGAATAATATTAAATATTACCTTACTAGCCATAATAACTCACAAACATTAAGCCATACCCTACTAGCAAAGTGGTACCCATTAATACCATATTCAATAAAAATCAAGGGATATATGACAACCAAAAAGAAGCATCCAATTGCTCAATACTATCCCATTAACTCATTTTTTTACAAATTTCAAGGGGGTCCCCAATATTGGGTTTAGTTGTGAAATAGTCACAACAGGAAGGAAATAGGTAAAATCCATTTGTGTTTTGATTTTAGGAATATCAATAAGGCCTCATAAAAATATAACTATCCTTTGCCTTCCATTGATCATATTTTACAAATGGTTAATGGTTCTGAGATGATGTATTTTATTGATGGTTATTCTGGATATAACCAAATTATTATTAACCCAAAAGACAAAATGAAAAATGCTTTCACCACAAAGTAGGATATATTTGCTTACATAAGAATACCTTTTGGATTGCTAAATGCATATTCCATATTTCAAAGAGCCATGGACTATGTATTTAGATATTTGATAGGTAAATGCATAGTTTTTTATGTTGATAACATTCCAGTTTTCTCAAAGAACAGATTTGACCATGTTAATTATTTGAGAAAAGTTCTTGAAAGGTGTAGAGAGCATGGCATTTCCCTAAATCCCAAAAAGTGCATTTTGGGAGTAACTAAAGGTAACATTTTAGGTCATGTAAACTCAAAAGATGGAATTTCCATAGATCCTAAAAGAATAGAAGCCATTCAGGAAATCCCTCTTCTTGTTAGCAAAAAAGAATTATGATCATTTTTTGGGAAAATCAACTTCATCAGGAAAATCATTTCAGGATTTGCTGAAATAGTCAAACCATTAAATGATATGTTGAAAAAGGATGTCAACATTAATTGGATTGGTGAAGCTAAAGTAGCTTTTCAGGATGTCAAAAATGCAATATCTTCTGCATTTGTGCTTGTGATTCCTAATTACAAGAAACCTTTCTATATTTATTCATTTGCTTATGAGCATTATTTTTCTAGTGTATTAACTCAAAATAATGAAGATAATTTAGAAAATCCTATTGTTTTCTTGAGTTCACCAATAAAATATGCACAGTTGAAATACACTATTCTGGATAAACAAGTAAATGATCTTTTCAAAATTGTGAAGAAGACTAGACATTAAATTTTGCAAAGTAGATTTTTTGTAATAGTACCTAATCCAGCTGTCAAAACAATGCTGATGCAGAATGAATTAGGAGAAAGGAGAGGTAAATTGCTAGCTACTTTGTAGGATTTTGATTTATATATTTGTTTGATGAAGCTTGTTAGAGGATAAGGTTTGACAAAGTCTTTATCTGAAATTGATCCTCAAATCGTGTCACCAATACACTACAAAAAGCATCACCATGGATGAACGGTATAATGACATTGCATATTTTATTTTTAATGGTAAGTGCCCTGATCACTTTAATGCTATGCAAAGAAGAGTGGTTCAATTAAAAATATTTAATTTTATGATTAAGTTTGGTGTGTTATACAAAAGAAATCACGAAGGAATTTTCCTTAGATGTTTGAGTAAGGATGAGGCCATGCAAATTCTTAAGGATTTTCATGGTAAGTATAGGACTGGACATGGATCATCTAGTGCCACAACACACCAAATTTTGAGATCTCGTTACTATTGGCCCCATATGTTCAAATATGCCCATGCCCATGTTTGTTCTTACCATACATGTCAAATTACCACTAACAAAGAACACAACCTGTATTTGAGGCTAGACCTTTTGCACACTGGGGTTTATATTTCATAGGATTTATTAACCCAAACTCTTCATTTGACCATAAATACATTTTAACCACCACATATTATTGTACCAAATGGAATGAGGCCATTCCCACTAAGAATTGTACTTCTAAAGTGGTTATTCAATTTTTAGGACACATTGTTACTAGATTTGGTATGCCATATTCTATTGTTTGTGACAATGGTTCTGCTTTCACTTCACTTTAGTTTATAGAATGGGATTAATACAATAAGGCAAGTATAAAATTTTCTTCAAATTATTACCCACAAGGTAATGGTTTAGTAGAATGTACTAATAAGAACTTATTGTTAATCATTACAATTTTTTTGGAAATGAATCCTAGAGACTGGCATAACAAGTTGAAATATGCTTTGTGGGTGGATAGAACTAGAGAAAAAGGGTCCATAGGTACTTCTATTTATCATTTAGTTTATGTTCAAGATCCCATTTTTTCTACTAACTTGAAATTGCAGACTCTTTATGTTATTGAAAGATTATCTTGAAATTGATGATAAAATAGAGGCAAGATTTACTTACTTAATGAGTCTAGGCAAAAATAGGGAAGATGCCCTATAGCATTTTAGTACGCATTAGGGGATTTTCAAGAGGTGGTTTGATAAGAGAGCCAAGCTCAAAGCCTTTAGGATTGTTGATTTGGTTTTGTTGTGGGATAAAGCACACGAAAAGAAGGGTGATCATGATAAATTTGATAATCTTTGGTTAGGTCCCTACCAAATTTCTAATATTCTTAGGGATAATGCAATTAGATTGCATAATTTGAGTGGAGAGAGTGTTCATTTACCTATAAATGGGAATTTCTTAAACATTACTTCCATACCTGAGATAGAAAGAACAATCATCACTTGTACATAGTTTTTGGTTTTGCAAGTTTTGCTTGTGTGTAACTTTAGTGTTTTGTTTTGGTGTTTGTTTGTGCATAGTTTTGTGTGTGTGCATACCATTTGGATGCAGGCATCACTTTTTGGTTTGTTTTGTTGTTTTCATTTTTGAAATTTCATTTATATTATTTTTCCTTTCAATAATGCAGGTTCATGCCAAATTTTGTGTTTTGGTTTGTGTTCACATTTTGCTTCTTCACTTTCACAACATGTTTTGTGTGTTGGTTTTCCAAATTATGGTATGATTGTGTAGTTGCAATAAATTTTTGGTCACTTTGTTGGACGTGTTTCTTAGTCATGGAGGATGAATAATTGGTTTGAAATTAGGTGAAATTAAAGTTAGTGAAATTAGATTATTTAGTATTTATTCTTGAATTGTGGATTAAAATAGTGGATTTTGAAGCAATACGACTATTTGCTAAAGTTTCACATGTAAAATTATATTTAACGGATATTTTTGACTCCTGAAGGACGAAATAATTCTGGTTTGTTTATTAGGCAAACAAATATATAGACTCCATATTAAGCCTTAGATAATATCTAACCCAAGGGGTGCATATGATATTTGCAAATCAATCAAATGCTTATAAAAAAATGCAAATCAATCTAGTGCTTGGGTGGTTCAGATAATCTCTATCGGAGCTATAGATACCTGGTTGGTAGTAGATCAAGGTCTAGAAGAGATCAAGGCCATCTCCATCGAATCTAGGGATGCTTGACTGGCAGTGGAGCAATACAAAGGTAAATTTCTATGAGTAATATTTTTCATAGCCTAATTGCAAAATAGATGAGGAAATTCTGATGGATTCAAAAATAGGGAATGAATTCACAAAACACACACTAAGCTAAAGTAAATGAAGTATTTACGTTCAATTGAAGTTATTTAACCCCATATTTCTTGGATGTTGCTAGATGATTTATATTTTGCTGATCTTCAATTTTATTGATTTTAGATCGTGTTCTTTATCCAAAATGCTCAGGAGCTTTTTCCAGTAGAGTCATCATTTTTTGTTGCAACTGCACAATTTACCCCAAATTTGGGGACCCACCTTAAAATTTTTGATGTTAATATGACTATTTTTTGCATTGTTTATTTTAGTTTTTTATGTCATGATGTGGTCAATGGTATCCAAAAATTTTCCATTGTCAAATGTATTCATTCTCCTAGGACCATTCTTAAATCTAGATAAGAGCCTCAAAATGCTTTGAATGAAATTGAAATAATTGATTAAATCAAGCTATGAAGAGTTGAACATAATAAATCTATCATTCATTCATCCGATATATCCAGTGGCTTTCGTTAAGCTTTATATAGAAGTTTAAATCAAGGTTTCCATCTAATGTATTTTGAGCCCAATCCATGATTACTTACATTTTAATAAAAAAAAATAGAAAAAATATATAAAAGAAATAAATAAAAATAATTTTATATAAAAAATAAAATAAATAAAACAAAATGAAGTATAGGAGAAAGTACTCCACTTTTACCTTATGGACTTAAATGATGTTTTTTGTTTTTTTTTAATTAATATTTTAATGTTTACGTTTGCAGGTTCCTAAAAAAAGTATTGGCCTGATTTTTGGGACCATGTCACCCTATAGACGCTGCATAGGAGCATGGTCAATGTGAGGGCCTAGAAGAGCACAGACTTTGAGGTATGATTTTTGAGGGTCGATGTGGGCATGGTTTTCAAGGAGCCACCAAGTGGCACAGCTAAGCAAACCTGCATGTGGGAAGGTCTTATGAACAACTCATCATATGTAATGATGAGTATTCACGTTGATAAACCTTCCATCACGTG
This sequence comes from Wollemia nobilis, assembly GCA_028583015.1. Taxonomy (NCBI): domain Eukaryota; kingdom Viridiplantae; phylum Streptophyta; class Pinopsida; order Araucariales; family Araucariaceae; genus Wollemia; species Wollemia nobilis. The sequence continues at coordinate 3,723,695 of JAQPPZ010017254.1, read as the reverse complement.
GTTATTGAATGTATGTGGGACTAAATCCCAATAGAAAATGAATTTTTTTATTTGTGTTGCTTCATATCTAGTGGATATCAGGTTCATCGATGACAGTAGGGTGTTTTGATTCCTTCTGTTAGCAAAATGGTTGTGCCATGGTCACCTTTATTCATCACTTGTAGGGCACTAATTTCAAAGCACTACTTATAGATTTCATAGCATCATCAAGTGGCACAATTAGCCATTAATCTACAGGCATGCAACTTGTTGAAGTGAGAATAATTCTGGCACTATTTGGAGGAGTGCAAATGTATCTTATGGGTGAAAGCAAAGTTCCTATACAAGGAGTATTAATAAGAGTATAGTTAGAAGAGAAAGGAATGGAAATACACCATACGCAGAAGGAAGGCATGTATCCAGAAGGTAATATGATTGCTTAGGCAACAGGATATTTTAAACTTCTGGTTTCATCATGGTCCCAAAATAGGTCAAAATTTCAAGAAATAGATCATAGGAAGATTGGCGTTCAATTTGCGCAAATTCTCGTGATTCACTATGCTCATTGTTGCATCTAGGAGTACAAAGACAACATGAAATGGCTCTATTGAGGGGATAGAAATCCTGGTGAAGCTCATGGTTGTAGACACTTTAGATGCATGTCAAAATTTTAGGCAAATATTATTAAATGGTGTGTCACAATTCTTCAAGTGACTCGATTACTTCTCATTCCCACTCTGTTACGTGTAAACAAAATATGATTCCACATATTTGTTTGACCTCTATAATATATATGCTCCAGTATGCTCTAGTTATATGGCCATATTGGGCATATTATACTTCTAAGGTTGCTATCCTCATAGTTGGATTAAACAAAGTTACCCCATTTTCACCTGTTTATGTATATCACTATTCAAATACACTCGATGTATAGAAGACTCTCCATGTAAATTAGCACAGAAGTCACGATCATGTTCTGAAATATCATATAATGATGTGCTCAATAGATGAACCTAAGCATGATAATGGTGGATTTTTCTTAACTCAATATTGGTTCTGATGGCACAAAAGGAGTTAAAATCTTGTTAAACTCGAGTGCTTCCTTGGTTATGGTGTAAGCTCATTGGGGACCGATGATGGGCGTATTTTTTGTTTGTTTTTATTATAGTCATAGTACTATCGTGATATTAGATGCAGATCATAAATGCTACATGGTTTTTCAAGTGTGTCAAAGTGGAAGGGATTGGTCTACGGAATCATAATATCAAACCACAAATAAAAATCTAAATACAATTTTATTTTTACATTTGTATGTTGGTATGTGGTTGTGATAGGTTGTGCGAAGCTCCAAAATTTATAGGCTATAAACATCAAATTCAAAAAAATAAAAAAGTTGGAGTTGCTTCATGCTTATTTGGTGGATCTTGGTTGGTCAAGCATCAAGTGGCTCTTATTACTCTCATCCAAATTGTGGAAGGTTGGGCCAAAGTTTGTGTGTTCTCATTACTCTCATCTAAATCATTGAAATTATAGTCATGGTTGTATGAGTTCGATTGTATTACGAATTATGTTGTATGATCCCATTTATTTATATAATATGGTGTCCCATTATTCATAAAATTAAGCCTTAAATCATAGCGAAGTCAGAGCTAAAGGAATTATCAAGTAGAAAAGATAATTACGGTTATAAATGGAGTGAGAGATCAAAAATAGAATGCGAACGAATGCTCATTGAGCATTATGAAACCAAATGAGAGGAAGGAGAAGATGAAGGATTTGATTGGAAAGTTTTAAATATGCATTCAAACACATAGAAAAAAGTTAGAGAATATTTGCAACGAGTGCATGTTGGAAACTGGTTTTTCTTGAAGAAACTCTCCTCCCTTGTTGTTGGACTGCACCAAATTTCACCATTGTAATCCATTGGAACAAGGTATTCTGCAAGTGTATTCATAAGAAAATATTTCATGTTGGCAATATATTGGAAATTTCAATAAGTTTTATGCATGCATATGGTAGACTTATTTATTTTTTTCTTAATATATTGTGCCCTTTTTCCCTTTGAATATTGCATCACATTAATGTTGGACTGCGTGAAAATTGGTCAGATTAATGTTGGTTTAGTGCAAGATATCAGTTTATGTAGATTCAAGTTTTAATTTTAAAAGTTACGACAACTTGTTCTTTTCTTTTATTTTCTCTAACTCTAGCCTTTTACATTTTTTTTTAAATTTCATCAAATAAAAAAAAATTAAAACCCTAAAAATAAATATGTCGGTTTCAAGAATTAAATTTCAAATTTTCATGTTTAAGCAAATTCACACATTTGGAGGAAAATTTGAAGTTTTAAACTTTGCATAGTTTTTTAAAATAATCATTTATTTCATTTTACATAAAATTTGAAATTTCCATAAATTTCAATTTTTCAAAATGAATAATTAATATGATATCCCAAAATTCCTACATTGCAAAGTTATATTTAATCATTTTATTTTTATTTTCAAGCAAGTATTAACAATCAAAGATAAAATTTGGTTAACAAATGAAGATAAATTTTGGTTAAAAACGAAGATAAAATTTGGTTAACAAACAAAGATAAAATTTGGTTAACAATCGAATATAAATGTTGGTTAACAAACAAAGATAAAATATGGTTAACAAACAAAGATAAAATTTGGTTAACAAATGAAGATAAAAATTGATTAATAATCAAAGATAAAATTTGATTAAAAATTTGAGATAAAATCAATTCAAATCAAATTTTCAAAGGTTACAATCAAATATTTATCAAGTTTCAAAGGTTTTTAGTTGATCAATAGTTTCACATTTTCACAAATTCCATGAACAACAAAATCATGGCAAATCAAATCAACCTAAAATAGGCCTCTTGTTAATAGGTATATGCAACACTGAGGTATCCAATTAATTTTAGCATTTCACATTTTTTTACTAAGCATTGCAAGAAGATTAATACATTAAATAGAACCTTGGGGAAATCACAAATTTTTCCTTGCAAGAGAGGATATCCGGGTAGAATCCTGACTGTGGGTATATTTTTGTGATTGGACAAAAATATCACTCAACAGGAAGAAGAGTGTTATTGTTCGACCTTCCTTGGCTGGCTTACCCTGTAGATATTGTGCCTTTTGAGGCACCTTCAAATATTATCTCTTCCTACGTATAACGTATTGTATAAGTGTAATACAATGTAACCTTATATGTATATAAAACCTTCTTTATTGCACCTTTTCTTGCACTCTTTTGCACGTCTGAAATTCTGGTTTTGTAGCAGATTTTTGAATGCAAATATAGGGGTTTTGAGGATGTTTCTTTGGCTATACTTCTTACCATTTTTTCTTGGATAATTTTATGATAAATCCAATCCCTTAATGATGTATATAGAATCTTCTTTGTAGCTATAATTTTCTGCCATTTGTACCATGCAATTGACCTTGTAATGCTTTGGATTTGAGACTCGCCAAGTCTCAATATTTGAAGCTTCTTTTTTTGCCTTTAGCTAATTTCTATTTAGATTGTACTAACCTATTTTACTGGCTTACCTTGGACACTATGTATTGCATATTTATGTGCTTTAATAGTATCTTTAGACACTTGATTCAAATCAGATCTTGTGCCCTTATCAAGTACACAAAACTAATCCTTTTGAGAGAAATAGAATAGTGCAAATGAATATAATAAAATCTCACTTTTAATGTACTAAAAATTTCAACTTATCACTCCAATCAACTCTCAAGATAATGCACTTAATCAATTTACTGCAAATAATCAAGAAAATTTGAAATGAACCTTCAATAATTATTCTGCAATTTCACTACAATCAATATTGTGGGACTTAGTATTCTTTTTATTTTTCCAAAGTACTAAAATATAATCAACTCCTAATTAATGTACAAATGAATCTTAAAAATAACTTTTCTCTTTTTGCACTTTTGGAAGACTGTAATCCAACTTTGATTCTTCTTATATCTTTAATCTAAATTAAGGTGCTATAACAAATCTGATAAGTAGTCCAATTAACAAGTTTATTTGCACAAAATTTGATTACCTTTTTAAAGCTTATGTAGTTCTTTTGCTGATTCTGTAGACGATGTGAATCTTGGTGTCTAATATCACCAAGTTGTTGCTTCAAGGAGGATCTTGCAATTTTTTGTAGACTATCTTGAACATCTCCTTCTTCACCAAAATATGGTCTCAAACTTTCTTTCATGATCCTAATATTTTGTGGCTTTTTCTCCTCTTGTGGTCTCCTCCTTTTTTTCATATATTTAGAGAAGTCTTTATCTATAAAGTGGTGCCTTCTTTCTATAAGAGGTAATATTCAAATCTCTTATATTTGGTGAACTTTTTTTTCTTTAAGTCTTACTATCAAATTTTGACTTCAAGAAAGATCTTCTTCTCAAGATTCTAAATGTCTTGAGGTCTTAACAGGATTCTTTTTCTATTATTTGGCACTCCTTTCCAAATTCTTCTTCTCATATTTGGTACTCCTTACAAAATTTTCCTTCTCTTGCGCTTGTTGTCAGATGGTGACAATTCTCCCAAGTTCTTCACTATTAGGGGATTCTCCTTAATAGTGGATTTCTCTAGTGAGTTATCCTTTGATGATTTCTTTAGTAAGGCTCTCCTAGCCTTTTACTGTATGCTCAATGAGACCTTCCCAAGGTCTTTGATCTTGCAACTTTTGTTGTTCTTCCTTGAGACCTTCTCTTCAACCTTATGCTCCTAGAAGTGTTGGTGGTGAGATCTTCTGGATCTCTTCAATTTTGCTTCAGATGCTGAGTTGATTCTAAATAAGATACTATTCCTCACTTTCTTGTAGGAAGTTTCCCAACTTACTAAATATTCTTTCCCTACAACAAAAATATTAATATTGAACTATTAATCTTCTTCTGAATCAGATATTCTTTTTGAATTCTTCTTTAGGATCAAGGCTTCTGGAGACTTTTTTAGTATCTAGGCTTATATGGCATTTTCAGTATCAAGGCTTATGTGGAATTTTTAGTATCAAGGCTTCGATGGCATTTTATTCAAGGCTTCTATGGTATTTTTTTGTATCAAGATTTCTATGGCATGTTATTCAATTGTGAAGTTCTTTAATCCAAAAATGGAGATCTTTAGTCTCTTGAATTCATCATGACTCTTCACCAGAGGTCTTCTTCCACAATATTCTTCTCTTGCATAAGGATCTAATATCTACACTATGAAGTTACATTGACCTTTGAGAAACGAAGTTTGAGTCTCCTAGCTTTCTGTTGTAGGAGGAGATCCAATCCTCTAAGAATTAATTTTCTACAACAAAAGAAAATTTAGGCAATAGTTAGCAAATTCTAGATATCTTGGATGATCTTCACTAGATGATTTGTCAATCTAGTGGATTTAATGTTGATTCCTAGTCTTCACAAGTTTTTCTTGCAACTCTGTGGAAAATACTCTAGTCAAATGTAATCTCAGTATTTTTGGAACTAATATTTCTTTTAGTCCTTACTTGGGCTCTCCCTAATTCTACCACCTAGACTCTTATAATATTTTTTGATAATGGTTGGTCCAGTAGCACATCAAGTTGACAAAAAACTTAGGCTTAATAATAATTGAGGTTTGCCTATTGACCTACTATGGCTATATCTACCATGGATCTAATACCAATATTAGGTTTTTATGTAACGAGCACTGAGATATATCAATAAAAATATGTAGAATAATATGAAAGAAAGTAAATTTTCTAGATGACTGAAATATGTTGTAAATAGAAATGACATAAAAGAATACAATGTAGCTATGGAGGAAATGAACACTCCATTAATAAAGCTATTGAACTACATTGTACCCATCACCAATGGATGGTGATCTACACAAAACTATACTATGCTCTAAGCTACACTATCTAACTATGTCCCCCGACTCTATATATGTATTACAATGAGGCCTTTCTTATATAGGAAAATAGGTTCCTTGGACAACACTCTACCTAGTTGTGCAAGGGACAACTTGCACATTGACACTTGTGCATTTATTACATTGCATGAAGTAACTAGATAACTTCCCCCTAAATTAATCTAATGTCCTAAGTATTTACCTTGGAATATACATTTACATGACCTAAATGATATCATATACTATATTTCTAACATATATTATATCTCGACATGAAATCAAAGTTGATCCTAATAAAATATTAGCTATTATCAAAATATTGGTTATCATCAATATGACATCAAATTTGATCCTAAAATTAAAATCTATCCAAATTCCTCTAGGAATATTTTCCATAGAAGCATCTCATTCTCTTAATCCTTGGTACAAAGATATATTTGTCTTCCTAAGGGATGACACATTGCCTATTAGTTTGAACTACAATGAACGTAAAAACTTTAAGTAATTCACTTATCATTATGTCATCATTGGTTACATATTATACCATTATTCCTTTCATGGAATTCTTCTTAGGTTCCTAACCTCAATAAAATCCCAATTAGTCATCAAAAATACCCATGATGGATCATGTCATGGTCATTCTAGCAAAAATGACTTTTCCAAGAAACTCCTATGGATAGGTTGTTATTGGACCTCCATGGAAAATAACTCTTGTGACTATGTTAGGAGGTGTTATAACTATTAGAATAATGAAAACCATATCTATGCTCCATACCAATCCCTTAAACCCTTGGTATTTTCCCATTTGGGGCTTAGACATCATTGGAAATATCAACTTGATGATATATGATGGGCATAATTTCATCATCATGGCTATTGATTACATCATGAAATGTGTCAAATCCTTGTCTTTAGCCTTAGATACATAGTTTAAGATGCTAAATTTATCCTTAATAAAATCCCTTATTACTGTGATGTCCCTTCCATACTAACCTTTGATAATAGAACACCATTTAAGAACAACGATGTATACAAGACCTGTGCTAAGTATAAGATTTAGTTCAAATTATCAATGCCTTACTTTTGTAGTGGAGGGAAAATTTCCCACCACATATGATTCTTGATTGGATCCATTGGGAGCCAAGGTGACAATGAGGGTATGTTGATTACTATACACTCTAGGGCTTGGGGATTGAAGGATTCACTAGGAATGGTTTAAGGACATGTTCCAAGTCCAATATGGAAGGGGGTTTTGATATTTTTATTGAATAGGAACATATTTTTGGCCTTACTAAGATCTAAACTAAAGATAATTAAAGAGCCATGAAAGGTAAACAATAATGCAAACAAACAAAGGACTATTCCTAGAATGATTCTTAATTTCCATGAATACTAAAACCCTCACTTTACAAGTAAATAAATCTCTTATTTTTCAATAAAGGTTCAAGAGATTGCACAAATAGGTTTAACCTAAATGTAAAACTACATGCTTTTCTTTATTGATGACTAGAAATAAAGTTAAATATTTTTCTTTATGTTTATGATCTAATTTTGAAATAGAAATGGACAAAAATGAACAAAGAGACTTCATAAATAGCCTAAACTATCTATCAAAGCACTTATTGGATCTGATGGTTGATCCTAGCCAAATTTAAATCCAAAATTTCCAATATATTCAAAACCCTTGGAAAATTAATCAATGTTTGGGGGTCTACTTGGACCACTATATGACTGAACTTTGAGGCACAACAATCAAGACCCCTTGGTCCTTTCAGTTGACTATTAAAAAAAAAATGATTGTTGACCTTTGGAATAAACAAAGCAATATGTAATAGATATGAAACAATAAAATAAAGTGCATATAGAATGAGCATGACAAAAAGGAAGTATGCAAGATGCAAACTAGGGTTTTGGGAGAAAAAGCTTACCCCCAAGCCCTAGTTGACCAAATTCATACCCTGGAAGGAGTGGGCATGAATTTGGCTTACCAAATTCACACCTTGTATAAAAAAAGTATGGATTTGGTTCAAATCACTTTTTGGCTTACAAAACACTAAAATATATGATGTAAAACAAGAAATTAAGGTTATAAAATACAAACAATGCACTAAAAACCTGATTAGCTAATGGAGAAATCAAGGAGCAATGAGAAAGTGAAGGCAGTAACCAAAATGGTAGACCTCTCCCATCATCAAGGCTCCTCCACTTGTTCACCAAGAGCAGCTAATCCCAAGAAGCATAAAAATAGTGATAGAGCATTCCAACAACAAAAGAGCACTTGAAAATCATTGAGAGTGAGATCATAAATGGAGAACACCAAAATTAGAATATTATTGAAGATGATGGAATATGGGGAAAAGGGAATCCAATCCATCTATTTATAGGATGTTTGGAGGGCTTAAAAAGGCAAGAAAATAAAATTTAACTTCAGGCAAGGTTCGACATCACAAAAATTTGATGTGGGATAAGGGTTTTGAGATAAAAACCCTAATATTACCAAATTCACACCTCGTACTTGACAAGTGTGAATTTGGTAAGCCAAATTTGTGCCCCATAAGGGATGGAGGTCAATTTGGAAAGGCTATGGAATAAAATAAAAATAAAGGGTGAAAGGGGCTCCAACTTTCACTTAGCAATTTTGAGTGGCTTCCTAAGGATCTAAGGAAAAAATGACTTATTTTTATGGGTCAATTTTCCATGTCTACATTTTCCCCCCTCTTTGATGCATTTATGGCCTAATAAATGTGTTAAAGAAACATGTAGACACCTATAGGAAAAGAATGATGAACACAAAAAGGGGTGGTCTATTAGAAGAAGGGATGGTGCAAAAATGGTGTCATTCCAAACACTTTAAAATTTTGCATGCTAATCGGGGAATTAATACCATTAATGCCTCTAAGGTTGGGGTGCCCCTTTGAGTTTTAGAAGGAATGAAAAATTCATAAAGAAAATTGAAATGGAAACACAGAAAAAAAAAACAAAAGGTAAACAAATAATAAGAGAAAAAGAACAAGATGAGAGAGAAAAAAGGAGGGAAAATGCAAAAAAAGAGAGAGAGAAAGAAGAACAAATAGAGAAAATGATGAAAAATGAAGCCTTTTCACCACAATAAGAAAAATAAAAGAGCTTTGAAGAAGAAAATGGAAATGGTGTTTCCTACACATCGTGCAACCATTGCCATGAGCAAAGACAGCAATGTAACAAATCGATCATAGGTATAGACCAGAATCCAACCCTAGACTAGGTTAGATTAGGGTTTTAGCATTAATTTTTTTTTAAATTTGAATTTTTAGCTTTTTTTTTTTAGAAAATTTGTTTCCATGCATGAATTTGGCTATACGATAGTGCCAAATTCACGTTTGGGGGTTCTAGGGTGCAAATTTGGTTAAAAAATGAATTAATCAATTATTTAATTCATGTGTATTATGATGATGAAACTGATGAAAAATTGTTAATGTTTTTTATTGCAGCATGATGTACTCTAGAGTAGAGAGTGGCAACCAAGCACATTGGTAGAGGCTGTGATAGATTTCAACCAAGCAATAGGATACCCTATAGGATGTGGGGCTATTGCATTGATAGCTCTAGCAGCATTCCATTACATTACAAGACAGAAATCGGAATAGTAAAGTATCTCATTACATAAAAATAGATAGTGATACAATACAAGTAGAGATATGAGGCCCTTTATATAGGAGGAAGATAGGTTCCTTGGCCAACACTCTACCTAGCTGTGCAAGGGACACCTTGCACATATACAAATTGCACATTGATACTTGTGCATTTATTACATTGCATAAAGTAACTAGATAAATTCCCCCTAAATCAATCTAATGTCCTAAGTATGTACTTAGGAAGGTACATTTACATGACTCAAATTATGTAGTATAATATATTTCTAACATGCATTAGGTAGAGATGCCCTAAGTTGAGGCTAATAGGGTGTTATTGAGAATGTTAGTTGAGCGGTGGTATCTAAATTAATCCACATTTTGATTACCAATAGGGGATATGATTATCACACTAGAGGATGTGTGGAAAATCTTAAGGATTTTCATTAGGAAGATGATTTACAAGGTATTTGTGCCATAGGCAGCATGAAAGAGATTATTAAGGAACCCAACACATGAAATGGATTTCATGTCTATGAGATATCATAATGATATGGAGTTGGGGAACTAATTTTCATACTCTATGGGATGGTGGTAGGGATTCTAGTGTGCCATATGAGTAGGTGAAACCTACCATGGGCACTGGTAGGAGTGGTGGTAGATATGTGATACCAGTAGGTGAGTTTCATGTGGGGACCATATGTGTTGGCCCATATTTACATGCTATTACACAACATTATGTATAAGTGATATACAAGGTCTGTATGACGTTTCTATAGGTGTGGTGTTAAAAAAACATAACTATCTGTAGATAGCATGCACTATCAGGGCCATTACCTAACCTAGAGTGACCGACAACATATAGGTAGATCCAACACTTTGAGCATGTGTAGAGAGTGTATATGGGTGTTTTTCCACTAGGGATGTGGTTAATAGACGAGTTACAAGAACACAATATCATATGGAAACTATGGTGTATACACATTGGGTGGGCTAAGGATGTAGAGGAGTTGGCTTAGATATGAAGGACATGATGGATCACCATGGAGAAGGGGAACTAGGAGTTATATCATTTTGTTTGAGTATAATGATAATTTGGTATTATTCAATAGATTATAGCTCTTGGTGACTACTATTTTAGGTAGGTTTAGAGGGACCCATTAGGAGTTATATGGAACCTTGATGTGGGGAGGTTCATGAAGAAGGACTTGGATGATACTCTCTATACCAATTTAGGAGTGGATGATGTTAGAGTAGCCTTTAGGTACAAGATATGTTAAAGTGGACTGATGTCCTTAAGGATATCCCCATTGGTTATAATACAAAGGCATAATATAATGGATCAATGGGTGCAACTAGCATTTTTAGAAGCTAACCAATGTATAGCAAAGTGATAACAAAGATGTGCAAACCCTCCTAGGTAGATATGGGCATAGATGATGGGTGGAGATAATAATAGCCATGAGGATAACCATCACTATCTATGGCTTAGGAGGAGGGGGATAAATAAGAGTTTCCACCATAGTGACACAAGAGGTACCTAGCAGGGTTGTAGGCCAATAGGACCCTATGATGGAGGTAGATGCACTACAAGCTAGGATGACAACTATGCAGGTATATATGGATACCATTCACATAGAGCTGGATCAAGCCCTAGTAGTGTGATACATGATGAGGGCTTAGATAGAGTACCTCAAAGGAGATATGAATCAATTGAAGTGGGATTGGTAGTAATCCTAGATAGATATGATGGTTGTCATTACATAAAACCAATAGAGTGAAGGAATCTAACTACTGTAAGAGGAGCTATAGAGGGTGAGGGAGGCACAAGAGTTAGCCATGCAAAGTGAGGATACCTACTACCAATGGCCTACTATTAGGTTATCCTAGTAGAATAGAGGATTCCTCCACTATCTTCTTACAATCACAGAGTTGCTCATAGTCATAAACACAATCTACATCACGATCCATGAACATGCCCTACTAAGACCACCTCTAGCATGCAAAGTAGAGGAGATAGACTCACATGGATAGGGCAAGGATCAGGATGAGATGTCAATTTTGATTATGGTATGCATCCCTAGGTATGGTCAAGTGTGTCAATATTTCTAATGTGGCACACTAACCAGTTGAAACACACTTTGTACTTTATGAGTAATATACATGCTACTTTATTTATGTGTTGAAAATGTGTGTTAATTATGTGTGTTTTTTATTTGTTTTTATTATTCATGATTGGATGAATGAATGAACACAAATAGAATGAATGTAATGAATGATGAAAACTTAACTAACAAACAAATTAGAAAACAAAAGAAAATAAATTGGATGGAATAATGAGAAAAGGAAACAAACAAAAGAGAAAGAAAAGAAGAAAAAAAAAAAGGTCAACAAAAGATGAAAAAGGTTACCTACAATATGCCAGTTGAATTAGTGTAGATCATAGGGGATCAATGTGATAAAACAAACATAATCTAAGCAATAAGAGAAAATATATGTAGAGAAAACCTATAAGGATGTATTCTCACAAATGGCCTTATGGAGGCTGATGCTCACTAGCAACCATGAAGCTATCATGTAAGGGTGTCATGCTTGCTAAAATAAGAAGTGTGGAGTGATACCCATGATGGGTGTGATGCTCACTAATGGATATAGTTGGATAGATACTTGCTAGTATGTATGCTTGTAAATGACATTATGGAGGTTTATCCTCACTTAGATACCATGAAGCTATCCCATATGGGGTGTAATATTTGATTTATTTACCAAAAGTAGTGTAATCCAATATAGGTGTGGTGTGTGCAAAATATGAGTGAGCAAAGCAAATCATAGTAGAAATATGTGTGTGTATGTGTGCATGTGTTAGACAAAAATAAGATAAAAGGATGAGAGAAGCAAGAAGTAAACAATATCATGTGTGTGCGTCCCTTTTGAAATTTCAATAGCTAAGATATATGCATAGGATAGTCAGTGGACATATGAACACCATAAATGATATGCATGGGGTATCTACCCTATCTCATGAGGATCCCTTAACAATAAAAATATCAAGAAGGAAAAAGTGAGGAAAACAAGATGCACAGATAGAAGGAACATATATCCTTTGTCTTGGAGAAAAGAATAAATGATTTTAAAACTTTAAAAGAACAAAATATATACAAGAGATGAAGAACTATATTTCTTGACTTGGAGAGATTTAAAATTATTAAAACTTTCAAGTTCAATTAATATATAAGAATAGAAAATAAAAAAGGAATGATCAACGACAACAAATGCAATGATGTGAAAAATGCATGGAGATGTGCCCTAGGTTGGGGGTTCACTAAGCATCCATGACCTAATATGAGCGCAATGCATGTGAGCTTAAACCTAATTAGGTTTCATCACTTGTCTCATTTCAAAGTACCCAAAAATTTATATGCTCAAGTAGTCAAATGCAAGTATGATCAAGCAACAAAGTATCTATATGATAAGCAAAGATGCAAAATGGAACAAAATGTCAAGCAATTCATGCAAATTATAACATGTAGTCATGCAATATAGAAAACCAAATGCAGGATGAAGAATTATGATGTAAAATCATGCATAATATCATTTTAGGTGCATTATTTTCATTGGTTATTTAAGTTCTTTACCATATACTATTTCAAAGCAATAGGATTCTAAGAAAAAATTTGTTGTTTTGCCAAAGCAGTCTAGCCAATTGGGATAAAAATTCCCCTTTATATCTATGTGAGCATTAGTGTTCTTCTAGTTTTTCTTGAGAACAAGGTTCTCAATATCAAAAGAATGATTACAAACTTTATTAGAATAATATATCTAGAGCCTATTCTAATAGGCTCGAATATGCTCTAAGGCATGGATGCACTTCTCATCCAACAACTCCAACTAGTGCAAACAATATAAATGACACTCATCACTAAACGAGGCATCTTGCAACAAGATATGCAAGGAAAATATTTCTAATTCAAATGGATGGACTACCTCGATGTTGTAGACCAATACATATATGGTTGCACCTGTAGAAGTTTGCATGCTAGTATGATAGGTATACAATGTAGGATATGGTTGGATATGTCAGTTGTGATTGGTCTTACTTACTAGCTTCTTGAGGATATTAACTAAAGACTTATTGGATGCTTCAGTTTGACCATTACCCTAAGGGTAATATGGAGTTGACCATTTGTGTTGAATATTGTACTTAGCACAAAATTTATGGGCATCCTTGTTCTTGAAAGGAGTGTCATGTAAAAAAGAATAACTGAAGGAATCACATACCTACAAAGGATCTAATTAAATATGAACTTAGAGACTTGGGCTTCAATCACCATAGCTAGGGGTATGGCTTTGATACACTTAGTGAAGTACTCTATTGTCATGATGATAAACTTGTGATCATCAAATGCTGTTGGTTTAATCTTACTAATAATGTCTAATCCCCACATGGAGAATGGCTAAGGAGAAGAAATAACCTAAAGGTTTTGAGAAGGAGCATGAAAAAATTTGTCATGGAATTGACACTTATTGCATCATAAAATATAGTCACATGCATATTTATCCATGGAATGCCAATAATAGCTAATCTATAGGAGCTTATTAGAAATAACATTGCCGCTAAAATGACCTCCACATGATCCTTCATGAGCTTCATTGAGGGCTAGTCAGGATTCATCAAAATTAAGGTATCATAAGCGGGTACCCTCAAAAGAATGTTAATATAAAGTATTTCCAATTATCATATATCAAATCACTCTTTTATGCAAAAACTTGCATTGATTACAGTCTAATCCATCAGGCATCAAACCATCCTTAAGGAAATTAAAGATGTTTATGTACCAAGCCTTAGATTGAGAAAATTTTAATGTTTAGGATATCTAATGGAATGGGGCTAGAACTAAGGAACATAGAGTATTGGAGTTGGAAAATAATAATTGTTGCTTGATCACCTTCTAACTCCAAGGGTATCAAGGATGCAATAGCAACCATGGTTTCTGCATGGTGGTTTGAGGATCTAGGGATAGACTCTATAGTTACTCGTATGCCCAAAATGGCCACATATGCTTAGAAGATTTTTTGAAAATTTTACTAAGGCATGAAAGCTCCATTCCGCATGCATTCCAGTGTATTTTGGAGCGGATCCACGACAAAGGAGAGAAGTCCACCCACACTTAGTCAAATTTTGCACTTGGTGAAAATCTGCATCGCATCCCTTGTTTTTGGCTCCGGATTAGCAACAAAGGATTTGAATCCGCAAAAGTCTTTGGAGAAAGGTGATGTAAGCATAAAATTTGTGCGGATTGGTGATCGCTTTGTATTTGTAAAATCTTTCAAAGCGGCTAAGTGTTGGAAGACTATTTTCGGGAGACTCATAGAGTTTTTTGGCCCGGAATGGTGACATAAGGCGGAAGATGATGTAAAGATGTGCGGATTTGTATAAAGGTAATTTTGTCTAACTCTGCAGTGGAATGGCGACAAGTAATGTTTATCTAAGGCCAGTGCGGAATGGAAACATGGTTGTTTACACTATGGTAGAGCCGGATTTGAAATTCATGACTAATGCTCTTGTCTGGGTCCGGAATGGAATCCGTAGGATTTTCAAGAGAAATGTGACATCATCAGATTTTTATGCGGATTCACTTCAGCGTCAATACTAAAGGAAAAAAAAAAGGGGGGCCCTATAAAAGGGGTTTTCCCCTTGCCCCTACAATGCATTTTTGTGCGGAATGGCATTATGAGGTTTCTGAAGCATGAAGAGGATGACATCATCAAATATATTTTTTAAGCGAAATGGCATAATGATCTCTTCTTGTCATTTATCAAAGCTTATTTCGAATAGATCGTAGCCTTACGATGGAAGAGATCGACGACTGAGAATTGCTGAGCAGAATGAAATAAAATAAAAGCTTTCTCATCGGGACTAAAGAACAGTTAGTTGGAGAAGGAAGTCAAAGCATCGAGGGTTTCAAGAAGACCAAAACCAGAGATGGTTATAGATCGACGATGATAGGAGGTTTCCAAGAAATATCCATGATGCAGATGAGGTCTCCAACAACAGAACTCCAGTTCGAGCCAACAACCAACAAGTTGCAGAGGTTTCCAGTTGCCATGGCGGTTTATTTGCAGTGGATTTCCTGGGGATTGAACCAGTAAGATGATGCCAGCTAAGAACTCTCTGTTGAGTTGTGAAAAACTAATCTTTGTAATGTTCCATATTGTTTTTAATTTTACAAACTATAAATAGAGGTCGAACCCTCATTTTCAAGGGTCGGCTCTAGCGTGTTTGCCTGTACCACTATGAATTTTCCAGAAGTTAATGAAAGGAGCATTACATTGATTTTCACCTCAAAGCTTGTGTCTTCACCATCTGATGTCAGAGGTTCTAATATTAAAGTTGCATTTCTATGAATACTTAAATAGTTGGTTTGACAGGCTTACTGACTAATAGAGTAATTGAAATCTGCTTTGGATTGGTTCTATATTGTTAGGAGCATATTTCTGTAAAATATGGATAGTGATTAATTCTGTTATTTGGATTATCATTATTAGGGTATTGGAATTGTTCTCTTCAATATTTCTCTACTATTCTTATAAATGTGTGAGGGTGCTCAAGATTTGTGATAATGTTGATCTAAGTAATGTGTTCTAATATAATTTTTGGAGTTGTTTGTTATGGTATCAATGTTGTTAACCTATCCATCCAACTTTTATCCACTTTTCTAACCCTGACCTCTCTCTCTAACCCTAATCTCAAAACCCTAAGTGAGTATAATAGTGTCAACATCTTGTTTAAAGTTGACAAGGAACCAACCTACTCTAGAGGTTAGATCGAGGACTTTGTTCTGGTCTATACCAATGTTGAGTGTTGAGTTGAAGCTATCGGGTGCATGCCTGAATAGAAAATAGGAAGATAGACAACTACAGTGTTGAGTAAAGCTTAAATGCAATTCAGTGCCCAATAGTTTTTGGCATGCCCGATGGGACAAGTTCACAAGGAACATGAAACCCATCATATGAGTTATTATTATCTCAACCCAAAGGAATCAAGATTTGGTGAATTATCTTGACCTTGAAAGTAGAGAAGAGCAAGTTCACCTGGTGACTCCCTGGTCCTTAGACCCAGAAAAGGAAAACCCCTGTAGACCAGTGTCCTTTCATGTATACCAGGTCTTTCAAAAGGAACAACCCTAACTCCTATTTCTATTGTGAATTACCTTATAGAGGGTCTGCTGTTACCCAAAGTTTAAATCAAGACTTCCTCTTAGAAGAAGAGCTTCCTGAGGAAAACCCTACAGTAAATCCAACAAGACCTACAACTAGAAATATGGCACAAAATGCGGTTCCTAATCAACCATTACAAAAATACCCTAGCTGGAATACAGTTGGTCCCCTAAGATTAGCCCAAATGAATGCCATTCCCCAGGCTGTATCGAAGGCTATCCCCACTTATGATGGATCTGGGAAAACAACCTATGAGCACTGTCAGGATATCTTGAATCTGGCAGCAATTCACAACATAAAAGAGGAGGATATTATTGTAAGAATTCTTGCCCTGTCCTTCAGAGGAAAGATATTACATTGGTTTAGAACTCTGGAAGACAATACTATCACTTCATGGCAAGCATTAGCTGAGCCATTTATAGAAGAATTTAATGAATCTGTTGATCCTTTCTCCCTGCTTAACCAATTTACATCCATGCAAAAATCTCAGTAGGAGACTGTCTCAGATTTTAATTTGAGATTCAATAGAACATGGAAAAGAATACCTCCCACAACTAGACCAACTGCATGTTTGGCCTATATGTATTACATTAGAGCCCTTGGATCAGAGCTAGGCTTGCAGACACAACAATCTAGAGTAGAAGCCTTCCCCAAAATTTATAATGCAACAGTTCATGCCAAAAATATCCTAATTAATGTGGGAAGATTACCCCCAAAATCGTGCTGCCTTACAACTCCGAAACCACTAATAGCCAAACTCAATCCACAAACCCCTCTTACATGGACCCCCTTTCTTTATCATCTCCATCTCCACAAATGAATTCAATCCCTCAACCAAATCCAATATCCTCTGCAGCTCCTTTTCCTCCCCTTCCTTCTCAACCATCTCAGGAGTTTTTGGCTATCCTTGATATACAAAATACTCTAAAAACTCTGAGTAATAGAATGAATTCAATGGAAAATAGGGACCAAGAAAGGTCACAATAGAGGAGATTTCCATATGTGAACAAATATCAGAGACCTGGTCCTAGTACAAGTACTGGGGTCAGGGTGAATGCAGCATATGAGGAGCCAAAATGTTCTTCAGATACTACTCTTGCAAATGTTTGGTGTTTAGTATGCAATGACCCCCATGACTCATAGTCTTGTGTGATGTACCAACACCATGTTCAACAAGCTAGGGATCAAGCTGAAAGGAATAAAAAAGGAAGAGTTAATATGCTATGGCAGTCTGACCAAATCATGGTTGGGAAAGAACTGGATGAAGAAAGTCCAATTGTTGTTATGACAAGGTCTGGAAAGAAAGCCTTGCAAGTGGATCCCCAAAATATGGGGTAGTTCCAAGTCCCTTCTCAAAAAAGGATAGATCCCCTTCCCCAAAGTAGTGATACTTTCCCAATTCCCCAAGCTAAGGGTAAAGAGAAAATATATAGTCTTCCTAAGAGATGGGATAATGAAAATGAAAGAGATCAAATAAAATCTAAATATGAGGCTCAAGAAAGACTTAGATTCCCATCTATTACTAAAATGTAGAGAATGGAAGCCACTCAATAGTATAAAAGGAAATATGGTGAGCCAGAAAGAAGGTTTGAAAGACCTACCCTAACCAAATCTGAGTATAATATTGTTGAAGAAATGAAAAATATCCCATCAAAAGCTAACCTTTATGACACTCTGTTCATTCCTGGCCAGATTGATCTGCTTAAAGCTTCTCTCAACAAATACCCACAAGATAAGCAGGCCACCACCATCCTTAGTATACCCTTAGAAAAGAAAGAAATGTCACCTATTATTTTAAAGAATAAGCCCCCCTTTTTATATATCCCTGAGGATGGAGGGTTGGGTAGTCCAAAATTGTATGATAGATTCAGGAGCATCAACTACAGTTATGCCTAAAGTAGTCTGTGAAGAGATGGGTATGGAGTATACCCGATCTTTTCTGGGAGTATTACAATTGGATGGGACCCCTGTTAAGATAGTTGGAGTCATAAAAGATGTTTTTATGAGGCTACACAGAGCCCTTGAGGTGACAATAGTACAAGAAATAGTTGTGGTTGATCTAGAACCCTACTTTGGATTATGCCTTTCAAGGGAATTTACTGCAAAACTAGGTGGATGTATGTACATGGATTATTCTAGCATGGTAATTCCTTTCAAAGGAAAGAGAATAAGGATAACACCTAAAAAACTAGTAGCTTATCATATTGAAAATATTGAGGAAGACATGTGTAATCTTAACCCCCTTGAAGAATTTGAGTTGGTGGAAAACATTGATGAGTTGGACATTGAGGATGAGTTACCTTTCAGAGAGGATTACAGTCAGTTTGGAACTGGTATGGGAACATATAGCATCTCAACTGAATCAGAGAAGAAGATCCCTACTATATCCAATCAATCTCTGAGAGAGAAAGAGACATGGACCATGCACTTTGATGGTGCTAAATGCAGAAATGGTGTGGGAGCTGGTGTAGTTTTACAGTCCCAATCAGAAGGGATAAGGAACTTTACCTACAGATTGACATGGTCATGTACTAATAATGTTGTAGAATATGAGGCTCTGTGTCTCGGATTGATACAAGAAGAAAGCATGGGCATCAATATTTTGAACATATATGGTGATTCTGAGTTAATAGTCCATCAAGTAAGAAACAGGTGTAGCAGTAAGCATCATTACCTAAAAGCTTACAGGAATAGGGTATGGGATCTGATGGAATATTTTGATGCCCTGAATTTAAATTTTATCCCCAGAGAAAAGAATACTCAGGCAGATTCATTAGCAACAAAGGGAGCTAACTTCAACCCTTCTGTAGACTATGGAATCAAGAAAGCCAAGGGAATCAAAATGATTTTCAGACCTGCAGTACTAGACAAGCAAATTTTTTGGCAGGTTTTTGAAAATGATGAACAAATAATTGACTTTTTGGTGAGAGAAGCATGTCTTTCCACTATCCAAGAAGAATATTCAGAAGAAATTGATCAACAATATGTTATTCAACTAAGGAACAATCACATCCCTAGAGGATTGGTCACTCTAGAGAGCCTATTTGACAATGAAGATAGAAAAAAGATCAAAACCATGAAAGTCAGTGAAAAATCTATAAAGAAGTGGAAGTCAGTTTTGAAAAGAAGCTCAATGTTGGAATTAAATGTTCACCAGAGGAAGCCGAAGATGTCAAAGCCTTATGCTTGAAATACCAAGATATTGTGGCTTGGTCATATGAAGACCTTAAGGTGTATGATAAAAAGGTGATTCAACATACTATTGAGTTGGAGCCTGATGCAAAGCCTTTTAGGCAGAAGCAAAGGCCTGTGAACCCAAGGATCGAGGCCATCATGAGAGAGGAGCTATTGAAGTTATTAAAGGCTAAGATCATATACCCAATAAAACATTCTACCTGGGTAGCTAATTTGGTACCCGTAAGGAAAAATAATGGTGACATACGCTTGTGTGTAGATTTTAGAAATCTTAACCAAGCATCCCTCAAAGATCACTATCCCCTCCCATAGATTGATCAGATCTTACAGATAGTGGTAGGGGCAGAGAGGTTTTCATTACTATATGGTTACTCTGGATACAATCAGATTTGGGTAAAATATGAAGATCAGTATAAAACCACATTCACCACAAAATGGGGCACATTTGCTTACCAGAGAATGCCTTTTGGGTTGTCCAATGCAGGAGCCACTTTTCAGAGAGCCATGGATTATGCTTTTGGTGCACTAATCAACAAAGTCATTCTGATTTACTTAGATGATATGACTATGTTTTCCCATGATAAAAAAGACCACCTGTCACACCTGGAGCAAGTTTTTCAAAAATACAGAGAATTTGGTATCTCGCTCAACCCTAAGAAGTCATTCTTTGCGGTCCATGAAGGAAAGTTGCTAGGTCATGTGGTATCAAAAGAAGGTATGGCCATAGATCTAGATAGAATCAGATCCATTCTTGCTCTCCCTTTGCCTACAAACAAGAAGACTCTGTAGTATTTTCTGGGCCAGATCAATTTTGTCAAGAAATTCATTTTTGATTTTTCTCAGAAAGTAAGGCCTATATCTGAGCTACTCAAGAAAAATGCTGATTTCAAATGGACTGAAGTCAGAAAATAGGCTTTTCAAATTATCAAGCAATCTATTGCGATAGCCCCAGTACTGGTAAATCCATATTTTAGTAAAAAATTTATCCTTTATGCATATGGAGCTGAAGAAAGTTATGCCTCAGTGCTTACTCAAAAATATGAGCAAGGTGAAGAGCATCCTGTATTCTTTTGGAGCTAGACACTTCATGATTACCAAGTTAAATATAAATTTATTGAAAGACAAGTGTTTGTTGTGATGAAGTCACTAAAGAAGTTCAGGTAGTACTTGGTGCAGAGTAAGACACTGGTATATGTGGTTCATCCAGATGTAAGAAGTTTTATCCTACAGGGTGAACTAGGAGATAAAAGGGCTGGTTGGATTACCAAGATCCAAGAATATGATGTAGAAATACATCCCACCAAGTTGGTGAGGGGTAGAGCCCTATGCCAAGGTCTAACAGAAGCTGCAACATTAGCGGAGATGACAGTTTGCCAAATAGTGGATGAAGATCAGATGGAAGAAGCACAAATAGTAGATTCTGATTGGGTTGACCAGATGATCAGGTATTTCCAAACTGGAGTATGTCCCCCCAATATAAATACATCCCAAAGGAGGAGATATAGGCTTCATGCTTTGAAATATGTATTACTACCAAAAGGCCTGTACAAAAGAAACTTGGATGGAATTCTTCTAAAATGCTTAAAGGATGATCAACAAAAAAGGGTCATGGAAGAGTTCCATGGAGGATCAGCTAGTGGACATAGCTCAGGTAGGACTACAACTTTGAAAATCATAAGAGTAGGCTATTATTGGCCCACTATATTTACTGATGCTTTTAAGGTCACCAGAAGCTGTGACAAATGCCAGAGGTATGTTGGAAGGACAAGAAATGCTTCATCCCCCCTCAAGCCCATACAAGTTGAAGAGCCTTTTCAACAATGGGGGCTAGATTTCATAGGGGTTATCAACCCTAATTCCTCAGTAGAGCATAATTTTATCTTAACTACCATAGATTATCTCACCAGATGGGTAGAGGCTATTCCTACCAAGAAATCAGATCAAGATGTTGTGATCAATTTCATGGAAAATTTGATTTCAAGGTTTGGGGTTCTAGAAGCCTTGGTAAGTGATAATGGCCCAACTTTCATAGGAGCCAAGTATATTGAGTTTTCTAGAAAATATGGCATTACTCTTAAGAATACTTCAAATTATTATCCATAGGGTAATGGACTTGCAGAATCTACCAATAAAAACTTGTTAAGGATTTTGAGGAAATCACTTGAAGGAAATAAAAGAAGTTGGCACCTGTTGCTGGACCAAGCTCTGTGGGTAGACATGATTACTATAAAAAATTCCATCAAGACTTCTCCTTATGCACTAGTATATGGCAAGGAGGTAGTGTTACCCATTCATTTGGAGATCCCAACACTTAAGCTTGTCAATACAGAGGAAGATTCAGAGGATGATCCGATAAAAACTAGGTTGAACCACTTGTTGCAATTGGAAGAGAATAGAGCTCAGGCCTATGACAATTTTCAAAAGCATTCCTCGAGGATCAAAGCATGGTTCGATAAGAAGGCCAGATTCAAAAAATTCCAGGTTGGAGACTCGGTTCTCAGGTGGAATGTTGATAGAGCAAAGCCAGGAAAGCATGAAAAGTTTGATTCTTTTTGGGATGGTCCTTTCAAAATAGTAGAAGCCAAGGAGTCCAATGTGTTTCAGCTGGAAGATCCGGAGGGAAACATACAACCAATTCCAGTAAATGGTTTTCATCTCAAGCTCTACTATGTGTAAAATGAGCTCACTGTAACATATGTATATACATTGTATTATTATTTCCCCTTCTTTCTGCACTTTGTATTTTAACTTCTTTCTGCACTTTGTAATCAGTCTTCTTTAAAAATTCTTGAAAAGGAAAAAATTGCAAAAATGACTAAGTGGTGACAAAGTATCCAACAATGTTCCATTCCACACTCGAATGCATGTAAATTCTTCCGGAATGACGAGCGCTTGAATCCACATCAAAATACTCAAGGATCTCCATGGATTGGGGCAAATGTTTTTATCTCGCACAATGAAGTGAGTCAAAATTGAAAGAAGTAAAAGTGTCTCCAATCCAGGGACCTTTCAAAGCTAAAACATGATGGAGCAAAACCAAGGTAATGACCCAGGCATAAAATTTTCTAAGCATCGACGGAATCAAAGATACCTTTAATTCACCGGTTTCAAAGCCAAAGCAACAATTTCATGACCATGCCATGTGGAAATACAAGGAAGACCCCACAATCAATGCTAATGAACTCTCACTCGAACCAAAGAATAGCCGAAGAGGCATAGTGAGGTGGTAGCACAATTTGAATGTTTAGCCAATGAAAATTTAGAATGCCACCATTGAGCTACCAAAAGGAATGAGTGGAGGTTGGAAAGTGTGCCAATGGGAGATCATGCAACAACCACATTAATGGTGGAAGATACACACACTCCAGGAAATTAAAGAACCAAAAGGACACACACAAAGTTCATTTTCTAGTCAATTGCATTCACAAAGCAGTGAAGGGTGAAAAGATACTCTAAAGTTTTCTACTATAAATTACAGAGGGAACAAAATATTATTGCTATCATAATGGCTTCAGAAGATGTCCAAGAGTTTGAAACCCTGGAGACAAAGGTAGTAGTACCCTACATCGATCGAGCAGAAGTTGTGGTAGATACAAAAATGGTTCTGATAGAAAGAACGAGACTCAGAAGGAGTGTCAATGATAGATACAAGAAGAAAGTTGCTCTGTCTGTGGAAGGTAGATGCATTATCCTTTCTTATCTCTCTTTCTACATCTATGATTCTATTCATCCTTGTCTAGAGTTAATAGCTGCAATAGTTAAATTTTATGACCCATTAGCCAAGGCAGTAAAAACCTCTGAGGGTGAAACCCTTTTCAATGTCACCGCCTCTCTTTGCCATAATATTTTTGCCCTAGGGTCCGAACCATCAGTAAGGCCAAAAATATTTAAGGTAGCTAACCAAGCTGGGTTTTACTCTTTGGAGAAATGAGCCAATGATGGAGAGTCATTTAAGAGATGGGTATATAAACAACTTGATGCAAAACCCAAGAAGAAATTACCTGAGGTCCCAATCTCTATTGATAAATTTACAAACTCTGTACTATTTTCTATGTTGGCCTGCATGGAGGGTTTAGACTCTGATAGAATGGTATACGGCTGGAAAATTGTCGTGGCCTATTGTATTTCTAACGAAAGGATGTATGAGAAAGATGCGGGAGAAAAAGGGACTAGGGTGATTTATTTTGATTGGCCAACTTTTCTTGCATAGAGGATACATGAGCAGTTAGTAAGTATGAAAAGGGGCTCTAAGGCTCCTAGTTTCAGGCATTGCTCAAGTCTGGTGTGGATGTTCTATGCTACCACTAAGGATAGAATGCCTTGGATTCTAGTCAGGGATAAAACCAATGATGGGGAACCCTTTCCGGTTTATTATTGGATAAATCATTTGAGAAGCAATGAGTCTTATTATAGATTCAATTTAGAATTTCTTGGACCCACCCTAAAAATTATGTATGGAAAGTGCCCTAGATTGCCACCCTTGGCTGAGCAGATTCTGAGAGCAAAGGGTGTTGAAGAAGGAGACTGGTATTTTTTGATCGAGGGCACAGTTATCAGACTATATGGTTTCATGGGTAAACCTTTTCTCCTGCCACATTTTGTTACAGAAAGGCTCTTTGCCTTAGAATATTTGAGGCAGGTAGAATATATTGATTTGAATTATGGTTCTAGGAGAAAGAGAAAATATTTGCTTACACACCGCACTATGGAGGATATTACCATCACTAAGAAGGGGCAAAGCCACCAAATTGACCAATACCTTGATAGGTTAGGTCTATTTTATATTCCCCAAAGATGGAGTTATGACCCTGATGGTATCTTCACTACAAGAAATGTAGCCCTAAATGGAGAGAAGGCTTACAAGTTTGAAAAGAGGCCTAGGGCTCATTACGAGCAAGGAAGAAATAATGATGAGACCACTCTTTTAGAGTGGAATGTTGCAAAAATGGGTCAACTACCTCCATGGTTGGATTTCTATGAACAGATTATTGATTTCGACCCTGATAATAAGAAGAGTCATCGGATTACAGAAGCCACCATCAGAGACATTGAAGGGAAAACTGCAAAGAAAAAGGACCCTCAACCCAAGGAAGATGTTGTTGAAGAAGCTGAGGAAGAAGAGTAGTGGAATGTAGCAAAGATATCAGATTGGTGGAGGATGAGGATTGAGATTGGAAAACCTAAGTCCAAGTACAAAATGAATATTGATAAAGAGTTTTCAAAAATATATAATGAAAATATCAAAACCTAGAGGTAAAAGGACGTCAGGAACATAGTGTTAACAATTCAAAAGCCCCCAACTAGTTCTAAATCTCTCTCTCCACCCATAGATCAAGAAGCTCTAGTAGAGGAGCAGGAGACTCCTTTGACAGTAGCTAAAGTCTCAAAAAATTTTCATCCTACCACCGAACAAAGGGATAAGTTTCCTAAGGGAGCTCAACTTATGAGCAAAATGCAATATTCTAGTGAAAAGGTTGTCAGTACTCTAGTTATTGAAATAGTATCTAGGCCTAAATGCTTAGCTCTGGGAGGTCAGCCTCTAGACATAGATATTGATTGGAAGAAGAAGGATGAGAGTTTCAAGTTCACCCCCCTCTCTTTTACCCCTGCAACATCAGTACAATTGCATCTTATTTTTGAGCAAGTTCTGCTTTCGGGAGCTAGTGCAAGGAAATGAATCAGAAGAGGAATCTGAGAGTGATATGGCTACCTTTCAATTGGTTCATAGAAGGACTAAAAGAGTTCCAAAAAGAGAGGAAAGAGAAATTTCAAAGAAACAAAAATTGGATATGGAGGAGATTGCAAAAGAGGTAGCTGATTTTGCTACAGAAGAATTGACTCACCAAGAGTAGCAACAAGAAATAGAAATGGAGCAAGAACACCCTACATCTGTAGGTGAAGGTATGGCTTCTAAACCCTCTTCTCCTCTACATCCTCCTGAATCCCCAAAGAACTCTCCCTCCCTTTCTGGTCAAGAAAATGTTACAAAGGTACCTTCTCCCTCTCATAGTCCATCCCATGTTTCCTTGGTTGTTACTGAAGAAATAGTCACTCTTGTTCCCCCACAGTCACCCCAAATCCCACTTCCAACATCTAAGGTTCCCACTTCATCATCTCCCATCATTCCATATTCATCATTACCACCACCACCATCAATGGGACACAACGTTCCAAGTACCACCATTCATCCAATTGATAGTCTTATGTCAGTTTCTATGAATTTACCAATAGCAACAACAACAGTAGTCACAGAGTCCACTATCATTACAGAGACTATTGTGAGCACTCCCACACCCCCATTGTCAATAGTACAGTCTACCCTATCATTTTTGGTATCTCCATCTCCCCTGGCTGCTAGTCTTTCAAGTTCTATTATTTTGCCAAAAGAGCAGGCAACCATACAAGGAGCAAATGAATTCTGGGCTGAAAAGCTTTCTAAGTCTTCCAGTAGGATGGTTGTCACAAGGAGAACTATGTATGTTGACCCAGTGGCCAAACAAAGAATATCTAGATCTATGACTCCACTTGTAAATAAGCCTAAAAATGAAATGACTATTCAAGATTATCAAGTGGAGGAGGTCACAAAAGATATTGATAAACTTCCTGAAGAAGATGAGTTGATTATGGCCAGAGCCCATTTAGACACCTTCTATGTGAAGAATGATATGGTCAGAGAGAAGGTGAATAAACTGGAGAAAAAAATTGAAAAACTTCAGAAGACTCTGAGCAATCAAAAGGAAGTTGAAAAGGCTCTAAAAAAGGAGGTCAAGGGGTGGCAAGAGAAATTTCAAGAGGCCAACAAACTCAAGGATCAACTAGGAGAGCAAAAGAAGTTGAATGAAGAACAAGTGAAAGAAATTCAGAGTTTAAAGTAGCAACTTCAAATAGAAAAGGCTAAGGCCTCTAGATTTTCTAAAGCTGGACTGAAAAGGGTTAGAAAAGAAATGCTCTCCGAAGTCCAAGAGAAATGTGTAGGGCTTCGATTCATGATTGATTATCTTGATGATGCTAGCCGCTTGCTCCCAAATGTGCAGAGAGATCTAGATCTGATCACTGGAGAGTTGCAGCCCATGGTGATTCTAGTAGAACAAATGTATAGGTTTGTTGATAGTAGTCTCAGTGACTCTACTAAACCAATTCCTAATAAAGAATGGAATCTCACCAGAGTTACCACCAAGATAGTGGTTAAAAAGCATAGGGCACTGTAGAGAGCCTGGTTGTTGTTCGACAAAATTGAGGGTATGATTAGGGAGGTTGTTGATATAAATAAAGAAATGATTCAAGTTGGCTTCATAGGCCTATGGATGGAGGATCATAGCTTGCTATCCATGGAAGAGATCCAGAAAAGCATTGATGAAAGTTTGTAGGATGAATCTGGAATTGATTCTCTTATAGAGCCACTACCCCAAGAGCAAGTTGTCCAATTAATTGTTAATTTTACCAGATTGAGAGATCTCATGGAAGATCTAGTTAATAGAGGGAATGCTGCTAACTATGAGGACATTGGAGAATTGCAATATGTTTATAAGCAGCTCAAAGAGACATCAAATCCCTCTGAAACAGCCTGGAAATAGGCTTTACAATCTCTAAAATTGATGATTCAATTGTTTGGTGATTCTTCTGGAGGAAGGAATCAGAAACCACCTTCTCCAAAAGAAGAAGAAGAAAAAGAAGAAGAAGAAGAGAATGAGGAAGAATCCCATGAAGGAGAAGAGCAAGATAGAGCGGTTACAGGCCTAGAAGGGGCTCACACTTAGCTTGTTTTTGTTTTTGTACATATGCATGAGTTTTGCATTTTTGTTTTTTGCTCTGACAATTATCAAAAATGAGCAATAAAGGCATGAAGCCTACAGAGGCATAAAAAAATAGACTATGTGTAAAGGCATTTTTCAATAAGGCCTTATAAGAGGAGTAGAGTTACACCTAATTTTTGAAGACAAAGGCAACAAGCCTACATTTTTTTGGGTATAGTCTCATTATAAGTGGATGAGCCATGATGTTTTTGGCATGATTTCCATATGAACCTTTACCCTCTAAGCAGATTGTTGAATTTTTAGAGGGTAGTGTTTATATGGAAGTTATTATTTAAAGCATATTTTTAGAAATAAGTATTTTTTGACTCCCAAGGCCCAATGGATAAGACTCTGAGTTCGATGGATTTGCAAGAAAATCCACTTGGGAGGCGCCAAAATGTATGCCCAAAATGGCCACATATGCTTAGAATATTTTTTGAAAATTTTACTAAGGCATGAAAGCTCCATTTCGCATGCATTCTAATGTATTTTGGAGCGGATCCATGACAAAGGAGAGAAGTCCACCCACACTTAGTCAAATTTTGCACTTGGTGAAAATCTGCATCGCATCCCTTGTTTTTGACTCCGGATTAGCAACAAAGGATTTGAATCTGTAAAATTCTTTGGAGAAAGGTGACGTAAGCATAAAATTTGTGTGGATTGGTGATCACTTTGTATTTGTAAAATATTTCAAAGCGGCTAAGTGTTGGAAGACTATTTCTAGGAGACTCATAGAGTATTTTGGCCCAGAATGGTGACATAAGGTGAAAGATGATGTAAGATTGTGTGGATTTGTACAAAGGTAATTTTGTCTAATCCTTTAGTGGAATGGTGATAAGTAATGTTTATCTAAGGCTAGTGCGGAATGGAAACATGGTTGTTTACACTATGGTGGAGCCAAATTTGAAATTCATGACTAATGCTCTTGTCTAAGTCCGGAATGGAATCTATAGGATTTTCAAGAGAAATGTGATATCATCAGATTTTTATGCGGATTCACTTCAGTGTCAATACTAAAGGAATTAGGGGTTCCCTACAATGTATTTTTGTGTGGAATGGCATTATGAGGTTTTTGAAGCATGAAGAGGATGACATCATCAAATATATTTTTAAGCGGAATGGCATAATGATCTCTTCTTGTCATTTATCAAAGCTTATTTCGAATAGATCGTAGCCTTACGATGGAAGAGATCAATGATTGAGAATTGTTGAGCAGAATGAAATAAAATAAAAGCTTTCTCACTGGGACTGAAGAATAGTTAGTTGGAGAAGGAAGCCAAAGCGTCGAGGGTTTCAAGAAGATCAGAACTAGAGACGGTTATAGATCAATGGTGATAGGATGTTTCCAAGAAAGATCCATGATGTAGATGAGGTCTCCAACAATAGAACTCTAGTTCGAGCCAACAACCAACAAGTTGTAGAGGTTTCCAGTTGCCATGGCGGTTTATTTGTAGTGGATTTCTCGAGGATTGAACCAGTAAGATGATGCCAGCTAAGAACTCTCTATTGAGTTGTGAAAAACTAATCTTTGTAATGTTCCATATTGTTTTTAATTTTACAAACTATAAATAGAGGTAGAACCCTCATTTTCAAGGGTCGGCTCTAGCGTGTTTGCCTGTACCACTATGAATTTTCTAGAAGTTAATGAAAGGAGCATTACATTGATTTTCACCTCAAAGCTTGTGTCTTCACCATCTGATATCAGAGGTTCTAATATTAAAGTTGCATTTCTGTGAATACTTAAATAGTTAGTTTGATAGGCTTACTGACTAATAGAGTAATTGAAATCTGCTTTGGATTGGTTCTATATTGTTAGGAGCATATTTCTGTAAAATATGGATAGTGATTAATTATGTTATTTGGATTATCATTATTAGGGTATTGGAATTGTTCTCTTCAATATTTCTCTATTGTTCTTATAAATGTGTGAGGGTGCTCAAGATTTGTGATAATGTTGATCTAAGTAATGTGTTCTGATATAATTTTTGGAGTTGTTTGTTGTGGTATCAATGTTGTTAACCTATCCGTCCAACTGTTATCCACTTTTCTAACCCTGACCTCTCTCTCTAACCCTAATATCAAAACCCTAAGTGAGTATAATAGTGTCAACATCTTGTTTAAAGTTGACAAGGAACCAACCTACTCTGGAGGTTAGATTGGGGACTTTGTTCTGGTCTATACCAATGTTGAGTGTTGAGCTGAAGCTATCGGGTGCATGCCTGAACAAAAAATAGGAAGATAGATAGCTACAGTGTTGAGTAAAGCTTAAATGCAATTCAATGCCCAATAGTTACCCTATCAAAGGTAGAAAAAATATTAGAAATAATTTCTTTGTAAGGTTTTAGTTTAGCATCTCTGGTTTGATAAATGTCATTGATTTTATTAACCATAAGTTGAGAGTTACCAAAGATAGATAGGACTCTAACCTTAAATACTAAGGTAGCTCTAAGACATAGGATCAAAGCTTCATACTTTGTAGTATTATTAGTGCAAGAGAAACAAAGCTTGATGGAAAGGAGGATGAGATATTTTTGTGGGGTAACTAGAATAATTCTAGCACCAGAACCCTTCAAGCATTGGGATCCATCAAAAAATAAATTCCAAGACTCAAGCTCTTCTACTTCTAATCTAAGACACTCATTGAGAAATGTGATGACTAAGGGATGAGCAGCTTCTAGGGGAGTAGTGGCTAGTTGGTTAGCAATCACATAATATTTTATAGCCTTCTTACCTATAAAGGTTAAGTCAAATTCACTAAGGGCTAAAATCCACTTAGTAGCTTGACCTGAAAGGTGGGGCTTCGACATTAAGTAGTAGAGAGGATCAAACTTTGCGACTACCAATATCTTATGGTGAAGCATGTAGTGTCTCAAATTTTGAGAAGCAAACACTATAGCAAGGAAAAGCTTATCTAAGGGAGTGCATCAGGTTTCATAGCTAACCAAGGTTCTACTTATATAGTAGATAGCTCACTCTTTGTTTTGATCATCATGTTGAGCTAGCATAGCCCCCAAAGCTTGGGTTGTGGTTGCTATGTAAAGCATCAAATGCTTATCTAGTCTAGGGAGAACAAGGATATGTAGGGAAGTGAGATACTTCTTGAGTTCATCAAAGGCTCTTTGACACTCAAAATCCCACTTGAACACTATATATTTCTTAATAAAATTAGGAAAGGGCTAACATTTATCAACTAAGTAGGTTATTGAACTAACGAATAACTTAAAGTTTATCTTTCAAGCTATGCAAATTGGTTAGGTTATGGGGAGGAGGCATATCAGTAATAGTTTCTATCTTAATAGGATACACTTCAATGCCTTGCCTAAACATTAAAAACTAAAAGCTTTCCAGATGTGACTCCAAACACACACTTAGAGGGCTTAAGATGAACCTTGTATTGTCAAAGCCTTTCAAATATTTGTCTTAGATTATGAGCATTAGTTTCTTGATGTATGGAATAACCAAGGAGATCATCCACATAGTCTTTGGTCCTTTGGTATGTGGCACTAGTGTTCATCCAGCTAAAAGGCATCACTTTATAATACAAGGTACCCCATGGAGTTATGAAATTTGTCTTAGACTAGTCCTTAGGGGTAATCATGATTTGATTGTATCCTGAGAAACCATCCATAAGCGATATCATTCCACATATGGTAGAAAAGTCTATAACCTTATCTATGTTGGAGAGGGGTAAATCATCCTTAGTACATGCTAAGTTAATTTATCAATAATTGGTACATATTATTATTTTTCCTTCCTTCTTAGCTATTATAATGGTGTTGGAGATCTAATCAGAATAGTTGATAGCTTTGATAAATCCAACATCAAGGAGTTTTTGGAGCTCCTCAACTAGAAGAGTGACCTTAGGATGCATCTTCCTAATTTTTTGCTTAACATTCTTGGTATTGGATATAACTACCAAATGATACATAAATGGAGGGATCAAGCCTTGGAATGTTGGTATATTACCAAGCAAAAATATCTTGAAATTCTTTCAAAAAATTGGTCAACTACTCCTACTCATCCATGGACAAGGCTATGTCTAACTTAAGTATTCTAGGACTTTCCTTAGAACCTATATTAACATATAGGGTATCCTCAATGAGGATGTGAGATTCATCATCATAGTGAGGATAGGTAGGGATAACTCCTAGCTACTCAAGATCATCAAGAGATAGGAATAAATTTTACTTGAGAACTAGAATACTCAACATGGGCGACACAAGGGATTGACCTATCCAATAAGAAGACATTTTAGAGGATATCTTCATGATCCATATCACAAAGAGTATATCCTTCAACATACTCCTTTGGGGTCACAACTAACTCAAGGTGCACCAAATTTATCACATTGTAAAATAAAATGCTAGAAGGAGAAGATAGTCAATCATCCTCATTACTTCATTCCAAGCCATGATGATCCATGAATTTAGCATAAGTGATGACTTGATCATCATCAATTGGTAAGGATTGGTTTTTATTGGAAATATAACATATGCTACATCGCCTAGGCAAAAGATCATATTCCAAAGGTTCTTGAATATCTTTCTATTGTGGCTCCAAACACTTACCTACATATCCCATACTAGACAAGATCTGCTTAGGAAGTGGGTAATCATTAGATAGATTATAATGGGCAAATGTGAGATCTACTAGAAAGGGGTTGCTACCATGGATATTTTCACTATGGGACATACCTGCATAGACAAAGGTATACATACCAATGTGTACTACATCACCCTTTTATGGGGCAAACCCATGGTTTGGGGTGAACATGGTAGCTTGGTGATATCTATGAGAGGACTATCATCGAGTAGATTACCTTGATCCTGAGATGATATTATGATTGATGGTTCCCTCTTTTATTTTAAAATTATCAAACTTCTTGGTGATCTAATAATTTCTATAAAGAGATACATATGGATAGAAATTGATGCTATATTGAGCTTTATCAACCATTGAACAATATTACAATGGATGAGGGTCATCCAGAATGGTGATAAGCTGATTTTTAAATTCATATTTTAAACATTTATGACAAGTAGAAGATACACCTCCCATTGAATCCAAGGGCATAAAATAAGAAGATTAAAATATGCAAGGCAAGATACCACATAAAACAAATCATCTAAGATCTTAAATCCTAACCTAAGGGGAAGGTATAAAATATTGCAAGTCTCTTAGAGCTCACTGTTGAAAGCTTTTATGATAACATCAGATTTGGTTAAATATTCCTACTTAAGTCCAAAATTTAAAAAAAAATTATAAGTGCATGTATAGAAGAATCATTATCCACCAAGATCCTCTTTATGAAATTTCCCTCAATATATACAACGATGTAAAGAGGAGAATCCTATTGCAAAATTGAGGAAGGAATCTCCTCATCATAAAAAGATATATGATTTATCCCAAGAAAAAAGTACAACATTGACTAGGTTACTAGGAGGAAGATCTTGGGGATAGATTATTGGCTCAGAAGCTTTAATAAGGCTTCCTTATGAATATGAGAAGTCTGTAAGAGTTCTAATAGGGATATATTAGAAGGTGTGCTACTTAACTATTATTGGATTTCAAAGGAGAATTTTGGTTGTGGCTTCAACACTAAGGTTGATTTTTCTACATTTGTGCTCCTTTTTAGGGCACTCTTGAGAACTAAAGGAGGTCTAGAAGGTTCATTGGATGTAGAACTTTTATTATTTTGAGGTTATCAATTTAGTTGAGTTGATCTTGTTGTATCATAGTAGTTGCTATCATACCAATAATTTTATTATAGGGAGGTGGTAGATTATGATATGATACTTGATTAGTTATTTGTTGCTCATGATTAGGTAGGATATTTTGGAAGATCATCAAATATTTATTGGTTGTAGGTGTATATTAAGTAGGATGTTGATTGGTTGAATATTTGTGGTTAGGAGTAGTTTGGGAGTCATCCATAACAAGATTATCCTCATCTATTAAGTCTTGAACTCCATGTTTAAACTTCTTACATGATTTTTTTGTATGCCACTCCAATTTGATATTCACAATTCTAACCAATATTACACCAATCTATTATGGTGTCAGTTTGCATTATAGGAGGTAGTTTGATCATCATAGTTTCCAAAAGTTGCTTAAGAACCAATAAAATAGGTTGGTTGAGTCTAGTAAAATTCTTTGGTGGGGATTTTTGATGTCTACCCAGTACCAAATTTTGCAAGGTACTAGGGGCATTAACATTGTTGGTTTTTCTATTATCCATTACCCTATCACCAACTACATGCTTGTTATTATACTAGGTTTTTGTGGTCCTTTCTTCTTATTTTATTAACATGAATTGACCTCTTCGAATAAGATCCTTCTCTATTATTCTTGCCAAATCTATTGCCTATTTGAGAGAGGTTAGGTGTTTCCAATTCATATGAGATCTACTCTTGCAAATATCCAATAAATATCTCTAACATGTCTCAAGGAGGTAAGGTGTATCTTAAAGGTCTAACTAAACTTCTCCAACGAGACAAAAAATATAAGAAATGTTGTAATCACAGTGACACTGAGAGGGGGGTGAATCAGTGTGATCTTTAAAATTTCTAATATATATAGTTTTAAATCCAGCAACTATTTAAAACTGATAAACAAAATATCAAATGCAGCAAGAAAGCATGACACACAACACAGCAAATTAACGAGGTTCACCAATGTGGCTACTCCTCAAAATGACTGCTTGGACTACCATCCAAATCTAGTCAATGCAAAGCTACAACTTTACAACATCTTTTACCAACACCAACTGGAAGGAGCACCAACCCCTTTGCTTTATCTGTTTCAAATAGAATGGAGCACCAACTCCTAATTTACCAGCACCTACTGGAAAGAGGCACCAACCCCTTATGCCAAGCTGCAACTTGGAAGTTAAAAATGATTAAGAAAATTACAAAATAAAATTCTCATGTTATTTCTTATAGTCTGCTGTTTCTCTGCAGTCTGCTACTTCTGCACAACATGCTTCGCACTGTCCGACACTTCTATGAACTTCTTCACACTCTCTACAGCAATCGGATGATCGTCCACTTCTGTTGTCTGGCCGCTATCACTTTGCACTCATAACTCCACCTATGCACAATGCGCTCTTAATTTACACAATCACGATATGCACACTTCACTTCAACTCTAACTGCGACTTCGCACTCTGCTCGACACGAATTTCACTTGCGTAATCACTCTGCTCGCATTCACACTCAATCTTCACGCTTCCATTTTTTAAACTCGAAGAAGCCCTCCTTATATAGAAGAAATCTCAAGAACAAACCCTTAATAACATCGGCTGAGAAACCCTAGAAATGTCGGCTGCAAAACCCTAAAATCTATCATCCTAGATTTAACTTTGTCAGCCTCAAACCTCTTTGCCACCTTTGTCACCTCCCTGTAGCTTATTGCCATGAAATAATAACATGTCATGAAATCACGACACCTTTTGTAGCCGTACGCCTTCTTGTCATTACTGTCATGAAATCGTGACCATTTTGGCCTTTGATAGCTTTGCCATCGTTCTTGTCACGAAATTGCGACACTTCAAACTTTTGCTGACGTCATCCTCATTCTTGTCGCGAAATCATGACGCTTTCGACTTCCAGCAGCTTTTCTTGCACCCTATCGCAAAATCGTGACACTTTCAGCTTTCGCTAATGTCATCCTCAGTTTTGTCATGAAATCGCGACGCTTTCGGCTTCCAGAGGCTTTTCTTGTAGTCTGTCGCGAAATCGCGACACTTTCAATTTTGCTGATGTCATCCTCATCTTTGTCGTGAAATCACAACGCTTTCGGCTTCCAGAGGATTTTCTTGCAGCCTGTCACGAAATCACGACACTTTCAATTTTGCTGACGTCATCCTCATATTTGTCATGAAATCGTGACACTTTTGGCTTCCAGAGGCTTTTCTTGCAGCCTGTCGCGAAATCGTGACACTTTCAATTTTGTTTCATGCAGTAGCGAAATCGCTACAACTTTGTGCCTTGTGCTTTCGACTTGTAGCATAATCGTTACATCTTTGAGTTCTACGTTTTTGACTGGTAGAAAAATCGCTACACCTTCATGTTATGCTTTTTCAACTCGTAGTGAAATCGCTACACCTTTGTGTTGTGCTTTTTCAACTCGTAGCGAAATCGCTACACCTTTGTTTTGTGCAATTTTGACACGTAGTGAAATCGCTACACCTTTGCTTTGTGCACTTTTTATTCGTAGCGAAATCACTACAACTTTTCACTTAAACTTTCTCCCTGCTTTGGCCAGCGAAAATTCAACATGTAGCGAAATCGCTACAACTTTTCAACTTAACGCTTTCTCCTTGCTTTGGCCAGCGAAATTTCAACATGTAGCGAAATCGCTACAGTTTCTCGACTTAGCTTCTTGGCCTCCAGCATGTCGAGAAATCATGACAGTTTGCCTTGCACCTTCTCTCTCCTCATTTTCGTCATGAAATCGTGACATTTTTGGCTGCGCTTTCTCTCTCCTCACTTTCATCGTGAAATCACGACATTTTCAGCTGCGCTTTCTCTCTCCTCACTTTCGTCACGAAATCACGACATTTTTGGCTGTGCTTTCTCTCTTCTCCGACCTGTTGCGAAATTGCGATAGAAAACATGTCGCGATATCAAGACAATTTTCTAACTTGTCTTTTTCTTCAAATTTTGAAACTGGGTCACTCTTGTTTTCCTAAAATTGCACTTTACATAATCTGACTATCCTTTGAATTTCTGTTCTCTGCATCTGAATGGCTCCTGAACTATCTATCCACTGCATCATTGGATCTAACTGCCTGTGTTGACAACAATGACAAACTTCTTGCAACACCTTGCTCAACAATCTCCCCCTTTGGAATTGTTGGCAACACCTGTATACATTCCTGTAACTCTTCTCCCCCTTTGTCAATAATTCCAAAGGGCCACTACAGACTCCCCCTGAGTCAATCCTCACACTTCTCAGGCACAATTTGTTGCATCTGGCACAAATTATGATCATGAGCAAAAGAATAGTCAAATAGTCAAATGCTCCCCATGAGGAAGTGATCCCTGTAGCTAGTCACTTCTTAGGAAGTGTGACTACTCCTAATTTGCTTCAAAGGTACTCAAATACTTCCTTGGGCAAAGGTTTTGTAAAAATATCTGCTACTTGTTCTGTAGTTGGGACATAGTCCAATTTAACTTCTCCTTCTGCAACTTTCTCCTTCAAGAAATGATACCTTATAGCAATGTGCTTTGTCCGTGAGTGCATTATTGGATTCTTAGAGATGTTGATTGCACTGGTGTTATCACACTTTACTGATATTGGTTCACTGAAATTAATACCTAGATCTTTCAAAGTTTATTTCATCCACAAGACTTGTGTGCAACATGTTGCTGCTGTAATATATTCTGCCTCAGCTGTAGATAAAGAAACTGACTCTTTCTTCTTACTGTGCCATGCAACCAATCTGTCCCCCAAATAGAATGCTCCTCCACTGGTACTCTTTTTGTCATCAACACATCCATCCCAATCTGCATCTGAATATGATATAAGAGTGAAGTCTTTGCCTTTTGGGTACCACAACCCATACTCCATGGTGCCCTTGAGATACCGAAAAATCCTTTTAACTCTTTGTCACATGAGTCTCTTTGGGATCGGCTCGAAATCTAGCTACCATGCAAGCCGCCTACCGAATATCGGGTCTAGTGGTCATTAAATATAGTAGACTTCCAATCATAGTTACGTACATGGTTTGGTCTACGAGTGGAGATTTTTCTTCTTTACTCAATTTGCGACTGTTGTCATGGGAGTGCTTGATCGGCTTATAGTCCTCCATAGTGAACCTTTTTAGCATTTCTTTCACATATTTGATTTGGGAAATGAATATGCCTTTCTCATTTTGATTAACTTGTAGCCCAAGAAAGTAAGACAGTTCACCAATCATAGACATTTCAAATTCATTCTGCATATTATTTGCTAAGTCTTTACAAGATTCATCTTTGTTGTTGCCAAATATGATATCATATACATAGACAACTAGAACAATGAGATGCCCACCTTCTATTTTTACATACAGATTACTATCCACTAAACCTTTCTTGAATCTCTATTGAGATAGATAATTATCTAGCCTTGCATACCATGCCCGTGGTGTTTGTTTTAATCCATACAGTGATTTCTTTAATTTGCAGACAAGGTTAGGATCTTCACTAATTTGAAAGCCATCTGGTTGTTCAATATAGACCTCTTCTTCAAGTTTCCCATTTAGGAAGGCAAATTTTACATCCATCTAATAAACTCTGAAGTTCTTGTGAACTGCTAGTGCCAAAAACATTCTAATAGCTTCTAGTCTGGCCACTGGTGTGAAAGTCTCTTCAAAATCAATGCCTTCGATCTGTGCATAGCCTTTGCAAACCAGTCTTGCTTTGTTTCTAATGATCTGACTGTCTTCATTTAATTTGTTTTGAAATATCCATTTGGTGTCGATTACATTCTTATTTGCAGGTCTAGGTACCAGTTCCCAAGTTCTGTTCTTTTCAATCTGATCTAACTCTTCATTTATTGCTTTCATCCAGCTATCATATTTGCTGGCTTCATCTATGCTTTTGGGCTCAATTCTTTATAAAAGAGAGTAATTACTTATTACTTTCCTTCTTGTTTGAACACCGGCTGTGGGATCCCCAATTATTTGATCTGTTGGATGATTTTTCTCGCTAGCTGCCGCTTTTAAATTTCTTATTTTCTTGTGCTTCTGAGTCATCGATTAAGTCAACTGAATAAATTGTAAGTTTGTTTCGTTCTTCATTTACCTCATATTTTTCAAAAACATCTTCATAGATTGGGTAGTTTTCCTCAAAGTCAGTTAACCGTGTTCTACCTTCATCAAATTTAACATCTGCACTATCCACAATTTTCTTGAGTCTCTTGTTGTAGCATTTATAAGCTTTACTTTTTGGAGAATATCCAACAAATAAACCTTCATCTGCTCTATCTTCAAATTTCTTGAGATTGTCATCAGTATTTCTGATATAACACTTACATCCAAATACTTTGAGATGTTTTGCTGTTGCTTTTCTACCAAACCACAACTCATACGGAGTTTTGCTTTCATGAGTCCTTAACATATATCTTTTTTGGAGGTATACTGCTGTGTGAACTACTTCTTTCCAGAATCTGTCTGCTATTTTATTTTCTACCAGCATAGTGCGTGCCATTTCCTAAACAGTTCTGTTCTTTATTTCTACTACACCATTCTGCTGGGGAGTTCTAGCTGCTGAATATTGTCTCCTGATGCCATGATTTTCACAATATTCTGAAAATTCATTTGAAATGAATTCTCCTCCTCTATCTGATCGTAAACATTTAATCCTTTTTCCTGTTTCATTCTCAACTAGATGTTTGAAGGATTTGAACATTTGAAAAGCTTTTGTTTTGTCTTTTAAGAAAAATATCCAGGTCATTCTGGAATAATCATCGATGCATAACATAAAATATTTGTCTCCATTTATGCTTTGTGTTCTCATGGGTCCACATAAGTCCGTATGTATAAGTTCCGAGAGGCTTGCTAGTGTGGTACTCTTTTGTTTTGAATGAAACTCCGGTTTGCTTTACCTTCCGACATGAGGCACGAGACAATATTTGAAGGTTTTCTAATGGTTGGAATATCTCTCACTTGCTTGTTTTGAGCTGATTTTCACTAAGTTGTCGAAACTTATGTGTCCAAGCCTCTTGTGCCACGACCAGGTTCTCTTCTTCTTGTCCAATGAAGCACATACCTTCGAAGATTCCGAGAGTGTGTACGGGTTGCCGGACGTCCTTGAGTCTGGTTGCTATTAATTTCTGCTTGTTTATTTTTCCGACTTCACAACCCCGCTTCTTGAAGACTACTTCATGTCCTTTATCACAGATTTGAATCACACTTAACAGATTGTGTTTCAGACCATCCACAAACATAACTTCTTCTGACTTAATTTTCCCATCACTAATTTTGACAGATCCTTTTCCGATTATCTTGGCTCCATCATTTTTTTCGAACTTTACAGAGCCACCCTCATATTTTTGTAGTTTTTCAAACTTCTGTTTATCACTCGTCATATGACTTGAGAAACCACTATCAAGAATCCATGGAACACATTTATTTTGAGCCTTGAAATTTGTCTGTACTATTAGAGATTCCTTTTCTTCTCTGAGTTGTTCTTTTTGTTTCCATTCTATTTTGACCGTGGTATTGGATTCTAGCTTGGATTTCCCCTTTTTAGACTCTTGCACATATATTTCAGAATGATTTCTACTTTGTTTTGCCCTATATGGTTGAACTCTTCTTTTTTGAATTTGATTTGAAACAAAGGTACTATGATAGTTTCTAGCAATATGCCCAAAGTTGTGACAATTGAAGAATTCTACTGCATAACTTATTAAAGGAGAAAAAGCATTTCTACTAGTGAAACTTCTTGGTCCTACATTATACTTACAGTCAGCAATTTTATGTCCATAAGCATTACATTTGAAACAGAAACCATAAAAGTAATGATTGAACCTGAAAGATGGTCTTTGCCAGTTTGTTGCAGGAGTCATAGATTTTATTTTCTTTTGATGTGTGACCTTGGTAAAACCATCATTGTCAGTCCTCTTTTCAAGCCTAGCATCATTTATTTCTTTTGCCTGATTAGTTGTTCTTTCAACAGCCTATTTCTTGTCTTCACTCCTTTCAACATCTCTAGCTGATGATTCTCCTTCAACAAAGCCCAGACCAAATTTGATACATGTGGGTCTTTGATCGCTTAAAATTTTATCCAGCTTCATCGAACTTTCTTCACGTTTGTAATAGCAGTTAATTTTTCGATCCAGCTCTTGTATTTGTATTCGAAGACCAACATTTTCTTCTTTAAGTTTACAGCAATAATCTATCTTCATGGTCACCTGAAATTCAAGATCTTCGGACATTTTCTTGTACTCTTCTATCTGTATTTTTAAACTTGTTATAATGTCATTTGCATCCTCAAGCTTCCTTGACAGTTTTTTATTTTTTCTCTTCTCAGATTTCCATTCTATAAGAGCAGAAACTAGTTCACCTTCTAGATCAACTTTAGCCTCAGTTTTTTCAACAGTCAGTATAGAGTTCATACCTTCTTCCTTCTCTGAGATTTTTGCCTTTTCAGAATTTTTGACTTCAAATGCCATGAATAGAGCTTCACCTGTTCCTTCTTCAGAATCCTCACTAGAGTCGTCTTTTGAGGAATATGCATTCCCTGGATATAAAGCTTTTCTTTTTGAAATTGCCTTTTTTGAAGTTAGATTTCTTTCTCCATTCACCTTTTTCTTGATGTGAAGTTTCCTCACCTTTGTCCTTCTCATTGAGAGGACATTTGGTTGCAAAGTGTCCAATTCCCCCATAGTTGAAACATTTAAAAGGTAGTTTTCCTTTGTACTTTCCTTTGCCCTTTCTCAACTTTCTGACAAAATTTGCTTCCATTTCGTCTGAAATTTCTTCTTCTTCAGACTCTTGTTTTGTGCCTTTACCTTTTTGGGCTTTAAATGCTGCTTCTCTGTCTATAGGATTAGACTTTCCTATTCTCATTTCATAAGCTATCAAGGAACCATGCATATCATCCATACTGAAATGATTTAAGTCTTTAGCTTCTTCTATGGCAGAGACTTTAGAATCAAACCTTGTTGTAATCACAATGACACTGAGAGGGGGGGTGAATCAGTGTGTTCTTTAAAAACTTCTAAAAAAATTAGATTATAAAACCAGCAGTAGTTTAAAGCAGATAAAAGAGATACTAAATGCATCAAGAAAACATCACACATAACACAGCATTTTAACGAGGTTCACCAATGTGGCTACTCCTCAAAAAGACTGCTTGGACTACCATCCAAATCTAGTCAATGCAAAGCTACAACTTTACATAATCCTTTACCAGCACCAACTGGAAGGAGCACCAACCCCTTAACTTTATCTGCTTCAATAGAATGGAGCACAAAATCCTATTTTACAAGCACCTACTGGAAAGAGGCACCAACCCCTTAATTTGCCAGCACCAACTGGACAAATTGTTTACCAGCACCAACTGGAAAGAGGCACCAACCCCTTAATTTGCCGGCACCAACTAGACTTCAATATTGAATAAAAAAAATGTTTGACATATATCTTTGTTATTGCAAGACTCTAACTGGTCTACATCACCTTTGCAATCTCTATGCACTCTGCTCTCTCTTGCACAATCACTTCACATAGTTTGCTGCACTGCTACAACCAGACTTTGCAATCAACTTTGCCCTTCGCGCTTCTCTGCACTCTGCGCACACGCTTCGCACACTCTGTGTCATTTCACATTCTGCTCTCTGCTCAACATGAACTTCACTTTCACAAACACTATGCTTGCATTCACACTTTATCTTTACACCCCACTTTTCAAACTCGAAGTACCCTTGCTTTTATAGAAGAAGTTTTAGGAACAAACCCTAAAAGAACGTCGGTTGAGAAACCCTAGAATTTGTTAGCTGCCAAACCCTAAAATCCGTCGGCCCAGATTTCACTTTGTTGGTCTCAAACACTTCTTCCACCTTCGTCACTTTCCTATAGCTTATTGCCGCGAAATAGTAACATGTCGGCCCTTTTAATTTAATTTAATATTTTAATTTAAATTTTAAATAAAATAAAATTTAAACTAAAT
Organism: Wollemia nobilis; assembly: GCA_028583015.1. Taxonomy (NCBI): domain Eukaryota; kingdom Viridiplantae; phylum Streptophyta; class Pinopsida; order Araucariales; family Araucariaceae; genus Wollemia; species Wollemia nobilis. The sequence continues at coordinate 3,681,353 of JAQPPZ010017254.1, read as the reverse complement.
ATTTAAAATTAAATATCTTCATCACCGGGGCATCTTTTTCAACGAAACGAAGAGCCAACTTGGGTTTTAAGAAAAACCCATTTCAAATATGTTATCCATGGTTTTAAATAAAACTTTTTATTTTGACTGCCTTGGTTTTCACAAAAAACCTTTAAAATTTAAACTAAATATTTAAAATTAAATATCTTTATCATCGGGGCATATTTTTCAACGAAACGAAGAGCCAACTTGGGTTTTAAGAAAAACCCATTTCAAATCTGTTATCCATGGTTTTAAATAAAACTTTTTATTCTGACTGCCTTGGTTTTCACAAAAAACCTTTCCGCTTCTTGACATCTCAGGTTCTGAAGACTTCTTCTCATTCTGAATTATGTTTTCTGTTTCTATGCATCTATCATTTAAGGACTCATGATCTGACTAACTTCTGAACTTTATCCTATGCATCCGAGTGACTTCCGAACTCGCTCGTCCATTGCATCATTAGATCTAACTGATCGTATTGACAACAATGACAATCCTCTCGCAACACCTTGCTCAACACTGAACTCCTATCCATTGTACTTTGGCTGCACCTTGTTGTTCAATAAAATCTTGTCCATTGCATCAATAAATCTGTCTGACTGTGTTGACAACAATGACAATACTATTTGCTGCACTTTGCTCAACAATCTCCCCCTTTGGAATTGTTGGCAACACATGTGCAATTTTCCTATAAATCTTCTCCCCCTTTGACAATAATACCAAAGGGCTGCTGCAGACTCCCCTTGAGTCTATGCACAATATTCTTAGACACAAATTATTACAATTAGAAAATATTCCAAGCATGAACAAGAAGAAAAAAAAGTACACAAATGCTCCCCCTGAGTCCAAGACCACTTCATTTCACTGATTGACAACATCATGATAAGCATAATAGGCATCAATAAAATCAACAATGTGAATAGCAGCAATAACCAGTGAATGACACCATCACCGTCAACTTCACCAATATAACATGTGTAAGAACATGACTGAACCACTGTCTTCTGTGCAACTACCCTCTGTTGCTTTGCAAACTCAAACTTGTCCACTGTTAGTGAAGGCATACAATAATCTTATATAGCCAACTTTTTGTTCTGCAATGCCAGCAACATCTGCATACAACTTCACCATGCATCTTGGATATATTCTCAACAAGCTTGAACCCAATGACAGTTGTTTGTCTCTCTGCAGAGTGAGAATCCAGCAGGCTACCTCAATCCACTTTCAACTCTATGCAGGTACCAAACATATTCATCACCAGGCTGGAAATCATCTGGCTGCTCATTAAAAAACTTTTTTTTTCAATCTTCCCATTCAACATGCTGATTTCACTTTTGTCAACAGAATTGACAAGTGACTCACATTTGTACCAATTTTTGTCCAGCATTGCAATTTTATTGCCAACTCTTACTTTCAACTATGCATGTCGGAAGAAGAAATTTTGTCAAACACTTTATGGCCAATCGTAGTGCACCTTACTCAGCCTCAAGCTTCTTATCCTTGGACTGGCATTAAATCAATAGTTAAAACAAAACTGTCTGTGAATTAAATATATTCACCAAGGTGTCATGAAAGATCTGGCAATCTTCACATCAAAGAGTAAAAACAAATACATGCTGCTCGAAACACAAATACACAGCTAGGGCAAGCATTCTTTTGTTGAGCAAATTATCTGGACTATTATGATTCGTAATTTTGAATAGTGGTATTAAGAATCATCAACAGTACAACAATGACATATCTCAAAACTACCAATGGTGACAACTCTCAAATTAAACACCACACTTCACGGCATTTCCACAAACCACTATATAAACTAAAAAACACACTTTAACAACTATACAACATTAACTCGACTGCTTACCTTTCATCCTCAGATACCTAGACAAATACATAGGAGCATTAAAATAAAACTTTAATATTGCTCCTCCTGAGGATGTGCCACCTGTAGTTGCTTAGAGGAATGGAAGAGTAGCCTCCTTCAGTCCAAGGAGACACAATTTCCTTTCTTCTGTCTTTCTCCAGACTTTCCTGAACTTGGGCTTGGGTTTTTCAACAACATCCCTATTTTTCTCCTGTTCGTGAACTTGAACATTTCTCTTGTGGGGTTGTCTCTTGTGCATTCTTGATGGATGATTATTTTCTTTTCTTTTATGCACATGATATGTTCCTTGTCGGTGTTGTCCTCTTTGTGTCTAATGAAATCTAGGGTTTTGCCTTAGATTAGATATAGAAGTGCTTGGACAGAACCTTGCTATGTGCCCTTGACCATTGCATTTAAAACATTGCACATGTTTTATTCCCTGTCTGTATTGCATTCTATGTGTATGATGAAATCTATGGTATTGCCTTAGATTGGATACAAAAGTGCTTGAACAAAACCTTGCTATGTGCCCATGGCCATTACATTTAAAACATTGCACAAGGTGTTCACTCAAAAAAATAGAAGTATTTTTATCAGCATAACTCTTTGATCTATTGTTCAGTCCACAATAAATTGCCTTGTGACCAAAGTGGTTGCATTTAGAACAATAGCCATAAAAAGCATTATTATTAAAAGAGTGAGAGTGAGAGAACCTCTTTTGCTTGTGGTTGCTTTGCTTGTAGATATTCTTTGATATTTTCTTCCTTTTGAGGATTCGACTTTAGACTTTTCTTGTTTCAATCCTTCAACCGAGGACTTCTTCTTCTCTTGCATATTTGGAGGATGAAGGTTGTTCAACTTCATATCCAAGACCAAACTTAGGTTGTGGAGCTTCTTTGTTGATTTATCATTGTATCTAGCAACTCTGTGCTCTTCTCAAATTTGAGATTTATATTGGCCTCTTTTAGTTGTTTCTTCAATGAAACAATATCTTCTTCTTGTTGGCAGCATATAGTCTCTTTCTCATTGATCTGAGACCTAAGAATATCTTCAATCCTTTTGTTATGTTCTACTTGCGACTTTAGATCAAAAATAACCTAGTTTATATTCCTCTTCACTTGTGTTGTATACATCATTCTTATTATCCAACTATGTCTTCAAGGCTTCTTCTGATTTCTTGGCCTTTTGAACTTGTAGGAAGAGATCTTCAATCTCATCCTCATATTCTTCTAATTTCTTGGACAGTATTTTGTTATTTTTATTTTCTATTCTCCACTCTTCAAGAGCAGATATCAACTCTCCTTCAAAATCTACTTTAGCCTCAAGATTTTCATCACAAACTTCAGGATTCACTTCTTCTACCTTTTTCGGTTCAAATTTCTCTTCTACAGGAACCAAAACCGACTGGGATGCCTTTTTGGATGAGGATCTATTCTTCTTAGCCATTGTGTACTAATCCAAGATCAACCACGACTAATTTAGCCAAAATTGGGAACTTGGCTCTGATACCAATTGTTGTAATCACAATGACACCGAGAGGGGGGTGAATCAGTGTGTTCTTTAAAAACTTCTAAAAAAATTAGATTATAAAACCAGTAGCAGTTTAAAGCAGATAAAAGAAATACTAAATGCATCAAGAAAGCATCACACATAACACAACATTTTAACGAGGTTCACCAATGTGGCTACTCCTCAAAAAGACTGCTTGGACTACCATCCAAATCCAGTCAATGCAAAGCTACAACTTTACATAATCCTTTACCAGCACCAACTGGAAGGAGCACCAACCCCTTAAATTTATCTGCTTCAACAGAATGGAGCACCAACTCCTATTTTACCAGCACCTACTAGAAAGAGGCACCAACCCCTTAATTTTCCAGCACCAACTGGACAAATTGTTTACTAGCACCAACTGGAAAGAGGCACCAACTGGACTTCAATATTGAATAAAAAAAATGTTTGACATATACCTTTGTTATTGTAAGAATCTAACTGGTCTACATCACCTTTGCAATCTCTGTGCACTCTGCTCTCTCTTGCACAATCACTTCACACAGTTTGTTGCACTGCTACAACCAGACTTTGCAATCAACTTTGCCCTTCGTGCTTCTCTGCACTCTACGCACACGCTTCGCACACTCTGTGTCGTTTCACATTCTTCTCTCTTCTCAACATGAACTTCACTTTCACAAACACTATGCTCGCATTCGCACTTTATCTTTACACCCCACTTTTCAAACTCGAAGTACCCTTTCTTTTATAGAAGTTTTAGGAACAAACCCTAAAAGAACGTTGGTTGAGAAACCCTAGAATTTGTTAGCTGCCAAACCCTAAAATCCGTCGGCCCAGATTTCACTTTGTTGGTCTCAAACACTTCTTCCACCTTCGTCACTTTCCTGTAGCTTATTGCCGTGAAATAGTAACATGTCGGCCCTTTTAATTTAATTTAATATTTTAATTTAAATTTTAAATAAAATAAAATTTAAACTAAATATTTAAAATTAAATATCTTCATCACTGGGGCATCTTTTTCAACGAAACGAAGAGCCAACTTGGGTTTTAAGAAAAACCCATTTCAAATCTGTTATCCATGGTTTTAAATAAAACTTTTTATTTTGACTGCCTTGGTTTTCACAAAAAACCTTTAAAATTTAAACTAAATATTTAAAATTAAATATCTTTATCACCGGGGCATCTTTTTCAACGAAACGAAGAGCCAAATTGGGTTTTAAGAAAAACCCATTTCAAATATTTTATCCATGGTTTTAAATAAAACTTTTTATTCTAACTGCCTTGGTTTTCACAAAAAACCTTTCCGCTTCTTGACATCTCAGGTTTTGAAGAATTCTTCTCATTCTGAATTATATTTTCTGTTTCTGTGCATCTATCATTTAAGGACTCATGATCTGACTAACTTCTAAACTTTATCCTCTACATCTGAGTGACTTCTAAACTCGCTCGTCCATTACATCATTAGATCTAACTGACTGTATTGACAACAATGACAATCCTCCTGCAACACCTTGCTCAAAATTGAACTCTTATCCATTGTACTTTGGCTGCACCTTGTTGTTCAATAAACTCTTGTCCATTGCATCAATAAATCTGTCTGACTGTGTTGACAACAATGACAATACTATTTGCTACACTTTGCTCAACAAACCTATGAGGAAGCGACCTTAAAACCTTTTTCACAATAGTAGCATCATCCAACTCTTCGTCGAGACCTCTCATTGAATTAGTGATTCCATTTACCCTTTGCATGAAGGCTTCTATGTTCTCATCGTTGGTCATTTTTAGTGATTCGAATTGAGCTCGATGAGTTTGCAGCTTAGCTTCCTTGATCTTGTCATCTCCCTCATGAATATTCTCCAGTTTGTCCCACACATATTTTGTTGAAACACAGTTTATGATTTTGACCAACTCACTGTCCACTAATCCACACATGATGGCATTTTTAGCTTTAGAATCATTTTCAAACTCCTTTTTATCGGTGCTTTCGGTTGGAGCAGTAGTAGGAGCTGTGTAACCATTAACTACTACATTCCAGATGTCAAATACCAAAGCTCGGAGATATGTTTGCATTCTGATCTTCCAAAAATCATAATTTGTTTCATCAAACAGTGGTGCCTTGTTTGAGGAGAAACCTTCACCACCTGCCATAATGTCACTACTGGGATCATCCTAGCTGATTGAGCCTGTTCAGGTACCTGGATCTGATACCAATTGTTGTAATCACAGTGACACTGAGAGGGGGGTGAATCAATGTGATCTTTAAAATTTCTAATATATATAGTTTTAAATCCAGCAACTATTTAAAACTGATAAACGAAATATCAAATGTAGTAAGAAAACATGACACACAACACAAAAAATTAACGAGGTTCACCAATGTGGCTACTCCTCAAAATGACTTCTTGGACTACCATCCAAATCTAGTCATTGCAAAGCTACAACTTTACAACATCTTTTACCAGCACCAACTGGAAGGAGCACCAACCCCTTTACTTTATCTGTTTCAAATAGAATGGAGCACCAACTCCTAATTTACTAGCACCTACTGGAAAGAGGCACCAACCCCTTATGCCAAGCTACAACTTGGAAGTTCAAAATGATTAAGAAAATTACAGAATAAAATTCTCATGTTATTTCTTACAGTATGTTGTTTCTCTGCAGTCTGCTACTTCTGCACAACATGCTTCGCACTGTCCAACACTTCTATGAACTTCTTCGCACTCTTTGCAGCAATCGGATGATCGTCCACTTCTGTTGTCTGGCTGCTATCACTTCACACTCATAACTCCACCTGTGCACAATGTGCTCTTAATTTACACAATCACGATATGCACACTTCACTTCAAATCTAACTGCGACTTCGCACTCTGCTCGACATGAATTTCACTTACGCAATCACTCTGCTCGCATTCACACTCAATCTTCATGCTGCCATTTTTCAAACTCGAAGAAGCCCTCCTTATATAGAAGAAATCTCAGGAACAAACCCTAAAGAACGTCGACTGAGAAACCCTAGAAATGTCGGCTGCCAAACCCTAAAATTTGTCGGCCTCAAACCTCTCTACCACCCTTGTCACCTCCCTGTAGCTTATTGTCACGAAATAATAACATGTCACGAAATCGTGACACCTTTTGTAGTCGTATGCCTTCTTGTCCTTGCTGTCGTAAAATTGTGACCATTTTGGCCTTTGATAGCTTTGCCACCGTTCTTGTCGTGAAATTGTGACACTTCAAACTTTTGCTGACGTCATCCTCATTCTTGTCACGAAATCACGACGCTTTCGGCTTCCAGCGGCTTTTCTTGCACCCTGTCATGAAATCGTGACACTTTCAGCTTTCGCTGACGTCATCCTCAATTTTGTCACAAAATCACGATGCTTTCGACTTCCAGAGGCTTTTCTTGCAGCCTGTCACGAAATCGTGACACTTTCAATTTTGCTGACGTCATCCTCATTTTTGTCGTGAAATCGTGATGCTTTCGGCTTCCAGAGGCTTTTCTTGTAGCCTATCGTGAAATCATGACACTTTCAATTTTGTTGACGTCATCCTCATCTTTGTCACGAAATCATGACACTTTCGGCTTCCAGAGGCTTTTCTTGCAGCCTATCACGAAATCGTGACACTTTCAATTTTGCTTCATGCAGTAGCGAAATCGCTACAACTTTGTGCCTTGTGCTTTCGACTTGTAGCATAATCGTTACATCTTTGAGTTCTACGTTTTTGACTGGTAGCGAAATCGCTACACCTTCGTGTTATGCTTTTTCAACTCGTAGCGAAATCGCTACACCTTTGTGTTGTGCTTTTTCAACTCGTAGCGAAATCGCTACACCTTTGTTTTGTGCAATTTTGACACGTAGCAAAATCGCTACACCTTTGCTTTGTGCACTTTTGATTCGTAGCGAAATCGCTACAACTTTTCACTTAACACTTTCTCCCTGCTTTGGCCAGCAAAAATTCAACATGTAGCGAAATCGCTACAACTTTTCAACTTAACGCTTTCTCCTTGCTTCGGCCAGCGAAATTTCAACATGTAGCGAAATCGCTACAATTTCTTGACTTAGCTTCTTGGCCTCCAGCATGTCGTGAAATTGCGACAGTTTGCCTTGCGCCTTCTCTCTCCTCATTTTTGTCGTGAAATCATGACATTTTTGACTGCGCTTTCTCTCTCCTCACTTTCGTCGTGAAATCGTGACATTTTTGGCTGTGCTTTCTCTCTCCTCACTTTCATCGTGAAATCACGACATTTTCGGCTGTGCTTTCTCTCTCCTCCGACCTGTCGCGAAATCGAGACAGAAAACATGTCGCGATATCGCGACAGTTTTCTAACTTGTCTTTTTCTTCGAATTTTTGAAACTGGGTCACTCTTGTTTTCCTGGAATTGCACTTTACATAATCTGACTATCCTTTGAATTTCTGTTCTCTACATCTGAATGGCTCCTGAACTGTCTATCCACTGCATCATTGGATCTAACTGCCTGTGTTGACAACAATGACAAACTTCTTGCAACACCTTGCTCAACAAGAAATTTTCATCTTTACCTTGTTTTAGGAGATACAAATATTGAGTGGTTACTCATTTCTCCACACAAGTTCCAAATTGTTGAACAAATAACATTGTCTCTTCAAAATTTCTCAAAGAATGATAGGGTATTTGATAATACCATTCCAATTCCATATCAACGATACTCTCAGGGAATATTTTTATCAATAACATATCTTCATACATAATATCATGGCATGTTGTTCTAAACATACTTAAATATTCTATAGGGTCCTCTATTCCCTTGTAAATAGGTAAAAATAGTATTGGAAAATGCTTAGGGTAGGGCCTAGTGGCTACCATGGGATCTAGGGGTTGACTGTACATTTACTTATAGTTTTAGGTGAAGCTTGATGCTTGAAGTGAATATATTTTTAATGTTATTTGTTTCACTATACTTTTCAAACTTTGCATATAAGGATCATTGTTGTGCAATACCCCAATATTTTTGTAAGTTATAGGTAGGTTGTTGAAAGGAAACTTGGTTAATGTTGGAGGTATTAACACTGTTATGGTATGGGTTATGAAATGGTATGTTTTATGTGGTATCTTGTTGTGGGATGAAGTTCACATTTGGTGGAACAAAAGAATGAATTTTTTTATTAGAAGAATGAGAAGGAGATTGAACATTATAGTGGAATGCATTAATAGTTAGGAGAGGATACAAAATTTTCCCAATATTTGTGGTTGTTTTAGTAGCATATGGAGCTTTATGAAATGGATTAATGTGATGCGAGGATTGAAACAAAGGATTGACATGAATATTGAGAGGTAAATTGGTTTGATGATGAGACATTCTAGCTTCCTTGAAGTGGGTGTCTTCATTCATAGCCTTATCCAAGGCTTACCTATTTTGCCTATAAAAATTCAAGAAATGGTTATTTGATTTGAAGGTGAATTGACCATGAGGCCCTTTAATAGGATCAAAGTATTCACTAGTATCTATGTCCTCTTATTCTTCCTCTATATTAGAATTCTCTCTATCAATATGATCATCCTCATGGCATAGAGGATTATCTTCATATTTCACTTACTCGTAAGGTTGGGTGTGATAGGATTAAGAGAAAGAGAAAAAGAGGAGAAAAACTAATACAAAAAGCAAAGGGCACAAAAAAGTTTTGATTATTTTTTCTAATCTATGCAAACAAATTAGATGGTCTTGCTAATAATTTAAAACTAGAACAAAAAGGGATAAAAGTAAGAGGCTTCCTAGATTGCCCACTAAGGAAATATTTCACGTTAAGTTCATAAAATATATAGAGAGGGGAAAACTACCCACTGCATACAATTCTTGACTGGTTCCACTGTGATCCAAGGTGACCGTGAGGGTATGTTGATTCCTCTACACTTGAGGGCTTTGATATTGAAGGGTTCACTAGGAATAGTTTAAGGGCTTTCTCCAAGCCTAGGATGGAATATGGTTTTGATATGTTTATTAAACAAGAACCTATGTTTTGCCTTACCAAGATCTAAACTAGAAATAATTAAAGAGCAATGCAGGGCAAACAGTAATGCAAACAAACAAAGGACTATTTATAGAATGATTTTTAATTTCAATGGAGACTAAAACCCTAAATTTTCAATTAAATAAATATTTTCCTTTTTAGAAAGGGTTCAAGAGAATGCACAAATAAATTTAACCTAAATGGAAAATTACATGTTTTTATTTATTGATGCCTAGAAATAAATTCAAATATTATATTTTTTATTTATGATCTAAATCTGAAATAAAAATGGAAAAAAATGAACAAAGACACTTCAAAAATAATCTAAAATATCAAAGCACTTACTTGATCTAGTGGTTGATCCTAGCAAAAAATATATCTAAAAATACCCAAAAGCTTCAAAACTTGTAAAACAACTTCAAAACCCTTGGAAAATTGATTAGTGTTTAGGGGCTTGCTTAGGCTTCTATATGACTAAGCTTGCAGGTTTAAAATTCAAGACCCCTTGGTCCTTTTAGCTAAAAATTCAAAAAATATGATTTTTGACCTTTGGAACAAACAAAGCAAATGCAATAAATGTGAAAAAACAAAATAAAGTATAGACAAAATCAGCATGACAAAAAGAAAGTATGCAAGATGCAAACTAGGGTTTTAGGAGAAAAAGCTTGCATTAAAGCTCTAGTTGACCAAATTCATGCCTTGTAAGGGATGGGCATGAATCTAGCTTACCAAATTTGGACCCTGTATAGACCGAGTGCAAATTTGGTTCATAGAACTTTTTGGTATACAAAATTCCAAAAGATGAGATGAAAAAAAAGAAATTAAGCTTCTAAAAGACTAATAATGCATAGAAAACCTGATTAGCTAATGGAGAAAGCAAGGAGCAATGAGAAAGTGAAGGCAACAACCAAAATTATAGACCTCTTCCATAATCAAGGATCCTCCACTTTTTTACCAAGAGTAGCTAATCCCAAGAAGCACAGAAACAACGACATTGCATTTCAACAACAAAAGAACACTTGAAAATCATTGAGAGTGAGATCACAAATGAAGAACACCAAAATTATATTATTATTGGAGATGATGGAATATGGGGAAAAAGGGCTTCAAAAGGTAAGAAAATAAAAATTAACCATAGGCAAGGGATAACATCATAAAAATTTGATATAGGATAAGGGTTTTGAGAGAAAAACCCTTAGATTACCAAATTCATACCTCATACTTTGCAGGTGTGAATTTTGCAAGCCAAATTCAAGCCCTGTAAGGGATGAGTAGAAATTGGGAAAGGCAAATTCTTGCCTTGCAAGGGACGGATGTGAATTTGACAAGGCTAAGGAAAAAAGGTAAAACAAAGGGGGAAAAGGGGCTCAAACTTGCACTTAGCAATTTTGAGTGGCTTCCTAAGGATCTAAGGGGAAAATAACTCATTTTGATGGGTCAATTTTGTATGTCTACACTATACTTAAGGGAATGACCAAGTTGAATCTTTTAAGAAGACTCTTGTCAATATACTTAAGAAACTTGTTAGCAAAATCAGTCAAGATTGACATATTCAAATTTATCTTTTCTTATGGGCCTACTGCACTAGTTTTTGAACTCCCATTGGAGTGATACTCTAAGGTTTAGTTTATAGAATTGAATTTGTATTCTCTTTTGATATTGAGATGCCTTCCTTACGCATATTGTTGCAATATTCCTCTATCAGAAAAAAATATTATCTTGCTCACCTTAGCTAGTTCAAACTACTTGAAAAAATAGATCAATTCCTTAGAGAACCTATAGGTCTACCAACAAATGCCTAAGTTTGATCTTGTTCTTATGGAGATTCAAATAAAAATTAATGCAAAAGCTAAACTCAAAGGTAATTTTGAGCCTAATTGGCTAGGTCCATTCATCATAACTTCCAAGTTTGGTTTAAGGGCTTACTGACTTGCCATGCTTGATGAAAAATAACTAAAAGAACCAATAAACATAATTCATATTAAAAGACATTACACTTGAGCCTACATTGATTGTTTATTTATTTTAACTACCTAAAATTGCCTACCTACATTTTTCTTAACCTCATTACTATTTGTATGTGCATGCTTTTCTATGTCTAGATTGCTTATTGCATCTCAATTTAGGGATCCATGATGATGCAAATAATGATCCTAGTTAGGATAGTTCATTCTTGTATTGTACTAAGTTATTGATGCAAGCATGTCCTCCTAGTTCCATATTTGTAAAAAAAAAATAGGTTTGCATAACCATCTATCTCTATCAATATAAATCATCAATTTCTATCTTGCTCAATCTTTCTATCTACCTCCATCTAATTTTTCTTAAATCATGTCTAGCAAGTCTTCTAGACTACAACTTCCTTGCCATATGATGCATACTATGAAGTACATAGATGTTGGAAAATTCAATCAAATTAACTTTTATTTGTCTCATCAATGGATATATTATGATTAGTGTGAGGTTTTGTAGGTGCTAATATCCCTATCAATGTCATCATCTATTGTTTTCCTATAATATAGCTTTTGTCTAGGTAATTGATCAACAACAAAGTTTTATCCCAACTAAGGGCATAATTTGTTGGTAAACCAATTGAACATAAGTCCTCTATGACACTTGTCTATGAGTTAAATAAATCTAATTAAAATCATGTCACATCCCACTCCTGATCTAACCCTTTTGTTGATGAATAAGAGTCTAGTGTTTAGTTTTGAAAAGAAATATATGTATTTTAGGAAAAATATATTTTAAAATAAAATCACTCATGGATTAATTAATTACATAGTTATCTATGAATATCAAACTAAATTTAAAATGAATCCAAGGTTAGTAGGCTATGCATAAATAATACCATCATTTCCTTAGTTTGAATCTTGAATGAAATGGATTTTTATAAGATAAAAATTGTCGCTTTGATTCCTTATGGGCTAGTGGCATGTTATAAAAATGAAACCATTGGCATATCTATTGGGCAGTCTATTCTAACTATGGATGGCTCTTGTTCTGACTTGTATGACCCTTTTAAGATTCCTATGGGCATGACTAAACCCATACAATTTGATGGTAGAATTTTGAGAAATCTATAAATTGCTACCTTGATATCAAGGAAGGGGGGCAAACTAAGGAGTTTTTGGAAGGAAAGAAATCTTGGAATAAATAGGAGAAGAAGAAAATTCATCCATGAATTAAGGTTAGATTTCTTCATACTCTTAGATGTATATGAATGGTTGTTTTATTATTGAATTTTATAAATTGCTTTCTTTATTTGAGATTATTGGTAGGATGTGTTACTGCGAAACAATTAAACAACCTAGTTTCATTTGATATTTTGACCATGTGAAAATGCACACATTTTTGTTTAGAATTCGTGACTACGATAGGAAGATTCATAGGTGTATATATAGTTTCTATGTTGAACCCAACCTGTTTATGGCTAGGTATTCCCTGTTGAGATGAATTAAACAATACCATAGATGACTACCTTTTACCTTTATGAATCTTGCATTTGAAGTCTTGTATGGTTCTAATTCACTCAACACATGCAATATGCGTAGATTTATTATCTGGATTATCTAGAATGAATTGAATACGCATAGCAAAAAAACTTGGTATCAAATTGTTAGCCACTCCCGAATCCATTAATCTACCTTAGAACATGTCTCAGTAAGAGAAGTGGTTTATGACATTTGATCATCAATTAATCATCCAAAATGATGGATCTATGTTATCTAACTGGCATTGTTATAGTAGAGGTTATCTACCATTACCAAAAATATCTTTGAAACCTAGACACATCATGATGCAGGAGCATCCGGTGACAGCAAGGCAATCTTGCATCAAACAAATTTCTCTAAGTACTTTGTTTTATCTCTTTTCTTTAGCAAAGCCAAGGTAGAAGTTTGTCGCGATATCGCGACGTCGCGATATCGCGACATCAAAGAAGAAACGCGGGCAAGGCAGGAGGTCATCATGATATCGCGACGTCACGATATCGTGACATCAAAGAAGAAACACGGGCAAGGCAGGAGGTCATCGCGATATCGCGACGTCGCGATATCACGATGTCAAAGAAGTAGTTAGGGCAAAGACAGAAGGTTGTTGCGATATCACGATGTCGCGATATCACGACATCGCAATATCATGACAAATAGTAGAAACTTTAGCGCAAAGGCATAATGGTCACGATATCACGACGTCGCAATATCGTGACGTCACGATATCACGACGTCATGATATCGTGACGTCACGATATCACGACGTCGCGATATTATGATGTCACGATATCACGGCATAAAAAAAACCAAAGGGCCTTCGATGAAATTGGTCGCGATATCGTGACATGTCACGATATTACGGCCAGAAGAAAGAAAACAAGAAATGAACACATGGACGACCACGCACGCGCACAGAAAAAGAGGCAACAGTCCCCGATGAACTTTCTGACAAAGCGGTGGTTGCAGGTCAAGGGTCTCTTTAATGCGTGCTTTCATGGCGGATCGGGGTAGTTGCAAATTACAGGAGGAAAAATTGAAGACTCAGCGGGGGAAGCCGATTTTACAGGTTTTTGTAATGAATTCTTCCAGGTGGGTCATTAATTGCCTAGAGGTTCGAGACTTCGATAAAAACTTGGTGATTGTAATAGATCTGGGGGGGGATAAGATATCGAAGGCAGAGTGTGGAAGTGAGAAGACCAAGCCGAGCGTTGGTCATTGTAAAGCCTATGGGTTGTGTTTGTAAAGATTTTCAGATTAATGCATGAGAATTTGGAAATTGCCTGAGTGTGTTTGTGTGTGGTTAAGCCATCCCCCATCAAGTGGTATCAGAGCTAATGTTCCTGGTTTTGTAACAGATCATCGAACGTGAGGCAGTTACACTAGGATCTATGGTAGGTTTCTAAGAGAGAGAGTGAGTTAGGGTCTTTAAGTGTGTAAGCAGATTCACCGAGCATGAGGCAGTTTACACCAGGACCTGGTAGAAAAATGCCTCCATGAAGAAACCGTGGTGGAATAAGAAATGTGGTGCTGACAGAAGATTTTTGAGCTTTGCAGAGACAAGTTCAGGCCCTACAAGAAGGGCTATGCAGAAGGCACGAGCCCAAAAGAGATGATGGCAGTGAAGACGAAGTGGATGAAGAAGAAAACTAGTTTGAATAAGAAGAAGAGGCTGTAGATCCGACACAAGCCAGACTGTACAAAGTCATATCCCAGATTGTGAAGAGGCTGAAGATGGAGGTTTCCACATATTCTAGGAACCTAGATCCAAAGGAATTGATCGACTGGATCAATGATCTAGAAGAATACTTAAAGTATGAAGAAGTTGAAGATCCTAAGAGGGTCATATTTGCCAAGACCAAGATGAAGGGTCACACCAACATATGGTGGAAGGGAGTACAGCTAGAGGGGAACAGAAGAGAAAAAGAGAGAATAACAAAATGGGAATGGATGGTAGAAAAATTAAAAAGACAGTTTATTCCTGCAGATTATGAATTGGATCTGCTAAGGAAAATGTAGAGTTTGAGACAAATGAACAAAACTGTCCAAGAATACACCGAAGAGTTTTATAAGATCTCCATCAGAACTGGCCATTTAGAAGAAAGCAAGGAGAAGGTGGCCCGTTATATCAATGGGTTGAGACCCAGTATCTAGGAAGAGTTGAGCCTAGTTCGGGTGAGCACCATTGAAGATGCTTACCAGTTTTCTCTGAAGGTTGAAGAAAATATGAACAGAAGGTTTTAAAGTAAGTAGAATAGAAGAGGTCGAGGAGAGAGAACGGGTGGAAGAAAAGATGAGGGAAAAGAGGAGAAGAAAGAAGAAGCTAGCAGCAGCCAAGAGCAGAAGGCAGGTGATGATTACAAACCCCAAGTTTAGAACAATGGCTACCCAAGAGGAAGAGGTAGATCTGGACATGGGTATGGAAGAGGAGTGTTTCGTGGAACCTGTTTCCACTGTGGAGAAGAGGGACATCATGCATACGAGTGTCCCCAGCACCGCGAGAGGATGAACAAGAGACCTGAGGGTCCTGCCAGAGCTGCGGTAGCAGAGGAAGATGCTGAATCAGAACATTCTAAGGAGGCTGAGAGAGGAGAATTCATGGTTGAGGAAGACAAGCCAGAGCAGAGGAGAAGCCTATTCTGCATGAGGTGCAAAATTTCAGGTAAAGTCTGTAATGTTATTATAGACAATGGAAGTACTGATAACTTAGTCTTCAAGGAAATGGTCACTAAGTTGCAGCTGGAAAGGATAAGACACCCGCATCCATATCAGATTGCATGGTTATGGAATAACCACAGAGCATGGGTCCGTGAACAGTGCTTAGTCACGTTCAATATTGGGAACTACCAGGACGAGGTCCTGTGTGATGTTTTTCCCATGGATGCTTGCCATTTGCTATTAGGAAGACCATGGTAGTTTGATCAAAGTGTAGTGCATGATGGTCGTGCAAATACGTACTCCTTGATGAAATATGGAGTGTACCACAATTTAAAGCCATTACAAGCAGTGGACGAGAAGGTGTGTAGCAGTGCCAGAATTTGTCTGGTAGAAGGCAATTTTTTTTTTCCAGGGGATGAGGTTTAAGTGGGCTGCAGGGGCAGGTGCCCATTTGGAGATGTTATAAAAGATGTGGACCGAATAGCACAAAAGTGAAGGTCACTTCTCCATTTACCCCGGGTGTCTGATGCAGGAGCATCCGGCGACAGCAAGGCAATCTTGCATCAAACAAATTTCTCTAAGTACTTTTTTTTATCTCTTTTCTTTAGCAAAGCCAAGGTAGAAGTTTTTCGTGATATCGTGACATTAAAGAAGAAACACGGGAAAGGTAGGAGGTCATCACGATATTGCAATGTTGCGATATCGTGACATCAAAGAAGAAATGCGGGCAAGGCAGGATGTCGTCACGATATTACGACGTCAAAGAAGCAGTCAGGGCAAAGACAACAGGTTGTCACGATATCGTGATGTTGTGATATCACAACGTCGCGATATCATGATGTCGTGATATCACGGCAAACAACAAAAACTTTAGCGCAAGGGCAGAATGGTCACAATATCATGACGTCGTGATATCATGACATAAACAAAACCAAAGGGCCTTTGGCAGAATTGGTCATGATATTGCGACATGTCGCGATATCGCGGCCAAAAGAAAGAAAACAAGAAATGAAAACGCGGACGACCATGCATGCACATTGAAAAAGAGGCAACAGTCCTCGATGAACTTTATAACAAAGCGACGGTTGCAGGTCAAGGGTCTCTTTAATGCGTTCTTTCATGGCGGATCGGGGTAGTTGTAAATTACGAGAGGAAAAATTGAAGACTCGACGGGGGAAGCCGATTTTGCAGGTTTGTAATGAATTCTGCCAGGTGGGTCATTAATGGCCTAGAGGGTTGAGACCTCGATAAAAACTCAGTGATTGTAATAGATCCGAGGGGGGATCAGAGATCAGGGGTAGAGTGTGGAAGTGAGAAGACCAAGCCGAGCGCTGGTCATTGTAAATCCTGCGGGCTATGTTTGTAAAGATTTTTAGATTAATGCATGAGAATTTGGAAATTTCCTGAGTGTGTCTGTGTGTGGTTAAGCCATCCCCCATCAAGTGGTATCAGAGCTAATGTTCCTGAGTGTGTAATAGATCTTCGGACGTGAGGCAGTTACACTAGGATTTGTGGTAGGGTTCTGAGAGAGAGAGTGAGTTAGGGTATTTGAGTGTGTAAGCAGATTCACCGAGCGTGAGGTAGTTTATACCAGGACCTGGTAGAAAAATGCCTCCACAAAGAAACCATGGTGGAGTAAGAAATGTGGTGTCGACAAAAGATTTTCGAGCTTTGCAGAGGCAATTTCAGGCCCTACAAGAAGGGCTATGCAGAAGGCACGAGCCCAAAAGAGATGATGGCAGTGAAGACGAAGTGGATGAAGAAGAAAACTAGTTTGAATAAGAAGAAGAGGTTGTAGATCCGACACAATCCAGACTGTATAAAGTCATATCCCGGATTGTGAAGAGGCCGAAGATGGAGGTTTCCACATATTCTGGGAACCTAGATCCAAAGTAATTGATCGACTGGATCAATGATCTAGAAGAATACTTCAAGTATGAAGAAGTCGAAGATCCTAAGAGGGTCAGATTTGCCAAGACCAAGATGAAGGGTCACACCAAAATATGGTGGAAGGGAGTACAACTAGAGGGGAACAGAAGATAAAAAGAGAGAATAACAAAATGGGAATGGATGGTAGAAAAATTAAAAAGACAGTTTATTCCTGCAGATTATGAATTGGATCTGCTAAGGAAAATGTAGAGTTTTAGACAAATGAAAAAAACTGTCCAAGAATACATCGAAGAGTTTTATAAGATATCCATCAGAACTAGCCATTTAGAAGCAAGCAAGGAGAAGGTGGCCCGTTATATCAATGGGTTGAGACCCAGTATCTAGGAAGAGTTGAGCCTAGTTCGGGTGAGCACCATTGAAGATGCTTACCAGTTTGCTCTGAAGGTTGAAGAAAAGCTGAACAGAAGGTTTGAAAGTAAGAAGAATAGAAGAGGTCGGGGAGAGAGAACGGGTGGAAGAAAAGATGAGGGAAAAGAGGAGAAGAAAGAAGAAGCTAGCAGCAGCCAAGAGCAGAAGGCAGGTGATGATTACAAACCCCAAGTTTAGAACAATGGCTACCCAAGAGGAAGAGGTAGATCTGGACGTGGGTATGGAAGAGGAGTGTTTCGTGGAACCTGTTTCCACTGTGGAGAAGAGGGACATCATGCATACGAGTGTCCCCAGCACCGCGAGAGGATGAACAAGAGACCTGAGGGTCCTGCCAGAGCTGCGGTAGCAGAGGAAGATGCTAAATCAGAGCATTCTGAGGAGGCTAAGAGAGGAGAAGTCATGGTCACAAGGAGAACCATGCTAATTGAGGAAGACAATCCAGAGCAGAGGAGAAGCCTGTTCTGCACCAGGTGCAAAAGTTTAGGTAAAGTCTATAATGTTATTATAGACAATGGAAGTATTGATAACTTAGTCTCCGAGGAAATGGTCACTAAGTTGCAGTTGGAAAGGAGAAGACACCCGCATCCATATCAGATTGCGTGGTTGCGGAAGGACCACAGAGCATGGGTCCGTGAACAGTGCTTAGTCACGTTCAATATTAGGAACTACCAGGACGAGGTCCTATGTGATGTTTTTCCCATGGATGCTTGTCATTTGCTGTTAGGAAGGCCATGGCAGTTTGATCAGAGTGTAGTGCATGATGGTCATGCAAATACGTACTCCTTGATGAAATATGGAGTGCACCACAAGTTAAAGCCATTACAGGCAGTGGACGAGAAGGTGTGCAGCAGTGCCAAAATTTGTCTGGTAGAAGGCAAAATTTTTTTTTGCCAGGAGACGGGGTTTAAGTGGGCTATAGGGGCAGGTGCCCATTTGGAGATGTTACAAAAGACGTGGACCGAACAACATAGAAGTGAAGGTCACTTCTCCATTTACCCCGGGTGTCTGATGCAGGAGCATTCGGTGACAACAAGGTAATCTTGCATCAAACAAATTTCTCTAAGTACTTTGTTTTATCTCTTTTCTTTAGCAAAGCCAAGGCAAAATTTTGTCGTGATATCACGATGTCGTGATATTGCGACATCAAAGAAGAAACACGGGCAAGGCAGGAGGTCGTCATGATATCACGACGTCACGATATCCCGACGTCGTGATATCGCGACATCAAAGAAGAAATGCAGGCAAGGCAGGAGGTCGTCGCGATATCGCGACGTCGCGATATTGCGACATCAAAGAAGAAACGTGGGCAAGGCAGGAGGTCGTCGCGATATCGCGACGTCGCGATATTGCGACATCAAAGAAGAAACGTGGGCAAGGCAGGAGGTCATCACGATATCGCGATATCAAAGAAGTAGTCAGGGCAAAGACAGAAGGTTGTCATGATATCACGACATCGTGATATCGTGACGTTGCGATATCATGACAAACAGTAGAAACTTTAGCGCAAGGGCAGAATGGTCACGATATCGCGATATAAACAAAACCAAAGGGCCTTTGGCAGAATTGGTCGTGATATCACGACATGTCACGATATCATGGCCAAAAGAAAGAAAACAATAAATGAACATGCGGATGGCCACGCACGCACATAGAAAAAGAGGCAACAGTCCCCGATGAACTTTTTGACAAAGTGGCGGTTGTAGGTCAAGGGTCTCTTTAATGTGTGCTTTCATGGTGGATTGGGGTAGTTGCAAATTACGGGAGGAAAAATTGAAGACTCGACGGGGGAAGCCGATTTTGCAGGTTTTTGTAATGAATTCTGCCAGGTGGGTCATTAATGGCCTAGAGGGTCGAGACCTCGATAAAAACTCGATGATTGTAATAGATCCGGGGGGGATCGGAGATCGAAGGCAGAGTGTGGAAGTGAGAAGACCAAGCCAAGCATTGGTCATTGTAAAGCCTATGGGCTATGTTTGTAAAGATTTTCAGATTAATGCATGAAAATTTGGAAATCGCTTGAGTGTGTCTGTGTGTGGTTAAGCCGTCCCCCATCACATCAGCCCTCTGTATTCACCTTGGAAACATCATTAGAAGTATGTTTAACCCTCCTATGCATATAAAATACTCCATGAGATCCATAAGTATCTGATATGGCATCATCTACACATGTAGAGTCATACCATTGCAGATTGAAAGCTCATAATTTTGCTCCCAAACTTATGTCCCATATAGGACACACTCAAGCCCAATTAGGGTATTTGGATAATAGAACACCCTTGGTAACTTGACCATCAGGTGGTGATGGTCGAGAGTTGTTTCATTGGTTGAGCGATCATGCCAGGTGGAGGCACATGTAACCTCATTATTTAATACTTGGCTATGTTGTACCCTCCATTGTTTGATCTATTGCAGGTTGATATGTAGGATTCTGTGCCTATAAAAAGACTTACCATTGACCAATAAGTTAATATAGCACACCTTTTATTATTTAATGTTCTAAATTGTCCCACATACTCCAAGTGGAGCATGTGGTGACGAGTTTTAATGAAAAATTCACCCCTAATAAATGACCATAGGTAGTGGTCATAAATAGTGCTCGGTATTGGTTGAAGCGTATGTTGTACGCATGAATTTCACTTTTGACACTTGGACTCTTATCTCAATTTTGGTTTCCTTGATTGACTAGATTGATTGAACCTAATATGTAGGTCCTTGACTGTTGATGAGTCTAATCACCTCGGTTTACTATGATGAAACCATATTTTGAAATGCAATTCTTAAATTAGATAATTTGCACCTTTCTTTATTAACCAAATATTTGAACGATAGGATTAAATACATATCATTGGTTTACAAGAAAGGAATTAAAATTGATATGGGTTTATAAGGTAACTTATAACGTCTATAAAAAATTATTAAGCAAATTATGGAAACTTGTGGGAATCTTATGAATAATAATAGAATAATTTTTTAAGAAACTATAGTATAATATGGAAAATATTATGGTACAAATTGGTATTAATTTGTAATAACTATAGTGTAAGCTTGGGAGAATATTACGGTATGAAATTTGTGCAAAAATTATGGAAAAAATTTAGACAACTATAGAACAAATTTTGGTAAAACTATAGTGTAATATTAGGTAGATATTATGGTATAGATTGGGAAATATATAGGAACTATAGTATAATCTTAGGAGAAGATTATGGTACAAAAATTGAATAAACTATAGTGAAATAGCATGGAAATATTATAACACATTTTTTATGAACAAAATTGTGGGAAAAGCGACTGCTATTTGATTAATTGTTTAAGTATCATGTTAATGGAAAGGAGAAATTATGGTTGTGTTGTGACCAAATAGAATATAATGGGAATCTATTCTTGAGATAAATATGAAATCCTCTTTTATTTTTATTACTTGAATATAGCATTTTTTGATCAAGAAATATTATTTTGGGAAAAAGGGATAGGAATAAATGGGGTTTTATTCTTGGAAATTTATGGGGTTTCCTTCCTTGGTTACTTTGTATTAAAATTCTACATTGTGTGAATGTATATCACATGGTTTCATTTAAATGAAATATTTGCATACTATTGTATGAGTAGAATGCATTTCATATATATGTCATGAGATGTCCTAATACCTTACCACAATTATTAAATGATGAATATATGACATGGATCGGGAAGAGATTTATACAAGCCATTACTAAATTTATATACTAAGATCTTTAGATAGAAATATCTTTGGATTTATGTGAAGCAGTTATTATTGTAGATCTTTGTATTAAGACATTTATGTGAAGCAAGAATGGGAATAACCAAAATATCTATGTTATCATCGAAAGCCAAAATTTGGAAGGACAAGCCACTCCCTTGCTCTTGAATGGTAAAATTTTTGGTAGAGATCTTAAAATTTTGATATATAGTGGAGCTACTGATAGTTTTATTTCTAATAACTTAACCAAGGACGTGTTAGAAAGACCAATATTTTTGGCAAAAGGGTGGAAATTTGAGTATGGGTCAGGACAAGCCTACTTCATGGGTAAATGTTTCCCTATATCTAAGATCACCCTACCTAATAGTTCTACCATTTGAAACCTTTATGTAGCACCACTACATGGTTTTGACATAATTTTGGGAATGGATTGGTTAAAGGCCAATAAAGCCTTGATTAATTTTCAAGACTGATGGATCAAATTTACCAACAAAGATGGGAAAATATTGCAAATGAAAAGTGAGCAAGGATCATTTCAACACATGTTGCTATCAGCAATGCAGTTAAAGAAGACCATTAGAAAATAAGGAAGGGTCTATATAGTAAAACTCAAGGAAGTTGAGGAGGATACTAATGAAGATACATTTAGGAAGTTTCCAATCCTACAAGAATACAGGGATGTATTTACTATGGAACTTCCTATATTACCTCCTAAGCATGAATTTGACTTCATAATTGAATTAGTACCAGGATCTAAACCCATTCATAGAGCTCCATATAGAATGAATCCTATTGAGATGCAGGATTTGAAGGTACAACTCTAAGAACTAATTGATAAAGGGTTGATCAAACCTAGTGTATCTCCATGGGGTGCTCTAGTACTTTTTGTAAAAAATGACAGTTCATTAAGAATGTGCATAGACTATAAGATGTTAAATAAGGCAACCGTAAAAATTAGATATCCTTTACCGAGAATAAGGGATTTATTTATCAACTCAATGAGGCCACCATATTCTCAAAAATTGACTTGAATTAAGGATACCATCAATTGAGAATCTGAGATGAGGATACTCACAAGACTACTTTCAAAACTAGGTATGGTCATTATGAATTTATAGTTCTACCTTTTGGATTGACCAATGCACCAACAACCTTCATGAATCTAATGAATAGTGTGTTTAGAAGACATTTGGACCATTTTGTCTTGGTTTTTCTTGATGACATACTATTTTATTCCCGTAATAAAGAAGAGCACAATAGACATTTGAGAATTGTGCTAGAGTTACTAGGAAACAATCAAATCTATGGGAATATATCCAAATGTGACTTCTATGTTCCTTAGGTACAATACTTGGGATATATCATCTCTACAAATGGAATTGCAGTAGATCCCAAAAATATTGAAGCTATTTTAAATTGGCCACCCCCTACTAATGTTACTAAAGTAAGAAGTTTCATGGGTTTGTCTGGATATTATAGGCAATTTGTGAAGGATTATTCCAAGATAGCCTATCCCATTACAAATTTGCAAAAAAAGGGAAAGGAATTCAAATGTACGGATAAGTGTGAAGCTACCTTTGAACAACTTAAATAGAGACTCACTTCAGCTCCTATTCTAAAAATTTTGGATCCTCAAAAAAAAATTTCAATTTGTACTGATGCCTCTTTGGAAGGATTGGGAGGAGTTTTATCCCAAGACGGTGCGGTTGTAGCATATGAGTCAAGGAAAATCAAGAAACATGAATTCAAATATGCTACACATGATCTAGAGTTAACTACAATGGTACATGCTCTAAAAACCTAGTGACATTACCTAAGTGGTAGATCTTTTGAACTAATAACTGATCATCAAAGCTTAAAATATATCTTTACTCAACCTTTGCTTAATGCAAGACAAAGGAGATGGATTGAGTTCTTGGAAGAATACGACTTTGGTATCAAATATATCAAAGGTAAGGAGAATAAAGTCATGGATGCACTAAGTAGAAGGAGGTATATAGCTATGTTAACCCAAATTCATGTAGACCTAATGGATCAGGTCATAAGAGGATAATTTTAGGATCAATATTGCAATGATTTAAGGGTTAACATAAAGAGGGATTCGAATGAAAATAAATATTATGGAATCAAGGATGGACTCTTATACTTCAAATATCAGGTGGTTATTCCCAATATTGATAATATAAGAGATTTAATAATTCTAGAAGCACATAGATCCCCATATTTCGTTGATCCTGGAGGGGCCAAGATGAGGGAAAATATGAAGAAAATGTTCTATTGGTCCAGTATGAATAAGGACATTACTAATTTTTTTGCTCGATTCTTAGAGTGCTAGAAAGTAAATATGAAGCATAAAAATCCAATAGGAAAACTATATCCACATGATATACCTATGCAAAAATGGCAAGTTATATCTATGGATTTCATAGTAGGGTTACCTAAGACCAAGTTTCAACATGATGCAATACTTGTTGTGGTTGATAGGTTGACCAAGGTAGCATACTCCATACCCAAAAGTACAAAATATGACGCTATAGTAGTAGCCAATAAATTTGTCAAAGAAATTTTCAAGTTGCATGGTTTTTTGGAAGTAATAATTTTTGACAGGGATTCTAGGTTCACATCTGACTTTTAGTGTGCTCTCCATTATTTAATAGGCACAACTATGAATTTGAGTTCCACATATCATCCTAAGATGGATAATCATATATAAAGGGTCAATAAATTCTTGGAAGACATGCTATGCATGTATTGTATGGACCATAAGTCTAAATGGGAAGACTACTTACATCTAGTAGAATTTGTCTATAATAATTCCTTGGAAATGACCCTTTTTGAGGTATTTTATGGTAGGAGGTATAGAACATTATTGTCATGGAATAACCCAAAGGACATGGTTGTCATTGGATCAAAAATGGTTAGAGATATGGAAGAACAACTTAAGGTAATTCGTAAAAGGCTTAAGGAAGCCTCATATCACCAGAAAAGCTATGCTGATTTAAAAAGGACACCTAGGGATTCTTCTATGGGAGATAAAGTATTCTTTAGGGTAAAGCCTAATAAAATTACCATAAAATAAACAAAGCTATATCTTAGATTTATTGTACCATTCATCATCTTGGAGAGGATTAGTCTTGTTGCTTACATACTTGACTTGCCACCCAATTTGGCAAAAATCAATGACTCTTTCCATATGTACCTGATAAAGAAATATATTGCTGATCATAACCATGTTCTGGATGTTTCTAAATTACAAATGGTGGATCCCTTGACCATTGAGGTGAGACCGATCAGATTCCTTGAGTTTTTCTCCAAGGCAATGAGGAAGCGAAACATAGAACAATGCAAGGTCCAACGAGACCTATACTATGAGAGAAATTCCACTTGGGAAAAAGTGGAAGATATAATTAGAAAATTTCTTTATTTATTTGAAAATAATGTGCGATGCTATTTTTACTACCACCAAACTATGCATTGATATATGTTTCGATGCTTTATGATGATACTTTTGCTTGGTAAAAAGGATTTATGCATTGATAGATGTTTTCAATGTTTTGATTATAATTATATATTGATGGATGTTTCAATACTTGGGCATGGAGGTCCGATGTGTATACCAATTGGTTCATCCAAATCCCATAATGGGGGTGGAGGTCCAAGGTTCAAATCTTGGGCCTCACCGAACTGAACACTTGTACCTTTCTTGGTGCTTTCAATAGCATAAAAGGTTTAAAATGATTGTGGCATGGTGCTTATAGGGCCAAACTATGCAAAGATCTGTGTGGTGGCTTCCAAGGCGGACAACACAAAATATTGTGGTAGCCATAAAATCTGGATAGCCTGCTCAAATTCGTGATGACTACCGATTCCACCATGTTAAAAAAAATAAAAAAAATACTTGGGCATGTAGTAATAATGTTTTATTCCATTGAGAATATGGTACTACTAATATTTTGTTGCATTATAGGTCCAGGTACTCTCATAGGTGGCAGGCGCTAACCAACCACCAGAAATAAGATACTAGAAAAAGGAAAATTATGATAAAGGTAGCTCAAAGGGTAACATGGATAATTATCCTCATATAGATGCATTTTAACTCATATTTACACCATTGGGCTATGATGTGCATACTAGGCTCCTGGGTAGGATAGTGATAGCTGGAGCTCTCAGATATCATCAATGAAAAGATAAAATAATGGTGTGAATATGAAGTTGCATTGGATGCCTATGATTGATAATCTATGAAGGTTTAATATTTTATTGATATATTGCATTACTTAAATAGACACATTACTGAAATATATGCTTTTATGATTTCTAACCTTAAAAAAATAAGGAATTGTGTTGAATCTAAGGGGGGAGCATGTCACATCCCACTCATGACCTAACCCCTTTGTAGATGAATAAGGGTCTAGTGTTTAGTTTTGAAAAGAAAATATATATTTTAGGGAAAATATATTTTAAAAGAAAATCACTCACAAATTAATTAATTACATAGTTGCCTATGAATATCAAGCTAAATTTAAAATGAATCTAAGGTTATTAGGCCATGCATAGAGAATTCCATCATTTCCTTAGTTTAAATCTTGAATGAAATGGCTTTTTATAAGATAAAAGTTGCTACTTTGATTCCTTATGGGCTAGTGGCATGTTATAAAAATAAAACCATTGCCATGTCTGGTGGGTAGTCTGTTATGGCTTTGGATGACTCTTGTTCTAAATTGGATGATCCCTTTAATATTTTTATGGGCAAGACTAAACCCATACAACTTGACAGTAGAATTTTGAGAAGTCTATAAATTGCTACCTTGATAACAAATAAGGGGGGGCAAGCTAAGGATTTTTTGGAAGGAAAGAAAGCTTGAAATAAATTAAAGAAGAAGAAAATTCATCCATGAATTAAGGCCACATTTCTTCATACTCTTAGATGTAGATGAATTGTTGTTTCATTATTGAATTTTATAAACTTCTTTCTTCATTCAAGATTGTTGGTAGGATGTGTTTACTACGAAACAATTAAACTTGGTTTCATTTGAAATTTTGGCCATGTGAAAATGTGCACTTTTTTGTTTAGAATTCATGACTATGATAGGAAAATTCATTAGTGTATATATAGTTTCTATTTTGAACCCGACCCATTTATGGTTGTGTATTCACTGTTAAGATAAATTAAACAGTACCATAGAAAACTATCTTTTCTCTTTGCAAATATTGTATTTGAAGTCTTGTATGATTTGAATTCACTCAACAAGCACAATACACACAAATTTATTTTGTGGCTTGTCTAGCATAAATTAAATACACAAACAACAAAACTTGGTATCGAATTGTTAGCTGCTCTTGAATCCATTAGTCTACCTTAGAACATGCGTCTCAGTTAGAGAAGTGGTTTATGATCTTTGCTCATCAATTAATCAACAAAAATGATGGATTTGTATTATCTAACTGGCACTATTATAGCAGATGTTATATGCCATTATCAGAATTCTCTTTGAAACCCAGACGCGTCAGCCCTTTGTATTCACCTTGGAAATGTCATTAGAAGTATGTTTAATCCTCCTTTGCAGAGAAACTACTCCATGATATCCGTAACTCTCTGAGATGGCATTATCTGCACGGGTAAATTCATACCAGTGCATGTTAAATTTTGCACCATAAGTATATTGAAAGCTCATAATTTTTCTCATAAAACTATGTCCCACATAGTACACACTCGAGCCCAATTAGGGTATTTGGGGAATAGAACTCCCTTAGTAACTTGCCCATTAGGTGGTGATGGTTGAGAGTCATTTCATTGGTTGAGTGATTGTGCCAGGTGAAGGCACATGTAACCTCATTATTTAACACTTGGCTATGTTGAAACCTTGATTATATGACCTATTGCAGGTTGATGCGTAGGATTTTGTGCCTATAGAAAGACTTATAATTGATCAATAATTTAATATAGCACACCTTTTATAATTGAAGGTTCTAAATTGTCCCACATACTCTAGGTGGAGCATGTGGCAATGATTTTTAAAGAAGAGGTCACCCCTAATAAATGACCATAGCTAGTGGTTGTAAACAGTGCTTGGCATTAGTCAAAGTGTATGTTGTATGCATGAATTTCCCTTCCAACGTGTGGAATATTCTCTCGATTTTAGTTTCCTTGATTTACCAGATCGATTGAACCTAATATGTAGGTCCTTAACCATTGATGAGTATAATAACCTCGTTTTACTATGATGGAACCATATTTTGCATTGTAATTCTTAAATTAGATAAGTTGCACCTTTCTTTATTAACCAGATATTTGAACGATAAGATTAAATACATATCATTGGTTTACAAGAAAGGAATTAAATTTTACAAGAAATGAATTAAGATTGATATGGGTTTATAAGGTAAATTAATATATTTATAAAAAATTATTAAGCAAATTATGGAAATTTGTGGGAATCTTATGCATAATAATAGAATAAATTATGTAATAAGCTATAGTATAATCTAGGAAATATTATGGTACAAATTGGTATTAATTTGTAAGAACTATAGTGTAATCTTGGGAGAAGATTACAGTATGAAATTTTTGCAAAACTTGTGGAAATATTTTAGACAACTATAGAACAAATTTTGGTAAAACTATAGTGTAATATTGGGTAGAGATTATGGTACATATTGGAAAATCTGTAGGAACTATAGTATTATATTAAGATAATAATATGGAACAAATTTTGAAGAAACTATAGTGAAATAGCATGGAAATATTATAACACATTTTTTGTGAATAAAATTGTGGGAAAAGGGACTGCTATTTGATTAATTGTTTAAGTATTGTGTTAATGGAATGGAGAAATTATGGTTGTGTTGTGACCAAATAGAATAGATTGGGAATCTATTCTTGAGGGAAATATGAAATCCTCTTTTATTTTTAGTACTTGCATATAGCATTGTTTGATCAAGGAATATTCTTTTGGGAAAGGATAGGAATAAATGGGGTTTTATTCTTGGAAATTTATGGGGTTTCCTTCCTTGGTTAATTTATATGAAAATGCTACATTGTGTGAATGTATATCACATGGTTTCATTTAAATTAAATACTTGCATACTACTGTATGAGTAGAATGCATTTTATATATATGTCATGAGTTGTCCTAATCCCTTACCACCATTATCAAATGATGAAGATATGATATGGATAGGGAAAATATTTATATAAGCTATTACTAAAATGATGTACTAAGATATTTAGATAGAAATATCTTTGGATTTATGTGAAGCAATTGTTATTGTAGATCTTTGTATTAAGACCTTTATATTGAAAATTTCTTTATTGTAAAATGTGTCCATTTGAGGAACAAATTGTAACTTGGAAACATGTCATAAATTGTTAAGTACCTAGTGGAGGTATAAATGATGTGATCTTATTTACAAGTAAAAATTGTGAAGAAAATATGTATTTGATTTATGACAATATACAATGACTATTGCTATGGATTAGATAAGGTTCATATATCTAGTTGAAATTTATTATGGAATACTATTTATTTATGCTATATAAATGAAATGTAATTCCAATTAATAAAGAGAGAGACATAAAGGACTCGGGGTAATATAATTACAAAGGATATACCTTGGAGTAATTCATTAAAGATAAATAATATCCTTAAGAGGAAAAATATCTAAGGAAAATTAATGGAAAGTATGGATCTATTTACTTCATGGAACTAGGGAATGAATTAATCAGGTAGAATTTTATAATAAGGCTTGCATCTATAGGAATCATGGGAAAACATGATGTCCATTTTAACTACCATCGGGAGGATGGGAACAATTAAACTATATGTTTGAACTTGGTTAGTATGACCTAATTTGGAACCTAACTTACGGAGGTCTTAAGTTAGGGATATAATATTTCATAACATTGTGGCCAAGAATTTCTAACATTCAGGTGAATGGAAGAAATATAGGGCGACCACTGAAGATGTCCTTATACCGAGAGGGTATTAAGGTAAACCCAAAAAATAATTAGGAGGGTTACTCCTACTCATTGTTTGTGAAAGCAGCCTTGAAATTCACTTGGGTAAACTTCTCCTTAGACATGAGTGGAAATTTATTCTATAATATCCTTGATTGATCTATAAGTGATTCTTGATTAGAACTCAACTTATACAAAAAAAAAATCTCTCTCTAGAAAGGGATGTATAATGAGGGTCATTACAAATCCATTCAAGTTTTTGACTTAAGTCTAGGCAAATAGTCATTTTCTTAGAATAAAAGAAAATGAAAATGCACTAAAGCTAATGGGAAAAGTAAATCAAAATACCTTAAAGATAATGGGTAAAGCAAATCAAAGCATCCTAAAGCTAATAAACCAAGTAGCAAAAATAAATATCCTTTAGGCATAAATATTTAATTAAAGGAAAAACTTAGTAGCAAAAGTCCTTTATGCATGAAAATTTTCTTAAAGACAATTCTCAATAGCAAAATTCCTTTAGTCATAAGAATTATACAACGGAAAATCTTAGCAACAAAGTCCTTTAAGTATGAAGCTTTGCTTAAAAGTAAATAATAATAGAACAAGTACTTTAGGCATGAATATTTATCTAAAGGTAAATATTTTATACAGATATGTATATAGTTGTATATATCATGAATCATAGAAATGCTAACATAAGTCCTCTAGGTAAAGCTAACAAAATTCCTTTAAGCATTTGTCTAAAGGATAGGCAAGCAAACATCACCTGAAGGTAAATATTAGTAGCTAACTAAAGTCCCCTAGGAAAATCTTAGTAGCAACTCTTATTGCAAAAGTACTTTAAGCATTTATCTAAAGGTCAAGCAAAAGAATTCATTTGAAGGTAAATATTAGCAAAAAAAGTCTATTAGGCGTAAATATTTGTTTAAAGGCAAATATTTTATATAGTTGTACATATTTGTATATATATGCTTAAAAAATGGTAGAGTTTTATGTCCTTAATATTTTATCTTCCATATTTTCTAATCATTTTAATAATATTTAAATAAACATTATCCATCACATTGATGCACCTCTAATCTAAATCAAACCCTTATCATCTAGTCTACAATCCTATTCTAACCTTAACCAATCAATTATCTCATGTAATCCTCAACCTAATCCTACAACCTTATTTTTCAATCTTTAATCCCTAATCACTAACCTCATCCTTCCAAAGAAAACCTTTCATATCTCCAACTTGATTTTCCCTTCAAAACTGAAGGGGGCACGCTGGTGCATGGTAACATTTTTAATGCTTCCCAACACACTTTTTAGCATAAATTTTAATTAAAAAATCTATGCATATATCATATTGCATCATTGACTATATACAATAATAACTCTTTCTATCCTAAAATTGGGGCATCTGCATCTATTTTTTATTAATTTATTATGCAATAAATACATCAAAAAGGGGTAAATGTAGACACACAATTTTGAGTTCATGGTTAATCTTCAAGTTTCCATTATTTTTATCACTTAGCCTTCTATCCATCTAATTTAGCTCAACCCTTCTTAAGCCTAAATTTAGAGAATTTGTTGCCCCAAAAGTGATAGTATCAAGTCATGAGTAGTAAACACCGATGACACTACTAGACACTAGTGATGTTTTTTCCAACCTTCAATATTTTATCTTTTCCCACATATTTTTGACCTCAAATGGTCATCTCACACTAGAACTAGTGCAATTTTATCCCAATATTTTTAACCTATCATGTGCCAAATATCATAGGTGTGAATCCCTATCTCTTTCAAGCTACTTGGCACTACTGAACCTACTTTCACATTCTAATCTATCACCCCTATAGAAAAACCTTAAGACCAAGAATTTATATTCTCATGATCTTCCTCTTGATCCTTTTTTATCCCTTTTAAATACTTTCCTTCTTAAATCATGTCACCATCATGTCATATTCATTTAATCTCCTCCTTCAACAAGCCATGGGTAGCCATTTCATCAAAACAATTCATGCACAAAAACTCTACCAAATTATCTTTAGGATCTTATTCATTTTGGCACTTTGTATAGTAAGGTTATGCTAAAATTTTGGCTCAATATTGTAAGTACTTATATATCCTTCCTTAGGTATTCAATCTCTCTTTCAAGCATCTAAGCAATAAATCAAGCATCCACGCAATCATCCTATGAAGCCTACATATAATATTCAAGTTCAAGTATTTGGGAGGACCATTGATAAGCAAAAAATAAGCTTTCAACAAGCTCTCAATAAGGGGAAAAATAACGTACTATATTGGGTTGTGCTCTTTCCCTTTCACCTTTGTATTTTGCATCTAGCATAATATTTCATTTTTATAATTTAATATTATTTTCAAATAATCAAATATTTGTTTATCTATTGTTTAATGGGGTCTCTATCCTCCCAAGTTATATCCCTTCATCATTGCTGTCATCATCATAGCTAATATTGCATCTAATCTTGTTGTTTTGTTCATAGAATTAGCAATGTTTCTAGATGATAGATCAGTGGCACTATTGGTCTTTGTTTTACATCGAGTAGAATCATATGTAGTGATAGAATTAATGATGTTATTTCCCAATGGTGCTTCTACAACCTTAGCATTTATTTAAATATTTTTTTACTAATTTTTAGTATTTTTTCATTTAAGCAGGGGGCTTGTCACTAGAGTAAAGACACTATTATCCTCTACCAAATTAGATAGGACAATCTATACTTAGTTCCATTACTTTTTGTTTATTTTACAATTTTTGGCAATAGTGCTAGCAATATATGATAGTGCCAATACCTAACAATAGCATTGGTACTGCTTCTACAAGAAGGAAATACTTCTATGAGTAGACAATATTTGTATCTCTATGGTAGAAATAGGTTTTTGTTTCCTAAACCTCTATCATTTCAACATTTAAGATTTAGATTTTTTCTATTATTTGCTTAGATTAGGATTTTTTTTTTGTTTATTATCAAAATTAATAAATTGAATAATAAACCTAGATTAATCTTAATCATATAGGGGATACATCATATGTCTAATATTTTTATCTTTAAGCATTAAATCAAAATTGCATGTAGTTGCAATTTGAGCTAGATCTTGTTTTTTGCATCCCTCTTATGCCATTTCTCTTGAAATAAAAATCATTATTTCATTTTATTATCAAATAGAAAATCATTTTATCTATAGGTCTTGTATGTTGCACTTTTGTATTTACATATTAGACAAAATTAAGGTTAGTGTTGGGGGCCTGAAATGACCCTTGTACCCTAGTCATTGTGAGCCCCCATGGTTGTTGTTGCTCTCTTATTTCAAGCTAGTATTTTTGGTGCCCCGTGCCAAATTTGGAGCACCAATATTGATAAGTCCAACAAGCATGGGATACAACTCCTTTAGAAAACCTCTAGGATTTTTTACCAAGGCTAGTTCCTTGAATTGATGCAATATTTTAGCACTTTTTATTTCCAATTCTAGCCTACTCTATTGGGTATCAATCTAAGGAAAAGAGAAAGGAAGAAAGCAATAAACGACTCATAATAAAAATTATAGGAAATGAAACCAATCTATCCTACTTGCCTAGCTACAATTGGTGATGCACCATGATATTATAATTCCCATTTTGTTTCTCAGTGGGATGAATGAATACATGAACCAATCAAGACAACAAAATAGAACACATATTTGATCATACATGAATTCAAATTTAAATACTTCTAGAACTAGGCAGGAAAGAAACACTAAAATAGTCATAGTCCCAATAGAAAGTATATGAAAACTTAAGCCAAATACGAATTTCATAATAGTCATAGCTTATTGTATTCATATTTAAGTGCATGTTAAATTCTTACATAATAAAAGGAGGCTTAGTGGCCTATACATGTAGCTAGCCTAAGGCTCAAGTCAAAACTAAAAGAAAAAATAGCAAAGGGAGATATAATTTCCATAGGCTAGATAGTAGAAAATAACAATTCAACCTCTCTTGTTTAGTCTTGAGGGTAACTATTTATAATATTTAAAAAAAAAATCTAGAATTCAAAATTTCCCCAAAATAGGTATAGGTAGGAGTACCAACGCTATTCCTAATTGGGTCAAGGGGTTATGCCACATTAATTTTTTGGAAGTATAGAGTTGATTGGAAATTAAATACTATAAATAACTCCAAGAGTGGCATAGTCCTATTTTTAGAAGTGTCATTAATGCATCAAAATTTCATAATGGAAATATGATCCTGAGTGACAATAACCTAGCAGTGGAGATCCACTCTGGCGATTGTAAATTTGTGCCTCCTCAATACTTGATCCATCTTGATGATTTACTTATTTATATGCTAACTCATTAGATTCTAGTGTTTATTTGGTTTGGGAACATCCCTCTGGTGACCCAATTGCTCTAGTGGCTCCCTCATTGTACTTTAGATTAGCCCTTAACCTGGTTGGTGTTACTTCTGATGTTGCCCTACTTCTCTTGATGGATGATTTTTTGAAGATATTTTCATGCAGGATTCCATTGAAACTCTTTTGATGGGTATGTTTTTGGTCCTTGGTTAATTTTACATGCTCTTCTCATCCATCCCACATTTGAGCCTCTAGGGGATCATTATGTGGATCAACAAGGTCTATTGACCTCATTTAGTTCTTACTTGACTCATCCCATCCCCCTTATTCTTTTCCTCCAAAGTCCTTGGGCTTCCTCTTATGGGTGTGTTTCTAATACCTTTGAGTAATTATTCCTAAGTGTATGGAGTACTAAAACCCAATTACTAGGGCATGGTGGCTTGCTTTTGGGGACTTTCTACCAAATTGGTAGGTAGGTCCCGGTGAACTAGGTTGTTAGAGGCCTCATAATTAATGGAACCCTTTTAGTCACCATTGATAAGGTTTAATGGTTCCTATTGATGATGGGTTGTGGCTTACTCACCACCAAAAAGTTTGTAATACTTTATTGAATTGATCTGGGTGAATGAATTTTTATCAAGGTGAGGTTAGTGCATGCTATCAGTCTTTGGTATATACTATCTTTGGTTGTTGTCCTTCAATTTATCTACTCAGTATGTGGATGAAGCTTTAAGGCCCCTCATCCTTGGTAGAAGCCATTATGGACAATGAGCTATGTATAGATGTGAATGTTTTAATAGCATAGCTTCATTTCATGTTGAATGATTATATTATTTTGAGCATGGAATATGGTACTACTGATAAAATTATGGTTGTAGTACTAGGTTATTCCTTTGGTGGGACAATATGGGTGAACCACCTTTAAAGAAACATATTTAGATAAATGATGGTGATGACTCACTCATCAACAACTTTGGGTAATATATCATCCATCATGTAGATGCATTTGCATTTTGTTTTTCATCATGTTCATACCATTGGGTCAAGAAGTTGCTTATGCAATGAGTCTTCTTAAAAAGTTGGCAATAGAATTAGACTATCTAAAAGGAGACTACCTAATTAGGGATAAAATAATGGTGTGAAACACTATTTAAATAAATCTATGTTTTCTTATGTTAGCATTAATGTCATA
This sequence comes from Wollemia nobilis, assembly GCA_028583015.1. Lineage (NCBI taxonomy): Eukaryota > Viridiplantae > Streptophyta > Pinopsida > Araucariales > Araucariaceae > Wollemia > Wollemia nobilis. Next base: position 3,646,284 of record JAQPPZ010017254.1, on the reverse strand, counting down.
GATTCATTTGAGGAAAATATTAATACTTTTGTAGTACTAAATTAATTAGTTAATGGTTTTAATCCTTTGATAAAGTATTAATTAATTTGATAATGTTAAAGGAATTAATTAATACCAAAAGGTGCTAAATTGGATTTAATATTAATTTTGAATTAACTTTGGTTTAAATATCATTTAAGAAAGTAATTTTAGCTCACCAAGGAGCAAACTTCCTTAGTAATGATCAGGGTGGTGAGAATCTTTGGATAGCTCCTTGAATAATTTCAAGGGAGGCTGCCTCCATGCATATTTATGTTTGATTTCTATTCTTGTGGTTTTAATCCTAAAGTTGAGAAAGGTATTGAGTTAGTATATAAAGGAGGAGAGATTAGGGCTGCAAAAAGAGGAGAGCAATGTTCATCAAAAATACAAGTGCTATCTCTTTTATGGTTGGCTTAACTGACACTTCTATGTTTGTTAATATTAGATGTAAGGTTTAAATCTTTTTTTTATCATGGCTTACTTATTTTGAACTATGTGAAGTTTTTTTTTAATTTCTAATGTGATTAATTGCTTTATGAATAGCTATATCTATATATTTTTTATTCTAAGTTTTATTTACTTTGGTTTGATTTAATTCTTTTGTTTGTGCAGGAAAGTCGAGTCCATGGCTATCTTCCATGAGTTGTTGTTGGGTGTGCATGAGGTTTCTAGGGGTTATATAGGTCTTGGTTGCTCATTGGAGTCATGTTTTAGACCCTTATGACATTGGTTGAGTATTGGATTGTGTCTTATTTGCTTGGCTCTTCTTCTTCCTTATATTTGTTTAGCATTGGATTCGTATGCATTTTGGATGGTTGAGTGTAGATGTAAATGCACTTAGTGATATTAGTAAAATGCATGTCAATTGTAGATCATTTAGGTGTTAAACTTGTTCTTTAATTATTTATGATTAATTAAGCAAGCCCCTTTTGATAATTATTATTAAAGGAAATCAGAACTTAGGGCTTTCCAAAAGAAATGTAAAGATATTTAAATAGTGTGTTCTTTCTCTAAAGTCAAAGAATTCTTTATCTTAAAGAAATTTACTTAAGATCTTCATTTAATTGTTGTAAATAAAGTTAAATAGTTTGTTCTTTCTCTAAAGTTGAAGAATACTTTATGTTAGAGAAAGTTACTTAAGATATTTCTTTAATTGTTGTAAATAAAGTTAAATAGTTTGTTCTTTCTCTAAAGTTGAAGAATGCTTTATGTTAGAGAAAGTTACTTAAGATCTTTCTTTAATTTTTGTAAAGAAAGTTAAATAGTTTGTTCTTTCTCTAAAGTTGAAGAATGCTTTATGTTAGAGAAAGTTACTTAAGATCTTTCTTTAATTGTTGTAAATAAAGTTGATTAGTTTATTTGTTGTCTAAATTTGAAGAATGCTTTATGTTAGATAAAGTTACTTAATATCTTTCTGTTAGCTTTTGATAATGTAGGATATGATGGAAAGCAATCACAAGATGTAAAATATGGAGAAAAGTAAGGTAATGGAATTATGCAATAAGAATAAAATATGCTATTAATGGAAAGTTGTGAAAATAGTATAATGCAATGCAATGGAGGAAATGAACACTCCAAAACTCTAATGGAAACTAAATTGTACCTACTCACTACTCAATAGTAGTCTCACTTTTTCTACACACACTTCTATTCACTATGGGGCCTATATATAAGAAGATAGGTTACTTGGCCCTTACTATTCCTAACTACCCTTCCTATGGATCATGTATAATTGGACTCATTGTACATTTACATCATTGCACATTGACACTTTTTCATTCATTACTTCTTCCTCAAGTAACCTAAGATAACTCCTAATCTAACAATGTACCCAAGGTGGTATATTGACATGAATCTAAATAATGTAATATACTTTAATGCCCCCTGTATTATATTATTTGTGTATTGAAGACTTTAGTCTTCAATATGGATCTTCCACTTGGTACTAGAAATTGTATTCTCCTTCTCTGCTTACAAGAATTTATTCAAGCAAGTAGTTAGTATCTTCATATAAGATAGAGAAAGCTTTGACTGAAGGTTCTTCTAGTTCTTGAATTTGAATATGTCCATCTAGTTTAGTCTTTGTGGTTTCTTCTTTGCTATGTTCTCTCTTAGCATGCCTTTTCTTCCTCTTACTCCTTATTTTCCCATGATTTTGTATTGATACGAATGGAATCTCTATTTCATTATAATTTAGTCTATCATCACAATAATATTGATTTGTATTGCTAGTTTGGTTCATGTGTTGATAAAGTACAAAAAAAATAAATGATAAATAGATCATTAAATAATCCTCTAATGTGATTATAACTATTTTTGTGTATTCCACCATGCTTTGAAGAGGACTTCATGAAGATAACTAATTAATATTGCTAAGCTCCTCTCTTTTACCTCTTTAAGAAATAAGGAGAATCTCTCTTTATCACTAGTAGATATATACTTGTATCTTTCAAGAGTATCTATTGAGTTTTGGGAGTAAAGTTTCAGTTCATGCAAAGTTATTCATTATTAAACCTATTTCTTAATATTTCATCTATATTTCTTTTTTATTGTTATTGAAGTGTGCTCCTTTAGTTCTTTAGAGTCTTCTAAGTAGTTTGCCTTATGAATACCTAATTTAAAGTATGTGAATTGATTTGATAAAACATTTATTAGATTTAGGTTATGTGGGCTTCCTTATGTCTCCCAAGTGATTTATAATATGCTACAGGATTTAGCAATAATTAGTTCACCTTTTTAGTTGATTTTGTAATATTTTGAGAATAATAATCAACTTTTAATTTTACCTTATCTATCCTAATGAATTTCTTATAGTTGGATTTCTTTTTATCTCCTTAGTATGAGTATGAGACAAGTGTTACCAATTAGTTCCAACTTTGTATGTAAGCAATAGATTTGATTCTCTATTCAATAATTTAATTTTCAAATTTCCAAGTATCTATAGTTTGATGTAGTATACCTTATAACTCCCTACTTTTGGAAATATTAGAAAATAATAGTATTTGCAAATTGATATTGAGTTTACCAAGGTTGATAACTTTATATATCCTACTTGGTTATTTGCAAATATTATAATATTATAATGTACTTTAATTATAATGCTTTAAAATGGACTTGCTTTATAACTTACTAATGCTCGGTTATTCCAACACAATAGTAATTTTGACCATATATGTAGCACCTTATAACTCCAATGTTACTTTAATTAAAGTAAAAAGTTTAATATAAAAATTACCTTAGTAATGTAGTACATTGGATTGCTTAAGACTTCACTCTTCTCAATGACTCTTTGGGTGTTGTGTTTGCTATATGACAATGATCCTTCAACACCTTGAACTTTGAACGGTTTATGGATGCTGAAATCGCTTGAAACACGTTGTATCCTTTCACTAGTTTATGACAAGATTTAATGGATGTCCTTTATTGCACCTTTGACTTCTTATCTTTAGGATTTAAATACATTCTTTACTGAATGCTGGCTATAATTTCACTTACATTCCCCTTGGACTTTTATTACACTTTACTTGGAATTCACTACGTTTTTCTTGTATGTCACTATAATGTAATAGATAATAACTACCCTAATATGTTGTTCTTAAGTTGGGTTTGATACCTTTATACATTTGCTACTGTAGATGCTTGATGTGGTGGGTGATAGGGTATCTTTAGACACCTCAATATGAGTTGGATTCTGAGCCTTAGGATGGCTCTTTGCTCTAGCACCAATGGTGGATATCTAGACCTTCGTTGGCTCATCTCTTACACAATATTAACCTAGTGCTTGTTCTTCACGAATGGTAGATTTTGATACCCTTTCAAATAGCTCCTTCTAGTGCCTCTTGCAGATAGTTGTAGATAGGATCAAGAGCTATGTAAAGTGTCCTTATACCAACCTATAATAACCTCTATTTGCACCTTAAATCCGAGACACTCCAAGTCTCATTTTGTAGCTCCTTTCTTTGATTTTAATGGCTACCTTCTTCTTCTCCACTCCTTAGAGGGATTTTGATATACTTGGTGGTTTCTTTAGGTCATAATAAATTGTAGGTTTTGTGCATAGAATAGTGTCTTTAGAAACTTTGATATACACAGATTTTGTGCCCTTTGGTTTTCACCTTAAGTTAACAACAAATGCACATAATGGTATTTAAGAGTAATAAGTTTTAAAATATAGAATAGTGTAATAGTAGTCTCATATTATTGCTTCTTCAATGCACTACTAATAACTCTTAAAGAATGCACCAATAATATTTTCAACTTTCAACTAAGAATAATGTCCTCTTTATAAAGAACTTTTCAAAATTAATTAAAACTTGCACTACAATCAATGTTGTAGGATGTAGTCTTCTTTAGATTTTAGATAGAAAATAGTTAGATGATATTTTTATTTATGTCAAAATATATCCAACTCCTATTTTAGTTTGTAGTTAATAACCCTTACTAGAAACTATCTTTTGCACTTCCCTTGAAGACTTTAAAATACAACCTTCTTCGTGCAACTTCTAAATTCTAATAAGGTGCTTAAAGAAGCTAAATAATAAATTGAATATAAGTGTTCAAGTAATGAACCCTTTGCACCTAAGTTGCATACCTTTAATGATATCTGAAGATGATGTAGATCTTGGTGTTTTGATTCACCAAGTTGTTGTCTAGAATGGTAGTAGATGACTTCAACTTCTCCTTTAGGATGTACCCTAGAAATCTAAAGTGTTGTAGTTGGGATTCTCCTCCAAGAGCCCTTCAGTATTTTTTTATAGATTCAACAAACCCCTATCTCTAAAATGTTCCTTATTAGCTATGAAATGCAATATCCAAATATTTTGGATATGGTAGGTTTCTTATGTCTATGTTCTCCTTCAACCTCCTTGTTGAATTCTAGCTTCAATCTAGCTCTTTTTCTCAAGCATATATAAGTCTTGAGGTCTTGACTGGTCTCCTCTAAAATTTGAAAAACTTCTTACCAAATCCTTCTCTCTTGGGCTTTTTGGTGGATGGCAATAATTATCCCAATTTCTTTACTATTAGGAGCTTCTCCTTGGTAGTTAATTTATCCAATGAGTTATTCTAGGAACTTTAATGGCTTCCTCGAAATATACAATAAGGCTCTCCAAAACTTCTCTTTGTTTCTCCTTGAGACCTCTCCAAGGTCTTCAATATTGTAGCTTGTTTGGTCTTCTCAATGAGACATTTCCTTAAACCTTCTACTATGGAAGTGTTATTAATGAGATCTCTCGGATCTCTAGAATCTATTGTTTCTAGAATCTGGAACAAGACCTTGCTAGTTATTCTTCACTTTTGTAATCTATAGGCTTTAATATAGATCACCAACCTCCAATATTCTAGAACTATGAGTTATTTAATGGGACCTTCTATGGGTCTCTTTAGCTTCTTCAGGTCGAATTCTTCAATCTATTATCTGTAATATTTTATGGAGATCACCAATCTCCTATCTTCTTTTGGAATTTTATCTGGAGTCTCTTGAGTTAGCAATGATTCCATTATGGTCTTTTATTCTTATGCAATGTGTAGGTGTGCAATAGGACTTCCATAAGGTTCCTAGAATTTCCTTTTCATGTTTCTTTTCTTTTTGTGTTGTATTTATTATGAAGATGATATTCTTCCTAGCTCTCTTTAGGAAGCTTCCCAACTTTCTTTGAATCTCCTTTTTCCTACAACAAAGTATTAGGACTGTAATGGAAGAAATTCTAAGTGATGAATCTTCACTAGTTGATTTTCCAATATAGTGGAATGAATGTTGATTCCTAGTCTTCACAAGTTTTCTACAATTCTATGGAAAGACTCTAACCAAATGCAATCTCAAAAATTTTGAAATTGATATTTGCTTCTCTTCTCTCAATCTCTCTTGTGGCTCTCCCTATTCCTATATGATCTATCATAGCTCTGATACCATTGTTAGCTTTTGATAATGTAGGATATGGGGAAAAGAAATCACAAGATGTAAAATATGCAAAAAATTAAGATAATGGAATTCTAAAATAAGACTAAAATATGCTATTAATGGAAATTTGTAAAAATAGTACAATGCAATGTAATGGAGGAAATGAACACTCCAGAACTCTAATGGAAACTACATTGTACCTACTCACTACTCAATAGTAGTCTCACTTCTGCTACACACACTTCTATTCACTATGGGGCCTATATATAAGAAGATAGGTTACTTGGCCCTTACTCTTCCTAACTACCTTTCTATGACTCATGTACAAGTGGACTCCTTGTACATTTACATTATTGCACATTGACACTTGTACATTTATTACTTCTTCCTCAAGTAAACTAAGATAAACTCCTAATATAACAATGTACCCAAGGTGGTACATTGATATGTACCTAAATAATGTAATATACTCTAACAATTTCTTTAATTGTTGTAAATAAAGTTAAATAGTTGTTCTTTCTCTAAATTTGAAGAATGATTTATGTTAGAGAAAGTTATTTAAGATCTCTCTTTCATTGTTGTAAAGAAAGTTAAATAGATTATTCTTTCTTTAAAGTTGAATAATGCCTTATGTTAGAGGAAGTTGCGTAAGTTCTTTCTTTATTTGTTGGTTTTAAAAGAAAAATGAAGAACACTCTATGTTTAAGTAAGTTACTCAAGTTCTCTCTTTTGTATGTTGGTTGTAAAAGAGAAACTATTATAATGATTCTTGAGACTCGTGTGAGTTAAGGAATCGTTATAAAGAGAAGTATGTGATTCTCTTCTATAAGTTGATTTGTGGTATGTTGGTTTTGAAAGAGAAACTAATATATTGATTCTTGAGACTTTTGGGAGTTAAGGAATAATTATAAAAAGAAATATGAGATTCTCTTGTATTGATATTGAATGTTTAATTTTGGGTTTTGCAATAGAAACTATTATAATGGTTCCTGAGATCTATATGGGTTAAGGGATCATTAGAAAGAGATGTAGTGGATTCTCTTGTATTGTTATTGAATGTTTAATTTTTATTTTGAAAGAGAAACTATTAATTTCTAATACTCATGAGAGTTAAGGAATCATTATAAAGTTGTATGGGATTCTCTTTTGCTAAATGAAATTTTGTAAATTGGAAGAGAAAATATGATAATGATTCCTGAGACTCTTATGGGTTAGGGCATAATTATAAAGAGATTTATGGGATTTTCTTCATGTTGGCTTGTTTTGTATTTATGCATGGTTATTTGCATAATAGAAAATAACATGACTTAAGTTGCATTGCTTATAGAGCTGTCCTGATTCCTAAGTACTCCTCATAAGTTATGGGTGGATTCCCTATCATGAAGAAGCTTGCAAATTTAAATATGGATTGGATATTCTTGGTGGATGGCTTCATAGTACTTTTATTGTGTAGATGTTGAGGAAATCAAATGCTATGTAAAGATTTATTTGTTCACTAAGTTTTGTTAACTTGATTATTGTACAAACTAAAATATCATTTTGCTAATAATATCTTGGGTTTTGTACATTTGGTGATTTGAGAAATATTTTTGGATGGTTATGATTTAATTCTATAAACTATATGAATGCATATTTATTTTATATTCTTGGGTTATCATGTTATGCTTTTGCTTTATTAGAAAGCATTATGATTTTAAAGCTTTATGTCAAGCATTTGGAATATGCATAATAAGGGCTTAATTTAAGAGGCCTCATTGTTTACCTCTTATGGTATTTTGGATTAAATGTATTATGACTTATTTATTTACATGCTTTTGATATGAAGTGATTATTTTAGCTTTACTTTAGAACTATGTGTTGAAGTGCAAGATTTATTTATGATAAGATTATATTGGGGAGGTTAGAATCTCTTATGGACCCAAGTCAATATTTAAAGCCCAATCCTGGGAGGATTTGCATGAATGCAATACCAAATAGCCATGATCCTAGAAGGAGTTGTGAGAATGTAATAGCTAGGGAATAATTAACCTAGAAGAAGTTGTGTGGATACAATAACTATGTCTTATTGTGAATCAATGCACCTTGAATAAGAAGGCTCGAGTATACTCCAATTAAGAGTAGTGGAACCATTCACAAGATAATAGTGGTGATTCCTTAGTTAGCCATGGAGGTGTGGTAACTAAGTGTAGGATCATGATTAGTTTTTATGAAATGGTAATGACCTTAGTTATCCCATGGAGGTGTGGTAACTAAATCACCAATGATCTACGGTTGATTAACCTACCTAGATGGATTTAAAGTTAGGTTAGGGGATACGCATCCCTATTTAAGTGTTATGGGCCTCAAAGGATAACCCATATACCATGGTCAGATGGTCCTTTATCAACAAGGGTATGGAAAAGGTGGGGGGACCATTTTTGGTGTCCTTCTAAATGTGTAGGTTTAGTAAGGTGAATCCCAAAAACCATGGGAGTTTGCCACTCCTATCCACTAAGTGTCATATACAATGACTTAGAACTCATATGTGGTGAAGCCTTGTATGTTGAGATAAACAAAATTTGGAGCTGGTAGTTTTGGGTTGTTACGCTTTGCTTATGTTTCCTTTGGGATAAGGATCTGCCCCACTGTAGTGAAATTTTCACTAAAGTTTAGTGACTCACAGGGGATTTTTTCTTGTAGGAGTCAAAAAAACCAATAACCGGTATCATTATCCTTTGGATATGGAGTATCTTGGGTAGATTCCATAAGCTTGGAAACTTAGGAGAGAAATTTTAGACTCTTGAAGATGTATCTAGGAGAATCCCTCCTTTTATAGACTTTTGACTGATAAGGTATTAAAGGTATTTGTATTTTCTATATCTCTCCTTAATATTTCCCATGCAATTATTTGTATTTTCTATCTCTCTCCTTAATATTTCCCATGCAACTATATTCGTGATGGTATAGTTATCTATTATGATGTCACTTGTTGGCCATGGGAGATGTCCCTTCATGGTTTTGATGGCCTCTAAATGCAATATATGATATGATTACTTTGTACTATTCTTGTTGATTACTAGTCCTCCTACTTAATGCAACCTATTCTTATTCACACGTGGCATTTTTACCAAAATATTTTGCATGGGAAATTTGATGTTTTGTCCTTTATTTATGTATCACCTATTTATATTGTCTAATAAATATAGTATTTGGCCTGTATATTTTTTATTTAAAATCTACCTATTTACATTATAGTACATGGTATGAACTATATGCATATGTCATCCCCATATATATAGACACTTCACTAAAATTTATAATGGACCACAATGATTTAAACTTATGCTCATCCTGGTAGATTGGTTGGATGGGCACATGCACTCCTAGTTCAAGTAGGTGATGGATACTTAAAGGCTTAGTGGTTCTCTATGTGTTGATCTCCTCTTCTTGCATCAAATATGCCTCAGGTTTATTTATTTTATATTATTCATATAATATTGCACCCCACATGTCAAACCACTCATCCATCTAGTCAGACAACACTCGAGTGTGTACTTCATCCTTGAGCATTTTTTGCTTTATTTCTTCTTCAAAAATTAGGAAAGAACATACCATATTAACATTGATTTCTAAAATATGTACCACATGATGCATGTGAAAGGGTTCAAAAGGAACCTTTATATTTACCCCATAGTGAGTTCTCAGGAACATGTGGGTCCAATCAAGGGAAAGGTACCCCCAAACAGTGTAGTAGAATCATGAGAGAGGTAGAAACCAAATGATAAGTGTAGATCAATCATGACTACCTCTTGAACAAAAATTATAGTAGGATAGGCATACAAAGAAAGTTGTAAATATTTAAGAAGGCCAAGAATGAGGATTGAAGTCTTGTCCAGTTGCACTAGCCCTTGCTTTATTTGTTCATAGGTTAGTTACAATGCATCAACCACCCTTTTAGGCATAACTAAGGTTATTTCCCCTAAGTCCACTAGGTAATTATGGATGATTTTGAAATTACATATAATTTTAAGGTAAAATAGTTATAGCTTGGGCCTACTAGACTAGGACTGGATATCTATAGGAGATATGCTCCCTTTGCATTTTAGTAATCTTCTATTTTTCTAGAGACTACTCCAACTACTTCATCTACTTTGAGAGGGTGAGGACATCCCATAAAGGCATAGGTATAGTGTACCTCTTAAGGTGCTCAAAAATATTAAAATATTCTAATGGTTAGGTCTTCAATGTATTTTTTAGGACCCACTATGGCTTGGGCCTCTCAATGTTAAAGTTTAATACCTAGACTAGACCTAATAATAGCTATATTGGTGTTGATTGCTTTGGTATTGGAGGCCTTAGGCAATCTCACTCTACCCCTCAAGATAAATCAGTCCTTGATATTTTTATTTTTAGTACTAGTTCTTACTGTCCTTAAGCCTCTTCCATTGCTCTCCTCTTTCCCCTTGTGAGGACACCTAATTGAAATTGATCTTGATTTTTTGGTGGAGCACTTGTTCATATAAGGTTTATATAGAATTTTCCCTTGTACCATATTACTAAGATCTTATTAGATGCTCAAATTTTTGATACTGAGAGAACCTTCTATGATAAGCTTTTAGTAGTCAAGCCTAGTGCTTGGATAGCATTATTATGGTATGTAGGATGAAGCAGTGGATATTTCACCTATTGGAGCATTCTATAGTCTAGATAATAGGGATTGGGATAATAATATGGCCAACCATAAAATTCTCCTATATAATTATTCTAAGTGAATACCATGTCCCTCACTAGATTTTAGGGCATTGGTTGCAAAGGGATAGGAATGAGAACCATTTGCCTTCTAGAATCTTGAAAAGGACCGATCACTCTATTGGGTAAAGTAGGGCATATCTGATATCCATTTAGTGGAGGTTACTATCCTTGGTTACCTTGTTGAAAAGAGGGCATGGATAGTTCTAATATCCAAACCTTTAGAACTTCTACTTATGCTTGATGGATATAATATCATTATTCATGTCCCTTATAGCACTTTGTATTCTTCCCATTTTTTGGGTATTGAGAGGTTGAGAGGGTAGCAAAAGTGGTAAATGGGGTTGCTGGTATAGGGGGCTAACAAAAAGTAATGGTTGGTTGGAAAGTGATGGGTTTATGGTCATATGGGGCTGATATGATGACTATATATATGGAAAAAGAGGTATAGGTTGTATAGGGGCTAACCTTCCAATCTGAATGAGATCTCTCTCAACTTGAGTGGTTATGTCATAGGCTATTGGTAATGAGTTTCCCCCTAGTTTTTAGCATCATGGATATGTTAAAATTAATTACTTTAAGTTATTATATGAAAGCCATACCTGGCATAGGCCATGTTTATTCTATAATTTTGATCTCTAACTTCTGGAATCTAGCATTGAAGTCATCCATGAATTCCATAGTGGCCCTTTTGATGGTTGATAGTTGTTCTAATACTGATATCCCATTAAAATTCTCTTTAAATTTTTCACAATATGGTCCCAATCATAAATGGAGTTAGGTAAATTGGATACACACCACTCTCTTGCTTTCCATATGAAGGAGACCACCAATAGTCTGACGATAACATCTTGTTATCCAATGCAATAGAGAGCATACAAACTAACCATGTATTGGATATGCTCTATTTAGAGGGATAAGGAGCACTTAGGGATTTTCTATTTCCCTTGATCTAGTGGTAGACCTTGTGATCATGAAATAATAGGCCTATCTCCTACCACCTTGTCTAGGTAGTTCTCTCTGCTTTATAAAATAAAGTCACAAGGTGGTAATTGTTTAGTTTGGAGGAAGTTTCTACCACAACCTCATATGATAATTTATAGGGAAATTTCTTTAGGATTATTATATTATCTAATGTAATTTCTAGGTGAGTCTTTGGAGTGCTTTGAAAAGCTAAGGATCAAGGCCTTTATCAAAACCTCAACCCAACTTTTGATTAGGGATGAATTTTATAGTTTGAATCCCATTGAGCATGTTATTTTTAGATGTTGTGTGCCTAAAACAACCCTTGTGTCCTATAAATTATGATACCTCATGGTTATTATTGATCTCTTATTTATAGAAGGTGCATATGATGCCCTACCTCATGTTTAGGGCTCTAGCCCTTGAAAGTATAGGAAGAATGGGATGCAGATCCTTCGAATGACCTCTAGGGTTTTTTACCAAGGATAGTTCCTTAAATTGAAGGAATATTTTAGTGCCTCTTATTTCCTATGCTAGCCTAATCTATTTGGTATCCCTACAAGAAAAAGTTAAAGTAAGAAAGAAATAAATTACTGATAATAAAAATTACAAGAAAGAAAACCAATCTAGCCTAACTAGACTAGCTACAATTGGTGATGTACAAGAGATTTCAATTATCATTATTTGTATTAGTGGTATGAATGAGCACATGAACCAAGAAAGATAGAAAAATTGAACATGAATATAATCATACATGAATACAATTTGAAATACTTATGGTGGGATCCAAGATAAAAATAGTCATAGTTGCCCATAGAAAGTATATGAAAACTCAAACAAGGATAGGGAGTTCATAATAGTCATATATCCTTGTATTCATATTAAAGTGCATATTACATTGATTCATAATCAAAGGATGCTCGATGGCCTATACATATAGTTGGTCCAAGGCTTGAGTCTAGATTGAGAGACAAAATGGAAAAGGGAGAAATAATTACCATTGGTTAGATAGTAGACACAATAATAATTTAGCCTCCATTTTTAGTCTTGAGGATAACTATTTATAATATTTACAAGTGAAATCTAAAATTCATAATTCCCTTCAAAATGGGTATAGGTGGAAGCATCAAAAACATTCTTGGTTGTTAGATCAAGGGGCTACATCACATTAATTTCAAGGAAGTCTAGAGCTGAATGGAAGTTAAATCACCATAAATACCTCCATGGGTGGCATAGTCCTATTTTTATAGGTGTCATTAATGCACCCAAATTCCATCATGGAAATATGATCTTGTGTGGTAGTCCTTAGTGGTAGATATCAGCTCTAGTTATTATGAATTCATGCCTTCTCAATCCTTATTCTGTCTCAATGATTTACTCCTTTATGTGCTGACTCATTATATTTTTGCATTGGTTTGGCTTAAGACCTCCCCTATGATGACCTGGTTTCTCCAATGGCATCCTTCCTTATGATTCTAGTTAGCCCTTAACCTACTTGATGTCACTTCTGATGTTGTCATACTTCTCTTGATGGTTGATTTGCTAAATATGCCTCCTTGTAGGATTCTACAAAACCTCTTTTTATCAGCATATTTATGGTCCTTTGTGGCTTTTCCATTCTCTTATTGCCTCTCCCACCTCTAATACTCTATGAGACCATTATGTGGACTAGCAATATCTGTTGACCTCATTGAGTCCTTACTTGAGTCATCCCATCCCCCTTATTATTTCCCTCCAAGGTCCTTGGGCTTCCCCTTATGGGTGTATCACTCATGCCATTGATAAACTATCCTTGGGTGTATGGAGTGTTGAAACTCAATTATTGAGGGAGTATGGCTCAATTTTGGGGTCTTTCTACTAGATTGGTAGACAGGTTCTATTGAACTAGGTTGTTAGAGGCCTCATAACCAATGTAACCCTTTTAGTCACCATAAATAAGGATTTGGGGTTCCTCTTGATGATGGGTTGTGGCTTATCATCATTGGAAAGGTTGTAATCCTTTATTTTATTGATTTGAATGAATGAATTTTCCTTGAGGTGAGGGAGGATTAGAACTTGCTATCAGTCTTTGGCATAGACTTGTTGGAGAATATTACACTATTTTGTGTATGCTAATGTACCCCCATGGTACCTATCATACAATGTAAATATTAGAAGAGGATTTGAGTCTATATTTTAGAAGTGTGACTTATATTTCCTTTTTATTTAAGTTTATATGTGTAGGATATGCACAAATGTCATGTAAGTAATTATGAAAGTGTATAATGAGAAAAAGTGTACAAGTGTCATGTAATTAAGTGTGCAAATATGTAATGTGAGGATGTACACAAGTGTCATGTATTAGGTGTGCATGTAGAAGTGTAAGTGTCATATAGAAGAGTACAAGTATCATAGAGTTAAGTGTGCATGTAAGTAGAGATTCAAGAGTCATGTATACAAGTGGCAAGATGAGAAGCCAAAGGACATGTGAGAGTTGTCATATGGAGAGCAATAGTCAAGTACTTGAAGAGTCATATTGTATGGATATATTATGGATATAAAGCTCCATGTACTATATTAAAAAAGGATTTATGAAGATCACATTCAAGCATTAATAACATTGAAGCTTGTATGTATATTTTGAGCAATTATAATGTAAGTTTTTTTCATTTTATTGCATGAATGACTTTGGCTATTTTATATTTTTATTTTTTATTATCTTGATTGTTATTATTATTGGCCATATTATGTTTTAATTTCTATAATATTTGAGACTACTCAAAGATCCAAAATGTTGAGACTAAGATAATCTAGATTAAAATCCAACAAGAATGTCCTTGGCTAGTGTCTCCTTCAAATTAGCTACTTGGTATGTGGATGGATCTTCAAGGCCCATCATCAGTTTTATTCCAATGAAAATTTTTTTTATATTTCCTTTGGGGTGGATATATACCCCAATATAGTGATGTTTTTACTACAATTAGTCTTAACAAAAAAGGAATACTTTTAAAAAGTGATATAGCTTCTTTGAAAACATAGGTGTTCTTTAATTAATCCATAAAACTAATTTTTAGCTCACAACATCCCTTAATCCATATTGAAGTGACAAGGGAGGGAAAGATGCATTGGATCCCCTTAGAGGTCCTTTGTTATTTTTTACCCTTATCATAGATAGAATAAGTAAATTTTAAATTATGGATGTATTACTTGTGATGTATATACAATTTTTAAGAATGTTATGGATACATATTATGCGAATTTAAAAATTATATAACCTTATAGTATTGATTATCTTTTGAAAGGAAGTATTTCTAGCTGATAATGTTTTATATGTATAGATACTCAAAGTCCACTATGAGTAAAAGAATAACTATATGCATGTTTGATGTACATGTGTTAGATAAAAGACTAGTATGATTATGCTAAAGTTATAATTTATTTATTTATTTTTTTAAAATATTGTAATATTGTTGGTGGCATATTATTTTTAGTAAATTGTTTGTCTTGTATTGATTTTTAGTTCTCATATTAAAATAATAATAAGCTTAGTGGTAAAAAAACAATGGAAGAAGGCATATAGGGGAAGTGGAGGAAAGGTGGGTGAGGTGTGAGGTGCAATGAAGTGGATTAGATGGAGGAATTAAGGATGTATTGGATAAATGGAGTACAAGAAGGAGAGATATAATTATTATTATTAAATATAGGTGGGTTGGAATAAGGGATAAGGAGGAAGAAGGAACAAGGAAGAGGAGTAGGTTGATTTCATAGAAGAAAGAGTGTAATCCAAGTGCCTCTTATCACTAATAAATAATAACCTTAATATATAAAATTAATGCTTTTATTTCTTCTTTGTAGTTCTTTATAGGTTTTTATTTTATCATGTATGGTTTTGTTAGATCCCCTATATGTTTCCATTTTTGAAATAATTTATGCTTATAAATACTTTAAAAGAAGCTTATAGTAGGATGCTTGATTGTCTATGAAATCTAGAAAACACCATTATGAAAAAAATCATATATGCTTAGAAATATTACTAAAGCTTATTATACAACTTTATAGTATATGAGAGGAACCCCAACAGATTCTAACTAGATCCTTGAATGTTTGGGGCTTATTGAATGTTGGGCTATTGTATATAGGAGAGTTAAATGATGGATGTTTCTTATATGTTGAGGATCTAAATTGGTGGAGTTTGACCATGTGGATGGTGGATGTACATAATTTATATGTTGCATATGGTATATAGGTATATTTGTATGTTGGATGCTTCCTATATATTAGGGATATAGACTAATTTGGATTTAATAATTTGGACAAGATATGTAACTATTTTATATGTTGAGTATTACATATAGGAATATTTATATGTTGGGTGCTTATTGTATGTTGGGATAAAAAATGGTTGGGCTTAACCTTCATAATGGAGGAGCTGATGAAGGAGGGATGGATCTATTCAAAGGGAAATATCAAAGGATTTGTTAATTTATTTAATCTATTTTGTGATTTACTGTTGAATAACTTTAGTTATGTTGGTCAGTTTTATTTTTTATTATGAGTACTGGTTTTTGGTAGTGGATTCTTCTATGATTTTATGATATGTATTTATTATAGGTGTATTGCATTGTTTTATTGGCTTTTTTGAGCAAATAAATTTTTATCTAACCATGTTTAGGCCAAAACCCATGCCAATCCATGATGTTCATATAGGGATTGGTGGGTGGAAGGGTGGAACAATCCCTTTCCCCATGGTGATTGCCTATAGAAGTACCCCCTTGTATTAGGAAGATGTGAAATTTAGGACACCAATGCCCAAGTGGAAGTGGACCATCAACATTTTCTATGAACATCCTAGGAGTATCTAGACTTCATTTGATTTTAAATTACATGTTATTATTGGAGTATATATATTCCTCATTTTCATTGTAGATTTAAAAATACAACTCCTATAAAGGGATCCCATGTATAGTCATTAATATTTTTGAAAATAAGTTATATTAAGCTCTTATTAGGGGCCATTCCCATCAAAATACCAAAATATTACATTTGTTGTTAGGTCAATTAAGCCATATCCAATTTACTCTTTTATCAAAGATATTTTTTATTTATTTTTCTATCAAATATAGTTCCCATCTTCCTCAAAATGTAATGTTTCTATAATTAGCTCATTGAAATTATTTTTAATTAATAGATAAAATATCATTCTTCTAAAATTTGAATTTTACCAATATGAAGGTAAACATTACAATTGGCTAAATTATCTACTACCCAATTTCCTTCTGTAGAGATATGTTCATATTCTCGAGAAATTACCTCTAGGAAATATGATGAACACTATCAATAATATTATTTTTTATGCAATCCCCACATCCATTTTTTTATTGTATTAATGATAATTTATGAATCCCCCTAAATAGAAATATATTTCCATCCTTTTTCAATTGCAATTTTAATCCCTATAAGAAATTTCTATCTTCTACATAGTTGTTAGTTGAAGTTCCATATGATTATAATTGGGGAGAATTTTACCTACATTCTTTCAAAAAAAACCATGTCCATTGACTTCCCCTAGATTTCCTTTGGAATAACAATCATAATTCATTTTGATAAACCCAATGTATAAACATTTCTATTAAACTATAGATTCAAATAGATTGTTTGTTCTTACATAATTGTTATAAATGACTATTTCATGTATATTCAAATCCTATAACCAAGTGGCTAGAAACTATTTTTCCACACATGAGACTTCCCATGATGAGAACCTTATCTATAACCATTTTCAAGAAAGGTGATAATATGATTTCAAACTCAGGCATGATTTTGAAATTTAATTTTAAAAATTATACTATCCCTTTCAAGCCATAAATTCCAACAAATAATGGCAAGACAAATCCTCCATAGCATACATAATATATTAGATTTAAAATAATTGATCCAACATTTCATAAACTCTTTTAACATTGATAGAGGCAAGGCACATATAAAAGGTCCATGATATCCTCTTCTGTGTAGACTCTTTATTTTAAGAATATTAATTTCAACTAGTAGCGAAAGGAATGTTGAGTCTTAGGGTTACCCTCTAGTGATAAAAAATAATTCCAAGGAAAAACTTTAGGAGTAGGAAATTTTGATTGCTCTAAATCCTCATATCCCAACTTGACTTACTAACCAACATATTTCAAAAAATTCAAATCAACTCATTCCTTCATGTAAAACTAGATAAACAAAACTCTTGAAGTATCTTTTGAAGACCATCTATAATTTGTTTAAGTTCCACTCCTTCAACTAGATTATTATTAGAAATTCATAATCTATATTTTTTGATCACATTAACATATGTTTGATATTTGGACCCTTACAAGTTAGACATGCCCATTTCAATGGTTTCCATTTTAACTCAAAGATAAGAGTGAAGAATACAAGCTTATATTGAGAAGGGGGTGAACAGTATAAGACCACTTTTTAATTTTATTTCCAAATCAATATTATGCAATGTATAGATAGCAATATCAACAATAGTAATCAAATAAATGCACAAATCACTACACACAATAGAGACACCACAATTTATGTGGTTCACCCAATGTGGGCTACTCCACGGAGAAAAAATTTCACTAAAATTTTCTCAATCAATCTCTTGGGAATCCTTTCCCTATTACAATGTTTATGGACATATATCCAAATGAGACACCATTCCCCTAAATAAATTTTGTGTATCTCTATCCACAGGAGAACTCCTTCTCCTCTACTTTGGCTGGTGATCCTCTAGAAGACTACTGCCTCCACTGCACTGGCTTGTGGATATCTCTCCACTGAAGAATCTTGTACCCACTAAAAATACCTATCCTCACTACCTTGGCTAATGGATATATATCCATTGGAGACTACTGTCCTCTTTGATTTTCACCTCCAAAGCTCTGTCTCAAATCTTTACTAAACACAGTCCTTCGATCTAGCACAAATTTGCTTAATATACTGGTTTGGCACAAACCTATCCTCAAATCTACACCAAAATCTATCCTCAAATCTACACTAAACATAGTCCTTCGATCTAGCACAAATATGTCATCGATCTATGTCCTCAAGCCTTAACTTAAGGCTTGACTCAACTCTACTGGATCTACCCTAAACCTTAACTCAAGGTTTGAACAAATAAATCGACTCTGCTCTCAAGTATTCTCAAAGACTTGTCTCAAATCTACCTTGTAAGCTTCCAAAAAGCTCACACTAATATTTCCACAAGTCCTCTCTAGAACTTGTCCAAATCTGCTCCACAAGTCCTCTCTAGAACTTGCTCAAATCTTCTCTACAAGTCCTCTCTAGAACTTACTCAAATCTTCTCAATAAGTCCTCTCAAGAACTTATCAAAATCTATATTGTAAGCTTCCACAAAAGCTCACATAAAATCAGTCCACAAGTCTCCTCAAAGACTTGCCTCAAATCTTCTCAACAAGTCCACACAGAACTTGTCCAATCTCATAGAAACATAAAGAGAATTGTTAGAGACTCAATATGCTCTATACTCATCACAATGCTCAATCACTCTCTTAGAAACATAAGGAGAATTGTTAGATACTCAATATGCTTCAAATTCAACTCAATGCTCAATCACTTTCTCAACTCATTTCAGAATATAGAATAGTATTTTTTATGGAACTTGAACAATTACTTCACACTTCCACTTGACTACGCTCAACAAAATCTACTCAACCAATCACTCAATGAAACATCCCTTTCTCCCAAACCCTAGTCCAAGCATATGAACACCAACTTAAAATGTTTCCAACAATTCTCAACAACCAATCTCACATAACAATGATACTCATGATCTTTGCAAACCCTAGTTCAAGTTCTTTTCTCAATAACTCACTTTAACAACAATGCTTATAAAACAATCCTCACATAGCAATGATACTCATGTTCTTTTCAAATCCTAGTTCAAATTCTTCACACAACCAATGGCTTCAACAACAATGCTTAACAAAAAAGTCTCACATAGCAATGATACTCATGTTCTTTTCAAACCCTAGTTCAAGTTCTTCATACAACCAATGGCTTCAACAACAATGCTTATCAAACAAGGTTTTAATAACAATTCTTTATTCCAAAAAACCTTGAAGCATTAAACCAACACACTCAATAGGAAACTCTAATCAAGTCCTTTTCACTCCAAACTTATTTTTAGAAAACTAATCACACCACTTAAATTTTTAATAATATAACCATACATTTTTCTTGATGATAAGGAACTTCAAGAAACTGCCACAACAATAAAAAACTTCTTTGCCAAGCTCAAGAAGGTTAGTTAACAATACAAGGCATATAATAATTCATGAATACACCTTATTACTCCAATATTAAAATAATATCCAACACCTCAATAATTTGAATATTAACTTCTCAAAGCCCTAGGACATCACAAATTGATCTCAATCAAACATATTTTTCATAATCCACTTCAGAATTTTATTCTTCAAAAATCAATATAATTTTCTACTTATGACTCCCTATTTTATTATTACACTTTAAAGATAAAACCTTTAATAAATAATTCAATAACCAATCTTTCCTTTTCTAAGGTAAAATAGCTTTTATCCACCAACTAAAATTTTACCTAACACTTTTATAAAACCCACAAAACTCATTTTTAAATTAGGCACTAATCAAACCATTTACCTCCTTATTTCTCCTAAGTCTAACCTTAGCCTAAGTCAAAAAACAAATATCAAATAAAATAATGTTACCACTTTGGATTTGTACAAAGTGCTTCTCTCCTTAAGCACTTTCAACTTGGCTCCCAATAACGTGGAGCCACGTGCTCCCTTGGAGCCTCCACTCCCTTGCACCCTTTGATTTCCATATGCCATGTCTTGGCTTCTTCTCTCACGCTGGCCTAAGTCTTCGTACAAACTGTTGTTTCATGAGGAGAAATTTTACAAAGCTCGGAGATCAATTATTTCAATGGATGAGAGGATTCATAACCTTTGATAAGGCTATGTTATTTATATACCATGTACCTTTTTTTCTTCACGTCGGTGGTGAGAACATGGTGACATCGGCAGAAGAGGGGCAAACCTTTCCCGTGAATAACCCAACACTCAAGCTTTATATTATGTGCCCAAACTTTAGCTTATTTAATTTATTAAATATAGTAAATTAAATTTTTTTGAAGAATTTAATTATTATAATTTAATAATTAAATGGGCTTTGGTATTTTAAACTAAAATTTAGGGCATCCTCAGTTTTTAGAAAAACCTTGCAACTTGCCCACATGGTTTTAATGAAAACATTAAAATTACCACCATTGGTTTTAATAAAAACCATTAAAATTGCCACCATTGGTTTTAATAAAAACCATTAAAATTGCCATAAAAACCATTAAAATTGCCACCATTGGTTTTAATAAAAAACATTTAAATCTACCATTCATAATATTGCGA
Source organism: Wollemia nobilis (assembly GCA_028583015.1). Lineage (NCBI taxonomy): Eukaryota > Viridiplantae > Streptophyta > Pinopsida > Araucariales > Araucariaceae > Wollemia > Wollemia nobilis. Next base: position 3,625,254 of record JAQPPZ010017254.1, on the reverse strand, counting down.
GGTGTGCTATGATGTCTTTTCACTTGCATATTTCAACCATTCAGCGTCAGTGGTGATTCGCTTCTTGGCATCAATGACAACTTCATGTTTTGACATAAATCAACAATGCCATATTTCTATATTGACATCAATGACAACTCTTATGGACTCAAAATGTCCAAAAATATCCCCCTTTGTCATTTATGGCAACCCAAATTATTTTTACCGAAAACTTGACCTTTCCTTTGTTCTGCTCCCCCTGGCTCAATGCTCTATCCTCTTTTCTCAAATACCAAATCTCTCCCCATTATTAAAATCTCTCCACATTTGACATCAATGGAAAAGGGTAACCTTTGGATCTTAGGCCTAAGAATGGTCCTCTTAGCTTAACCCCTCCCCCACCTTCTCTTTAGGTGGTTAATTCTGGGGTGGGAGTATTTCTACTCCTAAAAAGCAGTGTTCTTTACCTTTATCCTCTTTTCTTTTTATTTGATCCTTCTGATTCCTTTGACTATTTATTTCCATATCCATGTTCCTATCCATGTCTACATTCTAGTTCTTGTTCCTATTCATGTTCATATCCATGTTCCTATTTTTGTTCCTGTTCATATCCATGTTCTTGCTCCTGTTCCAATTCCTATTCTTGTTCATGTTCCTGTTCCTATTCCTATTTATACTTGTTTCTGGAATGTCTGCTCTACACCACTTTGCTATGTGACCATCATTATTGAACTTATAACACTTAATTTTATTATTCCTTGGAGGTGCAAATGTCTTAGGATTTCTCCTAGTGAAGCCATATCCTCTTCTGTCATGAAACCTACAATTTATTTTCGTATGACCAAACCGATTCCATGAGTAGCAATACCCATGGAAAAGTTATCTGTTCCCATATTCTTGTCTTTCTTGTGTCCTAAACTATGAAGCAATGTGCCCAAACTTGTGACATAAAAATCATATTCCATTGAAGCCTCCTTGTCTTGACCTCATTGGTCTTCTAGTCTCTCTTGACCTATTCTAATTATTGTTCCATTTGTATCTTCTTTGTGCATTGTTCCTGTTCTTTTTGAACTCTCTATTGTCCAAACCATCCTCAAATTTCTCTCTTTTACACTGTATTCTTCTGAATTATCTTCATCTGAAGTCTTTTCTCCTCCACAACTTGAGTTTGACTTTCCTTCCCATTTCTTTTGAACCTGTTCAAATCCAAGACTTGTTTTTCTTGACGTAGGATTTTTTATCTTGATGAACTTATCCAAGTCCTTTGAGCTATTTTTGAACCCTTTTAGATTGACTTTGGAGTCTTCTAAATATTCTCTTAGTAGTGCCACTTCTTGTGCTAACTTTTCACATTATAAGATCTTTGCTTCTAACTTATCCTTGAACCTTGTTGCCTTAGCCTTTGATTTTCTAAATCATCTATAAGCAATCTTCTCTATTCATCACATTCTTGAAATTGAATTTCAAGTTTAGAGTGTTGCTTTATTACCTTCTTTACCATGTCAAGGGCATAAATAAGTTCTCACTTGAGATCATATCCATACTTTTCTAAATATTTCTCTATTTGTTTACCTTTATCTACATCTTTATTTTATTTTGGCTTATCTTTTGTAGGATCATCTTTTCCTTCTTCTAGTGCCATTAGAATATTATCTTCTGGTCCTTCAAGTGTATCTTCATATTCATCATCACTAAAACTATAACCATCCCTTGTAAAACTATCTTCAAGATTTCCAAAGTTACCACATCTAAAACACTTGAGAATTACTTGAGTCCTTTTATTAACTTATTATTTTTCTTCAATCATAAATAGGACTTCATCTCTATCATTATCTAAAAAACTAGCATCACTATCACTTGAGTACTTACTTGCCTTATCCACATAGTAGCTCCTCTTTTGCCTTTGGAAGAACTTCTTTCCTTGTCTATTTTGTCCATCCTTGCTTTTCTTTTGGTGCTTGTATCTTTCTAATCCCCTGTTCTTGTGATCCTATTTTTCTTCATCATTGTTTATTCTTAGCTTCTTGAAAGTTAGTTGCATAATGACCATACCTTCCACAATTAAAAAATTTAATAGATTTTGTATATCTAGATCTTCTTGAATATTTATTCTTTCTGCCATAATTTGCTTCTTCATAACTGGATGACTCATTTCTTGATTCTTACTTCTTACCCTTTGTCTTCTTGATTGCTTTGAATATTGCTTCTTTCTAAGGATTTGGTTCCTCTTTTGTTCTTATATCATGTGCTATAAGAATACCAAGAAACATATCTCTTGTCAAAGTATCACCATCCATTGACACTTCTATAGCAAAAACCTTTTCACTGAATCTTTTTGGAAGAGTTCTTAAGACTTTATCACAAACAACTAATTCATTAATCTTCATTCTATGTCCTTGCATAACATTAAAAACATCATCAATTTGAAGTAGATAAGTACTAATTTTTTCCTCATACTTCATTCTTAATTCTTCAATTTGTCCTTTGATATTTCATATCTTTTATTTCTTGACACATTTATCTCCATATATATTTTACAGTTTATCCCATATTTATTTTGTAGTTTGAAAATGCATAACTTTCATAGACTCTGTTCTATGCAAACCTCTCAAAAGTGCATTCATTTATTTTTAATTGTAATATTGTAGGATCTTACCTTCCTTATCTGTAGGAGGATTAATTAAAGGATCATATCCAAATTTAACTACTTCCAAAATTTCATTGCCAAGTGCCATCACGTAGATCTTCATTCTCATACTCCAATATATATAGTCACTTCCATCAAATATTGGTGCTGAATTATCTGATGACACATTATTAGAATCCATTGTTTTCTTGTTAGATTTTCATTCAAGTTGTTAAAATCTTATGAAGGAACCTACTCTAATACCAATTGAAGAACACAAGCTTATACTAATAGGGGGTGAAAAGTATAGGACCACTTTTTACTTTTCTTTCCAAATCAATATTATGCAATGCATAGATAGCAATATCAACATTATTAATCAAATCAATGCATAATCACCACACACAATAGAGACACCACAATTTATGTGGTTCACCCAATGTGGGATACTCCACGGAGAATTTTTTTTATTAAAATTTTCTCAATCAATCTCTTGGGAATACTTTCCCTATTTCAATGTTTATGGACCTGTAGACACCTAAAACGTGTCATGCCGAGGGCGAATACTCATATGGACATGCTAAAAACCATATGAAGGATCTTGGATAGACTCCAAGATAGAGCAATGGTTCTAACCACTCAATTTAGGCATTCTGGCCTAAGTAGTCTAAACCGCAGCCCAGACCTACGGTCTCTAGTCTGAACTATGGTTGACACCTACGGTCTCCAATATGGACCGTAGCTATGACCTATGGTTTGAACTAGAGTTTAGTTAGGCCTTATATCCGAGCCAAATTGGTTGGAACGACCAAGATATCTATAAGGAGGCAGTTGGAGAATGGAAGATTCCAGAGGCTTCCATCCAAACTGTCCTAACCAACCTTCTTGATATTGGCTTCTCCATGAAGCCACCCCTAGCCCTAGGGGCATGCTATAAGTACCCCCCATTTTTCAATGGGGAAAGATAATATTGAAGAGAGATAATTTGCATAGCAAAGCACTATCTAATTATCAAGCAAACTAATTGATCAAGAGAGTAGCGAGGCCCTGTCAAATTGTATAATGACCTTGTGCATTTGAGAGCCCCTATGCTATCCATTCAACGATCAATTAGCCATGGATGCCTTAGATACCTATTAGGATCAAGAAATGTAAATTCAAGTGAATGAAGGCCCTTCACAGAGATTTGACTGCCAAACCTGTCAGAGGATGACAAAGACAACCCTTGAACATCAATTCGAATAAGGAGGTCAAGCCCACTACCCCTAATTCTAAGGGTAAACAAATCAGAGGTCAAACAATGGCTATCAGACATGGTTTATAGTGTAGACCACCCCTCATAGCTACAGTTTGCAATAGGTTAGAGATCACCTTACTTAGTTTGATTTTTACTACGTAGGTTAGTTCAATTAGTTCTTTCATAGGTTAAATTGCATTTTTAGAGAAACTCTGACCGTAGGAATTAGGCATTTTATGTGTTGTAGTGGGTAGAAGTATATGGGATATTTTTTATGCTTTATTGCTTTCAATGCAACATTTGTTCAATGCATCATGTTTTTATTCATGTTTTGTATATTGTAGTGTAATTCTTGATACAATTAGAATAGCATAAAACCTTCCTTTATGCTTTCTTTTTTCATTAGTTTGATGGCATTTACATGTATAATCCTTTAAAGGGCCTCATCATGAGAGTCTATCAATCTATATAATCATGCATTGTTGTTTCTTGTTCATAGGAAGACAGGTGCAGAAAGGAGCCTATATCATAATCCTTCCACATCACGAAGAAGGGGGTTAGCTCTACCCCAAGGTAGTTTGTGAGCAGTCACCGGAGCAAATCTACAAGCGCGCCTACCCTGTTGAGGGCATTGGCTATTGTAAACATTTGTATCATCTTTGGAGTGACCCTAAGGGGGGCATTTTTGTAACCTGAGATCCTTTGAAATATCAATACAAGAATACTTTGCATTAGTTGGCGTTATTTGTTCAATTTGTGCATTTTTGTGTGGATATTTGTGTTTTCGATGGTATATATTAGTACACCATCTGGGCACGTGCTCTGCGGTTGCCTTAGATGGTGATCATGGTAAAACCCCACAATTTTAGCCTCGAATTCTAACTATTCTTGGATTTTTCTATCCATAGGTGCTAACCGTAGCTTTTAGCTATGATTATTTTTTGGCCCACGGATGTAACCTGCGGTCCCCACTGCAGCCCACAGGTCGGACCTGCGGTTCATAGAGGAAGAAGCAAATAACAAATAAATTAGTGGGCAACAAAGGAGAAGCTGAGGTAGGTCCTAATTTCACCTTATATATTCAACTTTCTACTTTGTATCTTTCCAGATATCATCGAATCACTACAAATTAGGAACAAAAATATAAGGGGTCAATGAATAAGTCCTAATTTGCATTTGATTTTCATTCAGTGGAAAGGCATTGTTGGGAATAGTGGACCTCTGAGTGTAGTCTACCTCTAAATACAGCGACCTTGATAAATATTGTGTGTCGTTTGCATGCTTGAGGTCCAATCAGCGACCATGTCATTATAATTGCATCGTCAAAATATCATGTAGGACATTAGCATGCATTATTTATAAATGTGAAACGTTCCTTTTTATTTTCATATACATCATGTAGGAATGGTCATTGTTCTCTATGATGCATTTTTCATTTTTGTAAAATAAAAGGAACCACACACACCACGTATCATGTAAACATCAGTGGCATTGGGCCCTCACATCCAACCTGCTTGATTGAGACCAACAGTGGATGTTATTACCACTTGGTTAGCTCATTTGAAATTGTACTATCGAGTCCCATTCGTTGTCAAGGCCAACCCAAGATATGCCCTATCCATGTAAAATAGCATGCACTCTTCCTCGGGAGGGTGTATCACTACGTACAATGTGTTGGGTGAGGGTTGGTAGTACCTATGCTACTTCATTGAGTATGGGTGTCATTACCATATTTGGCTTGTGCAAGTATATAGGTGAAAGCCAATTTAACTGAGTTTAAAATCCAACAATATTTCAAAAAATGCAAGAGTTTCTAACACTGACACAACACATCTGAAAACAAAATCAAACAGCTTAGGGCTCACAATCAAACATTTAAAAGAGATAATCACCATTTGTTTACATTGTATGCATAATAAAATACATCTAGATATCAAGAAAACAAATGGTGAACACACGAGGTGATCGATAAAGGTCTAGGACTGATGCCCATGATCAACCCCCAACTGGTTCACAGTAGCATGTGTCGAGTCCTCATACACATGAGCGAACCGAACAATATTCGGCTAGCATTAGATGTGACAACTTGACACAAGGAGATCACATTGAGAGGACCCTTGATAGAGGAGCTTCAGTACACTCCTCTAGGCATAGGAGTGAGTGCGAAGCTTCTCAGCATGAGGATGCTCTACCCCAAAGCCATTACCGAGATTACACTACACGCGCATCCACGAGATCGGTCAAGGAATATGTGGTGTAGGGGACCAAGTTGGTTCCCATACCTACTAGGTCCATAGGAGGTTCTAACCCTCCATCGTCAGAGTATAGACAATTCAAAGATCCACCCATTCAGGGGTAAGAGGATAGGCTCATTTTTGAGCATAGGTCCACCCATACTCCTATGCGTGGCTCACCATGCAAGATCACCATTGATATATCAAATGTGGGAGCTAATGGAACACCACCACAAGAGCGATGGAGGTATAGATAGCTAGATGGTCTAGGTAGTGTTCTTGATCAGCTAGGCTACAAGCCTACAACTCTGCCCACTCATGCTCTAAGTGAGCATAGCGGTAGTTGTATCAAGATCACTAAAGAACATGGAGAGGCTTCTAAGCACCCTCTTATCACATGTCCACCATCCACACATCTGTCTGATGGTTACAGAACCCATAAGGTAGCTTGCACAGAGCACACACATCGAAGGCTTCCTATAGCTGACCAGATCGATAGATCACACAGACTGGTGTCTGATAAAAGACGTCAGCTACTCCAAGAGCAATTGGATGATGCTCACCTAGAGAGGCAACAAATTGAAGATGAAAATATTCAAGCGCAAAGGCTCTTACAACAAATATTATATGAGTAGTGTATGTGTGAAGAGTGTATTCTAGCTCAGAAGGAGTGCATAGAGCAGGAGGATTGGATAGCCAGGGCTGGCCTATACCCTCTTGAGGACCATAGAGAGTGTGTGCATAGAAGGGCTATGTCCCTAGCCGATATGCACAAGGAGCGAAGAGATGCTCGTACTCATGCTAGTGCCCAATAGAGGGAGCGACTACCATCACTTAATGATCTTAGACAGAGGCAACATGAGCACATAAATGCAAACAGATATGATCAGGGTTACCCTAAGAGTTCTCAAGTTGAGGAGGAGGAAGAACCATGTCTTCCACCTCCCCTGAAGAAGGCATTACCTCCTAGACCACCTCCATAGTAGCTTAGGAAGCAAGACTTTTTGTCTTCTAAGGCGTACAAGGTTTTGGTGATAAGGTCAAAGCAATAGAGAGGCAAGGCATGACTATGCAAAATCCAACACTAAGGAAGATACACAATGAACCTCTAGACCCCTCGATGCCTACACCTCCATATCCCAAGCATTTTGATATAACTTGGTTGGAAAAATTCAAGGGTGATGAGGATGCACAAGAACATGTTACAAGTTTTCTGGATGCGTGTTTCCAAATAGAGAGTCAGGATGCCTTGTTGTTGTGCACTTTCATTACGACACTTTCTGGCCTGGCCTGAGAGTGGTTCAACCAACTAAAGAAACATAGTATTACTATTTTTGAATAGTTGGCCGATGTATTTATTGAATGCTATTCATTTGGTGTCAAGAAACAAGCCAACCTTTCTGATTTGGCTGCACTAGCTCAGCGTGACGACAAGCTCATCGAGAAATATAGAAATAGATGGCGTAGAATAATGGCAAAGCTGCCATTCCCTATTCATGTGGCCGAACTGACTCGAATGTTTACAAAGATTTTTGCCAAGCACATCTCAGTATTGATGCAGCTGCATCAGTACCCTACATTCGAGGAAGTCATGGTGCAATCCAGGGTGATCGAGGACATCAAGTTACAAGAAGGCAACTTGAAGCTTAAAATCAAGAAAGAGGGGCTTAAAAAGATTACTACGAAATAATAGGGCAAGTAGGTCCATGTAAATCAAGTAGTGCCAAATCTCGGAGGAGAAGACAAGGGATATCAGAAGCCTAATTATCAAGCTCAACCTCCTCCTATGTGTTACAAGACATGCAAAAACAACTATAAGGGAAAAAAAAAATAAGAGCACCCACCTTGCCAGTTCACACCCTTGACAAAATTGATGACTTTGATTTTTCATCAACTATGTGAGGCCAAGGCCATACGATTTCTTGAGGTCAAATTAGTAGATCCGAATGTGCCAAAATCAAAGTGGCATCAAGATGATATGTTCTACATATTCCACAGAGCGAAAGGCCATGACATCAAGACATGTTGGTCCTTCAAACACATCATGTAGAACATGATAGAAAAAGGAGAGTTGGTAGTACCAGGCAACCCATAGGCGCCCGACAATAGAAACATAGGGATTTTTAAGAATTTGCTACCTAATCACGATGTGCCTCGTAACAATGTCGGCCAGGTAAATCAAGTGCAAATAAAACCACCTACCCAGGGGTTCGTAGGCATGGTCAATGTTGTTACTAGACATGGGAGATACAATCAATCGAATCAACCTCGTGCTTCCATTAGAATACAAACTACATCGGATCAACGGCCAAATCAAAACATGCCAGGCCCACCAACTAGACCGGTGGTGACCATAAGGAGCAAGTTGGTTCAGAACCTGTAGATAGCTCCTACAAATTTGTTAATATACGATCTTATTTAGTAGTCCCATAGACACAAGGAGACTCTTATGGAAATTCTAAGGTCCATTGAGGTACAGTCCCAAGATGCCCATGCATTTATAAATTTTGTGGGACAAGTACAACAGTGTCAGGAACCCATGATACAATTTTATGATCATGAAGTGAAGATGGTTCCTACTATTATGACTGACCTACCATTGCATATTATCATGTGTGTTAACCACATGCCTTTCAAAAGGGTCTTGATCGATACTGGGTCCTCAATCAATATAATCACAACCAAGGAACTGAGCCACCTCAAGCTACCCAAGTCACACATTATGCCTACCACATTTACGTTGAGGGAATTTAACGATGCGCTATGATCGATGGTTGGTACAATTGTTCTACCTATTCAGGTGGGACTCAAGACCATATCTATGATGTGTCATGTGATAGAGGGTGCCATGTAGTACAACATTTTGCTCGAGAGGCCTTGGATTCATGAAATGCATTGCATCCCCTATATCTTGCATAAGTGTGTGAAATACATTCATGAGGGACAAGTGCACATAGTGTCATCAGATGAAGAACCATTCAAGTTCATGAACCTAGCAGATTTGCCTGGGGGTTTTGTACTCCCATCGACGCACTTGGATATCTGACCTGTCTCGTCAGTTAAGATTCCAATAGGTAAACTAGCAGCCCATGCTCAACCATAGACATCTGTGTCACACAGATCTGAGCACACAACTACAACTTCTCTAAAGTCGCCTGCATCGATGATGCACCAAAAAGTTGAGAAGCTAAAGGTGAAATTGAGTGAGAAAGTGGAAAATCATGTGCCTAGATCAGTCGTCAATGAGACTCCCACTCCCATGCATGTTGAAGAACCTCAAGATAAAGTCGAGGAGGCACCTCAACCTACTTCACCTACATCTTTAGTAGGGTCATCTACACCGTAGGTGACCGTTCATCTAGCCATCACAGGATTGGGTGAGTATCTTATGCAAAATGTTACTTTCGGACCTATCCTAAAAATTGCGCAAGAGATGGGTCGATCGCACACCCATCAATTTTTGATTGGATCCGTAGTGCTATTGGGTGAGCTACCCAACAAAAAAAAAAATTTCTACATAGGGCTAGATCAAGCACCCACTAGAATGTCTGTAGATGAGAACGATGATGAGCCATTCACTGTGAATGTGCGCTATATGTCCAACCCATAATACACCATGCACATTTTTGAGTCATATCATTGGCATGGGCACGACCTTGGGATTTTTGAACAAGGACAAAGAACTCCACTCGAACCTCATTATCAGTTGGCTACTAATAGGTTCAGGTTAGGGTTACAAGTACAAGGTCATGACGATTTGATTGTTGCATCCTTAGATCACATGTACTTGAGTCTGGGGGATGATGTGGGTTTTAATCCATATCACCCTGATCCTTCTAGCTGTTTGAGGACTCGCCATATGGTATTGTTTGTTACCATATGACCACCTGATTCATACCATGACAGGCCCTTGGAGGACAAGCCCAAAGACAAACTGGGTAACCAAATCCTTGGTGCTACCAATGACACTGGTATGCAGAGGCATGACCCCCATGCTATAGGATATCTTAAATTAGGAGATCTCTACGATGATGATGGAGAGGAGTCCACATCCAAAATGAGCAGACCTAGTTATGATGTAGATGATGAATCCTCAAATGATGATAAATCTGAGGAGGAAATCAGGCTGACCTTTCCAATTTTGGTGTTTATACGCCATCTGTTGCCTATGGAACAAGTGGAAGAGACAAATGAGCACTTCATAATTGATAGTGATTATAAATATGAAACAGAGGAGGCTTACTTAAAGCCTCACCCAACTGATCTCCCACTATGCATAGACACAATAGAGTGGCCCATCCATGGTAGTGACCACATTGATGTAGATGATAGGATTGATTCTAGGTTCATGTATCCGTAATATCTATTGCCTAGGGAATCAGATCATGTTATGGAGGAAGTCCTTCCCAACACTGAGCACTCTGAGGAAGAAGTAGCACCAATTTTCATGGCAGTATCATATATACGATCATTCTATCAGATTTATCTGGATAGTGATGATAGCGACCACAGGATCAGATACATGGTACCACATCTGCAAAATCCCTCCTTAGAAGAGGAGGGAAGTGATAGATTGTATTTGAACAACTATGATGAGGACTCTATGGAGATGGCCTATCTGGGACTTCACCACTTATGCAATAGGCCTCCACCTAGAGGTCCTCCACCTATTACAGCTACAGGTTTGCATTGAGAGATCAATCTCCATCACAGCCTGAGGGAAAGAAGAGAGCTTGAAGAAAGGTATCAAGAAATATTTTTTGATCTGACTTCGTACATGGAGCTCCTTAAGCAGAGAGATCACATTCTATAGCCAATGCATTGGGACAATCCAGTTGTACAGGCATACCATAGAGAGGATATGTTTATGCATGTACCATGCAAACCAGATCTTGGGTATGAAAGCTATGCTTTAGAGATAGAGTTCTATCTGTGTGGTTCTGGAGATCAATTCCATTCCATCAATATGGTCTCCATAAATTTGACCACTCCACTCCATAATCCATTAGATCTATCCAAAACATTACATATGAACATGGATGCTATCCATTGGGATCACGTTGACTCGCTAGTCCAGCCTGAAGATTTCTTCCCAAATGAAGAAATGCTGCAACCGTTTCATTTTGCACCAGGTTACACTCATGATGTTTGTCACGCCAAGAATGCTTCCCAATAGGAACATGTGAACCTGGCTGATGACATCCATATGATTCCTACGCCTCACCAACTTGAGGATGGATCACATATATCAGTAGAGAAAACCTTCGATGTGGATATCAGTAAATATCCCACCAATCCAAAGAAGGTTAGATTTGGAGAGAGACTCACTCCGGATGAGCATGATAGCATAATTCCTCTACTAAAAGAGAGACCTGATCTCTTTTCTTGGACTTACAAAGACATGTCGGGTCTAGATCTGAAATTGGTTACTCATAATATTTTGCTAGATCTGTCGAAGAAGCCAGTCAAGAAAAAACTCAGAAAGATGCATCCAAAAGTAGCCTTAATGGTAAAAGACAAGTTCCAAAATCTATTGGATGTAGAGTTCATCATCTTCATCGACTATCCAGAGTGGGTCTCCAATATGGTACCCGTAGGAAATCCAGATGGAAGGGTCCATAATTTTATGGATTTTAGAGATCTCAACAAGGCAACACCCAAAGATTCATTTTCGTTGCCAAATATCGATGCTCTAGTAGAGGCCATTGTAGGTCACAAAATTCTCTCCCTTATGGATGGTTTTTCTGTATATAACCAAATTCAGATTAAACCCGAAGATCAGCATAAAATTGTGTTCATAATTCCATGGGGGACATTTTGCTACAAAGTTATGCCATTCGGTCTTAAAAATGCTGGTGCCACATATCAGCAGGCTATAACATATATTTTTCATGACTACATGCATAAAATATTAGAATATTATATTGATGACTTACTAGCCAAGTCATTGCTGTGACAGAAGCATGCAGAGGTCTTAAGGAAGGTCTTCGATCGCCTGATAGAGCACAATGTCAGGCTAAATCCTAAGAAGTGCGTATTTGGTGTAACTTCAGGTAAACTCTTTGGATTCATCATTTATAAGCGAGGCATCTAAGTAGAGCTAGAAAATGTCTGGCTATTCTAGAGATGCGTCTGGTGAGCAGAAATTCATGTCCCGAAAAACATTCATTTCTCTTCCATAAATTATCAATCCGGTAAGTTCGTAAACTTATGAGTGTCACGCACAGTATATGCCTGCGGTGTTGGGGAACAAATCTGGTTGTACCTTATTTAGTTTGGTGGGGAGGTTTGTGTAATTGGATTCCAGCCAAACCAAATAAACTAAGTGCGGGAAATGAAATAAATAAATTATTAAACAAAAAGTAAAGTGCTGGAAATAAAATGCGAGGAAATAAACACACACAACTGAAATTAAATAAAGCAGAACAAAGCAATAAACTAATCTACAGAAAGCAAATGCACAAATAAAACAGGGGAGGACTACTACAAGGAGTGGGCCCAAGCTCCCACAGATAGTCCGCCCGGCTAGCTACGTAGAGCTTGCTCGAATAAGAGGAGTTGCACTCTTAATTAATTAAACAATAAAATAAAATAAGTTGTGTAAAATTAATCATTGATCTCCGATCTCCTTTGTTCATCTGGCCTGCGTCTTTATATAAAGCGTAGCCAGATCTCATTACAATAACAAATCAGTCTATTTTAATCACGTGATGTGATTTAGTTACAATTTATTCTACACATATTTTATTCTTCTATTTGAAAGTATGTTCGTTCACCAGAAGGATAAATATAAACATCCTTAGGTGTACGTAACAACAAATCCTAAACTAATGCATCCTAAAAATAATAATATGCTTTAAGAGCTTTACAAGGTCAACCGGCCAATCGGTTGATAATAACAAACACTTTATTCTATTTAATAAATGCATGATTAAAATAGATCTCCTTTGTCTTCACGTGCAACCTCCTCCATAGTCCTTGGTCAACCAGTCAAAGTTGACTTGGTAAATCTTGCAAAGTATGAAGGCATGGAGGCGCCTTCCGGTTGTAGGGAGGCGCTCTTCTTCCGTTGGCGCCTTTCGGTTGCAGGGAGGCGCTCTTCTTCCATTGGCGCCTTCCGGTTGTAGGGAGGCGCTCGTCTTCTGTGGGCGCCTTCCGATTGTAGGGAGGCGCTCATTTTCTATTAGCGCCTTCCGGTTGTAGGGAGGCGCTCTTCTTTCGTTGGTGCCTTTCGGTTGCAGGGAGGCGCTCGTCTTCCGTTGGTGCCTTTCGGTTGTAGGGAGGCGCTCGTCTTCTGTGGGTGCCTTCCGGTTGTAGGAAGGTGCCTACTTCTGTTGGGCGCCTTCCTTGAAGAGGAAGGTGCCTACTCTCTTGCCTTAGTCTCTGTAAGCAGAAGTATGTCGGGTCCAAGTGGATGTAGACTGGAAAACACCATATTAGTACCAATACCTGCATTTATACACATTTCCCACTAAAAACACCAATCAAGCATAATACCGGATTTTCTATCAATTATATGCATAAGTTATATAAAATACATTTCATATGCTAATTGAACCAGTGATAATTCTCCTTAACCGTGTATATAAAATGAGCATTTTTGGTGCTCATCATCCCCCCATGCCTAACATGTGCCACGCCCTCGTGGCACCAAAATGTGAAGTTATCCCTCTCGCAGGCTGACCATGCCAAAAAGTTTGTCATGTCTTCGTGACAACAACCCCTGGGATATATATTTTTTTCCCTCCTTTTTTTTTTTTAATGGCCTTCAGCATCTCTGTTTCTCTGTCGCTGAGTGCTGCTATTTTTTCCATTCAGCGCTACTATTTTTTTTTCTCAGTACTATTTTTTTTTATTCAGCACTGTGTTTTTTTTTCATTGAGTGTTGCTATTCTTCATCCATAGAGTGATGCGGCACCAGTAGAAGTCAGAAACACATCCTGACTAATCATTGCGAACAAATAGTTAAATTGTGACCACAATGTTCAGGGCCAATGACCACTGCATTTTTTTATTTTTTTATTTTTATAAATGCTGGCATTCTCCAATGTTGCTCATTGGTCATATTTGGTGAGACCAAATTGATTTAAAATAAGTGCAGTCACCAGCTGCTACTTTTACCCACATTTGAAACGTATTTCACATCTCCAGAACCTCCTTTGTGGTATAGAGTAGCATCATTTATATGTGTTCGCTCAAGCCAGTTGCCATTGTCATGAGGCGGCAATGAAAATGATGCCAAATTTATTCACGTAGATGCCATAGCCTCTCTCTTTTTTTTTTTTTTCAAGGCACATCATGTGTTTGAATTCTAATGGGAGATTTTGAAAAACTATGGAGGCATCGATTGGTATTAGCATAGAAATAATTTTAAAATAACTATACACATAATTAACAAGAAAATCAGTACATACCCGGGTGAATTTTGTAGAATCTGATATATATGATGTTGGTGGTGTGAGATGTCTTCACGTTGGTGCTCCTGGAGATTTTATTTATTTATTTATAAGTATCTTTATCTGTTCTACCATGAACAGAACAGATCTTGACTCTCTCCCTTTTTTTTTTTTCTTCATCCTCTACATCAAAGAACAGAGTCAATCCGCAACAACTGAGCTGGTGACTCTAAACTTTGAAATACCCAGCTTTTTCTCAATAGCACAAAAAATATTTTAATCCTGCATTGACGTATCTCTCTCCGAATGCATTTATAGGATGAATATTAAAATTTATACCAGACACGTGTGCGTTCAAAATGATCTCCCCTCTGAATTATTTCTTTTGCATGCATAATTGGAACAACACTGCATTCCTTTGTTTTTTGGAGTGAGGAAAAACAATATTTCTTTCATCATTCATGGCATCTGTCAGGTGCATTGCTGAGATGTATGTGTTGTATGTGCTGGCGTTGGTAGGATGTTCTCATCCATTGATGCGATCCCCAAATTAACCTACATGTCGTAGAGTTGGAACTGCACCAATATTTGTTGCCCACGTCGTGCTTGTCTAGTCAATGGGCAAAGAACAGGGGCGCCTTCCCTATGAGGAAGGCGCTTGCCTTCTAGTGGCACCTTCCTGTCGGTGCCTTCTTGTGAGAGGAAGGCGCTTGCCTTCTAGTGGCACCTTCCTGTTGGTGTCTTCTTGTCGGCACCTTCCTGTGGCACCTTCCTGTCGGTGCCTTCCGGTGAGAGGAAGGCGCTTGCATTCTTTTGGTGCCTTCCTGGAAAAGGAAGGTGCTGGCCTTCTATTGGTGCCTTCCTGGAAGAGGAAGGCGCTTATCTTTTCTTGGTGCCTTCCTGGAAGAGGAAGGCGCCTACCTTCTTCTGGCACCTTCCTTGAAGAGGAAGGTGCCTACTTACCATGCATTGATTCCGAAGGAAACATATATTTGACATCTATTTTTTTTTTCAAACTCCTCCCCCATTTTATTTAGCTACCAGTTGGAGGTTTCTCATTTCCCTTCGGGACCAGGCTGGTCCTCGGGAAAGAGGATACTCTCTTCCAACGGGCAGCAAAAATAAAACTTTGCTTTTGATTTGCATTTCATCGTGGAGCTATTTCAACACAAGGTTTTTTTTTTTTTCATAGGAGTAAGTTAGGCGCCGACAATAAGGCGTCTTTCCCCCCATGTCTAAAATTTGTCACGTCCTCGTGACAACAGCCTTCTGAACTTTTTTTTTTCATAGGAGTAAGTTAGGCACCAACAATAAGGCGTCTTTCCCCCCATGTCTAAAATTTGTCACGTCCTCGTGACAACAACCTTCCGAACTCCCCCTTTTTTTTTTTTTTTTTACGGGAGGTCTTGATTCACCCGCATCTTCCCCCACTTAAATTGGTGATGCCCTTATCGCCAGCAACAGGTCCCTCTGCGCAACAGGTCTGCAGCCCTCCAAACGTCAGGTCCCACACTGAACAATAGGTACCCCCATCCAAGGGAGAAGAAAATTGCTTATTGGTGCCTTCCTCCAGGTGGAAAAAGGCACTGTTGTATTGGGCTGATTGTAGGCACTCTCTTCCTAGTGGGAAGTAAGTGCCTTTTCCGCTTTTCCGCACTCCTAATTGCAGGGCACAAAATGTCACATCTGTTAGGCCTAGTTTAAGCCGGCTCCGCCTACAGATCATGCTCATGGTTGTGTACTACGAAACTACACCTACAAAAACTGCACACACGAAAGCAGTAAAACAGGAGTCATGACTCCGTGCCTGTTAGGCCCTGGCTCTCAGGATGCCTGCAGCTTGCATTCGGTTCATGATTTCCTGCAAAGCAATAAGAAAGCAATTTTTATGCTAAGCAGGACATGTTCTATGCATTTTTTTTTTTTCATTGGGAAGATTTGCTTTTTTTTTTTTTTTGTGGAAGGCGCCTTCAATGTATGGTGCCTTCTTGATGCGGAAGGCGCCTCTAATGTATGGCGCCTTCTTCCTGTGGAATGCGCCTCCAATGTATGGTGCCTTCTTGATGTGGAAGGCACCTCTAATGTATGGCGCCTTCTTCCTGTGGAAGGCGCCTCCAATGTATGGCGCCTTCTTGATGCGGAAGGCGCCTCTAATGTATGGCGCCTTCTTCCTGTGGAAGGCGCCTCCAATGTATGGCGCCTTCTTGATGCGGAAGGTGCCTCCAATGCATGGTGCCTTCTTCATGCGGAAGGCGCCTCCAATGTATGGTGCCTTCTTCCTGATGCGGAAGGCGCCTTCTTGATGAACAAGGCGTCTTTCACTATTTTTATTTTTTATTTATTTTTTTTTTCTCTTTTTTTTTTTTTTTCACGCATCCTCCCATTTTTCTTCCTCTTTTTTTTCTTTTCTTTTTCTCTCTCTTTTTTTTTTTGATAAACGAATGATTGAGCATTCGTCCCAGCTACTGGTATGGTATGGGGTTTCCCCCATGCCGATGTCTGATCCACTCTTGCGAATGTGAGGCAGTGGTTAATGGAGCTCGTTGACCGTTACTCGAACGTTGTCTCGACACTCTTCTCTTGCAATTGGTGTAGCATCTCTGACTTTGTTTATCATCCAGGCTATAACAGTCATGCACTTTCCAGCAAAATTTTCCCCCAAATTCCACAAGCACCTTGGGCTGGAAGCCTTTCGCTTGATCAGGGTTACTTAGCCTGCCTTCAGGCGCTAATGTTGCCAAGGTAAAACTCTGCTAGCTTTCACCTGTTGGATTGGATGCTACACGATCTGGTACATGAGACAGTTCGTATAGTGCTATTACGAACTCCACGTATGAATCTCAACTCACGAGATCTTCACAGACACCTCCTTATTTGTCTACTTCGCACTTCATGTTGTCTTGCAAAACATAAAAGAAAAATCTAAACTAAAGGCATTAAAATAAAATTCTAACTAATTTTTTTTCTCTATTTTTTTTTTTGGTCTATTCTGCCTTGACCAGAACAGATCTTGGATTATCATATTTTTTTTTCATCATCTGCATCAAAGAACAGAATGTCTACTTCAACCATTTGAGCTGGTGATTTTCACATCTGGAGGTTTGTCAATGATCCATCCTAAGAATTTGGCAAAATGTACCATGTACTGAAACATCTTTGCCCTCACACTTTTTGTGAAAAGCAGATTTCTCCATGGTTTCAGATCCTCTCAAAGTTGATGTTATCTTCCACCATAGTGAGACTCTGCCTCTCTTTTGTATATATATTTTTTTCATATGACAACCAACAACTCACATTTTTGAAACACCAAGCTCCTCCTTAATTAGCACATAAAAAAAATGTTAATCCTGCTCTAATGCATATCCAAAGTATTGGACTCTCTGTATGTATTGCAGGGATTAATCTTCGTGCACTATTTTCTCATCGTGTGCCCCTGAATGCATCACTTTTTCAATTAAGTAATCTTTACATAATCCTGACACATGTGCATCTGAATAATCTCCCACTTTGAATTATTTACATCGCAGGTGGAGTTAGAGTGGCCCTACGATCCTCTATTTCTCAAAGTGAGGATAAAAAAACAAATATTTTCCATAATCTACAACATGTGTCGGGTGTTCAAGTGTGACGCCTTCATAAAATGCCTCGATGAGATTTATGTGCTATTATTTTTCTAGCCACCTTGAGCGCCATTCACACATTTTTTTTTTTTTGTGCTCAAGCACCATGTGGCCTTTGTGCAGACATTTGAAATCTGATCTCCTCCAAGCTCTTTCCCTATTTTATTTAGCTACCGGTTGGAGATTTCTCATTTCCCTTCTGGACCAAGCTGGTCCTCGGGAAAGAGGATACTCTCTTTCAACAAGCAGCAAAATAAAACTCTGTTTTTGATTTTCTTCATTAACTTGGAGCCTTTTCAGCAGATGATTTATTTTTCTCTCTTTTTTTCTTTTTGAACACTATAAATAGCGTTCATTGTGTTGTTGGTGGCATTGATGAAGGTGGGGTCTCCCCCATGCCTACATCTGAACTAGTCTTCTCGAAATCTTTTTTTTTTTCAACTAGTCTGATATGTTGTAGCATGAGAAGAATATTTTCCTTCATGGCCTCGCAACCCAACTTCTTTCAACGTAATGGCAAAGTGTGCAGGCCAGCAAATGACTATCCGTGAGCTAGCAACCTGAAGAAAACATGGCATAGCATTCTGTTAAAAACACATGCTAGTTTCTGATTCACTAGGTCGCCTTAAGCGCAAGTGAAGAGCATACTCCATAACAAGATGTTCTCTTTAAATTATGCTCTGTCATTTTCCCTGCATTATTAATTTCATCATAAAAAAACATTTACCAATACGTTGCAAAAATTTCAAGCCTGTAAAATTTTTTAATTTAAAACCAAGCTTCTAGAGGCACAATTTTTCAATGGTTTCCGTATAAAAACACGTCCCTAAAAATTTTCAATCAGACTTGGGTTGTGCTTTTTCTTTTGATTTCTTGAAACCATTTAGAACATGATGGAAATCCTTCAATGCCAGATTTTTTTCTAATTTTTTTCAACAACACATTTTATTTCTACTTCTACACTTAATTATGGTACATCAGGTTCATTCCCGCGTTTACCTGAGAAGCTAAAAAAATATAAATAATTGCCTATGGGATTTGGCTCTGACTGTGCCGACAACTATTTTTGGCCTTTATAAAAAGCTCCTTGGTGGACTCATGCTTCTCAGATAAAATATTTACAGGTAATTTCAAATAAGCTTTTTAATTGACCCGTAAATCAGAACACTACAGTTTAGACACTCCCCGACAACGGCGCCAAAATGGTGAGCAGAAATTCATGTCCCGAAAAACATTCATTTCTCTTCCATAAATTATCAATCCGGTAAGTTCGTAAACTTATGAGTGTCACGCACAGTATATGCCTACAGTGTTGGGGAACAAATCTGGTTGTACCTTATTTAGTTTGGTGGGGAGGTTTGTGTAATTGGATTCCAGCCAAACCAAATAAACTAAGTGCGGGAAATGAAATAAATAAATTATTAAACAAAAAGTAAAGTGCTGGAAATAAAATGCGAGGAAATAAACACACACAACTAAAATTAAATAAAGCAAGAACTAAAGCAATAAACTAATCTACAGAAAGCAAATGCACAAATAAAACAAGGGAGGACTACTGCAGGGAGTGGGCCCAAGCTCCCGTAGATAGTCCGCCCGGCTAGCTACGTAGAGCTTGCTCGAATAAGAGGAGTTGCACTCTTAATTAATTAAACAATAAAATAAAATAAGTTCTATGTAAAATTAATCATTGATCTCCGATCTCCTTTGTTCATCTGGCCTGCGTCTTTATATAAAGCGTAGCCAGATCTCATTACAATAACAAATCGGTCTATTTTAATCACGTGATGTGATTTAGTTACAATTTATTCTACACATATTTTATTCTTCTATTTGAAAGTATGTTCGTTCAGCAGAAGGATAAATATAAACATCCTTAGGTGTACGTAACAACAAATCCTAAACTAATGCATCCTAAAAATAATAATTTAAGAGCTTTACAAGGTCAACCAGCCAATCGGTTGATAATAAAAAAATATTTTATTCGATTTAATAAATGCATGATTAAAATAGATCTCCTTTGTCTTCACGTGCAACCTCCTCCATAGTCCTTGGTCAACCGAGTCAAAGTTGACTTGGTAAATCTTGCAAAGTATGAAGGCATGGAGGGCATCCGGTTGTAGGGAGGCGCTCTTCTTCCGTTGGTGCCTTTCGGTTGCGGGGAGCGCTCTTCTTCCATTGGCGCCCTTCGGTTGTAGGAGGCCTCGTCTTCGTGGTGCCTTCGGTTGTAGGGAGGCGCTCTTTCATGGCGCCTTCGGTTGTAGGGAGGGCTCTTCTTCGTTGGCGCCTTCGGTTGGGGAGGCGCTCTTCTTCCATTGGTGCCTTTCGGTTGTAGGGAGGCGCTCGTCTTCTGTGGGTGCCTTCCGGTTGTAGGGAGGCGCTCGTTTTCTATTGGCGCCTTTCGGTTGTAGGGAGGCGCTCTTCTTCCGTTGGCGCCTTCCGGTTGCAGGGAGGCGCTCGTCTTCCGTTGGCGCCTTCCGGTTGTAGGGAGGCGCTCGTCTTCTATGGGTGCCTTCCGGTTGTAGGAAGGCGCCTACTTTTGTTGGGCGCCTTCCTTGAAGAGGAAGGTGCCTACTCTCTTGCCTTAGTCTCTGTAAGCAGAAGTATGCCGGGTCCAAGTGGATGTAGACTGGAAAACACCATATTAGTACCAATACCTGCATTTATACACATTTCCCACTAAAAACACCAATCAAGCATAATACCGGATTTTCTATCAATTATATGCATAAGTTATATAAAATACATTTCATATGCTAATTGAACCAGTGATAATTCTCCTTAACCGTGTATATAAAATGAGCATTTTTGGTGCTCATCAGTGTCCTCCCACTAATATCAGAGAAATAAGAAGCCTTCAGGGAAAAGTAGCATCCATAAAGTGATTCATCGCTCAATTATCGGATAAGTTTCGACCCATTAATCAAATGCTACACAAAGGGGTCCCATTTGATTGGGACAATGACTGCCAAGTATCCTTTGATGAGATTAAGCAATACCTGGCAACGTCGCCAGTACTAGCTCCACCAAGGCTGGATGAGCCTTTTCTGATATATATATCAAAAACCAACTTTGCATTAGGGACCATGTTAACCCAAAATAACATGTAAGGCAAAGAGCAAGGTGTATATTACATCAGTTGCACCTTGGTGAGTTATGATTCAGGATATGCATATGTTGAAAAACTTGTTTAGCAGTAGTGTTCACTACCAAGAAATTATGGAATTACATGCTAAGTCATACAACATATGTTATATCGAAACAAAATCCTTTGTAGTACATGATGAGCAAGACATATCATAACACATGTATTGCAAAGTGGATCATGCTATTGACAAAATTCAATTTTCAATTCAACAGCCAAAATTCCATCAAGGGACAAGTCATAGCTGATCAACTGGTTGAGGCACCACTATCCAATAGTAGGCCTCTAACCATTGATATTCTAGATGATGTGATCTTCATAATATCTGAAGCTCCTGAACTCGAAGAACCAGAGAATAATGTTGATATGACATTGTTCTTCGATAGTTCGAAGTGTGAGCAAGGGGGTGGTGTAGGAATAGTGTTTTTCACACCACAAGGAGCTCCAATGCCCTTGTCATTCAAGTTAGACTTTTCATGCACCAACAATAATGCTAAATATGAAGCCCTACTTTTGGGCCTCCACACAGCCATCACCATGGGTATTAAAATACTAAACATTTTTGGTGATTCTCTGCTCATAGTTAACCAGGTTAAGGGGCTCTTTTAGTGTTGATGTCCCGTGCTGAAATCCTACAAAGATCTTCTCACAACTTATCTGTCTAAACTTGAATGGTATGACATCGAGGCAATCCCTCATTCATAAAATAGGTTCACAGACACCATGACATATTTGGGGTCCTTGATCCCTCAGAATATGTCTACCAATTTTACTACCATCCATGTTAAAATGCTCTCACACCCAACAGTAGAACGTGCAGCCTTTAATAACAAACAGTCAGTCAACATGATTGTTGTGGAACCAATAGCTGATTGGTTCCGTAGAGTAGAAGACTTTCTTAAATAGGCACCCTGGGAGTCATTGACTTCTTAGAGTCCTATGGGGAGTGGTACTACCATTCACCACAAGTTTTTTTCCTAGTTTGCATTTGTAAAACTAAATACACAGGGGGAACAGGTCGTCATAGTAGTTGAAGATGAGGCTTGTCAAAGTTGGATGTTGCAAATCCAAGACTTCCTAAAACTTGGTATGATTCGAGAAGGATTTTTATGTGCTGCAAGATGCACATTTAAATATAAAGTGACTAAGTATGTCTTGATAGGAGACATTTTATACCGATGCAGTTACGAAGGAGTCCTCCTTCAATGTCTTGAGCCCCAAGAGTCATCTTCGGCAATTTCAAAAGCTCATGATGGTACATGTAGTGGCCATTTTAGCGGTATGGCTAACGTCAAATGTATCCTTTACATGGGTTATTATTGGCTCACTATGGAGAAGGATTGCAATGTGTATGTCAAGAAATGCGTTAAATGTAAACATCATGCTAATATTATGCACTTGCCATCACAGGTCGTATAGACCATTCAGGAAGCTTGGCAATTTTCTCAGTGGGGACTAGATCTGATTAGCAAGATTTCCCCTCCATCGTCAGGTCGACATACATTCATTATCATGACTACTGAGTATTTTACAAAGTGGGTGGAAGCCATTCCCCTTACAATGACCACTAGAGCTCGCATCGTAGAATTTATTCTCGAGCATATCATATGTCATTTTGGGATACCATCCAAAATAATTTTGGATAATGGAACTTCTTTTAAGAACAAAATTGTGTGGGCTTTAACATCTAAATACTGTATTCAACATAGTTTTGCAACTCCATATTATCCACAAGCAAACGGGCAAGCTAAGGCCTCAAACAAGACTATGATAGCCATATTGAAAAAGACAATGTAAGAACACCACAAATATTGGCATATAAAACTGCCCCTTGCACTATGGTCTTACAGGACTAACATTCATATGCCCAATGGAGCAATGCCATTTTCACTAGTATATGGCACTAAGGCCATTATGCCCTTAGAGTTGGAAATTCCAATGTTGTGCATCGCATTGAAAAAGTTCATCGATGACGACACCGTGCGGAAAGCTTGCATCGATCAATTGATGTTGCTTGATGAACATCGCATGAATGCCCTTGAGCATCTTCACATTTATAAGGAGTGATTAAAATGAGCTTACAATATCAAAGTCCACCAGAGAGACTTTGAAGTTGGAGATCTTGTGCTAAAATAGAACCAACATAACTCAAATTTGCCACCTAACATGTGAGACAAATTCATGGCTAACTGGCTAGGGCCTTACATAATATCTAAAAATATTGGTCTAGGTACCTATCACCTATCATCGCTAGAGGGTGTGGACAAGCTTGAGCCTCTCAATATCATTAATCTTAAGGAATTCTATGCTTGAGAGTGTAGTAAAGGCACCAAAGGCATCTATAAGCCCTTTGGCCAACCCAAAAGTCCCAAGGGTTTTGTCTAAACTGCTCGGTCACCCCAAAAGGCCCCAAGCTATCTGATTAAGAAGCTTGGTCAAGTAAAGGCAACAAAGGCATCTGTAAGCCCTTTGGTCAACCCAAAAAGCCCTGATGGTTTTTTCCAAACCGCTCAGTCACCCCAAAAGACCCCAAGCTATCTAATTAAGAATCTTGGTCAAGTAAAGGCACCAAAGGCATCTGTAAGCCCTTTGGTCAACCCAAAAGTCTAGAGAGGTTTTGTCTAAACTGATCGATCATATCAAAAGGCCCCAAGCTATCTTATTAAGAAGCTTGGTCAAGAAAAGGCACCAAGGATTCCCAA
Organism: Wollemia nobilis; assembly: GCA_028583015.1. Taxonomy (NCBI): domain Eukaryota; kingdom Viridiplantae; phylum Streptophyta; class Pinopsida; order Araucariales; family Araucariaceae; genus Wollemia; species Wollemia nobilis. The sequence continues at coordinate 3,601,318 of JAQPPZ010017254.1, read as the reverse complement.
AAATTGCTTGGTCAACCCAAAGGCTCCGAGAGTTCCTATAACTTCTCGATCATCCCAAAAGGCTCCATGCCCTCTTGCTGAGAGTTTGGTCAACTAAAAGGTTCCAAATGTGGTTGTAAAACCTTTACTCAAGTCAAAAGGCTTCAAGGATTTCTAAAAATTGCTTGGTCAACCCTAAAAATATCCAAGGACATGTACTCGTCATTTGGTCAAATATGAAAGCTCAAAAACCTATAAAAATCAAGAAAAATATATAAAAGTCCAAAAAAATTGATAAAGCCTAAAATCCAAAAACATTTGCATTTGCATTTTCATATGCATATTCACATGCATTCACATCATCATATTGCATTTAGGCATTTTTCATCCGTTGCATTCCACAGTAGAGTGTAGTGCATTTATCAAAGTTTTACAAACAGTCACACATTTGTATGACAATCATGCACCCTTGCATTTATCATAATTCATTGCATTCGTACACGATACCTGTTTTGGATACCTATGTGTATTAAGTTTTCTTGTCACTCAGCCATACCTAGTGGGTTCTTTAGATATTGTAGAAATCTTGCTTTGCTGCTATAGACAAGGTCATTAGTTGGGATAGTGCCTTGACATATAATAATCCCATCACTAAGAAAAAAAATATAAAATCTTGATAAGACGAGAGAGGATGAAAGCCATGAAAGTAGTCTTAGGTATCTAGATAGATGGGTCTCATGACCTGCTTATCTTGCAAATAGTTGGTCTAGAAAGGTGTACTTTGGCAAAAGGACAAGAATTTCCCCTATAAATCCCAAAGTCACAAAAGTTAAATCCCAAGTTACAAAGTGCAAAAAAAATATATATACAAATTTCAAGTTCAAAATGTAAAGTGACATAGTGAATCAAAAGCACTATAAAAATCCCTTGCTCAAAGAAAGTGGTAACACGTGGACTAACAGTGATTTTTATCACTACATCTAAGCAAGTAAGAAGGGTGAGAACTTTAATCCCTGGATTATACACCTTTTTAAATCCATAGAGTGATCCCCGATCATAGCAATGGGTTGGAAGAGTCCCACCTACAATCGAAGGGGTAGTTCTATTGGGTGATCCCCAAACGTAGTAATGGGTTGAAAGAGTCCCGCTTGCATTTGGAGGGGTAGCCCTGATCAATTTGCAAGATGAGCTAGCTCTAGCTACTTAGGATTGTCTAGTTGTATAAGTCTAACCAAATTTGAAACAAGGATGATACAATTATATGAGGAACCCTATATCACATATGGGTTGAAAGAGTCCCGACTGACATACGGGGTAGGCTTACGATCTATCTAAAAATACTCCATGCACACACAGGGATTATGAATAGTTGGGTCTGTCATGGCAAAAGCCTATTCCAATATAATCCTGGTATAGTTAGTATGCTATTTTTGGAGAGGTCTACTAGGGTGTTTGAGTCTCAAGGAAAAATCAAAAAAGTGCTCCAATAGCAACAAAATACCAAATCTCATCAGAATGTAGAAATACGAGTCATTCATTAATCAAAAAGCACTTTACAACGTACAATCAAATATATAAGATAGATACCATATGAAGATCATAAATAATGTTTAGATGGCCACTGACTATATAGTATGAAATAATATAACCATTCATTAAGCATTTTACCAATCCATTTCACTGCTTTCATATATGGGTGATTAATTGATTAAGTTCTTGTAATGAGAATTATCAATTATTTTGCATGATTGTTGTACATTTTGTGGTGTCATATTTTAAAAATTGATATACACAGTTTACATTCATTCCTTATGTTCTAAGTTATTAAAGCATACAGGTTCATTTCCATTAGATTATGATTATGTACATAATGCATTACCATATATTGCATAGCATATCATAAACTGCATAAAATATACGCATGCCCACAAAGAAAAAATAAATATGCGTTAAAAAATAAACATCGCATCCATATATATACATCATATGTCGCACATCTAATCATCTAGATCACTGCATATCATCATCATAAAAAGTAATAGTTGTCTAGTGCATGACATCCATACATTGCATCATATAAAAATAGCATTTAAATACACATTGCATCCATGTGCATCAAATAAACATAAAATCAAAAATTAATAAACACACACTTACACATAATGAGCCATGAAATATAATATCATATATATATATATATGTGTGTGTGTGTGTGTGTGTGTGTGTCCAAATGAGTACATAGGGAGTACAAAATGCCCGCAAGCTACAACTATGTAGGTCCTCAACCTTACACACAAAATTATACCTCAAACTATAGTAGGCAGATGCTAATAAGCAGATCTAGGTTATTCCCCCTGTACTGGAGTTCCCGTTGCCTCCCTCTACACTGTGCTCTAGAGCCTACTCTCCTAGCTGACCTAGCACCTATGGTGGATCCTACTGTGGATCTTGCCTACCTCTAAAACCTAACACACCCAGCACACAGGAAACTAGTAGTTATAGTAGGCTAGTCCTTTGGTTGGAGGTCCCTTATGTCTGCCTTGGATCTCTAGCCCTGGCCTACGACCTCGCTATGTGCGTGCTAGAGGACCTGTGCGTCCTCTCAGTCCTATGAGTCCTATGACTCAATATAGTTGTGGACTGCCCTAAATTCTTGGATCTGGTATGCTATGACACTATGGAAAAATGATCCTCAGGAACTGGTAGCCCCTGTATCTCTATATATCCAACTAGTTGATCAATGTAGGCAAGCCAGACTACGTGCATCTCATTGGTCCTCATGACTATACTGCACAGTCGCATCACATCAGTAGTCAGATCTTGTGTAGCTAGTGTACCTACTACTGGTATCATAAGAGGCCCCATAATAGCCTAAGGAGGGTCCATAGTAGCTCCCTTCACTACTCAAGCGAGATCCCGTTCCACCTCTATTGTAGTTCGTTGCACCTATGCCAACTTCAGGGCAGTTTGTAGTCTCTGCACATGGGCCTATGCGTTAGTAGCTCAAGTCATGAGCTCCCATATCTAGCTTTGCACCTCAGTTAAGCGTCGCTCCCTGTCAACCACCTTTGCCTCCAGAGTGGCGATGGTAGTATCTTGCTCCTGCTGCTACATATGGAATCGCCCAATCTGACTTTGCAAGTTAGCAACCTATGCTAGCAGCTATCCCTTTGTGTTGTCAGGATGGACCTCACCCTCCTCCAGAGCATCCTCCTTAGGTTCAATCATTGGTAGGTCCTTAGCGGTGGCATTTGTACCCCAACCACCCTCAATATGCTGGTGCACCCTACGCCCCTTAGGATCTGCCTCTGCTAGCTCTCGACCTAGAGGCTCGATACTGTGCCATATAAATAGAGACCACCACCCATCATAGTCGAGTGTGGTCCTAGTAGTCTCAACTCCTGACTCCTGGAAGTCATTAGGTGCATCCCCTAGTGGTGGAGGAACTATCTAGCAGGTGCATCTCCAAAGCCAATCATTTGTACATGAGGGGTATATCTAGAAGGTCCTGCACCATGCCAAAATGTTGTAGGATGTGAGAGAAAAATTGGTACTCTCTCACATTTGGCTTACACCAGATGTGCCATCTATCTTTGCAGGCCTGTTGTAGCCACTCATCAGCCTCCAACCATTTAGGACAATCCATGTAGGGGCACCAGATGACCTCCCTCGGCCCAAGTGCCACAAAATTGATGATATAATGTTGTGTATCCCCAACATGAGCCCTACTATGGACACCCTCCTTAGCACAAGGCCAGCAAGCAGTGTAGCACTAATGAGCATCATCTAGGGTAGTGATGCACAGATGAAGATCAACAAGACACTCGATCTGAATGTGTTGCCATCCCTAGATCTGTAGCAAAATGCTATAGTTGATGCCCTTATGGCTCCTCTCCATAATTTGGTATAGCTTCTGGTAGAGCTAACATATTAAAGTGCTCCATTAGGCTAGCAGTAGTGGCTCCTCCGTCGAGCTCTAAAGCACCCTCCAAGTAGGGGCTAGCATGTTCCAAGGAATCCTCATGCTTGAGGAGTCTGGAAGGACAATCTAAATGATGAGGTGCATGAATAGGGCCTCTCGAGCAGAGAAGATGTCATTCTAGTACCATTACCCGATGTGCACCTCTCCATGGTTTGCATCATCCTGTGCATCAGCACTCTGATCATCGAATATGGTAGCAAAAATGACATCCTTTACTGTGTAGGCAAAGGAAACAATAGCCCCACCGTTGATAGGGATCCTGAAGATCCTATATACGTCCTCCAGTGTGATGGTCATCTCACCAGGAGGCAGGTGAAATGTGTTGGTCCACGCATTTCAGTGTTGGGCCAACGTAGTAATATAGGCCTGATCTACCCTAATTGTGGGTAGATCCATGATATAACTAAGCCCGACGGCTCAAAACCATGCTTGGTCATCATATGATAAGGCCTCACAAAGAGTCTTCATCAAGTTAGGCTCCCACATTCTAGATTTTAACTTTTAAAAATAAAAAAAAGAAAAACATACTATAAGCTAAATCTAGCTAAGCAATGCTAAAAAAAAAAAGAACAAAAAACACAAGCAATTGTAGCCTGCAACTGCAACTTGTGGTCCCCAATTTGCAAATTGGGAACTGCAACTACAACTTGAGGTACCAAATTTACAAATTGGGGGCCGCAACTAAAACCTGTGGTTCCCATTTTGCCAACTAGGAATCGTAGCTACCAGCTATGGTTTAGGAGTGACACCCATTTAGGGTACCCTCCTAGACCACTCATGCATAAAATTAAATTCTAATCTAGCCTAAACTAGTGGGGTTCATTATCGACAGTTTAATGAGGTTCAATTTCCACATTTATTAAGTGTGGTTTATTTTATTGATATGGAGTGCGAGGTCTCAGTTTCAAGTTACCTTACCTGCACCCTGCCCTCGGCTAGTCGATGGCTGATCAAGATCTGCCATCAGGGAATAATGAGTGTACAAGTTGTTGAGTTTGACATCGTTCTATATCAGGGAATGTCTTCTCTCTCAAAACTCTCAAATTTCTCAAGGTTGCAGGAAAATAATGAAAAATTACAAATCAACTTTCAATTTATAGGTTCACCTAGTCTTTGTGAACCGCAGCTGACACCCGTGGTCTGCAAACTAGGGATTTCTACCAATTTTGACAATATCACCCAATGTGGGCTACTCCACGGAGATAATTTTTTACTAAAATTTTTTCAATCAATATCTTGGGAATCCTTTCCCTATTACAATGTTTATGGACCTCTATCTAAAGGATACACCAATCCCCTAAATGAAGTTCATGGATCTCTATCCATAGGATAACTCCTTATCCTCTACTCTGGCTCGTGATCCTCTAGGAGACTACTACCTCCACTTTGCTGGCTTATGGATCTCTCTCCACTAAATACTCTTGTCCCCAATTAGAAGACCTATCCTCACTACCCTAGCTAATGGATCTCTATCCACTAGATACTACTGTCCTCTATTCTATATCACCTCCAAAGCTCTATCTCAAATCTATACTAAACATAGTACTTTGGTCTAGCACAAATCTACTCAATCTCTATCTGTGGTTTGATACAAACCTGCCCTCAAGTCTGCACCAAAATCTATCCTCAAATTTTCACTAAAAATAGTCCTTCAATCTAACATAAATATGTCCACAATCTCTATCCTCAAGCCTTAACTTAAGGTTTGACTCAACTTTGCTGGATCTACCCTAAACCTTAACTCAAGGTTTGAACAAATCAATCAACTCTACTCTCAAGTCTTCTCAAATACTTATCTCAAATATTCCTTGTAAGCTTCCACAAAAGCTCACACTAATCTATCCACAAGTCCTCTCTAAAACTTGTCTAAATCTGCTCCACAAGTCCTCTCTAGAACTTGCTCAAATCTGCTCTACAAGTCCTCTCTAAAACTTGCTCAAATATGCTCAATAAGTCCTCTTAAGAACTTATCCAAATATGTATTGTAAGCTTCCATAAAAGCTCACACAAAATCAGTCCATAAGTCTCATCAAAGACTTACCTCAAATATGCTCAACAAGTCCATATAGAACTTGTCCAATCTCATAGAAACATAAAAATAATTGTTAGAGACCCAATATGCTCTATACTCATCACAATGCTCAATCAATCTCTTAAAAACATAAGGAGAATTGTTAGAGACTCAATATGCTTCAAATTCAACTATATGCTCAATCACTTTCTAACTCAATTCAGAATATAGAATTATTTTTTATGGAACTTGAACAATTACTTTAGACTTCCACTTGACTAGGCTCAACCAACTCTACTCAACCAATCACTCAATGAAACACCCCTTTCTCATAAACCCTAGTCCAAGCATATGAACACCAACTCAAAATGTTTCCAACAATGCTCAACAACCAATCTCACATAACAATGATACTCATGATATTTGCAAACCCTAGTTCAAGTTCTTTGCTCAATAACTCACTTCAACAATAATGCTTATAAAACAATACTCACCTAGCAATGGTACTCATGTTCTTTTCAAATCCTAGTTCAAGTTCTTCACATAACCAATGAATTCAAAAAAAATGCTTAACAAAAAAGTCTCACATAGCAATTATACTCATGTTCTTTTCAAACCCTAGTTCAAGTTCTTCACACAACCAATGGCTTCAACAACAATGCTTATCAAACAAGTTTTTAACAACAATTATTTATTCTATAAAACCTTCAAGAATTAAACCAACACACTCAATAGGAAACCCTAATCAAGTCCATTTCACTCCAAACTTATTTTTATAAAACCAATCACACAACTTAAATTTTGAAGAATATGCCCATACCTTTTTCTTGATGACAAGGAACTTCAAGAAACTACCACAACAATAAAACACTTCTTTACTAAGCTCAAGAAGGTTAGTTAACAATACAAGACATATAATAATTCATGAATACACCTTATTAATCCAATATTAAAATAATATCCAACACCTAAATAATTTGAATATTCACTTCTCAAAACCCTCGGACATCACAAATTGATCTCAATCAAACATATTTGTCATAAGCCACTTCAGAATTTTATTCTTCAAAAATCAATCTACTTTTCTACTTATAACTCCGTATTTTATTATTGCACTTTAAAGATAAAACCTTTAATAAATAATGCAATAACTAATATTTTCTTTTCTAAGGTAAAAGAGCTTTTATCTACCAATTAAAATTTCACCTAAAAATTTTATAAAACCCACAAAAGTCCTTTTTAACTTAGGCACTAATCAAACCATTTACCTTCTTATTTCTCCTAAGTCTAACCTTATCCTAAGTAATGTTACCAATTTGGCTTTGCATGAAGCGCTTCTTTCCTTAAGCGCTTTCACCATGTCTCCCAACGACGTGGAGCCACGTGCTCCCTTGGATCCTCCACTCCCTTGCACCCTTTGATTTCCACAAGCCACGTCTTGGCTTCTTCTCTCACGCTGCCCTAAGTCTTTGCACGAACTACTATTTTACGAGGAGAAATTTCACAAAGCTCAGAGATCAATTATTTTTGCGGATGAGAGGATGCATAACCTTTGAGAAGGCTATGGTATTTATATACCATGTGCCTTTTTTTCTTCACGTCGGTGGTGAGAATGCGGTGATGTCGATGGAATAATGGAAAACCTTACCCGCAAATAACCCGACGCTCAAGCTTTATAGTATGTGCCCAAAATTTATTAAAGCACCCAAAATTTAGCTTATTTAATTTATTAAATATAATAAATTAAATTATTTTGAAGAATTTAATTATTATAATTTAATAATTAAATGGGCTTTGGTCTTTTAAACCAAAATTTAGGGCATCCTCGATTTTTATAAAAACCTTGCAACTTGCCCACATGGTTTTAATGAAAACCATTAAAATTACCACCATTGGTTTTAATAAAAACCATTAAAATTGCCACCATTGGTTTTAATAAAAAAAATCAAATCTTTCCTTCATAATATTACGAGGTGTGCTATGATGTCTTTTTACTTGCACATTTCAACCATTCGGTGTCAGTGGTGATTTGCTTCTTGGCATCAATGACAACTTCATGTTTTTACATAAATTAACAATGCCATATTTCTATCTTGACATCAATGACAACTCTTATGGACTCAAAATGTCCAACAAAGAGGATAAGGCTTAAACCAAGCATCAAAATTAAAATTTACATAGTTTCCATCAATGATAGGCCATCTAATATTATTGATCAATTACATACTATTTGATATGAAATTTTATGTTGGTGATCCTTTGGGTAAGGTGATTTTCCTAAATAATTGTGCTATATCAATAGAACCTATATAATTTTAAAGTAATATTTTTCTCAACTCTTTCCTTTATCTCTAAATAATATTGATCCAAAATTTTCCCCTAAGTCAAATTTCATAAGTCTAGAATTGTGCAATCCTACCTCTCTAATATTATTTCCTTTGCAAGCTCTATTATGTTAGAGTATATTACATAATTTGGGTCATGTAAATGTACCACCCTTGGTACATAAATAGAGTAGTATATTACTTTAGGAGGTAGTTAGCTAGTTACTTCAAGTAATATAATAAATGCACAAGTATCTATGTGCAAGTTGTAAATGTGCAAGGTGTCCCCTTGTACAACTAGGTAGAGTGTTGGCCAAGCTATCCATATTTCTATATAAAGGGCCTCAAAGTGAGTGATTACATATCATTGTAGGTAGTAGTAGGTATACTGGGTAGATCACCATATAGATTGGTTATGGAGTACAATGTAGTTCTTTAGCATCAATTTTGGAGTTTTTATTTCCTCCATACTGCATTGTATCATTTTTGTCACTTTCTATTAATAGCATATTTCAAAATATTACATTTCTATATGTTTTATATCTTGTTATTGCATTCTCCCTTGGAATACATTATCAAAAGCTAATAATGGTATTAGAGCCACGATGGATTGATAGGATTAGGGAGATCCTCAAGAGAGATAAAGAGGAAAATCAAATATTAGTTCTAGAATTTTTGAGATTGCATTTGGCTAGAGTCTTTTCATAGAGTTATAGAAAACTCATGAATACTAGGACTCAAAATTCATTCCACTAGATTGACAAATCAACTAGTGAAGATTTATCATCAAAAATATTTAGAATCATATTACTAATATCTTATTGTAGAAAAAGGAAACTAAAGGAAGCCCTATTGCAGACCTACACATTGCAGAAGAAAAGGCCAAAAAAGCCTTGATCCAAAAGATAAGGCTATAGAAGCATTGAACCAAAAAATAAGGCCATATAATCCTTGAACCTGAAGAAGACTCCAGAGAAGAGTCATTGAACCATAAGAAGACTCCAAATAATATTACATGAGAGATAGGAGATTGGTGATATTCTTTGTTAATATAAGACTTCCTCTAGAATAAGTTGAAGAGACCAATCAAAGGTCTCATTGAATAACTTTCATCCTTGGAAGAGATAAATAAGGACTATCAAAATTCTTGTTCAAGATATCCGTGAAGAAGATCTCATTGGTAACACTTCCATAGTTGAAGGTTGAAGAAAAGGTCTCATCAAGAAGACTAGAGAAGCTGCAAGACTAAATACCTTCGATAGGTCTCAAGGAAAAACAAGGAGAAGGCTTGGAAATCCTCATTGCAAAAATTGGAGATGCCATAAAAGAAGTTCCTAGGAGAACTCATTGGAGAAACTCACTACAAAATATAGTAAAAGAATTGGGACAATTGTGGCCATCCCAAAATAAGCCCAAAGGAGAAATATTTGGAAAATAGTTTGTCAAAATTTAGAGAGAATATTCATGAAGACCTCAAGAATTTTATATTCTTGAGAAGAAAGCCTTTTTTGAAGAACTTAGATAAAATAAAATTACCAAATCCAAGAATATTTAGAGATTGTCCTTCATAGCTAAATAAGGCACATTTTAGACATAGATATTTGCTCGTTTCATAAAAAAATACTGAAAGGATTCTAGAAGGACAACATTTCAAAGAATATATTGACTACTCAACAATAAATAGAACATTAATAGCTATAAAAAATTAGAGTTATAGGCCATATATTGAAGGAGAAGTTAAAATTATTTTAGAGTAGTAGACTAGGAGCATTCACAGCTGCAAGCAACCACAATTCAAACAAGAAATTTGGTGAATCAACTCATCAAGATATTCATCATCAAAGGTAAGCAACTTAGGTATAAAAGGTTCATTACTTGAACACTTAATTTAGATTACTACTTAACTTCATTAAGCACCTTATTAGAATTTAGAAAGTTGCAAATTAGAAGGTTGCATTTTAAGTCCTCAAAGAAAGTGTGGAAGATAGTTTCTTGTAAGATTCATTACTTGCATATTAATAGGAGTTAGATACATTCTTCCTATTATCTAATTATTGAGAAGAGGATAAAATTAAGAAATTTACTGTGATCATTAGAGCATTTGAAACTACATTGAGAGTTTATTAATACGATCAATAAGGTGAGATTATTAAAGTGTATTAAGTTGGAAATACTATACTAGTTATTCATTAAATTTTTTACTCTCAAAGGGTTATTTTGTGTATTGATTGTTAAGATCAAGGACATAAAAATCAACAAATATCAAAGTGTCTAAAGATACTATTCATAACTCAATACCTGCAAGGTATTGTGGCCTATAGAAGCCACCAAGTAAATCAAAATTCCTCCAAAGAGTGGAGAAGAAATCCACCATTAAAATCCTTGAAGGAAGATACAAATCGAGACTTATTGAATCTCAGATTCAAGGTACCTTAAGGGTTTCATTAAAAATGTAAGTGTGGAAATTTCTACTTAAAAAAGGGGCATATTTTTTTTGATAGGTTAGGAAATTTCATTAATATTTGGGTTTTAGAGGAGGACCCCAAAACCTATTTACAAAAATAGAAAGGAACTACTGAAATATGTCAAAAAAGAGGATCTAACAGGGGATGCAACCCCTAGCAAAGAGACGCTAAAACAAAAAGGGGATGCAACCCCAATCATAGTCAAGATAGCCTAGAAACAAAAGGGGGGATACAACCCCATCAAGAATCCAACAAACAAAGGGCAAACCAAGCTCCATGTAAAAATCCAAATGATTAAACTCAAATATTTTAAACAATTTATTGGGCCACAATGCTTTTGAACTCTTGGGGAAAGTCACTTGTCCAAGTGATCAACCTATTAGCTTTGAATCCTTGATTAGCTAGGATATATAAAAACTTACTATATTCTCTAAAAGTGTGCTAAAATATGATCTCCAAATAGCTGAGGCTAAGGATACTTGCTTCCTTGATACAATCCTCAACCCTCCAAGATGGCCTTTTGTTTTTTCCTATGTAGTTGATGATGTTCATCAAGTCTCCCTCAACGATGATCTTACCAGGATGATTTTTTTCCAGATCAAGGCCTCACCACATAGCTTTTTCTACTACAACATTATTGGTTTGAAATACTAAATGCTTTACAAATGCAAAGATGACTTTCCCATTATGGTCTCTGAGGATGCCCCCCACTCCTACAGTTCTAGGATTACCTTTAGCTACTCCATAAAAATTTAATTTGTACCAGCCCCTTGGTGGAGGAGTCCACTTAGAAATTTCTCTTTTGTTACCTTGAATATTGTTTGGTATTTCCTCCAAGGGTAGGTTCAAGGATCTCCCTAAGGAAATATCAAATCTAGAGATAGATCATGAGGATGGAGGTATGAGAAGAGTATTTTCCTTAGAATAGCAGAGATTTTTTTTGGTGATCAAGGTAGGATTTGATTTGATATTGGAAAAAAATTTGTTATTCCTCTTGAGCTAGATTTTCCATAGGAAGTTATGGAGGTAGGTGGTCCAAAGGTATTTCAGGCATGGGTTGTGAAAGGGTGTGGGCCATTGGAAGAAAATATTGAAAATGGAATTAGGCTTGGCCCATAGGATAAGGAATGCTTGTAAAATTTTTCTAAGGATGGTCATGGAGAAGGGACAGGTGAGGAAAAGGTGATGGATGGATTCCTAGTCTGACAAGTAGCACCTGTTGGGGAGAATGATACCTCTCTTGAGTAGATTTTCAATCATCAAAATTTTACTTTGAAATATGAGCCAAGAGAAAAAGGATATTTTGGGAACAAGGATTTTTGGCCACACCATTTGGTGAGGGAATGAAGGCTCCTTGGGATTAAAAATAAGTTGGTAAGCAAAATTGACAAAAAAATCTCCACTCTTAGTGGGTTTCTAGAATAATTAATCCTTAGTATTACTAGAAGGAATAATGGTAAGGTTTAGTAAAGATTCCAAAGCATAGGATTCTATTGGGTGGGAGTTTCTCCTGATGGGATTCCATATTTTCTTGTTGTCAGCCATACTAAGAAAATTAGTAACCCTTTGGCCCAAATTAACATCAGTAAATTATTTCAATCTGGATGGATTAGGATCCTCAATGAGATGGTCTCCTATAATCCATTTGTCCTTCCAAAAATCAATGATGCTACCATACCCTAGCTTCCACCTTAGGCCCTTTTCTAGAACCTTCCTAGTGTTCAAAATAGATTTCTAGAAGGTAGATCCTCTAGTTGGAGCTAGCTCATTTAGGAAATATGTTCTTTGTAGGTATTTACTCTTGACTATTGTTATACATTCACTTGAATCAGTCATTAAGCACCAATATTATTTAGCCATGAGAGCTAAGTTGAGAAGATGAATCCTCCTCAAGCCTATTCCTCCTTTATCCTTGGGTCTACAGACTTTGTCCCAGGCAAAAAGATGAATGTGTTTTTTTTTCTATCCCAGACCAAAGGATTTTTTTTGGATTTGCTCTATTTAGTGGTGAACGAGAGCTAGTGCTTTAAAGACAAACATGAAGTATACAAGGATTATTTGGAGGTAGGCCATGGTGAGTGTAGCTTTTATCGCTTGGTATAGGAGGTTTCCTTTCCACCCTACCAATTTTTTGGATCCTCTCTATGTCGTTGTTCCAAATTGAATCTGAAGGATTATCGATAAATAAAGGTATGCCTAGATATGTTGAAAGAAGGGAGGCCACAAAACATTTTAGAATTTTGGCTATTTTTTTTTACCTTTGAATTGGGGTATTAAAGAAACATAATTTTCTTTTTTTAAAATTCACTTTTTGACCTACTACTTCTTCATATAAAAGCAAAATATAGTTGATTACCTTAGCTTCAAAAACTGAGGTAAAAGTACAAATGAGAGTGTCATCCGTAAATTGTTGATGAGTGATAAGATTTATTTGGGATGTTACTCTTAATCCTACTATGAGGCTTATCCTGCAAGCAACCTTTATGGTCCTTCCAAGAGCTTCAACAACTATGATGAACAGTAGAGGATAGATAGATCTCCCTACCTCAAACCCCTTTTAATTTAAAAGTATCCTATGATATACACGTTTATGATAACAGAGAACCAAGGTTTGACAATGCATCCTTTGATCAAATTCACCCAATCAGGATGAAAACCAAAATTGAGGAGGATTGCAAGAAGGAAGTCCCAACTGATGTAATAATAGGCTTTTTCATGTCAAGCTTGAAGGCAAAGGTAGGTTCCTTTGGTTTGAGAAACAAAATGTAAGGCCTCATGAATGGTTATGACACCATAAAGAATGTATCTTCCCTTATAAGAACTCCCTTGGCAAGGATCGATGATACTTGGTAGGAATTATTTCATCCTCTTAGCGATAGCTTTGCTTAAAATTTTATAGAACACATTGCAAATGCTTACATGTCTAATATCAATAATGGATTTAGAAATAGGGCCTTTTAGGATAAGGGATAAGAAAGTGGAATTATGACTTCATAGGATAACCTCAGATGATTAGAATTCCTTAATGGCAAAGCAAATATCTTGCCCAAATATATCCTAGAAATTTTAGAAGAAACAAGGAGGGCAGCCATCAGGACCAAGAGCCTTATCAGGGTTCATGGAGAAAAGGGTAGCTTTTATTTCTTCATCGATGAAAGAGCTATCAGTTTGAAGCTGACTTCATTCGAGATAGATTGAGGAATGTGGTGGAGCATGGATTCTTTTTCCAAAGAAGAACCGAGATTACATTCACTAAGAAGGGTGCTGAAATAAGAAATGGCTTCTAACCTTATCTCAGTGATGTCATATGTGGAAGAACCGTCCCCTCTCACTATTTCTTTGATTCTATTATTGCTTATATTTCTTAGAGTTGATGCATGGAAGAATTTGGTATTGGCATCCCCCTCTTTAAGCCATAAAGATATTGAATTTTACCTCTAAAAGGTTTCCTCATAGGCAAGGATATTGTGATATTCTGCAAGGGTGTTTCTTTCTTCTATCCTGATTTGCTCATCATTCTTTCCATTTTGAATTTTTCCCTCTATGATTTCTAATCTATCAAAAATTGCGTGCTTATTCTTGAAAATATTTCCAAAAATTTCCTTGTTCAATACTTTGAGGTTTTCTCTAACATGTCTGAGTTTTTGAGTCAGTCTGGATGATGGATTTCCTTGTCCTACTTGATGCTGCCACTAGGATATTCTATCTCTTAGGTCAGGATGATGAATCCACATGGCTTAAAATTTGAAAGGCCTCTTGAAATGTTGTGCAGTCTCCATTTCTAGCAAGAGTGGGTTGTGATCATATCCTATATTGAGTAAGGAGTGGAGGCTAGAATAGTCAAAGATTTGAATAGCTTCTTGTGAGAGGAAAAATCTATCTAGTTTAACCTAAATGAGTTGATTACTCCTCTTTTCTTGTCACTTCCATAGTCTATTGGTGATTTTATTGTGCTTCGCATCTGCTTAGGACTGAATTTGCATTGAGCAATTTTTTTAGTGATAGGTTTGTATGGAACTAACTATTCCAATATAGGGCTAGAATATTTGCTTTTGGTTTGGTTTTTAGTAGGGCTAGTGATTTCAGCTCTTGACTGATCTCTTAAGGGGTTTTGCCTTACTTCCGTAGGTGAAGCTAGAGGATACTCTAGAGGAATATAGTATGGCCCTGATCTTGGGGGGAATCTAAAATATTAGTAAGGGCACCAATAGGGCCTAATTATTCTTCTTTGTCCTCTTCTTGAAAAAGTGATTCATCTTCCAGGATCTAAAATTTATTAATGTCAGTGAAAGGAGAGCATACATTTTCATTTTCTAAAGAGTTAACGATTTAATTTCATTTTTTCTGAGGAGACTGCAAAGATTTGTTCATCCCTAATTTTTGATACCTATTTCCTTTGATGGGATTATGTTGGATATTCTTGATTTGTCTAAAGAACCCTTTTGTAGTGGGTGTTTATTGCCTTGGCTTCTGTTGGCACCTTAGAAGTCTACATTTTTCTTCCCTGTAATATGTTGCTTTATATTTAGGTATTGAATTCTGAGATGGCCTTGGGTGTGGCACTCCACACAGAAGGTAGGATTTTTTTCATACTCTACAACTTGGCATCTTAGGTAAGAACCATATCCCAATTCAATAAAAGTGGGTAACTCAAAATCTAAATTTGTACTCATGCAAATCCTAGCATGGGTCAAACTAGATCAAGATATGGTTGCATGATCAATAGCAATGAGGTCTCCAAAAATCCTTGTAATGCCTTTAAGGATATCCTCATGCCAAAACTGGAAAGGTAGGTTTGGTAGTCGAACACATATAGGCGCATAGTTAATGCTATGGGTTTCTGGATCAAAATCCTCTGCCCATTTTTTGAAAAAGAGACTTCACCATCTTAGGAACCATGGCCCTCCGATCAAGATGCGACTAGCATCATCATGATTTCTAAGACAGACTGCAAATAACCCCCTAGTGTAAGCCAAAATTTCCATGTTGACTAGCATTTTACATTTGGAGAAGGCCCATTTTTTTATTGTTTCAATATCAGGTCTTCCTCCTATGAATTTTTTGATCAGGTAGAAGTTCTCCACAACTAAACAATATTCCATCCTACTTTCAAGGACCAACAGTTTAATTCCTTTAGGAATGAGGTTTGAGGAATTATTAATGTATTTTTCCTGGTACCCTTGAGAGCCTCAGCAAAGAAATTTTGCTAGGTGGGGCCCTCAGCAAAGGTAGGGTGGGCTTCGTTGGGTTCTTTGTCAAGAGGTTCATCTCCCCAAAGTCACTCGATTTGATTAGGGGATTTGTACTTTTTAATTTGACCAACCTCATACGGTTTACTTGCATCTGTATCCTCACCTGCATCATCTTGGTTTTCAAAAAAAATAATTTTAGGCCTTCGTACTTCCTAAATTTTGAAATCCTTGATTCCTACCTAAGTTACACTTGTTGCTCTCGACCGCTTCCTCACATAAAAAAAAAGGGTATATTATGTGCATTACATTGGATTCATTGTTACTAAATTATTCAAGTGAAAATTTAGATATTATTTATCTACTAAGAATTAGTGAAGGCATCAATACTTTCCTCAAGGAACCACCTCATAAAAAAGCCAAAGAGCATTTTAAAAAGGGAGGCATTTAGCCTATCATATTGGTGCAAAAATCTAACTATTATAGGCACCACTTTTATTCCTTTAAGAAGGAAAAAATATCTCATATTACAATAATAATCATGGTCATAATTTTAGTAGGTGTAAGGGTATATTTTGAGCAAGAGAAGAGAGCCACCGAAGATCTTATATTTCTCAAGATTCAAGGTGCCTAAATACACCATTGCTCCACATCAAATCAAGAACCTAGAAGAGCATTCACCTACAATATTAAAGACAATACAAGAATACTATTATTGATCAATATCTATGTGGATAAAGAAAAACATTAAGGTCTACATTAGAAGGTTCTTATCTACGTAAAACAACATCAAAATATATGTCTATCTACGTGGATAGGACAAATTATTAAGCTGATTACAAGGAGCTATTACAAAAGTAGCACTCAATCAGCACATTGAAAGCATAAGAGAATAAGGGAAAATGTGCTATACCCAAGGCCATAGCTTGGAGAGAACATCCACCTAGAAGAAGCACTCAAATCAGCCATAAGAGTGCCATTTGTAGCTCCATAAAACCTCGAAGTATCACAAACTGGAGCCAGTAATAAAAATAGCTTGCAAGGAGGTAGCTTGTTGTCAAAGGAATTAAGTGAGCCAAAAAATAGTGTGAAGTAAAAAGTAAGAGGAAGGTTATAACATTCATCCTTGGAGTGTTAAAGAAAATATTCACATATAAAGACTCTAAGTACCACTTGGCACAAACAATCTAAGCACCATCTCATTCCTCAATGCTCAAGGAATAATCCAACACCTACCTTGAGGAGTTATGAAAATCATTGGGGAGGTTACTTACCTAAGTCATCATTGCACATAGGAATGAACATTGAAATAATAACAATTCCTATCTTCATTGTAACTCCCATGTGATACTTGTCTGAAGTTGGAAGGGATTTATTCTATTTAAAGCACCCAACTTAGAGGAAGATAAAAGAGGATGAATAAAAAGTCAAGCATTGAAATATGTGGAAGCACATTTGTAGGAAGGAGCTAAATCAAGCCTATGCTCCATTCAAGAGAAGTGCAAGCCTGCATTAAAGGTTTATCATAAACCAACAACTCCAATGCTCTTCAATTAGAGAATACTTACATTGACCAAGTATCATTCAAGGAAGAAACAAGTGTCATTCAAGAAGGAAACAATCACCATACAAAGAGGAAACTAGTGTCAGTCAAAGAGAGCATTGAATGCTCATTAGTGCCAAATTTTAGAATCCTTCACTACCACCAAATCCACCGGCTCAACGTGTCAAAGGAAGATAATCCATAATGATTACTAAGGTATATCATGCACCCATATTACTTAGGTTATTTACTTGCTTTTATTAAAATATAAAATGAGCTATAAGGTGATTTTTATAAGGTTTATTATTACGTTGGATAATACAAATTCAGCCAAGCATTAGTAGATAATAAAGCAAGTTTATATTTTAGAAGAATAATTATTGAGGTGCATACACATAATATAATATTTGCAATCATCAAGTAGGAGATATAAGGTTGTCAACCTTGATTAAATCATTATTAAATTGCAAATACCATTATTTTCTAATATTCCAAAAAGTAAGGAGATATAAGGCATACTATTCCTAACTATATACATATAATTGGAATTTAGAAAATTAATCTATTGGAAAGAGAAGCAAATCAATTTCCTACATATAGAATTGGAATTAATTGGTAAAAATTATCTCATACTCATTCTAAAGAGATAAAAAGAAATTCAACCATTAAAGCATGCTTCATTGGAAAAGATAAGGTAAAATTAAAAGGTTGATTATTCTCAAAATATTACAAAATCAAATTAGAAGGTGAACTTAGCATATTCTAATCAGTTGGGAGACATAAGGAATTCTATAAAACCTAAGTCCTGGAAATATTTTATCAAACTAGTTCACATACTCAAAACTAGGGAGCCATAAGGAAGTCAACTTCAAAGGATTAGAACCTTCAAAGCTAAAGAAATTATGGATACAAAAATAAGTAAACATATAACAAGAAATCCACGATGGTATGATCACCTTAAAGTCTCAAATATTCATAATTTGAAAGAACTAATTACAAACTACATTTTAGTAACCAAACCAACTAAAATTAGAGAGATGGTAGAATCCAAGTATGAAATAAAAGCTACAAGATCTATTAATAATGGTATATATTCTCTAGATTCATTTGGATTCACACAGGATGTTGTTGTTCAAAACAACACTAATGGATTAAACGAGAAGCAAATTGCAAGGAATGAAATAGTAAAATGGATCAATTATGATCCAAATTTACCTTCCATATTCATACACAAGAACTAAAGAATGGAAGTTATGGAACAAAAGTTTCTAGAAAAAGAATCAAAGGATAACATGATTCTAGGAACAAAGTGAAGAGGAGAATTTTTTGAGCTAAAAAGGCTTGTAATCCTAAAGCCACAAATATTGAATTATACTAGCCATTCATTTGATCAAACATATAAGAAGATAACATATTGGAGCAAGGAGAAATTATACATGAGCTCTAAGAACAAATTGAAGACTGAACCAAACAAAGAAAATAAACTGGAACAAGATGAAGATGCTCATCAAAATTCAGGCAAAGAATACCATGAAGGAATCAAAGGGGAATAACATAAATTCCAAGATCAAGATGAAGATCCATATTTAAGACTAAAGTCTTCAATACCCAAATAATGTAATACATGGGGGTGTTAGAGTATATTACATAATTTGGATCATGTAAATGTACCACCCTTGGTACATAACTAGAGTAGTATATTACTTTAGAGGGTAGTTAGTTAGTTACTTCAAGTAATATAATAAATGCACAAGTGTCTATGTGCAATTTGTAAATGTGCAAGGTGTCCCCTTGTACAACTAGGTAGAGTGTTATCCAAGATATCCATATTTCTATAATAAGGGCCTCATAGATTACATATCGTTGTAGGTAGTTGTAGGTATATTGGGTAGATCACCATATAGATTGGTGAAAGAGTACAATGTAGTTCTTTAGCATCAGTTCTGGAGTGTTCATTTTCTCCATACTATATTGTATCATTTTTGTCACTTTCCATTAATAGCATATTTCAACATCTTACATTTTTGCATATTTTATATCATGTGATTGCATTCTCCCTTCACGTACATTATCAAAATATAACATATTCCACTTAAAAATATATAAAAAAAAATGTTTCCTTGCATCCTTTCCAAATAATCTTCTTTGAGCTTTATCAATTTATAATGCTATACCTAATGGTAATCTTGAAAGTAGCATCATATGAATAGGGATGGATTGTAATGTAGTCTTTAGGAGTTTTAGCATTGCTGTCATGGCTAAGTTCTTACCTTTCCAACCTACAAAACAAGCCTTCATTCTATCCAAACAAGATACTAAAAGCTCTTTTATATTTCTTTTATGAGATAAAGGAATACCCAAGTAGGTTGATGGAATTTTTTTATATTGGTAAAACAAGGTTTTTGAAAGGACCCAAACTTTTTTTTAAGCCTAGATTAATCTATCTAATCTTAACGGAAACTTCAATATATACTAAAATATCCGTATACATTCTTACAACAACAACCCATAACTAATATTTATTTTACTTTAGCTACATAAAAACTACCAAAAATTTGATACATTATGTTGTATCAAATATTTAGCTTATTCTACCACACAAAAAATACAATATACTCTATCAAAACAATAAATTCACATAGCAAAACCTAGGGACTACATAAGATGAGATCTATAATAAAATCCCATAACAAAACCTAATAGGGACTAGATCAAACAAGCTCTATAATAAAATACCATAGTATAACCTAGGAGGATCTAGATCAAATGAGCTCTACAACAAAATATCATAGTAAAACCTAGGAGGGACCATATCAAATAGGCTCTACAATAAAATTTCACAATAAAAACTAAAAGGGACTAGATCGAACAATATCTATAATAAAATACCACAACATAATCAAGGAGGTTCTAGATTAGATGAGCTTTGCAATAAAATACCATAGCCAAAACCAATAGGGGGCATATCAAACAAGCTTTGTAATAAAATATCATAGAAAAACCTAGGATGAATAAAATTAGATGAGCTTTACAATAAAATCCCATAGAAAACCTAGGAGGAACCATATCAGACAAACTCTATAATAAAATACCACAACACAATCTAGGAGGGTCTAGATCGGGTGCGTTTTACTATAAAATCCCTCAAAAAAACCTAGGAGTGACCAGATTGGATAGGCTTTACAAAACAAATCCCATATAAAAAGAGGTAAAAAATTGAATGATCTCTATAATATAATCCATAAACATTGTAACAACCCACCAAAACCAACCCAAGAGAGAGATACAATATTTTTATCACACAAGTAGGTTCACAAGGAGACCCAATATTATTTTCAAAATTCTCAAGGCTTCATCACATTTGAGTTTAATGTCACTGTAGACAACACTTAGTGGCAAAAAGTGGCCAACATCCTATATTTCTAGGGTTTACCTTACTAAACCTCATTGTTTATAAGGATACTAAAGTGGTTTTCCCACCTTTCCTATACACTCATTGGTATAGTACAATTTGACCATGGTATAGGGATTATCATTTAAGGCCTATAACACTCAAAGAGGAATACTAATTATCTAAAATATCTATAAGCCCATCTATGTAAGTTATTTTGGTGTAAAGCCTTGGTGCTTAGTTACCACACCTCCATGGGCTAACTAAGGCCATCACCACTCACCTAGTAATGAGCATGGTTACCTAAACCTCATTGTTTTATGGTACCACCAGAGCTATCTCATAATTGATTTTATTAACTTGCAGTTGTGGAACATCTAATCCTCACCGTGCAAGATGTCTCAATCATGATAATATGACTATTGCATCATCACAACTCCTAGATTTGTGAGTGCCTAGTTATTGCATCACCACAACTCCTCCCAGGATTGGGTTTATTCTATGACTCAAGGTCCTAAAATAAGAGGTCTAATTCAAAGCCCAAGAACCCCTCCCAAGATTCATGCTTAAACAATAATTAACATCTCTCTCATGATTAAGCAAATAAAGTGCTATAACAAAAACAATGTACATAGTTATAACAAAAAACTAAATCTAAAATGAAATAGCTCATACTTAATCACATTAAGCTAGTACAAAAGAAACATCTAGCTAGATTTTAAAGCATGAGTAAAGAAATCATAATATTAACTTCTAACATAATGCTAACATAAAACATCCACTTAATTTAAGCATCCTCATTAGATCAAGCTAGCATATAGTTTTCCATTGCTTTTCATAATGACAACTTATTTTAAAGAGATCAATACTAACTCATATCTTCATTAAATCACTATATAGAATCCAAATATCTTCTTGCACTTACAAATAGGCTCCAAGCCTTATTAGTAATGAAATAAATATAACCAAGTTTTACATTCCAAACTTTACATTTTCGTAAGAACAATTTCTTCCCAAAGATACTAGAGAAAGTACACCCAAATGTCCTCTACATCATCTTCTTCTCACGATCTTCTTCATGAAAAAAAAAAAATTGGACTTAAGAAAAAACTAAGGGATGAAGACAACTCTTACTGTAGTGCAAATACAATGATCTATGCATAAGTGCAAGCAACCATGCAATTAACCAGTTAAACCAACCAAGGAGATAATCCCATACTCCTATCTTACTAATGATTCTCTTAACTACACAAGTATCAGGAAATCATTATAATTTTTTTCAAAACAAGTCTCTTTCTTGTTTTAAAAAGTAACACTCCAACTTTCATTATTTAACCAAAAGATACAAGAAGGGTTTTCTAAATTTCTTTACAAAGGAAATTAATACATAAACCTTTTCAAACATACCAAGGTATTACAATATAAAATTTAGGACATTACAAGTATAACCCTTATTCACTTATTTTTATTCAATTCTAATCTATTAGAAGAAAATAGCAACCAAACCATCTCCCTTTCTGTTGAGCAAGGTGTAGCAATAGTATTGTCATTGTTGTCAACACAGTCAGACGGATTGGTTGATGCAGTGGACAGGAGTTTAGAGGTTACTCAGAGTATGTGCAGTGCTATTAAATTCTTATGAGGATGTTTTTGATGTTTGGGTGAAGTTGCTACAGGTTGTCCAAGAAGACCGAAGTGGCCCATATAGTAAAAATCAAAAGAAAATCACAAGGAAGAAAACGGTCGTGATATCGTGACATGTTGAACAAGAAAGAAAAACTGTCGTGATATCGCGACATGTTGGGAAGAAATAAAAACTGTCGCGATATCACGACATGTTCGAAGAGAAAGTGCAAGCAAGAAAAACTGTCGTGATATCGCGACATGTTGAGAAGAAAGAAAAACTTTCATGATTTCGCAACATGTTCGGAGAGAAAGTGCAAGAAAGCAAAACTATCGTGATTTTGCGACATGTTCGGAGAGAAAGTGCAAGCAAGCAAAACTGTCACGATTTTGTGACATGTTTGGAGAGAAAGCGCAAGCAAGCAAAACTGTCACGATTTCATGACATGTTCGGAGAGAAAGCGCAAGCAAGCAAAACTATCGTGATTTCGTGACATGTTCGGAGAGAAAGCGCAAGCAAGAAAAACTGTCGCGATTTCGTGACATGTTGGAAGAGAGAAAGGCAAGTAGAAAAAGTGTCGCGATTTCATGACATATTGCAGGAGAGAGAGTCCGAAAGAAAAAGTGTCACGATTTCGTGACATATTGCAAGAGAGATTGTAAAGAAGTGTCATGATTTTGTGACATATCGCGATACAGAAAAGGCAAGAAAAAGTGTTGCGATACAGTCCGAAAGAAAAAGTGTTGCGATATCGCGACATGTCGGGTTTTTGCGACCCAAAGGCAAGAGAAAGAGCAAAGGAGGAAAAGTGTCGCGATATCACGACATATCGGGTTTTCGTGACCCGAAGGCAAGAGAAAGAGCAAAGGAGGAAAAGTTTCGTGATATCAGGACATGTCGCGTTTTCGCAGCCCGAAGGCAAGAGAAAGAGCAAAGGAGAAAAAGTGTCGCGATATCGTGACATGTCGCATTTTTGCGACTAAAGGAGGAGAGAAAAATTAAGAAGGTAGAAGTGTCATGATATTGTGACAAAAGTAAAGAGGAAGAGTACGAAGGCGAAAGTGTCGCAATATCGCGACATGTGTTTTCGTAGGTACAAGCCAAGAAAAGAAGCAAGGAGGCAAAAGTGTCATGATATCGTGACATGTTGTGTTTTCGTGAGCTAAGAAGAGAACCCAGCCGAAATAAGATATGTGATAGTTAACTGAAGCTATACGGTAGTTACAGGTGCAGTTATAGAAGAAAATCACACAGCTAAAATAAAAAGAGTTAACTGAAGTCGGTATGACAATTACAGGTGCAGTTACAGAAGAAAGTCATGCAACTAAAATAAGAAGAGTTAACTGAAGTTGGTATGACAGTTACAGGTGTAGTTACAAAAGAAAGTCATGCAACTAAAATAAGAAGAGTTAACTGAAGTCGGTATGACAGTTATAGGTGCAGTTACAGAAGAAAATCATGTAGCTAAAATAAGAAGAGTTAATCGAAGTCAGTACAATAGTTACAGGTGCAGTTACAGAGGAGAGTTAGAACTTTGTTATAAAAGGAGGACTGCGTGGAGAATTATATAGCCAAAAAAAAAGAGAAAAAGTGATCCAAAAAAGAGGGTTGGAAGAGTGTCATAAGAGAGAGTTAAGTAGATCCGAAAGAGCCGTAAGAGTGCAGTAAGAAGCACAACAAGAGGGATGTAAGAGGGCCATAAAAGTGCAGCAAGCAGAGCCATAAGTGTGTGTGGTGTTTTGGTGAATAGCGAGAGAGGTTGGGTTAGCAATAGACCAGTCAGGGTCTTGTATAAGTGAAGGCATTTTTTTTTTGTCAATCTTATAGTTTCAAAATTACAGTCCAAGTTGGTGCTCCTTTCTATTGGTGCAGATAAATTAGGGGTTGGTGCTCCTTTCTATTGGTGCAGATAAATCAGGGGTTGGTGCTCCTTTCTATTGGTGCAGATAAATCAGGGGTTGGTGCTCCTTCTAGTGGGTGCTGGTAAATTGATTATAAAATTGGTATTTTGCAAAGGCTGGATTTGGATGGGAGTCCAAGAAGTCATTTTTGAGGAGTAGCCAAATTGGTGAACCTCGTTACATCATGTGTTGTGGAATGCTCTCTTGTTATACTTGATTTATCTAATTTTAAGTTTTCATTGTTTTGGCGTTAAGAGTTGTAGATTTGAATTTAAATAGCTACACTGATTCACCCCCCCTCTTAGTGTCATTGTGATACTAACAATTGGCATCAGATCTAGTTTTCCTTGTTAGGATAAATCATCTAGGGTTGATATTGGATTAGTACGCAATGGGTAAGAAGAATAGATCTTCCTCCAATAAGACATCTCAGTCAGTTTCAGTTCCTGTGGAAGAGAAAATTGAACTAGAAAAAGATAGGAGTGAATTTTGAAGTATATGATGAAAACCTTGAGGCTGAAGTAGATCTAGAAGGTGAGTTGATCACTGCACTTGAAGAATTGGGTATAGAAAGGAAAAAGAACAAAAGACTATCCAAGAAGTTGGAAGAATATGGGGATAATATTGAAGATCTCTTCTTACAAATTCAGAAAGCCAAGAAAATAGAAGAAGCCTTGAAGTCACGCCTGGATGATAAAGGCGATGTATGTAGCAAACATGAAGAGGAATCTAACAAAGTTATTAGTGATCTAAAGTCTGCAAGTAGAAGAGTCCAAAAGGATTGAAGAAACTCTCGAGTCACGGATCAATGAGAAAGAGATTGTTTGCTGCAAACAAGAAGAGGAGATTGTTGTATTGAAGAAACAACTAGAGGAGGCCAATACAAATCTCAAATTTGAGAAGAGCACGGAGTTGCTAGATAAAATGATAAGCCAACAAAGAAGCTCCACGGATAAGCGTGGTCTTGGATATGAAGCTGAACAACCTTCATCTTCCAACTCTGCAGAGAAGAAGAAGTTCATTGTTGAAGGATCGAAGCAAGAAAATTTTGAAGCTGAATCTTCAAAAGAAAGAAAATATCAAAGGAGATCTATAGCAAAGCAACCACAACAAAAGAGGTTCTATCACTCTCACTCTATTCATAATAATAATTTTAATGGCTATTGTTTCAGATGCAACCAGTATGGTCACAAGGCAATTTATTGTGGATTGAATAACAAATCAAAGAGTTATGCTGGTAGAAATACATCTACATTTTTTAGTGAACACTATGTACAATGTTTTCAATGTAATTGTCATGGGCACATAGCAAGATTTTGTCCAAGCACTTTTGTATCTAATCTAAGGCAAAACAGTATATTTCATCAGACGCAAAGAACGCAATACAGACAAGGAATAAATCATGTACATAAAAGAAAGGAAAATAATCATTCATCAAGGATGCACAAGAGACAACCACACAAGAGAAATGTTTGAGTTCACGAAAAGGTGCAAAACAGGGATGTAGTTGAAAAATCCAAGCCCGAGTTCAAGAAAGTTTGGAGAAATATAGAAGAAAGGAAATCGTGTCTCCTTGGACTGAAGGAGACTACTCTGCTATTGCACTAAGCAACTCCAGGTAGCACATCCTCAAGGGGAGCAATCTTGAAGTTTCATTTTAATGCTCCTATGTATTTGTTTGATTACCTAAGGATGAAAGGCAAGTAGTCAGGGAAGTTGTTGTATAGTTGTTGAAGTGTGTTTTCAGTTCATGTAGTTGTTTGTGGAAGTGTCATGAAGGGTGGTTATTAAATTGAGAGTTGTCATTATTGGTAGTATTGCTATATTTCATTGTTGTACTAGTGATGGTTCTTACTACCACTATCCAAATTTAAGGATTATAACAGTTTAGATAATTTGGTTAGTGAAAGAATGTTGCTCTAGCCGCATATATGTGTTTCGATAAAAGCAGTGTGTATTTGAACTACACATTTATGTGAAGATTGTTAGATCTATTATGACGTTGTGGTGAAAAATATTGAAGTCTAATCATTGATGCATGTTTAGCTCATCAAGATGAGCAACTTTGCTTTGTGAATCTTACCTATCCGAGGTCCAGAAGTATGAGTTTGAGTAAGGTGCACCATAGTTGGTCGTGAAGTGTTTAACAAAATATTGTCTCCTGATTTGAATAGTTGAAAGTAAGGTGTGACCAACGGTGACTGTAGAAAACATAGACCAAGTTGAAAATATAAAAAGGGATTTGGTTAGTGTTGTGATATAGTTTTTGATGCTTGCACAGAGTTGGCAGTAAAATTGCAATGTCGATACAGTGTTGGACAAAAGTTGGTACAAGTGTGAGTCACTTGTCAATTTTGTTGACAGATGTGAAATCAGTGTTTTTGAATGGGAAGCTTGAAGAATAGGTTTATATTGAACAGCCAGATGGTTTCCAGCTTGGTGATGATCCCAACTTGGTTTGTAAGTTGAAGATATATGGCTTGAAACAGGCACCCCGAGTATGGTATGCAAGGCTAGACAACTATCACACTCAACAAAGGTTTAAGAAAGTTAATCAAAGTTGCAAGTTGAGCAAGGATGAAAAATCTCCACCTATTGATCAAACCATGTATAGATATATGACTAGAAGCTTACTGTTCCTGATAGCTACCAGAACAAATATTTTGTAGGAAGTATGCATGGTAGCATGATTTCAAGCTAATCCCAAGGAGACTCATGTGACAACATTATGGTGGTTGATTTCTGAAATATCATTGGAGGGAAAATGATTGTTTGTGGTTTCCTTTTTGAAAGTGGTTGGTTGAATGCATCAAGGTTTTCTGAATTGAGATTTGTGTTTAAACCTTGTGTTATAAGCATAGTGGTTGAAGCCCATTGGTTGTGAAAGAACTTGAGTTAGAAAATAACATGAGTATCATTGTTATGTGATATTTTTGGTTGAGCATTGTTGGAAATATTTGAGTTGGTTGATACATACTTGGACTAGGGTTGTGTGAGAGAAAGTTGTCCCTTGTCATGATTTATTGAGCCTTTGAGAAGGCCTTTGGGAAATATTTGAGGACAGTGTTGGGATAGATTTCTAGAGCAGATTTGGACAGGTTTTGTATGAGCTTGTTATTTAACATTGGACAAGTTCTATGTGAGCTTGTTAAGCAGGTTCTTAGTGAGCCTATTGACAGAGCTTTGGAGGTGATAGAATATAGAGGATAGAGTCTCAATGGATAGAGATCCAGCAGCCAACCCAGTTAAAGATAGATATGAGTGAGGATTCTTCAAGTGGAGAGAGGTCCACCAGTCAGTGCAACAGAGAGACATAGTCTTCTATAATATCACAAGGGTACTATGGAGTATGGGTTATGGTATCCAAAAGATGTAGATTGGGTAGGATGTGTATATGATAGAAAGAATACCAGTGGAGGTGCATTCTATCTTGGAGACAGATTGGTCACGTGGCATAGTAAGAAACAAGAGTCAGTTTCTTTATCGACAGTAGAGGCAGAATATATTATAGCATCAACGTGTTGTACGCAGGTTTTATGGATGAAACAAACCCTAAAATATCTTGGCATTAACTTCAGTGAGCCAATTTTAGTTAAGTGTGATAACACTAGTGCCATTAACATCTCAAAGAATCCGGTTATGCATTCTCGCACAAAACATATTGCTATCCAATATCACTTTCTAAAGGAGAAAGTTGTGGAAGATGAGGTTAAGTTGGATTTTGTTCCAACTATAGAGCAAGTAGCGGATATCTTCATAAAACCACTGCCCAAGGAAATTTTTGAGTACCTTCACAATAAATTGGGAATGGTCACGTTTCCCAAGAACTGACTAGCTATCGGGACCACATTCTCAGGGGGAGCATTTATATATTTGATTATATTTTTGCTCATGTTTGTAATTTTTGCTAACTGTAATAATTTGTGCCTAAGAATGTTGTGCATGGACTCAAGGGGAGTCTGCAGTAGCCCTTTGGTATTATTGTCAAAGGGGGAGAAGAATTATAGGAAATTGCATGTGTGTTGCCAACAATTCCAAAGGGGGAGATTGTTGAGCAAGGTGCAGCAAAAGTATTGTCATTGTTGTCAACACAGTCAGACAGATCGGTTGATGCAATGGACAGGAGTTTAGAGGTTACTCAGAGTATGTGTAGTGCTATTAAATGCTTATGAGGATGTTTCAAATGTTTGGGTGAAGTTGCTATAGGTTGTCCAAGAAGACCGAAGTGGCCCATATGCTAAAAATCAAAAGAAAATCACAAGGAAGAAAACTATCGTGATATCACGACATGTTGAGCAAGAAAGAAAAACTGTCACGATATCGCGACATGTTGGGAAGAAAAAAAAACTATCACGATATCGTGACATGTTCGAAGAGAAAGCACAAGCAAGAAAAACTATCACGATATCACGACATGTTGAGAAGAAAGAAAAACTATCATGATTTCGCGACATGTTCGGAGAGAAAGCGCAAGCAAGTAAAACTGTCACGATTTCATGACATGTTCGGAGAGAAAGTGCAAGCAAGCAAAATTGTCATGATTTTGTGACATGTTCGAAGAGAAAGCGCAAGCAAGCAAAACTATCGTGATTTCGTGACATGTTCGAAGAGAAAGCGCAAGCAGGAAAAACTGTCACGATTTCGTGACATGTTGGAAGAGAGAAAGGCAAGTAGAAAAAGTGTCATGATTTCATGACATATTGCAAGAGAGAGAGTCCGAAAGAAAAAGTGTCATGATTTCATGAAATATTGCAAGAGAGATTGTACAAAAGAAAAAGTGTCATGATTTCGCGACATATTGCAGGAGAGAGAGTCCGAAGGAAAAGTGTCGTGATATCGTGACATGTCGGGTTTTTACGACCCGAAGGCAAGAGAAAGAGCAAAGGAGGAAAAGTGTCACGATATCGTGACATGTCAGGTTTTCATGACCCAAAGGCAAGAGAAAGAGCAAAGGAGGAAAAGTGTCGCGATATCGCGACATGTCGCGTTTTCGTGACCCGAAGGCAAGAGAAAGAGCAAAGGAGAAAAAGTGTCACGATATCGCGACATGCCACATTTTCGTGACTAAAGTATGAGAGAGAAAGTAAGAAGACAGAAGTGTCGTGATATCACAACAAAAGTAAAGAGGAATAGTATCGAAGCGAAAGTGTCGTGATATTGCGACATGTTATGTTTTCACAAGTACAAGCCAAGAAAAGAAGCAAGGAGGCAAAAGTGTCATGATATCGCGACATGTTGTGTTTTCACGAGCTAAGAAGAGAACCCAGCCAAAATAAGATATGTGATAGTTAGCTGAAGTTATACGGCAGTTACAGGTGCAGTTATAGAAGAAAATCATGCAGCTAAAATAAGAAGAGTTAACTAAAGTCGGTATGACAGTTACAGGTGCAGTTACAAAAGAAAGTCATGCAGCTAAAATAAGAAGAGTTAACTGAAGTCAGTACGACAGTTACAGGTGCAGTTCAGAAGAAATTCATGCAGCTAAAATAATAAGAGTTAACTAAAGTCGGTACGATAGTTACAAGTGCAGTTACAGAAGAAAATCATGTAGCTAAAATAAGAAGAGTTAACTGAAGTCGATACAACAGTTACAGGTGCAGTTACAGAGGAGAGTCAGAACTTTGTTATAAAAGGAGGTCTACGTGGAGAATTATATAGCCAAAAAGAAAAGAGAAAAAGTGCTGCAAAAAGAGGGTTGGAAGAGTGTCGTAAGAGAGTGTTAAGCAGAGCCGAGAGAGCCGTAAGAGTGTAGTAAGAAGCGCAGCAAGAGGGCTATAAGAGGGCCGTAAAAGTGCAACAAGCAGAGCCATAAGTGTGTGTGGTGTTTTGGTGAATAGCGAGAGAGGTTGGGTTAGCAATAGACCAGTCAGGGTCTTGTATAAGCGAAGGCATTTTTTTTGTCAATATTATAGTTTCAAAATTGCAGTCCAAGTTGGTGCTTGGAATCAGGGGTTGGTGCTCCTTTCTCTTGGTGCAGATAAATCAGGGGTTGGTGCTCCTTTCTGTTGGTGCAGATAAATCAGGGGTTGGTGCTCCTTCCAATGGGTGCTGGTAAATTGATTGTAAAATTGGTATTTTGCAAAGACTGGATTTGGACGGGAGTCCAAGCAGTCATTTTTGAGGAGTAGCAAAATTGGTGAACCTCGTTACATAGTGTTTTGTGGAATGCTCTCTTGTTATACTTGCTTTATTTGATTTTAAGTTTTCATTGTTTCGACGTTAAGAGTTGTAGATTTGAATTTAAATAGCTACACTGATTCATCCCCCCTGTCAGTGTCATTGTGAGACTAACACTTTCTTATTTAAATAGCATCCAAGCAATTAATCTACTAAAATATTACAATATAGAATCAAAATATTTTCCACATGGTACACAATCAAAGGAAGAACAAACTCCCTAAGAAATATAAATAGAAAATAGGTATGCAAGGGGTTCTAAAGCTTCTCCTCACCACATCTAATTGAAATCACTATATTCTACCCAAATAAAAACAACAAAAAGGAAGAAAAGAGCTAGCAACTCTATGGGTTAAAATAGATGCCAACCAAACAACCACAAGCCTATTTAGGATGCTTAGATGAACTAGAAGAAAGGGAAGACCCAAATAACATTGTTACAA
The DNA here is from genome assembly GCA_028583015.1 of Wollemia nobilis. Taxonomy (NCBI): domain Eukaryota; kingdom Viridiplantae; phylum Streptophyta; class Pinopsida; order Araucariales; family Araucariaceae; genus Wollemia; species Wollemia nobilis. The sequence continues at coordinate 3,570,289 of JAQPPZ010017254.1, read as the reverse complement.
GTAGGCATAGATCTGAGAGAGCATAAACCAACATAAAAAAAACACCAAGCACTACAACAAGTGACACAAATATGGATTATATACTAAAGAACAAAAGTCCCCGATAAACTAAATCTATAAAAATAGTAAATATAGAATCAAAGAAAAAAATAAGATAATAGATACACACATAACACAATATTTCACCTGGGAAACCCTTATAAGAAAAAACCCAACATAGTAATATCTCCTTATTGTATAAAATTAACCATCTCCAATACAATAATGTTCATCTCTCATCTCACTTCAAACCCTAATGCAAGTGTAATTAAATAACAACACAAGAATGGATTTTACAATACCATGGGCAGAAAACCATAGGTTCAAATATTTTAACTCTAAATAATCCATATGGGTCTAAAAAATAGCTTAAGAAACCCTAAAACTTTTATCGAGGGTTGCTACCCCAAAACCTTGATGAGGATACATGGAGAGTGTTAAATACCTTTAAGAGTTAACCCTAGAAGAATAACATGGAAAATATTCAACATAATTCCAATATTCTTCCACTTGTTGAATATTTTCCATAGGGACCAAAAAATTCCATTGTCAACTATCAAGGGCAACCATGCCCTTAGATCTTCTACACCAATAAAATGTTTGAGCAGTTTCAATATTTATTAATGAATCAACAACATTATTTTATGTGTCAACTTTCTCTGGCATCACCCAATTCCCTTCAACCATCTCTCTCACAAAAGGTACTTAATATCAATATGTTTTAACCAATAATGAAAGCTACAATTTTTGAAAAAAAATATTACACTTTGACTGTCACTATCAATTCTCATAGCCTTCTACTTCAGATCAAATGTCAAACACAACCTTTGTAGCCACATTGCTTCTTTACAAGCATGAGTTGATGCAATGTACTTTGCCTCTATTGTGGATAAAGCAACCACTTATTACTTTTTACTCATCCAATTTACTACCCTTCCAAATATTTTGAACACATAAGCACTCATGGATTTTCTCATCTAGGTCTCTAGCCCAATCAACATCCATAAAATATTATAGATTTACAATATTACTATCTCCAGATTTTCTTTGGTAATAAATAGCATAGTCTAAATTTCCATGCAAGTATCTAAAGATCCTCTTCACAATAGTCCAATGTTCCTTTCTTATATTGGACATAATATGCTAAATACTCCCACTACATGTATAATAGCAAGTCTAGTACATACAATTACATACATCATACTACCAATAGGGCTAGTATAAGGAAAATGATGCATTTCTTTAATTTTCTCATTTTTTTAGGATATTTTTTAGCAGATAACTTTTGACCAATAGGATATGGAGTACATACTAGTTTACAATCATGCATCCTAAACCTTTGTAGTATCAAATCAACATATTTCCTTTTATTTAACCACAACTTTATATTTGCATGATCCCTTTATTATTTCAATATCCAAAATAAATTTTGCAACACCCAAATCCTTCATGTCAACATTAGAATATAACTGAGATTTTATTAACTTTACCATATCCTTATTTTTACCAATTAATAGCATGTCATCCACATACAAAACAATGATAACAAAATTTTCATCTTCTTATTTAAAATACACACATGGATCTATTTTGTTTTTTCCAAGCCCAAGTGTTAAAAGAAACCTATCAAATTTTTGGTTCCACATTCTTGGAGATTGCTTCAAGCCGTAAAGATCCTTTTCAACTTGCATACCAATTCCTCCTTACATTTTACTCTAAAGAATTCTGGTTGTGACATATATATGTCTTCATCAAGTTCACCATGTAGAAATGTTGTCTTTACATTCATCTATTCTATTTCAAGATCAAAAGTAGCAGAAATAGCCAACATAAATCTAATTGAAGTTAGCTTAGCCATAAGAGAAAATTCTCACCAAATTCAATTCCCTCAACTTATGAAAATACTTTTACTACTAGGCAAGTCTTGTACTTCTCCTACTTTCCTTATACCTAATCAATTTTTTTTGAAGGGTAATTTCACCAAGTCCCACATCTTATTTTTATCCAAGTACTACATTTCTTCCTCCATAGCCCTTTTCCAAGACTTATTCTCACTTGACTTAAGCGTCTCCTTTACAGTCTTGGGTTTTTCATTAGTATCTAATATATTAATTGTAGAAAAAATATTTGAAGGACTATACCTTTCTAGGAGTCTTCTCACTTGATCTGATCTCCTCAAAATTGGAGTTCCAAGTTCTACATATTCAACTTCCTCATCACCTTCTTCCTTTAAATTTTCCTCTTTAGACTCTCTCTATAGTTCATATTCTTCTATAGCACCAGGTTCTACCATAGGTTCTTCCTCCTATTCCAATTTTACTTGAACTATTTTAGTTTCTTTTCTTGGTTGCACTTCCTATTTTAGATTCCCTTTTATTTCTCTAAAGATCACATTATAACTGAAAACAATAGTCTATGTTTCTAGGTTCCACAACTTATATCCTTTAACACCAATACATTAACCCATAAATATGTATTTTTTAGTTTTATAGTCTAGCTTAGTCCTTTTATCATTTGGGACATACATATAAGCATAACAACCAAAAATCCTTATATGATTGAGAGGGTTTCTTACCAGTCCACACTTCTTATGGAGTCTTGTCCATTAAAGCTGAGGTAGGAGATCTATTGATGAGGTAACAAGCAGTTAACACGACTTCTACCCAAAATTTCCTTTTTAACCTTGCACCACTTAGCATGCTTATGTCCTTATCCATCAATGTCATGTTCATACATTCTACAAATTCATTCTATTATGGAGTATACAGAGTTGTTTTTTATCTTTCTATTCCACAGTCCTTGCAAAACTACTCAAATTTATTAGAACAATACTCACCACCATTATCACTTCTCAAGACCTTTATATTTTTCTCTATCTGATTTTCTACAAGAGCCTTAAACTCTTTAAATTTATCTATAAAAATATAGCCAGGTCTTTCTTGAAAAGTCATTTATAAATGTAACGAAATAGATAGATTTACGTAACGATGGTACTTTTTTAGGTCAAAACACATCATTGTGAACTATATGCAAAATTCCTTTAGATCTTGTAGTAGTACTAGGAAACTTGAGTTGGGTTTTATTTCCAAAAACATAGTGCTCATAAAAATCAAAATTTAATGGGAAATAAAAAATTCCTTTAACCATACCTTTCATTTTCAATGTTTGAAGGTCTTTCTCACCATTATGCCTCATGCGTTGATGTTACAACATTATCATTGCTATAGGAATACTCAGAGCTACTTCTACTATATTATTCTCCTCTACAATTGAAGAGTTATTGCAATCAATACTTATATTGCTAGTCTCAAGTCTAAATAAAGTTCATGTACAAACTCCCCTTGCCAAAACCAAGACTCCATGAACCATCTTGCATCTATCCTTATTGAATACCATAGTCATACCCACGTCATTCATATTACTCATGGATATAAGATTCCTTTACAAAACTAAAATATGCAACACACTAGGAAGGGTTTTAATTCTTCCATATTTTAATCTCAACTTGACTCTTCCTCAACCTATTATTTTATATGTCAAATTGTATCCCGAGAAGAATTCATCTCCATTTATATTTTCATATTCACAAAACCCCTCCATATGAGGATTCATATGAAAGAAAGCACCTGATTCAATCAACCATGAGTCATGGAATTCACTTGAGAAATAATAAGTCCCCTTAATATTAATCATAGATATCAAATTTCTTGCCAAACCCAGAATATGCAACACACTAGAAAAGGTTTTAATTCTTCCATATTTTAACCTAATATTAACTCTTCCTCGATCTATTATTTTATATATCGAATTGCATCACAAAAATACTTCACCTTCATTTATCTTTTCATATTTATAAAATTCCTCCCCACGAGGAGTCATATGATAGGAAGCACTTGAGTCAATCAACCATGAGTCATGGAATTCACTTGAGCACACTGCAGCTAAGAACAAGTTCCCTGAATCTTCATTTGTGGTCTTCATTTCTGTAGAAATTCCTTCATCAGATGATTGACTATTATCAAAATTTTTAGATTTGTAGTCTCTTTTATAATTCCCTATTTTACAACACTTCCTACATTTCCTCTGTTTTGGAGCAACAAATTTACCCATAGATCTTGATTTCCTTTCTCTTGATTTCTCTTTACTTATTTCTTGAGAATGGCCTCTCACAACCAAGGCATCCTTTTTATGATAATGCTTAGACTATTTTCATCTCATTTCATTAGATAGTAATGTTCCTACTATATCCTCTACTTTCAATGTATAAGTAGTATTGGTGATAGCAATAACTAGGTTATCCCATAAATTAGGTCATGAATAAAGTAAAGTAAGAAAATTTTTCTCTTCATCATTTTTACTTCAACAAAATTTATTTAAATTATCATAGTGTTAAAAGCATTCAGATTTTTAGCCATATATTTATTATCATTCATCCAAAGTGAATACAACTTCTTCTAGAGGAAGAGTTTATTTACTAGCGATGTTGTTTGATACAAAGTTCCTAGATTATCCTATAGTGACTTTGTTGTGGTCTCTATCGATACATTCAACAATAACAAATTAGATAAGCACAATATGATAGAACTCCTTTACTTCCTATCGATCTTCAACCAATCCTCATCTATCATTGATGTTGGTTTTATTCTTGAGATTGTAATCCACTGATCTCTATCAATCAACATATCCTCCATATTAAGATTCCATAGCTCAAAATTTTGTATTACAATTTTCAATCTCTACCTATGTGCTTCCCATAATTTTCCTTTGCCCATATTCTTTCGTGTATGACTCCCACTGAAGAATTAATTTTTCATAGATTTGAAACCCTTACTCCTTGAAAAAAGCTATAAAACCTATCTCTAATACCAAATGAAGAGCAAAATACCTTGATAAACTAAATCTAGAAAAATAGTAAATAGAAAATCAAAGTAAAAAAGAAGAAGATAATAGATACACACATAACACAATATTTCACCTAGAAAACCCTTATGAGAAAAATCCAACACAATAATATATCCTTATTGTATAAATTTAACCATCTTCAATACAATAATGTTCATCTCTCATCTCACTTCAAACCTTGATGCAAGTGCAATTTAATTACAACAAAACAAGAGAGGATTTTATAATACCATCAAATCTAGGTTAAACAATGGGAAAAATCAAATCTAAATAGCACATAGTCATGAAAACCCAACATAATCAGGACAATGAAATCAACCAAAGCAAAAGAAGATTCCTCAATATAAATCATTATTAAACAATCTATCCAAAATGCATCTATTTCAAGATCTAGAAAATACCTCTTTTATCATGCTTTCCAAAGCTTTCTTATTTCCTTTCATTCCCTTATTTTACCTCTATCCTTCTCTATCAAACCCTATCCAAAGGAATGATCCCACACATATAAGTTGAGGCCCATCCACCCATGCTCTCATGAAGGCACCCATGCACATCCATCCATGGTGCATGAGGGTAACATGTTCTATGTTACCAAAGAGCTCTAACATTGATTTTTAAATAAATAATTTACATTATTAAAATCTCTAATATTAATATTTTAAAGGCTTAGGTTTGTCTTTTTAATTTAAAGCATCCTTACAAGCATAAATAAAAAAACAAGCTTATTAAACCAACTCTAAATTCGAACACCCCATTTTCCTATTATTTCTAATTTCTAACAATAAGTAATTGGATTAATCACTCACCAATTAATGTCCCTTGTTAATATTAGTTATTAACAATGATACTAATACCTTGAGTACTAATATTACTAATATTATTAATACTTTTAAAGTTTTCAATTAATCAAAACTATGCTTCCAAAAGCAAAACAAGGACTTAATCGAATTCATGATACATTATGTTGCTTTATCCTTGAGGAGTGGATTTTTAAGATAACTAGCATGTTATCCCCAATCCTACTAAGTATGACTCCTTTGTCATAATAATATCATGGCCCAACAATGTATCCAAACAACAAGAAAATGCAATGCATCTACATGATGGGTATACTTTACCCTTGAGTTGTCGATAAACAAGTCATCAACCATTATTTCCTAAAATCTCATCTCTCATCTTTGGGTGGTTGTTCCATACCAATCCATGGATGAGATTACTTGGACCTACAACCAAAAATCCATTAGTAATACCATATTCTAAACCAAACATAAAGTTCAATTACCAACATATAATGGTATCACAATTTGATATTATGCATTAGATATCCACACATCAATACATAAATCGATGTTAAGAATAAATCCTACTAAGGATGGTTGTTACATAATCCCCCTTGGACTAAACATAGTACTTTGTATTTCCTAAAAAAAATCATAAGCGGTTATATATTTTATTCAAATAAATATAGGAATTCCTTTCTCATTTCCTTAGCATCTTCCCAAGTGGCACACCTTTTAGAATACTGGTCCCATTGGACCTCACATTGATCTAGGGTTCATTTCCTCAACACCTTAGAATGAAATCCTAGAATATTTACCAGTTTCACATTAATAGCTAAGGGATATACCATCTAAAATTTATAATATTCCAAACATGATTAGGATCAATAACAAACTTCCTAAGTAAGGATATGTGGAAAGTATCATGGATCTTTGACAAGTTGAGTGTCAAGGTGAGCCTATAGGCTACTGGACTAATATTATCAATGATCTCAAAAGGCCCAACATAGCAAGGATCCAACTTAGTTGACTTGATGAAAATATTCATGGATCTTACCATCAAGAAAACCCTATATTCCATAGAGAATTATCTCAGTGATATTTTTAGAATAGAATAGCTCTTTTGGATATTGACAACTTCCTTGAGCCTTTGTCGAATACCTCTAAGTTGTTCCTCCATATCTTTGATAGTTTCTAGTTTGATCACCACCTGATCTTATAGATTGTTCCATGATAGAGATGTTTTGCATCTTCTACAAAAATTTCCTTTCTAACCTTGCACCACTTAGCATGCTTCTGGCCTTATCCATCAATATCATGTTCATCCATTCTACAACTCCATTTTATTATGGAGTATATGGAGTTATTTTTTATCTTTCTATTCCACAATCCTTGCAAAACTACTTAAATTTATTAGAGCAATACTCACCACCATTATCACTTCTCAAAACCTTTATCTTTTTATCTATCTGATTTTCTACAAGAGCCTTAAACTCTTTAAATTTATTGAAAACATAAGATTTATTTTATAAAAAATATACCCGTCTTTCTTGAAAAGTTATTTATAAATGTAACAAAATAGATAAATTTACCTAACGATGGTACTTTTGTAGGTCCAAACACATCACTATGAACTAGATGTAAAATTCCTTCAGATCTTGTAGCACTACTAGGAAACTTGAGTTGGGTTTATTTTCCAAAAATATAGTGCTCATAAAAATAAAAATTTAATGGGCAATCAAACATTCCTTTAGCCATACCTTTCATTTTTAATTTTTGAAGGTCTTTCTCACCAAAATGCCTCATGTGTTGATGTTACAATATTATCTTTGATATAGGAATACTTGGAGCTACTTTTACTATATTATTCTCCTCTACAATTAAAGAGTTATTGCAATCAATACTTATACTGCTAGTCTCAAGTCTAAATAAATTTCATGTACAAAATCCTCTTACCAACACCAAGACTCCATGAACCATCTTGCAACTATCCTTATTGAATACCATAGTCACACCCACATCATTCATCTTACTCATGGATATCAAATTCCTTTCCAAACCCAAAATATGCAACACACTAGGAAGGGTTTTAATTCTTCCATATTTTAACCTCAACTTGACTCTTCCTCAACCTATTATTTTATATGTCAAATTGTATCCCAAGAAGACTTCATCTCCATTTATATTTCCATATTCACAGAACCCCTCCATATGAGGAGTCATATGAAAGGAAGAACCTGAATCAACAAACCATGAGTTATGGCATTCACTTGAGCAAGAATACGCCCCCTTAATATTACTTATAGATATAAAATTTCTTGTCAAACCCAGAATAAGCAACACACTAGAAAGGGATTTAATTTTTCCATATTTTAACCTAAACTTGACTCTTCCTCGACCTATTATTTTATATGTTGAAATTGCATCCCAAGAATACTTCACCTTAATTTATCTTTTCATATTTATAAAACCCCTCCCTATGAGGAGTCATATGAAAGAAAGCACTTGAGTCAATCAACCATGAGTCATGGAATTCACTTGAGCACATTGTAACTAAGAATAAGTTCCTCGAATCTTCATTTGTGGTATTCATTTCCATAGAAATTCCTTCATTATATGATCGACTATTATCAGCCTTTTTAGATCTATAGTCTCTTTTATAATGCCATATTTTACAACACTTCCTACATTTCCTTTTTTTTGGAGAATCAAATTTACCCATAGATCTCAATTTCCTTTCTCTTGATTTATTTTTACTTATTTCTTGAGAATGACCCTTTTGATGATAATACTTAGAATATTTTCATCTCATTTACTCAGATAGTAATTTTCCTACTATATCCTCTACTTTCAATGTAGAAGTATTATTGGTGATAGCAATAACTAGGTTATCCCACAAATTAGGTAATGAATAAAATAAACTAATACTCTTTTCCTCTTCATAATTTTTACTTCAAAAAATTTTAATTGACTTATCATAGTGTTAAAAGCATTCATATGTTTATCCACAGAGTCACCATCATTCATCCAAAGTGAATACAACTTCTTCAAGAGAAATATTTTATTCACTAGCGGTGTTATTTGATACAAAGTTCCTAGCTTATCCTATAATGAATTTGTAGTGGTCTCTGTTGATACATTCAAAAATAAAAAATTAGATAAGCATAATATGATAGAATTCCTTTCCTTCCTATCAAACTTCAACCAATCCTCATCTATCATTGATGTTGGTTTTATTCTTGAGATCGTAATCCACTAATCTTTATCAACCAACAGATCATCCATCTTAAGATTCCATAGCTCAAAATTGTGTATTACAATTTTCAATATCTACCTATGTGTTGCCCATAATTTTCCTTTGCCCATATTATTTTGTGTATGACTCCCACTCAAGAATTAATTTATCATAGGGTTGAAACCCTTACTCCTTGAAAAAAGCTAAAAAACCTAGCTCTAATACCAAATGAAGAGCAAAAGGCCTTGATAAACTAAATCTAGAAAAAAAATAAATACAAAATCAAAGGAAAAAAGAAGAAGATAACATATACACACATAACACAATAGTTCACCTAGGAAACCCTTACGAGAAAAAACCCAACACAATAATATCTCCTTATTGTATAAATTTAACCATATCCAATAAAATAATGTTCATCTCTCATCTCACTTCAAACCTTGATGCAAGTGCAATTTAATTACAACAACACAAGAGAGGATTTTATAATACCATCAAAGCTAGGTTAAACAATGGAAAACATCAAATCTAAATAGCATATAGTCATGAAAACCCAACACAATCATGCCAATGAAATCAACCAAAGAAAAATAAGATTCCTAAATATAAATCATTATTAAACAATCTATCCAAAATGCATCTATTTCAAGATCTAGAAAATACCTCTTTTATCGTGCTTTCCAGAGCTTTCTTCTTTCCTTGCATTCCCTTATTTTGTCTCGATCCTTCTCCATAAACCCCCATCCAAAGGAAGGATCCCACACATATAAGTTGAGGCCCATCCACCCATGCTCTCATGAAGGCACCCATGCACATCCATCCATGGTGCATGAGGGTAACATATTCTATGTTACCAAGATGACCAACTCACTTTGAGCACCCATATTTTAAGAGCTCTAACATTGATTTTTAAATAAATAATTTTCATTATTAAAAGCTCTAATATTAATATTTTAAAGGCTTAGGTTTGTCTTTTTAATTTAAAGCATCCTTACAAGCATAAAGAAAAATACAAACTTATAAACCAACTCTCAATCAGAACATCCCATTTTTCTCTTATTGCTAATTGCTAACAATAAGTAATTGGATTAATCACTCACCAATTAATATCAATTGTTAATATTAATTATTAAAAATGATACTAATACCTCGAGTACTAATATTACTAATATTATTAATACTTTTAAACTTTTAAATTAATCAAAACTATGCTTTCAAAACAAGCAAAACAAATACTTAATCGAATTCATGATACATTGTGATCCTTTAGGAGTGGATTTTTAAGTTAACTATCATGTTATACCCAATACCACTAAGGATGAGTCCTTTGTGACAATAATATCATGGCCCAACGATGTATCCAAACAACAAGAAAATTCAATGCATCTACATGATGGGTATACTTTACCCTTGAGTTGTCGATAAACAAGTCATCATCCATTATTAACTTAAATTTTCTCTCATCTTTGGGTGGTTTTTCCCTACCAATCCATGGATGAGAGTACCTAGAGCTACAACCACAAATCCATTAGTAGTACCATATTCTAAAACAAATATAAAGTACAATTACCAACACATAATGGTATCACAAATTGATATTATGCATTAGATATCCACACATCAATACATAAATCAATGTTAAGAATAAGTCCTACCAAGGAGGGTTGTTACATACTCCCCCCTTGGACTAAACATAGTCCTTTGTATTTCCTGAAAATAGGCATAAGTGGTTATATATTTTATTCAAATAAATATAGGAATTCCTTTCTCATTCCCTTAGCACCTTCCCAAGTGGTACAACTTTTAGAATATTGGTCCCATTGGACCTCACATTGATCTAGGTTTCATTTCCTCAACACCTTAGAATGAAATCCTAAAATATTTATTGGTTTCACCTCAATAGCTAAGGGATATACCATCTACAATTTAGAATGTTCCAAACATTATTCGGATAAATAAAAAATTTCCTAATTAGGGATATGTGGAAAGTATCATGGATCTTTGATAAGTTGAGTGGCAAGGTAAGCCTATAGGCTAATGGACTGATCTTATCAATGATCTCAAAAGGCCTAATATAGTAATGATCCAACTTATTTGACTTGATGGAACTTTTCATGGGTATCACCATTAATAAAACCCTATCTTCCATAGAGAATTATCTTAGTGATATTTTTAGATTAGCATAGCTCTTTTGAATATTGAAAATTTCCTTGAGCCTTTGTTGAATCCCTCTAAGTTGTTCCCCCATATCTTTGATAGTGTCTAGTTCGATCACCACTAGATATTCTAGATTGTTACATGATAGAGATGTTTTGCATATTATACCATATAAGTCTTCAAACATATCCATTCCCAAGGATGCATGGTGTCCATTATTATATGAAAAATTAATTAGATGCAAAAATTCTTCCTATTTAGACTTTTGATCTATGTAGTACATGCAAAATTTGTCCTCTAAAACTTGGTTCACCCTCTCCACTTATCCATATATTTTTTAATGATATGTAGAACTTATGTTCAACTTAGTGCCCATTGCATGGTGAAGAGCCTACCAAAATTCTAATGTGAACCTAGAATCCCTGTCTGATATGATCACTTCAAGAAACCCATGTAACCTAAAAATTTATTTGGAAAACCTATTTGCCACCACTAGTACATCATCCTTGATGTTCCTCGATATGAAATGTGTAACCTTGGTCAACTTATCAACCACTACTAGGATTGCATCATGTTGGTACCTAGTCTTAGGTAAACCCACAATAAAATCCATAAATATTACCTACCATTATTTGTGTAGGTATATCATGTGGGTATAATTTCCTTGATGGGTGTTAATATTTTGCCTTAACGTTTTGGAATTCTAAACATATTACAATAAAAATAGTGATATATTTCTTCATTCTTGCCAAATAGATGTTCTTTTTCATGTTTTTCCTCATTTCTGACCCTCCTAGATGAGTGAAATAGGAATAATTATGTGCCTCATACATAATAAATCTCCTTAGTTTACCAATTTTAGGTATAACAACCCTATCCTTGAAGCATAAAAGTCCATATTTTATGTTGAAATTCTTACTCTAGGATTTCTCTCAATTTTATCCTAAATTTCTATGCAATACAAATCTTGTAGTTGCATTTCTCTGAATTTATCCATAGAGTCTATATGACTTTGGGTCAACATTGCTTGTGCATTTTCATACTCAAGGCATCTCCAACCTTATTTTCTTTCCATTTGATATACTCAATACCAAAGTTGTATTTTGCTAAGAACTCTATCCATATTCTTTGTCTTGTGTTCAACATAGGTTGGGTAAAAATATACCTTAGAATTTGTTGGTCTATCCTTAGTTCAAAATATTTTCCAAATAAAAAATGTCTCTAGACCTTTAGTGCATGCACAACTACTACCAAATTTAGGTTGTGCGTAGAATACTTTACTTCATGCTTCTTAAGTTTTTTAGACTCATAGGATATTATAGTCTCTTCCTAAAACAATACCCCAACCAAAACTTCTAAGGAAGCATTTGTATACACAATAAAATTCCCAAGAGGATCCAATATCTTGAGAATCAGTGTCATAGTTAATGTATTCATTACAGCCTCAAAGGTAGTCTCACACTTATTTGTCCATTTAAACTCCTTTCCTTTTCTTTTAAGGTTGGTGATTGAATAGGCAACCTTAGAATAATATTTCACAAAATTCCTATAATAGCCAATGATTTCCATGAAAATATTGACTTATAACACATTTTTTGGTGTAGGCCAACTTAATATAGCCTCAATTTTCTTTGAATATACAACGATTTATTCTACAGAGATGATGTGTCCCAAATATTGTATTTGTGAGGTTTAAAACTCACACTTGGATAACTTTATATATAGCTATTTTTTCTCAACACCTCTAACAGTAACCTCAAATTATGGTCATGTTCTTCTTTGGTGTGATAATATATCAAGATATCACCTAGGAATACCAAAATAAACTGATTTAGATATTTTTTGAGCATATTATTCATTAAATTTATAAAAGTTGTCGATGCATTTTTCAACCCAAATGGAAACATTGTGAACTTATAGTGTCCATATCTAGTCTTAAATGTTATCTTATGAGTATCCTCTTCTCAAATTCTCAACTAATGATATCCAAACCTTAGATCTATTTTTGAAATAATAGTAGCATCATTTAGCTGATTGAAGAGGTCATCAATCCTTGGCAAATGATACTTATTCTTAATGGTTACCTTATTCAACATTCTATAATCTATGCATAACCTCAAGGAACCATCATTATTTTTCATAAATAATATTGGAGCACCCTAAGGCAACACACTCAATTTGATTAGACCATTTTCTAACAAATCTTGAAGTTGCACCTTTAGTTCTTGTAACTCAATTAGGATTATTTTGTAAGGTGTCCTTGCAATAGGTTCAACCCTTGACATTAACTCAATAGTGAATTAAAATTTCCATTGAGGTGGTAGACCTGGGAGATCTTCTAGAAATACATCCCTAAATTCATGCAAAATTGGATGTTTCTTAAACATTTCCTCATCCCCCTTTTCTCTAGTCTTTCCATTAATCTTAACTACATACAACATACCACCTATTTTAATGGCTTTCTTTAGTTGCATAGCTAATAATAAGTGAGGTTGAAAATATCCTTGCCTTCTTTGGACTCTTACCATCCTATTATCCTTATTGGTGTAATCCATCCACCTTTCTTGGAAGTTGATTAAGGCTCCATGAGCCTTTAACAAGTCTATACCTAGGATAATATCAAAAACATGAAGTGGTGCTACATATAAGTGCCATATAGTGGATCCATTGGGTAAGGTAACCTTAGTCATAGGTAAACATTAATTATCTAAGTAGGTTTATTATGAACGATACTCAACTTTCCATCCTTATGCTAAATATCCAGGTCTTTCCAACATATCCTCGACAATACTAGAAAAAATAAAATTATTTGTAGCTCTAGTATTTATTAAAAATTTAACATATTTATCAAATAACTTATCACTTAGTAACATAGGTGTTGCTTATCCATACAAATTTTGGTTTCCTATAACGGTATAGATCCAATGTTGTTGTTCCTTTGTTTGACTGCTTGACTCTAGTCATTGGTGACATTTATTGGTGTAATGTCGACCTTCATAGGTGTAGCAACTAGTCTTGGGTGCCTAAGATCTTTCCTACATTTTCTTCCATATTACCACCTTCTATTCCAATTCATTCTAATTCTACTATTGAGGGTGGGAGCTATCCTTTTTTTTTTATTTCTTCTTATATTTTCCTTTGTTCCCATTATTCTTATTAAAAAAATTTGGGTTCCATTTGATCTTCTTTTTTTACTCCTTATCCCATTTCCTAAATCCTATACTATTTATTTTCTTAAGCTTTTGCCTCTCTACCTCTGTCAACCCTAAATAGTTGAAGAAATACCTTTTGGATTGAATGTTGGTCTCTTCTTACCTGGCCAAGTCATAAGCCTTTTGCAAAGTTTTAGGTTTGAACAAATTGATTATCATCCTAATTCTGGGATCCACCCCTAAGATGAACTTATACACCTTAAGTTTCGCATTGTTCTCATACACTAGAATATACATCAATAAATTAACATATCTTTAAAATTATACTTCTATTGATAGTAAACCATGTTGAAGTGTAGAGAATGAAGAACACAATATTATATTGAGAGGGGGGTGGAAAATATAATATAGTAGTATCAATAGCAATAATCAAAGCAATACACAAAACACCATCCACAAAAGTGACACAAAAATTTATGTGGTTCACCCAATGTGGGCTACTCCATGGAGAAAATATTTTGCTAAAACTTTATCAATCAATATCTTGGGAATCCTTCCCAAGTACAATGTTTATAAACCTCTATCCAAAGGAGATGTGGATCCCCTAAATCTCAAGTTTGTGGATCTCTTCCATAGGAGAACTCTTTCCCCTTCTACTCTGGATAGTGATCTTCTAGAAGACTCTATATCTCTGCTGCATTGACTTATGGATATCTCTCCACTTGAAGACTCCTCACTCAGATATATCTTTAGTTGTCCTAGCTACTGGATCTCTATCCACTGAGACTTTGTTCTCTATACTTTGTCATCTCCAAAGCTCTATCAATAGGTTCACTCAAAACCACTTCAAATATGCTCAATAGGTTCACTCAGAACCTACTCAAATATGCTCAATAGGCTCACTCAGAACCTGCTCAAATATGCTCAATAGGCTCACTCAGAACCTTCTCAAATATGCTCAATAGGCTCACTCATAACCTTCTCAAATATGCTCAACAAGCTCACTCAAAACTTGTCCAAATATGCTCAACAAGCTCACTCAGAACTTGTCCAAATCTGCTCAATAAGTCCTCTCTAGGACTTGCTCAAATCTGCACAACAATCTCACTCAGAACTTGTCCAAATATGCTCAATAAGTCCTCTCTAGGACTTGCTCAAATCTGCATAGCAAGCTTTCACAAAATCTTACTCAAAATCAGTCCACAAGCCTTCTCAAAGACTTACCTCAAATCAGCTCAACAAAATCTCAACTCAATCTCATAGAATCATAAAGAGAATTGTTAGAGACTCAATATGTTCTATACTCAAATCCCAATCTCAACTCAAATCAATCTCAACTCAGCAATCTCATAGAAGCATAAAGAGAATTGTTAGAGACTCAATATGTTCTATACTCAAATCCCAATATCAACTCAAATCAATCTCAACTTAGCAATCTCATAGAAGCATAAAGAGAATTGTTACAGACTCAATATATTCTATACTCAAATCCCAATCTCAACTCAACTCGAATTAGAATATAGAATAGTTTTTTTATAGAACTTGAACAACCACTTCACACAATCACTTGACTAGGCTCAAATAACTCTACTCAACCAATCACCACAAAGAATAACTCTTTCTCACAAACCCTTGTCCAAGCATGAATCAACCAACTCAAAATGTCTTCAACAACACCCAACAACAACTCTTACATAAAAATTATACTCATGTTCTTTTCAACTCAAGTTCAAGTTTTTTGCACAACAAGTTACTTCAACAACAATGCTTATAAAATAAGGTTTTAATCACAAATCTCAAACCAGAAAACCTTGAAGCATTAAACCAACCATTTTTGAATAGGAAACCACAATCAATAATTTTCACTCCAATGAAAAGATCAACCACCATAACAATCACTAGGAGAATGTACCCATACCTTTTTGATGCCACAAAGTTGTCCACAAAATCCGCCACACTCAACACACTTTCTTTTTCCAATCTCAACAAGGGTTAGTGGACTTCAAATAATAATCACAAGATAAACTATAACTCAATTTACACCTTTTTACTCCAACTTAATAATCACATCCATCAAAGTCCCTCTATAGAAAATCCCTCTAAAAATAATAATCAATAAGCCACTATTCAATTTCCACTTTATTCAAACCCCTTATTTCTCCTAAAATAATGCTCTCAAAAATTCAAATCAATACCATAAGGCTTAAACAATCATCTATGGTTTTCACCAACAAAATTATTATTTAACCTTTTAAACACAACAAAGGTTTTACAAAATAAAATATTTCCTAACCCTTATCACTCCAAACTTTAGAGCATTCAAACAAATTTTAATTAAAAAATCGCATACCTCCCTCAAGGTGTTTCGACCCCTTGACCTGCCTCACCGCGGTCACCTTAGCCATGGCTAAGGTAGCCAAAAGAGCTACCCACTCATTCGTATTACAAAAGGGACACAACTTCCCTTTATCTTCTATAGGCCCACATGCCTTAAATAAACCATGCGCCCTTGGAACTTCCACCACAAAGCACAGCAAACGAACTTTGCCAAAAATTGAACGTACGACCTCATGCTACCAAATACCTCTACACTACCCGAGTTGCCAGCAGGCCACACTTCCCAAGGTGACTTGGGTTTCGCATGCTGTTTGATTTATTCATTGCTTCTACCACTTAAACCTTTCTTTTTCAGATGAGCTTTATTCGCTTTCCAACAATCACATTAACCACAAGAGCAAGGATAATTTAAATTGAATAATTTAATGGTGCATATATATGCCTTCCCTCTGGTTGGAAACGTCGGCGCTTCCTCATTATGTTGGTGGATAAATTTTTACTTTTAATTTTAAAATTTAAATTTAAATTTTAAATAATTTAAAATTTAAACTAAATATTTAAAATTAAATATCTCCATCATGGGAGCACCTTTTTTGATGAAACAAAAAGCCAACTTGGGTTTTAAAAAAAACCCACTTCAAATCTATTGTCCATGGTTTTAAATAAAACCTATAAAATTAAATATCTTCATCATTGGGGCACCTTTTTCGATGAAACAAAAAGCCAACTTGGGTTTTAAGAAAAACCCATTTCAAATATGCCATCCATGGTTTTAAATAAAAATCCTTTGCTAATATTCCCTTGAAGCTCCTTTTTGGAACCAAATGTCATGCATCCTTTTGATCAAAACCTTTGCTTCTCATGAAGCTCTTTGTGGAGAAAATCATAGTGCATACTTGCATAGGTCCTTTTGACATCAATGACAACTTTTTAGCTTAGGGACTCAAAATGTACAACAATCTCCCCCTTTGTCATTGATGGCAACCCATATTCATTTACCAAAATCTGACCTTCTTTTCTGCTCCTCCTGGGACTTTTCTCTCCCTGGCTCAATGCTCTCTCAAATATCAAATCTCTCCCCATATCAAAAAATCTCCCCAATATAAAAAAGCTCTCCCCCTTTGTCGTCAATGGCAAAGGGTCATCTTTGGGGCTCAGGGCTAAGAATGATCCTCTTAGCTTAGCCCCTCGCCCACATCTACATGAGGTGGTTAATTTTGGGGTGGGAGTATTTCTACTCCCTGAAAGCATAGATCTATGCTTTTATTTTTCTCTCTTCTTTTGTTAGTTTTTTGAATCATCTCACTATTTCTTTCCAAGATATCATCCCTGTTTCTATTATCATTTCTATTTCTATTCCTATTCCTGTTCTTGTTCTCATCCATGTTCCTAAACCTGTTCCTGTTCCTGTTCTGATCCATATTTTTGTCCCTGTTCATCCCTACTTCTGTAATATTTTTTTTACACCATCTTGTTGTGTTTCCATCATTATTGCACTTATAACACTTAATGTTATTATTTATTAGAGGTGCAAATGTCTTAGGATACCTCCTAGTGAATCCATATCCTCTTCTACCATGAACCCTGCAATTCATTGCTTTGTGACCATACTCATTACATGATAGCAATACCTATGAAAAGGCTATCCTTTTCCATATTCCTGTCTTTCATATGACCTGCACTGTGAAGCCATGTGCCCAAACCTATGACATGAGAAGCATATCCCATTGAAGCTTCCTTGACTAGACCTCATTGGTATCCTATTTTGATTGTTGTTCCATTTGTATCTTCTTTGTGCATTATTCCTCTCTTTTTTGAACTATTTGTTGTCCAACTCAACCTCTGATGTCCCACTTTCACTTAAACCATATTCTTTTGATGTATCTTCTTCTAAAGTTTCTTCTTCATCAAGACTTGAAGTAGATTATTCTTCCTATTTCTTTTCAACCTTTCCAAAGCCAAGACCTATTGAACATGATGTTCACTGTTGTCCACAGATGAACTTATCCAAGTTCTTAGAACTATTTGTGAAACTCTTCATCTTGATCTTAGAGCCCTTTAAGTCTTATTTTAGAGTAGCCATTTCTTGTGCTAACTTCTCACATTCCAAAATATTTGCTTCTAACTTATCCTTAAACTTGCTTGCCTTAACCTTTGACTTCTCTAAATACTCTATGAGCAATAACCTTTATTCATAAAATTATTGAAACTGACTTTCAAGCTTGGAGTGTTGCTTTATAAACTTCTTTACTGTGTCAAGATCATGAATAAGTTCTCCCTTGAGATCATAACCATTCTCTGCTGAATATTCCTCTATTTGTTTGCCTTTGTCCTTATCATTACTTCCTTTTGGCTTGTCTTCTATAGGATCATTTACTTCATTTTATAGAGCTATTAGAATATTCTCATCTCGTCTTTCAAATGCATCTTCAAAACCATCATCACTGAAAATATATCCATCCCTAGTGCAATCATCATCAAGATGTCCAAATTTACCACATCTAAAACATTTGAGAATAACTAGAGTCATTTTCTCTCTAACCATAAATAGGAATTCATCTCTATCATTGTATGAAAAACTAGAATCACTATCAATTGAGTACTTACTTGCATTTTCTGCATAGTAGCTTTTCTTTTGCCTTTGGAAGAACTTCTTTCCTTGTATGTTTTGTCCATCCTTGCCTTTATTTCAATACATGTGTCTTTATGATTCCCTGTACCTGTGATCCTATTTTCCTTCATCACTATTATACTTTGGCTCTTTGCACTCTATTTCATAGTGTCCATACTTTCCACAATTGAAGCACTTAATAGATCTTATATAAATGGATATTTTGGAACCTTTATCTCTTCTACCATAGTTATCTTCTTCATCACTAGATGACTCACTGTTTGATTCTTTCTTTTTACCCTTTTTCTTTTTGTCCACTTTGAATGCAGCTTCTTTCGGAGGAATAGGATCTTTTGTTCTTAACTCAAAAATAGTAAACATGTCAAGCAAAGAATTCCTTGTCAAATAATCACTATCAATTGATGTTTCTATAGCAAAAACCTTTTCACTATACCTTTTTGGAAGAGTTCTCAAGATCTTATCACAAGCATCAGATTCATCAACCTTCATTCCAAGACCTCTCATCTCATGTACAATCTCATCAATCTTACTAAGATAATCATGAATATTTTCATCATATCTCATTCTTAAGTTCTCAAATTCTCCTTTGATATTTTTGATCTTAGCTTTCTAGACACCTTTATCACCCTCATATATGTCATGCAGTAGATCCCACATATATTTTGTTGTTTTACAATCCATAACCTTCATAGATTCTGATCTACCCAATACTTTTATAATTGCATTCATAGCTCTTGAATTTGCATGCATTAGAATATTACCTTATTTATCTATAGGATTATTGATTGTTGAATCATATCCAAATTCCACTGCATCCCAAACTTCATTTCCAAGTGCCATTAGGTAAAATATCATTAGCATACACCAATACAAGAAGTCACTTCCATCAAAGACTAGTACTGCATTATTGAATGACCCATCCTTTTGATCCTTGTGATCCATTGTGTTCTTAAACCGCTTTTTCTTCAAGTTGTCAAACTCTTTTGAAGGAACCCACTCTGATACCAATTGAAGAACACAAGCTTATACTAAGAGGGGGGTAAACAATATAAGACCAATTTTTACTTTTCTTTTCAATTCAATATTATGCAGTGTATAGATAGCAATATCAATAGCAATAATCAAATCAATACACAAAACACCATCCAAAAAAGTGACACAATAATTTACGTGGTTCACCCAATGCGGGCTACTCCATGGAGAAAATATTTTGCTAAAACTTTCTCAATCAATCTCTTGGGAATCCTTCCCAATTACAATGTTTATGGACCTCTATCCAAAGGATATGTTGATCCCCTAAATCTTAAGTTCGTGGATCTCTTCCACAAGAAAACTCTTTCCCATTCTGCTCTGGCTAGTGATCTTCTAGAAGACTTTATATCTCTAATGCACTGAATTGTGGATCTCTCTCCACTTGAAGACTCATCACTCAGATCCATCTTCAATTTTCTTGGTTGTTGTATCTCTATCCACTGAGACTTTTTCCTCTATACTCTATCACCTCCAAAGCTTTATCAATAGGTTCACTCAGAACCTCTTCAAATCTGCTCAATAGGCTCACTCATAACCTACTAAAATATTCTCAATAGGCTCACTTAGAACCTGCTCAAATATGCTCAATAGGCTCACTTAGAACCTACTCAAATATGCTCAATAGGATCACTCATAACCTACTCAAATATGCTCAACAAGATCACTCAAAACTTGTCCAAATATACTCAACAAGATCAATCTAAACATATCCAAATCTGCTCAATAAGTCCTCTCTAGGACTTGCTCAAATCTGCACAACAAGCTCACTCAGAACTTGTCCAAATATGCTCAATAAGTCCTCTCTAGGACTTGCTCAAATCTGCATAGCAAGCTTTCACAAAAGCTTACTCAAAATCAGTCCACAAGCCTTCTCAAATACTTGCCTCAAATCATCTCAACAAAATCTCAACTCAATCTCATAGAAGCATAAAGAGAATTGTTAGAGACTCAATATGTTCTATACTCAAATCCCAATCTCAACTCAAATAAATCTCAAATCAACAATCTCATAGAAGCATAAAGATAATTTTTAGAGACTCAATATGTTCTATACTCAAATCCCAATCTCAAATCAAATCAATCTCAACTCAACAATATCATATAAGCATAAAGAGAATTGTTAGAGACTCAATATGTTCTATACTCAAATCCCAATCTCAACTCAACTCAAATCATAATATAGAATAGTTTGTTTTATGGAACTTGAACAACCACTTCACACAATCACTTGACTAGGCTCAAATAACTCTACTCAACCAATCACCACAAGGAACAACTCTTTCTCACAAACCCTAGTCCAAGCATGAATAAACCAACTCAAAATATCTTCAACAACACTCAAAAACTCTTACATAACAATGATACTCATGTTCTTTTCAGCTCAAGTTCAAGTTTTTTGCACAACAAGTTACTTCAACAACAATGCTTATAAAATAAGGTTTTAATCACAACTATCAAACTAGAAAACCTTGAAGCATTAAACCAACCATTTTTGAATAGGAAACCACAATCAGTCCTTTTCACTACAATGATATTTTTTTTTGTATTTACATGGTGGAATCGGTAGCCGCCACGAATCCGGGTAGGCTGTCCAATTTTTATGGCCACCACAGTATTATGCAATGTCCACCATGGAAGCTGCCACATAGATCTTTGTGTAGTACACCCCTATAACCACAATGCCATAATCATTTTAAACCTTTTATGCTGCTAAAAACACCAGGAAAGGGAAAAGCATTCAGTCCAGTGAGGCCCGAGATTTGAACCTTGGACCTCTACCCCCTTATGGGGTTTGGATGAACCAATTGATCTACACCTCGGACCTACTCCAATGATATTTTAGAAATCAACCACCATAACAATAAACGGGAGAATGTGCCCATACCTTTTTGATGCCAAGAAGTTGTCCACAAAATGTGCCACACTCAACACACTTTCTTTTTCCAATCTCAACAAGGGTTAGTGGACTTCAAATAATAATCACAAGATACACTATAACTCAATTTACATCTTTTTACTCCAACTCAATAATCACATCCACCAAAGTCCCTCTATAGAAAAACCCTCTAAAAGTAATAATCAATAAGTGATGAGGATTGATGTTAGATCTTTCATATGACCCCTCTAGTAGTTCCTAGCTTAGGTTTGCTTAGTTTATTTCTAGCAAATTCATATTGTAAGTGAGTCTCTTTCTCACATGCACTTGTGGGCACTAGTTGTCTTCTAGTTGTCTTTTAGAGTGTTAGTTAGCAAGTGTGAACTCAAAGTAGGAAGTGTGTACTTCAAGTTAGCTAAAATGGATCTTCTAGTTAGCAATCTTAACTTAGAAGTTTACGTGCATTCTCCTTTGCACCTTTGTAGCTTTTGGTTGAGCGTATTGAATCAAATCCATGATTTCATGGGTTGGTTATGTATTTTGGGCCATTAGTGCCTATATAATGATTTGTAAATAATAGAACACTTAGTTGGATTTTCAATCCTTTTCATTGGTATCAGAGCCTAGTTCATGTTTGCACTAGGGCTTGTGAGGTGAGAGGATAGGAGATAGAAATATTATGAGAAACGTTTTCTCATTGAGGACTCGGTTTAAGCCCAAAGGGAGCTTGAAAACCATTCGGAGAAGGAAGTTCCTTCGCCGACAAACCCCTCGATCCAACTTTTTGCTTATGCTTAAGAGGTATAGGAAAATTTTGCCCCAGAGTTCTTCATATACTGATCCTTGGAAGGGATTGGATCGTAGCTACGGTCCAATTAGGATTAGGGAGCCATTTGACCACTGCTTGCCCCCCCATTTTCGAGTACTGAAGAGCTCCAGGAGGACTTCCAAAGCTAGGTCGTGTGTCGACTTAGATCTGGGTGCCTTTCAAACGCTGGTCGTGTGTCGACCGGATCTTGAAAGGAGAGCTACTGGTGGGAGCTGGTTGCTCACATTTTCATAATTTCAAGCTTTTCAAATTTTGGATTAACCCCCCTGGTTAATTTATAATTTTTTTTTCATATTGTGTTAAAAGGCTTTGGAATTTTATTAATATATTATTTTAATAATATATTATTGTAGTTGCTGCATTTATTGTAAAAAAAAAAAATATTGCAATTTACTGTAATTTATTTTACAGCAGCAAATTTGGCTGCATTCGGCCGCTTCGGCAGCGTACGGCAGCCTTCGGCACTGTTGTCGGGCTTGCCGTCGCTTTCCGGCCGACGGCCGTCGGGCAAAGCGGCAATCGTTGTCCGTGGGACAGCGATCGCAGGAGCGCTGTGACGCTGCTATTGTCGAGCTGACAACAACTTGCTGCCAGTGCGACAGCGAGCGTTATTCGACGTTTGTCGCTGCCGACGCGGCGCAGCGCCGGAGCGAGCCGGCGGCAGTGAACCACTGCCGGCCTGACGACTGACGGTGCATCGGCGTCGGCTCGGTGCCGCGGGCTAGCCGTCGCAGTGCCTGACATTTCTGTCAGGCGTCTGCAGGCTTGCGGCCTACGACGCAGCGCCTGACAGCCAGTCAGGTAGCTGTTGTGCTGCGGCCCGCAGAGCCCTTGGTGGCGGCGTCTGACGTTCTTGTCGGACGGTTGTCGGCTGCGGCCTGCGGCATCGGCAGCACCAACCAGGCCAGGGGTGGCTGCGTGCTTGGACCCCCCATTGTGCACGAAATTTTGTGCAGAACAGGCAAAGAGAATTGCCTCAAAAATTGTAAATATTTTTTTATTTTTCTGCACTTTGCATTGGGAATTGTGCCAGGCAAGACTGGTGTTTCTGCACTTCGGGATCCGTGCAACTGGAGGTTGCCAAATTTTCATGCATAGTTAAAGTCCAGTTGCAACAGCAGATTGAAGGGTAAATTTATTGTAAAATTTTAAATTTTTACTATTTTAAAGTTGCATGTTAAAAATTTCATTTTTATTAATTTAATTTTTAATAACTTAATTAAATTCTTTAATCTTTTGATTAATTGAAATTTAATTTTTTAATTAAGTTATTTTTAAATTAATAAATGTTAATTTGCACTTTATATTAGTTTAAAAATTTCAAAATTGATAGCCTTAGGAGTAAATTTTCCATTTTAAGCAGCACTCCATTGTAACAAGGAAATTTGCATTGTACTTCCTTGATTTAGTGCTTTCTTAAACTTTACTTCTGGCTTATACCCGAGAACACATGGCTTCTGACTTGGCTGCCCAAGTGGCAGAATTGGCCCATGTTGTAAACACTTTGGCAGATAAGGCTAATGACACTACCATGGCAGAAGTCCTTGGCAATCTTGCCATGAAGGTAAATGACATTTCTTTGCATAATGCCTCAACTTCTGCTCACGATTCTCATTTGAGAGTTCCTTGTGAAGTTCCATTGTATGATGGATCCGGGAACCCTGATGTCTTGAATAGTTGGATTCTTGACATGAGTTCTTGGTTTGCTTTCTCTCAACTTTCAGAAGATGTAGTGCCTTATGCTAAGCTAAAACTTTCTGGCTTAGCCAAAGTACTTGTGGAGCAACACGAGGACAAGAACTCACCACATGGGATGAGCTTGTACAATGTCTTAAGACCAATTTCTATCCTTCAAATTATTCTAGGGAATTTGTTATTAAATGGTTTCGTTTTCGCCAAGGTACTAATATGTACGTACAAGAATATATTTTCCAATTTAACGAGGTTCGAGAATACTTGTGAATGTGGAGGATGATGTTCCAGGTTTGATTCTCAAGTTTCAAAGTGGCTTGTTGGAGCATTTGTACAGGGAACTAATGTTTGTTTCTATGGAAACATTGGATCAAGTTTTCAACCAGGCGCAGCTTGCGGAGGACAAGTTCAAGGCGCAATCGCAGGCATTCCGCACACCTGTTACTCAAGTGGTTGCAAACTCATCAAAAGGGAATAATTCTTTCTCACAAAAGAAGAATTTTGCTCAAAAGAAGAATGTGTCTTCTCCATCTCCTTCTTCTCCTTCCCCTTCCACTTCTACTCCTTCTTCTTCTTCTAAATCTTCATCTTCTTCTTCTAAGAAATTCTGCAATTATTGTAAGAAGAAAGGGCATGAGAAAGCTGATTGCTTTAAGCTCAAAAAGAAGAGTTTAGTGATTACTACTCAAGAGGAGGATGCTTCCAAGGGTCCCCTTGAGTCTGTAGGAGAGAGTAGAGTATATACGGAATTACGAGGTAAGCTTAATGAAGTTACCTTAGTAAATGTAAGTTCTTCAGATGGGGCTCGTGATGCTTTGTTCATCACTCGAGCCCACTTACTTCACAACTTTGCAACTGATTGTATAGTGGATAATGGCTCGCAGAAAAATCTAATTGCGAGGTCCATTGTCGAGCGTTTGAAGTTACCTATGGAGCCTCATCCTCAACCTTATTCTTTGGGTTGGAAGGATAGTGGAAGAGGCTCAGAAATCACTCACACTTGCACTTTAAAATTTGCACTTGGCCCACAGTTCATAGATCAAGTCACTTGTGATGTGACTCCTATGGATTGTTGTGGGATTTTGCTTGGACAACCTTTTCGGTATGATAGGAGAGCTGTTTATGATGCTTTTAAAAGAACCTACACACTTCAAAAATATGGTAAGGTCTTTCTCATTAAAAGCACCAACACTCCTAATATCATTCTAAGTTCCAAGCAAACGAAAAGAGTAATTAAGAAAGGTGGTGATGTTGCTCTAATTTTCATTCGCTCTCAAAACACTTCTACATCTACATCCATTACAAAGCAACACTCTTCAATGGATAAAATATTGCAAAGTTATTCACACATATTTCAGGAGCCAAAGTCTCTTCCTCCAATTCGCACAATTAATCACCGCATTGAAATAATTCCAGGTTCTTCTCTTCCTAATGCTCCCATGTATAGACAATCTATTTTGCAAAATGAAGAAATAAAAAAGCAAATAGAAGATTTGTTGTCTAAGGGTTTCATTAAGGAAAGTACTTATGCTTGTGCCTCACCTATTTTGTTAGTTCTTAAGAAAGATGGCACTTGGAGATTATGCATTGATTTTCGTGCTTTGAACAGAATTTCTGTGAAGAATAGATATCCCTTACCCCGCATTGATGATTTATTAGATCAGCTTCAAGGAGCTAAGTTCTTTTCAAAAATAGATCTCAAAAGTGGATATCATCAAGTGCGTATCCAAGCTGAGGATACATGGAAGACAACTTTCAAGACGAAGATGGGCCTCTTTGAATGGTTGGTCATGCCCTTCGGTCTTACTAATGCTCCTGCAACCTTCATGAGGTTGATGAATGATGTATTTCGTGAAGTCCTTGACAAATTTGTCATTATATATCTTGATGATATATTGATTTTCTCAAAAACTTGGGAGGAACACCTTAGGCATATCCAACAAACCCTTGATCTTCTTGCGAAGAATCAATTATATGCCAATTCTTCCAAGTGTTCTTTTGGCAATACTTCAGTTTCTTACCTTGGCTATGTGATTAGTGAGAGTGGAATTCAGGTAGATCCCCTAAAAGTTGATGTTTTGCTTAAGTGGTCCCCTCCTACAACTCTCACTGAGTTAAGGAGTTTCCTAGGACTTGCGAATTTTTATCGCAAGTTCATTCCTCAATATTCCACCCTTGCAGCTCCATTGCATTATCTCACTAAGTCCAAAACTCCATTTCATTGGGAGAAAAGCCAAGAAGTTGCCTTTGAGAAACTCAAAAAGAAATTGTGTACAGCACCTGTGTTAACTTTACCTGACCTTTCTCAACCTTTTGAGATTGAAACAGATGCCTCTAAAGTTGCCTTAGGAGCTGTGCTCAAACAGAATGGTCATCCAGTTGCTTATCATTCAGAAACTTTTTCTGTTGCTAAGTTGAACTATTCTACATATGACAAGGAGTTGTATGCTTTAGTTCAAGCCATTAAGTATTGGAGACACTATCTTTTGGGAAAAGATACAGTAGTACACACTGATCATATGCCTCTCAAGTTTTTACAATCTCAAAGTAAAATTGAAGAATCAAGACATATGAAGTGGGCCTCTTACCTCCAACAATTTCACTTGGTGATCAAGTACAAAAAGGGGAAGAGTAATACTGTTGTTGATTGTTTGAGTAGGCCTCCGGCCGCTCTTGCCTTAACGGTTATGTCCACTTCGCACTTGGGATTTCAGACTTGGCCTAATCAGTATTCTCGGGATCCTGATTTTGGAAAAATATTTGAGCAAGTGAGTAAGCCTTCTTCTTCCAATTTGCGTCCTTTCCAAGATTTCTACATCAAAGAAGGACTTCTTTACAAATTGGACAAGGTTTGTGTTCCTTGTGAGCCTAGAGTGTCACTTCTTAAGGAAGCTCATTCTACACTTTATGGTGGTCACTTTGGGAAGCATAAAACACTTCATCATTTGCAACGATTTTTCTATTGGCCAAAAATGCAGAGGGATGTGTTGAGATTTCTCAAGCAGTGTGCAGTTTGTTGTCGCTCAAAACCAGCTAATAGGAAGTTTGGCTTAGGCATGCCTTTGCCCATTCCTTCCCGTCCTTGGGAAAGCATTTCCATGGACTTGGTTAGTGGTTTTCCTATGAGAGTGCGCCAACATGATTGTGTGTTCGTGGTGGTTGACAGATTCAGCAAAATGGCTAAGTTTATTCCATGCCGCAAGACAAGTACTGCATCAGACTTAGCTCAATTTTTCTTTGACAGCATTTGGCGTTCCTTTGGTCTACCTACCAGCATTATCTCGGATCGTGATTCACGCTTTGTGGGTCACTTTTGGCATTCTTTGTGGAAGATTTTGGGAGTTTCCCTTAACTTTTCTACCGCCTATCATCCGCAATCCGATGGGCAGGCTGAAGTGGTAAACCGTACACTTGTGCAAAGTTTGTGAATCTATCATCACGCTTCACCAGCAAAGTGGGACTTGAGTCTCACGCATATTGAACATGCCTATAATAGGGCCCTACATTCTTCTACGGGTCATTCACCCTTTGAAGTTTGTATGGGATTTCAGCCCTTGGCACCTTATGAGTTACCTTTGTCTTTGCCTTCTCCTGTCACTTCACATCTTCGGAAGGAGCAAGACAAGGCACACTCATTTGTTCAACACTTGCACAATCTTCAATCAAAGGTGGTTGAGATTTTGCAAAAGACACGACGACAACGAGAAAAAGGCCATGGATCGACATCGAATTCCTCATCCATTTCGGGTTGGTGATAAAGTTTGGTTGCATCTTGACAAGCGGCGTTTCATCGATAAGACTCATAGCAAAATCAAACCAATTCGCTATGGGCCTTATACTATTCTTCAGCGGGTGTCCGAGAATGCTTTTCGCCTTGATCTTCCCGCACACTTGGGAATTCATGACGTCGTCAATGTAGATCTCTTGAAGTTGTACTTTGACTCTACATTGGAGGCTGCACCGACTATCGGTCATCCTGTGGACGTGGTTCCTGAAGCACGATTACCATTGGATGCGAGATCAGATCTATGACACGAAGACTCGACAGACTCGCCAGGGGTCTACCACCTCATATCTTGTGGCTCGGCGAGGACAGCTGCCGCATCAGGCTCGTTGGATTTCTTTTCATCAGATGTCCCGTGACTTTCCTATTCTTTTGAAAGCATTGGAGTCCAATGCTTCTATTGTGGGGAGGCATGATGAGGATTGATGTTAGATCTTTCATATGACCCCTCTAGTAGTTCCTAGCTTAGGTTTGCTTAGTTTATTTCTAGCAAATTCATATTGTAAGTGAGTCTCTTTCTCACATGCACTTGTGGGCACTAGTTGTCTTCTAGTTGTCTTTTAGAGTGTTAGTTAGCAAGTGTGAACTCAAAGTAGGAAGTGTGTGCTTCAAGTTAGCTAAAATGGATCTTCTAGTTAGCAATCTTAACTTAGAAGTTTACGTGCATTCTCCTTTGCACCTTTGTAGCTTTTGGTTGAGCGTATTGAATCAAATCCATGATTTCATGGGTTGGTTATGTATTTTGGGCCATTAGTGCCTATATAATGATTTGTAAATAATAGAACACTTAGTTGGATTTTCAATCCTTTTCAATAAGCCACTATTCAATTTCCACTTCAAACCCCTTATTTATCCTAAAATAATGCTCTCAAAACTTCAAATCAATACCATAAGGCTCAAATAATCATCTATGGTTTTCACCAACAAAATAATTATTTAACCTTTTAAACACAACAAAGGTTTTACAAAATAAAATATTTCCTAACCCTTATCACTCCAAACTTTAGAGCATTCAAACAAATTTTAATTAAAAAATCACATACCTCCCTCAAGGTGTTTCGATGCCTTGACCTGCCTCATCACGGTAGCATTAGCCATGGCTAAGGTAGCCAAATGAGCTACCCACTCATTCATATTACAAAAGGGACATGACTTCCCTTTATCTGCTACAGGCCCACGTGCCTTAAATAAATCGTGCACCCTTGGTGCTTCCACCACAAAGCATAGCAAATGAACCTTACCAAAAATTGAATGCACGACCTCATGATACCAAATGCCTCTGTGCTTCATGAGTTTCCAGTAGGCCACACTACCCAAGGTGACTTGGGTTTCGCACACCGTCCGATTTATTCGTTGCTTCTACCACTTAAACCTTTTTTTTTGCATGAGCTCTATTCACTTTCCAACAATCGCATTAACCACAAGAGCAAGGATAATTTAAATTGAAGAATTTAATGGCATATATATATGCCTTCCCTCTGCTTGGAAATATCGACGCTTCCTCATGACATCGACGGATAAAATTTTACTTTTAATTTTAAAATTTAAATTTAAATTTTAAATAATTTAAAATTTAAACTAAATATTTAAAATTAAATATCTCCATCACGGGGGCACCTTTTTCGATGAAACGAAAAGCCAAATTGGGTTTTAAGAAAAACCCATTTCAAATATTTTGTCCATGGTTTTAAATAAAACATTTAAAATTAAATATCTTCATCACCAGGACACCTTTTTTGATGAAACAAAAAGCCAACTTGGGTTTTAAGAAAAACCCATTTCAAATCTGCCATCCATGGTTTTAAATAAAAACCCTTTGCTAAGATTCCCTTGAAGCTCCTTTTTGGAACCAAATGCCATGCATCCTTTTTATCAAAACCTTTGCTTCTCATGAAGCTCTTTGTGGAGAAAATCATAGTGCATACTTGCATAGGTCCTTTTGACATCAATGACAACTTTTTAGCTTAGGGACTCAAAATGTCCAACAGATAATTCTTCAAATTTTTCTACATAAAACTGATCATAAATAAATATTTTCTTGAGAGGTTTGACAAAACTATCCCATTCAAGATCTGTAGCTTGGATATTTTTACCTATATTTAATGTGTTCCACCATTCTAACGTGGCATATTAGATATGAAGGGTAGCCCACACAATCTAGGTTTTATAAGAGTAAATTTTCATGGAAATATAAGGTTTCTAATTCATTCAACCATGAATCTCCAACATATCCTCCTTCTTTCCCATTAAAAATAGCTACCTTAACATTCTTAAAGTCTTTAGCCAACTCAAACTCTATCTGGGCCTTGTATTCTTATCTTCTTCTAACATGATTATCTTCTTACCTACCCTCTACATCCTTGCTATTAGTTTCCTTATTGATTAGGGATTTTAGCAATTTTTATTTTTTTTTCCATCTGTTCTTGAAGCAACTTAACAAAGGAAGAAAAATCTTCCTCCCTCTCACTCAGGGTTATGCATAAGAGGTCGACCTCGAAATATATTTATAAAATCAAGTTGAATTGTCTTAGAATCCTGATGAATTATGTCGAAGGATACATGGCGAATTGCATTTATTTTTCTCCAAAACATTTCAAACTGTGGTGAATTTTTCTGTGTTAGGGGCTATGAATATCATTTTTGGAAATTCTTGGAATGTACGACTGACATGAAAGGATTTAAGCCTTTATGATTTATGATGATCGGTATGATATGATTGCCTATAGACATGGTGGTCAGGAAATGTTGATCGGTTATAGACATACTGATTGATAAAAATTATCACAAGCAGATATTCTAATGTGTTGCAAAAATGTTGATCGGTTGCATCATGTCGATCGATTGCAATAGTACCTATCGGTTGTATCCATGCTGATCAGTTTTAGGCATGATGATATAATATAGATATGACAATCGTCATCAGTTATGATGATCGGTTGTAGATATGATTATTGGTTACAAGCATGATGATCGAATGTAGGCATTATGATCAAATGCAGGCATAATGATCGATTGTATATATGTTGATCAATTGAAACTAATGTTTATTTGTAGCTATACCGATGTGTTGCAGCCATACTGATTAGTTGTAACTAGGATGATCGGTTGTAGGTATGATGATGGGTTGTAACCATAATGATCAGCTATAGGTATGATGATGGGTTGCAACCATGATGATTGGCTACAAGAATTATGATCGATTATAGACATAATGATCGAGTGTAGGCATGATGATTAGTTGTAGAAATGTTGATGTATTGCATCTATACCGATATGTTGTAACCATGATGATCTGTTGCAACTATTATTATCGATTGTAGGCATGATGATGGGTTGCAAGAATGCCAATCAGTTACAGGAATGATGATCGATTGCATATATGTTTAGAGTATGTCATTGTTTCAAATCTATTTTTGAGTTAGATTATTTTATATGAATGTTTATCGGTACCCCCTACAGTATATATATGGGTAGTATATGAGGTGATTTGGGTGGGAAAAATAAAATCATTTATAAATTGAAGGTGAATTGTCCATGGAATGGGGCAAAAGTGGTCAGCAAATTAAAATAAAAATAGGATAACTATTATCAACGACGAGCGAATTTACTCCAAAAAAATTCCACCCCGTAAATTTTGGGTGAATGGGTTCCAATGAAAGGATAAAAAATTAGCCAATTAAAAATTTTGAAAATCCTAAATAGAGCCAATTTACGATATTTCGTGCTTATGCATAACCCTGCTCTCACTAGAACCTATTGTTCCTTTAGTTTTCTTGTTGGAATATATTGTCCTTCCAAACTTCCTACTGGGCTCCTTTGTCCTCCCAAATTTCTTATTGGAGTTCATTTTTTTTCGAGTTCTCTTTTAGAGATGCACTATAGTTTCCTCTTATGCAACTGACCCCACTTTCTTGGATGATCCTCCTCATGAAATAACTTAGACCATTATCACTCATTGATAATGATCATGACTACTCTTGCCTACCCACAAGGTGTCATTCCCAATAAGAAACTTTACTCTCTAAGAATTTTACTCCTTGGTATGATTGGTCTAGTCAATGTGCAGTAATCAACTTATCCTAATCACATTAAGGTCCCTAGTAGAGTAAGTCTCCCCAAGTAGCACAACAAATCAAGGCTCATCCTAGGTGTACTCCATGGAAGCTTCTAGTCCTACAACTTAGGTATGTGATACCAACTATAACAACCCATAAAAACCAACCCAAGAGAGATACATTTATTTTTATCACACAAGTAGGTTCACAAGGAGACCCAATATTATTTTTAGCATTCTCAAGGCTTCACCACATTTGAGTTTAATGTCATCATATATGACAATCAATGGATAGGAGTAGCAAACATCTCATATTTTTGGGTTCACCTTACTAAACATCATCATTTAAAAGGATGCCAAAGTGGTCCCCCCACCTTTCCTATACCCTCACCTATATAGGACAATTTTATTATGACATAGGAATAATCCTTTAAGGCCCATAACACTTAAATTAGAACACAAATTCCCTAACCTATCCATAAGCCCATCTATGTATCTTATTCTAATGTAAAGCCTCGGTGCTTAGTTACCACACCTCCATGAGCTAACTAAGGTCATCACCACTCACCTGGTAATGATCATGGTTAACTAAACCTAATCTTTTTATGGTACCACCATAGTTATCTCATAATTGATGACATTAAATCATATTTATGGAACATCCAATCCTCATCATTCAAGGTGTATCAATCACATGAATCTGGCTATTGCATCACTACAAATCCTTCTAAGACTCACCTTTATTTGGTTATTGCATCACCACAACTCCTCCCAGGATTGGGTTCATTCTATGACTCAAGGTCCTAAAAGAAGAGGTCTAGTTCAAAGCCCAAGAACCCCTCCCAAGATTCATGCTTAAACAATAATTAACATCTCTCTCATGATTAAGCAAATAAAGTGCTATAATGAAAAAATTGTGCATAGTTATAACACAACTAAATCTAAAATGAAATATCTCATACTTAACCACATTAAGCTAGTACAAAAGAAACATCTAGCTATATTTAAAGAATGAGTAAAGAAATCATAATTTTAACTTCTAACATAATGCTAACATAAACATCCACTTAAATTAAGCATCCTCATTATATCAAGATAGCATATAGTTTTCTATTGCTTTTCATAAAGATAGCTTATTTTAAAGAGATCAATACTAACTCATTTCTTCATTCAATCATTGCATAAAATCAAAATATCTTCTTGCACTTACAGATAGGATCTAAGCCTTATTAGTAATGAGATAAATATAACCAAGTTTTACATTCCACATTTCCATAACAACATTTTCTTCCCAAAGATACTAGAGCAAGTACACCCAAATGCCCTCTACACCATCTTCTTACCACAATCTTCATGAAAGAAATCTTCTCAGACTTAAGAAAAAACTAAGGGATCAAGATAGTTCATACTGTGGTGCAACTACAATGCCCTATGTGTAAATGCTATAAACCATGCAAATAAGCAACTAAAACAAACAAGGATAGAATCCCATACTTCTCTCTCTTTAATAATTCCCTTACATATGCAAGTCTCAAGAAATCATTAGAATTATTTTCAAAATAAGACTCTTTCTTATTTCACAAAGTAACAGTCCAACTTTCATTATTTAACCAAAATATACAAGAAGGATTTTCTAACTTTCCTTACAAAATAAAATAATGCATAAACCTTTTCAAATATACCAAGGTATTACAATATAACATTCAGGACATTAGAAGTATAACCCCTATTCATTTATTTTTAATCAATGCTAATTTATTGAAAGAAAATAACAAACCAAACCATCTCCCTTTCTTATTTAAATAGCACCCAAGCAATTAATCTACTAAAATATTACAATATAAAATCAAAATATTTCCCACATGGTACACAATCAAAGGAAGAACAAACTCCCTAAGAAATATGAATAGAAAAAAGGCATGCAAAGGACTCTAAAGCTTCTCCTCACCACATTTTATTGAAAGTATTATCTTCTATGCAAAGGATGATAGCAAAAGGAAGAGAAGAGCTACCAAATATATGGGTCAGAAAAGACACCAACCAAGCAAACCCAAGCTTATTCAAAAGGATGCTTAAAGGAACTATAGGTTAGGGAAGACCCTAATAACATCATTACAAGTAGGAACGAGTCTGGGAGACCATAAACCAACATAAGAAAACACCAAGAACTATAGCAAGTGACATAGAGGGTTACATACAGGTTGGGGATAAATCACTCAATCAAATGGGACCACCATGCCAAAGGAAAACATACAAATGTATCCACTATAGATGAAAAAATCAACTAGAGGTATAATAGAGCACAAGAATCAAAGCTAAGTTAAACAATGGGAAAATTCAAATCTAAAAAGCACATAGTCCAACCAAACCCTATAAGGGGGGAATATATCCAAGGTTCAAATCTTGGGCCTCATCGAACTGAATGCTTGTCCCTTTCCTGGTGCTTTCATCGACGTAAAAGGTTTAAAATGATTGTGGCATGGTGGTTATAGGTGTGGAATGTGTGAATATTTGTGTGGTGGATTTTGGGGTGGACAACACAGAATATTGTGGCAGCCATAAAAATCAAACAACCTACCTAGATTCATGGCGGATATCGATTCCACCATGTAAATTAAAAAAAAAAAAGCACATAGTCACAAAAATCTAACACAATTAGGCTAGTGAAATCAACCAAAGCAAAATAATATTCCTCAATATAAATTATTATTAAACAATCTATCAAAAATACATCTATTTCAAGCTCCTACTATGGAAAATACCTCTTCTATCACACTTTCCAAATATTTCTTCTTTACCTACATTTCCTTCTTCCACCTCGATCCTTCTTTATCAACCTCCATTCAAATTAAGATCCCACACATATAATTTGAGGCCCATCCACCCACACTCTCATGAAGGCACCCATGCACATTTTTCGATGGTGCATGAGGGTAGCATATTCTATGTTACCAAGATGGCCAACTCACTCTAGCACCATATTTCTTAAGATTATATTTTAAGATCTCTAATATTGATTTTTAAATAAATCATTTCCATTATTAAAATCTCTAATATTAATATTTTAAAGGCTAAGGTTTATATTTTTAATTTAAAGCCTCCTTACAAGCATAAAGCAAAATACAAGCTTATTAAACCAACTCTCAATAAAAACACCTCATTTTCCTCTTATTGCTAATTGCTAACAATAAGTAATTGGATTAATCACTCACCAATTAATATCAATTGTTAATATTAATTATTAACATCGATACTAATACCTCGAGTACTAATATTTATAACCTTATTAATACTTTTAAAGGCTTCAATTAATCAAAAATATGCTTCCAAAACAAGCACACAAAAAAAATAATCGAATTCATGATACATTGTGTTGTTTTATCCTTGAGGAGTGGATTTTTAATAAAACTAGCATGTTATCCCCAATCCCACTAAGTATGATTCCTTTGTCACAACAATATCATGGCCCAATGATGTATCCAAACAACAAGCAAATGCAATGCATCTACATGATGGGTATACTTTACCATTGAGCTATTTATGAACAAGTCATTAGCCATTATTTTAAAAAAATTTATCTCTCATCTCTATGTGGTTGTTCCCTGCCAATCCACAAATGAGAGTACCTAGACCTACAACCATGGATCCATTAACAATACCATATTCTAAACCAAACATAAAGTGCAATTACCAACACATAATGGTATCACAAACTAATATTATGCATTAGATATCCACACATCAATACATAAATCAATGTTAAAAAT
The DNA here is from genome assembly GCA_028583015.1 of Wollemia nobilis. Lineage (NCBI taxonomy): Eukaryota > Viridiplantae > Streptophyta > Pinopsida > Araucariales > Araucariaceae > Wollemia > Wollemia nobilis. Next base: position 3,534,022 of record JAQPPZ010017254.1, on the reverse strand, counting down.
AAGTCCTCCCAAGGAGGGTTGTTACAAACATAACCCAAGAGGGTTCAAATCAGATTAATTTGACACCAAGATCCCATATCTTAACCTAGGAGATACCAAATTGGATGAGAACTACTACAACATACCACAAAAAAAACTATAAGGGACCAAATTGGACAATCTCTAAACATACTAGAATCTCATATGCATTCTTATAAAAATAACCCACAACTAGAATTCCTTTTATTTTGACTACATAAAAAGTTCCAAAATATTAATACATTATGACACATCAAATCTTCAATTTTAAACTCTAACCTTTCCATAATAATTCATTGTAAATATAAGGCAGTGTTAAGAAAAAAATCTTGGATTTTTTAGTAGCAATTAGATATCTAGTAGCCCTCTCATAGCATGATAATATTGATTTAAAATTCATGGCCTCATTGGCTAAAGAAGGCCTAAAATAAAAGTATCATCAACAAATAGGATATGATATTTGAAGGGACCATTTTTTCAAACTAGATAATTTTGATTTTTCTTTTCATTTTTGCCTTTGAAAATGCTCTCCCTAATCCCTCTACAAGAAAAAAAAATATAAGGAGATAGAGGATCCCCTTAGAGGAGCCCATAATATGACTTCAACTAACCACCATGTGAGCTATTAAATTAAATAAAATAAAATATTTCATAGTGGTATAACAATATTTAATACATTCACACAATACTTGTTCAAAATATTTTTTTTTGAGAATATCATGTAGAAAACTCTCTCAATCCCTATCGTATAATTTATTCATATCTAATTTCATAAGCATACGTATTTTTTCATGGAATGAAGTGAATGTATAGTCTCTTATATAATGATTCACCATTAAAAAAAAAAAACCACAAACAAAACCACCTTATTTGAAACAACATGATATAGAATGTTTTTCAAGTTGTTTGCTACAATTTTTGAAATAATATTACAAAGGCTTATTAGACAAAAATTATAAAACAAATTTGTCTTGCCTTTCTTGGAAATAGATGTAATAAAAGTGGCATTGATATCATTTATTGTGGCCTTCCTTTTCTAAGCATCTTCAATTGCCACCAACATATCACTCTTCAATAAATCATAAAATATTTGAAATATAATTGTAGGAAATCCATCATGGCCACTTGCCTTGTTAGGATGGAAAGAGAAAACATCTTCATGTAACTTCTATATAGATATATTTTTCATCAAGATTTCATTGTGTCACTATGTTATAACTAATAGAATATTTTGCAAAACCTTACCTTGTGCCTCCTTATCTTGCCCAACAATTGACAAAATATTTTTCTAAATAGTTGATTGCTTCCTTCCTAAAATATTTTGTCTCAATATTTCTTCCATCTAGAATAAAAATATTTTTTATGTGATAGAAATAAAATTTTAATTTTGCTATAGCATCGATGCCAAAACCCCAATGAGAGGTTAACTTTAAGTCAAAATTGACTTGACCTTGAGGTTAAATTTATAATAACATAATATGAATTACATACTTTAAAAATGGTTATACATAAAGGGGGATTAACTGTTAGCTTTTGATGAGTAAATACTCAAATAATATTACCTCAAGATCAATAATATAATTACAATATGAAAGATATAATAATGTTGATCAATCAAGCATATAAATTCTGAATCTACTAGATAATAACTCAAATAATGCTAATGCCAAATACTCAAAAATATTTATTGAATGAAGAGACCAAAATACATCATACTACATCACCTTCCATTGCTTACATAGGTGACTCTTCCTCCTTTTCCATGTCTCTTTTACATCAATACATCCATATATATAATGGAATATGACTCTTCATATGGAGTTTTCTTGGGCCTCACTCTTCCTATGACTCTTCATCTTCCTACTCTAGTGACACATGTACATAGGGATAACTATGCACATTTACATTCCAAAATATCATTGCACACTTATGCATTATTACATTGCATAAAGTAAATCCTAATCTAAGACTCTTTTCCTAATCTATAGATGTACCCATGGTGGTACATTGGCATGTACCAAATAATGTAATATATTCCAACACCCCCTTGTATTACATTATTTGGTTATTGAAGATTCTAGTTCTTCAATATGGATCTTTGTCTTCAGATGTTCTTCAACTTGATCTGGTCATTTGTATTCTCTTTAATTCATGTTGCATTGTATGCCTCCTTTGTTTGGTTCTTCTTATTCTTCCTTATTGGAGTCAGTATTTTCATAGGTAGATGTATTGTCACCTGATTCTTGCAAAAGTATTTTCTCTTTATTTTTGTCCTTGTCATCATTCTCTGATTCTTGTATAGAAGCTTTTTTATATATACTTAGAGGATCATGATATGATTTTGAGTTAGTAGAAATTGAAGTACTGATAATACATGATGATTGAAATATCTTTGCTAGATATGATTCATCCATTTCTATTTTTAGTTTAAGTAATTATATTAGTCCTCTTTATTCCACATTTTCATCCTTATAACATTTGAATGTGAGTATTTCCATGTATAGTGTACTTCCATATTCTAAATAAATTTGAATGTCATTCTTTTCATTATCAATTACTTTAGTAAGTATAGCATGAAGATAAAATTCCATTGTTTCAAATTTATCTCTTAAAGCTTCACTATGTATCCTTTTTGAAGTAGGGTCTAAGTTACCTTCATATTTTATAAGTGAATTCATGATTCCACTTTTTATGACTCTTGCTCTTTATTTTATAATAGAGTTACTCATATAATTATTTATTGTATTACTTGAGGTAGACATCCTTATGACTCCCTAGTTTCAATATAGTCCTTTCAATTCTATGTTTTGTAGAATACCTTTTATCTCCCTAATGTTTGAAAGGCAATTCAATTTTAATATCAATGTGTGCAATTTCAATCCTTTACAAATATTCAAATCTCTAATAATTTTGAACTTAGAGATTAATGCAATATATTTATCAATATGCAGGATTCCTTTTATCTCCCAAATTTGTGGAAAAAATATTTAATTCTAAATTTCATATACTATATTTGATGTAGAAATCCTTATACCTCCAATTTTAGAAATTTAGAAATATAAATAATATTTGCAATATTTTGTAATCCTAATTTGATGTTGTATGCCTTATTTCTCCAACCTTAGAAAATTTGCAAATATTTACTTTGTTTTGTAAATCTAAATATGCAATTTTACAAAACTTAAATATAATACTTCAAATCCCAAAAAACTCTTCAAAATATGATAAAAGGCTTTCAAAAATAATATTCTGATTTTTCTAAGGTTTAAAAATACTTATCACTCCACTAATATCTTTAAAACTTTAACCTTAGAATATATTCCCTTAGTTCCTTATTTCTCCTACCAATATAAGCCTTTAATATGAAAAATACTATGGTAAGTATTACCTTAATAATTTAGGCGCTTCTCCTTTAATGTTGGGTGCTTCTCCTTTGGTCAAATCTGCTACGTATGAACTTGGAAGATGCTTTGACTCCTTCTTTAATGCTTCTACCTTTTTTCTTTTTTCAATGTGTATGGCGCTGGACTTTGCTATATATGTGCTTCCACTCTTACGTTTTGGCTATATGAGTGCTTCTCCTTTCTTTTGTTGAGTGCCACGTATTGCAGACATTATAAAACATTTTGACTCCCTTCTTGGTGGCACCAACATTCATGGAAGAGTAAAATAAACACTTGGCACAATATTCCTTGTTGTTTGGGAGTTACCTATCCTTTCTTGAGCGTTGGGTAATGATGTAGAGCATTGAGCACTCCTCTTTCTGGAAATTTATGTTTCTTCCCTAGTGATTTACGTTATGGCTTATGAGCCAACTTTGACCCTTGTGCCAGATGGCAATATGCATGCACTCCTTTCTCCAACGTATGAAACTACAAGGCTTTTCAATGCCTCTTTTTCCTCCAACGTATTCTTGCTTCTTTGTAAACATATTCTGGCTTCTTTGTAACTGCACTTCATGAGGATTCTTCTCTCCTTGGTTGATGGTGGATGTTAACGTATTCTTGCTTCTTTGTAACTAAACTTTGTGAGGTTTCTTCTCTCCTTGGCTGATGGTGGATGTTTTCACTGATGGCTCCAGTTGTAATACCTCTTGTATGCTCCAATGATGGCCCTATAATATTTTCTTTGGGAGTTTACTCTATTGATGATTTTCCTTTGATAATACACCCTATAATTTTACTTTTTTTTTAATTTGCATTGCTTTACATAGACTAATACTTTGCAAGTTGTGGTTGACGTTTTGTTGCTCCTTTGGATGGTTGAATCTTGAGCCTAATGGTTCTTTCCTTGAGAACTTTTGTTAGTGCTTCTTTCCTACAAATGGGTGGATGTATGATGTAGAGCTTGCCCCCTATATTCTGGTGTTGAATGGTGCTCAATATGGTGGTGTCTTCAACCACTCTTTTAGTGGTTTTATTTACCACTTTCTGCTTGTACATCTAGTGTTTTTAAACACCTAAAATATACCTTGAATTTGGAGCTCTTTTCCTTCCAAAATATGCTATAAGTTGTGGGATATTCTTCCTCACAAACGTAGGATAATACTGCTTTTATATTCTCTTAAAAAACAACATATACTATTCACTTATAACTCCTTTAAAAATCAATCTAATGTTGTTATAATTTTGCTAGCTTCTCTAATAATGAGAGTAAATCTATCTCACTAATGAATGTAAAATAAATCTGATATTTTTTCTATTTCAAAATAGCATATATCAAACTCCTTATCACTCCTATTAAATTGTAACTTTTTGTTGTTTGTAATATGCAAGCTTTCTATAAAATCAATGGTGTGAAATGGTGTCTTTTCTTAGCTTAATGACACCTTAAAAAACTTCCTCTTTGCTAGCTCTAAATGGCTCTAATATTTGATGCTCCAAAAACTCTTAATAGGCACCTTCAAAAACTTTGCAATAATAATATATATGGCATCAAATTAACACACCTTTTTGTAGCTCCTTTATTTATAGCTTGTTGTCTTGTATTTGCTGTAATTGCACCTTCCTTATGCTATCAGTAGACTCTTTAATTTGCAGCTATAGTTGCTTCCCAAAATCAACTTTCTTTCTTCTTCACAGGTGTTAGCTATTTCTGTAATTTGCAGCTTCAAATGTTGCTCTTTCACTATTCAATTATGTAGGAGGACTCCTCCTTAGATGCTGCTAAAATATGATTTGGTGTTGTCTTCAAGCCTTCAAATTTACTGCTCTTTTTTTCTATCAAGCCTTCTCTTGGCTGTTCAAATATTTTCTGAAAGCTTCTCCAAAGCTTTCTCTAAACTACAGCTTTTCTCTTCTATTTTTCATTGTCTTTTCAGCTTCTCTTTTTGCAACTTTGTGCTTTTATAAATCAGCCTACAAAACTTTTGTGGCTGTCTCCAAATCTCTCTAAACTATGACCTCTTCAATATTCTTGCTTTCTTTTGACTTCTTGCTGAATTTTGACTTCAAATCTGACCTCTATCTCTGTCTTCTTTCTCAAGAATTTGAATGTCTTGAGTTCTCAAAATTTGACAAACTTCTTGTCAAATCCTTTTTCCTTTTGGGCTTGTTGTCGTATGATGACAATTATCCCAATATCTTCTAGTCATGCGCTCTTTATACTTGCAATATTCTGCTTTAGATCACTACTTCTCTTCTACAATAAGGCTTTCTCTTGCCTTATTTCCTTTCTTCAAAATCTTCTATAGACCTCTATTCTTGGGTCTTCTAATTCTACAACCTTCAATTCTTTAGCAAATGCTTTTAATGAAACCTTACCTTGGTTTCTTCAATCTTCCAGCTATGGGAAATTCTTCAATGAGATATCTTTCTTGGATCTCTATATTTTGCTGCTTCTGTCTACAATAGGACCTTCTATAGTCCTTTATCTTCTATCTTCAATATTTAATCTTCCAATCTTGGAAGTTCTTCAATATGACCTCTTTTTGGGTCTCTTTCTTCAATCTGCAATCTTGCAATGAGAACCTTTTCTTGGTTCTTCTCAATATTCAATAAGGTCTCCTTCTTGGACCTCCTTCAATGTCTACTTTTCTGCAACAAAAGAGTTAATCCCTGCACTAGGAAAGCACATAGACTTTCAGGCAATCGAAGATGAAATTCTTCTCTATCTATTGTAGGAAGCTTCTCAACTTCTAAGAATCAATATTCTACAACAAAACTTAGACAATAATAATCAGATGTATTCAATGTTCCAGAAATAATAATCTTCACTAGCTATCTTAAAAACTAGTGGAATCAAATCTTATATTGAATCCTAGTCTTCACGGGTTTTCCTTTCAACCTTGTGGAAAGATTCTAGCCAAATAATCTGGAATCCTTTTTTTATCAAGCTTATCAATAGGACCTCTTCTAAGGGTCTCTTAATCAAGGTTTATCTTCAAGACCTGTAAATTTTCTTCTATTCTGACTTTGCTCTTGGAATAGGTATATTCTCTTTTCAATATCAAGGTCTATCTTCAAGACCTGTAAATGTTCTTCTATTCTAATTTTGCTCTTGGAATAGGTATATTATTTTCTTCTCAATATCAAGGTCTGTCTTCAAGACTTGTAAATTTTCTTCTATTCTAATTTTACTCTTGGAATAGGTATATTCTCTTTTCAATATCAAGGTCTATCTTCAAGACCTATAAAATTTCTTCTATTCTAATTTTATTCTTGGAATAGGTATATCCTTAAATGTCATTGGTTTTTCTTCAACACAGTGAAAAATGCTATCTTCTCTGGTTTCTCTTTCTAGAGAAAATTCCCTTATCTTCTCTAGTTCTTTTCTAGAGAAAATTCTCTTTATCTTCTCTGGTTCTTTTCTAGAGGAAATTTTCTTTATCTTCTCTGGTTCCTTTTCTAGAGGAAATTTTCTTTATCTTCTCTGGTTCCTTTTCTAGAGGAAATTTTCTTATCATTACTGGTCTCTTCTTAACTAGTAGAAATATTCTTTCTTCAGATCTATATTATGACTTCTATCAAACAATTCCAAAACAATGATATTTGCATGCAATGATGCACAATGGCTGATCCGGTTTGCAAAGACGTAGTTGGATTCAGATTGATAGTAGCAATGGTGATCCCTTGTGGCTCTAATACCACTGTTAGATTTTGATGAGTAAATACTCAAATAATATTGCCTCAAGATCAATAATATAATTGCAATATGAAAGATATAATAATGTTGATCAATCAAGCATATAAATTCTGAATCTACTAGATAATAACTCAAAGAATGCTAATGCCAAATACTCAAAAATACTCAGAAATATTTATTGAATGAAGAGACCAAAATACATCATACTACATCACCTTCCATTGCTTACATAGGTGACTCTTCCTCCTTCGCCATGTCTCTTTTACATCAATACATCCATATATATAGAATGGAATGTGACTCTTCATATGGAGGTTTCTTGGGCCTCACTCTTCCTATGACTCTTCATCTTCCTACTCTAGTGACACATGTACATAGGGACAACTATGCACATTTACATTCCAAAATATCATTGCACACTTGTGCATTACATTGCATAAAGTAAATCCTAATCTAAGACTCTTTTCCTAATCTATAGATGTACCCATGGTGGTACATTGGCATGTACCAAATAATGTAATATATTCCAACATTAACCAGTACCACCAAGGTGAAATATGAAAGGGGATCTTAGGATTACATCAACTTACATGAGGAATTCCCATAGGCTTACATAATCATATACTAGTAGGCTACATAAATGGTACTCATAAGCACCACACCACATATTTGGCCTTGGCCTAGACAATATTAGATTACACAAATTTCAACATTATGATAATTGAAAAGTAATTATTTTCCTTGCACACAAGAATCTTATTCCATTTTATTTATTTCTACTATCTCATAAATTTTTGACTCTGGATTCAATTTTTTTCTTTTCTTTAAAAATATTACCAAAATATTTGGCATTCCAAATTTTCATTTACCCCTTTAGATATTTCATCTTTTGAAAAAATTCATACATACACGATCCTTTAAAAAATCATTTATCCCCCTATAACATAGAAATATGAAAAAGAAAGGTTTTGGAGCCATATAGATTAGAAGCAAAATGTGTGTGATGACAATTATTGAGTAAATAATAAGTCAAAAGAATGGGTTTGTGATATTATCCTTCTTTCAATAAATTTAAGAGATTATATACCCTATTTGAATCCATGTATTGGATAACAAGAATCTATCCAATAGTTTTCTTATATGATTATACCCAATGCATCTATTATCACATGTACATTGAAATATTGAAAGAATAACATCTCAAAGACATCTGAATTGACAAATAAAGAAAAATCTTGCATTGTTTTAGACCATTGTTGGGTGCCAAACACTAGTTAAATCTGTCCTAAATTTGTCACAACACTCGCATTTAAATTGTCAAACCAGGGAGCTCATAGACTTTTGAAGTGCCATGGTTGAGACTACTTACACTACCACTTTTGAGATGAATCCGTTCAACTATCTTTGGAGGGTGTTTGTAAAAAAGTGGTTGATTCGTCCACACCAATAAAACTCATACATAAATAAAATATGTAGAAGTAAACACACCACACTGAAAGCAATAACACACTTTACGTAAAAAGAACACAACTCTTAAAATAATTAAATTTAATCTAAGAAATGAACATACTATCATACATAATTAAATCAATGAAAATAACTAAGAAGTAGGGGAGGAATACTAGCTTGGAGTGGGCCCAAGCTCCAGTAGATCCCGCCCAATGAATCACAAAGACAATACGTAGATGAAAGAATGCTCAAGATTTTATTAATAGTGCAGAAAATAATACATGTGATAATGTTATGAAAAATGCCTCCCCTGCTATAGAGAATTCCATGTGTTTATATACCACACAAGACTTCCTATTGCAGTTTTGTTACAATAGGCATCCCGATTGCAGTCTAAACTAGGATAGTTCGGTTATTGTAACCGATGCATGATAATTAGCTCTGCATCATTTCTTGGCAATCGGATGATTTCTGCTTCATTACGGTTCTGCTTTGTGAGTAGTTACATGTTCATCCACTCTAGTTGGGATAGCTCATTCATCAACGGTTTCCCATAGATGATATGGAACGATGGTCAACGGGGTCCTTCTCCAGCCATTTGGTCAACATGCATAATCTAAGTGCTTGCTTGAGTAAGGCACCTAACTTAGTAAGGCATCTTCCTTAGTAAGGTGCCTACCTCAGTAAGGTGCCTACTTGAGTAAGGCGCCTACCTCAGTAAGGTGCCTACCTCAGTAAGGTGCCTACTTTAGTAAGGCGCCTACTTTAGTAAGGTGCCTACTTTAGTAAGGCACCTACCTCAGTAAGGTGCCTACCTTCGTATGCCTTCATCTGATTGAGTGGAACCATGCTAGGTCCATGTAGGACCTCGACTGAGCAAAAGATGATAAAATCAAGGAAATAACTACACAAAACACACTTCACGCATGGATTAGATAATACACATGATTTCATTAAATAAATACATAATGTTTCATAAAAATATACAACTCATGATATATTGTCATGCAAAAACTATTAGTACATATACAAAAATATGAGCATATCTGGTGCTCATCATCCCCCCATGCCTAATATGTGCCACGCCCTCATGGCACCTAAAATTGGTAATCACCTCCTTTATATAGGCCACTGTTCCCTATTTACTTTTCTTGCTGGTGGCCTTGGCTTTCTCTCCATCCTGAGGCTTCTTCCATTTCTACTGAGGGGCCCTGGTTTATTGCGAGGCATCCCTGGGCTGTGCTGCCCTCCGGCTATGTTGGCTTCCAGATACACTGGGTTGGCCTTCATTCTACATTGGCTTCTTGTTACGCTAGCTCCACCTCCCTATCATGCTTGGCCTAGCACCTATGTTGGGTGCTGCTACCATAGTCATTGCTCCCTTCTGGAAGGCTACCTCTACTTCCTACCACAAGTCAACGTGTTGAGGGCGTAACTCTCTGAAGGGAATGTTAGAGTCATCCCTCTTCCTCACAACCATGCTGGCCTTGTACAACCAAAGTTCTTCAGGGGTGAGGCTAGTGTTTTCTTCTATGATCACTACCCTCTGCCTCTGGTCCATATATCCCCCATATTTCTAGCCATTTCCTCATCTTGGAGGGCCGACCCTATGATGAACCATAGATCTCCCAAAATTGATCATCCATAGCAGGGTTCACATAGATGCCTGGCCCTCTTTCGACCTTTTTGGTAGCTTTCCTAGCTACCTTTGCCACCTCGAACTCCTCTCGGATATTTTCGAATTTTTCTTTTCATTCAGTGAAGGCCTGTAGGCCTTCTTCCCATTCCTCATCCGAGTGGGGGTTCGGTTTGGTAAATGTCACTCTAGCCTTTCTTTTGGCCCTCTTCTATGTCATTTGAGGTACCTTCCCCTTTCTCCTCTCTGGTATTGTGGTGGCCTACATGGGGAGATCTTCCTTTCCCATGGAGGTTGCCTCCTGTTAGATGATCCAGGGATCTGCCCTTCTGATCTTAGGTCCCCTATGGTTGTTCCCCCTATTTCTTGGTCACTCGATGCCTACTCCTCTAGTTCTTCAGGTAGCGGCCCCTCAATTTTGGGTCCTTGGCACTCTAGAGAGTCCTTCTTGGCCTCGGGTTTAGGGTTTTTCCCTTGGCTCTACCCTGAAGGCTCCTCATCATCATCAATGTTGATAACATGGGTTTCTATTTGAAAAATAGAATTCCCTTGTTCCTCTGCAATTACCCTATCAAAGGTGCATGAACCTTCCCCTACCTCTAATTCTTCATTTTAGGCATCTAACCTGACTACCCCAGATGAGACTACTCTCTCTAGTGAGGTTGGAGAGTTTGTGGGCACCTCAATTGCCCAATCAGTTTGGGTAGAGGCATCCCACCTTTCGATCACCCTAACCTGCAACTGTTGGTTCTCTACCCTGAGCTACTGGATCAGTTGCTAAAATTGGGTGATGGTGGCCTCCTACCTCTAAATTCTTCTCATAGACATCTCCTTATATTCTTCAAATAGTTCCTACATCATGAATTTCTCACTCTACTCAGCTCGGTCCTCTTCCATCGGCACCTCGGACTATTCTTGCTAGCTCATTGAGGGTTATGGGTCTTGCGGACTATGAGCAATAAAATTCTATAGGGTTTGGACCATGAAGCTGAGCTCTACATCCTCCTCTTCCTCCTTGCTCAAGAGGATTAGGTGTCATAGTCATCTCCGACCATGTATGCACTCTATCCATCATACTATGGGTTTGAGGCTAGAGGATTCTGGCCTATCCTCCATATAATTGGGTAGAGAACTCTACCCTTCCTCTATAGCATCTGGTGAAAATTAGGGGTGTTCCTCTTTGGAAATTCTCCCTAATTTGGCATCATGTCCTACTTCTATTTTTGCCTACTTTGATGCATCAGAAGGTTTAGCCCTAACTTCTTTGGCCTCTCCTTGTAATTTAACCTCTTGCTCTACTTCGGTTGCCACCTACTCTTGTGCACTAGAGTGTTTAGCCCCAACCATCGATGAGCTTCCCCTGTGCTCCTCTATATGGCGTATCAAGGCTTTAATTAGCCCATGGTGGGCTAGGGTAGAGACCGCCCCTCTCTGATATCATGATGCCTCATCCTGTAGGGCATTTTCTAGATAGAACAAGATGTTAATTTCTTGCTCATGCACTAGGTGGTGAATACTTCTCGATGCATGTGAAGTATCTCGCAACCTACTCAAAGAGCTTCCTCGGTTTCATTGGGAGTCTCTACTTTGGAAGCCCCCCTGGTCACATGGGATGTTCCCCTGTCTGAGTAATAATTCCATGCACTGCTTTGTCTCACATATTTATATGTACATTCCCTAGTGAGGGGGAGGCCGGTGACATGAGCAATGTGCTCTGGGGTGACTGGAATTACCAGTATGTGCAATTAGGCAACTCCTCTACTCATAGTGGTAACAAACTCCTTTGTTGCCTCTACGTCCTGGTCTTGGCTGACCAGGCGATAGTAATCCATCCACCCGGCTACTTCGAACTAGTTGCAAACTTCTCCCCTAATTCCCTCAGTGCCACTAGGCTCATGCTTTTTGAGTGCATGATTCTTCGATCATCCTCCCATGGTGAATTCCTTGCCAATTTCGACTGGTTTGATGTTCTACCCTTAGTAAGGCACTTTTTATAAACTCAGGTGCCTAACTCTAGAAATTATTTCCGCATTGGGGTTGGTAGGGTACGCCACCCAAATTAACTTCTGACATGATGTATTAGGCATGAGGGGTGAATTCAATTCTTGCATCGACATTATTTTTAGAGAAGCATATCATATGAAAAATTATGTATATATCTAAAGAAAATCATGCACATACCTGATTGGTCATTTCATGTTACGTGGAGTATGCCGAATTGGTACTCGATAATATTTTTCCCATGTGCTGATTATGTCACCTTGGGTATTGCATTTCTGGTTCGCTCGAGGTCCTACACTAAAAATGTGGTGGATCCTATTGGTTTAGGTTGGGATACATATCTCCTCGATGGTTGGCCTTGGGACGTGTAGAGATCCTGCCCAATGATTTCAAAATATTTTTGGGTGCTTTTAGATTTCCATCATGTGAGATGATGGTGTTGGCTTTGGCTGCTCCACGTACTTCCAAGTTGCACATGTGTTTTGAATCAATCGAGGTGCCTACTTGAGTAAGGCACCATAGTAAGGCACCTACCTCAATAAGGTGCCTACCTCAGTAAGGCACCTACTTGAGTAAGGCACCTACCTCAGTAAGGTGCCTACTTGAGTAAGGCACCTACCTTAGTAAGGTGCCTACTAAAGTCTTTAGTAAGGCACCTCTATGCCTTTGTAGTTATTTAAGCTTGGTGGCACCTTCTTGGAGTAAGGCACTCCTTGAATAAAAAACTTGGGGTAAGGCACCTCCTTGGTGGAGTAAGGCACCCTCCTTAGAGTAAGGCACCTCTTGAAGTAAATATATATATATTTTAATGAAATAATCACTCTGGGGTGGCGCCTCATTGGTGGAGTAAGGCATCGCTCCTCCAGAGTAAGGCGCCTCTTGGAGTAAGGTGCCTCTCTTCTAGAGTAAGGTGCCTCCCTTCTAGAGTAATTCATTCCTTCATCATTGAAAATTCAGTAGTGGCTGACGTGTCTATTGATGTGAGGTTGATCAAGCCTCCTAAATTTCTCCTCATACTACATCAGCATCTGCTTCATCTAGGCATAGGGGTGCATAATTTTTCCTTTGCAGGGAATTGGCACCCACTCCATGCCTAGATCAGCACTATCTTCCTATCGTGCAGGTCCATGGATGTTGAGCCAGTCTAGGCCTTGTCCCCCAAGATGCCTATTGTTCGAGCAATCAGGCCATTTCCCTACAAAAATAAAATGGAAAAAAAAGTGTAGTTAAACACAATCCGTGCCTGTTAGGCCCTGGCTCTCAGGATGCTTGTAGCTTGCATGCGGGTGTTGTCCCTACAAAACACATCGTAAGCTAAAAAATAGGAAACTATACTAATTTATTTTTGGTGGACACCTTTGTGTCCACCATGTTGTTGAGAATTCTAGAAAAATTTACTTGGATGGGGTCTCCCCCATGCCTGCTCTAGCTTCCACCAGCAAGCTTTCGGACGTGTGGTATGGATGCAACCGGTGGCCATTGGCTGTTAGAATGGTGTTGCTACCATCAATTGTCTTGACTCACACAACACCATTTTTTATTATTTCCACCACCTCGTATGGTCCCATCCATATTTGCATCAGTTTTCCCTTCCGCTCTTGGAACCTAGAATCATACAATAGTACCCAGTCTCCTTCTTTGAACTATTTCATTTTAATGTGGTGGTCATGCCACTACTTCCTTTGCCTTTGCATGATTTCTGTTCTTTGGAGGGCATCCATTCAAAATTCGTCCAGCTGGTTTAGCTACCGAATTCATTCCTTCTGTGCTTCATCCAGGCTTAGGTCTAGTTCTACCATCGTTTTGAGTGTCTTAACTTTGAATTCGATGGGCATCATTGCATATTTTCCATATACCAGTTGGAAGGGTGTAAAGCCTGTGGTCGATTTCCACATTGTATTATATGCCCATACTACCTCCGGTAATCTTGCAACCCAATCCTTCTTGTGTTGTTGCATGGTTTTCATCAGGATGTTCTCTATTTCCCTATTGGTTACCTCCACCTGCCCATTCACCTATGGATGGTAGGGGGTAGTCTTGTTGTGCCGAACCCTGTACTGCTCCATCAACTCCTCAATTAGCCTGGAGGTAAATTGGGGCCCTTGGTCCATTGTAATTTCCCTGGGCACTCCAAACCTCATAAAAATATGGGCAAATAGGAATTCGGCTACCGTCCCCTCCTTGGAGTCTCTCAATGCCTGGACTTCGACCCATTTAGTAATGTAGTCTATGTAGACTAGAATATATCTCCTCCCGATTGAAGGTGGGTTGATGGGTCCAATGAAATCCATCCCCCATTTATCGAAGGGCTCAATGTGTACGTGAGGTTGAAGGGGTATTTCATCCCTGTGGGTCGGCCTACCCATTCTTTGGCATTCATCACACTTGCTGGCGTATGTGGCTGCATATTTAAATAGAGTGGGCCAAAAATACCCAGTCTGTAATACCTTATATGTAGTCCTTCTCCTTGAGAAGTGCCCTCCACATGGCTCATTGTGATAGGCTTTGAGTATCTCTAGAAACTCATGCTCTACTACGCACCTCCTCACGATCTGGTCGGGCCCTATTTTGAATAGGAGGCCATCAATCCATTGAAAGGAAGTACTCTTTTCAATCACCCCTTTCTTCTCTCGATATGAAAGAGTAGGGGATGTTCTACCGGTGGCTAGATAATTGGTGATGTCCGCATACCATGGTATCTGTTCACTGATGATGAATAAATGTTCATCTAGGAACTGGTCCTCTACCACTGTGTGATCTACTGGGATTAGTCTGGATAGGAAGTCTATGACTACGTTGTCCTTCCTGGGCTTATCGACTATGGTAATGTCGAATTCCTATAGTAGCAAAAGCCACCTGATGATCCTACCACTGATCATTGGTTTACTCATTAGGTATCTGATGGCCGCATGGTCCATGTGAATGAACACCTTGTACCCAGTGATGTAGTGGTAGAATTTGTTGATGGCATGCACCACTACGAGAAATTATTTCTCTGTTATCATGTAATTGAGCTCAACCCCTGCTAAGTTCTTGCTGACATAATAAATGGTGTAGAATTCTTTGCCATCCTTCTACCCGAGGACTGCTCCAATTGCATTATTGGATGCATCACAATATATATGAAATGGGATAACCCAATTTGGACCCCACAAAACTGGGGTAGAAATTAGCTTCTCCTTCAGCATCTGAAATGCTTGCTCGTAGTCCTCCATCTAGATGAATTCTACGTCCTTCGTCAGTAGGGTGTGCAGTGGTTTGGTGATCTTGCTAAAATCGGTGATGAATCACCTGTAGTACCCAATAGAGCCGAGAAAACTCCTCACTTCCCTCTACATTTTTGGGTTGGGTAAGTCTTTAATAACTTCTATTTTCTTTTGATCCACTTTAATCCCTTCTTCTGAGAGATGATGTCCCAACACTATGCCCTCATGCATCATCATAAAATATTTCTCATTATTGAGGGATAAGTTGTTCTCTTCGCATCTCTGGAGCACACGTTCCAAATTCATCATCACTTCTTCAAATGTTTCTCCATAAATGGTGAAGTCATCCATATATACCTCTACTACCTCCCCCATCATATCTAAAAATATGCTCAACACCACCCTTTGGAAGGTGGTTGGTGCGTTGCACAACCCGAAGGGCAGCACTCTGTAGGTAAATGTTCCCCATGGGTAGGTAAATATTGTCTTGTCCTGGTCCTCTTCCCCGATCTGGATTTGGTTGTACCCATTGAATCCATCCAGAAAGGAGAAGTATTTCCTCCTAGATAGTGTGTCCAAGACCTGGTCAATGAAGGGAAGTGGGAAGTGATCTTTCTTAGTCACTTTGTTCAGTGATCTGTAATCAACATAGATCCACCATTTCCCATTTTTCTTGGGGACCACCACAAGTGGTGACACCCACTCACTATCGGAGATTGGGTAGATGAACCCTGTAGACAAGAGCTTCTGTAACTCAGCTTTGATGATTTCCTTCATGGTCGGGTTCATCCTTCTCTATGGTTGTCTGACTAGAGTTGCCTATTCTTCAAGGTAAATTCGGTGAGTGCAAATCTCCGGGCTGATTCCCTTCATATCCAAATAATCCCAGGTGAATGCTTGTTGGTGTCTGGTTAGGAGCTCCTTCAATTCTATCAGTTGTGTGGGGGTCAACCCACTACTGATGTTCAATGTTCTTCCAGGCTCAATGTCAATTTTCCTGGTGTGGTGGTCCTGAGCACCGACCAATGGTGACTCAAGAACTGAGAGGGAGGATTCCCCTTGAAGGAATCTCATGATGATGTCATCTTCATCGACTTCTTCCTCCAACTCTATTAATGCCATCATCGGTTGGAGCATAGATAATGAACTATCCTCTTGATTTTCCGATGTGGGTTCCCCCAATGTGTCCATGGACTACGTAGGAGGAGATATTGTCAATCTCTTGATGTTCTACCCATTTAAAATGGTCATTAGTCCATCATGGTAGCTGATGTAGGCATCATCCATAGCTAACCATGGCCTCCCCAAGATGAGTGGGTAACCACCCAATCCCATTTTTTATTATAGCACCAGGAAGTCCATCAGGTATTCCCATGCATCAACTATTATGATGATGTCCTCGAGCATCCCTTCTGGTGCTATGGTTGATCGGTCGACCAGTTGCAACACCATCTTGGTGGGTTTCAGGTTTGTAAGCTTCAACTTCTGCATGGTCTCCTATGGCATCACATTGATGGTTGCACCTAGGTCAACTAAGGTGTTCACCAATGAATACCCTCCTATTTTCACCATCAGCACTGGGCTACCTAGGTCTGCATATTTGGGATGATATGCATTCCCCATCATCAAGTTAGCCAATTTTCCCATGACATTGATGGTTTGTACCACCTTACATCCCGGTTTCCTCAGACACAATTCTTTTATCACCTTGGTGTATATGGGCACATCTCGGATAGCTTGAAAAAGTGGGATAGTGACTGTGAGATTCCTCAAGCTAGAGAGGATATCAAATTCTGGTTGTGTCGGCTTCCTCTGTTCCTGCAACCATTTAGGAAATGGAGCCTCTATTTTCTCAACAACTTTTCTTCCTCCACCTCTTCTATAAGAGGGGAATCTCCTACATCTTCCTCCTCTTCTACCAGGGGAGGTGCCTCTACTCCTAGCTGCTTTCCTGATCTAAGTTGAATAGGATTACAACTAATATGATACATCGGATACATCTCTCCCTCTACTTGGTATGTTGGCTGGTTTACCTTATTATTCGGGTTCACCATCGGTTGTGTTGGTAACTGTGTAGGTCTCACCGTAGGTAGGGTCGGTAAGCCTTGCTGAGGTGGAACTTGTGCTATGTTTTGTGGGGTGGGGTTCCATGGAATGTGGTTCCTCCACTGCTACCCAGAGTGCTGATATGGCATCCATGGTTGTTGATTGGGAAATGCAGCTCTTGGAGGTATGTTCATCCAAGGTGGTAGTCCCCACCATCCCATATTGGGTGGTTGTGGCTACCCTTATGGCATATATGGTCCTCCTCCATAGGGCGGCATCCCCATGGGCATATTCCCCATAGGGGGTTGCTACCAATTTCTTCGATTGCCCATGAAATAGGCTTCAGTTACGTCAGCCTCCTCCTTGGTATTGGGTAGCTACGGGCATAGTCAGGTCTTGTGGTTTTGTTGGCAAACCATGCATACTCTGACCTTGTTCTTTGGGTATGCATTCCTAGCATGCTTTCCTCTACATTTTGGGTAAAAATAGGTCAACGCTGCATCATTCTCTTGTTTCTTCTTCTCCAACAAGAGTGTATCCAACTGTAGTGCTAGAGAGGATAGCATTTCACTCTTTAAATCTTCCAACATGTTGCCTATCTCTATTTTTGTGACCGATGCGATCGCCTTCATGGTCCTAGGAGTTGGTTTGCCTCTCCTCCATGAGTAATTCTGACATAATTATCGGATATCTTCCATGGCATGTTGGTAAATGTCTCCTCCCAAAATCATGTTTAGCGCCTCCAGTGACTCATTGTTGAGTCCTCTCAAAAAAATGCTTTTGAGGGACTTATCTCCTAGCTTTGCGTGAGGAGATCATTGCAGGTTGAAATTGAACCTCTCCCAGTATTCTTCTAGAGACTCATCCTCCTTCTGTGTCATGCTGAGGACTTCCTCCCTGGAATCCCGTGCTCTACCGAAGTCCTGGTACTACTCTAGAAAGAGCTTCCTCATCTCTTCCCATGTGGTGATCTATTTGTTCCCCAACCCGATAAACCATCATAGAGCTGAGTCATCTAATGTCGATGGAAAGAGCTTCAACTTTTGAGCATCTAATTTGTAGTCAATAGACCTACACAACACATCAAATTTAAACAAAAATAGGTCAGGGTCTTCGGTTGGGTATCCCCTAAAGGTAGGAATATGGGCAGGGGATATGTTCTTCATTTTGGTTTCCCCTGCTCCTTCCTCTATCGGGAAGCTGAATCCAGATGAGACTTCTTCGGCCATTTTTTCAGGAAATGTGGTCTCTAATGCAGCTTCTATGGCCTTTCGGTCACTCAAAACTTTTTGTATTAGAGCCTCTAAGTCAGCTGGTGTTACGGTCTGATCCTCTATGGCTTTCCATAGTAGGGCTTCCTCCGAGGGTGTTCTTTTAAACAATGGGTTCAGGATGATCTATTCTTTCCCAGGTCGATGAGACGAGGAGGCACTTTGCACAAAGTGAGGATGCTCACTCCAGTGGACTATTGGTGATGAGTCGAGAGAATCTAATTCAAACTCTAGGTCTTCGGCTGACTCCAACTTTTTTGATGGACTCTATCTTATAAAATGATCGTCGGGTCCTCTTTTTCTTGGCAGACTCATACAAGGTCAAGTAGAAGGTTTTAAGGGGTAATGTAATCAGTCTACTAGTGACGCTTCCCCAAAAATGGCACCAAAATATTGGGTGCCAAACACTGGTTAAATCTATCCTAAATTTGTCACAACACTCGCATTTAAATTGTCAAACCAGGGAGCTCGTAGACTTTCGAAGTGCCACGGTTGAGACTACTTACACTACCACTTTTGAGATGAATCTGTTCAACTATCATTGGGGGGTGTTTGTAAAATAGCGGTTGATTCATCCACACCAATAAAACTCATACATAAATAAAATACGTAAAAGTAAACACACCACACTGAAAGCAATAACACACTTTACGTAAAAAGAACACAACTCTTAAAATAATTAAACTTAATCTAAGAAATGAACGTACTATCATACATAATTAAATCAATGAAAATAACTAAGAAGCAAGGGAGGAATACTAGCTTGGAGTGGGCCCGAGCTCCAGTAGATCCCACCCAATGAATCACGAAGATAATACACAGATGAAAGAATGCTCAAGATTTTATTAATAGTGCAAAAAATAATACATGCGATAATGTTCTAAAAAATGCCTCCCCTACTATAGAGAAGTCCATGTGTTTATATACCACACACAGGACTTCCTGTTGTAGTTCTATTACAACAGGCACCCTGGTTGTAGTCTAAACTAGGATAGTTTAGTTACTGTAACCGATGCATGATAATTAGCTCTACGTCATTTCCTGGCAATCAGATGATTTTCACTTCATTATGGTTCTGCTTCATGAGTGGTTACATGTTCATCCACTCTGGATGGGATAGCTCGTTCATCAGTGGTTTCCCATAGATGACGTGGAATGGTGGTCAACGGGGTCCTTCTCCAGTCATTTGGTCAACACGCATAATCTGGGTGCTTGCTTGAGTAAGGCGCCTAACTCAGTAAGGCACCTTCCTTAGTAAGGTGCCTACCTCAGTAAGGCGCCTACTTGAGTAAGTCCTACCTCAGTAAGGTGCCTACTTTAGTAAGGCACCTACCTCAGTAAGGTGCCTACTTTAGTAAGGATAATTCTTAGTAAGGCACCTACCTCAGTAAGGTGCCTACTTCGATAAGGCACCTACCTTAGTAAGGTGCCTACCTCAGTAAGGTGCCTACCTTCGGTGCCTTCATCTGATTGAGCGAAACCATGCCAGGTCCATGTAGGACCTCGACTGAGCAAAAGATGACAAAATCAGGGAAATAACTACACAAAACACACTTCACGCATGGATTAGATAATACACATGATTTCATTAAATAAATACATAATGTTTCATAAAAATATACAACTCATGATATATTGCCATGCAAAAACCATTAGTACATATACAAAAATATGAGCATATATGGTGCTCATCAACCATCTAGGATTACCACCATTTTTTTACAAAGAATATAGAACTATGTTGAATTCACCCTAAAAGTCAATATATAAAAATAATGAATCATCATTATGTTTAAAAAAAATATACTAAGGTCCTTCCTTCATGAGAAGTAATTATACTTAGAGCATTTACATTTTTAACTCTAACTTTGATGTTTTCCTTTTTCCCACAAAATAGTCCAAGTACCAAATTATGTTTTACTTCTAATAATTCTCCATCCCATTTGTGTTTATCCCATATTGTTGAAATACAATCTCCTATATTCCAAATATTTTAAAAATCATTGTACTTTCCTCACTACTTATATATATTTCTTATATTAAAATAAAATAAGGAGTATAATATATTACTTCCTTAATAACTCTTTTTGTAGGTGTATTATTCATACCCCCAATATTTCATGATACCATTTTGTAGACACCTAAAATGCATCATGTCGATGGCGACTACTCATATGGACATGCTACAAGACCATATGGAAGATCTTGGACAGACTCCAAGATAGAGCAATGGTTCTAACCACTCAATTTGGGCTCCTTGGTCTATTCAGTCTAAACTATAGTTGAGACTTTCGGTCTACATATTGAACTGTGGACGAGACCTATGGTTTACAGTCTTGACCACAGTTGTCACCTATGGTCTTAACCAAAGTTTAGTTGGTCTTCATTCGAGCCAAATAATTTTGAATGGTTGTTTGTTCTAGAAGAAGGCGGTTAAAGGATAGAAGCTTCCAATCCAACTGTCCTAACCACCCCTTCTTGTTCTTGGCTTCTCCATGAAGCCACCCCTAGCCCTTGGGTAGTCCTATAAGTACCCCTTCCAAAATAGGGCAAAAGATACAGAGCATATAGTGCATTTTGATAGCAAAGCATTGTCAAAATAGTGAATGAAGCAAGCATTGGAGTTTAGAGTAGTGAAGCCCTATCAAATTGTGTATTCACTTGAGTGCACTAAGAGAGAGATTTGTTGCTATCCCTTTTCCAACCTAAGCATCAAGACAAATTAGGCCATGGATACCCTAAGGATCTAGAACTCCAAGAAATGCTAATTTGGGCAAACAGAGGCCCTATCAAACAATTCAACCACCAAATATATCATAGGACACTGAGGTGACCCTTGATCATCAATTTGATAAGGAGTATCAAGCCTACTGCCCTTGAAATTGGAGGTCAAACTACTTTATTGCTCATCAAAGCTTTCAGATGCAGTTTACAGTGTAGACCACTCATCAGAGCTGCAGTTTGCAACAGGTGTAAGATATCCTTACCATTTCTTTTGCAGATCATTTAATTAGGTTTAAATAGAAATTTGTATGGTTCAATTAGGATTTTAGATATTTTTTACAGATAGATTTAGGGTTTAAAGCAATTTTGTTAAATTAGTGTAGAATATGCAAGAATGTTTTATTTCTATGCTTTCATGCTCTATTTCATATAATTAGGCAATTCAATACTTAGTTGTAATATTCCTTTACGCATTTACATGAATATTATAAATTTGGCATAGTTTAGATACATTTTACAAGCTTTCTTGATTTCATGTTATTCATGGCATCTTTATGTTTTCATGCTTTAAAGGGCCTCATCACAAGAGGCTGCCTATTTGTATAATTTTATTGTGTTGTTTCTTAATCGAAGGAAACAGGTTCAAAGGAGCTTCAATCACAAAATTCCTTCCTCAACATGAAGAAGAGGGTTAACTCCATCCTAGAGTAGTTTGTGACTATTTGGAAAAGCAATAGTATTGCGCCTACCCCATTGGGGGCTTTGGCATTGTATTAATTGTATCAAAATTTGGGTGACCCTAAGAGGGGCATGATTACAATCAAGATTTATTGCAATATTAATAAAAGAAGCATTCATTTCATTGTCATATGTAATCTTGTGTCTCTTTTCAATATTTCATGTTGATTTCAATTGATCCATTAGATAGGTGAATGCTTTTTGGGATAGGTCAAAAGACGATCACGATGGAACTTCACAAAATAAGTGATCTAACTGCTATTTATTTTTTTTTTGGAATTTTAGGTATATACCATAGCTATTAGTTGTGGGCAAACAATTGAACCACAGATCCAACACACGGTTTACAGTGCAGACCATAGATCAGACCTACGGTTTACAGTTGGCAGAGCAGAAAGTAGAAAATAGAGTATAGATCGAATGTGGACCTGAGGTAAGTCCAACTTTTGACCCTCAGTTACTTTTATATCTTAGTGTTTTTCCATAGTGATCAATTTTGAAAATATTACTAGGAAATTAAGAAAAGAAGAAATGAATTAGGTCATGGGTTTGCATTTATTTTTCATGTCATTAGAAAGGCGTTGCTAGGAACAATGGATCTTTGATTTTAATCCACCCTAGAATCCAACGTGCTTGATAGAACTTGTGTGTTTGGTTTGCATGTTTGAGGCCCAAGTAGTGGCCATTTGCATACTAGTTTGCATTGTCAAAAAATCATGTAGAGTATAGCATGCATATCTGAATATAAAACATTTCTTTTTACATTACATGTAGGAAACAATCATTGTGCTATATTATGCATTTTTATTTTATGCAAATTAAAATGAACCAGACACATCACTTGGTACTTAAACACTGGTGAGTTGGGCTTGACATCCAACCACTAGTAGGGTTCAACGACGGTGGGCATAATTTCCATCTATTGACCCAAATCCTATGTACCCTTGGATACTAGACCAATATTGGATCCAAAAACCATCCATATCCTAGAAAATTTATATGTACTTGTCTTCGAAGGGTATAATGCTAACTAGGTGAGATTGGGTGAGGATCTGGTAGGATCTGTGCTCCTTTTCCAAGTGTGGACTTTCATTACCACACACGGGGGATGTACACAGCCTAGAAGTCACATCCAGGTTGTCGAGCTACGAGCATACAGGTGAAAGCCAATTTAAACTGAGAATATCATTCAATGCTTTTCAAAACACGATAAGGAGTTCTATACTAATACAAAAAATCATTGAAACACATCAAATAGTTTAGGGCTCAATTTTAAAAATGTAAAGGAGATAATCACATTGTTTACTTTGTATGCTTCTTTATTGCTTAATTCATCAATATAAGGCCTTCCTTGAGGGCTGTTGTGGCTGATCCACAACGTACCCCAATATTGGGGACCCACCTTTTTTGCATGTGTTCCAAGAAGACCGAAGTGGCCCATAGGCTAAAGATCAAGGAAAAAAGAAAAATATCACAAGGAGGAAAAGTGTCGTGATATCGTGACATGTTGCTCCATCGCGAAAGAAAATGAAAAAGTGTCGCAATATCACGACATGTTTCTCCATCGCGGCCAAAAATGAAGAAGTGTCGCAATATCGTGACACGTTGCTCCATCATGGAAAAAAATTAAAAGGTGTCGTGATATCGCGACATGTAACTCCATCGTGACATAAAATGAAAAAGTGTTGGGATATCGCGACATGTTGCTCTATCACGGCAAAAAATGAAAAAGCGTCGTGACATCGCGACATGTTGTTCCATCACGGCCAAAAATGAAAAAGTGTCACGATATTGCGACATGTTGCTCCATCGTGGCAGAAAATGAAAAAGTGTCACGATATCGCGACATGTTGCTCCATCGCGGCCAAAAGCAAAGGAAAATCCAAAAATGAAAAAGTGTCACGATATCGCGACATGTTGCTCCATCATGGCCAAAAGTAAAGGAAAATCCAAAAATGAAAAAGTGTCACGATATCACGACATGTTGCTCCATCGCGGCCAAAAGCAAAGAAAAAGCAGAGAAAGAAAAAGTGTCGCGATATCACGACATGCTGCATTTTCGCGATTCAAAATGGGTAAACAAACAGAGAAAGAAAAAGTGTCGCAATATCGCGACATGTTGCATTTTTTTGATTCAAAATGGGCAAACAAGCAGAGAAAGAAAAAGTGTCACGATATCGCGACATGTTGCATTTTTGCAATTCAAAATGGGTAAACAAGTAGAGAAAGAAAAAGTGTCGTGATATCGTGACATGTTGCATTTTCACGGATAAAAGCAACAAGAGACGGAAGGGGCCAAAAGTGTCACGATATCGCAACATGTTCCATTTTCATGATTCAAAGCAACAAAAGATGAAAGGGGCCAAAAGTGTCGTGATATCGCGACATGTTCCATTTTCGCCAAGGTAACGGACCTGCATAGTGACATGGACATAAGGATAAAATCTAGTGAATAAGGCAAGCATTACAGAAGGAATTTTTAATGATTTGAAATCATTTAATATGGTCGTTACACACAGAGGGAAACAGACACAAAACCATGTGGAGAAATCGCAACGAAGGGCCACAAAATGGAAAGCAAAGCACATGCATACAGGGAAGGTGAAACGAACAGCCATCGACAAATGAAATGAACCGTCAGGGAAGGAAACAAGGTTTTCATGAGTTTAAATACGCCATTCAAAGAGGTCAAAAAGTGGTAGAAAACTACTGCAAGTAGCGTTGCAGATTTGAAACCGATAAGGTCATTCTAGACCTAGTTAGGCTATTTTTCTTTCGTAGCCTGGTTTTTCTTCTTCATGGACATGGGTCAGAAATTGCTGCGAGCAGAGTTGCGGACTTGAAGGCGATGAGGCCATTCTGGACCTGTTTGAGTCATTTTTTTTCCATGGACTGGTTTGGGAAAACTAGAAAATTCTGCTATTGTAAAATGACATATTTTTAATGCAGAAGTTTTCAAAAATTTGCATCTTTTGGACAAGAAAGAAGGAGATTTTCTTTGCATGCTATGGATTTAATGTTTATTCTTTCATTCTTTCAGATTTCGAATTTATAGATAATGTTAATGCCATGTCCTTTGGGTTACATTAGGCGAATATTTGAAATCTGAATTTTATTTCGTACCCTAGGAACCAGCACTTAGTCTATGGGGATTGTGCTTATTTTGCAAGTCCAATAGGTTAGGTTGCATGCACGGAAACCTCACATCTTCAATTTGGTCGAAATAGGATAGCATCATACTGAATGCATTTTATTTCCATTTTCTGCATTTCATTTTCATTTTTCTGCATTTTATTTTTTTTCAAGAAATTTTAACTTATTTTCAGGCATTAAAATAAACATTTAAAATTTCCAAAATCCAAAGAACAATGAACAATCACTAAAGTTTCATGATGAAATAAATCAACATTACCCCTTGTTTACAGTTACTTGCAATCACTAAGGTGTTCCAAGCATTTAAATTGAATATCTTTATTTGAGATTACTAATACACATATGCAAATGCTAAATACAACGGAGACCTTGGAGAAGTCGTTTGTTTAACTTCTTTGCAAGAGGGGATTTAGAACCCAAATACTAAAGGAGAGTGTACTTTCACAACTGGGTGAAAATACCACTCAACAGATTAGCGCTAGAAGGAGGGCCCGAACTAGTTTATTTCAGTGTGATTTAAATTCTATAGGGATTTAAATTTTGAATAGTTCATGCCTTATTGATTATTATCTTTAGCCCTCTTTTAACAATACAACCTTGTAGTGTTAAAATGAGGAAATGAATTGCTATGCATTGTTATAATGCTTTTTATTGTTCATACAGGAATAATGTGTTTTGATTTGATTTAAAAAAAAAATTCTTGACTAACGAGGTTGTCTCCATGCAATTACTATCATTCGATTTTAATGGATACACCTCTTGGTTGATGCTAACACAATTATTCATACGTTACATGTTTGATATTTTCTAGTCATTTCATGCTTATTTGTAAGGAATTATTTTGTCTAAAATGTATTTGTTGTTGGTATTATGCTCTTCACCTGTGCGTAATGAGATCTTGTGAATCAGAAAGCCTACAACACTAGGAGTATGCTCTTCACTTGCACATATGTGATCTGGTGAATCAGAAACTAACTTACATTTTTAGAATACTACTTTGTCAGGGTTCCTTCTTTTATTTATGACTAACAAATTGGTTTTGAAGTTATTCTTTGAATTCCATTAATTGCAGGATTTTTTGTGTGTCGCAACTGAGAGTTTTGTCAAGTTCTTGTAGGGTTATCATCATTGATTTTGAATCAAATGGCCCAACCTCCACCAGCTCCTTGGTACAAAGCCCATAACATTCCTTTGAATATTGCAGGGGATATTCATGAGATCCCTAGGAATATAGAGAGATTTTTGCCCAAATACAAATCGGATGGCCCAAGGACCGCAGAAGAACATATACAGGCCTATAGGGATTTTTTGATAAGATTGCATGTTCAACATGAAGATGTGGCTTGTAGACTCTTCCCCATGATCCTAGACCCAGTGGCCTATGAATGGTACATTTGCTTACATACTTTTTCCATTATGTCATGGACGTAAATGGAGAATGCTTTTGTCAACCAATTCAGGTCACCATTAGATCCCACAATCATCTATAATCAGTTCATTACAAGCAAAAGAGGCCAGGGTGAGCCAATCTGAATTTTTAATCAGAGATTTTAGAAGTGCTATAATAGAGCAATTCGGTATTTCGCCATTGATCCCGCAGTAGCTTTGCAAATATATTTTGGGGCATTGGATCCTATGACGACAATGTTTGCAAGGCAAAATCCTCAAGTTACCACTCTTGCTCTAGCCTACAATGAAGCTATGACCTTTGAGCAACAAATGACACAACATTATTATGGGTTTTCCCATATGCCTATGGTGGGACAATATGGTCCATATGGTCAAGCCCCTATGATGAATCAGATCATGGCACCACAAATATCAGGCATAAATGTGTTGCCTTATCAATAGCCATATTCATCAACACCCGCTTACGCACCCATTCCAATTCAACCAATCACATCCATTCCCCCATTCCTTCATTTTTGCAAAATAGTCAACAGACTATGCAAGGAGCTAGTCTGGTTAATTCTCAAGCTATAGTTCCTTTTCCCAATCCAATCCCGATTCAAAGTGTGAATCCCTACGCAAATCAAGTGGTTCAAAATCCAACCCAAATGTTAAGTCAAGATCTCACCAATTACGCAAATCCTATTGGAACTAGCAATAACATAGCTAAACCAAAACAAATTTATTTAGAGGTTGAAGATCTCAAAAATATGGTTCATAAATTGAGTAATGATTTGGTTCAACAATAGAAGTATGAATCCCATACCCCTCATCCAAATTGAAATTTCAAAAATGGAGGGAGACAGTGGAATACGAAGCCAAACCATGGGGGTGTGCCTTCCCCTATTGCTAATCAGATAGATACATCTGCAGGACCAAATCACTCTAGTTCCATTCTTAATCTTTCTGATTTTGCATGGGAAAACGGGTGTAGATTGCATGATACAAGGGAGCATAATGAAAGGAATTGTCCCGAAATTGCTATGTATACCCATTGTCTCCAAGCTCAAGTGGATGATTTGGAACTTGTGCCAAATAAGGGTCCATCCCAACATCAACAAGGAGAGAACAACATTTTGGTGGGAGAAACCCTATATTGTCAAGAGAGTGAGCATGAGGAAGGTGAAGATGAATGGGGTGAGAAACATGTTGATGAATTAGAATATGAAGAAGTGCTCGAGCATCATGACCTAAACTTGGGAGATGATTATTATGATTCGTGGAATAAATGGGAAGAATATCATCAATATGAATCTTATAACAAACTTATTGCGTCAAATAATATGCAGGATAACTCAATTGCTTCCTCGCATGAGGATACTATGAATCCTATACAATTTGAGAAATTTTTGGAAGAGGAATTTGAATCTCATCAAATTTTGGAACTGTTGGTCCGGCTTTCATGCACACCCCGGGAAAAAGGATGGAGGCAAGGAAAGCTCCGGAGACACCCACGGGACTGATCCCACTCATCTTTAGGATCTAGCTGGTTATCCAAGGTGCGAGTTACATAGTTGGGTCGAATGGCAATTCACTCTTTTCCACTTCGGAATAGATTTCAATATGGATCGCTCTTGTTACCTTACAGGGGGTTCCTGAACTTGTTCAGTAGTTGCAAAAGTTGTTGACAATCAGATTTAACTTGAATTCTAGATCTAGCTCTCATGGGTCAGCAGATTTAAATAAAAGGCAAATAAAGAAAATAAAAATGGATCATTCACGGAAAGCAAAGAGAGGGTAGGGTAAGGCAGAAAAGAGAAGTTTATCAAACATCAATTGTAAACCCAAACTGTCAATCTTATCTATGCTATCAGCTTCACAACAGAACAAATCCCAGAAGAAAGTGTCCAGTCAGTCTAAGATCACTTTCAACTAAGAGCACAAGGCAGAGTGAAACAGGATCTAGCAAGAAAATCATAAATCCAAGGGCAGCTGGTTAAAACTGGTATCTTTCACCGGCAGCCTAGCTCGCACAGTGAAGACAGAGCAATTAGAACAAACTTACACCTGAAATCTGTAATTTCCCCTAGCAGACAATAGAACAACTGAAGCCTAACAGCATATTTAATCTTGACAATGGCAGATTTACAGCATATATCTAACAAACTTTAAATGGAACGGATAACAAAAGAAAATACACTTATCACACTCTGCAAAAGATTAGGCTCCTGGCCATGCTATCACAGAAAAGCTAAAGCACATCAACTCCAAGTCCAGAAACAAAGGATTTCACAAAATTTGCAAGAAATTGCTTATAAGCCTTTATTTCTAAGTCTCCGCCTCCTGCGATTACATTTAGAATTTGTATTTATAGACTCAGGACAGACCCTGATATTTTCCAAAATATCTTGCTCAAACCCTAAATCTTATCACACTTAAACCCTAGGACCCGGGTTTTACAATAAAAATCCATTTAAAAATCAAAGTCCGAATAGAACTTAACCCTTCGGCAAATCTGTGCAGTCAGCTGCCATAAATGGAGAAGATAAAATAAAATGCAACTTGCATTCATTCGCAGCTGCAAATAAATGCTTTCATTAATTTTCGCTGGTGAGCCGGATGAGTCACCACTTCTCCATCAATTCGATCTCTGCAAATCCATCCCGAAGTTGAAATGGTCTTCATGCTATCAAGTCTGCAATAAATTTGTTGTTGAATGCTCTCACCGGCAGCCTTCTCTCCTAGCATGGCGGTCCTTGATTAAATCCGCACTTTATCTTCGCCTTTATGGTCTTTCCCGGTTGTCCCGTAAGTGCCAGGTGGAATCCCGCATGAAAGACAAAAAGATGCATTAGATTAGCATTTTAATTAAATCAGAAGCTTAAAACATTAAAAACAGATTAAATCCGCAAAATAAGCTTGCATGTCGGCTTCTGTTTGTCCCATTCACGCTTTGACACGTGTCGCTACCCCAGGAAGCCTTCTGTTTCCCGCCGGAATGCACTTTCAGGTCAACTATGACTTTCTCTCTCCTGCCGCGATTCTACGACATGTCGCGATTTCGTGACATGTCGCGAAATCGCGACCCTGCCAGAGCATCGGCAACTTCCTCCCTCGTCTGCCGCGAAAACACGACATGTCGCGATTTCGCGACATGTCGCGAAATCGCGACACTTCCTGGCCTCCGTACGCTTCTTGATTTTCAGCTGCGATTTTAGAACACGTCGCGATATCGCGACAGTTCCCTTACCTGCATGCGTTGACCGCGTTGACCGCGATTTTGGAACACGTTTCTGACTTAACCGATTTTTCATCCTGCAGCCCATTTTCTCTCTCCTGCCGCGAAAATGCGACATGTCGCGATTTCGCGACATGTCGCAAAATCGCGCCATCCGTACAGCTTGCTTCTCTTTCCCAAAAACTGTCGCGATTTCGCGACATGTCGCGAAATCGCGACCTTTCTGGCACTTAGCTGCATTTTGACTTACCTGTCGCGATATCGCGACATTTCCGAAAAATGGAAGTGTCGCGATATCGCGACACTACCAAAAATGGAAAGTTTGATTTTTCAGTGAATTATGCAACTGTTTTCTGGATTTTTCTCGGTAACGGTGCAAGATTTTCTTGTGCATGAATGATTCTAGCATGTAAAAAGTGAATTCTTGGATAACACAGCTAAAATGCAAGAAAAAGCACAACTTTAAAAAGGAGGCAAGCAAAATATGGATTTAAAACCGAAAATGACCAAGAGGGTCCCTGCTGCAAAAATGGAAGTTCATAATTTTCTAAGGATGGAATCTCATTTTTCAGTGGGGGTGTGTTGCTTATCAACAGGAACATGATAAGGATTCTACGACCATGAACCAAGAAAGAGAGTCACTTGCTTTAGATCCCTTTGAAGGAAAAGAAATTGAAAATATTGATCCACGTACTTGTGCTACGATGATTATGCCATTTCAGAAAGTGAAAATTACAAAACATGAACCATTTGGGTTTGATATCACTGATGATCCAATTGAAAATCTCACATTACCCAAAACAACCCAAGTGATTGGTCACGGAAAGGCGTTAGATAGACAAGACTTATGGTTTGAAAGGGATGGACATATTTTCAATTGGGTACCTAGGTTTGGTGCCTTTGATAAATAGGTCATTGAGAAAGAGCAAGTGCTACGTAATGATGAATGTCATGAGAGGGAAAGAGATTTTTCAAATCCTCTTTAGGTAAGGTCAAATGAAAGCATGCCAAAGGTAAAATCTCATCTTTTTGGTTTCACCATGCAGAATTCGAATGGAGGTTTGCCTAATGAATGGTTTGATTCAAATATCATTAATGTTATGGCTTTATTGAAGGAAAATGAATTAGCTTTGAAATTTTTAGAAATAGGCTTTTGCTTACAAAATTTCATTTTGAATAAAGAAAGCCTAGTTCTAAATCATGAATGGGATTATGAAATTTGCACCTTAAAGAATAGACAAGAAAGAATTGAAAATCAATCATTGTCTAATCAATTTGAAAATTTGAATCTCACCTATGAGAATACTAATGGAGCTAAATCAAATTGGTATGGTGAGAGGGGCAAGTGGAAATTTGTTGCTTTGTTTCGGTTGGATTCCTGCAAAATTGGGTATGCGTATCACGTCATATATCTTTTAAAGAATTCTAATCAAGTTTGGGATCCGGGAAAATGATAATCCAGTTTGTTTTATGTTTGTACATTTGTATATACTTTTGGTTTTCATGTTTTAGTTTTAGATTAGATCTCATTTTGGTTTTAAGTTTTGTGTGTTGGTCCTCTGGACACTTTTGGTTTGTTAACTTAGGTCCTTATGAATGTTAACTAAGACTAGGAGAATATGAAACATTGGAATTGTATTGCAGAAAGCTCCATGAATTTCGCAAACACATTAAAGAATATCATTTGGAACTTATGATGCAAGAAGTTGTCAGTTTTATAAATTATGGAAAAGTAGGTGGTATACTCCATCCGCATTTCAAAAGGAGCAATGCATTCATATCTCATGTACATTCCACATTGCATATACATTCCATCTCAATTGCATCTTCATTTCATGTGCAATCATTGAGAAGGTGTCGAATCCTCTTAGGATTATTACATAACATATATTAAAAGGATCCTAAGGTTGGGAACTGATGCCTGAACTACCTTGAGCCAAGCACATTCTATGCATATTAAAGATAATCTTGAGCAAAATGGTCAAAACCATACTTGGAAGAAAAGGTGAGGCGAAAGGAGTATTTTGTGTCTATCCTATTATGCAACATAATCCTTAAAAAAGTGGTTTTCACCACTCCCATAGTGCTTAAAGCCTAAAATTAGAGTAGTAAGGATAGGGTTTAATTCTCATCTCACTTAGGTTGAGAATCCGATTACCCAAAGCTCTGATTTGACCTTCATGGAGTAGTAAGGATAGGGTCTAATTCTCATCTCGCTTAGGTTGAGAATTCGATTCCCCAAAGCTCTGATTTGACCTTCATGGAGTAGTAAGGATAGGGTCTAATTATCATCTCGCTTAGGTTGAGAATTTGATTCCCCAAAGCTTCCATTTTGCCCACTCAAGAACTTGAAATTCAAAAGAAAATATTTTTCATTTCTTTATTAATACTAGACTGGAAGGATCGTACTACATGTCCCTTGCAAGGATGGGTAGTCATCACCAAGGTCCAAGAAATCATAGTAAATTCAAATCCTATATTATAGGGTTAATCTCCACCGAGGCTATAGATGCCTGGCTAGTAGTGGAGTATGCTCATGCATGGCAACATGTCTTGTCTAAAAGCAAGACCACTGACTGCTCAAATGAATAGGCTAGCCTGACATTTTCATCCATAACAGGTTAAATCATTTTGTTCAAGATGAGGTAATGAACTCCAGATCATAGTAGTAAGGATAGGGTTAAATTCCCATCTCGCTTAGGTTGGGAATCCGATTCCCCAAAGCTCTGATTTCACTTACACCTGCACATGGGTTCAAGATGGTAGTGACACATAACCAACTTTGGGATCTAATAAATTAATTCAATATACATATATTTGGTTCTAAGAGGGTTTGACAGTTTTAATATGTTTGTTCATGATACTAGAAGGTCTGAGCTTTTGCAAAGCAGGTTGCTATATCTCTAGCATCTTCATCATACATCAAATCCTGCACAAATCATTCATAGCCTTGCATACAAATCATAAGTGAAGCTGACAATGGAATGTGATCAATTTCAAATGATAGGGAATGAAGCACATTGCACACACCGAGCTGATGCTTAATAATTCTAATGTTTCATGTATTTCTCGTCTAGTTTCTTTCTTGGAATATTTTCTAACGTTTGTATTTGAGTCTGTGTGTTTTCAGGTTGAGTTCTCACCGAAATGCTCAGGAGCATTTCCCAGCAGAATCGCCATTTGTTGTGGCTGATCCACAATGTACCCCAAAATTGGGGACCCACATTTTTTGCATGTGTTCCAAGAAGACCGAAGTGGCCCATAGGCTAAAGATCAAGGAAAAAATCAAAATATCACAAGGAGGAAAAGTGTTGCGATATCACGATATGTTGCTCCATCGCGGAAAAAAATGAAAAAGTGTCATGATATCGCGACTTGTTGCTCCATCGCGGCCAAAAATGAAAAAGTGTCGATATATCGCAACATGTTGCTATATCGTGGCAAAAAAAAGAAAAGGTGTCGCGATATCGTGACATGTAGCTCCATCGCGGCAAAAAATGAAAAAGTGTCGCGATATCGTGACATGTTGCTCTATCGCAGCCAAAAATGAAAAAGCGTCGCGACATCGCGGCAAAAAATGAAAAAGTGTCACGATATCGTGACATGTTGCTCCATCGTGGCAGAAAATGAAAAAGTGTCGTGATATCGCGACATGTTGCTCCATCACGGCCAAAAGCAAAGGAAAATCCTAAAATGAAAAAGTGTCGTGATATCGCGACATGTTGCTCCATCGTGGCCAAAAGCATAGGAAAATCCAAAAATGAAAAAGTGTCACGATATCGTGACATGTTGCTCCATCACGGCCAAAAGCAAAGGAAAAGAGGAGAAAGAAAAAGTGTCGCGATATCGCGACATGTTGCATTTTTGTGATTCAAAATGGGCAAACAAGCAGAGAAAGAAAAAGTGTCACGATATCATGACATGTTGCATTTTCACGATTCAAAATGGGCAAACAAGCAGAGAAATAAAAAGTGTCGTGATATCGCGACATGTTGCATTTTCACGATTCAAAATGGGCAAACAAGCAGAGAAAGAAAAAGTGTCGCGATATCGCGACATGTTGCATTTTCGCGGCTAAAAGCAACAAGAGACGGAAGGGGCCAAAAGTGTCACGATATCGCGACATGTTCCATTTTCGTGATTCAAAGCAACAAAATACGGAAGGGGCCAAAAGTGTCGTGATATCGCGACATGTTCCATTTTCGCCAAGGTAACGGACCTGCATAGTGACGTGGACATAAGGATAAAATCTAGTGAATAAGGTAAGCGTTACAGAAGGAATTTTTAATGATTTTAAATCATTTAAGATGGTCATTACACAAGGAGGGAAACAGATGCAAAACCATGTGGAGAAATCATAGCGAAGGGCCACAAAATGGAAAGCAAAGCACACGCATACAGGGAAGGTGAAACGAATAGCCATCGGCAAATGAAACGAACCGTTAGGGAAGGAAACAAGGTTTTCACAAGTTTAAATACGCCATTCAAAGAGACCAAAAAGGGGTGGAAAACTGCTGCAAGTAGCGTTGCAGATTTGAAGGCGATAAGGCCATTCTAGACCTAGTTAGGCTATTTTTCTTCCGTAGCCTGGTTTAGAAATTGCTGCGAGCAAAGTTGCGGACTTGAAGGCGATGAGGCCATTCTGGACCTGTTTGAGTCATTTTTTTTCCATGGACTGGTTTGGGAAAACCAAAAAATTCTGCTATTGTAAAATGACATATTTTTAATGCAGAAGTTTTCAGAAATTTGCATCTTGTGGGCAAGAAAGAAGGAGATTTTCTTTGCATGCTATGGATTTAATGTTTATTCTTTCATTCTTTCAGATTTTGAATTTATAGATAATGTTAATGCCATGTTTTTTGGGTTACATTAGGCGAATATTTGAAATCTGAATTTTATTTTGTACCCTAGGAACCAACACTTAGTCTATGGGGATTGTGCTTGTTTTGCAAGTCCAATAGGTTAGGTTGCATGCACGAAAACCTCACATCTTCGGTTTTGTTGAAATAGGATAGCATCATACTGAATGCATTTTATTTCCATTTTTTGCATTTCATTTTCATTTTTCTGCATTTTATTTTTTTTTCAAGAAATTTTAACTTATTTTTAGGCATTAAAATAAACATTTAAAATTTCCAAAATCCAAAGAACAATGAACAATCACTAAAGTTTCATGATGAAATAAATCAACATTGCCCCTTGTTTACAGTTACTTGCAATCACTAAGGTGTTCCAAGCATTTAAATTGAATATCTTTATTTGAGATTACTAATACACATATGCAAATGCTAAATATAGCAGAGACCTTGGAGAAGTCGTTTGTTTAACTTATTTGCAAGAGGAGATTTGGAACCCAAATCCTAAAGGAGAGTGTACTTTCACAACTAGGTGAAAATACCACTCAAAAAGGCTAAAATTTTTAGTAAGAGAGGAAACCTCTCGAGTCTTGCTTAGTTGGTTCATCATGACGACTAGGCATGATAGAGCTCAATCACGAGCTAATGAGTCGGAGAGTTCATGGAGAGGCTCTGAATGCTTTCGATGTTCTCCTGAGGATATTTCAGACCTCACATGCCTCCTTGCTAGGCATCACACTCATCATGCACCTGAGGATCCAATCCTCCTAGCGTGACATTCTGATAGTCATTGCGAGCTCCCTTCATCATGCAGGGGGTCCACCCATATAGATCATGGGGTTTCCTCACACACAGTGAGAACCCACGTCATTAGGTCTCCACCTAGTGAGATAGAGAGTTGTGGATCTTACTCCATGAGTCAGTCCTATAGGGAATCTGAGTCTCATGCAGCCCATAAGAGGTGACTACTCCAAGACCAATTGGAGGAGGTGCGCATTGAGCGTAAGCGTCTAGAGCGTGAGTGCACAGAGAAGAAGAGATCACATCAACAAAGGTTGGATGAGCTCCAATGATGTGAAGAGAGGATTTACCAATAGAAAGCATGTGAAGAACAATCATGTGAGGTAACTCTCAAAAAGAAGCTCATACCTAGAGTGCTTAGGCAACAAGTCAACGTGATGCATCCTATGCATCATCAAGAGTTGCCACTTAAGCAAGTAGATAGCCATTCCTCTAGATGGATAGACATGCCTAGGGTTATCGAAGAACAATAGAAAGAGATGTTTAAGGATCCCATGCGTAAGCATGAGGTTGAGAGTAGTCATGTTCGACAGGTGAGTAATGTCAATGCTCAAAAGTCATCACAATCCTTGGGGCATATATAGTCTATTCCACCATATAAGGAACCTATGATTACTTTCCATAAATAGGAAGTCAAACCTGTCCCTATCAAGGAATCTGATCCTCCATTGCATATCATAGCGAGGATAAATCAGATTGTGTATAAGCGAGTGTTGGTGGATACAGGATCATCGATTAATATCATCACCACCTCAACGTTCAAACATCTCAAAATTCCACCATCC
Organism: Wollemia nobilis; assembly: GCA_028583015.1. Taxonomy (NCBI): domain Eukaryota; kingdom Viridiplantae; phylum Streptophyta; class Pinopsida; order Araucariales; family Araucariaceae; genus Wollemia; species Wollemia nobilis. Next base: position 3,497,628 of record JAQPPZ010017254.1, on the reverse strand, counting down.
CACATCAAGGAAACAACTTTAATGTTGCAAGCCTTTAATGATGTGGAATCCCCTATAGTAGGCACAATAGTCCTCCCCATCGAGGTAGGACAAAATATTATTCCTACATTGTGCTACATTTTAGAGGGATCAAGATAGTATAATCTGCTTCTTGGAAGACCATGGATAAGAGCCATGGAGTGCGTGTCATCAATAGTGCATCAGTGCATTAAGTACACCCATGGAGGTGAAGTCCATATAGTTGAGGTAGACCCAGATCCCTTCAAGTATTATAAACCTGAGGATCATCCACAGGAACCTGGTGAGGCGCCTATGCATCTACAAGTTAAATAGGATGAGTCTATCCAAAGTTTGGATGCAGCCTTGCAGACTATGGTGGAGTTACAGTCACCACCGCTATCACTGGGGAGTCACCTATGACCCCTTGCATCCTCGACACTCTCTTAGCAGGGAAGGATTGATGAATGCCATCACAGAGATGCTCATAGCTACTTCGGAGGTGTCATTAGAGGATCCTCATACTCCTATCAAGGAGGAAGAACCTAGCATGGTCATGGATGCATCCGAGTGTATCACACCATCTTCATCCATCATGTCACCAGATAGTCCTCATGAGGATGATGGTGAATATGAAGAGTTGATAGAGGCTAGCATTATGATGCTGCCCACCATAGAGTCCATTGAGGATCTAGGTCAACTTTTCATCGAGTCTCTACCTGTGGATCCTATCCTGGAGACATCGTATGAGTATGAGGAAGGTTCAGTTATCATGACTGAAATAGGACAGCCTCAGTATGTTGATGAATTACCTATGATGCATGCAATTGTGGAGTCTTCTCATGAGTTTGTGGGAATGGTTGACATTAGGCTAGAAGATCAGGTGATTCCTAATCATATAGAGCTGGATATGGGGTAATCCAATGGTGTTTCCACATTGCCAGGGCTAGAACCTTTGAAATTAGTCACTCCTGACTCATTTCTCATGGCACCATCTCAAGAGCACAAATAGGTAGGTTCCTCACATCAGATTGGGGGTACTAAAACTGACACAGTTCAACACAACGAAGTGAAACAACAACTTGATCTGAGTCATAGGCATGAGCATGTGGATAGCACTAATGAAGTGTGTCATCAAGAAGCTTCCACATCAACTCAAATGAAGGAAATAGGTGATTTGCAATTACCTAATGGATCCATAGCATCCACTTTTCTATTTCCTTCAAATGACAAAGGTATTTCGAATCAGTCATTGGAAATACATATGAACTCTTTGTCAGTCTTGCAATCCATTCTAAGCCATCTAGAATGGATGGAGCATCGAATGGATGAGCAAGATAAGGCATTGCATTTTATCATGAACCAGTTTGAAAACCTGGGATCACAAAAGCAACCCTTGATTGAGGCTAAATCACTTCCTATGCAAGTACAGGAAAAACCTCAGCAAAAGCAAGAGCCCATGCGGCCAACCCAACCATTGGATTCTCAAAGCAAACCAATGTGGGTCAAGAGCCCAAAATAGTCATAGCATAGTGGGACTCCTTTAAAAGAGTCTATGTCTGACATCTTTCAGAAGCTACAAGAGGCTAAGGTCATCACCTTGCCTGATATCATCCCTTTAAACCCAAATAGAACTAAACCTATGGGTTACAGGGAGCATCACTATTGTCTCTATCACCGAATAGAGGGTCATGGCATTCGAGATTGTCATGAATTTAAGAGTGTGGTGCAACATCTGATAGATAGTGGGGTTTATCATGTAGATGGTTCTCTCATAGTGCCCCAACATGCTGAAGTGGAGGTCACACTTCCTCATGGGTGACCCCAAAGTCGTCAGTCGCCTCGTAAGCCCAATAGGCCAGTGTAGTGGGTAGTTTCATTTCAGATGACTACTCTAACTTTGTTCCAAAAGTTACATGAGGCAAAGGCATTCATATTGCCCGAAGTCAAGCATAGGGCATCCAAGACTGGGTCACCTGATGGGGGTCCCTTTTGTGTGTATCATCGAGTGCATGGACATGACATTCGGGGTTGCCAATCATTTAAGAGGGTCATCCAAGACCTAGTAGAGTGGGACACGATCCACGAGGATGGTTCTCTCGTTCACCCTTGCCGAAGCATAGGCACTCCGGTGAGGTCCGTTCTTCACTTGGGAGAGTTGATTTCTGTCACTCTTCCTAAACAAGTTGATTACCTTTCAGTGAATAGCATGCACGTTGGGGGTCTTCAAGGTAGCATACCTTTCCCACCAGCCATGCCAAATTTGATAAGGAAAAATGAGGAATCTAGAGGTATTGCACCTCCCTCACCGTCATCGAATGGCACACACACTAGGGGTACATAGGGCAGCATGCCCTCCCCAAAAGGCTCCAAGGGTTCCTAAAACCGCTTGGTCATGTCAGTCAAAGGCTCTAAGGGTTTGCTTATAATCGCTCGGTCAATCCCAAAAAGGCTCCAAGGGTTGCTAAAGTAAGCTTGGTCAATCAAAAGGTCTAGGGTTTGTTAAAATCGCTGGATCATCCTAAAAGACTCCAAGCTTTTGTGAGTAGTTTGGTCAATCAAAAGGTACCAAGAGTTTTTAAAAATTGCTTGGTCAACCCAAAAGCTCCAAGGATTCTTAAAAATCACTTGGTCATCCCAAAATGTCCCAAAGGTGCTCATAATCCCTTTGGTCAATCCTAAAAGCTCCAAGGATTCCTAAAAATTGCTTGGTCAATTCAAAAGGCTCCAAAGGCATGTACTCATCGTTTGGTTAGATATGAGGCTCAAAACTCATAAAAATTATAAAATCAATAAAATCCAAAAAAATTGGTAAAGCATAAAATCCAAAAACATTTGCATTTGCATTTTGCATTTTCATTTTGCATTCACACATGCATCCATTGCATTATTGCATTGCATATAGGCATTCGTCATCCATTGCATTCCATAGTAGGAGGGATTGTGTTTGTCAGTCTTACAAATGACACCACGTTTGTGTTTCAATCATGCATCTCTGCATTTATCATAAATCCATCATTCATGTGAGTAATTGTGTTTTTCAACACAACCCATTTTGTTGCTATGGAGAATATACTAGGTTTTTTGGTCATTCAACCATACCTAGAGGTCTTCTCAAGAGTTGATAGAAAGCTTGCTTTGCTTTTGTAGCTGAGGTCCAGTTAGTATAGCCCTTAGCATATCAGAATCCTATCACTAATCAACAAATTAAACAATCCTAATAAGGACTAGGGGAAGATGAAAGTCATGAAGCAGGACCGGGTATCCTGAGGTGAAAAGAGTTATTCTTGCTTATCCCTCTGTGCAGACGGTATGGGAAATGTTGGCAATTGGCAAAAGGACAAGTTAGTTCCCTATTCATAATCCCTTGCTTATGATAAAATGAGCAATATCCCAGAGTGATATCCCACATCAATCCTCAATATTGATACCCTAGATCGATATCATAGATCGACTTCCCAGATTGATATCCCATATTGATATCATAAGATCGATATCCTCAATCGATAGTAAAATCCCCCAAAGGAAAGTTTCTGAAGAAAATTATCAAATGTAAATGCCAAAAAGTGAAGATCAAATGAAGATCAAAAACTCAAAGCTCAAGTGAAGATCAAATGAAGATCATAAATCAAATTTTGAATGGAGATCAAATGAAGATCAGAAATCTAGTTCGAAGAGAGATCAAATGAAGATCCAAAGAAATTCAAAGTCAAAATGGAATCGACTCCCTTGCTTCACTACATATGAGCAAGTATCCCAAAAATTGAAGGATAGAAAGGAATGAGCTTGAATCCCTGGAATTATCGGCACTATTGTACCTTACGCATGATGATATGTCTGATACACTTGCATTTTTCTTGTGTGCATACCAATGTTTGAATGTGGAAGAGCTAGCTTCAGGTGTCCTGCATTGCCTAGTGGCTTAGTCCAACTAAAATCTAAACTTGGGATTGGATAAGACATTTGTGGAGCCCCTATCTTAGCAATGGGCTGAAAGAATCCCGCTTGACATCGGGGAACGCTCGTGTCTTATCTTAATATACTCATGTGCACACATAGGGATAATGAACAGTTAGGGCCTATCCTAGCAAAAGCCTTGCACTTCAGAAGTCTAGTGTGGTCAGTATGCAACTTTTGATAAGTCTACTAGGGTGTTTGAGTCTCATGGAAAACCTCAAAAATTTCTCTAATAGCAACAAAATACCAAATATCACAAACCATATAGAATAAAATCATCAAACTGCAAAGTATCGAATCCATGATACATCATTATATAAAGCACAATCAAGATATAGGATAGATACCGGATGGATATTAGAAATAATATTTAGACGACCACTGACTATATTGTGCATATTTTTCAAACTTGCAAAATAAAATAGAATGACATATTGCATCATTCGCATCATAACATCGCACATCATTGCATTTCATATATGGGTGATTAATTGATCAAATTCTTATTATGAGGATTTCCAATTACATTCATGATTTTTATACATTCTATGGTGTCATCCATTAGATTGATAAACACATATTGCATTCATTCCTTATGTTTTAAGTGATTAAAGCATACAGGTTCATTTACATTAGATTACCATCATGTAAATAATGCATTACATACATTGCATCAACATATCGTGACAGTGTCATAAAATTAAATGCATGCAATAAAGCAAAATCAAATATGCATTTAAGTAAACATCGCATCCATATGCATCCATCATATATCACATCTAAACATCTAGATCACTACATATCATCATCATCATAAATAAAATAGCTATCTAGTGCATGTCATCCATACATCACATCATATAGCATCAAATTAACATAAGCATTGCATCCATGTGCATAACATAAACAAAAAATTAAAAACATATACAAGTACACATAATGAGCCATAAATGATCAAATCATATATATATATGTCTCAAGAGTACATAGAGTATATCAAAAATACTCATAGGCTACATCCGTGTAGGTCCTCGACCTTACACATAAAATAGTACATCAAAATAGCAACCCATGTGTATGCTATGGAGGGCCTACACCCCCAGCCGAAGAGTCACCAGTATCACCTCTGTCATCCCTATGCCTCCCATGCGAGCTAGCACCATGTGTACTAGAGGACCTATGTGTCCTCTCAGTCCTATGAGTCCTATGACTCGAGCTCATGGATGACTACCCTATAGTCCTGGATCTGGTCCATTGGGACCCTAAAGCATGTGGATCCTCTAGAACCTCCCCACCTATCAATCTAATCCATCCCTCCAGCTGAGAGATGTGAGCTACCCTCGCATCACATAAATCATTCCCCTCCTGTACGAGGGAAGTAAGCCACCTAATCTCAGCCATAGGATCATGACCTCCTAGCAATCTGAGTGCTGGTGTTGAAGGTGGTGCCATGACAACATGAGAAGATGATGGGTCACCTCTCTGAGCCTAGGACTGAGCCAAGTCCCTCTCTACTATAGTTATCGCCCATCGTGCCTCTACTAGCTCAAGTGATCTAGTCAGCTCTTGAACTCACCCCTCTACTACTATAGCATGCTCTATCATAGTTGTGGCCTGATCTTGGGCCTCTTGGAGTCACCTCTCCCTATCAGATAGCTTCACCTCTAACATGGTGATAGATGTGTCCCACTGTAACTATTGAGACTGTAGCCTCCTAACCTGGCTCTACAAATCTACTACCTAGGCTAGCAGCTACCCTACCTCACTGTCTGGAGGTACCTCACCCTCATCTAGGCCCTCATCCTTGGCCTCCATTGGTGGTGCATCCTCTGCACCCCATCCACCCTCAGTCCATGGGTGCACATTGCACCCTTATGGATCAACCTCTACCACCTCCTCAACCTGACCGAGAGGCCCAGATCCCTACCACCAAAGTAGGGACCACCAGGTATCATATGTTAGGGTGGTCCCAACAATAACAACTCTAGACTCTTAGAAATCATCTACAACATCACCTAGAGCTGTAGGTAGCACCCACTATATATGAGTCTCTAGAACTAGCCACCTATAGATAATAGGCAGCTCTGGAATATCCTACACCAAGCCAAACTATCATTGGACCCATGAGTAGAACTGGTACTCATGGATCTCGACCTTGCGACCGAGTAACCATCTGTCCCATCGAGCCTAGCCGCACTCACTTGCCAACCTCCATCCACGTAGGGCAATCCATGTATGGACGCCACTCAATGTCCCTAGGGCTCAGTGCTACAAATCGACTGATATAATGATCAATGTCCCCAACATGGGACCTACTCTAGAATCCCTCCTCCTCGTGAGGCCAACATGCTGCATAGCACTAGCGTATGACAAGAATAGAAGTAATATCTAGAGGTAGCTCTACTGGTCACTCGATCTGGATGTGCTACCAACCCTAGATCTATAGTAATAGACTATAACTGATCCCAACCCAGCTCTTGCTAGGTAATCTGGTATAACTCATGGTACAACTGGCATAGTAAGGTACTCCCCTAGGCTAGGAGCAATGGTCATCATGTGGAGCTCTGAATGACTCTCTTGACATAGGCTAGAAGGTTCTAGGGAATCCTCATACCTGAGGAGTCTGGAAGCACAACCTGCATGACTAGGTGCATGAAAACTACCTCATAGATAGAGAAGACCTACTCATCATACCACTATCCGATGTGCATGCCTCCATGGTCCATCTTGCGTTGAGCCTCATCACTTCGATCATCGAAGATAGCAGTACAAAATGCCTCCTTTCTCCCACTGGAGGAGGAGGTGATGGCCTCACCATCAATAGGGATCCGAAAGATCCTGTAGACATCCTCAAGGGTGATAGTCATTTCACCTATCGACAGGTGAAATGTGTTGGTCCAAGCATTCCAGCTCCGGGCCAATGTAGTCATGTAAGCTTGATCTACCCTGATAGTGGGTAGATCCAAGACATAGCTAAAGCCTATGACTCCAAACCACTATCGCTCCCCGTCAGTCAGTAGTGGGTGGAGAGTGTTAAGGAGCTCTGGCTCCCTAGCTCTAGAGGTCAGTCTCTGCAAAGAGATATAGTATAAGGAAAAATCTAACTAAAGGCTAATTAAATAGCTAAAAAATGACCTAAAAAGAGATAGATCAAGTAGAAAATAGCTAACAATGCAAAATTATGCTAAGCATGATCAAAAATTTTAAAAATACATCTCATAGGTGCAATAAAATGGCATTAACTGCTAAGAAAATCACAAAAAAATTGAAAATTTTGAAAAAATTTCATAAAAAAGGGAATCGCAGGTCAAACCCATGGTCCGCCCAATGGTCAAATTTTTTACCATTGTAATTCAAACCTAACCGTAGCTGATACCTGCGGTCCCCAATCGGTCAAAGGGGAACCATAGCTGGCAGCTACGGTCTAGGGATACGACCCATTCCAGGTCTTTTCCTAGCCAAAAAACAAAAAAAAATTAATTAAAATTAATCTAAGCTAGCCTAACCTAGGGTGTGGTTCATTGCCAATAGTTTAGTGTGATTAATTAACCAATTAATTAATTTGGTTCATTTTATTGGTAATGAATGCGAGGTCTTGGTTTCGAATTACCTTGCCCGCATCGAGGCCTCGGTTGGAAGAAGGTTGTTCGTGGTCTGCCATTCTGATGTGTGAAAGGTAGTAGGGTTTCAATTGCTTCAAGTTAAACTCTCACACCTCTCAGAGCTCTTGAAATGGTAGTCACTATCAAAGGAATAATGAGGAATTTTGAAAATGATATATTTTTAAACCTTTTCCTATTTTCGTCGGACCGTAGTTGACACCCATGGTCTCGGGATTAGGGTTTTTCACCCATGGGTCTGACCTATGGTTCCCAAAATTTGAAAATTCCAATCATAAACTGCACCCATGGTTTGTAAATGGTATCAAAAATAGCAAAATCCCATCATGGGAGGGTCTTAAATGATAAATTAATGTCTCCTACCAGATCAAATGTTAATAAGAGCAATCAATTTGCAAATTTGGTGATTTTTAAGCACCAGGATTAATCAAAAATTCAAAATTAACAAAAAAATTAAATAATCAAAAGCCAAATGCACCTCGTATTCAGTTATTTACTCTATACACTTGGCGGTTGCAGTGACTTGCGCTCCATGCAATCCGATGAGATGAGTAAATAACCATAAGGACATTTGGGGTAAAATTGTCATCGTTGATTTGATATGCTTCTTTTCAATTCCGAAGAAGGCCTTTGAGGCTGGACTGCTCCATGGGAACGAGGCGTTTCATGTCATTTCTCCTATGACATATTTTTCAGCAAATCATCGATGAATTGATTCAACACAAAACTAATTGGATTTGCATCATTTCGATTCCCTAAGATGGCTATTGTAGCCCGACTGCTCCATGGGATAGGAATGTGCAATTACTATTAACAGTTGGAATCATAAGTTGAACTAGGCTTAGCCAAGTAATTAAATGCTTCAATTCTAAATTTGTTCAGATCATTCATTATGGTCAAGCGACCTCGTCGCTTCATACATTGTCATTACCCTCATCGACTCGTCGCTTGAGGGGGTAGTCATAATATCAAATCATAATCAAAATCAGTAGAAGATCCTTGAGATCGTAGATCCCTTGATCTTGTCAAAATTGCATTCATCCTTGCGAATCATTGTCAACAACTATCATAAGCTTACCCCTTTGCTTGGGGAAAATAGCAAATATGAAGTTTGCTTGTTGTTCTCCACCTTTCGGATCTATGGGTCAGAAGATACCTATGGAATGCACAACCACACTGAATGAGATGAGATGGGCACAAGCTTTTCAAATGTAAGCCTTTCACCTAGTTGGAAGCAATGATTCTAGGATGCGCATCCTTTTGCAGGACCTAGGGCATCTAATGTTGATCCGACTAATGATCATCATAGAACCTTTGACATCATTTTAGGAGGTCTATTTTTTCTCAGCATTGTTCGATCTCACAATGCATCTCAAAAGGGGCATCTGTAGACACCTAAAACACGTCATGTCGATGGTGACTACTCATATGGACATGCTACAAGACCATATGGAAGATCTTGGATAGACTCCAAGATAGAGCAATGGTTCTAACCACTCAATTTGGGCTCCTTGGCCTATTCAGTCTGAACCATAGCTGAGACCTATGGTCTATAGATTGAACCATGGTTGAGACCTATGGTTTATAGTCTAGACCACAGCTATCACCTATGGTCTTAACTGAAGTTCAGTTGGCCTTCATCCGAGCCAAATCGGTTTGAATGACCATTTGTTCTAGAAGAAGGTGGTTAAAGGATGGAAGCTTCCAATCCAACTATCCTAACCACCCCTTCTTGATCTTGGCTTCTCCATGAAGCCACCCCTAGCCCTTGGGCATCCTATAAGTACCCCTTCAAATTAGGGCAATGATATAGAGCATTTTGATAGCGAAGCACTATCAAAATATTGAATGAAGAAGCATTGGAGTTTAGAGCAATGAAGCCCTATCGAATTGTGGACTCACTTGAGTGCATAGAGAGAGCCTTGTTGCCATCACCATTGTCAATTTGTCAAGCATCATGACGAATTATGCCATGGATGCCCTAAGGAGCTAGAACGCCAAGAAATGCTAATTCGGGAAAATAGAGGCCCTATTCAACAATTCAACCGCCAAACCTATCAGAGGACACTGAGGTGACCCTTGATCATCAATTTGACAAGGAGGATCAAGCCCACTACCCTTGAAATTGGAGGGCAAACCTACTTGGTTGCTCACCACGGCTTTCAACCATGGTTTACAGTGCAGACCGCTCATCAAAGCTACGGTTTGCCATAGGTATAAGATCTCCTTACCATTTCTTTTTTAGATTACTTAATTAGATTAGATTAATCATTTGCATGGTTAAAATAGGGTTTTAGAGATTTTTGACCCGTAGATTTAGTGTTTAGAGCAATTTTATTACATTAGTGTAGAATATGCAAGAATGGTTTCTTTTTATGCTTTCATGCTTTATTTCATTTAATTAGACCATTCAATACTTAGTTGCAATATTCCTTTATGCATTTACATGAATCTTTATCAATTTGGCATAGTTTAGATACATTTTACATGCTTTCTTGATTATATGCTTTTCATGGCTTTTTCATGTTTTAATCCTTCAAAGGGCCTCATCACGAGAGGCTGCCTATTTGTATAACTTTCTTGTGTTGTTTCTTGATCATAGGAAATAGGTTCAAAGGGAGCTTCAATCATTCAAATACCTTCCTCAACGCGAAGAAGAGGGTTAACTCCACCCTAGAGCAGTTTGTGACTATTTGGAAAAGCATTAATAGTGCGCCTACCCCGTTGGGGGCTTTGGCAATTGTATTGATTGTATCAACATTTTGGGTGACCCTAAGAGGGGCAATATTGTAACCGAGATTCATTGGCTATATCAATAAAGAAACATGCATTTTCTTTGATTCATGCAATCTTGTTATCTTGTCATGCTTTTATGTTGATTTCCATTAATGCAATAGCTAGGTGTACGCTTTTTGGGATAGGTCACATTTTTATCACCTTTTATTTTTATTAGTGGGTTTAGCCCCACTTCTTGTTAACACCTATGATATGTTTAATTGGATTCCAAATTGATATACTTGTGAGTTTCATTTTCTCTTTGTTCATGCTTTGACAACCTTCCTATAATTTTTCCATTCTAATCAATATTTTCATCTTCATCAATATCTTCTATTTTCTTCATATTATTCATAATGATACGTATCTTCTAAATATTTATGCTACTCAAAAGAATCTAAATTACAAGGAATATCCTCATAAACACTTTTTTCTTTATGTTTTTTTAGAAGCCCTAAAGCATAGGGATGGTCCTCCATAGTGATTACTCTATTATGCTACTATGGAAACCCTAATTTCCAATGGACATCCTCCATATGCATCTCTCTATTATGCTACTCTTGAAACCCTATAGTGCAATGGATACTATACTACTTTCATTTTCATTGTATGGAGAGGATCTTATGCTGCTTGAGAAAAATGAAGATTTACTTAGATTAATATTGTGATGCTTCACCTAATTAGGTTTAAAATTTTACTTTATATCTTCCTTTGTATATTTAATTTCTAAATTTGAAGTTATGCATTGTACTTCCTCATCCCTTGTGTCATTTATTTCTAGTTATTAATTTGAGTAAATTGTAATGACCTTTTCCATTTGATGATGTAGGGAGGTTTTTTGGTCACTTTCTGAGGAGAGAATTTTTTGTATTTGACCTAGCTTCTACTATGATATGATATTATTTTTTTATATTAATGTTTATCTTATGTTCAAAAATTTTAATCTTTTTCTCCATTATTTTCACTTTGCAATCTCTTGCTATATGTGTGGTCTTACAACATTTACAACATTGAATTGCAATGTTTTGATAATAAACTTGTTCTTATCATTGTCCTAATTTATATTTAATCCTAATGGACTATGGTAAAGGTTTTGAAATATCCATGGTTATACATATTTGAGTATATACAACATGCCTTCTCTCCTTAGTAGTTGGTCCCTCTTGGATGAACTACCCTAGAGTATTGTTGATATTCTTCAAAACCTTCTTATTGATGAGATGATAAGGAAATCTAAAAAGACTATGCTACACAATAATCCTTTTAATAGTCTATGTATCCACAAAAAAAATCTCAATCCATTGTCTATAATGCATATTTACCCCAAAATCAAGGTCCACCATCCATTATTTTATCCTTTATTTTTAAATTAAAGAAGATACTGAGAAAAAAATCCTTTCAAAATAAGTTCACGGAGTATATTAAATTCAATAACAACTTCCACTTGATCCAAGTTTGAATCTTATAAAATCTATCCATTATCCATAAAACTTAATATTAACCCCCTACTTTTAAGAACCATTATATCATGATAGATCCTCTCAACCTTGATAATCACTTTTGGTTTAGTATCAACTACCTGGATTGGATTTTCCATAGATTCACTCTTTATATTATCACTAACTAGGGAGTTCATGCTTCCAACTTGAGCATACTTATGTTCAACTAGGGCATCCTTACTTCTAGACAGAACTTTCAAAAATTATTTTCCTACAATGTTACCTAGATTTTCTTTGCATGAATCCTTTAGTTTTTAAGATGCTCCTAAGATATAGAACAAGAAGTGACACTCATTTTACTATCACACTTTACTTCTTGCTCATTCTCCCCTCTCACACATCCTACTCGCACCCATAAAATTTGCTTATATACTAAAAAAATAAATAAGTTGAGGCTTGCTCCTAGATCACACTCCCATCTATAATCATTAATTTTTGCATTGAAAGATTTATAATTTTTTAGATTGCTTCCTTATGATGTTGGAAATCAAAGTTTTTTTTTAGTAGATAAGATACTATAGCATTAATACCGGGTTTTATAGGTTGACCCAAAACCTTTTACAAAAATTAGCCCAGGGCTATTGATGAACATGTCCTTACTAAGGATCCTATATATGTAAAATCTACATGCTGCCAAAGCCATTACATCCGGTAAGGCACATAGCCTGTTATCAAAAAGAAACTTCCCATACAACATTTTGGGTATACCCCGAGAAAATACACCTACATCATAATTACAAAAAAAGAAACAGACATAGATCCCTTCCTTGAAATAGTGGAGAAATAAAAAGCTGCAGACACACATAGCAGAGTACTAAAAAAAACTCCCACAAGCTCTGTATTGACAGTTACTCTTAATAATTCTTTGGTAATTGCTTTCTTCAGTATATGACATGCTTTGGGACCACATCTCGTCTTGGCAAATTAGCCTTGGAGAAGTGAACCTGCTGGCTAGATTTATGGCGATGACTATCTGGTGGTCCACATGGCTCTGGTTCAAAGTCTTATATTGTCGTTTCTTTCCTACCCTATGATTATCAACCAACCTCAAATTACTAATATGACTAGGAGCCATGTTATCTGACATGTGACTATCCCCATTAGTCTTTGTGGTATTTCCAAGTAGCATCCACTGACAACTCAAATAATTTTTATTGTGAGTCCATTTTAAAAAAGATACGGGAATACTCATAGCCTTCGAACTTACAGTGCCTTCCCTATTGGTAAATTCGACTATCATTCTTGGAATTCTTGTTGAATAAGCTCCTCTACTTCACTTGGGACATCGTTTTTGCATTTGAAAATTTTATCACCATTGACACCCAAAATGCCCAGCTTATCAGCAACTTTGTTAGCTTTTCGAAAGACATGTTGGGCTTTTTTGTCCTGTCTTCCCTGGAAAAGAATCCTAGCCTCTTCAACAATTGTTTTAATCCTCCAAGGATGTGTTTTCCAATTATTGAGAAGATTTATAACATGCATAGAGTCTCCTTCTATGATAAAATATCCTTCTAAGTCTTGAGTCATTTGAAGGCCTCTCCACATAGCTCTAGCTTCAGCTTTGTTGTTTGTCCTTGTTCCCAAATATTCAAAAAATGGAAGCATCATATTTCCATTATGATCTCACACAATGTTGTTAATGCCTACTCTTCCAGGATTTTCCTTAGCCGCTCCATCAAAATTAAGCTTAAACCAACCCGTAGGATGTGGGGACCACTTAAAATTGGCTCTGGGGTTGACTACCCTAGGCACAGACTCATCTAACAAGGTTAAGCTTAAATATTGAGCAATTGTGGTCTCTTGCAGATGAGGTTTATGGCTATCAAAAGGGATAAGGTTCACATTCTTGTTGGTAAAGGATAGGATCCTGGCAATGATAGTTTTATGATCATGGATAGACTCATTAAAGAATCTATGGTTCTTTTCTAACCACACCTACCAAAGATAGTGATTGAGACAAATTTTCCACATGTATCTAAGTCTTTGTATTGAAAAGGGGCAAGGCCACTGGACAAAAAAATCAAGTATGATGGCTGGTTTAACCTAAGAAATATTGAAGGCCTAAAAAACCCCACTTAGGATAGTAAAGGAAAAAGGGCACTCAAGGAAAATGTGATAAATGGTCTCCCAATTATCCCTGCATAGATAACATCGATTAGTGATACAAATAACTTTACGCATCATATTATAAATGGTTAGAATTATTCCTTGGATAACCAGCCATGAAAAGACTGCAATTTTTGGAATTAAATTTTTTATCCAAACTAACTCCTTTTGGAGGACAAAATCCTCGTCGTCAAGCAGATTATTGTAAGCTAATTTAACAGTGAACTACCCATTTTTCGTAGGAGCCTAGGTCACTTGATTTTCCTTTGGTCTCATGGGGATAAACTATTTCCCGAGAATTTTACAAAGATCATTTTATTCTGCTTGAAATCCTTGAATCCTTATATGTTTCCACTTCATTCTGCCTCTATCATCAACCATATAATGAGAGACTTTTCTACCAATGAGTTATTCTATGATATCTCTAATTCAAGCTAAGTTAGGATATTGTGTCAGTGGTTCATCCTTAGCCCACCTATCATTCCAACAATTTATCCTCTCACCATTGCCTAAAACCCATCTTAAAACTTTTTTGATGATTTCCTTACAATTGAGAATAGCTTTCCAAAAAGCAGAACCTCTGATTGGAACTGAGTCACTTAGAAATTCCATATTTTGAAGATACTTTCATTTGATGATAGTTGTCCATTCATTTTCTTCACCAAAAATGAGGCGTCATGTCTGCTTCGCTAGTAAAGCTAAATTCATATGAGCAATTCTTCTCAGACCTAAGCCCCCATTTTCCCTGGGTCTGCACACTTTGGTCCATCCTACAAGGTGTATCCTTTTTTTCTCCTTTGATCCAGTCCATAAAAATTCTTTTTGGAGTTTCTCAATTTTTTGGAAAACCTTCACAAGGGCTTTGAAAACAAAGAGGAAATAGACTGGAATGCTCTAAAGAGAGGCCTTAGTGAGGGTCAGCTTTCCTGCTTGAGATAGAAGATGACTTTTCCATCCACGAAGTTTTTTTAATTCTTTCAATAACCCTATCCCACATTAACTCTCTCGGAGAACCAATGAAAAGAAGGAGATCAAGATATGAAGTGGGGAGGTTTGCTATATCATACCCTAAAATTTCTACAATCCTTCCTTACCTCTGAATGGGGGTGTTCAAGAAATATAACTTGATTTTACTGAAATTAACTTTCTAACCAGCAACGTCCTCATAGAGTTGCAGGATGTATTTAATTATTTTAGCCTCAACCACCTATGCCTTAGTCAATAGAAGGGTATCATCGATGAATTGTTGGTGAGAAACAACCCTAGTGAGAGATGTTGCCTTGATTCCTAATATTATCCTTGAACTGCAAGTATTTTTTATGGTTCTGCCTAAAGATTCTACCATAATTATGAATAACATGGGGTTGATAGGGTCCCCCTGCCGAATTCCTCTGTGACTTTGAAAGTAACCAACAGTTATTCCATTAACCAAAATTGAAAACCATGCTTTAGAAATGCATTATTTGATCAAATTAACCCATTGGTGGTGAAAACCAAACTTAAGGAGGAGAAAAATTAGAAAGTCCCAATTTAGCCTGTCAAATACTTTGTTCATATCAAGCTTGAGGGCAAAAACAGACCTATTAGTCTTATGAGTAGAGTGTAGAGCTTCATGAACTATGATAACTCCATCCAATATTGACCTATCTTGGATAGAGCTTCCCTGGAACGGATCTATGATGCTGGGTAGAACATATCTCATTCTATTTGCAATGGCTTTAGTTAGGATCTTGTAAGAAGCATTGGACAAACTGATTGGCCTAAAGTTAGCCATAGATTTAGGGGTTTGCTTCTTAGGAATTAGAAAAATAAAAGCAAATTTGAGACCTTTTGGGATATGATTGCTTGCTTGGAATTATCTTATAGCAAAAATTACATCCTCACTTATGATGTCCCAAAAATCTTGATAGAAACGAGGGGGAAAGCAATTGGATCCCGGGGCTTTGTTTGTCTTCATGCTAAACAAGGCTTCCTTAATTTCCTCATCAAAAAAGGAAGCTAGAAGCTTAAGGTTTATATCCTCATTTATTATGCTAGGAATGGATTACAAGAGAATATCTTTGGTCTCCTCATTGCACTGCGATTCCTAACCAAGGATAGAATTGAAATAAGTTACTACCTCCTTTCTGATTTCTATTAAGTCCAGAGTAATAGAACCATCTAATTTTTTTAATTTTTATCTTGTTATTGCTTCTGTTTCTAAGCGTGGTGACGTGAAAAAATCCCAAAATTTGAATCTCCATATTTCAACCAAAGAGCCCTTGATTTTTGCCTCAAATAGATTTCCTCACAGGCCAAAATATTATGAAACTCTGCTAGTTTTGTCTGTTCCTCCTGCCTAGTAGTTTCATCAGCATCACCATGTTGAATCCTCTAACCAATTATCTTCAAAATTTCAACAACCTATTTTTATTTTCAAAGAGATTCCCAAAGACCTCTTTTTTCCAAGTTCAAATATTTTCCTTAACAAACATTAATTTGCCAGCAAGTTTAAAAGCTACACTATCCTTGACAAGCTGCTACCACCACTGAATTAAGTTCTCTAAAACTGCAATGTTTGATCTACATAGATTGAAATCTGAAAGATTTCTTGAAGGACAAAGAGTTAGGGATATAAAAAAAAATGGGATTATGATTAGAGGTAATTTTAGGAAGGAATTGCAGGGTAGAATCACCGAACAGAGTTGTAGCCTCCTTTGATAGAAAAAACCTATCAAGCCTTTCTTGAATGAGATGACACCCTATCCGTCGATTGATCCAGGTATAATTTGCTCCTCTAAGTTTTACATACATCAACATGTTGGAGTTCACAAAGTCATTGAACTCATCCATGCTCCTGATAGGTGGTCCATTTCCACCCATTTTGTCTGAAGGGTAAAGAGGAGTGTTAAAATCCCCAGCTAGAATCCAGGGGATATTATGGAAGATTTCACTCATATTGCGTAAGTACTCCCATAGTAGAGCTCTCCCTTGAATTGATTATGGGGACCAGGAAAATCCACACCTTACAAATTCAACTTTTTCATTAAAATCTTCGGAAAATATTTACATGCATTCCAAAATAAAACAGCCCGCAGGCATACATTGACCGAGTTCGGCTCGGTTCTTCCACTGTCACTCCTTCCCCCGTTCTTCGGTCAACCACCCCTTCCATTAAAAATTTTTGGGCTTTTATCGAGGCCCCGTTCCTCTAGGCAATCAATGCCTCCACCTAACAAAATTCAAATTCAAAATTTCCCCCCCTCCGGGTTTTCAAAATTCTGTCATAAATGGCCATCTGCCCGATCTACCCCTGAGCTTGCATTAATGGCCTCCCTGCATCGGCCGCTTTGCTCTGACTGTCCTTCGCACTGTTGTCTCCTGCAAATGTTGTGTTGCCAGAAACAATACAATAAAAAAAATATACGTGGTAGACACCTTCCTTAACACCTCCTTGACCCTCATCTTTGTTTTCTTCTATGCGGCCATCTGGCCGTGCTTTCTCCTTGTTGTAACACAGCTGTTACACATGTCCTTCACAATTTCCGTGATACACGTGGCTGCCCACGTGTCAAATCTGGCCTTGCCCGGCTGTCCGCTCCTCTTTTTGGCCTTCTTCTTCTCGGCAGTGATATCGTGACAAGTCACGATATCGCGACATGTCATGATATCGCGACCCAACTGACGCCAAGCCTCCAAATTTGAATGGTGTCACGATATCGTGACGTCACGATATCGCGAAGTCACGATATCGCGACAAAACACGCTCTTGCTCTTGTCGCTGCTATCGAGGTCATGAAATCTTGACATGTCGCAAAATTGCGACATGTCACGATTTCGTGACCCCTCCCAACCTTGCCTTTCACCTGCATTTGCCTTGCCGCCATCGTCTCTAAAACAACATCGTGATACTGCGACGTCGCAATATCGCGACGTCACGATACTGCGACATCGCGATATCATGAAGTCACGATATCACGACGTCACGATACTACGACATTGCGATATCATGACGTCACGATATCGCGATGGAAGCACCCTTGTGCACTGCTGCTCAACTGACGTCATGATATCACGACGAAAACTCTCCCCCACTCTAGCTGCTAAGTAATGTCACGATATCGCGACGTCGCGATGTCGCGACGTCGCGATATCGCGATATCGCGACGAAACCGACCCTTGCCATAGTTGAAGCCAATGAGGTCGCGATTTCGCGACCTCACCCCAACTTCAGCCCAAACTTTGCAAACTTCTCCGAGACTCCCCCACTTCTTTACGAAACTTAAACTCTCCCATTTCTTTACAAATCTTCCCCCCTTGGGAAAGAGCTGGAAAAAATTAAAATACGAAGCACTTCAAAATCTTAGAAAATTTAGAGGATGCAAGGTTGCTCCACTGTTGCCGGATGCTCCTGCATCAGACAACCCGGGTAAAAAGGAGAAGTGATCTTCACTTCTAAGCCGTTCGGCCTACGTCCCTTGTAATATCTCCGAACATTCATCGTCCTTTGCAACCTGCTCAAATTTCGTCTCCTGGCAAAATATTTTTCTGCCTTCTACCAGACAAATTCTGGCATTACTGCACACTTTCTCATTTACGGTCTGCAATGGCTTCAACTTGTGCCGCACTCCATCCTTCATCAAAGAGTACATATTTGCACGACCATCATGCACTGCACTTCGATCAAGGGAGCATCCATGGGGAAAACATCACACAGGACTTCATCCTGGTATCTCCCAATATTGAACGTGACTAAGCACTGTTCACGGACCCAAGCTCTGTGGTCCTTCCGCAACCATGCAATCCGGTACGGGTGCGGGTGTCTCCTCCTTTCCAGCTACAACTTAGCAACCATTTCCTCGAAAACTAAGTTGTCTGTACTCCCATTGTCTATAATAACATTACAGACTTTGCCTGCACTTTTGCACCGGGTGTAGAACAGGTTTCTCCTCTGTTCATATTTGGATTCCTCCACCAGCATGGTCCTCCTCACAATCATTGCTTCTCATTTTTTAGCTTCTTCAGAATGTTCTGAATCAGCATCTTCAACTGCCACAACTGCTCTGGCAGGACCCACTTGTTTTTGGTTTACTTTCTCGGGGTGCTGGGGACATTCATATGCCCGATGCCCCTCTTCTCCATAGTGGAAACATGTTCCTCGGAACACTCCTCTTCCATACCCGCATCCAGATCTACCTCTTCCTCTCGGGTAGCCATCATTCTGAACTTGCGGTTTGGGTTCTTCATCTTCTTTCTGATCTCGGCTGCTGCTCTCCTCTTCTTTCTTTTCTTCCTTTCCTTCCCCTTTTCTTCCACCGGTCTTTCCTCCCGGTCCTTTTACTCTTTGCTTGCTCTCAAACTTCCGGTTCAGTTTTTCTTCCACCTTTAAAGCAAATTGGTAAGCATCTTCAATGGTGCTTACCCGAACCAAGCTCAACTCCTCCTGAACACTGGGTCTCAACCCATTAATATAACGGGCCACTTTTTCCTTACTTGCTTCTAAATGCCCGGTTCTGATGGAGATTTTATAGAATTCCTCCGTATATTCTTGGACAGTTTTGTTCATCTGCCTCAAACTCTGCATTTTTCGTAGCAGGTCCAGTTCATAATCTATGGGGATAAACTGCCTTTTCAATTTCTCCACCATTCTGTCCCATCTTGTTATCCGCTCTTTTCCTCTTCGGTTCTGTTCCAGCTGTACTCCCTTCCACCATATGCTAGCATGACCCTTCAGTCGGGTCTTAGCAAATCTGACCCTCTCGGGATCTTCAACTTCTTCATACTCGAAGTATTCTTCCAAATCATTCACCCAGTCTATCAACTCCTCCGGATTCAAGTTCCCGAAATATGTGGGAACTTCTATCTTTGGCCTCTTCCCGATCTGGGATATGGCCTTGCACAGTCTGGCTTGTGCCGGATCTACATCTTCTTCCTCTTCTTCAAACTGATTTTCCTCATCCACTTCATCCTCACTGTCTGCATCTCTTCTCGGTTCATGTCCTCTACGTAGTTCTTCTTGCAGGGCCTGAACTTGCCGCTGCAATGCCCGGAAATCTTCTGCTGCCATGCCTCTTCCACCAACGGGGTTTCTCCTTGGAGGCATTCTGCTCACCCGATCTCAAGCCCTCCCATAAGTCCTGGTACAACTGCCTCTCCTTCGGTGGTCTGCTGTACACTCAGGAACTACGGGCTCTGATACCACTAGATGGGGACCGAGAAAATCCACACCTTACAAATTCAACTTTTTCATTAAAATCTTCAGAAAATATTTACATGCATTCCAAAATAAAATAGCCCGCAGGCATACATTGACCGAGTTCGGCTCGGTTCTTCCACTGTCACTCCTTCCCCTATTCTCCGGTCCACCACCCCTTCCATTACAAATTTTTGGGTTTTTATCGAGGCCCCGTTCCTCTAGGAAATCAATGCCTCCACCTAACAAAATTCAAATTCAAAATTTCCCCCTCTCGGGTTTTCAAAATTCCATCATAAATGGCCATTTGCCCGATCTACCCCTGAGCTTGCATTAATGGCCTCCCTGCATCGGCCGCTTTGCTCTGACTGTCCTTCGCACTGTTGTCTCCTGCAAATGCTGTGTTGCCAGAAACAATACAATAAAAAAAATATACGTGGCCGACACCTTCCTTAACACCTCCTTGACCCTCATCTTTGTTTTCTTCTATGCGGCCATCTGGCCGTGCTTTCTCCTTGTTGTAACACAGCTGTTACACGTGTCCTTCACAATTTCCGTGATACATGTGGCTGCCCACGTGTCAAATATGGCCTTGCCCGACCGTCCGCTCCTTCTCTTTCTGGCCTTCTTCTTCTTGGCCGCGATATCGCAACAAGTCACGATATCGCGACATGTCGCGATATCGCAATCCAACTGACGCAAAGCCTCCAACTTTGAATGGTGTCGCGACGTCGCGATATCGCGACAAAACACACTCTTGCTCTTGTCGTTGCTGTCGAGGTCGTGAAACCGTGACATGTCATGAAATCGTGACATGTCACGATTTCATGACCCCACCCAACCTTGCCTTTCACCTGCATTTGCCTTGTCACCATCGTCTCTAAAACAACGTCGCAATACCACAACATCGTGATATCACGACAGAAGCACCCTTGTGCACTACTGCTCAAATGACATCGCGATATCTCGAAAGAAACTCTCCCCCACTCCAGCTGCTAAGTAATGTCGTGATATCGCGACGAAACCGACCCCTGCCATAGTCGAAGCCAATGAGGTCACGAAATCGTGACATGTCGTGATTTCGCAACCTCCCCCCAACTTCAGCCAAAACTTTGCAAACTTCTCTGAGACTCCCCCACTTCTTTACGAAACTTAAACTCTGCCATTTCTTTACAAATCTTCCCCCCTTGGGAAAGAGCTGGAACAAATTAAAATACGAAGCACTTCGAAATCTTAGAAAATTTAGAGGATGCAAGGTTGCTCCACTGTTGTCGGATGCTCCTGCATCAATTGAAGTTAGGGCATAAATATTTGAAAGGATCCATGACCTATTGTTGTTTATTTCCTTAAATAAAACACTAATAACCCTGTCATCTTTCTAAATAATGGTACCTTCTACTATCTAGGGATCCCACAAAGTCATAAGGCCTCCAAACGCTCCTCTAGATGATTTGCAAACCATCTCCCCTGGATTCCATATTTTTTTTTCTACTTTTTTTTATTGAATCTCATCATTTTTTGTTTCTTGCAACATGATAATAGTTGGATTCACTTAATTTCTTATTGCACTGACTTCCCTGTGTTTGGGCAGGCCATTGAGGCCTCTCACGTTCCATGAGAGGAACTTAATTTAGATTTTTTGGTATTTATTCCTCTCCCCATCCCTTGAGGGGGTTTTCCTAATTTTTTGTCTTCAGAACTTGGAATAACCTGTTGAAACAAGGTTCTCTATTTTCCATTGGCAATGTCATTATCAATTTTAATTTTTTTATGCTCAACATTTGATATTCTCCCTCTTATTTTTTCACTACCAAAATCTATAGGAGACTTCACAGTGCTCCTAGTTTGTTTAGGACTAAACTGGGGGAGGCAATTTGTTGTAGAACCGGACTGCCATATTCCTCAGTCTAAAGAGTTTCACATATCTCCACCCCTACATCCAAATCTTCTCCTTTTTTCCTATATTCCCCTGGTCTGCGAGATGACCCCTCAGTAGGATTCACCTGGCTCCTAGTGATGATGTTAGGGAGATGAGATTTTTTATTTTCCAATGCCTCAAATTTCTTCCTAAGTTCTTTAGCATTAGGGTTTGGATTTGGGATGCCCACTAGGCTTGAAGTATTTTCAGAATTGGGGTTTAAGGATCCCGACTTGGATGGGGATTCTAGAGATCGGGTATTAGGGTTTGGATTTTTGATGCCCATAGAGCTTACAGTAATTTTAGCATTAGGGTTTGAGGATCCTGACTTGGATGGGGATTCTAGAGAGTCAGAAAGGTTATCCTGAAGGTTTTGGGCTTCCATTTCTTTCAATAATCCTCCTACTCCCATATTGGATATAATTGAAAATTTATTTGAAACTAAAGGATTGGAACTTACCTGAGTATTTTGGTTGCCAACAACCTGTTGTTTTCCTTTGTCTTGTTGGGACCCTGCACCCTCTCTTTTCTTTTTTTGGTAGACATAGTTTGCTAGGGAAACTCCTCAAATTTCCTTTGTCTAGCATTCCCTGCTTCTGATTTTCTCTATTCATTGCCAGGTTAGGACATTGATTGCATAGATGTCCTTGATTTTTACATTCTACATAGAATGTTGGTCTGTTCTCGTATTCTACCGGTTGTTTTCTATAGTATTATCCATACTCTAGCTACACAAACCTTGGCAATTCATTATCCAAGAAATCAAAGTTATTGATTGCAATTGCACTTTATTTCAAACTAGATGCTTCTATATCTATCACATAGCAAATAAAAAGAAATGTATTTAAAAGAAAAGAAAAATTGAACTACTTGTTCATAATGATAGAAAAATTTTACCTTTAATTAATCTGATTTATTTTTATTTTTCCAAAAAATGTAGCTTTGAGATCTCAATTATAGACAGACAAGAGAATGAATTGTAATTTTTGGATAAAAATGTACTTGTAGGGATCCATGAAATGAATCTTAGTTAGAAAAACTATATTAAAAAAATAAATGATTGTTGAATAGAAAATATGAGAATCAAGAAAAAAGAAAATGATAATAATATATTTGATATACACCAGTGGAGAGAAAGATCACTTGAATTTAAAGCTCTATATTGTAAAAAATAGAAAAAATAGGGGGAGACAAATTTGCTCTAGAAAACATAGGGAAATAGATTTGTATATGGAAAGCAAACCTAGCAAAAAATTAAATACAATAACTTAGCCTTAAAGAATAAAAACTAAAATAAAAGGAAAAGAAAAAATATAGATTAGAAATAATGGGAGGAAAATTTATTATAAAGAAAAAGAAAAGGGAGATGTACTCATCAAGAAGAAGTATATATAGATATATAGATATATACAAAAGGATATTATTATCTAAGAAAATAATAAATATAAATATTTTAAAAAAATGAGTCATGAATATTTAAAACTGAAATTTATTATATCCAATTATGGAATGAAAAAAGGAAATGAAAATTTGAGAATATTAGAGGAAAAACACTTTGGTTAATGGTTAACACTTACAATAGGGACACACAAAAGCATTCCTTAGTTAAAAAAAAATATATAAGATAAAATTATTGTAATGGCCCTCGTTGGCATGACTTATTCTTGACATTTTGATTTACATATTGATGCATGGATATCTAATACATAGTTTCATTTTATGTTGAAAAATACAATTAATGTTTGATTATGCTATTTTAGAATATGGTATTGCTAATGTAATTCATGGTTGCAGGACCAAGTACTATTATCAGTGGATTGATATAGGACAACCACCATAGTTGAGAGAAATTTGGAAAATTATGGATGATTTGTTCATCTATAACTCAAAGGTAATAAAGTGCCCATAATATATATGCATTAAAATTATGTTTAATATTTGAATACACCATTGGGAAAGGAAGTTGCATTTTGCAAAAAAATCATCCATAGTAGGCAAGTGATAACATTGTAGTTATCTTAAACATTATCATCTACTCAAGGATAAAGCAATTTTGTATGCTTTATTGATTGTTTGGAATGAACCTATTTGTGCTTGTTGATCATGGGTTTTTGCTAAGTTGGTTGGCTTCATTAATACCCAAGATTTTAAAGGGATCAATGTTAATAGTCAATATTAACAATTGATGCTAATTAATTAATTAGAGGGATGATTAATGTAATTAATATTAAAAAGCTACATTAATATTAAAATATTAACATTTTGATATGGTTTAAAGGGATAATGTTGCTAAATAATTAAATCTTAGTTTGAGTGCATGATAATTAAAGCATGTTATGAGGCATTGGCCTTCGAATCTCGGTAACATTCAATGAAGAATGTGATAGCTATAATGGCATGGGCGACCAATGTTGGAAGGATTCTTGAGAAGTAAGGAAACCAAGCTATAAATGGAGAAATGATTTATCCAATGAGGCATAGTAGGGAAAGGGAAGCAGAAGCTAGGAGAAGAGCAAGGAGCATTTCCACACCATCAAATTTCTAAGCTTTTGAGAAATTATAGTGAGTATCTTTTACCACCTTCTTTTGCTTGGTGTATTATATTACTATTTGTGTGAGTCTATTTTTCATCAAGCTCCTCTTGGTTTTTTTTTCTTGTTTAGTTGCTTGCTCAAGGCTTGGATTTGGGTTTAAAGCTTCTATTGTTTTAAACTCCAAATTCTTGTTTTGGTCCAAATTCATGGACATCTTGTTTGGTTACTTTGTTGAGTGTTATAAATCTTGTAATATCATATTAGTTTTTTTTTTCTTCTGCATGTTGCTTTGACAGTACCTTTAGACCTTTAGTTAGACACTGGGTTTGGGTTGTGTCTTCCAATGTGATCTTTGATGCATAAAATTTACTCGTATCTAGTTGCTTTAATTTTTATTGAGCCCTTAGCTTCATCTTCTTTTAGTGGCTCTATGTTGAGTCTCCATTATGTCTTGTTCTATCCTATGTGTAGACATTCAAGGCTATTATTGGGTTAAGGAAGCTTGGTCCAATCTAAAATCAACGGTAGTGCCAGCTCTTGAAAGCTTCCATTGGTTTTTGTTGATGTAAGGTTTAACTTAAGCATAGGCTTAGGTGTTAATATTTATGTTTTTAATATTTAATATTTTTAAGGAAAATATTAGAAAATATTTTAGAGAAATAGAAAACCTTTTTATATTTTCCTATTTTAAGAATATTAATGAAGTAAAAGGAAATATTGTCTTTAAAAGTTTAGCATATTGATTTCTTAAAGTTTGTTGGAAAGAAATTGAGAATTAGGTTTCTTGAGAAGCCATGTAATGTAATGATGTTCTTTTAGTCCCTAGAAAAATATAGAGCTTTCTTATGCTTTGATGTCCTTTTAATTTAAAAAACAAATGATAGTGTTCTTTTAATGTTATAAATAAAGTTAGAGATCTTCTATTTTGTTGCTTGATTTAATAAATGGGATATGAGGTTTTTTCTTGTAAAGAAAGAAAAGAGCTTTGGTTTGATAAATAAATATAATGGTTTCCTAAGACTTGAGTAGATAAGGAAACTATTATAGAGAGAAGTATGGGATTCTCTCATTGACTACATGAAATTTATTTTATATGTTTCTTATACATAGATAATTTTAATTTGCATTGCCTTAAGAGTTATCCTAATCCCTAAGTTTTCCTAAAGACCATGGGAGATTACTTCATGAAAAATATCATGAAAAGAAGGTGGTATAGAGGCCACTTGGGTGAACTTGATCTAGCATATTTGGGAATGAAAATATGTGATGTGAATGAAAATTTTGTTATGTAAAAACTTGGCTAAATTTAATTCCTGAATTAAAAAGTTTGGAAGTCTTTGTGTAAATGTATGGAATATTTTAGATTTTGAGAAAATGAAATTTTGGGTTAGAGATGACCTCTTTTTATGATGATTTTCATATCAGCATTATATTCTATTATAAGCTTGATTTATTAGCCTTAATTAAATGATTTTTTATGCTAGATTATTGTTTAGATGTTAGAATTATGATTAATTCAATCATAATTTATGTTAAGAGAGGGAGAGAGAGAGATGTTTCTTTAATGATAGTATTATGTTGAAATATGGGATGAATGTTCTATTTAAATCCAAGAATCTAGCATTGTGTTATAACTAAACATGTTATTTTTGTTATAGCACTTTAATTATTTCCATGGATGAATGTTAGATTATTTATTTTATGCAAATCTTAGATTTTATGGGGTTCTTGTGTATGGATATAGAACCTTGTTAAGAACCTTGATTCAAGAGTTAACTTAATCATGGGAGGAGTTGTGATAATGTAATAACCAGGTATTCATAATACTTGGAAGGAGTTGTGATGATGTAACAGCCAAGTACTCATGAATTAGGAAGGAGTTGTAGTGATTCAATAGCTAGATTCTCATGATTGATACACCTTGAACATTTGGGTATTCCATAACTTGAAGTTAATGGAATAAATTAGAAGAAAATTGTGGTGGACCCTTGAATGATGAGGATTAGGTAACCATTCTCATTACCAGGTGAGTATTAATAACCTTAGTTACCCCATGGAGATGTGGTAACTAAACACGTAGAATTTACACTAGAATAACCTACATAGATAAACTTATGGGAAGGTTAGGTAATAAGGTGTTCCCCTTTAAGTTTTGTGGGTCTTAAAGGATAATCCCTATGCTATGGTCAAATTATCTTATACCAATTATGGTATAGGAAATCTGGGGGGACCACTTTGGCATCCTAACTAGTGAGATTTAGTAAGGTGAACCCTAGAAAGAGGCTGCAATAGCATATGAGTCAAAAAAAACTCAAGAAGCACAAGTTATATTATGCTACACAGGACCTAGAATTGGTAGTAGTTGTGTATGCATTCAAGGTCTAGAGGCACTATTTTTTGGGTAAAACTTTTGAGTTTAGGATAGACCATCAAAGTCTAAGGTAAATATTTACCCAACCTATGTTGAATGCAAGATAGAGAAGATGGATAGAGTTCTTAGCAGAATATAACTTTGGTATTGAGTATATAAAAGGGAAAGAAAATAAAGTTATAGATTCCTTGAGTAGGTGAAGGCACATAGCAACATTAACCCAAAGTGATATAAAATTTATGGAAAAATTCAGAGAAATGCAACTACAAGATAAATATTGCATTGAAATCCAAGCTAAAATTGAGAGAAATCTTGAAGAAAATAAGGTTTTCAACATAAAAAGATAGACTTTTATGCTTCAAAAATAGGGTTGTCATACCCAAAACTTGTGATTTAAGGAGAATTATTATGCAAGAGGTGCATAGTTCTCCATATTCTACTCATCCAAGAGGGTCAAAGATGAGAGAAAACATGAAAAAGACCTATTGGATATGAATGAAATAGGTTATCACTAGTTCTATTGTAATATGTTTAAAGTTCCAAAAGGTTAAGGTAAAACATCGACACACAACAAGGAGATTATACCCACATGATATACATACCTAGAAGTGGTAGGTTATATCCATGGATTTTATCGTGGGTTTACCTAACACTAGGTACCAACATGATGCAATTCTTCTAGTGGTTGATAAGTTGACCAAGGTTGCACATTTTATACCAAGGAACATCAAGGATGATGCACCTGTGGTGGAAAATAAGTTTGCCAAAGAAATTTTTAGGTTGCATGATTTCCCTAAGGTGATCATATCAGATAAGGATTAATTTTTGTAATTTAGAATTTTGATAGGCTCTTCACTATTCAACAAGAACTAAGATGAACTTCAATTTTGTATCGTGTCCAAAAATAGATGGACAAATAAAGAGGATGAACTAATTTTCAAAGGATATGCTTTGCATGTATCGTATGGATCAAAAGTCTAAATGGGAAGACTTCTTGAATCTATTTGAATTTGCATATAATAATGAATACCATGCATCCTTGGTAATGACCCCATTTGAAGCCATATATGCTAGAAAATATAGAACACCTCTATCATCGAATAATCTAAAAGATCAAGTGGTGATCAGACCAGAAACACTATCAAAGATATGGAGGAGTAGCTCAAAGGGATTTGGTAAAGGCTTAAGGAAGCTATCAAATTCCATAAGAGCTATGTTGATATGAAAATATCACCAAGATAATTTTCTATGGGACATAAAGTCTTCTTAAGGCTAAGACCCATGAAAAGTGCCATCAAGTCAACTAAGTTGAATCCTCACTATGTTGGGCCTTTTGATATCAATGATAAGATTATTCCAGTAGATTATAGGCTTGCCTTACCAGCCAACCTATCAAATATCTATGATACCTGTGATAATTTTCACATATCCCTGCTTAAAAAATATATTGTTGATCCTTCTAATATTTGAAATATTTCTAAATTGAATTTGACATATCCCTAAACCATTGAGGTGATACTGATAAATATTATAGGGTTTCATTCCAAGATGTTGAGGAAATGAACCCTAGATCAATGTAAGGTCCTATGGGACCAATATTCTAAAAAATATTTGAATGAAATTTATATTTTGCATTTTCAAGTTACATAGAGGATTGTGTTTAGTCCAAGTGGGAAGTATGTAATGACCCTCCTTGGTAGGACTTATTCTTGACATTTGATTTACATATTGACGTGTGAATATCTAATAACATAGTTACCTTTTATGTTAAAAAATGCAATTAATGTTTGATTATGTTATTTTATAATATAGTATTGCTGATAGAACTCATGGTTTCAAGACTAGTTACTCTCACTGGTGGATTGATATGGAACAACCACCATAGTTGAGATAAATTTAGGAAATGATGGATGACTTGTTCATTAAAAAATAAAGGGTAATAAAGTACCCATCATATAGATGCATTGCAATTTTTTTTTATGTATGAATACAACATTGGGCAGGGAAGTTGCTTTTTGTAAAAAATTCATCCTCAGTAGGTAGATGATAACATTGTAGTTATCTTAAAAATTGTTTCCTACTCAAGGATAAAGTAATGGTGTATGCTTTACTTATTGTTTGGAATGCCCCAATTTGTGCTTGTTGATCATGAATTTTTGCTAAGTTGGTTGGCTTCATTAATACCCAATATTATAAAGGAATCAATGTTAATAGTCAATATTAACAATTGATGCTAATTAATTAGTTAGAGGGGTGATTAATGTAATTAATATTAACAAGCTACAATAATATTAAAATAGATATATTTTGATATGGTTTAAGGGGATAATTCTTCTAAATAATTAAACCTTAGTTTGAATGTATGCTAATTAAAGCATGTTATGAGATGTTGGCATTTGATTCTTGGTAACATTAAATGAAGAATATGCTGGTTGGAATGTCATGAATGGCTAGCATTGGAAGGATTCTTGAGAAAACTCATGTGCATTGGGAAGAAAACCAATATAAAAGTGGATAAGTGATTTCTCTAGTGGGGGTTAGCAAGGAAAGGGAAACAAAATTTGAGAGAAGAGCAAGGAGTATTTCCACACCATTGGACATCTAAGCTTTTGAGAAATTGTAGTATATTTTGCCACCTTCGTTTGCTTGGTGTATTAGCTTACTATTGGTGTGTTGGTTTGTTTTTCATTTAGATCCTCTTGGTGTTTTTTTCTTGTTTAGCCACTTGCTCAAGGCTTAGATTTATGTTTAAATATTTCGTTGTTTTAAACTCCAAATTTTGGTATTGGACCAAATCCATGGACATCTTGTTCGGTTGCTTTGTTGAGTGTTAGAAACCTTTCAAGGTTAGATTAATTTTTATTATTTTACATGTTGCTTTGAGAGTGCCTTTAGACCTATAGTTAGAAACTAGATTTGGGTTGTGTCTTCTAATGTGATCTTTGATGCATCAGATCTGCTTGTATCTACATGCATCAATATCCATTGAGCCCTTAGCTTTGTCTTTTTTGTCTATTCGATTATGAATGTAATTACATTTTTATACTAAAATAGTAATAACAAGGCTCAAATTGTAATAACATTTTGATACTAATACAAATCTTGCTTCCTACTTTGGGCATTTTATTTTTCGATTATGAATGTGTTCCACATTTACATATTACATAATTTGAATGTGTAAATGGTGTATTTTCTTGCTGGTGGATTTTAATTATGTCTATTACATCATTTGAATAGATATAATTAACCCAATTTTTCTTTCTTCTTTTTTTATCTCATTAAATTGTTTAAATCTTTGCTACAATTGGCAATGGATAAGGCATCGATCTACTAATAGTGTATAATTAATGGGTTTTGTGGATCTTGATCATGTATTTAATGTATTACATTTATTTTTTTATTTGGTTTAGCATAATTGAATATATCATAGCTCTATATAGGGTGTATTTACCTAACTCAATTTTTAGAAGATTTATTTTTGTTCTTTTGAGTTGAAGAGGTGGATCCACTAGAGTCCATAGTGCTTATTGGAATTTCAAAATTTTGTGGCATGAAAATATTTGAGGGATGCAAAAAATTTCTCCAAAATCTACCCCTTGTAGATTTGGAAACCTCATAATCATGTAGTAGGGGGAATCCACTGGGATATTCTTGCTTCCCTACTTCAAGGGTCTCTTTTCAATGGAGACCCCAAAGATATGGGAATCTTCAATGGATGTAGGCTCTACTTATTATAGTTTTTCAAGGCATCAATGTAGATGTTAAGCTTGATAGTGTTTAATGGGTTTATTCAAAAAACACCCAAGGTTTTGGATTCCTAATTTAACTCTTTATGGAGCCTTAAAAACTTATTCAAACTTAAGGTGAAGATCACTAAAAATGCAAGCTAAGATTAATACACACAAGTGCAAGGAAATAAGAGCTATCCTAATATGCTTTTTTTATTTTAGATGAAATCTATCCTAAGGAGAGTTTTTCATTTTCCAAGGTTAAAAAGGGATAATGTATAATATAGTCTAGCCTAAAATGCAACTATATGCTTTTGTGCTTTCTTTCCTAAGTACTTAAGAAGGAAATATTTAGATTTAAGCTAAGATTCCTTGATTTTTGTCCAAGATTAATGTGTTTTGAAAGATGAATTTGACCTAAATTAGGGTTCCTTAATTGACCAAAAGAAATGTGATTTTAGGTAGACAAAATGTGCAAATAGAGGTTAGAAAATAGAAATATGCTAAAAAATAGAGTCTAGGGAGGTGCCAAGTGGTAGGGTTACCTTTTTTAAAGCATGATCAAAGTTACCAGTGTGTGGTAGGGTTATTGATAGTGAGTGGTATTTTTGCAAAACTTGTATGTTGAAGATAAAAAATTAGGGTTTTCTACTTTGGGGGGTCTATCTGAGTGTTGTGAAGTATTTTTGTATTATCAATTGACCAAACCCCCTATGAATGAAAATTTTGAGTATGAGTGCCTTCTTGGTATGGAAATCGAGCCCTATCAAAATCTCCAGTGAGTGGAAAATGTAAGTGGTATTTTTGATAGTGAGTGGCATATTTTATTTGTGTGTTATAGAGAATCAAAATCACCCACTACTATAGTAAGTGGTGTTTTTGACTTGAAACAAGGCTAAGAGTATTTTGAGGTCGATTTTGAGTGAGTTTTTGGTCAATTTGAGATGCAAATCAAGGGGAAGGTTGAGTGAAGAGTCTCCTAGGCTTGTAGCTCACAAATTTTAGAATCTAAGCTACAAAATCCTATGATTTAATGATCAAATTGATTGCATTTGCAAGAGGGATGGACATCCCTCAAAATGACTAAAATTAGATGATTTTGGAATTGTAAGAGGTCTAAAAATACTTATAAAAGGGTTAGGAATGAGATGTAGCAATCTAATTAACCCTTAGCTAAAACAAATCAAGGAAAAGCAAAAGTGAAAGGATGTAAATGTGATGAAATGCAAGTGTTGTTATGAATTTATAAAAATCTACAACAAGGAAGAGTAAGAGCATGAACTGGGAATGAAGAAGTGTTAAGAGCATGAATTGGGAATGAAGAAATGGTGTTGGTGAGAGAACAAGACAATGATAGTCTTGTATCCATACCATAGTAGATTAAAGCTAAAAATAATAAGTATATATGACTAAAAGTATGAAAATAACATACAATATGTGATGAAAAAGGGGTGCAAAAGAGATTTATGACTAAAATAATACCTAAAATTGAGAATGATCTAAGATTGAATATGCATGGGGAGGAAAGAAATTGATAATATGTTGAGAATGAAAGGAAATGTACCTACAAATAGAAATATCAACAACAAATGAAGATATTTTGAGCAAATAACATGAAATAAAACTTGTAACAGAGGGATTAATGACTGAAAATGAAGACAACAAGTGAAATGAACCCAAAATATATTGCAAGGAAGGTGTTAGTGATTGTAAATAGAGATTAAAATTATAATATTACCTAAAAGGAAGATATTAGAAGCATAAAAATGGAAAGGCAAAAGAAATGTAAGCTAATACATGCCAAAACACAAGTTAGCAAGGCTAGAAATTAGAAGAGTAATGCATGAAAAAGAACAAGGAATTTGGAAAATAAAGAGGAGCTAGGGATGATACAACCTAGCAAGAACTCCTCCTTGCCCCCAATATCTCTCCTTGCCTTGCTTGACTTACCTCCAAAATAGCTTGATGAAGATAGCTAATGAAGAATGCTAATGAGGAATGCTATGCAAGAATTTTTGTAGAGTGTAGCTAGCTAAGAATTGATTCTTGTTGAATGCTTACCCCAAGGGTTGCTTATATAGATTTTGAAGGAGGGATTGAGAGGGAAAATTGGTTGGGATAGGCTTAGGGTTTTTTGAATTTTGCAGGTCTAGTTCATTGTTGGAGCATGTGAGGTCAGAGGAGGTAGTGGAATGAAGGAATCCACGTGCTCCTAGTTTGTGCTAGAATATTTTGGCCATTTTAAAAAATCACCACTCATGGTCAAAATAACCACTGGTATTTTTGACCCTAATTAGTGATTTTGACCAATAGTTAGTTTGACCTACCTAGGCTTGAATTTTTATTATTTTGCAAAATCACCACTAATGTCAAATTAACCACTGAGCTTGGTAGTGGCATTTTTAAAAGGGCTAAAAATAATGCCCATATATTTAGGTTTGGGCTAATTGAGTGTATGTTGATGTTTGGTGTCCCTTTTGGTGTCTTTTTCCTTGAGGATGTGTCAAAATTGGGTGTCTACATTTTCCCCAATTTTGATGTGATGTCTATGAAATTGTATCAAAAGTAAGTAGTTGGACTCCAATTTTGACACTATGATGTTTTGTTGTTGTATTGTAATGTTGTGTTGAAAAATGATTATGATTGTGATTGTTTTGATTGCTTTATATCATTATTGCTTGTATTCGTCATTTTTGATGATGTATGCTTTGTTGATGTGTTAAAAATTTATCTCATATAAAAGAAGTTGCCCCTTGGGTTTCCCCTCAAGAATTTTTGCCATGTTAGATCTAGCTAGAATTATCGATTGGATGGGTGGATTTCCTAAAGGATGGAAAACAGAAAATAGTATGGAGAGAAGGATAGGGTGGGTTAAATAGGGAAAAAGGTGTGAAAACGGTGGTCATTTTCACTTGTCACATTTATAAACATGGTGAAGTTGTTGAGAAAGGTGCTCTAGAGCAATGGAGTATACCAGGAGATTGGTTTATTATGTTGGTATTTTTTAAGGGACCGTGTGATTATTGGAGTGTATTTGATAGGTATGCCTTCGAACCGAGTCAAAATTTTGAATTTTAAGGCTATTTTTGTCAATTTTTTGTTGATAGTGGTAATTTTTCCACTGGTGGTATTTTTGACATGAGTCAAAAAAATGTTAGAAAATGTGTTAATGATGTTTTGGATGTGGTTTTTGGTAGGGAATGAAGGTTTTGGTGAGCTAGGAGTGTCATCCAAAGGATATGGACAAAATTTTGTTGTAAAGGATCAATGATTATGAGCTTGGCGTGTTAGTGGTGACTGGGCTAGAGCATGTGGTATTTATGCCCAAATTGGAGTTTGATCAATCACTATTGATAATGTTGGTAGAGAGATGGTACTCCTTGACTAATAATTTTAGGTTATCTATGGGGGAGATGATAGTGATGAAGGATATTGGAACATTCTTTGAGTTCCCATTTGAGGTGAGTCGATCTACCTTATGATGGATGATAATATTGAGAAGGTATTATTGATGGGGAATGATATATTTTTGGGGATGGATAAGGGTTTGTTGATTAAAAATGCTTATGTGAGAAGACACATACATCGATTTACAACCCTACCAACTTATATTGTATTAGGGGTCTTTATGGTGGATACTAGAAAGAGATATGCTTTAGGTATGGGCAATTATTATTGTCAGATTACGATATTTATAGATGATATATGCTTAAGGACTAGCCATATTGGCTAGGATTTACCATATGTTATACCAAGTGGTATATTATAGTGGTAATATTATAGTGTGTTACACTCCTCTCTAGGTGGGGACCTGGGAGCTTTTCATAGTTTGGTGCCCTGTTATAGAGGGTAAACATCTTAGAGCTAATAGTACTATAGGTTATCAATGGATGTGGTGTGTTTGGCCAAACCATTGTAAACTAGACCATGCACAATTTTAGATGGATGCATAGATTAGTTGGTGACCATGGAGGGGTCGATTTGCGTGGTCAAATGACCACAAGGAGTTGGCTCAAGTTAGGAGGGTTTATTGGCTAGATGATGGAGGTCAATTTTATGAGTTGTATCGATATGACTAGGTACTTTGATAGTATAAAGAGGTATAGGGGATACTAGGAGTAGGGGAGATATGGGTGTAGAGGGTTACATGGGAGATATGGTGGGAGATTTCCAATATCTATACTTTCATGGAGGTATATGTGGTTGAACTTATGGTACCAGGTCCTAGGATAGATGACATTAGGGTGACAGGAAACTACATGGCTTGGTATGAGCAATTCTATCCTACCTAATTATCATAGCTAGAGCCATTTAGGGAGTGATATTTAGTCATGGATGAGATAGAAAATATCCTTTGAGGGTTACATTAACGACTAGGGAGAGACTAGAGGGATAGAATAGTTGTGGTATAGGCATCCAGGAGAGGATACCAAGTCAAGGGGAGGATTGAGAGGTAGTGGGCCATAACAGAGAGCACACCTTTAGATGTGCCTCCACTATCAATGGTCCTAATACCACTAGAAATTTTTAGTAGGGTAGGGCCTAGAAAATCCGTTGTAGAGGCTAGATAGGCTGAGTTGGAACCCTTGCTACAAACTTTACAAGATGTGAGAGGGTAGTTGGTAGCATCTAAGGCTACAAATGAGGGTAAGGTAGTTAAGGCTCTAGAGGATATAGCTTTATTGATCAAGGAGAGGGTGTTCAATAGAGAGACCACAACTAACTTATAGATATAATTAGAGCAAATGACTAAGGAGAGGGTGGTTGACAAGAATACCATAGCCAATATTCAATTAGATTTGGAGTGGATGAATTAAGATAGGGATGAGGCTCTCTCAAGGATTTCTAGGGGATGGATGTCGACATGGTATCTATGATGATAGGGCCCTTGAAGTGCTATCTATATAAATTAGGGATAAATATATATATAGGACGAACGTAGACTTGCATAGGTTGTAGTAGTTATAACTCATAAAGAGAGAGGAGTAGGACTTCCTATTATTGATAATTTTATCATATTATCATGCCTCTAGAGTGATGACAACATTAACCCTCAAAAAATTGATAGAGGAAACAATTTGTGAGTCATTACTCATAGCAATCTATTAGCTTTTTGTGTCTCAACCTACACCAATATTTGGGGGAGGAGATGCGGGGTCTAGTTGCTAGGTATTTTGGAGTGAGTGTACCAATTTTTGGTATGTGGTATGTCCTCTTTTCATAAGGACTAAGTGTGTAAATTGTATCCTTGTGATACACCTTTCTTGGAAGTATGTATGGTATTGATGCATTATGTATATAGTAATGACATTATGCTTTGTGTTGAATTATTTGTATGGTGATTGTGTTGTGATGAGTTGATATGATTTTGTTTTTATTAGATGTTACTTTGATGATATGATGGTTTTGATTTGATGATGTGATGTTGATATGATTATTTTCTTTGTTGATTATGCAAATGTTGATAATTGATAGTAGGTATTTGGATGTTGATGTTTATGTATTGTTTTAGTAATGACCTTATGAGTTAGATAATGAATAAATGCTAAAGAGAATTATGGTTTTGTTGAGTGGTGACCTAAGGGTCTAATGATAGACAAGCACTTAGATGTATGTTGTGAGCAGTGGTCTCTAGACCTGATAAAGGACAAGTACTCATTGTGACTTTTGGTATCAAGTATTATCCTTTGAGCCTAGATAATACTTATGTGTTTCCATGAGATGGAAACATAATCTCATCATGCTTAAATGGTGGTCTAAGATGCCACATAAAATACAAGCACTTAAGACATGATGAGGTACCTATAATATGTACAAGATATATGTATTTGTTGTTAGTAGAGTTAGTTGTTAGTAGTTAGTAATGCACACTTTGAGAGGCATACCCAAAGGATTTTATGCATGCTTTGAGAGGTGTACCCAAAGGATTTTATGCATGCTTTGAGAGGCATACCCAAAGGATTTTATGCATGCTTTGAGAGGCATACCTAAAGGATTTTATGCACACTTTGAGAGGTGTACCCAAAGGATTTTATGCATGCTTTGAGAGGCATACTCAAAGGATTTTATGCATGCTTTGAGAGGTATACCCAAAGGATTTTATGAAATAAGAGAATGAGTAATTGTATGTTTTGTCTTGATAGGTGTTTCCTAAGAAAGAATTGAAATGTGTGAGTATGTATAATGATAGATGTAGATTGCTTTTTGAATTGCATGTGTGTAATGAGTGTTTGAAATTGTTATGTTTTAGGAGTAGGTTACCCCTTGATAGAAGAAATATTTTGTTGAAATGTGATATGGTGTCTTAGATTTTCTTGACATATGAGAGAGGGTAACAAGGGTATATAAGTCTATTACCTAATGCATATGCAAAAATTTACATGTATATGAGGAATTGGACTTAATACTCATCACCACCTCTGATGTGTGAAGAAATTAATATTTGAATGAAAGTGCATTGTTGAAGGTGCCAATAAAGGCTACTTTGAAATCATATGTCCCCAACCATCGTATCCATAATATAATCATGAATATGTGATTTAGGTGGATATGATAAACAAGTTTGTTTGAGAGGCATATTAGGTCATGCTTTTAGTTGTGAAGATGAAGGATTTTCTAGATGTTGATTTCTTGAATCTTTGAATGCATAATATGAGACTTTTAGATCATAGGTCCCTTGCCTAATGCATATGCAAATATTTACAGATACGTGAGGAATGAAGCTAGTACCTAGGAGCACATATGATGTATTGAAATATTGGAGAATTTGTATAACAATAAATTTTATAGACTGAGGGTAACACTCTCATATGGAAAATCTAAGAAAATGGAAGCCCTTCTCCTTTTCTTGATATATGTACAAATAATTGTATATGCATAGAACATGGAAAAAAGGAATCTCCTATTCTTGGAGGTCCATATGGTAGCATGGCCCCTAGTCTAAAAGATTTATTGTGGATGTGAAGATAATATCTCCTTTGGTTTATAGACCTTTAAGAAGCATAGAGATTTGATAATCTACTACTTGGCATAGTCATAAATTATTATGGATACACAAAGTGTTGATTACCAAGTCCCAATGTTTCCTAAGGGTCTACAAATTAGCAAAGATATTTTCTGTGTTGATGAAACTTGATTGATTGAATTATTGTTTGAATTTTGAAAAGTATTTTGATAGAAGAAGATTTTGGAATATGTTGATTTAGAATTGAATTTTCTAGCATATCGGTAGATGGATTCATCACCCCTGGTTTCATCACCTAGCATTTATGCAAAGGCCTTGTATATATGTGAGGTGTTGAAATGAGGGACTTGAGTCCATCTAACAATATGTTGGATAATTTTTGATATTGTAGATTGAGAAGAATTTTAAGGTGATGATATTTTGAATTTCTTGATATATCAGTAGTCATCATTAGCCATGCTTATCCTTTTTCTGATGTACATGCAAAAATTGTATGTATGTGAGGTATGGGATGTGAACAATCAAAGGTACCACTAATATATGAGGAAAATCAGAATGGTTATGATAGGAAATGATGGCTTGTGATACCGATTGAGATGGAAGAAGTTCTCTATCCATTAACTAACATATGAATGTTTGTATGAATGGATAGAGAATATCTACTCATCTTAATAGGCATTTTGAAGCCATGCATTTACTATCATGTAGATTATTTAGGATTTGTATTTATTGCATACTTGTATAATAAAGTGGTCAAGCTATCAAAGTTTTGCTAATCCAATGTCTGATAAGGCCTACAAGGCATTGGATTTGCATAACCTTATAACTTGAATGATTTATTAGATAGGTGGTAGGTGGTGAGAGCATGATTCATTGATTGTATACTAATGTAGTAAACCAAGTGGCTAAGAAGACACCATCGATCCAGTGTCTGGTGAGGCTTACAAATAATTGTAGGCCTACAAGGCATTGGATCGATAGAGTTCCTTAGTCTGAGTGGTTCATTTAAATAATAGCTTGTGAGATTTTGATTTATGTTTGATTGCATGTAGATGTAGTAAACTAAGTAGAAAGGAAGACACCATTGATCTAGTGCTTAGTGAGGCTTACAAATAATTGTAGGCCTACAAGATATTGGATCAATGGAGTTTCTTAATCTAAATGGTTTATTGAAGAGTAGCTTGTGAGAGTTTAATTTATGTTTGATTGTAAGCTTAGATGGTAAATCAATTAGGGAAGAGAACCCCATTCATCTAGTGTCTAGTGAGACTCATAAATAATTGTGGGTCCATGAGATATTGGATGAATAAGGCCTCCTAGCCTAGGTGATTCATCAACTAAGCTATGTTTGATGAAATTGATGAGTAAATGTCATGATAGATTTGATAGGTCATGTTGAAGTGCTAAAATTCTCCTATGTTGCATGACATGCCTACAAAGAATTGTAAGATTGCAATGCATCAGAGGAGAAGAAGTAGCTCCAAAAGGGCCTATTAAATAATCATGAGAGTTGGAGTAAATGGCTCATATTTTGTTGAAAATAGTGTTGATACAAAGTGTTGAAAGTGTGATGTGAACTTGTGGGATAGAAGAAAGGGATAAGGATGGGTCATCAGGGCCATGGATGATCGCATCATACATCACTTAACCCAAGAGAGGGAGAAGAAGAGAAGAAATATGATAGATGAGAGAGAGGAAAATAGAAGAAAGATAGATGTAGTTGATTGTTGTTATTGTTGGGTATCCCAAAGTTGGGATAGAAGAAATGGGAGAGGCTAGGTCATCAGGGCCATGGATGATCGCGTCATACATCACTTAACCCAAGAGAGGGAGAAGAAGAGAAGAAATATGATAGGTGAGAAGAGGGAAGTAGAAGAAAGTGGAGAGAAAACAAAGGAGTTTTGGGATTGAGAGGATCGCTCAACATGAGGCTTTCCTATGTGGATGCAATGCAAGTGAATTTTGTAAATGGGTAGGATGATTGTTTGCATCATCATGATAATCCTCCTGACTCTATGGTATGATCAAGAAAACCAAGCAATCATGCAAGAGGTGTAATGCTTTGGATGTGTGTTGTTTTGGTGCAATATTTATTTAGATAATCATGCATTCAGTCATATGAGCAAGCAAGTGATGTAGTGTTTTATGCATAGTACCTTTTGAGGTGCATAATGTTGATTGGTTCTTTATGTTCTTTGTCATCTAATGTGGCTAGGTGATAGGCTCTTGAGCCAAATTTTGTAGTGATGATGAAGGGTCCTAACCAATTGGGTTCAAATTTTCCTTTAAGGTCATCTTTGGCATTGGTGTTCTTTTGGTTTTCTTTGAGGACTAAGTCCCCAATTTCAAAGGATCTTGGATGCACTTTCTTGTGATAGGCACATTGAAGTCTATTATGATATGTTCTTAGGTGTTCTAAGGCATTAATGCACTTTTCTTCTAACAATTCTAATTGTTGTAGGTGACCTAGGTGGTACTCATCTCCTATCGAAGAGTCTTGCAATAGGACTCTTAGAGAGGGTATTTCGAGTTCAAAAGGGAAGATGACTTCTGTGTTATAAACTAGAGCATAGGGTGTTGCCCCTGTAGGAGTTCATACACTAGTACGATATACCCACAAGGTAGGGTATAGTTGTAAATGCCAATATTGACCATTCTTGTTGACTAACTTCTTGAGAATTTTGATTAATGTCTTGTTGGATGATTTTGCTTGTCTATTTCCTTATGGGTAATATGGTGTTGACCATTTTTGTTGAATTTTGTATTTGGCACATAACTTGGTGACTTCTTTGTTTTTGAAAAGGGTTCCATTATCTATGATTAGGGTAGAAGGAATCCTATAGTGGCTAATGATTTGGTTAAGGATGAATTTGGATACTTGGATTCCTATTGTAGTGGATAGGGGCATTGCCTCAACCCATTTGGTGAAGTATTCTATGGCTATAATAATGAATTTATGGTCATCAGATGATTAAGGGTTGATTTTTCCTATAATTTCCAATCCCCAAGAGGAGAAAGGCCAAGGTGATGTGATTGGTTGTAATTCTTGAGAGGGAGCATGGACAAGGTTGTCATGTCATTGACACTTGTCACATCTCCTAACATAGTCATGGGTGTATTTTTCCATAGATGACCAATAATAACCCATTCTAAGGAGCTTTTTGGCTATGGCTAGTCCATTAAAATGTCCACCACATGATCCATCATGGGCTTCTTTGATGATTGTTTGGGCTTCCTCTACATTTATGCATCTAAGGAGTATACCCTCGAAAGAGCATCGATATAAGATATCTTTGATGATGACATATTTGTAGGATTTTAACCTAAATTATCTTTATTTTTTAGAATTGAATCCTTTAAGGAATATTCCTTCTTTGAGGAATCTAAGGATGTCTTGATACCAAGGTTCTTGTGGTGAAGTTGATTCAATGGTGCAAATTTTTAGGGGTTGTAGGCATGATTTTAATGTGGAAGGCTCATTTATTGATATTATGATAATGGAGGCTTCCTCATCTTCTAGTTCTAGAGGAATAAGGGATGTTGTAGTGGCCATGGCATCAACATGGTGATTGCTAGATCATGGAATGGCTTCTATGTCAATTTGGTCAAAGCAAGTTATCAACTTATCTATGATGTCTTTGTAAGGCTTTAGTTTATCATCTTTGGTTTGATAAATATTGTTGACTTGGTTGATCACCAATTGTGAGTCACCATACATTGTTAAAGTTTTGATTTCAAGCTTCAATGTAGCTCTAAGACCTAAAATTAATGCTTTATATTTTGTTATGTTGTTTGTGCATGAGAAATGAAGTTTAAAGGATAAAGGTATGAGTTGATGTTGTGGTGTGACCAAGATGATACCTGCTCCTACACCTTTGACACATCTAGCTCCATCAAAGTACAAGGTCCAAGATTTAGGTTCTTGGGTTTCTATAGTTAGAATTGTTTCATCAGGGAAGGAGATGTTTATGGGATGTTTTGATTCTAGAGGTGTAATAACAAGTTGATCAACTATAACTTGCCCTTTTAGTGATTTTTTATTAATAAATTCAAGGTCAAATTCACTAAGGGCTATGACCCACTTGGTAGTCCTTCCTGATAGGTAAGGTTTTGACATGAGGTATCATAGGGGATCTACCCTTGCTATGACATAGGTCTTTTGGCTGAGCATGTAATGTCTTAATTTGAGGGATGAGAAAATAATTGCTAGACATAACTTTTCTAATGGTGTGTAATGAGTTTTGTAATTCACCAAAGTTCTACTTATATAGTAGATGGCCCTTTCTCGATGTTGATCATCATATTGAGCTAGTAAGGCTCCAAGGGTATGTTTGGTAGCAGCTATGTATAACAACAATGGCTAGTCTAGGTTTGGTGGTATTAAGATAGGTGGTGTCAAGAGATAAGTCTTCAAGGCTTCAAAGGCCTTTTGACACTCACTATCCCATTTGAATTTTACATCTTTCTTGAGCAACCTAGAGAAGGGTTGGCATTTTTCTACTAATTGTGAGATGAATCTTCGAATAGCTTATAATTTGCCTTGGAGGCTACGTAGTTTAGTAAAATTTGTGGGTGGTGGCATA
The DNA here is from genome assembly GCA_028583015.1 of Wollemia nobilis. NCBI lineage: Eukaryota > Viridiplantae > Streptophyta > Pinopsida > Araucariales > Araucariaceae > Wollemia > Wollemia nobilis. The sequence continues at coordinate 3,455,404 of JAQPPZ010017254.1, read as the reverse complement.
TTTGTTATTGCCATGATTTTGGAAGGGTCAACTTTTATTCCTCGATGGGATATGATAAACCCTAATAGTTTTCCTGATGTTACCCCAAAAATATATTTTTGGGGTTTTAGCCTAACTTTGTATTCTTATAGTCTTTCAAAAATACATCTTAGGTCATGAACATGGTTTTTTCTTTCTTTGGAGTGACCTAAGAGGTCATCTACATAGTCTTCTATAGTGTTGTGCATAATATCATGAAAGATATTATCTCCCCTCTTTTTTTTTTCCCCCCCCTTTTTGGGGCAACAAACAAAATTTTATAGCAAAAGGTTCCCCAAGGGGTTGTGAAAGCTATTTTGGATTGGTATTTAGGAGCAATCCTTATTTGGTTATAACTTAAGAATCCATCCATTAAAGATAGCATTTTAGATCCTATAGTGAAGTCTACTATCATGTCTATGTTTGGTAAAGGGAAGTCATATTTTGGACATGCGCTATTTATGTCTTTGAAATCTATGTAGATTTGAATGGATCCTTCTTTCTTAGTGATAGGAACAATGTTAGAGATCTAATATGAATAATCTATGGCTTTTATGAAACCAACATCTAGGAGTTTTTGTAGTTTATATTTTACCAAAAGAGTGACTTTAGGATGTATCTTTCTTAGTTTTTGTTTGATAGGTTTGGCATCTAGACGTACAACTAAATGGTGTACTACTAATGAGGGGTCAAGTCCTGGCATATCATCATATGTCCAAGCAAAAATGTCATGAAATTATTTTAGTAGGTTTGTATATTCTATTTGCTCATCTTGGGTTAGCACTTTTCCTAATTTGAGAAGTCAAGGATTTTGTTCTATACCAATGTTAACATCTATTGTTTCTTTGATCAAGGCTTGTGATTCATCTTCAAAATGAGGAGGGGTAGTTAGTACCCCTAATTCTTCAAGTTCTTGTGGATCTAGTGATGTTTGTTCTAATTTGGATAGTTGTGCAAAATCCAAATTGAAGATTTGTTTAAGGGATTCTTCAATATGGGTTTGATCAAAGGATTGCTCAATGTCGTCTTTTGGATTTGCTATTGATTTTGGATGCATAATTGTCAACATGTTAATGCTAGCAAAGTGTATAGTTTTATGGGGTGTTTTATTGAGGAGTGACCATAGTTCTTCCTCATCTTCATCACCCCATTGGGAGCCATGTAAATATTTGGGATAATTATCCTCATTGTCCTCCTCTAATAGAGGTGAAGGCTCATTTTTTCTTGGGATAAATCTGATCCCACATCATCCTGGCCAAGGTTTGGCTTCTAAAGGTTCTTTGATACCTTGTTCATATCAACCTAGACCTTTGCCTTGGTATCCCATGTTGATCAACATTTGTTTAGCTATGGAAAATGTGGGTGACATGTAGCATGAGGTGTATGTTCATTCACTAGGCATGAAGTTATATCCTTGAATTATTTCATCAAAGGTGGTTCCCCCATAGATGAAAGTGCAAGTTCCTATTTGGACCTTTAGCCCTTTTCTACTAGGTAAACCTATGGTGCGAGGGGATAAGAACATACTAATTCTGCAAATGGGTCAGGGTTTTGATAGATCAAGTTGATTTGATCTTTGGAAGAAGATTGGGGATCATCCCCTAGATTTATAAGGGGTTCTTCCAATATTTTCTTTTCTTTGTTTGTTTTAGGTTCATTAGATGGTAATGTTAGTTGTATTGAGGGGCAAAGGTTGAATTCTTGAATATCTAAGGCATTGCATAAGGTGAATGGTTCTGGATCTCTAAGGATATGGATAATCCTTCCTTGATATTCATATTTCAAACATTGATGTAAGGTGGAAGGTACTACCTTCATGGCATGTATCCAAGGTCTCCCAAGGAGCATGTTGTATGTTACATCACATGATATAACATAGAATAGGGTATTGAGAATATGTGGCCCTACTTTTAAGGGTAAGGTGATGGTGCCTATCACTTCTCTTTCTTCATTGTCGAATGCCCTAATAATAAGGTCTGATTTTTGTAAATATTTTATGCCTAAGTCAAAATTTTGTAAAAATTTGACATTGTAGATATTGAGGGTTGATCTATTATCCACTAAGACTCTCTTGATATGTTTATTGCCTATTTGGGCTATGATATAAAGGGGTGAATCTCTTGATATTATTTCAAGGGGTGTATCTATTTCATGGAATGCTAGGATAGCATTATTTACTCTAGCAAACCCAACTATGTTGGTGATATCGTTAGGTGATATGTCTTGAGGGACCTCTTGCTCACTCAAAAGTTTTAGCAATATCTCCCTATGAGTAGGTGATGTCTTTAGTAATTCTAGAAGGGAGATTTTTGTTGGTATTTCTTCTAATTGTTGATAGAGGTCAAAAGAATGTAAGGTGTTTTGAGGAGGTGTGAGGACCAAAGGTGATTTATTAGGAATATTTATCTTAGTATTGTGAGGAATAACTAAATGTGGTTGATCAAAAGATTGGTTTTTTTCTTGTTGCCTAGTCATTGCATAGGATGGTCTTGATAGATGCATGGTGCCTACAAAGTTGGCAGATTTTTTATCACATGGTAGCAAGGGATTTTGAAAAATCCCTAAATTTTTGTTGGGGGTATCTTGTTGGTTGAAAACTATCTTACCTTCTTCTATAATATCTTGAATAAGGTTCTTTAGAGTAATGCATTTATTGGTTATGTGTCCTTTTATGTGATGGTACTCATAATGTTCATCATGTTTATACCAGTTAGGTAATTCTTTGGTTGTATCCCAAGGTCTAATGGGTGGGATTTATAACATATTTGAATCAAGGAGCATATTTAACATGATGGCTTGACTTTGTCTAGTGTTTGTGTATTGTCTTTTGGTTTTGTCTTGTCTTTGTACTACTAGTTTTTGAGGAGCATTTTGAGTTGCATTTATATTGTTGGTTTGATGGGAATTTATTACATCATCTCCTATGACATGTTTGTTCTTGTATTGTCCTTTTTTGGAAGGTTTTTCTTCTTCTTTCTTGTTGTAGTTGAGTTGTCCTCATCTTATGAGGATGGCTTCTACTCTTTTAGCCATGTCTATAACTTCTTCAAAAGAGGTTATGTTTATCATTTCTAAGGGATATGATAGTTGTTCATGAAGGTTCCTTATGAAAATATGCAAGAGTTATTTAGGGGGAGGAATATATTGAAGTCTTCCCACTAAAGACCTCCATTTGGCTAGGAAATTTAAGAAGTGTTCAGTCTTGGATTGTTTAAGTTGGTATAGGTCATCTATGGTGACCTTCTCTTCTATATAGACTAAAAATTATTTGACAAAAGCTTCCATAAGTTCTTTGAATTTCTTGATGGAATGATGAGGTATTTGGAAGTACCATTCTAAGGCTAAACCACTAAGACTTTTGGGGAATAACCTAAGGAGTAGCTTTTCATCATGATTGATGTCACTACATGCTATTTGAAATAACCTTAAGTGGTTGATGGGGTCTTGCTTCCCATTATACATTTGAAACTTAGGAGTTTCAAAGTTCTTTGGAAAGGGGTGATTGACTATTGTAGGATCTAATGGTTCATTATAGAATTCTTCAAAAGAATACTTTAATTTGGATGACCCTTGAAGAGAGGCAATTTGACATTCAAGTTCTTCAAACTTGGAGTCCCTCTTTTCAAGGTCTTGGATCTTAGCATTGATATCTTGGAAATCATTAGGTGGAGGATTGGGTGGGGTAGGTATAGTTAAAAGAGGTTGTGTGAGAGCTTGAGACATAAAAGGTAAGGTCATAAAAGATGAGGTAGCTTGGCTAGATGTCATAGTTGGAGGGGTTTGGTTAACCCCTAAGTCATGAGTTAGAAAGGGGTTTGTGGAGTTAGGGTTTGGAATGGGTATTGTGATACTAGGAGATGATGATGAAAAGGGTATGCCCATAATGGGTATCCCTATAGATATGGTTGGGGGAGTTGTAGAATCAGTGGGATGTGCCATAGCCACATTAAGACTAGCAAAGTTGTTTTGATTTTCATTGATTTGTGCAATAGTGGATTGACCATTGGAATGTTCAATGTTATCATGAGTTGTAGGTGATTCTTTCTCACTTTGTTCTTTAAGTTCTTCCCTAAGAACATCTAGAAATATATTTTTGTTCCTTTTGATGTAATCTCTAATATGATCTATAGAATTGAAAGTAATGTTTTCAATGACATGTTCTTCTTCCCACATGGTGTGACCAAGGATTTTCCACTTGGTCATCATGTTCATGTGTGTAAACATCATAATATGAGGATGCTAAACCCTTGCTTCAGGTATTATAAGGATGTTGAGCCATGGTTTATAGGTTTTGAGAAGAGGGGAGTAAATTTATTAAAGGTTTTGTTTCTAGAGTACTTATAGCAAAGAAGAGAAGATGTTTTGAAATCCTTATGTCACCTTGGAAAATAGCTAATGAGGAATATTAGACCTAGGGGCTAATTTATTTTTTAGACCTAGGATAATGTAATTAGGACTTAGTCTGCAAAATAATCAACATGAGTTGTTTGTTTCCTTCGTTGAATGGTCTAGGTCTAGGTGTTTTTGTTTTCGGAATTGCAGGGCTTACAATTTTAGCCTTTCTAGATTTGTGTACGTAAATCCTTGGAGCAGCTCATCATTTCTAGGATTACAATTTTCCTTTTGGGCTTATTTAAGTCCTATGTTTTTTTAATAAAATTCAGCTTCATATTTTTCCATAACATTGGTATCAGAGCTTAGGAATTTTGGAGGTTTTGGGTCATTTTTGACCTCCATAGTTCTACTCTACCACCTGTTCCAGTTGAAGCTCAGGGAAAATTGCAGAATTTTTGCTGCCATTCTTGCAGAAAAATTGCTGCCAATTTCCATTTTTGTTGATAAAATTTGCTGACAAATTTTGTTGACAATAAATTTTTTTGTTGACAACTTTTACAACACAAATCATTTTGTTGTCTTTTGTACACCTCTGCATAACAACATTGGTGTGTCAGGGTAAGGCCTGGCAGATCATGTGCAGGGCAGCCAATCCTGCGGGTCTAAGCGCAGGGCAAGACACTGACGTTCGTGTGAATTTTTTGTCAAAGCTCTTGCCCTTTCTGGCATTGCCAAGATCCAGAAACACGCGATAGCATTCGACCAATTGCAGTAGACTTCTAACGCACGTGTTCATAGAAAATTTTGGTGGGTCACGTGAACCACCATTATGTTCCCACGCTTTCATCGACCACCACGGATTGCTCAAGATCCACAGTCGCATTCGAAAGACTGCACTGGATATGCCGTGGTCCTTCTGAGCAACCCTCCTCTACACTCAAAGTATTTTCTTCACCGTAGCCATTGGCAAAATCTCACAGTCGGCATTTATCAACTCGATCTGTCCTGTTTCTGGTCAGATCTACGAGAAGCAAAGAAATTTCCCTCTTTTTCTGCCCATTTTGGTCATGATGCCCACAGCCGATGATCGCTTCCCCCATGCCATCATTCTATTTGATCGCCACTCAACCTCGTAAACCCTTGCAGTGTAGCCACGTCAATTCGGTGTCCCTCTAAGTTTTTTCGATGTTTGGCATGAAATTCTGGTGGTAGACACGAAACTCCTCATCTTTGCAGTTGGCCGTTTAGGTTTCTCTAGACACCTTCTACATTTTTGGCACGGTCTTGCCGAACCCGGTGTGATAGAGTTGCCAATTCCTCTACGTTTTCCTCTGCGATCGGTGTTCCTCTATATTTTTTGGTGGCTTGCATCATTTTGGCGGGGAGTTTCAACTTTTATTAGCGACTGTTGTTGCGATTGCTCGATGGGCTATGTGCCATGATTTCTTGCCTGGAGATTGTTTTTCATGGCTCGAAGGAGGCATTTGCTACTTGTGATCATGAGAGCACGCGTGGACAGCTACGCGTTCGTGGTGTAAACAGCTTACAACACATGCATCGATTGCTGATTTTCTGCTCCTGTTGGTGGACTTTGGCAATTGTGGATAAATTTTCCATTGCCTAGGTCTGATAAGAGCTTACATAACTTTTCAAGTTGGCCCATATTTTAATATATTAAAAAAAACAAACACAAAAAGATATTTCATTTAAAAAAAAAAAAAGAGAGATTTCTTGCAAGTCAAATTTGACTTTGTTTTTTTAAAAGCATTGTGCAAATTTTTAGTTTTGCCCTTCCATTGTATATTTGCAAATTTTGCAAATTAATTTGGGCACTTTTTTATTTTTATTTTTTATTTTGCACAATTTGTAACTTGTCTTTTTGTGAAAAAATTTGTTGGCGATCACTCGGTGTCAAATGGCTTCCGAATTAGTCGACAAGTTGGCTCAAGTAACCCAACTTGTCAGCATTTTGGCTCATAAGGTTACTTACAATGAAGTTCAACAACAATGTGAGGTTTCGATTTACACTAGTTCGCGAGATCCCAAAGTCCTCAACAGTTGGATTTTGGACATGGACAGTTGGTTTGCGTATATCAAGATCGCAAAGGATCAGGAAGTTAACTTTGCAAAGTTGAAACTTTTTGGCATTGCCAAGGTCCTTGTCACTGATCGACAACGGACCCAAAATCCCATTGATACATGGGATGAATTGCAAAGAGTATTGAAGAATAATTTGTATCCTTCAAACTATGCCACTGACCTTGAGATCAAGTGGTTTCGTCTTCGACAAACATCCAATATGACTGTTCATGATTATATTTTTCAATTTAGCAAGTTGTGGATTTTGAATTCTATATAGGATAATGCATCGCAACTTGTTAACAAATTCAAAAGTGGCTTGCAGGAACCCATTTATAGGAATATGAAATACAAGTTGATTGTAAACATTGACATGGCTTTCAATAAATCCCTTCTTGCTGAGGAGGAACTAAGGGAGCAATCGCGTGGGACTCGCTCTTCTACGTCAGGAGGAAATCAGAAGGCTTCTCCTCAACCTTCCAAGGGAGCTAAATCTTCTTCTTCTCCTTCTCCCTCTTCTTCATATTCCCCTTCTTCTTCACAAAAATCTTCTTCTTCTAAGTCACCTTTGATTTGTAATTATTGTAAAAATCCAGGGCATACTCAAAAGAGGTGTTTTAAGTTGCAAAATGTGAAGAAACAATCCCTAGTTGTAAAGCCTTCCAATGAGGACTCACAAGAAAGTCCCATTGAGGCTACAAGGGAATGTAAGCCTTATAAGGAATTGGCAGGGTTAAACAAATTGACCCTTATGAATACTTCACAAGGTGATCGTGAGAATTTTTTTGTGACTACAGTCCATCTCAGTGAAACCTTTATGGTTGATTGTATAATCGATAGTAGCTTGCAGAAAAATCTAATTACGAGGTCCGTTGTTGACAAACTGAAGTTACCGATGAATCCTCATCCTCATCCTTATCCTTTGGGATGGTAGGACAATGGGATTACATCCGACATCACACACACTTGCATTGTAAATTTTGCTTTCAGTCCTTCTTTTGTGGACTCGGTTGTGTGCGATGTAACTCCAATGTATTGTTGTGGCTTGTTGCTTGGAAGACCCTATCAATATGATAGGAGGTCTATACATGATGGGTACAAAAATACATACACTTTGCACAAAGACAATAAAGCATTCATAATCAGAAGTACACAAAAAAATCCACATAATTTGATGTTGAGTTGTAGACAAGAACGCAAAGCTATAAATTAAGCTAAGGAATTAGCACTCATCTTCATCAGACCAATTCAAGAAGAAAAGCAAGCACCTAAGCACACTAATAATAGGAGTTCTTAATTTCATTCAATACTTCAATCATTTTCTGATGTTTTTCAAGAACCCACAAGTCTTCCTCCTGAAAGAAAGATTAATCATAGTATTGAGATTGTTCCTGCATCTTCTCTTCCTAATTCTTCAATGTATAGACAATCAATAGTGCAAATGGAAGAAATTAAAAATCAAATTCAAGCATTGTTGATAAAAGGATTCATCAAACCCAGTACTTCCCCTTGTGCTTCTCCTATCTTGCTTGTGTTGAAGAAATATGGCACATGGAGATTATGCATTGATTTCAAGGCACTCAATAAGATTACAATCAAGAATCGTTATCCACTTCCTCGCATTGATGATCTTTTGGACCAATTGCAAGGTGCAAAATTCTTCTCCAAGATAGATCTCAAAAGTGGGTATCATCAGGTGATAATACAAGCAGAAGACACTTGGAAAACAACATTTAAAACCAAAATGGGTCTCTTTGAATGGCTTGTCATGCCCTTTGGCCTTACAAATACTCCAGCTACATTCATGCGGCTAATGAATGAAGTATTCAGAGATTGTTTGGATCAATTTGTAATCATATATTTGGATGACATTCTTATATATTCTTCTACTTGGAAGAATCATTTGGAACATTTGGAAACGGTTCTTCAAACTCTTCGAAAGAACCAATTGTATGCAAATTTTCCTAAGTGTTCATTTGGGCAAACATTCATTGCCTATCTTGGGTTTGTAATTAGTGAAAAATGTGTGCAAGTAGATCCTTTCAAAGTTGAAGTTATCTTCTCTTGGCCAACTCCTACTTCAGTCACGGAGTTAAGGAGTTTTCTTGGACTTGCTAATTTCTATCGCAAGTTCATTGGAGGATATTCTTCTATTGCTACACCTTTACACTATTTGACAAAGATCAAAGTTCAGTTTCAGTGGACAAAGGATCAACAAAAATCCTTTGACACATTAAAACACAAATTGAGTACTGCACCAGTTCTTGTTCTTCCCGATTTGTCTCAACCATTTGAGATAGAAACTGATGCTTCGCAAGTTGCACTTGGAGCAGTGCTCATGCAGAATGGCCATCCAGTGGCCTATCATTCAGAAACATTTTCAGAGGCCAAGAAGAATTATTCTACATATGATAAGGAGTTCTATGCTTTGGTTCAAGCAATCAAGTATTGGAGGCATTATCTCTTGGGAAAAGAAACAATTGTTCATACAGATCACATGCCCCTTAAGTTTCTTCAATCTCAAACAAAAATTGAAGAAGCTAGACACATGAAATGGGCATCGTACTTGCAACAATTTCATTTGGTAATCAAGTACAAGAAAGGACAAAATAATGCAGTGGCTGATTGTTTGATTCATCTTCCTTATACTCTTGTTTTGACAGTTATCACTACTTCTCATCTAGGCTTCCAAACTTGGCCTACATAGTATCCTATGGATCCAGATTTTGGCATAGTTTTCCACCAACTTTCCAATCCTTCCTCTTCAAATTTGAGAGCTCTTTAGGACTTTCATATACAGGATGGAATGTTGTACAAATTGGACAAACTTTGTGTTCCTCATGGGAACAGGGAGTCTCTTCTAAAGGAGGCTCATTCCACACTCTATGGGGGGCATTTTGGTAGGTAGAAAACTCTTCATCATCTTCAACAGTTTTTCTTTTGGCCACATATGCAAAGAGATGTTCTTCGCTTCTTGCGATAATGTGCAGTATGTAATTGCTCCAAATCATCCAATAGGACATTGGGAATGAGCATGCCTTTGCCAATTCCTTCTCATCCATGGGAAAGCATTTCCATGGATCTCTTGAGCGGTTTTCCAATGACAGTACGCAAGCATGATTGTGTCTTTGTTGTGGTGGACATATTCAACAAAATGGCCAAATTCATTCCTTGTCGCAAGACAAATACTACATAGGATCTTGCCCAACTCTTCTTTGAGGTGGTATGGCGCTCTTTTGGTCTTCCTACTAGCATTGTCTCTGATCGTGACTCATGCTTTGTGGGTCACTTTTGGCGATCACTTTGGAATATTTTGGGAGTATCTCTTAACTTCTCTATTGCTTATCATCCTCAATATGATGGGCAAACAGAGGTATTTAATCATACTCTCATACAGATTTTGAGGATTTACCATCATTCCACTCCAGCCAAGTGGGACTTAAGCCTCACTCACATTGAGCATGCCTACAATAGGGCCATCCATAGTTCTACAGGGCACTCTCCATTTGAAGTATGTTTTGGTTTTCAACCACTTGCTCCTTATGAGTTACCTTTGTCTTTGCCTTCTTCAGACACAATGCACATTCAGAAGGAACAAGACAAGGCCAACTCTTTTGTGTAGCATTTGCAGAGTCTTCAAGCCAAAGTGGTCCAAAATCTTCAGAAGACTCAGCAAAAGCAGAAACAACAGATGGACAAGCACCGCACACCTCATTCCTTTCAAGTTGATGACAAAGTATGGTTTCATCTTGAAAAACGTTGATTTGTAGATAAGGCACATAGCAAAATCAAGCCTCTTTGTTATGGGCCTTATACTATTCTTCAGCAAATCTCTGAGAATGCCTTTCACTTGGACCTTCCAGCCCATCTTGGCATTCACGATGTTGTCAATGTTGATCTTCTCAAACCATACTATGATTCCACGTTGGAGACAGTTCCAACCATCATACATCCAGTTGATGTGGTTCCTGATTCTCAGCTTTCGCTTGATGCCGATACAGTCTTTGATACGAAGACCCGACAAACATGCCAAGGTGTTTCTACTTCATATCTTGTGGCCCGTCGAGGCCAATTTCCACATCAGGCTCGTTGGATTTCTCCTCACATTCTGTATCGGGATTTTCCCTCTTTGTTAAAAGCATTGGAGTCCAATGCTTCTTTTGTTGGGACGAATGATGAGGAATCTTAGACCTAGGGGCTAATTTATTTTTTAGACCTAGGATAATGTAATTAGGACTTAGTCTGCAAAATAATCAACGTGAGTTGTTTGTTTCCTCCGTTGAATGGTCTAGGTCTAGGTGTTTTTGTTTTCGGCATTGTAGGGCTTACAATTTTAGCCTTTCCGAATTTGTGTACGTAAATCCTTGGAGCAGTTCATCATTTCCAGGATTACGGTTTTCCTTTTGGGCTTATTTAAGTCCTATGTTTTTTTAATAAAATTCAGCTTCATATTTTTCCATAACAATAGCCCTTCTTATAACTCCTGCTAGACCACCATAATATACTAGTTAATAGAGATTGTTCCCTCAAATTTCATATGTCAATTTACTCAAGGGTTCATTATCCTCCCTCAGTAGGACTAACAATTTGGTTATGTTATTGTTATATTTGTTTAATGTGATGTAAGCTATGCAAAAAATTTTACGTGATATTGCTTAAGTTTGACAAACTTGTATCTTATTTAAGGCAAAAGGACTATTCACATCGGGTTCACCAAGATGTAGATTCAAAAACCTTGCAATCACGTAGTAGGAGGAATCCCCTGGGATATCCCTACTTCCCCTCTTTGAGGATCTCTTTCCAAAGTAGACCCCAAAGATATGGGAATCTTCAATGTGTATAGGCTCTTTCAAGGTGTCAATGTAGATTTTATTCTTTAATATGTTTAATGGGTTTATTCAAAAAAAATATAAGGTTTTGAATTGCTAATATGACTCTTTATCAATCCTTAATAGGTTATTCAAACTTAAGGTGAAGATCACTAAAAATGTAAGCTAAGATTTATACACACAAGTGTAAAAAAATAAGAGCTAACCTGATATGTTTTTTGTCTTTTAGATGAAATATATGCTAAGAAGAGTTTTTATTTTTCCAATGAAAACAAGGTATGACACATAAGACAATCTAGCCTAGAATACAACTATATGATTTTGTGCTTTCTTGCCTAATTGCTTGTAAAAAGGAAGATTTAGATTTATATTAAGATTCTTATATATCTATCCAAAATTAGTGTGTTTTGAAAGGTGAATTTGAGCTAAATTAGGGTTCCTTAATTGACCAAGAGACATGTGATTTTAGGTAAATCAAATGAGCAAATAAATGTTGGAAAATAAAAATATGCTAAAAAATAGAGTTTAGGGAGGTGCTAAGTGGCAGGGTTACCTTTTTTAGAGCCTGATCAAAGTTACCAGTGAGTAGCAAAATTGTTAGTGGCATTTTTTATAGTGAATGGTATTTTTACAAAATCCATAAGATGAAGATAAAAAAAATAGGGTTTTCAACTTTGGGGGGTCTGTTTGAGTGTTGTGAAGTTGTATTTCTATCTTCTTAGCTAATCAAACCCTTTTTTAGTGAAAAATTTGAGTATGAATGCCTTCTTAGGATGGAAATATATTCTTGTCAAAATTACTAGTAAGTGGAAAAAATGCTAGTGGTATTTTTGATAGTGAGGGGCATGTTTTATCTATGTTCTAAAGAGTCAAAATCACCAACTACTACAATAAGTGGCATTTTGACCTAAAATAGGGCTGAGAGTGTTTTGGGGTCAATTTTGAGTGGGTTTTTGGTCAATTTGAGATGTAAAGCAAGGGGATGGTTGAGTGAAGATTCTCCTAGGCATGTAGCTCATAAATTTTAGAATATAAGCTACAAAATCTTATGATTTAATGATTAAATTGGATGCATGTGCAAGAGGGATGGACAATCCCAAAAATGGCTAAAATTGGATGATTTTGATAATACAAGAGGTATGAAAATTCCTACAAAAGGGTTAGGAATGAGATGTAGAAATATAATTATCCCTTAGCTAAAGCAAATCAAGAAAAAACAAAAGTGAAAGGATGTAAATGTGATGAATTGCAAGTGTTGTTATGAATATGTAAAAATCTACAACAACAAGGAAGAGTAAGAGCATGAAATGGTAATGAATAAGTGTTGTTGGTGAGACAACAAGACAATGATAGTCTTGTACCCATACCATAGTATATTAAAGCTAAAAATAGTAATTATATATGACTAAAAGTATGAAAATAACATACAATATGTGATACAATAAAAGGGGTGCAAAAGAGATTTATGACTAAAATAATACCTACAAATGAGAATGATATAAGAATAAATGTGTATGGGGAGGAAATAAAGTGATAATATGCTGAGAATGAAAGGAAATGTACCTAAAAATAGAAAGAGCAACAACAAATGAAGATATTCCAAGCAAATAACATGAAATAAAACATGTAACAAAGGGATTAGTGACTAAAAATGAAGGCAGTAAGTGAAAATAACCCAAAAGGAACTACAAGGAAGGTGTTAGTGACTGTAAATAGAGATTAAAATGCTAATATACCTTGCAAGGAATATATTTTAAGCATAAAAATGGAAAGGTAAAATAAATTTAAGCTAATGCATGCCAAAACACAAGTTAGCAAGGTTAGAAATTAGAAGAGTAATGCATGAAAAAGAATAAGGAATTTGGAAAAGAAAGAGTATCTAGGGATGATGCAACCTAGAAAGAACTCCTCCTCACCCCAAATAAGACTCTCCTTGTCCCCAATATCTCTCATTTTCTTACTTGAATTATCTCCAAAATAGCTTGATGGAGATAGCTAATGAATAATTCTAATAAGGAATATTATGCAAGAATTTTTGTAGAGTGTAGCTAGCTAAGAATTCTTTCTTTAATGTTTTCCCTAAGGGTTTCTTATATAGATTTTGAAAGAAGGAATGAGAAGGAAAAATGGTTGGGATAAGTTTAGGTTTTTCTTGAGTTTTGCAGGTCTCGTTCATTATTGGAGCATATGAGGTCAAAGGAGGTAGTGGAATAAAGGAATCCACATGATCCTAGTTTGTGCTAGAAGAGTTTGGCCATTTTACAAAATCATCACTGATGGTTAAAATCACCATTGGAATTTTTTATCCTAATTGGTGATTTTGACCAATGGTTAGTTTGACCTACCTGGGATTGAATTTTTATTGTTTTGCAAAATCACCACTCATGTCAAATTTGTCATTGAGGTTGGCAGTGGCATTTTTTACATGACTAGAATTTTTGACAAGGGCTAAAAATGATGCCCAAATTTTTGGGTTTGGACTGATTGAGTATTTGTTGATTTTTGGTGTCTTTTGCTTTGAGGATGTGTCAAAATTGGGTGTCTACACCCATAATTATCAAGAGGAAACTATATAAACCTAGGACCCCAACTAATAAAAAAATATATCCAATCCTCTAAGTGGCTATTGGACTTTTCCCTCTCTCAGTAGCTAAGGATTTCCATTGATTTGAATTTGGATTTCAATTCCTACACATTGAATTTTTTGGCAATTGGATTTGAATTATTTTTATTATTGTGTATTTTTATTTGCACATTATTGGATTGTTAATTATATTATTGTATATTTAGAAGTTGTTTCATAATAAATGGTATCAAATCTTTAATCTCAACTCCCTATTAAGTATAAATATGCAAATAAAAGGGTGTGTGAACTATTTTAGAACCTCTACCAAACAATATTTTTTCCTAGTAAAAATTTTATAATCTTATAGGCCCATGTTTTGATGCCATTATCTTCTAGAATATTATGATTTTATCACTATGACTTCATTTTTCTAGACCCAGTTTTAAAAAAAAGTATTGAGTGTTGTCAAAACCTTGTGAGAGACCTATCCTATTGTGATCATCTCTTCAAGATAGTTAAAACAAGGGGTATTTCTAGAAACATGTCTTTGGAAGGAAAGTGTGCCAAGACCCTTAAGGGAGATATATATCTTTGGCATCATATTTTTAAGCTAATTAAAGTAAGAATTATTTTTCACAACATTTTTAGTAGCATTCCAAGTATTTTTAGGTTTTGTAACTACCCCAAGTTTATGAAAGAACCTTCTACCACTACTATTTGTTCAATGATTTAATGATTTATTATATTGCACTATTTATTCAAAATATGTATGTATGAGTAGAAAGAAGTACCAAACCAAAAATCCTAGTAAGCATCACAACCTTACCCAAAATATCAATAATTTTGACCAGCATCTTATTTCTTCCTTAAATATCATGACTTTACCTCCTACCAATACCTCTGGTTCTTCCTCTCCTTTTCACAATAACCCTTTCCCTATCACTCCTCCCACTACCCATTAAATTAGTAAGCCTATTTTTAGTACTATTTACCCTAATGTATTACCTATAGTGATAACCAAGCATAGAAAATTACTTCCAATGCTAAGTCCTTGGATAACATCGTAAGAGTCTTATAAATCTTTGCTACAATACCTCACCTTTTCAATGGGTTACAAAAAATTTCTAGTCAAAAGTATCTAATCATTCATCAAGCACCAAATACAATGGACACTATCATTCTTCCACAACCACCATCTAGTCATAGTCATCCAAATTCTAATAGAAGTCACTTAGCTTTGTATGCTACCCAAGGTTCTCCTTCTAGTATGGGTGGTTACAACCTAGGATTTGCTTCTAATATAGATTTCTTGATAGAAGATTGCTTATAATTTCCTTTATTGACCTCATAAAGTTCCTATTCTAGGCATTGACATGCTCACCTTTTAAGGTGTTGATCCATGAATGTGGCTAGCCAACATGGAGAGCATTATATACATGCACCATGTTCTTGAAGTAGGTCATGTTATATTAGCGGATACTAAGTTGGGAACTCAAGCTCATCAATGAATAATGGTAGCTTCACCAACAAGGGGGTGAACATTTGCAATCTAAATTCAAAGAATAATTTCTTTGAAGTTTTGACAAAGGATCTTCCACATCATATATGTTTTATCGAATGCAAACAAATAAAATAATAATAGTGGAGAATTATTACATCGAGTTCATAAATATTATCATCTACATCCATAAATTTAACCTAGTCATGGTAGTCCAACATTTTACCATGTTCTTAAGAATAAAATTTGGTGGGAAGTCGATATGCTCAATCCCTATACTCTCAATGATGCTCAATATCTAGCTTTACTAGTAGAAAAAAATCTCTAAGATTCTAGTCCTCAACTTAGACATGAATTTGACTCTCGATGCCCTCATTATAATAATATTTTTTCCTAGGGATTCTTCTTTCTTAAATGTTATTCTCACCATCCCTGAGATTAGGCCTATCAATAATATCATAAATTTCAAGTGGAGGGTTAAGACATAGTAGTATATGAATATTAAAATTAATTAGTAGGAACAAAAAATAGAAATATATGAGGTAAAACATGAGGATGATACCATGGCTCTCTGCTCATGCTCTTATGGGGCTCCAAGCTTGTCACACTATCAAGGTTCAAGTACTCATTAAATGATAGTGCATCAATGTGTTGATTTATTCATGTAGCACACATAACTGTATAGATAGTAAGATAGTAAATTCTTTGGGATTGTATTTTATATTCTTCAAATCAAGATAAATTTTAAGTCTTAATTGTAAATGGGGGCACCATTCAATATGTGGTTTGATCAGCCAAAGCTAACGTCCAACTAGAGGATTATACTTGGTTGAGAAATATCTTTGCAATGAACCTAGGTAGTGTATATGTTATATTAGGAGCACAATGGCTATCTCAAATTGGTGATGTTACTATTAATATATACATAACATATATCAAGTGGATATATAATGGAATATTTTTTATTTCCAAATAATCCAACCCCCTCCCTCTAAGGTAGTTATTTTACATAGCATGAGAAGGATATTAAAAAAAGTGGTAAGGGGTTCTTTGCTCAAGTCAATTGCATGGAGATTTAGTATTTGAATTAATTTATTCTAACTTTACCTTTGTATTTATAGAACATTGTGGATCACTATGAAGAGGTCTTTAGTGATCCCATGTATCTTCCTCGTAAGCACACTCATTATCATACCACCGCCTTGTTCTAGGAACTCAACCTTCTAATAACTATCCTTGTTCATGAATTATGTAATATTGGACCTTGCCTAAATCCCTTAAATATATATATGGATTTTTAGGTCTCACAAGCTACTATAGAAAATTTATCTGCAACTATCACAATATTGTCACTCATATCACTACTCTCACTAGTAAATATATCTTTGTTTGGTCTAAAGATACTTCTCGAGCCTTTCAAACCCTCAAGAAGTCTATTTTACCACTCCTATTTTAGCCACTCATAACTTTAGCAAACATTTTATCATTGAATGTGATTCTTCTAGAATAAGTATTGGAGTTTGTTTTAATGTAGGATGGAAAACCTTTGAAAATAATAAAATTTCATGTAATAATCTAGGATGGTCCACTTATTATAAGGAAATATTAGTTGTTATACATGCCATGGAGAAATGAAGGCCTTATTTTTTAGGGTTTCAATTCATCATCAAGACCAACCATAGTAGCCTTAAGATTTTCTTAGAGCAATGTATCTCATGTCTTAAACACAATAAATGGATGATCAATCTCCTGGGATATGATTTTGAATATAAAGAAATGAGAATACAATGGTTGATGTTTTATCTCATAAAGATGAGGATTTTGTTGTTTTTAATGACATATCTAATTCTCTTTGATAATGGATTTTTCAAATTTGAGAGGATTAGAATTTTGATGTAGAGACTACTTGGATCCTTTAGGAAATAGAGGTTGGCTCAAAATTGTATTCTTGTTTCTCATATACTAATGGAGTTCTCTATGAAAATAATTGTATTTATCTTCATTGGCCCTCGACTATTAAGACAAGTATCCTCTAAAACTTGCATGCATCTCCTTTAGTTGTACATTTATTATTCTTGAAAACATAGCAGTGGGTGAAGAAATATTTATCTTGGAAAGTATAAAAAGAAGATAAGACTTTTATGGCTAAGTGTGAGGTGCATCAATGTAACAAGGGGGAAATAGTTAAATATCCTATATTATTGCAACCCTTGCCTATCCTTGACCACCAATGGGAGCACATGTCAATGGATATCATTGAGGGCTTTCTCTTTGAGGAAAAAATGGTTATCTTTGTGGTATAGATTGTATTTCCAAGTATACTTATTTCTATGCATTGTAGAATCTCTATTCAATAATTAATGTGGCTAAGGTATTTATTAATTCTATTTTTAATTTGCATGGTATGCCCGAGTCCATTATGAGTGACTATGACCCTATGTTCACTAGTAACTTTTAGAAATAACTATTTCATCTCAATGGTACTAAGTTGAATGTCCTCTTATCATCATCAATTGGATGGCTAGGAAAATATCATTAATAAATGTCTGGGTACTTACCTTCATTATTTTTATCAAGATAAGGAGTATCAGTAGGTTTATTAGTTTTCACTAAATAAATTATGGCAAAATACTTCTTACTATTAATCCCTCAAGATGTATTGATTTGAAGCATTGTATGGTCAAAAACCTCTATCACTAGTAAGACTATGTTCTAGTATCCCCCAAGGGTTCCTATATATATGAATTGTTATAGTAACAACTTGTTCTTTATATTTTTAAATATAATTTGAACCAATACCAAAACCACATGAAGCAAAAATAGGATTCATATCATTATGAGTAAAAATTTCCATAGGTGATATGATATTTTTGTGCCTTTAACCTTATAAGCAATTATACTTGAAGACAATATCTAGTTAAAAGTTATCTCCTTGATTTTATAAGCCTTACAACATGGTTCATTACATTGGTGAAGTGGTATATCAGTTGGAGATTCCACCATATTCTTGCATCTATTTGATATTCCATGTATCTTGTATCAAATAGATTATTAGCTAGAAGGCATAGTCTTGGATGGAGTTTCTAGTACTCAATGAAGAAATTCAAATCTCTCCATCTAGAAGTAGAGTTGTATTCTATAGTTTTTCATCTTTAGTTTTGATGAATTGAGGAGTTCCTCATCAAATTATAGGACCTTCCAAAAGAAGATGCTACATGGGATCCTGAGAATAAATTTCTAGTTTTTTCCATCTTTGAGGACAAATTTTTCTAAGGGTGATACCTGTAACAACTACAATATATCCACCTCAGTTATTTTTAATTTTATTTTCTCAAGCCCTAGGTTTAGGTAGTCATCCCTTGAACATTAGGGTTATGGTTACATATTGATTTGGTCTATAAATAGGAATATTTAGGTGGTATTTGAAATCATCTTTTATATTTGAATATTAGTAGGCTCTATAGTGCATATGAGACTTCACCCTTTCCAAGTGGCTATGATACTTTGCACTTTCTAAATGGCTAAGTATTTGCATTGATTTTAATATAGAATTTTATTACCACATATTGGATTTTCTAGAAATTAGATCTACTATATTGTTATCATTGGGTATTGTTATTTGCACATTATTGGATTGCTACTACTATTGTTGTATTTATTGAAGTTATCTCATAACACTTGATAATTTGTAGCATTATTTTTCATAGTTTAAGGCTAATATTATGAGGATAATTTCTATACAATGGTGATGAATGATATGAGCATAGCAAGGATTTATCAAGTCTTCAAAGGTGACAATACCATAACAACTATAATATATAGGCCTTGGCATAAAAATAGACTCTTCATTAAATAAGTGCATGTCATTCCTTCCTACAAGGTTAAAATTTCTCATGGAACCAACCTAACCTATGATAGCATGACCACTTTAGCACTAAATTTGCCATGGAACCAATTCCAATGGCATCAATACAAATAGATATAAAATTTTAGTAGCAACACCACATGTTGCTACCAAATGCTAGAATGCATAGAGGACATAATTCTAGTGCTTGTTGTAGGGGACACATCTACATTTGTGTAGTCTTACTATTTGGCACTTCATAGAATATTGAAACTATAGAGAAATCAAAATGAAATTTTTTTATAGTCATAGAAGCTTCCTGATTAATTGAGTCGTTAAACTACTACATATCCAACTATTTTATTGATGTATATTTTATATAATTTATGATTATCTTAGGCTAATTTTTCTATTCTCCTTATCCTCCTACTTCATCATCTTGATCTCCACTTCCTTTCCTTATTTCTCTTCATAGAAATATAAGCATCCCATTATAGTTTTTAATCTTTTATTTTTCTACTTATTTTACTAATTATAATGCCATGCACATGATGCACTAAGCATTTGTAGTATTATCAACATGGCTACATGACACTTATATTCTATAATATATTTATATTTCATTTATCTATAAATAAAGTTACATTATTGTCAAAAATAATCAATTGTGTCTCTCTTTTATTGCATAACTCTAAATTATAACTTTCTAGTGACATAATATGGTTTATAGAGTTGACATTTATAACACCACATCCTAGGTCTTGTGAACTTAATCACTTGAGGTGTGAAAGAAGGTATCCTCTCTTATCCAAAACTTGTAGAGATACATCCCCTTTATCACATGGGTTTATAGACTTGATGGTTAGTTGTACAAATTACTACTTCATCCCAAAACTTAATCCCTATATGTTTAATATGCATTGATATAAAATGAGCTATTTTCATAATGACCATATTCTTCCACTTAGCTAAAATATTTTGTTGAGATGTAGTGAATGGTCCACTATCAAGATATGCCACTAGAAATAATGTAAACCTTAAGGGAATGACAAGTGAACTCTTCATAAATATTGGTATTTAGGTATTTGATTTTTTATTCATTTATATTTTCTAACCAATGATTTGAATACCTTGAATTTCATAAAGGATGAATCCTTGTTTTTGGTGGTTTAAATCCAAATTTACATAAAAATCATCAATAAATATTTAAAAAACTTATTCCTAGAAGGAGACCAATTTTCCATAAGTTGAGTTGACAAATATTGGTTTAAAAAAATTTCAAAGGCTAAGCAATACAACATTTTTTTTCTTTAGGAAAGGACTCATCCATGTTATGCTTTCCTAAAATACAACCCTCACACACTCCATTGGATACATTAATTGATTATAGACTATCAACCATGATAATATGACTCATATAGTTGAAGGATACATAATTGGTGTGCTCTAACTATTGATTTTAAAGCTCATTAATGCCATTATTATTAGCCATCACATAAATAAATATTTTTAAGAGAGAGATATCCAACTTATATATTTTATTTGAATCACTAACATTAAATTTCAATTGTCCTAAAATAATTGTCATTATTATTAAAACATATTAATGTAGCAAGCATTCCATACTTTATTTATATAAGTGATTCAATTAATATAAATAATATTAGGTCCAACATATATGACATGAATATCTTCTCAAAAAGTGAATGAACCAATAGCCACTTCACTACAACTAGACACATGCAAGGTTTAATTATTGGTAGGGACAACTCACTCCTTTATGCTTATTAGTATAATTAAAAATAATATGGAAATACTTGGACATACACCTTAATATTACAAAGAAGAAGAAAACCATTGGGTCAAATGGACAATAATATATGCTTGAAAAGTATCATCCTATTCTTATTTGTGAGTAATATCTAGGGAGGCATCACACCTACCTTTCTTGATATATTACTTAAGTTTTGTAATTATAGTCCCTCAATGTTATTTGTGCCCTTCCTTATTTTAAAAACCATAAACTAACTTCTTTGAGTTTATCTTAAAATTATTCTTTCCACTAGACATGGATATTGTTGTTCATGTTTGAGAACATTTTTTAGATGTTCCTAAACTAGGGATGATAAAATTTCTAATATTTTCAAAGTCACTTGTTATGCATAAGATTGATTGAAATATTCATGAATATTTTCCCATGGACTAGCCTAAAATAACGTGAATCATGTTGTAAAAAATAAAATAAAAAATCATCTCTTGGGATAATATTATTGAGGAACATGTTCATATTATCGATATTTTCATTTGGTTTCCCACTAGCACATTTGATATATCCTTGTAATTTTTAAAAATAATTAATGTATTCTTCATAGCTATTGAATTTTACTATGTAAATATCAACATCTAATTTGCTTGCTTTAGTGGTGTTGACCTTGTCTAATACTCAAATCCTCTAAATAATTTTATAGGATTCTTCAATTTTAATAGATGCATGTTTCCTGATCCATCCACATACAAGTTGATTAAGCATGATATGTTTCCTTCCTCTTTTATATAGTATCTATGTAGTGCCCTTAAGGCATCACTTCCAACTCAAAATAATATACAAACCTAGGTAAGAACCTTGTTCTAATGAATATAAATCATACACAAAATTTACCAAATAAAATCATTGTAAGACATAAATAAAAATATATATAGAGACATAAATAATAACCTTATGATAGGGCAACACCAATAAAATTCCTTAAGGAAGGAATCACTCCACAATATCTTTCAGGACTAAAGGGTTACTCCATCAACAAGGATGGTCACAAAAATATTGATAAGAACGATTATTTATAAGTATATATTTATAGAGTCATCATTTAATGCTATTTTTGGAAGGATACAACCCTAACCATAAATAATTGATTATAATGTAATATCCCAATAATATATCTTGGGTTACTTTTGGCCCATGCCACCTACACTTATACAATAAAATTTTATATCCTTAGGTAACTACCCCTAGATACCATAATATTCCACACTCCTTAACAATAGTTTATCCTTAAAATATGAGATGAAACCAAATGATATGATCTTAAAATTATTGTTTGCAACTAGTGCCAACATTTATCATCCATCCATTGAACTAAAATATTGTTTATTGGTGGTATTTTGTGACAACATACTTGTTCTATACCACTCTAATATCCATTAGTTCCCTTTTGGTTCCATGTGTTTATTATTTTATTCTAAACTTTATAATGGCCATAAGTATCACTCTTTTTAATCCAAACATGCTTGTAATTAATTTTTACATTGGTTATATGGAGTTGAAATAGGTCCTACCTATATTATATTATGACCACATTGTGTTATTATAATAGCTTGACTATTATGCATGTATCACTTAGCAAGATTTAGACCTAGGTCTCCTCCTTGAAAGTCAAGGAATTTATATAGTTAAGTTCATGCTATTTGATAAGTTACTTGTAATTTATTCTACTTTCATATCCATAGTTTTTTCTCCTCTAGTTTCATGTAAATCCATAACATCTCTTTTACTAATGTATGCCATGTCTCCATGATCATTTCCTCTCATGGTGGTGTAGGTGGTGATATGTTGTAAACTTATCCAAAACATTTTCTTCTTTTGACTCTTCAATATTTTGTTCCTCTATTTTAATATATGTTTGAGGGTTTCACTTTGATTCAAAGTCTCCCTCCATATACCCTTATTTTGTTTCTTATTTTTTCTCACCCAATTATACTTCCATGGAATTTGGTTCTATATCTTCCTTGGATTATTTTCTACTTCCTCCTTAGACTCTACTTCTGATTATTTTGTTTGTTATTTACTTTATTTTCATGTAATAAATCTTATTATTTCTATATTCATCCTTGCCCCTTAATCTAAGAAATATTTTATTATTACATTACTTTTCCTATACCATAGCTTCATAAAATTATTCTACACATTGATATTAATAATACCCAATGAGTCATTCCAAAGATAATTAATAATGGTATCCACATCATCCACATTTATGCCATAAAAATATGAATGTAAAACTTATTTTTCCATAGTGATTTTTAAATATTATAATAAAGCATTCTCACCCTTAACATGTGCATCCTTAATATTCTTTGTTTGAACCTACAATATTTTAGTCAAATCAACATTGATGAAGTTATACCTACAACTAAGGTTTATGGAAATAATAACCTTCTCCTTTTTAATGCATCCCTGAACTTACAAAATAGAAATTTTATATGAAAATAAATCTCTTTGACAATCCTATCACTTGTTTAACTCCAAAGGTGTAGTTATCTCAAACTTCATACTACCATCCATATTTATCAATTCTTTCTCTTCCTTGATCCTTTAATTTCTTCTTTATAGACTTTGAAATTTCTTTCAAAATACCTATCTTATTATACTTTATCTAAATCTTTCATCTAATAAAAAATGCTTTCTCTATTTATTCCCAAGTTCCCAAGTGTATCAATGACTATTTTTCATAGTAAAACTTACCAACCAATTCAAAGCTTCCCCTTTTAAAAATTTAATATATAAATTTGCCAACTTGAATCACCAAAACATAAAGTTTTTAATTTTATCCATCATTATTTAGCATCAATATTATCCCTTCGAGTGAATATTATAAACTCCATGAGTTCAACATAAAAAAAAATACAATGAATATAGGGTTTGGTAAAACTAGGACCTCACCAAAATAAAATTCCTATATCACAATTATCACATAAACAATTATATCTAGAAATTTTGTTAAAAAAGAAATAAACAACAATTAATTTACTTATCCAAGCTAAGAGATATGATATTTTTATCTATTGAATTTCCATGTAGTAAAAAGTAACTTTAATAGAACATAAATTAATTACTACAACTTTTTCAATATACTCAAAAGTTAGTGCCTAATAAATTATTTTATAGCATACAAATAAATATACAAATGGTATAATCAAGTGGAATTAGCTCAACTGGTTAGATTCCTCAATATTTCAAGGAGGAGATCTAGGTTCAAATCTTTCCAAATACATGGATAATATCCAAGCTTTGTTGTAATACCACTATGTGGTGATGATGTAATACGGGTGGGGCATGTTTCAATATCATATAACCCATTAAATATATATATACAAATGGTATAATAATTTTCTAAATATGATTCCTTTACGCGAAGATATTGCAACCATAAAATATGATGTTTTTGAAATTTTTTTCAAAAAAATCAATAAATCTAAAAACAACCCTACTTTATGAAAAATTTACAAATTTAGAAACTTTTCAAAACAATCCCCCTTTTTTCGTAGAAACTTAGAAAATTTTAAAAATTTCCCTACTTTATAGAAGCTCTACAAATCTAGAAACTCTATAAAATAATCCCCAATTTTACCATAATCATTGCTTTGGTACCAAAATTTAAGCATCTTTATTTTCACGAATATAAATCATCCATAAAAATTCAAAACTACCCAATAAAATCATTCCAAAACATAAATACACAAAGGATATAGAGGTATAGATATTACCCTTATAGTAGGGCCACACAAATAATACTCCTTAAGGAAGGAATTACTCCATATTATCTCCTAAGATTGTAGGACTCCTTTATGGGCAAAGGTGATTACAAGAACACACACATATACATATGTATGTATATGTATATGTATATATAAAATTATTTATAGAGGATTAAAATGAGCCCCACCCATATTACATCATGACCACATAGTGGTATTACAATAGTTTGGGAATTATGCATGTATTGCTTGGAAATATTTGAACATGGTTCTCTTCCTTAAAATTTGAGAAATATAACTAGTTGAGCTAATATCATTTAATGTAGTTGCAAGAATAATTCTATGAATTATGATGTATAATTACAAGATCCCTTATTTATATAGTCATCATCTATTGCTACTTTGGGAAGGGTACAACACTAACCCTAGTGAACTCATTATAATATAATTTACCAATAATATATCTTGGGTTATTATAGCTCATGTCAACTACTCATATACAATACAATATTATATTCTTAGGTGCCTACTCCTAGGTACCATAACACACTTAATATTATGCCAAAAACATGATCTTGCAACCTTTGTTTTTAACTCTATATTAATAAATAAGCAAAGAAATATTTTAAATACATGTTATATTCATTAGTATAATATTTAAAATATTTAGCATTAATGAGTAACAATTAACACCTTTTAAATTAGCTGATCAACTACTCAAAAATTTTCCTTCCCACATCTATATTGTCCACCTAATCCATCCCTTTTACCCTTATAATTCTTTAATGATTAGAACTTATCCTAGGAATCCTTTAGTCAAGGAATATAAGGATCATAAAATACATCAATCATATTTCCAATTGAGTATGGTTGAGAAAACCAATAATATTCAACCTTTAAAAATTATCATAATCTTCTCTCAAGCATCCATTTCAAAATCCTAAAATATATAGGCCTCTCCTACCTCTATCTTCATCCATAGAGATAGGGAACCATGATGAAAAATGACAACACAAGACTCAAGGGAATGCTGATTATCAAATAAACTTAATCTACATGGTTCTTAACCAATAACAAGAGAATAAACAATAACTAATATATGGTAAAAAAAAAATTGATGAGACCTTCCCTATTTGTTTGATGGGGCATTATCTGTCTTCTAAGCTTGTCCAAAACCTTGGGTCTCTCATGATCCACATAGCATTGATAACATAATTTGAATCAAAATATAGAGGCATTAATCATTTTATTCTATTATGCTAAATTAATCCCAAATGTATCTTTCTAAATCAGGTAAGATTTAATTTGTCATAAGGAATATCATCACATCCTAATCTACGATAGCATTTGTATGTTTTAGTATATAAAAATAAATATAAATAAATATGTCCACAAATTTTGTAAGCTTAACATAGTTCTCAATACTACTTGCAACAATGTAATCTAAAACCTTATAGTAAAAGTTGACCTTATTTTCCTATTTGAAATATTTGCTTTGCATCTATAAAAATTACTAATGTTTTTCTAAAGTTTACTAGCCATAAGTTGAATATTCATTTCCATATAAGATTCCTTGATTGAACACAAAATTAAATGATATTAAAAGGGATTATGATAAAAATAAACTTGAGAGTTATACTAATATTTTTAAATTCCTTAATTATATACCAATAACCAAAAGCATCTACCTAGAAATGCTTTCCAAAAGGGTAGTCTTCAAACTATTGTAGTTTTTGTTTCTTTCTCTTTCCCTCTTTTTATTTTCATAGTTTGTAAGAATGATGAGTCTTTATCTTCATTTTTAAATGTTATATAAGTTTAACATATATACAAGAGAGTACATCAATAGGAACATGAAATATGTCTCTTTAGAATTCATTTTTTAAGGGAAAGGGTTGACATATCCTTCTAAAACCCTAATTAATGTTAGATATTTCTTTTATCTTATTTCTTAAGATATTATATTTCCATATCATACAAGAACAATAATAACTATTGAATTCACGTCTAAATTGAAAATATATTAGCATGGAATCATGATTGTTGATGTATGCATTGGTTTTTTAATTTTTAGTTGAATATATAAAATATAACTTGTATATTTAATCTAATGCAATAAAGCTAAATTCATCCATGGTTATCAGGATAACTTTAAAGTTACATGTTGAACCATGCAAATAAATTGTAAATAAACTCCATGCATATTTAATAAGCTCCAGATAAGATAATGAGGAATTTTAATCATCAAATTAAAATAGACTTAATTCTAATATCATTTTCCATATAAAACCCATGTCCCATACAACTCTAAAAAGAGTATAAAAACATTATGAACCATAAATTAAATTGAATTATAAGAGTGTGTAGAGGAAAGTCCACTACCCCAATGGGGTAAAAAATGAGGAATGACACTTTTGCTTCTCAATAGTGTTTGTATAGATTATATTATTCTCATAATTCATAGCCCTCTAATTTTATAAAGAGCTTCACCTAATTCCCACAAGACATAATTTTTTCCAATTAAAATTAGAAATAAGAGGACATTGCTCCATCAAGTTTTGGGATAAAATTACTCTCTTAAGAGAAAAATGGGACTGCAATACAACCATTATTGTGAAGAGATTAAAAACATTGGGATTAAAAAATATCAAAATAATTTTGTATGATGGAGAGATGGCTTTGGAAGTTTAACCTCTATATATGAAAATGCTACCTAATTTTGAAAATAAAAATGGGATATTCCTCAACTCATTCCTGAACTATAGCTTAGAACAATTTGAATTCCCTTCTACACTACGATTCTAAAATAATTACTAACTTCCACCAATGCCACTAATCAAATATAATATTATCAGTTTTCACCATTTTATTTGGAGTGTGTATATGCATAATTATGAAAATTTTATTTTTTAACCACCTATGTGTCATGTCATTTATAAAAATACCACATTGGTCACCAAGGTTCACCAAGCAAAGAGAAAATTACTATGTAATACACTAAAGTTACAAAGTGGATTGGCCCAGGTTCAACCCTTTTACCAAACACAAATGAATTTTGTATTACCTAAACTAATTAGGGAACTCACATGCCTATTGAGGACTGAAAGGATGCATTACCTACAAAAAAATTAAATTTTCAACCCTTTTTCTTCAGATGTGTATGGGTGGTAAGGGGATCAAATCCATCTCCACTAACATAGAAGTGACTTTGGAAATATGGGGTAGTCAACCTAATCAAACCCCTAAATGCATGCACAAAGGAGATTTCTTTGTGAATAATGACATGGCCTAGTCACAAAACCATGCAATACATAAAACAATACCTCTTGTAGACTACCAAAATTAAAAAAGAGACACCTTACACAAAATATCCCTTAGAATATGTTAAAAATAAAATAAAAAATAAAATTTTAAATGTTTTTCAAATAGAATCATATTCAACAACCTTAAAAATGAAAACTCTAACAAAAAAAATAATGAAATGCTAAGTTGAGACTCCGCATATTTTTTTTATATATTTTAAAAAAATGTTAATAAATTTTGAAGTTTAAATTATTGGTTTTGTGGAATTATTCTATAAAATATAAAACATTAACAAAATATCCTTCATCTAGGCTCTACGAGAGTTGAGGAAACTTGTGAGCAACACTTATCTAGACCTAGAACCTAGCAAAATACACTAGATTTCATCCAAAACTCCATTAGCATTTAGGAATGTCCTACAAAATTTTAATATCATATTTAATCCTTTACATGACAAATACTTTATCCTTTTGACCATAATGTTTTAGTTCAAAATATCTTATAGGAATGACAAAAACATTTTTTTAAAAGTATGTAAATGATAACTCAATGTTTTAATGAAACCTTAAAAAGACAAATCTAATCAAAATCCTTACTCAGTCACTCTTATGAGAAATATTGATTTCCTAGAACCTACCTCCACTAGAGAAACAATATCATAGAGATAAAAATAGATTGGAGTAATAAATATCCACACTCATCCTAATATCATGTAGAATTATATAATAAGAATTGGAACAAAAGGGATTAATTATATTAACTATATACTTTGCAACAAGAAAAAAATATAACACTCAATATAGAAAAGGAACACAAAATATGATTAGCTACCTTTAGATGACAATAATATATTTCATTAAAGAATATATAATTTACAATTTGGTTTAGCAATGATCATGTGAATGCAAATATAAATACCCCACCATGATATAATATGTATAAGTACTAATAATAATAATCAAGCCAACATATCATTGAATCTAATAATTATATAAGGAACACTCTAGAAGGTGAAGGTGGGTTTGAGTGAATACAAATAACCATAATATGATATCAATTATGGCTTAAATTATGTTGGTTGTGGAGCCTGATTAATTCAGAGGCCTTATTTTTAGCCATACTTGGACTCACTCCACGAAGAGGGGGTGTAGGAGGAGCAACACCCCCCCTACTACTATTTACCATGGGGGTCTAGGGGGGCAGAAATTTTTTTATGGAGTCCCCTGTTTGCGGGGTTTTGGGGGTAGTGCCCCTAAAGCCAAAAATAAATGTTTTTTCTCTATGTAAATCTGGACCATTTATTATTAGGTCACAGATCGGATGACGAATTTTAGGTGGGATTTTTTGCCCTAAATTGTAACACATTTTTTTATAAGAGGATGATGTATGGTGGATGTATGTATGGTAATGCACGGTGTGCGTAATTGTAATTGACGATGATAGAGCGAAGAGGAAGTTACAGCGGATCTGTTGTAGGTTGTATCCCTTCGTATTTTCTAGATGGAATAAAAGGCCTGGTTATTTTCTCCATGGACGTAGCCCATATTGGGTGAACCACGTAAATTTGTGTCTCTTGTATTGCTTTATTCTTCTACATTTTATTTTTGCATTTAATTATTGCTCGTATTTTATTATTTAATCCTAACAACTAGTATCAGAGCCTAGGGTTTGAAAAATGCACTTGAAAGGAGGGTTTTTGGTTCGAGTGGGAGCAATGGCAGAAGAAGGTAGGTTTAGGGTTGAGAAGTTTAATGGCCAAAATTACCAGCTATGGAAGATGCAAATGGAGGACTATCTATATCAGAAGGATCTTTACCTACCATTAGGCAGAATAGCAAAGAAGCCAACGAAGTTGTCAGACGAAGAATGGGAGGTTCTTGATAGAAAGGCATTAGGAACAATATGACTATGTCTAGTAGCATCGGTGGCCTTCAACATTTCAAAGGAAAAGACAACGGAGGGTTTAATGAATGCGTTGGCTAAACTATATGAAAAACCCTCAGCTTCGAACAAGGTATTTCTTATGAAGCATTTATTTAATATGCAGATGTCAGAAGGTGGGTCTATTACTGATCATTTAAATGAGTTTAACATGGTTACCAATCAGTTAAGTTCTGTAGGAGTAAACTTTGATGATGAGGTTAGGGCTCTTTTGATCTTGTGCTCATTGCCAAAAAGTTGGAATGGCTTGGTAATGGTTATGAGTAATTTTATCTCTGGTTCAAATACTTTAAAGTTTGATGATGTTATTGGTGTTATCCTTAGCGAGGAAATGCGATAGAAAAGCATAGGTGAGACATTAGGTAATGCTTTGACTATGGAGAATAGGGGGAGACAAAGGGAGAGAGGAAAAATCCTAGGGAATCATGGAAAGTCAAAGAAAGGTAGATCCAAATCCAAAGGGAAGCAACTAGAATGTTGGCATTGTGGGAAGAAAGGACACCTGAAAAGAGACTGTTGGTCTTGAAAAGAAAAAAAGGAGATGAAAAATAGGATAATAATCAGGAAGCAAATGTAGCAGGTGATGTGTTGCAAGATGCTTTAATCCTTTCATTAGATAATATTAATGATTATTGGGTGCTAGACTCAGGGGCTTCATATCATGCCACACCCCATAGGAAATATTTTCTAGACTATGTTCAAGGTGATTTTGGATAGGTTTATTTGGGTGATGATCGACCATGCAAAATTGTTGGAATGGGTAAGATACAGATAAAATTACCAAATGGAAACCAATGGTTGTTGAAAGAGGTAAGGCATATTCTTGATTTGAGAAGAAATCTAATTTCAATAGGGTAGTTGGATAGCAAAGGTTGTACAGTTACATTCTTAAAAAATTCATGGAAGGTTACTAAAGGATCACTGTTATTAGCAAAAGGAAAGAAGGAAGGTACATTGTATGTATGTACTGGTAATACTGATCTTTCTATTGCTTTAGCTTCTACAGGAGTGGATACAACTTTGTGGCATCATAGGCTTGGGCACATGAGTGAGAAGGGGATGCAGATTCTCCACTCAAGGAATTTGTTGCCAGGTTTGAAGTAGGTTGATTTGGACTTTTGTGAGCACTGTGTTTATGGAAAATAGAAAAGAGTCAGATTTCTTAGAGTTGGGAAGGAAAAGAAGAGTGAAAAGTTAGAGCTTGTGCATACAGACGTATGGGGACCAACTCAGGTATCATCTCTTGGTGGCTCTCATTATTATGTTACTTTTATTGATGATGCAACTAGAAAAACTTGGGTTTATTGTATTCAAATAAAATCTGATGTCTTTGATACTTTTAAGAAATGGAAAGCTTTGGTTGAGAATGAGATAAGAAATAAGTTGAAGTGTCTCAGATCAGATAATGGAGGTGAATACTACAGCAAGGAGTTTGATAGTTACTGTTCATACCATGGGATTCGTAGAGTGAAGATGGTTCCAAGAACACCACAAGAAAATGGTGTGTTAGAAAGGATGAACATGACAATCATGGAATATGCTAGGTGTATAATATTACATGTAGGATTTCCCTTATATTTTTGGGTAGATGTTGTGGATACTATTGTTTACTTGATAAACAAAGGACCTTCAAGTTCCTTGGATGGTGGTATTCTAGAAGAGGCATGGATAGGTAAACCCGTTAACTACTCATTTCTGAAGACTTTCGGTTGTGAAGCATTTGTTCATATTGATAAAGAAAATAGAACAAAACTTGAGGCAAAGTCTAAGAAGTGTACTTTCATTGGATATGGAGTTAATGATTTTGGTTGTCGCTTTTGGGATTATGAAAATCACAAAATCATTAGGAGTAGAGATGTGGTATTCAATGAGAAAGTCATGTATAAAGATCAGTTGCAGGAAATAAATAGGAAAAGGTAAACACATAATACACAGTGCTTGATGAAATCATAGAAAATGAAACTCCAAAGGTGCTAGAAAATCAACAATAGTAGCAAGCACCTCAAACTCCTGTAAGTGTTGTTAGAAGATCTACCAGGTTAAGTAGACCCCCTGATCATTACTCTCCTTCATTGTATTATGTATTATTGACTGATTCTGGTGAACTAGAAACATATGAAGAAGCAATGCAGGTAGAAACCAGAAAGAAGTGGGAGCAAGGCATGGAAGAGGAGATGGACTCTTTGGTACATAACCAGACTTGGGATTTGGTTTGGTTGCCTATAGGAAAAAGAGCATTGCAGAATAAATGGGTTTATAGGGTGAAGGAAGAAGATGGAGGTAAAAAGAGGTATAAGGCTAGACTTGTTGTAAAGGGGTTTGCACAGAAGAAAGGTATAGATTATGATGAAATTTTTCTCTTGTTGTTAAAATGACTTCAATTAGAACTATTTTAAGCCTAGTGGTTGTAGAAGATTTGCATCTTGAATAGTTAGATGTAAAAACAACTTTTCTCCATGGGGATTTGGAGGAAGAGATTTATATGCAGCAGCCATAGGGGTATGAGGTCAAAGGGAAGGAGGAATTAGTATGCAGGTTGAAAAAGAGCTTGTATGGCCTGAAGCAAGCTCCAAG
This sequence comes from Wollemia nobilis, assembly GCA_028583015.1. Classification (NCBI taxonomy): domain Eukaryota; kingdom Viridiplantae; phylum Streptophyta; class Pinopsida; order Araucariales; family Araucariaceae; genus Wollemia; species Wollemia nobilis. The sequence continues at coordinate 3,422,882 of JAQPPZ010017254.1, read as the reverse complement.
GTAGTGGTATCTGAAATTTGATAGGTTTATGATAGAACAAGGATATAGTAGATGTTATTCTGACCATTGTGTTTATTTTAAGAGATTAGATAATGGTAACTATATTATCTTGTTATTGTATGTAGATGACATGCTTGTTGTAGGGTCTAACATGCAGGATATAAATGTGCTCAAAATAAAATTAGCAAATTCATTTGCAATGAAGGATTTGGGTGTTGCAAAGCAAATCCTTGGTATGAGAATAACAAGAGATAGGAAAAATCATAAATTAACATTGTCTCAGGGTGAGTACATTGAGAAGGTGTTGAAAATATTTAATATGTAGGATGCAAAACCTGTTAGTACACCTTTGGCCAATCATTTCAAACTGACTAAAGAGATGTGTCCTAAGACATAAGAGGAGATAGACTACATGTCCAAGGTTCCTTATTCATCGATAGTTGGTAGTTTGATGTATGTGATGGTGTGCACAAGGCCAGATATAGCACATGTAGTGGGAGTTGTGAGCAGGTTTATGAACAACCTAGGAAAAAGGTATTGGAATGTAGTGAAGTGGATTCTCAGGTATTTGAGAGGTACTATCACTCAAGTATTATGTTTTGGAGGTACTAACACTATTTTACAGGGATATGTTGATGCAGATATGGCAGGTGATATAGATAGCAGAAGGAGTACCACAGGATATGTCTTTACTGTAGGTGGAACTACAGTAAGTTGGATTTCAAAATTACAAAAGGTTGTTGCACTTTCAACAATGGAAGCAGAGTATGTTGTTGTTACAGAGGCTAGTAAAGAGATGATTTGGTTACAAAGGTTTATGGAGGAATTGGGAAAGAAGTAGGAGAATAGCATATTATATAGTGATAGTCAGAGTGCCATTCATCTTGCAAAGAACTCAACCTTCCATTCTAGGACTAAACATATACAGACCAAGTACCATTTCATACGATCAGTTTTGGAAGATGGACAATTGAAGTTGGAAAAGATACACACTAGCCAGAATCCTATAGACATGTTAACAAAGGTAGTAACCAAGGAGAAACTGAGCTCTTGCTCAGTTTTAGTTGGTCTTCAAGCATGATAGTAAAGGTGAGAAAATTTCCAGGTCCAAAGTTGAAGCATAGTCTAGCAGGTGCAGTAGCGGTGGAGTTACTGTGATCAGTCTCCAAGTGGGAGATTGTTGGTTGTGGAGCCTAATTAATTTGGAGGCCTTGTTTTCAGCCACACTTGGACCCACTCCATGAAGGGGGTGTAGGGGGGAAATGCCCCCCTACTACTATCCACCAGGGGGTCCAAGGGGGTGACACTTTATGGAGCCCCTTTGGGGGGTTTGGGGTAGTGCCCCGAAGCCAAAAATAGATGTGTTTTTCTCTATGTAAATCTGGACCATTTATTATTAGGTCATAGATCGGACGATGGATTTTAGGTGGGCTTTTTTGCCCTAAAATTGTAATGCATTTTTTATAATAGGATGATGTATGATGGTTGTAATGTATTGTAATGCATGGTGTGCATAATTGTAATTGATGATGATAGAGCGAAGAGGAAGTTATAACGGATCTGTTGTAGGTTGTATCCCTTCGTAGTTTTTTGGATGGAATAAAAGGCCTGGTTATTTTCTCCATGGACGTAGCCCATATTGGGTGAACCATGTAAATCTGTGTCTCTTGTATTGCTTTATTCTTTTGCATTTTATTTCCGCATTTAATTATTGCTCACATTTTATTATTTAATCCTAACAAATTGAAGATTCGTCACATTTCAACAAATGTCCTTATGTTATACTTGTTTATCATGGTTATTTTTGCAATTGATAAGTCATTAGCCACTTTAGGATTGTTTATGATTTTAAATAGGCAATACAAAATATGAACTATAATTAAAATTATTGATGATAAGGAGTATAGTTGCTTCACATTTTACTGTAAAAATATCTTTATACTTTTCTATAAGTTTGGATCAAGTGTTGAGATAAATTCAACAAATAAAAAACTTTAGAAAGTTGGCATCTTGTTCCATAATATAATCCTAATTTTTTTTAACTATAGTATATTACAATATAATTTACTAGGATTTTTAAACTACATGGAAGCATAAAAGTGTTTCTATCATGTAGGAGAAATCAATGGTGGGTCACATTTATAGAATACTTAAACAAACAAAAGACACATCATAACTTGGAAAATATTAGTGATAAAATTTTGCTCAATATACATGCAGTTATAAATGGTCCAAGTGGTCACTTGTGGAAAACTATATTATGTTGTTACTAATGTTTTGTCATTTTTAACCCATAAAATCATTATAAGTGACTTAGATAGACTTTCAAATTCTATTGCTTATTATTTTCCAAATTTATACCCAACAAGTTGAACCTATTGTAATAACCAACACTCAAGTGTATATTTGTAAGAAACCATAATATATTATTCTCATAGTTCTATAACTTTCAAATATGGCTGAGCAAACTTTTATTTGTGATAACTAAATACAATCTATATATACTATTATTTTTCATATAGACCATGTATATGTACTTTTATTTTTAATTCAAGTTAGTTACAATGGAAATGAGACAATAATTATCTCTTATATAAAGTAGATATAATTTTCTTGGATGATGAAGGAAAAAAATGGTTCTCAAAAAAATTCTACTAATATTTAGACAATTAAAAAATAAAATTAGGGGTTTGGGGACACAACATCTCAATCAAGAGAATTAAACTACATAAAATAAATAAAATTTAAATTATTTTCAAAATAATATACCCAATATTGAAAAAAGCTATAATTTTTTTTTAAATAATATTTTCAAGTTTAACTCAAAATACCTTCAAGAGATAGTACTTCATATATTGAGAGATGTACTTTTTGGATACCCTACCATGTAGGGTATAATAATGCCTTAAAACTACGTTGGAATTACTAATTTTAGAGTATAAATAAGTGAAATAAAGCAACAATTACCTTCCAAAACCATCCAAATTTTGTCTAGGTCTAGGATACGTGTTGATTGACTTGATTGATTCACTTATAAAAGGACTTGATTGGCTCAAACAAGTAAAATGCTCATGTGAGTTAGTGATTGACACACTAAGTTATTTTAGAATACTTATAAGCCTATTAAATATATATTTAGAGGTATGCAATATTTGGTAGTGTATTTTTTTGTTAAAGATGCCTCCCAATATTCACTTTCACTAGGAGTAATTTTTCTCACCCTAAGTAACTTAGGAAAGAAATCCAACTATAAATAGGAGTCATGGGATCCATTATATTCATATTTTATCCATGAGAAATTATAACTACACTCTATGAAACCCAAATTATCCTTTCATCTCATTATATTGTTGAGAAATTGAAAAGTCCTTAGGCATTCCATCACTTGTCAATAGCATGCTTAATGAATGGGAGAATATTGATGTTATTAAAAATCTCATGTGTTGGTTTATCATGCACACTTTCTTGATATAGTTGAAACCCATATTTAATTTGAATCACTTGCACCCTTAATATTTTATGCATGTTTCATTTTTGCACTTTACTTTTTATGCAATTAGTGTAGGTTAGAAAATAAGTATTTAGTAGGGATAGTGGGGAGCCAAGCCTAATCTAAATATTTGGAGGATCCATTTGAGCTCCCTTAAAAATTTGTTGAATCTATAATTAAGGTGTATAATTAAATTAAAAGTCAAGAAAATTTCTAGGTTTAACATAGTTTTTGGTATGCTTGGTGTGACTCACCCTCATTATCCATAAATTTTGTTCAATTTGGCTAAATTTCTTGTTTTTGGTACCAAATTTACATTCATCATAGATGGAGCGATTGGCTTGAACTTGAATTTTTTTTTATAAGTCTAAATATAGGTAGTGATTCACTCTAAATTTGGTGTAATTCACTCTAGTTGATCCAATCCCTTGGAAATTAGTCTAAGTCCATTTCTATAAGTTATTTACTCCATTTTTTAAGTGATTATCTCTTAATATGTTTGATTTGCACAAGTTGAATATAGAGCAATTCATCCTTACAAGGGACTTGGTTCATCAGGCCTAGTCTCAAATTGATCTTAAAAATTTATAATTTTTATTATTTGTGCTCAATTTTTACATGTATTTTGTGAATGGTGATTCTAACATAAACTTCAAAATTTTGAAATTTTTGTGAAGCCATAAACACAAACAATATTAGAATAATTTCAAATCTAAAATTTGACCTCAATTATATCTTCCATAGGTAAAAAGCATTTAAGATAGATTTTGAGTCATTTTTCCAAGGATCAAGTTTGCAAGTAATTCACTTCAAAAACAATAAGTTCTCAAGTCGAATCCAAAGAGAAATTAGCTTAGATATACAAAGCAATTTCTTAGGAAAATACAAGATTATTCATGACTCCCTAAGGTAGTGATTTTCTTGAATTTCAAAATAATTTTCCAAATGATTTGTTTGGACCCCCTAAACTTCAAAATCATTCAAGTTCAAAAACTACTTGTGAATTGCCTAAAATTGCAAGCGAATTGTCTAATTTTGCAAGCCAATTATCTAATTTTGCAAGTGAAACACTCTTGTTTGTAGGTGAATCACTTTGTAGATAAATTTTTATATTGAGACTCTATTGGTGTGGTTCCATACATGCAAGCTTACAAATATGCATTCAAAAGCATAGAAATCAAAGAAAGAACATCAATTAACATATATATTTGTGTATCACCAAAGAAATTGCAAAGGGAAAATAAAAGAATAAACCATTGTATTTGTACACCAAGACTAAAAAATTAGAAAATCCTAATCTGCAATCATATTTTCTCAAAACCCAAAAAATAATATGGCTAATCCAATTAGTCAAAATCCCATATCCCAAGACGTTTGTTTCTTAAACCAACAAAAAAATTATTCATCTAACTTAGCAAACTAGACTTGGTCAGCTATCAGTTTGATATTAACATAGAGGAACCGTCTCTCTAGGATACCCTTTGATGTGAATAACCCCATACATATTTTGTGAGTTATTACTACTCTGGTGACACAAAGCCTCCTCATACATCTAGTGCCAAAAAATTACCTCCTACAAGTGCTACTTCAACTTAAATTTTACCTAGATCTAGTTTTTCAAATAATTCAAGTCTCCCACTTGTTCAATCTATAGTCCCATATGTAGGATATTTATAAAAATGCTTTTTGAATTAAATCTAGGACCTTGCTCAATTGGATAAGTGGGGATGTGGGTGACCTAGGAAAACACCTAGGGAAAAATATTTCCTTCATCTAGGTAGGTACAACAAAACATGAATGTACCACCTTTTCTAAATCAATAGATCCCCTAACAAGGCTTGCAATACTCCATTTCTAAACATATAGCTTCCTTCAAATTATTAATAGGGTTATAAAAATCCACCTCCTCCTCCTTTCCAAATGCTAAATTCTTATTATCCTTTGCCTTAATATTATATATACCAACATCCTTAGTATCCTTTATATCTACATCGAGCCCTACAATATATCTTTATTCATTTCCACAATAGTAATATAGTCAACCTCCTCCACTATTGAATAACCCAGTGCCTCCACCTAGGCCATAAAACTAACTTCTCAAGTAGACCTATCAAGGACCATTAAACCTAATGGTTTATTCCCCTATTCCCCCCTACCACTATGAAAATATTACCTACTATTGATAGAAGAAATAATAAGATGGCATTGGATCACCTCAGTGAGTTGTATACACTTATTTCAATTCATTACATTTAAGAGGAGGACATAATGGTACACTTAGTTATATATTCTTTACATGATAAGGCTACATTATGGTATAGAGTATTACCAAGTAATTATATTACTAGTTGGGCATCAATTGTAGAACCTTTTATGCATAGATTTGGTAGTATGGGTAATGATTATTCCATTTTGTTCAAATTAAATACAATACATAGGCATCCTTAAAAAATATACATGATTTTAACACTAGATTTTTTAGACCTTGAATCTGATTCCATAAAATGTTATGCCTAATGAAGAACAAGTTTTACCTTAAAACATTAAGGGTTTATAGTCTAATATAGCTTTTATGGTTTTTAATTATAATCTTCATACATTTTTTGTAGCTTTAAAAGAAACATCCTATGCAAAATATATTCTAATTAGAGTAGGAAAATTACCCCTTACCTCGACTATGGTATAAGTTTCCCTTATAACCCAAAACTCATCATATCTTAGTCCCACACCCCCTTTTTCACCCATTCAAAATTATTAATCCAATGTTTCTATTAGTCCATCACCCTCTTCATATATTATTACACACCCTGGATAGAACTCATCATCAACAATCACTTTTTAACCACAATGAGTTAACCAATAATTTTGTAATTATCAAGATGTTGGAAGTGATGAAATAATTGGTAAATCAAAACAATTCTTAAAGGAAGAAATGAAAATAAACTCAAAAATAATGATCTCAAAAATATCATACCTCAATGAAGATAAGATACCTTGACAAGGTACTTACTAAGAAACAAGTCAAGCTCATAATAATATGGTGAATTCCAATTCATAGGTTAACATGTTGTGGTGTTTTCTATCCAATGTAGTTCACAATCCTATAGAATGTGTTGGACCCATCACACATTCTCAAATAATTTAGTATAACCAATAATAACAAGTCCAATAGATCGTTATCTTAGATCAATTGGCACCTATAATAAACTAGCCTATGTACCTGTAATCTAAACCCTAATAGTATGTTCCTATCCTACTAATCTTCATTACTATTATTTTTTCCAACTTTAGTGGTATGAAAATGGATGAAGAGTCCAAATTTGAAGATGATGCTATATGCACTAATGAACAAGGGATTGGGATTAGGGGTAAGAGGAAAGTGTTTAAGGAATAACTATATTAGAAATAAAATAAGAAAAATAAGGGTGCAATAGTATTTAGGACATAAATGTTACCCTTACATTTGAATTACAAATGGCCAATAGTTATGTAACAAGAGAAACAAAAAGAAAGGAGATTATTGAGAATAAGATCCAAGTAGAAGTACAAAGTGATAAGGCCAAACAAATAGACAAAGAAAAGAAATTCAAGATAGATAGAAGGAATGAAGGAGGAATAGATAAACACACAAATTAGAGGAATGATAAAGAAAAATATCAGCTCCAAAATAATATTGAGCAATGATTGAAGTATCTCTCCCTCACTGGTGAATATTATGCAATAGCCATGAGACAATACAAGAAGTTCAATGCATGAAGTGAGAGTAGCTCTATAGAATTCATGTTCAACATTACAAATAAAGTGAAAATTATGCCTTCCAATGTAACTATGATGGAATAATTGGCCCTAACTATTCAACTAGATATACTCCAAAAAAAATTGAAATACAAGGAAAGGAGTTATGCTAAGAGTAAACAATTAGATCTAGCTCAAAAAAACATAGTTGATTAGTAAAATTTGATAGAAGAGTATCCAATGGATATTCAATTCAATGTGGCCAAGATATTAAATGCCCTAAATCCTAAAACACTAAATACAACTCCATTTCATATGAACTTAGAGAGTGAAAACTACCTACTACAAAGTTATATTGTTGATTCTATGGCAGCAATGACAGTGATGTCAAAATAAGTTTGTGAAGAAATGGGTTTCACCTATAGAAAAATAGCTAGGTATCCAATCTAGATGGATGGAACTAGCATAAAAATAGTTGAAGTTCTCAAATATCTGATCGTAACCATAGATAGACATCCAAAATTAGTAGTGGTGCAAGAAATAATAGTTGTTGATCTTCCCCATACATTTGTATGTTGTTGTTTAGAGAATGGACATGCAATTTGTTGGAAGATGGTTATCTGGCAATAGATTACATCCACATTGTTGGAGTATATTATATTATTTGGTACATGCTAATGTACCCCCATGGTACCTTCATGGTACATATGTAAATATTATATTAGGGTTGAGTCATAGTTTAGAGTGTGAGTATTATTTCCCCTTTCTATGTAAGTGTGTATGTGCAGGAAATGCACAAGTGTCATGTGAGTGAGTGTGCAAGTGTAAGGTGATTCTATGTGCATAAGTGTCTTATATGTAAGAGTGTAAATATGTAATGTAAATATATGCATAAGTGTCTTAGGTTAGAGTGTACAAAGTGAAGGTCAAGAGTCATGTCTAGGTGTGCATATAATATAGAGTCATGTGTTCATAAAGTATGCAAGTGTCATATAGAGAAGCCAAGAGTCATGAGACTTGGCATATAGAAATGAATAGTCAAATATCCAAAGAGTCATTCTACTATGGCTATATAGTACTCCATAGAAAAGGAACAAAGTATCAAGTGTAATATCCATTCATCAAATAACAAGTATCATATTTGTAAGAGAAAAAAGAGTAATAAATATTGCATACATTTGATAAATTAATATTGTAAGTTGTACTACATGCTTTGTACATGTATGATTCAGACTATTTAAATTCATATTGTTGTCCATGATTTACATGTTAATTTTCTCATATTATTCTACTTACATCATTATCTTGATCTTACTATATTGTGGATATATTATATTTGATCATGTGGAATTTATCCTATGAGATTTATGTTAGTATTAAGGCTTTTTAAACCATCACACATGTATGTACCTAGGGATGGTAAAGTTATCAAAATTAATAAGAGTCACCTTAAAACTACTCATTGCACAATCTAGATGAAGATGACACCATAAATTAAAATAAACTCCTCAAATTTGTGAAAGATGATGAGCGATCTGAATATGATCAAACCTTTGAAATTGATATGATAATAAGTCTACTTCAATATGAAGAAGACCTAGGGATTGATTATGAAGACACTAAGATTGGGAATTATATTATCATATAATAACCATATAACCTCTTGAATTTAACAAGTTGAGACACTGATAAGACCTAAATGATACATTTTGATGGTTTTAAAACTAGAAATGGTGTATGTGTGGCATTAAATTTATTGACCATAAGGTGTAAAAACTTATTTTACATTTTAATTGCTATTCAGTTGCACCAACAACATAGATGAATACAAAGCACTACGTACAAGGCTCAAAATTTTGAAAAAATAGGAATTAAGAACCTACAGATATGTGGTGACTCTAAATTGATTGTAAACTAGGTTAATTCCCAATGCAACATAAAGAACATACTACTAAATTCATATAAGCATTAAGTCTATTATCTATTAGAAATTTTTGACATATGAGATCAAGACAATCCCTACAAAACTAAATACTAAAGTAGATGAATTGATAAGAAAGTAAACAATACTTGATGCCACCATTGGTATACAGGATAAACCAAAGGAGTTAGAGATAGTTTTAGACCAAACATCCTTGATAACTTTGATCACTAGTAAGTCTTCAACAATGATGAATAAATCATAGAATTTTTTATCAAAGAAGTATATTATGCTAAAGATAAAAATGAATATGGTTATTATACTAAGGATGATTTCATACAATTAAATATAAATTAGCTTCCCAAGGGGCTAATCACTTTGGAGAACCTAATAAACCCAAACAAAAGTATAAGGAAATTGAACCTTAAATTGAAAGACTCATCATACCACCTCATTGAAGTCATTGAAAAGAGAACTTGCTACTTGATAAAGAGTGCACTCAAAAATATGTCAATACTTTAAAAAACTATGCAACAAGTATGAGAATATCATTGCATGGTCATACAATGATCTTAAAGTATATGGTCAAAATCACCAAACATACCATTGAGTTGGAACTTGGTGCTTGGCCTTCTTGAGAAAAATAGTGACTAGTGAATCCCAAAATTGGGATAGTGATGAAGTAATTTTTGAAGCTCCTCTATCCTTAAATAATATTCCCAATCAATTATTCCACCTGGGTTTCCAATTTGGTTCTTGTACATAAGAATAATGGTGATATAAGGTTGTTCATCAATTTTAGGAACTTGAATAAGGCTTCAATAAAAGATCATTATCCTCTACCTTCAATGAAAGATCATATTTTGTAAAATATCATAGGGTCACAAATGTTGTCTCTCTTGGATGGTTTCTTAGGGTACAATTAGAACTAGGATAAAGATGATTATAAATATAAGATAGCACTCACCACAAAATGGAAAATATTTTTATATTAGAGGATGTTATTTGGCCTATCAAATATAGGGGCACCTTCCAATAGGCTATGGATATAGTATATTTTTTTTATTTTCTGGTGAGATAATCCTTATATATCTTGATGATCTAACCATGTATTCCAAAGATAGAAGTAAACCTATGGAACATCTTGAGTCAACCTTCCTAATGTTGAGATAGTTTTGCATATCACTCAATTCCAAAAATTCCATATTCATGGTCCAATAAGGAAAATTGTTGGGCTATGTGGTGTCAAAAGAAGGCTTATCCATAGACTATAATAGAATAAAGGTAAACCAATATTTTTTCTTATCCACTTCTATCAAAGGAATACAATCTTTCCTAGGTCAAATCTAGTTTATTGCCAAAGTCATGATGAAGTTTTCCCAAATTGTTAGACCAATTACCAAAATTCTAATGAAATATGTAGTCCTAGTATGGACCAATGAAGATAGGAAATCCTTTCAAGACATCAAATATGCTATTACTTAAGCCCTAATATTGATTAACTAATATTTTACCAAATATTTTAGGCTCTATGTATTCAACATACATGGAATAATTATTGTTTTGATTAAGAAAAATGACCAAGACAATAAACATCCCATTTCACTCATGAGCCATGTCATCCATAACTATGAAGAGATATATACCTTAATTGAAAATAGGTGTTTTTTATAATGAAGGCTCTCAAGAAATACAAATACTACCTATCTTAGAGAAATAGTAAAGCCTTTATAGTACACCCTAATGTTCAATCCACTATGCTTTGTTGTGAGTTAGGATAAAAGAGGGTTGGGTTGATTAACAAGACCTAAGAGTTTGATATTGAAATAAAACCCATCAATATCATCATGGATAAGGACTTGTGTGAGAATTTGGTGATGTCAATATCTAAATATTATATTTGCCCTAGTAGACAATATAGAACTAGATGATAACAGTTGTAAGATTACTGCAATGGTAAGGGATTTGGCATCTCTTTGAGAGGTCCAAGGTTCAAACCCCACTCAGTATGATGGGATCATACCCCTCATAAAAACCATATGTAAACTCATTAAAAAATATAGAACTAGATGATCAAGAAGGGTGGATGGGTGACATTTGTAAACATATAGCCATAGGCCAAGTGCTAGAAAGGTTGACAGTTAAAGAAAGAACCTAATTCAAGAAAAAAGACAACACACTAATACTGGCTTGATGGCATCTTATTTAGGAGAGTGTATGATAGTATCCTACTACACTGCATCAGAGAGAAAAAAATAAATTCATATTTAAGTACTATCATGATGGAGGGAATTATTTTCATTAAATATAACCCATAAAATCCTAAGTGTTGGATACTATTTTTCCACATTCTTCTTGTATTGTTACCAATAGTTCAAGAACTACACATCTTATTATATGTTCAAAGGAAATGTTAGAGTTACTATGTTAGTAACTACTACTATTACCTCATTTGGTAATTAGTAAAAAATCCTAGGTATATTAGTAATAATTTTTACACCTAGATAGATATTCACATTGTTAGAAAATATTAATTATTTATTATTTGGTATATTATTGTTAATAGGTTTATGCTTTATTTTATTAACACGTTATTTGTTAGCATTATGTTGTTATTTGTTAGCACCATTACATGACTGTTAGCATCAATCAAGGATATTATTTCCATAATATCCTAAGGTTATTCCTAGCCTATATTGTACTATATAAACCTATCATATCAATAATATTTGTGTGTGCGTATGGTTCAAATCCTTACATTGGTATCATAGTAGGCATATCTCATCCTTGCTCCTTCTCTGGGTGATCTAGTCCAGGTTCCACTTACATTGGTATCATAGTAGGCATATCTCATCCTTGCTCCTTCTCTGGGTGATCTAGTCCAGGTTCCACCCCATTGGTGGACAAGACCTGGTGGACTAGAAGACGTGGGTTCCACCTTCGATAAATAAGACCTAAATTTAGATTTGACAATGGTTGAACAACCTCATATCTAAGGCTAGTCCAGGTTCCACCCCATTGGTGGACAAGACCTGGTGGACTAGAAGACGTGGGTTCCACCTTCGATAAATAAGACCTAAATTTAGATTTGACAATGGTTGAACAACCTCATATCTAAGGCTACCTACAAAGAAGTGTACTGACACCACACGAGCTTGCGAAAGATGTGACCATGCGATCCTGTGGAAGATGTGACTAGGTAGACCGGATGTAAGGACAATTGGATGGACAACTAAGGGTAAACTAAGCCTACGTGGACTGACAATTTTTTTTTGTGTGTGTAAGGTCAGGTATAGACTACCCAAAGGTAGTCGAAGTATAATATGCACGTTACAATTTTTCAACCATTGCATACTCTCCAAAGAGCTCCATGTGGGATAATGATCCCAAATGTTTCTATATTTTATTCCTTGTTATTGCATGTTTACTGCACATAATTTTCACTGAAGTGAAGACTGTCTCAACGATTGTACCCATATTTTGGAGGATTCGACATTTTTTTACTGGTTGCATCGAAGGGTTTTATGTCATTTTTATATGCACGTTAATCTTTGTTGAAGAATTTAACCATCTAGTTTTACCTGACATCATTGTCTGACCTATAGACGTAGTGCACCCCGCTCACTATCATTTTATCGATTATAGTGCTTGGTCGAAATACCCGTTGGATTTGCAGCCCATGAGGTCGATCATTTGAATCCTCTTTATGCTATTTATTGTATGGAACACGATAGTGCATACGCGTTTATTATGGTATGCGTTGTAGAGAATCCATTTGCAGATGCAAAATTTCCACTCTGGTTCATTGGTGTTTCAGTAGTCTACTTTTGCGAGACGTCCCAGCCAGAAAAAAATCATTTGTGTATGGTATAGATGGGGAAACCAACTGTTTAGTAGGTGTTTCACAGTACCAACAGGAGCACGAGTAGTTTTCAACAGTTACAGAGACCACGAAGCGATAAGATAGCCGATGAGCGGTGTAATTTGTAGGAGAAAAATTATGTTTCTGTCTTAAGAAAATGCAGCAGATTGACGCACAAGGAAAAAAAAATTATCTCCACTCCTAAGGTTTTGTACTCCACCAATAGCATGCCTCGACGGTAGAGCCACTAGTATCGTGCCATGTGGACGGTGCTCGTTGCATAGGGCATAAGCCAGGATAAAAGTTTTTTTCCCCTACCGCACTTCGGGAAAGCATTGAAAAGGGATTTTCATCTCTTAGCTCCCATCCAACCGTGTAGTCAGAATAGTTGAGCCTTCAGTGCTAAGGTACTTACGGGGGAGGTCACAAAGACGATCCCCCCCCTTGCCCGCTTTCCAATATTTTTTGCTATAAAAATTGAAAATTTTTCAATTAAGGTAATTTTTTTTGTATTTTTTAATTAGTTTTTTAGTATATTTATTAATAATTTAATATTTTTTGTTTAAATCATTTTTTCTCACCATGAAGATGATTTTTACAAATATTTTTTTTATTATTGATAAAATTATGTTTAAAATTAATTAAATTTATGCAATAAAATAGAAATGTTTTTTTTTTGCAAAATATAAGAAAAGTGTTTTTTCTTGCAAAATTAGGGAGCCCTAAACTCTTCTCAAAACCTTGTTAATTTTGCACAATAAAAAGGGGATAAAATCATGAAATGTGATTCTTCGTTTGCAAAATTGTAATACAAGGAGACATCAAATTTACAAAATTCAAAGTCAAAATTTGTGCATTTGTTTTCTCCAAGGAGGGATATAATACAAGAAATTGCACATCTTATTTTGTTGCAAACCGCTGAGCCACCACTCACAAGCCCGTGGTAAGAAGATATTGAAGACCTTGGGTCCACTAAAATTATATCGTGTGTCGACTGGTTCTGGAAAACCTTTCAAAATCTTGTCGTGTGTCGACTTGGCTTGAAAGGAGTGTTACCTTGTTAAATTTGCAAAGCAAAGGGAGGACAGGAAATTGCAAATTTGTAACACAAGGAAGGGGAGCACTTGAAACTCAAAAATTATTTTTTACAAAATCAAAAGCAACTTGTGCATTTTTTTTTCTCAAACCTTGGGATATAACACAAAAAATTGCACATTCCTAATTTTGCAAATTGGGGAAAGATCTCATCACATTGAAGATCTAATTTTTCACAACCTTGTTTATTTTACAAACAAGAGGGGGGACAAACCAAGATTTGGGTTCTTCTTTTGCAAAATTGTAACACAAGGGGAATTTGTGAAAATCAAAGGGTTGACACAATGAAACTTGTTTATTTTGCCACACAAAAAGGAAAGGTGGTTGTTTTTTACCATATTCTTTGCAAAATTATAAGACAATGGGAGAAATTGAATATCAAAATTTTTGCACAACACAAATCAAAATTTTGTTGCAAAAATTATTGTAATAAGGTGCATTTTCGATAGCATTTGACACATTTTGTTAAATTGGCATTGTTAAATTAGGTGCATTTTTGGTTGCATCCTAAACCTAAGTGGTAAACATTCGTGGGCACTCTTTGATTGATTATTGCATTTAATTTCTTGTTTTCTTCAATTATAAGTTATCAAAATCAAGAGCACTCAAAAACCCAAATTTCACACTCATTTGTATAATTCATTGCATAAGTACAAGCCAATTTTTTGATAATTCACTCCATATGAAACCCAAAATTCACTCTTCTTGTTGGCTTAAACTCATCACACTAATCATGTTTTTTCAAAAGGGTTTTTAGACAGGTGCCATTAACTATATTTTTGAGTGAATTATTTTTTGGTACTCTTTTAGGGTATAATAAAAGAAAGAATAAGTTTTTGTGAAATAAAGGAACCTTCAAAGTAGCAATTGTTTGCACTAAAGGGGAATAATTCGTTTCTTCCTTCAAAACAAATTTTGACAAGAGGGAGATAAAACTTGTTAAGACAATCAGAAAAACAAAATTCATCATAATAAAACCTTTTTTTAGGCTCCATAAATAGCAAATTTTTATTTGAATTACTTGCAATAAATGGGGGATTGCACCTCTTTTTAGGTTTCATAAATAGCAAAACTTTTTGTTTGAAGTACTTGTAATAAAGGGGAGATTTTTTTGATGAAATTTTTGACATTTTTCCTAGGAGGTAATCTTTGTAAAAGCCTTAAAAAGCTTCATAAGTTGCAAATCTTTTGCACTTAGGGGGGATCAAAATTTATTTCCTACCTCACAAAATATTTTTCTAAAAAGGGAGGAAGACTTAAAAAGGGTGCATTTTCGACAGCGACCGACACCTTAGTCACACTTATTGCAAAATTTCATCAAAATAATATTTTTCTAAAAAGGAAGACTTAAAAAGGGTGCATTTTTGGTAGAGATCGACACCTTAGTCAAACTTCTTGCAAAAGTTCCATTTCAACATGTTTTGCAAAAATGCGAAAACTTGTAAGGATGCATTTTCAGCATTGACCGACACCTTAGCTATCTTATCAAAACTTTTGCAAAATCATATTGTACCAAGAGTGAACCTCATATGTAGTGATCTATTCTAGTACACCTAGTGGTTGCAGCAGATGGTTACCCATGCAATCCGATAGGATGATAAGATTACAATAAGGACATTCGTTGTTTTTAAAGCAAAGTGAGGGATGACCTTACTTTTGCTTAAGTACTTTGGAAGTACTTATTTTGCTTAGACCCAGAGGTGACAGACCCAAAGGTGGATCTAAGAAAGAGCAGCTAGAGCCATGGGCCATAGCAACTCAACTAAGATGAAAGAAATGTTGTATGGCTTTTATAAGATAGGTAAATCCTATGGTAGACCCAGGGGTAGATCTAGTTATAGATCAAGTGGCAGATTCACAAGAAGATCTAGAGATAGTCCCAGAGGTATACTTAGAGCCATGAGGTAGAGCAAGAACCAGTATTATGGCTTCATTCCACTCCACTTTTTGAGCTCTGTAGGTTCCACTATATGGACAATACCTATGATACAGGTTCCACCATTCAGTGGACAAGACCTGGATTGGGTTCCATCATTTTGTGGACAAGACCTAGAGCCAGCAGATCAGCATCTTTCATTTTATCTTCTTCATTGTATTGGGGTAGTTATATACATTACCCAAATAATGTAATAAGGGGGGATGTTAGAGTTACTATGTTAGTAACTACTACTATTACCTCATTTGGTAATTAGTAAACACTCCTAGGTATATTAGTAATCATTTTTACACCTAGGTAGATATTCACATTGTTAGTGAATATTAGTTATTTATTAGTTGACATATTATTGTTAATAGGTGAGTGCTTTATTTTATTAGCGTGTTATTTGTTAGCATTATGTTGTTATTTGTTAGCATCATTACATGACTATTAGCGTCGATCAAGGATATTATTTCCATGATATCCTAATGTTATTCCTAGCCTATATTGTACTATATAAACCTATCATATCAATAATATTTGTGTGTGCTTATGGTTCAAATCCTTATAGAAAAGAGGAGAGAATCCAATGTAACTAAATTCCATTATTGTGACTAAACAATTCCAGTAATGGGTTTGGACTTCATTGGAAAATTTAGGCTCTCTCAAGCAACAAACATGGATGGATCCTTATCACCATGGATTGCTTCATAAGGTGGGTTAAAATAGTCCCACTAGGTCAACTAATCACCAATTCACCGATTCATCATATTATAAGTTGTTCTATGGCAAGGAGGTCATGTTATCAATCAACTTAGAACTCCCTTCCCTCTAAATATCACAATATTTAGAGCTTGAAGATAGCAATATTAGACTAATGCAAGTAAAGTTAAATGCTTTATTGATCCTCGAGGAGGAGAGAGGAAAGGTGTTTAAAATAATTGTACAACAATAAGAGGCAATAAAGATATGATTTTATAAATGGGCTACTAAAATATATTATAAAGAAGAAACCTCATACTCAAGTGGAATGAAGATTTATCAAAAATAGAGGAATATAAAAAAATTGTCAGCCTTTGGAGTGAGCTCTATCAAACTCTAAGGATTGCAAAATTGAATACCTACAAAATTGCCACTATGGATGGAAGAATGCTCCAAATATTTGTGAATGGACATCTCTACCTTATCTATTAATAGTTTCAACAAAAATAAAATGTAAATATGTATATATTTTTATTTCTTTGAACTAATAAATTATACACAAATACTTTCTCCCTTTGTCTTCTAAATTTTTACTTTGACCATTCTCTTTCTTCCAATATTTACCATCATCTTGTCTTCTTATTATTTTTTCCTATGTCAATTCTATTTATCAACATGTTACATCATGTTATTATTAAATTTAAAAATCAAAGTCACCCACTATAAAGCAATTTGTTTGCAAGAGTGAGTGATGCACTTGCCTTAGCAAATAGGGTGCCCATTGGGGCTACTTGCCTGAACCAAATTGTCATGAAAGTCAATCAGCCATGTGTGTACCATTTTATCTAGTCGAGAGGGATTGCATCCAACATGGGTAAGCATAGTAAGGTCCCCATGCAAAGTAGGGGCTATAAAAATCTCATACACCTACTTCCCTCATCACTTATGATTTCCACCATGCTAAAATGTACCCACTCTATTTGCTTATTGATATCTACAATGCTAATACACCTCCTTCATCAAATCCTCCACTTTGCTCTTACATCAATCACATGCTCTCATTCCCTTTACTTTTCTTCTCATGGATTACATTTTAGTCAGTGCAAGCATGCCATGTGGACTTATGAATTACCAAGGTTGAACCTCATTAGGGATTCCCTAGCAAATTAGTGCCTCAATAGGAGTGAGTGGGAAACTAACCTAAAACATATCATGACTAATAGGATACCCCTCCAATAAAATCATTTTGGCTAAACAAGAAGAAAAACCTAAGTCCCTAAGTATAACATGATTCACTCACACAAGCAAGCAAATTGCTTAATTTTCCCAATCAAACTGCTTTGGTAGTCTAATAGGTCAACTAAACATAAATTTGTCCAAATTCCTTTAACTAAGCAAATCACTCACTTGCACAAGTAAATAAATTACATTTTTAAGTGAATTGCTTCAAACCCAAAATCTACCAAGTGCCTTACAAGTGAGTGAATCGCTCCATTTTTTAGCAAATCACTTTGAAAAGTGAGTGAATCACTCTATTTTCTAGACTCAAGAAAATTTCATCAAATTTCTAAAATTTCATCTCTACCTTCATTCAACCATCATGAGCACCTCATCCACCTTCGGTATCCCATTAGTTCCTAAAGCTAATTCCACTTCACCATCATCAACTACTATTATTACACCCACATCTACTTGACCATATCCAATCCCAATAATTCCTAAAGAGGAAGAACCATCAAAGGGAAAAGGTAAAAAGAAAAGGTATTAGTAAAAGATATAGGCCTCCCCTCCCTCAAAGAGACTATAAGATCTCTTTGATTACCCATACAAAATAGTTTAACAAGGAACCTATACACACTCAATTGATAATATAAGAAGAGAATTCCTTAGATGATTCAACTTGGTACCCCATACTGGTTTATGGAGCATTAGTTAGATATGAATATTGGGGATTGTAATAAATCTAGTACCTCAATTTTGGAGTTACCCTAAACTAGTGGAAGTATGTGCAAAGAAGGTACAATCCTTTAGGGAGAAGCTTTAGAACCCCTCAATGGAGTGAGGAGTCATTTTATATCTGAGAGGGGGATACCAAGAAGATTTTGGTTGATGATCTTATCGTGTGGGATTCATGTAATATCAAAACACAAAAGGAATTTTACTACTAGGATACATGCACCTACTATAGGAATTTTTCATCCCATTCCTAAAAAAGGAAAACTTGCTAGCTAACTTCAATATCCTATTGGAGTTACTTAAGGAGTATGCAAATGATATTATTAGGGATAGCCATAGTTTTGGGGGAGAGGAATGAATTAAAAATTTATAAGGAGCAGATCATATTACTCCATGCCATGTAAATTTATCCTAGGCATAATAAATGATTGACTATGTGAGTACATTGTGAATCATATGGACAACCACCTAAATATATTCAAGGAATAAAGGGAATTTACCTATACCTATTTGGTTTAGATCATTATATATCAAAATAAATAGTGGTTTCCAACCCTTAAAGTGGACCTAGTAAGAGCAAATGGTGAACCTCTTCTAGTCATTGATTGCACTACCATACTTTTTTGAGAAGTAAAAAATACCTCCTACCATTTATATGATGAGGTGTATGATATTATCATGGAAAGCTTTAGGGGTAAGGTATTGAGGCTATCGATGAGGTGCGATAGTTTATCAAGTCTATGGAATGTCTCAATAAATACTTCTCTCTAGGGAGGACCCAATGTTTCATTTATCTCTATGGATTTCTAGGTATACCTTTTGAGTTGCCAACATACATACCAAACTACATGTTCAACCTTGAATATGTGTGGAAACTTGACTACGTGGACCTAAAATACTTTAGAGGGCAAACGAAAACCACCTTCTACCCACTCAAGCAACCAATAATGAAGATCACAACAAATTTCAATGGTCTTATGATCTAATTGGGGATTCCAAAGAGATACTAAAAATAAATACACTAGATATGTTATTTGCACATGAGAAGAGGTATAAAATTCAAAAGGAGGTAAACCCACAAGAAGAATTGAACCTTGCTACTCTAGGAAACAATCATGGATATGATTTTGGGATCTTCAAATGGTACAATAATCCACCATAGTGGTCTATGTTCTATGTTAAGTAAAAGGATTATTTTAATCTCAATATAAATATGATATATCAAAAAATTGATATCTTAATAAATTTGGGTTACACAAATAGGAAGATCTTGGTATGGTAAAATATGAGGTATGAGATAGACACACAAATAAGACCTACAAAAAATGGCCCATTCGATTATCAATTCTCTACCAAAGGGGAAAAACCACCCTAAGAGTTCTAATAGAACCAAGGTAATTAGTGATGCAAGAGCCCACCCATCAAGCCCTTGAAGACCACATAAAATATTAGTTCTTGAGATCAATATTTTAGATACACCAACAACACTAGCAATGGTCAATTTAGAAGTAAGGCAAACAAATATCAAGGAATAGAAGAGCTTTAAATTGTATGGATCAATTATTTGGAAGGTCATAGTGGCACAAGAAAAATAATAGTAGACAATATAACTTGAGGATAGAAAAATACCTCAAGGAGGCTTCCGTCTCAAGTTCAGAATGATCACTTTCATGGTTACTACTTCCACTTCCTTTCCACCATCCACCACTTCTAGTTATTTCTCTATTATTTCTGCTTCTTTTTCTACTTCTTGTTCTCTTTCCACCCTTTCTTCTATTGCACCTATCTCACACTCCACTAGTGTATCCCATGTACCTCCTAGAGGTACTTTATCTCCAACTATCTTTGTCATGATTTGTACCATGCTTATCACTTCATTGCCATCACCTTTGTTTCAAGTATCAATCACACAACCCCTAATACCATGTGCCACATCATCACCTTTGACCATATCTTCAGTAATGATTCATCACTAGATAAAATATTAGTACAACTAGAGTCATGTCCCACTCCTTCCATATCTATCCCATTTCCTCCCATCACCACACAATTCACTACATTTACCATTTTCACATACCCATGTTGTCAACCATCCTAGGTGAGGTAGCTCCTCCTACAAGCAATAATTTCCACTACCCCAACTCAAGATGCTAGGTCTATAGGAACACCTTCTCAAGGTAGCATAGCTATAGGGACAAGTCAAGCCTTTGCCAAAAACATATATGTGATCTAGAGTATATAGATGTCAACAAGGTATTTGATATCCTTGTTATTGAGGAGAAGAAATAGTACTAGCGGCTTAAGTAAAAAGCCTTCAAGGCATCGATCCTAATGTAGTCATAGCTAGCTAGGAAGGGGGATAAGATCTATATTATAGAGTTAATAAAATGACCTCTCTAAAGTGGTGATTTATCCCACTAAATTGATTACTAAGTTATTTGAATTTGACCTACATTGAATGGATCTATACCAGATGGTTCAACTTGTAAATCAATTTGTACTTGGTGCAGCCATGAAGGTTGGTAAAGTAGAGGTTAAGGATGAAATAGTGCAAAAGTAAAATAAGGATTTGAAAGTAGAATCAACACAACTAAGGGTGTAGAGGAATCAACTCTAATAGGAAAATTAGGCTCTAAAAATATATACCTTGGAGGAGGATCAACTAAAGAAGTAGATATAGATGTCCCTTTCCTGGTGCTTTTAGTGGCATAAAAGGTTTAAAATGATTGTGGCATGGTGGTTATAGAGGCGGACTGCATGAAGATCTATGTGGTGGATTTCGGGGTGGACAACGCAAAATATTGTGGCGACCATAAAAGTTGGACAGCCTACCCGGATTCGTGGTGGCTACCGATTCCACCATGTAAATACAAAAAAAAAAAAAGTAGATATAGGACCTCATATACTAACTTGTTAAAACTTAAATGAATGTAAAATAGTTGGAGGATTTAAACAACTCAAGCAAGGACATATCTAGATAGAACAACTTTAGGAAGCCCTATAAATGAAAAACCATAAAATTGTGGATTTGATAGCTTTAGGGCCAACAAAATCAACTGTAGACCCCAAGAAGGATTACAACATCTAACGGGTCAAGTCCCTTTGGGATGAAATTAGAGCAAAGGTGAATAATACACAAGAATATTTCTGGCTTGTAGCCCTTGAAAATCAAATCTTGGAAAAAGTAATAAAAACCATTGAATAAGTGGAAAAATAACTGTCTTCTAGGGGTGAATACTAGGAAGTTCTAAAAATCCTATCTTCTATGTTGACATCACATGCATAGCTAGGGATCGATTGAAAATATTTAGTCAAGAACTTGAAAAAAATCCTAGATGCCAAAAGGGATCTCTAAGCCTATAAAAACACTTTGACATCTTTAAAGACCCCAATGTATGACATGGCCAAGGAAATTCAAGGGTTAGTTTCTACTAGAATGCTTGACATATTTTACCTACAAATGAAGACCATGGATGATATTATTGTTTGTGTGATGTTCGAAGAAAATAAGGATTAGGACAACGAGGATGATAAGAGGTTGGTTCCCATATATGCTAAACTACAAGAGATAAAAGGAAAAAATATGAGTTGTTAGAGAACCCATATGAAGACTCTATGGGTGAAGCAAAGGATCTTGTGTCAATCCAATTACCAAGTGATGAGAAGCGATTAAAAAATATAGACTTCTACCATAAAAAGAAAAGATAAGAAAAACCCAATTTTAATAGTTTTGCAATAGGGAGAACAATTTTTTAGAATGTATGCCTAAGGATAAAGGCAAGACCTAGGATCTCTTGCCAATCAAGCTTGGCACCCCGTGAAGTTGCAAGAAACATAGTGCTTTGACACTAATTTAGAATTTGTAATTTTAAATGAGTATAAATTAGTGAAATAAAGCAACATTTTCTTTCCAAAACCCTCCAAAATTTATCTAAGTACAACATAGGTTTCAATTGCCTTAGTACTAATTCACATGTAAAATAACTTGATTGGATTTAGAAAGCAAAGCTCTTAGGTTAAGCAAGAAATTTGCTTGAGAAAAGCGAGCTATTCACTTGCTAACTAGAGCTAGTCGCTTGCCATCTATCAAAGGGGTAAAAAAAAATACACAAATCCCAATGAGAATTTTTTAGGGTGACTCTTCAGCATGTAGTGGCACACTAAATCATGTTAGAAGCCTTCTAAGCCTATTGGAGGCATATTTAAAGGCATGTAACATTTAGTGGTGTATCATTTTGCTAAAGATACCCCAAATATTTACTTTTATTGAGAGTAATTATTTCTCACCCTAGTTAACTTAGGGGTAAAATCCAACCCCCAACTATAAATAGGAGCCATGGGATCTATTGTACTCATATTTTGGCCATGAGAGTTTAGAGCTACACTCTATGAATTCCACATTGTGCTTTCATCTCATGAGCTTTTTGAGAAATTGGCAAATCTCTAAGCATTCCATTAGTGGCATCACCCTCCTAATTTACCAAGTACGGGATGATTGAGGCTAGCCCTTTTCTCCATCTTTTCATTTGCTTAGCAATTTCATGCTTAGTGAATGGAAAAATATTGATGTTA
The DNA here is from genome assembly GCA_028583015.1 of Wollemia nobilis. Classification (NCBI taxonomy): domain Eukaryota; kingdom Viridiplantae; phylum Streptophyta; class Pinopsida; order Araucariales; family Araucariaceae; genus Wollemia; species Wollemia nobilis. The sequence goes on along the minus strand of JAQPPZ010017254.1, from coordinate 3,399,631 downwards.
TTTGAATTCTCATATGTTTATTGATCATGCACTCTTCCTTACTATGGTTGAAACCCATATTTGAGATGAATCACTTGCACCCTTAATCATTTATGTATGTTTTATTTTTACACTTTACTCTTTATGCAATTAGCGTAGGATTTCCATGGAGATAATGGGGGGTTAGCCTCAACCTAAAGGTTGGGAGGAGTCCCCATAACTCCATTCTAACTTTGTTAAAGCTAGAATTGGGGTGCATCATTGAACTAGAAGTTAGAAAATTTTCTTGATTCAATAGTTTATACTTAGGCCTTATAAAAAGTTTAGTAAAATATAATGTCAATATAAATATTAAAAATCTCACTTTTTGGAGAATCATGTTATTGAATTAGATCATCCCTATCATATTGAGTTGTGTATGTTTAAAAAGACATGTACATATTTTATGAATTCACATGCTTTTGAGGTTCAATAAATTTAAAATAATATGCATACACAATTTGTCAAAAGTATTACTAAGAGTAATTTTTTCTCACCCTAGTTAACTTAGGGGTAAAATCCAACCCCCAACTATAAATATGAGAGCCATGGGATCTATTGTACTCATATTTTGCCCATGATATTTTAGAGCTATACTCTATGAAATCCACATTGTGCTTTCATCTCATAAGCTTGTTGAGAAATTGGCCAATCCCTAAGAATTCCATTAGTGGCATCACCCTCCTACTTTACCAAGTATGGGATGATTGAGGCTAGCCCTTCTCTCCATATTTTCATTTGTTTAGAAATTTCATACTTAGTGAATGGAAAAACATCGATGTTATTTGAATTCAAATTTGTTGATTGATCATGCACTCTTCCTTACTATGGTTGAAACCCATATTTTAGGTGAATCACTTGCACCCTTAATCTTTTATGTATGTTTATTTTTTGCATTTTACTCTTTGTGTAATTAGTGTAGGAGTTCCATGGAGATAATGGGGAGTTAGCCTCAACCTAGAGGTTGGGAGGAGTCCCTTAATATTTTATGTATGTTTATTTTTTGCATTTTACTCTTTGTGTAATTAGTGTAGGAGTTCCATGGAGATAATGGGGAGTTAGCCTCAACCTAGAGGTTAGGAGGAGTCGTCATCACTCCCTTCTAACTTTGTTGAAGCTAGAATTGGGGTGCATCATTGAACTAGAAGTTGGGAAATTTTCTTGATTCAATAGTTTATATTTAGGCCTTATAAAAAGTTTAGTAAAATATAATGTCAATATAAATATTAAAAATCTCACTTTTTGGAGAATCATGTTATTGAATTGGATCATCCCTATCACATTGAGTTATGTATGTTTAAAAAAACATGTACATATTTTATGAATTCACATGCTTTTGAGATTCAATAAATTTAAAATAAGATGCATACACAATTTGTCGAAAGTGCATGTGTGTTTTATTTTCTATGCACCATGTCCATACTTTGATGCCTAACTTCTTCAACCTACTCACATACAAATGTTTGACAAAATTAATATGGTGTTAACCAAAATACATTATATTCAAAATAAATCTATTTGAAATGCTTTATTGGATTGTATGTTGTACCTATATAGCAATAAAGCCTATGCTTATTTGTAAAATGGATTTTTAATAATATGAAGAATAAACTTACATGACCTCATCAAGAGAACAATTATACATAACATTTAACTTATAAAAAAAAATATCAAGGTTATGAATGATGGGTAGGACTCTAAGCTATTAATTGAAAGGACTATGAAGTGACAATAAAAAAATTAAAGTCAAATTAAAATAAGGGATGCCAAATTAAAAGGTTCATGAAGGGGCCCAAGGAGCCAACAAAAAGAATGGAGAAACTATATTTAAATGCAATGCAAAAAATATTACTCATTATATTTTGTAAAATAGCATTAACAATTATTCTCCTTTTAATTTTAATATTTTTATTTCATCTATCTCCATAGCCTATGTAATAATCAAGGTGAAAAGAAAACTTTTGTCCAAATGATATGCACATACAAGTGATGCTTTACAAGCGATAAAAAAACATCAGTCTTTTAAAATTAATTATGGGATTGAAATGGCCCCACCTATATTACAAAAATCTCATACAAGTGATGCTTTACAAGGGATAAGAAAACATCAGTATTTTAAAATTAATTATGGGATTGAAATGGCCCCACCTATTGTTATAATCACAATGACACTGAGAGGGGGGGATGAATCAGTGTGTTCTTTAAAATTTCTAAAAAATATGATTTTAAAACCAGCAGCAGTTTAAAGTAGATAAAAGAGATACTAAATGCATCAAGAAAGCATCGCACATAACACAACATTTTAACGAGGTTCACCAATGTGGCTACTCCTCAAAAAGACTGCTTGGACTACCATCCAAATCCAATCAATGCAAAGCTACAACTTTACATAATCCTTTACCAAGCACCAACTGGAAGGAGCACCAACCCCTTAACTTTATCTCGCTTCAACGTAATGGAGCACCAACTCCAATTTTACCAAAGACTCTACTGGAAAGAGGCACCAACCCCTTAATTTGCCAAAGACCAATCTGGACAAATTATTTACCAAGACCAACCGGAAAGAGGCACCAACCCCTTAATTTGCCAAGCACCAACTGGACTTCAATATTGAATAAAAAATTGTTTGACATATACCTTTGTTATTGCAAGACTCTAACTGGTCTACATCACCTTTGCAATCTCTGTGCACTCTGCTCTCTCTTGCACAATCACTTCACATAGTTTGCTACACTACTACAGCCAGACTTTGCAATCAACTTTGCCCTTCGCGCTTCTCTGCACACTCTGCTTTCTCTGCGCACACGCTTCGCACACTCTGTGTCGTTTCACATTCTACTCTCTGCTCAACACAAACTTCACTTTTACAAACACTATGCTCGCATTCGCACTTTATCTTTACACCCCACTTTTCAAACTCGAAGTACCCTTGCTTTTATAGAAGAAGTTTTAGGAACAAACCCTAAAAGAACGTCGGTTGAGAAACCCTAGAATTTGTCAGCTGCCAAACCCTAAAATCCGTCGGCCTAGATTTAACTTTGTTGGTCTCAAACACTTCTTCCACCTTCGTCACTTTCCTGTAGCTTATTGTCGCGAAATAGTAACATGTCGGCCCTTTTAATTTAATTTAATATTTTAATTTAAATTTTAAATAAAATAAAATTTAAACTAAATATTTAAAATTAAATATCTTCATCACCGAGGCATATTTTTCAACGAAACGAAGAGCCAACTTGGGTTTTAAGAAAAACCCATTTCAAATATGTTATCCATGGTTTTAAATAAAACTTTTTATTTTGACTGCCTTGGTTTTCACAAAAAACCTTTTCGCTTCTTGACATCTTAGGTTCTGAAGACTTCTTCTTCTCATTCTGAATTATGTTTTCTATTTTTGTGCATCTATCATTTAAGGACTCATGATCTGACTAACTTCTAAACTTTATCCTCTCGTATCCGAGTGACTTCGAACTACCTCGTCCATTGCATCATTAGATCTAACTGACCGTATTGACAACAATGACAATCCTCCCGCAACACCTTGCTCAACACTCGAACTCCTATCCATTGTACTTTGGCTGCACCTTGTCGTTCAATAAACTCTTTTCCATTGCATCAATAAATCATCTCGATTGTGTTGACAACAATGACAATACTATTTTCTGCACTTTGCTCAACAATCTCCCCCTTTGGAATTGTTGGCAACACATGTGCAATTTTCCTCGTAAATCTTCTCCCCTTTGACAATAATACCAAAGGGTCTGCTAGCACTCCCCACGAGTCTATGCACAATATTCTTAGACATAAATTATTACAATTAGCAAATATTCCAACCATGAACAAGAAGAAAAACAAGTACACAAATGCTCCCCCTGAATCCAAGACCACTTCATTTCACTGATTGACAACATCATGATAAGCATAATAGGCATCAATAAAATCAACAATGTGAATAGCAACGAATAACCGATAAATGACACCATCACCGTCAACTTCACCAATATAACATGTGTAAGAACATGACTGAACCATCGTCTTCTATGCAACTACCCTCTCGTTGCTTTGCAAACTCAAACTTGTCCACTCGTTAGTGAAGGCATACAATAATCTTATATAGCCAACTTTTTGTTCTCGCAATGCCGACAACATCCGCATACAACTTCACCATGCATCTTGGATATATTCTCAACAAGCTTGAACCCAATGATAGTTGTTTGTCTCTCTCTCGATGAGAATCCAATGAGCTACCTCAATCCACTTTCAACTCTGTGCAAGTACCAAACATATTCATCACCAGGCTGGAAATCATCTGGTTGCTCATTAAAAACTTTTTCTTCAATCTTCCCATTCAACATGCTGATTTCATTTTTGTCAATAGAATTGACAAGTGACTCACATCTGTACCAATTTTTGTCCAAGCATCGCAATTTTACTGCCAACTCTTGCTTTCAACTATGCATGTCGAAAGAAGACATTTTGTCAAACACTTTATGGCCAACCGTAGTGCACCTTACTCAGCCTCAAGTTTCTTATCCTTGGACTGGCATTAAATAAATAGTTAAAACAAAACTGTCTGTGAATTAAATATATTCACCAAGGTGTCATGAAAGATCCGGCAATCTTCACATCAAAGAGTAAAAACAAATACATGCTTCTCGAAACACAAATACACAGTTAGGGCAAGCATTCTTTCGTTGAGAAAATTATCTGGACTATTATGATTCGTAATTTTGAATAGTGGTATTAAGAATCATCAACAGTACAATAGTGACATATCTCAAAACTACCAATGGTGACAACTCTCAAATTAAACACCACACTTCACGACATTTCCACAAACCACTATATAAACTAAAAAACACACTTTAACAACTATACAACATTAACCCGACTACTTACCTTTCATCCTCAGATACCTAGACAAATACATAGGAGCATTAAAATAAAACTTTAATATTGCTCCTCCTGAGGATGTGCCACCTGGAGTTGCTTAGAGCAATGGCAGAGTAGCCTCCTTCAGTCCAAGGAGACACAATTTTCTTTCTTCCGTCTTTCTCCGGACTTTCCCGAACTTGGGCTTGGGTTTTTCAACAACATCCCTATTTTGCTCCCGTTCGTGAACTTGAACATTTCTCTTGTGGGGTTGTCTCTTGTGCATTCTTGATGGATGATTATTTTCTTTTCTTTTATGCACATGATATGTTCCTTGTCTGTGTTGTCCTCTTTGAGTCTGATGAAATCTAGGGTTTTGCCTTAGATTAGATATAGAAGTGCTTGGACAAAAACCTTGCTATGTGCCCTTGACCATTGCATTTAAAACATTGCACATGTTTTATTCCCTATCCGTATTGCATTCTATGTGTATGATGAAATCTATGGTATTGCCTTAGATTGGATACGAAGTGCTTGAACAAAACCTTGCTATGTGCCCATGGCCATTACATTTAAAACATTGCACAGGGTGTTCACTCAAAAAAATAGAAGTATTTTTATCAGATTAACTCTTTGATCTATTGTTCAGTCCACAATAAATTGCCTTGTCCATAAAAAACATTATTATTAAAAGAGTGAGAGTGAGAGAACCTCTTTTGCTGTGGTTGCTTTGCTGTAGATCTTCTTTGATATTTTCTTCCTTTTGAGGATTCAACTTCAAACTTTTCTTGTTTCAATCCTTCAACCGAGGACTTCTTCTTCTCCGCATATTTGGAGGATGAAGGTTGTTCAGCCTTCATATCCAAGACCAAACTTAGCTGTGGAGCTTCTTTATTGATTTATAATTGTATCTAGCAACTCCGTGCTCTTCTCAAAATTGAGATTTATATTGGCCTCTTTTAGTTGTTTATTCAATGAAACAATCTCTTCTTCTTGTTGGCAAGATATAGTCTCTTTCTCATTGATCCGAGACCTAAGAATATCTTCAATCCTTTTGTTCTGTTCTACTTGGAGCTTTAGATCAATAATAACCTGTTTATATTCCTCTTCACTTGTGCTGTATACATCATTCTTATTATCCAACTGTGTCTTCAAGGCTTCTTCTGATTTCTTGGCATTTTGAACTTGTAGGAAGAGATCTTCAATCTCATCCTCATATTCTTCTAATTTCTTGGACAATATTTTGTTCTTTTTCTTTTCTATTCTCCACTCTTCAAGAGTAGCTATCAACTCTCCTTCAAAATCTACTTCACCTCAAGATTTTCATCACAAACTTCAGGATTCACTTCTTCTACCTTTTTCGGTTCAAATTTCTCTTCTACGAGAACCGAAACCGATCGGGATGCCTTTTTCGATGATGATATATTCTTCTTAGCCATTGTGTACTAATCCAAGATCAACCCTGACTGATTTAGCCAAAATTGGGAACCTGGCTCTGATACCAATTGTTATAATCAAATGACACTGAGAGGGGGGGTGAATCAGTGTGTTCTTTAAAATTTCTAAAACATATGATTTTAAAACCAACATCAGTTTAAAGCAGATAAAAGAGACTAAATGCATCAAGAAAGCATCACACATAACACAACATTTTAACGAGGTTCACCAATGTGGCTACTCCTCAAAAAGACTGCTTGGACTACCATCCAAATTCAGTCAATGCAAAGCTACAACTTTACATAATCCTTTACCAAGACCAACTGGAAGGAGCACCAACCCCTTAAATTTATCTGCTTCAAAGAATGGAGCACCAACTCCAATTTTACCAGCACCTACTGAAAGAGGCACCAACCCCTTAATTTTCCAAAGACCAACTGGACAAATTATTTACCAGCACCAACTGGAAAGAGGCACCAACCCCTTAATTTGCTAGCACCAACTGGACTTCAATATTGAATAAAAAAATGTTTGACATATACCTTTGTTATTGCAAGACTCTAACTGGTCTACATCACCTTTGCAATCTCTGTGCACTTTGCTCTCTCTTGCACAATCACTTCACACAGTTTGCTGCACTGCTATAGCCATACTTTACAATCAACTTTGCCCTTCGTGCTTCTCTGCACACTCTATTTTCTCTGCGCACACGCTTCGCACACTCTATGTCGTTTCACATTCTGCTCTCTGCTCAACACGAACTTCACTTTTACAAACACTATGCTCGCATTCGCACTTTATCTTTACACCCCACTTTTCAAACTCGAAGTACCCTTGCTTTTATAGAAGAATTTTTAGGAACAAACCCTAAAAGAACGTCGGTTGAGAAACCCTAGAATTTGTCAGCTGCCAAACCCTAAAATTCGTCGGCCTAGATTTAACTTTGTTGGTCTCAAACACTTCTTCCACCTTCGTCACTTTCCTGTAGCTTATTGCCGCGAAATAGTAACATGTCGGCCCTTTTAATTTAATTTAATATTTTAATTTAAATTTTAAATAAAATAAAATTTAAACTAAATATTTAAAATTAAATATCTTCATCACCGAGGCATCTTTTTCAACGAAACGAAGAGCCAACTTGGGTTTTAAGAAAAACCCATTTCAAATCTGTTATCCATGGTTTTAAATAAAACTTTTTATTTTGACTGCCTTGGTTTTCACAAAAAACCTTTTCGCTTCTTGACATCTCGAGTTCGAAGACTTCTTCTTCTCATTCTGAATTATGTTTTCTCGTTTCGTGCATCTATCATTTAAGGACTCATGATCCGACTAACTTCGAACTTTATCCTCTCGCATCTCGAGTGACTTTTGAACCGCTCGTCCATTGCATCATTAGATCTAACTAATCGTATTAACAACAATGACAATCCTCCTGCAACACCTTGCTCAACACTGAACTCCTATCCATTGTACTTTTGCTGCACCTTGCTGTTCAATAAAATCTTGTCCATTGCATCAATAAATCTGTCTGACTGTGTTGACAACAATGACAATACTATGCTCAACACCTATATTACAAAAAGCTCATACAAGTGATGCTTTACAAGCGATAAGAAAACATCAGTCTTTTAAAATTAATTATGGGATTGAAATGGCCCCACCTATATTACAAAAATCTTGGCAATTATGCATGTATTGTTTAGCAAGATTCAAATCTTGGTCTCCTCCTTGAAAGTTGATGAATCCAACGAGTTGAGCTAATCCTATTTAACGATGAAAAATTATCAATTAACCATAATTTACAATAATATTTTCATATAACATTGTTGCTTTTTAATTAAATGTATATTTTAGATCATAGTCAACATGAAAAGAAAATCTCATATTTGATGATAAGAAAAAATAAATTAACCATAATTTACAATAATATTTTCATATAGCATTGTTGCTTTTTAATTAAATGTATATTTTAGATCATAGTAAACATGAAAAGAAAATGTAAATTCAAATGGTATGTGAATACAAGTGATAACAAAACTTTTTTTTTCAATTGGTTATATAGAATTGAAACAGGCCCATCCAAATTACATCATCACCACATAATGGTATGACAAAAAAGCTTGGATATTATCCATGTATCTCTTGGAGAGATTTGAGCCTTGATCTAACCGATTGAGCTAATGTCACTTAATAAATATTTAATGAGTTTACACATATTTTTATGAGTGGTCTTGGTCCCCTTATTTTGAATAGGGTTTGAACCTTGAACCTCTCAAAGAGAGATCAAAGCCCTTACCAATATTATAAGCTTACACTTACAACTATTAACAAAACATTATTTAACCATATACTATTATCATATTTTTATATACAATTATTTTTCAATTATATATATATATATATATATATATATATATAAATAAAATTTCTTTTATTTACTTTAAAATTCTATTCCACTAATTCCAAACTCTTTGATTTTTTTTTTCTCTTTAAGGACTCTTCTTCTCTCATCTCTCTCCATATCAAACTGAAAGGAAAATATTTTTCCGACTGATACATGAATACTAGCGATAAGAAAACAGAACATCAATTAATCATTATCTATAATTATATTTTTATATGACATTCCTGATTTTCAATGATATTTATATTTTATTATATTAAAATTTATTTTACTTATTTAAAAGTCTATCCACCTTGCATCGTTATTTTATTAAAACATGTTATGTCACCCTAATATCAATTTTTATTTAAGTTTTATGTCACTACAAAAACTGAATAAACTATAATATATAATGCAAATTTTTAAACGACATTATTGTATGCCAACAATAGCCATATTTTATCATCTTATATAATATTATGATTTACTTCGCAGACTCCAAACAAATATAAATGGACGTATCAAATTTCCTTATGGGAGACATCAAAACCAAAATATTGATGATTTCTTTTATATTAAAAAATATTCAATGGTATTAGGACGAGACGAGACGTAAGGTTCTGCTGCCGCTATTATACCTCCTAGGACGAGACGAGACGTAAGGTTCTGCTGCCGCTATTATACCTCCTAGGACGAGACGAGACGTAAGGTTCTGCTGCCGCTATTATACCTCCTAGGACGAGACGAGACGAGACGTAAGGTTCTGCTGCTATTATACCTCCTAGGACATGGAACTTGCATTTCCCCTCGAAAGTTGTGTCCTGCTCTTCATATCGACCTCATGGCTATGGCTTCTAGTTTCTCAAAATTCAGGGTCCACTCTAATATATCTTCTTTCGATTTCATTTAATGTAATGACAGGCAGACAGGCAGACAATCTCCCTCATTCCAAGGATTTCATTTAATGTAATGACAGGCAGACAGGCAGACAATCTCCCTCATTCGTTGATACGCTGCATGCAGAGCTTCTCTCTCCTCCTTATCGATCGGCCCACTCCAAATAAAAAAAAAGAAGAGCATATGGACATGATGATAAATAGATTGCCAACCAAACTTTGCCCACGTCTCGAGTGCAAGCATCCCCAAATTTACAAAGGAGAAAGAAAAACCTGCTTCCTCTTGGAAAATGTTCATTGCCTTGCTTTTCTTCATCTTCATCTCATACGTCCCATTCATTTTCCATTCTTCATCTCATACGTCCCATTCATTTTCCATGCTCAATGCGGAATGCCAAGGTTGACAAAAACACGATCATCCGTTCAGGCTCAAATTTGGAACGACCCGCAGTCGGCCAGACAGACATTCAAAAACATTCATTACTACCAAAATTGCAGCTACATACAAGACAAGACACTGGACACATACGTCTCATACTCATCCATACCATTTGCAGAGCTTCAACTACTTGTTTACAAATACACTAAAATACATCGGACAACTGTTTTGCTCACACCTCTTTTCAAAATCTCACCCTCAACCACCTGACAACGATATCAAAATTATCTTCGACCGTTCACAAAAGCTATACTATACTTTCCGTAGACGGTGGGCTTTCAGAATTCTCTGGGATCTACGAATATCTGCAGACCGGGGGGAGATGTAACCCAATCGGAGTCCTCTTGCCGATCTGTTTCATTCTCAGTGAGGAGATTCTTTATACACCAGAGGTCCTCCGGGCAGGAAAAGGTGTTCCAATGGGGAATGCAGTGACGGAGCGGGTCGCAGCTACTGAGCTCTGTGGCGATCACCCTCACCCGCGACTTGCGACTCTCTTTCTGTTTGGCAAGGTTGTGGCACAACCACCAAAGATCTCCCATCAATTTCAGCTTCTGAAGACCCTCTGCGTGCAGACCATACAGAAAATGGAGGCCGAAGGGGTGAAATACGTCGGGGATGGAGGGGATTTTGACGAAGGGGAAAATCCGGTCGAAGAAGCGAGTGGCCGCAGCGTAGGCACACTTGAGGAGTGAGACTCCCTTCACTTGCAGCCGGAAGGCGGCGCTCGTGTTCCACACACTCACCACTGCCCACGAAGACGGCATACTTACATTCACACCCTCACCTGCGGTGGTGGTGATGTCCTCCGCCGAGAGAGTCGGCCACTGCCAGTGCTCGCCTTTGGGGAAGGCGACCCAAGTGCCGAGGTTGAGTTTGTGGTTGAGCACATGGTGGATGTCTTGGGGAAAGAATTCTGTTGCGCCGAGGCAGTGCCTGTATAGAGCTTCTGCATGAAGGGGATCCAGCTTCACAAATTGAGTGCCGCCTGCCTTTCTTTTCGAGTGGGCGTAGACGGGATGGACCAGAATAGCCGGCGTTCTGAACTTGGAGAAGTTGCATTTTTCCATGAAGAGCTTCATCGATGCCTCGTTGTCTTTCTCCGTCGCCATGTATGCGTACTCTGCTCCATTTTCCTTTAACCAGCGTTCCTGCGACTGGACCAGTTTTAACCCTATGCCCATGCGCCTGTGCAAATCAAATCAGTTTTTAAGATTTCGGAGCAAAGGAAATCGGAATCTCATCAAGAGGAAAATGCATTGAAATGCAATACCTGTGGGATGGGGACACCCGAAGGCCAAGAATGTAACCGGCCTTGCTGTATGTTGGAGCCGCCTGTTTTTCTGGATTTTTTATGCTTCTGACGACTGTTTTTATACATCCTCTGATCAGTCCAACGATCTCCCTATGCTCGCCTAACTCGGCCACCTGTCACATAAAACGTCTCGCTTCTTCAAATAAACCTCAATCAAACAACATACCGCCATCGTAAAACAATAGACAATGCTTCAAATTTAACAGTAGGATTATTAATTAATTGATTACTCCATTCTCAGTCCAGATGACAACACACTGCGCTAAAATGTCCAAAATCAGTGGCGATAGTATAAGGCGAAGTAAGTCAGTCATACCAGCATCACATAAAGAGGGTTATGGCGGACCCTGCACAAGGGATCTCCCATGAAGTCGGTGAATAAACAGATTTTACCAGTCAAGCCTACTTCGCACCGTTTCTCCAACTGCTCTACCTCTTGTATATCTTTGATAGAATCGAACTCTCTAATACTTAGCCTCACGCCATCTCTTTCCCAGTCATAAGACGCCATATATATTTCTCTAACGAAACAATTTCAGGACAGGTGACTATGAGAGCAAATCCTACCGCAGGCAAAGTAGAGCACAACAAGTTCAAAGTTAATTTTCCCTTTAAACGATCCCACTCACGCTAGAGGACGAGATGATTAATTATTGAAACAAAATTAAATATGGCCACCGCGAATGCAGAGGAAGTGGATATAGCATAGCATGTGCAATTTATATACGCACAACTAAATTATTGTAACGCAGTGAGAGTTCGACCATCTCTGGAGCGCAGTGGCAGGGTATAACTATCCATCCATATCACCATGCTAGTATGGCCGATAGGCTGGTCACGTGTGAGCATTTAATAAATCCCATCACGCGTTTAAGCCGGTGCAAGTGCGAAATTATATGAATTTATTATTGAATCATATGGGCATAATTAAATTCGTTTTTTAAACTAACACATACGTTACCGGCTTTATCACGATTCACGGCTATCTATTCTCTATTCAGCATGGCTAATTTCATATTAATTGCCATCATTAAAGTGTAGTAGGTGCAACAAAGATAAACGATTAATCCAACACTTGATTCCGACCACTTGATTCGGACTGTCCGTCGCGCCGGACCTGACTGTAAATTAGCTTGTGAACGAAGAAAATGGAACCATGTCAGTCATGCGGGACATGGATAACTTTTGTGTAGGTAAATATCAGGCCAGCAGAGGGGAAGGGTTCCGGGTAAAACCAACAATGATAAGAGAAGGGATGTACTTGCATAGCAAGACGTGGCCTGCCTGATTATGATTATAATCTGGAAAATGCCAAAAGTTGTGCCAAATAATTACTCGAAATAAGCACTTGGGGCAGGAGATGTTTGCCAACTTGGCTGCTTCGTCTCGTCATCTAGTGTGGAAGCGTCGTGGTATCTGTGAGCCAACATGGGATAAAATTTACTATAAGATAAGCCTCATCCAACTTCAGCTTTTGCAGTTTTTTTTTAGGTAATTTTGAAAGAGATTGCACTATCCAAGATTGTCGTGTTGCTGGTGCCACATGTGATAATGCAAACAAAGAAAAGTATTGCAGTACAATGATGTTCATAAAGCTTCTGACGATAAAATACAAATGGAAACGAGGAGAATTGCCATACTACCCTGTTTATAGTTGTCGAAAACGACGTGAAAGCATTAACACCTGGCCGCTAGTCGAAGCACGTGCTTAGTCTATCAAAGACATAACTATAGATCTATAAACAAATCAGTAAAATAAACTAGCTGTTAAAGACAAGATGTTCAACCGTCGAAATCATTTTCATAACCTCTCTAAATTGTAATATCTATTTTTAAGGTTTTCTAAGACACAAATCCCTGTAAAAAAGGTGGTGGGAATTTAAAACAAAACACCATCATGCACGGTAACGAATTTTGCATTAACCCCAGCATGCTTAGTTTCCATGGGCACAAAAAATATAATCCTCAAAAAAGATTAAAGAGGATTTCAAACTAAAAAAATGCAGAGTATAAAATGTCTCGAATTCAAAAATAGTTTCCCTCAATAGTTATTCAAAGAAACAATAGCAATTTGTGAGGAAAAAAAATATATCAATGGATCTCTCTAAATAGCATCTATAAAATGAGAGAAAATGGTGCTGTTGGAAGCTACGGAGGGTCCGTTTATAACTCACTTAGCTCACAACGACTGTGGATTTACCAACGAAGAAGTCTGAAACTGAACGGTTATCTCATGATCTAAAGACAACCATCAGGAACACTAAAGGGAGCTTATGGGGTTGGCTGCCTCTTCACAATGCAATCGTTAATCCATATGAAAGTACAATCCTTTGAGGCATTATGAGCTGTGAGATTCGTCCTCCACTTGTCAGTATCTAATTTTTCTAAGTTCGTAACATTGTGCCAGTTGAGGCTACAGAACCAAGAGCGATCATCTTTCAAATTCTTTCTGGCTACGACAACTTCTCTATGGAACTGGTCACGTGTTATGAAGGAAAAGAGAAAATGAAAATTTGAACGGAAGAGTACAAGGACTACTTGACCCCAAAGACTGCGATGCTTTTGCTGTTTCTGTTTCTAATAGACTAAATAATACTGATGATGATGATAATGCTTATAATGAAGTTCAAGCAAGAATCCTTGCGACTGTATTGTGAAAGCACCAGACATTTTCAGAACAGTAGAAGAGCACTACATCCTTTAAGCGAGAAAACATCAATAAAAATTTTCACCGACTGGGTAAGGGTAAAACGTACAGAACAAATATTTAAGCAAAACCAAACAAATGAATTAGTTTCAACCCAAAAATATGGATAAAAATTATAATGTAACGAGGGTAGAAATGTACCAGCATCATGTAAGGAGGACTATGGCGGATCCTGCACAAGGGATCTCCCATGAGGTCTGTGAAGAGGCACACTTCCCCGCTGAGACCTACTTCACACCGTCTCTCCAACCGCTCCACCTCTCCCACATCCTTCTCTGGATTGAATTCCCTGATACGAACCTCCATTTTCTCTCCTCCTTTCCCACAACTGTAACAACCAATCTGACTCGCCATATTTCTTGTTTGGGCAAGCACTAACCAAAGGACTTATAGTGCAGGGCAGTATCTGAGAAAAATTGTAGGGTAGCGGCCCGAAAGAGTTTCCACATATAACGCAGCTTGTTGGTGGCGCACTGGATTGGTATGTGCTTGCCGTCGAAATAAATCACGTGTGAGCGTTACAACTCCATCACGCAGGCTCAAGTGCAATCATAAGTATTGTGTTAATTGAGTAAGCGTATCTCGACTCCCTGTAATAACACTTCAACGCGCCGCCATTTCTCCTCTGTTTTTACAACGGTAATTCTGGCATTCATACTGCCAAAGTGCGATCTTCACGGATTTCCCATAATCATTGGGATACTTCCATAACTAACCCTCCTACTTCATTTTCATTTTCCATCGCACGAGTAACTGTCACACCCGGCCCACCACTTCCACCACCGCTGTCTGCACGCCTATCCATCCAAAATATCATCGTATGGCTATCCTTTTTCCCTAAGCATTTCATACAACCTTTAATTAAATGAATTGGAAAAAGAAAATAATTAAATGTCCGTCCACTGAGTTGAGAGTGGATGTCTGCTACGGGGCAGCATGTTCTGACACGTATACCGACTTAGTTATATATCGTTCCACCATGTCGGGCTTACGCATAAAATGACGGTTTGTAGACGTTCTCAGATCAAATGTTTCGTTATGAATTAATTGTAAAGAATAAAGTGTTTTGTTATGAACTAATTATCCTTACAGTGATTGGTTGTAGATTTTCAGTGTTTACGGATTTAATTTTTAAAAAAATCAAGTGTGTCGTCAACATCTTTACCAAAATTTTTATCTGTCCATATCTTTGCCTATTCAGTGAATAGTGTTTACTAATAAATTATTCTATTTAATTTCCTAAAAAAATTAAGAATCTCATTAACATCTTTATCATTAAAAAAAAAACACAATTTAAACAGAAAATTGGCCGGACAGTATATGCATCATAACTATAATTGTATAACCAATTAAAAAAGTATATGGCTATAATTGTATATGTACTAAGTGATGGCTACCGTTGTATTAATTGTCCAAGTCTGGTGTTGTATTAAAAGTACGTGGCATAAGTGATGGCTAATCAAAGAAAAATACTACAACAACATGTGTTTTTAATAGTGGTTGTTCCTCTTGAGTGATCTCCTTGATTTTTAAAGGACCTAGAAATGCCAAGTCAATATATATTCTAGACACATTTGACATTTAAATGATAGCTATGGTAGTTGTTCAATTGATCTCCTTTGATTTTTTAGGTGACATTATGTCAACCAAACCAATGCACAATACAAATATTCTAGACTCATTTGATATTTTTCAAAACTTAGGTCTTTATAAAATAACCTAAATAAACGTTAAATTATCTAGTTTTTTTTACTTATGATGAACACGCTAGGTGATTTTTATTTTTTATTTTTAATTGAATATATAATAAAAGGTTTATTAGAAAAAAACTTATATTTTTTTTTAATATATATGGGAATCAATAATACCTTTGTCATAATCAGGTTTGGGGATTATTACTATAGACCCTTTTCCATTGGATAAAACAAAGCTAACAAACCCACTTAACCACTACCATCCGACCTATTCCCTTTTCGGTACATCATGGTTTGAACCTAGGTCTTCCTAAAGAGAGCCCAAAACCCAACCACTACTTTATCTTTGGGGAATAAATGTTAGGGTAAAGGAAGTGTTTTTATAAGGAGTCTCGATCCCCTCTTACCAGATTTGAATTTGGATCTCCTCAATGAAAACCCAAGGACTTACAACTATTGTATCATTCCAAGATTTTAAAATGCTAGGGTAAAACACATGATTTTACGAGGGATTGGATTAAAATTGCTCCATGAATTGTATTTTAAAAGAAAATTTCCTTGTTATATTCTCTAATTCAAAAATAAGGAATAAAATAATGGATGGTGGTCCATGGTTTAAAGGAAAAGATGTATTATATTTAAGACCAAGTAGTGAGAATTTTTCTAAGTCAAAGACTATAAAAAGGCTTATGGTGTGGATTAGGCTTTTTAGACTTTCCTATGAGCTCATAAATAAGGAGGCTTTGAAGAATATTGGATAGACTCTAGGGGTTTTTATCTAAGAGGAACCAACTACTAAGGAGAAAATGCATGTTGTATACAGTCAAATATGCATTGCTATGGATATGAATGTTAACCACATCAAAGTGTTAAGCAATTATCATATTGTGGTTTGTTAGATTTTCATGAATATGTTGTAAAAGCTCCCCATTTAATTCCTTACCACCAAGTGGCTAGTAATTTGGTTAATATTTCCAAGTCCTTTACCATTAGGTATTTCCCTTGGGATGCTAAAGCTGACTCCCTAACCACTTTGGCTAGTAATTTTTTTTCACATGAAAACATTTCTTAAACTAGTTTTGTGGTAAAATTTTAAGATGAACCTATTATTTCTATCACTAGTGGATTGATGGATCTAAATATAATCAAGATCAATTTTATTGATTGTCAAATCTCTCTTGATAATCTTTGTTATGAAAATATTTTATGCTTATTTGATGATCAATCTTACTCACCAATGGCTAATACTAAGTAATAGACTCATATTCACAAGAGAGCATTTAGATATGTTGTTCTTGGTAGAGTCCTATACTACTATAATACCAATGGTGTTTTCTTATGATGTCTTCCAATAGCCAAGGTATCCAAATATATTTTTGATGTCCATAGTGTTGACTATGGAGGATAATTTAGTGGTCATTCCACAACTCATAAATTATTAAGAATGTATTACTTCTAGCCAATAATAGAAGTTTAATATGTTAAGTTTTGTGATCACGATCAATTTTTTTTTAAACCACTCCTAATGTGTGTGGAATAACTCTAGAAAAATAATTGTGAGCATGATGATTTTAGGATATTTTTTCCTAGGATTACAACCCTACCTTCTTGGAAGGAGTTATAAAAATAAATTAAGAACTTTATTAAAAATATGTACCCCTGAAAAAATTCAAGGGATTAGACACGAGAAATTTTTTGGAGTTGAAGACAACTTAGGATTTTTGTGACTACAGTAAAAAAGTTTATGCTTTTTAGATTCTTATGGTGTGTTCTAGTTGGTTTAATTGTGATTTAGTTTTTCCTTTTTATCATACAAGGAACAAGGGCCCACTCTCTTGCTCTAGTAAAGGGTTTTTTTTCTCACTTTCTAGTTTGATATGTTCAATGTTATAGTAATATTTTAGTTCTATGTTTTATTGTGCATTTCCAAAGCAATTAGTTAGTGTGAAGAACATAGTTAAATAAAGTGTTTTGAATTGAACTAAAAACTATTCCATTCCTATAGACTAGTTGTAGTCTATCTCTTTATTTTCCTACAAGTATTATTGTTTTTATACATATGATTTTATTTTTGAAATGCTCTAATTTTCCATGAGTTTATTTTCATTTAGAAAAATTTAAAATCTCATACCGAAATACCTCTTATAGACTTTAGCATATATAGCCACTGGATGCCAACCTAGATTGACAAATTAAAGTGAAAGGGATTAATGACACCTATAAATTTTTAGCATTGTTGTTGGGGACATAGTGTTTCTACAAAGAACATAGGGAGGTATCACTAAGGTATTAATTTACAATGCAAAAGTAAAATAAAAAAATAAGAATTCTAAGGGTTATAGTCTATAGTTTATTTAAAACATATTTTCTATTCAATGCAAGTATAAAAATAGAGATTCAAAGGGTAGGTTCATTAGTCAAACCCATTGAAAAGTCATAGGATATAGGTCATCATGCCCATAGGTTGTACCAACCAATGAGATACCAATAACAACTATATCTAGTCATTAATTATACATAAGTGAGGGGGAAGGAAGATCTAATGGACCACTATTACCAACTCAAGGTTTTCTAAGACTTTCTATAGGTTCTATAGAATAATCTAGTAGTTCCTTGCCTACCCTAGACTTATTTGTACCCCTTGAGAAATTTAAGGAAATTTATAACATTTATTGGGAATATTTTGATATGGCCAATAGGTAGATTAATGTAGTTGAAAATCGTAACACTGATGTAGGGGGGCAAAGGAAGCAATGCAAACAAAACCTTTACATTTCCAATCATGTTAAATCTGGATGAAAAATCCCCATTGAAAATACTTCACCCTCAGTATTACTAGTGTTTAGGAAAATTACTTCCAAAGACCTAGATCATTTTTTATTTGAATTTAAGGTCTTATGCCAAACATACAACTATGTACGATACAATCAAAAAATCATATTATTTTCATCCATATTAAAATAGAAAAAGTACATAGTTGTATATTGAAAATAATTCATCTAAGAAGATAATTCAAAAGGTAGACCAAAAGGTTGTAAATTTAACTCAACACTTAAGAATTACCTGGTCAAATACAAGAATCTAGTTAGAATAGGTAGTCAAGAAATGAGTAAAAGTGTCAAAGTTGAAAACTAAGGCATTAAAGTCTGACATACAAGAGCTAGGGTTCAAAATTTTAAAATGAAATAAATAAAGTGCAATAATAGCAAATCATCAACATCTAGCATAACTTAGTCTCAAGATTAACCAAGGTAAAAAAACATCATTTAACTCAAATGAAAGGATTAAATATTGGCTAAGTATAAAAAGTGGCTAGAATTTTAAATGTGCTAACATCATCAAAGGCATACAAAATTCTAGCACTCGATGCATCATAATGAAAATTCACCCAAGTGCTTGAATGAAGAATTCAACATTCAACATCAAGGTAAATCTTAATGGATGCAAAAATATGGCTAAGTGTAGAGGTTGGCCAGACTCTTGAAGTTGTTGACATCACCATAAGCCACATAATGGTCTAGCATAACAAGGAGTTAGGCCAAATCCAAAATATTTCTAAGGCATGAAGCTTGAAAAGGAAGCACTCAATTTCAAGATCAATCTCTAACATCTAATATCATACATTGAAATACATGACTAAGTATAAAAAGTAGTTAGTCTCTTCAAATTTTTATGTCAGCAAAGGTGTACAAAAATTCTAGAACTTGGTATATTAGAGCAAAAACAATTTTGCTAAATGTTGGATGAGAGTTGGACTGTTGAAGAAGCTAACATCATTAGCATGGCCAATGATTTTGGAGTTAAGAAATAATTTTTAATCTAGAAATTTAGCCAAGGCAAAGAACCTGATGTAAAGTGGCCTAGTCTTACATAGCCATATCTTTCAAAAGGCTTCTAGACCCATCCTAGTCAACCAAATTTGCACATGCTAATTATTCACTTAGAATCATTGCTATCAAAAACCTCAATGTCCAAGTGTTCCTACATCATATACCTATCCATACATAGTTGGCTTAATGCAATAGAAAGGAGTGAAAAAAGTAGACCAGTCAAAAAGTGCTCAGAATCTCACAATGCAACATGTAAATTAGCTTCATAGGAGAAATATGGGCCACACATATCAGCAAAACGTGCTTGGAGTAGTTGAGCATGGATGACTCAAAAGTGACAACCACCTCTTGAATGTGCTTTGATAGTTCTATAGTCTATTTTGAAAGCAATCATGCTCAGCTAATCAAATGCAAATGTAAAACTATAAATACTTGAATGTAACCCATTCAAAGGGTTAACTCTTTAGAGTTTATAATTGTATAAATTGTATGATTGAATGTTATACACCTCTTAATGAAAATTGAAGTGTTTTTTGACCTCTATCAAAGAATGTTGTAGAATATGTAATTAAGTTGATTTCCCCTTTTTGCATTTTTGTTAAAATTGAATGAATAGTGAATTTTGTTAAGAGTTATTTTGCTATCTAGATTTCTCCTTAGATTGTTGTTAATTCAATTTTTGGAATGCTTAACTGTGTGAATTTATTTGATTTATAAATTGCAACATATAATGATGGTTGGTTTGTTAGGTAGTTCAATCTAGTAAAGGGAACAAGAATCTCATACACTTGTATCTCTTCATGTTGCTAAATTTTGGCTAATTTTACTTCTAGCTTGTAACCCTATGTATTTCTTAATTTTGTTTGCAATCCCTTTATTAGTTTATCTAGAACTATAGGAACTTACCTACTGTGAAGGTTGACCCAAAAGCTATTATGGGTCTTCCAATCTTGGTCGAGGTCTTGAGGGGGCAAATCATCCACTTAGGTTGATTAAGAACCAAGAGTTTTTGCATGCCTAGTGGGAAAAAATGTCCCACCATCTAAGGAGCATACTAAAGAAAATAC
Organism: Wollemia nobilis; assembly: GCA_028583015.1. Lineage (NCBI taxonomy): Eukaryota > Viridiplantae > Streptophyta > Pinopsida > Araucariales > Araucariaceae > Wollemia > Wollemia nobilis. The sequence goes on along the minus strand of JAQPPZ010017254.1, from coordinate 3,378,976 downwards.
TCATTATGTTAACCAAGAGCTTTTGCACTCCCGATGGGACTAAACTTCAAATGTTCCATTTCAATCACTCAAAGGACCTAAGAAAACATTGAATATATTGGCCTTATAAGTAAATAATGTATAATCACCTAGAAAATCCATTTTTTTAAGAACCAAGAAGGTTGGAAAAGTCACTGGTAAGACAAGCTTAAGATAAATGGGTAGTAAGATTGGAAATCTAACTATGCACCAAACACAGAACTTTGTGGGTGTGGTAGCATATCATTCCAAGCTATAATAGGATAGAATTGTCTAGCATGGAATAATTCCAAACCCTTGAATCTCCTAGAACTCCATGAAGTTCTCCAAGTTACATTGAAGACTTTACCTATTTGTGATGGTAATGGAAAAACTACTTATGAACACTATTAATAAATCATTACTCTAGCCACCTTATATAATATTCAATTTGAAGATATAATGGTTAGACTTCTAATGCTTTCACTCAAAGATAAGGTGTTATAATGGTATCACACTTTGAAATATGATAGTGTAAGGACCTAGGTGAACCTGGTTGGACCCTTAATAGCTAAACATGATGATCCAAGAAACCCTTTCATATTTTTCAATTAGTTCTTTTCAATACAAAGGTTTCCTAAAAAAAAATCATTGATTTCAATGTCAGATCTAGGATGACTTGGAAAAGGATTCCCCAAGGGATCAAGTCTTCATATACTCAAGCATATATATACTACATCCATATTTTGGGTCCATATTTGAGTATTATTATTCAACAGTCCAATGAGAAATAAATTTTGCAAATCTTTCAAATATCCATTGACGTAGAAAATATGCTCATTTCATATAGAAAACTATCACCTAGAGGCTTCACATTGGAAATTCCTCAATATAGTAGACAAAACCATAAGCTCCACCCCTAGAATAATTAGAAATATTGATTGAGCCATACCCCAAATATTTGGTTTTGATAAGAGAAGCATCCAATGATGCTACCCTAGAGTCCTCAATAAATTTAGATTTAAAATCTACAATTCAACATCTGATCGATGAACTCAAAAAGGTTTAGGACTAAATCTAGATATAGGACATACCCTCAAGAGGAAATTTGTCTAGAAAATCAACTAATGCACATTGGAAAAGTGGGTAAACAAAATTTTCATATCATCAAAGATCAACAGTAGGGAATAGACCCTAAGTCAATCAAGCTTAAGGGCCTAATAAGTAATAATTGTTACAATGAAAAATCTAACCAATGTTGTCAATCATGCCTCTACTCAATGACTACATCTAAGTCAGATAGTCTTGCAACCATTAAAATGGATCCTACAAATTCAAAAGTAGAATTCAGTCATCACATACAACTTGTACATGCTTAGTAGATCAAAGGCATAGAAGAATTTAAGCATGTAGTAGAGCAAGAAATAGAAGAGTCAGGAGATGAGCTAGAAGTAATTTTATATCTATAATAAGATCACCCAAAAAAGAAAAATTTAAAAATATGTACAACACAATGTGATCTAGAGACCTTATGCATGATTTGTTATAGAAAATAGGTTTATAAAAAATTATATTCTCCAGCCATAACTAGAAATATATATATATATAGTGAATATCTATCAAGAGCTAACTCAAGAAGTGATAAAGTTGAAGGATGTTTCTAGAGGAAAATTTAAAATGGAGCTAGATCTCTAGAGGAAACTATGTTGATTCCCAGTCAAATAAATTTGGTTAAAGTAGCTCTAGAAAGCTCAGTGGCCAAAAGAGTCATAAATATGGTGTTAAAACCAACATGCAAGCACATATCCCTTGGTATAAAATAGTTAGCTCTCCTCCATGCTACTTATTTGTGTGTTTAGAGGGTTGGGTGCTACATAATTGCATAATAGACCCAAATATGGGTATTACCATCATGCCCAAAGCAATATGTGATGTTATGGACCTACAATACAACAATGTTGACTTTGGGATAACGTAATTCAATGAAATACAAATAAAAAATGGGGATTATAAAAAAGGTTACAGTCTTGTTGTATAGGTTGCTAGACTTAACAATAGTTCAAAATGTGATGGTTATTATTGTACCCTCAATATTTAGGATTATCCTATCTAAGGAGTTCTTGGTACAAATTGGAGGACATCTGGCACAAAATCATGCTTGCATGGCTTTTTCCTAAACCCAAAAATGGTTCAGGTTTATGGTGAAAATGAGACCATTTTATATCCAAAGTTCTGAAGAGAAAAAGGTATATTTGGCTGAAAAGTTCAATGAGCTAGCTAATATGGAAATAATTGATTGGCCAACGGGAAAGCAAAAGCTAATTGATAGTAAAATTTTATCAGGAAGTCTTAATGTAGTGCTCAATGTTAGAGATAGAATATATTACATCATTTGGGTCATGTAAATGTATCACCTTTGGTACATAGTTAGATTAGGAGATTACTTTAGGGGTAAGTTAGATACTTACTTCAAGCAATGTAATAAATGCACAAGTGTCAATGTGCAATGTGCCCCATTGTACAACTAGGTAGAGTGTTGGCCAAGGAATCTATCTTCCTATATAAAGGGTCTCATAGTGATAGTTCATATCAAGTTTATATCAAGTTTATATCAAGCATATCAAGTGTATTATACTAAAGCCCTCAAGTTTAGTTCAAAATGTGATGGTTATTATTATGCCCTCAATATTTAGGATTAGCCTATCTAAGGAGTTCTTGGTACAAATTGGAGGACATCTGGCACAAAATCATGCTCGCATGGTTTTTCTCTACACCCAAAAATTGTTCAGGTTTATGGTGAAAAATTAGACCATTTCATATCCAAAGGTATGCATATAAAAAGGTATATTTGACTGAAAAGGTCAATGAGCTAGCTAATATGGAAATAATTTATTGGCCAACGAGAAAGAAAAGGCTAATTGATAGTAAAATTTTATCAGGAAGTCTTGATGTAGTGCTTAATGTTAGAGTTAGAATATATTACATCATGTGGGTCATGTAAATGTACCACCTTTGGTACATAGTTAGAGTAGGAGATTACTTTAGGGGGAAGTTAGATACTTACTTAAAGCAATGTAATAAATGCACAAGTATCAATGTGCAAGGTGTCCCCCTGTACAAGTAGGTAGAGTGTTGGCCAAGGAATCTATCTTCCTATATAAAGGGTCTCATAGTGATAGTTCATATCAAGTTTATATCAAGCATATCAATTGTATTATACTATAAAGTGTAGTAGATAGTGGTAGAAATCTTGAATGGAGTACAATGTAGTCTTTTAGATTATATTAAAGTAATGACCATTACCTCCATACTACATTGTATTTTTGCCACTTTCTATTTATAGTATATTTCAGTCATAATCTAGAATTTATTTCTTTCATATTTTCTACATATTATTAGGACCTATGATAGATATCTTCCATTGCATATATCCTCAAAAGCTAAAAATGATATCATAGCCACAGTGAATCAAAATAGGATTAGGGATAGTCATTGGAAAGATTGAAATGATTGAAATAAATCTTAGTTACAAAAATTCTAAGATTACATTTGGCTAGAATATTTTCATAGAGTTATAGAAAAAATTGTGAATACTAGGACTCAACATTCATACCACTAGATTAAAAAATAAACTAGTGAAGATTATTATCTCTAGAATTATAAATTCTTTCGTTCCAGCCTCTAACAACTTGTTGCAAGAAAATGAGATTTATAAAATGGTTGGGAAGCTTCCTACAAGAAATCTAGGAAGAATATCTTCTTAGAATCATTCCAGCACTTGCAGTAGCAAGGATAATACTAAATATTTCAAAGACCTTATAGAAATGTCCCATTGTAAGAGCTACAAATCCTATAGATTGTAAAAGTGAAGAAAATGCCACAGTAGCCTTATAGTAGACTCAAGAAAGAAGATACTCTAAAATACGAGTCAAGGAAGAGATAGGATATTGGTGATCTCCATAGAAAATTGAATACCTACATATATTAGAAGAAAAATCCACAAAAGTCTTGTACTATAAGAAAAGGCCATAAAACCCTTGATACAAAACAAAAGGCTAGAGAAACCTTGATCCAGAAGAAAGGTCCATAGAAGCCTTAATTTTGAAGAAGACTTCAAAGAAGAGTCTGTGAGAAATAGAAGATAGGAGATTGGTGATCTTCATTGAATACTATAAATTGCAGATTAACTAGAGTCTTTTTACAATACTGTGAAGTCCAGGACTTAGCACATAACTTATACCACTAGTTTCAAGAATAACTAGTGAATATTGAAAAGGTATAAGAAAATACCCCATTGGAAACAAAAAATTGAAGATCTATTCTAGAAGAAGCTGAAGAGATCCATAGAAGATCTCATTGAAGAACTTCTAATATTGAAATATTGAAGAAGGACCAATAAGGTTCCATTCTAGAAACCAGACGTAGTATATTTTAGAGATATGAGAAGTAGATCTCATAACTAAAACTTCTAGAAGCATAAGGTTGAAGAAAATATCTTATTTGGAAGACCAAAGAAGTTGCAAGATAGAAGACCTTGGAGAGGTATCAAGGTGTAAAATAAAAAGGTTTGGAGAGCCTTGTTGCAAAGATCATAGAAGCATCATCAAAATATTTCCTAGGAGAACTCATTGGATAAATCTACTACCTAGGAGAAGATACTGATAATTAAGGACTTGGGATAATTCTCACCATCCAATAATAAGCACAAGAGAAGAATAATTCGATAAATATTTCCAAATCCTGAAGAAGAATCTAGTGAGGACCTTAAGACATTTGAAATCTTGAGAAGAAGAAGATCCTATTTGAAGTCAAAATTTAACAGGAATATTAAAGGAAGATTCAAACAGAAGAAGCCTACCAAATCTAAGAGATTTGGAGATTACCTCTCATAGAAAGAAGTCACATTTCTGAAGCAAGGAATTTTTGAACCTATAATAGAAAATTAAATTTCACTAGATGGATCAAGCCACCAAAACCTAGGCTCAAGTTAGAAGGTTCAAGACCATAGTTTGGTGAAGCAAGAAGCTATTTTGGACAACCAACAAGAAGCTGCAAATTCATCCATTACAAGGTAGCAACTTGGTGAATCAAAACACCAAGATATACATCTACTACATAAGCCATTAAAAGGTAAACAACTTGGGTGCAATTAGTTGAACTTCAAATAAGGGTCCATTATCAAATTCCATTAAGCACTATATTTATATTAGAGTTACAAATAAAAAGGAATTATATTATAGTCTTTAGGAAAATGCAAAAAGGAAAATTCATTTTAAGATATATTTGCACATTAAATACGAGTTGGATATTTTACGAAAGAAAGAAAATTATCACCTACCTATTATCTATCTATAAATCAAGAAGACTACATCCTACAATATTTATTGTAGTGAAAATTGCAGATTATTCATTAACGGTTCATTACCTTATTACTCTTAAAAGTTGCAAATATTATTAAGTGCATTTGAAATTAATTTAATATTTTATTTATAGGAGCAATAAGGTGAGATTATTGTTATCATTATAATGTATTATTAATCCATTAGCACTATACTAGTTGATCTTTAACTAGTTACTCTCAAAAGGGTTCGTTTGTGTTTGTTGATTGTTAAAGATCAAAGGCACAAAACCAAAGATTATCAAATTGTCTAGAGACACTATTTGGTGCACAGAACCTACAACATTTTCATAGTCCAAATAAGACACCAAAATCATATTATATTCCTCCAAGAAGTGGAGAAGAAATACACCACCATAATTAGAAAAATAAGCTTCAAATCGAGACTTGGTGAATCTCAAATTGAAAGTTCACTAAGGGTTATTTATAAAAAAATAGTGTATAAAAAATACACCTACAAGGGCGTCTATCTAAATGGTTATTAACTTGGGTTTATTACCAAAGTAACCAAGCAAAGGAGAGAGTTATCTAGCAAAGGAGGCAATGTCAATTCAGCCCTTGCTTACAAGAAATATGCCATTAAAACCAACAAAGAAGAGTGAAAAATGAGGTGCAAAAATGTACAATATTCAAAATTTTATTTACATCATCTTGCACTATACTAATCTATCATACGTTGGAAAAGGACAATTTTTAAATTCCACAAAGGCATATTCTTCACAAGGAGAAATCAGCTCAAAGCGGCCATGTAAAAGCATTCTACAAGAAAGGTAAAAGAGCCTCTCAAAGAGCTCATATCATCCATGGTTTTGGATAATCATATCAAGGTACCTATAACCAAACACAGCATAACACAAGGAAGGAGAAATATTATCTACAAAGGTAAATACATAGCAGGTTGAAATGAGGAAAACAAAGCATAAAATAAGCTATACCAACTAGATGTACATCCACAAGGAGCACTCAAGGGCACCATTGGAGTATCTCAAAACTCCACCAAAGCATTGCTTAAAGCCATAAAAGTGTTGCTTACTACTTCAAATAAAACCAACTCACACCAAGCACCATTGAAAGCATACAACAAAGGAGAATCTGGCCACAATACATTGATAAAATAACCTTGCAAAGAATACATTAAGGATTGAGAGACATTGAGAAGAAAAGGCCCATGCAAAAATGGAAGGTGCCACTTGTCACCTTGAAGGAAACCCTAACGTATCCTACATGAGCACTCACCCTTTACACACTTGAAGGAAATTCCAATAAGGTATTACACAAGAGGATATTGGGATTGTTAAAAGAGAAGTGACACTTATCACCAAGGAATATAAATGCTCATACAATACTGTAACACTCACCTTCCATTATGCAAAAAATTCCAAGGTTCAACAAGGTTTTATCTCTCTCTCAAGAATTAAAGTGAAACTGCCATGACACTTGTCACCCACTACAAGATTTTATCCCTATTTGAGGTACCAAATACCAAGGAGGAGCGTATTCATAGCAGCCAAGGGAGTGCAACATGGAGGAAGAATTAAGAGCATTAAAGGCTCTTGTTCAAGCAAAAGTGGAGTGCCCAATATTGCAATCAAAAGAATTTGTCGCCATCCACCATTGAAAGGAGATCAAATCAAGCATTAATACCTGTATGCATACATTGGAGAATACAAGGAAAATACAATGCTCATATAGTATATTTGCAATATTATAAAGGTAAGACTTTACCTTAATTTATTTGCTTTCATTAATAGGGAGATATAAGGGTATAATATAAGGTTGAAATATAGGGATATCAACCATATTTGAAAGTAAAATTAAAGGACAATTATAGCTTAATATTTGCAAATTAAAACATAGGAGAAATAAAGATTTCTATCTAGAAAAAATTAAATTTCTATTATTGCAATTATTACTGTTTTATAATATTCCAAATTAGGTAATTATAAGGAATACTACACCAAAGTAGGATTTTTGAATTTAGAAACATTAAATATCAAATATCAAAATCTATAAAAGAAGGTTCATTAAAAATTATCAAGGGTTGGAAATTAATTGGTATACTTGTCTCAAAACCACATTAAAGGGACAAAAGAAATCCAACCATTAGAACCTCAAAAAAAATAAAAAGTGCTTAAGTTCAATAGGATTAATAAGGTGTAATAGAAGTTGATTTTTGCTATTCACAAAACTTTACAAAATCAACCAAAAATTGAACTACTATTCTTAAAAGTACTTTATTCAATCATTTAGAATATCCAAAATCACTAGGGAGACATAAATCATTCTATAAAACTTGATAATAATAGCATTCATCAAAATTTATTAAGTACTCAATCCATTTAGGAGTCATAAGGAAGCCTATAAAACCTAAGCTCTAAAAATGTTTTATCAAATCAGGCTTACACACTTTAACTAGGGAGTCATAAGGTAGACTACTACAAAATTTCTATCAAACCCATTTATACAACCCTAAGGAATAGCAAGAAACACTATCTCAAATCTATCAAGAAGGAATATGGATGAAATAATAAGAAATACCTTTATTAACAAAGAATTATTTCATGAAATGGAATTGTATTCTCAAAAATTGATAGATACCCTTGAAGGATATGAGAATATATCAACTAATGATAAGAAGAGATTCTCCTTATTTATTAAAGAAGAAAAAGAGGGTAGCTTTGAAGCATTAATTGGTTATCTTCATGAAAACATCTTCAAGGCATGGTGGAATTCACACAAGATAGTTATATTCACATCCGAGGAATATTTGATGATTTACCTATTATTAATTGTGTTTGTACTCACTAAACACATGAATCAATATTGCAATACAAATCAATATTATTATGATGATATAATAATTCCTCATGAAGCAAAAATTCCACAAGTATGAACGCAAAATCGCAGGAGAAGGAGAAAGAGGAAGAAGAGATATGCTAAAAAAGAACATAGCAAATAATAAACCACAAATACTGAAATTGTTGGACACATTCAAAAGGTAGAAGAACCTTCAAATTGTAGAGGGGGAAAACCACCCTACCACATATTATTATCAAGGTTGGATCCACAAAGAGAGGAAGCCTTGAGGTAAATCACAAGGGCTGCATTGTTCTCTACAATTGAGTGTGAATGATGGGGTAAGGGTTCACCAGGAATGGCTTAAGGACTCACTCCAAGTCCTTTTGTTTTTAGGAATATTTTATGTATTTGATTCAAGAAAATCACCTATGTTTGGCATTTCTAGATTTATCCTATGAAAGATAAAGGACAATGTAGAAACACAGTATGCAATAAGACAAGAGCTAACCCTATAATGATTCTTTATTTGAATGCTTTCTAGCCCTAGGGTTTTAATATAGAAAAATATTTAAGTAAGGGCTCAAGAGAATATGTACAAACAATATTAACCCTAAATGCACACTATATGTTTTTTATCCTTTAATGCCCATAAATCAATTAAATATATTTCTTTTAAAATCATATCTAGAATTTTATAACAAAAATAGAAAGTACTCAACAAAAATCCTAAAGACTAATTAGGGCACTTATCTTATCCGGTGGTTGATCCAAGATTTTATCCTTTATCTAGCGATATCAACAATTCTTGTTCCTGCAAAATAACTTGGAAAACACTTGGAAAATATAATCAGTGCCATGGAGCTTGCTTAGGCTACTGTACAATAATGCTTGAAGGTGTAGCAGTCAAGCCCCCTAGGTCCTTTTAGCTTAACTTTGAAAAGAGAAGCGAAAGTTGACCTTTGGGAGATAACAAACATATCATAATATAACATAATATAATGATGAAAACATAAAATAGAATGTAATAATATGTCCTATATGCAATCTATAATGTAGATCTAAGGTCTGGGGACAATAGTTTACTTCCAGACGTAGTCTGGACAAAATCATGCCCTCTATTAAGCAATCATGATTTCACATAGGTGAAATCATACCTCGTAGAGACTGGGCATGATCTCACAGAAGTTATGCAAAAAACAAAAAAACAAATATGAGGACTTGATTACGTCACTTAGAAAATCAATACATGCATGAAAAAGAGTGAAATCACCTGGTAGATAGTGCAAAAGTAGACATAAGGGTTGAGACCTCTTGAATAGTTGATCTCTCCTTAGGGCTTCAACACAAATCCACCAAAGTAAGCAACAACAACAAACAATTCAATGCAAAAAATAAATAAATCACGCTTCACAATTACAAGTTAGCTTGCTTGTGAGAGAAGAAGAAGAATGCAGATCACTTAGTGAGCACTTTAAAATTACTTGAGAAGGAAAGTTTGCATGAGATTTAGTATTTCAAAATCACTTGATGTTTTATTGCATACAATTTTTCTTTTTCAAAATGATTTCAAACCCTCATTATATAGCTTGAAGGTAAAATGGGTGGGAAAACCAAGGAGAGCCGATGCCAAACATCCCAAATTTGAGAAATTAGGGTTTCCTTAGAACAAAAGCCTAAAATACAAAATCGTGCCTCGTCAGGGTTGACCGTAATTTTACCTTATGCAAATTCATGCCTCGTCAAGTGCAACCATGATTTTGCATAAAGGGGAAAAACATGAGAAAAGGGGTTAAGTGATCTAGCCCTTGCCCTAGGTAGGTCTAAGGGATCTCCTAGAAGGACTCAAATAATATTGTCCACTAAAGGGATCTCTTTGACACATTTATGGCCTAATAAATGTGTCAAAGAAAGATGTAAACACATATGGGAAAGAAAGCAACAAACATAGATAAGGGATGGTTATATTTGGACAAAGGGGTGGTGCAAAAGGGGTATCATGAAGGACACTCTAGAATTTTGTACACAAGGTGAGGCATTACTACCATTAATGCCTCTATGGCTAGGGTGCCCCCTCGAGTTTTGAAAGGAATGAGAATTCCTTAAGAAACTTGAAAATGGTAAAGAAAGAAAAATAAAACTCAAAATCACAGAGAATAAAGCAAGCAAACAAATAGCAGAGCAATGATCACCGGATACAACATGAATCTAATGCAGATAGCATAAAATGCAAGGATGAATAGAAGAAAGGGAAATAAAAAAGGGAAGACAAGAGAGGAAGAAGAATAATAACAAGAAGAAGAAGAAGAAGAAGAAGAGGATCTCCCAAGAAGGTCAATTATAGAAAATGAGAGAATTTGATCAGAAACCCTAAATAAAGGGTGTTATGCCCAAAGAGAATGTCCAAGTATGGAGTGAAAATCTGTTATGGGTGTAGTACTTGCTAATATGGACATATGGATAGAAATATGGAGCGTAACCTATTATGGATGATTGCTCTCTAGTAATTGTTGTGGGGTGATTACTCGCTAGGATGTATGTTGAGACCTTCTAAAATGGTTAAGAAGCTCATCTTGTAATAGGGTGTTGAGCCCGCTGAGTCAAAATAAGTGTAACTTGATAGGGGTGATAAGTTATCGATGATGTGAATGATGTGTTAGCAAGTACTACCTAAAAGGGATTTGTAATATTATGTATATAGAACGAGTAATCTAAGCATAACACCATGTGAGTGTGTGCATGTGCTTGAAGAAATACAAGAAAGAACATAAGAAGTAAATAACTGTGCATGTGTGTCCTCAGCTTGAAGTTTCATCTAGTGAAAATTCAAGAGGGAGGAAAGGTGCAACCAAAGGAGAAAAGAATGTATATCCTTATCTAAAAAATGAGACAAATGATAAAATAGAGGGTAAATAAGAATCATGCAAAAGACAAGGACATACCAAAATAGGATTGCATTCCTTGACTTTGAGGAGAAATGATAATCGTTGTAAAAAATTTCAAAGTTAAGGAATACAAGAAAAAGAGAGAAGAGATGAAAAGAGCAAAGGAAATAAATAAGGGAAGAAGAGATGAAATGCATGGGCCCTAGGTTGGGGCTTTGCTAGGCATCAGGCCCATAGTGAGAGTGCAATGCATGTGAGCTACGACCTAACTAGGTATCTTCTCATATCATTGTCAAGAATTCCTAGAAGCTATATGGACAAGTATTCATGAACAAATAGCAATGCAATTATGACAAGTAGAAGTGTAAGAGAAATATAATGTTAGGAAATAATGCAAAGTATGACAAGCAGTTAATGCAGTATGAGCAGACAAACAAATGTAATATGATCTAAATGTAATGCAAATGATATATCAAGCATAATATATTTTTAAATACATTATATTTATAGGTTCTTTAAGTTCTTTACCATATAGAGAAGCCAAATGATAGGCACCTAAGCCAAATTTGGTTGTTATGAATAAGGGCTCTAACCAATTGGGTTGAAACTTACCTCAAAGATCAACATGAGCATTAGTGTTCTTCTAATTTTCCTTGAGGACAAGGTCCCCAACCTCAAAAGAATGATTGTGAATTTTTATAGAATAAGATGACCAAAGCCTATCCTGATAGACTCACAAATTCTCTAAGCCATGAATGCACTTTTCATCCAACAACTCCAATTGGTGCAAATGGTATGTATGATACTCATCATAAACCCAGGCATCTTGCAACAAGATGTGTAATGATGAAAGCTCGAGCTCAAAAGGAAACACCGCCTCATACCCATATACCAAGAAATATGGTGAGGCACCTATGGGGGTATGCACACTAGTATGATAGGCCCACAAGGTAGGATAAAGCTAGATATGCCAGTCATGATCGGTCTTACTAACCAACTTCTTCAAGATCCTAATCAAGGACTTGTTGGATGCTTTGGCTTATCCATTACCCTAAGGGTAATAAGAAGTTGACCACTTGTGCTAAATATTGTACTTCGCATAAAGATTATGAATATTCTTATTCTTTAAATGGGTGCCATTGTTAGAAATAATCACTGAAGCTATCCTAAACCTAGAAATAATATGGTTGAAGATGAACTTAGAAACTTGAGTTCTAGTCACCGTAGCCAGGGGCATGGCTTCAACCCATTTAGAGGAGTACTCAGTCACAGTAATATTAAATTTGTGACCATCAGATGGCATTGGATTAACCTTCTTGATAATTCCCAATATCCACATGGAAAATTTCCAAGGGGAAGATATAACTTGAAGGTCTTGAGAAGGAGCATGAACAATATGATCATGACATTGACACTTGTTGTAGCATCAAACATAATCACATGCATCTTTCTCCATGGAAGGTCAATAGTACCCCATCCGAAGGAGATTTTTGGTAATAGAATTGTTGTTGAAATGGCCCCCACATGAACCTTCATGAGCATCAGTAAGATCAAGTTAGGCTTCATCGAATTCAAGACATCGCAAGAGGATGACTTCAAAAGAACATCGATATAGAGTATTTGTAGACACCTAAAAGTCGCACATTGCTATACCTACGTACTTGTATATCCTTTCAGACACTTGTAGGTTTACTTAAGTGATCCTAGATACCCCTAGGCTATTATAGACTAGCATAGACTATTGGAGGTCCTCCTATACATGCATAGACTACTGTAGATATGCGTAGACTAGCGTAGATCACCATAGATTATCGTAGCATTACGTAGACTTCCATACACCACTTCACTATTTTGTAGGCCCAAAACCATAATAAACTACCTAAATCATATCATGACCATCTTCCATGCATCAAAAAACCATCCACCAACCTCTTAAGGTGATACAAGACTCCTTTATACTTAATTGAGGCCCCCATAGGGCTATTAATTGGCAAAAGTATTAATTGAGTCAATTGTTAAATCTAGTTTTAAAGTGACATCACTTAAGTTCACTTTTAGGTCTAAAAAGGTTAATTAGGTTCTTAATCCCTAATTATCCCTAATTACTCCCCCCCACATGTGTGTGCACTAGGTTAGTTAGGATATTTCTTAGGAAACCCTAACCCAACCCCACTTCTAACCTAGAGTTGACTAATCCTGGTTAACCCTAATATCTCCTCCCACATGTGTGAGGATGAGATATTTCCTCAAGGGAATGTGAGGATGCCACCTCACAAAACCTAACTTAACCTTCATGGGATCTCACCCTAGGGCTTAGTTCTCCTAACTACCCCCCTACACCTTGGGTTTTATTATAAATAGTGGGCCCAAACCCTCATTTATCTCTCTCTCCACTTATATCCAAAGGATGGAAACTCTGTCAAAATATGTATAGAAGCATAGCAAAGCAAATCTAAACCAGCACATCAATATTACAATAGCAAAGGAACCACTCCACCGAAGTATTTTTGAAGAATAGTAGTTACAGTATGATTCGACCCCCACCCCATGAATTCAAAAATAGTTCACCCCCCATGTGGAGAATTGGGTCTACAGATCCCAAATCAACCTAAATCTTGGAGGTAAGCTTCATTTGGTGTTTTTATGAGGTTCTACATAATTTATTTCAGTTTTATCATGTTTTATGAGTCGATTTGTCTTTCTTACTATGGGGCTTGACTGAGGCAAGCCCCCCAAATCACTAACCCCATTTTACAGGTTTATCCTAGAATCAAGGAGGAAAACAACTACAAAATACAATCCCACGGTGGTATGCAAGCCCATATACACTGAGGAACGCAAAAAGAAGGCATGAGGCATATTGTAACATTTGTGAAAAGAGAGGAAAAAGGGGAATTCTCCCTATTTGTAACCTATGCAAATCTTATCATGAATAAAATACATTTTTCTAAATAGCATGTGTCTTTAATGTGTTATTAGATCAAATTCCATCTTTTAGCCATTTCATTATGGCATGCCTGATGGGACCCCCAAAACGGAGAGTGTCGGGTTAACTAGTTTTATAAATCTGACATTATTCTCTATTTTTTATGTTTTACAGGTATAATATATGGCTAATACAAATACATCCAAAGCCTTGGGAACCACCTCAAGCCTTCATAACATATATTTTGGGTCTCCTAACCTGATTCACCCCCCGCCCCGTGAACTAGATCTCAATTCACTGCCCAGATGGTGAAGTCAACCCACTAGCCTCAAAAACCCTTAAAATTGTAGGGGTGAGCAACACAAGAGCCAACCAGACCATCTGTAGCATCAGAGTCTAGGTATTCCACAAATTTATTTCTATTTTGGAATGTATGAGTGCAAAACAATTTATTAATTAAAGCGTCAATATGGTTGGTAAATCCCACTTTTCTTGCATATCCATCATGTTAGAAAATGCATTTTAGTTGTAGAAACCTGCACAAAACTAGCAAGTCTGATTTTGTAAAAATTTGTGCAAATTTTAGTTTCTTTGCCTAACTCAAATGTAGCATAAGCTTTCCATTGCTTCTTTACTCCATAGCATACATTTCCATTACAAATATATTTCAAATTCTTAATTCTAAAGTTTAGATTTAGGATTAAGGTTTCTTTCCTTTGTACATGCTTAATGTAATATGGACAATTTATCCTCATATAAATCCATGTTACATATTTTCCTTGTGCTAGAATCTAGGGTTCCATAAACCCCTACTCACATACCTTTCACATTACTTGTTTGCATGTGTTACAAAATAGAGTCAATTTATTTTCCTAAATGCATCTAGGATTAGATTCTTTGTTTACAAAAAGTATTTCATTCTAGTCTTTTGTGTTCGAAAAATACATATAGGGCTAGCATTTAATTTTAAAAAGCAATTAATTAGATTTCCAGTTTTACATAACATTGTTAGCAAAAAAAAAACCCACACACACACACATGGTATCTTAAAAAAGTGGTGAGATTGGATTTCATCCCAAATCCATCACTCAATACTGGTGCCAATGGAGTTTTACCCTCCACTAGCTCTCAACCCCCTAGAAACCTAACAGCCCAATAGGAGTGGTTTTATAAGCCTCATCACCAGAAATCCACCCACTTTTAAGACTGGGCTTCTGGATTTCATCACCAGAAGTTACCTTCAGAGTGGGATAGGATTAGACATCTTCATCCACAAGGCTCACATAATTCATGGACATGGTAACTATCATTATTAACTAAGACTTATTGAGGGTGAAGTGAAAGCATGGGGTACGCCAACCATGCCTAGCACAACGTAGATAGTGCCACATGTAAGAGGATATAGCAAACTCACTTTAACAGAGTGGGTTCCCCCCTTTTAGGATATCATTTTACAACACCTTCCATACATGTCACCTTTCACACATCGCAATATTGTTCTATTTTGTGCATATTTGGGTGTTGCAGGAGGTTTGATACCGACAACATTATCAATTGACTAGAGTATTAACTCGACTACCTATGATTATACTTAGGAAGTATCAACAAAAAAATACACATAAACGAACAAAACACTTTTATTTTTAGCATTTAGAACTGATTCTAGTTTACTATTGTTTGCATGATCATAAACTAGTTTCAGCACAGTACACCACTTGTCACTTTATTATTCGAGCTACACAAAACATGTCATTGCTTTAATTTTATATTAGATACAGTCGAGTCTACACTACACATGATCATTCTTAAACCCCTTCACACAACACACATAGAAATATAATTTTTAATTCCCACATAGTTCTAAACCTTCACGACACGACACATGATGCCATGCCTATTGTCATCTACAGTCGAGCGCATGAGCAAGCACGCCTTATAGAGGAAGTACATGCCGCTTCTTCTAGTTAGTATCCTCCTACTCATTCGATCATGAAGGATAAAGCCACAGACATATGATTTACTCACAGGATATGATGTACAGTACACACACGATGCCTCAGGGTGAGATGTCCACTTTGAGTGAAACCCTCGCTACTTCACTTGCAGAAGATTATCCACTTCTTTCATCCCCATCATCACCTAATCCACCGACCATGTTTTACGACCATGTGATCTACATGATTCCAGGACAACCTCATCCATTATTTACCATAAATTAGGGGGTAATGCCTACTTCCCATACCTTTCCACACCTATTTTTCCAAAGTCTATCTCAATCTATTTTTGAGAATGAATCCTCCCTCTTGAATCGTACTCGTCCAGAAGTCACATCATTCACTCCTACCATAGAAATGATTTTTGACCCTTCCTCTTCCACCATAGGTACTCAGAGGCCATTATTCCAAACTGTGCAACAACATCCTCTATAGGAACAAAAAACACCCCCTTAAACATAATACCCATCCTCTTCCAAAGAGTCCCAACCATCATCATCTCAACAACCATTTTCACAATGTTTGAGGACTTATCACAACAGCCTCTCTGAATCCAAGTCACTCAATATCAATAGCAACAACCAACAACCCAAATTAATTTGGGAGTGGACACAAGCACCACCTCCTCTTCTCAATATCCTAATTTAGAAGCTTAACCATATTTTTTTGCTACATTCCTACCTGTATCTCAGGTTCCTAGAGTGTACAATGCCTAATCCTTTACTATACCCTCACCCTAAATGACCTTCAGGATACCTTCTCCTCCTTTCCAAGAACCTACTACTAATATTCCTCCTACATATGAATCAAAACTCATAGCTTATATGTCCACTTCCCTAGGCTATTCCACATAGTTTAGCTTCACTACCACCCATCCTTTAGGATAGAGATAGGTCTTGGATTTTGACACCTTAATTCAACCATCCCTGGAATTAGTAGCATTGATACCCCCACTCTTACCTACTAGGGCTACATGTTTCACACCTCCTCCTTCATGGTCATTACCTCCTATGACCCAACCATTATAGTAGGTTCCCACACAACAGGAACCCATGCCACAACAACATACATACCAATCACAATATTACCACCCCCAACAAATATTTGTTTCACAACCTAGTATCCCACTAGCCCCTACATCATATGCCACTCAATACCCATCATACCAAGACCAATTGGAATAATTACCTCCACAATACAGAGAATAAAAACAACAACCTCACTATCTGCTGCACTCCCAAGCTCAACCAACCCTAGCTCAATTGCCTACACCCTTAACACCTAAAATTCAAATCCTAAGAGATGAAGTCAAGATGTTAAAATTACACATCGTAAACTATGGGTTGTAAAAACCATCCTACAATGAACTCTAAAATGATCCAGTTCATCCATATGTCCCTATCCTACCTTACCCCTACCACTTTGAGAGCCCAAAGTTTGGTAAGTATAAAGGTAAGGAAGAACCCAAATAGCATGTCAGTAATTATCACTTAGCTTGCTACCAACTTCATAGTAGCAATTCCCTTATGTTGCATACCTTCTTCCTCTCCCTTGTAGGAAAAGCCTTAGATTGGTATAACATGCTACCACGACATAGAATTTATACCTTTGAGCAATTAGAAAACACATTTTTAGAACACTTATCCATTAGTATTAAGAAGAAGATAACCTTTTTAGATGTCTATGACCTATGACAGGCTAACAATGAACCTATCGTCGAGTTTGTATCTAGATGGAGAGCGATCATCCATGATATCGCCCATAGCCTCCCTACCTTGGATTTAGTAACACTATTTTCCAAGAGTTGCCACAAACACTTCTCTACCTCTCTATAGCTTCACTAAAGTTGCACCTTCGAGGAAGATATTTTATAGGAAAATGTTATCGAAGACATTAAAGTCCAATACGATAAAATTAAGTTAAGATCGAATCCTAAATATAGTTCAAACTTCCATTTTAATAGAAACACACCCAATCAACCTTATCCTCATCCTCCATCACCATTAGATCCAAACATACATAAGCTTCATGGATAGAATGAGCAACTCTATTGTCCATACCATATACAACATGGCCATGACATCGATTCGTGTCACTCATTCTAAGCTCAAGTATAGGACCTAATCGATATGGGTACCATTCAGGTATCGAACCCTCTAGCCCCACAAAATGAAAACCTAGGGATCTTCTAGAATCCTCTACCAGATCATAGAGGAACCAATCCCCAAAGACCTCCAACCAATCCTCCAAGACCACCTTGCCAAGTGAATAGTGTCCAATGTGATCCTCCATCACATGGAGTAGTAGGCATGATAAACCTTACCATGCAGAACCAATGATACCCATCACATTAGACCACACATATTGTCTCTCCACATACCCAATTCCAATCACCACAGGTCTCCCAAACTCCTAGCACTATACCACCTCCACCCCAAAATGTGATTATGATCTGTGGTAGCCTCACCCATCAACTATGTAACACCCCTATGCGATTATCGATTTTTGACCTCTTACAACAATCTCAATCCCATTGTGAGGTGTTGAATGATATTTTACATTCTATAGATTTAGAAATGCATGATACAAATGCATTTGTAAACTTTGTAGGGAACATCCCGTGATGCCTCCAACCATCCATTAGTTTCCATGACCATGAGATAACATAACTTGTAGGAGAAGGAGTGGATCCCCATCTCCACATATAAGCCAATATCAATGGTATCACCTATAAGTGGGTCCTCATTGATACGAGCTCATCCATTAGTATCATATCTATGGTAGCCCTACATCATTTACACATTCCACCGGTCCAATTTGCTATGCTTTCGTTGGACTTGTGTGTATTTGACGGCTCTATGAGACCTACAGTAGGATCCATAGTACTACCTATCCAAGTAGGTTTTCGTACCATTTCCATCCTATTCCATATTATCCAAGGGGAGATGCTATACAACATCCTCCTTGGTCACCCATGGATTAGGGATATGTAATGTGTCCCTTTGACGCTACACCACTACCTTAAGTACATCCATAATGGAATTGTCCATTGCATCCTAATTAATTGGGACCCATTTAAGTTTTGTAACATTGCATATCTCCCACCTGCACCTTTCTTATCATCCATGCAACTCTTTTCGATTTCTTCCCATCAGTCAATCAAAGCATCAACATCCTCTCCTACATCCACCTCGTTACCCCAATCCTCATCAAGGATACATGCTTAAGTTTTAGCACCTTTAGCACCATCACTTGTAGTGCCTAATACCACTACCATACTGTTATCACCTCTTGTCTTATGGCCACCATGACTGTCCTAACCTTCATCCTCTACAAAGTCACTTTTTATGCTGCAACCACTGTCACCACTCATATTGTGCCCTATCACTCCACCTCAATCACCCTCTTATATGGAAGAACCTATCCTGCCTACACCATGCACACCCCCTATTCCTTTTCATCCATGGCCTAGGTCATTCAATTCCCTATGCCATCCAGTACCTATGCCCATGCCTTTGTAATTCCCATAGGCCAATCATCCTATACCAACTACCACAACGGAATGCCATGAGTGGGAACAACGAGCATCTCACTTATATGACCAACTGCTACACCTCTCCACTAATACTATTAGATACTCTTAGTCTTCACCATCATCATCTGAGTCAGACTCGCCATCTTGTTCACCAAAGCATGCAACACCGTGCATATCTATTTTCATGTCAAACTCAGGTCTAGGGGATTATAATGTGCATGATGCCCATGTACATCCAGCTACCATCCAATCCATGTGAGACTTTAGCCACCCTTCATCCTAAGTGTTTACTATTAGAACCATCATACAAGTATGATCTCCAAATAATCATACCAACTTTGTCTATGCCAGAGTCGATTCCTTGCTCCCACCCGTAGTTTCTCCACCACCACAATCTAGCTTTTGTGGTACAATTGATCATTTGGCTAATCCTTACTTTACCTTATACTACCTTCAATAGTTTCATTTATGTGGGTTTTTATTAGGTTACTATGAGCAAGGTCTTTGTACACTCATTAACCCTCATGTCCAATCCCCTACCAATAAATCTGGCTTAGGTTATCGCCCAACCATTGTACATACGTTAGAGGATGAACTTCAAGATTTGTCCCTGCACCCCTCCCCACTTCCAATGAACACCTTGGAAGAATATATTGATATGGATATTCTATAGGATACCTCCTCACCTAATTCCACCATTATAGTCCCCTACTATTTCTTTCAAGAGCCATCCACATTCGACACCACATTGTCATGTTGTGTCGATCAGTTTATAAATCAATTCGTTACACTATCCTTAAACATGCACTACCAAGAGCATGACATGGCATCATAACTACCATCATAAATATACTTAGCTTCATTCCCACCTATATATTGATAACCTCAATGAGCTGCTACTCAACCATGATCCCCACCAGTTATCCTACGCCATCCTTTAAGCCTTTTAGGATGCTCGGAGGTTGTCGAGTCATCATCACTAGACTCTTCACCACCCATATCCCCCATAATATCCGTTAATATGGTCAAGATAGATCTTTTCTCTCCATTATGATATACACACCATCCCACACGAGACGATACACCAAATCCTAACTTCATCAATCTCACCCACATCTCACCCATACCGACACCCCGAGATTTCCTACTCTCACCACACATATTGCACTCTACAAACACCCCTTCATAATCTATACCACCTCACATACTGTAGGTGCACCACACAGAAATTTACTTAGATGATAAATACAAACTTATCGAGGCCATTGATGACCTCCACATCATTTTGATCCTAGAATAGCTACGTGATGGTTCCCACATGCTCATTGAGGAAACCATTGATGTTGACATAGGTGATGATCCTAAACCCATCACATAGTTAAATTAGCCACTAGCCTCTTACCCAAGGAGTGCATCCTATTCACAAATTTCCTTTGCAAGTATATCTGAGTCTTCGCATGGTCATACAAAGATATTCCAGGACTTGATCCCGCCCTAGTAGTCCACAATCTTACACTAGATCAAAATTCCAAACTAGTAAGGTGAAATTTATGATGCATACACCCAATTATTGCATTACTAGTAAAAATTGAGCTCCAAAAGCTCTTATATGTAGACTTCATAGTAACCATAAACTATCTTGAATGGTCTCTAACATAGTTCTTGTACCCAAGCCATCCGATGAAGTTCGCGTCTGCACAAACTTTCATGAATTAAACAAATCTTGTCCCAAAGATAACTTCCCCCTACCTAACATTGACTCACTTGTTGATTCCATCATGGGCCATGAGATGATATCCCTCATGGATGGATTTTCGTGTTATAACCAAATAAGAATCAACCCTGCCAATCAATACAAGATGTCATTAACAACCCCCTAGGGTACCTTTTGCTACAAGATCATGCCATTTGGTATTAAAAACATTGGGGCAACCTACTAGTGCATCATGAACTATATCTTCCATGATTACATGCACAAAATCATAGAAGATTACATAGACGACCTCATCGCTAAATCCAAGAAATGCTCAGAACACCTTGAAGATCTTCGTCAGATCTTTGATTGCTTGTTAGAACACAACGTCCACATTAAACCAAAGAAGTGTGTCTTTGGTGTTGCCTTAAGAAAAATCCTAGGATTCATTGTTACCCAATGAGGCATTGAAGTCAATCCTAGTAAATTAAAATCCATCACCGAGATGCCCCCACCTACTACCCTAAAATAATTGCATAGCCTCCAAGAAAAAATCACTTATATTCGCTGATTCATAGCACAACTGTCAGACAAGTGCAAACCATTCAATAAACTTTTACAAAAGGGAATAAATTTCAAATGAGATGATAACTACCAATAAGCTTTTGATGACATAAAAAATTACCTTACTTCGTCACCAGTTATGTCACCCCCACACCCATAGCTACCGCTCATTCTGTACATTTCTACTACATACTTCTTGCTAGGTACACTTATAGTACAAAAGAACATGCTCGACAAAGAGCAAGTTATTTACTACATAAGGTGCATGCTAGTTAGCTACGAAGCTAGATACGGGTACATGGAGAAAATATGCCTAGTCATAGTATTTGCCACCCAAAAACTATGCCATTATATTCTAAGACATACAATATTTATCATCTCCTGAGACAATCCCCTATGTTACATGATGAACAAAAGCTATCATAATTCCCACATAGCCAAGTGGATCATGCTTCTAACCAAATTTGACCTTGAATTTATTTCATAAAATTCCATCAAAGGGTAGGTCATAGCAGACCAATTTGTAGAAGCTGCCTTGTTTGATGATCAACCTCTCCTCATTCAGCTCCCTGATGACTCCATTTTCCATATAATAGAATATAAATAATATGTTGAACTAGACATGACAACCAATTTGACTCTATTCTTCGATGGCTCCTAATGCATGCATGCTGGGGGTGCGGGCATTGTATTCTTTACACATGAAGGTGAACCACTCCCATTTTCATTCAAGTTGGACTTCCCCTGCATGAACAAAAATGCAGAATATGAATCCCTAATCCTTGGATTGAAACAAGTGCATTCCATGCATATTAAATGCCTCCATATCATAGGTGATTCTCTTTTAATAGTAAACCAAGTGCAAGAGATCTATGAATGCAACTGCCTAGTCCTCCAACAATACAAGCACATTGCACAAAAACTCCTCTACCGATTAAAATGGTATGAAATCGAAGCCAATCCATGATCCTCAAACCATTTTTTGGACATAATGGCCTCCTTAGGATCACTAATATCACAAAATCCAACATCAACCACCACATCCATGACAATTCATACACTCACTCAATCTGCCATATCACCCACATCGCTTAAAGATGGTGGTGGCATTCATGTGGTCAATACTGAACCACATGACCCATGGTTTGCACAGATCAAATATTATATTAAATTGGGATTCCTACCATGTGACTTACTGCATGCTCATCGCTGAGAATTTAAACAAAGAGCCATTCGCTACACATTATTGGGGGACATCCTCTATCGTTGTAGCTATGATGATATGCTCTTGTGTTGTTTAGAACCTCATGAATCTCAATGGGTTGTACAAGAAACCCATGATGGTACTTGTGGTGTTCACTTCAGTGACATGGAAATCACGAAATGCATCCTTTGTAAGGGATACTATTGGCCAAAAATAGAATATGATTGTTGTTAATATGTGAGGCATTGTATAAAGTGCCAACAACACACAAACCTCACACATCTTCCATCTCAAGAACTCCAACCTATCTAATCTATGTGGCCTTTATCCCAATGGGACTTAGATATTATTGGAAAAATTACACCTGCTTCCTTAGCTAATTATAAGTTCATCATCACTACTACATAATACTTTATAAAGTGGGTCAAAGCCATCCCACTTGTCCAAACCATAGGAGCAAATATAGCAGCATTCATAACAGATCATATCATTTGTCGCTTCAAAATTCCTTCCCAAATCATCTCTAATAATAGGAAATCCTTCAAAAACAAAACCATTTGAGCTCTCTACAAAAAGTTCAACATTCAACATAATTTCTCTACCCCATACTACCCACAGGGTAATGGCCAGGTAGAGGCCATAAACAAAACAATTTACTCCATCCTATGCAAAATAGTAGCAGAATCACATCGTGACTAGCACAACCAAATACCCCTAGCCTTGTGGGCATACTGTACAAGAATTCGTACCCCCACTGGGGCAACCCTATTTTCACTTGTGTACAAAGAAGAAGCTATCATGCCTCTTGAGCTTGAGATACCTTCCCTACGTATATCCATGAAATAATTCATTGATGATGACATCGTCTGTCAAGCTTGCTTATATCAACTTACACTCCTTGATGAACATTGCAACCATGCCATTGAGCACATACGAGTCTACCAAGATCACCTTCGTTGTGCCTACAATAGTAATGTACATCAACATGAATTCCAAATTGGCAATTTTGTTCTCAAAGAAAACCAACAGATCATAAGTCAGATTCACCAACAACGAGATAAGTTTACCCCAAACTGGTTGGGTCCATTCATTGTCATACATAAATATGGTTTAAGTGCCTATCATTTGGCTAATCTTGAAGGCCTTGATGACCTTGAGCCTATTAAAATTATACACCTTTGTGCATTCAACGCCTAACACACAAAGGCGTTCACTACCACAAGTGGTACACATTGCTATACATAAACACATCACGATAAATGCATATATTTTTACTTTAAATATTTTGCATGTACTTTCCCCTTTATGTCATTTTTTATGTTTTTGGTATCTATTTTCCTTTTTTGTAGGATCTACATCATCTATAGCCACACCGTTAGCAACAAAACATGACAACATCCACATACATCATCATGTAGGACCCTCCACCACCACCGCCTATACCGATCACACTGGCTGACCTAGCCCAACCACTAGTCACCCTTCATACTAGGTGGTCTTCATATTTATCAAATTCGGACCATTACACTCCACCTCAATGCCTTTCCCCTCTCCACCAAGGTTCGTCTTACTCACCTTGTTTAGGAGATAGCCAAGTCACCCTATCCTCTTTTGATGAAAAAGAGGAAACATCCCATCCTTGAATACAAGGGTCCCCCTCTCATATGCTTGAAGATACCAATAACTCTTATTCACCCACTAATTACCCCCCACCCTCTAGGAGCTTATTGCCCTCCTAACAGGGGATACACTTCTCATCCGACTGATCCTTCATGCCTACTGATTCCAATCACCAGTGGAGAGTCTTCTTATGCCCAAATATTGCAATATTACATGGATCAATCTGCCCAAATTGTCCACATGCACATACATCCATCTCACATGCACCACCATACAAAGCCATCTCCTATGCCACCTATCCTCCAGACACCACCCTCACCACTGCTAGGCTTACCCTTTCAGCAAGATTCCCAATCCCCAAGGTCATTCCACTCCTCATATTAATCACAACCTCATCCATTTTCTCATGCATACCAGGCTACTCCATACATATTGGGGTCTTTATCACCACCTTCCATGATACTATCACCTCCATGCCATGACATACAACACCTCCTTTCCTGTCTCGAGGCTCTTGATCTACAGATGACCAATTATCATTGTCATTTTCACCCATGCTAGTCTCCCATGATCTGTACATCCTCACCTCCATGTAGATCCATTCATCAAACTTGGATTTGATCCACATCAGACTCTCGACCTACACCTCCATCATTGGACCTCCCCTCATCTGCCACCCATTCACATTTAGCGAAACATTACATTTACCCCATGCCTATTCCATTCACTCCATTATCAGAAATATTTTATCATCTCATGCATTAGGGTCTTATTGACTTACCTAATATTTATCCCATAGACCCCTCACGTCCTAAACTATGTAATTACCATGAGAGCCAATATTATATTTATCATCATCAACCAGGTCATGACATTGAAGAATACCAATCATTTGAGAACCTGGTGCACATGTTGCATGGTGATCGAACCCCATCACCTGAATGCTCCATCCCATTTAGCTGATTTTTGAGTCCTCCATGCCACATCATCCCTAGAACTTTGCCACCACATGAAACCCTAACAACACCAACTCACTACATTTACAACATATTCAACTACACCAACAACTAAAGTCCAAGTCATACCATCTCGTCACCATATCATTCTTGACCTGACCTGTGCCACTTCACCCATCAATAGCTCTCATCTTGTTCCTTATTTCTTCTTCTACTTCTTACTTCTTCGCATAGTCATATGGTCACACTTTGAGCAGCTACATACCTATGTTGATCTACTTCCTCTCTTCTATCTTCTTCAGATTTTGGTAATCCCATCATATTTTTGGTTACCAAAGCCTATTTCTTCTAACTTATTCTATCAATACATCCTACTCTCACATCCTATTCCTTTTTGTGATTATTACATCATTGTACAACTCATAGTTTATTTACCTACTACACACACACCCCACATGTTGGGGCAACCACTATTATAGCATTGCACCTTTTTTGTCATTATGATATACTATACTCATTTGTAGATAAGTTTTCCACCCTTATCTTTCTACATTTCATGAGATTCCTCTTGTAGATATTGCATTCCTCCACTTGCATCATTTACATTACCTCCATTGCATATATCCATATGTTTTTCATGTAAATTTCATTTCAAGTTTGTACATTCTCCCCCAAAATGTGCCTTCAATAGGAGTAATACATGCACTTGTTAGCATCACCACCTAGATGTCCATTCCCCATTTTTAGGATTAGGGTATACATAGGTGTCGTGTTAAGCTTTGACTACTTACTAGTTCAGTAAATCAAATGTCACCCCTAGTTGATAGGTTTTACATACTCCTTATGGTTATTTAGGTTGGTTCAACTTCTCTCAAAGACCACTCACAATAGGTTACACATTAAATGAATTTTGAGTCTAGGAAAGATGACACCTTGAGTAGATGTTGCCATCTAGCAAATTGTTTCCCCTGCTTGTCCTATCACTTGTATGATCAGCATATGACATGGGCATAATCAAAGGGATAAGCATAAGCAAAAGTAAAAGAATGGGACAGAAAACAAAATCCAACACCCATACAAAAAAGAAAAATAAAAAGAGAATAGAAAAAGAAAAGAAAAAGAGCACCACAATAAATAGGTAAATAATAGATGAGGGGTAGAAAAAAAAAAGTAAAAGCCTCCTAATATCACCCATGTTATGCTTCATCGCCTTTGATCCTTAGGTTCAACATAACACCATGGGATAATTTCTATCGCTAGAAATAGGCCCCAAGAGTCTGCCTAACAGTGGAATAGTCTTACAAGTGGTGATATATCTATCACTTTAGCTACCCGTTTTTTTATAGATTATTGTTCGCGTATGGATGAGCTAGCTAGTTCAGCCATGTCTACAATGGGTTAATCCTAACTCCCTCAAAATGGATAAATGAACCTCACTTATTTAAACACATAGGTCCATGACAAATTTTGAACCAGTGCGATTAGTTATAAGTGTCTACTAAAACTTGCATAGTTTTGAGTCTAAGATTTGATTACCAAAATTACATTGGTCAAAGCCATTACATGTCCCTTATACCATCCTATATCTCTGAGATCATGGAATGTATCGCATCCACATAGGTATATGCAAAAATACAAGTACTTCCTTTGTGTATTTCAATCCTTCCATACATTCATACATGCATCTATGTTACATAGATTTATTACATATTACATCAATATATTTGCATTACATGCATCACATCAAACATTACATCAATGCATTTACATTACATGCATCACATCAAACATTACATTAATACATTTATCCCATATATATTATCTCACACTGCATCATTGCATTCCTATTACATGCATTTACTACAAATGACATTTCACACTATATCACATCACATTGCATTCAAAATACATTCATACAAATCTATTCTATAGTATATTCACACTACATAATGATAATAGATCTAAACCATAACACATGTATATGTAACAGCTGAAACTAAACGGTATATATATGTGTGTGTGTGTGTGTGTGTGTCATAGATCAAAAATACCCGAAGGCTACAAAATGGGACCATGGCCATCACTATCATATAAAATGCTCATAGGATACAATCATGAACAACCCTAACTACCACCAGGAGTCTCGCCATGTCCCTCATGGTTCGCTCACACCTCTATAGCTTTGCTCGAATCTGCCCTGGTCCCTAAAGCCTAAACCCTGATAGGTGGATCTTGTACCTCAACCCTGGTGCCCATCTACTCTATCGAAGTAGCACTACATTGACTATGATGTGAAGGTGCCCACACTCATGATCGTGACTCTGACTGAGACACCATCTAGCTATAATCAAGGAGTGCAATCCCACACACCATTAGAGCAACCTTACATAATGACCTCTTAGCAGACTCTATAGCCAGTAGCCCAGTCACCCTCACAAGAGCCTATGCATCCTCCTCTCATACCTACTACTACCTATCCATATCTGACCTCATCTGCTCCACATATTACTTGTGCCTCTCCACTTGCTCGTTAAGCTTAGTCTCCAACTAATGAACTCTATCCCACATCCCTCGAGCCTCCTCATCTACATCCTGCCTCTCCTAGAACTCAAATGAAAACTCCTCCATCTCCTCAAACAAACCAATATCAATGGTGTCATCTACACCATCCACTATAGTGGATCCACCTACCTCCTCTACTCCCACAACCACCCCTCCCATGGCCATGCCACCCTCCATAAGATCTATCTCAATGACCATGGTAACCTCCCCCACTCTCACTCCTTGTCCACTCGATGCACCATCCAATCACCATAGAGATCATCATCGAGGAACCTGCCTCTTGCCACCAGCTCCCTCATCTAGCCTATCTTGAGTCTCTCTACCTGCTCTCTTATCTAGCAGAGGCACCCCACCACCATGTGGCACCCATCGATCAATCATACCCCTATTGGGATCCCAACTCTACATCGTCCACCAGGCCTCAAACTCTAGTTTTTTCCTAGCACTATCCACATCTAGGATAACCATAGGTGGGTCTCTCTCACCAACCTAGGATAGGACCAAATGAATCTCTCCCCTATCACCTCGTAGTCTATAATACATAATAGGAGCCCTTGGAACATCCTGCTGTAATACAAATTACCACCTCACTCGATCAAACTAAAAATACTTGGCCTATCGAGTATATCTCCCCACTAGCCATCTACCTTGATGAATGGTCCACAACTGCTCATCATCCCTCTCCCAGGTCACCCCACCCAACCAAGGCCTCCACTTAATGTCATTAGGTGTCAAGTCTCCAAAATTGACCCTCCAAAAACAAGGATCACCCTCATGAGACCTCTTAATTCCCTTCTCCTCATTTGTCCACCATATCAAAGCATAGGGTAAATACTCCTTACCTTCAACATGGGAAGGGTGAGGCAATAATAATGGTATCTTAATAGATATATGCTCCCATACCCATACTTGTAGCAGGGGAGTCCAAATCAGACCCTTCCGTCCAACACGCACAACATTGTGCAACTCTTTGTACACCTGAGCCAATAGTGCAGGTGTCCATGCAAACACAACACTCTACTCTACCATGTCTCTCACCACATCCAACATATTCCAGGTAAATAGTATCCCAAAAATGTCAGGTACCACATAGATAGATATCAACATCATCATTGCACACTGATGATTATATATCTTCTTCTTCAGTCACAACCACTCATAATATATCTTCCCCACATCTATGTCCCTCCACCCCTCACCAAATAAGCACTCTAGTACAACCTCCTTACTATCATCTGGCACTGCGCTAACCAGAACACCTTTAATAGGTAATTTGTAAATATGATATATGTCCTCCAATGTAATTATCATTTCCTCGATAGGAAAATGAAAAGTGTTCCTATCCACGTCCCATCGCTCATAGAAGGCAGATACATATGCCCTATTGGCATGGATACTCTTACACTCCCATACACCTCTGAACCATATGGCGTCCAACCATGCCAAATCATCGACATTGTTCATTAGTTTGTCAAAGTAATTCTTCATCTTTCGTACACGATGATGAGGCTTGAAAATCTTCACCTATTCATCCACAAACAAACACAAAAAAATATACATTAGTCATCAACACAATGATGCAATCCAATAAAACTCCATGAATCAAATATACAAATTAAACTATTTAATTTAACATGCACTTTGAGACATAAAATAGTGCATAATTCACATATCAAAACATATCAACAAAACAATCGCATATTTGGATACCCATTTTGCTATTTCATGGTAAAAGTTCAAACAGATGCGAAAAATAGTACATATTTGGCTACCAACATTCAAATATAAAATTACCCACATACCCATTGTGGCACGAAATTCAAAACTAAGTCAATTCATCCAACATACAAAAACAAAGTATATTTTTTAATACCCATTTTCCCACTTTGCGGTAAAAATGTCGATAAAATTCAAAAATAGTATACACATCAACACAGAGTTCAAGGTCAATCTTACCACACATACATCCAAATGGAACATACACCAATACACACAATATCAAAAACATAGTCACATTTTTGAACACCCATTTGCCCACTTCGTGGTGAAAGTTCAAACAGATGTTGAAAACAATGCAAATCGGGCTCCCAACAGCTAATTTCAAATTTAACACTACCTACATCTTGGCACGCAAATCAAACACATGCCAAATCATCTACAAAAACAAGTAACATTTTTGGATACCCATTTCACCCTTCTATGATGAAAGTATCATCGGTTTCTAAAAATAATGTACCTACGATGGAAAACTTAATGGTCAAAGTTTTCTAATTTGCACCCTACAACCACACATTCAGAAACAAGGCCAAACGAAGGCAAAAAAAATAATAGTCACACAAATGGATACCCATTTTCTACTTTTACGGATAAAATTCAACAAAATTCCAAAAATAGTACATCATTACTCCAAAACTGGACGGTCAAACTCTATAACTACTCTATCCATTACCAGTCAAACTGGCACAAAAACAAGTCAAACCTAAAAATAAGTTACGTTTTTGGTTATCGATTTGGCTAGTTTTACACTACATGTTCCAATTTCAATCAAAATTTGTAAAATTATTTATAATGAGATGAAAACCTCCCCCCTAATTCACATTTCTCTAGGAAATTAAAAAACATTTTTTTTTGGTAAATAAAAGTCTTCATTAATTACCGGGTTTTGCAGGTTAACCCAAAACCTATTACAATATCCAACCTTCTGCTAAGATTGTAGATCCTAGTCATCCTTGAAACTTTCTTACCATAAATTGTGTTGAATCCCCTACAACACCTTACTAACAAAGCACACCCATACCTAAACATAACTGTAAACATTACTTACATTGACAGGAATTGAAGTTTGGAACTTTGCACTTGTGAAACCTGTTGCTTGCCCATTTCTTATTCTTTGTTGGAATATTCCAAGGCTTACACCCTGTTACCTTCATTTCCAATTTGGTATGATTTAGAGGGAAACCCCATAGTTATTACTAGCTCCATGGGGAAAGAACATCCATTCATCTTTCTCCTTAAAAGGTAGGTTTCTTTTCATGACTAATAATGTTTTCCACTTCACGTGGCACACATTATGTCCATGTCACCAAACTACCAACATCAACACCTATTTTGGCTAATTTGTTAGCTGAACTATTGGCCTCACGGTACACATGACGAGCCCTCCTATTCTTTCTTACTGCAAAAATGATTCTCACTTCATGGATAACTCCCTCGATTATCCATGGAGTTTTTTTGCCATTGGTTAACATGTTGATGATGTTCATAGAATAACCTTCAATAATCAAGTTACCTTGAGTTGCTTGGGCTACTTGCAACCCTCTCCAAAGGGCTCTAGCTTCTACTTTGTTATTAGTTATGATTCCCAATGGTTCAACGAAGGCCTTGACCAGATTTCCTTGATGATCCCTAATTATTCCTCTAGCTCCAGCTCTTCCTAGGTTCTCCTTGGCTGCACCATCAAAATTTAGTTTAAACCAACCCTGGGGGGGTGGCTCCCAAGAAATCCCATTTTTAGGATTGGTCAAAGGAATGGAAGGTTTGTCCTCAATACCTAATGCCCGAGCTAATTGTTTTTCTTGGGGAAGAATTGAGTGGTTCTCATCCACTAAGGTGCTAAAGTTTTCTTTCGCAAAGACAATAATCCTATTGAGGATGGTTTTTGGGTTGTGAATGGTATCCTTAAAGGCTCTATGGTTCCTTTCTAGCCAAATCTATCAAATAAAATGATGCCAACATATTTTCCATAGGTACTTAAGTTTTAGGCTAACAAAGGGTTGAGGCCATTGATGGAACACTTCGAATATAAGAGCCGACTTAACCCACGAGATCCTAAAGGCTTGGAAAAGTTCATCCATGATGGACTCCGCTATCGGAAACTCCAGAAACAAGTGTTGGGTTGTCTCCCATCCTGCCCTGCACATGTAGCAATGGTTAGAAATAACCATACCTTTGGATAACATATTGTCCATAGTGAGGATTTTTCCTTGAATCACCAACCATGAAAAAAATGATATTTTAGGAATTAAGCCTTTGATCCAAACCAAACTCGGTTGAAATTGTTGACCTTCCACATTGAGAAGCAAATTATAGGTAAACTTAACTGTGAAGTCACCATTTTCAGTCTCATCCCAAACAATGTGATCTTCATCCTCTCCAGAGGGAATAATTTGTTGAGTTAAAATGTTATAAAGCTCTTTAGACTCTGCTTCAAAACCCTGTACTCTGATGTGTTTCCACCTATTGATATTTATATCCTGCCACATATAATTTGCAACCTTATTCCCAATATGCTTCTCCATATGCTCTTGAATCCTAGACAAATGAGGATTCTGGGATAACTCCTCAGCTCTCATCCATCGATCCTTCCAAAAGTCTATTGTTTGCCCATTTCCTAGAATCCATCTAAGACCTTTCTTGACAAGATCCCTGCTTGTGATGATTGCCTTCTAAAAAGCATACCCCATACTTGCTAAGTTGTCATTAAGGAAGTTCACACCTTGGAGGTATTTCCTCCTAACAATAGCAATCCATTCATTATCGACCTTAGTCAATAACCACCATGCTTGTTTGGCTAATAGAGTTGTATTAAGATGAGAAACTCTCCTCAATCCTAACCCCCCATCAACTTTAGGTTTGCAAACCTTGTTCCAACCTACTAAATGGATCCTTTTCTTATTCTCAGTCCTCGACCAGAGAATTTTTTTTTAAGCTGCTCAATTTTGTGATACACCTTGTTGGGAGCTCTGAAGACTGATAGGAAGTAAACGGGTATACTTTGAAGTGAAGCCATAGTTAAAACTACTTTGCCTACTTGAGATAACAGATGTCCTTTCCAACCTACTAGATTTTTTTGGATCCTCTTCAAAACTATGTTCCACATTGATCCTTCAGGTTTCCCCGTAAACAGGGGAAGACCTAAATAGGAGGTGGGAAGGGATGCAATTTGACATTCCATGATCCTTGCTATGCTGTTTTGCCTAGGAATTGGGGTATTGATGAAATAAAGTTTGCTCTTATCAAAATTCACTTTCTGTCCAGCCGCTTCTTTATACATTGTGAGAATATTTTTAATCCTTCTTGCCTCAACCATAGAAGACAAAGTCAGTAGCAATGTATCATCAACAAATTGTTGATGTGTCATCGGGGTAGTTAGTGATGTGGCCTTGATACCTGATATGAGTCTAGCTACCGCTACTGCATTAATGGTTCTTCCCAAGGCCTCAGCTACAATGATGAACAACATAGGACTTATGGGATATCCTTGTATTAGACCACATTTGATTTGAAAAAAACCTATAGTAGACCCATTAACAAAAACTGAAAAACAAGGCTTAGAAATACACTCTCTTATTAACTTGACCCATTTCATGTTGAAGCCAAATTTTAATAAAACTGCCTCTAGGAATTCCCAATTTATCCTATCATAAGCTTTGTTCATGTCTAACTTTAAAGCCATGACTACTTTTTTGGTCTGAGTGGCTATATGAAGAGCCTCATGAACAATAATAACTCCATCTAAGATTGATCTTCCTTGTATAGAACTTCCTTGACTTGGATCAATGATAACCGGTAGAACTTTCTTCAAACGGTTAGCTAAAACTTTGGACAGAATTTTATAGGATATATTACACAGGCTAACCGGCCTAAAGTCAGCCATAGTTTTGGGGTTGGGGCCTTTAGGGATCAAAGAAATGAAAGTTGAATTGAAACCCCTTGGAATATGATTTGAACTTTGGAACTCCTTGATTGCAGCAATAACTTCTGCTCCAACAATATCCCAACAAACTTGGAAAAACTACAATGAAAACCCATTTGGCCTAGGAGCTTTGTCAGGATCCATGTTAAACAAAGCCTCCTTGATCTCTTCATTTGAAAAAGCTATTGTAAGAGACTCGTTAATCATTTCATCAATGAGTTGTGGAATGAATTGAAGGAGAGAGTCCTTTGCTTGGGCATTACAGGCCCGTTCTTCACCCAATAATGAACTAAAAAAATTAACAGCCTCGTCTCTGATCTCCTGAATGTTTTGAGTTGAGGATCCATCCACCTTAGTTAAATTTCTAATATTATTGTTGCTTCTATTGCTCAATGTGGTAACATGGAATTTTTTTGAATTAGAGTCCCCTTCCTTTAGCCATAATGCCCTTGATTTTTGCCTCCAATACATCTCTTCACAAGCTAAAATATTATAAAACTCATAAAGGGTTTCCTTCTCTTCAGTCCTTGTCGCCTCATCATAGGTTCCATTTTGGATTTAGATTTCTATTATTCTCAGTTTTTCCCCTACTGCTCTCTTATTCTCAAAAATATTTCCAAAGACATCTTTATTCCATATTCTAAGGTTGTTTTTCACCATATTAAGTTTTTGATATAGTTTGAAGGAAGCACTTCCCTGGATAGGCTGCTGCCACCATTCCTCTATTCATTTCATGAAGTCTGTATGTTTAACCCACATTGACAAAAATCTGAATGGCTTTTTAAAGGAGTTAGCCTGAAATGCCTCCCATAGAATAAGATTATGGTCTGAAGTGCATTTAGGAAGGGCTTGTAATGTTGAATCACCAAACATTGTTGTAGCTTCCTTGGATAAAAAAAACCTATCCAACATTTCTTGAATCAGTTGACTTCCTATCCTCTTGTTACTCCATGTAAATTTGGCTCCTTTTAGTCTTACATCCATCAATTCATTTATGTTAATGAATTCATTGAAGTCCTCCATGCTCCTTGAGGGTAACCCAAATCCTCCCTTCTTATCAGATGGGTAAAGGGGGGTATTGAAATCTCACCCAATCACCCAAGGAATGTCTTTAAAATCTTGGCTCAAATTCCTCAAAAACTCCCACAATTCAGGCCGCCCTTGGACAGAGGTGAGGGTATAAACATTTGACATAATACAATTCTTATTAGTATAAAAATCATGAAATAATACGCTTAAGACTCTTTCATTTTCCTGAATAATACTTCCTTCTATTTTAATAGGATCCCATAAGATCATGAGGTCCCTAGATGCTCCTCTTGCCTGTTGAAAGGCCACTTCCCCTTGCTTCCAAATCCTTCTAGCTATAAGTGCTAACTGTGCCGCATCTATTTTGGTTTCTTGAAGAAAAATGATAGTAGAAGCACTTACCGATGGATCCCCATGCCTGCTGCTGGCTCTAGGTCATCATATCACTATTTTCTCACTTGAAATTGTCAACCACCGTGTCCACGCATCACCGAATACTCCTTCCACATGATTTACACAACTCGTCATCAAAATGAGCCCCCCAACTCACAAATTGGCTTAAATATACCTAAAACCCTAATTCACCCCCACCCCATAATTTAGGCCCAATTTACCCCTCGCCCTATAAATCAGGATCCAATTCCTCCCCCACCTCGCAAATTGAGCATATGACCACCAAAATCAATCAAACTACTTCTAAAACCCTAGGAAATCATGCAAATTTCTTCCAAAACCCTAGAAACCCTCCTAAACTATCTCTCATATACTTTTTCACCTTTTTCATCATGCATTGGTATTCTATCAATCGTTGCATCACCAAATCACTCCATTCCAATCACCTCATTGATGATTCCTCATTTTAGGGGGTATTCATATCCACAGTCATATTTGCATGCAACCAAATTATCGAACATCCAAACGCATGGATAACGCATCTTTTTACAAATTTTTTTGCTAAAGATTATCTTTTGAAATAATCTCAATCTCAACCAGATATTTCTTAAATCAAGAGAGTTGTGCGTAACAATGGAGAGGTCACTTTGGCATTCATGGTACACAATGAATGACACGGTTGACTAATTCAGTGCAACATTTGGAGGCTTCTACTCTAGCATTCATGGTACACAATGAATGACACGGTTGACTAATTTAGCACAACATTTGGAGGCTTTTACTCTAGCATTCATGGTACACAATGAATGACATGTTTAAATAATCCAAATGTTAACTAACTCAAATGGTTTGACACTTGTCACCATGTGCTCATCAATCAATAGACAGGAAATATTTGAATAGGCATTTGTTCTATTCGTACTTTTAGACCACGTTGAACTGGTTGCAAAAGCAAAATAGTCAAAATTTACCTCTCCCAAACAGCTAGTATGACATCAAAAATGTCATACAGACTCGGTAAATCCATTGCATTACATCTGTAATCATCCATTTCCATTTATCGGTATTGTTTTCATTTCATTTTATCTCTTTTCTCTTTTCTTCTCTTTTCTCCTTCTTGGCTATCGATCAATGTGGTATGGTCATGCTTCGAGTGGCTACATACTTTTGATTGGATTCCATTCTCCTTCTATACCTTTTCCTCTACACAAACCCTTCACATTTTTGTATTAAACTGTGTTCCACATAGTATAGTACAAAAAGGGGCAAAATGTAGACACCTAAAAGTCACACATTGCTATACCTACATACTTGTAGATCCTTTCAAACACTTATAGGTTTACATAGGCGATCCTAGATACCCATAGGCTATCGTAGACCAACGTAGAATATTATAGGTCCTCCTATACATGCATAGACTACTATAGATATGCATAGACATGCATAGACTGTTGTAGACATGCGTAGACTAGTGTAGATCACCATAGATTATCATAGCATTGCTTAGACTTAAACACATCACTTCACTAGTTTGTTGGTCCAAAACCCTAATAAACTACCTAAATCACATCATGAACACTTTCCATGCATCATAAAACCATCCACCAGCCTCCTAAGGTGATAGAAGACTCCTTTATACTCAATTGAGGCCCCCACGGGGCTATTAATTGGTAAAAGTATTAATTGAGTCAATTGTTAAATCTAATTTTAAAGTGACTTCACTTAAGTTCACTTTTAGCGCTAAAAAGTTTAATTAGATCCTTAATCCCTAATTATACCTAATTACTCCCTTCCACATGTGTGTGCAGTAGGTTAGCTAGGATATTTCTTAGGAAACCCTAACCAAACCCCACTTCTAACCTAGATTTGACTAATCCTGGTTAATATTAATCTCTTCTCACACATGTGTGAGGATGAGATATTTCCTCAAGGGAATGTGAGGATGCCACCTCACAAACCCTAACTTAACCTTCATGGTATCTCACCCTAGGTCTTAGTTCTCCTAACTACCCCCCTACACCTTGGGTTTTCTTATAAATAGTGGGACCAAACCTTCATTTATCTCTCTCCACTTATGTCCAAAGTACAAAAACTCTGCCAAAATATGTACAAAAGCACAACAAAGCAGATCTAAACTAACACATCAACATTACAATAGCAAAGGAGCCCCTCCACCAAAGGATTTTTGAAGAACAACAGTTACAGTCTGATTCACCCCTCGCTCCATGAATCTGACATCAGTTCACCCCTCGGGTGATGAATTGGGTCTACAAGTCCTAAATCAACCCAAATCTTGAAGGTAAGCTCCATTTAGTATTTTTATGAGGTTCTACATCATTTATTTTAGTTTTTATCATGTTTTATGAGTCAATTTGTCTTTCTTACTATGGGGCCTAACTGAGGCAAGCCCCCCAACTCACTAACCCCCTTTTGTAGGTTTATCCTAGAACCAAGGAGGAAAACAACTACAAACTACAATCCTGCGGTGGTATGCAAGCCCATATATATTGAGGAATGCAAAATGAATGCATCAAGCCTATTGTAACATTTGTGAAAAGAGAGGAAAAAGGGAAATTCTCCCTATTTGTAACCTATGCAAATATTATCATGAATAAAATACATTTTTATGAATAACATGTGTCTTTAATGTGTTATTAGATCAAATGTCATATTTTGGCCATTTCAATATTGTCGATTATGATGAATCGATATGCTCTTTAGCATAAAATATTATGTTGATTGTGATCTAAACCATCATGAATTGAACCCTCCCTAAGAAAATTAAAGATGTTAGTATGCCATGGCTTATATGAGGAAGATCCAATGGTCAAACAATCTAATGGAACAAAACAAGAACCAAGTGATCCAAGATCTCAAAGTTGTCTAATGATAATCAAAGCTTGATCATCTTCTAACTCCAAAGGAAATAAGGATGAAGTAGCAACCATGGCATCTGCATGGCAGTTTGAGGATCTAGATATAGACTCGATGGTTACTCGATCAAATGAGCACAACAACTTGGTAACTGTAGCACCCTAAAACTGGCACAGTAAAACCTTAATAAATACAATTACTCTAGTAAATAATTTAAATTCAAATTTTACCCTCCCAAACCACCCGTTAACCACTGTGTAATCTATTTCCTCCTTTCCCGCACCATTTTTAGAGGTTGTTTTGATCGTTTGACGATATCATCACCGATCAGATGATATCGCCTCAGATCGGACGATTTCATCTGGGCTAGGATGTCCAGACGATCTTGTCCCTAAACTGATTTTGCACAATTAGCTTATGTTCCAACGGTATCTCTAATCCGGGCAGAAGCGTGTCTGCATCGTTAGAGACCCTTCCCCATTGGAGATCTCCCAAATAGGGATGATATCCAACCTCCTAACCTCCCTCCTAAGCTTATTTAATCCTAAGCCCTCCCCTTAGCACCCCCTTGGCTGAAATTCTCTGAAAACTGACTTCACACACATTAAAGCATCCTAAATTGTTATTTGCATTAGTTCTGTTCAAATTTTGTTGCAGGTACATTAGTTTTTTTCAGTTGGAGCAAGCTTACATCATCGTAGACGATCCTGTTCAGATCGAAGGCGATCTTGTCGAATCAGAGATGATTTTGTACCAATGCGAGACAATTTCGACTACAGTCAACATTGAGGCAATCAGTGCCCAAAGTTTGCATTTTCCTCTCTTCAATCTGCTATTTTGTTCATCAATTAGCTAGTTTATTTGTTATTTTATGTTATCTTGCATCTTGGAGTTCACCCATCTAGATCAAATGCATAATTAAGTCATAATTATTATTTAATCAGTATGATGCATTCATATTTCTGTTCACAATTCTTAGTTTGATATTGTTATTATCATTTTACATTGTTTCCCTATGTTAGCATTGTTGTATTTTCTATGTTTTGCACCTATTTCTCTATTTGCAGGTCTCTAACAAATTCGTCTGACGAATTTGTCAGATCTTAGACGATCTTGTCTGATAGCAGACGATCCTGTCAAATCAGAGGCAATCCTGACTACTTCAAGAATCAGAATCTTCATCAGACATCCGGATCAGGTATGATTTTTAATCTTGCTTAATTTCTCTGTTTTTCTGTCCTAATCTACTTTTCTGTATTCATTTAATCTGCATCTTCATATAGAATAACTTAGACGCATTTTGGCCAAACCTAGGACATGGATGTTTAAGGATAAAAATGAACACATAAAACACATTCCCAACCTAGGCGTGGAAACTGCCATTAAATGTTTCCTGGTGAACCCACCATCCGTTGAAAAATCACCATAATACACCTCCCTTTAGAGGCGGGACCTTCGCAAGGCCTCTCAGTCTGAGGTACCATGCCATCCTTTTCCCGTACTCCTTATGGGCACGGATCCTATAGCCTGAAGGTAGGGATGTGAAAAATTTGGAGCGATACATTTTGGTGAACCCGACGTGAATACATTTTAAACCTTTTGAAAACAAAAACAAAATAAAAATAAAAACAACCAAAATATAGATGCATTTCAAATCATTTAAAATTAATATGTTGCATGTCATGTTTAGATGGTAGCTCCTAAGAAAATATTAGCAGTTACTATAAATGTTGAAAACCAATTGGCAGCCATAGAAATCAATTATGTTCTTAGTGTGCCTGAAATAGATAGAAATCAACTCTTGTGGGACGAAATTGATAGAAGACTTAGTGTCATTTCATCTAGGTCAACAAAATTTAAACAAATCAAGAGGCTAGTCCTAGATAGAATCCTGGATCCTCATCAACTCGTCTTTTATCATGAACTTCAGAGAGCCTGCCATAGATGGTTAGCTTATAGGAGAGCTCTTGTATCTTCAAAATTTTTCACTTTCGAGGAGTACCTCAAGAACACAGTTGTGGTACATCAATTTCTAGTTCATATAGAATCCCAAGAAACTGATCTTATGATTAGAAGAAGATGGAACAGAATTCCTAGAGCTATGTTGTATCGTGAATATTGTCATGAGAATTATTATTATCAAGCAGCATCTGAGACAAATAATATCACTATAGCTCTTTTCATTAAATTTTTGAAGGAAAAATTTCAATTTGAAGAAGAACACTTCATGACTCCTGAAGAACTCTAGCCCATTAATGATATTTATAAATTGTTTATAGAAAATTAGATCATTGTTTTCAGTATTATTTCTTGCATATTGTGTTATTTGTTATCTTTACAATATTATTTCAAAAACAAAGAAAAAACTAAAAAACATAACAAAAACCAAAACCTTTCATTTTAATATTGTAGTAGGTATATAATTAATATATACCTCTTAAGCTTGTTGCATATATATATATAGATATATATATATATATTTGCTGAAATCTAAAATTAAGCACAATGCCTAAAGTTAGGAATGGTAAACAAACTGAAGGAGAAGAAGAATATTGGTTAGATGATAAAACTAGAGACCCAAATGTCCTTCCTGAAGATCTAATTCCAGAAGGAGAAACTCTAGATCAACCAGAAGATGACCTAGGTGAAGACAATGAACAAGAAGAAAATGTTAAAGAGGATGGATCCTCACCCCCTAGAGTAGCTCCAGATGGAACTATTGCTTTTGACAATGTAGATCATTTCTAGAATTTTTTCCATAATAACATTGGTGTTTTTAATATGGTAGTTCGTATGGATAAAGGGAAAATTAGTGACACTCAAGCAGCCATGGAACATATGTTTGATGTGCACACTAATCCCTTGTCTTTCATTGATCAAGAAAGTGATAAGGCTGGACCATCCAATACAGATATGGTCACTATGATTCAAAATATGTCAAAACAATAGGTTACCCAACCTCCTAAGGAACCTGTTATTCAGCCTAAAATCATTCCCACACAAAATAAAACTTCCTTCACTGCTTTACTTCATCAAACTATTGATCAATATGCTTCAAGTAAACAAAAACCTAAAATGAAGTCAAACACCAATTTTCAACAATCTGGAATACAACATAATACAACTTCAAAATTCCTTCATAACACCTTTCCTACCAACAATTTACACAATAGCAACATAGCATCTAATCTTCATGTCCCTTCATCATATGCTCACAAATCCCATATCAATGCCCTACCGAACTAATATGGTGGGCAAACTAGTAATCTGGAAGCCATGGTGAAACAGTTAGCTTCACGTATGGACCAGATAGATCCTTGCCGTCCCTCGTATAACTATCGAGAGATATGTAGTCAACTTTTGGATCCCATAGTTGTAGCACAACCATACCCTAAGCATTTTCCCATGCCTATCTTGCCTATATATAAAGGAACCGAAGATCCCATAGAGCATCTTCGCATGTTTAGGATAGCATGTCATGATATATCACATGATGACTTGCTATTACTAAAAATGTTCTCAAAAAGTTTAGGTGGAATGGCATTAGAGTGGTACTATCAATTTCCCACTCATTCCTTGAGAAACTTTGAAGAAACAACTGAATCTTTTGTCCATCAATTTAGTGCCTACATCGAGAGGCATGTAACCATTAAATATTTATACAACTTAAAAAAATATAAGGATGAATGTTTTGCTGATTTCTTAGCTAGATGGAGGCAGTTGATAGGAAAAATGCACTTTGTGCTACCTTATAGGGAAATGTTGACATTTTTATCAATAATTTACAAGAACAAATATCTTATGAGCTATCAACAACTACTTTAACTACCTTCGATCAGGCTATAGATTTAGCTCTAAGAGTAGATGCCCTCATTAGGAGATGCCAACTTAGGAAGAAGGATGATGAGAAAATCTCCAGAAATCAATATAAAAACAAACAAGTTGTTGGTGATGGAGTCATTGACAACAAAAATGTTGCTAATATCAATGCAACGAAAACAATAGAAAAATTTATATTGAAACCTCCTGATAAGCCTCCTTGAGAATTTACTAGATTGAATCAACCATTATCAACTATTTTACCTCAATTACTCGAAAGAGGTTTGATCCAATTACCAGCTATCCGGGAACCTGATCCAACTATACTCGGATATAGAGCTGACTTACACTATGATTTCCATAGAGGACCTGGACACTATACCAACGCTTGTAAAAGTTTGAAACATAAAATACAATATCTAATTGATAATAATGAAATGGAGGTGCAAGCCTTCCAACCTAAACAAAATGCTCCTAATAATCCTCAAAAGAACATTCCCCAAAATCAAAATCAAAATGCTAATAAAACATTAGACATATTTCAACACCCTTTACCAAGACATGGTAAAGAGGTGGCCAATCAAATCGAACATCATAATGTTCCTCCTCCTACCCGATATGTAGGAACCATTAGCGGACAATTACCTATTCAGGATCCTCAAATATTTGACACAACCTTATCCCTGGTTACGATCAGGACCCTACATAATATTCCAACTCCAGATTCTAGTGATATAGAATTAGATACTGAAAGTGAGGTAGACATCACTTCAAACCAATCAAATAGTTCTAAAAATGAATCAGATCCTATTCAACCCATCACAGATGCTATGGTTCTAGAAGAACCATTTCCTAGAAGAGTTACTACTCGACCTTCTTCTAATCAATTCCTCCCTGATGAACAAGCCATAAACGCTGGACCGAGGCTAGTTCAACATCCTCAATATAACATTGTAGGTACCATTGGAGTCATTACCCGACAACAGACTCAAAATTCTCAACAAGAACCAAACCAGAATGATGGATCAGTTCCATTTGTTTTGAAAAATCCCAATAAATGGAATCATGCTTCCAATGTTCAACCTAAACCCCCTTACAATATTAATGAGCAATTATCCAATACTACAACCAGAATTTCCCTTTTGGATTTATTAAGATCTTCTACCACACATAGGGATGAGTTGATGCTTACATTAAGCCAAATGATGGTACCTCAAAACATTCAACCTGAAGCCATGGCCAATACTATCATCACTCGAGACGTTGATTGTATTGACTTTCGGGATAAATATATCCCACAACATAGTTTACATAAGGATAATCCCTTATATATTACTGCTCTAATTGGAGATGTAGTTGTTAAACGGGTCCTGATTGATAATGGTTCATCTCTAAACATTTGCACTCTTGACTTCTACCAACGATTTGGCTTTAGAAGTGATTAAATGAAGAAAACTGACATGATTATCAAAGCTTTTAATGACGAAACACAAGAAACATGTGGAGTTATTACCATCCCATTACAAGTTGGTCCTCAAACTCTAGATACGACCATGTTTATTGTACATTGCCCCGCATCGTACAATATACTCTTGGGTCGTCCTTGGATCAATGCAATGCGGGTTGTCCCATCAACTTTACACCAATGTGTTAAATTCGAATTTAAAAATCAGTTGGTCACTATCCATGGTGACCCTAGACCCTTTGATATGTGTGCTTTGGCAGAACCCGTTGGTGTGCAATTTTGCCCTACTCTGTCATCCACACATCCTAATTCTTATTTTTCATCTAAAACTATGAAACACACACCCATAGCTTCACCTATTTCCCCTCCATTAATTTCATCCTCCTATATAGATCAACAATCTTCTAAACAAACCACTCTAGAACCTCAAAAAGATCTTCAATCTACAACAAATCCTTCATGTTCTATCCCTATAATTTCAAAACCTATAGACCCATCTATTAACACTTTTGCATTATCAACATCTATCATACCTTCCACATCTAAAGATATAGGGAATCATCCTTCTACATATTATGCTCTTTCTGATGAACTTTTACTAGATTTATCCACAATCTTAATATCAAAAAAAACAAATGCTTTCATGCAAGATTCAATTCTTTTAAATAACTTGCCGCCATCTCCTCGTACCTTGGGCCTCCCACAACCTATGGGAAGTACTTAACAAGTTAGGAGTTGTGCCTTCATTTATAAAGGATATGACTGGGGAAGAATCCCTCAGAATATCAAAACTCATCATGAGGGATACGCTCGATGTTATTTTACCAATGAATATATTAAAGCTAAACCCATAATGCTTAAAATGAGATATGAAGGGAAAGTCTTGGGACATTTCCAAAATGGCATGAAAGAACCTTTCGAGGTAGAACCGTGGCCTGCCCGCTATGGTATGGGCCTATTTCCTAGTAAGGGTCAACCCTTTCCTTTTGAAGATGATGATAAACTCATATGTTATCAAGATTATTTGGATAGGTGTGATGATTTGCCTCTAAAAAATCAGCCATTTACATGTAACATGCTATCCATAGCTTACCCTAAAATGATTGTTGACTCCGATGAGGAGTTGGACGGAGATATCTTCCACGACGTCTCTGTTGAAGAGATGTTACACAATGGACTTTATTTTGATGGT
This sequence comes from Wollemia nobilis, assembly GCA_028583015.1. NCBI lineage: Eukaryota > Viridiplantae > Streptophyta > Pinopsida > Araucariales > Araucariaceae > Wollemia > Wollemia nobilis. The sequence goes on along the minus strand of JAQPPZ010017254.1, from coordinate 3,334,379 downwards.
TCTATACCAACTATAGCCCAACTTGAGGCCACTAATCCTCAAGATGAATTATACAAATTAACCTTACAAGAATTACAATAATTGGGCATTTCACCTGCCCCACCTAATTTTGAAATATATCTACACATGGAGGTAGAAAACATCATTAAAATTAATATTAGAACTGAGGATAGTCCTCACATAATCAATATTGGATCAGAATTAAGTCAAGAAAAACAAGAACAATATATTGCATTCCTTAAAGAGTATGAAGATGTCTTCACTTGGACATATGAAGATATGCTAGGTCTCGACCATTCTATATTCATGCATCATCTAGTGGTCCATCCGGATGCTAAACCTGTTAAACAAAAACTTAGAAAAATGCATCCCAAAGTGGCTCTGCTAGTCAAAGGGGAGTTAGAAAAACTCCTAAATGTTGTTTTTATACAAGCTATTGATTATGCTGAATGGATCTCAAATGTAGTTCCAGTTACCAAAAAAGAAGCCACCAAAGTTAGGGTTTGCACAGATTTTAGAGATATTAACGCCGCATGCCCTAAAGATGATTTTCCTCTACCAAATATGGATCAAATCATTGACTTTACTGTCGGGAGTGGGATGATGTCCTTAATGGATGGATTCTTCGATTATAATCAGATCAGGATAGCTCCTGAAGATCAGGCTAAAACAACCTTCATTACCCCTTGGGGTACCTTTTGTTGGAAAGTGATGCCATTTGGCTTAAAGAACGTAGGTGCAACCTATCAAAGAGCTATGACTTATATTTTTCATGATATGATGCATGATATCCTACATGATTATGTATATGATATTATAGCCCATTCTATTAATGAAGATAATCATTTAGTTGATTTGAGAAATTTTTTTAATCAATTACGAGAATATCTTATTCAATTAAATCCAGCCAAATGCATATTTAGAGTTAAGTCCGGTAAACTATTAGGGGTTTTAGTTTCTTTACGTGGTATCAAAATCGACCCTCTCAAGATTGTGGCTATCATTGATATGCCCACACCTACTAATATATCTAAGTTATGAAGTTTACAAGGTAAGCTTCAAGCCATCCGTCGCTTCATCAATAAGCTGGCGGACAAAACCGGTCCCTTTCTTAAACTTATTAAGAAGGATGTCCCTTTTAATTGGGACGACGAATGTAGAGAAGCTTTTGAACTTCTCAAGCAATACCTCCTTAATCCACCTATGCTTTCACCACCTAAACCTGATCGCCCATTCCTCCTGTATATTTTAGCTTCAGATTCTACTTTAGGAGCTATGTTAGCTCAGCTTGATGATGAAAAGAGAGAACGTGCTAATTATTACATTAGCCGAACCTTCATCAGTTATGAAACCCGCTATACAACATTAGAGAAACTATGTCTAGCAGTCGTGTTTGCTACGCAAAAATTATGCCATTATATGCTTAGTTAGAAAACTTATGTCATTGCTAAATACGATCCCTTAAGGTATCTCATGAGTCGACCTTATTTATCGGGTCGCACAGCCAAGTGGGTTCTTGCTCTAAGTGAGTTTGATCTCACATTCATAGGATAGAAGTCTATTAAGGGTCAAATCATAGCATATCAATTAGCTGCTGCACCCTTAGAGTCTACCCATCCCCTCATCATTGAGTTTCCTGATGAATGCCTTCAATTAGAGGCAGACCATATTGAACAATGGTCATTATACTTTGATGGAGCCCGATGCATGAGTGGGGCTAGTGCGGGTATTATTTTAATATCCCTACAAAAACATCTTATTCCTCTGTCCTTCAAGTTAACATTTGCTTGCACCAACAATACTGCTAAATATGAAGCTCTAATCCTTGGATTATGAGTTGCCTTGGCGCTAAAAATTAAACATCTGTTAGTTTTTGGTGATTCTCAACTGGTTATAAACCAAATTAATGAAGTTTATCAGACCAGATATGATAAACTGTGCCCATATAAAACCTATGTTTTATAATTAATGTCTCTATTTGATCAAGTTACCTTGGAAGCTATTCCTCAAACTTGCAACCGTGCAGCTGATGCTATGGCCGCAGCCGCATCTCTCCTCCCCTTGGAGTTAGATGACGAATATGCTACTATCATTATTCATCGACTCCAGGAACCCACTTTGAATAAGTCATGCTTAGAACCTTTGGATGTGTTTCTAATCAATGAAACTACTCCTGAACCTTGGTATATGGATATATTTGACCCAAAATGGGACTTTCCCTACCAATTCTAATAGAAACCAGCATCGGTTATTACGTAGACAAGTAAGTCGATTTGTAATAATTGGCAATACTTTATATAGGAGATCTTTTGAAGGTATCCTATTAAGATGTTTGAATTTAGAAGAATCAAAATCAGGCTTGAGTGAAGCCCACGATGGATCTTGTGGAGGACACTTCAGTGGTAGTTTCATTGCTAAAAAGCTCCTTCGGATAGGATACTTTTGGCCTACCATGGAAAATGATGCACATGATTATGTGTGCCATTGCGAAAAGTGCTAGAAACATGCTAACCTTGTCCATGTGCCTACATAAGAACTGCAGGCTATTTCATCTCCTTGGCCCTTTTCAAAATGGGGCTTAGACATTATTGGAAAAATTAATCCAGTGTCATCTGATGGACACAAATTCATCATAACCGCCATTGAGTATTTCACGAAGTGTGTTGAAGCTATGCCTTTAGCTTCCTGCACTGGCACACAAGTCTCTAAATTTATATTTAATAAAATCATTTGTAGGTTCGAAATTCTTTCAAATATCATCTCTGATAATGGAACTTGTTTCAAAAATAAATATGTTAAAAAATTATGCCAAAAATACAAAATTCAACATCGCTGGTCCACTCCCTATTATCCTCAGGGTAATGGTCAAGCAGAAGCATCTAACAAAACCTTAATCAAAATCCTTAAAATATTGGTCAATAAAATTGGTCACGACTGGCACATTCAGTTATATCCAGCCTTGTGGGCCTATCGAACTAGTGTTCGAACCCCCACAGGAACTTCACCATTTGTTTTGGGTTATGGTGCTGAAGCCGTTTTTCCCTTTGAATTAGAAGTTCCTTCTTTGGATCTGCTACTTCAAGATACCGAAGTAGGAGATGAATATCGAGTCGTGCAGACTCAGTCAACTGGAACTCCTAGATGAAAAATGCATCAATGCTTTGGAGCATCTCCATGCCTACCAAAACAAGCTTAAAAGATCATATGCTAAAAAAGTTCGTCATCGATCCTTTGAGATCGGCAACCTTGTTTTAAAAGAAAATAAAAAAAATACTAATGCAACTAAGGACCTTAAAGGTAAATTTGAGCCCAACTAGCTTGGACCATACATTATCACTGCTAAATTTGAATCGAGAGCATACAAATTATCTACCTTATATGGTAAAGAACTTAAAGAACCCATGAATATTTTGCATCTTAAACATTACTATGTTTAAATTTGGTCATTTCTTCCTTGTATATATTTGTTTAAAATATTTCACAATCACTATCTTGTATTTCTTTCAATTTATAAATTCAAAAACACCAAAAACATTCAAAATCATCAAAATCCTCAAAACTATTTGTTGCATTTATTTATGGCACTTGTTAATTCTTTCAAAAATAATAAAAATAAAATAAAAAATCAAAACAGCAATATTCTTGACTCTTTCGAAACCAAAACAACATAAAGAAGAAAGAAAGAGTCAACATTCTCAAAGCTTCTCAAAAATAGTATTTATTTATATATATCTGCTTACAAATGTTGCAATTATATGTTTCAAATTATTTTGGATAAATTAGCATTTATTTGGAATCTCTCACTTTCACAAACACAAAAATAAATATTTTGATTTTATCTGGCATGATTACTAATCTCTCTTATATCAAAGTGCACAAAATTCAATTAAATAACGTTTGAGCACAGAGAATTGATCTTGTTATTTACTTAAACCAAGCACATATTTTCACAATAAAATGATTATATTTGTAATTTCCATGCTTTGCTACATAGTAGAAGTGGTTTCTTGAGCGAAAAGTTTCCCTTGCTATCCTATCATGCACATGGTATAGAATCTTTGCGAATTGGAAAAAGGACAAGCTCACCCCTACCCAGAATAAAAATCCCTTGCTCTACAGCTAATCCGAGCAAGTATCCTTGGTATAGAACAAAAAAACAAAAGCAAATTTCAAGAAAAAGAGAAAAAGAAAAATGTTATTTTATATCATTACAACAATGTTTCAAGCATTATCTCAAAAATCAAGCAAAAATACAAAAGAAATAAAAAAAGAAAGAAAAAAGAAAGAAAAAAGAAAGCAATAAAATCCCTTTCCCTACCCTTTGAAAAGAAAATAAGGGTTGATGAGCTTGAATCCCTAGAATTCTCAATTATTCAAAAACTGTGAGGTAAGCCCCATAACAGGTGGTTTGTGCCCAACCTGCTTGGCCTTGGTAACTCCTAGCATGGCAATATGTATATCACATTAGAGACCTTATTTTGTATAGACCTATGTATACTTATGAATTAGCTAGCTCTTTATAATCTGACTTACATAGTAGTCTAGTATGGTTATATGCATCTACATCATGGTTAATGAAAACTTCTTTGGTTCATTCAAATCACTTGTATCATAGTACCTTGCTCAAACTGGTAAATGAACAATGCAATTGCACACACATTTGTATTTGAGAGATTTTGTGTATCATTATGATAAATCAAGATTGGAAATGAATTCACATATGCACATGGGATTCCTTATAAATCTAACCTTTGTCTTTAAAATACTTTGAAATATTTTTTGCAAATTGTTTGGAATAATTCATTTTCTTCTTTAAAAGTACAGTTGTTTAGTATAAAGACAACTACATGCATAATAGAAACATCAAAATTTCTTTCAAAACCATACAATCAAAACACACACACACACACACACATATATATATATATATATATATATATATATATATATATATATATATATATATATATATATATATATATATATATATATATATATATATATATATATATATATATATATATATATTATATATATTATTGACTTTCACGACGATGGTATAGTTCTAAAACCAAAATTGGAATTTTATGCCTAGCGCAAGTCTTCCTCTTCATATTTTCTATTTATCAAAAATCAATCATGCAATAAAACTCTCTTTTTTTGGATTTCGCGATGATGGTATAAGTCTATACCTACATATTCTATGCCTAGCGCAAACCATTGTAACAATTTTTATTCCCCATCTATTTAAAAATCATGAAAACCATATGACTTAAATCATTCTGTTATACAATTATGTTTTCAAAACAAAAAGCATGCATATTATCACTATTTCATGTCATTATGTCAACCTTCAATCTTGCAATGATGGTATAATTCCTAGGGAATTATCCAAAAATTTTATCACACTTAGGAATTTATGCCTAGCAAAAATCATTTTAACATTATTTCATGCATACTATTTTTATGAAAATCTGAAAACAAACCATTATCATCATCATTTGCACCATTGCACCAAAGTCTTAAGACAGTCTCTTAAGCACTCTTTTACTTTTTAACAATATTTCTATACTGGGATTAGCTTGACGACCGAGTGAGCGGCGACTCCATGAAATGGTCTATAATAGCGACAATGTCCTTTGAAATTATTGTTAGAAGTCTCTTTTTATCTTTTATCACATTACATCACAAACAACCAATTTGTTACATCAGATTATTTCCTTTAAATTTTACAAGCATGACATTCAAACCATAATATTTCCAATGACGTACTTACATGAATCATCAAATCAATCAATCCAAACATTAAAAGCATCATAAAAGTACATAAGACACAAGTCATATGATCAAAAACATATCTCATCTATATATATCACAAATATATATACATCATGTCAAAACTGGATCGGTATGCCACAATCTGTACCTCGACATACTCAATCCTCTATCAAAAATAATAAATGCTATCATATCAATCTGTGCAATGTCATGCAATAGTCTAGCCTCGAGAACCCCTCGAGCTCTCAACCTCATCTCCTCCCCCACCCTGAGGTGGACGAGGTGGCCCCATCGCGGTATGTGTGGTACTATGAGTCCTAGTCGTCGATCAGGACGAAGTCCTCGATGACCCGATCCGGATCAGATCTACGATGTTAGCTGGCAGTGGTAGTCTATCCTCCTCTGGCACCATATGATAGTATAATGTATGGTAGAAAGTGATCTAGGCAATAGACCATGCTAGCTCCCCAGTGCTCGCCCCTCCGCCCCGTGCTTTGAGGCGTGCAATCTCATCTCTGAGCTGTGTCGCCTCAGCTCGGTGTCATGCAGCCTCCTCCTATAGGGTCTACACCTATGCCTGGAGACGGATTGTCTTTGCTCAAAGAGTCACTATCTCGCTACTCTCCCTAGTTTCAACACCCTTTCCCTTGTCGGACGATGGTGGCCTATCTCTCTATGGAGAAGGGGGTCTCTCTGCCCTCCTCTCTCACTGTCGCGGCCTCTCCTATGCCTGTGGCCTCCTTTGCTCTCTCTCGCTACAACCCTGGGCCACCTCCATAGCTTCCTGGAACTGCCTCCCTATTCGACGCACAACTGCGTGAATCAGACCCTGAGCCCTCATCATATGAGGAGGGCGGATGCCTACGTACTAGGCATCGTAGCCATCGGCTACCCCTGTGTCATCCCCATCCACTGGTTGAATGGGGGCATCATCCGAGTCTTGACTCCAGAAGCGCTGCATATCTAAAGCCTCGCTCACTGTGGTGTTATCCTGGACAGTCTGAGAAAACTTGTAATCCCTGAGAGATGGGATCCCCTACTGTAGACTGAACTATCATAAAACTCGGTCATACTGGTGGAGCTCCACATCTCCACTCTCCATCTACAACTAGCAAACTCACCTGATGCGAGCCAGCTCCTGTCCATCCTCAGCTCACCCTGGGTGCTCTCGCCAAGGCCTCCAGGTGATCTAGTCTGGGACAAGGTCATCCAGCAGTCTTTGGGACATCGATAGGTCAATCCATCGCTGTGACCCTCTTCGGAGCCACTAGTAGAAAGCTCGGGGCCTCTCCCCATCAACCCCTATCAAAGGAAGCCCTACTGGCCTTTGCACTACAATGTGCTCCCAGCACCAAACCTGTAGAAGCGATGTCATCACCAAATATCGGTCGCCCTTGTACACGACCCCATGTAGGATCCTGTACAGCCGGCATAGAACAAAACTACCCCAAGAGAATCTATAGCCATGGTCTCGCATGTCGCAGATCACATCTGCTAGCACCCATGGTACTCTGCACCCACTCTGGTGGCACAGCAGAAGTCCACCAACTACTCTGACCAAAACTTGTGTGAGTATAGATACCCCAGGCATCTGACGCAGTGCCTTGATGTTAACTCCGCCCTTCTCTAGGGCAAAGCTCGGGTCACCACACAACCGCATCATAGCATGGCCCTGATTGGCCACAGGAGTGATCAACCGTCCTTGTATGGGGATTCTTATAATCCTCCATACATCCTCCAGTGTGGCAGGCATCTCCCCTGTCGATAGCCAGAAACAAAAAGAACCCGGATACCACCTCTCTGCCAGGGTTGTTAGTAGCCCCATGTCTGTAGACACTTGTGGCATTTCTGCCACATGTTGTAAGCCGACTTGTGCTAGCTAATCCCACTCTGCCTGTGTTAGAGTGGCCAAGTCATCTCTCAACCCCCCATACTTCCATTCTCTGCTCTTTAGCAAACCTCTCTGCAACATAAACAACAATAAAAAACAAATCATTAATAAAAAATCATTAATTAAAAATGCAAGTTAAAATAAGTTCAATTTTATACAACTGATGATATCGTCCACAATTGGACTATATCGTCCCCAATTTGAGCAGAATCGTCTCCGATTTCGCAAGCCGAAATCGTCCCTAATTTGATGAAATCGTCTCTCTTTCACCGATTTCGCCCTTAGATGAAATCGGCAAACTTGAGACGATTTCATCGAAATCGAGATGATTTTGTCCCGACGACGTCGACGGCCCAAAAACGGCCGTGATGCTCAAAAATTGATCAAAATTCACCTAACAAGCATGTAAATTCAAATTAAAGCATTCTAAGCTAATTTTAGACTCTTACCCGTAGCCCGCGTCGGACCTCTGTCGATCTGTGCATCATCTCCACCATTTTTGCTTGCAGAGTTCTAAAAACTAGAAAAATGAACAGTAAAAATGAATTAGGGTTTTACCCTATTTTTCTTAATTTTATTCAAAAACAATTAAAAACATTTTAAAATTTTGCTTTTCCGTGTTTTTACCTCAAACGTTCGATTTGGGTAAAAACATGGAGGGGGCACCATAGTAAGCTGTCGTACGATTTGACCAAGAATCGTCACCTAAAAATGGGAATAATTTTTTGCTTTCTTGTAGATCGAGAAGAACTCATCTTTAACACAGTTTCTTCAAAAAATTCACTAAAGAGGGGGCAAAATGTAGCACCCTAAAATTGGCACAGTAAAACCTTAATAAATACAATTACTCTAGTAAATAATTCAAATTCAAATTTTAACCTCCCAAACCGTCCATTAACCATCATGTAATTCGTTTCCTCCTTTCCCATGTCATTTTTAGAGGTTGTTTTGATCGTTTGATGATATCATCGCCGATCAGACGATATCACCTCAGATCGGATGATTTCGTCTGGGCTAGGACGTCCAGACGATCTTGTCCCTAAATTGATTTTGCACAATTAGCTTTTGTTCCAACGACGTCTCTAATCCAGGCAGAAGCTTGTCTGCACCGTTAGAGACCCTTCCCCGTTGGAGATATCCCAAATAGGGATGATCTCCAACCTCATAACCTCCCTCCTAAGCTTATTTAATGCTAAGCACCCCCCTGGTTAAAATTCTCTAAAAACTGACTTCATACGCATTAAAGCATCCTAAATTGTTATTTGCATTAGTTCTATTCAAATTTTGTTGCAAGTACCTTGGTTTTTTCCAGCCGAAGCAAGCTTACATCATCGTAGACGATCCTGTTCAGATAAGAGGCGATCCTATCGAATCAAAGACGATTTTATACCAATGCGAGATGATTTCGACTACAGTCAACATTGAGGCAATTAGTGCCCAAAGTTTACATTTTTCTCTCTTCAATCTGTTGTTTTGTTTTGCAATTAGCTAGTTTATTTGTTATTTTATGTTATCTTACATCTTGGATTTCACCCATATAGATCAAATGCATAATTAAGTCATAATTATTATTTAATCAGTATGATGCATTCATATTTTTGTTCACAATTCTTAGTTTGATATTGTTATTATCATTTTACATTGTTTCCCTATGTTAGCATTGCTGTATTTTTTGTGTTTTGCACCTATTTCTCTGTTTGCAGGTCTCTAACGAATTTTTCTGACGAATTCGTCAGATCTCAGACGATCTTGTCTGATAGCAGACGATCCTGTCAAATAAGAGGTGATCCTGACTACTTCAAGAATCAGAATCTTCATCAAACATCCGAATCAGGTATGATTTTTAATCTTGCTTAATTTATCTATTTTTTTGTCCTAATCTGCTTTTCTGTATTCATTTAATTTGCATCTTCATATAGAATAACTTAGACGCATTTTGGCCAAACCTAGGACATGGATGTTTAAGGATAAAAATGAACACATAAAACACATTCCCAACCTAGGTGTGGAAACTGCCATAAAATTTTTCCTGGTGAACCCACCATCCGTTGAAAAATCACCATAATACACCTCCCTTGAGAGGCGGGACCTTCGCAAGGTCTCTCAGTCCGAGGTACCATGCCATCCTTTTCCCATCCTCCTTTCGGGCACGGATCCTATAGCCTGAAGGTAGGGATGTGAAAAATTTGGAGCGATACAAGAACAATCTCCTTGTAAGGCTTAAGTTTATCATCTTGAGTCTGATAAATATCGTTAATCTGATTCACCACAAGTTGAGAGTCACCAAAGACCAAAAGGACTCTAACCTGTAAAGCTAAGGTTGCTCTAGGACCAAGGATCAAAGCTTCATACTCTACAATATTGTTTGTGCAAGAGAAATAAAGTTTGAAGGATAAGGGGATGAGTTGATTTTATGGGGTGACTAGAACAACTCCAACACCAGTGCCCTTCATGCATCGGGCTCCATCAAAAAATAAAGTCCAAGACTCAGACTCTTCAACTTCGATGTTGAAGCACTCATAGGGAAACTCAACAACTATAGGATGGGTAGCTTCTAGGGGAGTGAAGGCTAACTGATCAATGATCACCTAACCCTTAATAGCCTTCTAACCTATGAAATTCAAGTCAAACTCACTAAGGGCCAACACCCATTTAGCAGCTTGACCTAAAAGGTGGGGCTTAGACATCAAATAGCGCAAAGGATCAAACTTTGCAACTACCAATATCTTATGGCTGAGCATGTAGTGTCTTAACTTCTGGGAAGCAAACACTATGAAAAGGCAAAGCTTCTCTAAGGGAGTGTACCTAGTTTCATAGCTAACCAAGGTTCTACTGATATAGTAGATAGCTCGCTCTTTATTTTGATCATCATGTTGGGCCAGCATGGCTCCCAAAGCGTGAGTAGTGGCTGCTATGTAAAGCATCAAATGCCTACCAGGCACAGGAGGAACTAAAATAGGTAGGGAAGTGAGATACTGCTTGAGATCATCAAAATATTTCTGACACTCAGAATCCCACTAGAAGACCACATATTTCTTAAGAAGCTTAAGAAAGGGCTAACACTTATCGGCTAGCTAGGCAATGAACCGACGGATAGACTGAAGCTTACCTTGCAGGCTACGTAGTTTGGTCAGGGTGCAGGGAGGAGGTATGTCAGTGATAGTCGTTATCTTAGTGGGATCCACCTCAATGCCTCACCTAGAAACTATGAAGCCTAACAACTTGCTAGATGTGACTCCAAACACACACTTAGCAGGTTTAAGATGAACCTTGTACTACCAAAGCCTTTCAAATATTCATCTTAAATCACGAACATGATCCTTTCATTCTATGGAGCGAGCTAGAAGATCGTCCACATAGTCCTAGAGAATATCATGCATCATGTCATGGAAAATATAAGTCATGGCCCACTGATAGGTAGCTCCTACATTCTTCAGGCCAAAAGGCATGACTTTCTAGTAGAAGGTACCCCATGGAGTAGTGAATGTTGTCTTAGCCTGATCCTTAAGGGTAATCAAAATCTGATTGTAGCCTGAGAAACCATCCATGAGTGAAAGCATTCCATATTTGGTGGTGAAATCTACAATCTGATCTATGTTGGGAAAGGAAAAATCATCCTTGGGACATGCTAAGTTAATGTCCTAAAAGTTGGTACATATTCTGATTGTCCCTTCCTTCTTAGCTATAGGAACAACATTGGAGATCCAATCAGAATAGTCGATAGCTTTTATAAAACTGACATCAAGGAGTTTTTGGAGCTCCTCCTTGACTAAAAGGGTGACCTTAGGATGCATCTTCCTAAGTTTCTGCTTAATAGGCTTAGCACTAGGCTTAACTACCAAATGATGCATAACAAGGGAGGGATCAAGCCCTAGCATGTCGACATATGACCAAGCAAAAATATCTTGATATTCTTTTAACAAATTGGTCAATTGCTCCTGCTCATCCATGGACAAGGCTTTACCTAACTTAAGGATTCTAGGGGCTTCCTCAGAACCTATGTTCACATCTATGGTCTCCTCAATAAGAATGGACAACTCATCCTCAAGAGGATGTGGGGTAGGAATCACTCCTAATTGCTCAAGGTCCTCGGGAGACATAGAACCAAAGTCCACTTGAGAACTAGAAGACTCAACCTATGCTACGCAAGGGACAGACCCATCAAAGAAAATGTCATTCTGAGGTGCATCCTCATATTTGGCATACTTCTCAGGGGTTATGACCGACAAATAAGGAGAGGGTGGCCCCTCATCCTCAACACTCCACTCTAAACCTTGATGAGATTCATCTAAGAGAGATTCTTGACAAGAAGAGTTGACTTGATCTTGTGATGAGATATTGATTGGTGATTCCTTATCAAAAATTTTGGGTTGCTTAGTTTTGTTAGATAAGGAATCTGATGAATGAAATTGAGCTAGATCATCTAGTGAGCAAAATTCAAATGGATGAGGATCACCCAAGATAGAAATAAGTTGATTTTTAAATTCAAATTTTAAACATTGATGAAAAGTAGAAGGGATGACCTTCATTGCATGGATCCAAGGACATCCAAGAAGAAGATTAAAATATGTAGGGCAAGATACCACATAGAACAATGTATCTAAAATCTTAGGTCCAACTTTAAGGGGAAGTGATAATGTACCACAAGCTTCTTGGGACCCATTGTTGAAAGTTTTAATGATATCACTAGATTTAGTTAAATCTTCCTCTTTTAATCCAAATTTTTGAAAGAAATGATATGTGCATAAATTAAGAGAAGAACCATTATCAATCATAACTCTCTTGATAAAAGTATCCCCAATAAATGCAGTGATGTAAAGAGAAGAATCTTCTTGTAAGTTTGAGGAAGAGATATCGACATCCGAGAATGTGAGATGATGAGTCCCAAGAGAACTTACAATATTGGCCATATCACTAGGGAAAATATTTGGAGGGACATATTGTTGTTTTAGAACATTTATCAAGGCTTCTCCATGAGTAGGAGAATTTTGCAAAAGTTCTAAGAGAGAAATATTTTCTGAGAAACTCATCTCCTATTGAGATCATTGGATCTATCAATTCTGCACTTATTGTTCTGAAGTAGCTGTTATCATACCAACCATATTGTTATCATAATGATGTGGTACATTTCTATAAGATACTTGATTAGCTGCTCTATCCTTGCTTAGGTACATTCTAGTTAGCAATGGATCCTTGTTGACCATTTGAAGATTGAGAATTTCCTACATCAAGACGTCCTACATCAATCAAATCTTGAACCACATGTTTCAACTTTCTACAAGAATTCATCCAATGTCCTTCTACTCTATGATATGCACAATGTTGACCTACTTTATACCAATGAGTTGTAGTATCTGGTTGCCTTATGGGAGGTAATTCAATTGCGTTGGCTTCTAAAAGTTATTTTAAAATTGCTTCCATGGACATATTAAGCCTTGTAAAATTCCTTTGTGGAGGTTTTTGAAGTATTATCTTTTGTAGGTTGTTAGTAACATTTTTAATAGGCCTACTATCCATTCCACCATCACCTCCTATATGCTTATTCTTATGTTGAGACTTAGTAGATTTATCTTCTTTAATTTTGAGTTGGCCTCTTCTGATAAGAGCTTGTTCTACTTTTCTTGCTAAATCAATTGCTTGATCAAAGGATGTGATAGTAGTAGTTTCTAATGCATAAGATAATTGTTCTTGTAAACTTCCAATGAATATCTCAAGCATATCCTTAGGAGGTAAAGTATATCTCAAGCATCCAACTAAACTTCTCCAATGAGCCAAGAATTCTAAAAAACTTTCCTCTTTACCTTGTTTTAAATTATAAACATCTTTCATTGTTACTTCCTTTTCAATATAGGCACCAAATTGTTGAACAAATAATTTTGTTGTTTCTTCAAAATTCTTCAAGGAATAATTAGGTAACCGATAGTACCACTCTAATGCCATGCCACCAAGACTCTTAGGAAATATTTTTAGTAACAACATGTCATCATATATGAGATCATGGCATGTTGTTCTAAATCTTCTTAAATGCTCTATTGGATCTTCTGTCCCTTTATATATAGGTAAAATTGGCATAGGAAAATGCTTAGGATAAGGCCTAGCAACAACAATAGGATCCAATGGTTGATTACACATTTCCTTATAACTATAAGTGAAACTTGAAGGTTGAATCATCTCAACTTTTGAAACCAATTGCTTTACCATATTTGTTAAATTCTGCACTTTTGGATTACTGTTATGCAATGTCCCCAGATTCCCTAAAGGAGGGGTATTGGAAATATTGATACTATTGTGGTATGTGGTATCTTGTTGAAGAGGGTAACTAATATTTGGTGGAATAGAGGCAACAATGTTGAGATAAGCAGATTGAGGAGGAAATTGAAAACCATTTTGAATGACACTACTAGTTGGAGGGACTTGTAGATTCCTTCCAACATTGGTGGTTATAGTAGTGGCATAAGTTGGATGATGAACATGATTACCATGATTCAAATATTCACTCAAGGAGTTATCATGAGATGGTCTAACTTCCTCAAGTAGGGCTTCTTCCTCTAAAGCTGCATCCAAGGCATGCTTGTGATGCTTGTAAAAGGTCCACACATGCTCAAAATATTTGAAGATAAGGTTCCCATCGGGTCCCTTAATAGGATCAAGACTATTATCAACCTCTTCTTCTTCAAGATTATGATTTTCTCTATCAATTTGATCATTCTCTTGGAAAATCTCATCAAACCTAAAAAGCCTTCATCCATTCCCAAGGTTGGAAGCCATTGGGAAAAGGAGAAAAGGACTAGGGTGGAAAGGAAGGAACTAAGACCAATGAAAACAAGCACAAGATATTATGTTTTTAATGTTTTCTGATCTAAACACATAAAATTAATGATCTTGATTAAATTTTTAAAATAAAAGGAGGTGTTCACATTGGGTTCACCAAAGATGTAGAGGGGAAAACTACCCTACCACGTACGATTCTCAAGGCTAGATCCACAAAGAGAGAAATCCTTGAGGTGAACCATGGGGGCTGTGTTGTTCTCTACACTCGAGTGTAAAATAGGGGGAAGGGTTCACTAGGAATGGTTTAAGGACTCACTCCAAGTCCTCTGGTTTTCAAGAATGTTTGATGTATTTAATTCAAGACAATCACCTATGTTTGGCCTTTCTAGATCTATGCTATGAAAGATAAAGGATAATGTAAAAATATAATATGCAAGAAGACAAGAGCTAACCCTAGAATGATTCTTTCTTTGAATGCTTTTCTAACCCTAGGGTTTTAAGATAGAAAACCTTTAAGCAAGGGCTCAAGAGAAGATGCACAAACAATATTAACCCTAAGTGCACACTATATGTTGTTTATCCTTTAAATGCCTAGAAATCAATTAAATGTATTTCTTTTAAAATCAGATCTAGGGTTTTATAATAGAAATAGAAAACACTCAAAAAATAACCTAAAGATTAATTAGGGCACTTATCTTATCCGATGGTTGATCCTAGCTTTTATCCTTTTTCCAATGATATCAACAATTCCTATTCCTATAAGATAACTTGGAAAATACTTGGAAAATATAATCAGTGTTAGGGGGCCTTCTTAGGCTACTTGTACAATAATGCTTGGAGGTGCAATAGTCAACCCCCTAGGTCCTTTTATCTAACCTTTGAAAATAGAAGTGAAATTTGACCTTTGGAAGAAAACAAGCATATCACAATATAGTAGAATAGAATGATGAAACCACATAATAGAATGTAGCAATATGTCCTATATGCAATCTATAATGTAGATCTAGGGTCTGGGGATAGTAATTTACCCCTAGATGTAGTTTAGGTGAAATCACACCTCGTAATAGGTGATCACGATTTCACATAGGCAAAATTGTGCCCCATAGAGATCGAGCACGATTTTGTAGAAGCTATGCGAAAAATAAAATACAAATGCAAGAACTCGATTACATCACTTAAAAAATTAATACATGCATGAAAAAGAGTGAAATCACCTAGTAGATAGTGTAGAAGTAGACATAAGGGTTGAGACCTCCTGAATAGTTGATCTCTCCTTAGGGCTCCAACACAAATCCACCAAAGTGAGCAACAACAACAAATAATCCAATGCAGTAGAAAACAAATCACACTTCACAATTGTGAGTTAGCTTGCTTGTGAGAGAAGAAGAAGAATGCAAATCACTTAGCGAGCACTTTAAAATCACTTGAAGAAGAAAACTTGCGTGAGATTGGTATTTCAAAATCACTTGATGTCTTATTGCATATGATCTTTTCAAAATGATTTCAAACCCTCCTTATATAGTGGATTTGAAAGTAAAATGGGTAGGAAAACCAAGGAGAGTCAATGCCAAACATGCCAACTTTGAGAAATTAGGGTTTCCTTAGAAGAAAACCCTAAAATACAAAATCATGCCCCGTCAGGGCCAACCATGATTTCACCTTATGCAAAATCATGCCCCATCAAGGGTGACCATGATTTCACATAAAGGAGAAAAATAGAAGAAAAGGGGGTAAGGGACCTAGCCCTTGCCCTAGGCAAGTCTAAGGGGTCTCCTAGGAGGACTCAAGGAAGATTGCCCACTAAAGTGGGTCAATTTTCCATGTCTACACAACTACAACTTACTTTGCATCATATGAAGACACGAACTACTTGCTTTATCAAATTACATTAAGCAATGAAGGAGGATATAAGTTCCAGTAACCAATAGAATATGATCCATATTGAAGATTGAAATATTCAATACCCTAATAATGTAATACACGGGGTGTTAGAGTTAGAATATATTACATCATTTGGGCCATGTAAATGTGCCACCTTTGGTACATAGTTAGAGTAGAAGATTACTTTATGGGAAATTTAGCTACTTACTTCAAGCAATGTAATAAATTAAAAAGTATCAATGTGCAAGTTGTAATGTGCAAGGTGTTCCCTTGTACAACTAGGTAGAGTTTTGGTCAAGGAATCTATCTTCCTATATAAAGGACTTCATAGTGATAGTTAATATCAAGTTCATATCAAGCATATCAAGTGCATTATAGTAGAGTGTAGTAGATAGTGGTAGAACTCCTAAATGGAGTACAATGTATTCCTTTAGCTTATATTAATGGAGTGACCATTACCTCCATACTGCATTGTATTTTCACCACTTTCTATTTATAGTATATTTCAGTCATATTGCAAAATTACTTTCTTTCATATTTTCTACATCTTTTTAGGACCTATGATATATCTCTCCCATTGCATCTATCCTCAAAAGATAAAACTTAACTAAAACTTAGAAAATGGGCATAAATTGCTAACTAGCTATGATATGCCACAATATATGGCCACTCACATGCTCCAACAAGTAAACCCTAAATTTTTGAGATAAATAATGGGAGGAAGGCTCTCCATAGAAGAAAATGCAATATTGCATTCTAAGCCAGAGAACCTCATGTACATTAGAAATATTCACTTACTAGCTAATTATGTGGTATATAGACTAATGTACATGGAAAATATGATCAACAATTTGTATGCTCAAGAAAAATTTCTAGTGCTATTTTATTATACTTTCTTTCAAATAATATTGGAAGCTGATCTAGAATCAAAGTCAATATCATAATAGAACTCTAATAGATTAAGTTATGCATCCCAATATAAAATCCAAAGAGAAATGTAAATTTAGAACTATTTGGTCAAGTCATTATAGATTCTAATTCAAAAGCTAAAGAACAAACATGTTGGTGTGTAGAGATACCACAATTTTGTGTAGATAGGCTCGTAAGTAAAAAAAACTTGTATGCAGCTAGAGAATATGATAGTTAGCCAAGGAGATAATATAAATTCTTAGAAGGCACACTAGGTATACCACATGGTAAAATAGATTATGAGGACTAATGACTCAGTGGCTTAAAGAGAATATTTATTAAAATTCAAATACAATCAAGTTGAGGAAAAAGAGGATTGATAGGGTAAATAAATTGATAACTTCTTCAAGAAGAAAATTCTATATAAGGGGGTTCCCCATATCAACATAAAATCACTCCTAAAGAGGAATTTTATTTTGAGGGTGTATGGTAGATAGGCCTTAATAAAATATAAAAATGAGAATAAAGAATCACCCCAAGCAGAAGCTACAGTTGAGTCTAAAAATTCCTACACTTAGAGGAGCTACTAAAGCATCAAAGGAAAAAAAATTGTTTTTCTTAGCCTTCCCAATGTTAGCTAAAGTAGGTATTTTAATTTATGGAAGCCCAATAGCAATCCCAATGTTAGCTAAAACCATTTCATTATTAGCTAATGTATCTTGGTTTTTGTTGGACATGATCTTCCATTGAGTATGCTTGCACTCCTCTTGGCCTACGATAAATTTTAGCAAAGATAGACACATTATTTTGGTAATTGGAATTTTCTGTTTCTCAAGAACACAAAATTATTCCAAGAGAGTGAAGTCCAAGGACAAAATAAAAATAAAAAAGAGGGACAATTAGAGAGGTTGACAAGCTTGGCGATCTTGTAAGTATTGAATTCTTCATAAGCTTTTAAAGCAAAAATGACCAATTGTAGCCCCTTATTTAATTTGTGAAATATTTCAAGATAGAGAAAGGACAAGAAAGAGCCAAATTTTAGAAGAACTCCCTTAATCGGGAGGGATATGGTTCTCTTATTTTTTGTTGTTTGAAGTCAATTTAACAAAAACCGAGAAGGTAAAAAGGTAAAGCAAATAGTTGGATGAAACAATGAGAATTTAGAAATGTATGTTGTTGTGGCCATTGCACAACTTACCCCAAAATTGTATACCCACCTTTATTTTTTTGACTTTTGAGAATTTTGGTCTTTTTTGAGCAATAATTTTGATTCTTCCTTGCCTGCAAGTTTGAAGTGTAGTTTCCAGTGTCCGGTGTTGGTAGTGTCTTATTGTTTTATGTTGCTATTCTTGGTGGCTCTGCTTTAGAATTTTTGCTTGAGTTTCAAAGATTGGTTTTAACGTGTTAACTTATGTGTTTTTAATCAATTCAAACTTCCTTTGGTGAAGCTAATTAAATCAATTTTAATAAAAAAATAAAAAGAAACAAACTATTAAAATATCTATATATTTTTTATATATGGGTATGGTAAATAATAATAATAATAATATATATATAATATAATAAAATAAAATAAAGCTAAATAAATAAATAAATAATAATAATAATAAATGAATAAAATGGTTGAAATAATATATATCACTTCTTCATTCCAACCATTCCTTACATTATGGTGGAGTAGATTAGGAATTTGAGTTAATATGCATGTGTTATAACTTTGAGTGGAGTGTTAATAGAGTTTTATATAAATCTAATGTGGAATTTTTGAATGTTTGCAGGTTTTAACATGGGCAGTCACCTTGGTGAAATTAGTGGATGTATAGACCATGATAGTGGAAGGCTAGATGATGTAGACATATGGGTGATGCGACAATATACACCCATCAGCTAGACTGAGAGAAGTAAACCTCTGAGTTGGGAATGCCATAGCACATAGTAGGGATCGATATCATAATGGAAAATTTGGACTCGTGGCATGAGACACTTGGATTTGGACTAGGACAAACAAGCGATAGATAGATGGAAAGAACAACGCATCAAGACCGGATCGAGGACACCTAAGATTGACAATCTAATGACCTTGCTAGTTAAAAAGTGACAACATTGCAACATGGTGCATTATGGATATGGACTCCCATATGGGGGTGTGTGAGGGTCGTAGTGATTAGATCCATGCTAACACATGGTCATTGAGATGTTGAATAGGAATTCATTGAAGTAGATTCCTCAAAAAAAAAATGGTGAGGATTTGGGCACTTTGACCACAGATTGAGGATTAGCTTTGTCTGCTTGGGCAATGAGTTAATTTTTCAATAGAAATTCTCACAATAATTTAGGATTTTGTCAACCTTTGATTCCATGGATCGACTACGTGTAGGACAGTGGCAAAGGGCTAAAATCATCAAAAGATTGATGGTTGCATTAAAGGCAAAAAAAAATCATGTCGATAGGTATAAGAGTGTTTTAGGAAGCCACTAGTGACTAGATGATATAGGCAATGTGGTGAAAATCAATGAAACAACCCATACTGGGTTGTGCATAGAATGTGATAGCAAGGAAATTTATGATATAACACCCATATGGAGAGTTTATAAAATGGTCTTGGTAAGGCATAGGGTCGAGGCCACCATGGATGTAGCTTTGGAATTAATGAAAAGATACAGTTACAGTTGCAAGGCCATAATAATAAATGATTTCTTGGGTTGTCTCACAAATAACAAGAGAATTTTGAGTACCAATTGTGCCATTCATAGCAACTGGTTACATCTCCCCCATCATATCAGCATCCATATTTCCTACGTATGACATGCAATGATTTTATAGATATGCAACTAATATGGGAAATGGCTTAGACTCCATGAACACGTAGATGAACCATAAATTAGTGATGATGCGACAATAGTGTAGTCATACTTTCATAGTGGCATGCATCAATTCATAGCATGGTAGTAAATCTAATGATGGTAGAAGCAAACAACTTGGCAACGATGACCTCTAAGACATGCGATAGATGTAACCGAGACTTTTTGTTAGTCAACGATGATATCATTGTAGAAAGAAAGCTTCTAGGTGGTTATGAGAGGTAGCCCCAAAGGACATGAGTGCAGGTGGAATCATTTCATTTTAGTAATGCTCTGCATAAGATTTTAAAGTTTGGCTTGAGTGCAAATGAATTCATTTTTGTAATGCTCTCATGCAACGAACAATTAGTGGTCAAAACATTTGGTTAGAGTGAGAATGTTTTGGATGAATATAATGGGATGAATACACATCCTAATGTGGAAAAATGAAGATGAAAATGGTAGAATATTATTTTGGTTTGATTTTGGAGGAAGTCTCTCAATAGAACGTTTTATGTAAATTTGGATGCAATAATGAAAAGCATTATCATGAAGGCATATAACGTAACATAAAGACGAGTCATTGAAAGTAAAAGTTACAAAGTGGAGAAGAGAACATATAGGAAGGGAAGGTCCTTAGAAAATAAAAATGAGAGAAAGAAGGTGAAACGAAAAGGCCATATGGAAAAGTTAAATAAGGCATTGAATGAAATTTAAAAGGCTGGACATTTTTGGAGGATAAGGTTGGAAATCTTATGGAAAGTAGGGACTGTTATCTTTCTATTTTTAATGCAGAATATTGTAAAAATTTGTACCTTGGAAACAAAAGTGGAGGAGATTTATTTTTGGATGTCTTGATTTAATGTCTACCTTTCATTCCATGTTTTAGGCTTATAGATAATGTTAAATGCAGTTTATGGTTGCATTGTTGAATGTTTAAATGCATGGATTTATTTTTTCCTTAGAATATTGCACCTAACTCATTTCGGACTATGCAAATGCAACTTCAGGTGAATTAGATTACATTTAGAAATTATCGTTATATTTGTTTTGCATGATAGGGTAGCATTATACTGTTATTATTTTATTTCTTGCAGCATTCTAGTCCATTTTTTCATACGATTTGTTCTTTATTTTTTCTAACC
The DNA here is from genome assembly GCA_028583015.1 of Wollemia nobilis. NCBI lineage: Eukaryota > Viridiplantae > Streptophyta > Pinopsida > Araucariales > Araucariaceae > Wollemia > Wollemia nobilis. Next base: position 3,313,164 of record JAQPPZ010017254.1, on the reverse strand, counting down.
CTTCATTTTTAACATTTTTTAAAAACTTCGACAATTAAAATAAAAATAAAAATAAATTAAAATTCCAAAAATAGGCTATTTCATTTACCAAGTTATTCATGTAGATTATTTTATTTTCATGTTCAAAGCAATATTAAATGAATCCAATCATCATTTAAGGTTCGCATTTAGAGATATAGATTTTAATCTTCTGTTTCATGCTCAAAGCAGGGTTTAATAATGAAGATAAAACTTGTTTAAAATCTGCTTAACCAAAAGAAGATAAAATCTACCTAAAACACTTCAAGATAAAATGAACTAAGGCACTTTACATCGTGGTCATATGAGGGCCAATCACATTTTCTTTTCTTTTAAGTTTCATGAACAATCACTAGCATAGCAATAAAATAATACCAACACATGCCCCTTGTTAATAGTTATTTGCAAATCACTAAGGTATTCCTAGCACTTATTTGATACATCTTCACAAGATTACAAGCACACATTAAGTAAAAGGAACCTTGGAGAAATTTCTATTTCTTTGCAAGAGAGGGTTTTCTAATCAAAATCTTGACTGTGATGGTGATTTTGCAATTGGGAAAAATTTCCACTCAACATAATTGGTGCTAGAAGGAGGGCCTAAATTGGTTTACTTTATTGCTATTTAGATGCTAAATTGTTCATGTTTACTTGAAAGGTTTATTTGAAGGCATTGGTCTTGACTAACGAGGTTTTGTTGATCACATTCATTGATTTGAAAGTTCTCTAATTGATGATGCATTAATGCTAACCTTTTTGCAAATTGAAGGATGTTATTTATTGCTATGGTTTAATTGATGCATATATTTTGGTTGATGCTAACATGATGATTTATATGTGAAACATTTGAGATTTGTTAGTCATTTCATGCTTCTTTGTAAGATATATTTATTTGACTAACAAAATTGGTACTAAAGTTATATTCTTTAAGGTCCACTAATGGCATTTTTTATTCCAACCAGGGCAGGAATTGCATCTTGGATAGGTGATTATTATAGCCATTTAAACATGCCTACCCATCAAATCCTTGAAGGTGTAGAAGAATGTTTACCTCAGTTTAGGCATGATGTGGCCTCGGTTGAGGAACATATTCAGAGATACAAGGACATTTTAATTTATTTGCAAATTATGCATGGAGATGTTCCTTGTAGGTTGTTTTCATACACTTTGGATGAGGTTGCGTTTGATTGGTACATACACTTACCTTTGAGTTCTATCACTTCTTGGGCTCAACTAGAAGCAACATTTATCAGCCATTTTGGAAAACTAGTTGACCCAGTTTTGGCTCTAAATCAGCTTGTCTCTATCTGTAAACAACCTAATGAATCCATGAGCCAATTCAATGATAGGTTCCATAGGTTGTATACCGAAGTGGTGACACATTACCTCATGTCAGAAGAAGAGGTCATTCAAATATACATGGAAGCCTTAGACCCCTTTACTTCTACATTTCTAAGGAGAGTCCTTAAGAATCCATCTTTACCTAGAGCCTACAAGGAGGCAATAATAGTAGAACAATGGTGGATTTCGAAAGGGGTTGATGTGGGTCGATTATCATTACTTAACCCTAAGGCTCCAAATCAAATACCACCCATGAGTCAGGTTGAGGCACAACCTTCTCCCATGATGAATTATCCTTTAGGAGTTATGGATTCCAACCAATACCAACCATCCAATCTAGCACCCTTGAATCAAATGATGTCTAATGTGAGCAATCAATGGGATAAAATTGTTTGTCCAAATGTTACAACCACTTTAGACATCATCCAAGAGGAGGTGCAAGTTTCAAAGCCAATATCCACCAATGAGGATTGTGGTAAACAAGCCTATCAAAATGTAGATATTGGTTCTTTTTTAGAAATGCATGAGTATTCCGACAATGGAAGAGTCCTAGATGTACCTAGAATTGAAATATGTGATAGGTCAGGACTTTCCATAGAGTTGAATGAAAGGATTAAAGTGGATGATCAAGAAAGCCAATGTGTTTCAAATAATGACCCACTAGAGATGAATGGTTTAGAGTCATTATTTACAAAGGAGGATTGGGATAATCATAGAAAGTTGAATATAAGAATTGATCCCATTGTAGAAACCCTTGGCCCACCAAAATATGAATCTGAGGAAGATGAATTTTTTGAAATTGAGGAGCATGAATCTGAAGAAGATGAATTTTTTGAAATTGAGGAGGATGAATCTGAGGAAGAATTTGAAGGTAACATGAACGAAGGGATGGAATCTCATCACATGTTTCAAAAATATAGTGATTCTACTATTCTAGATGAAGAATGGGAACCATTTACTTCTTTCACAATTCCTAAAGAGATTTCTATTCCACTTGATGTTGATGTGCAAAAAAATGAAAGTTTTGTCTCATCTACGGATCTTATATTGTCTATGCAGCAAGATGATTCAATTTCAGAAACACTAGAGCCATCAAAAGTGGTTGAAAGTGAATTTAAAAAGGAATCAATAGATGAATCTGAAGATTATGCAGAAGACTTGATAGGATCTCATCCTTTGATTTTAGAAGATGATTATTATAATGGTTGGGGCATGTATGGTGAATCATTGTTTTCTCACACTCCTAGTGATGAAATTTCTATTTCACTTGACATGCAGGATGTTGAAGCCTCTACCTCACATGAAGAGCTTGCAATACCTATACAATCAAAAAATGGCATGCCATTTGCAGAAATAGAGAAGGTTCCTAAATTTGATCATTTTGAATATGAGTTTATGGAACACCTTGTTGAAATAGAAAAGGAAGAAATGGTAAATGTTTCTTATGATTCAATTGTTTGGGATCAGGAAGAAGTAAAACCTCCTCTTTCATTCTGGAATACTAAAAATTTGGGTACAAATTCACATGATTGTCTTGAAGATTCTAAGGAAGAAATACCATGGATAGTTAACAAGGAATTGGAACCAAATGATAAAAATATTGCTTTATTCAAAGCAACTCAAGTAATTGATCATGGAGATGTGTTATTTGACACATCCCTTGATCGACAAGATTTATGGTTTGAAAAGGATGGACACATGTTTAATTGGGTGCCTAATTTTGGTGTTTTTGATGAACAGGTAATGGATGAAAATGAAGGGCTACAAGATGATAATGATAGAGACCATGAGGAAAAAGAGGAAATTACAAAGGCTCACCAAGTCTTGGTAAATGAAAGTGCACAAAAGGTAGAATCTCATCCTTTGTGTCCAACCATGCGAACTCCAGGTGAAAGCTTGCCTAATTGTCTATGGGATTCAAATGTTATTTATGATGAAATGCCATTGGAGGTTAATAAAGAACTAGAGTTGATTTCTACTCACACCACTAATGAGATTGCTTTGTTGAATGAAAGAGAAGTAGATGTGCTTGAGTTATTGAATCAAGTTCATCAACAATTAACAATGGAATCTAGGATAAAAACCTATAATGATCCTCATTTAATAGATATCCTAGATGCTTGCAAATTGTTGCATAAGCATGATTGGCCTAAAGATGTAATTAATGACTTGGCTTCAAAATTTTTAGAAATAGCTTCTTATTTGAAAGAACGCATATCCATTGGTGAAAGTGAAAACTCAAGTCAAAATGATGAATCGGGTTTTAAAATTTACACCTCACTAAATGAACAAGAGATAGTTGAAAATCATGTATTTGCTTGCAAGTTTAATGAATCCAAGTTTCAACATGGAATTGCTAATATCATGGAATCAAATTGGTGGGGTGAGAGAGGTAAAATAATGATTGTTGCATTTTATGGCTTAATCTTGTTTTGGCTAGATTCCTATAAAGCTTGGCATGCATATCATAGTATGGGTCTTTCAAAATGTGCTAATCGTGTTTGGGATCCAGGGAAGTGATAGCCTATTTTGTGCATCACCTTGTACATAGTGTATATTATTGTATATAGTTTTGGTTTTCATGTTTTTGTTTTAGTTTTGTTATTTTTGTGCTTTATCCCTAATTTTTGGTTTGGCAAGTTTTGTTTTTTTTCTTGTCAATTTAGGTTAGGTGTTGATTTATTTTGGTTTACGATTTTTGTGTTTTGGGTTGGTCCCTCCATTTGAGGTGATGTTTCGTGGTCGCTACTAATGGCCTCTTGACCATTTTTTGTGTTCCTTTGTCATGAAGGGTGAATTGCCTATCATGTGGATCAAGGAAAAGGGGATGAAATTGTTTAGTAACCACTCCTAGATTTTGGGACTAAGATAGTGAATTTTGGAATATTGAATCATTTTGCTAAAGCTACACATGAACACATCATATTAAAGGGCATGCTTTGAAATCTTGAAGGATGAAGTCATTTTGGTTTGCAAATTAAGGCAAAAATCTAATACGCTCCATCCCTAACTTCAAATACTTTCTAACCCATGTGGTGCATAAATTTTTGCAAAGCCTTATAAAAAAAACAAACAAGCAAAGGAAAACACGCTAAAATCAGTCACCAGGTTTAGATAAACTCTATCGGGGCTATGGATGCCTGACTGGAAGTAGGGCTCTGTCTAGACAAAGCTTGTTAAAAAAAAGGCATTGCAAAATATCAATTAAACACAAGGGTAATTTAGATAAACTCTACCGGGGCTATGGATGCCTGACTAGCAGTAGGGCTCTATCTATAAAATTCTTTTTGGGAGAAATATTTCTATAGCCTAAATGCAAATCAGGTGATGGAATCTAGATGGTTTTCAAGCATGCAAAATGAAATCACTTTTCACACACATTAAGCTAAAGCAAATGATTCATGTGTTTCCATTTGAAGTTATCTACCCCACCTTCTTTGGATGTTGCTAGATGGTTTATATTTCTGATATTTGGTTTGTTTGTTTTCAGAACTGGGTTCTTCACCCGAAATGCTCAGGAGCATTTCCCAACAGAGTCACCATTTGTTGTGGCCATTGCACAACTTACCCCAAAATTGGGGATCCACCTTTAATTTTTGTGTTTTGAGGATTTTAGTCTCCTTTGAGCGATAATTTTGATTCTTCCTTGCATGCAAGTTCGAAATGTAGTTTCCATTATACGGTGTTGGTAGTGTCTTTTTGTTTCATGTTGCTATGCTTGGTGGCTTTGCTTTAGGATTTTGGTTTAAGTTTCAAAGATTGGTTTTAATGTGTTAACTTATTTGTCTTTAATCAACCTCAAAATTCCTTTAGTGAAGCTAATTAAATCAAGTTTAATCAAAAAAAGAAAAAGAAACAAAATATATAAATATATATATGTGTATGTTAAATAAGAATAATATAATATAATATAATAAAGCTAAATAAATAAATAATTAATAAAAATAAAAAATGAATAAAATAGTTGAAATAATATATATCATTTCTTCATTCCAACCGTGCCTTATATTATGGTAGAGTAGATTAACAATTTGAGTTAATATGCGTGTGCGTTATAACTTTGAGTGGAGTGTTAATATATTTTTATATAAATCTAATGTGGAATTTTTGAATATTTGTAGGTTTTAACATGGGTAGTCACCTTGGTGAAATTGACAGATGCATAGAACATGAGAGCGAAAACCCAGATGACATAGACATCCTAGTGATACAAAAATACACACCCATCAGCTAGACTAAGAGAAGAGGATATCTGAGCGGGGACTACCATAGCACATAGCGGGTATCGATATCACAGTGGAGAATTTGGAATCATGGCATGAGACACTTGGATTTGGACTGGGATGAGTAAGCAATGGATAGACAAAAATAACATCTCATCGAGATCAGATCGAGGATGCCCAAGACTAAAAATCCAATGACCTTGCCAGTTAGGCAGTGAAAATATTATGACACGGTGCATTACAAATATGGAATCCCATATGGAGGTGTGTGAGGATCATAGCGATTAGATCTAGGTTGACACATGACCATTGAGATGTTGAACAGGAATTCATCAAAGTAGATTCATCGAAGAAAATAATTATCAAGGATTTGGGCACTTCAACCATAGATCGAGGATTAGCTTCAACTACTTGGGCAATGAGTTAATTTTGCAAAAGAAATTCTCATAATCATTTAGGGTTTTGTCACCCTTCGGTTCCATGGATCGACTGCGTGTAGGGTAGTGTCAAAGGGCTAAAATCATCAAAATATTCATGGTTGCATTGAAGGAAAAAAAAATCATGTCGACAAGCATAAGAGTGTTTTAGGAAGCCACTAGTGGCTAGCTGATATAGGAAATGTGGTGGAAATCATAAAACTATCCATACTGGGCTATGAGTAGAATGTAACAGTGAGGAGATTTATGATATAACGCCCATATGGAGAGTTTATCAAATGGTATTGGAGAGGTGTAGGATCGAGGCCACCATGGATGTAGCTTTGGAATTAATGAAAAGAGATAATTGTAGTTGCGAGGCCACAATAATCAATGATTTCTTGGGTTTTATCATAATTGATAAGTGAATTTTGAGTACCAATTATGCCATTCGTAGTGACTGGTTACATCTCCCCCATCATATCAGCATCCATATTTTCTACGTATGACATGCAATGATTTTATAGATATGCGGCTGATGTGGGAAATGGCTTAGACTCCATGAACACGTATATGAACCATAAATTAGTGATAATTTGACAATAGTGTAGTCATCCTAGCATAGTGGCATGTGTCAATCATAATACGATAGTAAATCTGGTGATGGTAGAATCAAACAACTTGGCAACGATGACCCCCAAGATAGGTGATAGATGTAACTGAAAAATTTTGTTAGTCAGGGGTGGCATCATTGTATAAATAAAGCTTCTAGGTGGTTATGAGAGGCAGCTCTAGAGGACGTGAGTGCAGGTGGAATCATTTCATTTTAGTAATTCTCTACATAATATTTTAAAGTTTGGCTTGAGTGCGAATGAATTCATTTTTGTAACACTCTTATGCAGTGAACAATTAGTGGTCAAAAAATTTGGTCAGAGTGAGAATGTTTTGGATGAATACACATCCTAATGTGGACAAATGAATATGAAAATGGCAAAATATTATTTTGGTTTGATTTTGGAGGAAGTCTCTGAATAGCAAGTTTTGTGTAAATCTAGATGTAATAACGAAAATCATTACCATGAAGGTATATAACGTAACATAAGGATGAGTCATTGAAGTAACAGTTATGAAGTGGAGAAGAGAACATATAGGAAGGGAAGGTCCTTAGAAAATTAAAATGAGAGAAAGAATGTGAAACAAAAAGGCCATATGGAAAAGTTAAATACGACATTGAATGAAAGATAAAAGGATGAACCTTTTTGGAGGACAAGGCTGGAAATATTATGGAAAGAAGGGACTGTTATCTTTCTATATTTAATGCAAAATATTGCAAAAATTTACACCTTGGAAACAAAAGTGGATGAGATTTATTTTTGGATGTCTTGATTTAATGTCTATATTTCATTCCATGTTTTAGGCTTATAGACAATGTTTAATGTAGTTTATGGTTGCATTGTTGAATGTTTAAATGCATGGATTTATTTTATTTTTCCTTAGAAGCTTGCACCTAATTCATTTTAGACTATGCAAATGCAACTTCGGGTGAATTGGGTTACATTCAAAAATTCTCGTTATCTCTGTTTTGCAGGATAGGGTAGCATTATACTGTTAATATTTTATTTCTAACATTTTCAGCATTCTGGTCCATTTTTCTAGACTGTTCGTTCTTTATTTTTTCTAAGCCTTCCTCTTTTACATTTTTTTAAAAACTTTGACATTTAAAATAAAAATAAAAAAAATAAAATTCCAAAAATAGATGCATGGGAGTCAAGAATAAGCTTTAAATTTTCATCTTATGCAATTTCAATTCCACTTTGAAGCCATTTTGAAATTATAAAAAAAAATTAAAGTTGCTATTTTGTTAGGAATTTTATAATTTCGAAATTTTGACATAATTGCACATTTTGAAGGTAAATCAAATTTCAAGCTCTGTATTTCATTTTGCAAGCAATAAATTAACTTTATGTTGTGAAAATCATAATTTCATTAAAGGGAGGTAATTTATAGGGCATTTCAAAGCTATTACATTTAAAGCAATAAATTGACTTCTCTTTATGAAAATCATAATTTCATCAAAGAGGGGTAATTTATATGATATGTCATAGGCTATTTCATTTACCAAGTTATTCATGTAGATTATTTTACTTTCATGTTCAAATAAATATTAAATGAATCCAATCATTATTCAAACCTTTGCATTTAAAAATATAGATTTTAGTCTTCTCTTTTATGCTCAAAGCAGGGTTTAACAACACAAGATAATACTTGTTTAAAATATACTTAACCAAAAGAGGATAAAATCTATCTAAAACATTCCAATATAAAAGGAATTAATCACTTTCATCGTGGTCATATAAGGGCCAATCACATTTTCTTTTCTTTTAAGTTTTATGAATAATCACTAGCATAGCAATAAAATAAACCGACACAGGCCGCTTGTTAACAGTTACTTGCAAACCACTAAGGTATTCCTAGAAATTATTTGATACATATTCACAAGATTACAAGCACACATTAAGTAAAAGGAACCTTGGAGAAATTTCTATTTCTTTGCAAGAGAGGATTTTTACTCAAAATCTTGACTAAGACCCATGATTTTGCAATTGAGAAAAATTTCCACTCAATAGTTGTGTAGGTATGAATTTATCATCTTTTCCTTTATTCTCTTCATATCCTTTCATAATACTTAATGCTCCATTCATATGCATCTTGTTTCTCATTCCATAACCTCTAGTAATTTCAGTTCATCTCATCCATTTTACCCATATTCCTCAAAATTATCCCCTAAAGGATCCATCTTCTACAATTTTCTTGACTCCATAGCCCAATGGAAAGGCTTGACTAATAATACCTTTGCAAGCAACTATAGTATTTTAATATGATTATAAAATTATGTGGAAATGATATCTCAGTACTTCAATGACTACAATAGACACCAAATGCCATCATGAAAGGAGAAAATCTAATGAAAGGTGGCATATCAAAATGCTTTAACATGTGTAAGTTGATATCCCTGGAGTTAATAGGTCACATGTAGTATCAAATAGTGAATTTTGATAAGGTAGATACCATGCTAGCATTATAGCCATATACCAAGGTAATAATATTATAAAAACAAGCACAGGTTGTAATAAAGCACATGTTGTGGTGGCAAGATATAATTGGCTAAAAAAAAGAAAATAGGTAAAGGGCCAGATCCTCATACGTGGGGTTAATATCCATTAAATAAGTACTAGATCTAAAAAAATCTAGTTCAAATAATGATCCAACTATCATAAACTTCCATAAACACTATAAAAGAAAATTTTGACCACCCTATGCATGAAGTTTTCTCTTGTGTTAAGGTAATTCTACATAGCGATATATGCCCCTGAAGCACCTACTCATTACTTAGCCTTCAAAAATCATGAAGAATACTACTTACGTATTTTTGTAAAGATGAAAGCAATAAAGAGGAAAATATTCCCAAGTGTTTGGAATATTTACCTATTGTAGTTTGTGTGGTTAAACATTTATCTAAGGCTACTTGTCTAGATATGAAGCAATTGTTAGTTGTGGCAGATTATGCTCATGCATAATTCAATTTTTTTTGGAAGTGTTGTATGAGAGACAAACAACTGAATAAGCTAACATCATCAACATGGCCAAAGATTATAGATTTAATAAATAATTGTTAGACTAGAAATTCATCCAACACAAAGAACCTTAGTGCAAAGTAGTCAGGTCTTACACTACCATATCTTGCAAAAGGCTTTTGAACCCATCCTAGTCAATAAAAATTGCATGTTCCAATCAACCACCCAATATCATTACTATCAAAAACCTCAGTGGATAGGTGTTCCTACAACATACACATATCCCTACACACTTGGAGTAATGCAATAGAAAAGAGTGGAAAAAGTAAACTAGTCAAAAGTGCCAAGAATCTGATAGTGCAACATTCAAATCAACTTTACAAGAGAAATCCAAACCACACACATAAGAAAAATATGCTTGAAGTAGTTAAGCATGGCTGACCCAAAAGTGATAACCACCTCCTACACCTACTTTTACAATCCTATAGTATATTTTGAAAGCAATCATGCACAACTAATCGAATGAAAATATAAAATTATAAATACTTGAATGTAACCCATTGAAAGGGTCAACTTTTTAGCTCTTACAATTGCATAAACTATTTTATTGAATGCTATACACTTCTTAATGATAATTGAAGTATTGTTTGGACTCTATCAAAGAATTTTGCATAATATGTATCTTGATTTCCCATTTAGCATTTATGTTAGAATTGAATGAATAGTGTATTCTATTAAGAGTTATTCTACTATCTATATTTCTCCCTCGATTATTGTTAATTCAATTCCTAGAATGCTTAATTGTGTGCATTTATTTGATTAATATTTTACAATGTTTAATGATGGATAGTCTATTAGGTAGTTCAATCTAGTTAAGGGAATGAGACTCTCATACACTTGTGTCTCTTGATGTTGCTAAATTTTAGCCATTTTAACTTCTAGCTTCTAACCTTATGCATTTCTTACTTTAGTCTGCAACCCCTTTGTTAGTTTAGCTATAACTATAGAAACTAGCCTACTATGGAGGCTAATCAAGAATTTATTTTGGTTATTCTAATCTTGGTCAAGGTATTAAGGGGGCAACTCATCTACTTAGGTGGATTTTGGACCATGAGGACTATGCCTTGGATAATATCACCACCTCCACCATAGAACCAATATTCTTGGTCACCAACATAAGAATGGTCAAACCCATAATGGGTACCTCACACCACACCCTCAAAAAAATCAAACATATCAAGGAAAGTGATAATTCTAGAACCAACAACAAGCCCTGTTACTTGGCCCCACCCACCCTCCACAAGTAAATCATCCATAACATTTTAAACAACCTCTATGTCCTACACAACCTATGAGCAACCCTAATAACTATAGACAAACAACACCTATCTATACTAATAAAATAGTAGAGACAACCACTCTTAATGCCATTAATTATGACAATGTATGATTACATTTGAGGTACTTTCTCATCTTGTTGAACCAATCATTATAGAACCAGATGATGAAGTATCAAAAACAAGATCACCAAGAAAAAAACATTAACCTTCTTCCTGATGTGTACTACCCAAATGTTTGGTACCTAAAGAAGAACATACAATGGAACATGATCTTATAAGGAAACTAAAATACCTTAATGTTTTGATCTTTTTATTACAAACTATAAATGAATACCCTTATTCAAACACACTATCAAAGACTATGTGTCAAGAAGATGTTGGAGTATATTACATTATTTGGTACATGCTAATGTACCCCCATGGTACCTTCATAGTACATTTGTAAATAATAGATTAGGGTTGAGTCATAGTTTAGAGTGTGAGTTATATTTCCCCTTTTATGTAAGTGTGAATGTGCAATAAATGCATAAGTATCTTAGGTTAGAGTGTGCAAATTATAGAAGTGCAAGATTCATGTTTAGGTGTGCATATGTTATAGAGTCAAGTGTTCATCAAGTATGCAAGTGGAAAGTAGATAAGCCAAGAGTCATGAGACTTGGCATATGAAAATGAATAGTCAAGTATCCAAATATTCACACTACTATGACTATACTATGGAGACAATGCTTCATAGATAGGACATCAACTACAATTTATAGATAAAGTATTATTATTGTAAGAGAAAGAGCCAAAGAGGACTAATAAAGCTTGTATACAATTTTGAGCAATTAATATTGTAAGTTGTATTACATGCTTAGCACATGTTTATTAAGGATATTTACATTCATATTGCTACATATTATTGAATTTTATTTGAGTTATTATAAGTCTTCTTTTACATATTATTTTGCTCTTGTTATTCTACTTTTATCATTATCTTGACTTTATTATAATGTGGCTATATTATATTTGATCCTATGATACATAACTTGTTATATTTGTGGTAGTATTAAGGATTGAAAAACCATCAGTGGTATCGAAACTACGACCAAAATTTGTCTAGATTGATGGAGGTTATTTTTAGCCACTATTAGGAATTTATTTTATCCAAATTTATAAAGTTGACTAAGAGTCTTTCCATTTTGAATCTAGTGAGACTTGGACTCTATTTTAATATCATATTGAGTAGAAAAAGCTAGGGTCATTCCACTAGGTTGAAGGAAAACCAATGAAGAATAGAGGCTCAACTATATTGAAGAATTTGGAGAACCAACTCAGAATAAAGTTGGTCATTCAAGAAAGAGATATCTTGATATTGAATTATTGGATTCTATAATAAGGAGGAGAATCATATTAGGTTCTTATGTTTGACGTAAAACATTATTGATTTTTAACAAATTACAAAAAATATTAAACTACAAAAGTGTGAGAAGTTTCCTACAAAATATAAAGAATATTTTTAGCTTCTAAGATTAGAAAATAAGAAAAAATATAGCTACATATTGAGAGACATTTATACCTTCCTAATAAAGGAAAGATAGTAGTGGATTGAGAAGCATTCAAAGCTTCCTAAGAAAATAAAAAGAAAGATAGCAACATATTGAGAAGCACTTAGAGATTCCTAAGAAAAAAATAAAGCAAAACAAAAACAAGAAGGTTGATCTTGAAGAAGGATAAAGAAGCATCTAACTTACTTTATATTGCTTCAAGCATTGGATTAGTATCTACATTGATAAGAGTTGAAAGGTATTAAGAAGATTCAGATCTTGACATTGGCTCGAGAGGTCAATATTGAAGAGACCCTTCAAAGAAAGAGATCCATATAGAAAATAAAGAGACTCTTATAGTGGAAAGAAAAGAGGCCCGTACAAAGAATTGAAAAGATAGATGTTTATATAGAGGTGACCATTATAGAAGAAAAAGAAAGGTTATTATAAAATAAATAATGAAGTATGTATAGAAATAAATAGAGACCTATACAGTGAATAGATAAGAAAGAGGCTTCCATATGAAGAAGTCTATGGAAAATATAAGAGGCCAATAATAACCTAAAATATTCAAAAGGTTCTTAAGATCCATGCTAAAATAACGGGGTGACCCATACTAGAAGAACAAGGTGGCCTATGCTAAAATATTGAGGTGACCCATGTTGAAGAAACAAAGGCCATTCATATAAATCCAAAAAAGAGGAAGAGCACATAAAAACCAATAATCTCCACTTAGAGTATATATCTACGAAAGGAAGGTATACAACAATATTAATGTTAGCATAATAATAATTTTAGCTAATTAAATGAACATTGCAACCAAAGTAGAGTAGTTATTCATTCAAGCTACATAGTTGTTGAAGTTGCAAAGATAAAATAAGATAAGCTTCAGGATGAGTTATATAGAGTAAATATCATTTCCCGCCCATTAGGACTTTTTAAAATATATTACTTGAGCCAAGGGATCAATTAATACTCAAATTTGGATATTAACATAACCTTACTAATGTTGCCTAGAATTAACAAGAGGGTCTAATTGATAAATCTAGGGTATGGTAAACCCTAATTATCCTATAAAAATCCTAATAAAAACTAAATACACTCTATCAGGTTAATTGAGAGAGTTTTGGAATGCAATTGGGATTTTGTAAGGTTTGGAGAAATTAAAATAAGGCTTTTGTGAAAAGATTAATTTGGGAATTTATATTTTACAAAAAGTGACTTAGTAGAATAAACCTAATTTATTACAATTAGGTGTCCACAAAATTTATCCAATTTTAAATGGACCCAAAAAGAGCAAGGTCATGATTTAATAATAAAAATGTATATATTTTATTAAGTGGATGAACTATTGTCCATTCCACATGACTCCTTACCAATAGTAATAGTGTTGACCTTGCAGTTGCATTAAGAGAAAATGGAAGGCCCAAAATGAACAAGGTACTCCCACCTTATCTCCTCTTGTATTTTCCCCTAATTTTTAAATAATAAAAGGGATGTCACTATTTTAAGTTGACTTCAAAATACACCTTTTAATAGTTTAATAATAAACCACCTTCTTGCTCATGAAGGAAAAAGGGATCTAGGAAAAATTATAGAAGGGAAGACAAGTGATTGGAAAAAATAAGGAAATATTGGGCTTAGGGAGTATGCTCACTATCTTGGTAGATTAGAAACCAAAAGGTTTTGGGAGAGTACTAAGATTTAAAAAAAAATGCATTTGGCCAAAATGAATAACTTGAGGAAGCAATTTCGAAGGAAGAATAACATGAGGGGGGGAAGATCTTGCAAGAACTTGCAAAAGGGCTAATGGTGGATAGGAATAGGAATGTATAAGGTTTGAAGGTAGACCTTATATTGGCTCTTTTATGAATGCTCTTGTTTACCTATGATTTCATAATCACTTTAGACTTTATGCTTTATGATCACGTATGATATTTAAGTAAGTCTTAATGGTATCTATATTTTATCTTTTAACATTGTGGGTTTGGCTATCTGACCTTAATCCTAGACAATTACATTATACAATTTTATTAGATTTGATGTGAATGGGTCTACCATGAATGACCCTAATTTCATTATATAATCCTATTAGGATTTGTTGGGTCTAAAGTGAATAACCTTGACTTCATATATATAGCTTGTTGAGCCACTCATGATATGCCTTTGAACATGGTAATATTAATAACAATCATAACAATATAGATGTGGCCATGGGTAATGTGGTAGACTCGATTCTACCAAAAAGTCCTAGTAAATATGCAACAACTGTAAAATGAATACCTAAATTATTCATTACTTGAAATGTTGTTAACCCAGAACCATCACTGCCACAATCATTATTGGGATCACTATGACCACTATTTGGTGGTTACCACCCACCTGCATGAAAATTACTTTATAAAGCTTTAGCCCCACAATGTAATATATGTGGGATATGTATATATTTATCCACGATACAATTTGCAAGAATGGTATTGTTGTATGTGCGGATGAAAAGGGTAACTGACCTGTGACTGTACTCATACCTTTCCTTGGTTTGAAAAGAGATCAAGAGACATAGCTCTTTGCTAAATACCCTAGATCAAGCCTTTGATGCCCTATTAGGGCTTACTTTTACTTTCCTTTCAGTAGTCAAGCTTCTTATAACAGGTGTATAGTGGCTATGTTTAGATCTAATAAAATAGTATAGCAAAATTATGATAGTTCAAGATAAATTTAACTTGGATGATGACCATGTTATGATACCCTAAACTTGAACTTTTACTTTCAAAAAGAGGGCTTCTCATATTGGTTGAAAAATATATAACTCACTGCAATGACCTAGCTAGTATCTCTGTAATTGATGAATTGTCCTCCTAACAGGTGATTGAATCAAACCTGAACAATGTAGGAGCACCCCCCTTATTTGGGTAAAATTCATGGTGATTCATGTTGATACTCTTCCTAAATGGACATACACTGATGTAGATATCTTCAAACAATGCAAGCATGGTTAGTTTCTCCTTTATAAGATGATAGCTACTCTGCCATAGTGATAACCCTCGATTTATAATGAAACAATTGTGGTTTAAATAAAAATAAAAATTACACCACATTAATGCTACAGAAGTAATGTCGGTGACTTAAAATACAAGTCACTCCCTCAATAAATGATCACAATTCATGATGACTATTGATTGATGGTCATGTCCCTTTTGGGGACGCTAAAGATCGACTCAGTACCATTGAGGGAATGAGTAAGCTTGATGATGATGTCGGTGTATCCCAAAATAATTTATGGAGGAGAAACCAATGTGTATATAATAGAAGGTCAACCATAATATAGTAACCACTATAATGGTTGGACTATTCTTCTCATAATCGATTAGGCCACTAGTGGTTTGGGTATGGACAGTGGTTTTGAAGCTTGTCAAGTGTCATATAATTGGTCTAACCACTTCTAATGTTGGTAGAACGATAGTCACTAACATTGGTGATACTTATAAACCAGAAAAAAAATACCTTGAATTATAGTGTAATTTGGGGCATCAAAGGATATGTTATGAGAGATATAATGAGACAATCCTTTTGGGATGATGTGGCCCTCCCTCTTCTTGACTAAAGAGGGGTAATGGAATGGTTATTCCTTTAATTAAAAAAATATGAGACTCTTCTATTTTGTATACCATCGATTAAGGAAAACAAGTTTTTATTGTGTAAGGAAAGAAGTCATAGTCATTATGAACCTTTAAAATAAGAATACTAGAAATTTTTGATGAACCAAAAGATATAATTTTAGATCAAATTTTGGAAGAAAATTTAATAGTATAAATTGGATAGCATTTGTTATTGAATCAAATTTTGGAAGAATTGATAATCAATTGTAAGACATTTGTAAAGGATTTTGTGATTCAATTAAAGTATCTAAAAGTAAATTTCCATGGAGAAATTTGAATAGTAGATACATTAGAAGATTATTATACGAGATCATTTTTTTGTAGAAAATTGATAATAAAGTAAGTTACAAATTTGCAAGAAGAAACTAAAAATTTGTAAATAATCCTACTATAAATATTTTATCTATCTTGTGAAAATGAGAGTTACGTATAATGATACCTAGAAATTCTAGTTTATAATATAGGGTACAATTAAGGAAAGAGTGAGTGTGGGACTCATTCTTTGAGAAAATTATGGGGTTTCCTCACTATGTCCGATCATACAATTAATGTTCCTAAATGACCCTTTCTAGTTATGAATTCTAGGATATATATATTGGTGAAATTAGTATGATATTAACCTTGTAGGATGGAAGGGCAAGGACAAGGATAGACAAGGTTCTATTCTTGGATCAAAATTATATGTATAGTTTACATGGATAAGTTATTGTCATATTTGGGTTAAGCTTCTCAATATTGATATATTATGATTGAAGATCTAATTTTGAGGAATGAATTTACTCTTTATATGCTTATATATATAATGTAGATGTAAGCATGATTGCCTAATGAACTCTTCTAATGTAGCTAGAAGAATTTATCTCATTAAGGGTTGAGTGTTTATCAACCTTGGAGAATGAATGTGGGATTCATTCTTGAGGGAATTATGGGGTTCCCTCTTGATAATTGATGAGATTTCTCCTTAATATGAATCCGATGATCATTCATAAACATGTAGATATAAGAATTTGTGAGATTCTTATGTATTGTATTGATGGCTTAGAGAAAGGAAATGTGGAATTTCCTTATTTGCATCATGATTTGAAAAAGGAAAAAAATTGATTCCTTTAATTATATAATTGATTTAGAAAAGGATATGTGGGATGCCTTTCTATATTTGTATTTATGACATCTTAAGTTTATGAAATGAGAGGAGAAACATATTTTGGAGGTTGGGTTTATTCCCCATGAGGGTTCCCAGGATATATGTTGTGTAACTCTATTTTGTGGTTTACTTATTTTCTAATATGATGAGAATTAGTTAGGATGTGGATATTGAATGAGATGGAATTTAAATGTTATTTACTTTCCAATGAGATGATGCATTTACATTTTTATAAGTCACTAAAGTGTTATATGATGCATGATTTTGTTAACAAGCAATGTTCCATAAGTGAGAATGGTTTATATTTGCACTTGAGGTTTATTAGATCTAATAATGGATGTTGCACTTGATTTTCCAATGAATGGATCTTTTAATATGATGTAATGGTTTATGCTTTGAATCAAGTGATAGTCTTGATAGGAGTAAAACAATATTTATGTATTGTTTTAATAATACATGCATGGTATTCCATTGTAAATAATGGAATTAGGAAGTAATATTGAAGTTACATTCAATTGGTTAAGTAACTAAACTTCCTAATGAAATGAGAGATAGAAACAATTAAACAAAGGAATTAATAAATATCATGATGGAATGTGAGGTTAGATAGGAGCTGGTCACTCCTATCACGAGAGTTGACACTGACCATGTCGTAATTCTCTCGGTTACTTGCTATCCTAATTGATGTTGGTTCAAACATACTTGAATACAAATTGACATGATAGATATGTTAAAAAAAATTCTATCTTGAGTTGGGTTGGTAATTTGGGGTTGTTACAATTGGTATCAGAGCCCAGGCTAGCTAATGGACTCTAATGATAGGTCTAGGCTAGCAAATATATGGGCTTTTTTTATAAACCTATAACTTTTCTTGATGAACTCTAAATTGATAAATGCTTAGTAAGGGAAGAATAAGTGCTTAGAAGCTACTAATGTGTAAATATTTTCTCCCATGCCTATATTCACTAGTGAATCATAATGGAAGAGTGAGGGAACCTCCCATAACTTGTGGAGTACCCAAGAGATCATTGAGAAATGGTACTTGGCATTTGTAGTATTGAGCTAAGCCTCTTCCTTACTAAAGTATTGTATGATGAATAGATTTAAGAATGATCAAGTGGGGGAAAAACTTAGATTCTATCTCTTATCATGGAGATTAAAAGTTGAATAGAGCAAGTAAGGTAAAATGGTAGACATTGGAGTGTCTATGAGGGTTTGTGTGATAACCTCCTTAACTCCCATTGTGTGATATGGGGAGAAAGTTAAGCATTGCAAATGATTGATGTTCTATCTTTATGGTAGGATGTTTAGTCTTCAAGGCATACACCTAATGTACGGGTTGAAAGAGACCTAACATGAGACTAGCTTAAGCTAGAAGGGAAAAAGGTGTTCCTATTGAAATAGACAGGAGAATTCCCAAAAGTGTGGTATGTTTGATTACCCGTTGGTATTAATAGGAGGATTGGCCACTCCTATCCACAGGATAGACATTGACCACGTTGATTCTTGTGAAGTGTAGCCTTGGACTTACTTGAGTATTCATCTTTAAGAGAACCACATGGAGATTTTTTTAAAGTAACCCCTTGATCATAAACTTAACTATGTTAGCTATAAAATTTCCTAAGAATATTTGGTATTGAAAGTTATCTATGGAAAGATAATCCATAGGGTAAGTTTTGGAAAATATGAATATAAGATCCCCTTCAAAATTGTAAATGGTAATACTAACTTGCGATGAGGCAAGAGTCTGGATAAGATCATGAGATCAACAAAAGAATATTTTCTTTATTTACATTTTTGATCAATGTTACAATACACTCATGGCCTTTGGCAAGAGCAATGAGATGATTAGATCAACAATGGCGAAGAAGGGCAAGGATGGGGAAATTCATATTTAAGCATGAAAATCAACAAAAGAATGTTTTCTTTATTTACATTTTTTGACATGAAATTTTGGTGTGAATCAAACTAGGTCCCCACCAAGAAGCATCCTTGCTCCACAAATAGTATGCCACCCGACCACCCGGTGGTGGTCAAGTTTAATAGAGCATTATGCACTATTTAAATATAGGATGGCACCACTACATGATGAATGTGGTATTAATACCTGTATAGGAGTCTTTGGTATTATCTCAAACACATTGAAAATAATAAAACAAATTCTTAAGAAGAAAACCTAAGTTAAGGGAATCCCGATACATGATTTCCAGGATTGACAAGTGTAAAGAAGGGATGGTACTTGTCTCAAGGCCAACATCATTACCAACAAAGAAGTAATGGTTGGAATCAAAAATGATGCCTAAGAATATGGTAAATCATCGAAAAAGAGCATTGACAAGACACTAAGTGGGTAAGGTGTCAGATGCATAAAGGAATAAAAGGGTTTTCAAGTACAAAAAGGTACAATGAATCCCTAAAAGATTGATTCAAGAGTCAACCAAAACATGATTCTTGAAAGATGTTTGATTTGATGGTTGAATAAACCAATTATCGAACATATCGTAAAGTTTTAGAAAACAAGTAAGTTTGGATAACTTTTATAGCAAGGAGAATCAACCTATGGAGTTCAACACAATTATACTAGTTTTAGGGTTTGCACTACTCATAGTAATCTTGCTCGGGTAAATCCCATAGTGTGCTTCTTGCTTCTACTATTTTTACTAGTTGATCTACTAGTACACACTCTGTAAGAATATGGCCTCTAGTAATGTCAGAGTGAGCCATGAAGTTGGGTCAGTAGAAATAGAGCCATTGAAGGTTATTAAATCCCATGCTACTCTTAGGCCAATTTTCAAGGAGCTAGGAGTGTGTTGGATGTCAATGATTGGAAATGGTTAAGTGATATAGGTTTAGCAGGAGTCACCTGCTTGGAACCAGTGTTGATTGATAGGGGATACCTATCAACACTGATGGAAAGGTGGGATCCTGATCGGGGAACTTTCTAGTTACCTATTGGAGAAATGACTATTACCCTAGAGGATGTGTATTGGATCTATCGATTACCAGTTGAAGGGTGTACAGTAATAGCTACAAATGAAGTAGAAAAAGGATTGGTTTTAGAGAGAGTGTTCAAATCTGAGTGGAAAGATGTTAATACCGATAAGAGTGGTATATTGTATGAACTGCTTTTCATTTTTGGTAGACTGTCACCTAGACAAGCTTTGGTAATGATGCTCATAGAAAATGTCATTCTACCTGATGCACTAGGTGCATGATTCCCTTGGAATATGCTAGGGGTTGTGCAAGATCTAGTGGAGTATTCAATTGTGTTTGCTTGGGCACCAACTTTACTGGCCCAAGCCTATAGAGAGTTGTTCTAAGTTTTGAACAACAAAGTGGGTAAGAATGGAATGTGACCTTTTATTACAAATATGGGTCCTAGGAGCATGTGGCTATAAGGAGACCCCAAGGGTTACCCTATGATGTACACAACTTGGTAAACCTAGAAGCCCCTTATGCATTAAGATGGTAAAAGGTGAAAGAGTCATGGCTAAAGAGGCCATAAGAGGGTAATTGGGAGCTCTATCGCTCCATATGGGAAAATTTGAAGCCCCAAGATGTGATCTGGAGACCATGGAGGATAGGTCCAATATGGTCAAAAGATAGATATCATCTAGCTCATGTGCAAAGAGCCAAATGGATGATTGGGTGAGTAAGCACGCATTACGAGTATTTTCAATATACTCGAGTATTGTGGTAGTTCAATATCAGGCAAGGGATATCGGACCCTCCTATGGTTTACACAAGGAAAGGGAGGAAAGAAGTTGTACCACCACAAATGGAACCATTAACCTTAGAAATAGATGAGGACATATGGGTTCCAAATGTGGATGATGCAGGTACAACCCCAGAATATGATCAATGGTGGTCTACCCAGCAAGGACAAGATGAGGAAAGTCCAAGGGAAGTAGGAGAACTTCCTAGGGTTCAAGTACACCATCAACCAGAGGCTGAAGTAGGTCCTTCCAACTATCAAAGAAATGATAGTGAGCATTCTGAGATAGGTGGACCACTTGAGATAGAGTCCCTGAAGTAACAAATTTGATAGTTGGAGGTAGAAAGAGATGTTTCTAGAGCTAAACGAGATGTACTCCAATAGGAGCTAACTCAAAGGAATAGTGAAGGATCAACAATAGCCATCCAAGATGAGAATTCACAACTTCGGCAAGCAAGGGATGAGTACAGATCTACCTACTTAGCATCCTATCTTGATGCATTAGTAAGTCATGGACTACTCACAACTAATATTCCATGTGGGCATAGAAGTATTACTAGGCGAGTTAGACCTCGAACCACTTCTTTGTGAGAATTAGGTCTAACCCAGAATGATGAAAGGATCAGAAAGATGACAACCCTAAAGTCTCCCATATTGTATGGTTAAAAAGCCAATCCTTGTGTATTATAAGGATACATATTGTATAATCTAGCAGACTACACTCATGTAACCCATAAACATGTATTTTATATGTGTAATATAAAGCAATGTTTATCTAATGAGTGATTTAGATTATTATATTTGATTGTATTTCATTAAGAGTTGGATTGGATGATCCCTAATACTTGAGCCTTCATAATTTTGAGTGGTGGCTCAGAAGGTTCCAAATAGTAGGTAGCTTTTGGAAGGTCCTAAGCGGGTAAGCTTGGACTAAATATCCTATCTACAAAGGCATATTGACCACTTGAGTGTCATCTATAGTGACCAGTTCTCAAGTGAGGAATGTCTTGGATGGTAAGAAGGGGTATTTTGGGATGCATCTATGTGTAAGTCCAATGAACTTAATGAAATAAAATTTTGTTCTAGTATATAATATGAAACCTTACATGGATTAAGTGTGATATTAGGTTTTGGTGTTTTTTGTTTTTTTTAGTATTATTAGTGGATGAAAATATGTTGACACCTTACATAGAGTAAGTGTGATCATAGATATTATTAGTAGATGATAATATGTTGGTATGACACCTTACATGGAGTAAGTGTGATTATAGATATTATCAGTGGATGATAGTATGTTTGATATGACACCTTACATAGAGTAAGTGTGATCATAGGTATTATAAGTGGATGATAATATGTCTAGTATGACACCTTACATGGAGTAAGTGTGGTCATAGGTACTATCAATGGATGATAGTATGTTTAGAATGACACCTTACATGGAGTAAGTGTGGTCATAGTTACTATCAGTGGATGATAGTATGATTAGGATGACACCTTACATGGAGTAAGTGAGGTCATAGATACTATCAGTGGATGATAGTATGTTGTGGACAATAATATGTATAACATGGCACTCTACAGAAAGTAAAGTGTGACCATTGTGATCAAAGAATGATAAAACTTTTGAATGGCACCTTACAAGGGGTAAGTGTGACCATGGATATTAGTATGGCATCGTACGCATAGTAAAGATGATCATTGCTATTGCTAATGGATTTTGTTACTCAAAGACTACATGTGTTCAAGTTCTTCTCCTCCCACTATTGAGCCATTGGTGAATCAAAGTGGAAGAGCTAAGTGAACCCTCCACATTATGTGGGTCTTAAGCGGTGTACCTTAGGCTCTTTTGAGGATTGCACTTGACATTTGTATCTCTTGAGATATGAATCTTGCAATAGGCTGATTAAATATGTACACTAGGGGACATCAAGGATGATGCACTGGTGGTGGCAAATGAGTTTTCCAAGGTGATTTCAAGATATATGGGTATCTTGAAGTGAGATTTATGAAATTATATCTTTGTCTTTGATGACACCTATTTATAACTCATAAAAAGGATTATCAAAGCATAGTGTGATACTCCTTTGTGAGAGATTTTGATGAATCTAATTAGATAGATTATGTCTAACTTATTATAAAAACATAATTTCATGTCATCTCTATGAAAATATTCTATAATTCTATTGTTGTAGTACTCTATTATCATTGACTATGCAGTGATAGATGTTTTGATGCTTTGATTTTATGATGAAAATTATGTATTGATGATGTTTTCAATACTTATTGTTGATGCAATATGGATGTTTTATTGCTTTAAGGATATGGTACTACTGATAGTTTGTATTCTTGCAGGTCTAGGTACTCTCGTGGATGGAATATGTTGCTTACCATCAGGAACGAGACACTAGAAATAAGGAAAAGGATGATGGTTCTAACTATTTTGTAAAGAACTAATGCTAGTTTTATTGATTTTCTGCATTAACTAAGCTAGGAACTAATGAGAAACACAGAGGACTGTGTTTAATCCTAGGGGGTAGTATGTCACAACCCACCCATTAGGACTTTCTAAAAGATATTAATTGATCTGAGGGATCAATTAATACTTGAATTTTAATATTAACCAAACCTTACTAATGTTGCCTAGCATTAATAAGAGGGTCTAATTGATAAATCTAGGGGATGGTAAACCCTAATTATCCTATAAAATCCCTAATTAAAACTAATTACACTCTACCAAGTTAATTTGGAGAGTTTTGGAATGAAATTGGGGGATTTTGTAAGGTTTTGGAGAAATTAAAATAAGGCTTTTGTGAAATATTAATTTGGGAATTTATCTTTTACAAAAAGTGACTTAGTAGAATAAACCTAATTTATTACAATTAGGTGTCCACAAAATTTATCCAATTTTAAATGGACCCAAAAAGAGCAAGGTCATGATTTAATAATAAAAATGTATATATTTTACTAATGGATGAACTATTCTCCATTCCACCATGACTCCTTCCAAATAGTAATAGTGTTGACCTTGTAGTTGCACTAAGAGAAAAGAGAAGGCCCAAAATGAACAAGGTACTCCCACCTTATCTCCTCTTGTCCTTTTCCCTAATTTTTAAATAATAAAAAGGAATGTCACTATTTTGGGTTGACTTCAAAAGGGCACCTTTTAATAATTTAATAATAAACCACCTTCTTGCTCATGAAGGAAAAGGAGCTAGGAAAAATTATAAAAGGGAAGACAAGTAATTGGAAAAGGGGGAGGGAAATCTTGGGCTTAGGGAGTATGCTCTCTACCTTGGTAGATCAGAAACCAAAAGGCTTTGGGAGAGTACTAATTTTAAAGAAAAAAGCATTTGGTTAAAATGAATAACTTGAGGAAGAAATTTAGAAGGAATAATAGTATGAAGGGGGGAAAGATCTCACAAGAACTTATGGAAGGGCTAATGGTGGATAGGAATAAGAATGGAGAAGGTTTGAAGGTAGACCTCAAGTTGGCTCTTTTATGAATGCTCATGTTTACCTATGTTTTCATAATCACTTTATACTTAATGTTTTATGATCACATATGATCTTTAAGTAAGACTTAATGGTTTTTATATTTTATCTTTTAGCATTGTGGGTTTGACTATCTGACCTTAACCCTAGACAAATACATTGTACAATTTTATTGGATTTGACGTGAATGGGTCTGCTATTAATGACCCTAATTTCATTATATAATCCTATTAGGGTTTGTTGGGTCTATAGTGAATAACCCTGAATTCATATATATAGCTTGATGAGCTTGTCATGATATGCATTTGACCATGGTAATATTAATAAAAATTGTAATGATCTAGATGTGGTTGTGGGTAACATGGTATACTCAATTCTATCAAAAAGTCCTAGTCAATGTGCAAAAAATACAAAATGAATACCTAAATTATTCATTCCTTGAAATGTTGTTAATGCAAAATGATCGCCACCACAATCATTATTGGGATCACTATGACCACCATTTGGTGGTTACTACCCACATGTGTAAAAATGAATTTATAAAGCTTTAGCCCCACAATGTAATATATGTGGAATATGTATATATGTATCCATGATACAAGTTGCAAGAATGGTGTTGTGTGCACGGATGAAAAGGGTAATCGACCTATGACTGTACTCATGCCTTCCCTTGGTTTGGGTAGCGATCAAGAGACATTATTCTTGGATAAATCCCTTGGATCAAGCTATTGAAACCCTATTAGGGATTACTTTTATTTTCATTTAAGTAGTCATGCTTCTTATAGTAGGTGTATATTGGCTATGTTTAGATATAATAAAATAATATAGCAAAATTGTGATAGTTCAAGATGACTTCAACTTGGCTGATAACCACCTCATGATACCCCAAACTTGGATATTTACTTTCAAAAAGAGGACTTCTCATATCGGTTGAATAATATACAACTCACTACAATGACCTAGCTAGTATCTTTGTAATTGATGAATTATCCTCCTAATAAGTGGTTGAATCAAACCTAAATGCAGTGTAGGAGCACCCTCATTAATTGGATAAAATTCATGTTGGATCATGTTCATACTCTTCCAAAATGGATATACACTGATGCATATGTCTTTAAGAAATTCAAGCATGGCCAGTTTCACATTTATAAGATGATAGCTACTACGTCGTAGTGATAACCCTTGATTTCTAATGAAACACTTGTGGTTTAAATAAAAATAGAAATTGCACCACATTACTCTTGTAGAAGTAATGTCATCTACTTAAAAGAAAAGTCATTCCCTCAATAAATAATCACCAATCATGATGACTATCGATTGATAGCCATGTCCTAGTTGGGGATGCTAAATATTGACTCAGTGCAAGTGGGGAAATGAGTAATCTTGATGATGATCTCGATGTATCCATAAATCATTTATGGAGGAGAAACAAATGTGTATATAATGGAAAGCCAATGTCATGACCCTCCCTAGTGGACTATTTGGCACAAAGAAACAATGTATTAACCTATGATGTGGTAATACCTAGTTTGAATATTTGAACCAACTATATGATGTTTAGTTGATTTAGAAGGGCAATTTATCGCTAACATATTGCCAAGTATGCAAGATCATGTACACTCGTAGGTGGAGAAGGTAGAAGCATCCACCAGAAATGAGGGTACTTAAGATTAGGAGAAATGATGATTAAGGTACTCGAAGGTAATATGGATAGATAGCTTCATATAATCATGTATTTTCAGAAGGGATAATCATCAATAACTGATCACCTTGAGCCTTAGTTGATAGCCTAGTAGCTATTGTAAATCCTTTGGCCGAGACAGGTGATTGGGTTGATGGAAAGACTCCCTATTTTTTGTTTTGTAAATTTGATTGCTCTCTACTACATCATGGTTTGGGTAACATAATTCTGGAATTAAATAGGAGAATAGCTACAAAATGTATGTGGATGCATAAATTAAATTGTTATTTTGAAGTGATAATAAAGCATCATTTTTATGAAGTAAAATGAATTAAATTTAAATGATAAATGAAAATTTATTTAAAATGATTAAAGAAGTTTATTTTAATGATAATTTAAATTCATTAATAAACTTTAATTAAAATAAATAAATGAAAAATCCATTTAAGAATAAATAGAAATATTTTATTTTTAAAAACAATTATGGAATTTGTTTATAAATAAAAGATTTTTTTAAATGGTAATAAAATATCATGTAAGAGATATTTTATTAGAAAGGTACTATTTTTATTTAAATAATTTAAATGTCCTTTTCCCTCTATATAGTGCAAGCTACGTAAACAACATAGGGCACTATTAATTTCCAAATATGGAAATAAGGGATTAAAGAACTACTTGTCACTAGGGGAAGATAAGATTGGGATAGAAGCATTGAAGAAAAAAGAGGCTCGAGGTTGGCTCAGGTTTCGAGAAATGAGGACGGTGGATGGACCATCTAGGATGAAGTAGCACGTAAGGTGTTGGGAGAGAAGGAGAGAAAGGAAATAAAAAATGGAGAAGACGTAGAGCAGGCAATATGGGAGAAAGGAGTGCACAACAAGCAAAGGAGGAGAAGTAACAAAGAAGCCACTAGAGTCTATCTTGTAGGAGCACTAAGATTGGAGGTTTCTAAGCTTAATCCATTTATACATGCTTTGGGTGTGATGAAGAATGAGTATGAAACCTAGTTAAACCCCCCCTGTAGTGTGATAATCTCCTTAAAAGTGTTTGAAACCTTCTTGTTTTGATTAAAACTTAGGCAAAAATCTAAGTAGGGCTTGGGCATCCTATGAGAGTCATTTATTATTTTAAATGTATTGAAGTTAGGTCTTACCATTGTTTAAGCTTTTGGAAGGCATTTTTTTATCTTCTTTATGTAATAAAAATCAATCAATGCCTCTCTACTATGTTCTCTCATTTTGTGAGATGTCGCGTCCACTCTAGAAAACCACTTGTGTAGAGTGGAAGCGTTGTATAGAGTGAAACCAGTTGTGTAGAGTGGAAGCGTTGTATAGAGTGAAACCAGCTGTGAAGAGTGGAAGCACCTGAGTAGAGTGAAACCACCTGTGTAGAGTGAAAGATTTTTGTAGAGTGAAACCACCTGTGTAGAGTGGAAGCACCTGAGTAGAGTGAAACCACCTGTGTAGTGTGAAAGCATTGTATAGAGTGAAACCACATGTATAGAGTAAAAGCGCCTGAGTAGAGTGAAAACACCTATGTAGAGTGGAAGCAATTGAGTATAGTGAAACCACCTGTGTAGAGTGGAAGCACTGTGTAGAGTGAAACCACCTATGTAGAGTGGAAGCATTGAGTAGAGTAAAACCACTTGTGTAGAGTGGAAGCACTATGTAGAGTGAAACCACCTGTTTAGAGTGGAAGCACTGAGTAGAGTAAAACCACCAGTGTAGAGTGGAAGCACCTGAGTAGAGTGAAACCACCTATGTAGAGTGAAAGTACTATGTAGAGTGAAACCACCTATGTAGAATGGAAGCATTGTGTAGAGTGAAACCACATGTTTAGAGTGGAAACGCTTGAGTAGAGTTAAACCACTTGTGTAGAGTGGAAGCGTTGTGTAGAGTGAAACCATATGTGTAGAGTGGAAGTGTTGTGTAGAGTGAAACCACTTGTATATAGTGGGAAGCACTGTGTAGAGTGAAACCACTTGTGAAGAGTGAAAGCACCTGATTAGAGTGAAACCACATGTGTAGAGTGAAACCACTTGTGTAGAGTGAAAGCATTGTGTAGAGTGAAACCACCTATGTAGAGTGGGAGAACCTATGTAGAGTTGAGAAGCACCTGTGTAGTGATGGGAGTAAGTGAATGCTCATTGTTGTAATTGTCCATCCCATATGCAAATCCAACCTATGTGCGTGACTATGTTTTCTGAACGTTGAGGTAGAGCTTAAGGTTGTTCGTTCCTCTAGATGGGAGATCTTACCGTGTTTGTATGCCATAGTTTTTTAGCATGACTTTTAGACCTCCTACACTCTTCCTAGACTAGACACCCCAACACTGCTTTGGGTATGATCAGTTGTTAAGGAGTTTCATTTTTATGCAAGCTAAGTCCTCTTGGGATAGGTAGTGGTGATAAAGGAGTAAACCTAGAATCCCTTTTTAGCGATGTAGCCAAGAGCACTAGGTGCTTAAGGTAGTTTAGGTGGATATCTCTTTTGTATCCTTGGTTGGTAGCACTTGATTTTACCTCCTTTGGGCTCTAAGTTTAGCAGTCACTTGACCTCCCTGCCAAAGTTGATTCGTATCCGTCATGAAATCATGTTAGTCTAGGTTCTTGGGTAACTATAATAAGATTTATCTTATGTGATTTTAATTAAGGTATGACCTTTGATTAATAAGATTTATCTTATGTGATTTTAATTAAAGTATAACCTTTGATTAATAAGATTTATCTTATGTGATTTTAATTAAGGTATGACCTTTGATTAATAAGATTTATCTTATGTGATTTTAATTAAAGTATGACCTTTGATTAATAATATTATGAAGTGTTGATTTTAATTAAAGTAAGACCTTTGATTAGTAAGATCATGAAGTGGTTATTTTTAACTAAAGTAGTGAATCTTTAGAAAAGGTTATGAATCTTTAATTAAGGTTGTGAATCTTTGATTAGTAAGTCTATGACGTAGATTTTACTTAAAGTGCTTCAAAAGAAAATATAATTGTGTTATAAATCTGATGACAAATATTATGTTAAGGGGATTGTTTTAGAGGTTAAAGGTATGGTAATTTAATGCTTTAAAACATGATTATATTTGATTGGAGTTGTGAATTAAAAGGATGTTAGATTTATTATTTGAATTGAAGTTATGGGGCTTTGATTTAGTGAATGAATGAAGGATTGTTTTAGATGTTAAAGGTATGGGACTTTAATACTTTAAAACATGATTAGATTTGATTGGAGTTGTGAAATAAAAATATGTTAGATTGGTTATTTGAATTGAAGTTATGGGGATTTTATTTAGTGAATGAATGAAGGATTATTTTAGAGGTTAAAGGTATGGGACTTTAATTATTTAAGACATGATTAGATTTGATTAAAGTTAGAACTTGATCTAAGTAGTACATGTTGGATGGCTCTCTAAGGGAACCTGAGAGGTGAAGATAAAAGTAATGGTTCTTTTATAATATCCACTATGCATTAGATGGTTGGAAACTTAATTGAATTTTGTATAGTTACAATTTGGTAAAGTAAATTATTAGATGAATTTAGAGGTATGCCTATCCCAAACCATGAGTACCCTGATATCTTACTACCCTCAAAGAACCAATGGGAAGAAAGGAGAATCAAAGAGTTCAATGGAATCAAAGTATAAGTAATTGTATTTTACGTTGATTTAATTATGCTCTAATAGACTAGAATTATTGGGAGATATCCCTAATGCAGTTAATATAATATTCTTTGAAGTAAGAAGGATTTACCATGCAAGATTTAATGCAATAACTTTTTATTGGTTTAGATTAGGTACTTTTACTTTATTACCATGTTTTGTTATAATATGTAATTGATTATCTTTTCGTTGATGATATTATCTTTTAGTGTTATTCATTCCTTTATTTTTTGTATGCTTAAAAATTATGTTTTATTTGTTTTAGTATCTAGATGTATTTTTGTTTGTTAGCTTGATAACAAAATCAAAGAGTAGAGTTCTAGGGTGAACTCAAAGGTGACCTAAAGGAATTAAGAACCCTTTACGATGAACATGGATGATCTAAATGAATTGATACCCCCTTAGGGAGATAAAGGACTAAGTGGAGAGACTACATCTGAGTTAAGATAGCTCATCGTATAGACAATATGGATAGCTTAACTCACAATACTCATAAAATACCTACACATAATGGCTTGTGTATGGTATGGTGATGCATGTATACCTTCGATTGAACTGAGGGTGATAAGTCTAGCTTATCAAGAGTGATGGGATAGATAGGCTTTTTTGTAGTAACACATGATACACCTACATAGATGGGACTTGTGTTAGGGTACCTCATGAGATGTGGCTTTCAGGTAAACTTAGGGGTTTTAAACTTCAAGCAAATATTAGTTTGGTTAGGGGTTTATGAATGGCTCATGAATCCCTCTCCTTAGTAAAAAAAAAAAATTATTTTTATATTTTTTTGTTTGTGCATTTTTGGGTCATTACAGCCAACCATAATATAGTAACTACCGTAGTGGTTGGACTATTCTTCTCATAATCGATTAGACCACTAGTGGTTTGGGTACGAACAATGGTTTTGAAGCCCGTCAAGTGTCATATAATTGGTCTAACCATTTCTACTATTGGTATAAGTATAGTCATTGACAACGGTGATACTTATAAATAAAAAATATATAAATAAATACATTGAATTACAGTGTGATTTGGGGCATCAAAGAATCCTTTATGAGATATATTATGATACAATCCATTTGATATGATGTGGCCTTCCCTCGTCTTGACTAAAGAGGGGTAAATATAATTGTTATTAATTTAATTAAACAAATATGCGACTCTTCTATTTTGTATACCCTCGATTAAGGAAAACAAGTTTTTCTTGTGTAAGGAAAGGAGTCATAGTCATTATGAACCTTTCAAATAAGAAGAGTAGAATACATTTTTGGTGAACCAAAAGATATAATTTTGGATCAAATTTTGTAAGAAAATTTGATAGTATAATTTGGATAGCATTTGTTATTGAAGAAAATTTTGGAAGAATTGATAATCAATTGTGGGGTATTTGTAAAGGATTTGGTGATTCAATTAAAGTATCTAAAAGTAAATTTCCATGGAGAAATTTGAATATTGGATACATTAGAATATTATTATACGAGATCAATTTTTGGTACAAAATTGATGATAAACCAAGTTACAAATTTTTAGGAAGGAACTATGAATTTTTAGATAAGCCTGTTGTAAATATTTTTTTGGTAGATAAGATACTATAGTATTAATACCGGGTTTTACAGGTTGACCTAAAACCTTTTACAAAATTCAGCCCAGGGCTGTTGATGAACATGTCCTTACTAAGGATCCTATATATGTAAAATCTACATACCGCCAAAGCCATTACATCCGGTAAGGCACATAGCCTGTTATCAAAAAGAAATTTCCCATACAATATTTTGGGTATACCCCGAGAAAACACACCTACGTCATAATTACAAAAAAATAAACAGACACTGATTCCTTCCTTGAAACAATGGAGGAACAAAAAGCTACAGACACACAGCAGAGTACTAAAAAAAACTCCCACAAGCTCTATATTGACAGTTACTCTTAATAATTATTTGGTAATTGCTTTCTTTCTTATATGACATGCTTTGGGACCACATCTCGTATTGGCCAATCAGCCTTGGAGAAGTGAACCTGTTGGCTAGATTTATGGTGGTGGCTATCTGGTGGTCCATGTGGCTATGGTTCAAAGTCTTATATTGTTGTTTCTTTCCCCTTCCTGTGATTATCAACCAACCTCAAATTACTAAGATGACTAGGATCCATGTTATCTGACATGTGACTATCCCCATTAGTCTTTCTAGTATTTCCAAGTAGAATCCACCAAGACTGATAGCTCGGATGATTTTTATTGTGAGTCCATTTCAAAAAAGAGATGGGAATACTCATAGCCTTTGAACTTACAGTGCCTTACCTATTGGTAAATTCGACTATCATTCTTGGAATTCTTATTGAATAAGCTCCTCTACTTCACTTGGGACACCGTGTTCCCATTTGAAAATTCCATCACCATCGACACCCAAATTGACTAGCTTATCAACAACTTTGTTAGCTTCTCGAAAGACATGTTGGGCTTTTCTATCTTGTCTTCCCTGGAAAAGGATCCTAACCTCTTCAACAATTGTTTTAATCCTTCAAGGAGGTGTTTTCCAATTATTGAGGAGATTTATAACATGCATAGAGTCTCCTTCTATGATCAAATTGCCTTCTAAGTCTTGAGTTATTTGAAGGCCTCTCCACATAGCTCTAGCTTCAGCTTCGTTATTCATCCTTGTTCCCAAATATTTAGAAAATGCAAGCATCATATTCCCATTATGATCTCGCACAATGCCGCCAGCGCCTGCTCTGCCATGATTGTCCTTAGCCGCTCCATCAAAATTAAGCTTAAAATAACCCGTAATAGGTGGGGATGTTGGCAATTTTGGGTACCTTGGGTACATTGCCTTTGCTCAAGTGTAGATGTTGTCATTGATGTCAAGAAGTTCTTGAAGCAATTTGATTTGATGTCAAGGAATTTGTTTTGTTGAAGGTTATTCAGAGCATGATCAGTGAGTTTCCAGGAAGTTCTTAGTAGCCCATTTGCAAAAGATCAAGAAAAAGACAAGTAAGAAAAAGTATGCAGCCGACTGGAAAAACTGTCACGATTTCGCGACATGTTTGAGGAGAGAGAAAGTGCTGCAAACGCGTTTTCGCTGTTTGGGGAGAGTTGGAAAAACTATCACGATTTTGTGACATGTTTGAGGAGAGAGAAAGTTGGCAAAACTGTCACGATTTCGTGACATGTTTGAGGAGAGAGAAAGTTTGGCAAAACTGTCACGATTTCGCGACATGTTGGCAGAGAAGGAGAGCAAGATGGAAAGTGTCACGATTTCGCGACATGTCACATTTTCGCGACTCGAAAAGTGCAGGAAGGCAGAGAAGGAAAAGTGTCACGATTTCGCGACACATTGCCAGGAAAGTTGTACGGACGAAAAGGTGTCACGATTTCATGACATAATGCAGAAAAGAGAGTCCATAGTGTGAACTGTCACGATTTCACGACAAGTTAGAAGAGAGAGAAAGTTACATGAAAAATGTCACGATTTTGCGACATGTTGTAGAGGTCGAGGTGAGGACTGTCGTGATTTCGCGACATGCTGAAAAGCTCGAAGAGAGAACTATCATGATTTCGTGACATGCAGCAAAAGGAAGAGTCTGAAATAAGAAGCGTCACGATTTCGCGACAGGCTACAAAGAAGTTGTACGGATGCAGAAAGTGTCACGATTTCATGACAGGTTGAAGAGAAAGCTTGCGAATGCAGAAAGTGTCACGATTTCATGACAGGTTGAGATGGCAGCATTCAGTTGGAGAAAGTGTCATGATTTCATGATAGAAATAGTTAGCAAGTCTTCATCAGAAGAAGCATCATGATTTCATGATGAATTCAAGAAGGAAGAGCTCGAAGGCGAAAGTGTCACGATTTCGCGACATGTTCCATTTTCGCTAGTGCAAGCAGAGAAGAAGGACATGAAGTCAAAAGGGTCACGATTTCATGACAGAGTTGAAGATGACGTCAGCAGAAGCAGATGTGTCATGATTTCACGACAAAAGTAGAGAAGAAGGCAATGAAGACTAAAGTGTCACGATTTCATGACAGGAGTGAAGATGACGTCAACAAAGTCAGAAGTGTCACGATTTCGTGACAAGGACGTTGTCAAGGCAGACAAAAGCAAAAGTGTCACGATATCGTGACAATAGCCAAACAAAAGTGTACGGCTACAAAAATGTCACGATATCATGACATGTTGTGGTTTCACGATAGAAGCTACTGAACCACAGAGGCGGTTGAAGCCGACAGAGTTAAAATTAGGCCGACGACGATTAGGGCGTGCAACCGACGGAGTTAGGGTTTGCATTTGCATAACAACCGACTAAGACCAAGGTTTAGATCTTGATTGTTAGTATAAAAGGAGGGCTGTTTGAAGAGATTTGGTATCGATCGAAGTGTGCGTTCAAAGTGCGACTATTGCAGATAGAGTGCGAGGAGAAGTTCGATCGCCAAAAAATTAGAGTGCAAATTCGATTGTAGTGTACAGAGTGCATTCCATCGAATCTTCTAAGTGAGAGAGATTGCAAGGAAGCAGAGTGCATGAAGATCATGTTGCTGTGATTGCGTAGAGGTGCATAAGTTGATGTTTGATCGAGTGTTGTTGTGATTGCGTAGAGGTGCAATTTTGAGGACATTTGTGCCAGACCGAAGGACTGTGTTTGGTGCAGAATAGAGGAAGCGAACGAGGACATTTGCGCTGAACCGAAGGACTGTGTTTAAGTGCAAATTCAAGGACCAGCTTTGGAGGTGAAAGAGTTGAGGACAGAGGTCTCCAGCCAGAGCAGGGAAGACAGGTGTCTTCTATGGATAGAGTTCCACTTGCTAAGGGCAGAGGGGGCAGAGGTTCTCTAGAGGATCACCACCAGAGCAGAGCTAGGGGATTGGTGTCTCCTTTGGGTTGGTGCCCATAAACTTTGTAATCGGGAAAGGTTTCCCAGAACTTGAGGTGATAAAATTTAGTGAAATATTTTATCCGTGGAGTAGCCCGCATTGGGTGAACCACGTAAATTGTTGTGTCTCTCTTGTGGATGGTACCTTGTGCATTGCTTTGATTACTATTTTTGATACTGCTATCTATTCACTACATAATATTAATTTGAAAGTTGAAGGAAAAAGTTTAAAGTGGTCTTATACTGTTCACCCCCCCTCTCAGTATAAGCTTGTGTTCTTCAATTGGTATCAGAGCGGGTTCCTTCGAAAAGTTTAAACAGCTTGAAGGAAGAACTTGTTAAGAACACAATGGATTATTCAAGTGGCAATGCAACACCTATTCTTGATGGATCAGATTTTGGTCTTTGGAGTGCAAGAATGAAGGTTTATCTAATGGCACTTGGTAATGAGGTTTGGGAAGTGATTGAAGATGGGTACACTATTCCTATAAATGGTCCATATACTAAAGAAGATAGGCTTCTACATCACAACAATTCAAAAGCAATGAATGCAATCCTGAAGGGCTTACAGAAAGTATATCTCACCAAAGTAATTCACCGCAAGACAACTAGTGAAATGTGGAAACAGTTGCGAGTGGTTCATACAGGTGATGCAAATGTCAGAAAGGCCAAGTTGAGACATTTCAAAGGTATGTTTGAACAACTCAAGATGAATGATGATGAGAATATTAGTGATTACATGCTTCGTATGGATGAAGTTGTTAACTCCATGAAAGACTTAGGTCTTGAGCTTGCTGAAAATGATGTTTGTGATAAGATTTTAAGATCTCTTCCTAATAGATTTAGTGAAAATATTTTTGCTATTGAGGAGGCTAAAGATTTAGATAAGTTGAGAAAGGATGAGCTCCATAGTATTCTTGCAGCATTTGAGTTGAGAACTCAAGTGAAAGTTGATGTCAAGAAAGAGGCAGCTTTCAAAGCTACCAAGAAATCAAAGGGCAAACAGATTCAAGAGAGTGATGAGTCTTCTAGTGATGAAGAGGCATATTACAGCAAGAAAGGCAAGTTATCTAGAAAGCACAAAAGCATGAAAAACATAAGATGCTTCAATTGTGGAAAGTTCGGTCATTATGCTACTGACTGTACTATTTCCAAGAATGAAAGTGATGAAGATATACAGGATTCTAAGAGCAAGGATTCTGAAAAGCACAAGCATCACAGGAAGTACAAATATGAGCACAACAATCACGGAAAGAGGTATTCTCACAAGCACAAGAAGAGTTTTTACCTAGACAAAGCAAGTAAGTGTTCTAGCAGTGATAGTGAAAGTTCTTCTAGTGATGATGGAAATGAGATGTTATTCATATCAGAAAAAGAGGAAGAACCGAAACATAGATTCATTATCATGAAATGTCTTAGATGTGGAAATTTTGGGCACCTTGAGGATGACTGTACAAATAATGATTTGGTTTCCAGTATGTATAAGGATGCTTCAGAAAACTATCAAGAAGATGCTTGTATGGTTTTTGAAAAAGGTAGCACCTCTAGTGATAAGAAATCTGGAAAAGGCCTTGAGGATTCAGAAAGCAAACAAATAAAAGATCTTGAAAGTGAACTTAATAATGCTCTTAGTGTTTTGAAAAAGGAAAGAAAGAAGAATGATAGACTCAAGATTAAGTTAGATGAATGTTGTATGGAGAGAGACGATCTTATAGAAAGTCTTGACTTCTCTATAGCTAAAACACAGGAACTCAAGGATGAGTTAGAGTCTAAGATTCTTGAGTATAATAAGTTGGAACAGAAAATGGCTTCTCTGGAAGTGGAAATTAAAGAGTACAAGGATAAGCTGTACAGGTTTCAAGATAGCTCCAAAAGGGTTAAGTCTCTCATCAAAGGTCAAAGAAATCCAACAGATAAAATAGGTCTTGGTTTTGTTAAGCCGCTCAAAGAACAGGTTGGGGAATCTAGCAAGAGATTCCAAAAGGAAGAGAGTTCTGATGAAGAAAGTACTTCAGAACATGAGTCCATGAGTGATCGATGCGTAGAAATAGAAAACAAAATTCAGAATGCGAAGAAAATTTTTCAGGACCCAAGAGGTCGTATAAAGGAAAATTTCACGACAGATGTTTTGCGTGTTACAGGTTTGGTCACATGGCTGCACATTGCATGTCTCAAATGAAGAAGGTTAACAACAATTTCAGAAGTGGTAATTTCTTCCAAGGGTATTGCTACTCTTGTAATCAGTTTGGGCATAAGGCAATTGTCCGCAAGGCTAATATCAGGTTCACGGTTAGTCAGAACAGGTGGATTCAAAGAACAGGTATGCCTAAAAGAAATTACAGTGTTACTTGTTATAAATGCAACAATGCAGGTCACACAGCTAGACAGTGTAGAGTTGATCTTCCAAGGTACAAGAATAGGAACAGTGGCATGATCAGGTCCAAGGATCAAGGCATGAAAAAGGACAGGGGATGAGAACAAGAACAAGAACAGTGACAAAAATAGGAATGCGGGCAAAAAGTTCAAGAAAAGGCCGGGCAAGGAAATTATAGACACTGATGATGATCAGTGCCTAATGGGAGTTTTACTCCCATCCCAGTTTTAATCTCCTCATGAGGAGGTGGGGGAGGGACTAAGCTAAGAGGCTCATTCTTAGTCCCGAGCCCCAAAGGTGACCCTTTGCCATTGATGACAAAGGGGGAGAGATATGAGTAAGGGGGAGAGTTTCAATGTGAAGAGGAAAGCTTCAAGTCAGGGGGAGCAAAACTTCAAAGGCAGTTCTCAGTGTTGGCACAGTTGGCTTCAGTTTTGGCTCTTAAGGTGTGTTTCAGTAAAGGTTTGCCATCAATGACAAAGGGGGAGATTGTTGGCAATTTTGGGTACCTTGGGTACATTGCCTTTGCTCAAGTGTAGATGTTGTCATTGATGTCAAGAAGTTCTTGAAGCAATTTGATTTGATGTCAAGGAATTTGTTTTGTTGAAGGTTATTCAGAGCATGATCAGTGAGTTTCCAGGAAGTTCTTAGTAGCCCATTTGCAAAAGATCAAGAAAAATACAAGTAAGAAAAAGTATGCAGCCGGCTGGAAAAACTATCACGATTTCGTGACATGTTTGAGGAGAGAGAAAGTGCTGGAAAAACTATCATGATTTCGTGACATGTTTGAGGAGAGAGAAAGTGTTGGCAAAACTGTCACGATTTCGTGACATGTTTGAGGAGAGAGAAATTTTGGCAAAACTGTCACGATTTCGCGACATGTTGGCAGAGAAGGAGAGCAAGATGGAAAGTGTCACGATTTCGTGACATGTCGCATTTTCGTGACTCGAAAAGTGCAGGAAGGCAGAGAAGGAAAAGTGTCACGATTTCACGACACATTGCCAGGAAAGTTGTACGGATGAAAAGGTGTCACGATTTCATGACATAATGCAGAAAAGAGAGTCCACAGTGTGAACTGTCACGATTTCGTGACAAGTTAGAAGAGAGATAAAGTTACATGAAAAATGTCATGATTTCGTGACATGCTGCAGAGGTCGAGGTGAGGACTGTCATGATTTCGCGACATGCTAAAAATCTCGAAGAGAGAACTGTCATGATTTCGTGACACGCAGCAAAAGGAAGAGTCTGAAATAAGAAGCATCATGATTTCGTGACAGGCTACAAAGAAGTTGTACGGATGTAGAAAGTGTCACGATTTCATGACAGGTTGAAGAGAAAGCTTGCGAATGCAGAAAGTGTCATGATTTCATGATAGGTTGAGATGGCAGCATTCAGTTGGAGAAAGTGTCATGATTTCATGATAGAAACAGTTAGCAAGTCTTCATCAGAAGAAGCATCATGATTTCGTGATGAATTCAAGAAGGAAGAGCTCGAAGGCGAAAGTGTCACGATTTCGCGACATGTTCCATTTTTGCTAGTGCAAGCAGAGAAGAAGGACATGAAGTCAAAAGGGTCACGATTTCGTGACAGAGTTGAAGATGACGTCAGCAGAAGCAGATGTGTCATGATTTCATGACAAAAGCAGAGAAGAAGGCAATGAAGACTAAAGTGTCACGATTTCGTGATAGGAGTGAAGATGACGTCAGCAAAGTCAGAAGTGTCACGATTTCGTGACAAGGACGTTGTCAAGGCAGACAAAAGCAAAAGTGTCATGATATCGTGACAATAGCCAAACGAAAGTGTATGGCTGCAAAAATGTCACGATATCGTGACATGTTGGTTTCACGGTAGAAGCTACTGAACCACAGAGGTGATTGAAGCCGACAGAGTTAAAATTGGGCCGACGATGATTAGGGCGTGCAGCCGACGGAGTTAGGGTTTGCATTTGCATAACAGTCGACTAAGACCAAGGTTTAGATCTTGATTGTTAGTATAAAAGGAGGGTTGTTTGAAGAGATTTGGTATCGATCAAAGTGTGCGTTCGAAGTGCGACTATTGCAGATAGAGTGCGGGGAGAAGTTCGATCGCCGAAAAAGTAGAGTGCAAATTCGATTGCAGTGTACAGAGTGCATTCCATCGAATCTTCTAAGTGAGAGAGATTGCAAGGAAGCAGAGTGCACGAAGATCATGCTGCTGTGA
Source organism: Wollemia nobilis (assembly GCA_028583015.1). Classification (NCBI taxonomy): domain Eukaryota; kingdom Viridiplantae; phylum Streptophyta; class Pinopsida; order Araucariales; family Araucariaceae; genus Wollemia; species Wollemia nobilis. The sequence continues at coordinate 3,273,932 of JAQPPZ010017254.1, read as the reverse complement.
TTGCACAGAGGTGCATAAGTTGATGTTTGATCGAGTGCTACTGTGATTGCGTAGAGGTGCAATTTTGAGGACATTTGTGCCAGACCGAAGGACTGTGTTTGGTGCAGAACAGAGGAAGCGAACGAGGACATTTGCGCTGAACCGAAGGATTGTGTTTAAGTGCAAATTCAAGGACCAGCTTTGGAGGTGAAAGAGTTGAGGACAGAGGTCTCCAGCCAGAGCAGGGAAGACAGGTGTCTTCTGTGGATAGAGTTCCACTTGCTAAGGGCGAGAGGGGGCGAGAGGTTCTCTAGAGGATCACCGCCAGAGCAGAGCTAGGGGATTGGTGTCTCCTTTGGGTTGGTGCCCATAAACTTTGTAATCGGGAAAGGTTTCCCAGAACTTGAGGTGATAAAATTTAGTGAAATATTTTATCCGTGGAGTAGCCCGCATTGGGTGAACCACGTAAATTGTTGTGTCTCTCTTGTGGATGGTATCTTGTGCATTGCTTTGATTACTATTTTTGATACTGCTATCTATTCACTGCATAATATTAATTTGAAAGTTGAAGGAAAAAGTTTAAAGTGGTCTTATACTGTTCACCCCCCCTCTCAGTATAAGCTTGTGTTCTTCAAGGGACCACTTAACATTGGCTCTGGGGTTGACTAATCTAGGCACAGACTCGTATAACAAGGTTAAGCTTAAATATTGAGCAATCATGGTCTCCTACAGATGAGGTTTATGACTATCAAAAGGGATAAGGTTTACATTCTCTTTGGAAAATAATATGATCCTAGCAATGATAGTTTGATGATCATGGATAAACTCGTTAAAGACTCTATGGTTCCCTTCTAACCACACCTACCAAAGATATTGATTGAGACAAATTTTCCACATGTATCAAATTCTTTGGCTTGAAAAGGGGTAAGGCCACTGGACAAACAAATCAAGTACAATAGCTGGTTTAACCCAAGAAATATTGAAGGCCTAAATAACCCCACTTAGGACAGTCAAGGAAAAAGGGAACTCAAGGAAAATATGATAAATGGTCTCCCAATTAGCCCTACATAGATAACAATGAGTAGTGATAAAAATACCTTTATGCATCATATTATCAATGGTTAGAATTCTTCCTTGGATAACTAGCCATGAAAAGACTGCAATTTTTAAAATTAATTTTTTTATCCAAACTAAGTCCTTTTGGAGGACAAAATCCTCGTCATCAAGCAAAAGCTTGTAAGTTGATTTAATAGTGAATTGCTCATTTTTTGTAGGAGCCCAGATCACTTGATATTTCTTGGGTATCATGGGGATAAAATGTTTCTCGATAATGTTACAAAGATCATTTGATTCTACTTGAAATCCATGAATCCTTATTTGTTTCCACTTCATTCTACCTTTGTCCTCAACCATATAATCGAAGACTTTTTTTCCAATGAGTTCTTCTGTGATATCTTTTATTCGGGCTAAGTTAGGATATTGCGTCAGTGGTTCTTCCTTAGCCCACCTGTCATTCCAGTAATTTATCCTTTCATCATTGCCTAAAACCCATCTTAAACCTTTTTTGATGATTTCCTTATAATTGAAAATTGCTTTCCAAAAAGTAGAACCTCTAATTGGAACTGAGTCACTTAGAAATTCCATATTTTGAAGATACTTTTGTTTGATGATAGTTGTCCATTCATTTTCTTCACCAGAAATGAGGTGCCACGCTTGCTTAACTAGTAAAGATAAATTCATATGAGAAATTCTCCTCAGAACTAAGCCCCCATTTTCCTTGGGTCTGCACACTTTGGTCCATCCTATAAGGTGTATCCCTATTGTAAATATTTTATCAATCTTGTGAAAATTAGATTTACATATAATGATACATAGAAATTTTATTTTATAGAATAGGGTATAATTAAGGAAAGAGTGAGTGTGGAACTCATTATTTGAGCAAAGTATGGGGTTTCCTCACTATGTCTGATCATACAAATAATGTTCCTAAATGACCCTTTCTAATTATGAATTTGAGTGTATCTGGATTGGTGAAATTAGTATGATATTAACCTTGTAGAACAGAATGGCAAGGACAGGGATAGACAAGGTTCTATTCTTGGATCAAAATTAAATGTGTAGTTTATGTGGATAATTTATTATCATACTTGAGTTAAGCTTCTCAATATTGATATATTATGATTGAAGATCTAATTTTGAGGAATGGATTTCCTCTTTATATGCTTATATATAATGTAGATGTAAGCATGATTGCCTAATGAACTCTTCTAATGTAGCTAGAATAATTTATCTCATTGAGGGTTGAGTATTTATCAACCTTGGAGGATGAATGTGGGATTCATTATCAAGGTAATTATGGGGTTCCTTTTTATGTTTGATGAATATTTCTCCTTAATATGAAACTAATGATCATCCATAAACATGTAGATATAAGAACTTGTGATATTCTTATGTATTGTATTGATGGATTAGAGAAAGGAAATGTGAAATTTCTTTATTTACGACATGATTGAAAAGCAAACAAATTGATTCATTTAATTATATAATTGATTTAGAAAAGGATATGTGGGATGCCTTTCTATATTTGTATTTATGACATCTTAAGTTTATGAAATGAGAGGAGAAACATATTTTGGAGGTTGGGTTTATTCCTCGTGAGGATATTTGGTGTATAAATCTATTTTGTGGTTAGTAATTGTTGTTATGCATGGATGTTTTACTTGATTTCTAAAATGATGAGAATTAGTTAGGATGTGGGTATTGAATGAGATAAAATTTAAATGTTATTTACTTTCGAATGAGATGATGCATTTACATGATCACTAAAATATTATATGTTGCATGATTTTATTAACAAACAATGTTCCATCAGTGATAATGGATTATATTTTCACTTAAGGTTTATTATATTTAAAATCAATGTTACAATTGAGTTTTCAATTAATGGCTTATTTAATATGATGTAATGGTTTATGCTTTGAATCAAGTGAAAGTCTTGATATGAGTAAAGCAACCTTTATGTATTATTTTAATAATACATGCATGGTATTCTACTACAAATAATAGAATTAGGAAGTAATATTGAAGTTTCATTCAATTGATCAAGTAACTAAACTTCCTAATGAAAGGAGAGATAGAAATAATTAAACAAAGAAACCAATAAATATCATGATGGAATGTGAGGTTAGATAGGAATTGGTCACTTCTATCATGAGATTTGACACTGACCATGTCGTAATTATCTCGGTAATTTGTTAGCCTGATTGATGTCGGTTCAAACATGCTTGAATGCAAATTGTCATGATAGATATGTTAAAAAAAAATCTATCTCGAGTTGGGTTGGTAATTTGGAATTGTTACAGTAAAGGAGAAAGTCAACATTTGCAAAAACTTGAGATCATCAAGATAAATCACAAAGGAAAAGCTATCAAGGCAAGTATACATATATGAGGAATTCTACAAGCTAAAGAACATATAAAAGGAGGTCAAGGATCAAAGAACATTTTTCATCGAACCAAAAAAATTTGAGAAAGTTTGCTTGCAGTGCTTCATAGAAAGAAAGGAAGTGAAAATATCTCTCATTACATGAGAGAAATATGATTCAACAGACAACACATGAGGGCAAAGACAACAAGGCAGTTGAACATTGAATTATAAAGAAGAGTAAAACCTACACAACTACTTGAATGCATACGTAGCCACATAAACACATATGAAACCATATAAATGCCTAAGTGGTAATCTAAAAACCTAAACGACAACCTAAATACCCAAGGAAAATGCAAACAAAGGAATTCTAATGCCAATCGAGGTATTATAACACCAACGATTGAAGTATAATGTCAAATGATGTTACGTAAGCACCAAATGGAGTAAAATGAATGAAGTATAGGAGTTATAATGTGGAGGTAGTAAAACATTTCAATTTAGAGGTAGTGAAACACCTTAGTTTGGAGGAAGTGAAACATCTCAATTTTGAGGAAGTGAAATGACTTAGTTAGAAGGTAGTGAAACATATCACATGCAAGCTAATAAGTGGTGAATATCTTTTAGTTACTATAGAGATATGTAATAAAGAGCATTTAATATTATTCATAGGCAGCCAAAACATTGAGGAGCAAGGATATGCATATGCTAATATTTCTCTTAGAAATGTTGGTAATGTTATTAGGGTTTGAATTGAGTTAAATATTTGAAGTATGTTTAAAGTTAATGCCGGGAGAAATAAGGTATTTGAATTTGTATTAATCTAATTTTTTAAGGTTTACAAATTATTTTGGAAAAATGGAGAAATAAGGTTTGATTATGGTTTTTAAAAGTATTTATTTTTTGGAGTGATAAGTTTAATGAGTTATAGTTTTTAAAGTTGGGTAATTTATTTTATAAGTTTGGAGTAATAAGGAACTTAGTTATTTTTGAAAGTTTTGTTTTTTAATAAGTTTGGAGTGATAAGGACTTCAACTAGGTTATTTGATTTTTAAAGTTTGAAGTTTTTGAAGAATATTTAATTTGGTTATTGAGAAAATTATAATTTGAAATTTTTAAGTTTTTGCAAATTTATCTATTTGGGAGATAAAAGGTATTTTGAAATCAAAACTTAGGAAAACATAAATTTTTAAAACCTAGGAAAAACATAAATTTTCATAATTCATTATTAGTTTTTAAAAATTAGGGAGACAAAATTTACTACTTCATAGGAATTAAATTAGAAACTTTGAATTATTTAAACCTGGGAGGTATAAGGTTGTCTATTTTATAAAATCAAAAGGTATACAAATGGATAAGTTATCAAGAGGAACTTTTCAACATAGGAAGCATTATCAAAATACAAAAGCATATTTCATGAAGGAAGAAGTACAAAATAAAATTTATATCAAAGAAAACTTCCTAAACTTAATGGGAAACATCATATTCTTCAAAACTCTTGTCAAAGATGCAAGACAATATCAAGTGAATTTAATCACGTAGTGCAATTAGAAAAAGATATTTGAAGCTAGTCATCATATGACTAGTAAGTTGCATTGGTTTGAGTGTCTAGAAGTCAAGGATAATTTCTATTTAAATATTTAAAATGATAAGACATGTCTAGTTCATTGAAGTGGTAGAGTAATACCTAGTGTACCATTTTTATATTTTTTACTAGAGGATGTTATGTATGTTCCAAGATAACTAACCAATTTCATTTCAATTACTAAATTGGTTGGAAGTGAAAGATCAATTGAATTCAAATGTATAAATGGGCACAATAAATACATTATCAAGAATCAAAGTATAATAGAGGCTACTGGATAAAGAAAAAAACAAATATATATTTTAGATTCAATTATATTTTCTCAAGATATTATTTTATATCAAGATTAAATTGTTGATAAATTGCCTGAGTGTTCTTGAAAGATAGAATACAAAACAAAATTGGATTCAACAACCTTTCTACCAATGCAAGAATTGCATAAATCCAAAGTTCAAGATGATGAAACAAATATGAGAAAATCAAAAGATCACATGCATTGCAAGGTCACTTGAAGATTGAAGGCAAACACATAGACTATGATTGGAGACTAAAGTCTTCAATAACCAAATAATGTAATATAGGGAGGTTTTTTATTATATTACATTATTTGGTACATGCTAATGTACCCCCATGGTACCTTCATGGTATATTTGTAAATAAAATATTAGGGTTGAGTCATAGTTTAGAGTGTGAGTTATATTTCCTCTTATTATGAAAGTGTGAATGTGTAGGAAAGGCACAAGTGTCATGTAAAGTTATAATGTATAGGAAATGCACAAGTGTCATGTGAGTTAGTGTGTAAGTGTAAGTTCAATATATGTGCACAAGTGTCTTGTATGTATAAGAACAATATGTAATGTAAATATGTGCACAAGTATCTTAGGTTAAATTATGCAAGAGTCATGTATGGGTGTGGATATTTTATAGAGTCAAGTATTCATCAATTATGCAAGTGGAAAGGAGATAATCCAAGAGTCATGAGACTTGGCATATAAAAATGAATAGTCAAGTATCCAAAGAGTCACACTACTATGACTATATTATGGAGACAATGCTCCATAGATAGGACATCAACTACAATTCATAGATCAAGTACTATCATTGTAAGAGAAAGAGGAGTAATAAATCTTGTATACATTTTTGAGCAATTAATATTGTAAGTTGTATTACATGCTTAGTACATGTTGATTAAGGCTATTTACATTCATATTTCTACATATTATTGAATTTTATTTGAGTTATTATAAGCCTTATTTTACATATTAATTTGCTCATATTATTCTACTCTTATCATTATCTTGACCTTATTATATTGTGGTTATATTATATTTGATCCTGTGATACATAACTTGTGATATTTTTGGTAGTATTAAGGCTTAAAAATCCATCAAAATCTAGGATGAAATAAGAATATATATCCTCAAACTATCCATGTGGATGAAAACTTAGTCAATCTTGTAGTTGGTAAGTTGGTCCCACCTAAATACAATGACCCTAACAGTCCTATCATTACAATATTAATTAGTGTCACTAAGATAATAAATGTGTTGATAGATCTCAAAGTAGCCATAAATGTAATGATAAAGGATACAATGGATAGATTCCATATCACAAACATATGACAAACAACTATTGCATTAGAGATGATAGATCAATAAATTGCAAAACCTGAGGGTAACATAGAAAATATATTGTGTAAATTGCTTCATGGGAATATCTCATTGACTTCTTGTACCACAATATCACACCTTAATTAAAGGCTACCCTTTGATTTTAGGAATACCATGGCATGTGATGACAACCACTTTCATCGACTATCAATCGGGTGACATGACTATTTCAAATAGGGTAGATGCCAAAAGAGTTTTACTATACCCTATCGCTATACCCCCAATGAAATTTTCAAATAATCTATAGATAGACAAGTCATATGAAGACAACATGTCATCCCATTATATAATAACAATAAAATCCTTCTAGGATACAACCAAGGTAGAAGACGGTTGAAAACTAGAGATGCTGGTCTCTATTTGAAAAATAAAATTATATATATTATGGTGTGTGCCAATACTTACTTTTCCTTCTCTATTCTTTAGTCTCCTCACAAAAATAACCTACACAAAAAATTATTCTAAGCTCACCAAAGGAAAAATAAAATCACACTCCAATAAGAAGATATGCATCTCTTTTTCTCTTATTTAGTATATTATGCTTAAGTTACATAAGGTCCACTCTTATACTTAGTCTGGTAGGAAAGAAAAATATTTCAATACCCTTAATAGCGTCTCCATTGATTAGAAATATATTAGACCTATTTTTTTACACCTACAACTATAGAAAAAATAAGAATATGTGGCTTTGAAAAAGTGCCAAAAAGGTACTAGAAAATATTTGGAAGAACAACAATCTAAAAGCATGAGGATGTGCTTCTACTAAGGAAGGGAGAGGACATGTCATGCTAGACACAATAAACATACAATAAAAACCAAGCTATCAACAACTTTGAGAAATAGATGCCTCATGAGGGGTAGTTGGATAGAAAAGACATGATTATTCCATGTGTAAAGGAATATCCAATGGATATATAGCTTAAAGTTATAGTTGTTCATGACATGAAGGAGATTAAATCATGATAAATGTGTGCATGTAACATACGATAAACAATGAAGAAGAGTGATTGGATGCATTACCTTGATGTAAATAGATATCATGTGAAGTCAAGTTTGTAATTATAAACTTTTCACTTGTCTATTATATATTCAACATTGAAAGATAAACCAATACTACAAACCAATCGTAAATTGCTTAGGGCTACAAAAATGACCATTGTTGCATGCATGCAATTGAAGTGTACGACAAAAAATCATCATATTCGATACTTTTAAACCACATCACATCCCTTGGTGAATTAGAATGTGCAAGAATTGGTACCCTTTTATGATATCTACATCTTTCAAAAATATGCAGATAGAAAAAAACTTTAGAGCCAAATTTGATTGTAGGGTTTCCAACAATGAAAAGTGGTAGATATTTTTTAGGTGGTAAGGTGGTTGAGCTTCCTTTACCTATTCAATGTGTTAGATGGTATAATTGTAAAATAATTTTCTAATTGTCTCCATGAGAGCAAGGTGACACTCAGGGGCACTATAATTGAGGCAAAAGTCAAAACCCTAAGAAAAATATCTAGAATTCCTTGTGTAAGCAATATATTCTTTACTTCTTGGCCTCCATTACAAGAGATTTTTAGGTGAATTATAGTGGAAGAAGACCCTAAACTATAGTATGAAATTAAATCTAAAAATATATGCAATGCATAATGCCGACTAGTCTACTAGAACCATGGGATGTAGTGGCCTTATGGGTCATGCATTATTTTACATATGATGGATAATTTATACTAGTGTCTAGACAATACCTTATGTTTTTAGCCCACCTAAGACATAGAGCTGTGAGGCCCAAACCAAGGGTATATCTACCTTAATTCCTACGCTAATCTGTACATGCCATGGTCAATAAGGTATAGGAGGAAATTGGTCCCCTCAAGCACCAAGGACTTATCAACATTATCTATAAGTAACACTTCCTCCAGTGGGAATATGGAGAATATTGGTGGCGAGCATTCATGGATAATATGTTGTGTGCACTTTTAAAGGACAATAACATGAATGAAAAGGTAGCCCAAAAAAACTCTACAACCACTGACCTTGGAATATGGTTGCAAAATAAGACAATATTGAGTGAATAGGGCATAGCCCAACCAGAGTTGATGCTTAAAACAATGAGGGTATAGGAAAGGTAATGGGAATTAAGAAGTGACATAGTAGAACTAGCCACCACTCTACAAGAATCATATCCTATAATGGTAGGAGAAGTAATAAGGAAATAGAATAAAGTGGTGATAGAAGACACCAGTAAAGGCAAAGTGACACTTTATAAAAAATGTTACAAGGAGTAGTAATGGAGGATGAAGACAATGTTATGGGAGATGAAGCCCTAACACTAGAAAATGTTAGTGTAAAATTATAAGAGCAACAATATGAGTTAAAGGAATAAATGAGACTACTCCCAGATAGAGAAGATAATGTTGCTTAACTAATGGAAGAGTTGGCCGACTCTAGAAGGTGACAAGGTCACCCAAAAAATTCAAATCCCTAGCTTTTGAGGATGATAAATATAAAGGAACTTAAAAAACTCTAATTTTACTATTCTCTAGGACTTAGGAGGTGGATTGGTACAAAAATAAATTATATCAATAGTAGGAACAAATTATTTTGGGGAAGCAATAAAAACAATGTTGGAAAGGGCTCTAGAATCACAACAAAAGATCTTAGACCATGACGATGAGAGATATTGCCACAAGCCAAAAGCAACATTGTACTAAGGGATTAAGAGGCACAAATTAGCCTAGTGGAAGTTACATAGATAATTATTTGTATTCCCCCTCACATGATCAGTTTGAGTTGGTCCCACCATCGTGCTATGTCAGTCATCTCTACCATTTGGACTCTTGAGTTTAGATGGATATATATGAAATTTATACTCCCTCTTATTATTAGTCCAATGCCTTGCTATGATGCTACTAGACCATCAAAACAAATAGAATTTCTAGCCTAGGTATGTGACATGAAGGAATGTAAGGTATATTATAGCCCAAATGAAGACACTTCTAAAATGGCAAAAAAATCAGACTTGAGTGTAAATTTAGAGCAAATTGTTGCATGAGGACATGTAGGCCTGGGATTACCTCATCTTATTGATGCTATAATTTTTTTTTGCATTTTATTCAAAATATTTATGTATTCTAACTATAAAACTCTATGTGAGTTATCATAGTATTTTTATCAAATGAGAAAAAAAAGGTGAATTGCATTTCTATGTTAGTTGGAAATGATATTTGTATTTTTAACGGTAGCTTTGACTAATACTCTAGGATTGCATAGAAATACTCTAATTTGTAGGTTCTTGAGCACATTTCAGAGCATTTTCTACATTCTAAAAAGATAATGAATTACATAAGGATGCACCATAAAGAAAGAAGGAAACTGATAGAATGGATCATGTGAACACCCTATCACATGGAGATGGTCTAGAAAAAGATAAGCAAGGATTGTAGATTGACCATTGGTGGGAGTCTATCCAAATTTTTTGATGCTTTCATGAGTATGTTATGGTCAATCATATTCAATATTTGCCTAGAATAGGGCCACTATTACTAAGGATAAATGTTGTTTCCTCTTTCCATCTAGATTATTGCTATTTTTAGTTCTTAATTATTACCACTTATCTTAAAACTAACCAATGAGTGACCATAGAAAATTATTTTTTTAAACCACTCCTAATAACTATAATATAGCTCTACTATAATAGTTGTGAGAATGATATTTTTAGGATCTTGTTTCTTAGGATTGCATTCCTACCTTCTTGGTAGGTGTTGTGAAAATTAGGGGATTGGAATTGAAGATGGATTGAGATTTCTATGACTACAATAAAAATGTGTACAATTTTTATATTCTTATGTTGTATACTAGTTAGTTTAATTCTAAGTTAGTTTTCCCTTTTTATCAGATGAGGACCAAGGTCCCACTCTATCACTCTAATAAATAGGATTTTTCTACTTTTTGGTTTAGTATATTCAATTCTAGTGTATTGTTATAGTAATATTTTAGTTCTATGTATTCTTACACATTTCTAGAGCAATAAATTAGTGTGAAGAACTTAGATAATAATTGAATTAAATGTTATTCAATTTCCTATAGACTAGTTATAGTCTATTTATTTTTTTCCTACAAGCACTATTATTTTTATGCATATGATTTTATTTCTATAAGGCTTTAATTTCCCATGAGTTTATTTTCACTTAGAGAACATAGAAATCCCAAACTAAAATACCTCTTATACACTTTAGTGCATATAGCCATTGCACACCAACACAAATTGGTAAATTAAAATGAAAAGGATTAAAGACATTGCCAAATAATTTGTTGAGTCATGCTAAGTGGCATTAGAAGTATAGGGAGGTCCTTATCACCAAACTTACCTCTCTTTATGAGAGGTGTCTTTGTGCTCTTGAGTATAATAGATCCTATAAGTGTTGTTTGTCCAAGCAATGTAATAAGTCTATCATTGTGATTTCAAATTCAAGGAGCTTGTCCTTAAGCTTGATAACATGCATAATCACAAGAGAAATTTTATCTAAAATTGTCTTGGACCATATACTATTAAATATTTTTTTGGGTCTATCAAGTGGCATTAGATCAACTGGTTAAATTCCTAAAAATTTCAAGGAGGAGACCCAAGTTCAAATATTGCCAAATGATATATGGATAATATCCAAGTTTTGTTGTAATACCACTATGTGGTGATGATGTAATATGGGTGGGGCCCATTTCAATCCCATATAACCCATTTAAAAAATTAAAAAAATATATTTGTTTGGGTCTATGGTAATAAAATTGCAAACCATGGATGAATGTTAGTTATAAGAACCCACCAATTTCATGCATATCAAATGCTTTTATCCATAGCCCTTCTTGATTCATTTGTATAGTCTTTGTATCTTCTTGGTTTTCCTATTGACTTTGGTGCCTTTTTTTTATTTGATTACTTTTATTTTCTATTTGCATTTAAGAGTTCCATATATTTAGTTTGACACATCTTTATATGTTTTATTTTCTCTTTTGGTCATGATCGTGATCACCCCTCTAAAGTACTTACCCTACTTTACTAGGGAATATTTTACCATACTAACATAGCACCTATATCACATGGCCAGCCTATGCATCAAGCATAATATTAAAGAACAAAACATAGCACTATGATTACTAGTGGTGTATTTTAGAGGTAAAGCATAAGAATAGTGCATATGCATTGCTCCACATTCAATCAAAATTTAGGATGAAATATATGTGCTAGTAAGCATATTCAAGGAGAAGGCTAGTGAAGTGTCTCTCTTAGAGAAATTTCCAACAATAAATATAGCACCCATGAAAACTATGGATGATTTTCATACCTATTTTCATAAAACCTAGTATAGCATCCAAGATGAGATACAACCTACCTCAAGTATAGAATTCATATATAATTTTAAATCTTTCAATTCTAAAATTGCCATGATGGTAAATGCTAGGGGATAAAACTCCTTGCCAATGGCCTATAGGATAGTCATTTAGGATAAAAATAATTTTATCCAGATAGGAAGGCTAGCTCATAGGTCTCCCATGCCATTGTTTTGGAATGTCCAACACCATATCATCCTTCTTTAGTTGTTCAATATACAAACTTTTAGTCTTCTGGTTGTGAATCCAATTCTGATCCCAATCCCTTTCCCTACTACTAATCATCCCTCTATAAGCCCCTAATATTTTGAGCTAGAAGAAATAAATAATATACTAAAAATGGTATCTAATGAATTCATGGCCCTTAGGATATAATATATGCTTAAGGGATTGAATATTAGCATAATTTAAGACCTCCTTTCCAATATAACAATTAGGTCTATAGACCTTATTCTAATTAGTACCAGTGACCCCAAGTCTAGATCGATAACGATGGAAATCAAACCCAAAGCCATGATCAACAAATAATGCGAGTTATTTCTCCAACCCCACTATAGAAGAGACCTCCTAACCCTAGTAGGGAGATAAATCCCATACAAAACAATTACATGGAGGACTCTAGTACATGGTACCATCCATAACCAAATGACTACCCTCCAAATATATATTCCAAAGGATGAGAAAGATGTGTATGTTATGTCCAATGGAGTGGTACTTAAACAAACAATAAACCACAAGTTCAATTAGACTATATGACACAGTAGTGCAAAATAAAATTCCTATATAGACATCTACTTCTCACTCAGATGCATAGGTGAAAATAAACAATTAACCCTCCTCTTCCTCATACTTCCTTGATTTAGGATTTAATCCTCCTAAGAAAAATTTAGTCACCTAGGATGAGAAATATGTGTATGTTATGTCCAATGGAGTGGTACTTCAACAAAAAATAAACCACAAGTTCAATTAGACTATATAACAAGGGCTTAAAGGAGGGCAATAGAAGAGAAGGAGAAGAACAACTACGCAGCCCCAAATACACAAAGTAGGCTAGCTAGTCTAAGAAAGGACATTTCCACCTTAGCTCCATTGACTTAGAATAAACCAAATATCCAAATGGATACAAAATGGAAAATCCATGAAGTTTCAAAGCAATGCACACTCACTCGTGCCAGTAAAAAATTTTAAATCAACTATGGAAAGATCTAGACCTTAGCCACCATCAAGTACCACTCAAAATATTCATCCTACTAGAAATTTTAATATGGTGGTGCATCTAGAGAAATATACTATGGATATGCATCTATGGGGTATTCTATTCATCCCTAAGTATAAGGAACACCTAAGGACCTGGAGAAAACAAAAAAAGACTAAGATAGCAAAATGAATCAATAGTCTTGCAAATATACACCTCAAAAGTGAGCAAAGTTAAACCCATGCCCTTCTACTTGACCCTAGTCTATGAATATAATCTAATTTACAATTGCATGGTGGATTTTTGGAGAAGTACTTCAATGATGTCAAGAGGGATGGTAGACACACTAATATTGGCTTACAACTTCTTTAAAAAGAGTGATGTTGTTGGATGAGAGCACAATGTAAATATTGGGTGTAGTTGAAGGTCTTTCACTGACACTATATTCCTATCCAAGCATCATGGGACCATAAGACATAGCCATTGACAACCTCCCAAATTTGTTTGACATTTTCTTATCTAGGGACTTCACCACTTAACTAGGAGGCTATCTATATCTAGAATAGAAACTTGTGGTCTTGAGAATCTGATATAGAAATAGGATCAAAATTTTGTTAGAGCCACCCCATGTACATCATGTTGAACAACTACCTATAATTTATCCAAGCATTAACCAAAACTTCATTTTGGAGGAACAATTCAAATTGGATTTATCGAAGGATGAGATGCATTTCTTCATCTTCTACAACCTAAAGGATCAATGGACATTTGAAATTTGGACTTCTTGTGCTAGAAAAAGAAACTTTGTGTGATGAGATTTGGCCAAGGTTACCTCAAATGCATGAGTACATATTTTATTCAAGCATATATAAATGAGTTGTAGTGCTCATGCAGGTGAGGGAAAATTCAAATAAATCTTGACCTATGAAGTCATGCTCTATTAGTCTCTTGAGCTAGGTAATTTGTAGAAAGCACCAATCCTATCGACTAAGTTCTCTTAGGGAATAACTAAATGCAACTCGCCACCATGTATTCAAATGTAGCTTGCATATAAAAAATTGAATATGTGATGAGGTTGTTGCATGTGGTTGATCTCCCTAAGATATCCCAAGCAAATGGATTGTTCCACTATTAATATTTGGAGGATCTTGTATAGTTATTTCATACAACTCAGTGGTGTCAAGCCTAAAGTAGAAAGGAGCTTGGTAGTGCTAGTAAAGCTCCTCAAGATAGAACTAATTTTTATAGAAATTTTGGTGGGGTTTACAATGTTTTAGAGATTTTTCAAGATGGCATAAACTTATTTCTCATCAGTAAGATAGATATAGAGGATCTCTCATGATAATTGAGCATTGGACATAAATCAAGTCTCCATAATCTCATAATTAAGGTATATAATGTCAAACTTATGGTTTGAATTCCTTTGGTAAAATCCATGTGACCAATATACTTGCAAATGAAGCATTATCAAGGAATTACTTACATTATCCAATGGACTCTTTGGTGTGCCTAGAATTGTTGGGATTTTTTAAGGCTAACACATTAGATAAAACAAAAGGTACACTTGGGCAAGGAAATCCAAACCGTTTGATCAAATATTTAATGAATATAATTAAAAGATTCATTGACATAAAATTATAGGCTAATAATATTACAATTGCAATTTGAAATCAACCAATCACAAAAGGACACAAAAATCGATGAACCCACTAACCTAGAAAAGAATATAGCCATTTTGCCCACCATGCAAATAAAAGATTTGTGCATACGCATTAATAATAAATAGAGAGTTTTGAGCCTATTAATATACTTTCCTTAGTTAGGTCTTCTTCATTACACCATGGATAGTCAAAGAGTTTGAGAGATCTAAAGCATGAAGGGATATTAGAAAAAGTAAAGGGAAATAGAGTTTTGAAATTTCAACTAGCCATGCAGTCCAAAAGAAGAAATATAACCATAACATCATCATCATAGGTAACCTCAACATCTTGGTCTACTTCTAATAAATACACCAAAACTAGGTCACATTCATAGAGCCTCCAAAATGATTTAAATATGTGAAAAAAGGAGTAGTGGACACCAAAATTTCAAAGAGCACAAGAAGTTTGGAAGAGGACACTTACCAAAGGTGTCAAGTGAAGATAAGTCCTTTTCCATAAGGATTTGAACTAGATATTTAGCTCAGTGCATGGTCCCGTTGTGCACCTCACATTATGACCCTTACTAAAAAATGATGAGGACCTATAATAGTGTATTCAAGTTGATTGATTCAGGGGAGGCTATGTGATAAATGTTGATGGTGCCATAAGGGCTCAATATAGACCTAGAAACTATAAAAAAGTATTATGCCTAAATCAAATACAATTTAAAGTGCTTGAACTTGGAGTTCTAAAATTCAAAAAAATCCATGCCAAAATTTTCCTTATGTCGATAAACATTCAAATAAAATTCCAAAAATGCTTTGAGCATAACATTCATTTTTGAAACTGATGATGATAATAAGGTATCATAAAAATGTTGGGCATCATCCATATGCTAATATATGCCTTGAAAGATAATATGTTAATCCTAAACTATAATAATTTTATAGCTCATCAAATTTAAGATGAGCTACATAAGTTTAGGGAGGCTCGCACATTCAACTATTATTGATTCTTAGAAAATTTAGTGTTTTTTCAATATGAATTTAAGATTAAAAATTTATAATGAATATGGTCATGATTATCCTATCTCTTACTTAATGGAATTCCTTTTTTGGACTTCCTCCTACTATGTTTTTGTAGATGAATATTTGGCACCAGCTATAAGCATGATTAGAGGAGACAAACCCTAGTTTGTTTCACAAGAAAATGCTAGAGATCTAAATATATAGTATGTGGGGATTGATATATCTTGGAGGATGCAATTATTATCTAGCTTTATAGATTTAGCAAACTATTTTGCATACTACCAAGGTATGCAATAGAGTGTGGTCTCTCTAGAAATATTGAGATAGCTAGACGTAATTGATGTCACTTACAAAAGTGGGTAGATCAAGGCAACATACTATAAAACCCTTGTACACCTTGGTTATGTATCCCTATTAAAGAGGAATGTGGGCTTAAATTTAGAGACTAAGCTAAAAGAGTTGGGGATAGAAATTTTGAATGACTTATGGAAGTATGATCTATAAATAAAATTTGTTGCATGCTTGACATGACTTAAATGCTCTAGAAATTCATTCATGAAAAGAGGCCTCTAGTTAAAGTCTATCAAAATGTAGAAGAAGGAGATCACCTACCACTCCAAAGAGAAGATTTATTATTGCCTGAGCCCCAAAAAAATAGTATAAAAAATTTTAAACGAAAGTGCATGATGCCTACCCCAAATCTTGAATCAACTCCAACAAGAAGAAATATCTATAGAACCAAGGCTAGATTAATAACAATATTAATGCCTATGGAAATACCACCAATAAATTACTGATATCTAGATGGCCTATGGGGTCCAATAAAATGATATATATGAAGGCTTCAATCAATATTATGATGAGGATCACCCTAAAAAAATCCCTAGCTTCATGTAAAGAAGTGGTGAAGAGGCTAAAAGCTTACAATCATGTTAATCAACTATAATAGAATAATCTCAACTAGTTGATGTCTATGTCCTCTTAAACTTACCACTAAGACAAGAAGTGAACTCCACTATAAGTTTCACTCTGGTGCATATTAGTACAACTATTTCATCTTGGTACATAGCTACCCAAAGTAAACTAATGCAATGGGAGTCAAGCAAAGGTGAAAGTCCTCAAATAAAATGAAGGTTGATCGTCTAACTAGAATCATCAATGGAGGAAGAAAAAAACAAGACTCCATCCTAAGAAACCCATTCACCATATCTAGTGTAGCTATTAAATCCAATATCTCAATACAAGAGGAGACAACCTCATTGGCTAAAATCACAACCTTTTCACCTCCTATCTCTTACACCTTAATAAAACCATATTTAGATGTTGTTCCCATAATTTCTTCTATTTTTTATCACTTTATCCACTCATCACTTCCCAAACAATCTAGTCCATAACTCCTACTACCTTGTAAATATTTGTTGAGTCTTCTCCTATAATCCTATCCCATGTACATTAAGCAGTTATTTTTTCCTTTTTACATCCCTTGGTCATATCCTTATATAGCCAACAACAGCCAACCAGTGCCCGAACTATCACCTCCATAGATGATATGCTACCTCAATTCCAATAAGTCTAGGATCAAGCATGGCAACATGAGCAATAGGAAAATATTGAAAGGGCAACAAAACCTATGATATTTTAGGTGAGGACCATCCATGATCCTCGAAACTCTACTTTTAATTTGTCCCACCTAACATACATCATCTCCAATATGGAGGGATAAATGTAGATTCAAGATTATCATGTGGCTACCATAGAGTTAAGCCTTAAAGAAGCTCAACTTGAAGATAAAATTGATCATGTATATTAGGTTAGCAAAATTTTAATCCATTAATACCTGACTCATGTGATAAATCTAGCTAGGAATAGGAGCTAGAAAATCTTAGATGCACCCTTAGAGCCTCTGAAAAAATAGTGTAGGTGATGAAATATCTGATGACCAACCTCATGGCATAGTTGGAGGAGCAAAAGAGGAAGGTTGTGGAGCTATAATGGTGGATGGTTGGAATAGATAAAATTTCTAAAGTCATGTGCTATGGTATGAGGTCACTAAAGTAGCTAATGGCTTGGTATCGATGTTTGAGTTAATTAGGGTAACTACCTCATGAAGCACCAAGATCAACAAGACAATGGACCAAGTTTTGACAAAAATTGGATTCAAGCTAACTGAGGCACAAGCATTTAAGGATTACATAAATAATTTGACTAACAAACAATGTGTGGCCATGGGAATCATCTATCAATAAGAATCAATACTTCCAATAAAGGATATCCTTGAAGTATATCAGCTTGTGCACCAATTCAAGGATTGAGTTAATGCTCTAGCCCAATTAGAAAAATAATAAAAAGGGTATATTTATATTTTTATTCAAGCCTAACTCAATTTCCCATAGATTCCATATGGTAGACTCCTCCTAGAGCAAGGATTTTGGCAAATTATAAAGTAGCCAAAGAAAGTTAATATATCACCAGACTCTTCTTTTACAATAAAGTGACCAGTGGTGGAGCTTGAAATGTGCCTCCAAGAAGTCATCAAAAAAGTTTCTAACATGCCTTGATATGACTAGTGGGAGCTTCAAAGAAGTTATTTCCTATTTACAAAGATAAATTTTCCCTTAGAATGTGAGTAGGAAGAGGTCTTAGCACTAATGAACAAACTTTAACGACACCATTTATGCCTACCATTTTGGCTCTGTACCCATAGATAAAGCAATGATTTTTGGGTTCATTCTTCAATAGGCATAATATCTTTGTAAGTCACAAAAATTGTAGTGATTCTCACTACATTTGGGCAAGTTTTTTTGCCTTTTTTGATTTAAAAAAAAAAAGGATATTATGGAAGGAAAGCTATCTAGAACTCCAAAGGAAAGCTAGGATAGAGCCAAATACAAAAGAGGATAGACCACAATCCTAAAATGCAAAAGAGCACTGACTAGATCTTTAAAGTATGAAAAAAAAAATTAGAAATATGATAAACATTCAAGAAGGAATCATACACAAAATAATACTAACCAAAGTTATGGTAGGAAACAAAGAGAGTACCATGTGCAAAATGGTGCTAGCCAAAATTTGGAAACATTGCCTTCTATGAGAAGAAATATCTAGAGCCACCCTCTTCAAATTAGGCACAACATTCCAAAAGTATGGTTGGTGTATTCAATGCAACAATAGCACAAGTCAAAGTCCTAGTAGCCTTGAGCCTAAAAATATTTATTGTAGGTCCAAACATTAGGAGCTTCCAATAGGGGTAGCTGGTAATAGCCATGATAGTAGCACATCTAGAGGCCCAAAATTCTTCAAAATTTATGATTCTAGATCTAGATTCTTTGAGGTGATAAAAAAATGAATATGGGTATGGCATGATACACAATGGAGGTAAGATTTTAAAATTTTAACACAATTTTAGAGGGAAAATCTTCCTAATTTTTATCTTTGAATGATAGTTTCTTTGTCATTGTAAAGGATCAAATAGTTGCTTGCTAGTGCATGATATTTAGCCTCTTGGTAATTTTCATTTTATTTTGTTTTATGTATTAGTCTGGACACAAACCCTGAGTCATTTTATTAATAGCATTCAAGCCCTCTTGGATTGACATATTTCTCTCTTTGTCTTGGTTCTTCTATATATTATATTTGAATGAATGCTTGTATTAAAATAAGAAAGTGTTCACCTTCTAGATATTGATAAATTATTCAAAGTTTTTATCATCCCATTTATACATAGATAATATCAGATCTTGGTGCATTGCCTCCCATAGCTTGGAATTTTATTTTCTTATTATCTCTCTTCCATTTTCCATTAATGATTATAGGTATATTAGAAGTATATTAGGAAGGTGAGAATTTAAGATTACCTTCAATAAGGATCCAACCTTACAAAAACTCCTAGAGGTCATCCTAAGGGTAGTGTCCCATGCTATCTAGAATTTTGGCTATGTATCTCTACATGAGGCACAAATATCGGGTGTGTTCAACTATAATTAATGACAATGACATTATGATATGACAATATGTACCATAATATAAACTGCCTTAGTTCAACACATGTCATATCCCTCATGGTTGTGATCAAAACACCAAGGTAACATTTCTATAAATTTTCATGAAATAAAATACAAAAATAATCCATCTTTCTAATCACCTAATCATTTGATGTCCTAGTGTAGTGGCAAGTGTACCTTGTTGAATAATGTATTTGACCAAATACTATAGTGGTAAACCCTATTACAGTAGGGGTATGGATACTTTTCCTTCCTTGAGATATCCCTCCTCTAGGAAAAGCTATAAAGTGTATCTAGCCAATCTCTGATCTCTTCTATCATTTTTGTGTCTCATTGTAGTCACATGTGTGCCTTGCCAAATAATGCATTTGATAGAATACTATAGTGGTGAACATTGTTGTAGTAAGGCATGGTGAATTTCTCTTTCATAGGATCTCCCTCACCTAGGATGAGCTACAATATGTATATCACACCCATTTCTTGATCTTATCTTTCTTCTACCCTTATCATGGTGGGCATGAATTTTTGAACAATGCATCCATCATTAGTGATAGGGCATGAGATGATTGTGGGGACATATACTTGCATATTGTGACATAGGTTAGAATCCCTTGATCCCCTCCATAGTAGTGAGTGAACATGATTGACTACCATAGTGTTTATCTATGCATGTGTTACCACTAATTTTAGGATTGGGTTCAAATACCTAAATTTGTATATGGTATGGTTGGTTTCACCCAATCCATCCTACTATAGTGACAAGTGTGCTTGTTGGTAATTGAAAATTTTCAAATATTTCATGTGGCCTACTTACTTTAGTGGCATGTATGAGAGGGACACAACCCCATGCATGACCATATTGGACAGAGGCAATTGTTGTTTTTAGTATATAATTGAATGCTACACAAATAATGCATGTTGTCTGATCATCATGCATGACTTTGAATGTTACTCACATCATATATACAATGTAACAAATAATGTGTTATTATGTGCTACACAAATCTTGAGTATGCATCATCCAATTCTTGAAATGATATATCACCATGTGCTACATAAAAATATGTTGCATCTCACCATGGGCTACAAAAATCATATACATATGTCATAAATGAAATGCATGTGATAAACTAAAAATAATCATACAAAAGAGAAAAATATATATTGCAATGGAAAGGATGAATCTCATATATATATTTTCAAATATTTTACTACAAAAATATTTTTCTACATAATATGTTTGACAATGTTTGTTGGAATAGCAAAAGGACATTGCCTCTAGGGGTATTACAATTCCCTAGACTTGTTTGTGCATTTTGTTTTTGCTCATTTTGCACCCAACTAGTGTTTTTAATGCTTTGGATATTTTTACATGTAAATTTACTTCAAGTCACATGGGGTAAGTAATAATCAAATTATTTCACATAAAAATTTTAGGGGTACATATAGGTAAAGTATTAGGTATATTTTTTTGTACTTTCAATAGTTTTGGCTAGATTTTCACATTTTTTTAATATTTATTTCAATATTTTTTGCATTTTTGCATGGGTGGTAGAATCAAAATTACACAACTTTTTCTCTTTTTGTAGCATAGAAATTATATTTCCATTTGTTTGGATATCACATATTGCTCTTTTTATTTCTTGTTTATCCGAAGGACTCATGAGTTACTATCCCTTGCAGTATCACATGTGGTCCTTAGGGAGGGGCAATATGTATTTATAAAAAGATCACTAATAGTTGATTTTGTAAGTGGTGGAGAGTCCCATCCTCCTATATATGGGACATGGGTGGACTAAATTTATTAGTCCTTGGGTAGGATTATAGTGAGACATATTATCCAATGGTTTATGTTCCCTTTCTTCATTCAACTACCATTTATGTACCATATTCCATCATTCTATTGCCTTCTAAATTTTCCAATACCCAAAAATAAATATAGAGGTTGAATGAAGGGATGATGTGAAATATATAACCCAAAGCATGCTTCCTAAAAATTTAATATGCCAATATCATAACTTTAAGTGAATATCATGATCCTTCAATTAATTTTAGTATTTTTGATACATGGTCATCCTAGTGTATTTTTACATCTAGGGTTTAAATGGTGTATTGGTTGACTGATAGTTATTATTTTATGAACCTAAAAAGGATGAAAATTAGCCATTATATCCAAAGAAAATATTATTTTATTTTATTTGCTATAAATACCCCTTTCACCCTCTCATTTTCTTACCATATATTTATTAATCATACTATTACCGTACATTCACTATTCACTCAACTATCAAACTCATACACTTACTTCTTAACTATATTAATTCTATGTTATTTAACTCTATTGTTATTGCATTATACACCATTTTTATATCTTTGCATCTCACTCTCTTGTCCTCATAGGAACAATCAACTCCATTGACCACTAGTTCACTACCTTCCATGGAGGGTAATGGGGAACTCTACAAGGATTCATAGCCAAATGGCATTGGTTGTTATTTGAACAAAATATTCTAAGGTAGGTTAAACCCTTAGGTGTGATCTCTCCTGACTTTATTATGGTGATATACAAGTAGGATAGGATAGGAATGAGCTATTTGTTTTGTTCATGTTCTAAATAGTGTGGTCCTTCAAGTCCTAGGTACCAAGTAATCATTTTTACTATATTAATATTAGCCCTAGCTAACTGATATTTTGTGGATGACTTTAGTGCAATTATTATTTAATTATTCCATTTATTTATGCTTGAATTATTATAGCTTTTGGATGTTTACTATTAATCTACTACTTTGCTATTTTAGTTTTAGCATCTTGGTTTATTTGGTAATAATTTGAGTATTTGTATTAGATATCTCCTTCTCCTTCAAATGATAAAATATCTAGAATCATATAATATAAGGTAAAAAATTGAATTTATATAATCTAAATATGTATTTATATAAATGAGATAGGAATTAACAAAACTAGTTTTAAGAAAATTACAAAAACTCTCAAATCTTACATGTCAAATGCTTATCAGAGGTAAAATTAAATCAGTATGATTGTAATAAAGGCACCTAAAAGCAAAACACACTTTGGATTGAGAATTAAAATATTAGAATTCATTATTTAATAATAATTTGTACTTCTTTGAGCATAATAATTTGTCTTATTTTACATGATGATGTAATCTGAGTAATGAATATAATCCATGATCTATCCATAAAGGATAATCTCTAAGATAGAATAATTTATTATTTCAACTCATGATGAAGTATGCCATAGGAATGTATATTATAAGAGGTATAATCTCACAAAAATAAATATTTACAACGAAAAATAACATCAAGCCAATGAAAATATAATAATAATAGTAGTCTCATGGTATAATGTTGGATAAGATAGAACTATATGTTGTCATTCTAATCGGTTTTCTCCCTCTTTTTGTTTTTTCATAAATTATAATTTTCTTTTATTTGATCCTTTATTTGAAATGATAATTATCAATTGTTTAATTTTAGAATAAGGTCATAACAACACTATACTATCAACCCATGAGACTAAACCATAGCTACTATGGTAGTAGTGCAATGAATTTGGTAAACCACTTAGTCTTATTAATGTTGTATTTTTGCTCCCATTTTGTAGTCACTATGGGAGAAATGTAACTTGGATAATTTTTTTTTTTTAAACATGGTGGAATCAGTAGCCGCCATGAATCCGAGCAGGCTGTCCAGATTTTATGGCCGCCATAGTATTCTGTGTTGTCCACCACGGAAACCGCGACACGTAACTTGGATAATGTTACTAACCATGTACCTCATTTTTTAAGAAACAATACAACACATAGAAACAACAAACATATTCTTAAAAAATAATTATTGTATTTATAAATTCAAGGATAAAACATGTCTTTGAGAGCTGGATGGCATGTAATAATTTTTTTATTTTTTTATTGTTTGCTATAACATTGACATTTTTTTGGCTAGAGAGATCATGTCTTTGTAAGGAAATACTTCACAAGTTCATCCTACACCTTAGTAAATAGTAGTGACATATATATTATATAGATTTTTATTTTAGAAAACTATGTTAATAAGGGAAAATGATGGTAAAAATATGAGCAAGTGACACTTGGACATCATGCACACTCTAAAATGTCCTTACACTAGGTTAAAATAAATATGGATAGAATCATATTTGAATGCTTAATATAGATCATACTTATAGGGTAGAAATATGGGCATGCTCCCAATGGGCTTATGAATACAAAGGAAATTTAAGATACCTAGGAGGGTGAGCCTCCAAAGTAGTGCCATCAATTATGTATGCAATATGATTAATTAATCTATTAGCCTCTAGAATGATGTAAAGTAAATACCATTTGTGAGAAAAATATATTTTTTTGCCATAAGAAAGGATTTATTTTATCATGTTTTAATTTAGATTTAAATATGTCCCATTTGTAATATTTAAAATATATTTTTCATAATTTGGGAATGCCTTAGGTGGTGAATTAGACTAGGTGATCTTAATCTATGATTGGTTATGATATTTTAAGCTAAAGACTTAGGATGAAGAGTGTGATGAATAGGAATAAAATGATTATGCTTAGGTGTTGGACTTATTCCATGTATGGTACTAGAAAACCTCCTCAAGTTTGATAAATGATTTAAAGGAGAAGGTATTTGGTATTGGCATATAAGAAATTATTAACACATTTGATCTAGCTAGTATATTTATGAGAAAGAGGAAGATCGATAAAAAAGTGAAAACTATTGGTAAACTCTTGGACTTCAAAAGATAGCAAGAAAATTAAAGCAATGAAGTCTTTGCATTAATCTTTAGACTTTTTAGACTCTTTACAATGAAATTCTTGGGTAGGATGATAGTGAGTATATTGTTCAATGGTTTTTGTTCTCTTTCTTCACTCACCATTTTTCTACCATCTTCCATGATTCTATTGCCTTCTAACTTTTCCAAAATCCAAAAATAAGGATAGAGGTGGAATGAAGGAATGACATGACATATGTATCTGAAAGTGTGCTTCCTAAAATCTATGATGACAAGATCACCACTTTTAGTGATGATAATGATCATCGAATTACATTTAGGGAATTTGATACATGGTCATGCTACTATATTTTTACATCTAGGATTTAAATGGTATATTTATTGAATGAGAATTATTATTTTATGACCCTGAAAAGGATGAAAATTAACCATCATATCCAAAGGAAAAGTTATTTTATTTTATCTTCTATAAATACCCCTTTCGCCCTCTCAATTTATTACTATACATTTAGTAACCATACTATTACCGTACATTCACTATTCATTCAACTATCAAATGATACACTTACCTTCAAAGCCATCAACCACTAGTTCACTACCTTCCATGGAGGGGGAATTGAGCACTCTACAAGGATTCATAGCCAAATGTATTTTATTGTCATTTGAGGAGAATATTATAAGGCAAGTTGAACCCTTAGGTATGATATCTCCTTACATTATCATGGTGACATTTCAAGTAGTATAGGATAGAAATGAGCTATTTATTTTGTTCATGTTCTAAATAGTGTGGTACTTCATGCCCTAGATACCAAGTGATTATTTTTACTATATTAGGATTAGCCCTAGCTTAATAGTATTTTTTGGATGACTTTAATGCAATTATTATTGAGTTATTCCATTTATTTATGGTTGAATTATGATAGATTTTGAATATTTTTTATTAATTTATTTCTTTGTTATCTTAGTTTTACCATCTTGGTTTATTTGATATATTTGAGTAATTGTATTAGATATCCCCTTTTTCCTTCAAATGATACAATATCTAAAATCATATAATATAAGGTAACAAATTGAATGTATGTAATATAAATATGCATTTAAATAAGATGAGATAGAAATTTATAAAACTAGTTTTAAGGAAATTACAAAAACTCTCAAATCTTAAATATCAAATGCTTATCAAGGGGTAAAAGTAAATCAGTATGACTGTAATAAAGGTGCCTAAAAGGAAAACACATTTTGGATTGAAAATTAAGATATTAGTCTTAATTATTTGATGATCATTTATACTTCTTTGAGCATATTAAATTGTCATATTTTACATGATGAAGTAATCTGAGTAATGAATATAATCCAAGATCTATCCATAAAGAGTAATTTCTAAGATACAAGAATGCATGATCTCTGCTCATGATGAAGTATGCTATAAGAATATATGATATAAGAGATTTAATCTCATAAAAATAAATAATACAATGAGAAATAATATCAAGCCAATGAATTCTCTAATAACAATAGTAGTTTCATGGTATAATGTTGGATAAGGTAGAAGTAACTATATGTTGTAATTCCAATGGGTTTTCTCCCTCTTTTTGTTTTTTCATATATTATAATTTTTTTTATTTGATACTTTATTTGAAATTATAATTATCAACTATTTATTTTTAGAAGAACTGAGGTCTTAACAACACTATACTATCAACCCATGAGATTAAACCATAGCCACTATGGTAGGAGTGCAATGACTTTGGCAAACCACTTTGCCTTATGAATTTTGTATCCTTGCTTCCATTTTATATTCACTATGGGAGATATATAACTTGGATAATTTTACTAACCATATACCTCATTTTTAAGAAACAAGACAACCCATAGAAACAATTGTTGTTTTTATAAATTTCAAGGATAAATATTGTCTTTGAAATTTCCATGACATGTAATATTTTTCTATTTTTATTGTTTGTTATAGCATTGAAATTTATTTTTCTAGAGAGATCATGTCTTTATAATAAAATAATTCACAAGTTCATCTTACACCTTAGTAATGTTTCCTAGTAGTGACATATATATTATGTAGATTATTATTTTAGAAAAATAAATATGCTAATAAAGGAAAATAATGATACAAAGATGAGCAAGTGACACTTGGAAATCATGCATACTCTAAAATATCCTTAAACTAGGTTAAATAAATCCTAATATATATGGATAGAATCATATTTGAATGCTTGATATAGATCATAGTTATAGGGTGGAAATTTGGGCATGCTCCCAATGGGCTAATGAATACAAAGGAAATGTAAAATACCTAATATTTTAATGCTTGATATAGATCATAGTTATAGTGTGGAAAGTTGGGCATGCTCCCAATGGGCTTATTAATACAAAGGAAATGTAAGATACCTCTGAGGGTGAGCCTCCAAAGTGGTGCCATCAAATGTCTATGCAATATGATTACTTAATTTATTAGCCTCTAGAATGACGTCAAGTAAATAACATTTGTGAGAAATTTTTTTTTTGCCACAAGAAAGAGTTTTTAACTTAGATTTAAATATGGCCCATCTATAAGATTGAAAATATATTTTTCATCTTTTGGGTATGCCTTAAGTGGTGAATTAGACTAGGTGTTCTTAATATATGATTGTATATAATATAATTAGCTATAGACTTAGGACAAGGAGTGTGATGAACATGAATAATATGATTATGCTTAGGTGTTGGACTTAATCCATGTGTGGGACTAGGAAACCTCCTCAAGTTGAACATGGATAAATGAATAATAAGAGGGAGGCATTTGGTATTGGCATATAAAGAAATGATTAACACATTTGATCTAGCTAGAATATTTATGGGAAACATGAAGATCAAAAAAAGTGTAAAAACCATTGGTAAACTCTTGGACTTCAAAAAGTAGTAAGAAAATTGTAGCAATGAAGTATTTGCATATATATTTAGAATTATTAGACTCTTTACCATAATTACAAAATTTGTCCTTATAACCATATTTCTAGTTAAAGGAAAAATAATTTTGAGACTCTAAGATACTTGTTTGGTCTGGTATAGTATACTTAGGTTGTTGGATTCCTATATTATTATTAATTTCATTTTTTACACTCATTTTTAGCATTTTTCTTTAGTTTTCAAGAAATCCATGTTATTTTTGTCATCTATAATATAGGAATAAGTATACCCTTTTCTTTGGTACCTTAAGCGAATATTGTAAGATAACCTTAGTTGGACCTTGACTATGGATGTAAACACCATGACTTTAACCATTGTTCAAACTAGGTGGATAAGTCATGTACATGCAACCAATTAAGTATCTCACTTATTTATAATCATAGATAAAACATGTTTTTTCTTAAGTGAGAGCTTATAGATATTTTCTTTATATGAAGATGGATTTTTGTATATGTCAAGCTCTAGATTTATAAGATGATTGAGTTTGACTCTCTTTGCTATATAGTTTGCAAGAAAAGAAACATATATAGATATTTATTTTCTTTGGAGGGAATTGACATATTATTTTTATCAAACAAGGTGGTACATTGTGAACACCCAATTTTATGCATATGAATCTAGCAAAACCTCCATCAATTAATACTCTAGTATGCCAAATTAGCCTCATCATATTTTTGACCAAAATTAGAGCATTTATTGCTCCTAAGAAAAAGCACCAGCTAAATAAATCTAAATAAAGAAATCATAGACATACACTTTTTTTATTTGGATGGCACTTTTACAACATTTCAGTGTTTGACTCCTTCCAGCCTAAAATTGACCTTCAATAGGAGTCTTGCAATAGTGTCACTTTAAAATTGTTGATAGTGCTTTTGCTAGGAAGAGCTTTTGACCTACCACATGCTAGAGATACCCTCTTGTCCCTATCCTACTAACATACCCTCTTTTCCCTATCCTACTAACATACCCTCTTGTCCCTATCCTACTACTTGCTATTAATGACCCAAATCCCAAGAAATTCGACCCATTGTCCCATAGTAGATCCCAAACCTAAGGATTTCCCTTTTCATAGTCTTTAAAATTTATCCTCTTGATCTCAATTCAAAAATTTACCTTAATCCATATCATATATTCATTGCAATTCTCCTCTCCCAAGGCCATGAGTTTGTATAAATTGAGGCCTTGGTATGGCCTTCACACAACACAAACTAATGCATTAAATAGCTGTTAGATTTTCACTAGAATTATCCATATTACTAAGATTATGCCAAAATTTTATTTTTATTTTTGTGAGCACTTAGCAAGTATTCAACCATTGGCTTCTTCATTTTGTCATTTTATTACTTTCTATTTTTTTTTTGTGAAATCTTGCTAATATTTGGTTAAATATTATCTCCTACCCTATAAAACTTCATATAATCACTTATTTTATTATATTATTTGGTTGTCATTTTTTATCTTACATATTGCAAGCATGGCATTGACATTTGTAATATTTCACCTCATATTGCATCAGCTTACTACTATCCATATCGTAGAACAATAGAGCATTTAACCTCTTGGGACAAAAATTTCTCTCTTAGCATATTAATCCTTGCAAGATTTTACTTTACTGACATTGTTTCTACTCTTGTAGTTTATTGCATTGTCTATACACTATAAGTGATGCTTATGCTCTTCGGTTTACATAGAGTGTTAACACTAAAAATAAAAGCGTTGACAATAATTTTGACATAGTGTTAGCACTAAAAATAAAAGCATTAAAAATAATTTTGACTACATAACACTTCTAACTATTTACTTTTACCATATGATTTCTTTCATTTCAACAATTTCTCATTCTATCTATTTAAAGAAAGAGGCTTGATTATGTTGACAAGGAATGTAGTTATCTTCCCTTTGATATTACATACCTCTCTACAATAATCTATTTCTATTTGTGTTTATTTTTATAGGTTTAGCAAAAGTGCTTTTGATGTGCATGTAGCGCTTCTATTGCAAATATAAAATCAAATTTTCCTTATCCTCAAATTTTGTTCCATTTACTACACTTTCTCACAGATTTACTATTTCTCTTTTTTTGTTTTCTATTTAGGTTTATTTATATTTGTTTTGTAGGTCTTATAAAAGCACCACCTGGAAGAAAAAGCATTGATAGCGCTTCTACATCATAGGTATCGCTTCTATCATATAGGTAGAACTAGGTTCTTCTAGCCCATGATTTTTCATTTCTTGTCTATAATGTAATTTTAGTTAATGTTTGTTGTCTTTTTTTCCTATTTTTAGTTTATTTAGAATAAAAGGGAAACTTAAGGAAACCTAGGATAGATTAACTATATAATAGAGGGGATATTCTTACCATTTATTTTAGGCACTGAATCCAAATTATCATATACGTGCATTAGGGGAAACTTAAAGAAACCTAGACTAGATTAATTATATAATAGAGGGGATATTCTTACCATTTATTTTAGGCATTGAATCTAAACTATCATATATGTGCTTTAGGCTAGTTTTGTTTGCTGCATTTTCTCATTGAACCCTTGCCTCTAAAAGAAAAATATTATTTTTCATGTATCATATAAATTTAAATATCATATAGGATAGAATTTGTCTTACTATATAATTGCTTGTTTGCATCCCTTTAATATTAGATAAATATTTGATTATGTCTTAGAATCTTAAAAGGGGAATATTTTGGTCTTCTTGGAAATATAGGTGTTTGTATAGATTTCTTCATATTATCAAAGAAAATATCTTAAATCCCCTCTTACATTTTTGGTGAACTTAACATGAACACTCCATCCTAAGGATTCTTGACATTGACCAAAGCCTAATTAAAGATAAAAGTTAACCCCACTTTTAATCAATCCCACTTAAATTATCTATTTATTTATATCACATTAATTAAGATTAATAAGAAGCTAACCCAAGGTTAGTCTCATTGAAGGTATTTTAACAAACTATTGAATAACCACCATATGAATCTTGGGTCTATATTGGGTATGTTGTGAGCCCAAGACATCGACCTACCACATAGAGTCTCATGTGTACTAATATTGAGGTGTATATAATGGTGGAATAATAGGAGTCATAAAGATATTTCTTGATTATCTCTCATGTACCATATTGGGTCATGTACCTAGGAAGGTCACTTCCATATATCATTCTTCTTCACGTACCTTAAGGTCCCTCTCACATATGGTTATGTAGATTGAGAAATCTAACTTCTTCCATATGGTTGCGTAGATTGAGAGGACCAACTTCTTCCATGTACTAATGGGTATATAGTAAGGGTGGGTATATTTGAATACCCCCTAAGGTATATATATTGGTTTAGTATATTGAGAGAAGATGATATAAGAAGAGAAGAAAAGTAGTCTCTTGAGTCTTCTTCTTCTTTTAATCAACTCTCAAAACTTTTAAGTACTTTTAAGCCTCAACTAATTAATATCTCCTCTCTTGTAAAGATCTACCTAATTTCACAAAGAAGGTATTATCTTCATGGTGGGGCTCATTCAATAGCCCCTAATATTCCCTTTTAAGGGGATGATTTTTAAGAAAAACATCCTTTAGAAAACCCCAAATTCAACTTATTCTTCTTTTAATCAACCCTCAAAACTTATAAGTACTTTTAATCCTCAACTAATTAATATTTACTCTCTTGTAAAGCTCTACCTAATGTCCCAAAGAAGGTATTACCTTCATAGTGGGGTTCATTCAATAGCCCCTAATATTCCCCTTTAAAGGGATGATCTTTAAGAACAACGTCCTTTAGAAAACCCCAACTTCAAAGAGGATGACAAGGGTTCCTCAACCCCAAATTCTCTATATTCTTCCTAAGGTATCCTAGTAAGGGTAAAATTTAGAAACTATGACCATATAGCAACTTTTTTTAGAGTAAATAGAAATATTGTGATAAAAATCCTTAATCAACTCTCAAAGTATCTCTTATTCTTTTAATAAACTGTCAAAACTTTTAAGTTCTTTTAATCCTCAATTACTTCATATTTCCTCTCTTGTAAAGCTCTACCTAATGTACCAAATAAGGTATTACCTTCATAGTATGGTCATTCAATAGCCCCTAATATTCCCCTTTAAGTGGATGATCTTGAAGAACAACATTCTTTAGAAAACTCCAACTTCAACTTCTTATTTTAATCAACTTTCAAAACTTTTAAGTTATTTTAAGCCTCATCTCTTGTAAATATCTACCTAATGTCACAAAGAAGGTATTACCTTCATAGTGGAGCTCATTCAATAACCCCTAATATTCCCCTAAAAGGGGATGATATTGAAGAACAAAATCCTTTAGAAAACCCAAACTTCCAAGAGGATGATGAGGGTTCCTCAACCCCAAATTCTCTAGATGTTCTATAAGGTATACTAAAAAGGGTAAACTTTTGAAACTATGACCATATAGAATTTTTTTTTTAAGAGTAAATAAAAATATTGTGATAAAAATACTTAAAGGGAAGAGTCACTTTTGGATCACCCCAACCTAATTATAATCCTATACACTTTGATCAACCAAATATAAATAATAATTAGTTGAATGTAAATGTAAACCACCTGAATCCAAATCTTAATCAAATCATGTTAAATATTAATGTATACTCTAATACCATCACTATTTCCATAAATGATGAGACATAACATGTTTCATCATATTTGAGACATCCTACATATCTTCCCCCACTCAAGGAGCTAAGTGTCAATGCAAGTTGACCCATGTCTCAAAGACCAAGAATCCATAACTTAAATCCACCTCTTAGCACTCCAATATTGAAACCTATCAAGGTTTTTTCTTCTAACTTTATAAATGCAAATAGGAATGTTGCTCAAAATTCTATGCCTATAATATGTAATCATGGATCCACTGATCCATTCATCTTAAACAATATAGGGATGATCCAAATTGAGGGGCATGATGATAGAGTCAGCCACTGCCATAGCTCACCTTTGGGGAAGGTAAATCAAGTGCCAAGTTTGATTTTGTGGTTGAGCACATGGTGGATGTTTCGAGGAAATAATTCTATGGAGGTAGTGCAGGTATAGAGATTCTACATGAATATTGTTTAGCTTCACAAATTAGGTGTCACATACCTTTATTTTTGAGTGGGCATAAATGATATGGGCTAGAAAAGCTGGTGTTCTAAACTTGGAGAAGTTGCATTTTTCCATGAAGAGCTTCATCAATGCTTTGTTATCTTTCTCCATTGCCATGTATGCATACTACTCTACTCTATTTTACTTTAACCAACATTCTTGCAACTGGACCAGTGAATATTTATGACTGTAAAGTGAAAATACAAAATTTTAGTGTACCATGCATGTTCAGAACAATAAAAGAGCACTACATCCTTTAGTGAGAATTTTTATGAGTCAAACACTATAAAAAGGCTTATAGTGTGGATTAAAATTTTTGGACTTCCTTATGAGCTCATCAATAAGGAGGCTTTGAAGCTACTCTAGAAATACAATGACTTACATAAGGACGCACCATAAATGAAGAGGGAAACTAATAGAATAGATCAAGTGAACACCCTATCGTATGGAGAAGATGATCTAGAACAATAAACATAAGGATTATGACCTAATCATTGGTTGGAGGTTATCCAAAATGGTCGATGATTTAATGAGTATGTTGGTGGCCGATTGGATTCAACACTTATCTAGAATAGGACCATAATTACCAAAAATGCAAGTTGTTTCCTCTTTCCATATGGAGAATTGCTCTTCTAATTTTGTATTGTTGTTATTTCTCGTAAAACTAACCAATGAGTGATCATGGCCAATTTGTTTTTAAAACCATTCCTAATGTTCATGGTAAACCTCTAGCATAACAACTATGATAATGATGTTTTTAGATCTAGTTAGGATTACGACCTTGCCTTATTGGTAGGTGTCACAAAAACAAATTAAGAACTTTATTATAAATATGCACCCTTGACAAAAGTCAAGGGGTTGGACACTAGAATATTTTTGGAATTGAAGACAACTTGGGATTTTTGTGATTGCAATACAAAAGTGTATGCTTTTTAGATTATTATGTTGTGTGCTAGTTAGTTTAATTTTGAGTTAGTTTTCCCTTTTTATCATACAAGGAACAAGGGCCCACACCCTCACTCTGGTAAAGAGGTTTTTTCTTGCTTTCTAGTTTGATATATTCAATGCTAGTGTGATATTATAGTAATATTTTAGTTCTATGTTTTCCTATGCATTTGTAGAGCAATCAATTAGTGTGAATATCTTAATCAAATAATTTTTTTTGAATTGAATTAAATGCTATTCCATTTCCTAGAGACTAGTTGTAGTTTTTTATTTTCCTATAGGTACTATTGTTTTTATGCATATGATTTTACTTTTACAAGGTTTTAATTTTCCATGAATTTCTTTCCACTTAAAGAAATTATAAATCTCATACTGAAATACATCTTATATACTTTAGCACATATAGCCATTAAATTCCAACTCGAATTGACAAATTAACGTGAATGGGATTAATGGCACCTACCACTTTTTGACACCATTACTAGGGACAAGTGTTGCTAAAAAGAACTTAGGGAGGTATCACCAAGGTATTAGTTTACAAAGGAAAAGCAAAATGAAACCATAAGATTTCTAAGGATGATAGTCTACATTTTATTTAAAAAATATTTCCTATTGAAAGGAAGTATAAACCTAGAGATTCAATGGGGTAGGTGCAATAGTCAAATACCTAAACAAGCCATAGGGAATAGGTCATCATATCAATATATTATACCAAGCAATGATCTACCAATAACAACTATATCTAGTCATTCATTACACATAAGTGAGGGGGAAGGAAGATCTAATGGACCACTATTATCAACTCAAGGTTTTCTAATATTTTCTATAGATTTTGTATAATAATCTAGTAGTCCCTCTCCTATGCTAGACTTATTTGTACCCCTTGAGAAATTTAAGGAATTTTATAACATTTACTGGGGATATTTTGATACGACATATAGGCTAATTAATGTTGTAGAAAATCATAACACTTATGTAGGGGCCAAGGGAGCAATGCAAAAAAAACCTTTAAATTTCCAATCAGGTTAAATCTAGATGAAGGAGCCCCAACAAAAATATTTCACCCTTAGTTTACCAGTGGTTAGGGGAATTGCTTCCAAAAATTATATCAAATTCTATTTGAACTTAAGGTCTTATGCCAAACATACAACAATGGACGAGACAATCAAAAACTCAAATTATTTTCAACCACATTAAAAGAATTTCCCATGTGATGGTTCATGGGATTAAACCCAAACTCACTACCCACTTGGGCCAAAATTGAAAAGTGTTTATAGATAAGTACCAGGAATATTTTAGGGTTAAATATTGAAAATACCTTTTTTAAATGAAGCAACAAGGTGAGGAAAATATAGAAAATTATATTGATAGGTTTCTCTTTATCTAAAGATGATGTGGAGATGGAATTGACCGAGAGCTAAGTAAAACTATCTCTATAGGGATTACAAAATGAATCATGCAATGCTTTGAATCCCATGGGAAGTGGCAACATAATCAACTTGAATTTCAAAAACTTATCGAGCTCTATGGAATTTACTTATACATTAAGGCAGGTAAATGCTCCTACAAAAGGAGGTCAAAAACTAATAATAACATAGGAAAGATAATAGAAGAATTGAAAAACCTTAAGATTGACATCTTGGTGCATATTAACACTACACTATATGAAATGCAAGTAAGAATTAAATCTATTGAACCTCTAGTAGTTTATTGTCCTAGATGTAAGAGAAAATATGCTTTCCACAAATGCTTGTTAAACAAAAATACTATTTACAATTTTTGTGAGAAATGACATTCTACAAATCAATGTCACCTCAAAATAAAAAGAAAGAAAACTACAAATATGAGCCAACAACATATTGAAGAACTTGAATTTATTGGGAAAAGTAATAAATTTAATAATCCTCTCCAATTTGCCCCATGATCACATATGAATTGAATGACAAGCCCTTGGCCTATACCTTGGACAATGTCACCACCTCCACCATAGATAAAATATTCTTTGTCACCAACACAAGAATGGTAAAAACCACCATGGGGACCTCACACCACACCCTCAACAAAATCAAACATATCAGGGACAACGATAATTCCAAAACCAACAACAAGCCCTGTTACTTGGCCCCACCCACCCTCCACAATTAAATCATCCATAACATGTTAAGCAAGCTCTGATTTCTACACAACCTATGGTCAACCCTAATAATAATAGATAAAAAACACCTATCTACACCAATAAAATAGTAGAGACAACCACACTTAATACCATTGATTATGATAATGTACGATTACAATTAGGAAAGGTACTTTTTGATCTCTTTGAATGAACCATTATA
This sequence comes from Wollemia nobilis, assembly GCA_028583015.1. Taxonomy (NCBI): domain Eukaryota; kingdom Viridiplantae; phylum Streptophyta; class Pinopsida; order Araucariales; family Araucariaceae; genus Wollemia; species Wollemia nobilis. Next base: position 3,237,902 of record JAQPPZ010017254.1, on the reverse strand, counting down.
GAACTACTTGATGAATATGTACAACATCGAAAATAATATCAGTAGAAAAAAACAAGCCCTCAAAAATATTTCCAAAACCCTTTCATGTCACCATACTGAGAACATTTGGTGCCTAAAGAACATACAATAGAACATGCTCTTATAAGGGAACTAAAATACCTCAATGTTTTGATCCCTCTATTACAAGCTATAAATAAAATACCCTTATTCAAACACACTATCAAAGACTTATGTGTCAATAAGCTAGGATGAAAGAAGAAAATAGATCCTCAAACTATCCATGTGGATGGCAAATTAGTTGATCTTCTCATTGGTATGTTGGTCCCACCTAAATACATTGACCTTGATACTCCTATAGTTACAATATCAATCAATGCCACTAATATAATAAATGTGTTGATAGATATTAAAGTAGCCATAATGTAATGACAAAGGATACAATGGATAGATTGCATCTCACAAACATATGATGGATAACTACTATGTTAGATATAGCATATCAATCAATTGCAAAACCTGAGGGTATCAAAGAAAATATTCCTATGGCAATTGTTTCATGGGAATATCTCTTTTACTTCTTGGTGCCACAACCTCACACCTTAGTTAGAGGCTACCATTTGATTTTAGGAATACCATGACTTACGATGAAAATCACATTTAGTGACTATCAATCAAGTGACATGACTATTTCAAATGGGGTAGATTATAAAATAATTTCGTTGTACCCTCCCACTAAACCTTAAGTGAAATTTTCAAGTAATTTATGGATAGATGAGTTATATGAAGACAACATCTCATACCTTTCCACAATAACTATAAAATAACATATTAACCCAGGTGTTGTAGGTGAGTTGGAGAGGATAGGGAAATCCTCCAAGGGATGTCCCAGGTTTGAATCTCCACCCTACCAAAAAGTTGAATTGGGTACACAAAATCCAATTGATAATGTTGGTGCGAGCAAGGTTGGGTGCAACTCCTAGGTAAATTTTACGGTGTAGAACCCCCTGGTTGTGGTATATCATAACAAGGCAACACCACAAGGGGTTTTTCCCTTTAAAAATAAAAAATAAAATAAAAAATAAAAGAACATATTGAGGAATTCAAACTCTTAGAGGGAGCCTTTTTTGAAGATGAGACAATTTTGATAGAAATATTGTCTGAATATTTATTCTAAGAATGAACAAGTTATGGTACATCAAATCCAATGGTAATATGAAGAGGATAAGACTAAATTTTTGTTGCCTATACCTTTCCAAAAGAGTCCATTTAGCACAACACATAACTGGAAAAGACATCTTATGATATCAAAACAATGTCCTTTGACCAATAATATTCCTACTAGAATTTATTTTAGAGAAAAATTCTATAATATTCTATTCTTTGCTACCCCACCACTATCCCTTGAATTCTCTTGTAAATAAATTTCCTAGGCTTAACTCGCTACATCCCAGTACTAAGAAAATTGAGATACGACCAAAAAAAAGTTAAACATTAATAGTTGACTCCATGACGAAGAGGTAAAATTATTTGATGTATTTAGCAGACATATCAATGATTTTGGATGGGATTATAGAAACTTGAAAGAAACCCATCCTAATATCTATAATCATCACATTTACACAGAAAATGCCAAACTAGTCCACCAACCTCAAAGGAGAATAAATCCTACATTAAAAGATATTGTCAAAAGTGAAATAAAAAAGTTGTTAGTTGTAGGAATTATATACCCAATATCTAATAACCAATGGATTACTCATTTAGTTATATTCCCCAAAGATAATAGCACTTTTTGTGTGTGTGTTTATTATCATGCCCTTAATAAGGCCACACATAAGATCATTTTCCATTACCATTTATTGATAAAGTCTTTGACACACGTCAAAGAGAAGTATTTTTTATTCCTAGATAGATTTAGTGCTTATAATTAGATTCATGTAGACCTAAGGATCAAGAAAAGATAACTTTTATGTGCCCTTGAGGAATTTTCACATACTATGTTTTACGTTTTGTTCTCTATAATGCTCCTTCTATATTCCAAAGAGCAATATTGATAATATTTTTTTATTTTTTCTAATAAATGTGTGGAAATATACATTGGATGATTTCATTGTCTATGAAGACTCCTTTAACGAAGCCTTACAAAATCTTGATAAGGTACTCACCCAATGCAAAACTCATAATGTATCACTAAGTCATGAAAATAATCTTATGATGATGGATGAGGGCATAGTACTAGACAACATATTTCATAAGAAGGCATCAAAGTTGATAATCAAAATATTAAAATTATAAAATATTAAAATATCAAAATATTAACAAATACCAACATTGAAAAAATAAATAAACATTCATATCTTCTTAGACATGGAGGTTACTATCGACGTCTCATCCAGGACTTTAGTAAAATCATAGCTCATTTATTTACATTGTTAATAAAATATGTAGAGTTTAATTAGACAAAAGCATACTAGACCACATTTAATATGGTTAAGAAAAAAATTATTTCTACACTTGTTCTTCAAGGCCCTAACTGGTCACTCCTATTTCATATTCATACAGATGTGATGAGCCACATAATTGCTCATTTTTTGTACTCTTTTCCCCATAATGTGCAACATATATTATTTTAGTTATAAATGTTTTGTGGAAATTATATATATAATTAATAGTTTATTTTGCGTGTTCTCTAATATTTGTATTTAAGTGTAACATGTGTAGATTTAGCGAAAATTGTTGTATTTTGACATGTTTTCATTGAGGTCCAATTCGGACTTGGTACTTAAAAATTTATGAAGGAAAAACATCTATAGAATATCGATAAAGAGGTATGAAGTCAGGCGTCCAAGTTCTTTGAAGTGCCTGACTTCTGTTCGACACCTAACTGTTAGGCGCCTGATTCCCGTTAGGCGTCTGATTCCCATTGTATGCTGGAAGGCACATGCTTCCCATTGTACAATGGAAGGCATTTGTTTTCCATTGTATGACAGAAGGCACCTACTTCCCGTTATGTGATAGAAGGTGCCTGCTTCCTGACTTCTACATATAAGGCACCTACTTCTTGACTTCTTCAATAGTGATGCCTAATTCCTGTTAACGCTAAAATTTATCATAGCTCTATGGTCAGCAGAACAAAGCAAAAAATTTAGTAACCAATGTGAATGGATTTCCATTATCATAACCGAACTTGGAAAAATGTCAAAGGTGACTCGTCACCCATTTTTTAGCTGATACATAAATTAATTCTATAAGTCAAGAAAATCAAATATCACCATATTTTGAAACAAGAATACGCTAAAATATCATGATATTTTTCCTAATTCCTCTAATCAAGCAAAAAAATATAACAATGAATCATGTGTTGATTCATCCTAAATATTATAATAGGGCTAGCCGCATACGTTATGAATATGCAAGCCACCCCTGAAGAAGACCCCCTAGAATTTTTATGTAATTTTCTCTGCTACGAACTGTTAATAAAATCTTTGCATTGTTCCTACAAAAACATCTTCTAAGCATTCGGTGATCATTCTACCACCGGCATAACCTGCTAGAAGCGTGGGTTCACTTACAATAGAGTTCTTCCATATTTCCCCTATTTTTTGTAATTTTCAAGAAGATAGTTATTTATATTTTAAATATTTTTAGTCTTGTTTCTTAGACTTAGCATGCGATTATTGGTTTAAACATAAAATCCAATGAATACTAAACACCCCCCAAACCATAATCTAAGGGAATCATCTCCGAAGGAGAAATTACAAGCATAGATTTTACACAATTTCTCATAAGACTACGAGTTACCTCGAGTTGATAATTAAATGGAGGTAATTAATTGAACCATAGAAAAAACTACCCAATGTTTTACCCAACATTTTGGCATCATTATCGGGGAGTAGCCGTTATAATTTCTTATTCTGAAGAAATCATAGTTACAGTATTTTAGAGTGTTTTATTTAGAAATCTTCATATGAAACTTTGTATGATTTCACCTAAGAACAGGGGACCAGACGATTGTTTTATCAAAAACAAAGAAGTTGTTTCTCAAAATCCTTCTACTTCAGTAGAACCTCAACCTAATAATGAACTCTCACCATATCAATCTCCACCTGTGCATTGGAAGGAACACCCACTATTTACATAGGATCCTTCTAAAATAATCCAAAAAAATCTTAGAGCAGGATTAGAGATAAGTAGAGTTTAATATGAGGAGGATCGAACATTGGCAAGCAGTGTTATATGGAACTATCTCAAACGATGACTTATCCATCCTTCTGAAGGATAAAAGAAAAAAATTAGAAGCATTGACAACTGCTTTGAATGAAGTAGGGGTAGAAGCACTAGTAGTAGGCAAAATGACAGAAAATCTAGAGGAAACATCCACTAGTTTTAGTTTTCCAATAGGAGGAGGAGATCACAAGATGAAACACATCTCTCCTACCCACCTTCCAAATTTTATAGGACTACCAACAGAATATCCAGACCTATTTTTGTTCAAATTTAATGTTTTATGTAGATCTATGGATTACACCACATATCCTCAGAAACTAAAATTATTCCCTTCCACCCTTGATGATTCAACTTTGCATTGGTTCATCATATTGGGGGATAAATAGATAACTACCTAGGAACAATTGAAGAAATTTTTTCTGGATCAGTATTAGAATTTTGGTAGAGCAAGAGATGTAAGAGAGTAAGTCCTATATATGACCCAAAAGGAAGGAGAATCTATGGGAGAATACTAGGATAGGTTTAGCTTCAATTTGCAAAGATCACCCCATTCAAAACTAGGAGATAGGTCCCTAAGAAGCATTTTTATGAAAGGACTGACAAATGAATCCTTGGAATATTTAAACATGATCTCTGGGGGAGATATTTACCAACACCAAATGGATGATATTCTATAGTTGTATCAAAATTTATCAAGAATAAAGAGTAAGTTAACCCCTATAAATGTTAAGCAGTTAGCTACTATCACTAAAATAGAAATAGGCAACATGCTAGAAGACCTTAAGAGTGATATGTTATCATCTCTATCTCTTCAAATGGATACTCTTCTACTTCAGAGAAAGAATTAGGAGAATGAGGCAACATTGGCCTACTTCTATCCTAAATGTAGAGGCAAACACCCCAAAAATGAGTGCCCAAAAAATAAATTTCGTGTATGTGTTGTTTGTAAGAAGGATCATAAAACGAAGCTATGTCCACAATTAATGAAATATAGAGAGGAACCTGAAGTAGCAGAGATATACTTCATTGGTAATAGGAGGAATTGACAATAGTCTCCTATGGATAACAATATGCAATCAGGAATGTCATCCTATGGGGGCAACAATTACTAGAATCAAGGTCAAAATCAGCCACCCAACATGGGTTGGTTTGGTCAACGACCTTGGAATCCATTTCCCCAAGGAGAAAACTCTTACAACCCTTATCATTGGAACCGGTATCAACAACCTAGGTAGTAGTGAAGAAATTAGAATTCTTGGAATCAGTATCCACATCATACTACTCCAACTCCACTACAACCAAGTCTACCAACTTTACCTGCTCCAAGGACTCCTTAGTTACCAGCACAACCAACAACAAACCCAAACAACAAGTAGCCAACCTATCAGATGGAAAATAGGATATACCCTATGTATAACATTAAGGTAGATTGCTATCTTATCCAGTTAAGGTCAGGAAAGAAAGTAGGTGCAGAATTCATCTCTATTGTAGAAGAAGAGGAACCAATAAAAATAGAGAAATGGGAATCACCCCTTATAGAAGAGGTAGGAGAAGAATCAACATCTATACATAAAAAAGAGGAGGTTCCACCTTTTCCACAAAGGTTGCAAGAACCCAAGAAACCAATACAAAGTTTGATATCATCTCTAGTTTGAAGAACTTAACAGTCACAAGTCCTCTCTTTCAGGCCATTAGAGACATACCTATTTATGGAAAAGCCATAAGAGAATTGTGCCTCAAGAAACTAGGGAGGAAACCAACTAAATCAATTAGTTTGGTAGGTCAGTTAGCTAACCTTATATTAGGCAATATCTACAGCCAGAAGTATTCAAATCTAGGAAGCCCTATGCTGACTATAAAATAGAGGGTTGTATTTTACCCAACACACTAGTAGATTTGGGGGCTACCATCAATGTCATGCCCTAGGAAACCATGCAAAAACTAAAATTAATCAAACTGAAGCCCATTAAAACTATGTTGCAGTTGGAAGACAGGTCTATAGTACTTCCTGATGGAATACTAGAAGACATCACTATTACATTAGATGCATGGGAGTATCCAATAGATTTATTAGTGTTGCAATATCATTATGGACTAGGTGGATACTCATTAATCTTAGGTAGACATTGGATAGAATATTTGATTCCTACATAAGTTGTAGAGATGGAAAAATGACTATTTCAAATTGTCATAACATAAAGAAACTGATCATACATCCACCTGCATAGTGTGCAAATTTGTTGGGAGAACCTGAGGATAAAAATCAAAATGTTGATGGTCTATCAATGACCCAAACTATGATGATACTTAAGGAGTTGGAAGATGAAAGTGATGAGGATAAGATGATCTCTCACTTTTTTTTAGGAGAACCTTCCTGTACTCCTCCTGAGTTACCATTAGTAGGAGGAAAAGACCACCATATTCAGAAAATAGAAGTTGCACCTGGTAGAATGTTGAATGTAGATAACAAGTTGACAACTGAACAACAGACCAAACTAAAAAAAACATTAGAAAAATATCAAGATACCTTTTCTTGGGAGTATTATGACATGAAAGGAATAGCTCCTGAGACCTGTACACATAGAATATATCTAGAAGACCAGGTCAGACTAGTAAGACAACCATAGAGGAGAATGAACTCATCCATGAAAGAAATTGTTAAAATAGAGTTACATATGCTCCTCATAGTTGGATTCATCTACCCCATTTTAGATAGTGAATGGGTATCACCATTAGTGGTGGTGCCTAAGAAGAATGGAAAGTGGATAATTTGTGTTGATTTTAGGTTGTTGAATAAATCAACCAAAAAGGACCACTTCCCCTTACCATTTATAGATCAGGTCCTTGAAACCTTAGCAAGCAAGAAGTACTTTTATTTCTTGGATGGGTTTAGTGGATACAATCAAATCCAAATAGGGGAGGAATATCAAGACAAAACCACCTTCAATTTTCTATGGGGGACATTTTCTTATCGTGTTTTACCATTTGGCCTATGCAATGCACCTGCCACCTTTTAGAGGGTAGTTCTTAGCATTTTTTTAGATATGATTGGAGATACTATGGAAGTATACATGGATGATTTCACTGTATATGGTGAGAATTTTGAAACTGCCATAGAAAATCTAGAAAAGACACTTAAACATTGTGAGAAAATCAACATATCCTTAAGCAATAAGAAATTTTATATGTTGATGTAGGAAGGGATAGTCTTAGAAAATCATATTTTTGTAGAAGGGATCAAAGTAGATAGAAAGAAAACTGAAGTCATCCAAACCCTACCTACTCCCAAAACACAAAAGGAATCTGTAGTTTCCTAGGATCATCAAGTTATTATAGGATGTTTATATCATACTTTAGAAAAACTGCTAAACCTCTTACCACATTGTTAACAAAATATGCAGAGTTTTCTTGGACTGAAGAAAGTGAACAATAATTCAACACCCTAAAGGAAAAACTGATTACTTCTCCAATGTTGAGAGGTCCCAATTGGACCATACCTTTTCACATATATGCTGATGCATCTAACAATGCAATAGGCTCAATACTGGGACAAAAATATGGTGATGATTTTTATGCCATATATTATGTTAGTAAAAACCTCATAGATGCTGAACTAAATTATACTATCACAGAGAAAGAATTTCTTGTAGTAATACATGATCTTAACAAATTTTGTCATTATATTATAGGTTATCAGGTATTTGTACACAATGACCACTCAAAAATCAGATGCTTGACAAACAAACCTAGGATTAGTGGCACAATTATCAGATGGTTGTGCTCTTATAGGAATTTGATGTGACAATAGTAGATAATCCAGGAAAGGACAATGTGGTAGTTGATTACCTGTCTAGATTGACACCTCCAGACTATGCAGCTATAAAAGACCAATTTCTAGATGAGCATTTTTTTTCTCTAAATGAACAGATACCTTGGTATGCTGATATGGCTAATTATTTAACCACTAAATAGAGTATCCCCTACACTTTTACCTTGTGAAAAACATATTTTAATCGAGAAAAGTGTAGATTTCTTATGGATTGATGGGTGCCTATTCAAAACAGGACCTGATCAAATCATGAAAATATGTGTTTATGGAGAAGAAATAATTAAACTACTAAAGGATTTTCATGATGAATATTATGGTGGTCATTTTGCAGGAAAATGAATTGCATATAAAGTGTTGCAGGCTGGTTATTATTGGCCTTCACTATTCAAAGATGCAGCCAAGCATGTGAGCTAGTGTGATCAATGTCAAAGGATAGGCAAACCTACTCTCAGAGATGAGATGCCACTCCAACCACATGTTCTCATTGAACCATTTGATAAATGGAGGATGGAATTCATAGGACCTATTAATTTGTAGTCAAGAGGTAAGAGGAATATCCTAGTTTGTACTGACTATGTGACAAAGTGGGTTGAAGTATAGGCTTTGCATGATTCAAAGGAGAAAACGGTAGTAGATTTCCTATATTCAATAATTTTTACAAGATTTGGGGTCCCAAGGGAGTTCACAATAGATCAAGGACCTTAGTTTACTTCAAGTATGATCCAATAAATCATGCAAAAATACAAAATTAGGCATAAGAAAACCACTCCCTACCATAAAAAGGCAAATGGGCAAGTTGAGGTGACCAATAGAGAGTTGGAGAATATCCTGACAAAGATAGTGCAACAACACAGGAAGGACTAGGCTACTAGATTACTAGAAGCCGTGTGGACCTACAAGACCACCTGGGAGACTACTATTGGTTTCACACCATTTCAATTAGTCTATGGAAAAAAAACCATGATGCCTATAGAGTTTGAATTTAAAACACTTAGAACTACTATAGAATTGAATATAAATCTGGATGATGCACAAAAATATAGAATTCAACAACTTAATTAGTTAGATGAATACCACCTTGAGGCTTTGTAAAAAATAGAGATCATTCAAAAACAAAGGGCCAAGTGGCATGACCACCACACCAGACCAAAGCAACTTAAAGTGGGAGAATGGGCATTACTCTATGATTCCTGATTCCATGAAATAAAGGGTAAGCTCATGCAACATTATATGGGGCTATATGAAGTAACTAAAATCATCAATAATGGGGTTGTAAGATTTAGAACAATATATGGCAACAACATTACCTTAACAATCAATGGCCACTGCCTACATCCATACTATGTGTCTGAAGCATACATGATTGAGTCTATATTAGGCATGGGGGAGACCCCAGTTGATTCTGATTTTATCTTGAGTCAGTGAGATTTGGACCTAGTCCACATAGTCCCAAAGATAATTATTCTTTTAATTATTTTTTTAGTTGTGTTTTTGTTTTGCAGGAACAATGCCCTTTGTGAAGTTGTTAGGCAACCTAGGATACCTAGGCCTAACAAGCATAGGATCCATGAACCTATGCTTTCCAAGATTTCTAGGAGAATTTGCTTGTAGTAGGAGTAGCTAGTCCCCATTCAGAGAGGGGAATACTAAACCTGAACCTGCATAAGAGTGTTTGGATTGGTCTTTTTGGACAATAAAATACTCAACTTCTGGTTCAGGGGTAGATTTTGATCTTGTACCTATTTTTCAATTAGAAGCACTGAAAGGCCTGATCAACCTGATAGCGCATATACAAGGACAAGTCAACACCCATTGAATAAAATAAAAGCACCATGTTTTTATATTTTATGGGGAGGTTCCTTCTTCCCGTTATTAGAGAAGGTGTCTGCTTCCCATTGTATGGCGGAAGGCACCTGCTTCCCATTGTATGGTGGAAGGCACCTACTTCCAATTGTACGATGGAAGGTGCCTACTTCCATTGTATGGTGGAAGTCACCTACTTTCTATTGTATGGTGAAATGTGCCTACTTCCTATTGTATGGTGGAAGGTTCCTGCTTCCTATTGTATGTTTCATGGCGCCTGACTCCCAGTATGTTACGAAGATGGTGCCTACATCTCGTTTTTTGGCAGTTCAAAGCCTGACTCCTAAATTTTTAGGAGAATGACCAACTTCCAGTTTTTGAAAAACTTATAGCAAATCTTCTTAGCATATGTTAAAAAAAATGATATTTGTATAGATTTTGTTTTATAAGTACGACACCCAACAGTTAGCAAAAAGGTGCATGCTTCCCATGTTAGGCATAAGCACCTCATGGCTAAGGCACCTGTTTCCCGTGTTAAGTAGAGCGCCTGACTGCTAAGGCACCTGCTTACCATATAAGAAAAGCACCTGATTCCTATGATGCCTACTTTTAGTTTCCAATGCACCTGCATGCCATAATTAAAAAATAAGGTGCTTGATTTCCATAAGAAAATGGTGCCTGATTTTCATTTACTGTGGTTGTTTTCTGCCTTGATAGAATAACACATCAACATTGAGATGTGGCCCAAGCCACATTAACACCCCATACATGTGCAACGTCAAATCCACCATAGAAAAAATTATAAGTTGATGTTAACCAACTTTTGAGGAGGGGACGTTTGTCATCCCAAGGTGATACATTTTTCTAATTTTTGTTTTTAATTTTTGTAGGATTTCTTGAATAACCCATAGTGTAGCTACCAAGAACCAATCATGTCGAAGAAAATTTATTGCATGGGAACCATGGCCATCGTTGTCTATTATGGTTTACCCTATCATCAAATTCCAAGCAATAATGATGCACCACAGACATCTGCACATATGCACCCATAAATTGAATTTAGGTGTATGTTTAAATTTTTTGTTTCTTTTTTGTATTATTTTCATGAACATGTGTGTCTATGGAAATGTGTCGACACAACCCCTCATTATTACCTTAACCACTTGAACTAATCCACTTGGCATGGTATTGTGTGGCACACCTTTGATTGGTTGACAGTTTATGGTTTTCATCTCTGCATAATCGGGTACATGCTCAAAGGATATTTACTATGGATAACCGTAATCACTATTGATTATGGTAATTAACCGCCTACATGCATGAATGCATTTGTTTTAAAAATTTGTTTACCAGCTATTGTGTAGTCAAATTCAAAGAGAAAAATATAGTGAGGCACAGTAGTAATTCGAAGGGGAGGCAATAACATTGTTGACTGAATTGTGAACTAGAGGTAAAGCATGGGGGGAATGTCAAAAAACCATGACCTTAAGAAGAGTGAGTCAATCGATTGCTCGAGTATTTCTATAGATGTCCAAACATAGTTAGATTCTTCAAATGGATGGACTATTGTTGACTAGTTAGTCAGGTCCAGGATGCAACAGTAGCAAATGAATTTGTGATGTCGATGAGCGATGGGGTCATGTGCATGTGGGGCTGGAGATCCCAATCATTAAGGACTATATCGCCAGAGTTACGATCCTCCCTCTTATAGGGGAGCACATGTACAAGGAGGATAACATTACCCTATGTACGTAGAGATTATTTGGGGCACCAACTAAGTACCTAACATGTGTTGGCTTGCCAAAATGGCACATTCTCAAGCTCTAGAGGACCAATTTCGAACAGATCACCCATTTCTTCACATGCTATGGTAGGTACTCCCACTTGAATGCCAAAAACTTCCATTTCCTCAATAATATTATGCATAGGGACAAAATCAACATCCCCCACTACCTTCCATGCATCTTGAAAGATGAGGCCAAGTGATACCAGGCAGGCACCACCTCTACCTTGGCTCACCATGGTCTAATTTCTGCCTTGGTAAGATATGCAAAGTCACATAGAAATTTGAAAATTGAGGAAGTTATGGGCACTAGTGCAACAATAGGGGCACAAGAAGAATAGGAGGTACCAATTCAAAATGAACAGTTGGCCTAGGAGCCGATAGAACAAGAATAGATGACGCTTGCATCCCAACCTATAGGAAATACAAGGAAAAAAGGACAAACCTCATCCGTTGATTTTCCCCAATTTGGGAGGAAGCAGGGCAGGCTCTGTCCCCTTTTGCACCCCAATTTGAGGATGAGGCAGAGAAGGAATTCATGCCTATATCCACCAAGATGCAAAGCTAATTAGGGCATCGAGGGTGGTCCTGAGCTCATCTGACAAAGATACACCCATCGATGAGCTCAACAAGGAGGAGTATTTGGCCCACATTTTACAAGATATTTTCTATGGGCCAACTCCTCAATAGGAGGCAGCCATGGTAGATGTACCACTAGAAGGCCAGGCAGAGGATTTGCAGTAGCAATTGCAAGTTCTAAAAGAACAAGCTTCCACTTGGGAAGCTAAATTTAAATAAGAATGGGCTCTATTTGAAGAGTCTAGAAAGGAGGTCACCTTAAAAATGCACAAATTATATCAAACAATTTGGCAACTATGGAGACAATTGCAGTTGCAAGGTGGACCAATAGGAACTGAGAAGCTGCCAAAGTTGATGCAGCTATGTAGACTGATGGGGAAATATAAGTACCCCTACTGATAAAGAAATAAAATAGGAAGATTCTACTACAATCGAAGTAGAGTAGCCCTATTCTACGTCCCCCTATATAGAGAAGGTAATTCAAGAGGATGAGGTTTAAATTGAAGAACATCAAAATGCAGAGAAGCCTACAAAGGAGGGAGAATATGGAGAAAAGGAGATGGAGGCCGAAGAGCCTCAAATTATAGGTAGAGGAGAGGAAGAGCACTTTCCAATTAATGCAAGGGTTGGACAACCTCAAGAAGAAGAAGAAGTAGTCTTTCATGTGCAGCAAGTAGCTGCAAAGGAAAAAGAGGCTCAGTAGCCTAAATTCCCTGTACCCCAAGAGGCTCAGCAACCTACATCCCTTGTACACTAGGAAACAATAGTTGCACCAACATACCCTGGGATACAAAGTATCAATCTAAGATAAAAATAAAAATACATATGGCCATATCAATGATGAACCAGAACCAGAGTAAGAGTTGCAGAGTTGAAGACCCTGGGCATTGAATCCAATAAGAAATTAGCTTTGTATTCCAATGAGGAATGGGATGCAACAAAGAATCTGTTTGCTACCCAAAAACAAAAATTTGAGGAGCTTAACGAGGAAATTAAGATAGACAATAAGAATTGGAAGAAGTCCTCCAAGAAATACCTCAAGGAAGAAGAAAAGAAAGCCAAAAAAAAATCTAGAAGACCTCACAAGAAAATTCTAGTTGCTCAACCTGAGAAGTTTTGGTCTTTGTATGGGTCAGAGGATTGAAAGCCTTATAGGATGCAGGAATATTTTACGTGGATGGGATTTTTAGGCCCTATGCAGAAGGAAGATTTAACATCAAGCAACAGAACTCCCCCTGTATAAAAAAAAAAAGGTCAAATATAAACCTGAGCTTAACCCAATAGGGACAAATTTTTCCATAGCCGGGGTTTCTAAGGAATCTAGCATCCCATTTGGATATAAGGAATCAATGCCTATGGGTGAGAAGTTGCCACCTCACCATGAGTACTAGAAAATTGTTGAGCCTACATTCCATAAGGATGCCACTGGCTTCTCTAGTTTTTATTTGAATGTTGATAAGGGCAAGGTGGCCTACACCAGAGAACCACCTAAGAAGAGGGTAGGGCCAAGTGAACCACTTTAGCACGATAAATTCTAGAAGTAGTAGGGTCAGGAGATAGTAGCTCCCACAACATCAAAGGAGTGAAATCATTGGGACAAAGAGAAAGCCAAGGCCACTAAGAGGAAGAGGACATAGACAAACCAAGCCTATTGAGATGAAGTGAACAGAACTGGTAATTACCAGTTCAAAGTGGTACAGGGACATATCACCCCTTAAGCATGTGGGGATGATGAACCACATAATTTATAATTTTTTGTACTCTTTTACCCATAATGTGTAGTATATATTCTTGTAGATATAAATATTTTATGGAAATTATATATAATTAACAATTTATTTTGCATGTTCTCTAATATTTGTCTTTAAGTGTAATTTGTGTAGATTTAGTGGAAATTGTTGTATTTTGGCATGTTTTTTTTGAGGTCCAACTCAGACCTAGCACTTATAAATTAATGAAGGAAAAACATCTGTGGAATATCAGTAAAGAGATATGAAGTCAGGTTACCAAGTTATTTGAAGTGCCTGACTTCTGTTCGGCACCTAACTATTCGATGCTTGATTTTTGTTAGGTGCTTGCTTCCCATTGTATGATGGAATGCACCTTCTTCCCATTGTATGGTGGAAGGTTCCTGCTTCTCGTTGTATGATAGAAGATGTCTACTTACCATTATTAAATTAAAGGTGCTTTCTTCTCGACTTCTATATATAAGGCACCTTCTTCTTGGCTTCTTCAACCGTGGCATCTGATTCCTATTAATGCCAAACTTCAACATGGCTCTGTGGTCGGTAGAATAGAGCGAAAAATTTGGAAACCAATGTGAAGGGATTTATAGCATCAAAACAAAACTTGGGACAATGTCAAAGGTGAATCATCACCCATTTTTTAGCTGATACATAAATTAATTTTGTAAGTCGAGAAAATCAAATATCAATGTATTTTGGAAATATATTACGCTAAAATATTATGATATTTTGTTTGAATCATTTAAACTATTGTAACAGTGAATCATGTCCTGATTCGTCCTAAAAATTGAAACAATTTTGGTTGCATACCTTATAAATATGCAGGCCACCCCTGAAGAAGACCCCCCAAACTTTTTATGTAATTTTCTCTGCTGCAAACTATTAATAAAATTTCTGCATTGTTCCTGTAAAAACATCTTCTAAGTGTTTGGTGATCATTCTACCATGGGAAAAACCTGCTGGAAGCATGGGCCCACTTACAATAGAGTTATTCCCTATTTCCCCTAATTTCTATATTTTTTTAATAGATTAATTTATTTCTAGTTATTTCCCCTATTTTCTGTAATTTCCAGTAAGATAGTTATTTATATTTTAAATGTTTTCAGTCTTGTTTCTTAGACTTAGCATGAGATTATTAGTTTAAACATAAACTCCAACGAATACTAAACACCCCCCAAACCATAATATAAGGAACTCATCTTCAAAGGAGAAATTACAAGCATAGATTTTGCACGACTGCTCACAAGACTACGAACTACCTCGGGTTGACAATTAAATGGAGGTAATTAATTGAACCATAGAAAAAACTAACCAATGTTTTACCCAACAAGATGCATCCAGTATTTCATTAAGGTAAGTTCTTGCTCAAGAAGAAGAATAAAAACCATATGCAATCTACTACATTAGCAAAAACTTATTGGGAGCCAAGAAAAATGATACAACCACTAAAATGGAATTCCTAGCCATAGTTTATGCCATCAATAAATTTTACCACTACATCACGAGTTATCAAATATTTTTTCATATCAATCACTCTACCACAAAGTATTTTATAAACAAAATAATATTCAGTGGTAGGCTCATTAGGTGGTTGTTACTACTCCAAGAATTTGATATTACTATTGTTGATAGACTTAGATGAGATAATGTTGTTGCTAACCATTTGTCAAGATTAGAGCATGTAGGAGATAGTGAAATCATGGAGGATACATTTCTTTATGAGAAATTTTTTTTAGTATCTGCACACTCTCCTTGGCTTGTAGAAATTGCTAACTACTTATCAATAGGGAAGATTCCTCATTTCACACCTAAAAAAACTCTCATCTAATTCAAAATAATGTATCTTATAAATGGACTAACAATATTTTGTTTAGATGTGAACATGATTTTGTGTTGCATAGGTGTGGAGGGGAAGGTGAGGTGTTTGACAT
This sequence comes from Wollemia nobilis, assembly GCA_028583015.1. Lineage (NCBI taxonomy): Eukaryota > Viridiplantae > Streptophyta > Pinopsida > Araucariales > Araucariaceae > Wollemia > Wollemia nobilis. The sequence goes on along the minus strand of JAQPPZ010017254.1, from coordinate 3,222,008 downwards.
CCTTTGAGCATGCCACAATGAGCTTTTTGATGGACAATTATTCAACAAAAAGGACCATTCATAAGTTCCTTGGTGCTAGATGCTATTGGCCCTCCCTCCATAGAGATGTGAGTAAGTACATCCAATAGTGTGATCAATTTCAATAGATGGGATGACCAACTACTTCGAATGAAATACCTTTACAAACTCAAGTGGTGATTGAACCATTTGAGAAGTGGGGGATTTATTTCTTTGGATCTATTGATCCAAAGTTTAATGTGAAGGAACATATTTTGGTTTGTACTAATTATGTTAAAAAATGAGAAGAAGTTTATGCTATAACACATGCATGTGAAGAAAAATTCATTAACTTTTTTTATGAACAATTTTTTTAGTGCTTTGGATATCCTTAGGAGATAGTTTTTGACCAAGGAACATGGTTCATATCCAAGGTAATTGAGGCATTCATGAAGGAGTATAAGATAAAATGTTAGAAATCCTCTCCATATCACCCTTAGTAAAATGGGCAAGTGGAAGTCACTAATCATGAGTTAGAAAACATCTTTAAGAAGATGGTGGCTTCACATCAAAGAAAATTAGAAAATAGGCTAACAAAAGTTGTATAGGCATCAATACTACATGGAAGTCAACAATAGGTTTTAGCATATATGAACTTGTTTATGGTAAGAAGCCAATATTTCCCATTGAGTTTGAACTTTAGACATTGCATACAAATTTTTAGGTTGGAATTAATCTAATGCATGTAAAACTTGAGAGGATAAAGCAACTAAACCATCTAGATGAGCTTCAACTTGAGGTTCTCTAAAGGATAAAAATTATCCAACAATAGTGGAAAAAATGGCATGCCATCATATCAAGAACAATAAGTTTCAACTAGGTAATTGGGCACTATTGTTTGACTCTTGCTACCATTACTTCAAAGGTAAATTGTGCACACAATGGTTGTTTATTTACTATATAAAAAAGGTTTTTGATAATGGCGTAGTATAGTTACAACCCATAAATAATTCAAGATGACAAATTTTGATGAATGGACATAAATTGAGGGTATGCAAAAAGTTGATCACCAAGGAGGAATTTGTAGCTCAAATTAAATCACAATCATATTTGTATTTGGTTGGAGAATCTTCTTCCTCCAACCTAGATACCAACTAATTTGTTCTATTTATAAAAAATAGAGAAGAAATCCTAGTAATGAAAACCTCTTTGAGGAATTACTAGGCCAAGTCATGGATGCAAACCATATTTTGGCATGCATGACTTGAAAATAATCACTTGGATACAAAACACCTTCCAGGTTACAACCAAGGAAGAAGAAGGTTGAAAACTAGAGATGGTGGCCTCTTTTGTTTTGAGAAAAAATTACATATATATATTATGGTGTATTCCAGTACTAACTTTTCCTTCTCTATTTTTTAGTTTCCTCAAAACAATAACCTACACCAAAAATTCTTCTAAGCCTACCAAAGGAAATAAAATCACACTCCAACAAGAAGATATGCATTCCATTTTTTCTTATATAGTCTTAATATTATGCTTAAATTACATATGGCCCACTCTTATACTTAGTCCAATAGGCAAAAAAATTAGTTCAAGACCCTTAGAAACATTTCCAACGCTTAAAAATGTATTAGGCCTCTTTTTTCTATGACTATAATTGTAGAAAAATGAGAACAAGTTGCTCTAGAAAAGTGCCAAAAAGATACTAGAAAATCTCTAGAAGAACATCAGTCTAAAAGCATGAGGATGTGCTTCTTCTAAGGGAGGGAACATGTCATGTAGACACAATAAAGGCATATGCAATGTGTGAAAAAAACCTAGTTGGCAATAATTATAAGAATTAAATGCATCATGAGGGATAATTGGATGAAAACATATGATTATTCCATGCATAAAGGAAGATCAAGTGGACACATGGCTTAAATTTATGGTTGTTCACAACATGAAGGAGATTAAAAACAATTGATGCATACATGTAACACGTAACAAATAACGAAGAAGAGTGATTGAATGCATTGATTTTATTTCAACATAGATCATGTGAAGTAAAGTTGGTAATGACAAACTTGCCATTTTTCTATTATAGATTCAACATTGAAATACAAACCAACACTATAGAGCAATTATAAATTGCTTATGGCTACAAAAATGATCATTTTTGCATGCATGTAATTGAAGTATATGATGAAAACTCATCACCTTAAACACTTTGCAACCACCTCACATCCCTTGGTTACTTGTATTGTGCAAAAATTGGTACCCTATTTTATGATACCTACATATTTCAAAAATAGGTAGACAAAAGAAAAATTTTAGAGCCAAATTTGATTGCAGGGTTCCTCTAGCAATGCGAAGTGATAAACATTTTTAGGTGGTAGGGTAGTTGATATTTCTTCACCTATTCAATATGTTCAACTCTATAATTACTAAAAAATTCTCTAATTATCTCCATGAAAGCAAGGTGGTATTAAATGAAATCATAATTAAGGTAACAACCAAAATCTTGAGCACATTTTCTAGAATTCCTTGTGTAAGCAATACATTATTTAGTTCTTTACCTCCATTACAAGAGGATTTTAGGAAATTTACAGTGGAAGGAGACCCTCACATAGAGTATGAAATGAAATCCAAAAATATATGTGAAGGTATAAGGTAAACCAATCTTCTAGAACCATAGGACATAGTGGTTTTATCGGCCATGCATTATTTTACATGTGATTGATAATTTATACTAGTGTCTAGACAACACCTTATATTTTTGTCTCACCTGAGACATGGAGCTATGAGGCTTGAACCAAGGGTAGATTTGATTTACTTTCTACATTACTCTCTACATGCCATGGCCAAGATATCTAGGAAGAAATAGGTCCCCTCAAGCACCATGGACTTATCAATATTATCTAAAAGTAGCACTTCCTCTAGTGGGAATATGGAGAATATTGGTGATGAGCATTCATGAATAATAGGTTGTGTGCACTTCCAAAGGCCAAGCACATGAAGAACAAGGTAGACCCAAAAAACCCTACAACTAATTACCGTTGAAGACGGTTGCAAAAAAAGACAATATTGAGTGAATAGGGCATAGCCCAACCAAAGTTGATGGCCAAAAAATTAAGGACATGGGAAAGGTAAAGGAACATGATAAGTGATATAGTAGAACCAACCACCACTCTATAGTAATCAAATCCTATAATGACAAGATAAATAAGAAAAAAATAATTAAATGGTGGTAAAATATACTAGTAAAGACAACCAAAATTTGCAAAGAAATGTTGCAAGGAGTAGTAATGGGGATGAAGACAATGTTGTGGGAGATGAAACCCTAGCCCTAGAAAATATTAGGGCAAAATTACAAGAGCAACAAGATGAGTTTAAGGAATTAAGGATACTACTCCAAGATAGAGAAGATAAATTTTCTCGACTAATGGAAGAGTTGGCCGACTATAGAAGATGACAAGGTCACCCTGAATATTTGAAGCCCTAGCTTTTGAGGATGACGGTCTAAAGGAAACATAAATTTATTTGATTTCAATATTATCTAGAACTAAGGAGATGGATTTTAAAAAGGAATGGCATCAATAATATAAACATTGTATTTGAGGGAGGTGATCAAAATGATGTTAGAAAGAGGTTTAGAATCACAATAGAATACCTCAAAGCATGATGATGAGAGGCTATTATCACAAGCCAAAAGCACCATTGTATAGAGGGATTAAGAGATACAAAATAACTCAATGGAGGTTCCACACATGGTGGTTATTATTCCCCTTCACATGGTCAAGCTAGATGTCCACAATACAACTATTAAATGGTTGGTGAGAATTTTTTTTTTTGGAACAGATTGTACAAGCCCTTAAGAAATTATATGGAAAGAATGAGGTCTTAAATTGAGAGCTTGTTGAGTTGCAAACCAAATTTTAGGAGGTGTGTAATATTACAAAACGAATTATGGAGTGTAGAAAACTAATAAATATATAGCTTGTTATTGTAGGAATTATTTTATAGGTGGGAATTGACAAGGTTGTACTCAGGGTTGAATTATACCTAGGGGACACCTCATGAATTTATAGAAGTATACCACTATAGCACCTTAGAGAAAAAATAATTACTCTATGAATTATTTGTCCACAATTATGCATTAACTAAGGATTTTATATTCTTCCCCAACATTTTTGGGACGTCCAACTGTAAAATTTTGTATCTATGTTATAGAACCAAATTTATAGAAGATATAGAGATATGGAATATGTGGCCATGGAATCTGAGGTCAGGATGCTAATCAACTTTCAATATCCTAATGCTCCTCTAGTAATTAGTAAGCTGTAGACACCTAAAATGCGTCATGCCGAGGGTGACTACTCATATGGACATGCTACAAAACCATATGGAGGATCTTGGATAGACTCCAAGATAGAGAAGTGGTTCTAACCACTCAATTTAGGCATTTTGGCCTAAGCAGTCTGAACCGCAGCCCAGACCTACGGTCTCCAGTCTAAACCATGGTTGACACCTACGGTCTACAGTCTGGACCACAACTGTGACCTACGGTCTTAACTAGAGTTCAGTTAGGCCTTCCATCCAAGCCAAATCGGTTGGAACGGCCAAGAGATCTAGAAGGAGGCAGTTGAAGGATGAAATATTCCAGAGGCTTCCATCCCAACTGTCCTAACCAACCTTCTTGGTCTTGGCTTCTCCATGAAGCCACCCCTAGCCCTAGGGGGCATTCTATAAATACCCCCCTCCAAATGGAGAGGAGAGGGAGATAGATGATTTGTATAGCGAAGTGTTGGAGAATTATCGAGAGAGAGTTAATTGATCAAGAGAGCAATGAAGCCCTATCAAATTGCATACTGACTTTGTGCATTTGAGAGCCCCTTTGCTATCCATCTAAAGACCAATTAGCCATGGATGCCCTAGGTGCCTAGGAGGATCAAGAAACACAAATCCAGGCAAATGAAGGCCCTTCACAGTGATTTGACCACCAAATCTATCAGAGGACAACAAAGGCGACCCTTGAACATCAATTTGGACAAGGAGATCAAGCCCACTGCCCCTAATTCTGAGGGTAAACATATCAGAGGTCAAACCATGGCTGTCAGCCATGGTTCACAGTGCAGACCGCCCATCACAGCTATGGTTTGCAATAGGTTAATGATCACCTTACTTGCTTTGCTTTTGACCGCATAGATTAGTTATATTAGTCTTTTCATAGGTTTAATTGCATTTTAGAGAAACTCTGACCGTAGAAATTAGACATTTCATGCATTGTATTAAGTAGGATTACATTGGATATTTTATGCCCTTTATTGTTCCTAATTTGATATTTGATCCATGCATCATTTGCTTATTCATGTCCTTCATGTTGTAGCATAATTCTTGATTTAATTAGAATAGTTTAAAGTCTTTCTTTATGCTTTCTTGTTTTACTAGTTTAATGGCACTTACATGCATATTCCCTTAAAGGGCCTCATCACGAGAGGCTATCAATATTTTTAATCATGTGTTGTTGTTTCTTGTTCATAGAGAGATAGGTGCAAGAGGAGCTTATGTCATAATCCTTCCACATCATGGAGAAGGGGGTTAGCTCCACCCCAAGGCAGTTTGTGACTAATCAACAGAGCACCATAAGTGCGCCTACCCTATTGAGGGCATTGGCAATTGTAATATCAGTATCATCTTTCAAGTGACCCTAAGAGGGCATTTTTGTAATCAAAACTCATTCAAATATTAATACGAGAAACCTTACATACTTTGTTTCTGTTCAATTTATGTACTTGTGTGAATATTTATGCTTTTATGATGGTATAGATCAATGCAGTAGCTAGGTGCACGCTCCGTGGTTAGGTCAGATGGCGATCATGGTGGAACCCCACAATTTTAGCCCTGAGTTCTGACTTTTCTTGGCTGTTTCTTATCTCAGGTGCTAACCGTAGCTTTCAGCTATGGTTATTTTTTGGCCCATGGCTGTAACCTATGGTCACCACTGCAGCCCGTAGATCGGACCTGCGGTTTACAGAGGAAAAGGCAGACAACAGGAAACTCAGTGGGTAGCAGAGCAGGAGCTGAGGTAGGCCCCAATTTCACTATCTATTCTGAATATTCTGCTCTGTATCTTTCTAGAAAGCATCGAACCATTGCAAACTAGGAACTCAAATAAAAAAGGGTCAATGAACAAGTCCTAGTTTGTTTCCATTTTCCTTTCATTAGAAAGGCATTGTTGGGAATAGCGGACCTCTGAGTGCAGTCCGCCCCTAAATACAATGACCTTGATAGAGATGGCATGTCGTTTGCATGCTTGAGGCCCAATTAGTGGCCATGTCATTGTAATTGCATCATCAAAATATCATATAGGACATTAGCATGCATTCTTTCTGAATTTGAAATGTTCCTTTCTTTTCATGCATATCATGTAGGAATGATCATTATGCTCTTTTATGCATTTGTCATTTTTGCAAAGTAAAAGGAACTACACACACCACCTGGCACTTAAATGCTAGTGAGTTGGGCTTCATATCCAACCACTAGTAGGGTTCAATGACGGTGGGCGTGACTTCCATCCGTTGGCCCAAATCCCATGTACCATGTGTTACTAGACCATACCGGGTCCAAGATCCTTTCGTACCCTAAAAAATTTGCATATACTCCTCTTCGAAGGGTATGACGCTGATTGGGGGAAAATGGGTGAGGAACTGGGAGGACCTATGCCCCCTGACCATGTGTGGGCTTCACTTCCACACATTATAGGTTGGTTTACGTGACTTGGGTTTCATCGCCAAGTTGTCGAGCTACGGGTATACAGGTGAAAGCCAATTTAACTGAGTATAAAATCCAACAATATTTCAAAACACGTGAGAGTTTCTAACACTGATACAACACATCTGAAAACAACATCAAATAGTTTAGGGCTCACAATAAAAATTTAAAAGGAGATAATCATCATTTGTATACTTTGTTTGCATAATAAAACACATCTAGATGTTAGGTACACAAATGGTGAACACACGGGGTGATCGACAAAGGTCTAGGACCGATGCCCATGATCAACCCCCAACTGGTTCACAACAACATGTGTCGAGTCCTCACACACATGAGCGAACCGAATGACGTTCGATGAGCATTAGAGGTGACAACTCGACATGGGGAGATCCCGTTGAGTGGACCCCTGATAGAGGAGCTTCAGTACACTCCTCTAGGCATAGGACTGAGCATGGAGCTTCTCAGCATGAGGATGCTCTACTCCAAAGCCATTATCGAGACCACACTGCACATGCATCCATGGGATCGACCGAGGAATATGTTGTGCAGGGGACCAAGTTGGTTCCCATACGTACTAGGTCCATAGGAGGTTCTAACCCTCCATAGTCAGAGTATAGATGGACTAGAGATCCACCCATTCAGGGGCAAGAGGATAGGCTCACTTTCGAGCATAGGTCCACCCATACTCCCATGCATGGCTCACCATGCAAGATCACCATTGATATATCAAAGGTGGGAGCTAATGGAACACCACCGCATGAGCGGTGGAGGTCTAGATAGTTAGATGGTCTAGGTAGTGTTCTTGAGCAGCTAGGCTGCAAGCCTACAGCTCCACCCACTCATGCTCCGAGTGAGCATAGCGACAGTTGTATCAAGATCACTAGAGAGCATGGAGAGGCTTCTAAGCACCCTCATGTCACATGTACACCATCCACACATTTTTTTGATGGGTACAGAACCCATAAGGTAGCTCGCATAGAGCACACACACTAGAGGCCTCCCACGGCCGACCAGATCGATAGATCACATAGACTGGTGTCTGAGCAAAGATGTCAACTCCTCCAAGATCAATTGGATGATGCTCGCCTAGAGAGGCAACATATTGAAGATGAAAATATTCAAGCGCAAAGGCTCCTACGATAGAGATTATATGAGCAGCGCATGCACGAGGAGCATATTTTAGCTCAGAAGGAGCGCATAGAGTAGGAGGATCGGCTAGCCAGGGCTGGCCTATACCCTCCCGAGGAGCATAGAGAGCATGTGCATAGGAGGGCTGTGTCCCTAGCCGATATGCATGAGGAGCACAGAGACTCTCGTACTCATGTCAGTGCCCAATAGAGGGAGCGACTATCATCACTCAATGATCTTAGATAGAGGCAGCATGAACATGTAGATGTAGATGGATACGATCAGGGGTATCCTGAGAGTTACCGAGTTGAGGAGGAGGAAGAGCCACGTCCTCCACCTCCCTCAAAGAAGACATTACCTCCTAGACCACCTTCACGTCAGCTTAGGGAGGAGGACTTTTTGTCTTCTAAGGCGTACAAGGTTTTGGCCGATAAGGTCAAAGCAATGGAGAGGCAAGGCATGGCTATGCAAAATCCGACACTGAGGAAGATACACAATGAACCTCTAGACCCCTCGGTGCCTACGCCTCCATATCCTGAGCATTTTGATATGCCCAGATTAGAAAAATTCAAGGGTGATGAGGATGCCCAAGAGCATGTCACAAGTTTTCTGGATGCTTATTTCTAGATAGAGAGTCAGGATGCCTTGTTGTTGCGCACTTTCATTATGACACTCTCTGCCCGGCTCGAGAGTGGTTCAACCAGCTGAAGAAACATAGTATTACTAGTTTCGAGCAGTTAGCTGATGCATTTCTTGAATGCTATTCATTTGGCATCAAGAAATAGGCCAACCTTTTCGATTTGGCTGCGTTAGCTCAGCGCGACGATGAGCCCATCGAGCAATATGAAAAGAGATGGCATAGAATAATGGCAAAGCTGCCATTCCCTATTCCTATAGCCAAACTGACCTGAATGTTCACAAAGAGTTGTGCCAAGCACATCTCACTATTATTGCAGCTATAGTACCCTACATTTGAGGAAGCTATGGCGCAAGCTAGGGTGATCGAGGACATCAAGTTGCAAGAAGGCAACTTGAAGCTCAAGACTAGGAAAGAGGGGTTTAAAAAGAGTACTACAAAGCAACAGGGCAAGCAGGCCCATGTAAATCAAGTAGTACTAAATCTTGGAGGAGAGGACAAGGGACAACAAAAGCCTAATTATCAGGCTCAACCTCCTCCTGTGCGTTATGAGACATGCAAGAACAACTATAAGGGCAAAAATAGAGAAGAGCGCCCACCTCACCAGTTCACACCTCTGATGGAATCGATGACTTTGATTTTCCATCAACTGTGCGAGGCCAAGGCCATACGATTGCCCGAGGTCAAATTAGTAGATCCGAATGTGCCAAAGTCGAAGTGGCATCAAGATGATCTATTCTGCATATTCCATAGAGTGAAAGGCCATGACATCGAGACATGTTGGTCCTTCAAACACATTGTGCAGAACATGATAGAAAAAGGAGAGCTTGTCGTACCAGGCAATCCATAGGTGCTCGACAATAGAAACATGGGGATTTTCAAGAATCCACTACCTAATCATGAGGTGCCTCGTAACAATGTCGGCCAGGTCAATCAAGTGAGAATCGAACCACCTACCCAGGGGTTCGTAGGCATGGTCAATGTTGTTACTAGACATGGGAGGTATGATCAACCGAATCAACCTCATGCTCCCATTAGAGTACAAGCTACATCGGATCAATGGCCAGCTCAGAACATTCTAGGCCCACCAGCTAGACCGATGGTGACCATAAGGAGCAGGTTAGTTCAGAACCTGTAGATAACTCCTACGAAGTTGTCAATATATGAGCTTATTCAGTAGTCCCCTAGACATAGGGAGACTCTTATGGACATTCTGAGGTCCATTGAGGTACAGTCCCAAGATGCGCATGCATTTACAAATTTTGTGGGACATGTACAACAGTGTCAAGAACCCATGATACAATTTTATGATCATGAAGTGAAGATGGTTCCTACTATTATGGCTGACCCCCATTGCATATTATCACGTGTGTTAACCACATGCCTTTCAAAAGGGTCTTGATCGACACTGGGTCCTCGATCAATATAATTATGACCAAGGCACTGAGCCATCTCAAGTTACCCAAATCACACATTGTGCCTACCACCTTTACGTTGAGAGCATTTAACGATGCACTATGCTCGATGGTTGGTACAATTGTTCTACCTATTCAGGTGGGACTCAAGACCATCTCTGTGATGTGTCACATGATAGAGGGTGCCATGCAGTACAACATTCTACTCGAAAGGCCTTGGATTCATGAAATGCATTGCATCCCCTCTATCTTGCATCAATGCATGAAGTACATTCATGAGGGACAGGTTCACGTAGTGTCCTCGGATGAAGAACCATTCAAGTTCATGAACCTAGCAGATTTGCTTGGGGGTTTTGTACTCCCATCGATGCACTTGGATATCTGACCTATTTCATCGGTTAAGATTCCAATAGGTAAACCAATAGCCCATGCTCAACCATCGACATCTGTGTCACACAGATCTGAGCATACGACTGCAACTTCTCTAAAATTGACTGCATCGGCAATGCATCGGCAAGTCGAGAAGCTAAAGGTGAAATTGGGTGAGAAAGTAGAAAATCATATGCCCGGACCAATCGCCAATGAGACTCCCACTCCCATGGATGTGGAAGAACCTCAAGACAAAGCCGAGGAGGCACCTCAGCCTACTTCATCTGCATCTTCAGTAGGGTCATCTGCACCGTAGGTGACCGTTCATCTGGCTAGCATAGGGTTGGGTGAGTATCTTGTGCAAAATGTTACTTTCGGACCTATCCTGAAAACTGCACAAGAGATGGGCCGACCGCACGCCCATCGATTTTTGATTGGATCTGTAGTGTCGTTGGGTGAGCCACCCAACCAAACAAACTTCGTCTACGTAGGGCTAGATCAAGCACCCACCAGAATGTCCATAGATGAGGATGATGACGAGCCATTCACTATGAATGTGCACTATCTATCCAACCTAAAATATGCCATGCACATTTTTGAGTCATATCATTGGCATGGACATGACCTTGGTCTTTTTGAACAAGGATGTAGGACTCCGCTCGAACCTCATTATCAGTTAGCTACTGATAGGTTCGGGTTAGGGTTATAGGTATAGGATCATGATGATTTTCTTGCTGCATCCTTAGATCACATGTACCTGAGTCTAGGGGATGATGTGGATTTTAATCCATACCACCCTAATCCTTCCAGCTATTGGAGGACTCGCTAGATGGTATCATTTGTTACCATAGGGCCACCTGATTCATATCATGATGGGCCCTTAGAGGACAACCCCAGAGGCAACCTGGGTAACCAAATCCATAGTGCTACCGATGACACCGGTATGCAGGGGCATAACCCCACTACTGTAGGCGATCTCAAGTTAGGAGATCTTTGTGATGATGATGGAGAGGAGTCCACCTCCGAAATGAGTGGACCTAGTTATGATGCGGATGATGAGTCCTCAAATGATGATCAATCTGAGGAGGAAATCGAGCCGACCTTTCTAGGTCCGGCGTTTATACGCCATCTACTGCCTATGGAATGAGTGGAAGAGATGAATGAGCGCTTCATAGCCGATAGTGATTATAAAGATGAAATAGAGGAGGCTTACTTAAAGCCTCATCCAGCTAACCTCCCACTATGCATAGACACAATAGAGTGGCCCATCCATGGTAGTGACCATAGTGATGAAGATGAGAGGACCGATTCCAGGCTCGTGTATCCACAATATCTATTGCCTAGGGAATCGAAGCATGTTATGGAGGAAGTACCTCCCAACACTGAGCGCTCTAAGGAAGAAGCAATGCTAGTTTATATGGTAGTATCATATATACGATCGTTCTATCAGATTTATCTGGATAGTGATGATAGCGATCGTAGAATCAGATACATGGGGCCACATCTGGCAGATCACCCCTTAGAGGAGGGGGAAATGATGGATTGTATTTGTATAGTGATGATGAGGATTCGATGGAGATGGCCTATTTGGGACCTCATCACTTACGTAATAGGCCTCCACCTCGAGGTCCCCCACCTATTACAGCTGTAGGTTTGCATCGGGAGATTAATCTCCATCGTAGCTTGAGGGAAAGAAGAGAGCTCGAAGAGAGGTATCAGGAACTCTTTCCCCATCCGCCTACATACGTAGAGCTCCTTGAGCCGAGAGATCCCATTTTGTAGCTAGTGCATCGGGAGGATCCAGTTATATGGGCATCCCATAGAGAGGATCCATTTGTGCCCGTACCATCCGAACCAGATCTTGGGTACAGAAGCTACGCTTCAAAGATAGAGTTTTGTCCATGTGGTTCCGAAGATCAATTCCATTCCATCAATATGGTCTCCATGGATTTGACCACTCCACTCCACAATCCAGCAGATCCATCCAAACCGCTACATCTGAACATGGATGCTATCGATTGGGATCATGTTGACTCACCGGTCCAACCTAAAGATTTCTTCCCTAATGAAGAAATGCTGCAACCATTTCATTTTGTGCTAGGCTGTGCTCATGATGTTTATCATGTTGAGGGTGCTTCCCATGAGGAACATGTGAACCCAGATGATGACATCCATCTGATTCCTATGCCTCACCAGCTTGAGGAAGGATCACATATGTCAGTAGAGAAAACCTTCGATGTGGATATCAGTAAAGATCCCACCGATCCAAAGAAGGTTAGATTTGGAGAGAGTCTCACTCTGGATGAGCGTGATAGCATCATCCCTCTACTGAAAGAGAGACCTGATCTCTTTGCTTGGACTTACAAAGACATGTCGGGTCTAGATCCAAAATTGGTTACTCATAACCTTTCGCTAGATCTGTCGAAGAAGCCAGTCAAGCAAAAACTCAGAAAAATGCATCCAACAGTAGCCTTAATGGTGAAAGATGAGTTGCAAAAGTTGTTGGACGTAGAGTTCATCATCTCCATCGACTATCCAGAATGGGTGTCCAATATGGTGCCCGTAGGAAAGCTAGATGGAAGGGTCCGTATTTGTATGGATTTTAGAGATCTCAATAAGGCAACACCCAAAGATTCATTTCTATTGCCAAATATCGATGCTCTGGTAGATGCTACTATAGGTCACGAAATGCTCTCCCTTATGGATGATTTTTCTGGATACAATCAGATTCGGATAAAACCTGAAGATCAGCATAAAACCATGTTTATAATGCCATGGGGGACATTTTGCTACAAAGTTATGCCATTCGGTCTTAAAAATGTTGGTGCCACATATCAGTGGGCTATGACATATATCTTTCATGACTACATGCATAAAATCTTAGAAGATTATATCGATGACTTACTAGCTAAGTCGTTGTTGTGAGCAGAGCATGCGGAGGTCTTAAGGAAGGTCTTCGATCGCCTGATAGAGCATAATGTCAGGTTGAATCCTAAGAAGTGTGTATTTGGCGTAACTTCAGGTAAACTCTTGGGATTCATCATTTCTAAATGAGGCATCGAAGTAGACCCAACAAAGGTCATGACTATTCTAGAGATGCGTCCTCCCACTAATATCAAAGAACTAAGAAGCCTTCAGGGCAAAGTAGCATCCATAAAGTGATTCATCACTCAATTATTGGATAAATGTCGACCCATGAATCGACTGCTACATAAGGGGGTCCCATTTTATTGGGATGAGGACTACCAAGCAGCCTTTGCTGAGATTAAGCAATACCTAGCAACATCGCCAGTACTAGCTCCACCAAGGCCAGATGAGCCTTTTCTGCTATATATATCGGCAACCGACTTTGCATTAGGGACCATGTTAGCCCAAAAGAATGTGCAAGGCAAAGAGCAAGTCGTATATTACATCAGTCGCACCTTGGTGAGTTATGAGTCAGGATATGCATATGTTGAGAAGCTTTGTTTAGCAGTGGTGTTCGCTACCAAGAAATTATGGCATTACATGCTAAGTCATACGACATATGTTATATCAAAATAGAATCCTTTGTAGTATATGATGAGCAAGACATATCATAACACACGTACTGCAAAGTGGATCATGCTATTGATAGAATTTGATTTGCAATTCATCAACCAAAATTCCATCAAGGGACAAGTCATAGCTGATCAGTTGGTTGAGGCACCACTGTCCAATAGTAGGCCTCTAACCATTGAGCTTCCAGATGATGCGGTCTTCATAATATCTGAAGCTCCCAAACCCGAGGAACCAGAGAATAATGTTGATATGACATTGTTCTTCGATGGTTCAAAGTGTGAGCAAGGGGGTGGTGCAGGAATAGTGTTTTTCATGCCACAAGGAGCTCCAATGCCCTTGTCATTCAAGTTAGACTTTTCATGCACCAACAATAATGCTGAGTATGAAGCCCTACTTTTGGGCCTCCATGCAGCCATCACCATGGGTATTAAAATATTGAACATTTTTGGTGATTCTCTGCTCATAGTTAACCAGGTTAAGGGGCTCTTTCAGTGTCGATGTCCCATACTGAAAGCCTACAAAGATCTTGTTGCCACTTATCTAGCTAAATTTGAATGGTATGACATCAAGGCAATCCCTCATTCATCAAATAGGTTCGTAGACACCATGGCATCTTTGGGGTCCTTGATCCCTCAGAATCTATCTACCGATTTTACTACCATCCATGTTAGAATGCTCTCGCACCCAGTAGCGGAGCGTGCAACCTTTGATAACAAAGAGTCAGTCAACATGATTGTCATGGAACAAACAACTGATTGGTTCCATAGAGTGAAAGACTTTCTTAAGCAGGCACCCTGGGAGTCATTGACTTCTCAGAGTCCTACGGGGAGTGGTACTACCATTCACCATAAGGTTGTTTCCCAGTCTGCATTTGCAAAGTTAAATACGTAGGGGAGCAGGTCATCTTAGCAGTCGAAGCTGAGGCTTGTCAAAGCTGGATGTTGCAAATCCAAGACTTCCTAAAACTTGGTATGATCCTAGAGGGATTGTCACATGCCGCAAGATGCACATTCAAATAGAAAGTGACTAAGTATGTCTTGATAGGAGACATTTTGTACCGATGCAGCCACGAAGGAGTTCTCCTTCGATGTCTTGAGCCCCAGGAGTCATCTTGGGCAATTTTAGAAGCTCACGATGGTACGTGCGATGGCCATTTCAGCGGCATGGCTATCATCAAATGCATCCTTCGCATGGGTTACTATTGGCCCACTATGGAGAAGGATTGCAATGTGTATGTCAAGAAATGCGTTAAATGTCAGCATCATGCTAATCTTACGCACTTGCCATCATAGGCCTTACAGCCCATTCAGGCGGCTTGGCCATTTGCTCAGTGGGGACTAGATCTTATTGGCAAGATCTCTCCTCCATCGTCAGGCCGACATACATTCATTATCATGGCTACTGAGTATTTTACAAAGTGGGTGGAAGCCATTCCCCTTACAATGACCACTGGAGCTCGCATCACAGAATTTATTCTCGAGCATATCATATGTCATTTTGGGATACCATCCAAAATAATTTTGGATAATGGAACTTCTTTTAAGAACAAAATTGTGCGGGCTTTAACATCTAAATACCGCATTAAACATAGTTTTGCAACTCCATACTATCAGCAAGAAAACGGGCAAGCTGAGGCCTCAAACAAGACTATGGTAGCCATCTTGAAAAAGATAGTGCAAGAACACCACAAGGATTGGCATATACAGCTGCCCCTTGCATTATGGGCTTACAGGACTAGCATTCGGATGCCCATTGGGGCAACGCCATTTTCACTAGTATATGGCATTGAGGCCATTATGCCCTTAGAGTTGGAAATTCCAATGTTGCACGTCGCATTGAAAGAGTTCATCGATGATGACACCACGTGCCAAGCTCACCTCGATCAATTGACGTTGCTCGATGAACATCACGTGAATGCCCTCGAGCATCTCCACGTTTATCAAGAGTGATTAAAATGAGCTTACAATGTCAAAGTCCACCAGAGAGATTTTGAAGTTGGGGATCTTGTGCTGAAAGAGAACCAATAGAACTCGAATTTGCCACCTGATATGCGAGACAAATTCATGGCTAACTAGCTAGGGCCTTACATCATATCTAAAAATATTGGTCTAGGTACCTATCACCTAACATCGCTAGAGGGTGTGGAAGAGCTTGAGCCTCTCAATATCATCCATCTTAAGGCGTTCTATGCTTGAGAGTGTAGTAAAGGCACCAAAGGCATCTGTAAGCCCTTTGGTCAACCCAAAAGCTCTGAGGGTTTTGTCTCAACCGCTCGGTCATCCCAAAATGCCCCAAGCTCTTTGATTAAGAAGCTTGGTCAAGTAAAGGCACCAAAGGCATCTGTAAGCCCTTTGGTCAACCCAAAAGCTTTAAGGGTTTTGTCTCAACCGCTCGGTCATCCCAAAATACCCCAAGCTCTCTGTTGAGTAGCTTGGTCAAGTAAAAGCTCCAAAGGTAGTTCCTCATCATTTGGTCATCCTTAAAAGCTCCAAGGACATGTACTCATCATTTGGTCAAATATGAAAGCTCAAAAATCTATAAAAATCAAGAAAAATATATAAAAGTCCAAAAAAATTTTTGGTAAAGCTTCAAATCCAAAAACATTTGCATTTGCATTTTGCATTCACACAGACATTCACATCATCATATTGCATTTAGGCATTTTTCATCCATTGCATTCCATAGTAGAGTGTAATGCATCTATCAAAATTTTACAAATGATCACACGTTTGTATGTCAATCATGCACCCTTGCATTTATCATAATTCATTGCATTCATACGTGATACCTATTGTAGAGAAATATGTATGTATATTAAGTTTTCTCGTCACTCAGCCATACCTAGTGGGTTCTTCAGATATTGTAGAAAGCTTGCTTTGTTGTTATAGACAAGGTCATTAGTTGGGATAGTGCTTCAACATATCAGAATCCCATCACTAAGCAAAACAATATAAAATCCTGCTAAGACGAGAGAGGATGAAAGTTGTGAAAGCAGTCTTAGGTATCTAGAGAGATGGGTTTCACGACCTGCTTATCTTGCAAATAGTCGGTCTAGAAAGGTGTACTTTGGCAAAAGGACAAGAATTTCCCCTATAAATCCCAAAGTCACAAAGTTTAAATCCCAAGATTACAAAGTGCAAAAGTACAAATTTCAAGTTCAAAATGTAAAGTGACATAGTGAATCAAAAGCACTATAAAAATCCCTTGCTCAAAGAAAATGGTAACACGTGGACTAACAATGATTTTTATCACTACACATGAGCAAGTAAGAAGGGTGAGAACTTGAATCCCTGGATTGTCCACCTTTTGAAAGCCATAGAGTGATCCTCGATCGCAGCAATGGGTTGGAAGAGTCCCACCTACAATCGGAGGGGTAGTTCTATTGGGTGATCCCCAAACGTAGCAATGGGTTGAAAGAGTCCCACCTGCATTTGGAGGGGTAGCCCTGATCAATTTGCAAGATGAGCTAGCTCTAGGTACCTAGGATTGTCTAGTTGTATAAGTCTAATCAAAGCTGAAACAAGGATGGTACGATCGTATGAGGAACCCTATCTCACATATGGGTTGAAAGAGTCCCGACTGACATACGGGGTATGCTTACGATCTATCTAAAAATACTCACATGCACACACAGGGATAATGAATAGTTGGGTCTATCATGGCAAAAGCCTTGTCCAATATAAGCCTTGTACAGTTAGTATGTGATTTTTGGAGAAATCTACTAGGGTGTTTGAGTCTCAAGGAAAACCCCAAAAGGTGCTCCAATAGCAACAAGATACCAAATATCATTAGACTTCCGAAATATGAGTCATTCATTCATCAGAATGCATTTTACAAAGCACAATCAAACATATAGGATAGATACCGCATGAATATCAGAAATGATGTTTAGACGACCACTGACTATATAGTGCAGCAAAGAAGAAATATACAAAATGACATAATCATTCATTAGCATTATACCAATCCATTTCACTGCATTTCATATATGGGTGATTAATTGATTAAGTTCTTGTAATGAGAATTATCAATTAGTTTGCATGATTGTTATACATTCTATGGTGTCATATTTTAAAAATTGATATACACAGTTTACATTCATTCCTTATGTTTTAAGTGATTAAAGCATACAGGTTCATTTCCATTAGATTATGATTATGTACATAATGCATTACCATACATTGCATAGCATACCATAAACTGCATAAAATAAATGCATGCCCACAAAGAAAAAATAAATATGCGTTCAAAAATAAACATCGCATCCATATACATACATCATATATCACACATCTAATCATCTAGATCACTGCATATCATCATCATAAAGTAAAATAGTTATCTAGTGCATGTCATCCATACATCACATCATATAAACATAGCATTTACATAAGCCTTGCATCCATGTGCATCAAATAAACATAAAATCAAAATAATAAATACACATGTACACATAATGAGCCATAAAAGATCATATCATATATATATGTATCCAAAAGAGTACATAAGGAGTACAAAATGCTCATAGGCTACAACTATGTAGGTCCTCGACCTTACACACAAAATAGTATATCAAAACTATAGTCGATAGCTACTATAACTTAGATCTAGGCTGCTCCCCTTGTACTGGAGCTCTCATCGCCTCCCTCCGCACTATGCTCTAGAGCCTGCTCTCCTGGCTGACCTGGCACCTATGGTGGATCCTGTTGTGGATCCTGCCTACCTCCAAAGCCTAAAGCACCTAGCACATGGGAAACTGGTAACTATAATAGGCTAGTCCTCTGATTGGAGGCCCCTGATGTCTGCCCTGGATCTCTAGTCTTGGCCTATGACCTCATTGTGTGTGTACTAGAGGACCTGTGCATCCTCTCAGTCCTGTGAGTCCTGTGACTCGAGCTCATTGTCGACTGCCCTGAGGTCCTAGACCTGGTATGCTGAGACTCTGATGCAAAAGGATCCTCAGGAACCTGTAGCCCATGCATCTCTATGTAATCGACTAGCTGATCAATGTGAGCAAGCTAGGCTGCGTGCATCTCATTGGTCCTCATGACCATACCATGCAGTCGCTCTACCTCAATAGTTAGATCTTGTGTAGCTATTGTACCTACTATTG
The DNA here is from genome assembly GCA_028583015.1 of Wollemia nobilis. Taxonomy (NCBI): domain Eukaryota; kingdom Viridiplantae; phylum Streptophyta; class Pinopsida; order Araucariales; family Araucariaceae; genus Wollemia; species Wollemia nobilis. Next base: position 3,203,050 of record JAQPPZ010017254.1, on the reverse strand, counting down.
GTGTTGTAAGAGGCCCCATAGTAGCTTGAGGAGGTGGCATAGCCCCCCTCGATGATCATGCAAGATCCTGCTCTACCTCTACTATAGTATGCTATGCCTGTGCCAACTCTAGGGTAGTCTGTAGTCTCTACACCTAGGCCTCTACATCGGTAGCTCGAGTCATGAGCTCCTGTACCTGGTCCTGCACCTCAGTCAGGCATCGCTCCCTATCAGCCACCTTCACCTCTAGAGTGGTGATGGTAGTATCTCTCTCGAGCTATTGGGTGTGAAATCACCCAATCTGACTCTACAAGTCAGCAACCTGAGCCAATAGTCATCCCTCTACACTATCAGGAGGGACCTCACCCTCCTCTGGAGCATCCTCCTTAGGGTCGATCTTTGGAATATCCTCAGTGGTGGCCTCTATGCCCCAACCACCCTTAGTATACTGGTGCACCCTACGCCCATCAGGATCTACCTCTACCTCTACCTCAGCTGGCTCTCGACCTAGAGGCCCTATCCCATGCCATCTGAATAGAGACCACCACCCATCATAGTCGGGCATGGTCCCAACTGTCTCTACCCTCGACTCTTGGAAGTCATCGGGTGCATCTCCTAATGGTAGAGGAACTATCAATGGGAGATCCCTCTCTAGAGCTAGGCATCTGTACCTAAGTGGCATCTCTGGTATGTCCTACACCATGCCAAACTATCGTAGGACATGAGAGAAGAACTGATACTCTCGGACCTCTGGCTTATGCCAGATAAGCCATCTATATCAACGAGCCCATCATAGCCACTCGTCCACCTCTGGCCATGTAGGGCAATCCATGTAGGGGTGCCAAACGATGTCCCCCAACCCAAGTGATGCAAACTAAATAATGTAATGCTCAGTGTTCCCAGCATGAGCTCTACTATGGATACCCTCCTCAGCACGAGGCCAGCATGCGGTGTAACACTGATGGTCATCATCTATGGTGGTGATGCATAGTGGTAGCTCCATAGGACGCTCGATCTGGATGTGCTGCCACCCCCAGATCTATAACAATAGACTACAGTTGATGCCCTTATGGCTACGCTCTGTAATCTGGTATAGCTCCCTATAGAGCTGGCATAATAGGGTGCTCCCCCAAGCTAATAATAGTGGCTCCTCTATCGAGCTCTAAAGCACCCTCCAAGTAGGGGCTAGCATGTTCTAAGGAATCCTCATGCTCGAGGAGTCTAGAAGGACAATCTACATGATGAGATGCATGAAGAGGGCCTCTCGTATAGAGAAGACATCATCATGGTACTAGTCATCGATGTGCACCCCTCCATGGTCTGCATCATCCTATGCATCGGCTCTGGTCATCGAATATGGCATCAAAGATAACATCCTTTGTCATGTAGGTAGAGGAAATGATAGCCTCACCATCGATGGGGATCCTAAAGATCCTGTAGACATCCTCTAGGGTGATGGTCATCTCATTGGGAGGAAGGTGGAATGTGTTGGTCCATGCATTCCAGCATCGGGCCAATGCAGTTAGATAGGCTTGATCTACCCTAATGGTGGGTAGATCCATGATGTAACCAAACTCGATGGCTCGGAACCATGCTCGGTCATCATCCGATAAAGCCTCATAGAGAGTCTTCATAAGGTCAGGCTCCCGTGCTCTAGAAGTTAACTTTTAAAAGCAAAAAGCATAATGTAAGCTAAATCTAGCTAAGCAGAGCTAAAGAAAATTAAAAATTTCTTAATTAGACAACCTAAAAAAAAAAAGCAATCGCAAACCGCAACTGCAACTTGCGGTCCCCAATTTGCAAATTGGGAACCGCATAAACTTGTGGTCCCCAATTTCCAAATTGGGAACCATAGTTGAAACCTATGGTTCCCAATTTTCCAACTAGGAACCATAGCTACCAGCTATGGTTTAGGAGTGGCACCCATTTTGGGTACCCTCCTAGACCACTCAAACATAAAATTAAATCCTAAAGCTAACCTAGACTAGTGGGGTTCATTACCAGTAGTTTAGTGAGGTTAATTTTCTGCATTTCTTAGTGTGGTTCATTTTATTGGTATTGAGTGTGTGGTCTCAGTTTTGAGTTACCTTGCCCGCACCCTACCCCCGGCTAGTCGATGGCTGATCAGGATCCGCCATCAGGGTAGATGAGTGTAAATGTGGTAGAGTTTGGTAGCGTTCCATATCAAAGAATGTTCTATCTCTCTCAGAGCTCTCAAATTGCTAGTGGTTGCAAGAAAATAATGAAAAATTTCAAATGGGAATTCAATTTATAGGTCCTCCTAGTCTCTACGGACTGCAGCTGACACCTACGATTCTAAAACTAGGGTTTTCCACCCGTAGGTCTGACCCGCGGTCCCCAAAATTTGGAAATGTAAACCGTCGACCGTACCCACGGTCCATAGCTAGCAATAAATGCACTCAAAACCCATCGTGGGAAGGTCTAAAAAGATAAATTACTCCCATTGGACAAAAATTCAAAATCAATGATTAAAATTGCAAATTTGGTGATGTTAAAAGCACCAGGATCAATCAAATAAATGCAAAATTAAACAAAAAAAAAAATAAAATAATGAAAAACCAAATGCGCCTCGTATTCAGTGATTTATCCTATAAAATTGGTGGTTGCAGCGACTTGCGATCCATGCAATCCGGCAAGATGAGTAAATCACCATAAGGACATTTGGGGTAAACTTGTCATTTCTTTTATGACATCTTTCAGCAAATCATCGACAATATGATTCAACACAAGTCTTCTTGCATTTGTATTATTTTGACTCCCTAAGATGGCTATCATAGCCTGACTGCTCCATGGGATAGAGATGTGCAAATACTACTAAGCATTGCAATCATAAGCTGAACTAGGCCTAGCCAAGGTATTAAAAGGCTCGAATCTAAAGTTGTTCAGGATCATTCATTATGGTCAAGCGACTTCGTCGCTTCATACATTGTCATTACCCTCATCGACTCATCGCTTGAGGGGGTAGTCATAATTTCATGTCATAATCAAAATCAATAGAAGATCCCAGAGATCGTAGATCCCTTGATCTTGTCAAAATTGTGTTCGTTCTTGTGAATCATTGCTAACAACTATCATAAGCTTCCCCCTTTGCTTGGGGTAAATAGCAAATATGAAATTTTGTTTGTAGCTCTCATCCTTCGGTTATATAGGCCTAACTCCTATTGTAGCACCAAAGCTACCCGAATGTCTGATGGTGAGTGCAGACTTTTCAAATGTAAGCCTTCCCAAGTTGGAAGCAATGATTCCAGGATGCGCATCCTTTTGCTGGACCTGGGGCATCTAATGTTGATCAGACTAATGATCATCATAGAACCTTCGACATCATTTTAGGAGGTCTATTTTTGCTCAGCGTTGTTCGATCTCACAATGCATCTCAAAAGGGGCATCTCATAGAAATCAACATGCCAAGGGCGACTACTCATATGGACATGCTACAAAACCATATGGAGGATCTTGGATAGACTCCAAGATAGAGCAGTGGTTCTAACCACTCAATTTAGGCATTTTGGCCTAAGCAGTCTGAACCGCAGCCCAGACCTACGGTCTCCAGTCTAAACCATGGTTGACACCTACGGTCTATAGTCTGGACCACAACTGTGACCTACGGTCTTAACTGGAGTTCAGTTAGGCCTTCCATCCGAGCCAAATCGGTTGGAACGGCCAAGAGATCTAGAAGGAGGCAGTTGAAGGATGAAAGATTCCAGAGGCTTCCATCCCAACTGTCCTAACCACCCTTCTTGGTCTTGGCTTCTCCATGAAGCCACCCCTAGCCCTAGGGGGCATGCTATAAATACCCCCCTCCAAATGGGGAGGAAGAGATGATGATTGTATAGCGAAGTGTTGGTGGAATTATCGAGAGAGAGTTAATTGATCAAGAGAGCAGCGAAGCCCTATCAAATTGCATACTGACTTTGTGCATTTGAGAGCCCCTTTGCTATCCATCTAAAGACCAATTAGCCATGGATGCCCTAGGTGCCTAGGAGGATCAAGAAACACAAATCCGGGCAAACGAAGGCCCTTCACAGTGATTTGACCACCAAATCTGTTAGAGGACAACAAAGGCGACCCTTGAACATCAATTTGGACAAGGAGATCAAGCCCACTGCCCCTAATTCTGAGGGTAAACATATCAGAGGTCAAACCACGGCTGTCAACCATGGTTCACAGTGCAGACCGCCCATCACAGCTGTGGTTTGCAATAGGTTAATGATCACCTTACTTGCTTTGCTTTTGACCGCATAGATTAGTTATATTAGTCTTTTCATAGGTTTAATTGCATTTTAGAGAAACTCTGACCGTAGAAATTAGACATTTCATGCATTGTATTAAGTAGGATTACATTGGATCTTTTATGCCCTTTATTGTTCCTAATTTGATATTTGATCCATGCATCATTTGCTTATTCATGTCCTTCATGTTGTAGCATAATTCTTGATTTAATTAGAATAGTTTAAAGTCTTTCTTTATGCTTTCTTGTTTTACTAGTTTAATGGCACTTACATGCATATTCCCTTAAAGGGCCTCATCACGAGAGGCTATCAATATTTTTAATCGTGTGTTGTTGTTTCTTGTTCGTAGAGAGACAGGTGCAAGAGGAGCTTATGTCATAATCCTTCCACATCACGGAGAAGGGGGTTAGCTCCACCCCAAGGCAGTTTGTGACTAATCAACAGAGCACCATAAGTGCGCCTACCCTATTGAGGGCATTGGCAATTGTAATATCAGTATCATCTTTCAAGTGACCCTAAGAGGGCATTTTTGTAATCAAAACTCATTCAAAGATTAATACGAGAAACCTTACATACTTTTTTTTTGTTCAATTTATGTACTTGTGTGAATCTTTATGCTTTTATGATGGTATAGATCAATATAGTAGCTAGGTGCACGCTCCGTGGTTAGGTCATAAGCATCTTGAGTTAATGAGTGGGGAATACATTAGGCATTGTTATGAAATTCACCTAAAGAAATGTGCTCAATAATTTTAGGAATATTGTAAATCTCATTTAGAAAAGGCTAAGGTAGCATGTATTTTGAGATGGGGGGAGTTGCCTACTAAGTTGAGAAAGATAGAACCAGTCTCTCCTATCAATTTGAGTTGGTCCCACCACTATGCTATATCATTCATCTCTACCATCTAGACTCTTGAGTTTAGATGGATAGATATGATATGTATAACCCCTCTTATTATTAGTCCAATGCCTTGTAATGATGCTACTAGACCACCATAATAAATGGAATTTCTAACCTGGGTATGTGACATGAAGGAATGTAAGGGATATTATAACCCAACTAAAAAGTACACTCCTAAAATGGTAGAAGAATCAAACTTGACCATATATTTATAATGAACTATTGCATGAGGACATGCAATTTCTCAAGAAGAGGGGAATGATGAGGCCTAATATTACCTCATATTACTCATGATATAAGTTGTTTCTACATTTTATTCAAAACATTTATGTATTCTAACTATGGACCTCTTTGTATTTTGATCAAATGAGAATGAAAAAGTGAAATTTCACTTTAGTTTTAGTTTAGAATGATTTTGTGTTTTTAATGATAGCTTTGACTAATATTCTAGGATTGCATAGAAATACTCTAAATTGTAGGTTTCTAAGCATATTTTAAAGCATTTACTACACTCTAGAAATACAATGAATTGCATAAAGATGCACCATGAAGGAAGAGGAAAATTAAAAGGAATGGATCATGTGAACACCTTGTCCCATGGAGTAGATGGTCTAGAAAAAGATAAATGGGGATTCTAGCTTGATCATTGGTGGTAGGCTATCTAGAATGGTCGATGCTTTAATTAGTATGTTAAAAGTCAATTAGATTCAATTTTTACCCATAATAGGGCCACCATTACCAAGGATGTAGGTCATTTCCTCTTTCAATCTAGACGATTGTTATTTTGATTTTTATTTATTTCCATTTCTCTTAAAACTAACCAGTGAGTAATCATAGACAATTTTTTGTTTAAACCACTTCTAAAGGTTGTAGGATAGCTCTAGTAGAATAGTTGTGAGAATGATGTTTTTAGGATAATTTTTCTTAGGATTGTGGCCCACCTCCTTGGTAGGTGTTATGAAAATAGATTAAGAAATTTATTATAAATATGTACCCCTAAAAAAATTTAGGGGGTTGAAATTGAATATAGCTTGGTATTTCTATGGTTGCAGTAAAAGAGTGTACACTTTTCAGATTCTTATGTTGTATAATAGTTAGTTTAATTTTGAGTTAGTTTTACCTTTTGATTAGATGAGGAGCAAGGGACCACTCTATCACTCTGGTCAAGAGGTTTTTACTACTATTTGGTTTAGTATGTTCAATGTTAGTGTGTTGTTATAGTAATATTTTGGTTCTATGTATTCTTGTGCATTTCTAAAACAATCAATTAGTGTGAAGAACTTAGATAATGTATCTTGAATTGAATTAAATGCTATTCAGTTTCCCATAGACTAGTTGTAGTCTATTTCTTAAATTTACTACAAGAACTATTGTTTTTATGCATATGATTTTAATTCTATAAGGATTTAATTTTCTATGAGTTTATTTTCACTTAGAGAACTTAGAAATACCATACCAAAATACCCCTTATAGACTTTAGTGCATATAGTCATTGGACATTGGCCCATATTGACAAATTAAAGTGAAAAGGATTAATGATGCTATCAATTAATTTGTTGAGTCATGCTAAGTAGCATAAGCAGTATAGGGAGACCCATATTGCCAAATTTACCTCTCTTGATGAGAGGTGTCTACATGCTCTTGAGTATAATAGATCCTATAAGACTTGTTTGTCCAAGAAATATAATAATAGTTTATCATTTTGATTTCAAAGTTGAGGAGCTTGTCCTCAAGATTGATAATGTACATAAGAAGCACAAGAGCAAGTTTATTCAAAAGTGTCTTGGGCCATATACTATTAAAGAGTTGTTTGGATCTATGGTAATAAAATTGTAAACCATGGATGGAGCTGAGTTAGAAGAATCCATCAATTTCATGCATTGCAAATGCTTTTATCCATAGCCCTTCCTAACTCATTTATATACTATTTGTATATTCTTGGTTTTCCTATTGGCTTTGGTTCCTTTTATTTTTTCTTTGGTTAACTTGATTATATATTTGCATGTGTTAGTCCCACATATCTAGTCTAAAACATATTTATATGTTTTGTTTTCTCTTTTGGTCATGACCATAATCACCCCTTAGAGCAGTGATCTCAATATTTCTATTTTAAAATAACTACTGGTTTTGACTCTTCTACTTTGAATGGTCTCATTTGCCTAACTATGATTACCCCTTAAAGTGGTGATCCTAGTCACTTTGACTATTTATATCTATTTCTATCTTACATTTGGTTTATTTTTGAATTACTATGTTGCTTGGTGTTTATCGTCTATTTTTTGGCATTTATTTTTGTTGACTTTTCTTGTGCTTTGTATGGTTTTATTTAGCATGGTATCACTCTTTTTAGTAAAGGGAACCATGATATTTTCAAAATATTCCTTGTGTATGTACTGTAGTGATTCTCACTACACTTGGGCAAGTGGTTTTCCTTAGATGATTTTGTAAGGAGGATCCTATGAGAAGGAAGCTATCCAAAAATCCAAAGCAAAGCTAGGGCAGATCCAAATGCAAAATATCATGGAATCAAAGTACTAAAATACAAAAGAGCACTGTCCAAATATTTAAAGTATGCATAAAATAAAAAACCAAAAATTCAAAAAATGTTCAAGAAGGCATTATGCGTAAAATAGAGCTAACCAGAGTTGTGATAAGAAATGAAGAGTGTATCATGCATAAAATTATTCTAGCTAGATTCTAGAAACAGTTCCTTCCATGACAAGAAATCTCTAGAGTCACTCTCTTCACTTAGGCACAACATTCCAAAAGTTCGATTGGTGTATTAAAAGTGGTAAAAACATAAGTCATAATACCAATAGCCTTGAGCCTAACATTTATTTTAGAAGGTCCAAGCATCAAGAGTTTCCAATAGGGGTAGTTGGAAGTATCGATGATAGCAACACATACAAAGGCCCAAAATCCTTTAGTATTTGTTGGCAATTTTGGGTACTTTGGGTACATTGCCCTTGCTCAAATGTATAAGTTGTCATTGATGTCAAAAGGCATTTTTGTGTTGATATCAAAAGAGTGTGATGTCAAGAATATCTTGAGAAGCTTCATTGTTAAAGGGTTTTTATTAAAACCATGGTGACAAGGTTAAAGGTTTTTCTTAAAACCATTTGGACTCATTAAGGGTTTTTATTAAAACCAAGCTTAACTTAATGCAAAGGTCCATGTTTATTATTAATAATTAAATTAACTCAAACCTTTGTCAAAGGTCCAAGTTTAATTTATTATTAATAAAATAATAATAATTATTATTTTAATTATTATTATAGGGTCTTTCAACCCTTAAGCGACGGAAGTAAAAGAATTCTTTCGTCGATATGATGCCATCGTTGGAGGAGCGCCGACGTCAAACTTTATGGAGAAATGGCTATATAAGTGGGGATGTTTTTCCAAAGTGTGCACCACGAATTATTTGACATCTACGATTTACGATTGGCTCTGTATCTTGCGATTTGCGCTTGGCGTCTACGATTTTGCATTTTCTCTATTCTTTCGAACAACGCTTTGTGTTTTCGATCTCCGATTGACGTCCTTGAAATCGTGCTTGTTCTGTGTTGGAAACCATGCTTGGCATATTCGGAACTGAGTTTGGGCTGCATCCTTACCTTTATGCTTGACGTCGGTGGATTGGCAATTGCACCTGGACTACGTTTTTAGACTGTGTTGTGAGATGATAAATGCAAGCATTCTGTGACTTACGTTTTGGACAGCGCTCACCAGTTTGCATGTGGCTTGTGGAAGACGTTTACGTTTTCCAGTTTCTTGGCGTCAAAGGAAGATAAAAGAGAGGGCAGTGTTGTATTTCTTCGTTGGGCACTTGTGACCCAACGACGGAGGCGTTTAAGCGAAAGCGCTAGACGGCAGAGGTGCCGAGTTCGATTCTCTTCGTTGGGAATTTCTTTTTGGTCGCGGTGTGCAAAGGATAGTGGTTGTGAATGCGTGGGAGGTATAAGGTTAAGGTATCATATTTGTTTTTGACATTGTTTTATTGATGTTTAATGTTTATGTGGAGTAATAAGGTGTAAAGAGGTTTTACTTTGTATGTATATTGTACTTTGGTGTTTTTACTAAGTTGGAGAAATAAGGTGTTATTTTGGATCTTTATTATTGTGTATTATTGTATAGTTGCTAACTCTAATTAGTGGCAAATTGAGAGTTAGTGTTGTGATAGATTTTGAGTTCTCCTTCTTCATCAAAGTAAAGGTATGGGCAACTTCTTCCATGTATGTTGTTGATGGTATATTTTCTGAAATTGAGTTTGGAGTGAAAAGGTTGTCTACTAGGTATCTTTGGTGTAAATCTTATTTTCTGGATATTGAAGATTGTTTATGCATTAAAATCATTGATGAGTGTTTGGGTGAATGCATAATTCTGGTTGAGGAAGAGGAAGCATTTTTGCACTAGGGTTTATGTTAGTAAGTCTTGCTACTTGCATTGAGATGATGAAACCCTTAGTTGGCTATTTTGATATTGATGGATGAGTTGCTTTCATAGAGGTTGTTGTTGATCAAGTTAGTGCTTTACTTGATACATGATATTGGGCTTACTCCATTGAGTTGATTTGAACAAGTTATTATTTGCAATTGGTGATATTGTGTTGGTGGCTATTTTGTTCAAATATCCTTGGAGGGAAAAGGATTTCTACTTGTTTCCTTTTCTTGTGATGATTGGTTAATGCTTCAAGGTTGATGTTGAGTTGAATGTGTTGGTGGTCTAAACCTTGTTTGATGAGCATTGTTGTTGAAACTCTAATTGTTGGTAAAAAGAATATGAGTATCATTGTTATATGAGATATTGCATAGTTGGCAATTGTTGGGTTGTGTTTCATATTCTTGAGAAAAGCATACTACATCTATCTTATTCTTTTGAGATTGAGATTGAGTTGAGATTGAGATTGGGAGTTAAGTATAGAACATATTGGGTCTCTAACAATTCTCTTTATGTTTCTATGAGATTTGAGATTGAGATTGGGAGTTAAGTATAGAACATATTGAGTCTCTAACAATTCTCTTTATGCTTCTATGAGGTTTATGAATCACATTGGGTCTCTAACAATTCTCTTTGTGGGTTCATGCTAAGCAAGTTTTTCTTGGTGAGCTTGTTGAGGTTTTGGACGAGGTTTCGGTGGGGACTTGTGAGCAGTTTTTGGACAGGTTTCGGTGGGGACTTGTGAGCAGATTTGGACAGGTCCTAGCAGAGGACTTGTGAGCTGATTTTTGAGAGTTCTATCAGAGAACTTGAGGACAGAGGTGCATTGGTTCTTTGAGAAGAACCTGAGGACAGATTTGGCAAGTCTTTGAGAAGGCTTGTGTGCAGAGGATTGATTTGTTCATAGAGTTGGACAGATCTGACGAGACAGAGGAAGACTTGTACTAGACCGACTGACTTGTGTTTGGTACGGGTAGCTGAGCTGCTGTGGACGTGATCATAGAAGGCGAGAGGTCTCTTAGGCTAAGCATTGAGGACAGGGAGGTCTTCGGTGGAAAGGAGTTCCACGTGCTTGGCAAGAGGGAGAGGCGGTTGATCTTCGAGGGATCATTTCCAGAGCAGAGGGGAAGGTATCTCCTTTGAGCGAGAGGCTCATAAATTCAGATTGGGGGAAGGTGTCTCCTTTGAGCCGAGGCTCATAAACATTGTAATTGGGAAGGTTTCCCAAAGAACTTTGAGATAACTTTTAGAGAAAAGTTTTGTGGACGTAGCCCGGGCATTACGGGTGAACCACGTTAAAATTGGTGTCACTTTGTGGATGATTTTGTGCATTGCTTTGATATTGCTTTGGGTATATTGCTTTACTATTTTGAAGTATAAAGGAATAAGTAAAAAGAGGTCTTATATTGTTCACCCCCCTCTCAGTATAAGCTTGTGTTCTTCAATTGGTATCAGAGCGGGTGCCTTCGAAAAGTTTAACAGCTTGAAGGAAAAGCTAGTAAAGAACACAATGGATCATTCAAGTGGCAATGCAGCACCTATTCTTGATGGGTCAGATTTTGGTCTTTGGAGTGCAAGGATGAAGGTTCATCTAATGGCACTTGGGAATGAGGTTTGGGAAGTGATTGAAGATGAGTACACTATTCTTGAACATGGTCCTTATACTAAAGAAGAAAGGCTCCTACATCACAGCAATTCAAAAGCAATGAATGCAATCCTGAAAGGCTTACAGAAAGCAGATCTCACCAAAGTGATTCACTCCAAGACAACTAGTGAAATGTGGAATCAGTTGAAGGTGGTTCATACGGGTGATACAAATGTCAGAAAGGCCAAGTTGAGACACTTCAAAGGTATGTTTGAACAACTCAAGATGAATGATGATGAAAATATTAGTGACTACATGCTTCGTATGGATGAGGTTGTTAACTCCATGAAAGACTTAGGTCTTGAGCTTGCTGAAAATGATGTTTGTGATAAGATTTTAAGATCTCTTCCTAATAGATTTAGTGAAAATATTTTTGCTATTGAGGAAGCTAAAGATTTGGATAAGTTGAAAAAGGATGAGCTCCATAGTATACTTGCAGCATTTGAGTTGAGAACTCAAGTGAAGGTTGATGTCAAGAAGGAGGCGACTTTCAAGGCTACCAAGAAATCCAAAGGTAAACAACTTCAAGAGAGTGATGAGTCTTCTAGTGATGAAGAGGCATATTACAGCAAGAAAGGCAAGTTCTCTAGAAAGCACAAAAATATGAAAAACGTAAGATGTTTCAATTGTGGAAAGTTTGGTCATTATGCTACTGACTGTACTGTTGCCAAGGATGAAAGTGATGAAGATAAACAGAACTGTAAGAGCAAGGATTATGAAAAGCACAAGCATCATAGGAAAAACAAATATGAGCACAACAATCAAGGAAAGAGGTATTCTCACAAACACAAGAAGAGTTTCTACCTAGACAAAGCAAGTAAGTGTTCTAGTAGTGATAGTGAAAGTTCTTCAAGTGATAATGAAAATGAGATGTTGTTCATATCCGAAAAAGAGGAAGAACCAAAACATAGATTCATTATCATGAAATGTCTTAGGTGTGGAAATTTTGGTCACCTTGAGGATGATTGCACAAATAATGATTTGATTTCTAGTATGTATGAGGATGCTTCAGAAAACTATAAGGAAGATGCATGTATGGTTTTTGAAAAGGGTAGCACCTCTAGTGATAAGAAATCTGAAAAAGGCTTTGATGATTCTAATAGCAAACATATAGAGGAAGGTGAAGTAGATCTTAAAGGTGAACTTATTAGTGCTCTTAGTGCTTTGAAAAAGGAAAGAAAGAAGAATGCTAGACTCAAGGATAAGTTGGATGAATGTTGTATGGAGAGAGATGATCTTATAGAAAGTCTTGACTTCTCTATAGCTAAGACACAAGAACTCAAGGATGAGTTAGAGTCTAAGGTTCTTGAGTATAGTGAGTTAGAACAGAAAATGGCTTCTTTGAAAGAGGAAACTAAAGGGTACAAGGATAAGCTTCACAGGTTTCAAGATAGCTCCAAAAAGGTTAAGTCTCTCATCAAAGGTCAAAGAAAGACAACAGATAAAACAGGCCTTGGTTTTGTTAAACATCACAAGGAACAAGTTGGAGAATCTAGTAAGAGACTCCAAAAGGAAGAGAGTTCTGATGAGGAAAGTATTTCAGATCATGAGTCCTTGAATGATAGATGCACAGAAATAGAAAACAGAATTCAGAATGAGAAGAAGAAGTTTTCAGAACCTAAGAGGTCAAATAAAGGAAAGTTTCAAGGCGAGATGTTTTGCTTGTCACGGGTTTGGTCACATGGCTTCACATTGCATGGCTCAAGTGAAGAAGTTAAATGACAATTTCAGAGGTGGTAATTTCTTTCAAGGGTATTGCTACTCTTGTCAAAAGTTTGGGCACAAGGCAGTTTATTGCAAGGCAAATATCAGGAACAGGTTTGATCAAAACAGGTTTGGTCAGAACAGGTTTGGTCAAAACAGGTTTGGTCAAAACAGGTTTGGTCAGAACAGGTTTGGTCAAAACAGGTTTGGTCAGAACTGGTGGATTCAAAGAACAGGTATGCCTAAAAGAAATAACATTGTTACTTGTTATAAGTGCAACAATGAAGGTCACACAGTCAGATAGTGTAGAGCTGAAATTCTAGAATACAGGAACAGGAGCAGTGGCATGATCGGGTCCAAGGATCAAGGCATGGATAAGAACGAGGGATGAGAACAAGAACAAGAACAGTGACAAGAACAGGAATATGGACAAAGAGTTCAAGAGAAGGCCCGACAAGGAAGTTATAGACGCTGATGATGATCGGTGCCTAATGGGAGTTTTACTCCCACCCCAGAATTAATCACCTCATCAGGAGGTGGGGGAGGGACTAAGCTAAGAGGCTAATTCTTAGTCTCGAGCCCCAAAGGTGGCCCTTTGCCATTGATGACAAAGGGGGAGAGATATGAGTAAGGGGGAGAGCTTCAAAGTGAAGAGGAAAGCTTCAAGTTCGGGGGAGCAAAACTTCAAAGGAAGATTCTCGGTTGTTAGCACAATTGGTTTCAGTTGGTTGGCTCTTGAGAAGTGTTTTCGGTAAAGGTTTGCCATCAATGACAAAGGGGGAGATTGTTGGCAATTTTGGGTACTTTGGGTACATTGCCCTTGCTCAAATGTATAAGTTGTCATTGATGTCAAAAGGCATTTTTGTGTTGATATCAAAAGAGTGTGATGTCAAGAATATCTTGAGAAGCTTCATTGTTAAAGGGTTTTTATTAAAACCATGGTGACAAGGTTAAAGGTTTTTCTTAAAACCATTTGGACTCATTAAGGGTTTTTATTAAAACCAAGCTTAACTTAATGCAAAGGTCCATGTTTATTATTAATAATTAAATTAACTCAAACCTTTGTCAAAGGTCCAAGTTTAATTTATTATTAATAAAATAATAATAATTATTATTTTAATTATTATTATAGGGTCTTTCAACCCTTAAGCGACGGAAGTAAAAGAATTCTTTCGCCGATATGATGCCATCGTTGGAGGAGCGCCGACGTCAAACTTTATGGAGAAATGGCTATATAAGTGGGGATGTTTTTCCAAAGTGTGCACCATGAATTATTTGACATCTACGATTTACGATTGGCTCTGTATCTTGCGATTTGCGCTTGGCGTCTACGATTTTGCATTTTCTCTATTCTTTCGAACAGCGCTTTGTGTTTTCGATCTCCGATTGACGTCCTTGAAATCGTGCTTGTTCTGTGTTGGAAACCGTGCTTGGCATATTCAGAACTGAGTTTGGGCTGCATCCTTACCTTTATGCTTGACGTTGGTGGATTGGCAATTGCACCTGGACTGCGTTTTTCAGACTGTGTTGTGAGATGATAAATGCAAGCATTCTGTGACTTACGTTTTGGACAGCGCTCACCAGTTTGCATGTGGCTTGTGGAAGACGTTTACGTTTTCCAGTTTCTTGGCATCAAAGGAAGATAAAAGAGAGGGCAGTGCTGTATTTCTTCGTTGGGCACTTGTGACCCAACGGCGGAGGCGTTTAAGCGAAAGCGCTAGACGGCAGAGGTGCCGAGTTCGATTCTCTTCGTTGGGAATTTCTTTTTGGTCGCGGTGTGCAAAGGATAGTGGCTGTGAATGCGCGGGAGGTATAAGGTTAAGGTATCATATTTGTTTTTGACATTGTTTTATTGATGTTTAATGTTTATGTGGAGTAATAAGGTGTAAAGAGGTTTTACTTTGTATGTATATTGTACTTTGGTGTTTTTACTAAGTTGGAGAAATAAGGTGTTATTTTGGATCTTTATTATTGTGTATTATTGTATAGTTGCTAACTCTAATTAGTGGCAAATTGAGAGTTAGTGTTGTGACAGATTTTGAGTTCTCCTTCTTCATCAAAGTAAAGGTATGGGCAACTTCTTCCATGTATGTTGTTGATGGTATATTTTCTGAAATTGAGTTTGGAGTGAAAAGGTTGTCTACTAGGTATCTTTGGTGTAAATCTTATTTTCTGGATATTGAAGATTGTTTATGCATTAAAATCATTGATGAGTGTTTGGGTGAATGCATAATTCTGGTTGAGGAAGAGGAAGCATTTTTGCACTAGGGTTTATGTTAGTAAGTCTTGCTACTTGCATTGAGATGATGAAACCCTTAGTTGGCTATTTTGATATTGATGGATGAGTTGCTTTCATAGAGGTTGTTGTTGATCAAGTTAGTGCTTTACTTGATACATGATATTGGGCTTACTCCATTGAGTTGATTTGAACAAGTTATTATTTGCAATTGGTGATATTGTGTTGGTGGCTGTTTTGTTCAAATATCCTTGGAGGGAAAAGGATTTCTACTTGTTTCCTTTTCTTGTGATGATTGGTTAATGCTTCAAGGTTGATGTTGAGTTGAATGTGTTGGTGGTCTAAACCTTGTTTGATGAGCATTGTTGTTGAAACTCTAATTGTTGGTAAAAAGAATATGAGTATCATTGTTATATGAGATATTGCATAGTTGGCAATTGTTGGGTTGTGTTTCATATTCTTGAGAAAAGCATACTACATCTATCTTATTCTTTTGAGATTGAGATTGAGTTGAGATTGAGATTGGGAGTTAAGTATAGAACATATTGGGTCTCTAACAATTCTCTTTATGTTTCTATGAGATTTGAGATTGAGATTGGGAGTTAAGTATAGAACATATTGAGTCTCTAACAATTCTCTTTATGCTTCTATGAGGTTTATGAATCACATTGGGTCTCTAACAATTCTCTTTGTGGGTTCATGCTAAGCAAGTTTTTCTTGGTGAGCTTGCTTGAGGTTTTTGGACGAGGTTCTCGATGGGGACTTGTGAGCGAGGTTTTGGACGAGGTTTCGGTGGGGACTTGTGAGCAGATTTGGACGAGGTCCTAGCGAGAGGACTTGTGAGCTGAGTTTTTGAGAGTTCTATCGAGAGAACTTGAGGACAGAGGTGCATTGGTTCTTTGAGAAGAACCTGAGGACAGATTTGGCAAGTCTTTGAGAAGGCTTGTGTGCAGAGGATTGATTTGTTCATAGAGTTGGAAGACTTGTACTAGACTGACTGACTGTGTTTGGTACAGGAAGTTGAGCTGCTGTGGACATGATCATAGAAGGCGAGAGGTCTCTTAGGCTAAGCATTGAGGATAGGAGGTCTTCGGTGGAAAGGAGTTCCACGTGCTTGGCAAGAGGGAGAGGCAGTTGATCTTCTGAGGGATCATTTCCGGAGCGAGAGGGGAAGGTATCTCCTTTGAGCGAGAGGCTCATAAATTCAGATTGGGGGAAGGTGTCTCCTTTGAGCTGAGGCTCATAAACATTGTAATTGGGAAGGTTTCCCAAAGAACTTTGAGATAACTTTTAGAGAAAAGTTTTGTGGACGTAGCCCGGGCATTCCGGGTGAACCACGTTAAAATTGGTGTCACTTTGTGGATGATTTTGTGCATTGCTTTGATATTGCTTTGGGTATATTGCTTTACTATTTTGAAGTATAAAGGAAAAAGTAAAAAGAGGTCTTATACTGTTCACCCCCCCCCCTCTCAATATAAGCTTGTGTTCTTCAGTATTAATGATTCTAGATCCAAAAACCTCAAGGTGACCAACAAATTGAATACAGGTATGGAATGGCATGCAACAAAGGTAAGCTTTTGATTTTCTAGCAAAATTTTAGAGAGAAAATCTCACCAATTTTTGTTTATAAATTATAGCTTCTCTATATTTAAAAAGTATTAAAAATTTACCTTATAGTACCTAATATTTGGCCTCTTGGTGATTTTCCTTTCGCTTTTTCTTATGTATCAGTATGGAATCGAACCTTAAATAGTGTTATTAATAGCATTTGAGCCTTCTTGGCCTAGAATATATATATATATATATATATATATATATATATATATATATATATATATATATATATATAACACACATAAAGTTGTGACTATTTATCTCTGTCTTGGTTCTTATATATATTTATGTATATGAATACCTATGTTAGACCAAGAAAGTGTTCACCTTCTAGTTGTTGGTAAATGATTCAAAGTGTTTATCATCCCATTGATGTATAGAGAATATCAAATCTTGGTGCATCACTTCCCATAGCTTAGGATTTCATTTTCTTGTTATTTCTCTTTTATTTTTCCTTGATGAATGTAAGTAGACTAGAAATATATTGAAGATCACATCTGATGAGGATTTGGTCTAAGAAAAAAAATTAGAGGTCATCCCAAGGGTTGCTGCCCATGCTCTTTGGACTTCTAACTATGTTGTTGTACATGAGACATGAATGTTGGGTGCATCTAATCATTGCAATGAATGATCATGGAATTTTAAGACAACAATAGTTTAATAGCATATCAAGTGGGACCAATCCTTTTGATTTTTACCACTAACAAGGATACTTAGGTTGATATTCTAGTGAATGTTTCAACTTATCTATATTCTAAAGAATCATAAAACTTCACCTAGTGACTCCACTAAATAATAATACCTAGAAAGAGCCACCTATATAGACATTGGATTGATATTTTGATGAATATAATTAAATTTTACCTTGGGACTCCCTTGAAAAAAAATTACCCAAAGTGCAAGACCTACAACTAGGTCCTTGATAGCTACAAATCCTAAGGAGTTGGTGCCACTTCTAAATACATTTTAAAGTATAGGTAGACATAAAAATATGGTTGTACTACCAAATCAATCTATAGAATATATTTGTCCTAGAATGATAGGGGTGTCTTGATTCCACACCTCTAGACACATGGGATCTAATCCTAGCTTTAGATTTAACGTATTTGCTCTACTTTACTAGGGAAGATGCTACCATAATGATGCAACACCTACATAACATGGCTAACCTATGTTTCATCCATAATATATAATAACATAACATAACACTATGATTACTGGTGGTGTCTTTTTGAGGTAAAGAACAAGAATAGTACACAATCCTTGCTCCATATTCGATCAAAATTTGGGATGAAATTGATGTGTTGGTAAGTATATTCAAGTATAAAGTTGATAGATTGTCTCTCTTGGAGAAATTTCCAACGATCAAAATGGCACCCATGAAAACAATGGATGACTTGCAAATATGGTTTCATAAAACTTGGTATAGAATCTCATATGAGATCCAACCTCCCCCAAGTATAGCATTCGTATATTATTTGAAATATTTTGATTTTAAAATTGCCATGATAATAATATCTAGGGGAGGAAACTCCTTGCTAGTTACCTATAGAATAGCCATTTAGGCTAAAAATGATCTTATCCAAATAGTAAGGCTAACTCTCAGGTATCCCATGGCCCTATTTTAGAATTTCCAACAACCATATCATCCTCCTTCAATTGTTCAACCTCCAACCTTTTAGTATACTCTAGTTGTGAATCTAGATTTGGTCCCAACCCCTTTCCCTACTCCTAATAATCCCTCTACAAGCCCCTACTCTTTTGAGCTAGAGGAAATAAATAATTTAATAAAAATGGTATCTAATGAAGTCATGGACCTCGGGAGATAATATAATACCTAGGGTTTTAATATTAGAATAATCTAATATCTCCTTTCCAATAGAACAATTAGGTCTATATACCTTCTAATGAGTACCAACGACCCCAATTCTAAGTCAATAAGTATGCAAACCAAACCCAAAGCCATGATAAACAAATAGTGCTAGTGCTTGCTCCAACCCCACTATACAAGAGGCCCCCTAACCCTAGTAGGGAGATAACTCCCATAAAAAATAATTACATGGAGCACTCTACTACATGGTATTACCCATACCCTATTGACTACCCTCTAAATACCTATTCTAGTGGAATCTCTCAATAGTTCACAATAGCACCAAATGAAGTGGTTTCCATCTAGACATATGCTTCTTATTAAGGTGCATAGGTGCAAATACATAACCAACCCTCCTCTACCCTATTTTCCCTTAATTTATGCTTTAATCATCCTAAATAAATTTTGATCATCTAGGATGATGAAGAGGTGTATGTTGTGTTTGATGGAGTGGTTACCTCAAAAACCAACAAACCATAAGTCTAGTCAAACTATATGACAAGGGCTAAAATGAGGGAAATAGAGGAGTAGGAGAAGAAAAAGTAAGCAGCCCTAGACACCCAAAGTAGGATAACTAGTATGAGAAAGAACATTTCCACCATAGCTCCATCAAGTTAGAACAAACCTAATATCCTAGTGACTACTAAATAGAACATCCATGAAGTTCCAAAGCAATGCACACTCACACTAGGGCTAGTGCATCACTTCAAATTGAAATCACACAGGGATGAGGTGCATCACTTCATCCCTAAAAACCTAAAGGATCAATGGGCAATTAAAATTTTGGATTCAAACCCCAATAAGACCTTTGAGCTAATAGGTTTGGGCTAAGTTATTGACCTAACTTGTGTATATTATAAAACAAATGTACTTCATGTGCTAGAAAATGGGATATTGTGTGATGGGCTTTGGCCAAGGTTCCCTCAAATGCATGAGCACATACCTTACTCAAGCATATCTAAATGAGGCAAAATGCTCATGCAGATGAGGGAAATTTCATCCAAATCTTGACTGATGAAGTTATGCTCTAATACTATACAGTAGTCTCTCAAGCTAGGAAATTTGTAGAAAGCACCAATCCTACCGACTAAGTTCTCTTAAATAACAACTAAATTCAACTCCCGAACACCTATTCAAATGTATATTGCATACCAAAAATTAAATAGGTGGTGAGGTTGTTCCATATGGTTGATATCCCTAGGATATCCCAAGCAAAGGTATTGCTCCACTATCAATATTTCGAGGACCATTTATAGCTATCTCACACAAATCTATGGTGTCAACACAAAAGTAGAAAGGAGCTTGGTAGTGCTAGTAAAGCTCCTCAATATAGAGCTTATTTTTATAGAAATATTGAGGGAGTTTCACATGCTCCAAAGATTTTTTAAGATGGCATAAAATTAGTTCTCATTATTAACATAGATATACAGTATCTCTCATGATAATTGAGTGTTGAATTCAAATTGAGTATCCACAAGATCATAATGAAGGTCTACCATGTCAAACTTGTGGATTGAATTCCATTGGTCAAATCCATGTGACCAATATACTAGCTAGCACTGCACACGCATGTGATCATCCATGGTATATACATGCCAACTTCAAAATAACCAAAAAAATACTTGTAAATAGAGCATTATCAAGGAAGGACTTACCTAAGCCATTGGACTCTTTGGTCTACCTAGATTTGCTAGGGATTTTTGAGATTAACACATTAGATAAAAAAGGGGGACACTTGGAGGCTTGCATAACATGACCAAAAGGTACACTTAGACAAGGAGCTTGAGACCATTTGATTAAATATTTAATGAATGATAGTAAAATCTTCATTGGCATAAAATTAAAGGCTAACAATATTATAGTTGTAAACTTGAAATCAAAAAATCACAAAAGAGGCACACAAACCAATGAACCCTCTAACCTAGAAAATAATATAGCCATGTTTCCCAAAAGAATGAACCCACTAACCCTAGTGCATTCCAAAATATAATGCTAAATATGTAAATTTCTAGGCCATGGGGATTGGTATCTCTTGGAGGATGCAATTATTATCTATATTTACACTTTCAACAAGCCAATATACCTACTACCAAGGTATGCAATAGAGAGAGTGGTCTCTCTATAAATGTTAAGAGAGCTAGATGTAATTGATGTCACTTAAAAAAAGTGGGTAGAACAAGGTAACATACTATAAAACCCCAATACACTTTAGTGAGGTATCCCTATTGAAGAGGAAGGTGGAGAGAATAAGTTGAAATATTTGGGTTTGGAAATATTAAATGACCCATGGAAGTATAACCCATCAGGAATTTTTTTTGCATGGTTGGCACACCTCAAAGGCTCTAGGAAATTTATTCATGAACATAGGCCTCAAGTTGAAGCCTATCACAATTTAAAAGAAGGAGCTCACCTGCCACTCTAAAGAGAAGATTTATTGTTTCCTAAGACCCCAAAAAATGATATGAAAACTTCTATACAAAAGTGCATGATGACAACCCCAAATCTTGAATCAGCTCCAAAAAAAAGAAACCTTAATAGAACCAAGGTTGGAAAATAAAAATATTAATGCATGTGGTAATGCCACCAAGAAGTTGGTGATATTTAAACACCCTATGGGTGCTAGAAAAATGTTGTATATGAAGACTTAATTCAATATTATGATGAGGATCACCCTTAAGAAGGCCCTAGCTTCATGTAATGAAGTTATGAGGAAGTTATAAGCTTACAATTATGATAATAAACTAGAACATGATAATCTCTATTGGGTGATGTCTATGCCCTCTCAAACTTGGCACTAAAACAAGAAGTGAACCTAAATATAATTTTCACTCTAGTTCCTCTCAATACAACTACCTCATCTTGGTCAATAGATACCAAAATTAAACTAATGCAAGGGGATTTAATCAAAGGTGAAACTCCTCAAAGAAAATGAAGGTTGATCCTAAAACTAGAATCATCAATGGAGGAGGAAAAGAGCAAGACTCCATACCAAGAAACTCATATGCAATCTCTAGTGTAGCTACTGAATCCAATATCCCAATATAGGAGGATACAACCTCATAAGATAAAATCACAACCATTGCACCTCCTACCACTTCCATCCCAATAGCATCATCTTAAAATGTTCCCATCATTACTTTTATTTTTACCACTTTCTCAACTCATCACTTCCCAACCAATCTAGTCCACAAATCTTGTTACCTTGAAAATATTTGTTAAGTCTTCTCTTATTTCCCTATCCCATGTACACTAATAAATAACTTTACCCTTTTTAAGGCCCTTGGCCACATCTTAAAATAGCTATTAGTAGCCAACCAATGTTTGGACTATCACCTCCATAGATGATATGCTACCTCAATTTTAATAATTATAGGATCAAGCATGGCAATTCGAGCAGTAGGGAACAATTGGAAGGGTGATGAAACCCATGCTAATATAGGTGAGTACCATACATGATCCTCAAAACTCCACTTTGCATCTGGTCCACCTAATATCTATCATATCTAATATGGATGGAGAAATACAGATTCAAGATTATCAGTTGGCTACCATAGAGTTAAGCTTTAAGGAATCCCAACTTGTGGATAAAATTAAATTTTTGGAGTAGGCTAATAAAATTGTAAGAAATAATACCTTACTCATATGAGAAATATAGCAACGGAGGAGAGGGAGCTATAAAATTTTAGATGCACTCAGAGCCTCTTAGAATGAAGTATAGGTGATGAAATCTCACATGATCAACCTAATGGTATAGTTGAAGGAGGTAGAATCCTTAAGGAAGGAATTGGAGCAAAAGAGGGAGGTTGTGGAGATATAATGGAGAATGGATGGCATGGAGAAAATTTCTAAAGTAATTCAGGTGATATGGTATGAGATCACTGAGTTAGCTAATTACTTGGTATCAATGCTTGAGTTCATTAGGAAAACTACCTCATGATGCACCTAGATCAACAAGACAATGGAGTAGGTTTTAACAAAAACCAACTTCAAGATAATTATGGCATAGGTATTTAAGGCCTGGATAACCCACTTGACCAATAAACTATGGGTGGTCATGGTAATTATCTATCAGGAAGAATTAATCCTTCTAATAATGGAGATCTTTGAAGTGGATCAGGTCATGCACCAATGTAAGGCTCGAATTGATGCTCTGGCCCAATTAGTAGAAGAATGGAAGAGGCATATTGTCTCTTTGATTCAATATAAACTTCCCTTCCCTTAGATTCTAGATGGTAGACTCCTTCCAAAGCAAGGATTTTGGCAATTGATGAAGTATCCAAAGAAAGTTAATATATCACCTATCTCTTCTATTATAGATAAATTGACAAGTGGTGGATCTTGAAATACACCTCTAATAAGTCTTCAACAAAGCTACTCACATGCCTTGATATTATTGGTGGGAGCTCTAACGAAGCTATCTCCAATTTATAAAGGTAAATATACGTTTAGAATGTGAGTGGGAAGAGGTCTTAACACTAATGAACAAACTTTAATGACCTCATTTAGGTCTACCATTTTGACTTTATGCCCATAGATAAAGCAGTGATTTCTAGGTTCATTATTCAATAGGTAGAAGATCTTTGTAAGTCACCAAAATTGTAGTGATTCTCACTATACTTGGGCAAGTGTTTTACCTTAGTTAGTTTTGTAAAAAGGATCCCATGGGAGGCAAGCTATCCAAAAATTATAAGGAACGCTTGGCTAGAGACAAATGCAAAAGAGCATAGACCACAATCCTAAAATGCAAAATATCATAGACTACAATCCTAAAATGCAAAAAAACATTGACTAGATATTTAAAGTATGCAAAAAATAAAAAACCATAAATTCTACAAACGTTTAATAAGACATCGTACAAAAAATAGTTCTAACCAAAGTTATGGTAGGAAATGAAGAGAGTACCATGTGCAAAATGGTGCTAACAAAAATTTGGAAACACTACCTTCTATGAGAAGAAATCTCTAGAGCCACTCTCTTTACTTAGGCATAACATTCCAAAATTATGGTTGGTGTATTAAAGGTGATAATAACATGTCACATTCCTAGTAGCCTTAAGCCCAACAATATTGATTGTAGAAGTTCCAAGCATCAAGAGTTTCCAGTAGGGGTAGCTAGAAGTAGCCATGATAGAAACACATCCAGAGACCCAAAACACTTCAACATTAATGATTCTAGATCTAGAGACCTTGAGGTGATAAAAAAATTGAATACAAGTATGGCATGACACACAATAAAGGTAATATATTAAAATTTGGGACAATTTTGGAGAGAAAAGCTTTCTAATTTTTAAATTTTAAATGATAGCTTTTTTGTCATTATAAAGGATTATAAATTTGCTTGCTAGCCTCTTGATGAATTTCCTTTCATTTTATTTTATGTATCAGTCTAGACTCAAACCTTGAATTATTTTATTAATAGCATTTAAGCCCTCTTGGCCTAGCATATTGTATAAAATATTTATATATATACAAATTTGTGTCTATTTCTCTCTTTTTCCCAGTTCTTATACATTATGTGAATGAATGCTTATGCTAGACCAAGAAAGTTTTCTCCTTATAACTATTGATAAATAATTCAAAGTGTTTATCATCCCACTGATGCATAAATATTCCCAGATATTGGTGCATTGCCTCCCATATATTAGGACTTTATTTTTCTATCATTTATTTTCTTGTTTTCTCTCTTCCCTTTTCTCCTAATGAAAGAAAGTAGATTATGAAGGTGAGCATTTAATATTATATTTGATAAAGAACCAACCATAGAAAAATTCCTAGAGGTCATCCTGAGGGTTGTATCTCATGATCTATGTACTTTTGGCTATGTTGCTCTACATGAGAAACAAATGTTGGATGCATCCAACCACTGTAATGGATGACCATGATATTTTGAGATGACATGTACCATAAAACAAATTGCCTTAGTTCAAAACAAGCCATGGGAATATGGTATGCGATCAAAACACCAAGAAAACATTTCTTTTAAATTTTCATGAAATAGAATATAAAAATAATTCATATTTTTAATTACTCAATCATTTGGTGTCCCACTGTAGTGGTAAGTGTTCCTTGTTGAATAATGTACTTGACCAAATACTACAATGGTAAACCCTATTATAATAGGGGTATGGATACTTTTTCTTCCTTGGGATATCCCTCCTCTAGGATAATCTATAGAGTGTATCTAACCAATCTCTAATCTCTTCTATAATTTTGGTGTCTCATTATAGTGGCATGTGTGTCTTGCCAAATAATGCATTTGACAGGATACTATAGTGGTGAACATTATTGTAGTAGGGATGGGGACTTTTCATTCCATGGGATCTCTCTCCCCTAGGATGAGCTACAATATCTATCTATCTATCTATCTATATATCTATCTATCTATCTATCTATCTATCTATATATATATATATATATATATATATATATATATATATATATATATATATATATATATCCCACCTATTTCTTGCTCTTATCTTTCTTCTCCCCTTGTCATGGTGGGCATGACCTTTTGAAAAATGCATCCATCATTAGTGATAGGGTGTGAGTTGGTTGTGGGACATATACTTGCATACCATTTATGACAAATATTGACATACCTTGGGCCCCTTCATTGTAGTGGGTGGAGATGATTGACTACCATAGTGTTTATTTATACAAATCTTATGATTAATGCTAGGATTAGGGTCAAATACCTATCTGTACATGTCATGGATTGGTTTCTCCCAATCCATCCTACTATAGTGACAAGTGCACTTGTTGGTACATGGAACTTATCATATATTTCATGTGGCCTATTTACTTTAGTAGTATGTGTGAGAGGGACACAACCCCATGCATGGCCATATTGGAGGGAGGTAACATTTTGTTTGAGTATATCATTGAATGCTACACAAATCATACATATTTTCTAATCATCATGCATGACTTTGAATGCTACTTGAATCATACATGCGATGCAATAAATGATATGGAGTCATGTGCTACACAAATATTGAGTATGAATCATCCAATTCTTGAAATGGCATATCACCATGTGCTACATAAACTTTGAGGAAGTTTCATAAATATGTTTGGCATATTTGCATGAGCTAAAACAAATAAAATCATCATACAAAGAAATAAAAACTGATATTGAAATGAAAATTAAGAATCTCATATATTTTTAAAAATATGGTACATGGGGCATCGAGTGCCATCATCCTATATTTCCAAATATTTTACTACAAAAATAATTTTTCTACATAATATTTTTGATAATTTTTGTGGGAATAATAAAAGGATAGTGTTTCTAGGGGTTTTAGCATGCTCTAGACTTGTTTGTGCATTTCGGTTTTTCTCATTTTACACCCAACTAGTGTTTGTAGTGCTTTGGTTATTTTTACAAGTAAATTCACTTCAAGTTGCATGGGGCAAGTAAAGATAAAATTATTTTAGCTAATTTTTTTAGAGGCACATTTAGGTAAAGTATAAAGTATGTTTTATTGTACTCTCAATTTTTTTGGATAAATTTTTTTATTTTTTTCGTATTTTTACATAGATGGTAAAATCAAAATTATACAAATTTTGCTTTTTTTGTAGCATACAATTTTTATTTCTATTGCTTTGGCTATCACATACTTCTCTTTTCAATTCTTTTTTATCCTAAGGACTCATGTGTTACTATCCCTTACAATGTCATATGTGGACCTTCGGGAGGGGCAATATGTATTTCTAAAAATATCACTAATAGTTGACTCTACAAGTGGTGGAGAGTCCCATCCTCTTATATATGGGACATGGGTGGACTAAATTTATTAGTCCTTGGGTAGGGTGATAGTGAGCCATATTGGCCAATGGTTTTTGTTCTCTTTCTTCATTCACCTACCATTTTTCTACCATATTCCACGATGCTTTTCGTTCTAACTTTTCCAAAACCCAAAAATAATGATAGAGGTGGAATTAAGGTATGACATGATATATGTCCCCCAAAGTGTGCTTCCTAAAAAATAATGCCATGATCATCACTTTAAGTGACGATCATGATCATCCAATTAGTTTTAGAATTTTTTATGTGTGGTCATGCTAATGTATTTTTACATATAGGGTTTAAATGGTATATTTTTTTTTGGTAGATAAGATACTATAGCATTAATACCGGTTTTACAGGTTGACCCAAAACCTTTTACAAAAATCAGCCCAGGGTTGTTGATGAACATATCCTTACTAAGGATCCTATATATGTAAAATCTACATGCCACCAAAGCCAACCTGTTATCAAAAAGAAAATTTCCATACAACATTTTGGGTATACCTCGAGAAAACACACATGCATCATAATTACAGAAAAGAAATAGACATGGATCCCTTCCTTGAGACAATGGAGAAACAAAAAGCTGTAGACACACATAGCAGAGTACTGAAAAAAAACTCCCACAAGCTCTATATTGACAGTTACTCTTAATAATTCTTTGGTAATTGCTTTCTTCCGTATATGACATGCTTTGGTACCACATACTATCTTGGCCAATCAGCCTTGGAGAAGTGAACCTGCTGGCTAGATTTATGGTGATGGCTATCTGATGGTCCATGTGGCTTTGGTTCAAAGTATTATATTGTCGTTTATTTCCTTCCCTGTGATTATAAACCAACTTCAAATTACTAATAAGACTAGGAGCCATGTTATCTGACATGTGACTGTCCCCATTAGTCTTTGTGGTATTTCCAAGCAGCATCCATGAAGACTGATAGCTTAGATAATTTTTATTGTGAGTCCAATTCAAAAAATAGACGAGAATACTCCTAGCCTTCGAACTTACAGTGCCTTCCCTATTGGTAAATTTGACTATCATTCTTGGCATTCTTATTGAATAAGCTCCTCTACTTCACTCGGGACACCGTGTTCCCATTTGAAAAGTTTGTCACCATTGACACCCAAATTGGCCAGCTTATCAGTAATTTTGTTAGCTTCTCAAAAGACATGTTGGGCTTTTCTATCCTGTCCTCCCTGGAAAAGGATCCTAGACTCTTCAACAATTGTTTTAATCCTTCAAGGAGGTTTTTTCAATTATTGAGGAGATTTTTAACATGCATAGAGTCTCCTTCTATGATAAAATTGCGTTCTAAGTCTTGAGTCATTTGAAGGCCTCTCCACATAGCTCTAGCTTCAGCTTCATTGTTTGTCCTTGTTCCCAAATATTTGGAAAACACAAGCATCATATTCCCATTATGATCTCGCACAATGCCACCAGTGCCTGCTCTGCCAGGATTGTCCTTAGATGCTCCATAAAAATTAAGCTTAAACCAACCCATAGGAGGTGGATACCACTTAACATTAGCTCTGGGGTTGACTACCCTAGGCATAGACTCATCTAACAAGGTTAAGCTTAAATATTGAGCAATCGTGGTCTCCTGTAGATGAGGTTTATAGCTATCAAAAGGGATAAGGTTCACATTCTCATTGGCAAAGGATAGGATCCTAGCAATGATAGTTTGATGATCATGTATAGACTCATTAAAGACTCTAAATTTCCTTTCTAACCACACCTGCCAAAGATAGTTATTGAGACAAATTTTCCACATGTATCTAAATCTTTGGCTTGAAAAGGGGTAAGGCCACTGGACGAAAAAATTAAGTACAGTGGCTAGTTTAACCCATCAAATTTTGAAGGCCTGAAAAACCCTACTTAGGACAGTCAAGGAAAAAGTGCACTCAAGGAAAATGTGATAAATGGTCTCCCAATTAGCCCTACACAGATAACAACGATTAGTGATACAAATACCTTTATGCATCATATTATCAATTGTTAGAATTATTCCTTGGATAACCAGCCATGAAAAGACTACAATTTTTGGAATTAAATTTTTTATCCAAACTAAGTCCTTTTGGAGGACAAAATCCTCGTCATCAAGCAGAAGCTTGTAAGCTGATTTAACAGTGAACTGCCCATTTTTCGTAGGAGCCCAGGTCACTTGATCTTCCTTGGGTCTCATGGGGATAAACTGTTGCCCGAGAATGTTACAAAGATCATTTGATTTCACTTGAAATCCTTGAATTCTTATTTGTTTCCACTTCATTCTACCTCTGTCCTCAACCATATAATCGAAGACTTTTATGCCAATGAGTTCTTCTATGATATTTATAATTCGGGATAAGTTAGGATATTGTGTCAGTGGTTCGTCCTTAGCCCACCTGTCATTCTAGCAATTTATCCTCTCACCATTGCCTAAAACCCATCTTAAACCTTTTTTGATGATTTCCTTACAATTAAGAATTGCTTTCCAAAAAGCAGAACCTCTGATTGGAACTGAGTCACTTAGAAATTCCACATTTTGAAGATACTTTCATTTGATGATAGCTATCCATTAATTTTATTCACAAAAAATGAGATGCCATGCCTGCTTAGCTAGTAAAGCTAAATTTATATGAGCAATTCTCCTCAGACCTAAGCCCCCATTTTCCCTAGGTCTGCACACTTTGGTCCATCCTACAAGGTGTATCCTTTTTTTCTCCTCTGATCTAGTCCATAAAAATTCTTTTTGGAGTTTCTCAATTTTCTGGAAAACCTTCATAGGGGCTTTGAAAATGAAGAGGAAATAGACTGGAATGCTCTGAATAGAGGCCTTAGTGAGGGTCAGCTTTCCTTCTTGAGATATAAGATGACCTTTCCATCCAGCAAGTTTTTTTTGAATTCTTTCAATAACCCTATCCCACATTGACTCTCTCATAGAACCAATGAAAAGAGGGAGACCAAGATATGAAGTGGGGAGGTTTGCCATATCACACCCTAAAATTTTTACAATCCTTCCTTGCCTCTGAATGGGGTGTTCAAGAAATATAAATTTCTGACCAGTAGCATCCTCGTAGAGTTGCAATATGTATTTAATTATTTTGGCCTCAACCACTGATGCCTTAGTCAATATAAGGGTATCATCAATGAATTGTTGGTGAGAAACAACCCTAGTGAGATATGTTGCCTTGATTCCTAATATTAGCCTTGAACTACAAGTATTTTTTATGGTTCTGCCTAAAGCTTCTGCCACAATGATGAATAACATGGGGCTGATAGGGTCCCCCTGTCGAATTCCTCTATGACTTTGAAAGTAACCAGTAGTTGTTCCATTAACTAGAATCGAGAACCATGCTTTAAAAATACATTCTTTGATCAAATTAACCCATTGGTGGTGAAAACAAAACTTAAGGAGGACAACAATCAGAAAGTCCCAATTTAGCCTATCAAATGCTTTGTTCATATCAAGCTTGAGGGCAAAAATAGACCTGTTAGTCTTATGAGCAGAGTGCAGAGCTTCATGAACTGTGATAACTCCATCCAATATTTACCTTCCCTAGACAGAGCTTCCCTAGCATGGATCTATGATGCGGGGTAGAATATCTCTCATTCTATTTGCAATGGCTTTAGTTAGGATCTTGTAAGAAACATTGCACATATTTATTGGCCTGAAGTTAGCCATAGATTCAGGGGTTTGCTTCTTAGGAATTAGAGAAATAAAAGTAGAGTTGATACCTTTTGGGATATGATTGCTTGATTGGAATTCTATGACAGCAAAAATTACATCCTCACTTATGATGTCCCAAAAATCTTGATAGAAACAAGGGGGAAAGTCGTCGGGTCCCGGGGCTTTGTCTAGCTCCATGCTAAACAAGGCTTCCTTAATTTCCTCATCAGAAAAGGGAGCTAGAATCTTAAGGTTTATATCCTCATTTATTATGCTAGGAATGGATTGCAAGAGAATATCTTTGGCCTCCTCATTGCACTGCGATTCTTGACCAAGGATAGAATTGAAATAAGTTATTGCCTCCTTTTTTATTTATGTTAAGTCTTGAGTAATAGAACCATATGCTTTTTAAAAAAAAATTATCTTGTTATTGCTTCTGTTTCTAAGTGTGGTGACATGAAAAAAATTGGAATTTGAATCTTCATATTTCAACCAAAGAGCCCTTGAAGAGCACAAGCTTATACTGAGAGGGGGGTGAACATTATAAGACCACTTTTTAATTTGCTTAAAAATCAACTTTCAAAATAGTATAAAGCAGTGTCCAGATAGCAGTAATAACAACAGTAATCAAAGCAATGCACAACACACCATCCATAAAGTGACATAGCAATTTACGTGGTTCACCCAAAGTGGGCTACTCCATGGATAAAAAATTTCTCTAAAATTTATATCATAGTTCTTTGGGAAACCTTCCCAATTACAAAGTTTATGGGCACCAACCCAAAGGAGACACCTTCCCCTAGCTCTGCTCGTAGTGGTGATCCTCTAGAAGACCTCTACCTCCTCTGCCCTTAGCAAGTGGAAATCTATCCATAGAAGACACCTATCTTCCCTGCTCTGGCTGGAGATCTCTATCCTCAACTCTATCACTGCAAAGATGTTCCTCAAATTTACACTAAACATAGTCCTTTGGTCTGGCACAAATCTGTCCTCTTCCTCTTTTCTTTTCTGTTACAGTTGTACTTGGTCAAAACCAACTTTTCATAGTCTATGCAAACACAACAAAACTCGATCTACTTATGCTCTTCTGTGAAAACATAGCAACACAGTTTTTGCACATCTAGCACAAACACAGCAGCACAGTCTTCACACTCTTTGCTCAAACACGACAGCACTGTCTTCGCAACCTCTGTGCAAACATAGTAGTACAGTCATCGCACACTTCATGGAAACATAGTAGTTGATCAGACTTACACTTATGCACCTTTGTGATCGAACCTCTCCCTGCACTCTATCTGCGCAAATCACACTTCGAATGCACACTTGATCGATGCCAAACTCTTCAAGCAGCCCTCCTTTTATACTCACAATCTCAAGATTGAAATCTTGGTCTTAGTCAGTTGTTTTACCCTTCAACCACGTCGACTGCAAAACCCTATGCTACATCGGCCCAGATTTAACTTTGTCGGCTTCACTGCCTCCCTGTAGCTTCTGGCACGAAACTTCAACATGTCACGATATCACAACATTTTTACAGCCATACACCTTCTATAGCCTATTGTCATGAAATCGCGACACCTTGGCCTTTGTCGACTTCCTTTGAGCTTTTATCGTGAAATCACGACACCTTTGCCTCTTGCTGACGTCATCTCACTTCTGTCACAAAATTGTGACACTTTAGTCTTCATGGTCTTCCTTTCAAATTTTGTCGTAAAATCATGACACATCTGCTTCTGCTGACGTCATCTACAACTCTGTCGTGAAATCGCGACGCTTTCGTTGCCTAAGCTCTTTTTCTACCATATGCCCGCAAAACTGGAACATGTCACGAAATTGTGATGCTTTCGCCTTCGAGCTCTTCCTTCTTCAATTCGTCATGAAATCATGATGCTTCTTCTATTTAAGACTTTCTAACTATTTCTGTCATGAAATTGCGACACCATCTCCAACTGCAAGCTGCCATCTCAACCTGTCGCAAAATCACAATGTTTTCAACTTTCGAAAGCTTTCCCTATAACCTATCGCAAAATCACGATGCTTTTGGATTTTGAATGCTTTCTCCATTGCCTATCATGAAATCATGACACTTTTGGCTTTTGTACGCTTTCTCCATTGCTTGTCACAAAATCGTGACACTTCTGGATTCCGTACGCTTTCTCCACTGCCTATCGTGAAATCACGACGCTTCTCCTTTCAAGATCTTCTTTTTGCTGCATGTCACAAAATCGCGATAGTCCTCAACTTGACCTCTGCAACATGTCACAAAAATGTGACAGCACTTACTTGGAACTTTCCATCATGTCACGAAATCACGACAGTTCTTGAATCACTTTCTCTCTCTTCAATCTTGTCGCGAAATCGCGACAACTTACACTACGGACTCTTTCTTCTGCAACATGTTGCGAAATCATGACATTTTTTTGTTCGTACAACCTCCTTTGCAGAATGTCACGAAAATGTGACACTTTTCTTTCTCTGCCTTCCTGCATTGTCTGAGTCGCGAAAATGCGACATGTCGCAAAATCATGACAGTTTTGCCTGCTTCGTCTCTGCCTTCCCGCATGTCATGAAATCATGACACATTTGCCCAAAATTTCTCTCTCCTCAAACATGTCACGAAATCGTGACAGTTTTGCCAGTGCTTTCTCTCTCCTAAAAAATGTCGCAAAATCGTGACAGTTTTTCCAACCGCCTGCATACTTTTCCTTACTTGTATTTTTCTTGATCTTTTGCAACTGGGCTACCCTGATCTTCTTGGAAACTCACTGTCCATGCTAAAACCTTCATCAAGGCACATTATTTGACATCAAACCAAATTGCTTCAAGACCTTCTTGACATCAATGACAACATCTACACTTAGAGTAAAGGCAATGTACCCAATGTACCCAAAATTGCCAACAGCCCTTGATTTTTACCTCCAATAGATTTCCTCACAAGCCAAAATATTATGAAACTCTGCTAGTTTTGTTCGTTCCTCCTGCCTAGTAGTTTCATCAGCATCACCATGTTGGATCCTCTAATGAATTATCTTAAAAATTTCAACAACCTATTTTTTATTTTAAAAGAGGTTCCCAAAGACCTCTTTATTCCAAGTTCGAAGCTTTTCCTTAACAAACTTTAATTTGCCAGCAAGTTTAAAAGCTGCACTACCCCTGACAGGCTGCTGCCACCACTAACTTATCTCTGAAATTGGAATATTTGATCCACATAGATTGAAATCTAAAATTTTTCTTGAAGGACAGAGAGTTAGAGATCTCTAACAAAATGGGATTATGATCAGAGGAAATTTTAGGAAGGGCTTGTAGGGTAGAATCACCGAAAAAATTTGTAGCCTCCTTTGATAGAAAAAACCTATCAAGACTTTCTTGAATGATATGACACCCTATCCATCGATTGATCCAGGTATAATTTTCTCCTCTAATTTTTACATCCATAAACATGTTGGAGTTCACAAAGTCATTGAACTCATCCATGCTCCTGATAGGTGATCCATTTCCACCCATTTTGTCTGAAAAATAAAGAGGATTGTTAAAATTCCCAGCCATAATCCAAGGGACATTATGGAATATTTCACTCAGATTGCCTAAGTACTCCCACAGTAGAGCTCTCCCTTGAATTGAAGTCGGGGCATAAATATTTGAAAGGATCCACGACCTGTTGTTTTTTATTTCCTTAAATAAAACACTAAGAACCTTGTCATATTTCTGAATAATGACACCTTCTACTATCCGGGGATCCCACAAAGTCATAAGGCCTCCATATGCTCCTCTGGCTAATTTGCAAACCATCTCCCCTTGATTCCAATTTTTTTTTGCTATTTTTTTTGACTGAATCTCATTAGTTTTTGTTTCTTGCAACATGATAATAGTTGGATTCACTTGATTTCTTATTGCACTGACTTCCCTATGTTTGGGCAATGACCTTAAAAAGGATGAAAATTAGCCATCAGTTCCAAAGGAAAAGTTGTTTTATTTTTATCTACTATAAATACCCCTTTCACCCTCTCATTTTCGTACCGTACATTTAGTAACCATACTATTAACATATATTCACTATTCACTCAACTATCAAAATCATACAATTTCTAACCATATGACTTCAATATTATTTTCCTCTATTACTATCGTATTACACACCATTTTTCTATCTTTCTCTCTCACTCTCTTGTCCTCATAAGAATGATCAAAGCCATCAACCACTAGTTCACTACATTCCATGGAGGGGGAATGTGCCACTCTACAAGGATTCGTAGCCAAATGTCACTGATTGGTATTTGAGGATAAGATTTTAAGGTAGGTTAAACCCTTAGGTGGGATTTCTCCCTACTTTATTGTGGTGACATTACAAGTAGGATAGAATATAAATGAGCTATTTATTTTGTTCATGTTCTAATTAGTGTGGTCCTTCATGCCATAGGTTCCAAGTAATATTTTTTCTATATTAGGATTAGCCCTAGGTTACTGGTATTTTGTGGATGAATTTAGTGCAAGTATTCTCGAGTTCTTCCACTTATTTATGCCTGAATTATGATATATTTTAGATATTTACTATTAATTTACTGCTTTGCTATCTTAGTTTTAACATCTTGGTTTAGTTGGTATTAATTTGAGTAATTGTATTAGATATCCTATTTTTCCTTCAAATGATATAGTATCTAGAATCATATAATAGAAGGTGACAAAATTGAATGTATACAATATAAATATGCATTTAAATAAAATGAGATAGGAATTTATAAAACTAGTTTTAGGGAAATTTAAAAAAAACTATCAAATCTTACATGTCAAATGCTTATCAAGGGGTAAAAGTAAATAAATATGATTGTAAAGGTGCCTTCAAGGAAAAATATTTTGGATTGAGAATTAAAATATTAGTCTTCATTATTTGATGATAATTTATACTTCTTTAAGCATAATGAATTTCCATATTTTACATGATGAAGTAATTCGAGTAATGAATATAATCCATGATCTATCCATAAAAGATAATTTATAAGTTACAATATTGCATGATCTCTACTCATGATGAAGTATGCCATAGTAATGTATCATATAAGAGATATAATCTCATAAAAATAAATATGACAATGACAAAGAACATCAAGCCAACGAAAAATCTAATAACAATAGTAGTCTCATGGTATAATTTTGGATAAAATAGAAGTAACTATATGTTGTCATTCCAATGGGTTTTCTACCTTGTTTTATTTCTTCATATATTATAAATTTCTTTTATTTTATCCTTTATTTGAAATGGCAATTATCAATAGTTTATTTTTAGAAGAACTATAGTCTTAACAATGCTATACTATCAACCCATGAGACTAAACCATAGCCACTATGGTAGAAGTGCAATGACTTTGGAAAACCACTTACCCTTATGAATGGTGTATCCTTGATTCCATTTTGTAGTTGTTATGGGAGACATATAACTTGGATAATGTTACTAACCATTTACCTCATTTTCCAAGAAACAAGACAAACCATAGAAACAACAAAGATATGCTTAAAAAACATTTATTATTTTTATAAATTTTAGGGATAGATATTATCTTTGACATTTGGATGACAATAATAATTTTTCTAATTTTTATTTTCTACTATAGCATTGACATTTTTCGCTAGAGATCATGTCTTTGTAAGGAAATGCTTCACAAGTTCATTTTACACCTTAGTAAAGTTTCCTAGTAGTGACATAGATATATTATGTAGAATTTATTTTAGAAAACTACGTAAGTTAATAAAGGAAAATGATGGTACAAATATGAGCAAGTGACACTTGGAAAACATGCATACTCTAAAGTATCCTTACACTAGGTTAAAATAAATCCTAATATATATGGATATAATCATATTTGAATGCTTGATATAGATCATAGTTATAGGATAGAAAGTTGGGCATGCTCCCAATGGGATTATGAATACAAAGGAAATGTAAGATACCCAGGAAGGTGAGCCTCAAAAGTGGTACCATCAAGTATGTATATAATATGATTACTTAATCTATTAGCCTCTAGAATGACGTAAAGTAAACACCATTTGTGAGAAAATTATCTTTTTTGCCACAAGAAAGAATTTTCATCATGTTTTAATTTGGATTTAAATATGGCTCATTTGTAAGATTGAAAATATATTTTTATATTTTGGGTATACCTTAGGTGGTGAATTAGAATAGGTGATCTTAATCTATGATTGGATGTGATATTTTTAGCTAAATACTTAGGACAAAGAGTATGATGAATAGAAATAATATTATTCTACTTAGGTGTTGGACTTGTTCGATGTGTGGGAGTAGGAAACCTCCTCAAGTTGAACATGGATAAATGAGTCACAAGAGGAAGGCATTTGGTATTGGCATATAAGAAATGATTAACACATTTGATCTAGCTAGAATATTTATGGGAAAGAGGAAGATCAACAAAATATTAAAAACCATTGGTAAACTCTTGGACATTAGAAGGTAGCACACAAATTGGAGCAATGAAGTATTCGAATATATATTTAGACTTGTTAGAATATTTAGTAGAATTATAAAGGCTATCCTTGGAACCCTATTTCTAGTTAAAGGAGAGATAATTTTGAGACTCTAAGAAACTTTTTTGTTCTGCTATAGTATGCTTAGGTTGTTGGATTCCTAGATTATCTTTCATTTCTTTTTTACACTCATTTTAGCATTTTTCTTTAGTTTTCAAGAAACCAACGTTATCTATGTCATCTATAATATAGGAATAAGTATAAACCTTTTATTTGGTACCTTAAGAGAATCTTGTAGGATAACCTTAGGTGGAACTTGACTAAAGGTGTAAACACCATGACTTTAATCATTGTCCAAACTAGGTGGATAAGTCATGCACATGCCCAATTAAGTATCTTACCTCTTTATAATCATAGGTAAAAAGTGATTTTATCAAGTGACAGCTTATAGACATTTTCATTATATGAAGATGGATTTTTCTATATGTCAAGCTTTAGATTTATAAGATGTTTGAGTTTGTCTCTCTTTGATATATAGTTTGCAAGCAAAGAAACATATATAGGACTTTCTTTCCTTTAGAGGGAACTAAAATTATTTTTTTTAACAAACAAGGTGGTACAGTGTAGACACCTAATTTTGTGCACTTTAATCCACCAAGACCTCCATAAATTAGTCCTCTAATATACCAAATTAGCCCCATCACATTTTCAACCAAAATTGAAGCATTTGTTGCTCTTGAGCAAAAGCACCAGCTAAAGAAAGAAAGTATTGAAGACACTTTTACCATATGAATGGCACTTTTGCAACAATTGGGTGTTTAACTCCTTCCTGCCTAAATTTGACCTTCAATAGTATTCTTACAATAGTGTTGCTTCAAAAGTGATGATAGTGTTTTTTATAGGAAGCAATTTTGACCCACCACATGCTAGGCATAACCACTTATCCCTAACCTACTGCTCACCATTAATGACCCAAAACCCAAGAAATTTGACCCATCACCCCATCGTAGATCCCAATCCAAGGAT
This sequence comes from Wollemia nobilis, assembly GCA_028583015.1. Taxonomy (NCBI): domain Eukaryota; kingdom Viridiplantae; phylum Streptophyta; class Pinopsida; order Araucariales; family Araucariaceae; genus Wollemia; species Wollemia nobilis. Next base: position 3,165,476 of record JAQPPZ010017254.1, on the reverse strand, counting down.
TTCCCTTTTCATAATCTTTCAAATTTATCCTGTTGATCTCAATTCAAAAATTTACCTTCCTCTATCTCATCTACATTCATTGCAATTATCCTCTTCCAAGGCCATGAATTTCTATAAATTGAGGCCTTGGGATGGCCTTCACACAACACAATATCATGCATTAAAACTCTACTAGAATTTCACTAGAATTCTCCATCTTACTTACTAGGAGAAAAAGTGCTAATACCACTTTTGATGTGGAGGAAGCACTTATATTGTAGAAATAGAATCAAAATTTTCCTATCCTAAAATTTGTTTCATTTCCTACACTTTCTTATAGCCTTATTATATATATATATATATATATATATATATATATATATATATATATAGTTTTATATTAAGGTTTATTGATCTTTGTTTTGTAGGTCTTATAAAAGCACCACCTATAAGCAAAATCATAGATAGTGCTTCTGCAACATAGGTAGCACTCCTACCACAAAGGCATAACTAGGTTCTTCTAACCCATGGATTTCCAATGGTTTTCCATTTCCTATCTATAATCTAACTTTTAGTTTTTTTTTTTTGGTAAACAAAAGTCTTCATTAATTATCGGGTTTTGCAGGTTAACCCAAAACCTATTACAATATCCAACCTTCTACTCAGATTGTAGATCCTAGTCATCCTTGAAACTTTCTTACCAGAACTTGTGTTGAATCCCCTACAACACCTTACTAACAAGGCACACCCATACCTAAACATAACTGTAAACATTACTTACATTGACAGGAAATTGAAGTTTAGAACTTTGCACTTGTGAAACCTGTTGCTTGCCCATTTCCTATTCTCTGTAAAAATCCTCCAATGCTTACACCCTATTACCTTCATTTCCAATTTGGTTTGATTTAGAGGGAAACCCCATAGTTATTACTAGCTCCATGGGGAAAGAACACCCGTTCATATTTCTCCTTAATGGGTAGGTTTCTTTTCATGACTAATAATGTTTTCCACTTCATGTGGCACACCTTGTGTCCATGTCACCAAACTATCAACATCAACACCTATGTTGGCTAATTTATCAGCTGACCTGTTGGCCTCCCGATACACGTGACGAGCCCTCCTGTTCTGTCTTGCCGAAAAAAGGATCCTCACTTCATGGATGACTCCCTCGATTCTCCATGGAGGTTTTTTGCCATTGGTTAACAGGTTAATGATGTTCATCGAATCACCTTCAATCATTAAGTTTACTTGAGTTGCTTGGGCTACTTGCAACCCTCTCCAAAGGGCTCTAGCTTCTGCTTCATTATTAGTTCTTATTCCCAATGGTTCAACAAAGGCCTTGACCAGATTTCCTTGATGATCCCTGATTATTCCTCTAGCTCTAGCTCTTCCCGGGTTCTCCTTGGCTGCACCATCAAAATTTAGTTTAAACCAACCCTGGGGGGTGGCTCCCAAGAAATCCCATTTCTAGGATTGGGCAAAGGAATGGAAGGTTTGTCCTCAATACCTAAGGCCCGAGCTAATTGTTTTTCTTAGGGAGGAATTGAGTGGTTCTCATCCACTAAGGTGCTAAGGTTTTCTTTTGTAAAGACAATAATCCTATTGAGGATGGTTTTTGGATTGTGAATGGTATCCTTAAAGGCTCTATGGTTCCTTTCTAGCCAAATTTTCCAGAGAAAATGATGCCAACAGATTTTCCAAAGGTACTTAAGTTTTAGGCTAACAAAGGGTTGAGGCCATTGATGGAACACTTCGGATATAAGAGCAAGCTTAACCCATGAGATCCTAAAGGCTTGGAAAAGTTCATCCAGGATGGACTCCACTATCGGACACTCTAGAAACAAGTGTTGGGTAGTCTCCCATCCTACCCTACACATGTAGCAACGGTTAGCAATAACCATACCTTTGGATAACATATTGTCCATAGTGAGGATTTTTCCTTGAATCACCAGCCATGAAAAAAATGATATTTTAGGAATTAAGCCTTTGATCCAAACCAAACTCGGTTGAAATTGTTGACCTTCCACATTGAGAAGAAAATTATAGGCAGACTTAACTGTGAAGTCACCACTTTCAGTATTAGCCCAAACAATGTGATCTTCATCCTCTCCAGAGGGAATAATTTGCTGAGTTAAAATGTTATAAAGCTCTTCAGACTCCGCTTCAAAACCTTTTACTCTAATGTGTTTCCACCTGTTGATATTTATATCCTGCCACATATAATTTGAAACCTTATTCCCAATATGCTGCTCCATATGCTCTTGAATCTTAGCCAAACGAGGATTCTGGAATAACTCCTCAGCTCTCACCCACCGATCCTTCCAAACATCTATTGTTTACCCATTTCCTAGAATCCATCTAAGAAATTTCTTGACAAGATCCCTACTCGTGAGGAGTGCCTTCCCAAAAGTAGACCCCCTGCTTGCTAAGTTGTCATTAAGAAAGTTCACACCTTGGAGGTATTTCCTCCTAACTATGGCAGTCCATTCATTATCGACCTTAGTAAATAATTACCACGCTTGTTTGGCTAACAGATCTATATTGAGATGAGAAACTCTCCTCAATCCTAACCCCCCATCAGATTTAGGTTTGCAAACCTTGTTCCAACCTACTAAATGGATCCTTTTCTTATCCTCAGTCCCTGACCAGAGAAATTTTTTTTGAAGCTTCTCAATTTTGTGATACACCTTCGTTGGGAGCTCACGAACACCGATAGGAAGTAAACGGGTATACTTTGAAGTGAAGCCATAGTTAAAATTGCTTTGCCTGCTTGAGATAACAGATGTCCTTTCCAACCTACAAGATTTTTTTGGATCCTCTCCAGAACTATGTTCCACATTGATCCTTTACGTTTCTCTATAAATAGGGGAAGACCTAAATAGGATGTGGGAAGGGATGCAATCTGACATTCCATGATCCTTGCTATGTTTTTTTGCCTAGGAATGGGGGTATTGATGAAATAAAGTTTACTCTTATCAAAATTCACTTTCTATCCAGCCGCTTCTTCATACATTATGAGAATATTTTTAATCCTTCTTGCCTCAACCACAGAAGCCAAAGTCAGTAGAAATGTATCATCAAAAAATTGTTGATGTGTCATCGAGGTAGTTAGCAACGTGGCATTGATACCTGAAATGAGTCCAGCTATCGTTGTTGCCTTAATGGTTCTTACCAAGGCCTCAACTACGATAATGAACAACATAGGACTTATGGGATATCCTTGTCTTAGACTACATTTTCTTTGAAAAAAACCTGTAGTAGACTCATTAACCAAAACTGGAAAACAAGGCTTAGAAAAACACTCTCTTATTAACTTGACCCATTTCATGTTGAAGCCAAATTTTAATAAAACAGCCTCTAGGAATTCCCAATTTATCTGTCATAAGCTTTGTTCATGTCTAACTTTAAAGACATGACTACTTTTTTGGTCTGAAGCTGCTGTATGAAGAGCCTCATGAACAGTAATAACTCCATCTAAGATTGATCTTCCTTGTACAGAACTTCCTTGACTTGGATCAATGATAACCGGTAGAACTTTCTTCAAACGGTTGGCTAAAACTTTGGACAAAATTTTATAGGATATATTACACAGGTTAACCGGACTAAATTCAGCCATAGTCTTGAGGTTAGGGCCTTTAGGGTTCAAAGCAATGAAAGTTGAATTGAAACCTCTTGGAATATGATTTGAACTTTGGAACTCCTTGATTGCAGAAATAACTTCTGCTCCAACAATATCCCAACAAACTTGAAAAAATCGCGATGAAAACCCATCCGGCCCAGGAGCTTTGTCAGGATCCATGTTAAACAAAGCCTCCTTGATCTCTTCATCTAAAAAAGCTATTGTAAGAGACTCGTTAATCATTTCATCAATGAGTTGTGGAATGAATTGAAGGATAGAGTCCTTTGCTTGGGCATTACAGGCCGGTTCTTCACCCAATAATGAACTGAAAAAATTAACAGCCTCGTCACTGATCTCTTGAATGTTTTGAGTTGAGGATCCATCCACCTTAGTTAAATTTCTAATATTATTGTTGCTTCTATTGCTCAATGTGGTAACATGGAAAAACTTTGAATTAGAGTCTCATTCCTTTAGCCATAATGCCCTTGATTTTTGCCTCCAATACATCTCCTCACAAGCTAAAATATTATAAAACTCACAACGGGTTTCCTTCTCTTTCATCCTTGTCGCCTCATCATAGGTTCCATTTTGGATTTTGATTTCTATTATTCTCATTTTTTCCCCCACTGCTCTCTTATTCTCAAAAATATTTCCAAAGACTTCATTATTCCATATTCTAAGGTTGTTTTTCACCATCTTAAGTTTTTGAGATAGTTTGAAGGAAGCACTTCCCTGGATAGGCTACTGCCACCATTCCTCTATTCGTTTCTTGAATTTCAGATGTTTAACCCACATTGACATAAATCTGAATGGCTTTTTAAAGGAGTTAGCCTGAAATGCCTCCCATAGAATAAGATTATGGTCTGAAGCACATTTAGGAAGGGCTTGTAATGCAGAATCACCAAACATTGTTGTAGCTTCCATGGATAAAAAAAACCTGTCCAACCTTTCTTGAATCAGCTGTCTTCCTATCCTCTTGTTACTCCATGTAAATTTGACTCTTTTTAGTCTTACATCCATCAATTTATTTGTGTTAATGAATTCATTGAAGTCCTCCATGCTCCTTGAGGGTAACCCAGATCCTCCCTTCTTATCAGATGGGTAAATGGGGTATTGAAATCTCCCCCAATCACCCAAGGAATGTCTTTAAAAGCTTGGCTCAAATGCCCCAAAAACTCCCACAGTTCAGATCACCCTTGGACAGAGGTGGGGGCATAAACATTTGACATAATCCAATTCTTATTAGTATCAAAATCATGAAATAATACACTTAAGACTCTTTCATTTGCTTGAATAATAATTCCTTTTATTTTAATAGGGTCCCATAATATCATGAGGCCCCCAGATGCTCCTCTCGCCTGTTGAAAGGCCACTTCCCCTTGCTTCCAAATCCTTCTAGTTATAAGTGCTGATTGTGTCGCATCTGTTTTGGTTTCTTGAAGAAAAATGATAGTAGGATTCCAATCCTTCCTTAGAGACTTCACCATCCTTTGTTTTGGTGGGCCGTTTAGGCCTCTCACATTCCATGAGAGAACCTTCATTTAGTCTGTTTGATATTTTTCCCCGCACCCTTCCCTAAGCCAAAGGGGGTTTGTCAATTTTACTATTATCTTGGCCAGGAATAGCTTGCTGTAACAATGTTTTTTGCTTTTCGTTTGCAATTTCTTCATTGATTCTCATTCTATAGTGCTCTGATGTATATATTCTCCCTTTCTTTCTTTCACTTCCATAATCTATCGGAGGCTTGGTGGTGCTTCTAGTCTATTTTGGACTGAAATGAGGGGGCATATACTATGATAGTCTAGGGCTTGAACCTTCTTCCTCATTTTGGGGGTTTTCAATTCCCTCTTCATCCTCAGCCTTGTTTTGGTTCACCTCTCCTATATGGTTCCTAAACAGGGGGCTTTCCTTCAAGGAACCTTTTACTGTTGGGCTCGTCTAATAAGGGATAATTTGCTCCACTACCAGATTAGGAGCTACATTCCTGCCTCTTGTTTCCACAACTTCGACTCTTGACTCTATTTTTTCCATGTTTAAACTGAAATGACCTGGCAATTTTTCTTCATTTTGAGCATAGCTTTTGGGGCTTTTTGTCATAACTATGGATGGTCCCGATTTGGATGGGGAGTCTAGGGTTTCAGGAAACTTGACACTAATGGTATCATCCTTACTATTTTATTTTTCAACTTCTATATTTGCTAGGATATCAAACATGTTCAAGCTGGGATATTTATTACATACCTTATGATTTTTGCCTCCCTCATTATGTTGCTTTCCTTTCTTTTGGATTTTTGCCAGTTCTATGTTAGCTTAGTCATCCTGGTTATTCTTAAATTGTCTGTATCCTTCCAAGTTAAGACGCGGTCCTTGAAACTTTGGTATCCCTCTCCCATTAGATTTCCCTAAAAAACCTTTGCTCGTGGCTTCCTTGTTTGCAGTTATTGTCAGACATTGGGCTTCAAGGTGGCCTTGGGTTTTGCACACGCTACAAAATATCAGCTTGTTCTCATACTCCATAGGCTGAATGCCGGCTTGTTCTCATACTCCATAAGTTGAATGCTAACTTTTAGTTATTGTTTGTTGTCTTTGTTTATTTTTTTAGTTTATTTAGAATAAAATGGAAACTTAAGGAACCCTAGGCTAGATTAATCATCTAATAAAGGTGATATTATTACCATTTATTTTAGGCATTATATTCAAAATATCATATAGGTTCATTAGGCTTGAATGCTTGTATCTAAAATCTTGTATCATACAAATATAAATATCATATAGGATAGACTTTGTCTTACTACATAATTACTTGTTTGCATCCTTTTAATCTTATATTTGGATTTGATTAGGTCTTAAGATATTAAAAGAGGAACCTAATTAAAGATAAAATTAACCCCACTTTTAATCAACCCCACTTAATTTATCTATTTAGTTAGATCAATTTATCTATTTAGTTAGATCATATTAATTAATATTAATAAGAAGTTAACCAAAGGCTAATACCCTTGAAGGTTTTTTTTTATAACCCTTTGAATAACCACACTAGCCTCCCACATAGAGTCTCATGAATAGTTTAATCATCTTGAGGTGTATATAGTGGTGAGTCTCATGTATACTTTAAGCATCTTGAGGTGTATATAGTGGTGAGTCTCATGTATAATATAAGCATCTTGAGGTGTAAATAGTGGTGGACTAGTGGGAGTCATAAGGGGAATTCTTGATTATCTCTCACATACCATTGTGGGTCATGTACCTAGAAAGATCACTTCCATATATCATTCTTTTTCATGTACCTTAAGGTCTCTCACATATAAATGCATATGTTAAGAGGACTAACTTATTTTATGTACTAATGGGTATATAGGAAGGGTAGGTATATAGGAAGGCTTTCATATATTGGAAAGCCCCCTAATGCATATTGATTGGATTATTTTATTGAGAGAAGGCAATATAAGAAGAAAAATAGTCTCTTTTTCTTCTTTTAATCAACTCTCACAACTTTGAAGCCTTAACTAATTAATATTTTCTCTCTTGTAAATCTCTACCTAATATCTCCAAAAAGGTATTACCTTGATAGTGGGGCTCATTTAATAGCTCTTATGATTTTTAAGAACAATATCCTTTAGAAAATGCCAACTTCAAAATGGATAATGAGGGTTCCTCAACCCCAGATTATCCAGATGCTCAATAAGGTATCTTAGGAAGGATAAACTTTAGAAACTATGACCATATAGTAGCTCTAAATTCTCTTGATGCTTAATAAGATATTTCTAGGAAGGGTAAAATTTTAGAAACTATGATCATATAGTAACATTTTTAGAGTAAATAAAAAATTGTGATAGAATACCTTCCTCAAAATGTTTTTATGAGGGAAGAGTCACTTTTGGATCACCTCCAACAACCTAATTCTAGTCTTATGCCCTTTGATCAACCAAGTATAAATAATAATTAATTAAACATAAATGTAAACCAACTAACCAAAATCTTAATCAAACCATGTTAAGTCTTAATGCATATTCTAATACTATCACTACTTCCATAGATGGTGAGACATCAAATGTTACAATTCATATTATAATACTATCACTACTTCCATAAATGGTAAGACATCAAATGTTCCATCATATTTGACACATCCTACATCTATGCTCCTATCGAGAAGATGTTCAATGTAAGTTGCCCCATGTCTCAAAAATCAAGAACAAGTATAAGGGGCATGACGATAGAGTCGGCCATTGCCAAAACTCGCCTTTGGGGAAGGAAACTCAAGTGCCAAGGTTGTGTTTCTGGTTGAGTACATGGTGGATGTGTCGGGGAAAGAATTATGTTCCGTCGAGGCAGTGACATAGATATATTATGTAGATTTTTATTTTAGAAAACTAAGTTAATAAAGAAAAATGATGGTACAAAGATGAGCAAGTGACACTTGGACATCATGCATTCTCTAAAGTGTCCTTACACTAGGTTAAAGTATATCCTAATATGTATAGATAGAATCATATTTAAATGCTTGATATAGATCATAGTTATAGGGTAGAAAGTTGGGCATGCTCCCAATGGGATTATGAATACAAAGGAAATGTAAGATACCTAGGAGAGTGAGCCTCGAAAGTGGTGCCATCAAGTATATATGTAATATGATTACTTAATCTATTATCCTCTAGAATGATGTAAAGTAAATACCATTTGTGATAAAATTATCTTTTTTGCCACAAGAAAGAGTTTTTTATCATGTTTTAATTTGGATTTAAATATGGCCCATTTGTAATATTGAAAATATATTTTTCTTCTTTTTGGGTATGCCTTAGGTGGTGAATTAGAATAGGTGATCCTAATCTATGATTGGATGTAATATTTTTAGCTAAAGGTTTAGGAAAAAAAGTATGATGAGTAGAAATAATATTATTTTTCTTAGGTGTTGGACTTGTTGGATGTGTGGGATTAGGAAATCTCCTCAAGTTGAACATGGATAAATGAGTCATAAGAGGAAGGCATTTGGTATTGGCATTTAAGAAATGATTAACACATTTGATCTAGCTAGAATATTGATGGGAAAGAAGAATATCAACAAAAAAGTAAAAACCATTGGTAAATTCTTGGATTTTAGAAGGTAGCATGTAAATTGGAGCAATGAAGTCTTTGCATATATATTTAGACTTGTTAGACTCTATACCAGAATTACAAAGGCTATCCTTGGAACCATCTTTCTAGTTAAAGGAGAGAGAATTTTGAGACTCTAAGATACTTTTTTGATCTACTATAGTATGCTAAGGTTTTTAAATTCCTACATTATAATTCTTTTTTTTACACTTATTTTAGCATTTTTATTTAGTTTTCAAGAAACCCATGTTATCTTTATCATCTATAATATAGGAATAAGTATATACCCTTTTATTTGGTACCTTTAGAGAATCTTGTAAGATAACCTTAGGTGGACCTTGACTAAGGGTGTAAACCATGACTTTAATAATTGTCCAAACTAGGTGGATAAGTCATGTACGTGCCCAATTAAGTATCTTACCTCTTTATAATCATAGGTAAAATGTGGTTTTCTCAAGTGAGAGCTTATAGACATTTTCATTATATGAAGATGGATTTTTATATATTTCAAGCTTTAGATTTATAAGATGTTTGAGCTTGTCTCTCTTTGCTATATAGTTTGCAAGTAAAGAAACATATATAGAACTTTCTTTCCTTTAGAAGGAACTAATTTTTTTTTTTTAAAAGGTGGTATAGTGTAGACACCTAATTTTGTGCACTTAAATCCACCAAGACCTCCATAAATCAGTCCTCTAATCGACCAAATTAGCCCCATCAGCTTTTCAACCAAAATTGAAGCATTTGTTGCTCTTGAGAAAAAGCACTAGCTAAAGAAAGAAACCATTAAAAACACCTTTACCATTTGGGTGGCACAATTGCAACAATTGAGTGTATAACTCCTTCCCACCTAAATTTGACCTTCAATAGTAGTCTTGCAATAGTGTTGCTTCAAAATTAATGATAGTGTTTTTGCTAGGAAGCATTTTTGACCCACCACAGGCTAGGCGCACCCCTTATCCCTAACCTATTGCTCATCATTAGTGACACAAATCCCAAGAAATTTTATCCATCACCCCATAGCAGATCCCCAACCCAAGGATTTCCTTTTTCATAATCTTTCAAATTTATCCTGTTGATCTCAATTCAAAAATTTACCTTCCTCTATCTCATCTACATTCATTGCAATTCTCCTCTTTCAAGGCCATGAATTTCTATAAATTGAGGCCTTGGGATGGCATTCACACAACGCAATCTCATGCATTAAAACTCTACTAGATTTTCACTAGAATTCTCCATCTTACTTAGATTGTACCAAAAAAATATTTTGACTTTGTAAGCACTTAACAAGTATTCAATAATTGACTTCTCCTTTCTAAGCAAGCTCTTAAGCAAGTTTTCAAGGGACATCATCAAATTTAAGCATAAATCATAGGAGGAGACCACTATGAGGCTTCACTAAAGAGGAAGGCAACTCACCATCTTGGGTTGTGCTCTTTCCACCTTTTTTTGGCTTTGTAGCTTTCTCTTGTCATTTTATTACTTCCTATATTTTTCTAAAATCTTTCTAATATTTGGCTAAATGTTTTATCTCCTACCTTATAAAGCTTTAGATAATCACTTATTTTGTTAGCAATTGTGTATCTTACATCTTGTAAGCATGGCATTCACATTTATAATCTTTCACCTCATTTTGCATAAGCTTGCTACTATCCATATCGTAGAATAGTAGAGTATTTGACCTCTTGGCTCAAAGCTTTCTCTCTTAGTATCTTAATCCTTGTAGTATTTTACTTTACTAACATCATTTCTACACTTATAGTCAAATGTATTGCCTATACACTATAAGTGATAATTATGCTCCTTGGTTTACATAGAGCATTAGCACCGATACCAATTTTGATTGCATAGCACTTCTATTTGTTTACCTTTACCACATGAATTCTTTCATTTCAACAATTTCTCAACTTATTTATTTAAATAAAAATGCTAGATTATGTTGACAAGGACGTTAGTTATATTCCCTTTGGTAGGACAAACCCCTCTACACTAATCTCTCTCTATTTGTGTTTGTTTTTATAAGTTTAGTGAAAGCACCACCTAGGAGAAAATGTGCTAATAGCACTTTTGATGTGGAGGTAACACTTCTATTGCAAATATAAAAATAAACTTTCCCTATCCTCAAATTTAGTTTCACTTCCTAAACTTTCTTTTAAATATATATATAATTTCCTAGTTAGGTTTACTGATCTCTATTTTTTAGGTCATAAAAAAGCACCACCTAGAAGCAAAAGCACGAATAGTGCTTCTAATGCAACATAGGTAGCACTCCTACCACATAGGCTTAACTAGGTTCTTCTAACCCATGGCTTTCCAATGATTTTCCATTTTCTATCTATAATCTAACTTTTAGTTATTGTTTGTTGTCTTTGTTTCTTGTTTTTAGTTTATTTAGAATAAAAGGGAAACTTAAGGAACCTTAGGCTAGATTATATTAATCATATAATGAAGGAAATATTCTTACCATTTATTATAGGCAATGAATCCAAAATATCATATAGGTGCATTCGGCTTGAACCCTTGCATTTAAAAAAATCTTGTATTATACAAATTTAAATATCATATAAGATAGACTTTGTCTTACTACATAATTACTTGTTTGCATCCCTTTAATGTTTGGCTTTAATTAGGTCTTAGAATCTTAAAAGAACCTAATTAAAGATGAAATTAACCCCACTTTTACTCAGCCCCACTTAATTTATTTATTTAGTTAGATCACATTAGTTAACCAAAGGCTAATCCCCTTGAAAGTTTTTTTTTTTATAACCCTTTGAATAACCACCGTATAGAGTCTCATGTATACTTTAAGCATCTTGAGGTGTATATAGTGGTGAACTAATGGAATTTACAAGGAGAATTCTTGATTATCTCTCACATACCATTTTGGATCCAGATAAATCACTTCCATATATCATTCTTTTTCATGTACCTTAAGGTCTCTAATGTATAAATGCATATGCTCAGCCATTGCCACACGAGAGAGTCAGCCATTGCCACAAATCGCCTTTGGGAAGGCAACCCAAGTGCCCAGGTTGAGTTTGTGGTTGAGTACATGGTGGATGTGTTGGGGGAAAGAATTATGTTCCGCCGAGGCGGTGCCTGTATAGAGCTTCTGCATGAAGGGAGTCCAGCTTCACAAATTGAGTGTCGCGTGCCTTTCTTTTCAAGTGGGCGTATAGACGGGATGGACAAGAAAAGCCAGCGTTCTGAACTTGGAGAAGTTGCATTTATCCACGAAGAGCTTCATCGATGCCTGTACTCTGCTTCATTTTCCTTTAACCAGCGTTCCTGCGTCTGGACCAGTTTTAACCCTATTCTCATGACCCTGTGGAAATCAAATCAGTTTTCAGGAGTTTTTTTTCGGAGCAAAGGAAATCGGAACAACAAGAGAAAAAAACCTGTGGGATGGGGACACCCGAAGTCCAAGAATGTGACATGTGATAAAATTTACTATAAGATAAGCCTCATCCAACTTCAGCTTTTGCAGTTTTTTTTAAGGTAATTTTGAAAGAGATTGCACTATCCAAGATTGTCGTGTACCTGGCGCCACATGTGATAATGCAAACAAAGAAAAGTATTGCAGTATTTACGAACCAAGAAGTCTGAAACTGAACGGGTATCTTATGATCTAAAGACAGCCATCAGGAACACTAATGGGAGCTTATGGTTGGCTGCCTCCTCACAATGCAATCGTTAATCCATATGAAAGTACAAGCCTTTGAGTCATTATGAGCTGTCAGATTCGTCCTCCACTTGTCAGTATCTAATTTTTCGAAGTTCGTAACATTGTGCCAGTCGAGGCTACAGAACCATCTTGAGAGCGATCATCTTTCAGATTCTTTCTGGCTACGACAACTTCTCTATTTAACTGGTCACGTGTTTTTAAGGAAAAACATAAGTAAATTTGAACGGAGTCGAAACAGTACAAGGACTACTTGACCCCAAAGACTGCGATACTTTTGTTGTTTCTGTTTCTGATAGACTAAATAATACTGATGATGATGATGATGCTTATAATGAAGTTCAAGCAAGAATCCTTGCGACTATATTGTGAAAACATGAAATTTTAGTGCACTAGACCTACTTCACACCGTCTCTCCAACCGCTCCACCTCTCCCACATCCTTCTCTGGACTGAATTCCCTGATACGAACCTCCATTTTCACTCCTCCTTTCCCACAACTGTAACAACAAATCTGACTCGTCATATTTCTTGTTTTGGCAAACACTAACCAAAGAACTTATAGTGCAGTAAAGTCTATGAGAAAAACTGTAGGGTAGAGGCCGAAAGAGTTTCCAAATATACCGCAGCTTGTTGGTGGCGCATATGTTGCTTGCCGCCGAAATAAATCACGTGTGAGCGTTACAAGTCCATCACGCAGGCTCAAAGTGCAATCATAAGTATTTTGTGTTAATTGAGTACGCGTATCTCGACTCCCTGTGATAAAACTTCAACGCGCCGCCATTTCTCCGCTGTTTTTACAACGGTAATTCTGGCATTCATACTGCCAAAGTGCGATCTTCGCGGATTTCCCATAATCATTGCAATACTTCCATAACTAACCCTCCTACTTCATTTTCATTTTCCACCACTTCCACCCCGCTGTCTGCAAAATATCATCGTATTAAATATCCTTTCTCCCTAAGCATTTCACATAACCTTTAATTAAATGAATTGGAAAAAAAAAATAGAGTGGATGTCTGCTCGGGGGCAGCATGTTCGGACACGTATACCTTACTACCTGCCGACTCAGTTATAAATCGTCCCACCATGTCGGGCTTAAAGCTTATTGGCATACGCTATAATAACTACAAACCAATTGTCCAGAAAGTAACGGTTTGTAGATGTTCTCAGTTAAATTCCCTAAAAAAATTGTGTTAAAAAATTGAGTGTTTAGTTATGAATCAATTCCTGTATTTACTGATTCAATTCCGTCAAGAATCGAGTGTCTCGTCAACATCTTTGCCTAAAAACATTTGTTTCTGTTCATTCCTCCAAGAATCAAGTGTCTAGTCAACATCTTTACCTAACAACATTTTTTTATCTGTTCATATCTTTACCTTACAACATTTTTATGTGTTCATATTTTTACCTCTTAGTAAATAGTGCTTGTAATATTTTCTTGGAGTAATATTTTTTATACACATCAGTATGGAGGATTGAACTCGGATCACATCATCAACAATGTAAGTGAAGTCCTTACTGTAAACTACTACCAACAAATTATTCTATTCAATTTTTAAAAAATCAAGAGTCTTATTAACATCTTTACCTAACAATATAAAAATTGTAAAACAACTTTAAAATTATTAAAAAAACACAACTTAAATAGAAAAATATGGCCGAACAATATATGCAACATAACTATAATTGTATAACCAACAAAAAAAAACATATGACTATAATTGTATATGCACTAAGTGATGGCTAGCGTTGTATTAATTGTGCTTATAAGTGATGCCTAGCGTTGTATTAAAAGAACGTGGCATAAGTGATGGCTAATCAAAGAAAAATACCATTACTACAACATGTTCAGTTGATCTCCTTGATTTTTAAATCACCTAAAAATGACTAATATATTTGACATTTAAATGATAACCATGTGTTTTTAATGGTAGTTTCGATTGATCTCCTTGATTTTTAGGGTATTAAGTCAACCAAACCAATGTACAATACCGATATTCTAAACACATTTGACATTTAAATGATAACTTATTTTCAAAACTTAGGTCTTTATAGGATGACCTAACATTTTTATCATTTCCGTGTCTTGGTAGAATAAATGTTAAAAATATCGAGTTGTTTTAATGATGAACACAATATGAAAGTAGAGTAAAGGGTATAGGTGATATGAGGTGTATTTTACTAAATATATACTATATAGTTTTTTATTATATTTAAATTTTTTATTTTTTATTTGAAGTTTCAAGTTGTATATTAAATTATTTATGAATATTTTATTTTTTATTTATAATTAAATATATAATAAAAGGCTTATTGGAAAAAACTTATAATTTTTTATTTTTTAATATATATAGAAATCAGTAACACCTTCATCATAATTAGGTTTGGGGATCGTTATTATAGACCCTATTCCATTGGATAAAACAAAGCCAAAAGACTCACTTAACCACTATCATCTGACCTATCCCCTTCTTGGTACATCTCCTTCTCGGTACATTGTGGTTTGAACTTGGGTCTTCCTAAAGAGAGCCCAAAGCCCAACCACTACTTTATCCTTGGGAAATAAATGTTAGGGTAAAGCAAGGGTTTTTATGAGGAGTCTCGATCCCCTCTTACCAGATTTGAACTTGGATTTCCTCAATGAAAACCCAAGGACTTACAACTATGGTATCTTCCCAAGATTTTAAAATGTTAGGGTAAAACATATGAGGGATTGGATTAAAATTGCTCCATGATTTATCTTTTGAAAGACATTTTCCTTGTTATATTATCTAATTCAAAAATAAGAAATAAAATAATGGATGGTGGCCCATGGTTTAAAGAAAAAGATGTATTATATTTAAGACTAAGTAGTGAGAATTTTTTTAAGTCAAAGACTATAAAAATGCTTCTGGTGTGGATTAGTTTTTTATAATTCCTTATGAGCTCATCAATAAGGAGGCTTTGAAGAATATTGGATATACTCTAGGGGTTTTCATCTAAGAGGGACCAACTACTAAAGATAAAATGCATGTTGTATATGCTCAAATATGCATTGCTATGGATATGAATGTTAACCACATAAAATTATTAAGCAATTATTAGATTGTGGTGTGTTAGATTTTCATGAATATGTTGTAAAAGCTCCCCATTTGATTCCTTACCACCAAGTGTCTAGTAATTTTGTTTAATATTTTTTATTCCTTTACCATCAGGTATTTTCCTTGGGGTGATAAAGTTGACTCCCTAACCACTTTGGCTAGTAAATATTTTCCACATGAAAATATTTCTTAAACTATTTTTGTGGTAAAATTTCATGATGAACCTATTATTTCTATCACTAGTGGATTGATGGATGTAAATATAATCAAGATCAATATTATCGATTGTCAAATCTCTCTTGATGATCCTTGTTATGGAAATATTTTATGCTTCTTTGATGATCAATCTTACTCACCAATGGCTAATACTAAGTAGTAGGCTCGTATTCACAAGAGAGCATTTAGATATGTTGTTCTTGGTAGAGTCTTATACTACTATAATCCCAATGGTGTTTTCTTATGATGTCTTACAATAGCCAAGGTATCCAAATATATTTTTGATGTCCATAGTGCTGACTATGGAGGATACTTTAGTAGTCATTCCACAACTCATAAATTGTTAAGAATGGATTACTTCTAGCCAATAATAGAAGTTAAATATGTTAAATTTTGTGATCACGATCAATTGTTTGTTTAAACCACTCCTAATATATGTGGTATAACTCGAGCAGAACAATTGTGAGCATTATTATTTTAGGATGTTTTTTCCTAGGATTACAACCCTACCTTCTTGGAAGGAGTCATAAAAATAAATTAAGAACTTTATTAAAAATATGTACCCTAAAAAAATTCAAGGGATTAGACACGAGAAATTTTTTGGAGTTGAAGACAACTTAGGATTTTTGTGACTACAGTAAAAAAGTTTATGCTTTTTAGATTCTTATGGTGTGTTCTAGTTGGTTTAATTGTGATTTAGTTTTTCCTTTTTATCATACAAGGAACAAGGGCCCACTCTCTTGCTCTAGTAAAGGGTTTTTTCTTACTTTCTAGTTTGATATGTTCAATGTTAATGTGCTATTATAGTAGTTTTTCAGTTCGATGTTTTCTTGTGCATTTCCAAAGCAATTAGTTAGTGTGAAGAACATAGTTAAATAAAGTTTTTTGAATTGAATTAAACACTATTCCATTTCCTATAGACTAGTTGTAGTCTATTTCTTTATTTTCCTATAGGTACTATTGTTTTTATGCATATGATTTTATTTTTCCAATGCTTTAATTTTCCATGAGTTCATTTTCACTTAGAGAACTTTAAAATATCATACCAAAATACCTCTTATAGACTTTAGCACATATAGCCACTGGATGCCAACCTAGATTGACAAATTAAAGTGAAAGGGATTAATGACACCTGCAAAATTTTGGCACTATTGCTGGGGACATAGTGTTTCTAAAATGAACTTAGGAAGGTATCACTAAGAAATTTTTTTACAATGCAAAAGCAAAAACAACAAGATTTCTAAGGGTTATAGTCTATATTTTATTTAAAACATATTTCCTATTCAATGCAAGTATAAACCTAGATATTCAAGGGGTAGGTTCATTAGTCAAATCCCTCGATAAGACATAGGGTATAGGTCATCATACCCATAGGTTGTACCAACCAATGAGATACCAATAGCAACTATATCTAGTCATTCATTACACATAAGTGAGGGGGAAGGAAGATCTGATGGACCACTATTATCAACTCAAGGTTTTCTAAGACTTTCTATAGGTTCTATAGAATAATCTAGTAGTCCCTTGCCTACCCTAGACTTATTTGTACCCCTTGAGAAATTTAAGGAAATTTATAACATTTATTGGGAATATTTTGATATGGTCAATAGGTAGATTAATGTAGTTGAAAATCGTAACGCTGATGGAGGGGGGCCAAGGAAGCAATGCAAACAAAATATTTACATTTCCAATCAAGTTAAATCTAGATGAAGAAGCCCCAATGAAAATATTTCACCCTCAGTATTACTAGTGTTTAGAGAAATTGCTTCCAAATATCTATATCAGATTCTATTTCAATTTAAGGTCTTACGCCAAATATATAACTATGGACGAGACAATCAAAAAATTATATTATTTTCATCCATATTAAAAGACTTAACCATGTGATGGTTCATGGGGTTAATCCTTAGACTCAATACCCACTTGGGAAAAAATAGAAAAAGAATTTTTTGATAAGTACCAAGAATAATGTAGGGTTAAATATTAAAAAGAACTTTGAATGAAGTAACAAGACAAGGAAAATCTAGAAGACTATCTTGATAGGTTTCTCTTTATACAAAGATAATGTGGAGATGGACTTGATTGAGAGGTAAGTAAAACTATATCTTTAAAGGGATTACAAGATTAATTATGCAATGCTTTGAATCTCATGGAAAGAGGAAACATAATAATATTGAATTTCCAAAAAAATTTGAGGTCTATGGAAATTACTTATGCATTAGGGCAAGTAAATGCTCCTAAAAAAGGAGGTAAAAAACTAGTAATTACATAGGAGAGATAATGGAATAATTGATAATCCTTAAAATTGACATCTTAGTGCATCTTAACACTATGCTAGATGAAATGCAAGCAAGAAATAGAGCTAGTGAACCTCTAGTATTTTATTATCCTAAATGTAGGAGGAAATATGCTCTTGACAAATGCCCATTAAATAAAAATATTATTTGCAGTATTTGTGAGAAAGGATATTTTATAAATCAATGTCACCTCTTACCAAAAGTCAAGAACACTATTAGTATGATCCAACGACCTATTGAAGAACTCAACTTTATTGGGAAAAGAAACAAATTTAATAATCCTCTCCAATTTACCCCATGATCGGATATGAATTGGTTGACCAACCCTTGGACTTGTAGGTAGATTTCACTATTCACATTCACAAATGCTTTCAGTTCAAATTGTGATTTTGTTCAAATCTTTGTGATATTTTTCTAAGGCATTAAGGTAGAAACTGCACTCAAAGTATCTTTTAGGCACAAGTTTTGCATCAAATCAATATCCTAAGGTAGATTCAGCTAAGAAGACAATTCAAAAGGTAGACCAAAATATTGTAAATAAACTCAACACTTAAGAATTACCTGGTCAAATACAAGAATCTAGTTAGAATATGTAGTCAAGCAATGAGTAGAAGTGTCAAATTTTAAAACTAAGGCATTAAAGTCTAGCATACAAGAGCTAGGGCTCAAAATTTTAAAAGAAAATAAAGAAAGTGCAATAATAGTAAATCTTCAACATCTAGCATAAATTTATCTCAAGATTAACCAAGGTAAAAGAGTGTCATTTAACTCAAATAAAGGGCTTAAATATTTGTAAAGTATAAAAGTGACCATAATTTTAAATGTGCTAACGTCATCAAAGGCATACAAAAGTCTAGCACTCAATGCATCATAATGAAAATTCATCCAAGTGCTTGAATGAAGAATTCAACATTCATCATCAAGGTAAAGCTAAATGGATGCAAAAATGTGGCTAAATGTAGAGGTTGGCCAGACTCTTGAAGTTGTTGACATCACTATAAGCCACATGATAGTCTAGAATAACAAGAAGTTAGGCCAAATCCAAAATATTTCTAAGGCATGAAGCTTGAAAATGAAGCACTTAATTTCAATACTAGTCTCTAACATCTAATAGCATACATTGAAAAACATGACTAAGTATAAGAAGTAGTTAGTCTCTTCAAATGTTGATGTCAACAAAGGTGAACAAAAATTCTAGAACTTGGCATATTAGAGCAAAAAAAATTGCTAAATGTTGGATAAGATTTGGACTACTGAAGAAGCTAACATCATTAGCATGGCCAAATATTTTGGAGTTAAGAAATAATTTCTAATCTAGAAATTTAGCCAAGACAAAGAACCTGATGCAAAGTAGCCTAGTCTTACATAGCCATATCTTGCAAAAGGCTTCTAGACCCATCCTAGTCAATACAATTTACACATTCTAATTAGTAGCTTAGAATCATTGCTATCAAAAACCTCAATGAAAAAGTGTTCCTACATCATATACCTATCCATACATAGTTGGATTAATGCAATAGAAAGGAGTGAAAAAAGTAGACCAATCAAAAAGTGCTAAGAATATCACAATGCAACATGCAAATTAGCTTCACAGGAGAAATATGGGCCACACATATCAGCAAAATATGCTTGGAGTAGTTGAGCATGGATGACTCAAAAGTGACAACCACCTCTTGAATGTGCTTTGATAGGTCTATAGTCTATTTTGAAAGTAATCATGCTCAGCTAATCAAATGAAAATGTAAAACTATAGATAATTGAATGTAACTCGTTCAAAGGGTTGACCCTTTAGAGTTTATAGTTGCATAAATTGTATGATTGAACGTTGTACACCGCTTAATGAGAATTGAAGTGTTGTTTGGCGTCTATCAAAGAATGTTGTAAAATATGTAATTATGTTGATTTCCCCCTTTGGAATTTTTGTTAAAATTGAAAGAATAGTGTATTTTTTTAAGAGTTATTTTTCTATCTAGATTTCTCCCTAGATTGTTTATGGAAAACTTAACTGTGTGAATTTATTTGGTTTATAAATTGCAACATATAATTATGGTTGGTTTTTTAGGTAGTTCAATCTAGTTAAGGGAATAATAATCTCATACACTTGTATCTCTTAATGTTGCTAAATTTTGGTCATTTTTACTTCTAGCTTTTAACCCTATGTATTTCTTACTTTCATATGTAATCCCTTTGTTAGTTTATCTAGAACTATAGCAACTGATCTACTCCGAAGGTTGACCCAAAAGCTATTCTGGGTCTTCCAATCTTGGTCGAGGTCTTGAGGGGGCAACTCATCCACTTAGGTGGATTAGGAACCAAGATTTTTTGCATGCCTAGTGGGACAAAATGTCCCACCATTTAAGGATCATACTAAAGAAAAAACTCATTATGTTAACCAAGAGTTTTTTGCACTCTCAATGGGACTAAAATTCAATACATTGGCCTTATAAGTAAAGAATGTATAATAACCTAGGAAATCCATTGGTCTAAGAACCAATAAGGCTAGAAAATTCACTGGTAAGACAAGCTTAAGATAAATGGGTAGTAAGATTGGAAAGCTAACTATGCACCAAACACACAACTTTGTGGGTGTGGTAGCATATCATTCCAAGCTATAATAGGATAGAATTGTCTAGAATCGGATAATTACAAACCCTTGAATCTCCTAGAACTCCATGAAGTTATCCAAGTTACATTGAAGACTTTACCCATTTGTGATGGTAATGGAAAAACTGCTTATGAGTACTATTAAGAAATCACTACTCTAGCCACCTTGTATAATATTCAATTTGAAGATATAATGGTTAGACTTGTAATGCTTTCACTCAAATATAAGGTGTTATAATGGTATCACACTTTGAAATATGATAGTGTAAGGACCTATATAAACCTGGTTGGACCCTTAATAGCTAAACACGATGACTCAAGAAACCCTTTCATATTTCTCAATTAGTTCTTTTCAATCCAAAGGTTTCCTAAAAAAATCATTGATTTCAATGTCAGATTTAGGACTTGGAAAAGGATTCCCCAAGGGATCAAGCCTTCACATGCTCAAGAATATATATACTACAACCATGGTTTGGGTCCATATTCGAGTATTATGATTCAAAATTCCAATGAGAAAGAATTTTTGCAAGTATTTCAAATATCCATTGAGGTAGAAAACATGCTAATTTCATTTAGAAAGCTATTACCTATAGGATTCACATTGGAAACTCCTCAATATAGTAGACAAAACCATAAGCTCCACTCCTAGAATAATTAGAAAGATTGATTGAGCCATATCCCAAATATTTGGTTTTGATAAGAGAAGCATCCAATGACGCTACCCTAGAGTCCTCAATAACTTTGGATTTAAAATCTACAATTCAACATTTGATCGATGAACTCAAAAAGGTGGAATAATAGAGGACTAAATGTAGATATAGGAAATACCATCAAGAGGAAATTTGTCTAGAAACTCAACTAACGCACATTGGAAAAGTGGGCAAACAAAATTTTCTTATCATAAAATATTAACAATAGGGAATAGACCCTAATTCAATCAAGCTTAAGGGCCTAATAAGTAATAATTATTACAATGATAAATATAACCAATGTTGTCAGTCATGCCTCTACTCAATGTCTACATCGAAGTCAGATAGCCTTGCAACCGTTACAATGGATCCTAAAAATTCAAAAGTAGAATTCAGTCATCAAGTACAACTTGTACATGCTTAGTATATCAATGGCATAGAAGAATTTAAGCATGTAGTAGATCAAGAAATGGAAGAGTTAGGAGATGAGCTAGAAGTAATTTTATCTCTATAATAGGATCACCCAAAAAATAAAAATTCAAAAATATGTACACCACAATGTAGTCTAGAGACCTTATGCATGATTTGTTAGAGAAAATAGGATTATAAAAAATTATATTGTCCAGCCATAACTAGAAAACAAAGAGAAGATATATTGAATATCTATCAAGAGCTAGCTCAAGAAGTGATAAATTTCAAGGATGTTTCTAGAGGAAAAATTAACAAAGGAGATAGATCTCTAGAGGACACTATGTTGATTCCCAGCCAAGTAAATTTGGTTAAAGTAGCTCTAGAAAGCTCAATGGCCAAAAGAGTCATAAATATGGTGTTAAAACCAACATGCAAGCAAATATCCCTTGGTATAAAATAGTTAGCTCTCCTCCATGTTACTTATTTGTGTGTTTAGAGATTTGGGTGCTACATAATTGCATAATAGACCCAAATATGGGTATCACCATCATACCTAAAGCAATATGTGATGTTATGGACCTACAATACAACAATGTTGACTTTGGGATAATGTAATTCAATGAAATACAAATTAAAAAGTTGGGTATTAATAATAGTTCAAAATGTGATGGTTATTATTATGTCCTCAATATTTAGTATTAGCGTATCTAAGGAGTTCTTGGTACAAATTGGAGGACATATGACACAAAATCATGCTCGCATGGCTTTTCCCTACACCCAAAAATTGTTCAGGTTTATGGTGAAAAATTATACCATTTCATATCCAAAGGTATGAAGATAAAAAGGTATATTTGGCTGAAAAGTTCAATGAGCTAGCTAATATGAAAATAATTGATTGGCCAACGGGAAAGAAAAGGCTAATTGATAGTAAAATTTTATCACGAAGTCTTGAGGTAGTTCTTAATGTTAGAGTTAGAATATATTACATCATGTGGGTCATGTAAATGTACCACCTTTGGTACATAGTTAGATTAGGATATTACTTTAGGGGGAAGTTAGATACTTACTTAAAGCAATGTAATAAATGCACAAGTATCAATGTGCAAGGCGTCCCCTTGTACAAGTAGGTAGAATGTTGGCCAAGGAATCTATCTTCCTATATAAAGGGTCTCATAGTGATAGTTCATATCAAGTTTATATCAAGCATATCAATTGTATTATACTATAAAGTGTAGTAGAGAGTGGTAGAAATCTTGAATGGAGTACAATGTAGTCATTTATGTTATATTAATGGAGTGACCATTACCTCCATACTGCATTGTATTTTTACCACTTTCTATTTATAGTATATTTTAGTCATATTCTAGAATTTCTTTCTTTCATATTTTCTACATCTTATTAGGACCTATGATAGATCTATTCCACTGCATATATCCTTAAAATATAACAATGGTATCAGAGCCACAATGAAAAAAAATAGGATTAGGGATAGTCACTGGAAATATTGAAATGATTGAAATAAATATTAGTTATGAAAATTCTAAGGTTACATTTGGCTAGAATATTTCCACAAAGTTGCAAAAAAATCGTGAAGACTAGGACTCAACATTCATACCACTAGATTAAAAAATAAACTAGTGAATATTATTATCTCTAGAATTATAAATTCTTTTGTTCCAGCCTCTAACAACTTGTTGCAAGAAAATGATGTTTAGAAAATGGTTGGGAAGATTCCTACAAGAGATATAGGAATAATATCTTCTTAAAATCATTCTAGCACTTCCAGTAACAAGAAGAAGACTGAATATTTCAAAGACCTCAGAGAAAGGTCTCATTACAAGAGCTAAAAATCCTACAGATTACAAAAGTGAAGAAAAGGCCATAGTAGCCTTATAGCATACTCAAGGAAGAAGATACTCTAAAAGATGAGTCAAGGAGGAGATAGGAGATTAGTGATCTCCATAGAAGATTGAATACCTAAATATATTAGAAGAAAATGCCACAAAAGTCTTGTACTAGAAGAAAATGCCATAGAAGCCTTGATACAAATTGAAAGGCCAAAGAAGCCTTGATCCAGAAGAAAGGGCCATAGAAGCCGTAATTCTGAAGAAGAATCCAAAGAAGAGTCTGTGAGAAATAGAAGATAGGAGATTGGTGATCTTCATTGAATACTACAAATTGTAGAGTAGCTAGAGTCTTTTCACAATACTATGAAGGTCAAGAATTAGCATAGAACTTATACTACTAGTTTCAATAATAACTTGTCAATATTGAAAAGGTCTAAGAAAATATCCCATTGGAAACATCAGATTGAAGATCTATGCTAGAAGAAGTTGAATATATCCATAGAAGATATCATTGAAGAACTTCTAATAATGAAATATTGAAGAAGGACCAGTAAGGTTCCTGTTGGAACCGATTCTTGTATCCATAGGATTCGATTGTCATGCTGCAAAAATTCATTTGAAACAAATGAGCTATTATAGGCTCTGGTCAACCTGCCTCTTTGTTCTGTTAAACACAAATATTTCTAAAGGAAAACTACATAATGAGTAAGGAAACCCCATCGGTAATTCTTTGATAAAATTTTGATTACACGCTCCAGATTAATATAACACTAAGTATTAAAATGACCAAGCAAGAAAATAACCATTCGTTATGCCTTATGTAGATCGGTGCCTAGATTCATTGGGTTGTTATAGCAATTTAACAATAATTCTAATATGAATAGAGAGAATGGGGAAAAAGAAAATTGGCGTTCATAGATTTATTCGAATATCATAATAAAACTAAGAGTTAACCAATGAAAGAAACGTATATAATGCATTCAAATAATGTAATCCATTATATGGTGATACACAGGGCTGAGACAAAGATATGACAAAAATAAAACTCAAAATTGTATTGATTTCATAAAATATTACATGTAGAGTGGTTAGGATGCCTTTTAAATTTTCTCAAATAAATACATCAATACAATGAAGATGACTTTGTTAAAATAATGTAACAAGTCTCTCCTACTCTCATTGTTCCAATATAGTAATAGTAGAGTGTTTGAATCCTAGGCTCAATACGAGAGGAAATAATATCATCTTCTTGAGCACTTTCCTATAAAAATCCTACACAACAAAGGGAAGAATAAGAAATGATAAAGGAAAAAAAGACACATAAGGGGATACAACAACACAACTAACAAGGCACTCAAGTATACCTCTTAGAAAAAAATGATATTCTCTAATTGCTTGATGTAGAATATGTCCGCATCTGCTTCCTTTTATAACTGTTGGTTCTTGATTCTGTTATTTTTGGTCTGGTTCTGGTCTTACACTTGTCAGCATTTGATTGAACTTATTTTGTATGTTGTCCAGTTGGTGCAGCTCTGAACTGATCATCATGGTCTACTTTTGGGCTGAAGGGAGCTCTTTTGCTAAATAATTTGGTCATTTTGCTCTCTCTGGTTGGCCCTAGAAACTAAGGATTCATTACTATATTTTTTCTTTTTTTTTTGCTTGTCCTAGTCATTGTGATTTGATTTTAAGGGTTGACTAGGTTGTCATCATAGATTTTAGACGAAGGACGAAGGAGGACCCGATGTGATGGTGAATACAAGGGGTGGCATGCTAGTGGCAAACGAATGGAATAGCACTGATCACACAATAGAGTGAAGGGTGAAAAGAGGAAAGAGGATGATTTCACAAAATGGAAGGTGGTGAGATGGCACAATGTTAGAAAAAATATCAAGATGGTTAAGGAAGAAGGCCTAGAAAGAGGGAGGCAGTGATAAGTAGGAGGAATATGGGAATGGAAAACAATATCTGGAAACATATATAAGTTGCTTTCATAACTATACTCCGTCGGAGTGTTTCTCTTATAACTATATTCTGTCGAAGTGTGGATTTGAATGACTTTCTACAATTTGAAACCATGTTTTATCCTTCATGCACTTTATTCGTCTTAAGTATTTATAGAATAGAAATTAAATAATTTTATGTTCTTTGTACTCCATATTTTTGCTTACTGATGCCTTTAGCTCTCCCTTATTGTCTCTATTTATAAGTTGTGACTATGCCTTGCAGTCTTATTTGGTGGTACATTATTATTCTCCAGAGATATACAGGATCTGGTCGTATGCTTGAGCGTCAGGATTTATATTTTGGTTAGTCTACTTTATCTTTATCAAGGTATTGTCCATGGGATTTATTCTGATTGCTCAAATTTGTCCTTCCTTGATTATCCTTTTGGATTCATGGTGTTTATGTGTACTCTTTTGACTTCATCTCGGCTATCTGATCTTTGTATCGTCCTTTAGCATACTTTGTTGTGAATGAGCTATTCCCTTGATTTCTACGTCGGTATTGATTTTATGCATTTAGGAGAATGGTCGCATTTCTATGGGGAATCTAGACTATCAAATATATATATATATTTTAGAACATGATTTTTCCCAATTTATTTGATTCTTTTGTATGTCTAGATCAATCCGTTGTCATTGGATATTTGTAAAGGATCAACTGTATCCCTTGATCTCTATAGTGTATAACTCATTTTTCTCTTGGGATGCATGTTTGTATTGGGCATCCTATATTGATACTTTCAAACCTAAAAATGTTATTCTTGAAATAACGAAGGTACGTACTAGCAATGATTGTGTAAAGTATATAGAATATCTCGATATTTTACAGTTTTAACCAATCTCAAAATGTTAACTTAAGGTTTACGTCATATTTAAATCCTTTGATTTAAATTTTAGTTTAGGCCTTAAATCTATATTGAATATCAGTCATGGAGAGATAATCAAACCATGGCCAACATTTGATTCTTTTTATTATCTGTGGGTTAGTTAACCGAAATAAAACATGCTTCGTCCCTTTTAATATTGACCAATAAGGGTGGTGATTAATATAATGTTAAAAACCTTTGTTAAATATGTTTAATATTTTAATTAATCAAACACTAATTTAAACTTACCATTGATTTACCTTTGAAACATGCACCATCGTTGGATCCGTCAGAAGATGCTTGTCGGATTAGTCGTGCTTGTATTTGACCTTGACTTACTCATTGTCATTGGATTCCTTTAATCTCAGTGAAGCACTATTGTTAGATTATTGTTAGTTGATTCATCACTTAAATCTTTGATCCATGCGCTACTATGATATCTTGGGAGAGGATTAGCGCAATTGTCGATGTCTTAGGGCTTGCATGGTTGTTAGTCTACATGTACCTTTGATCACTTTAAACCATGCACATCGTTGGATCTAAGCAGATATGAGCACTACCGTTAGATCTTCATGTCATTTAATCTCTTCATTTGCCTTTGATTCCTTTGTTGCCATCGATCTTTGAGTGAAGTCTAGCGTTGTTGTTAGATCTTCTGCAAGCTGCATATTTGTTAGTTGAAAGGGGCACATTATTAGATTTGACTAATCCTGGTTTAAGCCAAAAATGGGGCGATTAGCGATGTATTATACCCTTACTAATATGTAATTAATTTGGCTTTACCTTTGTTTTTCCTGACCACTTACTATTTATGTTTTCAATGCGACCATTGGATCTTCGATAGATATTGGTGCAACCGTAGATCTTGATCAACCTGTGGGTTAGTTACCAAGGGGTACATGATTTTAAACCTTGATTAATCTGGAAGGGGGAATGATTAGCAACGTTCTTAGACCCTTTTTAATATCGTTTTAATAGATTTAATTAATCACATGGGGTTTTTACCCTTTTGATGCATCTTCTATGGGTGTGCCACCATTGGATTGGATCTGGATCGAGCGCTATCATCCGATCTTTCCAATTAGATCGATGGTTAAAGGGGGCACATACCCATAGCCTTTTTAGCCATAGCATTTTAATTTATGCTTTAATTAAATCAAGAGCAACTATTGATATTTGAGTTTTTTTGAGCGCTATCGTCTGATCTGCCAGATTTGCTCATTATTTAATTTGAAATTTTAACCCAATTTGACTCATTTAATGTTGACTCTTTGGAGAGCGTGCAACAATTGGATTGGTTTAAACTCAAGCGCATCCATCCATATTGGCAGAGTTGCACAAATTTTAATAACTT
This sequence comes from Wollemia nobilis, assembly GCA_028583015.1. NCBI lineage: Eukaryota > Viridiplantae > Streptophyta > Pinopsida > Araucariales > Araucariaceae > Wollemia > Wollemia nobilis. The sequence goes on along the minus strand of JAQPPZ010017254.1, from coordinate 3,137,733 downwards.
TTGACCTTAGGTTATAATATTTATGGAACATTGACTTTCGACTTAACCTTTAATCAATTTATCAGAGCACATTCGTTCGATTAAACCTAATTCAAGTGCGGCCCTCGGATTAGATCTAAGGTGCTCAAATTTTAATTAATGGGGTGCATGCCCTTGAGATTTAATTAAGATTTTTGTTTCGGACTTAAGTTTTTTGGGTTTTAGACCACGGTGTTTAATTAAATTTCTTCGTCACCTTTAAATACCTTAGGACTTAAAGGTTTATCACTTGATCTAGGACCAAAGGGAAAATATTATATGGAGATTGGATTTTGGCTTTAAAATGTCTGATTAATGAAATTTTCCCTAACCCCTATTTAAGATACTTGGAATTTTAAAGGAGGCTCATATTATTAATAACTAAGGTTAGACTTCAACAAACAAACCCATTAGAAATTGAATCCTCTTAATTAGATGCAAAAAGGACTAGCAATGCTTGCTTACTTTGATGAAACCAAAAATTTAAATTTAAGGGTTTCAAAGTTTGAGTCAAATTTGGCTCCAAGAGTTCCATTCTAGAATATATAAGAAGTATATTTTAGATATTTGAGAAGTAGATGTCATCACTAACACTTCTAGAAGTAGAAGGTTGAATAAAAGGTCTTAGTTGGAAGACCAAAGAAGTTGCAAGATAGAAGACCTTGGAGAGGTCTCAAGGAGAAAAATAAGAAGGTTTGGAGAGCCTTGTTGTAGAGATCATAGAAGCATCATCAAAAGAGTTCCTAGGAGAACTCATTGGAGAAATATACTACCTAGGAGAAGCTCCTGATAATGAAGGACTTGGTATAATTCTCACCATCCGATAATAAGCACAAGAGAAGAATAATTTTATAAATATTTCCAAATCCTGAAGAAGAATTGAGTGAGGACCTTAAGACATTCAAAATATTGAGAAGAAGATAGTTTGAATTCAAAATTTATAAAGAATATTAAAGGAAGATTTAGACAGAAGAAGCCTACCAAATCTAAGATATTTGGAGATTACCTCTCATAGCAAGAAGGCACATTTCAGAAGAAAGAAATTTTTGAACCTACTATATAAAATCAAATATCATTAGATGGATCAAGCCACCAAACTCTAGGCTCAAGTTAGAAGGTTCAAGACCACAGTTTGGTGAGGCAGGAAGCTATTTTGGAAAACCAAAAAGAATTTACGAATTCATCCATTACAAGGTAGCAACTTGGTGAATCAAAACACCAAGATCTACATCTACTACATAAGCCATTAAAAGGTAAGCAACTTGGGTGCAATTAGTTGAACTTCAAATAAGGGTTCATTATCAAATTCCATTAAGTACTATATTTAGATTAGAGTTACAAAGAAAAATGAAATATATTATAGTCTTCAGGAAAATGCAAAAAGGAGAATTCATTTTAAGATATATTTGCACATTAAATATTTTATTATCTAGGGACTTCATCGCTAAAATAGGAGTTTATATGTATCTAGACTAGAAAATTGTGGTCTTGAGAATATGGGACCAAGCTCAAAATTTTGTTAGATCCACCCCATATACATCATGTTGGACATCTACCTATAATTGAGCTCAAGCATTGACTAGGCCTTCATTGTAGATGAGCAGTTCAAATTGAAATCATCTAAGGATGAGATGCATTACTTCATCCCTGCCAACCTAAAGGACCAATGGGTAATTAAAATTTGGGATTCAAACCCCAACAAGACCTTTGAGCCAATAGGTTTGGGCTAAGTTATTGACCTAATTTATGTATATTATAAAACAAATGTACTTAATGTTCTAGAAAAAGAGACATTGTGTGATGGGATTTGGCCAAGGTTCCCTCAAATGCATGAGCACATACCTTACTAAAGTATATCTAAATGAGGCACAATGGTCATGTAGATGAGGGAAATTTCATCCAAATAGTGACCTATGAATTCATTCTCTAATACTATGCAGTAGTCTCTCAAGCTAGGAAATTTGTAGAAAGAACCAATCCTACTGACCAAGTTCTCTTATGGAACAACTAAATTCAACTCCCGACCACCAATTCAAACATAGATTGCATACCAAAAATTAAACAAGTGGTGAGGTTGTTCCCTATGGTTGATATCCCTAGGATATCCCAAGCAAGGGGAGTACTCCACTATCGATATTTAGAGGACCATTTATAGCTATCTCACACAACTCGATGGTGTCAAGCCTAAAGTAGAAAGAAGCTAGTTAGTGCTAGTAAATCTCCCAATATAGAGCTTATTTTTATAAAAATATTGAGGGAGTTTCACATGCTCCAAAGATTTTTCAAGATGGCATAAACTCATTTCTCATTATTTAGATAGATATAGAGGATCTCTCATGATAATTGAGTGTTGAATTCAAACTGAGTTTCCACAAGATCATAATGAAAATCTATCATGTTAAACTTGTGGATTGAGTTCCATTGGTGAAATCCATGTGACCAATATACTAGCTAGCATTGCACATGCATGTGATCATTCATGGTATATACATGTCAACTTCAAAAGAACAAAAGAAAATACTTGAAAATGGAGCATTATCAAAGGACTTACCCAAGACATTGGACTCTTTGGTCTACTTATATTTTATAGGGATTTTTGAGATTAACACATTAGATAAAAAAATGGTGACACTTGGAGGCTTGCATAACATGACCAAATGGTACACTTATACAAGGAACTTGATACCGTTTGATTAAATATTTAATGAATGAGATTAAAAGATTCATTGGCATAAAATTAAAGGCTAACAATATTATAGTTGTAAATTTGAAATCAACCAATCACAAAAGAGGCACACAAACCAATGAACCCTCTAACATAGAAAATAATATAGCCATATTTTCCAAAATAATGAACCCACTATCCCTAGTGCATTCCAAAATATAATGCTAAAGATGTAAATTTCTAGGTCATGGGGATTGGTATCTCTTGTAGGATGCAATTATTATCTATTTTTACACTTTCAACAAGCCAATATACCTACTACCAAGGTATGCAATAGAGATAGTGGTCTCTCTAGAAATGTTGAGATAGCTAGATGTAATTTATGTCTTACAAAAGTGGGTAGAACAAGGTAACATACAATAAAATCCCAGTACACCTTGGTGAGGTATCCCTATTGAATATGAAGGTGGAGGGACTAAGTTGAAATATTTGGGTTTGGAAATATTGAATGACTCATGGAAGTATAACCCATAAGAAAAATTTATTGCATGGCTGGCACACCTCAAAGGCTCTAGGAAATTCATTCATGAACATAGGCCTCAAGTTGAATCCTATCACAATGCAAAATAAGGATCTCACTTGCCACTCTAAAGAGAAGATTTATTGTTTCCTAAGCCCCCAAAAAATAATATGAAAACTTCTATACAAAAGTGCATGATGACAACCCGAAATCTTGAATCAGCTCCAACAAAAAGAAACCTCAAAAGAACCAAGGTTGGAGAAATAAAAATAGTAATGCCTATGGTAATGCAACCAAGAAGTTGGTGATATTTAGACACCCTATGGGTGCTAGGAAAATGTTGTATATGAAGAATTTAGTCAATATTATGATTAGGATCACCCTTAAGAAGTCCCTAGCTTCATGTAAGGAAGTGATGAGGACGTTATAAGCTTACAATAATGATAATAAACTAGAAAATGATAATCTTGATTGGGTGATGTCTATGCCCTCTCAAACTTGGCACTAAGACAAGAAGTGAACCTCAATATAATTTTCACCCTAGTGCCTCTCAATATTGCTACCTCATCCTGGTCCATAGCTACCAAAATTAAACTTGTACAAGGGGATTTAAGCAAAGGTGAAACTCCTCAAAGAAAATGAAGGTTGATACTAAAAATAGAATCATCAATGGAGGAGGAAAAGAGCAAGACTCCATCCCAATAAAACCATCTGCCATATCTAGTGTAGCTACTGAATCCAATATCCCAATATAGGAGGAGACAACCTCATAAGCTAAAATCACAACCATTGCACCTCCTACCACTTCCATCCCAATAACATCATCTTCAAATTGTCCCATCATTGCTTCTATTTTTACCACTTTCTCCACTCATCACTTCCCAACCAATCTAGTCCACAAATCTTGTTACCTTGCAAATATTTTTCAAATATTCTCCTATTGCCCTATCCCATGTACACTAATCAATCACTACACCCTTTTAAGGTCCTTTGTCACATCCTAAAATAGCTAGTAGTAGCCAACCAATATTTGGACTATCACCTCCATAGATGATATGCTACCTCAATTTTAATAATTATAGGATCAAGAATGGCAATCCGAGCAGTAGGAAACAATTGAAATGGTGATGAAACCCATGCTAATATAGGTGAGTACCATCCATGATCTTCAAAACTCTACTTTGCATCTGGTCCACCTGATGTCTATCATCTCTAATATGGGTGGAGAAATATAGATTCTATATTATCAGTTGGCTACCATAGAGTTAAGATTTAAGGAATCCCAACTTGTGGATAAAATTAAATTTGTGGAGTAGGCTAATAAAATTTTAAGCAATAAGACCTTACTCATATGAGAAAGCTAGCTAGGAAGGATAAGGAGCTATAAAATTTTAGATGCACCCTCATAGCCTCTTAGAATCAAGTATAGGTGATGAAATCTCACATGATCAACCTCATGGTATATTTGAAGGAGGTAGAAGCCTTAATGAAGGAATTGGAGAATAAGATGGAGGTTGTGGAGATATAATGGAGAATGAATGGCATAGAGAAAAATTCTAAAGTAATTCAGGTGATATGGGATGAGATAATTGAATTAGCTAATGACTTGGTATCGATGATTGAGTTCATTAGGGAAACTACCTCATGATGCACCTAGATCAAAAAGACAATGGAGTAGGTTTTAATAAAAACCAAATTCAAAATAATTAGGGTATAGGTATTTAAGGCCTAGATAACCCACCTAACCAATAAACTATGGGCGGTCATGATAATTATCTATCAAGAAGAATCAGTCCTTCTAATAATGGAGATCCTTGAAGTAGATCAAGTCATGCACCAATGTAAGGCTCAAATTAATGCTCTGGCCCAATTAGTAGAAGAATGGAAGAGGTATATTGTCTCTTTGATTCAATATAAACTTCACTTCCCTTATATTCTAGATGGTAGACTCCTTCCAAAGTAAGGATTTTGGTAATTGATGAAGTATCCAAAGAAAGTTAATATATCACCAAACTCTTCTATTGTAGATAAAGTGACAGGTGATGGATCTTGAAATACGCCTCTAAGAAGTCTTCAAAAAAGCTGCTCACATGCCTTGAGATAATTTGTGGGAGCTCTAAAGAATCTATCTCCAATTTATAAAGGTAAATATACCCTCATAAGGTGAGTGGGAAGAGGTATTAACACTAACGAACAAACTTTAATGAGATCATTTAGGTCTACCATTTTGACTCTATGCCCATAGATAAAGTTGTGATTTATGGGTTCATTCCTCAATAGGTAGAAGACCTTTGTAAGTCACCAAAATGGTAGTGATTCTCACTATACGTGGGCAAGTGTTTTACCTTAGTTTGTTTTATAAAAAGGATCCCATGGGAGGCAAGATATCCAAAACTTAGAAGGAAAGCTAGGCTAGATCCAAAATCAAAAGAGCATAGACCACAATCCTAAAATGCAAAAGATCATAGACTACAATCCTAAAATGCAAAAAAACACTAACTAGATATTTAAAGTATGCAAAAAAGAAAAAACCATAAATTCTACAAACGTTCAATAAGATATCGTACACAAAATACTGCTAACCAAAGTTATGGTAGGAAATGAAGAGAGTACCATGTGCAAAATGGTGCTATCAAAAATTTGGAAACACTACCTTCTATGAGAAGAAATCTCTAGAGCCACTCTCTTTACTTAGGCATAACATTCCAAAAGTATGGTTGGTGTAATAAATGTGATAATAGCATGTCACATTCCTTGTATCCTTAAGCCCAATAATATTGATAGTAGAAGGTCCAAGCATCAACATTTTCCAGTAGGGGTAGCTAGCAGTAGCCATGATAGAAGCACATATAGAGGACCAAAACACTTCAACATTAATTATTCTAGATCTAGAGACCTTGAGGTGATTAAAAAATTCAATACAAGTATGGCATGACACATAATAAAGGTAACATATTAAAATTTTGGACAATTTTGGAGAGAAAATATTCCTAATTTTAAAATTTTAAATGATAGTTTTATTATCATTATAAAGTATCATAAAGTTGCTTACTAGCCTCTTGATGATTTTCCTTTCATTTTCTTTTATGTATCAGTCTAGACTCAAACCTTGAATTGTTTTATTAATAGCATTTAAGCCCTCTTGGCCTAGCATATTGTATAAAATATTTATATATATACAAATTTGTGACTACTGTGAATGAATGCTTGTGCTAGATTAAGAAAGTGTTCACATTCTAAGTATTGATAAATAATTCAAAGTTTTTATCATCCCACTGATGTGTAGATATTCTCAGATCTTGGTGCATTGCCTCCCATATCTTAGGAATTTATTTTCCTATCATTTATTTTCTTGTTTTCTCTCTTCCATTTTCTCCTAATGAATGCAAGTAGATTAGGAAGGTGAGCATTTAAGATCATATTCGATAAAAAACTAACTATAGAAAAATTCCTAGAGGTCATCCTGAGGGTTGTATCTCATGATCTTTGTACTTTTGGCTATGTTGCTCTACATGAGGCACAAATTTTTGGTTCATCCAACCATCGTAATGGATGACCATGACATTTTGAGATGACATGTACCATAAAACAATTTGCCTTAGTTCAACACATGCCATGGGAATATGGTATGCGATCAAAACACCAAGAAAATATTTCTTTTAGTATTTCATGAAATAAAATATAAAAATAATCCATATTTTTAATCACTCAATCATTTGGTGTCCCACTATAGTGGTAAGTGTTCCTTGTTGAACAATGTACTTGACCAAATACTACAATGATAAACCCTATTATAATAGGGGTATGGATACTTTTTCTTCCTTGGGATCTCCCTCCTCTAGGATAATCTATAGAGTGTATCTAGCCCATATCTAATCTCTTCTATCATTTTGGTGTCTCATTATAGTGGCATGTGTGCCTTGCTAAATAATGCATTTGACAGGATACTATAGTGGTGAACATTATTACAGCAGGGATGATGACTTTTCATTCTATGGGATCTCTCTCCGCTAGGATGAACTACAATATATATATATATATATATATATATATATATATATATATATATATATATATATATATATATATATATACCCACAAATTTATTGCTCTTATCTTTCTTCTCCCCTTGTCATGGTGGGCATGACCTTTTGAACAATGCATCCATCATTAGTGATAGGGTGTGAGCTGGTTGTGGGACATATACTTGCCTACCATTTATGACAAATATTGGCATCCCTTGGGACCCATCATAGTAGTGGGTGGAGATGATTGACTACCATAGTGTTTATCTATGCATATCTTGTGATTAATGCTATGATTAGGGTCAAATGCCTACGTTTGTACATGGCATGGATTGGTTTCTCCTAATCCATCCTACTATAGTGACAGGTGGTCTTGTTGGTACTTGGAACTTGTCAAATATTTCATGTGGCCTATTTACTTTAGTGGTATGTATGAGAGGGACACAACCCCATGCATGGCCATCTTGGAGGGAGGTAACATTTTCTTTGAGTATATCATTGAATGATACACAAATCATACATATTTTATAATCATCATGCATGAATTTGAATGCTATTTGAATCATACATGCGATGCAATAAATGATATGGAGTCATGTGCTACACAAATATTGAGTATGAATCATCCAATTCTTGAAATGGCATATCACCATGTGCTACATAAACCTTGAGTAAGTGTCATAAAAATGTTTGGCATCTCTGCATGAGCTAAACAAATGAAATGCATATGCCATAAATAAAATAAATGTAATGCATGTGATAAAAAAAATAAAATCATCATACAAAGAAATAAAAAGAGATATTGAATTGAAAAGTAAGAATCTCATATATTTTTAAAAATATGGTACATGGGGCATCGAGTGCCATCATCCTATATTTCCAAATATTTTACTACAAAAATAATTTTTCTACATAATATTTTTGACCATTTTTGTGGGAATAATAAAAGGATAGTTCTTCTAGAGGTTTTAGCATGCTCTAGACTTGTTTGTGCAGTTTGGTTTTGTGCATTTTACACCCAACTAGTGTTTGTAGTGCTTTGGTTATTTTTACAAGTAAATTCACTTCAAGTTGCATGGGGTAAGTAAAGATCAAATTATTTTATCTAATTTTTTTAGAGGCACATATAGGTAAAGTATCAAGTATGTTTTATTGTACTCTCAATTTGTTTGGATAATTTTTTTCATTTTTTTTGCATTTTTTTTTTTGGTAGTTAAGATATATTATCATTAATACCGGGTTTTACAGGTTAACCCAAAACCTATTACAAAAATCAGCATTATGTTGTTACGGATCAAAGCCTTATTAGGGACAGTCTGTCCACCGCTACTAGTAGCCTTCTTAGAACATACGTCCGAGGGAGCACACCGCCCCTTACCAATATTTACATACACAAAAAGCCACTGACAGTAAAAACAAGCTATACTGCATATCTCCCAGACCATATTCATAACATCAACATAGCTATTCAAGACCTATGCCCAAAAGGAAACCCCTTCCCCAGTACATAGAAAAACAAAAACTATCACCAGATGGAGCAGAGCAGAGCTGACAAACCAACATTCTTCTATACTGGGAGCCTCCAATGAGGACCCTATTCTTCTTCATCTTCGTCCTCGATTTCGTTTCGAATAATTTCATCCACGTCACTTGGGACCCCATTTTCCCAAGTGACAAGCCCATCTGCTTCCACCCCTATATTGGCCAATCTATCAGCTGTTTTATTGGCTTCCCGAAACACATGCTGGGCTAGCCGGTCATTCCTAGCCTGGAATAGGATCCTTGCCTCTTCAATGACTGTCTTAACCCGCCATGGAGGATTTTTCCCATTGTTGAGGAGATTTATGATATGCAGTGAATCTCCTTCAATTATTAATTTACCTTCAATCTCCTGAGCCATCTGAAGACCTCTCCATAATGCTCTTGCTTCTACCTCATTATTTGTCCTTATTCCCAAATGCTCAAAAAAGGCCATCACCAGGTTTCCTTCATGGTCTCTCACTATTCCTCCAGCCCCTGCTCTGCCAGGATTATCTTTAGCAGCCCCGTCAAAGTTGAGCTTGAGCCATCCAACCGAGGGTGGGATCCACCTGACACCTATTCTGGGATTGGCCTTAATAGACCCAGGATCCTCTACCAAGGTAATGTTTAAGGAACGAGCGATCTGATTTTCCACAGGGGAAGGATTTCGGCTATCATGAGGGATAAGGCTGACGTTTTCATGGGCAAAGGCAAGAATCTTAGTGGTAATGGAGGTGACATCATGGCTCGACTCATGGAACGCTCTATGATTTCTTTCTAGCCAGACCTACCACAGAAAATGATGAAGACATATTTTCCACATAAACCTAAGCCTAAGGCTGACAAAGGGATTTGGCCATTGGTGGAACAGGTCAATGATGGTGGTTGGACTGACCCAGGAGATGCTAAATGCTTGGAATACCCCATTGAGAATATTCAAGGAAAAAGGGCATTCAAGGAAAATATGATGGGTAGACTCCCAATTTGCCCTGCACAAAAAACAACGGTTAGCAACTATCATACCTTTCCTTATCATGTTGTCCATCGTAAGTATCCTTCCTTGGATTACCAGCCACGAGAACATTGCAACTTTAGGAATTAGTTTTTTGACCCACACCAACTGAGTCTGAAGTATGGGCTCCTCAGGATCTAACATTAGTTTGTATGCAGATTTGATTGAGAACTGCCCATTTTCTGTGGCTGCCCAGATTACTTGATCCTGTCCTGGTCTCATAGGTATGAATTGTTGATGCAGAATGCTTTGGATCTCTTCTGATTCGGCTTCAAATCCTTGAATCATTATATGTTTCCATTTAAGTCTTCCTCTGTCCTGTCTCATAAAATCAGCTACTCTCCTTCCGATGAGTTCATCTGTGGTTCTTTTGATCCTAACTAAGTTAGGCACCTGAGATAGAGCCTCCTCCTTAGCCCACCTGTCATCCCAAAACCTAATATTTTTCCCATTCCCAATAACCCATCTCATCCCTTTCTTTATGACCTCCCTGCTGGTCAAGATTGCTTTCTAGAAAGCCGATCCTCTGCTGTGAATACTGTCATTTAGGAAATCAATGCCTTGGAGATATTTTCTTTTAATGATGGCGGTCCATTCATTCTCCTCATTTTTTATGAGACGCCAAGCTTGTTTGGCTATTAAGACTGTATTCAAGTGAGCAATTCTTCGCAATCCTAGCCCCCCATTTTCTTTCGGCCTGCACACCTTGCTCCACCCCACCAGGTGGATCCTCTGTTTTTCCTCCGACCCGGACCATAGAAAATTCTTTTGGAGCTTTTCAATTTTTTGGTATACCTTGGTTGGGGCCTTAAAAATGGATAAGAAATACACCGGAATACTCTGTAAAGATGCCATAGTAAGAGTAAGTTTCCCTGCCTGAGACAAAAAGTGTCCTTTCCAACCAGCCAATTTTTTTTGGATTCTTTCTACCACTCTATCCCACATAGAATCACCCGGAGAGCCAGAGAAAAGGGGAAGGCCTAAATAGGAGGTAGGAAGAGTCACTACAGAACATCCCAAAATCCCCGCTATTCTGACTTGTCTCTGGATTGGGGTGTTAAGGAAGTAAAGCTTACTCTTGTTAAAATTCACTTTTTGACCCGTCGCATCCTCGTAGAGTTGGAGAATATGTTTGATCCTTCTGGCTTCAACCACTGACGACTGGGTCAACATTAGAGTGTCATCGACAAATTGTTGATGACTTACTGGGTTGGTGAGGGAGGTGGCTTTGATCCCCAAGATTAATCCTGCATTGCATGCTGCTTTTATAGTTCTGCCTAGAGCCTCCGCCACTATAATGAACAACATTGGGCTGATCGGATCTCCTTGCCTGAGTCCTCTATGACTTTGGAAATACCCAGTTGTCATGTCATTGACCAGGATTGAGAACCAGGGATTGGATATGCACTCTTTTATCAGTCTGACCCATTGAGGATGAAAGCCAAATTTCAGAAGGACAACTGACAGAAAGTCCTAGTTAATGCGGTCGAACGCTTTGTTCATGTCAAGCTTTAGGGCGAAGACTACCTTTTTGGTTTGCCTAGCGGAGTGCAGAGCTTCATGGACCGTGATCACCCCATCCAGGATTGATCTCCCCTGAACCGAGCTCCCCTAACACTGGTCAATAATGAGGGGCAAGATTTCTTTCATCCTATTAGCAATGGCTTTTGTCAATATCTTGTAGGACACGTTACATAAACTGATAGGTCTAAAATCTGCCATTGTCTCAGGGGTTGGGCCCTTAGGAATCAGGGCAATAAAGGTGGAGTTAAACCCTCTCGGGATATGTTTTGAAGCCTGAAACTCCTTGATAGCTGAAATGACATCCCCTCCCACTATATCCCAGAAAGTCTGATAGAACCGAGGAGGGAACCCGTCAGGGCCAAGAGCCTTATCGGGTTCCATGCTAAATAAAGCATTTTTGATTTCCTCATCAGTAAAAGGAGCAAGAAGCCTACCATTAATGGCCTCATCGACCATATTAGGAATGAACTGAAGGAGAGAGTCCTTAGCTTCCTCTTTACACTATGATTCTTCCTCGAGGAGGGAGCTAAAATAAGCAACCGCTTCTTCTCTGATCTCAATCAGATCCTGGGTTTTGGACCCGTCAGCTTTGGTTAACTCTTTAATCTTGTTATTGCTTCTGTTCCTCAATGTTGTGATGTGGAAGAACTTTGAATTCGAGTCACCATCCTTTAACCATAAAGCCCTAGATTTTTGTCTCCAGTAAGTCTCTTCACAAGCCAGGATATTATGATATTCTGAGAGCTTGATTTGCTCCTCCTTCCTGGTAGCTTCGTCGTAGGTACCATTTTGAATCATGTTGTCAATGGCCTTCAACCTATCCCCCACTTGTTTCTTGTTCTCAAACAGGTTCCCAAAAACTTCCTTGTTCCAGATTCTAAGGTTTTCCTTGACTAATTTCAATTTTTGAGCAAGTTTGAAAGCCGAACTTCCCTGAAAAGGTTGCTGCCACCATCTGGAGATGTTTTCCTTTAATTTTGGGTGCCTAATCCACATTGACTGGAAGCGAAAAGGTTTTTTGAAGGAGTTTGATTTTGGGACCTCCAGAAGAATGGGATTGTGATCTGATGCAATTTTGGGAAGAGTTTGCAGAATAGAATCTCCAAATTCTGCAATAGCCTCCTTTGATAAGAAAAACCTGTCAAGTCTTTCCTGGATAAGTTGATTTCCTATTCGCCTATTACTCCAAGTGTACTTTGCTCCTCTTAGCCTCACATCCATTAATTGATTTGAGTTTACAAATTGATTAAACTCTTCCATACTTTTGGTTGGGAGCCCTGCTCCACCCTTTTTGTCTGAGGGGTATAAGGGAGTGTTGAAGTCGCCTGCCACCACCCATGGAATGTCATTGAAAGCATCACCCAATTTTCCCAGGTACTCCCACAAAGACGCTCTCCCTTGAACTGAATTGGGGGCATAAACATTTGAGAAAATCCATGATCTATTGTTGTCAATGTCATGGAAAAAAACACTCAACACCCTATCATCATCCTGGATAATGTTCCCTTCCACCACCCGGGGATCCCAAAGAACCATAAGCCCCCCTGAAGCTCCTCTTGCCGGTTTGCATACCATATCCCCTTGACTCCACATTTTTTTTGCTATTATTTTTTATTGAGCTTCATCTATTTTTGTTTCTTGCAACATCAAAATTGTTGGGTTATATTGCCTTCTTATTGAACTAACCACCCTCTGTTTGGGTAGGCCATTGAGGCCTCTCACATTCCATGAGAGAACCTTCATTTAGATTGTTTAGAGTTTTTTGCTTTCCCCCTCCCTTGAGGAGGTTTCCCTGATTTGTTATCTTCCTGTCCTGGGATAACTTGTTGTATCAGTGTTTTCTGTTTGCCGCTAGCAATTTCATTGTCAGTCCTCATTTTGTTGTGTTCAGCATTTGACATCCTCCCCCTCTTTTTCTCACCGCCGTAGTCAGGCGACTTGGTAGTGCTCCTGGTCTGCTTGGGGCTAAAATGTGGAGGAACGATCTGCTGAAGAACCGGACTAAAACATTCCTCAATCTCATTCGTTTCTACCACATCAATCCTTGATTCTAACTCCTCCATATTTTTCCTGTACTCTCCTAGTTTTTGCACTGAGTCTTCTGGATGATTTGATGGGCTTCCGGTTATGATGTTGGGAAGGACTATTTCCTTTGATTCTAACCCCTCCACACGTTTCTTGTATTCTTCAGGGTTTTGATTTATGCCTACCTGGTAGTTTGAGGGACTCTTGATTATGGGATTAGAAGGACCCAACTTCGATGGGGATTCTAGGGTTTCAGGTAGTTCGACTTGAAGGTTTCCTTCTTCTAAAACCTCAATCTCCCCTTCTACCTCTAGATTAGCTAAAATTTCAAACTGATTTGAGTTCAAAATTTTAGGGCTTACCTGATTTTCCTGTCCATCGATGATTTGTTGCTTGCCTTTATTCTGAGGTTGCCCTTCACCCTCCTTTGATTTCTCCTGATAGGCATAGTTATTTTTACCTGACCTGAACCCTCCTTTGCCAGTTGGGCCCCCTCTCGGAGGGAAATTCCTGGGGTAACCTTTATCATTTGGTCGTTTACCTTTCGTCCTCTGGTTTTCTCTACTAGCTGCTAGATTAGGGCACTGACTTCGTAGATGGCCTTGGGTTTTACATTCTGAGCAAAATGTTGGCCTGTTTTCATACTCCACCACCTATTTTCTCAGGTAGTCACCGTACCCTAGTTCGACAAAATTTGGCAGCTCAGATTCTAAATCAGCGTTGACACATATTCTTGCATGCGTCATCCTTGTCCTAGCCAAGGTTGCATGATCTATGGTTACCAGCTCCCCAATAGCTCTGGCTATACCTTGCAGCCAATACTCATTGAAAAACTGAGCTGGTAGGTTAGGAAGGCGAACCCAAATAGGGGCTATATTGATATTCTATTTTTCAGGGTCGAAATCCTCCCCCCACTGTCTGAGGAAAAGGCTACGTTTTCCTAAAAACCAGGGTCCTCCAGTTAGAACGCGATTCACATCCTCCTTGTTATTGAATCTTATAATGAAGAAACCCCTGGATAGGGCAACAACCTCCATACTCCCCACCGTTCTCCACTTAGATAGTGCCCAGGACCGTATGGTCTCTATATCCGGCCTTCCACCAAGGAACTTGCTCGCTATTTTTATATTTTTACATAGATGATAAAATCAAAATTACACAAATTTTGCTTTTTTTGTAGCATATAATTTTTATTTCTGTTTCTTTAGCTATCACATATTTCTCTTTTCAATTCTTGTTTATCCCAAGGACTTGTGAGTTGTTATCCCTTACAGTGTCACATGTGGCCCTTCGAGAGGGGCAATATGTATTTATAAAAAGATCACTAATAGTTGACTCTACAAGTGGTGGAGAGTCTCATCCTCCTATATAAGGGACATGGGTGGACTAATTTTATTAGTCCTTGGGTAGGATGATAGTGAGCCATATTGGCCAATGGTTTTTGTTCCCTTTCTTCATTCACCTATCATTTTTCTACCATCTTCTATGATGCTTTTCGTTCTAACTTTTCCAAAACCCAAAAATAACGATAGAGGTGGAATGAAGGGATGACATGACATATGTCCTCCAAAGCATGCTTCCTAAAAAATGGTGCCATGATCATCACTTTAAGTGACGATCATGATCATCCAATTACTTTTAGAATTTTTTATGCATGGTCATGCTAGTGTATTTTTACATCTAGGGTTTAAATGGTATATTATTTGATTTAGAATTATGATTTTATGATCTTAAAAATGATGAAAATTAGTCAACGGATTTAAAGGAAAAGTTGTTTTATTTTATCTGTTATAAATACCCCTTTCACCCTCTCATTTTCTTACCATACATTTAGTAACCATACTATTAACATACATTCACTATTCACTCAACTATCAAAATAATACACTTCCTAACCATATTACTTCAATATTATTTGCCTCTATTTCTATAGTATTAGACACCCTTTTTCTATCTTTCTCTCTCACTCTCTTGTCCTCATAAGAACGATCAAAGCCATCGACCACTAGTTCACTACCTTCCATGGAGGGGGAATGGACCACTCTACAAGGATTCGTAGCCAAATATCACTGATTGCTATTTGAGGATAAGATTTTAAGGCAGGTTAAACCCTTAGGTGGGATCTCTCCTTACTTTATTGTGGTGACATTACAAGTAGGATAGAATATAAATGAGCTATTTATTTTGTTCATGTTCTAATTAGTGTGGTCCTTCATGTCATAGGTTCCAAGTAATATTTTTTTTATATTAGGATTAGCCCTAGCTTACTATTATTTTGTGGATGACTTTAGTGCAAGTATTCTCGAGTTCTTCCACTTATTTATGCTTGAATTATGATATATTTTAGATATTTATTATTAATTTTCTGCTTTGCTATCTTAGTTTTAACATCTTGGTTTAGTTGGTATTAATTTGAGTAATTGTATTAGATATCCTCTTTTTCCTTCAAATGATATAGTATCTAGAATCATATCATAGAAGGTGACAAAATTGAATTTATGCAATATAAATATGCATTTAAATAAAATGAGATAGGAATTTATAAAACTAGTTTTAGGGAAATTAAAAAAGAAAAACTATCAAATCTTACATGTCAAATGCTTATCAAGGGGTAAAAGTAAATGAATATGATTGTAAAGGTGCCTTCAAGGAAAAAAAAAATTGGATTGAGAATTAAAATATTAGTCTTCATTATTTGATGATAATTTATACTTCTTTAAGCATAATGAATTTCCATATTTTACATGATGAAGTAATCCGAGTAATGAATATAATCCAGTTTTAACCCTATGCCCATGCGCGTGTGCAAATTAAATCAGTTTTTAAGATTTCGGAGCAAAGGAAATCGGAATCTCATCAAGAGGAAAATGCATTGAAATGCAATACCTGTGGGATGGGGACACCCGAAGGCCAATAATGTAACCGGCCTTGCTGTATGTTGGAGCCGCCTGTTTTTCTGGATTTTTTTATGCTTCTGACGACTGTTTTTATACATCCTCTAATCAGTCCCACGATCTCCCTGTGCTCGCCTAACTCCTAACTCGGCCACCTGTCACATAAAAAGTCGTTTCTCGAAAAAAAAATCAATCAAACAACATACTGCCATCATTATTATCATAAAACAATAGACAATGCCTCAAATTAAACCGTAGAAGTCACATCTCCCATGAAGTCGGTGAATAAACAGATTTTACCACTCAAGTCTGTAATTGATTAATCCAACACTTGATTCCGACTTTCCGTCGTCCCGGACCTGCTTGTAAATTAGCTCATGGAACCACGTCAATCATGCCGGACATGGTTAACTTTTGTGTAGGTAAATATCAGGCCAGCAGAAGGGAAGGGATGTACTTGCATAGCAAGACGTGGCCTGCCTGATTATAATTTGGAAAACGCCGAGAGTTGTGCCAATTAATTACTCGAAATAAGCAGTTGAGGCAGGAGATGTTTGCCAACTTGGCTGCTTTGTCTCGTCAGCTAGTGTGGAACCGTAGTGCTATCTGTAAGCCAAGATGGGATAAAATTCACTATAAGATAAGCCTCATCCAACTTCAGCTTTTGCAGCTTTTTTAAGATAGTTTTGAAAGATATTGCACTATCCAAGATTGTCGTGTAGCTGGTGCCACATGTGATGTTCATAAAGCCTCTGACGATAAAATACAAATGGAAACGAGGAGAATTGCGATACTACCCTGTTTATAGTTGTCGAAAAGTATTTTGTGTTAATTGAGTACGCGTATCCGGACTCCCTGTAATAACACTTCAACGCGCCGCCATTTCTCCGCTGTTTTTACAACGGTAATTCTGGCATTCATACTGCCAAACAACTCCATCATGATCAATTTTTTGTTTAAATCATTCCTAACGTTCCTGGGATAACTCTAGCAGAACAACTACGAGAATGATGTTTTTAGGATCTTGTTTCCTAGGATTACGGCCTTGCCTTCTTGGTAGGTGTCACAAAAATAGATTAAGAACTTTATTATAAATATGTACCCCTGACAAAAGTTAAGGGGTTGGACACTAGAAGAATTTTAGAATTGAAGATAGCTTGGGATTTTTGTGACTGCAATCAAAAAGTGGATGTTTTTTAGATTTTTATGTTATGTGCTAGTTAGTTTAATTTTGAGTTAGTTTTCCCGTACAAGGAACAAGGGCCCACTCTCTTGGTCTAGTAAAGAGTTTTTTTTCCTGCTTTTTAGTTTGATATGTTCAATGTTAATGTGTTATTATAGTAATATTTTAATTTTATGTTTTTCTATGCATTTGCATAGCAATCAATTAGTGTGAAGATATTAATTAAATAAAGTGTTTTGAATTGCATTAAATGTTATTCCATTTTTTATAGACTATTTGTAGTTTGTTTTTTTATTTTCCTATTGGTACTATTGTTTTTATGCATATGATTTTATTTTTATAAAGCTTTAATTTTCCATGAGTTTCTTTTCATTTAGAGAACTTATAAATCATATTCCAAAATACCTCTTATATACATTAGCGCATATAGACATTGAATGCCAACTCAGATTGACAAAATAATGTGAATGGGATTAATGACACCTACCACTTTTTGGCATCATTGTTGGGGATAAGTGTTGCTAAAAAAAACTTAGGAAGGTATCACTAAGGTATTACTTTACAATGCAAAAGCAAAATGAAACCATAATATTTCTAAGGGTGATAGTCTACATTTTATTTAAAACATATTTCCTATTGAATGAAAGTATAAACCTAGAGATTCAATGGGATAGGTTCAATAGTCAAACCCCCCAACAAGCCATAGGGAATAGGTCATCATGCCAATAGATTGAAACAATCAATGATATACCAATAACAACTATATCTAGTCATTCATTACATATAAGTGAGGGGGAAGGAAGATCGGATGATCCACTATTATCAACTCAAGGTTTTCTAATATTTTCTATAGGTTTTGTATAATAATCTAGTAGTCCCTCTCCTACCATAGACCTATTCATACACCTTGAGAAATTTAAGGAAATTTAATTTATTGGGGATATTTTGATATGGTAGATATTCTAATTAATGTAGTAGAAAATCATAATACTTATGTAGGGGGCCAAGGGAGCAATGCAAACAAAACTTTTAAATTTCCAATCAGGTTAAACCTAGATGAAGAAGTCTCAATGAAAAATATTTCACCCTCAGTTTACCAATGGTTAGGGGAATTGCTTCCAAAAAATAAATCAACTTCTATTTGAATTTAAGGTCTTATGTCAAACATACGAAAATCGATGAGACAGTAAAAAACTCAAATTATTTTCATCCACATTAAGAGACTCGCTTATGTGATGGTTCATCATGTGATGGTTCATGGGATTAAAACTAGAATCGGTACCCACTTGGACCAAAATTGAAAAAGTGTTTGTAGATAAGTACCAGGAATATTGTAAGGTTAAAGGATGAAAATAATTTTTTTGAATGAAGCAACAAGGCAAGGGAAATCTAGAAGACTATCTTGATAGGTTTCTCTTCGTCCAAAGATGATGTGGAGATGGAATTGATTGAGAGCTAAGTAAAACTATCTCTATAGGAATTACAAGGTGAATCTCACAATGCTTTAAATCTCATGGAAAGTGGTAACATAATACACTTTAATTTCAAACACTTATCGAGATCTATGAAAATTACTTATGCATTATGGCAGGTAAACACTCCTACAAAGGGAGGTCAAAAACTAATAATGACATAGAAAATATAATCGAAGAATGGACAAATCTTAAGACTGACATCTTGGTGCATCTTAACACTACACTAGATGAAATTCAAGAAAAAATTAAAGCTATTGAACCTCAAGTAGTTTATTTTCCTAGATGCAAGAGGAAATATGCTTTCCACAAATGTTTGTTAAGAGGAAATATGCTTTCCACAAATGTTCATTAAACAAAAATGTTTATTTACAATTTTTGTGAGAAAGGACATTCTACAAATCAATGTCACCTCTTACCAAAAATCAATAACACTATCAATATTAGCCAACAACCTATTGAAGAACTTAACTTTGTTGGGCAAAGAAACAAATTTAATAATCCTCTCCAATCTACCCCATGATTGCATATGAATTAGATAAGCAACCCTTGGACTATACCTTGGATAATGTCACCACCTCCACCATAGATTCAATATTCTTTGTCACCAACACAAGAATGGTCAAACCCACCATAGTAACCTCACACCACACCCTCAACAAAATCAAACATATCAGTTACAACGATAATTCTAGAACCAACAACAATCCCTGTTACTTGGTCCTACCCACCCTTCACAAATAAATCATGCATAACATGTTAAGCAACCTTTGCTTCCTACACAACCTATGGCCAAACCTAATAACAATAGATAAACAACACCTATATACCAATTAAATATTAAAGACAACCACACTTAACACCATCGATTATGATAATGTACGATTAAAATCATGAAATTTACTTCTTGATCTTGTTGAACCAACCATTACAAAAAACTAGATGATGAAGATGTACAACATCGAAAATAAGATCACTAAGAAAAAACAAGCCCTTAACAATATTCTCAAAACCCTTTCATACCACCATGCCCAAAACATTTTATGCCTAAATAAGAATATACAATAGAACATGATCTTATAAGGTAACTAAAACGACTCAATATTTTGATCCCTCTATTACAAGCTATAAAGGAAATATCCTTATTCAAACACACTATCAAACACTTATGTGTCGAGAAACTAGGATGAAAGAAGAAAATAGATCCTCAAACTATACATGTGGATGGCAAATAGGATTTTTTCTAAATCCTTGGGATAAGTTATCACGCTACAGGAAAACCTACTACCAATGAGCAACTACAAGCTCTGGTCGACCTACCTCTTTAACCTGGGAATAGAGTTCTTCAATATTTTCTAAATAGACCAGGTATGGTAAGGATACCCTTGAGGTGAACTTAAATATTTTAATGTTTTATGTTCATGCTCTTCTAGATTTATGGTGGTGAATTAAAGACTTTATAAATTTTGATTGAACTAAAACAATAGCATTTCAATTATACCTTATGTATGACCGGTGTCTTAATCCTTTGGGCTATTGTAGCAAGATTTAATAACATTTCAATGAAAATAGAGAGAACGATGAAAGATATAATTGATGCAATTACATTTATTTGAATATCGTAATAAAAATAACAATTGACCAACGAAAGAAACATTGACTATGCGTTCAAATAATGTAACCCATAATGAAGATACACACAAGACTAAAGACAAGGAAGTAATAGAAAATAAGCCTATAATTGTTTTAATATTTGAAATATGACTACATGAAGAGTTGGCTTGCAAAAACCATTGAACTTTTGAAATTTCAATACAATAAATATCCTCATTCAAATATTGTAACAAGGACCTTTCACTATTTCATTCAAATATCGCAACAGTTGAGTCTCTAGACCTCTGGCTCAATAATTTGAAAATAGTTTCAACTTCTTGTACGCTTTCCTATCAATACTTGCACAAAAATGGGAAGAATAAGGGATGAAAAAGAAGAAGAAATATAAAGGGGATACACCAGCAAAGAACAAGCACTCGAATATACATCTTAGCAAAAATACACTATGTCAAAGCTCAATCCTTATTCTGGCTATAGATGTCCTTCTTATAGATGTGATAGCTCTATAATTACCTGAATTATTTTCATCTAAACTATCCACCTAGCACCATCTTCTCTTTTCCCTTTTCTATCATCGTGGGTCCCATGTTGCTTGTTGACCCATATGCCTTTTGACTTTTCTTAATTGCCTCCTTCTCATTTATGTTGGTACCAACCAAGTCTACTATATGGATCCATACTTCATTATCGATCACACTGAGTGCATTGATTCTATCTAAGACCCTTATTCCTTTGGCCCTATATTCTTTAAAAATTGTCTTTCCGATCTAAAAAAGGTTGAGTGTCAAGAGTGGTGACTGAAAATATAATATTTGACCAACTAATTTATCTTCATCAACTTATTCACATGGGAATTCTCAAATATCTTTAATGACCAATTGGTTGAATCCATAAGTGCTAAGAAATTTTTCAAGAACGACGTCAAGAAGTTTCAACCTATTAATTGTAATGTTTTCCACATTCTCTAGTTCTTTGATTGCATTATTCCATCGGGGCCTATCTACCTTAATATTAGTGACTTTCTCATATTATTCTAAGTAGCTATGGCTTTTCCATCAATGGTGACAACTTGTTTGGATGATCTACTCATATTCAGTCTTGCATTTCTTATATACTAGGGAAATGACTATAAGAGCATTAGGCAATTTAAAATAATATTATTCATATGCTTAGTTTAAATACATATTCCATAGGCTATAGATAGCCTAGGAGAAATTATAGGTAACCACTAACCTATTCCAAAACAAATTTACTTGTCGTCCTAACATGTCGTCCACAATATCGCAAAGTAAATAATGCTAGGTAAAATAACCTAAGTAAATAGTAAAAGTAAATACTAGTGGTAAAAAGTAACAAGCTACTTTTTACCATGCGGTAAATAAATTCTACCTAATGTAGGGAAAGGGTAAATATCCCAAATGATGGAATATTACTCTAACATCCCCCCTTATTACATTATTTGGGTAATGTATATAACTGTCCCAATACAGTGAAAAAGATGTTGAACTGTTGGTTCTTGCTCTATCACAGTGCTCTAGCTGCTCCTAAGCAAAAAGTGGGTCATTCCTCACTTTGTCTTCACATCAACGAATGTCCTTATTGTAATCTTGTCATCCAACCGGATTGCATGGGTAACCAACCACTGCAACCGCTAGGTGTAGTAGAGTAGATCACTTCATACGAGGTTCATTCGGTTACAATATGATTTTGCAAAAGTTTTGATAAGGTAGCTAAGGTGTCGGTCGCTGCCGAAAATGCACCCTTATAAGTTTCCCCCCTTGTTGCAAAAACATGTAATGAAATTTCTGAAAGAAGTGTGACTAAGGTGTCGGTCACTGCCGAAAATGCACCCTTATAAGTCTTCTTCCCTTTTTACAAAAATTTGTGTGAAGTAAGAAAAGAAATATTTATCCCCCCTTAATTGCAAAAGATGTGCAACTCAAGAAGCTTTGTGAAGGATTGTACAAAGATTGCCTCCTAGGCAAAATTTTCACCAGAAAATTCCCTCCTTTTGTTACAAGTACTTCAAACAATGAGAGTTTGCTATTTATGAAGCCTAAAAGAGGTACAATCACCCCTTTATTTCTAGTACTTCAAACAAAAACTTATGCTATTTATGAAGCCTAAAAAAGAGAGAGGAAATGGTGCTTGCTTAAGGTGACAAATTTGCTTTCCCTCTACAATATTGTCTTAGCCAAGAGCACTCTGTGTGCTTTTTCTGAACCAGAATCAGAATCGGAATTAGACACTTCACTAGCAATATTGCCTTTGTGTTGCTTCTGTGATGTGCCTTTGCCTTTCTTGTTTTGCTTGTTTTTAAACCAACACCGATTGGTGTCATGGTTATCCTTTTTACAATGCGAGCAAAACCTCTTTTGAGTTTTCTTTCCCTTACCTTTTGAAGATGATCCTCCCTTTTGAAAGTTTCCTTTCTTCTTATCACCCTGATTGTTTGAGTAAAGTGCATTGTTCGACACTTCATCACTTTGGAGTTGATTTGCTTCCTCTGTTTGAAGCAAATTGACTAACTCCACAAAGGTGACTGATCTTTGTGATACATTAAGGGATGTAATCAACATTTTATAGGATTCAGGAAGAGCCCTCAATATTACTGAAGTCAAAATGGTGTCTTCTACTTTAGCTCCTAAAGCATTGAGCTTAGACTTCAGTTCTGACACTCTGCAGAGGAAGAGTTCTACTGATTCACCTGACTTCATATGGAGTGTATGAAGTTGTGTTTGAAGGTTTAGAACAGTTGATTGATTCTTGCCTTCAAAAATGGTACTAAGTGCATCCCATGCATCTTTACCATTTTTAGCTTCACTTATGTGAGGTTGGATCTCATCAGTAGTTGCTAGGAGTATCAACATGAGAAGACGATTGTTCTTTTTATCCCATGCTTTTTGATCTACTCCTGGTGATGCGGGTCTTGATTCAGTGCCATCTACTAAATCCCACATTTCCTCTACAGTCAGGATGGCTTTCATCTTAGTTTTCCATGTTGAATAGTTAGGACCTTTAAGCAATTGTGTATCATTTAAGTATTTGTTGATAGTTGCCATGATGAAGGTCCTAGAATTTGTACTAAGATGGATCTTTCTTTCACTCTTAAGTGGTATTTAATGGCACCTGCCTAAAAATCCTCTTGAAGAGGAATAATCAGTTTGAGGAAATTAAGCCAAACAAATAAGAGATGAAAGATAATTCACTCAAAAAGATATTTAATGGCACCTGCCTGAAAATCCTCTTGAAGAGGAATAATCAGTTTGAGGAAATTAAGCCAAACAAATAAGAGTGAATTAGGGGTTTTTGTTTTAGGAGAGAATATCAAGTGAAATTGGCTTTAAACCTGTGCAATGGTTGACACAAATTATTGTGAAATTTTGGGGTTTGAGTGTTCTTGATTTTATGACTTATAATTGCAAAAAATAATGCAATAATCAAACAAGAATGCCCACAAAATTCTTATCACATAGGTGTCGGATGCAACCGAAAATGCACCTAATTTGCCAATGAAGGTGTCGAGTAAAATCGAAAATGCACCTTTTAATTTTTGCAACAAAATTTGGATTTGTGTTGTGCAAAAAATTGATATATTTTGTCTCCTCTTGTTTTCCAAATTTGCAAAGAATGGGGCATGAAACAATTGCCTTTTCTTTTTGTTTTGCAAATTTAACAAGTTTGATTTTGTTTTAAAGTGCTCCTCACTTTTGTGTTACAATTTTGCAAAGAAGTACAATTTCTTGTCTTCCCCCCTTGATTTGCAAAATTAACAAAACTAGCACTCCTTCCAAGACAAGTCGACACACGACCCGCGTTTGAAAGGCTTCCAGAACCAGTCGACACACGACTTGGTTTTAGTGGACCCTTTGAGGCTTCAACACTCAAAAATGGGAGGGGCGTTAGGATTGAAAGGTTCTCGAATCCTCATAGGACCATAACTTCGATCCAAGCCCTTCCAAGGATCAGTGTAAGTGTTGAAACGAGGTAAACTTCTTCGATGCTCTCGAAGCATACGACGAAAATGAGATCTTGTTGTTTGTCGTCGAAGTTCGTTCCTCTTTCTTATAACTCTTTGATGACGAAGAGCTTTCTTGATCCAAGGCTTTGTCTTCATGAGATGTTTAACTTGTGCTCTCCAATCAAAGGATTAGAAGAAAAAAAATATGGGAGCAAAGTTTTAATGAAACTCTAAAAAATGCAACAGATTAGTGTATTGCTTTCTTGTCTATTTATCCCCTTTGAAGGAGAAAACTAAGAAAAACACTTAATTTTGTAGTTGCAACAAAAAAAATAGCCCTTGAAATTTTCTATTTTAATATATAAATTTAGTAAATTTCATTAATTGACTTAATAAAATAATATTTAAGTTTTAAAAACCATCTTTAATTTAAAAAAATGATTTAAAAAACATTAAAATATTAAATAAAAAATACTAAATAAATAAAAAATTACCTTATTTACCCTCGCAGCTGGCTCCTTGTGGCAAAAAATTGTAGTCACCGCTGGGATTCGAACCTCCGATCCCACAGTAAGAGACTTTGCACGCCCTAATCAACCAGCCAAGCTAGGCTGGCAGATGTGTATGAAGGGGAACAACCCCTTAGATGAAGATCTCTAGGGCTTCAAATTAGCATAAGTGACAGTGCTCCATCACAACTCTACGGTGAGGGTGGTGACTCTTGTGCAATGGTAGTGACGGTCTTTTGTATCTACAACAACACCAAATAGTGATCGATGATGGTAATCTAGTAGGGTGAACTACAACACGATCATCATCTCCAAGCAATTATGTTGCCTGATCGAGGTTCTTGTCCCAAAGCTGTAGTGCTCACTCAGACCGACTTCGTCACGCTATAATACAGTTTGGCTTTGCTTTCTACCTAACTTCGTCTGCAATGGATCTTGATTCTATGATAGTATCCCTACTATTATGGACCGCAAGAGTCTATGTGTACCACCTATGATCGCATCGAGCTCCTCTTGCTATATTGGAGCGCACAATCCTCACAGTTCCTCACACAAGACTTGGAGGACACGATCAAGCCACTATCTGCAAAATGTGATCAAGCCACTATCAACAAAACCTGATCAAGTTGAAACTCCAAAGGTTGACATGGTCTTGGCTCCATTTACAGGTGGTAAATACTCCATCGAGGTCTATTCTACCAACGTGCGATCTAATCCATGATCGCCTATAAACCTACAATCACGTAATCAAAGCTGGTGCAGTGCGCTCCTCCACTTTTGCAAATCCTCAGCTATATAGAAATGTTCAATCAGAGGATGAATTTTAGTAATTTAGATATCATATAAGTGGTGATCTCCATTGTATGCACTCACGATGGCTGTAAATGGTGTGTCATTGCTGGAAATAGGCCACCACACAACGACAAAAAAAATATTTGGTACTTTAGTCCTACATGGGATGTGCGAGCCCTCTTGCGTAGTTTAAAAACAATATTTCACATAAAATAAAATGTCCACCAGTTGTTGGGCTTCCTTTCTCTCTATGGTATTTTACTCACTGTCCAATATCCTTCATTTTCCACGTGTTAGGTGCCAGATTTTATCCACGTATCCTTGTTGGGTCTCGATCCTAGATGTCCTTAGGTCGTCGTCCAATTGGTCCTAGTCACCCGTCATTGGGTCTCGATCTCTATTCTGAGTCGGCCTTTAGGCCTTGTTCGCTCGACTTGCCCTAACAGGTCCATTATGTGATGTGTGCGTCCTCAAGTCAGTACGTCCACGTCACACCCATCCGCGTCAGTTCACCATCTTGTTCAGGTCCAGTCCAGGCTTTATCTCCTACCACATAGGTGTTGTCTCATAGTAAGCTAAATTCTCCTTGAGTTAGAGGTCAAACCTCTCTGCTCTGTAGTCCAGATCTGTCTAGCTATCAACTTGAGTCAGAGGTTAGACCTCTTCGCTCTGTAGTCTAGATCTATCTGGCTATCAACTTGGACACACCAGTCCATAGATCATATGGCTTGCCTCAGGAAGTGAGCCTGGATCAATCAATTGGGTGGTTGAGCTATGAAATGAGCTTCCACCATGTGGGCTCTGATACCATATAAGAGCAATAGGTGATTAACAATAATATTATTCATATGCTTAGTTTAAATACATATTCCATAGGCTATAGATAACCTAGGAGAAATTATAGGCAACCACTAACCTATTCCAAAACAAATCACTTGTCATCCTAACATGTCGTTCACAATATTATAAAGTAAATAATGCTAGGTAAAATAACCTAAGTAATTAGTAAAAAATAACTACTAGTGGTAAAAAGTAACAAGCTACTTTTTACCATGTGGTAAATAAATTCTACCTAAAGTAGGAAAAGGGTAAATATACCAAATGATGGAATATTACTCTGACAATGGCTACCACCTTTATATTTGTTTCTTCAACCAAGGATCTTATTTTTTTGTTTGTTTCTATTATTGCCTCGACATCCTTGCAACAACCGTCAATCATTTCTGCATCAGCTTCTATGATCTTGATCCTTTTTTCTTTATATTTTTCCATGAGAACTAGAGTCTGCAATTGTCTAATTTTTGAAGGCATTTGTCCTTGATTCTTATTGATTTTGACCTTTAGCTTTTCATTTTCTGGCTGTAATAGTTTAGCTTTAGACTTTCGAGCAGTAATTTCTCTCTTAATGGCTAGTGAAGTCTGTGCATGGACCTACACTTCATGTTTTAATAATGAGACTAAGTCTCCTTCTATCTCTACATCACCTGTGTTGGGATTTATTTGAAGCAAATGTATTCCTTCAGTGGGAATGGTGATGGTAGCCTTAGAAGTAGGTTCAGAACTTGATGGAGGCAGATTCTAAACTTTGCTCCTATCCTAAGCTTCTGTCACCCTATCTTCCATTATTGCTTCCAAAGTTATGCATAAGAGGTAGTACCAAAAAATTAATTATAAATTCAGGGTGAATCAAGGTGAATCATGTATAAACTATGGGGTGAATTTTTTAAAATTTTGTATAAAATTTATCAAAATATGGCAAATTTTCAAAAATTTTGCACATAAATTATAAATATTTTTAGGGGCACTTTTGACCTATTAAATCATCCTAAAACTTTATAAAAACACCACCATTATATTAGGATCAAAATGATAT
Organism: Wollemia nobilis; assembly: GCA_028583015.1. Lineage (NCBI taxonomy): Eukaryota > Viridiplantae > Streptophyta > Pinopsida > Araucariales > Araucariaceae > Wollemia > Wollemia nobilis. The sequence goes on along the minus strand of JAQPPZ010017254.1, from coordinate 3,110,125 downwards.
TTCCAAAGAGTACAAATATACCTATATTTAGATATATTTTGATGTCTAAAACTATGAAATGATTATCAGTCACCATCTACCAATCGCCTTCTGCCAATTGCCTTATGCCACTCACCATCTACCACTCACCTTATGCCACACATCATCTTCCACTCACCATCTACCATTCACCATCTACCATTCACCATCTATCATTCACCATCTGCTAGTCGTCTTCTGCCAACCGCCACATGGTGACTAGCAGAAGGTGACTGGCAGAGGGTGATTGGTAGAGGATGACTGATAATAATTTTACATTTTTAGGCATTGATATAAATCCAAACATAGGTATATTTTTACTCGTTGGAAATATCTTTTTGATCCTGATCTAATGGTGGTATTTTTATGAAGTTTTGAGATGATTTAGTAGGTCAAAATCTACCTCAAAATTATATTACCTCCTCACCACCATCTTTGGGACTACTTTTGACCTATTAAATCACCTTCAAACTTTATAAAAATACCACCATTATATCAATATTAAAAAGAGCTTTCCAACGAGTACAAACATACCTATGTTTAGATATATTTTAATGCTTAAAGCTATAAAATGATTGTTAGTCACCATCTTCTAGTTGCCTTCTGCCACTCGCCTTCTACCACTCACCATTTTCCACTCACCATCTGCAACTTGCCATCTACCACTCATCTTATACCACTCACCATCTACCACTGACCATTTCCCACTCACCATCTGCCACTCACCATTTGCCACTCGCCACATGGTGACTGGAAGAAGGTTACTGCCAGAGGGTAACTGGTAGAGGGTGAATGACAATAATTTCACATTTTTAGGCATCAATATAAATCCAAATATAGGTATATTTTTACTCTTTGGAAAGATATTTTCAAGCTTGATCTAATGGTGGTGTTTTTATAAATTTTGAGATAATTTAGTAGGTCAAAATCTACCTCAAAATGATATTACCTCCTCACCACCATATTTGGGACCACTTTTGACCTATTAAATCATTTTCAAACTTCAAAAAAATACCACCATTAGATCGGGCTTCAAATGATCTTTCAAACGAGTACAAATATACCTATGTTTAGATATATATTGATACCTAAAACTATGAAATGATTATCAATCACCATTTTCCAATCACCTTCTACCACTTTCCTTCCACCACTCACCATCTGCCACTCGCTATCTTCCAGTCACCTTCTACCACTTGCCATCTACTACTCACCTTCTACCACTTGCCATCTACCACTCACCTTCTACCACTTGCCTTCTGCCACTCACCTTGTACCACCCGTATTGTGCCATTTGCCATCTACCACTCACCTACTACCACTCACCTTCTGCCACTTTTCCTTCTACCACTTGCCTTCTACCACTCATCTTCTACCACTCGCCATCTACCACTCACCTTCTACCACTCACCTTTTGCCACTCACATTCTACCACTCACCATATACCACTTGCCTTTTGCCACTCACCATCTATCACTCACCTTCTACCACTCACCATACCACTCACCTTCTGCTAGTTGCCTTATATCATTCACCTTATGTCAGTTGCCTTATGCCAGTCGCCTTCTGCCAGTTGCTTTCTACTAGTTGCCTTCCAGTAGTCACCTTCTATCAGTCGTGGACTCATGTTTTATCAGTCGTATGCTTTATATCGCTCGCTATCAAAAAAATAATATTGTAATTGTATGAGAGTCGTTGTTACATTTAGTTATATATAATGTGGTACAAAGGGCGAATTGGACGGTATATTTTTTATTTTTAATAAATTTAAGGAAAAAATTAGGTGGAAACCCTTATGATAACTTGGTGAATTTACCCTTAAAAAAATTAGATCTCAAATTTTTTGGGTAAATGGGCCAACCTATATGGTCCTACAATTCACAAAATTAACATTGTTAAAATTCAAAAATAATGCTAAATTATGAAATTCACCACTGTTCATAACCCTGATTGCTTTGATGTGCTCTTCTTCTTCAAAAGTGAACTCTATGAAGTCTTATTTCCTGACTAGAGTGAGGCTCAAAGGCTCATCGGTGCCCATTCCGATATTGGCTCTCTTATGGTGGAAGAGCTTGAAGTGTTAGGGATTACTACTTGATAATCTCTGAAGATATCACTAAATCCTCCAAATTTTTGTATTCTTTCCCATGCTAGGATGAGATATTTTGATCTCTTTGTTATTCACCATGAAATCCACTAGAACTTCTTGGGGAGAGCCTGTGGCCATTTACTATAAATGTCATGAGGCCATCAAAGTAACTACTAGGCTTTCAGCTGTGAAGTATCTCGGGGTAGCAAAAGTGGGCACAATATCTTTCCCTTTACTTGTACTAGGAGACTGAGAAGTGGAAGAGGTACCAGCTGCTTCTTCTATTACTTGATCTTTCACCTCAACTACTATCTCAATTTGTTCAAGGTCTAAACTCATAACTTCTACAATGGGATCTACAAAATCCTCTAGTGGGATGACAACCACTTGGGGTATTATTTTATCCATCGTATCTTTTCTTACCATCCTTAGGTTGAAGGAGTAGTTTCCTACCATTCTTCCACATGAGTGTGTCCTTTTCTCGGGTTCTTGTTGTTCCATATTTCTTCTAGATTCACCCCATTGTTTTGTGCCCACATGAGTTTTTTCTCAAATTCATATTCCTTGTGCTCCATTGGTTTAGATTCAATAGTGATGTTTTTGTAGTGGTCTTTGGGATCATATGGTCTCCAGGTGATCTCTGTGAAGCGATAGGAGTCCATCATGGGAAAAGCTTTCAACATCCAAGGATACCCCCTATAAATATACTGCCCTATTTTTCTAGGTGTTGTGAGCCAAGGAATCCTAGTCTTCTTCTTCTTCCATCTTAATATGGCTTCTTTAACGGATTGCCTTATTATATCTAAGGCAACCAATGATTTTGGATAGAAAGTGGGCAAGGCTTTTGGGTGGCAATTTTCCCCCGTATGTCTTCATGAAACTAAAATGTTCAATGAGAAATAAATCCCAACTTCCATTTCTTGAAGATACTTGATTATACCTGGACTCATTCTAGGGGGTTCTTTCTTCGTGAGTACGTGGTACATTGATGCCAAAAATCTTCCACAAAATTTTAATAATTGGAAGTGCCATCATAGATACAAGGCAATCTATCTTGGATAATTTCCCCTGGTACACCTCCTAGCTGCTTGATGGCATCATATTTGAACTACCCAATGATTAGGTGAATGAGGAATGAATAGTGTGAGAAATGGGGCATAAAATATCTATCCTCCTTTATGGCCTCCTATAATTCTTTAAATTCCTTGTCTATCATATCACATATATCTTGCCACCTATACATTGGCATCTTCCAAGTTTTGTTGCACTGCACTATTAAGTACATAACTTCGATGTTGACCCAGTTGAGGTCCTCGACTCCCATTACTATATGAATCATGTCGACATAGTCTCTTGCCCATTTGTGGAATTGAGACTTGTGAATGGGAAAATATGTTGATACTAGCTTGTCATAATCAAACAACTTCTCGTAGAAGGTGGTGTCAATCATGTGTTGGGCCTACTTTGAAATTACCTTTGCATCATAGACTTGTTTAGTTATCTCCAACCCAAACACCTGCTCGATATTCTCTGGTGTGATCCTATAAATGGGATTGTTTTAGCCATTAACTATAGCCCTGGTTCTCGGGTCATACGAGATGGCTAGCCATGAGAGTAGCTCATGGGATAAGTGTACTCTTGGTCATAATATCTTTGCTAAATTGGTTCTCCATTTGTTGCTACGAGGAGCTCTTTTATATTTGTATTCATACGTCTTTTTGAAGATGTTATTCAATGAATAGTGCGGGCATCACCACTCTTCCATGCTAGATTGAAAGTAAAACTCGGCAAGTTATAATTCACCCCACACCTATTCCTTAGTTTTCTTGGTGTTCATTTTCTTAAATGGTACTTTTTCATCTAATGCCTCGACCCTTGTCTTGGTGGCAACTTTGCTGGAGGAGGAGGCCATTGCTCGAGTCTATATTACTAAGCTTCTAGGCTCTTAAAACAGTTCAAGAATATTGTAAGCGTTGTGAGTTACCTGTTACCCTTACCATGTATTTAAATTGGTTCACGCATGAAACATATTAACATTGTACCAACTACCCTTACATTGTTGCCATTATCAACTCACCACCTCAATATTTCATAATGGTCAACTGATCATGGATCGTTGCCTTCTTGGTTGATTCGTATAACTGTTCGTTAGATCATACATGCGTCAGACCCTAAATCATTTGATGACTACACATTGTATTAAATATCATTCTTAGATAGATTCGAGGTTGAGATTTGTAGTTGGCTTGCATACCTATAATTTCCAAATCAATTTTTGGCCATGCTAGCGAAATCGTCATTGATTTGAGTTTTGTGTCAGCTTTCTTGGGTGAGGGTCCATGAATTTTGGCTTTTGTGCTTTGGTTGTGGTTGATGGTTGATCGACCGATCAATGCTTTAATTTGGTCGAGGTTTTTGGCTCGTTGATTGGATGCTCGATCGGTTAGCCCTTTTCCTCTATCATATTTTGATCAGTGGATCCCTTTAATTTTGCATGAATGAAGATTTCGGCCATTGGATGTCATTATTCGGCCAAATGGCTTAGGGTACTTTCGTATGTGCTGCATTAAAAATCTTGTGCTAGATTTTATCGAGGGGGTCAGTTTATAATAATAAAAACATTATGCATGCAAAATTAAATGATGGTGTACCTTGATTTTCATTGAATTTACCTTTATCTAGCTTGGTCAATCTGCACTGTTGATTACATTTGATTGGTGATATTTCGATGGCTATGATTTGTTTGACCATCGATATTTAGTATTCATCCCTTTTTTAGTTGGGAATATTTCAATGGTTCTGCTTTTACCATGTCGTTGGTCGATCCACGTAACCTTTTGATCGACCAATGTTACTCTTCGATCGAAATGACTTTTAGGCCACGTGTTCGGTTGGGTGATTCTTCCTTTTGATTGAGCACCTTTTTCAATTTGACTTTGACCTTTTGACTTTTGACTGACTCCTTACTTGCTTTGGCTGAATGGTGTAATTTTGATCGGGTGAATTGATTTGTGTTCGATCGATACAAATTTTTGGTTGGTTCGTTACCGCTATCAATAAAAAAAATTTACAACTATTATTCTCTTTTGGTCGATCGATTGGTCAGTCGGCTGCTATTTATTTCTCAACGACCAAAATATTTTCATAATGGTCCTTGATGTTTTTCTACCTTCAGATATGATTTTCTGCTCATCGATTGAAAATATAGATTTGAATGTGTTGAATTTGATTGACCGATATTTTTGGTAGATTGACCTTTCATTTTTGTCGGCCAAAAATTTTGGTAGTAATTTTCTCTTCATCGTCCGACTAATGACTTTACATCATTCTTTTGTTTTGGATGCTTGGATCGAGTGGTCGGTCGATGCTTCTTTATCGATGGCTAAAATTTTATTGTGCAAAATTTCTGTCGGCTCATCTGTTATAGTTGTCGACCAAAAATTATTTTAACTTTGTGGAATGATTATTGGTCGACCGATGTTACTCTTCCATCGGTCAAAAATATTTTTGCTCAGTCTTTGGCAATTTTTGATTTCGGTAGTGATTTTCTACTAGTCAGTCGAAGGATGAATTGCATTTTTTTTTTTTTTGATCGATTGGGTCAAAAATTCGTGATCCTTTGTAAAAAGTAGGTGAGGAACCCCTTAAGTTTTTAATAAAAGGAAAATTTTAAGCTACTTAAGGGTGCGAGATGGCCATGATGATGAAATCATTTTCTTAGGTATTTTGAAGGTATTGTTAAAATATGTTAATTCATGAAAATGTTTTGAGATAATTAATTACTTAAAATTGACTTCCTTATCAACATATCACAAAACATGCACCTCATTTAAGACCTTCAAAAATTTTAAATTATGGGTACATTCATGTTGTATCAATTTTGGCTACAACATAGGCTCTGATTGGGATAGATGGTAAAAACATGAGGTATTTGAGAACTCTAGAATCTCTGGTTATTAACAAGGCTTCAGATGAAAGAACTATGACCTTTATTTACTAGGTGAATACTACAAAAATAGAATAACAAACAAAGCATTCAAACAGTTAAAAGAGAATAACCTTTAATCAGATAAAATCAGAGACTCTGGTTTTAAAGCCAAGTGAACTTTCACTCCTGAAGGTTAGATGTTCTAGCAATATCTTCAAGGTGGTTTTGAACAAAATCAATCAGAAATTACTATCACATCAAGCCTGGGCTCAGAGTGTGTGCTTGTGTATTCTTTTATTATTTTCTCAGATCAGATAGAATTTTTATCAGCTTGGAAGGAGTTAGGCTTATTAATGATTTCACTCTTTTAAATATATTTGCCTTGTCATTGCTCCACTTCCAGTCAAGCATTTATAGCTTCGGTGGAGGTGACCTTGATCCCTTTGGACCTGCTCTACTACCAGACAGGTGTCTATAGCCCCAGTAGAGGTTATCCAGATAGCCCTAAGCACTTGCTCAATTTGCATTATTGAGATTTTTCTTCTTTTAGGAAGAATTTTGATAAATTGTAAAATATTTTAGAGTGTGCTTTCTGGGTTGAGGATCTATAAGGCTATAGTATTGAGTGTATTTGTTTTTAGCCTAACTACCTTACCAAGGTTGACTAGATTCTCTGATTCTAGAATTACTTTTGAGGTCATGATAATGTATGGCTTTGGCTTGATGTGTCAGCACTTCCAACTTTCATCTGTTATATTCCAAGCCTCAAAATATGCTTACTAAAATTCTCACTTCCTAAGTTGCCAGATCATCTGTACTCAATTCCATATTCTCTTCTTTTAACTAACCAAAGATAAATCTCTCACAGATAAGCAAAAACATAATAGGAAGACTTAACAAAGTCTAGAATCACTGAATAGATAAGCAAACAAACCTAGCTTAGAAAGGAAAAATGAACTAACAAAAAATACACATTTTTTTATTATTATTCTTTTTTGGTTCCCTAGTAGGGGTGGTATAACTTCAGGTGTTGGCTGTTTATTGGGATTTCCATGAGATCACCCTGTAAGGTTTGCAACCTGTAAGTATTTGGGCCAAAGATCTGAATTATTTGATAAGGGCCTACCCATATGGGTTCAAGCTTTCCTTTTTCCCCATGCTTTTCATTTTTGGGGTCCCAATATAGAACTATGTCTCCTTCAAAGAATGGAGTTCCTTTGGCTTTCTTGTTAAAGAGTTGCATGGTTTTCTGAGTTTGTTCAAACATCTTGTCCAGTGCATTTCTTCTTTCTTCCTGTAAATGTGCAATTCGGTCTAATCTCCTCTGTAGGGCATCGGGGTTTTCATGATCTTGTAGTAATAAGGATAGTGCTATTCTTTCTATACGAGGAGGCAACAGGGCTTTTTCTCCAAATACCATTTCATAAGGAGTTTTACCTATGTTCCTTTTAACAGACAATCTGTCTACCCATAAGGCAAATTTTAACTCATTGTCCCATCCCTTTTTATTCTTACCAAGTGATATTTTAATTCTGGTAATCAAATTTTTATTTGATGACTCGACAAGACCATTTCCTTGAGGATAATAGTTAGTTGAATGAGAAAGTTCAATCCCATATTTTGCATAGAATTCTATCATTTCAAAAGAGATAAAGTACTTTCCATTATCTATCACCAACTTCTTTGGGACTCCAAATCTGGTTAAGATGTTTTCCTCTAAGAAATCAATAACTACCTTAGTGGTTGAATTTCTCAGAGGAGTTGCTTCCACCCACTTAGTGAAATAATATGTTGCCATGATAATCCATTTGTGTCGGCCTGAGGATTTTGGTTTTATTTCTCCAATGAGGTCAATTCCCCATTGTGTGAAAGGTGCTTCTATGATTACTAGTTGGAGAGGCATTGCTGCTAACTTTTTCTTCCCTGCAAACACTTGACAGTTATGGCAGCCCCTTACATATTTATGAACATATTTGAATAAGGAAGGCCAATAATAACCTGCTCTCATAATATTATTTGCAGTTGCTTTTGGGGTAAAGTGACCTCCATAAAATCCATCATGAAATTCTTCTATCACTTCTAATATCTCTTTTTCAAACAAGCACAACAATAATACACCATCTGGATGTTTCCAATAGAGTTTACCTTCTTGGGTGTAATATTTCTGTGCCTGCTATTTGACTGACCTCATTTTATTTGTAGATATACCTCTGGGGAAAGACATGGTTTGGAGGTATAACAGGATATCATCATACCATTTGCATTCAACATTATCTGTTCTTCTGATATCATGCATGTCATCAACTATGGCAATGTGTTGCATGTCTTCCCCTTCTTTGTTAGCCAGATATTTAGCTAGACCTTGTCCTCTGATTATTTTCATAACCTTGAATTCTACATCATACTGCAGTAATTTGACCATCCACCTGGTAGGGCTACCTATTGGTTCAGGTTGGGTGAAAACATCTTTTATAGCAGTGAATGGAATACAACATATAACCTTGTTTGAACCAAAAATGCTTTTAAAATGTTCCAGTGCTTGAATCACAACATATGCTTATTTTTCAATCATTTTGAATCTCAATTGAGCTCCCTTGAGTCCTGTACTCATGAAGGCTATGGGTCTTTCATTCCCTTCGTCATCCTTTTGAGAAAGGACTACAACAATGGTATGTTCAAAAGTGAATGAATATATGTTAAAATTCTTTGAGTAGTCAGGGCAATTCAAGACTGGGGTAGTGGTGATAGCATCTTTAATTTTTTGAAAAGCTTCAAGATTCTCTTATGTCCATTTGATGTCAGCATTCTTTTTAATCATGTTATTGATAGGTTGAGCTATTTCAACAAAATTTGGCACAAACCTTCTTACAAAATTAATTTTACCAAAGAATGATCTGACTCCTTTCAGATTTTTGGGGGAGGTATCTTGGCAATAGCTTCTACTCTTGATGGATCAATGCTAATCCCTTTTTTAGAAACTATGTGACCAAGGAGTTTTCCTTGTGTTGCTCCGAATATACACTTCTTTGGATTCAAGGATATTCCAAATTCTTTGCATCTGGTAAAAACTGTGGCTAAATGTTCAAAGTGGTCTTCAGGGTTTTTTGAAAACATTGTTATGTCATCCAAATAGACAACTACTATTTTGAACATTAGTCCTTTAAAGGTAAATTCCATGGCCCTCTGGAATGTTGCTCCTACATTCATTAATCCAAATGACATTCTCAGATATTCAAAGGTACCCCAAGGGGTAGTGAAAGCAGTTTTGTATCTATCTTCAAGATTTACCTGAATCTGATTATATCCTGAGAATCCATCCAATAATGACATTCTGGATGAGCCTACTACAACTTGTAGCAGTTGTTCCATGTTGGGAAAGGGATAATTATCCTTGAGAGAACTTTTATTCAGATTTTGAAAATCAACACAAAGTTTGATCTCTCCATTTTTCTTCCTTACTGGTACTAAGTTTGCTATCCAGGAAGAAAATCTTACTTTTCTAACTATTTTGGCATCCAATAATTTTTGAACTTCTTTTTGCATAACTGGATGCAATGTGGGATTGAATTTTCTCTATTTTTTCCTGAAAGGTTTAGCATCCTCCTTGAGGGGAATGATGTGAGTCATGACATCAGTTTTAAAAGTTTTTAGGTCTTCATAACTCCAGGCAAAATATTCTTTATTTTTCTTCAGAAAGTTGATGTACTGTTCTTTCTCTTTTTTGGTAAAGCCTTATCAATCTTAACAAATCTAGGCTCCTCTTTTGTTCCAATGTTCACATCATCGACTTTTATTTCTTTGAGGAGTGGTTTGTAGGCTTTATCAAAATCATCAAATAAGCTTTCTAAAGAAACTAACCCCTTAGGAATTCTATTGGTTTTGAGTTGAATTACTTCAACTGGCTCTCCAATTATATGTTTCAATTTTTCTTCATCCTCCTCCTCACATATAACATCAGAGTACATATTTTGGAGGGTCATGAAATCCCTAATATCCACATCATCTTGAAACACTTGCAGGTATACAACATTATCAGGCACAGAAGGTTTGTACATAGAGATAGTTGGAAATCTATCCATATACTCAGTGTCAATTTCTGGATAGTCTGCACCTGAAGCATTGATGGCCAATAGGTCTGCAATATGATTCTTTTCTCTGGGAATGTAAGAGATGTTAAAAGCCAGGAATTTATCAATTTTAGCTAAGACTACATATTTATATTGTTTTAATCTGGGATGTTTTGTTTGATACTTACCTTTAACTTGTTGGATAATCAGTTCGGCATCCCCAGTCATAGTCAAGAAATTTATGCCTAGTTCTTTGGCTTTTCTCAGGCCTAACAGTAAAGCTTCATACTCAACAACATTATTGGTGCATGGGAATTCTAATCTGTAAGGGATTCCAAGATAGTTTCCCTTTATATCTGTTAAATTCACACCAGCACCTGCTCCTATTTGAGACTTAGCCCCATCAAAGGACATGGTCCACATTTCCTGGGTAAGAACTCTATCAGATTCTGCATCTATTAGTTCTCTGGTTTCAGGGTCCATATCTTTTGCATCAGGGACTTCTACTAGGAAAGGATTATGCCAAATTGAGTATACTCCTATTTCTTTCTCTTCTACAGAATTAACCAAATTAATCATGGTGTCATCTAGTCTTACCAGTTCCACTAAATACTTGTTAAATGGTTCTCTCCTTAAAGTCACATTTTCTTTTCCTAAAATAGGGATTGTGGCATAAGACCAATCCAATTGTATGGAGCCACCCAACTGTTCTACCCAATGTCTGCTTAACAGTAATGAGAAGAAAGGGTCTACATCAACTACTGCAATGTCCATCACTATACCCTTCTTGGGATGTTGATCTAAGAAGACTAACAAGCCAGTGATAATCCCTACATAGGGTATCTGCCTACTATCCATTACTGACATAGGAGGGGACTCCTTGGTACAAATTAACCCTAGTTGGTCTGCTATCTATTTGGGCATGATGTTATGGGATGCACCACTATCTAGCATGCAGTTGTGAATGACATACCTTTCTCCTTCATCTAAATTATATCTGAGTGACACATAAAATGGTCTGATAGATGAGGGTGTTCTAGTCTCATGGTTAGATGGCTTGACTATATTATAGGACTGAGTTCCTTTTTGTTCGATCAGGCCAAAAGCCTTACAGACCTATTCTCTGTACTTTTGAATATTCATTAACTCACCAAAGGTAATGTTAACTTTCTATTTACTCAGCTCAAAACCAACATCAAATTCCATCTTCTTAACATCTAATATTTTGGTACATTCCTCATGTGTTGATGGCTCATTTATTTCTACATTGGTAGGAGTAGTTTTGTTTTGATTTTTTTCTTTTTTCTTTTTGTACATTGTTATTTACAATAGGTTGTTCTCTAGTCTCCTTATTTGAGATTTTATCAATTTTATTAGGAACAGTCCTATTTCTTAGATTTAAAGCATTGGCTTCAAGTTCTTCCACCTCTTGAGCTGTTGGGATTACCTTCCCTTGCTTCATTTTATCATATCTAGTTTCTTGTCCTCTTTGTAGGATTTTTGTATTTTCTGCAACTAGGATTTTGGGATGGTGATTTGAAGCATATGAATCCATATCTTCCTCAAACAACCTTTCTCTAGACTCATCTTCAAGAGTCCAACATGCATTAATTCTGATATCCTCTTCGGATTCCTCATCTAAGTTTATAGGATAATGGATTCCTAGATATATACCACAACAATCTAGGTTATGAGGGGCATCACAAGCTGAATAGTAATAGGGGAAGTTTTCTGCTAAATTGATAGTGGGTATAGGATTTGGAACTAAGTCCAGGTCCTTCTCTATCTCTTTTTTCTTCCAATTATTCCCATTATTTCTATTTCTCTCATCAGGATTATTGTTACTCCAATTTCTATTAAAATTTCTCTTGAATGGTGGCCTATTGTTACCTTGTTGTCTGTCAACCTGAGGGTGAGAAGATTCATCATTGCTCTCTTTATTTCTTTCTATTCTAGCTAATCTATTGTTCATTGTGTTAAACATTTCTATCATTTGATTAGCCAACTTCTCCATGGGGTCATGTTCAGTTCTCTTCTGTAGGTTGAATCCTACTTTCTTAGGCTTCCTATCAGGATGATTATCTTCTAGAGAATATGGTTTCATTTTTCCACTGTCTAACATATTCCTTTCAATATCTATCACCTTCTCCATACATTCATCTATTGTATTAACTTGTTCTTGTCTTAACTCATAGTTAAACTCTCCTAGGAAGGTATTTTTGTAAAAATAGATTGATTGTATGTTGTTTGGTCGTAGAGCAATGGGAATCTTATTCCTAGATTTAGAAAACCTTCTATTAAAATCACTCATTGATTCATTTTCTCTCTTTTTCATTGTTGCCAGGTCCGTTAACAATGATTGTTCATTTTTCTCTCACCAAATTTCTTTAGAAAGATAGTTTCCATTTTAGCAAAATTGGCAATATCATTATCGGAAGGGTGTTAAACCATTCTCTAGCATCCTTCTCTAAGGTTTGAAGGAATAGTCTCAACACTACATCTTCATGTTCTACTTCTAGACTATCTAAAGCATACAAGAAGCTTTTAATGTGATCTTCTCCAGTAACTACATTGTTTCCTTGAAATTTAGGTAAATATTTATGAGCTTTATTAGGGAGATCATGTAGTGGTGTTGGTAATTGAAAAGGCCTATATCTATTGGTTCTCCATAACTAAACGTTAGGAGGAGGATTGACCATATTAATTATCGAAGGTACTTGGGTTGGATTCAAAGAAATTATAGTAGGAGGTGTAGTATTAATTCCACTAGGAATAGTGGGAGGTGTTTCAAAAATATTCTCTACTGTAACAATATCTGCATCAAAACTTTTTGAAGATGAATTAGAAGGATTAGTTCTAAAAAATACCTCTAGATCTGAGAATTCTAGATATAGCTCTTGAGCGGTTCTTCTCATTCATGCCAACACATTCTGCTCTTCTTTTTAATATTTTTATTTTTGGATTTGTCTAGTCAGAGTCACCAACACAATGTGTGCAGAAGGAACAAATGTCTGGTCGAGATTGCTCGACTTATAACACTCTCAATCACTCAGGGTATAAACTTTTTCAAGAATCAAGAAAATCAAGAAACTCAAGAGAATCAAGAAAATAATATAACCACTCGTTCTTGAAAAAGGAAAATTGGAAACTACGAGCATGGGAGGGAAACAGATTTGAAAATATTTTAAGATAAAATGATACTCTGATTCCTTTTAAGCTAATTATTGCCAATAAATATTTATCGTTAGGTTCCAAATTGTAATGAAAATTACGCATTTGATCCTCGACAATGGTGCCAATAAACTATTGGGGATTTTTCCTGCATCCTTGGGATAAGTTGTCATGCTACAGGAAAACCTACTACCAACGAGCAACTATAGGCTCTGGTCGACCTACCTCTTTAACCTAGGAATAGAGTTCTTCAATATTTTCTAAATAGACCAGGTATGGTAAGGATACCCTTGAGGTGAACTTAAAGTTTTTAACATTTTATGTTCATGCTCTTCCAGATTTATGGTGGTGAATTAAATATTTTATAAATTTTGATCGAACTAAAACAATAACAATTCAATTATACCTTATGTATGATCGATGCCTTAATCCTTTGGGCTATTGTAGCAAGATTTAATAACAATTCAATGAAAATAGAGAGAATGAGGAAAGAGATAATCGATGCAATTACATTCATTCGAATATCGTAATAAACATAACAGTTGACCAACGAAAGAAATGTTCACTATGCGTTCAAATAATGTAACCCATAATGAAGATACACACAAGACTGAAGACAAGGAAGTAATAGAAAAGAAGCCCATAATTGTATTAATATTTGAAAGATGATTACATGAAGAGTTGGCTTGCAACAACCATTGAACTCTTGAAATATCAATACAATAAAGATCCTCGTTCGAATATCGTAACAAGGACCTTTCACTCTTCCATTCGAATATCACAACAATCGAGTCTCTAGACCTCTAGCTCAATAATCTGAAAATATTCTCAGCTTCTTGGGCACTTTCCTATCAAAACCTGCATAAAAATGGGAAGAATAATGTTAGGAATGGAGCCTAATTATGAGGAGGCTAAACAGAGAAAGTTTTTGGATTTACTGTAGGACGGGCAGGGAAAGTTTCCAGATTTACAGTCTGTTAGTCTACTAGAGAAAGTTTCCGGATTTACAACAGGACAGCCAGGGAAAGTTTTTTTGTTTTTATCCCAAAATTAGGTGTTGGGAACTCAGTGTTAATCTTGGAATGTATTAAGAAAAGCAGTTTTTTTTTCTATTTTTTTCTTATATATAGTTGTGAGGAAAAACAGAGTATACAATGAAAAATTACTGTGTTGATTCCTTGTAAATATAGAGAGGAAATTACAGCAGATGTTTGTTGTAGGTTGTAACCCTCTATTGCTTGGATTGAGAAAGAAAGGACTGAAAATTCTCGGTGGATGTAACCCACATTGGGTGAACCACGTTAAAATCGTTGTCTCTTCTACTGTGTGTGTTTGTCTTATTTTGTTAATTCTATTGTTAAAGTTTGAAACACTATAATTGCTTTTCTATATTTTATATAGTGATTTACTCTAACAAGTGGTATCAGAGCGTTTGTTTTGTTGGGTGCACTTGACAGAAGGAGAATTTCTGGATCAAGTGGGAGCAATGGCGGAAGAAGGGAGGTTTAGAGTTCAAAAATTCAATGGCCAGAACTTTCAATTCTGGAAGATGCAGATGGAGGATTACTTGTACCAGAAGGATCTTTACTTACCTCTTGAGGGGGAAACAGAGAGACCTTCAACTATGTCTGATGAGGAGTGGAGTCTCCTTGATAGAAAGGCATTGGGTACTGTGAGGTTGTGCTTGGGAGCCACCGTAGCCTTCAACATCTCCGATGAAAAGACTACCAAGGGAGTCATGGATAAGTTGGCCAAGATGTATGAGAAACCATCAACATCAAATAAGGTATTCTTAATGAAAAGGTTATTTAACATGAAAATGAGTGAAGGAGGATCTGTGCATGATCATTTAAATGAATTTAATACTATCACTAATCAATTGCATTCAGTAGGATTGGATTTTGATGATGAGATTAGGGCCTTATTAATCTTATGCTCTCTTCCAAAAAGTTGGAACAGTTTGGTAATGGCGGTAAGTAACTCTGCTTCGAGTTCAAATAAATTAGAATTTGATGATGTGGTTGGTGTGATACTCAGTGAGGACATGAGAAGAAAAACCATAGGAGAATCATCTAGCACCGCCTTAACTGTTGAGAATAGAGGAAGAGGAAGAGAAAGAGGCAAGAGTTCACATCATGGCAAATCCAAAGGCAGATCCAAATCACGTGGAAAAGGAAAGCTACAGTGTTGGCACTATGGCAAAAAGGGTCATCTCAAGAAGGATTGTTGGCAAAGAAAGGGTGATGGAAATGAAGGTAATGATAATAATGGTAACACTTCAGAAGCCAATATTACTGGACAAATTCTACAAGATGCTTTAATCTTATCTCTTGATAGAAATAGTGATTATTGGGTAATTGATAGTGGTGCTTCATTCCATGCTACCTCACATAAGGAATACTTCATAGATTATGTTTCTGGAGATTATGGACAAGTTCTATTGGGAAATGACCAACCATGTAAAATCATGGGTATTGGAAAGATTTTGATTAAATCCCCAAATGGATGTCAATGGGCTCTTAAAGAGGTGAGACACATACCATATTTAAAGAGAAATATTATATCGGCAAGTAAGCTTGATGGTGAAGGATACACGGTTGCATTCGAAGAAAATGCTTGGAAAGTTACTAAAGGTTCATTGATAGTAGCTAGAGGTAAATTGGTGGGTACTCTTTATTTACTTACTGATTTTTCTCACTGCTCCATGAATTTAGTTTCTACAGGTGAGAGTGCATCTTTGTGGCACCAAAGACTTGGCCATATGAGTGGAAAAGGTATGGAAATTTTACATTCAAGAAAGTTATTGCCTAAGTTAAAAGAGATTGATTTGGAATTCTGTGAGGATTGTGTTTATGGTAAAGCAAAGAGAGTTAGATTTCTCAAGGATGGCAAGGAAAGGAAGAAAGAGAAATTGGAGCTTGTGCACTCAGATGTTTGGGGCCCAGCTCAGGTAACTTCTCTTGGAGGTTCCTCTTACTATGTACTTTTTATTGATGATGCAACAAGGAAAACATGGATATATTGCATTAAGAATAAAAGTGATGTTTTTAATACCTTCAAGAATTGGAAAGCATTAGTTGAAAATGAAACTGGAAAAAGGTTAAAGTGTCTAAAGTCGGATAATGGTGGAGAATATTGAAGTAGAGAATTTGATGTGTTTTGTTCTAAAAATGGAATTAGAAGAATCAAGGTAGTTCCAAGAACACCTCAAGAAAATGGGGTTGCAGAAAGAATGAATAGAACCATCATGGAGCGTGCTAGGAGCATGAGAATACATGCAGGCTTACCATTATTTTTATGGGCTCATGTTGTTGATACTGTAGTATATCTGATTAATAGAGGACCATCTAGTGCCTTGGATGGAGGAATTTCGAAAGAGCTTTGGACAGGTAAACCAGTAAATTATTCTTTCCTTAAGGTATTTGGATGTGAGGCTTTTATGCATATAGACAAAGAGAACATAAATAAGTTAGATGCTAAGGCCCAAAAGTGCTATTTTATTGGTTATGGTATTGATGGCTTGGGTTACAGATTATGGGATTGTGATAACCGAAAAGTCATTAGAAGTAGGGATGTCATATTTAATGAAAAAAACTTGTATAAAGATCGGTTGCAGGGAAAGAAATAGAAAGAGGAAATTACTGAATACATAGACCTTGATGGACACATAGAAAAGGTAACTCCAAAAGTGGTAGAAGATCAAAATGTACAACAGCAACAACAAGCACCTCAATCTCTAGAAAGTGTTGTTAGACGATCTACCAGGATAAGTAGAATTCCTCAACGTTTCTCTGATTATGTTTTGTATACTGATGCTGGTGAGCCATAATGTTTTCAGGAAGCATTACAGATGGATACCAGGAATAAGTGGGAGCTTGCAATGAATGAAGAAATGGACTCTTTATTCCACAACCAAACTTGGGATTTGGTTGAGCTACCCAAAGGTAAAAGAGCTTTGACCAATAAATGGGTGTACAGGATTAAAGAGGAGAATGAAGGGCATAAGAGATACAAAGCAAGACTAGTGGTCAAGGGATTCGCTCAAAAAAAGGTATTGATTTTGATGAGATTTTTTCTCCAGTTGTAAAAATGACCTCTATTAGAGCTATTTTGAGTCTTATAGCTATAGAAAATTTGTACCTGGAGCAATTGGATGTGAAGACAACATTTCTTCATGGTGATTTGGAGGAGGAAATTTATATGCACCAACCAGAAGGCTTTCAGGTGAAAGGTAAAGAGGATTGGGTATGTAAACTGAAAAAGAGCTTGTATGGGTTAAAACAAGCTCCTAGAAAGTGGTATTTAAAATTTGATAAGTTCATGGCTAATCAAAGGTTTGAAAGATGTCAAAGTGATCATTGTGTATATTTTAAGCAAACTGGAAATGGTAACTATGTTATTTTGCTATTGTATGTGGATGACATGTTGGTTGCAGGAACAAATATGCAAGATATAAACATGCTCAAGAAGAAGTTGGCTAAATCCTTTGCCATGAAGGATTTGGGAGAAGCCAAACAAATCCTTGGTATGAGGATAACAAGAGACAAGGAGAGTCACACTCTAAAATTGTCACAAGCAGAATACATTGAAAAAGTGCTTAAGAGATTCAACATGAACAATGCAAAGTCTGTTGCTACTCCATTGGCAAAGCATTTCAAACTCACCAAAGATTTGTGTCCCAAGACACAAAAGGAACAAGAGCATATGGCTAAGGTTCCCTATGCATCAGCGGTTGGAAGCTTGATGTATGCAATGGTTTGTACAAGACCAGACATTGCCCACATAGTGGGAGTAGTGAGTAGATTTATGAGTAATCCGAGAAAAGGACATTGGCAAGCGGTAAAATGGATACTCAGGTACTTGAGAGGAACTTCAAATTATTCTTTGAATTTTGGAGGCTCTAATATATGCTTGAAAGGTTTTGTAGATTCTGATATGGCAGGTGATCTTGATGGTGGAAGGAGCACTACTGGCTACATCTTTACTATAGGAGGAGGAGCGGTTAGTTGGATTTCTAAACTCCAACACGTAGTTGCCCTTTCAACCACTGAAGCTGAATATGTTGCTACTGCAGAAGCAAGCAAAGAGATGGTTTGGTTGCAAAGACTAATGGAAGAACTGGGGAAGAAGCAAGAGGATAATAGGTTGTGGAGTGATAGCCATAGTGCTATACACCTTGCGAAGAATTCGGCATTCCATTCAAAAACTAAACACATCAAACTCAGGTATCATTTCATTAGATCAGTAGTGGAAGATGGATCTTTGAAATTAGGGAAAGTTCACACATCACAAAATCCTGCTGACATGCTTACAAAAGTGGTGTCAAGAGAAAAGTTGAGCTTTTGCTCAACTTCAGTTGGCCTTAAGGAATAAGAGGCCATGATGAGAATTTTTCAGTCCTTGGTTGCAGTATGGTGCAATGGAATTAGTCTCCAAGTGGGAGATTGTTAGGAATGGAGCCTAATTATGAGGAGGCTAAACAGAGAAAGTTTTTGGATTTACTGCAGGACGGGCAGGGAAAGTTTCCAGATTTACAGTCTGTTAGTCTACCAGAGAAAGTTTTCGGATTTACAACAGGACAGCCAGGGAAAGTTTTTTTTGTTTTTATCCCAAAATTAGGTGTTGGGAACTCAGTGTTAATCTTGGAATGTATTAAGAAAAGCAGTTTTTTTTCTATTTTTTTCTTATATATAGTTGTGAGGAAAAACAGAGTATACAATGAAAATTACTGTGTTGATTCCTTGTAAATATAGAGAGGAAATTACAGCAGATGTTTGTTGTAGGTTGTAACCCTCTATTGCTTGGATTGAGAAAGAAAGGACTGAAAATTCTTGGTGGATGTAACCCACATTGGGTGAACCACGTTAAAATCGTTGTCTCTTCTATTGTGTGTTTGTCTTATTTTGTTAATTCTGTTGTTAAAGTTTGAAACACTATAATTGCTTTTCTATATTTTATATAGTGATTTACTCCAACAAATAAGGGATGAAAAATAAGAAGAAAGACAAGGGGATACAATAGCAAATAACGAGAACTAGAGTATACCTCTTAGCGAAAATACGCTATGTCAAAGCTCAATCCTTATTTTGGCTGTAGACGTCCTTATAGCTGTGGTGGATCTATAATTTCCTAAACTACTTTCATCTAGAATGCCCACCTGGAACCATCTCCTACCTTGTCATTAGTTGGGTACTGTATAGTTTGTTATCTAATTGATTCAAAAATAAAATACATTATCAAAATTGGTCGAAGTTTCGCCTAGCTATCATCCACCTTCTATTTGCTGCTTCACGGTTGTATTTTTTTATTTTGAAGTGAGCTCCCAAGTAGCTTCTCATATATATATCATTGTGGCCTGATGTTTCACCATTGCATGCCTTGATCTATTTGACTAAGAAGGTTACTAGAATTTAGATATATTATCTTGGAGTCGAGTTTTCCCTCTACCACACAAGGGATTGCCTTAGGATGCAGAATCCTGATGTATCAGACCTCCATGATAGCAATGAAGAATAGGTAATTGGAAGTACACACATTAAGGAAACTACCAACAACACGGTACTTCGATAACTATACTCCATCGAGGTGATAATACTCTAACTATATTCCATAGGGATGCAAGAGTTTTTTGTAGATGATCTCTTATTTTATGCCTCTTTTTTCTTCTACAACCAATGATACAAGACTTCTTATAACACACAACTCTCTTTTTGTAGCTTGTTGATAGCACACTTTGATCCATATCTAAAATATTGCTTGGAATTTAGAATGGGTGTTATTCTATATAAAGGATGCGTTGATATGGATTATTTCATCAGCTGATGATAAGTGAATAGGTCCTATTGATCTAAAAATGATTTGGTTTGCTTCAACCTGATGATTTTGCCTTAATCCAATCATTTTTTATCATCATGTGATTTACAGACTATCCTTTCCTTGTTTAGTATATGAGGATTCACACCCTTTTATTGTCTTCGTTCGTGTAGTATGAAGATTTTAGATATTCTAAATTGGTCAGATGTATCCATTAATCAGTTTATTTATTTTATCTCACCACCCCACTCTTTGTTAGTGAATCATCCTATCATGGTTCATTTCTCTCTTCAATGATTTTACATAATATAAATGAAGGAATTTGTACAATATGCACTTGGGCGACCTTTAAATTGACCTTCAATTACATTAGTTATGATCACTTTTGATATAATGCTAATATTTTTTAGGTTAGGTATCACTCAGGTATGCATGCTATCGACTAGTCGACATGTATCATTTGGTACCATATTGTGTAGGTACTCGTTACTACTGATCATTGTTCGATCAACAGATGATTTTTAATTTGCTCCAATTTTAATAGTTTTTATTTATCCTTCTAGTGATCGGGGTGGTACTATGTTTGGTCGAGACTCAATCTATAGATTTGGAGTATTCTCCCTTCGATTGGTTAGTTCTTACTAACTGTGTGTTTTTGGTCGTGGGTCCCCTGTGATTTTGTACAAATGAATATTTTGGCCACTAGATGTCATTATTCGGTTGAATAGTTTAGGGTACTTTCATATGTGTTGCATTAAAAATTTTGTGCTAGTTTTTATTGAGGGAGTCAGTTTATAATAATAAAAACATTATGCATGCGAAATTAAAATGACAATGTACCTTGATTTTTGTTGAATTTACCTTTATCTGACTCGATCAATCTACATCATTTATTACATTCAATCAGTGATATTTCGATGGCTATGATTTGTTCGACCACTGATATTTAGTGTTCATCCCTTTTTTAGTTGGGAAGAATTCAATGGTTCTACTTTTACCATGTCATCGATCGATCCACGCAACTTTTTGGTTGATCAATGTTACTCTTTAGCCAAAACAAATTTTAGGTCCCTTGTTCAGTTTAGTGATTCTTCATTTTGACTGAGCACCTTTTTCAATTTGACTTTGACATTTTAACTTTTAGTTGGCTCCTTACTTGCTTTGACCGAATGGTGTAATTTGGATCAGGTGAATTGAATTGGGTTCGACGGATACAAAATTTTGGCTGGTTCGTTACTGCAATCAGCCACAAAATTTTACAACTATTATTTCACTTTTGGTCGATCGATCGATCAATAGGCTACTTTTTATTTCTCGTCGATTGAAATTTTTTTCATAATGGACCTTAACATTTTTCTGCCTTTGGCTATGATTTTTTGTTCATCGGTTGAAAAGATAGATTTGAATGTGTTGAATTTAGTTGAACGATATTTGACCTTCTCGCTTTCATCGTGATCTAGGAGCCTATCTTTAGAGGGTTTTTTTAAAAGAAGTTTTAAAGTAATTTTTTTATTACTCAAAATGGAATTATTTGACGCAAAATATAATTTGCCGAAAATGGTAATTACTAAAAAGACAAATTTTTATGAAAAAATAATTTGTCGAAAATAGTAATTTTTTTATTTCTAGGGTTTTAAGCTTTAGGGTTTTCTTTTAGGGTTTCTTTTAGGGCTTCAAGTTTTAGGGTTTTCTTTTAGGGTTTCTTTGGGGATATATATTCCCTTGGTATTGCATTGTAAAAGGGGAAGTGAATCCAGGAATAAGAAAATAAATTATTTCTTGGTTTATTTCCATGTCTTGTAGTTTTTATGTGAATGGAGGGTTTTACTGATTATTTTCATTTATTGCGGTTTTTATGTAAATTGAGGGTTTTACATATTATTTTCATTTACCACAGTTTTTATGTAATGGGAGGTATTTTGTTGTGACCTCTTGCAGCTGTATTTACATCATTTGGTATCATAGCAAGTTGGATATTGTTGAGAGGAGAAAAGAGAAGAGAAGAAAAAATAAAATGAGAGGAGAGCAAAGAGGCTCAAAAAAAAAAAATTGGCACTCTATGCAGTTCTTGTAGAAGGTTTGTAAAACCTTAGAGAAAGAAATTGGCACTTTGTGTAAGTGCTTGCAGGAGCTTTTTTTTTATATAAAACCTCAAAAAGAGGAATTGACACTTTGTGTAGTGCTTGTAGAAGGTTTGTAAAACCTTAAAGAAATAAATTGGCACTCTATGTAGTGCTTGCAGGAGTTTTTTTTTTTTAAACCTCAGAGGGAAGAATTGACACTTTGTGTAGTGCTTGCAGGAGGTTTGCTATTTTAAAACCTCAAAGGAATAAATTGACACTATGTGTAGTGCTTGCAGGAGGTTTGAGATATAAAACCTCAGAAGGAGATTGGTACTTTGAGGAGTACTTGTAGATGTGTGACACTCTATGGAGAGCGATTATGAGTTTGATCAAAGGAACTCGTAGGAGCAGAGTTCTTTTCAACCAAAGGAGAATGATGCAGGAGCCTATCTTTAGAGGGTTTTTTTAAAAGAAGTTTTAAAGTAAATTTTTTATTATTAAAAATGGAATTATTTGACGCAAAATATAATTTTCCAAAAATGATAATTACTAAAAAGACAATTTTTTATGAAAAAATAATTTGCCAAAAATAGTAATTTTTTTATTTCTAGGGTTTTAAGCTTTAGGGTTTTCTTTTAGGGTTTCTTTTAGGGCTTCAATTTTTAGGGTTTTATTTTAGGGTTTCTTTGGGGATATATATTCCCTTGGTATTGCATTGTAAAAGGGGAAGTGAATCTAGGAATGAGAAAATAAATTATTTATTGGTTTATTTCCATGTACTGTAGTTTTTATGTGAATGGAGGGTTTTACTGATTATTTTCATTTATTGCAGTTTTTATGTAAATTGAGGGTTTTACATATTATTTTCATTTACCGTAGTTTTTATGTAATGGGAGGTATTTTGTTTTGACCTCTTATAGTTGGATTTACATCACATTGGCCAAAAAATTTCAGCAAAAATATTCTCTTCATAGACCAACTAATGACTTTTATTCATTATTTTGTTTCAGCTGCTCTTATCGACTGATCAGCTGATGCTTCTTTACAGATGACCAAAATTTTATTACGTAGAGTTTCTGTTAGCTTGTCTATTATAGTTGTCGATCAAAAATTATTTTAACCTTATGGAATGATTAATGGTCGGTCTATGTTACTCTTCTATATGTATCATAGGGGTGTAGTATTCCTAGTTGGGATGTGTTTTCTAAGGTTTAGTATCAAATTGTACCACCATACATTCTATAACTAACAATGTGCGACAACTAAACAACTTGTACAGACACCAAATCATACCACTGTATGATCCCAAATTGTACAGTGATGTATCTTGTATATGTGTTTTCTCTTTGGTAGTTTTCAAGAGTTCTCTCATTTGCTTTTCACGATCAATGGCACTCTTCTTCAGCTTCTCCTGCAAGTGTGCTTTTGTTCAAATTTTTTCTTGCAATTTTTCATTCTTATCTGTAATGGTCTGCATATGATGATAAATATATGCCTCCAAAGCATGAATAATATCTTCTTTAGCACTCAATTGTACTTGCTTCTCCAGGATCATATCATTATATCTTTTGTTGTCCTTTGTGAGGTCTTCTATGTTCTTTGCATGTGCCACCATTTACTCATCTTTCTCAGCCAACTATATTTTCATTTGTTCATCCCTTGCTTTGATTTGGACCTCCAACTTCTTAATCCTATATTCTACCATCTGTGAGACCTGTTTCTTCTCCTCTTCAAGTGAACTAAGTATGACCTCAAAATCAGCCCTAGTACTTAGCAGGTCTTCCAATATCTTTATTTTCTCCTCTATTGTAGCTTTATTTTTCTGTAATTCTCCCTCCATTGCAATCATTTCTTTTCGAGTGGCTTTTATATCCTCCTTATGATATTCCTTGAGCTGATAGATCTACTCCAATCCAATGCTCAATCACTCTATCCAATGTGTTAGTAAGTTCAACTTCCTTAGAGAGATAGCCAATCCTTCAATAACCCTCTTATGCTCCAACTCCACTATATTCATGGGACAAGTCAGATAATTAGCTCTATCTAGGTACAACCTTGGATGCTGCCTAAAATTAGTTATCACTCCCTCTGGCAAGTTGTCTCTTACCAACATTGTGGTTACCTCTTACCTAGGTAACTTCCATGGGTGTTGTACATGAATATCTATAATTCTCCTTGTACGCTCCTCGTTACTCACCCATTTTGTTATCTTCTCCAACTTGAGAGACACTTGTTCCTCCCACAAATTCAATTCTCCTACGTGTCCAATACAAAACTATAATTTGGTGCTAGCTATGGTATTGCCTATCTAAGAGAAGAAATATTCCTAATTATATTATACTCCTTGCACCTCCTCGTTAGTTTTAATCTTACTGAATTGCGGTACCTCTAGAAGATAGCTTGTTTGCATTCTCTACAGTTCCTCATATGTAGGATTTCATTCATATGTAGGATTTCATTCTTCTTCTTTTTCCATGTGGTGGCTAGAGCTTCTCTCGATCTCTAGTAGTGCTCTCTCTATTTTTATCTTTTCCCTTGGTGGATTCCATTCTACTATCTTCTCCACCTTCACATCATATTCTATATTCACAATCTCCTATTGAGATTGTTGTTGCTCTATCGATTATTGGGATTCATTCTAGTCAGTGGAGCCCACCTGTTGCTCTTCGGTCACCTATTATTATTCCTAATTATATTGTATCTTCATTGTTGTGACTTTTACAACAATAGATTCTTTTTTTTCCTATGATGCCTTCATATTTTCCTGTGCATCACTCTTATTAGAACTTCCCCCCATTATGAATTTGTAGTAGGGCTTCTTATTTTCTCTAGACTCTTCCTCTGAGGCTTCCACTCTCACTTTGATTTTCTTCTTTTCCTCCTGAGTAGTGGTTGTTGCTTCCTATATTATCTGCCCCACCTCTATATCCTCCAATATTTTTGAAGATTCTAAAATTTCAAATTCATTATGCTAGAAAATTTGTGGGGATTCCAACATATTTTTTGCTTCTGCCCAATTCCACTCATGCAGATCCAACTTCTTCGAGTTTTATTGTCCCTCTTCTTGCTAATTTTGTATACAGTCTTAGCTTGTTTTTCTAGAATGGGGTTATTTTCCATTATTTCCCTTTGCCTCCTTATTTTTATTTTTATTGGGTTGGATTGCCTCCCCATAATTTCCTCCCTTTATTGAACTAACGGTTGCTCCTGCTACCGTTGTTGAAATGCTTGTTGCTCTATTTTAGGTTCCAACTTCCTAGGCCTTTTTCTTCATGGGTGTACATCCTCATAATCCGAGGAGGTTTCCTCCTATAATTTAGTGGTATGCTGCTCTTTATTTGTTCGAGACTTTTTTGGAGTCTCCTTTTGAATTGGTACCGACTTTACCCACCTAAAAATGGTTGGTTGTCCTGCCTTAACATTACTAGGTTTTATCAAACCTAGAAAGTGGATTCCCTTCTCCATAATAACATTTAACAACAATCCAATGACATGGAATGCCATCCCAAAATTATTTGATCTCTTTATTAGTACTTCATGCATCTTCTTCTCTAAATAGGTACCCCAATCATACTTGATTCCTTTGGTGACACCCTCTACATACTGAGCCATTCATATTGGCATCTCTATAGACCATGTTTCTCCTAACAGTCAAGCCATCATACTATTCATAGCACATGGTAAGTCATTCCATTTCAATTATATCTACTTAATTCCTCAAGTCCCTACACCTAAGATCTTTGCATCAGTCAGTGATATCACATTGGTAAGTGAAGTGATGATTTTATGTGTCTCAATCATATCAACCAACTTCTTAACTATCTCTGTGTTGTATATTGGCAATCTAAATGTTTTTTTTAATGCCTTTTTTGTAATTTCTATTTTTACCAACATCTTGCCTACATTGACATAGGTAATTTTGGTTGTAGAATTATAAGCCTAAACCATCTGCAATAGATAGTTGTAGAAGAAGGTATTTTAGTGTAGTGGTACTTATGCTATTATAGCTACACTAGCCTCCTCAAACTATTTTATCCAAGGGTGGTTCTTGTTCTGTTCATTACTCCACCACCTCCTACATGTTTCTCCTCCATGTTGTATGAATGATATATCTATTATCCCAACCTGAACTTCCTCAGATATCCTACTTAGATATTCATTCAAATTTGGGAAATGTACTTTACTCCTCAACTCCCTCCTCAGTCTCCTTTCTTATGCCATATCCTCCTCTCGATGTTTGGTGGTATTGTCCTTCAGCCAACCCTCTAGTACCTCTACCCTCTCCATGGACTGTATCCTCCTCTCTTCCAAGGAAAAGTACCACACTAACCATAGGACTAAAACTATCACCCTTGGTATTTTTGTGGTCATGACTCTCTCTTGTGCAGGGGTCCTAGTGACCGTTCCACCCTATTGGCTACAATTCTTCTTAACCGGTATCCAAAATCTTTGATTGAAATAAACATCACTAATTTTGCAACTAGAAGTGTTCTATAAATCATAAAATCTATTATAAATTGTACAATATGCTTCCCAACTTGCCCTTGTATAGTTTCCTTATCAACAACCACCTCCAGATCGTACACTATTTAATCTTCAACTATTCAATATTCAAACTATTTGATCTTCTGTAAATCATGCAACTGTAGCATGAAATCATATAGGGTTTTACTACTTTGTACATTATCCCTCTCTAGCTACTTTCGCTCACTGAATCCATATAATTTTGTATGATTTTGTATAATTTGCTTGAAATGGCTTAAAATAGTCCAAAAATTACCCAAAATCGTACAATATTTTTCTTGATACCATACAATCTACCTCTAAATCATATAGTACGTCTCTTGAAACCATTTTTCACCTAAAAATCATGTTTTCCACTTTTCTTTCATGATTTCTCTTTGACCCAGTTGCCGAAATGCCCCGATCTATCTTTTCAATGTCTTTTTGGAGCAATTTTCCAATTTTTCCATACTTGGCATAATTTATCCCAAAAAACAAAATTTTTGGCTGTTAACAAGGCTATACGATCTTCTCCTTCCTTCCCTCTATCTTATCTAGTTTTTTTTTGGCCACTTTTGTTATGTTTGGGTTTGTAGATTTCTTTTCCCTGTAATTTTTCAACTTTAACATGCAACTTTCTCGAACCCTAGTGTACGTTTTTCAACAACCTAGTTTGTTTTTGGATGCATTCTGCTGCAAACCCTCATTTCCCTTTGAATTAACTCAAAATATTCTTTTAATGGAGTCAAACCCTTGATTTTTATTCTTTTTCTTCTTTTTATCCTCCGGTTTGATTTCTTTGAATGCGAAAAGTCTCCCTAGTGCGAGTTTAAAAATGGGTCATGAATTATTGTAGCTTAATGATGAATTTTAATACCCATGTAGTCATTTCCATTCAATTACACACGTTTTACCTTTTTCCTCCTAAAACAATTTTGAATTTCTCCTTATACGATTTTAAAAAGTGCTAGGGTGAGCCTTGTATTTAAACTATCTTCAAACCCTAACCACTCCTAATTTGAAATTGTGCCACTTTACATGTCTTTGCATATTCCTTGCTTGGATGATCAACAAATCATAACCTTTTCATGTGATTTTTAACTTAATCCTGCACTTTTTTGACAACCCATCATTCCACACATGTGAACATTAAATGCAACGATTGAAAATTGTACAACTACGCCCAAAACCGTAAATTGTATGATCCAGATCATACAACATGTCTTTTTGTATGATTCTACATGTACTTTTCTCATTTTTTCTTTTACGATCTCTTACTTGTACTTTTTTAGCTTTAATTTGAATTTGTACAATCTATCACTTAGAGAATTTTTCTATTTTTCTCTCTTTGAAGAGGTCGTCATTTCTGATTTTCAACCCACTTCCTTCTTAATTGCATCCTGAGGGATTTTCACAATTAAGGCATTATATTATTTATTTTTATTTTTCTTTTTCTTTTCTTTTATTTTCTTTTTCTTTTTATTTTTCTTTTTCTGTCTTTTTTTTTTTCCATTTCCTAACCTATTTACACTTACTGTCATGGAAATTGCATAGTGATATTCACTTGTACGATCCATAATATTCTTATCTTGGAGGTTCAACTATGAAATTATGAGTGGTTGTCATTTGGTGCCACTTGCTCTCTAGGCCTATTCATCTCTACTTGTGATGTTACCAAATTCTTTGGCCTTCTTGTACCATGTGTACAATTTGGAATTGTACAATTGCAAGATGGAGTATCTTCACCTAGAGTATCACGTAGGTGATTGATCCCTTGGTAGTGGTGCCCTTACTACTCTACTATCATTCGAGAAACTTCTCTTCCTATATCCTTGGATCAATTCTTGCTCCAAACTTGGTTATTGGATCCTTTATTGTCCCTAGTTTCTTTCATATAATGTACTCTTTCTCTACCAACAAGGCCTCTACCACGTGAGTGTTTTCCCCATACTATTCCTCTTGAAATCAGGTTTCTTTGTGTTAGTTTTGATTCCTCCATTTCTTGGAGTAATCCTCTACCACCTACCACTATTCGGGTTCCTCATCATATTAGGGATGGTTGTCCCAATGGATAATGCCTTATGGGGTTTGGTAGGATCCCTCTCATTCATGGTAAACCCTGTAGATTCCTTGTCCAATTCCAATAATATAAGGATGTATCTCCCAACCATCTAGGAGTAGGGGGTTGAAACCTTCCTCATCCTCTTCCTCCTCTAATTGTAACATCACCTTGTCCTTGCTCATTTCATAGTCGAATACATCCTCCCCTTCTTGGATGAAGACTTAGGGGTCCTTATCAATTCCTTCCTCCCATTTTTTGATTATTAGGAGTTATCTCTACCAAGTCAATGTTGGCTAGTGGACTTATACTTCTTCTTGTACTTGGTGACAATTATGACAATGCTATGATTCTATAATCTATACATGCTAAGTGATATCTCCATCTTCTTTCCTCGAAGAATATTTGTGGAGATGAATTTTCCAAGACCTCTCTATATGCGTCAGAAAAATTTGTCTCAAAACTTGAGTCATTTTGATTCTCTTCTCTCTGTTTCGCCCAATCTATTGGTAAATTCATCAATCTATCCAATCTCCTCACTTCTATCCTTTATCTTCTCAACTTTTGATGGGCTATTATATATACTTGTGGATCAAGGTTGGTTTGATGCTCTTGTGATTGCCATAGTCATCATTGTGTTGTTGTACATGCTAGGGGATCATGATTATCTCAAGGATTTTTGGGATTCCCTAGGCAATAATCCTCATCACTACTTTCTATTCTAGGTTCCCTTACTATCCAAGGCATTCCTTCATCACTAGAGTCATTCAAATCTATTTATGCATTACCTTGTGATTCAGGTGATGTGGTTGCTTCCTCAATGTCTCACCACATCATTTTTACATATTCATTCATCATTGGCAGATCACTTGGTGGTATTTGTGAACTTGTGCTTGCACCATCATTTTTTATATGACTCCTTGGATTTTTCCTCTCATCATCCTCTGGTTCCCCTTCTGGATCCCATAGCCTAGCTATTTTTTTCTCATCCAGCATTCATATTGTACTATCTAATTCATGGATGGTTTGTTCTCTCAACCTTACATTATAACCTTTCAATATCTGATATTATTCCTATAGTTGTTGAGTCTGTAGTCACATTATTTGTTGTAATAGAAATATCTAAGCTAATGGAGTAATTCCAACTAATTCTTCATCGATTATCTCATTCCTATCCTCTTCTGGAACTTCCATTTCAAAGGTGTCCACTTTATCCTCATCTTGTACTGTTAACTGTATCCTTCTTAGACTTCTTTCTTATTGGGGTAGTTCTCTATGCTACACCCAAGGATACATCCAATTTTTGTTCAATTTGGGTGCTTCTTCTTGCATTCCCCTATTTTTAGGTAATATTTTTATCTCCTAATGTCCTCTTTCATTTGGAGGAATACATTATTCGTCTTCCTCTTCTACTCGTTCGGTCCCATTTGCAAATCTGACATGTACTCACAATCTTCTTCTTTCTCCGGGTTGAGGTGCCAAATATTGTTGTTCTATGGTTGGTCTTGTCTCCTCCCCTTCTACAAATAAATATACAAGTCTCATGTCAGGATCTTCCTATGATGGACCTTGTTGTTGTTGAGTCCTCCGTTGATATTTTGCTCATATTTTTCGTTTGATTTATTTTGAAGAAATAAATAAGCACTATATTTTATAAGGCTTCAACTTTGAGCCATTTATAGTGTTGGGTACCTCCATCCCATTCAATTTTTGTAACTTGACTGCTCCATTATTTATTACTTCTATCAATTTACAAGGACCAAGCCATAAAGTCTTCAACTTACCAGGCTTGATTTCTCACCTTCCGTTAAACTTTAGAACTAAGTCACCCGAATTATGTTCCAACTTCTTCAAATATTTGTCATGCCATACCTTCCTTCTTTTTTGAGTTACCTCAATTACCCATTGTTCCATGACTCATATTTCATCTAACTTGATTAGTGCTATTATTCACTCTTCCAAACTTTTTTGATCACCCAAGTGATGCTCTATCACGACTCTCAAACTTGGTATCAAGAATTCAACTGGTACCACTACCTCCTGTCCATACATCAACTGGAAAGGTGTATGCTATGTTATTGGTTTAAAATTTTTTCTATATGACCACAAAATAGATGGTAGCATTTCCTCCCAATCTACTCCTTCTATTCCATAGGTTTTATAAAATGTAGATACCAAGACTATATTTGTTGCTTATACCTACCCATTTTCTCTGGGGTAATACAAACTAGATAATGAGTGAAAAATCCTAAATTCTATCATCATCATCTTGATGATTTCATTGACAAAGTGTCCTCCTCGATCACTTGTTATCTATAGAAAAATACCAAATCTTGTGATTACCTGCTCGTACAAGAATCTTGTTGTACTTTTTGCTAAGTTATCAAGTAATGCTCTTGCTTCAACCCATTTTGTTAAGTATTTTTTTGCTACTACAATGTATCTACACTTCATTCTATGATATGTCTTCAATGGTCCGATGAAGTCCAATCCCCACATTTCAAAAAGTTCCTGGGGTTGTGATGGATGCAATGGCATAAAGTCCCTATTTACTAGCTTTCCTACCCTTTGACAAGTATCGCATGTTGGATACTTCTACCACGATGGAACAAAATTGATGTTGAATAACTGTGCATCAAGGAATTCATCCAAAAATCTTATTCTTGTAGGCTCTCTTGATCGTATCTGAGACAACTGGTTTGTAATGGCATGCTTCTTACCAGGTCTTAGAACTCCTATAAGGTGACGAGCCACCTACTAACCCATCCTTGTATCACCAATTTGTTTATCAAGTACAACAGAGCTTGGTTATCTACATAGAAATCAAAGGGATTCACCAATAGATAATGCCTAAATTTTTGGACTGCATATACCATTCCAAACACTTCTTTTTCTATTGTATTGTAATTTCTCTTTGGCCTTGACAATAGGTGACTAGAAAATAAAATAGGTTGATCCAACCTGAACTATCCTTCTTGTTCCAAGGCAAATCTTATTGTAAAATTTGAAGCATCAATATAGAAATATAATTCCTTATCCCAATTCGAGAACACCAAAATTGGGCTACTCACAAGCTTAGCCTTCATCTCCTCAAAGGCTCATTGGTGCTCCTCTATCCATATGAAAGGAACATTCTTCTTCGTAAATGAATCCAATGGATAGGATACATGTGCATAGTTCCTGATAAACCTTCAATAATACCCCATCGATCAAAGGAAGGTTTTAAGTGAACTCACATCGTATGGTTCTTCCATGTGCAATATCACATGGATATTATCAGGATCTATTTTTAATCCTTCACTGCACACTATGTCCTAACAATTTTCCATATGGTACCATCAGGTAGCACTTCCCAGGGTTTAATGATATTTGTGCATTTTTGCTTCTACTCATGCATTAACTGAGGGAAGGAAGATGCTCCTTGATATTCCCATAAATGGACCAATCATCCAAAAATGCTTTGAAGTTACCTGTTGCCAACTGATCAAATATGTACAATATGATGCGCTAAAATGTAGCTAGGGAATTATAGAGCCTGAATGACATTCGATTATATGCATAGATTCCATTCTCCATAATAAATGTGGTTTTCATATTATCCTTCTTGGCTATACTTATCTGATTGTAACCTGAAACCCATCCAAAAATGAATAAATCTCGTGTCATGTGACTCCTTCTAGGATATAATCTATGAAGGGAATAGGGAAGGGGTCCTTAAGAGTTACTATGTTTAGACTCCTAAATTCCACACATATTCTGATCCTTTCCACTTCCTTCTTCAAGGTGATCACTATAGGTGACACTCATTCACTAGTTGTCACCTTGAAGATGATTCTTAACTCCAACATCTTCTCTATCTCTACATTCACTAATGCAACATACTTTGGATTCATTCTATACGGTCTCCTCCTTATGGGTTGTGCTCCAAGAATTAGTGTAATCTTGTGGACACATAACTCAGGTGGTACTCCCTTCAAATACTTACATGTCCATGCAAATATATCCTTATATTCCAATAATATCTTAAAAGCTACTGATTTCAGTACAGGGTTCCAATCATCACCATAGTGAATCATCCTAGGTTCATCCTCCGTCCCTAGATTGATATCCACTATCCGAGGTCCTTCATATTTGATATTATTCAGCTCACTTGTTTATTTATCTACATTCATTGGGTGTGTCAATATTGCATCAATTTGTACATCTCCTATTGTATACTCTACAAAAATATTTGAAAATATCCATTTCTCTTTCGCCTCCTTCTTAGGTTCCTGGCTGACTTTGGGTTCATCTTGTTTTTCCTTGATCTCCTCTGAGTCAATACAGAGGAATTTGGTCTGAAAAAATTTGCACTCCTACATTTTCAATGAAGAATCCCACTATCATATCTATATTCATCTTCACTACATTCATCCAAGGACAACATTCCTTCTCCATCTATTTCATACCCTTCATCACCTGAGGAATTTTTTGATTCATTGGTCGTAGCTACATCCTCACTAAATTTTTGATTAGCTAGATTAATCATATATTTGTGTTTTCCCTTATTTAAAGTGATATAATTTTTCCCCAATTATTATTAAATTTGGCTACTCGTACCCATACTTTACCCAAGAGAGCATCGTATGCAAGATTTTGCATATTAATCACAACAAAATCTAGAACAAACTCTTGGTTAGCTATCACCACTTATTGTTTTTAAAAGACTCCCTTTGACTCAATACCATACTGATCAGCACCATATAATTAGAATTTTGGTGCCCATAAATATGGAGCACCCAATTCTAGCCAGGTCCTTTCGGGTAGCACATTGACACTGGATCCCCCATCCATAATAACTTGTGTCAATTTATGCCCTAGGATCTCCATATGAACTAATACAAGTTTCTTTCCAACATAAATCATCAATATATTTGGATCCATAAATTGGTCTTTTCATTATTTTTCTTAAATTGCTTGACTTTGCACTTCCATCACCTTATGTGGTTGTATCTCTTCCACCATCACTTTTTGTAATGATGGAATAACTTCCAATAGGTTTACCACTTTGATCTATACTATGGTGTCCAAAACCTGTGCTGCCAGACTCTGCACAATCACCTTCTCTTCTAACAGATTTTTTAGTTCCTTTGCTTCAACTAACTTCACTTGTTTAGATTTTTGTGCTTCATCTTGTAGTATTTTCTTTGCTACTTCCCAGTGTTGTTTTTCCTTTGCTGGATCTAGATACTTATCCTTTTTTCTTGATTCCTTGTCATGACTAAAACTTCCTGGGTTTCCTCCTTAACTTGAGGAACCTTAATGTCTAAATAATTTATATTCTATGGGTTACTTTAACTCGCCTGCTTTGGTTAATTTTCTTCCTTGTGATTCCTCGGACCACACCACCTACACATATGTGTAGTGCTTACTTGCAGTCTTGTTTCTAAGGTGAAGGAAATTTTTTTGCAAAATTCCCCCATTCTTAGAAATTGTGACACTGTATGATCATCCTCCCTTCTGAGGCATACTGCAAATGGCTTTTTCCTCCTTGTCGATTGACCTAGTTCAATATTCCACCTCACCGACTATTTCTATAATCGCCACTTATTGCTTGTTGTCTGCTTCCTACTATCTTTTGTTTCTCTTACTGCTATTTTATTGTTAGGACCTATGTATGTACTCTTGCATTATATGGACATAGCATTACCTCGTGTCCCATCATATTATAGATGTGACAATTATCATTTTATGGATACTTTATATTTGTATTCCCTTCAATATTACATTTTGTGCACCAAATGTCATTCCTATCAGGTTTTTTTCTTTGTTCTTTCATGATATTTTTGAACTCCTGATGAAATGATGCCACTATCATTTGTATAGTATCATCTTCTCCACTATATAGATAATTGTACTTGGGGTAAGACACAAATTCTATATACATCTATTTCGATTCACTTTCAAAATTCTTTGCATGCTTTATAGCTTCTTCATACATTTTTTATGGTACTACCTTCATATTTTTATTATATTTTGGTAGTAATCCATCTACAAACCATTGCTTTACCAATACATCTACCAAAGGCATCTGCATATTATCTACTAACTACTTTAGTTTGTGGTTATATGACTTTACATCTTTATCAAGCTTTTAATTCATCATGCAAAGATCAGTAACAATATCTCCATCATCCTTAAAAGGGTAGAATTATTCAATGAGTTTCTTCTTTACTTGAGTCCAAGTCTAAAAATCTAGAATATTTTCTCTTTTAGATACCAATCAATCGCAAATACTCTCAAGGTAGCAGGAAATACCAATCATATGGTTGATCTACATCATTTGCCTTCCAAATGGTTATACAAGTTTTGATATGTCTTGTGGGGTCTTCCTTACCCTCACCTATAAAAGGTGGACATCTCTTATTGGCTGCCTTATTAGCCATATTTGAAGAATCATCCTCATCACTTAAGGTTTTTCATGGAATCTCTGTTTGATTCCTCCTTGGGGGTATCTTACTATAGTCATCATCAAAATTTTCTATCTGAGGTATATTATTCTATCCCAAAAATCATTGACCAAACTCATGTGTGTCTTCACTCTGTGACCTCCTTCACTGATGTGATGGATATGGTCTTGGTCCTTCCTCCTAAGACCTAGCACCCTGTTGCTTTAGTGCCTGACTCCCATCCTCTACACTCCATTGTAACTCTTCCATCACTTTCTAAGGTGTCATTATCCACTCTACTTTATCTTGCACTACTTCTCTATCAACTCATGCCTCTACACTAGGTGGTTCTATTTCCTCGTCTTTTGTCTCTATCAGTAGTGTTTCAAAATATCCTTCTTCAGATGCCCAAACTTGCTCTATTTCTAGTTCATGTGTACTATGGTCTTAGTTACTTTCATTCTATCTTCAAGAAATCTGCATGCTACTTATTACTATAATATTCTCTTGTACTTTCCATCTCCTAAATATTTGCACACTGGTGTTTGTCATTCACCTCCAATTTTGTAGTATTCTTACTTGTCAAATTTGACCCGTTTTAACAAAAATACCAGATTCGATAAGGCAACAGTGCCAAATGTAGCATAGGGGTGTAGTATTCCAAATTGGGAGGTGGTTTATAATTCTTAGGATGATCATTTTGCTATTCCAAATTGATGGACTAAATCATACCACCGTACAATCTCTACAACTAATAATGTGCAACAACTAAACAACTTGTACGGATACCAAATCTTACAAATGTACGATCCCAAATCATATGGTGATAGAGCTTGTATGATTTCACACTTATTCAATCCTTAATATGTGGTTTTGCAAGCTGTCATACATATTTTTGTAACTAAACAAGTCGATATCCTAAAACTACCAAATCAGGTAAATTCCTTTCAATTGCATAAACTACAAAATCGAGAAAATGTCTTTTGTACAATTTGTACTAACTCTGGTGTATGATTTATAAAAAACGAAGGTACATACAAGTGCTAAATTGGATACTCTACTAGACCAATCTCTCTAAGATAAGTTTTGTAAGGGTTTAATATGGAAATTTATCCTTTTCCATTAACATGCAAAACATATCAACAGAGCTTGAGAGAGTTCTATATCCAATGGTGATGCCCAAAAATCATACAATAGTATTCAATATGTCTCCCTTGATATCATTATCATCATATATCATTCCTCAGAGCCACACCAGTGCTATTTTAATCCAACTCCTCCATAGCAATGCATAAAATAGCCATAACAACAAAAAATAAGTACATGCAATAGAAGTAAATTGTAAAATACTATTCTACCATTCCAGTATCATACACTACATAGGTAATTAATTCATGAAAATATTTTGAGAAAATTAATTACTTAATATTGAATTCCTTATCTTCATATCACAAAACATGCACCTCATTCAAGAAATTTAAAAATTTTAAATTATAGGTACATTCACGTTATATCAATTTTAGCTACAACATAGGCTCTTACTAGGATATATGGCAAAAATATGAGGTATTTGAGAACTCTAGAATCTCTTATTATTAACAAGGCTTCAAATGAAAAAACTATGACCTTTATTCACTAGGCAAATACTACAAAAATATAATAACAAACAAAGCATTTAAACAGTTAAAAGAGAATAACCTTCAATCATATAAAATCAAAGACTTCGATTTTAAAGCCAAGTGAAATTTCACTCCTAGAGGTTAGAAAAAAATGACTTGTCATGGAATTGTGACACTTTCTTGCATGTGAGCGTTCCTAGTCTTCGTTTCCAGTGGAAACATGACTTGTCATAAAATCATAACACTTTTTGGCACTTGGGCTCTTTTGGTGCTTCTTTCCAGTAGAAACATGACTTGTCATAAAATCATAACACTTTTCAACACTTGGGATATTTTGGTGCTCCTTTCCAATGGAAACATGAATTGTCACATAATTGTGACACTTTTTTATACTTGGGCTCTTTCGGTGCTCCTCACCAGTGGAAATATCCCTTATCACGGGATCACAATACTTTTTAACACTTGGACCCTTTTGGTGCTTCTCACCAATGAAATCCAGACTTGTCATAGAATCATGATGCTTTATGGAACTTGGGCCCTTTTGGTACTTCTTTCTAGTAGGATGAAGAAAATATGCAATACCGCATTGGTCCTTCATACTTCAAAATTTTTAGAAGCTCGTCATCATATTATTTCTCCTAATGTAGTCATTTTGAACTATAGGTCCAAAGACCACCGCTCGCAACATACTTATGGATGGTAATCTATAATTCAAAAACTCAATGCATCTCTCAAATGGGGCATCTCCCATTACATATACATCTTAATCATTATCATGAAACCTTCACCAAGTAAATCAATAAAGACTACAATCACCTAGTCAACTACATATTTTCAACATCAAAACATCGATACATAAAAACATCATCATAATTACAAAGCCACAAAATAATCAAAACATCACATCAAGTTCCAAAAGTAAATATCATCATATATATATATATATATATATATATATGCCTCACACTATACATACTTATGGAGAAGGTTTACCGTAAAATAAAATAAAATGATACAATCAAATCATAGGAGGGTATATTATAGCCCCAAAATTTGGTACACTCACTATTGAAAACCCCTAAATCCACCTAACAAAGGGAGCCAATCTCTATAGCACCTCCTGGTGGAGGAGGAGGAGACGCGATTGAAAGCTGACAAACCTCCAAGAAGTATCACTCACTAACGGATCCCTCAATCGTGATCCCAAAGATTATGGTGCCTACCACTCTAAAGGGACCTCTTCCTGATATAGCTAGTGATAGTACATAATACTACCCCACTCCCTATCAACTTAAACCTTTTCTCATAAAAGTCTCACTATAGCATCATCCAATCCTACCCTAGTGTCCTACAACTTCCTCTTTAAAGAACTGATAATCATAGCCACCACTATAGCATCCAAAACTCACCCAACCTATACTTGAGCCTCATCCTTCTCTTGCTACATCTACTCTAGGTTAGACCTTGTAGACACCTAAAATGCATCATGTCGAGGGCGACTACTCATATGGATATGCTACAAGACCATATGGAGGATCTTGGATAGACTCCAAGATAGATTAGTGGTTCTAACCACTCAATTTAAGTATTTTGGCCTAATCAGTCTGAACCGCATCCCAGACCAGTGGTCTCTAGTCTAAACCATGGTTGACACCTACATTCCGTAGTCTGGACCGCAACTATGACCTGTGGTCTTAGTTGAAGTTCAGTTAGGCCTTCCATCCGATCCAAATTGGTTGGAATGTCCAAAAGATCTAGAAGAATACAGTTGAAGGATGGAAGAATCCAGAGGCTTCTATCCCAATTGTCCTAACCACCCTTCTTGGTCTTGGCTTCTCCATGAAGCCACCCCTAGCCCTAGGGGCATGCTATAAATACACCCTACAAATGGGAATAAAAATAGAAGAAAACATTGGATATTTGAGCAACAAAGCCCTGGCAAATTGTACACTCAATATGAGTATACTAAGAGAGAGCTATTGCACTTAATCCCTGACCCGTTTGTCAAAATTCATGATGAATTGCATTATGGATGCCCTAGGTGCCTAGGAGGATCAAGAAATGCAAATCTAGGAAAATGAAGGCCCTTCACATCGAATTGACCACCAAATTAGTCTAAGGACAACAAAGGCAACCCTTGAACATCAATTTGGACAAGGAGATCAAGCCCACTACCCCTGATTTTGAGGGTAAACCTATTAGAGGTCAAACCACGGCTGTCAGTTGTGGTTCACAGTGCAAACCACTCATTGGAGCTGCTTTTTGCAATAGGTGATAGATCACCTTAATTTTTTCATTTCTATCCAGTTAAATAGGTTAGATTAATCATTTCTTAGGTTTAATTACAATTTAGAAGAATTTTGACCATAGGAATTAGCTTAGAATAGATAGTTTATGCTTTGTATTAATTAGGATATTTATGGATCTTTTATGCACCTTTATGCTTCTATTTTGTTATCTGATCCATGCATTATTTTTCTAACGATGTCCTATGCTATATTACAAATCTTGATTCAATTGGCATAGTTTAAAGGTTTTCTTTATGTTTTCTTGGTTATTAGTTTAAATGGCATTATCATGTATGTTTCCTTAAAGGGCCTCATTATGAGAGGCTATCTATCTTTTTGATCATGTGCTATTTTTTCTTGATCGTAGGAAGATAGGTACAAGAGGAGTCCATATCATAATCCTTCCACATCATGAAGAAGGGGGTCAACTCCACCCCAAGGTAGTTTGTGACTAGTCAAAGGGTAATATTAATGCGCCTACCCTATTGAGGGCATTGGCAATTGTATAAACTGTATCATCATTCAAGTGACCCTAAGAGGGACATATTTGTAATAGAGATTCATTCATAATCAATATAAGAAATATCATTTTGTTAAATTTATGCAATGTGTCAAGATTTTACACTTTAATGATGACTATAGACTAATACAGTAGATAGGAACATCCTTTTTGGTTATGTTAGAAGGCGATCACGATAGAACTCTGCATTTGTAGCCCCTGAGTGCTGACATTCTTGAGTTTTTCTTATCTCAGGTGCTAACCATGTCTAACAACTATGGTTATTTTTTTGCCTAAGGCTTTCACCCATGGTTCACACTGCAGCCCGAAAAACCAGAGCTACAGTTTATAGCAGAAGCAGTAGATAGCAGAGAAACCACTTGGCATCAGATCAGGAGTTGAGGTAGGCTCTATTTTTATTCTCTGTGTTTTTACAGTAAGTGTTAAATCAATTGCAAATTAGGTACACTAAAAAAAGGGTGAATGAATAGTCCTAGTTTGCTTTCGTATTCCTTCCATTAGGGAGGCGCTGGTAGGAACAACGGACCTCTGATTGTAGTTTGCCCTAGAATACAGTGACCTTGATAAAAATTGAGTGGTCATTTGTATGCTTGAGACCCAATTAGAGGCCAGGTCATCGTAATCGCATTGTCATAACATCATGTAGGACATAGCATGCATAGCTTTCTGAATTTAAAACGTTCCTTTTCTTTTTATGCATATCATGTATGCATGATCATATGAATGCTCTTTTATGCATTTGTATTTATGCAAAGTAAAATGAACCACACACATAATGTTTCATTTAAACATCAGTGGCATTGGGATCTCACATCCAACCCATTTTATTAAGACCAATAGTGGATGTCATTATCATTTAGTTGGCTCATTTGAAATTGTATTATCGGGACCCGCCCGTTGCCAAGGCCAACCCAATAACTGTCCTATCCATGAAAAATAACATGCACTCATCTTTGGAAGAGTGTATCATTGTGCATAGTGTGTTGGTTGAGGTTTGGTAGTACCTAGGATACCTCATTGAGTATGGACTTCATTCCCATATTCGTCTTGTGTGATTATATAGGTGAAATCCAATTAAACTAAGAATAAAATCCAACAATTTTGCAAAACATGCGAGAGTTTCTCATACTGATACAACACATTTTGAAAAAACATAAAACATTTTAGGGCTCATTTTAAAATTTAAAAATAATATAAGCATCATTATATACATTTTTTTATAATAAAATATACATCTAGACGTTAGGTACACTATGGTGGATACACGGGGTGGTTGGCAAAGGTGTAAGCCTGAAGCCAATGACCAAGCCCCAACCAATTCACAAATACACATGTCTAGTCCTCAACCACATGAGCAAACCAAATGATGTTCGATGAGCATTAGATGAGACAACTCGACACGAGGGTATCCCATTGAGCATACCCCTAATATAATAGCATCATTGCATTATGTTAGACGTAGATTAGAGTATGGATCTTCTCAACCTACGGGTGCTCCACTCAAAAGCCATTACTGAGACCATAGTGCATGCACATCCACAGGATCGATCGAAGAGTATGTCGTTTAGGGGACCAGATTGGTACCCATTCACACTAAGTCTACAGGGTGTATTATACCCCCACCTTCTAAGTATAGAAGTAATAGAGATCCATCCATTCAGGGGCAAGTAGATGGGATCCTTGCTAAGCGCAAGTCTACCCATACTCCCACGCGTACTATAGCATGAAATATCACCATCGATATGTCGAATGTGGGAGCTAATGGAACACCACCCCATGAGAGGTTGAGGTCTAGATAGCTAGATGGTCTAGGTAGTGTGTTAGAGCATCTAGGTTGCAAGCCTTCGGCTCCGCCCACTCGTGTTCTGAGTGAGCGTAGTGGGAGCACCATTAGAACTACTAGAGAGCATGGAGAGGCTTCTAAGTATCCTCATGTCTCATGTCCACCATCCATGCATGGTGGAACGTAGCACAAGACAAAACATGATGCCAATGCCATATTCACAGATAGAGGCAAAGGTATAGCACATCAGTTCGATGGGTATAGAATGCACAAGGTCGATCGTAAAAAGCAAGCATACAAAAGGCCTCCTACAGTTGACCAGGTCGAAATATCATATCGAATGGCCTCTGAACAGAAATTCCAACTCCTCCAAGATCAATTGGAGGATGCTTGCCTAGAGAGGCAGCACATTGAAGATGAATATCTTCAAGCACAGAGGCTTACTATACAGAGGTTGTATGAGCAGTGCTTGTGTGAGGAGCACATCCTCATCCATAAGGAGCATGTAGAGCATAAATATAGGTTGGCTAGGGCTGACCTATATTATCAGGATGATAATAGAGAGAAGGTGCATAGGAAGGCTCTTTCACAAGTTGACATGCACCATGAGCACATAAGCATTCACACTCATATCACTGCCCATCAATGAGAGCGACTACCCTAGATCGACGATTAGAGGTAGTAACATTATGAGGAACAAGAGGGGAAAAAATGCAACCAAGAATATCCTGAGAGTTCCCTAGTTGAGGAGGAGGAAGAGCAATGCCCTCCACCTTGATAAAATAGGATTGTACCTCCCAGAATGCCTCCACATCGACTTAGGGAGGAGGACTTTTTGTCTTCTGAGGCTTACAAAGCTTTGGCTGAAAATGTCAAAGCAATTGAGAAACAAGGCACGACTGTCCAAAAGTCGACAATGAGAAAAATTAACAATGAACCTTTAGATCCCTCAGTGCCTATGCCCCCATACCCTAAGCATTTTGAGATACCTAGGTTAGACAAATTCAAGGGTGATGAAGAGGTGCAAGAACATGTCATGAGATTTCTGGGTTCTTGCTTCCAGATAGAGAACAATGATGCACTATTATTGCATATGTTTGTCATGAAACTCTTTGGGCCAGCCTGAGAGTGGTTTAATCAGCTAAATAAATACAACATAACAAATTTTGAGCAATTAGTTGACGCCTTTCTTGAATGCTATTCCTTTGGTGTCAAGAAACAGGCCAACCTTTCCTATTTGGTTGTGCTAGCTCAGTGCGACGATGATCCAATAGAATAGTACAGGAAGAGGTGGAGGAGATTAATGGACAAGTTTCCATTCTCGATTCCTACCATATAATTAACCCGAATGTTTACAAATAGTTGTGTCAAGCACATCTCGCTACTGTTGCAGCTACAACAGTATGCTACATTCGAAGAAGCTTTGGTGCAAGCCAAGGTAATTAAGGACATCAAGTTGCAGGAGGGTAACTTGAAGCTCAAAACTAGGAAAGAGGGATATAAGAAGAGTACCTTAAAGCAACAGGGCAAGCAGGCCCATGTGAATCAAGTGGTACTAAATCTCCAAAATGAGGATAAGGGATAAAAGAAACAGAATTATCAAGCCCATCCTCCTCCTGCGCAATACGACTAGTGCAAGAATAACTACAAGGGCAAGAACAAAGAGCAATGTCCACCTCGCATATTCATGCCATTGACAGAATCATTGACATTGATTTTTTATCAGCTTTGTGAGGCCAAGGCAATAAGATTGCTCGAAGTCAATATGGTTGATCCCAATCAGCCCAAGCCCAAAGATTATCAGGAAGATTTGTTTTACATATTTCATAGAGAGAAAGGCCATGACATAGAGGTATGTTGATCTTTCAAAAATATTGTGCAAAATATGATAGAAATGGGAGAGCTTGTGGTACCAGGAAATCCCTAGGTACCGAACAACCAAAACATGGGGATTTTTAAAAATTTGTTACCAAACCATGAGGTGCCCTATAACCACGCTGGCCACGTCAATCAAGTGTGAGTCGAACCACCTACCCAGGGGTTCATCGGCATGGTCAATGTTGTTACCAGACATGGGAGGTATGAATGGCGGAATCAACCTCATACTCCCATTCAAATACTGGTCACACCCCAATAGAAGTAGGCACAAAATATTCCAGGCCCACCAACGAGACCGGTGGTGAAAATTAGGAGCAAGCTGGTTAAAAACCTGTAGACAACTCCTGTGAAGTTGTCAATATATGAGCTTATAAAGCAGTCCCCCAGGAACAAGGAGACTCCTATGGATATTCTGAGGTCCATTGAGG
Source organism: Wollemia nobilis (assembly GCA_028583015.1). NCBI lineage: Eukaryota > Viridiplantae > Streptophyta > Pinopsida > Araucariales > Araucariaceae > Wollemia > Wollemia nobilis. The sequence continues at coordinate 3,066,470 of JAQPPZ010017254.1, read as the reverse complement.
TACAGTACTAGGACGCATAGGCATTCACAAAATTCATGGGGCACATACAACTGTGCCAAGAACAAATGATCCAATTCTACGATAACAAAGTGAAAATGGTTTCTGCAAGCATGGATAACCTGCCACTACATATCATTGCATGTTTTAACCATGTGTCATTCAAAATGATATTGATTGACACTGGTTCCTCTATCAATATAATCATAACTAAGGCACTACACCATTTGAAATTGCCTAAATCACTCATCATACCAACCACCTTTATATTGAGAGCATTTAATGACACACTATGCTCTATGGTTGGCATGATTATCCTACCTATTCAGGTGGGACTAAATACCATTCTCGTAATGTGTCATGTGATAGAGGGTGCCTTGTAGTATAACATCCTGCTAGGGAGACCTTGGATTCATGAAAAACATTATGTTCCCTCGATATTGCATCAGTGTGTTAAGTATATACATGAGGGACAAGTTCACGTGGTTTCATCAGATGAAGAACCATTCAAGTTTATGAACTTAGCAGAATTGCTAGGGGGCTTTGTACTCCCATAAACGCACTTGGACATACGGTCCACATCATTGATAAGGGTTCCAAGAGGTAAATAAGCGATGCATGTTCAACCATCGGTATATGTATCAAACAGATCTAAACATACCACTGCAACTTCTTTGATACTAAATGTATCAGCAATGTGTTGGGATGATGAGAAATTAAAGGTGAAATTTGGCAGGAAAGAAACAAAGAATGTGCCCGAACTAGTCGATGTTGAGGCTGCCACTCCCATGGAGGTAGAGGAATCCCAGGATCAAGTCGAGGAGGCACCTCAGCCTGCTTCTCCTAAATCATCAGTAGGTTCATACGCACCGTGGGTGACTGTTCACCTAGCTAGTATAGGTTTGGATGAATACCTTGTGCAAAATGTGACCTTTGGTCCTATTTTAGAGATTACATGAGACATGGGCTGGCCGATAGCCCATCGATATCTAGTTGGATCCATAGTACCATTGGGCAAGCCACCCAACCAAACAAACTTCATCTATGCCAGGTTGGATCAAGTTCCAACATGAGCACCCATGGAGATGGATGATGAGGAACAGTTCACGGTGAACGTTTGGTACTTGTCCAACCCAAAGTACGCCATGCACATTTTTTAGCTCTATCATTGGCATGGATATGACCTTGGTATTTTTGAACAAGGACGAAGAACCCCTCTTGAACTACGTTATTAGTTGGCAACTGATAGGTTTGGATTGGGATTGCAGATTCATGGACATGATGATTTACTCATTGCATCATTGGATCATTTATACCTGAGTTTGGAGGGCGACATGGATTTTAATCCATATCATCCTAACATGTCTAGTCTTTGGGGCAACAACCCAATGGTTTCAGCCATCACCATTGAGATACCGAAGCTTGAACATGAATATTTCTCGGAGCAGAACCCCAGAGGCAACCTGGGTCATCAAAATCATATCACAATCGATGATACTGGTATGCAGGGGTACAACCCCGCCATTCTAGGTGATCTCAAGTTAGGTGATATTTGTAGTGAATATGAAGAGGAGTCCACCTCTGAAATAAGTGGACCGAGTTATGATGCATATGGTGAGTCCTCAAATAATGATCAATCTAAAGAGGAAGTTGAATGAGCCTTCGTGGTTTCGGTATATCTAAGTCATTTGTTGCCTAGAGAGAAATTAGATGAGATACAAGAGCATTGCATAGTCGATAGTGATTATGAAGATGAGATAGATCAAGTCTACTTAAGGCCTCATCCAGCTAATATTCCAATATTTGTGGACACGATAGAGTGGTCTGCTCATAGTAGCAATCATAGCGATGAGGTTGATATGACCGATCTGAGGCTTGTATATCTGTTACATCTATTATCTATGAAATCAGAGTATGTTATAGAAGAAGTGCCTTTTAACACTGATCGCTCTGAAGAGGAAGAAGAGCCAATTTTTGCATCGGTGTCATATATACAATTGTTTTATCCAGTTTATCTGGATAGTGATGATAGTGACTACAAAATCAGATACATGGGACTACATCTAACAGATCACCCCTTGCATAAGCGGGAAATTAAGGATTATATCTGTATAGTGATGATGAGGATTCATTGGAGATGGTCTATTTAGGGCCTCATCCCCTACGTAATTAGAATCCACCTTAGGGTTTGCCACCTATTACAGTTGCAGGTTTGCATCGAGAGATTAATCTCTAGCACCGCCTTAGGAAAATAATAAATCTAGAAGAGGAATATCAAAGACTCTTTCTCCATCCACCTACTTATGCTGAGCTACTTGAGCTAAGAGATCCCATTTTGTATTTAGTGCACAAGGAGGATCCAATTGTTCGGGCATCCCACAGGGAGGACCTATTCATCCCCGTACCATTTGAGCCAGATCTTGGGTACAAAAGCTACATAGATGATGTAGAGTTCAGTCTGTGTGGTCCTAGAGATCAATTCCATTCCTTCAACATGGTCTCCATTGATTTGACCACTCCACTCCATAATATAGCAGATCCATCTAAACAATTACATCTAAACATTGATGCTATTGATTGGGATCACACTGATTCACCAGTAGAGCCTGAAGACTTCTTCCCAAATGAAGAGATGCTACAACCATTTCATTTTGGACTAGTCTGTGCTTATGATGTCTATCATGCTGAACATAATTCCAATGAATAACATATAAATCCAGCTAATGACATCAATTTTATCCCTACGCCTCATCAGCTTGAGGAGGGATACCATATGTCACTAGAGCAGACCTTTGAAGTGGATATCGATAACAACCCCACCAATCCAATGAAGGTTAAATTTGGAATGAGTCTCACTCTAGATGAGCGTGCTAGCATCATCCATCTGTTGAAAGAAATACCTAACCTTTTTGCTTGGACATACAAAGATATGTCTGGTCTAGACCTAAAATTGGTTACTCATAACCTTTCGCTAGACCCATCTAAGAAGCCTATCAAGTAGAAGCTCAGAAAGATGCATCCAATAGTAGCCTTAATGGTGAAATATGAATTGCAAAAATTGTTGGATATAGAATTTGTCATTTCCATCGACTATCCAGAATGGGTATCCAATATGGTACCTGTAGGAAAACCATTGGAAGGATTTGTATTTGTATTGATTTTAGATATATCAACAAGGCAACACCCAAAGATTCATTTCTGTTGCCTAATATTGATGCTCTTGTAGACTCTACTATAGGTCACGAAATGTTGTCTTTAATGGATGGTTTTTTTGGTTACAATTAAATTCGGATTAAGCCCGAAGACCAGTACAAAACCATATTTATAATGCCATGGGGAACATTTTGCTACAAATTTATGCCATTTGGTCTCAAAAATGTTGGTGCCACATACCAGTGGACCATGACATACATTTTTCATGACTATATGCACAAAATTATTGAAGATTATATTGATGGTTTGCTAGCAAAGTCATTGCTATGATAAGAGCATGTGGAGGTCTTAAGAAAAGTCTTCAATCACCTAATAGAGCACAACATTAGGTTGAATCCTAAGAAGTGCGTATTTGGTGTAACTTTTGGAAAATTACTAGGGTTCATTATCTCCAAGAGAGGCATTGAAGTAGATCCAGTGAAGGTCAAGGCCATTTTGGAAATGCGTCCTCCCACAAATATTAAGGAATTAAGGAGCCTTCAAGGCAAGGTAGCCTCGATAAAGTGATTTATCACCCAACTATTAGATAAATGTCGACCCATGAATCGATTGCTACATAAGGGTGTCCCATTCAACTAGGACGAGGACTGCAAGGCAACCTTTGCTAAGATAAAACAATACCTAGTGATGCCACCAATGTTAGCTCCACCAAGGCTAGAAGAGTCTTTTCTACTATATATATTGGCAATAGACTTTGCGTTAGGGACCATGTTGGCCCAAAATAATGTACAAGGTAAAGAGCAAGCCATATATTACATTAGCTGAACCTTGGTGAGTTACAAGCTAGGATATGCATATGTGGAAAAACTATGTTTAGTAGTAGTGTTCGCTACCAAGAAATTGTAGCACTACATGTTAAGTCACATGACATATGTGATATCAAAACAAAATTCTTTGTAGTATATGATGAGCAAGACATATCATAATACATGTACTACAAAGTGGATCATGCTATTGATAGAATTTGATCTGGAATTCATAAGTCATAATTCCATTAAGGGATAGGTCATAGCATATCAGTTAGCTGAGGTGCCACTATCCAATAGTAGGCCTCTAACAATCGAGCTTCCGGATGATGTAGTGTTTGTAGTATCCGAAGCTCCCAAACCCGAAGAACTAGAGAACAATGCTTATATGACTCTATTATTTAACAGTTCAAAATGCAACCAAGGAGCTGGCACATGGATAGTATTTTTCACGTTGTAATGAGCTCCAATGCCATTGTAATTCAAACTAGACTTCCCATGCACAAACAATAACACTGAATATGAAGCCCTACTTTTGGGTCTCCATACAGCCGTCACCATGAATATCAAGAGACTAAACATCTTTCGTGATTCCCTGCTCATAATTAACCAAGTGAAGGAACTATTTTAGTGTCAATTTATAGTACTGAAAGCCTACAAAGATCTTGTTGCCACATATCTAGCTAAACTATAATAATATGACATAGAGGTAGTCCCTCATTCATCAAATAGGTTCGTAGACACCATGGCATCTTTGGGATCCTTGATCCCTAAAAATCTATCTGTCGGCTTTACTACCATCCATGTAAAGACACTCTCGCATCCTGCAGCAGAGTGTGGAGCCTTTGATAACAAAGAATTAGTCAACATGATTAGTGTGGAACCAAAAATTGATTGGTTCTGCAAAGCTGAAGACTTTCTCAAGAAAGCACCCTAGGGGTCTTTAACCTCCCAAAGTCCTACGAGGAGTGGCACTACCATTCACCATAAGGTTGTTTCCCAGTCTACATTTGCAAAATTAAATACATAAAGGGTATAGGTTGTCTTAGCGATCGAAGCTGAGGCTCATCAAAATTGGATGTCATAGATTCAAGACTTCCTAAGACTTGGTTTTGTCTCGGAGGGATTGTCGCATGCTGCTAGACTCACATTTAAATAGAAAGTGACTAAATATATCTTGATATGAGATATTTTTTACCACCAAAGTTACAATGGAGTTCTCCTTCATTGTATTGAGCCCCAAGAGTCATATTGGGCAATTTCAGAAGATCATGATGATACATGCGATGGCCATTTTAGCAGCATGGCCATCGTCAAACGTATCCTTCGAATGGGTTATTATTGGCCCACTATGGAGAAGTATTGCAATGTATATGTCAAGAAATGCATAAAATATTAGCATCATGCTAATCTTATGCACCTGCCATCACAAGCCTTACAACCCATCCAAGCATCTTGGTCATTTGCTTAGTGGGGGTTTGATCTAATTGGCAATATATCTCGTCCGTCATCAGGCTGACATACATTCATTATTATGGCTATTGAGTGTTTTACAAAGTGGATGAATGCCATTCCCTTAATAATTACCATTGAAGCTCACATAATAGAGTTCATGATGGAGCATATCATAAGTCATTTCATAATACCATCCAAAATAGTTTTGGATAATGGAACTTCTTTTAAGAACAAAACTATGCGAACTTTAACATCTAAGTACCACATCAAACATAGTTTTGCAACTCCATACCGTAGGCAAATGGGAAATTTGAGGCCTCAAACAATACTGTGGTACCCATCTTGAAAAATATAGTGCAAGAACACCACAAGGATTGGCATATACAGTTGCCCCTTGCATTATGGGCTTATAGGACTAGCATTCAAACTCCCATTGGGGTAACTCTGTTTTCACTAGTATATGGCACTGAGGCCATTATGCCCTTAGAGATGGAAATTCCAACACTGCACATTGCATTGAAAGAGTTCATCGATGACGACACCGTGTGGTAAGCTCGACTATACCAATTGATGCTACTGGATGAATGTCACGTGAATGTCCTAGAGCATCTCCACATCTATAAAGAGCGATTAAAATGAGCTTACAATATCAAAGTACACAAGAGAGACTTTGAAGTTGGGGATCTTGTGCTGAAAGAAAACCAACAGAACTCGAATTTATCGCCCGATATGCAAGATAAATTTACGGCTAATTTGCTAGGACCCTATATCATATATGAAAATATTGTTTCGGGAACCTATCGCCTGATGTCGCTAGGGGGTTTTGAAGAGCCTGAACCTCTCAACATCATCCATATTAAGGCGTTCTATGCTTAGAGAGTGTAGCAAAAAAATCTCCAAAGGCATCTGTAAGCCCTTTTGTTTGTCAAAATGGCACCAAGGATTTCTAAAAAAATCACTTGGTCAACCCAAAGGTTTCGAGGGTTGCTTAAAGCCACTCGATCATCCCAAAAAGGCACCAAGGATTTCTAAAAATCGCTTGGTCAATCCAAAGGCTCCGAGGGTTGCTTATAGCCATTCGATCATCCCAAAAAGGCATCAAGGATTTCTAAAAATTGCTTGGTCAACCCAAAGGCTCCGAGAGTTCCTATAGCTTCTTAGTCATCCTAAAAGGCTCCAAGATCTCTTGCTGAGAGTTTGGTCAACTAAAAGGTTCTAAAGGCATCTATAAGCCCTTTGGTCAATCCAAAAAGCTCCAAGGATTTCTAAAAATCACTTGGTCAATCCCAAAAAGCTCCAAAGGCATATATACTTGCAGTTTGGTCAAATATGAAAGCTCAAAAATTCATAAAAAATAGAAAATATATAAAATTCCAAAAAAAAAATTTGGTAAAGCATAAAATCCAAAAACATTTGCTTTTGCAATTTACATTTTCATACATGCATTCACCTCATCATATTGCATTTAGGCATTTTTCATCCATTGCATTCCATAGTAGAGTGTAATGTGTCTATAAAAATCTTACAAATGATCACATGTTTGTGTTTCAATAATGCACCCTTACATTTATCATAATTCATTGCATTCATACACGATACCTGTTGTGGAGAAATATGTATGTCTATTAAGTTTTCTAGTCATTAAAACATACCTAGTGGGTTATTCAGATATTGTAGAAATCTTACTTTGATGTTATAAACGAGGTCATTAGTTGGGGTAGTGCTTCAACATATCAGGATCCCGTCACTAAGAAAAACAATATAAAATCTTGCTAAGACAAGAGATGATGAAAGCTACGAAAGCAGTCTTAAGTATCTAGAGAGATGGGTTTCACGACCTGCTTATCTTGAAAATAGTTCAGTCTAGAGTTGTGAAATTTGGCAAAAGGATAAGAATTTCCCCTATAAACCCCAAAGTTACAAAGTTTAAATCCCAAGTTACAGAGTGCAAATTTCAAAGTACAAAGTTTAAATCAAATGTAAAGTGATATAGTGAATCAAAAGCACTATACAAATCCCTTGCTCAAATAAAATAGTAACATGTGGACTAAAAGTGATTTTTATCACTACATATGAGCAAGTAAGAAGGGTGAGAACTTGAATCCCTAGATTGTCCACCTTTTGAAATCCATAGAGTGATCCTTGATCACAGTAATGGGTTGGAAGAGTCCCACCTGCAATCGAAGGGGTAGTTCTATTGGGTGATCCACAAATGTAGCAATGGGTTGAAAGAGTCCCGCCTACATTTGGAGGGGTAGCCCTGATCAATTTGCAAGATGAGCTAGCTCTAGGTGCCTAGGTTTGCCTAGTTGTATAAGTCTAATAAAAGCTGAAATAAAGATGGTATGATCATATGAGGAACCCTATTTCACATATGGGTTGAAAGAGTCTCGACTAACATATAGGGTATGCTTATGGTCTATCTAAAAATACTCACATGCACACATAGGGATAATGAATAGTTGGGTCTATTACTGCAAAAGCCTTATCTAATAAAAGCCTTGTATAGTTAGTATGTGATTTTTGGAGAAGTCTACTAGGGTGTTTGAGTCTCATGGAAAAGTTCTCTAATAGCAACAAAATACCAAATATCATTAGACATCAAAAATGTGAGTCATTCATTTATCAAAATGCATTTTACAAAGCACAATCAAACATATAGGATAGATACCGCATGAACATCATAAATGATTTTTAGATGACCACTGACTATATAGTGCAGCAAAAAAATATATACAGAATGACATATTCATTCATTAGCATTATACCAATCCATTTTACTGGATTTCATATATGGGTGATTAATTGATTAAGTTCTTGTAATGAGAATTATCAATTATTTTGCATGATTGTTATACATTCTGTGGTGTCGTGTTTTAAAATTTATATACACAGTTTACATTCATTCCTTATGTTTTAAATGATTAAAGCATACAGGTTCATTCCCATTATATTATGATTATGTATAACGCATTACCATACATTGCATAGCATACCATAATATCATAAAAATAAACGCATGCCCACAAAGCAAAAACAAATGTGTTAAACATAAATAGTGCATCCATATGCATACATCATAAAAGGCACATGTAATAATATAGATCACTGAATTTCATCAACATCATCATAAATAAGATAGCTATCTATTGCATGTCATCCATACATCACATAATATAAACATAGAATTAATATAAGCATTGCATCCATGTGCATCAAATAAACATAAAATCAAAAATAAATATCAGTACACATAATGAGCCATAAATGATCAAGTTGTATATATATGTGTCCAAAAAGAGTACATAAGGAGTGTATCAAAATTCCCACAAGCTACAAAGTGTGTAGGTCCTTGACCTTACACCCAAAATAAATATGGCATATCAAAAATATAGTCTGCATCTAGTAGAGCCCAGATCTAGTCTGCTCCCCGTATATCGGAGCTCTCACTGCCTCCCTCAGCACTGTGCTCTAGAGCCTTTTATCCTATCTGCTTTGGTACCCATGGTGGGTCCTGCTATGGATCCTACCTACCTCCAAATCCTAAGGCACCCAGCACATGAGAAACTAGTAATTGTAGCAGGCTAGTCCTCTGATCGGTGGCCCATGAAGTCTGCCCTGCATCTCTAGGCCTGACACACGATGTCGCACCATGTGAGCTAGAGGACCTGTGCATCCTCTCAATCCTATGAGTCTTGTGACTTGAGCTTGCCATAGACTATCCTGAGGTCCTAGACCTAGTTCACTAAGACTCTAAAGTGAAAGGATCCTCAGGAACCTATAGCCAGTGCATCTAAATATAGGCGACTAGCTGATCAATGCGAGCAAGTCGGGTTGCATGCATCTCATTGGTCCTCATGACCTTGTTGCATAGTCACTCTACCTCGTCCATAGGATCCTAAAAACCTATTGGAGCTATCATGGGTGCTTTCGAAGGCTCCATAGTAACCTAAGGATGCAACATAGCCCCCCTCGATACCAAGAAGAGATCCCTCTATGCCTCTACTGTAGTCTATTATGCCTGGGCTAACTCTAATGTAGTCTATAGTCTCTAAACCTATGCCTCTACATATGTGGCCTATGTAGTAAGATCATGTATCTGACCCTATACCTCAGTAAGGCGCCTATCCTTGTCAGCTACACTCACCTCTAGAGTGGCGATAGTAGTATCTTGCTCTAGCTGCTATGTATGGATTAATTCGAGCTGACTCTACAAGTTAGCCACCTGAGCTAAGAGGTGAAGAATTCGGCGAAGCACTTGATTCATTCTCATTAATTCAATATAAAGAATTTACAAAGTGGTTGAACCAACTAGTTGGTTAACCAACGACTTAGAGATCGCCTACGAGCGATTATTTTGCAATAATGAAATACAATAACAATATATGCTATATGTTAACATCCCCCCGTATTACATTATTGGCAAATTCCAATCGTATCTCGAAATTTTTCATACTTGATACGTCCAAGTGCTTTGGTAAAGATATCTGCAACTTGTGCATCAGTAGAAATGTACTGAAGTTGTATATGGTGCTTTGGAACTTCATCTCGAATAAAATGACATCTGGTATCAACATGTTTGGTACGTTCATGAAAAATTGGATTTTTGACAAGATTCAAAACACCTTGATTGTCGCAAAACAAATGAAGTGGAAGATTCTTTGGAAGGCCCATGTTTGTAAAAATGCGACTTAACCACATTATCTCGCAGACTGCTTCATTGGCTGCACGATATTCTACTTCTGTTGAAGATAGAGCAACCACATGTTGTTTCTTACTGTGCCATGAGATTGGTCCAGACCCGAGATGAAAAACATATCCAGAAGTGGATTTACGATCATCCAAAGATCCAGCATAATCTGAGTCTGTGTATCCAAGTAAGAAAAAATTATTATTCTTTCTATATTCTAGACCATAATTTGTACTACCACGAACATAATGAAGAACTCTTTTTGCTGCTTTCCAGTGACTCATCTTAGGCTCTTGCATGAATCTTGAAAGATATCCCACAACAAAACGAGATCCGGTCCGGTATTTGTCAGATATAGGAGACTCCCAATCAACTGGCGATAGCGAGTTCCATCTACCTGAGGTGACTGATCATATCGAGATAACTTAAGTCCTTGCTCCATTGGAGTTGCTTTGGACTTACAATTAGTCATCCGATATTTTTCCACTAAAGTCTTGGCATATTTCTTTTGAGTTACTCGAATATGAAACTGTTCTTGAGTAAATTCTAAACCAAGACAATAGTGCAGAAGTCCTAGATCTGTCATTTCAAATGATTGCTTCAAGTCATTTTTCACTAAGCCAATCATACTTTTTGAGCTTCTTGTGATGATCAGATCGTCTACGTAAAGTACAAGAATCACTATATCAGAACCATTTCGCTTGATATAGAGATTTGCATCTGAAGGACTTCTTTCGAATCCATGCTGCACAAGGTGACTGTCTATCTTGATATACCAAGCTCGAGGAGCTTGTTTTAACCCATACAAGGATTTAATCAATTTGCAAACTTTTTGTTCTTTTCCCTTTTCTACAAATCCTTCTGGTTGAGTCATATATACTTCTTCTTGTAAGTCACCATTCAAGAAGGCACTTTTAACATCCATCTGATGTAATTTCCACCCAAACTGAGCTCCCATGGCACAAAGTACACGAATGGTAGTCATTTTTGTAGTAGGGGCAAAAGTCTCTTCATAATCTATGCCTTCTTTCTGAGCATATCCCTTTGCAACAAGCCGGGATTTATGCTTATCAATAGACCCATCTGCCTTATACTTCACTTTGAACACCCATTTGCAGCCTATGGGTTTCTTTCCTTTTGGTAGATCGACTAACTTCCAAGTATTATTTTTAAGGAGAGATTGATGTTCTACATCCATGGCCTCTTTCCACTGTGGTTCATCAAGTGCAGATTGAACCGTTGTGGGTTCGTTTATATTCAATGTAGACATATAAATTCTTTCTCCATCCTTTTCTTCCTCTCTATCATTTTCTGTACTCCACTGACAAATCATCAAAGTGTTGACAAAGTTCGTCAACCTCTGAAGTAGATTCTTCTGCTCTCATCTTTTGAGTCATACTGCGAGTACATGGCCTATCAAGAGATAGATCTGGAAGTGATTTCAACTTAGCATCTCTTAAAGTGCTAGTATACCATTTTGGAATTTTTTGTTTTTGCGGTGGAAGTTGAACCTCCTTCTTAGGCTCTTCTTCATCTAGGTATACAGTTGTGGATGTGTCTTTTGATGTGAGAGTTTCATCAAATATAACATCTCTACTTACATGTGTCTTCTTGGTCTTAGGATCAATCAATCGATAACCTTTTGAGTACTCATCATAGCCAAGAAAGATACACTGCAGGGTTTTCTCATCCAACTTCCTCCTTTTCTATTTTGGAATGTGCATGAATGCTTTACATCCAAACACCTTCAGATGAGCAATGGAAGGTTTCTTATCACTCCATGCTTCTTGTGGAGTCTTCCCTTGTAGAGCTCTAGTGGGTGCTCTATTTAGAAGGTATGATGCTGTGTTTACTGCTTCTGCCCAATATTGATCCTCAAGATGTGCTCCTTTTAGCATACATCGAACCATTTCCATAATGGAACGATTTCTTCTCTCTGCAACTCCATTCTGCTGAGGTGTATAGGCTGTAGTCAGTTGCCTTTTGATTCCATGTTTCTTAAGAAACTCTGAAAACTCTTTAGAGGTGTATTCCCCCCCTCGATCTGAGCGGAGGGTCTTGATAAAACATCCCGACTCCTTCTCAACAAGTTTCTTGAACTGTTGAAAGTAGAGAAGTGCTTCTGATTTCAACTGAAGAAAGAAAACCCACATCTTCCGTGAGTAATCATCAACGAATAGTTGAAAATACCTTTTCCCACCATAGCTAGTTGACATAGGACCACACAGATCAGTATGTACCAGCTCTAAAGGTTTTGCAGCTCGAGAGGAGCTTGTTTCAAAAGGCACTCGATGTTGCTTCCCTGCTAAGCAATCCGAGCACACTGGTAAGGTAGATGAGAGAGGTGGAAGACCTTTAACCATCTCATATTTGTGTAATTCAAGCAGATATCCAGAACTGAGATGCCCATACCGCCGATGCCAGAGAGAGGTGGCCTCCTTTGTAGTTGCAGCCATAGCAACATGGGGAGTGGAAATAGCATCGAGAATAAACAAGCCATGTTTGTAAGATCCGGTGGCAACATGTTTACCACAATGTGTGATAAAGCATCTCTTCTTGCCATTTACAACTCGAAACACGACTTCCATGTTTCTATCCAACATTTGAGTGACTGAAAGTAGATTATTTGCTAAGCCTGGAACATAAAGAACTTTTTCAATTTGACAATTACCATCAGGAAGAGACACAGAAATATCCCCTTCTCCTTTTACTTGATATACCTGATTATCAACAATTGTGACTGGCTTACCCTCTTTCTCCACAAAAGTATCAAACCATGATTTATCCCCAGTCATGTGTTTGCTAGCTCCTGAGTCAATATACCATACATCATCTATCTGAGAAGACGAAGTATGAGTCATGAGCACCTTGTGTGCTCTTTCAGAGTCAGAATCAGAATCAGAATCAGGAGAAGGTGAGTCTGAGTTGGATTCAGCATAAGCCACATGGCCTTTAGATTGTTTATGCTTATTGTATTTTTTCTTATGCTTGCCCTTCTTGTGGGAACCTCTCTCATTTGGTTGCTTGTTTTTGAACCAACACCTGTTGGTGTCATGGTTATTCATGTCACAAATTTTGCAATATTTTGTATCTTTTTGCTGAGATTGCTTCCCTTTTCCTTTGGAAGAAGCACCTCCTTTTTGAAACTGGCCTTGTTGTTTACCACTTTGCTGAGTGGAGAGAGCATTATCTGGCATGTCATCTTTCTGGACTTGAGTTGCCTCCTCAGTCTGAAGCAAGTTTACCAGTTCCACAAATGAGACTTGTCTCGCGTAAACATTGAGAGAGGTGATCAACATCTTGTAGGAACTTGGTAATGCTCTCAAGATAACAGAATTCAAGACATCATCATCCACAGGTTTTCCCATAGCATTCAATTTTGCTTTCAAATCTGCCACTCCTCATAGGAATATGTCAACTGTTTCTCCCGAACTCATACTGAGATTATGTAGTTGAGTTTGAAGATGAAGAATAGTGGATTGATTCTTCCCTTCATATACTGTGAGCAAAGCATCCCGGGCTATCTTACTAGTTTTTGCATCACAAATATGAGGCTGCACCTCATCTGCGATAGCAAGTAAGATAAATACAAGACTCTTCTTGTCTTTCTTATCCCAATCATCTTGATCTGTTCCTGTTGTTTGAGGACGTTTTTCAGTGCCAGAAACTACATCCCATAAATCTTCCAACTGAAGTATGGCTTTCATCTTTGTCTTCCATGGAACAAAGTTAGGTCCCTTCAGCAATTGAGAATCTGAGAGATACTTATGAATTGTGGCCATTATGAAAGTTCCTTATATCACCAATTGGTCTCCCTTTCTTTATACCTCGCGATCGTTATATTGTAACCATTCAATATACACCCGCCCTTACGTGAGGGAAACTATAGGTATATAGGAACAAGTATACCACTCAATATGTACTCGCCCTTACGAGAGGGAGACTATAAGTACATATGAGAAGCACAATATATTGAACATAGGCGATACTGAAAGAGCATCGTGTTGTTAATGACACCTACCATAGAAAGTTTTATTTCGCATGCGTGGGGCGTAACTTCCCCTAAACACTTTGGAAAAAAGAGCTTTCGTCAAGATTTACGCCTAACAACAATCACGATGTGGGTATGAAATGGGAAAAAACAAAAAATTGGTTTGCCTTATTTCTCCCCGATGATTTATAGAGAACAAGCTCAGACGTCGTTGTTGCAGCTATATTAGGCGGCGAATACAGTAGTCCAAAGCACGACAACATTACCTGTAAGTGTGGACCAGAGGTATCTCAAATACCGAACGCTGTTGTGCAATAAATTGCACAAATAGGGTATAAATTTGGGGTCTTATATATATTTTTAATTTATGATTGATAATGCAAGAAAAAAAGAGTATTTAAATGCAAATAAAAATCATAAATGCCCGCAAATTATAGCTCCTATTACAATTTCCCCCCTTTGTCTGACAATTTTGCAAGGGAAAAAAATGAAATTGGTGAACTCCCCCCTTCAAATTTCAAAATAGACAAGAATTTTGGAAAAAATACCTAGAGAAACTCTCAAAATTGGTGCTGGCAAAGCGTCACTATGTCCTGGCAGGTGTCAACTGGCAGTATTCGGCGTCAAAAATGCATGTCAGGTGTCAAGGGCGCCGCACGGGCGTCAACAGTGTCGTACAGGGCGTCACTGGTGCTGCGCGGGCGTCAACTGTTCTGCGCGGGCGTCAAATATTCTGCGCGGGTGTCAACTGTTCTGCACGGGCGTTAACTGTTCGGCGCGGGCATCACTGAACTGCTGCGGCCAAAAAAAAAAAAAAAAACTGCCGTCACATAACCCCCGAAGAGGTTTGAACCCACGATCTCGCACCAAACAGCGTCCGCACTTGCCACGGGAGCCAGATGGCCCGATGAGACCAAACGTACAACAGGTGCTAAAACAGGTGTGTTGCGGCCAGGGATTTGAAAAAAAATAAAAATCCCACATGGCCTGTGCGGCCACTGTGGAAGATTTTAAGTTTGGGGGAAAGCAGGTAAGCTTTCGGTTGCCTTCGGGCAACCAACCCCACCCCTTTTGGCCTCCGCAACCTCCGTACGTCCTTCGTCTGCCTCACGCACCTCCGTCTGCCTGCTGCCTTCGTCCTTGGTCCATCCTCCTGCTGCCTTTCATCCGTCTGCTATCGTCCATCTGTCTGCTGCCTTTCGTCCGTCCGCCTGCTATCGTCCACCTGCTGCCTTCGTCCTTGGTCCGCCCGCCTGCTGCCTTTCGTCCGCCCGCCTGCTGCCTTTCGTCCAACTGCTGGTCAAACACAGGTCCTTACATCCGTAGCTCTGATGCCATGAAGAATTCGGTGAAGCACTTGATTCATTCTCATTAATTCAATATAAAGAATTTACAAAGTGGTTGAACCAACTAGTTGGTTAACCAACGACTTAGAGATCGCCTACGAGCGATTATTTTGCAATAATGAAATACAATAACAATATATGCTATATGTTAACAAGAGCAAACTCTTTGCACTATCGGGAGGGACCTCATACTCCTCTAGAGCCTCCTCATTTGGGTCAATCTCAGGAGCCTCCTCGATGATTGCCTCTGTACCCCAATTTCCCTCTATCCGCTGGCACACCCTGCACCTGTTAGGATCCACCTCTACCTCTGCCTAAACTAGATCTCAACCTAGATACCCTATGCCATACCATATAAACATGGACTACCACCCATCATACTCTGGAGTGGTCTTAGAAGTATCAACTTCAGTCTCCTGGTAGTCATCAACAACATCTCCTAAAGGCTCAAGAATGATCAATTGTAGATCATGCTCTACGACCAAGCATCTGTATCTAAGTGGGATATCTAGAATATCTTGTATGAGCCCAAACTATAGTAGGACCCGAGAGTAGAACTTGTACTCTTGAATCTCAGCCTTACAGCTGATCAACCATCTATCACGATGCGCCTATCTCAACCACTGGATCTCCTTTGACCATGCTGGGAAATCCATATAGGGGTGTCATTAAACATAATTCGGGCCAAGTTTCATGAACTGAGTGATATAATATTGGACGTCACCAGCATGGATCCGACTATGGGTACCCTCCTTATCACAAGGCCAACATGTGGCATAACAATGACGATCATCAATAATAGAAGTGATGCATAGTTGAAGATCTATAGGATGCTCGATCCAGATGCGTTGCAACCCCCAGATCTACAATAGAAGAATATAGCTAAGGCCCTTATAACTATGCTCAGTAATCTGATACAACTCCCTATAGAGCAGACATAGTAGGGTGCTCCCCATGATAGAAGTAAGGACTCCTCTGTAGAACTCTGAAGAACCCTCTAGGTAGTGGATAAGAGGTTCTAGGGAATCCTCATGTCCAAGGAGTCTGGAAGGACAATTTGTACTATGAGTTGCATGAAGAGGGCTTCCCATGTAGAGAAGACATCCTCATGATACCACTCATCGATGTGCACCCCTCCTTGGTCAATTGCATCATGATCATCCTCACTCTGGTCATCAAATATAGAATCAAAAACAACCTCCTTTACCCTAGAGGTAGAGGATATGATGGCCTCACCATCAATGGGGATCTTGAATATCCTATAGACATCCTCCATAGTAACAGTCATTTCACCTATAGGTAGGTGAAATGTGTTGGTCCATGCATTCCAGTGTTGGGCCAACATAATCAGGTAGGCTTGATCTACCCTAATAGTGGGAAGATCTATGACATAGCCAAACCTGAAAACTCAAAACCAATATCGATCATCATCAAATAGAGCCTCACAAAGAGTCTTCAGAATGTCAGGATCCCAGGATCCCAGGCTCTAGAATTCAATCTCTAAAATAAAAAGCATAATGTAAAACAAAATCTAGCTAAACAGAGCTAAAAATAATGCTAAAAATGACAAAAAAAATTGCAACTGAAACATGCGGTCCCCAATTTGCCAATTGGGAACCACAACTGAAACCTATAGTACTCAATTTGCCAATTGGGAACTGCAGCTGAAACCTACGGTCCCCAATTTTCTAATTGGGAACTACAGCTACCAGCTGTGGTTTAGGAGAGGCACCTATTTTGGGTACCCTCCTAGTCCACTAAGTCACAAAATTAAACTCCTAAGCTAACCTAGACTAGTGGGGTTCATTACCAACATTTTAGTGAGGTTCATTATATGAATTACTTAATATGGTTCATTTTATTGGTATTGAGTGCGAGGTGTCGGTTTCAAGTTACCTTGCCCGCACCTTGGCCTCGGCTAGTAGATGGTTGATCAGTATCCACCATTGAGGTAGATGAGTGTAATTACGGTAGAGTGTGGTAGCATTTCAGATCAAGGAAGGTTCTCCCACTCTCAGATCTCTCAAATTGCTAGTGCTTGCAAGAAAATAATGAAAAATTTCAAATGGGAATTCAATTTATAGGTTCTCCTAGTCTCGGCAAACCACAACTGACACCTACAATTCTAGAACTAGGGTTTTCTGCCCGTAGGTCTAACCTGCGGTTCCAAAAATTTGAAAAATTAAACCGTATACCATACCTATGGTCCACAGCTAGCATTAAATGCACTCAAAAACCACCGTGGTAAGGTCTAAAAAAGAAAATTAATGACTCCCATTGGATAAAAATTCAAAATCAATGATTAAAATTGTAAATTTGGTGATGTTAAAAGCACTAGGATCAATCAAAATGTAAAATTAAAATAAAAAAATCAAATAATTAAAAACCAAATGCTCCTCGTATTCAGCAATTTATCCTATACACTTGGTGGTTGTAGCGAGTTGCGATCCATGCAATCCGAAAAGATGAGTAAATCACCATAAGGACATTTGGGGTAAAATTGTCATTTCTTTTATGGCATATTTCAGCAAA
This sequence comes from Wollemia nobilis, assembly GCA_028583015.1. Lineage (NCBI taxonomy): Eukaryota > Viridiplantae > Streptophyta > Pinopsida > Araucariales > Araucariaceae > Wollemia > Wollemia nobilis. Next base: position 3,048,500 of record JAQPPZ010017254.1, on the reverse strand, counting down.
TCATCGATAAATATGATACAACACGAGTCTAATTTCATTTGTATCATTTTGATTCCTTAAGATGGCTATTGTAGCCTGACTTCTCAATGGGATAGAAATGTGCAAATACTACTAAGAGTTGTAATCATAAGCTGAACTAGGCCTAGCCAAGGCATTAAAAGGCTCGAATCTAAATTGGTTCAGGATCATTCATTATGGTCAAGCGATTTCGTCGCTTCATACATTATCATTACCCTCATCAACTCATCACTTGAGGGGGTAGTGATAATATCATAATTATAATAAAATTTAGCAAAAGATCCTTGAGATCATAGATCCCATGATCTTGTCAAAATTTTGTTCGTTCTTGTGAATCATTGTCAATAGCTATCATAAGCTTCCCCATTTTCTTGGGGCAAACAACAAATATGATAATTGGTTTGTAACTCTCATCCTTCAGATTTATGGGTCAAAAGATACCCATACTTGGCATTGATGATATCTGAACGTCTGATGATGAGTGCAGACTTGTCAAAATGTAAGACTTTCACGAGTTGGAAGCAATGATTCTAAGATGCACGTCCTTTTTCTGGACCTGGGGCATCTAATGTTGATCCAACTAATGATCATCATAGAACCTTAGGCATCATTTTAGGATGTATATTTTTACTTAGCGTTGTTCATCTCAAAAGGGGCATCTATAGACACCTAAAACATGTCATATCGAGGGCAACTACTCATATGGACATGCTACAAGACCATATGGAGGATCTTGGATAGACTCCAAGATAGAGTAGTGGTTCTAACCACTCAATTTAGGAATTTTGGCCTAATCATTTTGAACCACAACCCATACCTATGGTCTGCAGTCTAAACCGTAGTTGACACCTACGATCTGTAGTCTAGACTGCAACTGTGACCTGCAGTATTAACTAAAGTTCAGTTAGACCTTCCATTCAAGCCAAATTGGTTGGAATGGCCAAAATATCTAGAAGAAGGTAGTTGAAGGATGGAATATTCCAGAGGCTTCCATCCCAACTATCCTAACCACCCTTCTTGATCTTGGCTTCTCCATGAAGCCACCCCTAGCCCTAGGGGCATGCTATAAATACCCTCTCCAAATGGGAAGAAAAATAGAAGCAAGCATTGGAGATTTGAGCAGTGAAGCCCTGGTGAATTGTACACTCAAACTGAGTATACTAAGATATAGAGCTATTGCACTTAATCCCTGACCCTTTTGTTAACGTTCATGATGAATTACATTATGGATGCCCTAGGTGCCTAGGAGGATCAAGAAATGTAAATTCAGGCAAATGAAGGCCCTTCACATAGAATTGACCATCAAATAAGTCTAAGGACAACAAAGGCGACCCTTGAACATCAATTTGGAAAAGAAGATCAATCCCACCACCCCTGATTTTTATGGTAAACCTAGCAGAGGTCAAACCACAGCTGTTAGCTGCGTTTCATAGTGCAGATCGCTCACTAGAGCTATGGTTTGCAACAGGTGATAGATCACCTTACTCTTTTCATTTTTGTTCGGTTAAATAGGTTAGATTAATTATTTCTTAGGTTTAATTGCAGTTTAGAAGAATTTTGACTGTAGAAATTAGCTTAGAATAGATAGTTTATGCTTTGCATTAATTATGACATTTGTGGATCTTTTATGCACCTATATGCTTCTATTTTTTTATCTGATCCATGCATTATTTGTCTAATGATCTCCTTTATGATATATTACAAATATTGATTCAATTAGCATAGTTTAAAGGTTTTCTTTATGTTTTCTTGGTTATTAGTTTAAATGACATTATCATGTATGTTTCCTTAAAAGGCCTCATTATGAGAGGATATCTATATTTTTGATCATGTGCTATTGTTTCTTGATCATAGGAAGATAGGTATGATAGGAGTCCATATCATAATCCTTCCACATCGCGAAGAAGGGGTTCAACTCCACCCCAAGGCAGTTTACAACTAGTCAAAGTGCAATATTAATGCGCCTACCCTATTGAGGGCATTGGTAATTGTATAAACTATATAATCATTCAAGTGACCCTAAGAGGGGCATATTTATAACATATATTCATTCATAATCAATATAAGAAATATAATTTTGTTGAATTTATGCAATGTGTCAAGCTTTTATGCTTTTATGATGACTATAGACTAATACAGTAGATAGGAGCATCCTTTTTTGTTATGTCAGACCTTAGACTAGAAATGATCACCTGGTCTATGGCCCACTCCTTTGTGACCTGATCCAAAGTCTACCAAAGTTTGATAATGGTATCCTCACTAGTACCCCTCATCTGGGCCATCTTGTCTTGGACCCTAGTCATTTCCTCTACTTGCATAACCTTAAAAGTAGCCAACTAACTTCTCACCTCCTCTAAATTATGGTAAATAACCCTTAAATTTATTGTGAAATCCTCATCCATGGTCCTAATAGGACCCACACCTCCACTCAAATATGGTCCTGCTCCATCCAATTCAGGTCTTGCTTCATCCAAGTTATGTCCTACTCTACCCAAGTTTGACCCTACTTCACCTAAGCTCGATCCCACTCTGCCATAGGAGTGGAATCATAGTAAATGAAGCTACATATAAGGGGGCACTATATTATCCATTGATCCTCCATATATCTATCATCCTCCGCCATCCCTCCCTCCTACAATATCATCTAGCTCTTATCAAGGAACTCAATATATCCTAAAATGCATATGTTTGATCCCTTGGTGGTGGATCCACTATCAATCAATGAGGTCTAAACCAATTAGTGTACCCTATTGCTACCCACACATCATCTATTCCAAGGGTCAATACCATTGGATCATCCTCATAAACCTCCATGAAGGTAACAGGATCCACAAGATCCCACCATGTCTCACAATGCACTCATCGTATCTATACCTTATCTACTATTGGTATTCCAAGTACCTCTCCATGTTGATGTGTTATATGGTCATACCTATATAACTTATAGGTCATATTCCCATCATCTAGCCACCATATATGGCTCACCTTGGCTATCTCCTTATGGTCATTTGACAACATATACCTATTCCTCCATGATCACCAAATAATATGTGCCACCCTCATATCATCAACTAGATGTCTCGTCCAAGCTAGAGAACAAGATTAAGGATGGATGCACCTCTCCCATCTATAGATAATCGATCTCTTATGATCAACACCCCTCATCACTACAATGGGTAGACATATGACTATACACTTACATGCCTAGACTTGGAGTAAAGTGCAACATGTTAAAATTTAACCCTATATGTATACCACCCTACATAGAGTGTGGTACAACCTCACCAAGATAGTAGGGGCCCATGCATAGATGTTTTGATCATCCCTCAATTTTTATATAATATCTCCTCATACCCATGGTATGAAATACCTTCTGGTGTCACCCATCATCAGCCCTAAAATAATTGATGATAAGAATGTAGTCAACTAATCAATATGCTCTCCTACATAGACATCACTGATCATAATTTTATCCTTCATCACTGATAAGTTACCCTTCCTTAAGAAGGCTAGCTTCCTAGCCCTCACACTTGTCTCTATGTGAATAGGAACACCTTGAATAGGTACTTTGAGGATATGACATACATTATCTAGTGTAACTATCATTTCACCCATTGGTAGCCTAAAAACATTAGTAAATGAATACCACCTCTCTACAAGGGTTGTCACTAAGAAGTGATCAAACTCCAACTTAGGCATGTATGCTACATAGTCTAGACCTATCGCCACCAAAATTGCCATGTCCACATCCCTCTAATCACTAGTCAAGATGCTCCCCAAGAACTTAGGATGATGCTCCTGACTCACCAAAATATTTATCACCTATCAAAACCACATTCAAAATATTTAGTTATAAAATCTATCAAATCTTCTCAAAATATCACGAAAAAATTACCATTAGATAGGCCCTGAGCTTTCCAATGAGTATAAATATGTCTATATTTTCACTTGTTGAGGTCAAAAATTGCAAAATAGAAACTTGTAGTCCTATCCCAAATTCACCACTAGCACTAAATTTTCCATTCGGACCAAATTAACCATTTGCACCAATTCCAAATTCACCATTTGCACCAATGCCTAATTCACCACAACTTTTGAAAATTTGAAAAAACTGACTTGAAAGCAAAACTTTTGAGTCAAGACAAAGAATGTACCTCTCAATCTCACTTTGTCACATCTACCATCCCTTGAACGACATTTGCATGATGCACCCAACCCTAGATATATGCCATCTCTTCTAGCAGATCTATCTCACTCTCTCCAAATTTCTAAAACTAGTAAGGTAAAAATGAGAAAACTTTTGCCTTTCCTTTTGCCTTTCCTTTTGCCTTTTAAACCACTAGCCTATCATTGCCAAACCAACTAAATATCCCATATTTCAGAAAAAATTTCCAAAACTCGTCATCAGGTACATTGTTATTAAAGAAGAGACCATACCATGGGGTAAGAATTTTTCATGGGATAAAATAATTTTCTCTAGATATCGAGGCACATAAAATGAGGTATATAATACAAAATCGTCAAACAAGTAAAATCACAATCATCTCTTCAAATAAATAAATCAATACAATAGTAAAACATCATAGTGTTAAAATTTATTATCACAACTTAACTTTTGATCCAATATCACAGACATCGCATCAAAACTAAGGTAAAATATAGACACCCAATTTTGACACACCAAGCAAAATCTTCCAAAACTAGTCGCAAACACTCCAAAACTTCCCAAAAGAAATTGCAAATGTTACAAAATCTTAGTTTAGTCATTTTAAAACCTTTTTGGCATCATTTTTCACCTTTACTAAATTTTCCACCTTGACCAAATTTGCAAGTGGTGAATTTAGCAAGTTGAGTGGTGAATTTGCCAAAACTGCAGAAATCAATTCTTGACATCCAAAATAAGTTCTAACCAAATTTGCCACTCCTACCAATTTTACCAATGGAAAATTTGGCTAGTGGTAAATTTGGAAATTTTTCAATATTCAAATCTTATAAAATCATATTTTTCCTCCTTACCAAATTCACCACCCAAGTCGCCAAATTTTCTAGTGGTGAATTTGGTTGATAGTGGCAAATTTTGCCAAATGAGCTAGAACATTTGGCATGAGCCATGGGAATTTGGATTGACCTCCTCTAATCCTCCAACATTGATACCACATGCTCTAGCAAGATTTTAGATGCATTTGTTTGGATTTTATCTTATGTTTTCCTCCTCCAAGTCCCCATCCAAATATTACTTAAGGAGGCCATGGGGTAAGCCTTCACCATCATTTCTACTATATTAAAGCTCTACTAAAGTTTATAAACACTCTCTCCTCTCATAGCATTTTTATATTTAAGTATTATTAGTATTCTCTCAAAGAATTCCAAGTATTAGGAGAATTTTGCAAGCATTTATGGAGGGCAACTAGGCAAGGCAAGGAAGATCAGTGGTAAGGAGGTATTGGTGCATGGGAGAGGCCATAGCTAGGTTAAATCTATCATAGTTCACTCCTCCATTTTATTGCTACCCCTTTCATTTTATATTTCTAAATTTAGCTTTGCAAGTTTTCTAACTCCATTTATTTGCCTTGCTTTTATTTCCTTTTGCATGCTTTTAACATTGTATTGAGCTTACCTTTTGTTTTGTAGGCTTTAATATTCTTACTTGCAGGTCTAATATTGAGGATTTGCATACCTTTTTACACTTCTAACACCTATTTAGAACTTGGTCTCTTTTGGTGCTTCTTTCTAGCAGAAACATGACTTGTCACGAAATCTTAACACTTTTCGACACTTAGGCTCTTTTGGTGCTCCTTGTCAGTGGAAACATGACTTGTCATGAAATCGTGACACTTTTTGGCACTTGCGCTATTTTGGTGCTCCTCGCCAATGGAAAATTGCCTTATCATAGGATCATGATACTTTTTAGCACTTGGATCCTTTTGGTTCTCCTCACTAGTGAAATCTAGACTTTTTATAGAATCACGATGCTTTCTGGCACTTGGACCCTTTTTGTGCTTCTTACAGCATAATGAATAAAATATGCAATACCACGTTGGTCCTTCATACTTCAAAATTTTTAGGAGCTCATCATCACGTTATTTCTTCTAATGTAATCATTTTGACCTATAGGTCCAAATACCATCTCTTGCAACATACTTATGGATGGTAATATATCATCTAAAAAATCAACACATCTCTCAAAGGGGGTATATCCCCTTCCATATACATATTAATCATCATTATGAAACCCTCACCAAGAAAATCAATCAAGACTACAATAACCTATTCAACTACATCATATTTTCAACATCAAAACATCACATCAAGTCCCAAAAGTAAATATCATGATATATATATATATATATATATATATATATGCCTCACACTATACATACCGATGGAGAATGTTTATCATAAAATAAAACAAAATGATATAGTCAACTCATAGAAGGAGGGTATACCATAGCCCCAAAATTTGGTACACTCACTCTTGAACACCCCCAAATCCACCTAACAATTCGATCCAATATCCCCAACACCTCGTGGTGGAGGAGGAGGATGCGATTGAAATTTTATAGACCTCAAAGAAGTATCACTCACTAAAAAATCCCTCGATTGTGATCCCAAAGGTGATGGTGCCTACCACTCTACAATGACTTCTATTTGATATAGCTAGCAATAGTACATAGTCCTACCCCACTCCCTATCAATTTAAACCTTTTCTCATCAAAGTCTCACTATAAAATCATCCAACCCTACCCTAGAGTCCTAAAAATCCCTCTTTAAAGGCCCAATAATCATAGCCACCACTGTAGAATCCAAACCTCACCTAACCTATGCCTAGGGCTCATTTGTCTCTTGCTACATCTACTCCAGGTTAGACCTTAGATAAAAAATGATCACCATGTCTATGACCCACTCCTTTGTGACCATATCCAAAGTTAACCAAAGCTTGGTAATGGTCTCCTTATTAGTACCCCTCATCTGGGCCATCTTGTCTTGGATCCTTGTCATCTCCTATACCCACATAACCTCAAAATCAACCAACATATTCCTCACCTCCTCTAAATTATGGCAAAGAACCCTTAACTTTATTTTCAAAGACTCCTCCATGGTCCTACTATGACCCACCCCTCCACTATAATATGGTCCTGCTCCACCCATGTCAAGTACTACTCCACCCATGTCAAGTCCTACTCCACCCAAGTTAGGTCTTGCTCTACCCTAGTATGACCCTACTCCACCTCAGCTCGATCCCACTTTGCTAAGTGGACCACATAGAAGTGGAATCATGGTCAATAAAGCTACATATAAGGGAGCACTAGATGATCCACTGACCCTCCATATATCTATAATCCTCATCCATCCATCCCTCCTATAGTGTCATCTAGCTCCTATAAAGGCACTCAACATGTCCTAAAATACCTATCTCTAATCCCTTGGTGTTGGACCCACTATAAATCAATGAGACCTAAATCACATATACCAATTAGTTTACCCTACTGCTACCCCCACATCATCTAGTCTAAGGTTCAGTACCATTGGATCATCCTCATAAACCTCCATAAAGGTAACATGATCCACAAGATCCCACCATGTCTCATAATGCACTCATCATATCCATACCTTACCTACTACTGGTATTACTTGTACCTCTCCATGTTGATGTGTTATATGATCATACCTGTATAACTCGTAGGTCTTGTTCCCATCATATAACCACCATATCCACCTCACCCTACCTATCTCATTATGGTCATTCGACCACATATACCTATCCCTCCATGATTACCAAATAATATGTTCCACCCTCATGTCATCAACCAAATCCCTCATCTAAGCTAGAGAATAAGATGAACGATGGGTGCACCTCTCTCATATATAGATAATTGATATCTTAGGATCAACACCTCTCATCACTACAATGGGTAGACATATAGCTATATGCTTTCATGCCTAGAACTAGGGTAAAGTGTAACATGTCAAACTTTGACCCTACCTGTATACCACCTTGCATAGAGTGTGGTACAACCTCACCAAGATAGTAGGGGCCCATGCATAAATGGTCTAATCATCCTTTAATGTTGCTATAATATATCTCCATCCCCATGGTATGAAATACCTCCTGGTATCACCCATCATCAGCCCTGACATGATTAATGCTTAAAATGTAGTCAACTAATCAATATGCTCTCCTACATAGGTATCACTGATCATCAATCAATCCTTCATCCCTAAGAATTTACCCTTCCTTACAAAGGCTAACTTCCTAGCCCTCACATTTGTCCCTATGTGAATAGGAACACCTCAAATAGGTACTCTGAGGATATGTCATACATTCTCCAGTGTAACTATCATCTCACTCATTGGTATCCTGAAAGCATTAATCAATGGATACCACCTCTTTGCAAGGGTTTTAAATAATAAGTGATAGAAATCCAACTTAGGCATGTATGCTACATAGTCTAGCCCTACTACCACCAAAATCACCATGTCCACCTCCCTCTTCTCACTAGACAAGATGCTCCCCAAGCACTTAGGACGACACTCTTGACTCACAAAAATATTTATCGCCTGTCAAAACCACATTCAAAATATTTAGTTAGAAAATCTATCAAATCTTCTCAAAATCTCATAAAAACAATACCATTAGATAGGCATTGAAAAGAGCTTTCCAACATGTATAAATATACCTATATTTTCACTCATCGAGGCCTAAAATTGTAAAATAAAAACTTGTAGTCGTATCCCAAATTCACCACTAGCACCAAATTTGCCACTGGGATCAAATTCACCATTTGCACCACTGCCAAATTCACCAAAACTTTAAAAATTTTGAAAAAATGATCAGAAAGCAAAAATTGAGTCAAGATAAAGAATGTACCTCTCAATATCACTTCGACACATATACCATACCTCGAATGACATTCACACGATGCATCCAACCCTATATATGTGACATCTCCTCTAGCATCTCTATCTCACTCTCTCCAACTTTTTAAAACTTGTAAGATGAAAATGAGAGCACTTTCGCCTTTCCTTTTGCCTTTTAAACTGCTAGCCTATTGTTGCCAAGCCAACTAAATATCCCATATTTCAAAAAATATTTCCCAAAACTCATCATCAGGCACATTGTTCTCAAAGAAGATACCACGCCATGGGGTAAGAATTTTCCATGGGATAAAATGATTTTCTCTAGATATCGAGGCACATAAAATGAGACATATAATATAAAATCATAAAAAAATAAAAATCACAATTATCTCTTCAAATCAACAAATCAATACAATAGAAAAACATCACAATGTTAAAATTTAGTATCACAACTTAACTTTTGGCACAATATCACAAACATCGCATCAAAACTAGAGCAAAATATAGACACCCAATTTTGACACACCAAGCAAAATCTTCCAAAACTAGTTGTAAACACCCCAAAACTTCCCAAAATCAGTTGCAAATGTTATAAAACCTTAGTTTAGTCATTTTAAAAACTTTTGGGCATTATTTTTACCTTTACCAAATTTTCACCTTGATAAAATTTGCGAGTGGTGAATTTAGCAAGTTGAGTGGCGAATTGCTAAAACTGTAGAAATTGACTCCTAACATCCAAAATCGGTCCTAACCAAATTCGCCACTCCTACAAAATTTACCAATGGAAAATTTGGCTAGTGGTAAATTTGGTAAATTTTCAAAATTCAAAGCTTATAAAATCATATTTTACCTCCTTACCAAATTCACCACCCAGATCGTCAAATTTGCTAGTGGTGAATTTGGTCGATAGTGGTAAATTTGGCCAAATGACCTAGAATATTTGGCATGAGCCATGGTAATTTGGATTTACCTCCTCTAATCCTCCACCATTGATCCCACATGCTCTAGAAAGGTTTTAGATGCATTTGTTTTAATATGATCTTATATTTTCTCCCTCTAAGTCCCCATCCAAATCCTATTTAAGGAGGCCATGGGGTAAGCATTCACCATAATTTTTCTACTATAGAAAAGCTCTACTAAATTTTATAAGCACTCTCTCCTCTCATAGCATTTACATATTTAATCATTCTTAGTATTCTCTCCAAGCATTCCAAGTATTAGGAGCATTTTGCAAGTATTTGTGGAGGGAAACTAAGCAAGGCAAGGAAGCTTGGTGGCAAGGAGTTTTGTTGCATGGGAGAGGCCATAGCTAGGTGAAATATAGCATAGTTATCTCCTTCATTTTCTTGCTGCCCCTTTCATTTTAGCTTTCTAAATTTAGTTGTGCAAGTTTGCTAACTCCATTTACTTGCCTTGCTTTTATTTCCTTTTGTATGCTTTTAACATCATATTGAGCTTACCTTTTGTTTTGTAGGCTTTAATATTCTTACTTGAAGGTATAATATTGAGGATTTGCATCCTTTTTTACACTTCTAACACCTATTTTGTAGGTTTTTAAGGCATATCTTCTTGAACATATTTATATTATCTACTAATCTCTCTATTTTATAGGGTGATTTCATGCATTTCCTTCACAAGCATTAGAATATTTGCTATATTTTGTTTATGCTTAACTACTTGTTGTCCTCTTTCATTTACAACCATATTTACTTTCATTTACATGCATACTAACTACTTCTTCTTACTTCCATGTTGTTATACTTTCATGCATTGAGTATTTTAGCATTTAATCCCTTCTTTTCAAGCATTTCTAGTTTTTATTTCATTAGCATTTCAAAGGTTTTTAGGCTCCTCATTTGCCATCTAGATCTCAATTGGTGTTTGATATAAGGTATTTAATACCTTATTATCCCACTAATTACTTCCTTCATCTCTCACATATATGCATTTTCTTATGTAATTTGCTTGAATATTAAATTTCATAGCAATTTCTTTCACTTTCCAAGCATTTTACATCAATTTCTTCATAAGATTCCCAAGCATTGTAAGTATTAGAACATATATTAGCTATCTTGTTACATTACTATCATTATGAAATTCTAGTCCCCTGCACTCTCCCCTTGATTACAATTTTAGTCACATTTTGTTGCTGTAGATTTCATAAAATCTTGGGTAGCATTCACATATTTCATCAATTTCATTGATCTAACTCTATTAAATGCTAATTTACTTTCATAAAAGGTTAAATTAGCTTCTATTCATCATTCCTGGAATCATAGAATTTACTTTCTATTCCCTTGCACCTTATCTTAAGTGAAATATTAGTTATATTTGGTGCTTTCATTATTGTGCATACATTTAAATTTCAATCTTCAAATACTTTGTTGTAGTGGTCTAATTCTCTGATTTGATTAGACAAGAACATAGCAGATACTGTTAGGATCCTTTACCTTTAGTTTCAGCCCAAAATACAGTTGAAATATACCCAAATTGACCTTTGAAACCTTCAAAAATCCATCCTAGGACCAAATTCACCACCCTATATTATCGGTGGTGAAATTGGCAGCCTAAAACACTCATAACCAAATTCATCGCTCAGACCAATTTTACTAGTGGTAAATTTGGCAACAAGTCATATTTCATCCTAGGAGGTAAGCATGCTCATTTTTTTCTTTAAAAATGGGTTTGATTAGCTTTTTAGACAAGTGTCTACCCTATCCAGCCCTCATATAGACCCCTTAAAATAGAAACCTTGATTTTTTTAATTTTGTACAGGTTTATCAAATTTGCCACCTTAGTGGTGAAATTGCCAGTAGTGGCAAATTTGGTAGCAATGGAAAATTGGCACTTTTAGTGGCGAATTTGGAAAATAGGCTTTGGAAGAGGTAATCCAGCCACTTGGCCCTTCCTTAGCTCTACAATTTTATTTTCTTTGTGTTCTATTTCTTAATTTCTATTGTTTTGCACTAGAAATCACACTTATTTTGGAAAATTAAGGAATCTTAACTAGAAATCCTAATAATTTACAAAATATTGTAATTTCTTTACAAAATATTTTGATTTTCTTACAAAACACTTAAAAACCAGTCAATTAAGGAACCTTAGGCAAAATTTTAGCTTCTTGATCATTTTCAAGCACGTAGGCAAAGAATAAAAAATCATTTAGTTGCATTTAGGCTAATTTTTCTTCTTACATTTCTCCTTGTTTTACCTTGAAAATAAAAATCCCCTTAGTTTAGCTCACTCAAACTTAAAAGACATATAGGTTAGCTCTTGCTTGCATGCATTTGTGTAATTTAAGCTTTAGCATTGCATTTAGATGATTCTTGACAAATTAAGTTTAAATAACCATTAAGGCTCAAAAAAGAGTCAAGATAGATAGTGATCTAAGAACCTTAGTTTTTTTCTTTAATTAAACTCATAAAACACTGATCAAACATGTATTTCATAAACTCTCATACAAAAAAATAAAAAGCATTGAGTAGGAGTCTAGTTTTGTTGAGGATATTTGTATCTTTGGGGTCTCCTTTGGAAAGATACTCTCAAGTGGGAAAGAAAAATTCTAATAAATCTCCTCTTTGCACACTTGACATTAAATTAGAATTAAAGGGAAAAGAACATGAAGTTTTCCTACCATATACACAAAGGATATCAAAATAAGATTTGAAAATCAGTGTTACTAAAAGTATTTTATTCAAGTATTATTTATTTTTTTTAAAACACCATATCTGAGTTTGTAAAGAAGCAAAAGGAAAGGTCTCAAGTTTATATCTTCAAGGTTGGAGAAGATAGCATTCACAAGGGATTAAAACCTATAGCAAAGAAAGGAGAAGTTAGATATAATATAAGGAAAGGAAAATATCAACTCCTTACTATCTATTGGAAAATAAATAAGCCAATATTATATAGCAAATATTGGATACAATAAACTATCCAAAAGGTAAAGGTTTTGGCACAAATTAAAATCTTGGAGTCACCATAGAAGAAACCACCAAGCATAGAGTTGAGGAGAAACCATTGTAGAAGAGTAGCCAATGAGAAGAAGTCATCGTGGAAGAGAAACCACCATTACCATGTCTTGGAGAAGATGCACCACCACTTTCAAAGGGATAACCACCATTTCAATAAAGCAAGAGTAAAAATTTAAGAGATATTTAAAGTACAGGGGGGCAAGCAATAAAAAAGCATGAGCTAATGTTTCCCTAGAGCTATGTATAGCAGCCAACAAGCACCATGAGTCAACAACAACCAATAAGGAGCTATAAAATAGTAATAATAAGTCACCAAAGTATTTTTAGCACGTGAAGTGGTACAAGGACCAATATTATTCGACCAATTAAAATTAGAAAATACAATACCGTCTTGAAAATGCCAACCAACAACATCAACCAATGTAAAGAAAAGGTGTCATTTGGAGCAAATAAAATCATGGAAAGTATCAAGCATTACTAAGTGAAGAGAAGGTGCATTTTAAAGAAAATATCAAGCATTATAGAGGAGCAATACATTATCAAGTAAAGGATCATTATAAAGTGCCACGTAGAAGTAGCATCATAAATTAAAATGAAAGTGTCACGTAAAGAAGAGACAACACATGAAGGAACGTTACAAAGAAAAGGAAAGCCTAAATGAAAGACAACATGTTACCAAGCAAAGAGGAGTGAAGGAATGTTACATAGAAGAGAAGTGCCACCTTTTGGAAGGACAAGGAAGTGAAGAGTTTCTCTACCAAGTGTCACAGTGCATAAGGTAACTCCTAGGGAAGAGAAAACATCTTCTTTGCATGAGAGACAAGTCATACAAGTTATTCTTGCAATAATATGTAGTGTAGCACAATTGAAGGTTAGTGAAACCAGCCAACATTAGAAGGGTAGTCAACATATTAGAAGGTGCTAAAAGGAGGAGCATTAAATTTTGTAAGAAAGGTGTCATATTGCATTGAAGTCAGTGAAGAGGACAACACCTTATTCAGAGTGCAAGTTGCAGAATAGAGAAGTCAAGGAGAAGAAGACCAAATATATAACATGCCATAGTCAAGAAGGTATTTGAAAGTATTTAAATTAATTTACATTTTTATAAAGGTAAAGGATAAATAAGGAATATTAATGCTAAGGTTAAACTTGATTAATATTTTATGCTTGATATTAATTAAATAAATGGAGGTATAAAGAATTGTATTGATATACTATAGCCTTAGATGATTTATTGAATAATTTAAAAGCTTCTTGAAGTAAGAGAGACTTAATTTGAAAATATTTAGAATTAATTTATTCAAGCATAATAAATATTTGCAAATAACTTAATTTGGAGGAATAAGGAATTCTACATAGAAATTGAAACATTAAATTCACAAATATTCATATTTTTTAAATTTATGATTAGGGAGTTATAAGGAGTTCAACACCAATATAGGTTTTTAAAATTTAGAGAATGTTTTATTGAAAATTGAAAGTATCACAACATAGAGCTACTAAAAATTTGGAAAATTACATTTGGAATTAGTCTCTTACTTGAATTAATGAGACATAAGGAATCCAACTTAAAGTTCTTGAATATAGAGAATTTTATTAATTAAAACTATTGTTAGGTTCTATTCATTAATAGGTATAAATAAGGTGAAGAATAGAAGTTGAACCTTAGGTAAAATAAAAGGAATTACAAGGTTTATAGGGATTAGTATGATATTGCATTTAATACTCACATGGATCATGTGTATTAAATGTTGAGTTGTAAAGGCAAACATATCTATAAATATATTTTTGATTAATGCAATTAGAATTTTTTGATCGTGATTATTATTGCATTCTTGATCTCGAGTTTTCATTCCACATCAGTGGTATCAAAGCAAGGTGAAAGGGTTTGGAGAGTATCCTCTTCCTAAGACCAGATTGGTTCAGAAAGGAATGAAAAAACCAACCCATGGATTTTGAGTAATAAACATTCTTTTCCTTTCGTAAGCACCTTCGTGCACTTTTGATCTTGAAAACTCCTAGCTTGGGTCCCTCTCACTCTTGACCATTAGCTCTTGATTCAAGCATTCATCTTGTATTTGTCATATATTGATTCAAACCCTATTTGTGACCATCATTAATAATGTCAACCATTTCGTTTGATGACTTCACCATTAAATTTCAATAATTTTGTGCTGAAATGAAAGCCCATTTTCAGCAGCTTCACAAAATGATTACCACTCCTAAGGAAGAAATCATGGAAGAAGATCAAAATTTTTCCCCTGATCCAGAATTTGAAGAATTTACAGTCACACCTGGATTCGAACCAGGATATATGGGTGAAAAATCCAACATATTTTCCTTAGATGATGTGGCTCCTGATGTAGATTAGGCTCCTATTGCTGAGCCTGAAGACATTTCACTATCTGCCATGGTTCCTATGATTCCTGCATCTTTACATTCAAGGAGTTTCAATATCCTAATTTTGGACATTGATCCATTGCATATGGTTTTTGCACCATCATCCTTGGTGGCTCCGCAACTCCTCTATATTTTTTTGATGGTTACTTCATGTGATCTACTGCATCTTGCCACCATATTTCATGCTACACTTCATCACAAAAATTGTTGTCACATTTGGCCACCACCACCTGAGTCCATTTACCGTGATATACCTCCACTACTTATGTCATTGATGCACACACCCTTATGTTGCTCTATTGTATGTTCGACATTCGAAGTCGTTATCGTCAATGTTATTTTCTTCACAATTGATTTACCAGCTTCTCCTGTGCATCGTCACTATAGATCATGTGTTTCTAAAAATATTCGTCTTGCCACTGTGCATCCTCTACCAAAGCCACCACCAATCTAGAATTTTCACTACCTCTCATACCATTTTCATTTTTACCACTCGATTCCACATACCCATGATCTGCCATGGCCTCCACCATTCCATAAATTAAATTAAATTATTTTTTAATTTAATTTAATTTTTAAATACCTATTTTAATTTTCCCGCTTCCATCCTCCAATGACCATAAATTAAATTATATTATTTTTTATAAAATTAAATTTTTCTCCACCCTTGACCCACTTCATTAAAACCCACATTCAATTTTCAACCATAAATTAAATTATATTATTTTAAATATAATTTAATTTTTCTCCATCCATTAAATGCATATCACCCCACCTTCAGTCTTGACCATTGTCCTAGTAAAAAAAAAATTAATGCAAGCCTAATACTATCCACTTGACCGTTATCTCGGTACACCAATAATTTAATGCAAGTGGCCCACAATTAACCAGGAATTACTTAAATTAAATTAAATATTTTTTTAATTTAATTTAATATTTTCCATAACCATTAATGCATGACTCAGCCAATTCAATGCATGCCCGCTTGTCTTAAAGACCACAACAATTAAAATTTTCCATTTGACACATGTCTCATGACATCTTCTGCTACATCTTCTCAATATTTCAATTGCTGCTTTCTTCTACCAATTTTCAAAACCCATTTCCACTATCCACCGACATAGCAGTGTTTACAGTTATTGAAGAATATTTTTTGAGCCTGATCCACATCGAGTTCCAGATTTTGATTTTATGAAGACCTATTCAACTTCACCATTTTGGATCTTCTTTTTGTAACAAGAGTGCATTTTCGGTTGTATCTGATAGTCTTCAACTACCCATATTTCTCTTCCACACTTATATGGATTGGGTACCAATGCTTCCTCATTGAGGAGGAATGATAGGGATTAGTATGATATTGCATTTAATACTCACATGGATCATGTGTATTAAATGCTGAATTGTAAATGTAGACATGCCTATAACTATGTTTTTTATTAATTCTCATTCTTACATTCTTGATCTCGAGTGTTCATTCCACATCAAAGGTACTTCTCAAAAGCAAAGAACTTGAAATTTTTATTTATCTAGGGAGTCATAAGGTAGTCAAATTCATTCAAACCAAAGAATTTTTTTGAAAAAATTATAGCTATGGATTATTGGTACATATATTTAGGAGCAAGCAAACATATAACTAGAAAAAAATAATGGTTTGCTTCTCTACATAAAAAAAATTAGAAACTAGTTGCTTTAGAAGATAGTAAAACTTATGAAGTAAAAGAAATAGGAAATGTTCTAGTCAATATAATAAATGAAGAAGGGATAACTAACAATGTGTTATATGTTCCTGGATTGACTATCAATCTTCTTTCAGTTTCTCAACTCATGGATCAAAACATGATAGTACGATTCAAACTTTTCAATGGAAGAAAATAATGTCATATTCTCAAACAAGGGAAAAAGATAGCCTCTTGTTCCTATAAAAGTGGTATATTTATTCTCGATGCTACTACACATTCAGGTTTTTTGGTTAAGACATCAAATCTTTGATACAAACATTTGGGACATACCAATGCATCATCTATAAATAAAATACTCAAGTTTCAAATGGTTGAAGGAATACCAAATATATCCTTGGAATATACCATTTGTCCATAATACTTAGTAGGAAAACAACATAGCCTTTTGAACTTCATCAACGTAGGACTCAACATCTATTAGAATTAATATATAAATTTATATGGTCCAATGAATGTTACTAGTATTGGAGAACAAGTATTTTCAACTATTTATTGATGATCATGCCAAAAATATATGGGTATACTTTATGAAGTACAAATCAGAAGCATTTAGTAATTTTAAACAATTCAAAATGCAAGTAGAAAAAGAATCAAGAAAGACTATAACATTTATTTTTTCAGATAGAGGAGGTGAGTTTGTATCAAAATAATTCAATTTATTTCTAAAATAAAATGAAATAAAAATACAACTCACTACAACATATTCACCATAACAATATGGAATTACACAAAGAATAAATAGGTCTATAATAAAAATGGTGATATGTATATTAAAATAATCTCATCTTAACCATAAATATTGGGAAGAAGCAATCAAAATAGTAGTATACTTACAAAATAGATTACCTACAAGAATACTCAAACATATTACACCATAAGAAGCATCATCGGGACATAAAAAAATATTGAAAAGCTGAGGATCTTTGGATGTAAATCTTATATGCATATTCCAAAGAAGAAAAGGATAAAATTAGATGATAAAACTATGGATTCTATATTTGTTGGCTATGATGATGAATCTACAAGATATAGAATAATAGATCCAAGTACAAAGAAGATATACATAAGTAGAGATAGTTTTTGATTAAAAAGTCAAGGTTGACATTGAAAAACAAAGTAAGGATGCAAAAGTTTTTCTAAATTTATCATAGGAATATTTGGTAAATTAAGATATGGAGTCATAATCTCAAGATGAAGAAAATGAATATACAAAACATCCACAATTCCTCTAAGGAAGGAACCAATATGGCTTAAAGACACACTCAGGGAATCAACCTTGGAATAAATGCCTGATCTTACTACTAAAAGACCTCAAACTTGTAGTTAAAGTAGAATGAATAGAGGATTATTAAGCACTTTAGTAGAGCCAACATAAATACATCAAGCCTTAAACCGCTCACATTGGAAGGTAGCTATGGAGTCTGAATATTCATCACAATAAAATATGGAATATAGTGGAATTACCTCCAAGAAAGAAATTTGTGTGTTGCAAATGGATTTACAAGATTAAGTATAAATCATATGGGACACTTGAAAATTACAAATCTTAGTTAGTAGCCAAAGAATATAATCAGATAGAAGGAATTGACAATGAAGAAATATTCATACCAACAGCCAGAGTGACTACTATCATAACAGTATGTGCTCTAGCAGATCATCAAGATTGAAAACTTCATCAGATGGATGCAAAAAGTGTTTTTATTAATGGTGACTTATAATATGAGGTATATATGTCACAACCAAAAGGATTTGTTTTTAAATGATAAGAACATAAGGTTTGCAAATTAAAAAATCCTTATATGTGTGAATACAAAATCAAGCAACACCAAACATAAACTATAAAATAAATGAATAAGAAAGATAACACAAATGATTGCACAAAGAAATAAACTTTATTATTATTGTTAGTGGATATCTTGTATTACAATAAAATATACCCCAAATAGGGGGTTTACAATGCTTATTATATTGATACAATTGTTACAAAGCACTAGGGTTCTCTGAAACCCTAGTTAGAAATTATGGTGGTGTCTTCTTGCTTGATTCGATCCCAATAGAGTGGTGAGTGGGCTTTGGTATCCTATGTAGGGTCACTCAAGCTTTAAAATCTATCAATGAATGTGATTCTCTGACTTGCACATAGAAAATAATAACAAGATTCAATAATATATGTGAGGGCTCCACTGTGTGAGACCCTCAAAAAATGAAATCACTAAACCCTAGTTGCATAAATAAAGATGTAAACAAATCTAAGAATATAAAATAAGAACAATGATATTTTACCTTGTCAAATAATGATTTTTTGGTCTTCATCACTGATGTAGGAAGTGATTACGTAGATGCCCTAATGGCCACCCGAGGGCCATAGGGCTACAGATATGAATGGGAAACGCTCGTGGGCACTTAGTGCTAACCAAAAACACCCAAAGGCACTCTATAGGCTTTTGTGGGTGCTTTTTAGACTTTTATGGGTACTCGAGAAGCTTCGAGGGGTGTTAAAAATCTGAGGGAAAGGTTGTAGAACCAAATCTAGTTCACACAAGGTGGGTGGTGATGGATGTAGAGGATGCGAATGATGGCAGTGGATGAAAATAATGGTGAGAATGATTGAGAACTTAGGGCACAATGTCTTAGGGAACTTAGGACCCTATAAAATGTTAGGGACTCCAAAAAATTAGGGTTTGAGTCATCGAAATGACTCCTCTTTATAATATTCCCTTTTGCATGTTAAGGTTTCAACGACACAATTTGTGTGGCCAAGATTAAAACATGACGAAGGGTGGATATTAAATATGGACAAATGACATGGATTAAAGCAGATGGATGGCTAGGATTAATTCATACATAATATACATATATTTATTAAATATATATTAATATAATATATAAAATATTATTATTTAAATATATATTAAAATATATATATAAATATATATATAATGGATAATTGTGGTGGGAAGCTATGGATGGAGGACAAGTGGCTAGATTTTGGTGTCTAAAGATGTCCCTTTTTTGTACCACATTGCATGAAATACAATGTGATGCAAAAATACGAGACACCTAGTTTGGTCGAACAAAGATGCAACTTTATTTCATTGGGATGTGAAAATGATCTTGGAAGACAAAAGAATTTGGAGTGTGTAGGTTACCCCCTCAATTGGTGAATGAGTGAAAAATGAGTCTCACGAGCCAATTAACATAATTGTGGGGTGAATAATGTGATGGAATTGTGCAAGTGCAAATGTAAGGTGTAAATGCAGATGATATGAATGATGTAAAATGTGATGTCATTTTTGCCCCAACAGTGGAAGGGGATTATTGTAAAATGCAAATGATTGAGTTTGTTTTTTCCCTAAAAAATAAAGGGGCTTTTGCAAAGTGTATATATCATGATAATGTAAGATGTATCCCATTGTGGGAATTCAAAATCAATTTTGGATTGCCCCAATTTTGAGGGTGATTCCAATTTTTTGAATAAAATACCTTTTATTGTCATCGAAATGCAAAGTGATGAAAATGCAACAAAAGAAAAAGAGTCAACTTTAGAGGGCCTATTGGTGACTATTGGATAATTCCCACAATTGGAACCAATCACCCTAGCTATATCCTATCTCCATGATGACTATAAATGTAAAAGTAATGATGAGTTATTATTGTGTTCATGTTTCAAGCCCCACGAACAAGGCCATCAATGACAGTTGTTGAGAAAATTGGTTGCGACATAGTCTCACTCAGAAAATGAGGGACCAAAAATGATTTTACTTTTGAATAATGATATATGTGATTATGAATATGACCAAGTTTCCTTATGGTTATTTATTCATCTTACCAAATTGCATGGATGCAAATCACTACAATTGCTAAGGAGACAACATAGACCACTAGATACGAGTTTCACTTGAAGTTGTGTATGAACCTGGAAAATGTGAAAATACAATGATTAATGGATGAAAATAATTTTGGAATGAAGGTGTGATGATGATAAATGCATTGATGATTGAATTGAGTGATTTTGTAAAATTGTGTATTGATTTGGAGCATTTTGAAGTAATTTTGGATAATTTTACACCTTGTGAGCGCAAATAAAAGTTACTTATCCAAATTAATTCATATTATCACAAAAATGAATTAAATGATGGAATGGATTATTATAATGATGAAAATGGTCATTTTGTGAAAATTTGAAGCATTTTGAAGTATTTTGTAACTTATAATGTGATTTTACGACTTTTGGTCGCAAGCAAACATTATGAATCCAAATCGATTTTGGTTTTCATAAAACATGATATAATTATGAAATTGATGTATGGATGCGATTTGGAATGATTTTATGGAGGTAAGATATCTTTTTGGATCATTTTTTATCTTTTATCAATTTTGACGACAAACGTCAGTGGGTGCCTACTACATGTGTAAATGTCTGCCATAGTTTGTTCTCCAATTGCAAGAAGGTATTTCAATGCACCTAGAAGCACCCATGGGCATTACAATGCACCTAAAACATCTATAAATTACCTATATAAAGTAAACAAGTTCATTCTTATGTTTACAAATTTTTTAAGCTACGTCTGAGGGAGTGGAGTGGAGTGGAGTGGGTGGGTGAAGTGTTACGAAAGCTATGGAGATGGAGGGTGTGGATGTGGGAGTAGGAGTAGATGTGTGTTTTGTGAATGTAAATACCTTTGAATATTTTTGATTACTTGTGCTATTTTTTGTGGCATTAATATTTTACCTTTATGTATTGTGCTACAGTTAAGGCTTTTGGAGCCTCGACATTGATTCTTACATCTCATACCGAGGATGAGGAAGGTAGTGTAGGAGGACCAATGGGAGTGGCTGGAGGCTATGGGGATGGCTGGGGTATCCCATATAGATGTGGTGATGGTGGATTAGGGGTATATCTCTACCTTGGTAGAGATATGGAATCCAAATAGAGGGACATTTCAGCTCCCTATTGGAGATATAATTGTGGCACTTGAGGATGTGTATCACATCCTAAATTTTCCAGTGGAGGGCTTATACGTCGAGGTTGGACACAATAAGAGGTATGAGATGAGTTGACTATTTGGATATTATTGGTGGGATGTGGAGGTAATGGGTGGAGGTATAACATACTTGTACATGTATATGAACAATAATTTAGATGTCCTTCCTACTTTGGTGATGTTCATGTTGGCCAACATAGTGGCCCCGAACAATACTAGCTATCAGTTTCCATAGAACCTTATCAGGTTGGTGTATGATATGATAGCTACACCTCAGGTATATGCATGGGATCCTAATTTATTGGTGTAGTTATACCAGGAGTTGTATGAGGTGAGGAGGTAGATGAAGAAGGGGCTAGGTTGTAGTCTACTACTAAAGTGTTAGGCTACGACATAGGATAGGGAGCGACCCTATGCTATGAGATGGCCAATAGTAGAGGAGGTGTATCTGAGTTATCTTATTCATATGAGTTAGTGGTATAGAGATCTATGGTCTAGATTGACATCAACTCAAGTGGTATGGAGGCCATGGTGAGTTGCCATGTGGACAAGTTATGGGTATTAGCTACAGAGGGTTTGATAGGCTAGGTGGGTATATGGAAGGCAAAGTAGTGATGTGGAATTGATACAATTTCATGGGTTCTATGGTAGTTCAAACTGAGGTAGGGAGTTCCAAAGGCACCAATTCTCTATAAGCATCATCGGGATGAGATAGGTATACCTTGTGTTGTGGTATGGAAGGTGACCTATGAATATGATGAGGATATGGATCTCCTTGATGTGGATAATGCAAGGACTACTATGGATTATGATGCATGGTTCACTACACAGCCACCATGGGTACCAAGTTTGATAGTAGATGAGGGTAATGGGGATGGATATGAGGCAGAGGTCAAGGAGGCTGATGAGGCTCCTAAGCATCGAAGGCACCTTTGATCTAGTAGTCGAAGTAGGTAGTGTAAGGGTACATATGATCGGGCACCTGATATTGAAGATAATGGAGGTGGCATGGAGGATAGGAAGGAGATTTTTTATGGGCCTCCCAGTCAAAGTAAGGAGGTTTGGGTAAGGCTGAAGAAGTTGGTGGCAGAGTGAGATGCTATGGTAGTGTCTTGGGATGGAGAGATAGCTTGACTATGAGATGGAGAGATGGCTTAGGATGCAGAGATAGCTTGGTTGCAAGTGAAGCTAGAGGTATGACTAACTATAGGTGGAGGTGAGGATAGGACCACGAAGCTCTAGGTAGAGCTACTAGAGAAGATTCATCGATAGAGATATGATGTACACCACCTTCAAACTTGGGATAGATATATCTTATTTTTGGAGGATCGGTTGATGGATCATGATAGTGGTCTTCCATATCCACCCTCCTCATCCATATCCGAGTCTGTTAGACCTAGTGATTCTAGGCGTAGCTCTAGGTCTAGGGATCCTTTGTTGGACATTTTGAGTCCCTAAGTCAAAGTTGTCATTGATGTCACCAGATGAAGTCATCATTAATACCAAATATTTCAGCAAGAAACAAAGGGGATAAAAATGGTTATTTGATATCCAGGAAGAAGGCCAAAGATCAAGTGAAATAGTGCAAAAGACAAAAGTAAAAAGGAGTTATAATATTTATTTTATAAATTATTTAAATTCAGTGTGAATTTAAATTTTATAAATAAATATTAAAGGTACTTTATCAAAGGTATAATATTATAATAGTGGTTATTATAATATTAAATGTGCCATGGTGAAAACCCAAATAAAACATTTATAATTCTTATTATAATGTTTTATAAGGCAAAAGTGGGTTTTATAAAGTCTAAAGATATTTTAATAAACCCAAAGTTGGGTTTAATTAAAATAAAAGGCTTTTAAGCCTTATAATTTCATCGACGTTCATGAAGGAACGAAGGAGCTAGCGCCGACGTATTAAGGTTGGCAAGAAATTAATATAAAAGCATTTCCAAAAACCATTGGCAATTACCCTTGCTCGAATATCGAATTGCATGTGAAGAAGAGGAAAGAGCTCATGAAAAACATTTTTGTTCACTGCAAAAAGGAGAAAAGTAGAAGGTGCACGATTTGAGGGCACATAGGCCAGCTTGGCCTAGCGGTGCGTTGAGTTGTTTGGACGTAGGAGGTCCCACGTTCGAATCACAGGCAATGCAAAAGGGAAGACGTGTTTGGCGCCCAAGGCGCACGCAATTTTTTATTGAAGGCGCACATTTTCACAAAGGATAACAAGCACGTTGTGCTTGTTGGTTGTTGTGCGAGCGCGTGGCTCGACGACGGCTTTGGCCATGGCTAAGGCGCTTAGGGAAGGAGGAGATAGAGGGTTCGAAACCCTCCAAGGCAAGTTTAATTTTTGTAAAGTATTTTTAATTGCCCACGTGGAGTTATAAGGGTGTTATATGATGTGTTAAGCCTTAGGGAAATTAAAAGGGGGTTATGATTTAATTTTATTTTATATAAGGCTTGCATAAAGTTTTTTTATTAAAGTGGATTTATTTTAGTGGGGCAATTTAATTAAAACTTGTCATTAGGGGTTATGAGGAGTTTGTGAAGGATAGTATTGACATTATTGAGAATCAAGGTTATTGTGAATTAATTTCTCATAAAAGGGGTTATTTATTTTATAAGAAGACTATGGTGAAAATTATTATTGAGTTGGAGTAATAAGGTGTTATTGAGTTATTATTTTTGTATTGTGGTATTACTCAAGTCTTCTAACCCTTTTGTGATTGGAAAGAGAAATTTATGAGAGTGGCAGATTTGTGAGAACAACTCCTTGGCATCAAAAAGGTATGGGCAAATTCCTTCTTGGTTGAGTTGATTGATTGGCTTTATTGAAAATTAAGTTTGGAGTGAAAAGGACTTGATTAGGGTTTCCTTTTCGAAAGTGGTTGAGTTATTGCTTCAAGGTTTTCTGATTTGAGAGTTGAGATTAAAACCTTGTTTTATTAGCATTGTTGTTGAGATCATTGGTTGAGTGAAGTGTTTGAGTTAATGCTTCAAGGTTTTCTGAAATTGAGAGTTGTGATTAAAACATTGTTTGATGAGCATGGTTGTTGAAGTGAGTTGTTATGCAAAGAACTTGAACTAGGGTTTGAAAAGATCATGAGTATCATTGTTATGTGAGATTTGTTGTTGAGCATTGTTGGAAACATTTTGAGTTGGATGATACATGCTTGGACTAGGGTTTGTGAGCAAGTGTTGTTTCTTGAAGTGATTGGTTGAGTAGAGTTGATTGAGCCTAGTCAAGTGGATGTATGAAGTGATTGTTCAAGTTCCATAAAATAAACTATTCTATATTCTGAGTTGAGAAAGTGATTGAGTTTGTGAGAATAGAACATATTGAGTCTCTAAAATTCTCTTTATGCTTCTATGAGATTGAGTTGAGAAAGTGATTGAGTTTTGAGAATAGAACATATTGAGTCTCTAACAATTCTCTTTATGCTTCTATGAGATTGAGTTGAGAAAGTGATTGAGTTTTGAGAATAGAACATATTGAGTCTCTAACAATTCTCTTTATGTTTCTATGAGATTGAGTTGAGAAAGTTATTGAGTTTTTGAGAATAGAAATATTGAGTCTTAAAATTCTCTTTATGTTTCTATGAGATTGGACAAGTTCTATGTGAGCTTGTTGAGCAGATTTGTGCAGGTTCTAGTGGACCTATTGAGCATATTTGAGCAAGTTCTATGTGAGCTTGTTGAGAATATTTGGATAGGTTCTGAGTGGACCTATTGAGAATATTTGAGTAGGTTCTAGTGGACCTATTGAGCATATTTGAGCAAGTTCTGAGTGGACCTATTGAGCAGATTTGAGCAGGTTCTGTGTGGACCTATTGAGCATATTTGAGCAAGTTCTAGAGAGGACTTGTGGATAGTTTGGTGTGAGATTTTGAGGAAGCTTGCAAGGTATATTTGAGACAAGTCTTTGAGAAGACTTGAGAGTAGAGTTGATTGATTTGTTCAAACCTTGAGTTAAGGTTTGGGGTAGATCTAGTAGAGTTGAGTCAAGCCTTGAGTTAGGGCTTGAGAATAGAGATTGAAGATAGATTTGTGCTAGACTGACTGGACTATGTTTAGTGCAGATTTGAGAGTAGTTTTGGTGTAGATTTGAGGATAGGTTTGTGTCAGACCAGAGATAGAGATTGAGTAGATTTGTGCTAGACCGAATGAACTATGTTTAGTATAGACTTGAGAAGATTTTTGAGTAGATTTGTGCTAGACCGAATGAACTGTGTTTAGTACATACTTGAGAATATTTGTTGAGAAGACTTGTGCTAGATCAATTGGATTGTGTTTAGTGCAAGAGTTGAGAAGAATTGTGCTAGACCTATTGGACTATGTTTAGTACAGAATTGAGATAGAGCTTTGGAGGTGATAGAGTAGAGAGGATAGAGTCTCTAGTGGATAGAGATCCATCAGCTAGGACATTGAGGATAGGTCTTCTGAGTGAGGACAAGAGTCTTCAAGTGGAGAGAGATCCACCAGTCAGTGTAGTGGAGGTAGTGTCTTCTAGAGGATCACCATCCAGAGTAGAGGAGAAGGAGTTCTCCTATGGATAGAGATCCACAAACTTGATTTAGGGGATTGATGTCTCCTTTGGATAGAGGTCCATAAACATTGTAATTGGGAAGGATTCCCAAGAGATTGATTGAGAAAATTTTAGTGAAATATTTTCTCTATGGAAGTAGCCATATTTGGGTGAACCATGTAAATTGTTGTGTCTCTATTGTGTGTGGTGTTGTGTACATTGCTTTGATTACTACTATTGATATTGCTATATTTACATTGCATATATTGGTTTGAGAGAAAAAGTAAAAAGTGCTCTTATACTGTTCACCCCCCTCTCAGTATAAGCTTGTGTTCTTCAATTGGTATCAGAGTGGGTTCCTTCAGAAGAGTTTGACAGCTTGAAGGAAAAGTGGTCAAGAACACAATGGATCAAAAGGATCAAAGGGATGGGTCCATCAATAATACAGTACTAGTATTTGATGGAAGTGACTTCTTGTATTGGTGTATGCTGATGAGGTTTCACTTGATGGCACTTGGCAATGAAGTTTGGGATGCAATGGAACTTGGATATGATTCAACAGTCAATCCTCCTATATATAAGGAAGGTAAGCTTCTAATGCATGCAAATTCAAGAGCTATGAATGCAATTATAAAAGGGTTGCGTAGATCAGAATCTATGAAGGTTATGGATTGTAAAACAACAAAAGAAATGTGGGAACTACTGCATGACATATATGAAGGAGATAAAGGTGTCAGGAAAGCTAAGATCAGAAATCTCAAAGGAGAATTTGAAAATCTAAGAATGCAGGATGATGAAAATATTCGTGACTATCTCAGTAAGATTGATGAACTTGTACATGAGATGAGAGGTCTTGGAATGAAGGTCGATGAATCTGATGCTTGTGATAAGATCTTGAGAACTCTTCCAAAAAGGTATAGTGAAAAGGTCTCTGCTATAGAAACATCAATTGATAGTGATAGTCTGACAAGAAATTATTTACTTGGCATGCTTACAACTTTTGAGATAAGAACAAAAGATCCTATCCCTCCGAAAGAGGCTGCTTTCAAAGCGAACAAGAAGATAAAGGGTAAGAAGTCAGAATCAAGCAGTGAGTCATCCAGTGATGAAGAAGCAAATTATGGTAGAAGAGATAAAGGTTCCAGAAGACCCATAGATCTAAGATCTGTTAAGTGTTTCAATTATGGAAAGTATGGATATTTTGCAATAGATTGTAAAGAGCCAAAGAACAACAATGGTGAAGAAAAATAGGATCATAGGTACAGGGAATCAGAAAGACACAAGCACCAAAAGAAAAGCAAAGATGGACAAAGCAGACAAGGAAGGAAGTTCTTCCGAAGACAAAAGAGGAGCTACTATGCGGACAATGCAAGTAAGTACTCAAATGATAGTGATGCTAGTTCTTCAGATAATGATAGAGATGAAGTCCTATTTATGATTGAGGAAAAAGAACCAGTTAAGAAAAGGACTCTAGTTATTCTCAAGTGTTTTAGATGTGGTAAATTTGGACATCTTGAAGATGATTGTACAAGGGATGGTTATAGTTTTAGTGATGATGAATATGAGAATGCACTTGAAGGACCAGATGAAAATCTTCTAATGGCTTTAGAAGAAGAAGTAAGTGATCCTATAGAAGACAAGCCAAAATAAAGTAATGATGTGGACAAAGGTAAACAAATAGAGGATTATTCAGTAGAGAATGGTTATGATCTCAAGGGAGAACTTATCTATGCCCTTGACATGGTAAAGAAGGTAAGAAAGCAACACTCTAAACTTGAAATTCAGTTTCAAGAATGTGATGAAGAGAGAAGATTGCTCATAGAGGATTTAGAAAAATCAAAGGCTAAGGCAAAAAGGTTCAAAGATAAGTTAGAAGCAAAGATCTTGGAATGTGAGAAGTTAGCACAAGAAGTGGCACTACTAAAAGAAGATTTAGAGGACTCCAAGATCAAGATGAAAGGATTCAAGAATAGCTCAAATATTATGGATAAGATAGTCAAGGTACAAATAATTTCAACAAACAAAATAGGTCTTGGTTTTGAACAAACTCAAAAGAAATAGGAAGGAGAGTTAACTTCAAGTTTTGAAGAGGAAACTTCAGATGAAGATACTTTAGAAGAAGATAGTGTAAGAGAAAGTCAGACATCAGAGGAAGAGTTGGACAATAGAGAGTTCAACAAAGATAGGAACAATGCATAGAGAAGATACAGATGGAACAACAATCAGAATAGGAGACCGATGAGGTCAAAACAAGGAAGCTTCAATGGAAGATGTTTTTCATGTCACAGGTTTGGGCACATGGCTTCACAATGTAGGACACATGAAAGATAGGAATATGGGAATGGACAATTTTTCCATGGGTATTGCTACTCATGTAATCAGTTTGGTCACAAGGCAATGAATTGCAGGGTTCATGAAAGAAGAGGATATGACTTCACTAGGAGAAATCCTAAGATATTTGCACCTCCAAGGAATAATATCATTAAGTGTTATAAGTGCAATAATGATGGTCACACAACAAAGTGGTGTAGAGCAGACATTCCAAAAATAGGTATGAACATGAACAGGAACATGAACAGGAACATGAATAGGAACATGAATAGGAACATGAACATGAACAGGAACAGGAATATGGATGAGAACATGAACAGGAACAAGAATAGGAACAGGAACATGGATGAGAATAGGAATAGGAACATGAATGATGACAGGAACATGGATGATGACTTGGATAGAAACAGTCAGAGGATTCAAAAAACTCAGAAAAGAAGGGAAAAGGATAAAGGTAAAGAGCAGTGCTTTCGGGGAGTAGAAATACTCCCACCCCAGAATTAACCACCTCATGAGGAGGTGGGGGAGGGGCTAAGCTAAGAGGCTCATTCTTAGCCCCGAGCCCCAAAGGTGACCCTTTGCCATTGATGTCAAAGGGGGAGAGATTTGTGTATTGGGGAGAGATTTGATATGGGGAGAGATTTGATATTTGAGAGAGCATTGAGCCAGGGGGAGCAAAAGGAAAAATAAAGGTCAGGTTTCGGTAAGAAGAGTATGGGTTGCCATCAATGACAAAGGGGGAGATTGTTGGACATTTTGAGTCCCTAAGTCAAAGTTGTCATTGATGTCACCAGATGAAGTCATCATTAATACCAAATATTTCAGCAGGAAACAAAGGGGATAAAAATGGTTATTTGATATCCAGGAAGAAGGCCAAAGATCAAGTGAAACAGTGCAAAAGACAGAAGTAAAAAAGGAGTTATAATATTTATTTTATAAATTATTTAAATTCAGTGTGAATTTAAATTTTATAAATAAATATTAAAGGTACTTTATCAAAGGTATAATATTATAATAGTGGTTATTATAATATTAAATGTGCCATGGTGAAAACCCAAATAAAACATTTATAATTCTTATTATAATGTTTTATAAGGCAAAAGTGGGTTTTATAAAGTCTAAAGATATTTTAATAAACCCAAAGGTGGGGTTTAAGATAAAAGGCTTTTAAGCCTTATAATTTCATCGACGTTCATGAAGGAGCTAGCACCGACGTATTAAGGTTGGCAAGAAATTAATATAAAAGCATTTCCAAAAACCATTGGCAATTACCCTTGCTCGAATATCGAATTGCATGTGAAGAAGAGGAAAGAGCTCGTGAAAAACATTTTCGTTCACTGCGGAAAGGAGAAAAGTAGAAGGTGCACGATTTGAGGGCACATAGGCCAGCTTGGCCTAGCGGTGCGTTGAGTTGTTTGGATGCAGGAGGTCCCGCGTTCGAATCATAGGCAGTGCGAAAGGGAAGACGTGTTTGGCGCCCAAGGCGCACATGGTTTTTTATTGAAGGTGCACGTTTTTGCAAAGGATAACAAGCACGTTGTGCTTGTTGGTTGTTGTGCGAGCGCGTGGCTCGACGATGGCTTTGGCCATGGCTAAGGCGCTTAGGGAAGGAGGAGATAGAGGGTTCGAAACCCTCCAAGGCAAGTTTAATTTTTGTAAAGTATTTTTAATTGCCCACGTGGAGTTATAAGGGTGTTATATGATGTGTTAAGCCTTAGGGAAATTAAAAGGGGGTTATGATTTAATTTTATTTTATATAAGGCTTGCATAAAGTTTTTTTATTAAAGTGGATTTATTTTAGTGGGGCAATTTAATTAAAACTTGTCATTAGGGGTTATGAGGAGTTTGTGAAGGATAGTATTGACATTATTGAGAATCAAGGTTATTGTGAATTAATTTCTCATAAAAGGGGTTATTTCTTTTATAAGAAGACTATGGTGAAAATTATTATTGAGTTGGAGTAATAAGGTGTTATTGAGTTATTATTTTTGTATTGTGGTATTACTCAAGTCTTCTAACCCTTTTGTGATTGGAAAGAGAAATTTATGAGAGTGGCAGATTTGTGAGAACAACTCCTTGGCATCAAAAAGGTATGGGAAAATTCCTTCTTGGTTGAGTTGATTGATTGGCTTTATTGAAAATTAAGTTTGGAGTGAAAAGGACTTGATTAGGGTTTCCTTTTCGAAAGTGGTTGAGTTATTGCTTCAAGGTTTTCTGATTTGAGAGTTGAGATTAAAACCTTGTTTTATTAGCATTGTTGTTGAGATCATTGGTTGAGTGAAGTGTTTGAGTTAATGCTTCAAGGTTTTCTGAAATTGAGAGTTGTGATTAAAACATTGTTTGATGAGCATGGTTGTTGAAGTGAGTTGTTATGCAAAGAACTTGAACTAGGGTTTGAAAAGATCATGAGTATCATTGTTATGTGAGATTTGTTGTTGAGCATTGTTGGAAACATTTTGAGTTGGATGATACATGCTTGGACTAGGGTTTGTGAGCAAGTGTTGTTTCTTGAAGTGATTGGTTGAGTAGAGTTGATTGAGCCTAGTCAAGTGGATGTATGGAGTGATTGTTCAAGTTCCATAAAATAAACTATTCTATATTCTAAGTTGAGAAAGTGATTGAGTTTGTGAGAATAGAACATATTGAGTCTCTAACAATTCTCTTTATGCTTCTATGAGATTGAGTTGAAAGATTGAGTTTTGAGAATAGAACATATTGAGTCTCTAACAATTCTCTTTATGCTTCTATGATATTGAGTTGAGAAAGAGATTGAGTTTTTGAGAATAGAACATATTGAGTCTCTAACAATTCTCTTTATGTTTCTATGATATTGGACAAGTTCTATGTGAGCTTGTTGAGCAGAGTTGTGAAGGTTCTGTGTGGACCTATTGAGAATATTTGAGAAAGTTTGTGAGCTTGTTGAGAATTTGGAAGTTTAGTGGACTATTGAGTAGATTTGGATAGGTTTTGAGTGGACCTATTGAGCATATTTGAGCAGGTTCTGTGTGGACCTATTGAGCATATTTGAGTAGGTTCTGTGTGGACCTATTGAGAATATTTGAGCAAGTTCTAGAGAGGACTTGTGGATAGTTTGGTGTGAGATTTTGAGGAAGCTTGCAAGGCAGATTTGAGACAAGTATTTGAGAAGACTTGAGAGTAGAGTTGATTGATTTGTTCAAACCTTGAGTTAAGGTTTGGGGTAGATCTAGTAGAGTTGAGTCAAGCCTTGAGTTAGGGCTTGAGAATAGAGATTGAAGATATATTTGTGCTAGACTGATTGGACTATGTTTAGTGTAGATTTGAGAGCAAAGTTTGGTGCAGATTTGAGGATAGGTTTGTGCCAGACCAGAGATAGAGATTGAGTAGATTTGTGCTAGACCGAATGAACTGTGTTTAGTACTTGAGAAGATTTGTTGAGCAGATTTGTGCTAGACCGAATGAACTATGTTTAGTACAGACTTGAGAAGATTTATTGAGCAGACTTGTGCTAGACCGACTGGATTGTGTTTAGTGCAAGAGTTGAGAAGAACTGTGCTAGACCGACTGGACTGTGTTTAGTACAGAATTGAGATAGAGCTTTGGAGGTGATAGAGTAGAGAGGATAGAGTCTCTAGTGGATAGAGATCCATCAGCCAGGACATTGAGGATAGGTCTTCTGAGTGAGGACAAGAGTCTTCAAGTGGAGAGAGATCCACCAGTCAGTGCAGTGGAGGCAGTGTCTTCTAGAGGATCACCAACTAGAGCAGAGGAGAAGGAGTTCTCCTGTGGATAGAGATCCACAAACTTGATTTAGGGGATTGGTGTCTCCTTTGGACAGAGGTCCATAAACATTGTAATTGGGAAGGATTCCCAAGAGATTGATTGAGAAAATTTAGTGAAATATTTTCTCCGTGGAAGTAGCCATCTTTGGGTGAACCACGTAAATTGTTGTGTCTCTATTGTGTGTGGTGTTGTGTACATTGCTTTGATTACTGTTGTTGATATTGCTATCTTTACATTGCATATATTGGTTTGAGAGAAAAAGTAAAAAGTGCTCTTATACTGTTCACCCCCCCTCTCAGTATAAGCTTGTGTTCTTCATCCTTCAGGGTCATAGGGTTCCTCTTATAGGCATTATCTAGTGACCTATCCAAAAAGCAATGTGCCTATCTAATATATCATTCAAAATCAACATAAAAGCATAAAATTATATAAGATTGCATATAACCCAAAAATGGATGCTTATTTTATTAATATTTAAAAAAATATTGGTTACAATCATGCCCCTCTTAGGGTCACCCAAATATTGATACAATCGATATAATTCCAAAGCCCCCAAACGGGGTAGGCACAATACTAATGCTCTCCAAATAGTCACAAACTAATCTAGGGTGGAGTTTACCCTCTTCTTAACATTGAGGAAGGATTTAGATGATTAAATCTCCTTTGAATCTATTCCCCATTGCAAACCATAGCTTTGATGAGCGGTTTGCACTGTACATCACGACTGTCAGCCACGACTAGCAATCAAGTAGTTTTGCCCTCCAAATCTAGGGCTATGGGCTTGATCCTCCTTGTCAAATTGATGATCAAGGGTCACCTCAGTGTCCTTTGATAGGTTTTGCGGTTGAATTCCATAATTGGGCCTCCGTTTTCCCAAATTAGCGTTTCTTGGTGTTCTAGCTCCTTAGGGCATCCATGGCATGAATTGTCATGATGTTTGGTGAATTGGAAAGTAAATGGCAACTAGGCTCTCTCAATGCACTCAAGTGAGTCCACAATTCAATAGGGCTTCGCTGCTCTAATATCCAACTCTCTCTTTGATATTTTGCCCTAATTATGAGGGGTACTTATAGGACTACCCAAGGGCTAGGGGTGGCTTCATGGAGAAGCCAAGATCAAGAAGAGGTAGTTGGGATAGTTGGATTGGAAGCCTATGGAATCTTCCATCCTTCAACTACCTTCTTCTAGATCAAATGGTCATTCCAACCGATTTGGCTCGGATGAAGGCCAACTGAACTTCAGTTTAGACTGTAGGTCACAACTATGGCCTAGACTGTAGACCGTAGGTCTTAACCGTGGTTCAGACTATAGACCATGGGTCTCTTCTATGGTTTAGACTGATTAGGCCAAGGAGCCCAAATTGAGTGGTTAGAACCACTGCTCTATCTTGGATTCTGTCCAAGATCTTCCATATGGTCTTGTAGCATGTCCCATATGAGTAGTCACCCTCGACATGACATGTTTTAGGTGTCTACAGATGCCCCTTTTGAGATGCATTGTGAGATCGAACAACGCTGAGAAAAAATAGACCTCCTAAAATGATGTCGAAGGTTCTATGATGATCATTAGTCGGATCAACATTAGATGCCCCAGGTCCCGCAAAAGGATGCGCATCCTAGAATCATTGCTTCCAACTAGGTGAAAGGCTTAAATTTGAAAGAGTTTGCACTCGTCATCAGACATTCGAGTAGCTTTGGCGCTACAATAGGAGTTAGGCCTATATAACCAAAAGGATGAGAGTTACAAACTAACTGTCATATATGCTATTTTCCCCAAGCAAAGGGGTAAGCTTATGATAGCTATTGACAATGATTCGCAAGGACAAACGCAATTTTGACAAGATCAAGGGATCTACGATTTCAGGGATCTTCTGTTGATTTTGATTATGATTATGATATTATGACTACCCCCTCAAGTGATGAGTCGATGAGGGTAATGACAATGAATAAAGTGACGAGGTCACTTGACCACAATGAATGATCTACACAAACTTATATTTGAGCATTTAATTACTTGGCTAGGCCTAGTTCAGCATATGATTGCAACTATTAATAGTAATTGCACATTCCTATCCCATGGAGCAGTCGGGCTACAAAAAGCCTTCTTAGGGAATCAAAAGGATACAATGCCTAATTATATTTGTGTTGAATCAATTTGTCGATGATCTACTAAAAATATGTCATAGGAGAAATGACATGAAACACCTCGTTCCCGTGGAGCGGTCCAGCCTTGAAGGCCTTCTTCGGGATTGAAAAGAAGCATGTCAAATCAATGATGATAATTTTATCCCAAATGTCCTTATGGTTATTTACTCATCTCACTAGATTGCATGGAGCATCAGTCACTACAACCACCGAGTGTATAGGGTAAATGACTGAATACGAGGTGCATTTGGCTTTTGATTTGTTTAATTTTTTTTTTGACTTTTTGAATTTTTTATTGATCTTGGTGCTTGTAAATCACCAAATTTGTTAATTTTATTGCTCTTATTGATATTTTGATCCATTAGGAGTCATTAATTTATCAGTTAAGACCTTCCCATGATGGGATTTTAGTGCATTTATTGCCAGTTGCAAACTGTGCTCATGGGCTGTAGTTAGCAATTTCAAATTTGGGAACCGTAGATCAGACCTGTGGTCGAAAAACCCTAATTTTGGGACCGTGTTTGTCAGTTGTGGTCCACCAAAATTAGGAAAAGTATATATAATTTTCCTATTTGAAAATTTCATTATCACTCTTGCAAGCAACTAAAACTAAGAGAGCTCTGAGAGGTTAGGAAGTAAATTTGATGCGAAGTGCTACTGAAACTACAACCTGACACCTCCACACATCCCGATGGCAGACCCTGGGTAACCTTCTACTAGCAGAGGCCTCGGAGCGGGCAAGGTAACTCAAAATCGAGACCTCACACTCTCTACCAACTTAAAATGAACCACATTAATTAATGGGTTAAATCAATCTCACTAAACTGTTGGCAATGAACCTCACCTTAGACTAGGCTAGATTTAGGATTTAATTTTTTGTCTGCTAGGCTAGGAAGTGACCCAGAAAAGGTCACGTTCCTAGACCGCAGCTGGCAGATGCGGTTCCCAATTGACATATTAGGAACCACAGCTATCAGCCACGATGGGATTCAAATCCCAACGGTCAAAAATTTGACCATTATGCGGACCGCAACTCTGACCCGCGGTTAGCATCTTTTGAAAAAAAATCAATTTTTTTTTATTTTTTCTAAGGTTTTCTGGCAGTTAATGCCATTTATTGCACTTTTGAAGTACATGTTTATTTTTTTGTGAAATTTTTTGCATGTTTTTGTCTTTTTAACAATTTTTAAATTTGTTTGACATTTTTTAAGGTCATTTTTAGCTATTTTTGGTTGTTTTTAATCATCTTTTCCCTTATACACTATTTCTTTTTAGAAATTGACTTCTAGATCTAGAGAGCCGGATCTCCTATGCACCCTCCATAGGCAACTAGTGGTAGTGGTTGGTCCTAGAGTGGTAGTGGTTTGGTGCCATTGGCTTTGGCTACGTTTTGGATCTACCTACTATCAGGGTAGATCAGGCCTACATGACTATGTTGGCCCGACATTGGAATGCATGGACCAACACCTTTCACCTGTCGACAGGTGAAATGACTATCACTCTAGAGGATGTCTACTGGATCTTTAGGATCCCTATTGATGGTGAGCCCATCACCTCTTCCTCCTTTCGGAGCAAGGAAGAGGTGTTTGATTCTATTTTTGGTGACCGAAGCTAGGATGCCCAGGGCAAGATTGATCATAGAGGCATCCACATCGGGTACTAGTAGAGGAAGGGCATCTTCTCTATCAGAGAGGTAGTATTCATGCACTTGGTCATGCAGATTGTTCTTCCAGACTCCTCGGGTGCGAGGATCCCCTGGAACCTTCTGGCCAATGTCAGGAGGGTTACACAGAGCTCTACCGATCATCCACTCCTCCTAGCCTGGGGGAGCACTCTATTATACCAGTTGTACTAGGAGCTCTACCAGATTACTAGTAGGATCTGGGTAGGGATTAGCTATAGTCTACTTCTCCAGATCTAGGGTTGGAAGCATATCAGGATCGAGCATCCTATAGAGCTGCCCCTTGCTATTACTTCTATTGATGACACTCATCAGTGCTACATCACATGTTGGCCCCATGAGGAGGAGGTGTTTCGAAGTAGGTCCCATGTTGGGGACGTAGAGCACTACATTGGTAGATTTGCAGTGCTTCAACCGGATGACATTGAGTGGTGCCCTTATATGGATTACCCTGCATGGGAGGAGGCTGGTGAGTGGCTATGCCAGGCTCGGTGAGATAGGTGGCTACTTGGCTACAAGGATGAGATCCATGAGTATCAGTACTACTCTCATGTCTTGTGGTAGTTTGGGATAGTTCAAGACATACCGGAGCTACCCATCATCTATAGGTGGTTGGTTTTGGAGAGTCATTTACCCTGGATTCAGCTAACACCACTAGGAGACATGGTTGATGACTTCTAGGAGTTGGGGGTTGCTAGGGCTGGGACCACCCCAGCATATGATACTTGGTGGTCCCTACTACAGTGGTAGGGATCAGGGCCCCTCGACCAAATAGATGATGAGGTGAAGGCTGATCTAGAGGGGTGCAATGTGCACCAATAGACTGAGGGTGGATGGGGCACTGAGGCCACCATAAGGGAGGCTCCACAGGTCGAGGCTAAGGATGAGGTATCCGAGGAGGGTGAGGCACCTCTTGATAGTGAGGTAGGGTAGCTACTGGCTCAGGTTATGGATTTATAGAGTCAGGTGGGTAGGCTTCAGACCCAACTACTACAGAGGGATACTAGTCTCACCATAGTAGAGGCGAAGCTTAGACATGGTCAGAGCCAATGGAGGAGCTATGAGGAGGAGAGGCCTCTCCTCAAGGTATAATTGACTACAATCGATACAGAGATCCAGAGGCTCACTATCGAGCATGATCTTGCATGGACACAACTAGATCTATTGAGGGCATCGAGGGGAGATCCCTCGTCTACATAGGTTGTCATGGCACCTCCCACAACACCATCATCTATACTACCAGGAGGCCACTCCGTTGAGGAGGGTAACAGTATTCAGAATGTGAGGGCAGCTCACATCTCTCAGCTAGAGGGCCACATCAGGCTGATAGGTGGGGAGGTTCTAGAGGACATGTACTCTACCAAGACCTAGAGGAGCGGCTCTAGGACTAGGACTAGGGAGACAGGGTAGTCCTCTGCCAGCTCTAGTCATAGGACCCACAGGACTGAGAGGACACACAGGTCCTCTAGCACTCATGGAGCCAGCTCACAGAGGGGCCATAGGGATGGCAGAGGTGACAGAGGTGCCTCACAGTCTAGGGGTATAGGCCCTTAGTATAGATTGCAAAGATTTTTTTGTTGTACTATTTTTGAGTGTAAGGTCGAGGACCTACATAATTGTAGCCTATGGGCATTTTTGATGTACCCCTATGTACTCATTTTTGGACACACACACACACACACACACACACACACAATATATATATATATATATATATATATATATGAGATATTGATCATTTTGGCTCATTATGTGTACCTGTGTATTTTTAATTTTATGTTTATGTTATGCACATGGATGCAGATGTTTATATTGATGTTATGCTTATGTAATGTGATGTATGGATGACATGCACTAGATAGCTATTTTAATTTATGATGATGATGGTATGCAATGATCTAGATGTTTAGATATGCTATTTATGATGGATGCATATGGATGTGATGTTTACTTTTAAACGCATATTTAATTTTGCTTTATTGTATGCATTTAATTTGTGATGATGTCACGCTATGTTGGTGTAATATATGTAATGCTTTATTTACATGATGGTAATCTAATGTAAATGAACCTGTATGCTTTAATCACTTAAAACATAAGGAATGAATGCGATATAAGTTTAACAATCTAATGGACGACACCACCGAATGTGTAAAAATCATGAATGTAATTGAAAATCCTCATTACAAGAATTTAAGCAATTAATCACCCATATATGAAATGCAATGATATGCCATGGTATGATGCAAATGATATAATATGTCATTCTATTTTATTTTTGCAATTTTGAAAAATATGCACAATATAGTCAGTGGTCATCTAGATATCGTTTCTGATATCCATCCGATATCTATCCTATATCTTGATTGTGCTTTATGTAATGATGTATCATGGATTCGATACTTTGCAGTTTGATGATTTGAATGACTTTATTTTATATGGTTTGTGATAGTTGGTATTTTGTTGCTATTAGAGAAATTTTTGAGGTTTTCCATGAGACTCAAACACCCTAGTAGACTTCTCAAACATCACATACTAACTGTACAAGGCTTTTGTTGGACAAGGCTTTCGTCGTGAATGACCCAACTGTTCATTACCCTTGTGTGTGCATGTGAGTATTTTTAGATAGACCATAGGCATACCCCAGATGTCAGTCGGGACTCTTCCAACCCATATGTGAGATCGGGTTCCTCCTATGTTCGTATCATCCTTGTTTCAGACTTGATTGGACTATATTGCTAGACAACCCCAGGCACCTAGAGCTAGCTCATCTTGCAAATTGATCAAGACTACCCCTCCAAAAATAGTCGAGACTCTTTCAACCCATTGCTGCATTTGGGGATCACCCAATAGAACTACTACTCTGGAAGTAGGTGGGACTCTTTCAACCCATTGCTACAATCGGGGTTCACTCTATGGCTTTGAATAGTGAACAATCCAGGGATTCAAGTTCTCACCCCATTTTTGATATTTGCTCATATGTAGTGATAAAAATCACTATTTTTCATGTTTTACTCTGAGTGATAAAAATCACTATTTATTCCCATTTTTCTTGAGCAAGGGATTTGTATAGTGCTTTTGATTCACTATATCACTTTAGATTTGAACTTTGAACTTTGGGTTTGAAATTTAAACTTTGTATCTATGTACGAGTAGGGGAAATTCTTGTCCTTTTGCCAAGGTTCACCACTCTAGACCGAACTATTTGTAAGATAAGAAGGTAATAAAACCCATATCTCTAAATACCCAGGACCACTTTCACAGCTTTCATCCTCCCTTATCTTAGCAGGATTTTAAATGTGTCAATTAGTGATGGGATCCTGATATGCCAAGCACTATCACAACTAGTGACCTCATCTACAAAAGCAAAAGAAGCTTTCTACGATGTCTGAGAAACCCACTAGGTATGGTTGAGTGACTGGAAAACTTTGGTATACACACATATCTCATAGCAACAGGTGTTGTGTATGAATGCAATGAATTATGATAAATGCAGAGGCGCATGATTAAAACACAAATGTGGCATCATTTGTAAGACTGACAAACACAATCCCTTCTAATGTGGAATGCAACAGATGAAGAATGCCTATATGCAATGCAATGATGAAATGAATGCATGTGTAAATGAAAATGCATAATGCAAATGCAAATGTTTTTGGATTTTATGCTTTACCAATTTTTTTTGATTTTATTGATTTTATAATTTTTATTGATTTTGAGCCTTTATATTTGACCAAACGGTGAGTACATGCCTTTGGAGCCTTTAAATTGACCAAGCATTTTTTCAAAAAATCCTTGGAGCTTTTTAGGATGACCAAGCGGTTTTAAGCAAACCCTCGGAGCCTTTTGGGGTTGACCAAAGGTTTGAAATACCTTTGGAGCTTTTTGATTGACCAAACTACTCACAAGAGAGCTTGGAGCCTTTTAGGGTGACCGAGCGATTTTAAGCAAACCCTCGGGGCCTTTTGGGATGATCGAGCGGTTATAAGCAAACCCTTGGGGCCTTTGACTGACACGACCAAGCGGTTTTAGGAACCCTTGGAGCCTTTGGGTTGATCGAGCAATTTTAAGAAAACTCTCGGAGCCTTTTACTATGCTCTCAAGCATAAAATGCCTTAATATGGATGATGTTGAGAGGTTCAGGCTCTTCAACACCTCCTAGCGACGTTAGGCGATAGGTACCCGAACCAATATTTTTAGATATGATATAGGGTCCTAGCCAATTAGCCATGAATTTGTCTCACATATCAGGCAACAAATTAGAGTTCTGTTGGTTCTCTTTCAAGACAAGATCCCCAACTTCAAAGTCTCTCTGGTGGACTTTGCTATTATAAGCTCGTTTTAGTCACTCTTGATAAACGTGAAGATGCTCCAGGGCATTCACGTGACGTTCATCAAGCAACGTCAGTTGATCTAGTCAAGCTTGTCATGTGGTGTCATCATCGATGAACTCTTTCAATGCGACACGCAACGTTGGAATTTCCAACTCTAAGGGCATAATGGCCTCAGCACCATATACTAGTGAAAATGGTGTTGCCCTAGTGGGCATCCGAATACTAGTCCTATAAGCCCATAATGCAAGGGGTAGCTGGATATGCCAATATTTGTGGTTTTCTTGGACCATATTTTTCAATATGGCCACCACTATCTTGTTTGAGGCCTCAGCTTGCCTGTTTTCCTACGGATAATAAGGAGTTGCAAAACTATGTTTGATTCTATACTTAGACGTCAAAGCTCTCATAGTTTTGTTCTTAAATGATGTTCCATTATCCAAAATTATTTTGGATGGAATCCCAAAATGACTTATGATATGCTCCAGTATAAAATCTGCTATACGAGCTCCAGTTTTCATTGTTAAGGGTATTGCTTCCACCCACTTTGTGAAATACTCAGTAGCCATGATAATAAAAGTATGTTGGCCCGATGACGGAGGAGAGATCTTGCCTATAAGATCTAATCCCCACTGAGAAAATGGCCAAGCCGCTTGGATGGGTTGTAAGGCCTGTGATGGCAAGTGCGTAAGATTAGCATGATGCTGACATTTGACGCATTTCTTGACATACACATTGCACTCCTTCTCCATAGTGGGCCAATAGTAACCCATTTGAAGGATGCACTTGACGATGGCCATGCCACTAAAATGGCCACCACACGTACCATCATGAGCTTGAGAAATCACCCAAGATGACTCTTGGGGCTCTAGACAACGAAGGAGAACTCCATCGTAACCTCGTCGGTACAAAATATCTCCTATCAAGACATATTTAGTCACTTTCTGCTTGAATGTGCATTTTACGACACACGACAATCCCTCTAGGATTATACCAAGTTTTAAGAAGTCTTGGATTTGCGACATCCAACTCTGACAAGCCTCAGCTTCGACTGCCAAGATGACTTGCTCCCCGTATGTATTTACTTTTGCAAATGTAGACTGGGAAACAACCTTGTGGTGAATGGTAGTACCACTCCCCATTGGACTCTGAGAGGTTAATGACCCCCAGGGTGCCTTCTTTAGAAAGTCTTTAGCTCTGTAGAACCATTCAAATTTTGGTTCCATGCTAATCATGTTGATTGACATTTTATTATCAAAGGCTTCACGCTCCACTACGGGATGCGAAAGCATTTGGACATGGATGGTAGTGAAATCCATAGATGGATTCTGAGGGATTAAGGATCCCAAAGATGCCATTGTGTCTATGAATCTATTTGATGAGCGAGGGATTGCCTCGATGTCATACCATTCCAATTTAGCCAAATATGTAACAACAAGATCTTTATAGGCTTTCAGTATGGGACATCGACACTGAAAGAGCCCCTTAACTTGGTTGACTATGAGCAAGGAGTCACCAAAGATGTTTAATCTCTTAATGTTCATGGCGATGGCTATATGGAGGCCCAAAATTAGGGCTTCGTACTCAGCATTGTTTTTGGTGCAAGGAAAATCTAATTTAAATGACAAGGGCATTGGAGCTCCTTACAGTGTGAAAAACACTATTCCTGCACCACCTCCTTGCTCGCACTTCGAACCATCGAATAACAGAGTCATGTCAGCATTATTCTCTGGTTCTTTCGATTCAGGAGCTTTGGATACGATGAAGACCACATCATCTAGAAGCTCAATGGTCAGAGACCTACTTTTTGACAGTGGTGCCTCAGCCAGTTGATCAGCTATGACTTGTCCCTTAATAGAATTTTGGCTTATGAATTCCAAGTCAAATTCTATCAGTAGCATGATCCACTTTGCAGTACGTGTATTATGATACGTCTTACTCATCATGTACTACAAAGGATTTTGTTTTGATATTACATATGTCGTATGACTTAGCATATAGTGTCACAATTTCTTTGTAGCGAACACTACTGCTAAACATAGTTTCTCCACATATGCATACCCTAGCTCGTAACTCACCAAGGTTTGGCTAATATAATATATGGCTTGTTCTTTGCCTTGCACATTATTTTGGGCTAACATGGTCCCTAATGCAAAGTCGATCACCGATATATATAGCAAAAAATGCACATCTGGCCTTGGTGGAGCTAGCACTGGCGGCATCATCAGGTATTGCTTTATTTTAGTGAAAGCTACTTGGTAGACCTCATCCCAGTTGAATGGGACCCCCTTTTGTAGTAGTCGATTCATGGGTCGACATTTATCCGATAATTGAGTGATAAATCACTTTATCGATGCTACTTTGCCCTGAAGGCTCCTTAACTCTTTAATATTTGAGGGAGGACGCATCTCTAGAATAGCCTTGACCTTCATTGGGTCAACTTCGATGCCTCATTTAGAAATGATGAATCCTAAGATTTTACCATAAGTTACACCAAATACACACTTCTTAGGATTCAACCTAACATTGTGCTCTATCAGGTGATCGAAGACCTTCCTCAGGACCTCAGCATGCTCACTACACAGCAATGACTTGGCCAACAAGTCATCGATATAATCCTCTAGGATCTTATGCATGTAGTCATGAAAGATGTATGTCATGGCCCGTTGGTATGTGGCACCAGCATTTTTAAGACCAAATGGCATAACTTTATAGCAAAATATTTCCCATGGTGTTATAAACATGGTTTTGTGTTGGTCTTCGGGTTTAATCCAAATTTGATTGTAACCAGAAAAATCGTCCATTAAGGAGAGCATTTTGTGACCTATAG
Source organism: Wollemia nobilis (assembly GCA_028583015.1). Taxonomy (NCBI): domain Eukaryota; kingdom Viridiplantae; phylum Streptophyta; class Pinopsida; order Araucariales; family Araucariaceae; genus Wollemia; species Wollemia nobilis. The sequence goes on along the minus strand of JAQPPZ010017254.1, from coordinate 3,004,921 downwards.
TTGCATCTACAAGAGCATCAATATTTGGAAATGGAAATGAATCCTTGGGTGTTGCCTTATTTAGGTCTCTAAAATCCATACAAATACGGATTCTTCCATCAAGTTTTCCTATGGGTACCATATTGGATACCCATTTCGGATAGTCGATGGAGATTACAAACTCTACGTCCAACAATTTTTGTAGCTCATATTTCACCATTAAGGCTACTTTTGGATGCATCTTTCTAAGCTTCTGCTTGACCGGCTTCTTCGTCAAATCTAGCAAAAGGTTATGAGTAACCAATTTTGGGTCTAGACCTGGCATATCTTTGTATGTCCAAGCAAAAATATTAGGTCTCTCTTTCAGTAGAGGGATGATGGTGGCACACTCATCTGGAGTGAGACTCTCTCCAAATTTAACCTTCCTTGAAATAGTGGGATCACTACTGATATCCACATCGAAGGTTTCCTCTACTGACATGTGTGATCCCTCCTCAAGCTGATGAGGCATAGGAATCAAATGGATGTCATCTATCGGGTTGATAGGTTCCATGTCGGAATCACCCTCAACATGATAGACATCATAAGCACAGCCTGGCGCAAAATGAAATGGTTGCAGCATTTCTTCATTAGGGAAGAAATCTTCAGGCTCAATAGGTGAGTCAGCGTGATCCCATTCGATAGCATCTACATTTAAATGCAACGGTTTGGATGGATCTGTTGGATTGCAAAGTGGAGTGGTCAAATAAATGGAGACCATATTGATGGAATGGAATTGATCTCCAAGACCACACGGACAAACCTCTACATCATCGATGTAACTTCCATACCCGAGATCTGGCTCTAATGGCACGGGCACAAATGGGTCCTCTCTATGAGGACTATGGATGACTGGATCCTCTCTATGCACTGATTGCAATATGGGATCATTCGGCTCAATGAGCTCCATGTAGGTAGGTAGATGGGGAAATAACATGTGATAGATCACATCGAAGTTCGGTGGTCTTCCCCTAAGGTGAGGATTGAGATTTATTTCTCTATGCATGTCCTCAGCCGTATAAGGTGCATTGCGATGACGTAGGTAGGGAGGTCCTAGATAGGCTCTCTCTGTTTCATCCTCTTCATCACTATCATAATACAATCCTTCATTTACCCCTATAGGTGGGGGATGCTCTGGCAGGTGTGGTCCCATGAATCTCACTTCCTGGTCGCTATCATCAATGTTCAAAAAAATCGGATAATAAGTTCGTATGTATGATGTAACGATGAGAAATCTGGCTCTTCTTCTTCCCCCAAATGATCAATGTTGGGAAGAATCTCCTCGGTAACATGTTTTGACTCTGTAGGCAATAGGTGATGCGCATACAAAGGCCTTAAATAGCCCCCCTCAGCTTCATCCTCAGATTGATCATCGTTTGAGGATTCACTGTCGGCATCATAACTTGGTCCACTTATCTCGGAGGTGGACTCCTCTCCATCATCATTGTAGAGATCTCCTGACTTGAGATCACCTAAAACTATGGGGTTATGCCCCTACACACCTGTGTCATCGGTAGTATTATGGATTTGATGACCCAGGTTGCCTCTGGGGTCCTGCTCTGTATCAGTCTGCTCTAAGAGCCCTTCATGATCTTCTTCAAGTGGCTCAAAAGTGACGACAGATACCATCGGGTTACTCCTCCAGAATCTGGAAGGATTAGGATGATATGGGTTGAAATCCACATCGTCCCCCAGACTAAGGTACAAGCGATCTAAGGATGTTATGAGCAAATCATCTTGTCCTTGTATCTGTAATCCCAACCTGAACCTATTAGTTTCTAGTTGATAACGTGGCTCAAGCGGAGTCCTACGTCCTTGTTCAAATAGACCAAGTCCGTACCCATGCCAATGATATAACTCAAAAATATGCATGGAGTACTTCAGGTTGGATAGATAACGAACATTTACTATGAAAGGTTCATCACCATCTTCATCCATGGGCGTTCGCATTGGAAGCTGATCCATCCCAACGTAGATGAAGTTAGTCTGATTGGGTGGCTCTCCCAATGGCACTACCGATCCAACCAAAAAATGATGAGTGTGAGGTCAGCCCATCTCTTGTGTAGTCTCCAGAATTGGTCCGAAGGTTACATTCTACACAATATACTCACCTAACCCTATGTTGGCGAGATGTACAATCACCTGCAGTGTGGATGACCCTACTGATGATGCAGGTGAGGCAGGATGAGGTACCTCCTCGGCTATGTCTTGGGCTTCCTCCACTTCCATGGGGATGGGAGCCTCATCGGTGACTAGTTTGGGCACATGCTTCTTCTCTTTTTCACCCATTTTCACCTTTAACTTCTTGTCATCCCGAAGCATCACTGATGCAGTCGATTTTAATGAAGTAGCAGTAGTGTGCTCAGATCTATGTGATACAGATGTCGATGGTTGAGCATGTACTGTTGGTTTACCTCCTAGATTCTTAATCGACGATGAAGGTCGGACATCCAGGTGCATTGATGGGAGTATGAAACCCCCAGGCAAATCCTCTAGGTTCACAAACTTGAAAGATTCTTCGTTTGATGACACTACGTGAACTTGTCCCTCATGCAGATATTTTACACATTGATGTAATATAGAGGGAACGCAATGCATTTCTTGAATCCAAGGTCTCTCGAGTAGGATGTTATATTGCATGGCACCCTCGATCACATGACACATCACAGAGATGGTCTTTAGGCCTACCTAAATAGGTAGGATGATTGTGCCAACCATCGAGCATAGGGCATCGTTAAACGCTCTCAATGTGAAGGTGGTGGGCATAATATGTGACTTTGGTAGCTTTAGATGATTCAATGCCTTGGTCATTATTATATTGATCGATGAACCAGTGTCGATCAAGACCCTCTTGAATGGCATGTGATTAACACATGCGATGATATGCAATGGCGGGTCAGTCGTATCTATAGGAACCATCCTGATTTCATGATCATAAAATTGGATCATGGGCTCCTGGCACTACTGTACATGTCCCACGAAATTGGTAAATGCTTGAGCATCTTGAGACTGTACTTTGATGGACCTTAGAATATCCATGAGAGTCTCCCTATGCCTAGGGGACTACTGTATCAATTCATATATAGACAACTTCGTAGGAGCTGTCTGTAGGTTTTGGACCAACCTGCTCTGTATGGTCACCACCGATCTCGTTGGTGGGCCTGGAATATTTTGAGTTGGTCATTGATTCGACGTAGCTTGTATCCTAATGGGAGCATGATGTTGATTCATATGCTCATATCTCCCATGTCTGGTAACAACATTCACCATGCCTACGAACCCCTGGGTAGGTGGTTCGACACGCACTTGGTTGACCTAGCCAATGTTGTTGCACGATGCCTCATGGTTTGGTAATGGATTTTTATAAATCCCTATGTTTTGGTTGTTGGGCACTAGGGGATTACTTGGTACTACAAGCTCACCTTTTTCAATCATGTTTTGCACAATATGCTTGAAGGACCAACACACTTCGATGTCGTGGCCCTTCGCATGATGGAAGATGCAAAATAGGTCATCCTAATACCCCTTTGACTTGGGCTGATTCGGATCGACCAACTTAACCTCGAGTAGTCTGATTGCCTTAGCCTCACATAACTGATGGAATATTGATGTCAATGATTTCGTCAAAGGCGTGAACTGGTGAGGTGGACATTGTTCTTTTTTTTTGCCCTTATAATTATTATTGTGCTTTTCATACTACGCAGGAGGAGGTTGGGCCTGATAATTCTGCTTTTGTTGCCCCTTATCCTCTCTCTGGAGGTTTAGCACCACTTGATTTACATGGGCCTGCTTGCCCTACTATTTTGTGGAGCTCTTCTTGTGCCCCTCCTTCCTATTCTTGAGCTTCAAGTTACCTTCTTGCAACTTGATATCCTTAATTACTTTGGCTTGTGCCAAAGCTTCCTCGAATGTTGGATACTACTGTAGTTGCAACAATAACGAGATGTTCTTGGCACAAATCTTGGTGAACATTTAAGTCAATTTCATAGCAATAATAGGGAATGGTAGCTTTGCCATAAATCTCCTCCACCTCTTTCCATACTATTCAATTGGCTCATCATCACGTTGAGCTAGCGTAGCCAAATCAGAAAGGTTAGCCTATTTCTTGATGCCAAAAGAAAAGCGTTCAAGGAAAGTGTCAGCCAACTGCTCAAAACTGGTGATACTATGCTTCTTTTTTGATTGAACCACTCTCGGGTTGGGCTTGAGAGGGTTGTGATGAATGTATGCAAAAGCAAGGCATTGTTGCTCGCAATATGGAAGCATGCATCCAAAAATATTGTGACATGCTCTTGTGCATCTTCATCACCTTTAAATTTATCTAGCCTAGGCATAACAAAATGCTCAAGATATGTTGGAGCAGGCACCGAGGGGTCCAAAGGCTCATTATGAATCTTTCTCAATGTCATATTTTGAAGAGCCATGTGCCTTGCCTCTCAATTGCTTTTACCTTCTTAGCTAAGGCCTTATAGGCCTACGAGGATAGAAAGTCCTCCTCCCTAAGCTGACATGAGGGCAGTCTTGGAGGTACATTCTTCCTTTGTCGAGGTGGAGGACGTTGCTCTTCCTCCTCCTCAACTTGGGAGTCTTCAGGATACTCTTGATTTTTTCCCTCTCCCTCTTCTTCCTCATATTTTTATTGCCTCTCATATTCGAATGGTGGTGGCCATTCTCTTTGTAGGGCACTAATATGAGTGTGAGCGTCTCTGCACTCCTGCTGCACATCGGCTTGTGAAAAAGCCTTTCTTTGAATGTGCTCTTTGTTCTCCACGTGAGTGTATAGACCAACCCTAGCTAGCCTATCCTCCTACTCTACACACTCCTTTTGGGTAAGGATGCATTCCTCACACATGCGCTACTCATATAGTCTTTTTTTGATGAGCCTCTACACCTAAATATTCTCATCTTCGATGTGTTGCCTCTCTAGGCGAGTATCCTCCAATTGATCTTGGAGGAGCTATCGAAGCTGCTCGAATACCAGTCTATGTGATATATCAAGTTGATCGGCCATAGTAGGCCTCTGGTATGCATGCTATATGAGAGTGATATTATGGGTTCTATACCCATTTGACTTATTTGTGACACTTTTGCCTTTATCCGTAAAGATAGCATTGGCATCCTAATGAGCCCTACGCTCTATGCCACCATGCGTGGATGGTGGATGTGTCACATGAGGGTGATTTGAAGTCTATCTATGTTCTCTAGTAGTCATAATAGAACTCATACTACTCTCACTCAAGGCACAAGTGGGAGGAGCTGAAGGCTTATAGTCTAGCTGCTCAAGGATGCTACCTAAGCTGTCCAACTGTCTAGATCTTCATCACTCGTGTGGTGGTGTGCCATTAAGTCCCACCTTGGCCATATCAATAGTCATATTTCAATATTAACTATGGATGTGTCTTTTTTTGCCCTTATAATTATTATTGTGCTTGTCGTACTACACAGGAGGAGGTTAGGCCTAATAATTCTGCTTATGTTGCCCCTTATCCTCTCTGGAGTTTTAGCACCACTTGATTTACATGGGCCTTCTTGACCTACTATTTTGTGGAACTCTTCTTGTGCCCCCCCTTCCTATTCTTGAGCTTCAAGTTACCTTCCTGAAACTTGATATCCTTAATTACTTTGGCTTGTGCCAAAGCTTCCTCGAATGTTGGATACTACTGTAGTTGCAATAATAACGAGATATTCTTGGCACAAATCTTGGTGAACATTTAGGTCAGTTTTGTAGCAGTAATAGAGAATGGTAGCTTTGCCATAAATCTCCTCCACCTCTTTCCATACTATTCAATTGGCTCATCATCACGTTGAGATAGCGTAGCCAAATAAAAAAGGTTAGCCTATTTCTTGATACCAAAAGAAAAACGTTCAAGGAAAGTGTCAGCCAGCTGCTCAAAACTGGTGATACTATGCTTCTTTTTTTGATTGAACCACTCTCGGGTTGGTCTTGAGATGTTTGTGATGAATGTTTACAAAAGCAAGGAATTGTTGATTTCAATATGGAAGCAAGCATCCAAAAATATTGTGACATGCTCTTGTGCATCTTCATCACATTTAAATTTATCTAGCCTAGACATAACAAAATGCTCAAGATATGCTGGAGCAGGCATCGAGGGGTCCAAAGGCTCATTATGAATCTTTCTCAATGTAATATTTTGAAGCCATGTGCCTTGTATCTAAATTGCTTTTACCTTATTAGCTAAGGCCTTATAGGCCTACGAGAATAGAAAGTCCTCCTCCCTGAGCTGATGCGAGGGCGGACTTGGAGGTACATTCTTCCTTTGTTGAGGTGGAGGACGTTGCTCTTCCTCCTCCTCAACTTGGGAGTCTTCAAGATGCTCTTGATTTTTTCCCTCTCCCTCTTCTTCCTCATATTTTTATTGCCTCTCATATTCGAATTGTGGTGGCCATTCTCTTTGTAGGGCACTAATATGACTGTGAGCGTCTCTGCACTCCTGCTGCACATCAGCTTGTGAAAAAGTCTTTCTTTGAATGTGATATTTGTTCTCCACGTGAGTGTATAGACCAACCCTAGCTAGCCTATCCTCCTACTCTACACACTCATTTTGGGTAAGGATGCATTCCTCACACATGCGCTACTCATATAGTATTTTTTTGATGAGCCTCTACACCTAAAGATTCTCATCTTCGATGTGTTGCCTCTCTAGGCGAGTATCCTCCAATTGATCTTGGAAGAGCTATCGAAGCTGCTCGAATACCAGTCTATGTGATATATCAAGTTGATCGGCCATAGTAGGCCTCTGGTATGCATGCTATATGAGAGTGATATTATGGGTTCTATACCCATTTGACTTATTTGTGACACTTTTGCCTTTATCCGTAAAGATAGCATTGGCATCCTAATGAGCCCTACGCTCTGTGCAACCATGCGTGGATGGTGGATGTGTCACATGAGGGTTCTTTGAAGCCTATCTATGTTCTCTATTAGTCATAATAGAACTCATACTACTCTCACTCAAGGCACAAGTGGGAGGAGCTGAAGGCTTATAGTCTAGCTGCTCAAGGATGCTACCTAAGCTGTCCAACTGTCTAGATCTTCATCACTCGTGTGGTGGTGTGCCATTAAGTCCCACCTTGGCCATATCAATAGTCATATTTCAATATTAACTATGGATGTGTCTTTTTTTGCCCTTATAATTATTATTGTGCTTGTCGTACTACACAGGAGGAGGTTAGGCCTAATAATTATGCTTATGTTGCCCCTTATCCTCTCTCTAGAGTTTTAGCACCACTTGATTTACATGGGCCTTCTTGACCTACTATTTTGTGGAGCTCTTCTTGTGCCCCCCCTTCCTATTCTTGAGCTTAAAGTTACCTTCCTGAAACTTGATATCCTTAATTACTTTGGCTTGTGCCAAAGCTTCCTCTAATGTTGGATACTATTGTAGTTGCAATAATAACGAGATATTCTTGGCACAAATCTTGGTGAACATTTAGGTCAGTTTTGTAGCAGTAATAGAGAATGGTAGCTTTGCCATAAATCTCCTCCACATCTTTCCATACTATTCAATTGGCTCATCATCACGTTGAGATAGCGTAGCCAAATAAAAAAGGTTAGCCTATTTCTTGATACCAAAAGAAAAACGTTCAAGGAAAGTGTCAGCCAGCTGCTCAAAACTGGTGATACTATGCTTCTTTTTTTGATTGAACCACTCTCGGGTTGGTCTTGAGATGTTTGTGATGAATGTTTGCAAAAGCAAGGCATTTTTTATTGCAATATGGAAGCAAGCATCCAAAAATATTGTGACATGCTCTTGTGCATATTCATCACATTTAAATTTATCTAGCCTAGACATAACAAAATGCTCAAGATATGCTGGAGCAGGCATCGAGGGGTCCAAAGGCTCATTATGAATCTTTCTCAATGTAATATTTTGAAGCCATGTGCCTTGTATCTAAATTGCTTTTACCTTATTAGCTAATGCCTTATAGGCCTACGAGAATAGAAAGTCCTCCTCCCTGAGCTGATGCGAGGGCGGACTTGGAGGTACATTCTTCCTTTGTTGAGGTGGAGGACGTTGCTCTTCCTCCTCCTCAACTTGGGAGTCTTCAAGATGCTCTTGATTTTTTCCCTCTCCCTCTTCTTCCTCATATTTTTATTGCCTCTCATATTCGAATGGTGGTGGCCATTCTCTTTGTAGGGCACTAATATGACTGTGAGCATCTCTGCACTCCTGCTGCACATCAGCTTGTGAAAAAGTCTTTCTTTGAATGTGATATTTGTTCTCCACGTGAGTGTATAGACCAACCCTAGCTAGCCTATCCTCCTACTCTACACACTCATTTTGGGTAAGGATGCATTCCTCACACATGCGCTACTCATATAGTATTTTTTTGATGAGCCTCTACACCTAAAGATTCTCATCTTCGATGTGTTGCCTCTCTAGGCGAGTATCCTCCAATTGATCTTGGAGAAGCTATCGAAGCTTCTCGAATACCAGTCTATGTGATATATCAAGTTGATCGGCCATAGTAGGCCTCTGGTATGCATGCTATATGAGAGTGATATTATGGGTTCTATACCCATTTGACTTATTTGTGACACTTTTGCCTTTATCCGTAAAGATAGCATTGGCATCCTAATGAGCCCTACGCTCTGTGCCACCATGCGTGGATGGTGGATGTGTCACATGAGGGTGCTTTGAAGCCTATCTATGTTCTCTAGTAGTCATAATAGAACTCATACTATTCTCACTCAAGTCACAAGTGGGAGGAGCTGAAGGCTTATAGTCTAGCTGCTCAAGGATGCTACCTAAGCTGTCCAACTGTCTAGATCTTCATCACTTGTGTGGTGGTGTGCCATTAAGTCCCACCTTGGCCATATCAATAGTCATATTTCAATATTAACTATGTGTGGGAGTCTGCATAGGCCTATGCTTAGTGGTGGCCCTATCTACATGCCCATGAATGGGCAGGTCTCAATCCCATTTTTACTCTGAAGGTGGAGCCATGGATCCTCCTACAGACCTATGATGTAGGGATACCAACTTGGACTCCTATATAACATACTCTTTAACTGATATCATGGATATGTGTGCAATACAATCTCAACAATGGCTTCTGAGTGGAACACCCTCATTCTGAAAGGCTCCATGCTCTATTTGGTGTCTAGAAGAATGCATAGAAACTCCTCTATCGGGGGTATGCTCAATAGGTTCCCCTCGTGTCAAATTGTCTCCTCTAATTCTAGTCAAATGATGTTTGGGAAGTGCTTGTGGGTGAGTATTTGACATATGTTGTTGTGAATCTATCGGGGCTTGGTCATTAGTATCAAGCTTATGCCTTTGCCGACGACCCCGTGTCTCCACCATGGTGTACCTAGTGTATAGATTTATTTTTTATTACACAAACAAGGTATACAATGGTGATTATCTCGTATTAACTTTTAAAAGTGAGCCATAAATTGTTTGATGTTGTTTTAAATTTTTTGTGTCAATAAAGAAACTCCTTATCATGTTTGAAATCTTATTGGATGATATTCTCAGTTTAATTGGCTTTCACCTATATACTCACAGCTCGACAAATTGGCTATGAACTCCAAGTCACATAATCCATCCTATAATGTGTGGTAATGAAGACCACACATGGTCAGGGAGCACAGGTCCTCCCATATCCTCACCCACTTTCCCCCAGTTAGCATTATACCCTCTAAAGAGAATACATGCAAATTTTCTAGGGTATGAAAGGTTCTCGGATCTGGTATTGGTCTAGTATCCAAGGGTATGTAGGATTTGGGCCAATGGATGGAAGTCACCTCCACCATCATTGAACCCTACTAGTGGTTGGATGTCACTCCCAAATCACTAGCATTTAAGTGAAATGTGGTGTGTGTAGTTCATTTTAATCTTTGCATAGAAAGGAAAATACATAATACAACATGAATGATTATTTCCTACATGATATGCAAAAAAAAATGTTTCATTTTTAGAGAATGCATGCTATATCCTATATGGCTTTTTGACGATGCAAATTATGATGATATAGCCTCTGATTGGGCCTCAAACATGAAAATAACACACAATTTAAACCTAACACACTGGATTCTAGGGTGGACTGCACTCATAGGTCCGCTGTTCCTAGCAGTGCCTAGCCAAAATCAGAAAAGAAACCCCAAAACCTAATTCATTTCCTTTTTAGTGTCTTAATTAGATTTTCCATTTTCTATTTTATGGAAAACATAGATAGAATAAAAAAGTATAGAGAGTGAAAAATTGGACCTACCTCAGGTCCTCATACGATCAAGCTTTGACTCCTTGTTGTTTGTTGTGTTTGCTATGAACCGCAAGTCTGATGCATGGTTCAGACTGCAGCCCACATTTTGAAGCCGTGGGCCAAAAATGAGACTATAGCTAAAACCTGTGGTTTGCACCTGATATCAAAAAACACAGGGATTAGAGATCAGTTGCATAAATTATAGAGTCTCGTTGTGATCACCTTCTGAACTATCCAAAAAGCAATGTGCCTATCTAATATATCAATCGAAATCAACATAAAAGCATAAAATTATACAAGATTGCATATAACAAGAAAATGGATGCTTATTTTATTAATATTGAAAAGAATCTCAATTACAATCATGCCCCTCTTAGGGTCACCCAAATATTGATACAATTCCAAAGCCCCCAACGGTGTTGGCACAATACTAATGCTCTCCAAATAGTCACAAACTGCTCTAGGGTGGAGTTGACCCTCTTATTTGCATTGAGGAAGGAGATAGATGATTGAATCTCCTTTGAATCTATTCCCTATTGCAAATTTTAGCTCTGATGAGCGGTCTACACTATACACCATAGATGTCAGCTACGGCTAGCAATCAAGTAGTTTTGCCCTCCAAATCTAGGGCTATGGGCTTGATACTCCTTGTAAAATTGATGATCAAGAGTCGCCTCAGTGTCCTCTAATAGGTTTGGCAGTTGAATTCTACAATTGGGTCTCCATTTTCCTGAATTAGTATTTCTTGGAGTTCTAGCTCCTTAGGGCATCCATGGCATAAATTGTCATGATGTTTGGTGAATTGGCAAGTAAATGGAAACTAGGCTCTCTCAATGCACTCAAGTGAGTCCACAATTCGATAGGGCTTCACTGCTCTAATCTCCAACTCTCTCTCTAATAGTTTACCCTAATTCTGAGGGGTACTTATAGGACTACCCAAGGGCTAGGGGTGGCTTCATGGAGAAGCTAAGATCAAGAAGAGGTAATTGGGACAGTTGGATTGGAAGCCTCTAGAATATTCCATCCTTCAACTACCTTCTTCTTTATCAAATGGTAATTCCAACCAATTTGGCTCAAATGAAGGCCAATTAAACTTTAGTTTAGACCATAGGTCACAGCTACGGCCTAGACTATAGACCGCGGGTATTAACCTTGGTTCAGAATGTAGACCTCGGGTCTCTTCTGTAGTTCAAACTAATTAGGCCAAGGAGCCCAACTTGAGTTGTTAGAACCACTGCACTATCTTGGATTTTGTCCAAGATCTTCCATATGGTCTTGTAGCATGTCCCATATGAGTAGTTGCCCTTGACATGATGTGTTTTAGGTGTCTACAACTAGTGCTTAGATGCACTTTTTGTATATGAGCCTTGGTGCTCTATTGTATATAGCCTTTGGGCATTCTTTGTACATGTGATATTTATAATATATATATGGCTTTTACTTTTATGTTATGCTTTTGTGTGGATATTTTTATGTGGAGGCATGTGTATATGGATGATTAATGCAAATGATAATGTGTATGAATGTAAATTTATATGGCTGATTAATGCAAGTGATAATACGTATGTATGCAAATGTTCTAATAATCATGCATAGTTTAGATTTTGCTTGGCCATATCTAGTATTGTTGTTTAATCAGGGACACCAAATGGTGGTATGGATATGGAAGACTCATGCAATGTTATGGATGGAAAAAGACATGGATGTTGACATGGAAGAAGATATAGATGTTGATATGGAAGAAGATATGGATGTTGATATGAAAAATTGATTATTTTTTAGAGACTCAAACATACTAGTGGCATCAAATAAAATTACTAAATACTGTCTAATTCCTCTAAGACCAAATGTGTGTGCAGTGAATTCATTTACCGAATCATGAGTATGATAATGAATTGAGGCAATCAAGAACAAATGTGTGTGCAATTGAGTTTATTAACTCATCTTGAATAAATTTGGTGAAACCTATTATGGAGAAGACCAAGAAGCTAGCTTATCCTTATGTGTTGTCAGAGGTCTCTTTAAAAGAGATGTTTCACCATGCATGAGTGTACTCCACTACCAGTCAGGCATCTATAGCCCTAGTGGATATTAGCTCCATAGTCCAAGAATTTAATCTCTAAGAATTGGAAATGACTACCTAACCGTTTGACTAAAAATGTAGTACTATCCTTATAACTTGAGGATAAATGGTTTGTGATGTAAAATATTCAGAGTTTTTAGGGGTTTTACCCTACTCTTTATTTTATTTTGAAATTTGTGATAGTGGAAAGAACCACTATTTTTGTGGACTATGTTGCATAATGGGACAAATAAGGTTTACCCTTTTCATTTCGAGGTACAACCCAAGTATGGTTTTATCCCTCTTTGACACAAGATATTTTTAATGTGTGTAGTTGTGTTTGGTTCAAGAATAGTTTGGAGTCAATTCCCAAAACTCAATATTTTTCTAGTGAAAATTGTGTCTTGGTCCTAAAGGAAACTCGACGTGTATTTGGATGTTTCTTAAAACACTAGGAGTGGATGAGTGATCAAAAAAATGTAGGAATTATGGACATGTGGTTGCAAATGATAATTTTTACTCAATGATATGGTGTAGTGAAATGGATGATTATTTGAAGGTGACCCTGATTAAGGCAACATGACTGTATTGGACCAAATATTATCTAAACTTTTCTAAATGATCCCTAATTTGAAATGTGAAATATATGAAATGTAATTTATATAATGGAATGGTTTTTGTGTAAATGTGTGAATTTAAGGTGTAAAATTCCACAATGGTTAGGTAGTACTCCACAATTCTTTGCCCTGTTGTACTGGTTAGAGGAATTACGTCAACCCACTTTCTGAAATATTTAGTGGCTATGATGATGAATGTATGTTGTCCTAGGGAAGAAGGTGAGATTTTACCAATTACATCAAGACCCCATTGTGTAAAGGGACAAAGGCTTTTAATAGGTTGTAATTCTTGTGATGGCACATGGGTTAAATTAGCATGCTCTTGATATTGCTTACAATGTTTGACATATGTGCAACAATCACATTCCATGATGGGCCAATAGTAACCCATGCAATAAAAATTTATAGTGGCCATTCCACTAAAATAACCACCACAAGTACCATCATGATCTTCATGTATGGTTCTTTGTGCCTCAATAGACTCAAGATAACAAAGGAGGATTCCATCATAACCACATCTATACAACATGTCCCCCAAGAGAGTAAAACAGGTTACCTATTGCTTGAAAGTGCATTTAGCAATCCATGACATATCTAATGAGAGTGTTTCAAATTTGAGAAAGGTTATTATTTGGTTTGACCAAGGCTCATATAGTTCCAAATAGATAAATAAAAAATCCTTTTCATCCTTATATTTAGCACAGATAATTTTATATTTAGATATCATTGTGATAATGAGTGGTTGTACTTTGGAATCAATGATACAAGAGATGTCGTCGCATCTACAAATCTATTAGTCAAACATGGCAAAATATCAATTTCATACCAATCAAAATTAGAGAGAAATTTCATTTCTACCTCATAGTAAAGTTTTATGGTAGGTTCTTTGCATTGTTATTCTCCATTGATTTGTCGAACAAGAAGTTGATAATCACCAAATATCATGATACACTTTATTCCCATAGCTATAGTTTCTTGAAGACCTAATATTAAGGCTTCATAATCTACATTGTTATTTGGGTATTGGAAGTTTAGTTTGAATGATAAGGGGATAGGCACCCCCTAGGGTGTATGAAACATGACTCTAGAACCTTGATCTTTTTTGCACTTAGAACCATCAAAGAAGAAAGTGATATCGATGTCTTCCTCCAGAATGACATCTTCTTCTTGTTCAGTGACAACGAATACTGAATCTTCTAAGAGCTCAATAATAAAGGGTTGATCACTAGGAAGTGGAGCTTCTGCAATTTGATTGTCTATGACCTGACATTTAATGGATTTTTAACTTATGAACTCAAGATAGAATTCAGTGAGAAGCATTATCCATTTAGTGATGCAAGAATTATTGTAAGTGCGAGATATCATATAACATAGAGGATTTTCTCTAGATATGACATATGTGGTGTGACTAAGCATGTAATTTATGAGTTTCTTAGTGGAAAAAACCACTACTAAGCACAATTTCTCCACGTAGGAATATATGGTTTCATATCTTACCAATGTTTGACTAATATAATAGACAACTTGCTCTCTATTATTTTTATTCTTTTGTGCAAGCATTGTCCCTAATGTAAATTTTGTTGCTAAAACATAAATATGGAAGGGGACTCCCGAAAAAGGAGTTAAGACTAGTAGAGAATCCAGGTATTGTTTGATATCATCAAAGGTTTTTTGACACTCATATATCCATGAAAATGACACCCCTTTTGTAACAGGTGATTGAATGACTTGCATTTGTCAGAAAATTATGCAATGAAATAATGGATTGATTGAATCTTTCCTTGTAAGCTATATAATTCCTTTAAGTTTATTGGGGGAGGCATATCCATGATGGCGTTGAATTTTTTTGGGTCCACCTCAATGCATATTTTGTATATAATGGACCCTAGTAGTTTTCCGTAGGTAACACCAAAGACATATTTCTTGAGGTTCAACATTACATTATGCTCTATAAATCTATCAAATATTTTTTCCAATATACCAATGTGTTCTTGTTGAGTTTTGGATTTTCCAAGAGATCATCCATATAATATTCGATAATATTATGCATGTAATCATGGAAAATATATTTCATGGCACGTTGATAAGTGGCACCTAAATTTTTGAGACCAAGGGGTATCACCTTGTAACAAAAATTTCCCGAAGGTTTAGTGAATGTTGTTTTGTGTTGGTCATCAGGATTTATTCAAATTTGGTTGTATCCTAAAAAATATTTTGTGAGAGAAAGCATTTCATGTGCAGGTATCGACAAACGTATCAATGCTAGGAAGAGGAAATTCATCCTTAGGACATGCTTTGTTAAGATCTCAAAAGTTAGTGTAAATATGTTTCACTCTGTTAGGATTATGAATGGGTACCATGTTTGAAAGCCACTCAGGATAGACAATAGGGACTATGAAGTTCACATCTAAATATTTTTGAAGCTCTTCTTTGACTATGAGGGCCATGGTAGGATGCATCCTTCTAAGTTTTTGTTTGATCGTCTTAGCATCATAATGCAAGGTGAGATTGTGGACAACCAAGCTAGGGTCTAGGCCAGGCATGCCTTTATAATACCATGCAAAAATATCCTTCTTCTTCTTGGGAGAGCAATTAATTGCTCTTGTTCATATATGGATAAAATTTTGACAAGTTTGATAATTTGAGGATTGTCTACATATGAACTAAGGTTCAAATCGATGGTATCTTAAATAGACATGTGAGAACCTTCCTCAAGTTTATGGGGTTTTGGGATCATATGAATGTCATCTATGACATTATCAAACACTTTTAACTCAAATTCGTCTATGTCTGCCTAGAAAACCTCAAGATATGAAGGTGAAGGTGAAGCTGAAGGTGAGGGTGATGGAGGAATGCATTTGGCTGAAACCCTTAACAATTCTTTGAATAGGTAAAAATTGAAAAAGGATGGTAGCAAGGAAATCCGGTCCATATCAATAAGGCTCATGTCAATTGGAATTGGCTTTGCTAAATCGTATGGATTACGAAGTGGGGTGAATAAGTCAGTAGGATTCATGTTGACTTAAGGGGAAAATAGATGCTTGGTGAAGGTGCATGGAAGGGTGGATCCTGTTTTCTAGAACCGATATTAGAACTCTGGTAAACCTAAACAACAGTAAGAAACATAAATAAATACAACGTACATGTAATGCAAGATGTTTTTATTTTTTTTATTTTTTTTGAAATTTAATATTGATTTTTTTTTTTTTGAAATTTAAGTTATGTACATAAATTACAAGCAAAATTATCGGTGATGAGGATCAATGGAATGGAGGTGGTGGTTCACCGATAGGGTTGGCTCACTCTTGTGGAAGAAGCAAGTGAATTATGGGCTAATGGATGGGAAAAATTCTAAGGTAAAACTAATTCTATTCAATGTGTAGGAAGATGGGCTCTAATTCCTCTTCAAATTCATAATAAAATATTGACATAAGGTCAAATTATTCAAAAATTTCTTCTTTAGAATCATCAGGGTGATGGTCGTCTTTGTCTGAATTCAAATTAAGCCTTTGAAAGGCTTGTTCAAAAGAAGATATGGAATAAAATGGATGGTAGCCTATACCTAAATGGTCATGTGCTTCTCGATATGGAGTATCAATTAGCTCGTGCACTCCCCATTCATATCAGTTTAAGCCATTTCTTTGCCAATTATATCGATAAAAATAATATGATGGAAAACCCGATATTTATTGTATATTGGCAATTGTTGGTTTATTGGGTTCATATGGAGGAGAAGGATTGGAAAATGAATCAATTCCCCCATACATAAAATTTATGCTATTTGACATGGAACCCATATTATACACTACTTCTATAGATAAGGGTGGGTCACATGGGTTACTGTAATCCTTGGCAGCTTGGATGTTGAGCGGTGTGATTGTAATGTCTTGGACTATGTATTCACCAATACCAGGATTAGTGAGGTGGACCTCAACTTGGGAGGACATGGATATAAATATTGAAATGGATTACTCATGATTTGCTTGGGGTATGGACTGATATGGTGTCTCACACTCTATTAACTTGACTTGTGAGACATTGGCTAATGTGGTTGGTGGTGGATTTGACTGAGATGATTGTTGAATTGGAAATGATGTGGAAGGAATGGTGAAGAATGATGCTAATTATTATGATGAAAATGATGTGGATTGATTTTGGCCACATGTGTATGTATTCAAAGGTGATGAAGAAGGAGGCATGGAAGTGGAAGCTTGATGTGATGTGGTGATGGGAAGCTTCTCAGGGATAGGAACTTTAGATGATCCAGATTGGGTGGATGATGTAGTGGTTGATGATGTGAGAAATAGATGAGTAGAAGGAAGCATGGATTCATAGGTATTGGATATGAAATTTCAATACTTAAATAGTTCAACATCCATCGGTATGCAATGTTCTTATCCCTTATGTACATATTTCAAGCATTGATGTAGTATAGAGGGTACACATCTCATTTCCCTCATCCAAGGTCATACAAGGAGTACATTATACACCATGGATCCTTCCAATATATGGAACATGGTATGCAACATTTTGACCCCCACTTCAATGGGTAAGACAATAGTGCCAACTGTGGAACAAAGAGCATCATTAAATACTTTTAGGGTGAAAGTGGATTTGGTGATGTGATATGGAGAAATATTGAGATGATGAAGAGCAGATGTGGTGATGATGTTAATGGAGGATCTAGTATCAATTAAAACTCTTTTGAATGGCTTCATATCAATTTGAGCCATTATGTGTAATGGAGGTTCCACTGATTATTATGATATTGGTTTAATCTCAAAATTATAAAATGTAATGGAAGGCTCCATACATGTTTGAATATTTTCCACAAAATTGTTGAAGGCCTTAGCATATTGAGATTGGAATTCTATATGTTTTATAATATCCATTAATGCCTTGTGATGTGGTGGATATTGTTGAATGAGCTCATATATAGATAGTTTAGCCAAATTTATTTTAATACTTATGGTTATCGGCTACTCAAGGAGATGATTGGCCTTGATGGATGATTTATGGGATGAATGGGGGGATTTGTATGACTTTGAATATGGATGGGTTGAGAAGGATTGAAAAAAAATTGGATGGGTGATGATGAATTTGCAAGTTGAAACACACTTTATTATGGAGGTATGGGTGACTGAGAAGATTACTACTAAGCATTTTGTTGATTAGTGCGTTGTTGTTGACCTCAGGTTACTACATGAATAGCACCCATAAAAAATTAGTATTGTTGGACATTATTGACTTGATTAAGAGGGGTTTTTGTATTAGACCCTCTTGTTGTTGGTTGCACCTTCTCATTATGAGGAAGTGGTGTTTGATAAATTCTAAGGTTTTGGTTTTGCTGGGCTAAAGGACTATCAAGCTTGATTGACCCTAAGTCAATGAGATCTTGCACTCTATCCTTAAATACATGGTAGTTGTTAATATCATGTCCATTTTACCTATAATAAGGGAAAAATAAATACTCTGGATAGTGTTTACCATGTTTTGTGGTATCATCTAGTTTAACCTTAGGCAAGGGAATTTTGTTAGTTTCATATAACCTATGGAATATGGAAGCATAATATTTGGTCAATGGGGTGTATTGATAGTTTTGTCAAATAAATTGTCGATGTGGTCAATTTTCCATAGTTGGCACTGTTTTTTGACTTGATTGAGTTATTGAATTAATTGCATGATATTCAATTTGTTATGGTTGATGTTACACGAGTTGTTGTTGAGCCATTACCAGTTGGTTCATGACCACTTGATTAACTTGGTTAGCTTGGTTGGCCGGATTAGCTTGGTTTGATTTTTATTGGCCAGAATAACTATATTTATATTGGCCCTTGTTTTTCCATTCTTAGGCTTATGCACACCTTCTTGAATTTTTATCTCCTCAATTGTGCTAGCCTGGGAAAGAGTTTCATCAAATAATTTATATTGCTATAATTGTAATAACCAAGAGATGGGTTTTAAGCAACTCTTAGTAAACAATTATATCATCTCCTCCATTGGCAGGGTGAATGTAAATTTGGTGATAATGGCCCTCCAAAATTTACCAAATTCATAGAAACACTCATCATCATATTATTTTAGACCATAAATATCAGATAATGAGACTTTATTTCTAACATTAAGAGAATTTTTTCAAGAAATTGGTCAATCAATTGCTCAAAAGTATAAACATTATGATGAGGCAAGTGATTATACCATACTACAACATATCCCTAAAATTTTTGAGGAAATTTTCAAAGCATTAGAGCATCATTACTTTTAATTCGAAAGCATGAATGGATAAATGTGCTCACATGTTATTTAGGTCCTCGATCCCTTTAAATTTATCAAACTTTGACATTGTGAAGTCTACTAGATATGGTGAGGATGGTATCAAAGGATGGATTGATTGATTGATCAGCTAACATAAAGTGGGTTTTTGGTTTATTAGACCAGGAGTATGTTGTATCATACTGTCAATCTGTTGTTGCATAACCTAAATTCTAGGGTCCTCCCTAGGAATGTGAAAGCCCTGAATTACTTGATCATTTTGTGAAGGTAGAATGGAAAGATGTTGATGTGTAATGAGATGATTATTTTTGGGCAAAATATTGGTTAGTTTTTCTATGGTTCAATTAATTGCCTCCATTTAATTGTAAACCCATGGTAGCTTGTAGTCTTGTGAGAAGTTGTGCAAAATATATGCTTGCAATTTCTCCTTCGGAGATGATTCCCTTGGATTATGGTTTGGGAGGGTGTTTAATATTTTTTGAAGTTTATTTTTAAACCAATAATCCTATGTTAATTCTAAGAAACATGACTGAAAACATTAAAACTATAAATAACTACCTTGCTGGAAATTACAGAAAATAGGAAAAATGCTTGGAAATAAATTAATCTATTAAAATAATTACAGAAAATAGGGGAAATAGGGAAGAACTTTTTTGTAAGTGGGCCCACACTTCCAGTAGGTTCTTTCTGTGGTAGAATTTTCATCGGATGCTTAGAAAATTTTTTTTACAAGAACAATGTAGAGATTTTTATTAACAGTTTGTAGTTGAGAAAATTACATAAAAAGTTTGGGGGTTTTTCTTCAGGGGTGGCCTACATATTTATAAAGTATGCGGTCAACCCTAATACAATTTTTAGAAAAAATCAACACGTGATTTGTTGTTATAGCTAGTTGCTTGAATCGGTTAAAATATCATGATTTTTTAGCGTATTCTATTTCTAGAATACGTTGATATTTGATTTGCCTAACTTACAGAATAAATTTACATAATCATTGAAAAATAGGTGATAAATCACCTTTGATATTATCCCATGTTTGGTTATGATGATAGAAATCCTTTCATGCTAGTTTTCGACGTGTTCGCTCTATTATGTCGACCATAGAGTCGTGTTGAAGTTTGACGCTAACAGGAATCAGGCGCTATAGTTGAAGAAGTCAGGAAGTAGGCACATTTAGTTTGCATAACAGGAAGTAGGTGCCTTCCATCGTACAACAAGAAGTGGACACCTTCCATCGTATAATAGGAAGCAGGAACCTTCCATCATAAAATGGGAAGCAGGTGCCTTCCACCATACAATGAGAAGCAGGCACCTAACAAAAATTAGGTGCCTAACAGTTAGGTGTTGAATGGAAGTTAGGTGCTTCAAATAACTTGGGTGCCTGACTTTGTGCCTCTTTATTGATATTATATAGATGTTTTCCCTTAATTTAGTTGTAAGTGCTAGGTCCGAGTTGGACCTCGATGAAAACATACCAAAATGCAATGATTTCCATTAAATCTACACAAATTACATTTTAAGATAAATATAAGAGAACATGTAAAATAAACTATCAATTATATATAATTTCCATAAAACATTTATATCTACAAGAATATATGTCGCACATTATGGGGAAAAGAGTACAAAAAATGAGTAATTCTATGTCTCATCATCCCCCCATGCTTAAGGGGTGGCACATATTTGTGCCACTTTGAACTAGTAATTACTAGTTATATTCACCTCATCCCAATAGTCTCGGTTAGTCTGTTCTTTCTCTTAGAATCCTTGGCTTTCTCTTTGTCCTAGGGCTTTCACCCCTTTGGTTTTTTGGGAGCTATTATCTCCTATCCCTACTGCTTCTCATATTTTTTGCATCAAAGTGGTTCACTTGGACCTACCCTCTTCTTGGGTAGTTCTCTGGTCAAGACCACTTTGCCCTTATCAACATTCATATAAAAACTAGTGAAGTTGTTTGCATCCTTATGGAATGTAGGCTCATCCATTTTCTAGTACTCATGGTGAAGTGGAAAATTATCACCCACAGGAACCTATTCCTTATCTCCAAATGGGATGCTATATTCCTTAGCAATCCTATCTATGGGTAAATCTCCCCATGTTGGATCAAGCTTAGGTTTAGATTTAACCTCTATTTTTGGCATAGGGGGATTTTTGCTACTTGATGCCAGATCCTCTTTTTGTATAGGACCTAAAAATCCCATCTGCTTAAAATATGCCTGCATCCTCAAAAAATTTCTATCTTCTAACCCATATAAATACCATAATTGCTCAGGTTGCACAACTAGAATCTTCTTTTGAGGTCTTCTAGATTGTTTTTTGGCCTCCTTTTTTTCTTCCTTGAGGGATTTCTTGGAGGCCTTCTTCCAGTTCTTCTTAGCAACCTTAATTTCTTCCTTGATCTCCTCAAATTTCTATTTTTGGGTAGCAAACAGATTCTTTGCTACCTCTCATTCCTCATTGGAATCCAGCTCTAATTCCTTGTTAGATTCAATGCCTAGGGCCTTCAACTCTGCAACTCTTTCTCTAGTTCTAGGTCGGCACTGAGATGGCCTTACGAATTTTTATTTTAATATTAGCTTGATACTTTGTACCCTAGGGTATGTTGGTGCAACTTTTGTTTTCTAGTGTACAAGGGGATGTAGGTTGTTGAGCCTCTTGGTCCTCTGTAGCTACTTGATGCACTTTAGGTACTATTTCTTTTTCCTCTACAGCTTCTTTCTACACATCAGGGACTTATGCTTCTTCTTGAGACTGAGCTATCCCTGTATTAATTGGAGAATTATTTGCCTCTCCCTCTCTACCTATAATTTGAGGCTCTTTAATATCTATCTCCTTTTCTCCATCTTCTTCCCCCTTTTCAGGTTGGTCTGCATTTGGAGGTTTTTTAATTTTTGACCTTATCCTCCTGAATTACCTACTCTACAAAGGGGGACATAGAGCAGGGCTGCTCTACTTCCATTACAGTGTCTCCCTATTATGGTTCCTTATCAGCAGGGGTACTTCTATTGACCCATCAGTCTACACTACTACATAAACCCTCACCAATTTCTCGGCTCCTTTTGGTACTTCTTGCAACTACAATTGTCTTCATAGTTGCCAAATTATTTGATACAATTAATGCATTTTTAGGGATACCTTCTTTATGGACTCTTCAAATAGAGCCCATTCCTCTTTAAATTTGTCTTCCCAAGTGGAAGCTTACTCTTTTAGAACCTACAACTATTGTTCTAGATCCTCCTTCTAGCCCTCTGGTGGTACATATGCCATGGACACCTCCTATTGAGGAGTTGGCCTGTAGGAAATGTCCTATAAAATATGGGACAAACACTCCTCTCTATTGAGCTCACCGATGGGCGTATCTTAATTGGATGAGCTTGAAACCACCCTCGATGCCCTAATTAATCTACTTCACATCCTAGTGGATATAATCATTGAATAATGTACTGCCTCATCCTCAAATTAGGGTGTAGAAGGGGATGGAGCATGCCCTACTTCCTCCCTAAGTGGGGAAAATCAAGGAATGAGGTCTGTCCTGCTTCCCCTGTATTTCCTATAGGTTGGGACACTGGCATCATCATTTCTTGTTTTGTCACCTCCTAGGTCGACTATTCATTTTGAATGGGCACCTCCTCCTCTTCTTGTGCCCCTATTGTAGCACTAGTACCTACATATTCCTCAATTATCACATTTCTATGTGACTCTGCATATCTCACCAAGGCAAAAATCAAGACATGGTGAGCCAGGGCAGAGATGGTGCCTACCTGGTATTGTCTAGCCTCATCTTTTAAGGCACATGCAAGGTAGTGGGGAATGTTGATTTTATGTCCATGCAGAATATTATTGAGTAAATAGAAGTGGTTGGAATTCAGGTGGGAATACCTACCATAACATGTGAAGAAATGGGTGATCTATTCAAAAACGAACCTCTAGAGCTCAAGAATGTACCATTTTGGAAAGAAAACGTGCGTCAAGTACTCAGTTGGTGCTACAAAAAATATTTACGCATAGAGGGTAAGATTATCCTCCTTGTACATGCACTCCCTTATAAGAGGGAGACCCATAACTCTAGTAATGTAGCCCTCAGTGATTGGGATCTCCAGCCCTTGCATGTACACAACCCCCTCGCTCATCGATGCCACAAATTCATTTGTTACCACCGCATCTTGGTCCTAACTGACTAGTCGATAGTAGTCCATATATTTTGTAGCATCCAACTATATTTGGACATCTATAGAAATACCCAAGCAATCGATCGACTCACTCTTCTTCAGGTCATAATTTTTTGACTTTCCCTCTATGCTTTATTTCTAGTTCACAATTCACTCAATAATCTTACTGTCTTCCCTTCAAATTACCATTGTGCCTTACTATTCTATGTTTTTCTTGCTGAATTTGGCTGCATAGTATCTGGTAAATTTTTTTTTAAAACAACTACATTTATGGATGTAGACGGTTAATTACCATAATCAATAGTGATTATGGTTATCTACAATAAATTTCCTTCGAGCATGTGCCCGATTGTGTGGAGATAATAACCATAAATTGTCGACCAATCATAGGCATACCATGCAAGCTGTTGGCAATTTTGGGTACCTTGGGTACATTGCTTTTGCTCAAGTGAATAAGTTGTCATTGATGTCAAGAAGCTTTTGAAGGAATTTGATTTGATGTAAAATAATTTGTTTTTATGAAGGTTTGGCATGATAGGTTCGAAAGAAAGTAAGTTTGAAAAATGTCGCGATATCGCGACATGTCGCATTTTCGTGACTTAAGCAGGAGAGAGAAAGCTTTCTAGAAAAGTGTCACGATATCGTGACATGTCGCATTTTCATGACTTATGCAGGCGAGAGAAAGCTTTTTAGAAAAGTGTCACGATATCGCGACATGTCGTAGTTTCATGACTCAAAGAGGAGAGAGAATGTTCGGAGTCAAAAATGTCGCGATTTCGCGACATATTGCAAGGAAGGTTGAACGGATGAAAAAGTGTCACGATTTCACGACATGTTGTAGGAGAGAGAGTCCGAAAGAAAAATGTCACGATTTCACGACATAATGCAGGAGAGAGAGTCTAGGAGAAAAAGTGTCGTGATATCACGACATGTCGGGTTTTTGCGACCCGAAGAAAAGAAAAGCGCTAAGGAGAAAAAGTGTCACGATTTCGCGACATGTCAGAAGACAAAGTGGAAGCAAGATAAAGTGTCACGATTTCACGACATGCTGCAGATGAAAATGTTCCAAGTGAGAACTGTCATGATTTTGTGACATAAAGCAAAGGGAAGAGTCTAAAATGAGAAGCGTCGTGATTTCACGACAGGTTGCAAAGAAGACGTACGAAAGCTGAAAGCGTCGCGATTTCGCGACAGGCTGAAAAGAAGTCATACAGATGCAGAAAGTGTCACGATTTCATGACAGGTTGAACAGAAAGCTTATGGATGGAGAAAGTGTCACGATTTCATGACAGAGACAGTAAGAAAGTCTTCAATAGAAGAAGCATCATGATTTCGTGATGAATTAAAGAAGGAAGAGCTCGAAGGTGAAAGCATCGCGATTTCATGACATGTTCCAGTTTCATGGGCATAAGGTAGAGAAAAGCATAAGGCAACGAAAGTGTCACGATTTCGTGACATGTTCCATTTTCGCTGGTGCAAGCCGAGAAGAGGTTGAGAAAGCGAGAAATGTCACGATTTCACGACAGAAGTGAAGATGACGTCAGCAGAGGCAGAAGTGTCACGATTTCATGACAAAAGCCAAAAGAAAGTGTATGGTTGCAAAGGTGTCATGATATCGTGACATGTTGTAGTTTCGTAGGAAAAGCTACAGAACCACAGAGGCAGTGAAGCCAACAAAGTTAAATTTGGGCCGACGAAGATTAGGGTTTGTAGCCAACGTAGTTTAGGGTTGTGAATCCGACTAAGATCAAGGTTTTGATCTTGAAAGTATTAGTATAAAAGGAGGGTTGTTTGAAGAGTTAAAGGATCGATTTTGTGTGTGCGTTCGAAGTGCGACATTCGCAGATAGAGTGCGGGGGAGAAGTTTGATCGCTGAGAGCAGAGTGCATTTTGTCGAATCGTCTAAGTGAGAGAGATCACAAGGAATCAGAGTGCGTGAAGATGGTGCTGCTAAGTTTGTGCACAGAGAGCAGAAAAGTGCAAAGCTATGGGGTGCATCATTTTTGTGATGTTCGGTGATTGTGCGCAGGCTTTGATGGTTTTGGACAAGTCATTGAGAAGGATTGTTGCACAGATTTGAGCAAGTTTTTCTTGAGCTTGTGAAGCAGTTTGGGTAGGTTCTAGTAAGAACTTGCAAAGCAGATCTGAGACAAGTCTTGGTGAAGACTTGGGTGAAGATCAAGCAAGCTTTAGTGAAAGCTTGTGAACCACTTTTGTGAACCATATTTGAGGACCAATTGAGGACAGAGATTGGTGCAGATTCGAGGACATTTGTGCCAGACCGAAGGACTGTGTTTGGTGCATATCAGAGAAAGAGAACGAGGACATTTGTGCTAAACTGAAGGACTATGTTTAGTGCAAATTCGAGGACCAACTTTGGAGGTGATAGAGTTGAGGGCAGAGGTCTCCAGCCAAAGCAGGGAGGATAGGTGTCTTCTGTGGAAAGAGTTCCATTTGCTAAGGGCAGCAGAGGCAGAGGTCTTCTAGAGGATCACCAGCCAGAGTAGAGCTAGGGGATTAATGTCTCCTATGGGTTAGTGCCCATGAATTTTATATTAGGGGATTGGTGTCTCCTTTGGGTTGGTGCCCATAAACATTGTAATCGGGAAAGGTATTCCCAGAATTTTTGATTGATAAAATTTAGTGAAAGATTTTATCCGTGGACGTAGCCCAGCAATTTTGGGTGAACCACGTTAAATTTGTTGTCGCTTTGTGGATGGTGTTTCATGCATTGCTTTGATTATTGCTATGGGTATATTGCTTTACTATTGAATTGTAATATAAAGGACAAAGTAAAAAGAGGTCTTATACTGTTCACCCCCCTCTCAGTATAAGCTTGTGTTCTTCAATTGGTATCAGAGCGGGTGCCTTCGGAAAGTTTAACAGCTTGAAGGAAAAGCCAGTAAAGAACACAATGGATTATTCAAGTGGCAATGCAGCACCTATTCTTGATGGATCAGATTTTGGTCTTTGGAGTGCAAGGATGAAGGTTCATCTAATGGCACTTGGGAATGAGGTTTGGGAAGTGATTGAAGACAGGTACACTATTCCTGAACATGGTCCTTATACTAAAGAAGACAGGCTCCTACATCACAACAATTCAAAAGCAATGAATGCAATCCTGAAAGGTTTACAGAAGCGAGATCTTACCAAGGTGATTCACCGCAAGACAACTAGTGAAATGTGGAAACAAATTGCAGGTGGTTCACACAGGTGATGTAAATGTCCGAAAGGCTAAGTTGAGACACTTCAAAGGTATGTTTGAACAACTCAAGATGAATGATGATGAAAATATTAGTGACTACATGCTTCGTATGGATGAGGTTGTTAACTCCATGAAAGACTTAGGTCTTGAGCTTGCTGAAAATGATGTTTGTGATAAGATTTTAAGATCTCTTCCTAATAGATTTAGTGAAAATATTTCTGCTATTGAGGAAGCTAAAGATTTGGATAAGTTGAAAAAGGATGAGCTCCATAGTATACTTGCAGCATTTGAGTTGAGAACTCAAGTGAAGGTTGATGTCAAGAAAGAGGCGACTTTCAAGGCTACCAAGAAATCCAAGGGTAAACGACTTCAAGAGAGTGATGAGTCTTCCAGGTGATGAAGAGGCATATTACAACAAGAAAGGCAAGTTCTCTAGAAAGCATAAAATCATGAAAAATATAAGATGTTTCAATTGTGGAAAGTTTGGTCATTATGCTACTGACTGTACTGTTCCCAAGAACGAAAGTGATGAAGATATACATGATTCTAAAAGCAAGGATTCTTAAAAGCACAAGCATCACAGGAAAAAAAAAGATGAGCGCAGCAATCAAGGAAAGAGGTATTCTCACAAGCACAAGAAGAGTTTATACCTAGACAAAGCAAGTAAGTGTTCTAGTAGTGATAGTGAAAGTTCTTCAAGTGATACTGAAAATGAGATGTTGTTCATATCAAAAAAAGAGGAAGAACCGAAACATAGATTCATTATCATGAAATGTCTTAGATGTGGAAATTTTGGTCACCTTGAGGATGATTGCACAAATAATGATTTGGTTTCTAGTATGTATGAGGATGCTTCAGAAAACTATAAGGAAGATGCATGTATGGTTTTTGAAAAAGGTAGCACCTCTAGTGATAGGAAATCTGAAAAAGGGTTTGATGATTCAGAAAGCAAACAAATAAAGGATCTAGAAAGTGAACTTACTAACGCTCTTAGTGTTTTGAAAAAGGAAAGAAAGAAGAATGCTAGACTCAAGGATAAGTTAGATGAATGTTGTATGGAGAGAGATGATCTTATAGAAAGTCTCGACGTCTCTATGGCTAAGACACAAGAACTCAAGGATGAGTTAGAGTCTAAGGTTCTTGAGTATAGTGAGTTAGAACAGAAAATGGCTTCTTTGAAAGAGGAAACTAAAGAGTACAAGGATAAGCTTTACAAGTTTCAAGATAGCTCCAAAAATGTTAAGTCACTCATCAAAGGTCAAAGAAAGACAACGGATAAAATAGGCCTTGGTTTTGTCAAGGAACAAGCTGGAGAGTCTAGTAAGAGACTCCAAAAGGAAGAGAGTTCTGATGAGGAAAGTATTTCAGATTATGAGTCCTTGGATGATAGATGCGTAGAAACAGAAAACAAAATTTAGAATGAGAAGAAGTTTTCAGGACCCAAGAGGTCGAATAAAGGTAAATTTCATGGCAGATGTTTTGCGTGTTACAGGTTTGGTCACATGGTTGCACATTGCATGGCTCAAGTGAAGAAGGTGAACGACAATTTCAGAAGTGCTAGTTTCTTTCGAGGGTATTGCTACTCTTGTCAACAGTTTGGGCACAAGGTAGTCTATTGCGAGGTAAATAACAGGAACAGGTTTGATCAGAACAGGTTTAGGCAGAACTGGCAGATTCAAAGAATAGGTATGCCTAAAAGAAATAACATTGTTACTTGTTATAAGTGCAACAATGAAGGTCACATAGCTAGATAGTGTAGAGCTGAACTTTCAAGGTACAAGAATAGGAACAGTGGTATAAACAGGTCCAAGGATCAAGGCATGAACAAAAATAGGGATGAGAACAAGAACAAAAAGAATGATAACAGGAACAGGAACAGTGACAGGAATAGGAACAGGAATATGGACAAAGAGTTCAAGAGAAGGCCCGACAAGGAAGTTATAGATGCTGATGATGATCAGTGCCTAATGGGAGTTTTACTCCCACCCTAGAATTAATCACCTCATCAGGAGGTGGGGGAGGGACTAAGCTAAGAGGCTCATTCTTAGTCCCGAGCCCCAAAGGTGACCCTTTGCCATTGATGACAAAGGGGGAGAGATATGAGTAAGGGGGAGAATTTCAGAGAGAAGAGGAAAGCTTCAAGTCAGGGGGAGCAAAACTTCAAAGGAAGATTCTCAGTGGCGGGCACAGTTGATCAGTTGTCAGTTGTTAGCACAGTTGGGTTTAGTTTTGGCTCGTGAGAAGCGTTTTTAGTAAAGGTTTGCCATCAATGACAAAGGGGGAGATTGTTGGCAATTTTGGGTACCTTGGGTACATTGCTTTTGCTCAAGTGAATAAGTTGTCATTGATGTCAAGAAGCTTTTGAAGGAATTTGATTTGATGTAAAATAATTTGTTTTTATGAAGGTTTGGCATGACAGGTTCGAAAGAAAGTAAGTTTGAAAAATGTCGTGATATCGCGACATGTCGCATTTTCGTGACTTAAGTAGGAGAGAGAAAGCTTTCTAGAAAAGTGTCACGATATCGTGACATGTCGCATTTTCGCGACTTACGCAGGTGAGAGAAAGATTTTTAGAAAAGTGTCGCGATATCGCGACATGTCGCAGTTTCGTGACTCAAAGAGGAGAGAGAATGTTCGGAGTCAGAAATGTCACGATTTCGTGACATATTGCAAGGAAGGTTGAACGGACGAAAAAGTGTCGCGATTTCGTGACATGTTGCAGGAGAGAGAGTCCGAAAGAAAAAGTGTCACGATTTCGTGACATAATGCAGGAGAGAGAGTCTGGGAGAAAAAGTGTCATGATATCGCGACATGTCAGGTTTTTGACCCAAAGAAAAGAAAAGCGCTAAGGAGAAAAAGTGTCACGATTTCGCGACAAGTTAGAAGACAAAGTGAGAAGTGTCACGATTTCCGACATGTGAAGAAAAGTTCCAAGTAAGAACTATCGTGATTTCGTGACATAAAGCAAAGGGAAGAGTCTAAAATGAGAAGCGTCATGATTTCACGATAGGTTTCAAAGAAGACGTACGGAAGCTGAAAGCGTCACGATTTTGCGACAGGCTAAAAAGAAGTCGTATGGATGTAGAAAGTGTCACGATTTCGTGATAGGTTGAAGAGAAAGCTTATGGATGCAGAAAGTGTCATGATTTCATGACAAAGACTGTAGGCAAGTCTTCAACAAAATAAGCGTCACGATTTCATGACGAATTCAAGAAGGAAGAGCTCGAAGGCGAAAGCGTCACGATTTCGTGACATGTTCCAGTTTCATGGGCGTAAGGTAGAGAAAAGCATAAGGTAGCAAAAGTGTCATGATTTCGTGACATGTTTTTTTATTGGTGCAAGCTGAGAAGAGGTTGAGAAAGCGAGAAATGTCATGATTTCGCGACAGAAGTGAAGATGACGTCAATAGAGGCAGAAGTGTCATGATTTCGTGACAAAAGCCAAAAGAAAGTGTTTGGTGGCAAAGGTGTCGCGATATCGCGACATGTTGTAGTTTCACGGCAGAAGCTATAGAAGAGTTGTAGAGGCAGTGAAGCCAACAAAGTTAAATTTGGGCCGACGAAGATTAGGGTTTGTAGCCGACGTAGTTTAGGGTTGTGCAGTCGACTAAGATCAAGGTTTTGATCTTGAAAGTATTAGTATAAAAGGAGGGTTGTTTGAAGAGTTAAAGTATCAATTTTTGTGTGTGCGTTCGAAGTGCGACATTCGTAGATAGAGTGCAGGGGAGAAGTCTGATCGTTGAGAGTAGAGTGCATTTTGTCGAATCGTCTAAGTGAGAGAGATCACAAGGAATCAGAGTGCATGAAGACGGTGCTGCTAAGTTTGTGCATAGAGAGCAGAAAAGTGCAAAGCTGTGGGGTGCATCATTTTTGCGACGTTCGGTGATTGTGCGTAGGCTTTGATGGTTTTGGACAAGTCATTGAGAAGGATTGTTGCACAGATTTGAGCAAGTTTTTCTTGAGCTTGTGAAGCAGTTTGGGCAGGTTCTAGTAAGAACTTGCAAAGCAGATCTGAGACAAGTCTTGGTGAAGACTTGGGTGAAGATCAAGCAAGCTTTAGTGAAAGCTTGTGAACCATTTTTGTGAAACATATTTGAGGACCAGTTGAGGATAGAGATTGGTGCAGATTCGAGGACATTTGTGCCAGACCGAAGGACTGTGTTTGGTGCAGATCATAGAAAGAGAACGAGGACATTTGTGCTAAACCGAAGGACTGTGTTTAGTGCAAATTTGAGGACCAGCTTTGGAGGTGATAGAGTTGAGGGCAGAGGTCTCCAGCAAGAGCAGGGAGGACAGGTGTCTTCTATGGAAAGAGTTCCATTTGCTAAGGGCAGCAGAGGCAGAGGTCTTCTAGAGGATCACCAGCCAGAGCAGAGCTAGGGGATTAGTGTCTCCTGTGGGTTGGTGCCCATGAATTTGAGATTAGGGGATTGGTGTCTCCTTTGGGTTGGTGCCCATAAACATTGTAAACGGGAAAGGTATTCCCAGAATTTTTGATTGATAAAATTTAGTGAAAGATTTTATCCATGGACGTAGCCCAGCCATTCTGGGTGAACCACGTTAAAATTGTTGTTGCTTTGTGGAATGCATTGCTTTGATATTGCTATGGGTATATTGCTTTACTATTTTGTAATATAAAGGAAAAAGTAAAAAGAGGTCTTATATTGTTCACCCCCCTCTCAGTATAAGCTTGTGTTCTTCAAGCAACATTATGCCAAGTGGAATTTTTTAAGTGGTTAAGGTAATAATGGGGGGTTGTACTGGCACATTTCCATAGATACACATGTTCATGAAAATAATATAGACAAGAAACATAAAATTTAAACATACACCTAAATTTGTTCTGTGGGTTCATATGTGTAAATGTTCACGGTGCATCACTATTGGCTAGAATTTTATGATGGGACAAACAACAAACAACGATGGACATAATTCCCATGTAATGAATTTCATTGGACATGATTGGTTCTTGGTAGCTGCACTATGGGTTATTCAAGAAATCCTGCAAAAATTAAAAAGAAAAAGAAAAAATGTAGCATCTTGTGATGACAAGTGTCCCTTCCTTGGAAATTGGTTGATGTAAAATGTTAATTTTGTTCACTTTGTATTTGAATTTGCATGTGTAGGGGGTGTTGATGTGGCTTGGTCCATATCCCAAGGCTATCATGTTATTCTTTCAAGGCAAAAAAGTAGTTGTAGTAAAAAAAAATCAGGTGCCTTTTTCATATGGAAATCAGGTGCCTTCTTTTTGAGTTATGACATACAGGTACCTTGTAAACTAGAAATATGCATCATAGGAATCGGGTGCTTTGATTACATGGGAAGCATGTGCCTTAGTAGTTGGGAACTCTACTTAACATGGGAAGCAGGCACCTTAGAAATCAGGCACTTATGTCTATCATAAGAAGCAGGTGACTTTTTGCTAACTATCGGGTGTTGTACTTATAAAACAAACTTTATACAAACTTCTTTTTTTTATGTATGCTAATAATATTTGGTGTTAGTTTCTTAAAAATTGGCAGTCGGTTGTTCTATCAAAAAATTGGTACTTAGGTATTGAACTTTCAGCAAACGGAACGCAGACACCATATTTGTAACAACTAGGAGTCAGGAACCATGAAGTGTATAATGGGAAGTAGGTGACTTCCGCCATACAATGAGAACTAGGTGCCTTCCACCGTATAATGGGAAGTAGGTGCCTTCCATCGTATAATGGGAAGTAGGTGCCTTCCATTGTACAATGGGAAGCATACACCTTTTTTGATAAATGGAAGCAGGCACCTCCCTATCAAATAGAAACATATGGTGTTTTTATTTTATTGAATAGGTGCTGAATTATCCTTATATATGTTCTATCAGGTTGATTAGGCCTTTTAGTGCCTCTGATTGAAAAATAGGTAGAACATTAGCATCTACCCTTGAACTAGCAGTTGAGTGTTTTATTATCCAAAAAGACCAATCCAAACACTCTTGTGTAGGTTTGGGTTTAGTATTCCCCTCTCTAAATGGGGACTAACTACTCCTACTGTAATAAAATTAGAAATCTTGGAAAGTGCAGGTTCATGGATCCTGTGCTTGTTAGGCCTAGGTTTCCCAGGCTACCTAACAACTACACAAAGGACATTGTTCTTGTAAAACAAAAACATAACTAAAAAATATAAAATCTTAAACTAATAATTGTCTTTGGGACTATGTGGACTAGGTCCACATCTCACTAACTCAAGATAAAATCATAATCAACTGGGGTCTCCCCCATGCCTAATATAGACTCAATCATGTATGCTTCAAACACATAGTATAGACGTAGGTGATGGCCATTTACTGTTAATATAATGTTGGTGACATCTTTTGTTCTAACTCTTACAACCCCATTATTTATGATTTCAATTACTTTATATGTCCCCATCCAACATTGCATGAGCTTGCCCTTCCTTTCCTAGATTGGGAATCATAAAGTAATGCCTATTCTCCTACTTTAAGTTGCTTTATCCTGGTGTGGCAGTCATGCTGCTTGACCATTTGTTTCTGAATGATCTCTATTTTCCGCAGAGCCTCAAGGCGGTATTCATACAACTGATTAAGTTGTTGAATTCTATATTTTTGTGCATCATCCATATTTATATTCAATTCTATAAAAGTCCTAAGTATTTTAACTTCAAACTCTATAGACATCATGGCTATTTTCCCATATACTAACTAAAATGGTGTGAAACCAGTAGTAGTCTTCCAGGTGGTCCTGTAAGCCCACATTGCTTCTGGTAATCTAGTAGCCCAGTCCTTCCTATGTTGCTGCACTATCTTTGTCATGATATTCTCCAATTCTCTAGTGGTCTTCTATAGTTGTATAGTCTAGAGGTGTCAATATGGATAGGAAATAAGCTACCACATTGTCCTTTCCTAGATTGTCTACTATTGTCACATCAAATTCCTGCAAGATCAATAGCCATATGATAATTCTACCACTAATACTAGGTTATTTTGTCAAGTATCTAATTTTTGAGTGGTCAGTGTGTACAAATACCTGATAACTTGTAATATAATGATGAAATTTTCTAAGAGCATGTATTACTACAAGAATTTTTTTTCTATGATAGTATAATTCATTTAAGCACCTATAAGGTTTTTACTAACATAATAGATGGTATAAAAATCATCACCATATTTCTGTCCCAATACTGAGCCTATTGCATTATTAGATGCATCAACATATAAGTGAAAAGGTATGGTCTAATTTGGACCTCTCAACACTGGAGCAGTAATCAGTTTTTTCTTCAAGGTGTTGAATGCTTATTCACATTCTTCAATCCAAAAAAACTCTACATATTTTGTTAACAATGTGGTAAGAGATTTAGTAGTTTTGCTAAATTCTAATATAAACCTCTTATAATAACCGGTTGATACTAGGAAAATACGAATGTCTTTTTATGTTTTGGGAGTAGATAAAGTTTGGATGACTTCAATTTTCTTTCTGTCTACTTTGATCCCATATGCAGAAAGGTGATGTCCTAAAACTATCCCTTCTTGCATCAACATATAGCATTTCTCATTGCTTAAGGATATATTAGTTTCCTCACAACGTTTAAGTGTCTTTTCCATATTTTTTGTGGTAGTTTCAAAAGTCTCACCATATACAGTGAAATCATCCATGTATACTTCCACAGTATCTCCAATCATATCTAAAAAAATGCTAAGAACTACCCTTTGAAATGTGGCAGGTGCATTGGTAAGTCAAATGGTAAGACTCGATAAGCAAATCTCCCCCATGGACAAGTGAATGTGGTTTTGTCTTGATATTCCTCCCCTATTTGGATATGATTGTATCCAATAAATCCATCGAGGAAAGAAAATTACTTCTTACCTGCTAAGGTATCAAAGACCTGATCTATAAATGGTAAGGGGAAGTGGTCCTTTTTGGTTGCTTTTTTCAACAACCTGTAATCAACACAAATTCTCCACTTTCCATTCTTCTTGGGAACCATCACTATTGGTGATACCCACTCGCTATCTAAAATGGGGTAGATGAATCCAACTATGAGGAGTTTTTGTAACTCTGTTTTAACAATTTATTTCATGGTTGGGTTCATTCTCTTGTGTGGTTGTCTTACTAGTCTGACTTGGTCTTCTAGATATATTCTATATGTATAGGTCTCAAGATTTATTCCTCTCATGTCATAATACTCCCAAGCAAAGGCATCTTGATGTTTTTCCAATGTTTGTTTCATTTTGCTCTGATGTTCGATTTTCAACTTGTTATCTACATTCAACATTATACTAGGTGCAACTTCTATTTGTTGAATACGGTGGTCTTTCACTCCTACTAATGGAAACTCAGAAGGAGGACAAAAATTTTCTCCCTAAAAAAGTGGGAGATCATATTTTACTCATCATTTTCATCTTCCAACTCCTCAAGTATCATCACAGGTTGGAGCATTGATAGACCATTAGCATTTTGATTTTCATCCTCAGGTTCTCCCAACAAATTTGTAGATTGTGCAGGTGGATGTATGATCAACTTCTTTATATTATTACCATATAAAATGGTCATTTTCCCATATCTACAACTTATTTAGGCGTCAAATATTGCCATCCAAGGTCTACCTAATATTAATGGGTATCCACATAGTCCAAACTTAGATTGCAATACTAAAAACTTTGTTGGATACTCCCATGCATCTACTGCAATAGTGATATCTTCCAGTATTCCATCAAGAAGTATTGTAGACCTGTCTGCCAACTACATCACTATTTTAGTGGGCTTCAGGTTGGTCAATTTTAGTTTTTGCATGGTTTTCTCAAGAATGACATTGATGATAGCCCCTAAATCTACTAGTGTGTTGGGTAAAATACAACCCTCTATTTTAACAGTTAGCACAAGTCTTCTTGGATCTGAATACTTCTAGCTGTAGGTATTTCCTAGCATAAGGTCAGTTAACTAACCTACCAAACATATTGATTTAGCTGGTTTCCTCCTTGGTTTCTTGAGGCACAACTCTCTTATGGCCGTCCCATAGATAGGTATGTCTCTAATGGCATGAAATATGGGAATTGTGAGTATTAAGTTATTTAAACTAGAGAGGATATCAAACTCTATTTGTATTGGTTTATTGGGTTCCTGCAACCTTTGTGGAAAATGTGGGACCTCCTCTTTGTTATGTATAGGTGTTGATTCTTCTTCTACTTATTCTATAAGGGGTGATCCCCCTTTCTCTATTTCTACTGGTTCCTCTTCTTCTACAAGAGGAGTGACTTCTACTCCTACTTTCTTTCCTAACCTTAACTGAATAGGACCATAATCTACCTTGATATTATACATAGGGTACATCTCATTTTCCATCTGATAGGTTGGATGCTTTTTGTTTGGGTTTGTTGTTGGTTGTGCTGGTAACTAAGGAGTCCTTGGAGTAGGTAAAGTTGGTAGACTTGGTTGTAATGGAGCTAGAGCAGTATGCTATGGATATTGATTCCAAGCATTCTTATTTCTCCACTACTACCTAGGCTACTGATATTGGTTCCAAGGATAAGGGTTGTAAGGATTTGCTCCTTGGGGGAATGGATTCCAAGGCTGTTGACCATACCAACCCATGTTGGGTGGTTGGTTTTGACCTTGATTCTGGTAATTGTTGCCCCCATAGGATAACATTCCTGATTGCATATCGTTACCCATAGGAGACTATTTTCAGTTCCTCCTATTATCCATGAAGTATGCCTCAGCTACTTCATGTTCCTCTTTAGATTTCATTAATTGTGGACACAGTTTCATTTTATGATCCTTCTTACAAACAACACATACATAAAATTTATTTTTTGGGTACTCATTTCTGGGGTGTTTGCCTTTGCATTTAGGATAGAAGTAGGCCAATGCTGCCTCATTCTCCTACTTCTTTATCTTAAGTAGAAGAGTATCCATTTGAAGAGCCAGAGATGATAACATATCGATATTAAGGTCTTCTAACATGTTGCCTATTTCTATTTTAGTGACAATGGCTAACTGCTTAACATTTCTAGAGGTTAATTTATCATTTCTTCTCAAGAAATTTTGACACAGCTATAGAATATCATCCATTTGGTGTTGGTAAATGTCTCCCCCAGAGATCATGTTTAAAGCTTCCAAGGATTCCTTTGTCAGTCATTTCAAAAAAATACTTGTTAGGGACCTATCTCCTAGTTTTGAATGGGGTGATCTTTGTAAATTGAAGCTATATCCCAGTATTATTCCATGGATTCCCCTTCCTTTTGGGTCATATATAAGACTTCATCTCTTGCATCTCTTGCTCTACCAAAATACTAATACTGATCTACAAAAAGTTTCTTCAATTGTTCCCAAGTAGTTATATATTTATCCCCCAAGATGATGAACCAGTGCAAAGTTGAATCATCTAGGGTGGAAGGGAATAATTTTAGCTTTTGAGAATCTGTGGTGTAATCCACAGATCTAAATAAAATATCAAATTTAAACATAAATAGGTATGGATCTTCTATTGGTAGTCCCCTAAAAGTTGGAAGGTGGGCAAGAGAGATGTGTTTCATCTTGTGATATCCTCCTGCCTCTCCTATTGGAAAAATAAAACTAGTAGATGTTTCCTCTAGATTGTTTGCCATTCTATCTACTACTGGTGTTTCTACCCCTGCTTCATTAAAAGTAGCTATCAATGCTTATAATTCATTTCTTTTATCCTTCAGAAGGAGGGATAAGTTAGCATTTGAGATAGTTTCATCTAACACTACTTGCCAACATTCAAAATTCAGTAGATCCTCCTTAGATTGAACTCTACTTATCTCTAATCCTGCGTTGGGATTTTGTTGGATTATTTCAGAGGGATCATATGCAAATAGTGGGTGTTACCACAAATGCATAGGTGGAGATTGAGATGGTGAGATTTTAGTCTCAGGTTGAGGTTCTACTAAAGTAGAAGGATTTTGAGAAACAACTTCTTTATTTTTGACAAAATGACCGTCTGGTCCCCTATTCTTAGGTGGACTCATACAAAGTTTAAGATGAAGGTTTTTGAAGAAAACACTCTAGACTACTGTAACTATGCTTTATTTAGAACATGAAATTACAATGGCTACTCCCCAGCAACAGTGCCAAAATATTGGGAAGAATATTGGTTAGTTTTTCTATGGTTCAATTAATTACCTCCATTTAATTGTCAACTTGAGGTAGCTTGTAGTCTTGTGAGTAGTCGTGCAAAATCTATGCTTATAATTTCTCCTTCGGAGATGAGCCCCTTGGATTATGGTTTGGGGGGTGTTAAATGTTCATTGAATTTTATGTTTAAACCAATAATCCTATGCTAAGTCTAAGAAACATGATTGAAAACATCAAAACTCTAAATAACTACCTTGCTGGAAATTACAAAAAATAAGAAAAATGCTGGAAATAAATTAATATATTAAAATAATTATAGAAAATAGGGAAAATAAGGAATAAATCTATTGTAAGTGGTCCCACGCTTCCAGTAGGTTCTTCCCATGGTAGAATGTTCACCAGACACTTAGAAAATGATTTTCAATGCAAAGATTTTTATTAATAGTTTGCAGCTGAGAAAATTACATAAAAATTCTGGGGGGTTTTCTTCAGGGGTGTCCTACATATTTATAAAGTATATGGCCAACCCTATTACAATTTTTAGAATGAATCAATACGTGATTCACTATTATAGTTGGTTGCTTGACGCGGGTAAAATATCATGATTTTTCAGCATATTATGTTTCCAGAATATGTTGATATTAGATTTGCCTGACTTACAAAATTAATTTACGTAACAGATAAAAAAAAGGTGATGAATCACCTTTGACATTATCCCATGTTTTTTTATGATGCTAGAAATCCTTTCATGTTTGTTGCTGATGTGTTCACTCTGTTATGCCAACCATAGAGCCGTGCTGAAGTTTGAT
This sequence comes from Wollemia nobilis, assembly GCA_028583015.1. NCBI lineage: Eukaryota > Viridiplantae > Streptophyta > Pinopsida > Araucariales > Araucariaceae > Wollemia > Wollemia nobilis. The sequence continues at coordinate 2,966,450 of JAQPPZ010017254.1, read as the reverse complement.
GCTAACGGGAATCAGGTGCCACGGTTGAAGAAGTCGAGAAGCAGGTGCCTTTCATTTGCATAATAGGAAGCAAGTGTCTTCCACCGTACAATGAGAATCAGGTGCCTTCTATTGTATAACGGGAAGTAGACACCTTCCATCGTATAAAAGGAAGCAGTCACCTTCTGCCATACAACGGTAAGTAGGCACCTAATAATTAGGTGTCGAATGAAAGTCAGGTGCTTCAAATAACTTGGGTGTCTGACTTCGTGCCTCTTTACCAATATTCTATAGATTTTTTCCCTTCATTTAGTTGTAAGTTCCAGGTCCGAGTTGGACCTCAATGAAAACATGCCAAAATGCAATAATTTCCATTAAATCTACACAAATTACACTTAAAGACAAATATTAGAGAACATGCAAAATAAAATGTCAATTATATATATTATTTCCATAAAATATTTATATCTACAAGAATATATACCACACATTATGGGGAAAAGAGTATAAAAATGAGCAATTTTGTGGCTCATCATTTATGACTTGGTGGAGTGTATTGGAATTGGTGATAATAAGGTTGATGAAATTATTGTGAATGAAGAAACGAAGAAGATGCATGAGGACTATGGATGAATTGATCCATAGAATGGGCATGGGTTGATGGTAGTATTGGAATGAAAACCATAGAATATTGTGGTACCCATGATGGACCTTGGATGACAAAGGTGGGTTGAGTGGAAATAGGTTGAGGCTTAGGATTGACCACATGAACTTGTTTTTGAGGATAGGACTAAGCATTTTATCACTTCTTAAGCAATTTGTTAAGGTGTTCCCATGCTTCATATATTTCCATATCTAAAGTGGAATGTGTGGATGTGGTGGCTGAGGTATGTGAAGGATAAGTTGTAACCATAGTTACAACTGAGTGGGTAACATTGGTTGAGCTAAAATCTGACATTTTTGAAGCAACATTAACCTGTGCTTCATACAAAGGATTGTCATAGGTAGTGGTGTAAGATAATGGGTTGGATGTACTTTGAGCACATGATGATTGGGGTATGGAAAAATGTTGGGAAGGTGCATTTGATACCTCAAAAAGATAGTTGTTATACACCTAGATAAGGCTTGAAGTTTGGTAGGATATATGTTCCTACTGGAAAGAAGAATCATGCCTAGATGGGCTATGGATTGGTTCCAAGATATAGTTAGCAAATCTATAAAGAACCTCCACTTTGGCCATGTTTATATGTATTATATGGTGATCAATGGTAGGTGAAGATGATTCTATTTGTGGAATGGCCTTGTGAAATGACTGTGTGGGTAACACAGTGTGTGAGGAACCCATAGACAAATCTGAACAACTTTTTTGTATCACACTAGTGGGATTGCCCACAAGATTAGTGGGAAATGATGATGAACAATCCATGGATGAATTGTCTAGGTGGATGGAAGTTTGATTCAATAATTTAGTTTGATTTCTAGTTAACACCATTAGCTACTAAATCAAATATACAATGTGCAGTAAAGAAAGTGCAAAAGAAAACTTCACAAAAAAGCAATTCACTTGTATGTTTTGCAACAATGTTTCTTACCTCCATTTTTTTTTATCTTATTTTAATGTTTTTTTTGTACTTTGTTTTTTGTGTGTTTTTATGTACTAATATGAATTATGAAGGGTGAAATCTATGGCTTGTATGGGTAATGAGATTCTTCCTGGTGATGAAGTCCAAAAAGTTTGCTCGTGGGTATCCTATGGTAGATAAGGGCAGAGATTGGTGGATCAATATGAAACCCACCATCACTAAATCTGAATCAATGGTTGGTTTAATGTGAGACGTGTTGTTTGTGATTCATTTTAAAAAAATTATACTATCTATTTTTTTTCATACAATATCAATATTAATAAAATTTTCAAGTCTAAATTAGAAGACAACAATAGAGATACCAATTTCCTCAAAATATGTAAGGTACACCGCTTAAGACCCACTCTAAACAGTGGAGGGTTAGCTTACTCTTCCATATTGAATCACCAAATGTGAGAGTAATTTTAGTATTCTTATATTTCTCCTACTTAGGCAAACAAAAGAGAAATTCTTGACCCTAATGTGTAAAATATTTTATGCAATTCTCATTTTACATGAAAACAATATGCATATCTTTGAATGAAAAACACATCAAAAAGTAAAAAAATTAAAAATTTGAACTGTGCATTAATGTAAGTATGAATGCAAAGCACATCTAAATGCAATGTGTAAATTAATGCAAGTGCCTAAAATGCAGATGTAATGTGATTTTTAACAAATATTGAATAAAGTTAATATTAGCAATTAATTTGTAAAAACGTAAAATAAAATGAAACATAGGGGTTAGGGTTTTGAGGTAGACTTACATAAAATCCTATGTATCCTTTTCCCACTTTGTGAAGTACCTTTTAGAGTGTATGAAACACACCAGGGTACCTTTTAAACTCTGGGGGGCATCCCTCGAGTGTCGTAGGGCATCTGCATAATCCTGGATTAGCTTTTGTAGCTCTAGAAACCCTAGTTCGGTGAAAATCATGCGATCAGATTTATAAAACCTATAAGATAGAAAAAAAAAACAATGATTTAATAACAAGATAATTAGCATAAATAACCCATTGTGGATACCTCCATGATCACTATTTGTGAATACAAAAATCAAACAACACAAAACATAAACTATGAAATAAATGAATAAGAAAGATAACACAAATGATTGCACAAGGAAATGAACTTTGATATTATCACCAATGGATCTCTTGTATTGCAATAAAATTTACCACAAATAGGGGTTTTACAATGCTTATTATTTTTATGCAATTTTTACAAAGCACTAGGGTTCTCTAAAACCCTAGTTAGAAATGATGGTGGTGTCTTCTCGCTTGATTCGATCCCAAAAGAGTGTTAAGTGGGCTTTGGTATCCTATGCAGGATCACTCGAGCTTTAGAATCTACTAATGAATGTGATTCTCAAACCTACACACAAAAAATAATAACAATATTCATTAATATCTATGAGGGCTCCATTGCATGAGACCCTTAGAAAATGAAATCACTAAACTCTAGTTGCACAAATAAGGCTATAAAAAAATCTGATAATATAAAATAAGAACATTGAGATTTTTCCTTGTCAAATAACATTGTTTTTGTCTTCATCATTGATGTAGGGAGTGATTATCCAAATTTCCTAATGGTCGCGCGAGGGTCGTAGGTCTGCATATTTGAATGGGAAATACCCGCAAGCGCTTGGTGTTGACCAAAAATTCCTAGAGGTGCTCTAGTGGGTGCTCTACAAACTTTGATGGTCACTCGAGAATTTTTTGGGGATGTTCTATAGCTAAATAAAAGGTTGCAGAACCAAATCTAGTTTGCATGAGGTGGGCAATGACGGATGCGAAGGATGCAAACTACGACGATGGATGAGAATGATGATGAGAATGATTGAGGACTTAGGGCACAAGGGCTCAGGGAACTCAAGACCTTAGAAAATATTAGGGACTCCAAAAACTTAGGGGTTGAGTCATCAAAATGACTCCTCTTTATAATATTCCCTTAGGTATGTTAGGGTTTCAATGACACAATTTGTGTGACCAAGATTAAAACATGACAAAAGGTGGAGATTAAATCTGGGCAAATGGCATGTATTAAGGTGGATGGATGGCTAGGATTAAAACATAATGGATGGCTAATATTAATTCATACATATATACATATATTTATTAAATATATATAAATATAATATATAAAATATTATTATTTAAATATATATTAAACATATATAAATAATGTATAATGGTGGCAAGAAGCTATGGATGGAGGACAAGTGGTTATATTTTGGTGTCTAAAATATGTTCTAAACCAAGCTCCAAGAGCATGGAATATAAAAAATTAATCAGCATTTGCAAGCCTGTATACAAATAAAATTGGAAATGATATATTAATTCTTATAGTATATGTTGATGATATAGTGATTATTGGAAGTTCTATAAAACTAATATGTGAGATTAAAAAATATCTTGATAAGGCATTTGAAATTACATATTTAGGACTGATGAATTATTGTCTTGGTCTGGAAATTCATCAAAATGGAGATAATATTACAATTACTCAATCAAAATATGCAAACACTTTACTTAAAAAATATAAAATGGAGGATTGTAAGCCAAAAGATACACCTATGTAACAAGGGCTTCAACTATCCAAAAATTATGGAGCACCTTTAGTTTCAGCTACAAGGTATCACCAATTAATTGGAAGTCTTTTGTACTTGAAAAATAGTTGACCTGGTCTAGTTTTTATTGTAAATTATCTCTCATGATTCATTAAGAGCCTAAAGAGAGTCATTGGAAAACTACAAAAAGAATACTGCAATATATTAAGAAGACTATTGATTATGGACTATCTTATATTAAGAGTTAAATTTTTTTGTCTATAGGGCTACTTAGATTTTGATTATACTGGTTAATTTGATGATAGAAAGTCTACTTCAAGGTACATTTTTATCTTAGGTCAAGACCAATAGCTTAGCACAATAAGAAACAAAATACAATAGCATAATCATCTATTAAAGTAGAATATCATGCAACAAGAGATACAACTTGTGAATCTTTGTGGTTACAATACATATTATCTGGAATGGGAATCAAACAAAATCCAACTCTTATATTTTGTGATAATCGAGTACTCAACCTGATCAAAAATTCAATTATACATGAATGAACGAAGCATATTGAAACACAATTCCATTTCATTAGAGATCATTTTTAGAATCATCATATAATTTTAAAGCATATTCCTACAGAAGAACAACTGGTAGGTATATTTACAAAAGCTTTGATATGAAACAAGTTTCAAACATTCAAATATTATCTATGCAAACCAAGAGGATATACCAAATAATATATTACATTATTTTTTATATGCCAAATTTCATATGAAGTAGACTGAGGATCATCTGAGGTAGACTAAAGGTCATTTTGTAAACCTATATGATGGACTCCTAGTTCCATATTTCATTGTACAATTTTATCCAATAAATATGAAGTTATGCTTATTTTCTCATGTAGTTCTTTTGATTTCTTATTTTTCTTCTTAGCAATTATGTTTCTTGATTAGATTGAATACTGGAAAAACCATCACTACAAAATTACAATATTACAATTAAGCACTTAAATGTGCATAAATAAGTAAATGAACGAATCTTACAAATGCTTATAAAATAGCAATATTCTCTTTTATTTCTTTATTTTTTGGGATTTATTTATTTACTCTTAGAATATTAAAAAGTAAATAAATGTGCACTACTTTCCTTTATTTTTTTGTTTTCTTTTTATTTATTCACTCAAACTATTAAAATTAAATTAATAAATACTTCTTTCTTTTTTAAATTTATTTATTTACAAAGAAATAAGCGATGGCGGGAACGGGAGCGGGTGCGGGTGCGTCTGTGGACGATGGCGATGGCGATGGCGACGTTGGAGGGACGCTGGAGGGTGCTGGTCTGGCAGGTTTGTCCTCGGGCCTTGCAGATGGTGTTGGGCCTACTGCAGGCCCACTCAACAAATGTCACGGTGAAGACCCAAATGGCGTGGTGAAACCGACGTCTGATAACGTTAGGGTTTCACCCTCCTCTCCTTCCAAAGCATGACCTTGGTCTTTGTCCTTTGCGGATAAAGTTAGGTCTTCGACAGGAGCGTTTTCTTTCCAAACTCCTTTGCCCTTCTCTGTTTCGGGCACTGAAGTTTCTTTTCCAAGCGAGGCTATGGAGCCACTAATCTTCCAAGAGTCCCTCTCTCTGGTTGGGAAATTTGTCGGTGCCCGACCTGATATGGAAACTATCCGAGAGTGGGCTCTTTCCAAATGGCGGCTTTCGGGCAGCTTGGAGTTAGTGGCCTTTCCTAGGGGGTTTTTCATGATAAGGCTAAACAATGCCCTCGACACCCACCGCATTCTTACTAGAGGACCTTGGTTTTTCGGCCGTCGTAGCCTATTTCTACGGAGATGGGGGGAAGACTTTGACCCTGAAACTCAGTCTATCAACATCGCTCCGATTTGGATCAAACTCCATGGGCTTCCCCCATAGTTCTTCTACAATGATGCACTCAAAGGCATCACTCAACCGATTGGAGATTTAGTCGCCATCGACCCTGCTACCCGAGCCAGAACCAGAATGACCTATGCTCGTGTCTACATCATGGCTAATCTGGATTCGGCTCTGCCTACCTGCATCGGCATCAACTACGGGAGCTACAGAAGGCGTCAAGGAGTTGAGTACGAGAACAAGCCCACTTTTTGTTTGGAGTGCAACACTCAGGGCCACCTGGCTTCTCAATGCCCTTCCCGAAAAAAAGATATCCCCGAGCGATTCGGGCCGAAAGAAGGATTCCCAGATCCCCAACACCCAGAAAAAGGCTTCTGGCCGGGGCCATGGCCGATCTGCAGGCCCTCCTAAAACCTTTGCTTCAAATCATGGCAAACCCAACAATGTAAGTGCTCTGCCTTCTCGTTCTAATCAATTTGCTCCCTTAAATAATCTTCATACTAGAGAGGACATCTCCGATGACCTTCCCATAGATCCAAACGTCTCATCCACACCCACTGTGATTCAGTCTCCCTTGTCCAAAGGTAAGGCTGCAATGACCTTCCCAAACTCACCCACCGATTCTGGTCCCTCTCACCTTCCTCTTCCCTTCCCACCCCTCCCCCGACTCAGAACCATCCTCTTTCCCTCTCCCCTGAGTCTGTTGCCCTGTGCCAGTCTCCCCGCTCTCCATCCCCCCACCGGCCTGCCCCTGGGACTGACACCACCGACATTCTCCAAACATCCAGCCCGCTGAAATCTCCCATTCCCGCACCCAAAGCTGACGTCAACAAAGAACAGAGAAGGGGAAGACCGTCCAATGCAGAAAAGCTTGCCAAAGCAGCTGAGATCGAAACGGCTGATGGCTCTGTGCCTACCTCCTTGGGCCCTATTTCCAAACAACCCACCCACCAAGACTTGGATGAAGTCAGACCTAAACTTACTCCGTCTCAAGGGAGAGGCAGAGGTCGCAAAGCAAACCCCAAGTCAACTCGATGAAGTTCGTCTCTTGGAATGTCAGAGGCCTCAACGGAACTGCTAAACAGAGGACTGTCAAATCAGTAAGAAAAAACCTAAAACCAAATATCATGTTTCTTCAAGAATCCAAACTGGACGAGAATAGCAGCACTCAAGTTTGCAAGCTAATCTGGGAAAACAACAATTTTGCCTTTTGTCCCTCCTCAGGGGCATCTGGGGGTCTCCTTTGTTTGTGGGATCCGACAACTATTGAGGGGAGAGTTCTTTCAATCTCTGACAGAACCATCAACATTTTGTTCACTAATAAAGTCACTAACCTCCAATGGATTGCCACCAATGTTTATGGACCAAACAGTCCTATCAATAGAAGATTGTTGTGGGATAACATTTCCGCAATGCGCAATAACTTTCCTGACTTTCCATGGATGCTCTGTGGCGATTTCAATACTCCCCTTCACCTGTTTGACAAGCAAGGAGGCAATCCGATCACTAGCAGCTGCATTGAAGATTTCAGCGATTTTGTCAACCACAACGAGCTAATGGACATGCCGCTCCAAGGATCCAACTACACATGGAGCAACAGACGGGTGGGCATTCATCACATCCAAATTTGGCTTGACATATTTCTCTTATCCAAAGAACTCATTCCTATTTTTGGCGATGCCAGGCTTCATAGCCACCCAAAAATTGGATCCGATCACAACCCCTTAATTCTGGATTGTTCCCACCCCCAGCAAATCTTCAAAACCCCTTTCAGGTTTGAAAATATGTGGCTCACCCATCCAGATTTAGGTCGGTGTATTCGACAATGGTGGCAGCAAAACCTTTGTCCAAACCCTCTCACGAATCTGTTCCTCAAACTCAAAGCGGTCAAGCTCAAGCTGAAATGCTTTGGAACAGGGAGGTTTTCGGCAACCTCTTTACCAAAAAAAAGCATCTGATGGATGAGCTCAAAAGGGTGGAAAATCTGATTCAGGGAGGGGATCGAGAGGGTCAAAACTTTCATGGAAGAAAAAAGCCTCCTTTCAAACTTTCACAATGCCTTGGCTAAGGAAGAGTCCTACTGGAGGCAAAAATCCAGAAGCCTCCGGCTCAAAGAAGGAGACACCAACACGAAGTTTTTCCATGCTTCCACCATGCGCCACAGAGGCTCAAATAAAATCTCCGAGTTGACCAAGGCTGATGGAACCATTGTCTCTGACATCCATGCTATCGAGACAGGAAGTCGTGCGCCACTTCCAGGAAATCTTAGGTCCAAGTGTTGACTGCCACCCCCGCACAACAAGTTCTCTGCTTCAGAACATACCAAAGTTGGTGTCTAACGATGATAATGGGAAATTGCTCCAATTCTTCACTGAAGAGGAGATCAAAGAAGCTCTGTTTGCAATGGAACCTGATAAGGCCCCCGGACCCGATGGCTTCCCACCCCGGTTTTTTCAACACTTTTGGGATATTGTGGGCCCTGATGTTGTTGTTGCGGTTAAATTCTTCCAGAGAGCCAAAAATATGCCGAGAGAAGCCAATTCCACCTTCATTGTTTTAATTCCCAAGTCCAATGATCGTGCTTCTCTCTCCGACTTCAGACCTATTAGTCTCTGTAGTGTCATCTACAAACTTATCACCAAAGTCATGGCAAACAGGTTGAGAGACATCCTTCCCTCCATCATCGACCAGTGCCAAGGGAGCTCGGTCAAAGGTAGATTCATTGCTGATGGAGTGATAACCATCCACGAATTGGCCCATTCGGCATCTAAAAATAAAAAACCCAGTATGTTCCTTAAGCTTGACATGAACAAGGCTTTTGATCGGGTTTCCTAGAAATTCCTGTTCGAGGTCCTAGAGAAGTTTGGGTTTCACAAAGAATGGATCAAGATGGTTCGTGAATGTATCTCTACTACTTGGTTCTCTGTTCTTATCAATGGTTCACCCGCTGGCTTCTTCCAAAGTTTCAAAGGCATCCGTCAAGGGGACCCTCTGTCACCCTTCCTCTTCATCATTTTGGCCGAAACCCTTGGAAGAACCCTTACTGCTGCTTGCAACAGTGGACTCGTCTCCGGGATCAAACCAGCCTCAACAACCAATGCCATTTCCCATCAACAGTTTTGTGGATGATACTATTCTATCCTCTCATGCTTCTGTTCCCGAAGCAAAAATCATTAAGAACATTCTTGATTCTTATGAAGAGGCGGCTGGCCAGAAAGTCAATTACCGCAAAAGCAAGCTATACTTTCTCAATACTCCCATCCACAGGAAAAATAGGATTGCTGAGATCCTTGGGTGTATCATTGGGAGCCTTCCAACTACTTATCTTGGATTACCGCTTTTCCACGGCAAATCGGTCTCGGCTATGTGGAACCCTATTTTAGATCGCCTCAACAAGAAACTTGCAGGTTGGAAAAGTTCAATGCTCAATCAGGTAGCCAAAGCCACTCTGGTCCAGGCTTGCCTGCAAAGTATTCCTATTTTTTTCTTATCTATCTTCAAAGCTCCAGCTTCCATATGCCAAAGAATTGAGCAAATTCAACGCAGATTCCTTTGGGCGGGAAACGAAAACAAGAACAAATTTTCCCTTGTTGCCTGGGACAGGGTTTGTTCCAAGAAAAAGGATGGAGGACTCGGATTCAGGGACATCAAGCGGATGAACATGGCCCTCATTGCCAAGCAGTCCTGGAGACTTACCACCAATGAAAAAGTCACTTGGATTGACATCATCAAAGCTAAGTACCTCCATCAGGTTCCCTTTCTTGGAGAGCACAACCTTCCTAGCGGATCTCATTTCTGGAATGGCGTCACCAAAACAAGGAAGATCATCATGGAAGGCTTAAGGTGGTGTCTTGGAACTGGAATGACCATTCATTTCTGGGATGACCCATGGATCCGTGACAAACCTCTCAGCCAAGATCCTCATCTTGCAGTGCTCAAGATGGTTACCGAAGCCACCTTTGGAGATAAGGTGTGTCATTTCATTAACCCAGGTATTACAAGACCTGAATGGAAACACCTGGCTCTTAATGGGCCTAGGCATATCACCGAGGTGCTCAGGTGGTTACAAAACTTGCTGAGGACTTGCATCATCCCCAACTCTCACAAAGATGATTCCATGGTCTGGAACCTTGAAGATTCAGGGAATTTCACTGTTAAATCAGCTTACTACAGTCAAGAAACTCCCAATGATGGTCGGGACTTATCTAATCAGGTCTGGGTTCCCAAGATCATTCCCAAGGTCAAATTCTTCTGCTGGTTGGCCATCCAAAATAGAATCCTCACCACTGACAACTTGATAATCAGAGGGTTACTCATCCCCAATTGGTGCATCCTGTGTAAAAATGCCTGTGAGTCAACTTCGCATGTTTTTCTGGAATGTCCCTTCTCTCTTGCAGTGCTCAACCAGGTTCTTAACACCTTCGTCATCTCCGTAGCCCTCCCTCATTCCATTCCCCTCCTTTTTCAACAATGGCCCCGGCCTTTCAAGAACAATCAACTTAAATTCATGTGGCAAGCTTGCCTCCACATTTTCCTGTGGCAGATTTGGCTTGAGAGAAATGCCAGAATTTTCAAAAACCAAGCCACTGATAAGAAGATTGTTGTTGCCAAAATCTTGGCCCTTGTTGCGGAGAATGCCTCTCTTGTCTCGTCTTCCAAACCCCCCCTCCTGGCCTTGAATCGGACCTAACAAAACTTTTTAATCTTTCCAATTTCTCTGCCACACCCCGCACTTCTGTCGACAGGTCTGTCATCAAGTGGGTCTTACCTCCTACAGGGTGGCACAAGCTTAATTTCGATGGTGCGGCCAAAGGCAACCCAGGAGCGGCTGGCAGAGGAGGAATTCTCAGAAATCACAGAGGAGAAATAATTTTGGCCTTTGCTCAGAACCTAGGAATTCAATCTAACAATATGGCAGAGGCTCGGGCTCTGCTCCAAAGCTTGATTCTCTTGGAAGGCTTGACCATCAATAAACTTATCATAGAAGGAGACTCACTGCACTGCATCAACTGGCTCAATGGGACTTCTGCGCCTCCCTGGGCCCTTGTTTCGATCTTCCAAGAATGCAAGGCACTAATTGGCATTTACCCAGAATTAGTCATTAAGCATCAGTATCGGGAAGGAAACAAAGCTACGGACTGGCTTGCTAACAAGGGAGTTGGCGAAATGGACATTCATGTTTGGAGAGACACCTTTCCCATTGGCCTAAGGGACGCTTCTTCAAGTTCCAATGTCTGCACAATGTGAGTGGTTAACAGGGGACCGGGTTTGTTTGCTCTTGGAACTGGTCGAGTTTTCGCGTCCTTTCTTCCTTCTTCTCCCCCTTCGGCTGCGTTTTGGCAACTTGTCACGATATCGCGACACTTTGCACCGTTGGCCATGAAATTTAAGCTTGTCACGATATCGCGACATCCCTTTTTCCTCTGGCCGCGAGGTTGCTTCTTGTCGCGATATCGCGACACTTTTTTCCCCTTCGGACGCGGTCTTTCAACTTGTCGCGATATCGCGACACTTTTTCTCTCCGGCTGCAGTTTTACAACATGTCGCGATATCGCGACACTTTTTCTCTTCGATTTTGCATCATGTCGCGATATCGCGACACCTTTTCTCTTCGGGTGGTTTTTGCAACATGTCGCGATATCGCACATTTTTCTCTTGTTTTGCACATGTCGCGATATCGCGACACTTTTTCTCTTCGGTTTCTTGCATCATGTCGCGATTTCGCGACATTTTTCTCTTCAGCTGCGGTCTTCCATTTTGTCGCGATATCGTGACACTTTTTCTCCTTGGCTGCGGTCTTCCATCTTGTCGCGATATCGTGACACTTTTTCTCTTTCTTGCATCTTGTCGCGATATCGTGACACTTTTTCTCTTCGCTGTGGTCTTCCATATTGTCACGATATCGCGACAATTTTTCTCTTTGGCGGTCTTCCATCTTGTCGCGATATCGTGACACTTTTTCTCTTCGGCTGCGGTCTTCCATCTTGTCGCGATATCGTGACACTTTTTCTCTTCGGCTGCGGTCTTCCATAATGTCGCGATATCGCGACACTTTTTCTCTTCGGCAGCGGTCTTCCATATTGTCGTGATTTCGTGACACCTTTTCTCTTTGGCAGCGGTCTTCCATATTGTCACGATTTCGTGACACCTTTTCTCTTCGGCAGCGGTCTTCCATAAATGTCGCGATATCGTGACACTTTTTCACTTCAGCTGTGGTCTTCCTTCTTGTCATGATTTCATGACACCTCTTCTCTTCGACAGTGGTCTTACTTCTTGTCACGATTTCGTGACACCTTTTCTGTCCGGTCACGGTTTTCCTTCATGTCGCGATTTCGTGACTCTTCTTCTCTTTCGGCTCCAACCTAGCAACTTGTCGCGATATCGCGACACTTCCTCTCTTCTGGCAGCAACCTTGCAACATGTCATGATTTCGCGACTCCTTTCCTCCTTCGGCTCCGTTGGCGCTTCTTGTCACGATTTCGCGACATCCTTTCTTCTCTTGGCAGCAACGGTGCAACTTGTCGCGATTTCGCGACATCACCATTTTGGTCGCGATTTCGCGACACCTTTCCTCGTGTGGAGGTTTGCTCGCTCTTTGATCTTTATTTCTTGGACCACCTCGGTCGATATGAAATTCATGTAATTCCTCTTGTACAAGGTTCAGGGACCTTTCAACACCCTTTCAACCAATCAAAAAAAAAATTATTTATTTACTCTTAAACTATTAAAAGTAAATAAATAAATAAAGGTGAAATTTTTTAAAATATATTTTATACTAAATATATAAAATATTATAGTGCAAATCAAAATGGATAGAGACAGATATAGCTATCTAAGTGCAACTCTTGTTTTTCTAGAGTTCTCTATGTGGGGGGTGGAAAATAATTAAAAATTCATGTAGGGGAAAATAATTAAAAAGTCTTCCAAAGGAAGAATAAATAAAAATTAAAATGCATCTACAGTATTGGGGAAGAGGGAAAATATTAAAAAATAAAACAAAATGCATGTGATAGTCACCTAGCAAGCAACTACAACTACAACACCATAGTCTACAACTACAACACCACAGTCACCCATCAAGCAGGACTTTGCTAGCTAAATTTCTTCCAGCAAGCAAGATTCTTTTAGAAAATATTCTCCCTCTCCTCCAATAATAGTTTCAATTCCAAATGAAGACTGGGGTTACCCTTGTGACAAAAATAGCTCAACACCACCCACACCAATGGACAGACAAAAAAACCCAAGTCATAGATCAAAACCTATATCTATGATACCAATGATATGAAATCTAACTTCAACTTTAAGTTAACATTTTATTTAAAATAAAAACATCATCCATAACAACCTAAGCTAACAAATAAGCTAACTTTAGCTAACTAGTTATATAAGAGGTTATAAATGCCTACATCTAGAAAACTAACATGAGCAAGTGAGGCTCATGAAATACAAAATAATCCTAAAATATAACATAATAATATTCCTATAAGGATTAATATTGATTCAAGTGGGAGGAGATGTCGATGGGCGGGAAGTCGTCTACGGGGGAGCTCGGGAGCGGCCATGGTTCGATTCTTGGGCGCAGTGGAGCAGTCGGAGGGCACCAAGATTCCGGAGGTACGAAAGCGTCCGTACCCATTGAAGAAGACCGGGCTGACGACGGTGTCAGTCGGGGTAAGGACCCACCAGACAAAGGGGGTGGTGGGGCTCAAAAGACTTATGCTCAGGCAGCGGCCTCAGAAACCCTAAACGGTTTCTCTACCAAAGAGTTGTTTCTGGTTGGGGATGAGCTGGACATCCCGACGGAAGTCCTTTCAAGCTTCATGGAGTTTGAGAAATTTACCCTCATAGGCAAATTCATTGACGGCCGTCCCGACATGGAAACCATCCGAAAGTGGGTAGCAAGCAAATGGAGGACTTCTGGTCATATGGAGCTGGTGGCCCTATCCCGAGGTTTTTTTGCCATTAGACTAAACAATAAGGAGGATTACTGTAAAATTATGGCTGGCGGGCCATGGTTTCTGGGCCGCAGAAGTTTATTCCTTAGGAAGTGGGACATGGATTTCAATCCTGACACCCAAAACATCAACATCGCCCCAATATGGGTTAGGCTCCCGAGTCTTCCCCTCTTTGGTTGGCATGAAAATTTCATAAGGGGTATTGCGTGCTCCATTGGGGAGTTGGTCACCATTGACCCTCCCACCCGAGCTCGAACCAGGTTTGTCCAAGCCCATTTTTGCGTTCTGGCAGATTTGGAGGTGGAGCTCCCAACTTCCATCACTCTTCGGTCTGGAGATACCATTCTTCATAAACAAGCTATTGTCTATGAAAATAGACCAGCTTTCTGCCCCCAGTGTCGGTCCCAAGGGCACCTTCAGTCCCAGTGTCCTCTTCAAAAACTGGGTAAGCAGAAGCGTGAAAATGGTAATCCCCTGGAGCATGGTGAAGGTCAGGTGAAGCAGTCAAATCCAAACGTGAAAGGCCATTCTCCAGGCCCCTCCAGAGATTGCGGCAGACTCTCTCAGCCTGAAGAGAATCCCACTCTTCAATCGGACCCTGAGCAATTTGAAGCTGACAATCAGCAAGGAACAGACTCCCACTTGGAAAGTGAATCGCAGGAAGAGAAGGAATGGACCCCATCCCAAAATATGACACAGGCTGTTTCTCTGCTCCAAGATATGGGTCATCCCAATTTTAGCCAGTCATAGACACTGCTAGAAGATTACCTCTTGGGAAGGAGGGGTGAGCAGTCCGGTCACATTAGCCCCCGAAACACGAGGAGCCGAAAGCAAAGTGTGGATTTTGGTAGTGAGAGGAAGCAGGGCCGTCCTCCTAACAAATACAGGCGAGACAAAGAGACAGCAACAGACATTGCAAATGGAACCCAACGTTTGTTGGTTCTGGATGACTGTGACGCTCAGACGGACGAAGCGCATGCATCAAAACCTCCCCCTCAACAAGGAAGGGGAGGCAAGAAAAACCTCAAACTGTCTAGATGAAAGTCCTCTCATGGAATGTGAGAGGACTGAACGGTGCAGCCAAACGAAGGTTAGTGGCTGATCTCCGTAGGAGGACTAACCCGTCCATCCTTATTTTGCAAGAGACCAAGATCGATGCTATTTCCTCTGATAAAGTTGCGAAGGCCATTTGGGCCAAGGCAAATTGTCTATCCAGCCCTGCAGTGGGAATAGTGGGAGGACTCATGGTTCTGTGGGACCCATCGAGGTTTGAGGGCAGCCTATTTTCAACTTCCAACAGAATCATCAATGTACTGTTCCAGTCCAAAACCACCAATTTTTCCTGGATTATGTCCAACGTTTATGCTTCAAATTCTGCCACAGAGAGAGCAGAAATGTGGAAAGCTATCTCTCAGATGAGGGAGAATTTTAGTAATTTTCCTTGGGTTTTAGGGGGTGACTTCAACTGTCCCCTTCATCCTTCGAAAAAAAAAGGAGGGTCCGACCACTCCAGCCGCAGCTTGGAGGATTTCAGAGATTTTGTCTCTACTAATGGCCTACTTGACATCGAACTCAAAGGGGCTTCCTTCACCTGGAGTAACAGAAGGATTGGGAGCGGTTTGATTCAGGTCAAGCTCGATAGATTTTTCATTTCCCAAGAAGCCATTCCCATCCTTGGCGAGGCTATCCTTTCAGCACTTCCAAGGATTGGGTCTGACCATAACCCTATCTTCTTGGAGGTGGATGATGGGCCTGTTTTTAAGACCCCCTTCAGATTCGAATCCATGTGGATTTCTCACAAGGACTTCAAAGGATTGGTTTCAGCGTGGTGGCAATTGAAGGTGGAAGGAAGCGCTCCTAAGAGGGTGGCTTTAAAGCTCAAGATGGTCAAAGAAAAGCTGAAGGTTTGGAATAAAGAGGTTTTTGGCAACATTTTTGAGTCCAAAAAATCCATCTCTGAGAACTTGAAGGTTTTGGAGGAAAGGATGGAACTCGAGGGTTACACTGAGGGTCTCAGGGAGGAAGAGTGGAGCCTTTTGGTGGACTTTCATTCTATTCTCGCTAGGGAGGAAATTTTTTGGCACCAAAAATCTCGTGACCTTTGGTTGAAGAATGGAGACTCCAACACGAGGTTTTTCCACGCGTCTACTATGAGGCATAGAGGGGTCAACAAGATCAGAGAAGTGGCTTGTAAGGATGGGCGCATTACCAGGGAGATAGAGGAAATCAGGAGCGAAGCGGTTGACTTTTTTTAGGATTTGCTCGGCACTCCTCCGGACAGCAACCTACAGGTCCAAAAATCTCTGCTTGCCAATTTTTTGACTAAAGTTCCCCATGAGGTAAGCATTAAGCTTCTGGAACCTTTTTCCTCATCCGAGATTAAGGAAGCATTGTTCTCCATGCAACCAGATAAGGCCCCTAGCCCCGATGGCTTCCCCCGATTCTTCCAAGTCATGTGGGAGGTCGTGGGTCCGGATGTGTGCGATGCTATTCGGGTTATTCAAGCTTCCAGATCCATCCACCCAAAACTCAATTCCACCTTTCTTGCCCTCATTCCTAAGTCTCCTGCCTGCAAAAGTTTCTCTGACTATCGACCCATAAGCCTGTGCAATGTTTTTTACAAGATTCTCACCAAGTCTATAGCCAATAGACTCAAAACAGTCCTCCCCCTCCTGATTGATCCTTGTCAGGGAAGCACTGTTAAAGGCAAAAACATCCTTGATGGTGTCATCACTGTCCATGAGACCCTCCACTCCGCTTACCACTCCAAGAATGCTACTCTTTTTCTTAAGCTCGACATGAACAAAGCCTTTGACCGGGTTGATCAAAAAATTTTGTGTGCAGTCCTCCTCAAGTTCGGCTTTCATCCCCACTAGATTGACCTTGTCTACAGTTGTATATCCACTCCCTTTTTTTTGTCTTGGTCAATGGGTCCCCAGCTGGGTATTTCCAAAGTGCCAGAGGCCTCATACAGGGTGATCCTTTGTCTCCCATCCTTTTCATTCTTCTAGCAGAGGTTCTGAGTTGGTCCATGAAAGAGGCTCTTCATCAAAACAAGATTTTTGGCATTTTGTTGACTTCTAGAGTTGATCCTGTCACTCATCAGCAATTTGTGGATGACACCCTCATCTCCATTGGGGCGTCTGTTGCCCAAGCCAAATCGCTCAAGTGGATCCTGTCCCGTTATGAGCAAGCTGCAGGGCAAAAGGTCAATTACATCAAGAGCAAAATCTACTTTATTAACACTCCCCTGCATAGGCAACTTCGGATTGCTAGAATTCTTGAATGCACTATTGATTCCCTGCCTACGTCCTATCTGGGGTTGCCTCTGTATTTTAGTGGGTGGGCCAGTGGAGACATGTGGAACATGATTCTTGAGCGCCTTCACAAGAAACTCGACACTTGGAAGGGCAAACTCCTATCGCAAGTCGAAAAAGCCACCCTTACCAAAGCTTGTCTTCAGGGGATCCCGACCTACTTTATGTCGGTGTTCATGCTTCCGGTTGTTGTTCACTCCAAAATCGAGAAGATTCAGAGGACCTTTCTATGGTCTGGCAACGAAGAGAAATCTAGACTCCCCCTTGTTGCTTGGGACAAGGTGTGCTTGAGGATAGACCAAGGTGGCTTGGGGTTGAGAAGATCAAGACTTATGAATTTGGCTCTGATCGCGAAGCACGCTTGGAGGATTCTTTCTAGCGACCCGGTGGAGTGGGTTAAGCTAGTTAAAAAGAAGTATCTTGGCCCCAATTCCTTCTTGGATGCTGAGACCTCTTCCGTGGCATCGACTTTTTGGAAATCTGTGCTCCAAACCCGACATTTGATCAGCCTGGGAGCCCGCTGGATTTTGGGTGATGGCAACCTCATTTTATTTTGGAAGGACAGGTGGGTGACTGAGGAAGCCCTTGGGTTGAGGGTGGATCTTGCTGGGCTGAGAGGGTTGACTGACCCAAACTCCCAACTCAGGGTGGCGGATTTCATAGACCGGAGCACCCATTTTCCCCGATGGAAGCTTCCAGTTGTGGAGGGGTTTAATAATGAGGTTACCTTTCTTGCTAATATCCTCCAGTCAATTTTAATTCCTTCTACTAGGAGGAATGACATAATCATCTGGAGTGGTACGGAGGATGGGTTGTTTTCTATTAAATCTACTTATGAGTTTCTCACCACCAAGACTGCTCTCGACTATAGGTGGAATACTGTTTGGAGGAAAGGGGTCGTCCCTAAAATCAACTTTTTTGCGTGGATCGCTTTCCACAACAAAGCCTTAACTATTGAAAACCTTCACAAGAGAGGTTTTGCCTTCCCCAATAGGTGTTACTTGTGTCTAGCAGATTGCGAGACGAGGGATCATTTATTCTTGCATTGCCCATTTTCCCACTCTGTTCTTAGCATTGTCCTATCCTCCTTCCAAATCCTTTGGTGCTCTCCCCGTTCCCTCAGAGATGCTTTCCACCAATGGCCTAATCCTTTCAAGAATCCTAAACTCCACTTCCTCCTCGAGGCCTCCTTCCACCATTCAATTTGGCAAATTTGGTTAGAGAGGAATGCCAGAATATTTGGCAGAGCTCCTAGAGGGCCTCCTTTTGTTGCTCAAAGGGCGTTATCCTACGCCATCGAGAATTCTATTGTTGTTCCCAGTCCCCATCCCCACCTTTCGAGCGAAGAAGCGATTCTCAAAATAATGAATCTCTAGCCATTTTTGGATGTTGTTAAAGGGCCCTGTCGAAGGAGTGTTGTTTGGACCATGCCCCCCATGGGGTGGATTAAATTAAACTTTGATGGAGTGGCTAAGGGTAATCCTGGGCCCGCTGGTGCTGGGGGTGTTGTTAGAGATCATGATGGGAATCTTGTGATGGCCTACTGTGAAGAGTTGGGCTCCCAGATGAATCACTATGCCAAAGCCCGAGGCGCTCTGAAAGGTATTCGAATACTCTCTGAGGACCCTCGGCCTCTAATTATTGAGGGTGACTCGCTCAACATCATGAATTACCTCCTTGGCACCAAAAATCCTTCTTGGAAAGTCTACAACATCATCCTCGAGGCAAGAACGCTTCTCTCCCATCATGGTAGGTGGAAAGCAAACCATATTTTGAGAGAAGGTAATCGCGTGGCTGATCACATGGCCAACAAAGGGCTCGTGACCATGTGTCCGGTCGTGTGGCGGTCTCGCTTCCCATTCGAGGTGGAAAGGTTGGCCAGAGTGGACATCCCTTCATGAGGTTTACCTCACGCAGTTTTTGGAAAGCCCCTTTCGATGAGTATCGGGGTGGTGTGGCAATTTTGTCTACTCCCTTGGGCGAGTGTGGGTGCAAGTGTCTTGTGAAGCGCACCCCTATTTCCAAAGCTATTTGTTTTTTAGGTCTCCAAGATGCACCAATTTTGGTGCCTTGTAGGCTCTCAACACATTTTTCTCCACCAAGGCGGTTTATCTATTTTGTCCGATCCTGGCATTGGTTCGCGGTTGGCATTTCAAAGTACCCCTACAGCCGCTCCGCTCATTCTCGGCAAAGCACAACATTAGTGGCAAATCATCCATTCCTGTCAAATCTTCCCAGCATCTACGAAAATCCAGAAAGGTTGAGAAGGATGTCCTTCCGCAGCATATCTCATCGGACACGGAGAGCGATAGGGAGAGTCGTGGCAATTCATTTATGGACCTGGCTGCTTCCATTCTTACTATCGTTAACTCCATGATTACAATCCTGAAGCAGAACCAGAAGTGCCAAAATTCGGAAGGACAGGAGTCATGATTAGCTTTCCATGGTGTCTTGTCTATTTTGTTTTCCGTTTTCCTTGTTTCATTTCTTCGGCCTCTACTTGGTGTCCTCTTGGGTTTGTCCTGTTTCATTTTTTTTTTGGGTTTCCAGGCCTAAAAGCCCTTTTTGTAGTCTCCAAGTCTTTAGCATTAGGATGGCTTTACTTGCAATTAGGCTTATTGTTACAGCCAAGAGGTATGATGCATTATTAGAATTGTGGCTAATTTTGTACATAAGGTTTTGGGATCCTCTATAAAAACCCACTGTTAATATATTAAAATAATTACCAAAAAAAACATAATAATATTCCTATGACATACAATAAACTAACACCCATACCCAGCTAAGAATTATCCTCATCAAGTTCTAACATAGACCCATCATTGAACAATGATGGTATAAAGAGAATATTATCAAGAATTTGAACTATTGGTTCTTCTGTATGCCTCTTGCCCCTAAGCCTAGAGAAGATGCGAGCATGATATAGATTATTGATAAATATGGAAATATGCTTACCAATGTATAGTATTTTTTATTTATACACTTCCATTACACCCTTAATAATGAACCCTTAATGTATAGTCTTTTTTATTTGGGTTGAATTCCTTGGTCTTCCTCTACCGCTATGGCCTTATTATTAGAACCTTGTGTCCCCAATTAGTGAATTTGTCTATTGTGAAATGGATAAATTTTATGACTCACACCCTTAAAAGTATTTTTGTGTTAAATTAAATCTTTCTAAAGCTATTAGGGATACTTTTGATGTCCAAGTTGGTGATTATAGGTTCAAGCAACATGTTGTCTACATAAACTTGCCTAACACATGTTACCATTTCCAATCAGCTACCCATAAGATAAAATATTATCCTTTAATGGTGGATAAGATTAAACTTAATGAGAAAATTGTAGCTCCTATTACTACTAGATCTATCCTTACTTCCAAAGGGGGGCAATATGAATGGAAGGTAGTCCAGAAGAAGGGTAAGAATGGAAAAAATGTAAATCCTACGATTGCTCCCAACAGCTCACCTCAACCCCTTGTGTCTTATGTGATAGTTGGGCATGGTGTGGTGATAGAGCAACATACCATGCAACCGGTGGCACCCAATGCTAGGGCTTCACATATGGTTGCTAATGTACCATCAACTAGTGCTTCCTTTACTAAAATTATTACTTCTTCTACTCCTACTCAGTCTTTAGATTCTCTAGTTTTGCATATCAATGGGTAGTCTTCATCAAGCTTCATGGAACTTGAACGGGCTTCTATCAATGGCTAAGTATCCCATAGCCCACCATGGGGAGAATCCTTGGTTCACTAGGACAAAAGGTGTCAAATGAATTTTTGGAAAGTAGGTCAAGATCATTTTCTTAGTAATATTTATGATTCTCTTTCAAACCTCGAAGATGCTAAATATGTAGCCAGACATATGAGTCTTGATCGATCTTCATGATTTTTTTATCATGGAATGTCTGAGGGATAATGGAACCATTCCATAAATACTTTATCCAAAATGATATTACTTCATACTCTAGGTTTTATGGTAATCCTGACTTTCTTTGTCTTCAAGAGATTAAGATTTCTGACTTTATTACAATGTACTTGCCATTTCCTTTGGTCAGGTTACTTTTTTATGCCACTAATCATTCCCTTGGTAGAGGGAGAGTTTTCATTCTTTTGGTAGCTATGTGGAAAGATAATTTTATCTCATGGGGTGTGGACCCTTCCAATCATGCAGTTTGGGTTTTACTTGAGGTTGACGGGCTGTCTTTTGGTATTATTAATGTATATGCCTCCAATGACGCTCAAGAGCACTATAGCCTCTAGTGGTGGTGTGCTTTTTCTTTACCACCTATTTTTTTGGTTATGTGCAATTATTTTAATATGACTAAAAAATCCTGTAGAAAATATAGAATAACTTCCCATGTGGTGGGCTACTAGGAAAAGAGAGGCTTGGTACTTCATGAAAAATAAATTGGGTTTGTCAAACCCCAATTATTGTTTTTCTCCTCAGGATTTTCCTAAAAATTTGTGGTATACATGGTCCAATTTCTAGGCTGGCCATGCAAGAATTCTGAGAAGGTTGGACAGAGCCATGCTTTCATATCATGTGTAGTTTTTCTTTCATAGGATAAATGCTTCATCTCTATTTGTGGAAACCATTCCTGGTACTACTACTTCCGACCATTCACCCATCATGTTTAATGTGCTAATGAAATCCCTACCTCATAGACACTACAAGTCACAATTTATTTTCAATACTTCCTTTCTTCAACACCCTTCCATGGTTTGTCATATACGCAAACTCTAGAATCTAGTTCCTAGACCTACTAGAGATTTGGGTTGGATAGAATGTTGGAATGATACCATTTTTCTTAGAACTATCTTGCTTCATACTTTGGGGAAAAAGGTGGTGTAGTTTAGAAGAAATTCTAATGTTGTCCTTCATGATGAGCTTGACAAACCTTCTCTCAGGCTTGAGGCTTTTCTATTTAATCCTAAAATTTAGTCTCATGTTGCTCATCTGAGGCATGAACTTAAACTTGCTAAACTTTATGAGGCTCAAGGAGCTTGAATTAAATTTTGTCTTCATTGGCTTAAAGTTGGTGATAGGGTCACCAAATAATTTCTCAAAGGCTCTACCCTCCCAGGCAAGATACTCAATTCAAGTCCATTCAAGACAATGGAATAAGGCTTACCTCTCTTCCTAAGATGATTAATATTTTTGTAAAGCACTATACTAATGTTTTTACCACTAAAGATAATTCCCCTAAGTGGGAGAAAGCACTGGTATCTTGTATGGTAGTTGTACCAATTAAGTTTTTAGAGTCTTAAAGAGCAAGGTGTGATAAACTAGTCCCCCTTAAAGATCTAGAGGATGTATTATCTCAAATGGCAAATGACAAAGCACCAAGTCTGGATGGTTTTCCCTATGAGTTCTACAAGGGTCTTTGGGACTTAGTTGGTATTGATCTACATAAATTTTATCTGGAGGCTCTTTGGGAATAATTATTAATAGGGGCGATATCAAATTCATACCCAAGCAAGGGGACCTAGAGTTGATTACTAATTTAAGGCCTAATACTTTGTTGAATTTTAGTTACAAGATCATTTCCAAAGCTTTGGCTCTTCACCTTAGGCCTCTTATTCCTTTAATAATCAGATCAGAGTAAACTGGATTTATTTAAGGAAGGTACATCCTCAACAATTTTTTGGCTATCTGGGAGGGCATGGAATGGGCCTGGATGTCAAACTGAAACATGCTTTTTATTAAGATTAATTTTTAGAAAGCTTATGAATGCATTGAATGGAGATTCATTCTTTCTATGCTCAAAGATTTAGGATTCGGGCTAGTTTTTCTCAAAATATTGTTATGTTATTCATATATGCTTCGACTATTCTCAATATGAACAATTCATAGTCTAAAGTAGTGGGTCTATTTAGGTTTGTTTGGTAAGGGTGTCATAGCACTCCTTTATATGTGCTTGCTACTGAAGCCTTTGACTATATTTTAGCTACTCAAGATTTTATAGGTCTTATTAAAGGAATTTCTCTTTCGAATTATCAGGGACAACTTATTAATGGTCACTTTGTTGATGACTCCTTTCTTACTATAAGGGAAGAGGAGCAATCTATTTCTTATGCTCTACTTTATTTGAACACATTTTTCATAACCTCTGGTTCTAACATATAATGGAGGAATATATCCTACTTCAGATAGTCTCCCTTGCCTAAGTTGCCTTGGATTCAAAGGTATCATTGGAATTTTATCTCTATTGGAGAAGTTTCTAAATTTCTTGGTATTCCTTTTGTCTTTCAAGGATCCCCTACTCAGATTTGGAATTATTTGCTTCAAAGAGTTGAAAAGAAACTTGATTTCTGGATGACTAAGAAGTTGTCATTAGCAGGTAAATTTCAGATTTGCTCTAAAGTTTTAGCTGCAACTCATGTTTATTATTCCTCTTGTTCGTTTCCTTCATAGGCTTGCTATAAGAAGCTTGAGAAACTTCTTCGAGATTTTATTTGGAATAATTCTTCTTAAACAAATGGATTTCATAAAGTTGTCTGGGATATTTACTATATTCTCAAAGAATTTAGTGGAATGGGTCTGCAAGACTTTAGACAGTAAGGTATTGCTTTGTGTACTAAGTGGGTGATGAGGGCTTTGAGGGGAGTTGAAGCTTTGGAATTTTTGGTTTGACATTTCATTTCCTCTGTTCTTTTCTTAAACAGTAGAGCATGGAGAGGGTTGGATTTTCCCTCTCTCATTGTTTCTTCAATTTTTGTTAAGATTTATGGCGCCTTTGTTATTAAAAGTATATGTAAATCCTGGAAGCAGCTCACTTCTTGGATATTTTGGAGAGGGTATGGCTTTTGTAAATGTTTATCCATCAATTCTATGAATATTTTGTGGTCCCCCATGTTTCTTCATCGAGGTTCTTCCTTAGCTCGGGTGCAATGGATTCATGCTCAACAGTTTTTCAAAAAGGGTATTGTTACAATAGTTGATTTCTTTTCTCACTAGACCAGGGATTGGATCCCATGGAATGAGTTCAAATGCACCTTTAGGCTAAATGGTGCAGAAAAATATACATATGATGTTATTATTGCTCTCACCCCTTTTTCTATGTTGCATAATATTGGTGTGTGCTCGCAGCGTCCTTGGTGGTCAGATTGGAGATGGCATGTTGACACTCCTTTGCTTAATTATAAGGCTCATTTGGGGTATAAATGGTTATCTCCTCATATTCCTTTGGTTCCTAAGCTCAATCAGCATTAGGACTTATTTTCTACAAGGACTAGATGGAATTCTAGATTTTAAAATGTTTGGGCTACTTATGTTGAGCCCACGCAATATTTTTTTGCATGGAGCTTGTTGTGTCAAGGCCTTCCCTTGGGGGAATGTTTGAAGCACCTTGGAATTCCTTATACTAAATGTCCTTTTTGTGGTGTTCTTGAGTCTTGTATTCACCTATTTTGGAATTGTAGAATATCTAGGCAATATTGGGAATGGGTTATTTCTTTTTTTCTCCATTTATAGCTGTAAGAGTTTCTTGGCCCCAAGCTCTTCTTGGGGACTCTTTTAATTTGTCTCTCCCAATTTTTGAAGTGTGGTAGTTTTTTAGGATTAGCCTAATCTTTCATATTTGGAAGGCCCGTAACAAAATTATTTTTAAACAGTGTACATCGTCTATCACATTTACTCATGCTGACAAATTATAAGTTTTTAATGACATGTGGCTACAAATATGTACTCAAGCCAAAAAATTTGCTATGGATTTGGATCATCTGCATGTTATTCTGGTGCACTGGGCCAATGCTCCATTTAAATTCAATTGGATCCCCATAGAGCACTCTATTAGAGTAGGTTGTTTACCTTAGCTCATGTTCACCTAGGTAATTTATTTCCTTTTTATTTAGTTATTCCATGTATTTTCCCCACCCACTTATGTGTGGATATTCCATTTATCTTATTTAGATATTATGAGATGTTACATATTTATTTCTTAGATATTATGGGGATATTTTTAGGTTTGACTATTCCTAGGGGTTATGGGGATATTTTTAGGTATATTTGGAGGGTTGAGATTCTTTCTCCCATAGCGGTTACATATCTATGGACCATATCACATATTCCTTTTGTACGGTGGATATTTGTCCTTAGCTTGATCCTATGGCTATGGTTGATCATCCTTGCCTATATAAGAAAGGCACCTTCATTGTACTTAGTGTTCCATTTTCAGATCTAATATATGATATTGTTGCTCTTTGTTTTGCATATCTATTTGTAAGCTTATGCTATCAATTTGCTTTCAAATTCTTGTTTTGGTTGAATGTGGTGTTCTATTAACACTTGAGATCCTTGTAGCTTGGAATGATCTGATTATCATTCCTTTCATGGCATCAGAGTGATAGGTGTTGCAGTCATCCATTTGTGAGTGTTGTGTAGTTGTTTCTCTTGTAGGTTCGAAGATTGGTGTGGAAGCTTCAGTTTTTGTGATCGGGTACTTGGTGGAGTTTTTTGGCTAGTTTGTGTCTCTCCTTCCATTTTCATATCATCACCAGCCTCCTAAAATATCTTCTTCCCATACTACAATAGCCTCATTCCCTTGGATCTATCCTAAGCATTTTTTTCTTGAGCATTTCCCTTTTTGGCAGGGTCACCAACCCAACCCGTTTTTATATTTTGCATGTATCTCCTGATAGAAATACAATTTTTCCATAAAATTTTTTGGAGGTCTATAGATGCATTCATTTGAGTTGTGCCCAAAATTTCAGCTCATTTGGATTAGTATTCTTCAAGATATCTTGATTTTATGAAAACCTGCAATTTTTTAGTAATCTGCATATATCTTCATCAAAACTTCTAATTTTTTGCATATTTTTTTACAGAATGTGTAAAATCATATTATAGACCGTCCCATAAAATTTTAGAGAATTTGGAGCTGTATTTTGATAGTTACAATGATTTTACTATTTTTAGTAAACTCGTCCTTTCAGGAGAAATATTGGGAGTTGCTTAGCGAAATTTTTTCCAGGCCTATAAAATCATTTTTCTGATATGTCTATAAAATTTCAGATTTTTTGGATTTGTATTTAGACATTTATAATGATTTTATGACTGCACTCTCAATATTGCATTGTGAAAAAGGTTTTTGCACTTGAACCTTGTATATGGACTATTGTTATAAAGTCCCATCTTCTGCATTCTTGTGAAGCTAATAAAATAATATTTTGGGGGGGTTGTCTCGGTGCTGATTTGTGCACCCTATCTGCATTATTTTTCTCTTTGGTGATTTTTGTAGAATGGCTTCTTCATCTTCTTTTGCATTAGATCAATGTGAGCCATTAACAACACATAATTACCACACATGGAGACCAAGAATGGAAACAATCATTAAACGCAAAGGATTATGGGCTTTAATGCTTGAAGAACAACCAAAGTTCACTAGAGAATATGAAAAATTTCAGCACCAATGCAAATTACATGAATGTATGGGTTTGATAGGAACTTATGTAAGTGATAGTCTTTTATTTCATTTGGAAGGATGTGACTCTCCTTTCAAAATTTGGAAAAAATTAAAAGGATTATTTGGTAAGGTGGATCACATAAGAGCCATGCAGCTTGAAGTTGAGATCACTTCTCTCAATCTTGAATATTTTCCATCTATTGTAGACTATCTTACTAAGTTCAAGCACTTGTTGACACAGTTAAAGGGGAGTGGGAGAGACAAGAAAGATGAAGAGTGTGTTTACCTGATTCTATCCAAGTTGAAAGGTCCATTCCAAATATTTGCTTCTACATTTTTCTCTAGCATGGATGCCTTAGGTGACACATTCATAATGCCTGATTTGGAGTTGTTTTGTGAAAGACTTACTAGGGAAGAATCCAAATTGTCTAACCTTGAGTCTTCCACCTCTCAAAAGGCATTAGTAGCATCTAGTCCTAAGGGTAAGGGAAAATTCAAAGGTAAACCTAAGTCTTATCCTTCTCCATATCAAAGTGCCCCTAAACCCAAAGAATCTAACTCTAAACCCAAAGAGTCTTCTAAATCCAAGAATAAGTCTAGCCTTTCATGCTCCTTTTGTGGGGGGAATAATCATGTAGAAACCAGGTGTTGGAAGAGAATGCAAGCCTTAGAGGATGCAGTCAGAAAACACAAGATCTCTATCTCCACTCCACCTCCTTCTAGTGAGCATGGCAAAGCACTTAATATTGTTGGGAGATCTCAGTCAATTGTTACAAATAGTTGGGTTATAGATTTTGGTGCTTCTCACCATATGACTTCTTCTAAGGAGTCGTTTGTATCTCTTGGTTCGAGTTCTACTTCCAACATTGAGGTTGGAGATTCTTCCTTTATTTCTGTTAAGGGAAAAGGTGACATACAACTTGATGGTGGATGCATCAATGATGCACTATATGTTCCTGACATCACTATAAATTTACTTTTTGTTTATCAAATTTGTCATTTTAGTCAGGGTAAAATAGTGACTTTCACACCACAAGGAGCTGAAGTTAGAACCTTGTTGGAGCCTCATTCACTTGTTGCACAAGGTGTTGTTGATCATAGTTCTAGACTATATCACTTTGAGGGTTTTGATGACACTTCTTTTGTAGGGACATGCTTGGTTGCTCATGCAGATTCTGAGAGTAAGCTTTGGCATGAGATATTTGGACATCTTAATTATAGATATTTGAAGGAGTTGAGCACTCATGGTATGGTTGATGGTTTACCTAGAGTTTCTTGTCTTGATGGAGTTTGCCCTGGATGTGCATTAGGGAAACAACACCAAGATCCATTTCCTAAGGGTAAGTCAAAAAGAGCTTCTTCACCACTTGAGCTTGTGCATAGTGACTTGATGGTTTTTTCTACTCCTTATTTCAAAGGAGCTAAGTATGCACTTACATTTATTGATGATTTCTTGAGGTGTACTTGGGTTTATTTTCTCAAGTACAAGAGTGATGTCTTTTCACACTTCAAGGTGTTTAAGGCTTTTGTTGAGAATCAATATTCTAGTTGCATAAAGAAGCTTCACACTGATAATGGGGGGAGTACTTCAACATAGAGTTTTTTGATTTTTTGGTAGCTCATGGTATTGTTCACCAACATTATGTTCCTCATACTCCATAATAGAATGGCTTAGCAAAAAGGAAGAACCAAACTTTGAAGGAGATGGCTAACTGCATGATGCATTCTAGGGATTTACCTCCTATATATTGGGTAGAAGCAGTTAATTGTGTGAACTACATTTAGAATCGCACACCACATAGAGCACTTGAGCATTTGAATCTAGAGGAGGCTTGGTCTGGGACTAAGCCCAATGTCTCATTTTTCAAAGTTTTTGGAAGCCATGCTTGGGCCTTTGTGCCAAAGAAGCAAAGGAAAGCCTTGGATAAGAAGAGCAAACCCTTGATCTTTGTTGGGTATTGCAAGGACATGAGAGCTTATCAACTTTTGGATCCTGATACTCATGAAGTTCTTTTTAGAACTCATGTTCAGTTTGATGAGCACTTCTCTTCTCATGATTCTTCTTCTTTACTTCCATCCATTGATGATTCTTCACTTCATCTTGAGGATCCCTTCTTTGAGGAGCAAGTTTAGGAGGTAGTTGAGGAGGTTATGGATATAGATTCATATGAGAATATTGTTCCTCCTAATGTTTTCACTATGCCTAGGTGGGCTCATACCACAATTTTTGAGGCAACACCTTTCATACAAGATCTTCCACCCACTAGACATCATCATGCACATTCTACAGGTTCTTGACTTTTATGTCAAGCAGTTTCTAGGGATCCATAGTCTTTCTCATAGGCTCATGGGATACAGGAGTGGGATGATGCAATGACATATGAGTATTCTTCTTTTATGAAGAATCATACTTAGGATTTGGTCTCTCTTCCTAAGGGAAGAAATTTGGTTAGGTGTAAGTGGGTATACCAAACCAAATATGCAGATGATGGGTCCATTGATAAGTATAAGGTTCGTCTTATCATGAAGGGTTTCTCACAAGTTGAAGGTATTGATTACTCTGAGACTTTTGCACCCATTGCCAAGATGGATTCTGTGCACCTTGTACTTTCTATTGCTGCATCACAGAGTTGGCTAGTGTACTAGATGGATGTGAAGAGTACCTTCTTGCATGGAGATTTGTAGGAGGAAATCTACATGGAGAAACCTACTGGGTTTGTTCATGACTCTTCTCTTGTTTGTAGACTACGGAGGTCTCTCTATGGTCTCAAACAAGCCCCTCGAGCTTGGTATGAGAAGATGGACTCTTTTCTTCTATCTATTGGTTTTTTTTGCTACCACTTGTATCCTACAATGTATATACAACATGTTGGAGAGGATTTAGTTATACTTGTCTTTTATTTTGATGATTTGCTTCTCACTGGTAGCTCTTCTTCCCACATTCAAAATTTTCAAAGGGCTCTTTCAACACAGTTTTATATGATAGATCTTGATCTTTTGAACTTTTTTCTTGGTTTGCAAATTTCTTAGTCAAATTTAGGGATTCATTTGAGTCATAAAAAGTACACCCATGACCTTCTTTAGTGTTTTGGTATGGTTTATTGCAAGCCATGTCCCTCTCCTTTCCAATCTGGGGTCTCTCTTACTTCCACCTGCATCACTCCTCTTTGTGATCCTACCTTGTATAGGTATTTAGTTGGAAGTTTGATGTACTTGACCCATACTTGCCTCGATATTTCTTTTGCAGTTGGACTTGTGTCTTGATTTTCACATACCCCTCATAGAAATCACTGGAAGGCTGCCAAGAGGATTTTGAGATATCTACAGGGCACTTCACACTTTGGATTGCACTACACCTAAAGTTCTACTCATTTGGTTGGATATACTAATTCAAATTGTGCAGGTTCTATTGATGATAGACGTTCCACGTCTGGATACATTTTTTGTCTTGGCTCTTCTTCTATTTCTTGGACATGTAAGAAGTAATAGACTGTTGAAATTTTATCTATAGAGGTAGAGTACAGGCCAGTATTCATAGCAAGTTAGGAGGTTCTTTGGTTACAATAGTTATTGATAGAGTTTGGCTACCCATAGGATTAAACAATAGTAATTTAGTGTGAAAACCAAAGTGCAATTCATATTTCTTGCAATCCTATTGAGAACCAATAGACCAAGCATATTGATATTCACATGCACTTCATTTTTCAACACATTTAGGATGGAGTTCTTTTCTTGGAGTACATTCCAACTCGACAGCAGGTTGTCGACATCTTTACAAAGCCTTTTGCATCACCTTGCTACCTTGAGTTGCGTGGCATGCTTGGGGTTTCAGAATTTGTCCTTGGGGGGTGTTCTTGAGGACATCTTCCTTCTTATTTATCTCTCTTTCTAGGAAGATGATCTTTTCCCTGTGTGGTTTTTCCTTCTTCTAGTTTGAGATTTCTTCATGGATATATTGTACATGAGTACCTAATCAGGCCTTATTGCTGGGACTTATATTGTGGATATGCCACTTTATTTTTTAGTCCCTAGCTTCACTTGAGGGGGGTTTTAGAGTAGGTTGTTTACCTTAGCTCATGTTCACCTAGGTAATTTATTTTCTTTTATTTAGTTATTCCATGTATTTTCCCCACCCACTTATGTGTGGATATTCTATTTATCTTATTTAGATATTATGAGATGTTACATATTTATTTCTTAGATATTATGGGGATATTTTTAGGTTTGACTATTCCTAGGGGTTATGGGGATATTTTTAGGTATATTTGGAGGGTTGAGATTCTTTCTCCCATAGTGGTTATATATCTATGGACCATATCACATATTCCTTTTGTACGGTGGATATTTATCCTTAGCTTGATCCTACTGCTATGGTTGATCATCCTTGCCTATATAAGCAAGGCATATTCATTGTACTTATTGTTCCATTTTCAGATCTAATATATGATATTATTTCTATTTGTTTTACATATCTATTTGTAAGATTATACTATCAATTTGCTTTCAGATTCTTGTTTTGGTTGAATTTTATGTTTTGTTAACACTTGAGATCCTTGTAGCTTGGAATTATCTGATTATCATTCCTTTCACGCTATTCTTAAGAGTATTTTCAATCCCACTCTCACCATCGACCTCCATCATATGCAAGAAGTGCTCTAAACAGGAACTGGTTCCAACCCTCACTAGTCAGGAAGCATCCTAATGTTGACATCACTTGTTTGTCCCACCCCCAGGATGGGGGGTGGGATGATATTCAACCAATTTCTCCTCGACCAATTTTTGGTTGGATTTATGTGGGTACTGAAGGTCGTAATCATGATGTATAGGGATTTATTCCCATCCTATAATCACTAGCATTCTATGTAGGACAACATGCCAGGGCACATTACTCCATATGATATGCTTTCTTTGATGTAATGATCATCAATGATCATGATTGGTAAACTTGTATTTTTTTGGTGGCTTTTTTTACTAACCCTTGTCAATGAGGGTTAATTTGATTCCTCATGGGTGTGTTAACCCACCCAATTTTTTTTTATTGTAAAGGCTATTATCTTAAATTAATATAAATTTATTTTTTTCATCAAAAAAAATTAAGATAATAATTCCTATTTCACCTAATCTATATAAAATTTTTGAAGTAGAGATAACAAAAACATCATTTTTTCTATGCCTTTCTGACCTAGCTTTGTAATTATTACATTGATAATGCTTAATCATGTAATAGGTAAACAAATTATTATTATCCATTACATAAAAATTTACATCAAGTTGATCATCTCTATCATCTAAAACAAGAAATTCTATTGAACCTACTTGATAATTCCCCACACCCACCCTAGAAATAGTAGTAGAAGGAGCATTCTCAATTTCAATGTTAAATGCTCAATTAAATTCATTATTTATATTACCATCAATTTCCTCCCCATGTCATTATCTACATGAAATATTACTTGTTTTAACTTGGAAACATTCTCATGGGATTTATGTAGTTTCTCCAACTTTTTGTAAAATTAAAAAGATCTTCTTTCTATTCAAATTTCAACAATGGTGGCAATATATCAACTACCTCTTGATGAAGGGGAATAATAACATCCATTTCAGGTTGATCATATTTGGATTCATGTCTATCTTGAGGGTATTTCAAACCAAATTTAGGATAACTCTTGTATAACTTCCTCCTATAACCATAGAGGCTCATGTTTTTAAAGAGGAATTTTCTATATTTTATCCATAGAAGGAAAAAAATAGATACCATGGCTTAGAGTAATAGGTCCCCAAGGATCTAAGTCTTCCTATATGGTGAACACTTTATCATTATAAGCATACCTAACTACTTAACAAGCAAAGGAAGTTATAGCTCTCATATTACTAGTCCAAGGTCTACCTAATAACATGTTACAGTTTGTTTAAAAATAAAACACCATAAAATGTACTCTTACTTCCTTAAGTGTATCTGAAATTAGCAACCAAATTCAACCCATATATTTTTGAGGTTTAGAGTTATAAGCATAACAATGACTCTAGTATAAAGGATATTTTCTCTAGGAATTTTTATTTTGTCTGTCAAGGATAGTGACATAACACATGTTGAAGAATATTATATTATTTGGTACATGCTAATGTACCCCCATATAATTAGCATGTTACCCCATATAATTGTAAATATGTAATATATTAGGTTGTGAGTCTATAGTTTAGGAGTGTGATTTATATTTTACCTTATGTATGTATTCATATGTAGGGTGTGTACAAGTGTCATGTAACTATATGTTCAAGTGTAAAGAGTAGGAATATGTACAAGTTTTATGTAATAGTGTGTGCAACTATGCGCACAAGTATCATATAGTAAAGTGTGCAAGTGTGCAAGTAGGAGTGTGTAAGTGTCATATAATAAAGTGTCCAAGAGTAATTAGAGAGTCAAGAGTCGTGTACAAGTGGCAATATGAGAAGCCAAAAGGTATGAGAGGTTTATCCCATGCATGGAATAGGAAATGTTACATATCCTAGATGTGTGAGGAGAGCAATGGTGAAATATTCTAAGAGTCATATTTCTAAGGTTATATTATGGAGGTAAATCTCCATGTATGAGATCATGATCATCATTAAAATAATATCAAGATATTGAATATGTTGAAATATATTACATTATTTGGTACATGCTAATGTACCATATTGGATACATATTTATATTAGGAGATTTTCTTATATTAGGGTGTGAGTATTTACTTTATTCAATGTAATAAATACATAATTATTATTAGAATGTGCAATGATGTAAATATGCATGTTATCCATGTGTACATAAGTCCATAGAATAGGAAGATAAAGAGTCATATATAGGTGAAATGCCAAGTGTTACATCTCATTATATATAGGATTTTTATAGATGATAATAATGTGTAATAGAGTGAGAAAGAGAGCATAGTGAAGGCAAATATGCTAGATACAATGTAGAGCATGTAAGAAATATGGAGTGTATGAGACCTCCATTTTATATCATTGTATTATTTTCATGAGCCTTCATTAATGGTAGTTTTATGAGTAGTTACATAAGTTTCTTATGATTTTTACATGCTTAGTATATTTCCATTATCATATATTTCATATTACATTCTCATTTTATATCTTGTGGTTGATTTCTCATTAAGTATCTAACATAAAAATCTAGTAATGGTATCAGAGCAACGTAGATTGATAGGATATAGGGAGAGCCATAAGAAATATTAAGAGAAGATAGGTAGATCTCACTTTTAGAATTTTTTATAATTGATTTTTGCCTAGAGTCTTTCCACATAGTTGTAGGAAAAATCATGAAGACTAGAACTCAACATAGATCTCATTCCACTAGGTTGAAGAATAACTAGTGAAGTTTATTGATTTTTAGAGATCTAGAGATTTATATGAATTTGCTTACTACTGTATAAGTTTCTATAGCAGAAAATTAGTTCTCAAAAGTTGAGAAGCTTCTCACAATGTATAGAGAAGAATTTCATCTTCAATTAACTCAAAGGCTATGTTCTTTCCTCGTGTAGGGATTAGTTCTTTATTACAAAAAAAATAGACATTGAAGATTGACGAGAACCAAGAATAAAGTCTCCATAGAAGCTTGAATATTGAAGATTTAAAAGAGATAAAGAGTTCAAAATAGCCCTATTGAATATTTAAGAAATAAGAGACTTAAGAAAGATATCCCCATAGAATATTGGATATTATAGATTAAGGAGACTCAAGAAGGAGGTTCTCATAAAATATTGAATACTGCAAATTGTAGATTGAAGAAAGCAACTCTAGAAAGATAAGACCCAAGAAAGAGGTCCCATTGAAGAACTTCTAGATTTGTAAGATTGAATATTTAATATAGAAGAGGACTAGAAAAATTCCTATTGAATATTTGAGAAGCTGCAAAATTTGAAGACCCAAGAGAAGAGGTCTCAAGCAAATTTGGAAGGTGAAACAAGGAGAAGGCTAGAAAAATACCTATTGAAGAAGTTAAATAAGTGGTCATTGGAAAATATTTGAATAAATATCCAAGTAGAATATTACAAGTAGGAGAAGCTCCTAAAAATAAGAATTTGGGATAATTTTTACCATCCAATAACAAGCCCAAAAGGAAAAAGGATTTGGCAAGAAGTTTATAAAATTTTGAAAAGGATTCTTGAAGATCTCAAGATATTCAGATTCTTGAGGAAGAGACCAATGATAGAGGTCAGTTTGGAATATAGAATCTAGCAATATCTAAGGAGGAGAAAGTAGCTAGAAGAGGCCACCATATTCAATAAATTTGAAGACTACCATTAGAGGTTTGAAGGATGATTTACAGAAGAGAAGATTGTTGATTTTATAGTAGAAATTAAAGAGTCACAAGATAGCAAGTTGAAGGTGACATAAAGCTATGATTTGAAGAATAATTGGGTAGATTTTGAAGATCCCTTGAACAACCAATTGAAGGAAGGCTTGAAAATAATTTGGAGGAATTGAATATTATTTTGGAGGGCAATATAAAGAAGGATAAATTAGGGTTTTGAGAGTAGCAAATCAATATATTTGGATTGTAATATTGGGAAGTATTAGAAGGAGAAAATATATTTGCATTTTGGATAATTTTAGGGGAGACTTGAAAGGAGCATTGGATAGTGTTATAGCTATAAAATTATACACTCTTAGATAGCACATTTGAAGGAGAAATAGGTAGCAATCAGATCTACAAGATTGACAAGTTTAGGGGAGCAAAGCAAAAGTAATTGAAGATACAAAATTGATAAGTTTGAGGCAGTAATTGAGTAGAAAGGAGAGTTGTAAATTTCACAAATTCAAGGTAGCAAATAGGTGAACCAAATCACCAAGAAGACTAGCTACAAAATGAGGCTAAAATGTGTGTAATAGTGGTTCTATAAAATTTTATTTTTTTAAGAATTTAAACTAGTTTATTATAAGGTTTTCGAAAGCATCATATTAGATTTGTTTAAGGAGAAAATATAGTTTTATTTATCTCCAATAAAAGAAAGGAGACTTCATTATTATCTTGAAATATACAAAAACATAATAGCAAAGGTATAAGTTAAAACTTGCTTGGAGGCAAAAGCTAGTTGAAGCAAGCACTGCTATAAAAGAATCATTAGATGTTGAAACCATAGCCAAAGAGGTGAGAAGAATCACAAATATTTAACTACCACAAGAGGAGAGCATTGGAGAAGTGATAGCTAAAATAATTTGGGTAGACATTGGAAAGTTGAATAGAACAAGAGAGTTTTGAATGCTTGAGAGCCAAGCAACAATAGAACCGATTTAGGGTACATTAGGAACATCATAAAGAAGGTAAACTATTGAAGAAGCCATATTCCATTTTGAGGACATTATATTTAGCATTAGAGAAGATAAAATTTGTATTTACAATGTTTAGGGAGTCATAATATCATTAAATAGTTAAATCTAAAGAAATATAACGCTCTTACCAAGCATTGAGCAAATATCAGTTGGGTAGAGTGCCATAAGTAACAACCATTGAAGAACAAAATATATTTGGTGCCAATTAGAAATTGAAATCTATAACACCAATCATTATTGGAGGAAGGTGTAACATCTAAGGGTGCCTATTAATGCATGGGCCGAAAATAGTAAAAAATAAAATGAATGAGTATAAAGAGCAAAGTTCAAATTTGATTTTACAAAGCACCTAAAAAGAAGAGAAAGAATGTATGTACATTTATTGAAGCCTATCACATTCAGCTAAGCACAGTATATAACATAGCGAGTGTATTAAATAAAACTTGAGAACCTTGGAAAATATTGGAAAAACATAGAGGAGAATCAAACTTCTTAAGGTTGAATTTATTGAGCAAGGAGACACATTAATTGTAGAGAGAGAATATTGTTTGGAGTGTAGGTTTCATATTCAAAGCAAGTCAAATTTTGGTTCATCTCATATACAAGGAGGTAAGAAATATTTAATACAAAAAATTTTCAAATATTAAAGGAGGTATAAGGCATATTTTTTTAGGATAAAATTAATTTAATCTTCTATATTTAAGGTTATATGACTAATAGGAGAAATAAGGTGATAAATTATAACCTTATAAGAAGTATTGAATGCCTTAGAAGATATTTGAAGTAAGAGGCATCAAAAGTACTCTAATTAATTTTGAAATTCATATTGCATTGAAATATTTTCAAATAGATTAACTTGGAGGTATAATTATTTCTATACAAAACTTGAAATATTAAATTTGAAAATACCTTTGTTTTCTAAATTTCTAATTAACGAGTTATTATTACCCAAGTATTGTAGGTGATTTGGAGAGGAGAGGGCAATACTCCAAGGGAGGTCCCATGTTCAAATCTCCACCCTACCAAAAAGTTGAATTGGGTACCCAAAATCCAATTGATAATGTTGGCACGAATAGGGTCGGGTGCGACTCTCGGGTGACTTTGATGATGTAGAACCCCCTGGTCATGGTCTCTCAAACCAAGGCAGCTCCGTAAGGGGTTTTTCATTTTAGAGAAAAGAAAAAAATTAGGGATTTATAAGGAATTCAACACCAATCTAAGTGTTTGAAATTTAGAAACCATACTATTGAAAATTGAAAGGTATAAGAAACACAACCTAGAGTTGTTTGAAAGTTGGAAAATTACTCTTGATATTAGTCTCTTGCTCAAATTAAAGGGATATAAGGAATCCAACTTAAAATTCTTGAAAATAGAACCTTATAAAAAATTGAAATTGCATCAAAATTATCTTTAGCTTTGCATTTATAAAATGCTTGTCTTGAATACTAGGAGTTGAACATTATACTGAAATTGTCATTAAAATATAAGGGAGAAAAAATGGATTCAACTCAAAGGAAATTAAGAAAGATAAATATTTTATCAAGACCATATTATATTAAATAATTAGGGATATATAAGGTAGTCTACAAGTATCATGATGACAACAAATAAATTCATACTCTCAAAATCCCAACTTCTTAAAGGACCTAATTACACTTCATGGAAAAATAAAGTGAGGTCAATATTGATAGTTGAAAATATTTAGAATATAGTTAAAGGAGCAAAAACTAAACCTACTGTAGATTCTAGAGAGATTCAAAAGTTTTAATATGAAGAAAAAGCACTAATGATAATAACATTTGCAATTATAGATAAAATACAACCATACATCAGTTCAACAACTTATATAGAAGCTTGAAAATCTTTAGCCAAGATATTTGAAGGAAAAAAGCCACTATCTTGAATCTCCAAACTCAATTGCAGTCTCTAAAAGTAAATAGTGGTGAAAGTATAGAACCATTTCTAAGAAAAATAGCATATATAAAAGAAAAATTATTAACCTTAGGAGAAAATATAGAAGACAAGTTTCTTATCCAAGTGATCCTTAGAGCACTTCCAAAAATATACAAGAATTTAGTCAAATATTTACAAATTCTAAGTAAATATACATCATTTGATGAGTTAGTCAATAGACTACAAAAATATGAGGTAGAAAATTCAATTAAATATGAAATGACTAACAATGCATTAGTCATAAAAGATAATTCACAAGAAAATGTTGCTTCATTCTCAAAGGGTAGATCAAGATGGAATAATAGATATTATCAAGTATGCAAAAATAAAGGACATAGTACCAATTATTGTAGATTCAATACAAGAAATTAGTATCAAGGAAATAAAATAAATTTTGGAAGCCAATAAAATAGGCCATTCCAACCAAGATAATATCAGAATCAATATAATTCACATCAACAATAATTTTAGCATCCATATACTTCTCAAAAGTAATACAATCATCCTCAACTACAATATAGAGATGGAAAAAAAAGGACATTTAGTTCAAGAGATTCATGAAATTCAAGAACTGGAAGAACCTAAAGATGAACATGAAGTTAAATCTCTTTTAGCAAAAATAGTATTTTATGAAGATACTAACTATTTACTTGATCAGGATACAGACAGGGAGAAAAATAAAGAAAGAAAAAAAGAAGAGCTCAAGTTCTAGAACCAGGATGAAGACCATATTGAAGACTAAAGTCTTCAATAACCAAATAATGT
Source organism: Wollemia nobilis (assembly GCA_028583015.1). Taxonomy (NCBI): domain Eukaryota; kingdom Viridiplantae; phylum Streptophyta; class Pinopsida; order Araucariales; family Araucariaceae; genus Wollemia; species Wollemia nobilis. The sequence goes on along the minus strand of JAQPPZ010017254.1, from coordinate 2,927,686 downwards.
AATACATGGGGGTGTTAGAATATATTACATTATTTGGTACATGCTAATGTACCATATTGGGTACATATTTAGATTAGGAGAGTGTCTTATATTAGGGTGTGAGTATTTACTTTATGCAATGTAATAAATACACAAGTATTATTAGAATGTGCAATGATGTAAATGTGCATGTTGTCCATGTGTACATGAGTCCATATAATAGGAATATGAAGAGTCATAGGTAGGTGAAATGCCAAGAGTTACATCTCATTATATATAGACCTTTGATAGATGAGAATAATGTGTAATAGAGTGAGGGAGAGAGAATCGTGAAGGTAGATATGCTAGATACAATGTAGAGCATGTAATAAATATGGACTGTATGAAACCTCCATTTTATATTATTTTACTATTTTCATAAGCCTTCATTAATGGCAATTTTATGAGTAGTTACAGAAGTTTCTTATGGGTTTCACATGCTTAGTATATTATCATTATCATATATTTAATATTTCATGCTCATTTTATATCTTGCGGTTGATTTCTCATTAAGTATCTAGCATCAAAGCCTAACAAAATAAAGATTGAGTAATGCTTGTATACATATTTTAGAGAAATATTAGTGTAAGTTTTCTTCATATTATTGCATGAATGATATTGGCCATTTATATCTTATTATTGTTATTTTCATGAATGTTATGCTCATTGATTTTGAACATTCATATTTTTTTTAAAGGAAAAAAACCCTTACGGGGCCGCCTTGGTCTGAGAAACCATGACCAGGGGATTCTACACCATCAAAATCACCCGGGAGTTGCACTCGGCCCTAATCGCACCAACATTATCAAATAGATTTTGGGTACCCGATGTGCATTTGGTAGGGTGGATATTTGAACTAGGGACCTCCCTTGGAGGATTTACCTTCCCTCTCCAACTCACCTAAAACATGTGGGTTGATTTTGAAAATTAATATTAAGTTGATCTAATATTTGATATTACTCAATATCTTGGATATTTGGGACCTGTGATAATCTAGATAAAAATCTAACAACATGCAACACTCCCTTCATCAAAAAAAGCCCTATAGATCACCATATTATTATATATAATTGTTATCATCAATGATAGGTCATCAACCCTTTATAAATAATCAACAATAATCATGTTATTTAAAGGAAAAATTATAACCAAATTATGGCTAGTGTGTGCATCAATACAAAGCCTTTCTCTATGTGGTTGAATATATTACACTTCATAAGATCCTAGAATGGTGGGCATAATGTTAAAAATCCTTGGTTTTGACATCTCCATCTCATCCATTTAGTATCTTAACCTTTACCTTTTATTAGGAGGTTTCCTAAATAATTCTAAATATGGGAAATTACAAGGAGTTGTACGTAACTCTTCAACAATATCTCATACTTTTTTTTTACTCATGAGTACTTTCAGCAACAATTATTTGGGTTGCATGACATCCTAACGTGTTTTTTCTATGGGCACTAAGATTATCACTTTGATAAATAGTCACTATTTTTGGAAATGTTAAGATCCATATATTAGGTTGAGGTCTTCTTGGAAATGTTTTTTGAAGTTTTGGAATTTTCTACAATTGCAATAGATTCCTAGATGACCAAAGGAGGATTTGTAATTTTATCAATAATAGCAATTTAAATTGTTGCTTGAACATGTTATTTTCCTTTATCCTTCTATTATTTTCTTCCTTAGAAGGCTTCTTCTTTTTTTTATTAAGGTGCACTCTTTTTTTTTTTGGAGAACAAGGGATTGTACTTAAGTCCCCCACCCTTGACAAATAATAACTCTCTTATTTAGATCTTGAGATTTTACAAATAGATTCAATTTTCATCTCAATTGAGTTGCTATAGCTATAAATCTACATCAATTTACATAAAATATCTAAATTCTTGAATTTCATATTCTAGATGTTTTTCATTTTTTGTGTGAATACAAATATTCTAAAATTCAACATCTTTCTTGAAATTTTTCTATAGCATCCTTCACAATAATAAAATTTTACCTCAACTATCTATGCATTGAATCTTAGTAGAGTAATGTTTATTAAGGTGCACTCTTAGTAACAACAGTAATTTGCTATTTCAACGATGTGATTATTTCTACTTACACCTCTAAAATATTAACATATTAAGACACATTTGGTTGACTATGGATGTACTTAGCACTTGGTCTAGTTTGGGAAAAAACCTGATTAACTTGAGAAGTATTTTGAGAAGTGATAGATCTAGGGTTTTGATTTTGGTATTAATTATCATTTTGATTCTAATAAGTTTGACACCCTACTTGGTTGCCTTGATTACAGTTGTGTTCTTAATTTTGATAATTTTTTTGGCCACTCTAGTTAAACCCTCGATCCTAATTTTGATTCCCTCATTATTGTTGATTGGAATATTGTTGATCATGGTTATGGAATGAAATGTTATAGATACCTAAACTTTGATTGTGAAGGTGATTAAACTAATTTTGGGGATTCTTTTTCCTTTCAATTAGGACCAAATTCTTGCCTAAGGTAAACCTTTCTCAAATCTATGCAAGTGGAACTATCATGAACATGTGTTCTATACCTAAAGCAAAAATTGTTAACATCATACCATATAGGATATTAAAACATATCATTGATGTGATAGTTTTTTAGTTTAGGGGGTGGATATATTTTGAGAATATATTCATGTGTCCATTAAGACATCATATTCTTAGTTTTAGGACTACCCTCATGTTTAGTTAGCATGTGGACAAGAGCTCTAGCTATCTCTAATTCATGTGAGGTATATTGGACGATGATATTGCAAACTCTATCCTCTATAACATTTTTATTAATGTTTTTAGGTTCCAAACATTTTTGACCTTTTTTTTAGTGTTCAAAGATTTTTACAAAATGTATAAATTTGTTAAGGGAAGGATAATTGCAAGGGTTATGTTATTGGATCTTAGCTTGTGTATAAAGGTAAAAACCATGCATATGCACTATTGTAAGCATATAAGAAATTGAAAATAATGAAATCAAGTAATCATTGCAAAAGATAAAATATATTCAAGAAATGGGGTGCTCCTTTATTAATAATGATGAAGCTTGATTACAACTCCTCCCTCTTATGGAGTCCCTCAATTTGATATAGTTGTTACAATAGTTATGGCCCCTCAACGGGGAGAGATGCACTTCAATGGTCTTCACTTCAACACCACTTTGCTTGAGGGCTTATTAGTTGCCTCCTTCTCTAATATCAAGAGACAGGATCTTGAAGGATACTTTATTCTTGGATAGATCTATTACCTATTTACAAAGAAATTAGAAAAACACATTAATAGCACATGATGCCTCTCAAGATGAGGCTAGTTTCAAAATATATGCAAATAGGAAAGAAATGCATAAAATGATAAAGAATGCTTGAAAACTTGAAATAATACTTGAAATACTAAATATAAAGAATGAAAATGTTGCTACACTAGGATAGAAATCCAAAGCAAAGGCTACTAATCTAATATAATGGCTAAAATAAGGGGAAAAGAGACATCAAACTCTAGCTACTATCGCTCATAGCAGCTAGCTCTACTAGCCATTATCAAAGTTGGTGGCTAAGCCTATACATTACTATTGAAAATAGTGGCTACGGGGTGAGGGTTCTACTCTTTAAGTCTCGATCCTAGCATCAATCGATTCCACTGCAACCAGGTTTGACATTCTTGGTTCATTCTCTTAGAATGACTTTAGGTGGGAAATTGGCTCAAATCATGTTCAATTGAATTCTTGAACAACGATTGTTCTTCTCAAAAAATCATAGTCTCCAATGGTGGATAGGCACTTGTCATTGCTCAATTGGACAACACTTAGTTACTCCTAAATGGGATGTGAAATCACTCCCCAATCTGATAGGGCTTTGCTATGTGATTGACACATTAATTTATCGAAGATTTACTCTTCAAAATTGGGGTCTTAAATAGACTCCCAAAATCCTTGCTCTAGCTTCATGGAGAAGCCAAGAACAAGAATTGGTTATGCCCATGCGGTTTATATGAGCCTTTCAAAAGATTCTATTCACCTAACTAATCAAGAATTAATTATGTTTTCAAATATATTTTGCTTGACTCATGGGCTGAGTTAGTTACAGAGCTAGCCACTATCGATCAAAGTATCTAAGGAGCTAGCCGATATTATCATCAGTGGCTAGGGAGCTAGCTACTATCGCCATCAATGGCTAGGGAGGTAGCCACTATCACTATTATTGGCTAAGGTTGACTAGGACTAGATTACCCTTTATGAGTGGTTAGAACCACTACTAAGTCTTGGAAAGATCCAAAATCATTCATATGACCTAAAGAGGTGTCCATATGAGTAGTCTCATAAACATGACATGTTTTAGGTGTCTATAGATGCCCCTTTTTGGGATGCATTGTGGGAAAACACAACGCTGAGAAAAAATAGATAACCTAAAGCTATATTATAGGTTTTTTTATGTTCATTTATTTGTTCAATGATAGATACCCCAATCCTAGAAAGGGTGCACATCTCAAAATCATTGCTTCCAACGACATGGAAGGCTTAAATTTGGTGCTCTGGCACTTCCAGGTATAATCGAGTAAGATCGATAGATGGAGAAACAAAGGCTTATCTCATCATATTTGCTTTTGCCCTTACAAATGGGAAAGCTTATGATAGTTGTTAGCAATGATTCATAAGATGAACTCAATTCACACGATTAAGTGTTAAATTGTTGATTTTTATTACTAATGTTGTTATTATGACTACCCCCTCAAGCGACGAGTCGATGAGAAAAGGACAAGTGATGAAAGCAATGAGTCACTTGACCAAGATGAATAATTTGGATAATTAAAGATGATTGCATGTTGTTGTATGACAATTCCTATTACAAATGTGATTTTAACTGTTAAAATTAATTGTACATATCCATCCCATGGAGCAGTCTAGCCACAATGGCTTTCTTAGGGAATCAAGATGATAGCAATTCCATTTAAGCTTGTGTTGAATCACTATGTTCGATGATATGATGAAATTTAATAGAATAAAGGAAATGAATGCCTCATTCCCATGGAGCAGGCTGGCCGCAATGGCCTTCTTAGGGATTGAAGTGAAGACATTTCAATTCGATGATGAATAGTTTGGTTCAAATGACCTTATGGTAATTTACTCATCTCGTCGGCTTGCATGGAGTGCAAGTTGCTACAACCACCAAATGCATAGAATAAATAACTGGGTACAAGGCATATTTGAAATTTTATTTATTTAATTTTTTATTTTATTTTGATGATTTTTGAAGATTCTAGACCGGTAGATATGCTTAATTATCCATTATGAAACTCATTATGATGATAAAATAAATGTATTTATTACTACTAGGTTTGCTGATGCATTTATGGATGCAATGCCTAGATGATGATGTAACTATGCTATATGTATGTAATGTACTAATGACATGCACTAGCTAGATGGTAAATGTATGTGATCTATATGAGTAGATGCACTATTATGTCTACATATATGGATGCAATGGTGAATGTTAAATGCATGTTTAATTTTTTTCAATTGTTTATGCATCTAATCTATGTGATATGATTTGATAGATGATATATAATGTAATGCATTAATTATGTGAGGATGATCTAATGCAAAATGCACCTGTGTGCTTAAATCACTTATAATATAAGGAATGAATCTAATATGTGTTGAACAAACTAATGGGTGACACCACAAAATGTATAAAAATCATGAGTGTAAATGGTAACTCTTATCATAAGAATTAATAATTTAAGCATACAAATCTGAGATGAGATGATGTGAGATGTATGGTTTTCCCTTATAAGCTTCTATAGATTAAAAGATATGCACAAGATAGTCAATGGTCGTCCAAATATCATTGTTGATATCTATTCAGTATCTATCCTATTTCATAAACACCCCTTAATAAACAAAACCTTATAAGGAAAATTTTGATTTATTGATGAGATGATTTATTGCTATAGTATATTTTTGAGGTTTTCCATGAGACTCAAACACCCTAGTTGATTAATCAAAAGTTGTAAAATGACTATACATGACTCCTGAAAGATAATAGTTTTTATTATGAAGACCAAGATATTCATTATCCCTGTGTGTGAAAATGAATATAGTAGATGAGACATAAGACTACCTCATTTCCAAGTGATATTAATTCAGACCATTACTGTAATGAGGATCACCATATGCTCATCATGATCCTAAGTTTGGATGCAATTGGACTAGACTACTAGGTAATACATACCACCTAAAGCTAGCTCATTTGTAAATTGCTTAGAACTACCCCATTGTTAGGTGGGATTCATTCAACCCATTTTTGTAATGAGGATCACTCAATTTCTTTGAAGACTGACCATTCCAGGGATTCAAGCTCTTCACCCCCTTATTTTCTTTTTATTTTTTAGGATACTTGCTCATGCTTAGTGATGAAAATCATTGCTTATTTTACATTTTTTTTTTAAAGGTGATTTGATTTGGGAGTTTGCTTATTTTGTATGAAATCAAGGGATTTATTTAGGTAGGGGAGAGCTTGTCTCTTTGTCAATGATCAACATTCTAGACTGTGTGCATCACAAAATGAGAAAGTAAAAACATTTCAATTAAGGTGACTAGAAACACTTCGTAGTGTTCATATTTACTTGTTCAAACTAGGATTGTTAATGTTTAAATTGTAATAGGATTTTGAAATATGCAAGTAATTATTAAAACTAGACCTCATATTCTAAAAGTGAAGATAGCTTTCTACAAAATCTGATAAGATCACTAGGTATGGTTGAATGACCGAAAAACCCTAGTATATTCCTTATAGCAATAGGAAGGGTTGTGTTGAAAAACATAATTAATTATAGGGGTGATGGATGATGATGATTAATAGATGCATAATTGGCATGTAAACATGGTTTCATTTGTCATAATGTAAACACAACCTATCCTAATACAAATGCAATGGATGAAAATTTCTAATGCAATGAAATTAAATCAATGCATGTGCTAAACTAAAAATGCATAATGTAATTTTATTTGTGTTTTTGTGTTTTTGATGTTTTGCAATGTTTTTGAACTTTATTGTTTTTTTATTTGTTTTTTGAATATTAATTTTTTCAATTATTTTTTAATTTTGAATGATTTTTTTATTTTTTTGAATTTATGGTTTATAAAGGGGAAGGTACGCTACTTTAAGTACCCTCAGTGTGTGTGCCACTCAATGAAAGAGAGGAAGGTGTGATACCTTTAGAATCCTCACTTTGCTTCATTGACCTTGGCGTGGATGGTGGGGAAGGTATGCTATGTTGAGGAACCACGGTATGCATGTTGTCCACTACAATGTAATCAACCTACTTAGAAAGAGTGACAAAAATCAACTCTCTTGGTGGGGTAAAATAAGAAAACCATCTACATGGAGCTCATTTTGTTCTAGCAAGTTTTGGACCACCTTCCTGAATGAATGGCATCCATGGATGTCATGCCCATGTATATGATGGTATATACAATAGAGATATTCATCATGTAATCCAATTTTAGGTACTCTAGATTTGACCTCTAGTAACTCGATCATGTTTGCATCAAAAATATTTTGAAATAGGGTCATGGTAGTCATCTAAAATAAAACTACTTGGTGATCTATCTTGTTGGGTCTACGATGTGGTGGATGACCTTGGGGTTACAACTGGGAATATGAGGCCTCTATTTTGGTAGGCTGAGGCACTATGGATGAACCACTTATATGAAAAGCCCCACAATCTATGATATATTGAACCACATTCTTGAACCCATAATAATTTTGTTAGTCTCACAATGACACTGAGAGGGGGGGTGAATCAGTGTAGCTCTTTAAACTTAACTTTATAGTTCTTAATACTACAACAATTAACACTTATTACTAGATACAACAAGTATAACAAAAGAGCATCACACAACACAAGATTTAACGAGGTTCACCAATGTGGCTACTCCTCAAAAATTGATTGCTTGGACTACCATCCAAATCCAGCCTTTGCAAAGCACCAACTTTACAATCAATTTACCGAGCACACACTGGAAGGAGCACCAACCCCTAATTTATCTGTACCAACAGAAAGGAGCACCAACCCCTGATTTACCAGCACCAACTGGAAGGAGCACCAACCCCTAATGCCAAGCACCAACCTGGACTTCAATTTGAATCTATAGGTTTAACAGTAAGATACCTTTGCTTTTGCAAGACCCTGATTGGTCTTCTTCACCTTTGCGTTCTCTGCACACTCTGCTCTCTCTGCACCATCACTTCGCACACTCTGCTTCGTTACAGTCGAACTTCACGATCGTCTTCTCCCTTTTGCGCACTCTACTCTCTTTGCGAATTTTGCACTTAGCACGATTCGACACGACTTGCTCTCTACGCACTACGACCGAACTTCGCACACATCCAACATTCCTCTCAAATCTCCAAACAACCCTCCTTTTATAACAAAATTTTTTGTGATGAAAACCCTAATCTTAGTCGATTGTAAACCCTAATCTTAGTCGGCTTTCATAACAACTGTAAACCCTAATTTTAGTCGGTTGTCATCGGTCTTCGTCGGCTTCAACTCAACCATAAAAATACAACATGTCGTGATATCGCGACACTTTCGCTTTCTCTCTCTTTCTCCTTGCTTTGGCCCTCAAAAATACAACATGTCATGATATCATGACACTTTTTCTTTCTCTCTCTTTCTCTTTGCATCGGACCGTGAAAAAGCTACATGTCATGATATCGTGACACTTTTTCTCCTTGCTCTTTCTCTTTGCATCGGACCATGAAAATACATGTCAGATATCAACTTTTTCCTTCCTTTCTCTTATTAAAATAAAAATCTTTCTTTCTTTACTTAAAAACAACATGTCACGATATCACGACACTTTTTCTCCTTGCTCTTTCTCTTAGCTTTGGCCCATAAAAATACATGTCATGATATCGTGACACTTTTACCTCCGTACGCTTTCTCTATTCTTTTGTCGTGATATCATGACACTTTTACTTCCATAGACTTCGACTTTGCTTTTGTCGTGAAATCATGACACTTCTGCCTTCGAAGTCTTCTTCTCTGCTTTTGTCATGAAATCGTGACACTTCTACTTCCGTACTTTACTTCTTTGCTTTTGTCATGAAATCATGACACTTCTACCTTCGAAGTCTTCTTCTCTACTTTTGTCATGAAATCATGACACTTCTGCTTTCGTACTTTACTTCTTTGCTTTTGTCATGAAATCGTGACACTTCTGCCTTCGAAGTCTTCTTCTCTGCTTTTATTGTGAAATCGTGACACACTTCGTACTTTACTTCTTTCTTTTGTCATGAAATTATGACATTCCCTTTAAGTCTTCTTCTCTCTTTTGTCATGAAATCGTGACACTTTTCAAACTTACTTTCTCTCTCCTTTTTTAGTCGTGAAAATGCGACATGTCACGAAATCATGACACTTTTCCAACTTACTTTCTCTCTCCTATTTTAGTCATGAAAATGCGACATGTCACGAAATCATGACACTTTTCTTACTTGTTCTCTTTCTTCGAACTTGTCGCAAAATCGTGACACTTCTTCCTACTTTCTCTTTTTCTTCCAACATGTCGTGAAATCGTGATAGTTTTTCCACTTGCCTTTTTCTCTTCCAACATGTCGTAAAATTGTGACAGTTTTTCCTCCTTTTTCTTTAATATTTTCCTTTTTTTCTTCCAACATGTCGCAAAATCGTGATAGTTTTCCACTTGCCTTTTTCTCTTCCAACATGTCATGAAATCGTGACAGTTTTTCACTTGCCTTTTTCTCTTCCAACATGTCATGAAATCATGACAGTTTTTCCACTTGCCTTTTTCTCTTCCAACATGTCGTGAAATCGTGATAGTTTTCCACTTTTTCTCTCTCTTCCAACATGTCATGAAATCGTGATAGTTTTTCCACTTGCCTTTTCTCTTCCAACATGTCATGAAATCATGATAGTTTTCCACTTGCTTTTTCTCTTCCAACATGTCAGAAATTGTGATAGTTTTTCCCTTGCCTTTTTCTCTTCCAACATGTCATGAAATCGTGATGAGTTTTCCTGCTTTTCTCTCTCTTCCAACATGTCATGAAATCATGATAGTTTTTCTTGCCTATTGTATATGTCGCGATATCGCGACACTTTTCTTACTTGTCTTTTTCTTTGATCTTTTGCATATGGGCCACTTCGGTCTTCTTGGAAAATCATTGTACATACTCTGAGTAACCTTTGAACTCCTATCTTCTGCATCTGAATAGCTTTTGAACTTCCTATCCACTGCATCAATAGATCTATCTATCTGTGTTGACAACAATGACAATACTGTTCTTGCACCTTGCTCAACAATCTCCCCCTTTGGAATTGTTGGCAACACATGTGCAATTTCCTGTAACTCTTCTCCCCCTTTGACAATAATACCAAAGGGCTACTGCAGACTCCCCCTGAGTCCATGCACAACATTCTCAGGCACAATTTATTACACTTAGCAAAAATCATGAACATGAGCAAAAAGATAATCAAATACTTAAATGCTCCCCCTGAGAATGTGATCCCTATAGCTAGTCAATTCTTGGGAAGTGTGACCACTCCCAATTTATTGTGAAGGTACTCAAAAACTTCCTTGGGCAATGGTTTTGTGAAGATATCTGCTACTTGCTCTGTAGTTGGAACAAAATCCAACTTAACCTCACCTTCTACAACTTTCTCCTTCAAAAAATGATACCTGATAGCAATGTGTTTTGTGCGTGAATGCATAACCGGATTCTTGGAGATGTTAATGGCATTGGTGTTATCACACTTAACTGATATTGGCTCACTGAAGCTAATACCAAGATCTTTCAGGGTTTGTTTCATCCACAATACCTGCGTACAACATGTTGTCACTGCAATATATTCTGCCTCTGCTATCGATAAAGAAATTGACTCTTGTTTCTTACTGTGCCACATGACCAATCTGTCTCCAAGATAGAATGCACCTCCATTGGTACTCTTTCTATCATCTACACATCCTGCCCAATCTGCATCTGAATACGAAATAAGGGTGAAGTCTTTACCTTTCGGATACCATAACCCATATTCCATAGTACCCTTGAGGTATCGAAGAATCCTTTTCCTTGTTGTCACATGAGTCTCCTTGGGATTAGCCTGAAATCGTGCTACCATGCATACTGCCTCGCAAAATATCTGGTCCAGTAGGTCATCGGATACGATAAGCTTCCAATCATAGATCTGTACATGGTTTGATCAACGGGTGGAGATTTGTCATCCTTGCTCAACTTGCACTTTGTCGTCATGGGAGTGCTAATTGGCTTACAATCCTCCATTGTGAACTTTTTTAACATCTCTTTCACATATTTAACTTGAGAAATAAATATGCCCTTCTTATTTTGATTAACTTGCAACCCAAGGAAATACGAAAGTTCACCAATCATTGACATTTCAAATTCTTTCTGCATCTTATTTGCTAAATCTTTACATGACTCATCTTTTCTTGCCAAATATGATATCATCTACATATACAACAAGAACAATAAGATGCCCATTTTCTATTTTGACATACAAATTACTATCCACCATACCTTTCTTAAACCTTTGTTGGGTGAGATAGTTGTCTAGCCTTGCATACCATGCTCGGGGTGCCTGTTTTAAGCCATATAATGCTTTCTTCAACTTGCAAACAAATTTGGGATCATCACCAAGTTGGAAACCATCTGGTTGCTCAATATAAACCTCTTCTTCAAGTTTCCCATTCAAAAACGCTGATTTCACATCCATTTGATAAACTTTGAAATTCTTGTAGATTGCTAAAGCCAGAAACATTCTAATTGCCTCTAGTCTAGCTACTTGGTGCAAAAGTTTCCTCAAAGTCAATGCCTTCAACTTGTGCATAACCCTTACATACCAATCTTGCTTTATTTCTGACTACCTGTCCAGTCTTCATTCAATTTGTTTCAAAAAATCCATTTAGTCCCGATTATATTTTTATTTGCAGGTCTAGGTACTAACTCCCAAGTTTCATTTTTCTCGATCTGATCTAATTCTTCATTTATTGCCTTCATCCAACTTTCATCTTTGCTTGCGTCATCAACATTTTTGGGCTCAATGCTGGATAATAGAGAGTAGTTACTTACTACTCTTCTTCTTGTCTGAACACCAACTTTGGGGTCTCCAATTATTTGCTCTCTAGGATGATTTTTCTGCCAGCTGCTTGTTTTGAATTTCTTATTTTCTTCCACTTCTGAATCACAACTTAAATCATCTGAGTCAATTTTTTGTATCTTTTCCATTTCGTTTTCCTCATCTCCTTCAATAACCTCTTCATAAATTGGGTAGTTCGTTTCATAGCTAATTACTCGTTCTCTACCTTCATCAAATTTAACATCGGCACTTGTCCACAATTTTCTTTAGCCTCTTGTTGTAGCATTTGTAAGCTTTGCTTTTTGATGAATAACCAACAAAAATACCTTCATCCGCTCTATCTTCAAACTTACCAAGATTATCTTCGAGTTCTTTTGATGTAGCACTTGCTGCCAAAAACTTTGAGGTATTTTGTTGTTGCCCTTTTACCGAACCACAACTCATAAGGAGTTTTGCTTTCATGTGTTCTCAGCATGTACCTATTTTGGATATACACCATAGTATGGATTGCTTCTTTCCAAAATCTGTCTGCTACTCTGCTTTCAGCCAACATAGTCCGTGCCATTTCCTACTTTGTCTGTTTCTTTCTTTCTACCACTCCATTCTGCTGAGGTGTCTTGGTTGCTAAAAATTGTCTCCTAATACCGTATTTTTCACAGTACTCTGTAAACTCCTCTGAAATGAATTCTCCTCCTCTATCTGATCTTAAACATTTGATCCTCTTTCCTGTTTCATTCTCAACATGGTTTTTGAAAATCTTGAACATATCAAGAGCTTCGATTTATGCTTCAAGAAAAATATCCATGTCATTCGGAATAGTCATCAATGCACAACATAAAATATTTGTCACCATTTATGCTTTGTGTTCTCATGGGTCCACATAAATCAGTGTGTATTAGTTCCAAAGGTTTGCTTGTGTAGTACTCTTTTGTTTTGAATGTGACTCTAGTTTGCTTCCCCTTTTGGCATGAAGCACAAATGTTGTTTGCAAGTTTGTTGATGGTGGGAATATCTCTCATTGCCCTTTTTGAGGTGATTTTTACTAGATTATCAAAACTGATATGACCGAGTCTCTTGTGCCACAACCAATTTTCTTCTTCTTGTCCAATAAAACAAGCTCCTTTTGAAGTCTCTGAGAGCGTGTACAGGTTGCCAGATGTCCTTGATCCAGTTGCTATCAATTTTCCACTATTTTTTTTTTGACTTCACAACCCTGCTTCATAAAAACTACTTCATGACCTTTATCACAAATCTGACTTACGCTCAACAAGTTATGTTTCAAACCATCCACAAACAAGACTTCTTCCGACTTAATTTTTCCGTCACTAATTTTAACTGAACCTTTGCCAACTATCTTAGCTCCATCATTATTTCCAAACTTTACTTGAACCACCTTCATATTTCTGTAACTTCTCAAATTTTTGTTTGTCACTGTCATATGATTTGGAGCATCCACTATCAAGTATCCATGGTACATATTTATTCTGTGCTTTAAATGTTGTTTGTACGATTAAGGATTCCTTTTCTTCCTTAAGTCGCTCTTTTCCTTTCCACTCCGTTTTGATAGTAGTTTTGGGTTCTTGTTTTGCCTTTCCCTTATCAATAGCTTGTGCATGTTTTTCGAGAAGTTTTCTATTTTGTCTCATCCTATTTGGTTGAAATTTTCTTCCCTAAAACTGATTTGATGCAAATGTACTTCTACGAGTTTCTTGCAATGTGCCCAAAATTATGACAGTTATAACATTCTACTTTGTATAATTCATCGAGAGGAGAAAAAGCATTTCTACTTGGTGAAATTTCTTGGAATTACATTATATTTGCGGTCTGAGATTTTATGTCCATAGCCATTGCATTTAAAATAGAAACCAGAAAAGGGATAATTGAACCTGGGTGATGGTCTTTGCCATGTTGTCGTAGGAGCCATAGGTCTTCTTCTTCTTTGATGTGTGACATTGGTGAATCCATCATTGTCAATTCTTCTTTCGTGCTTTGGCATTATTGCTTTCTTTTGCATGAGATGTTTTTCCTTGATCAACCTATTTCTTATCTTCATTCTTTATGGATTCTACATTTTTGGCCTTTGATCCATTTGATGATTCTCCTTCGATGAAACCCAGACCAAATTTGATGCCTGCAGGCCTTTGGTCATTTATGATCTTATCCAGCTTCATAGAACTTTCTTCACGTTTGTGATAACAACTAATTTTCTTATTCATCTCTTCTAGCTGCATTCTTAAACCAACAATCTCTTCTTCTAGCTTGCTGCAATAATCTATTTTCATGGTTATTTGCACTTCGAGATCTTCGAAGATTTTCTTGGATTCTTCTATCTGTACTTTCAAACTGGTTATGATTTCATTTGCATCCTCAAGCTTTCTTGAAATTTTCTTATTCTTTTTCCTTTCTATCTTCCACTCTTCAAGTGCGAGAGATCAACTCACCTTCTAGATCTACTTCAGCCTCAGGGTTTTCACCACATACTTCAGAGTTCACTCCTTCTTCCTTTTCTGATTTTACTTCTTCAAATGCCATGAAAAGAGCTTCACCTGTTTCCTCTTCAGAATCCTCACCGGAGCTGTCTTCGATGAACTGGCATTCCTGGAGATGAAACTTTTCTTCTTGAAGTTGCCTTTTCTGAAATTCGTTTTCTTCTTCCAGTCACTTCTTTCTTGGTGCGATCCTTCATCATTTTTGTTCTTCTCTTTAAGTGGACATTTAGTCGCAAAATGCCCAACGCCTCCACGAGTTGAAACATTTAAGCGGTAGCTTTCCTCTGTATTTTCCTTTTCCCCTTTTTAGTTTTCTAACAAAGTTTGCTTCCATTTCATCTGATGTCTCTTCTTCCTCGGACTCTTGTTTTGCATTTTTATCTTTAAGGGCTTTAAAAGCCGCTTCTCTGTCTGTGGGTTTAGATCTTCCTATCCTCATCTCATATGCAGTCAAAGAACCATACATCTCATCTATACTAAAATAATTTAGATTTTTAGCTTCTTCTATCGCTGAGACTTTAGAATCAAACCTTTGAGGAAGAGATCTTAATACCTTTTTCATGATGGTAGAGTCTTCGATATCCTCGTCGAGTCCTCTGATCGCATTAATGATTCCATTAACTCTCAGCATATATGCCTCAATGTTTTCATCGTCATTCATCTTTAATGCTTCGAACCGAGCTCGATGTGTCTGTAACTTGGCCTCCTTGATCTTATCATCTCCTTCATGAATACTCCTCAGTTTGTCCCATATCTCTTTTGCCATTTTACAGCTCATGATCTTTACTAGTTCACTATCTGCTAATCCGCACATGAGAGCATTCTTTGCTTTTGAGTTATTTTCAAACAGTTTCTTTTCGTCAGCCTCTTTTGGAGGAGTGATGGGTATTGTGTATCCACTAACTACTGAATCCCAGATGTCGTATCCCAAAGCACAGAGATATGTTTGCATCTTGATTCTCTAGAATGCGTAATTAGATCCATCAAACAATGGTGCTTTGTTTGATGAGAAGCCTTCACCACCTACCATTGTGTTACTTCCAAGATCACCCTAGCTGGTTAAGCTTGTACAAGAACTTAGCTCTGATACCAATTGTTAGTCTCACAATGACACTGAGAGGGGGGGTGAATCAGTGTAGCTCTTTAAACTTAACTTTACAGTTCTTAATACTACAACAATTAACACTTATTACTAGATACAACAAGTATAACAAAAGAGCATCACACAACACAAGATTTAATGAGGTTCACCAATGTGGCTACTCCTCAAAAATTGACTGCTTGGACTACCATCCAAATCCAGCCTTTGCAAAGCACCAACTTTACAATCAATTTACCAACACACACTGGAAGGAGCACCAACCCCTAATTTATCTGTACCAATAGAAAGGAGCACCAACCCATGATTTACCAGCACCAACTGGAAGGAGCACCAACCCCTAATGCCAAGCACCAACCTGGACTTCAATTTGAATCTATAGGTTTAATAGTAAGATACCTTTGCTTTTGCAAGACCCTGACTGGTCTTCTTCACCTTTGCATTCTCTGCGCACTCTGCTCTCTCTGCACCATCACTTCGCACACTCTGCTTCATTACAGTCGACCTTCACGATCATCTTCTCCCTTTTGCGCACTCTGCTCTCTTTATGAATTTTGCACTTAGCATGATTCGACACGACTTGCTCTCTGTGCACTATGATCGAACTTCGCACACTTCAACATTCTCTCAAATCTCCAAACAGCCCTCCTTTTATAATAAAATTTTTGTGATGAAAACCCTAATCTTAGTCGGTTGTAAACCCTAATCTTAGTCGGCTTTCATGACAATTGTAAACCCTAATTTTAGTCGGTTGTCATCGGTCTTCGTCGGCTTCAACTCAATCATGAAAATACATGTCACGATATCATGACACTTTCACTTTCTCTCTCTTTCTCCTTGCTTTGGCCCTTGAAAATACAACATGTCGCGATATCGTGACACTTTTTCTTTCTCTCTCTTTCTCTTTGCATCGGACCAAAAAAGCTACATGTCGCGATATCGTGACACTTTTTCTCCTTGCTCTTTCTCTTTGATGAACTCCTCGAAAATACATGTCGCGATATCGTGACACTTTTTCTCCTTGCTCTTTCTCTTAGCTTTGGCCCAGAAAATATACATGTCACGATATCGTGACACTTTCGCCTCCGTATGCTTTCTCTATTCTTTTGTCATGATATCATGACACTTCTGCTTCCATAGACTTCGACTTTGCTTTTGTCGTGAAATCGTGACACTTCTGCCTTCGAAGTCTTCTTCTCTGCTTTTGTCATGAAATCATGACACTTTTTCTTCAGTACTTTACTTCTTTGCTTTTGTCATGAAATCATGACACTTCTACCTTTGAAGTCTTCTTCTCTACTTTTGTCATGAAATCGTGACACTTCTACTTTTGTACTTTACTTCTTTGCTTTTGTCATGAAATCGTGACACTTCTACCTTCGAAGTCTTCTTCTCTGCTTTTGTCATGAAATCATGACATTCCTTTCGTACTTTACTTCTTTGCTTTTGTCGTGAAATCATGACATGTCGCAAAATCGTGACACTTTTCCAACTTACTTTCTCTTTCCTATTTTAGTCGCAAAAATGCGACATGTCACGAAATCGTGACACTTTTCCAACTTACTTTCTCTCTCCTATTTTAGTCGTGAAAATGCGACATGTCACGAAATCGTGACACTTTTCTTACTTGTTCTCTTTCTTTGAACTTGTCATGAAATCGTGACACTTCTTCCTGCTTTCTCTTTTTCTTCCAACATGTCATGAAATCGTGACAGTTTTTCCACTTGCCTTTTTCTCTTCCAACATGTCGCGAAATCGTGACAGTTTTTCCACTTGCCTTTTTCTCTTCCAACATGTCGTGAAATCGTGATAGTTTTTCCACTTGCCTTTTTCTCTTCCAACATGTCACGAAATCGCGACAGTTTTTCCACTTGCCTTTTTCTCTTCCAACATGTCGCAAAATCATGACAGTTTTTCCACTTGCCTTTTTCTCTTCCAACATGTCATGAAATCGCGACAGTTTTTCCACTTGCCTTTTTCTCTTCCAACATGTCACGAAATCACGACAATTTTTCCACTTGCCTTTTTCTCTTCCAACATGTCGCGAAATCGTGACAGTTTTTCTTGCTTTTTCTCTCTCTTCCAACATGTCACGAAATCACGACAGTTTTTCCACTTGCCTTTTTCTCTTCCAACATGTCACGAAATCATGACAATTTTTCCACTTGCCTTTTTCTCTTCCAACATGTCACGAAATCATGATAGTTTTTCCTGCTTTTTCTCTTCCAACATGTCACGAAATCACGATAGTTTTTCCTACTTTTCTCTCTCTTCCAACATGTCACGAAATCATGACGAGTTTTTCTTGCCTGCTGTATATGTCGCGATATCGCGACACTTTTCTTACTTGTCTTTTTCTTTGATCTTTTGCATATGGGCCACTTCGGTCTTCTTGGAAAATCACTTGTACATACTCTGAGTAACCTTTGAACTCCTGTCTTCTGCATCTGAATAGCTTTTGAACTTCCTGTCCACTGCATCAACAGATCTATCTGACTGTGTTGACAACAATGACAATACTGTTGCTGCACCTTGCTCAACAAATTTCAAATACCATGCCCCTCTATTCAATTATAGAGACAGTAATGGTCCTCCCAATAGCCCTTATGTTTAGCTCTATTTGGGTCTAGAGGGTTTATGTCAGGTAAGGTGAAGAACTTAGCTATTTGCAACTTCTAAAAAAAATCTGACATAGGCTTGTTTAAAGGAGTCCAAATGTATTGCTGGTTTTTTGGGCACTCAACCCACACTGGCTTAGTTTGATGACCTAGTTAAGCCCTAGGTATGTCAATTGCTAGCTTAGGGGGCTCCTATTGCTTTTTAGGTTCAAAGGATGGGTTATTGACTATGGTCACTTGTTGGTTGACAAATCAAAGTTGCTTTTTTTTTAGCATGTTATGTTTTAGGGATCTAAAACTGTGACATGATTGAATATCATGTCCATTTTATCTATGGTATACACAATGCTCATCCTCCTCATATCCTTGGGATTTAGAATGATTTGTATCTAATAGTTTAATCTCAGGTAAGGTGATGGTATTTACAGCACACAATCGATTGAAAATCGATATCATAGTTTCAGGTAATGCGAGATATTTGCTAGGTTGATGATGCAACCAACTTGGTGCTTGATCTTGTTGAGGCTTTTCCTCTGATTGAATAGGATGAGGTTTGACCTCGGTTGCAGGTTGCTCTTGTAATTCCAAACTCCCTAAGTAAAGTAGGATAAATTACATCTCATTTTGTTTCTCCATCCATACCTCTATGTTATAAAGGTAATTTTGCATGTGCTCTAAGATGTACAAGGCTTTCATGTGTATTTCTAGTGATGCGCTTCAGATATCATCGTTGATTGAAGGAGGTTCAAGAGTGGGGGCTATAGAACCCCTATGTAAATGCAAATAACCTATTTCCTTAATTTGAGATGACATGGATGCTTCTTGATGATCCACTTCGATAGTGGCATCCACATGATCTAGTTGGCTATCCACTTCATACTCCTATTTTACTTTGTATTGTTGAACTGTATGAGCTTGAGTACCCCCAGTTTGACATGGGGGAGGCACCCGTTATTGCTCTTGAGGAGGCACCATGAGAAATGATTTAGAAGTGACTAATTTCAATGGTTTTTGCACCTTCGATGTGGAAGCAACATATAATTGTGTCATCTATTGTTTTATCTGCTTTAAAGTCACTTGGCCCTCTATCTTGATGTTGAACATTACCATGAACTCTTGAGAAGGTGATTCATCTTTTGAACCAATTGTAGGTGAATCATCAACTTGTCAAGGTGACTCCATATCAATTGTGTTAATTGATGTTTTCTTCTCATCAGATAAGGTGATATCATGAGTTGTGCTAATGGGAGTATGCGATGGTAGCTCAATGAAAGCTTTAATAAAATGTTTGATGATTTTATCTGAATGAACTTTTTTTGGCTCACATGTCATGACAGTTTCTTTTGGCTCATCGACCTTCTTGTAATATTTGAATGGCTTAGGATCATGGGGGACCACATACACTTGTCCTTGGTGTATGAATTTTAGGTTTTGGTGCACTATGGAAGGCACGCATTCCATGTCCCTCATCCATGGTCTACCTAAAAATATGTTATATTACCTTTCACCCCCAGGATATGGCACAATATATGTATCATCTTTATCCCAACATATATAGGTAGAACTATTGTACTAATTATTGAGGAGGTGGCATCATTGAAGGCTCCCAATGTGAAATTTGAGTCCTTAATGTGTGAATATGGTAGATTTAAATACTTCAAAGCTGCAACCTTGATAATGTTGATAGATGACTCAGTGTCAACCAAAACTCACTTATATAGAATTTAATTGATGCTCGCTATGATGTGCAATGAAGGATCAGGTTCATCGCTAGTAATTGGCTTAATTTCCTATCTACAAAAGGTAATCATAGGGTCCTTTTGTAAGTGAATTGAATTTATTGTTGGTATGGATCGAGATAGATTTTCATCTTTAATTGACTTTTTTGGTATGTTGGGATGATCAAGGCATATCTTGCTTCGTGATGTAGTATTGATCATACCAATAAAACCCTCATTAGGTGGGGCTATGTTCACCTGATTGACATGATCAACTTGATTTTTGTTGGTCCCATGATTGGGAAGATGATTTTTTAATATGTCAATATTTTTATTATCGATAGCCAATGGACTATTTATTTGCAATTCATTCTTGTCCAACATATTCTGCACTAAATTTTTGAATTTGATGCAATCTTGGATATCATGGCCATTTTATCGATGATAAAAATAGTAGAGATCTTCCCAATACCCCTTAGGCTTGGGTTTTTTGGGATACAGGGTGTGTATATCGGGCAAGGTTAGAGCCTTGGCCTCACAGATGCAGTTGAATAGCATAGCCAAAGATTCAGGCAATGGTGTATAGTTATGAGGTGGATGTTTATGTTCCCCTTGCCTTGGTTCCTGTTGTGCAAGTTGTAATGTGTGGGAGGAGGTTGAGCCTGATAGTTCTCTTGTTGTTGGTTCTTTTATTTGAAAATATTCAATAAAACCTAGTTTACAAGTGCAGGTTTGCCCTAATACTATTGATTTCTCATGTTCTTATTATTCCACTCTTTCTTAGTTCAAAACTTTAATTCTCCTTGCAATTTAATATCCTCAATTACTTTGGCTTGTGCCAAAGCCTCTTTGAGTATTGTATATTGTTGTAGTTGAAGCAAAAGCGATATGTGTTTCGTATAAACATTTAGGTTAATTCTATGGTTGGGATGGAGAATGGAAGTTTTACCACTAATTTTCTCCATTTTTTTGGATAATATATGACTGGATCATCATCGTATTATTGTAAAGTATCCATATTAGACAGACTGGTCTTTTATTGATGCCAAATGAGAAGCATTCAAGAAAATAATTTTCCAACTACTGAAAGCTTGTGCCTAGGTAATTGATTATACCACTCGATGGTTGTGCCTGAGAAGGTGATCATAAAAGTTCTTAATAGCAGGACATCATCATGCTACAACTAGAAATATGAATTCATGCAGCTTGTTATATGTTCTTATGTGTCTTAATCACTTTTTATACTTATCCCATTTAGGTATTTTAAAATTCTTAGGATAATTAGGGCTTGGCACTGATGGGTACAATGGTTAATTATGTATCTTGCTTAGAGTGGGCTTTTGACAAGCCACATCTTGTTTCTCAAGAGATTTTACTCTCTCGATAAGAACCTTGTAGGCTTGATAAGAGATGATCTCTTCCTCTCGAAGGGGTCTTCAGGGTGCAAGAAGAGATAGGTTTCTTTGCTATTGAGATGGATGATTGTGATCATCATCCACATCTATAGAATATGGTTTAAGATACTATTGATCCTAATAATATGACTCTAATATTTCATACTACCTATGCTCTAGCCTGTTTGGTGCTAAACGCATATGTAGCTGAGAAGCATGTTGAGAAGTATGGCGAATATAATCATCAACTCATATAGTATATAGCCCAGGGTATGAAGTAGCATGTCTCTTAGTGTGCTACTACCTATACTCACTATAGGGAGGTAATTCTGATCGATCCAATCTATTTGATCACTCTTCACACTCCATTTGATCAAGGAGGTGTTGTTCCTCTAGGTGGTGTTCATATAACCATTTTTGGTGCAACCGCTATTATTTCATGCTTTCTCATTCTAAATTTTTTAAGTGCTCATGATAAACACACAAATCCTCCAATTGATCTTGGAGTATTTGTTCTCTTTGAATTGCTTTTGATCTATGTGATTGATCTGATCGGTTTTTTATGCTGGGTCTATGACTCCACAACTCCATGCAAGGATTATTATTTACCTAAAATTACACAAGGTTGGTGACTCTCTTCGATTGATTGACTAGGATGGAATTGGTATTGGACTCTTCTCTAGGGGTACAATCATCATGCAAGGATGTTGCGGGAGTGTCGTGTGTTCACTAGGAACACTCATCGTGGGTATGGATAGGATGCAACTGAGTTATAGTTCCTTCATCCATGATGTACTCTTCAATAGACCCAATAGATCCATGAGGGGTATGATCATGATATATGCTTCCATGCTCAACTATTCCATGTTGCGATCTTCCAGCACCTTGATCTAAGAAGTCAAGGTGATGGGTCTTCCAAGGTTTGGCAAGAGGCGTACCTCTTATACCAATGTTGTGATAAGACAAATGACATCCTCCATGTTTGGAAGGATTTGGTATTAATATGGGTATGCAAATGGTAACACCCCATTTATCTCACCCCTCATTGGGATGATCTGGCCTCTCAATGTGGTGAGATGAAGCAGGCCTAGAAATGATCTCGTCTAGATTACGAGATCTATTGTTGGTTCTCCTAGGTGAGGTCTCTTTATGAGAACCACCGTAAGTAGTTTTGTCTCCTTTGAGACTACCTAAAGTTAATTAATGTATGTTAGGGGTATGTGTGTTGCCTCTAGGGTGGTTTGGGTCCTTTGGTACATTGGGCACCCCCTCAATTGTGGACCGAGGGCAGCCCCATGTAGTGACCATAACCTTGTGAAATTTGACTTCCAAAAAAGGTTGTGGATGTTATATACCAAAATTATTAGTGCAATGAGCTTATCATAATGGAATATGACTCCAAAAGGTGACTTTCGAGTCAAAATTTGTATTTTTGGAATATTTGGCCATTTGGGGCTCATGGAAAAATAACCAATTTTAGGAATTTTGGAAAAATACGGAGCTACACCTCAAAAATATTGTGAGAGGTGCACAAGGTGATAATTAAGACAAAAAAATAAATTTGGCAGTTTTTGGGGTTGTCTAGGGCTTTTTATGACTGTTTTAGTGTAGTTTTTCCCTATTTTTGGCTTAAAAATCACTCAAAAATAGAGTAACCATAAAACCAACATAACTTTTTCGTTATAGCTTTGATTTGCACAATTTTCAATTCGTTGGATGCAGAATAAAAAAGTAGCAATTTTTTTTTTTTTAATTAGGGTTTGGTCCTAGATCGAGGATATTATGTTGATTACACAAAAAATAAAGAAACACACAAAGTAGACAAAATTATTATCTCGTTTAAAGATTAATGTGTTTCCTAAGAATTCATCTCGTGTGTTTTTATTTGTTGATAAAATAATCTAAATCTTATCATGTTTTTTAAAAGTTGATGTTATACTTAATTTATTCAATGGTTTTCACCTATATACTCGCACACGCCAAAATATCGAGATGGAATACATAATCAACGAGGTAGCATAGGTACTACCAACCCTCACCCAGCACACCATAGTTAGATATACTCCCTCCAGAGATGAGTGCATGCAATTTTCTATGGGTAGGACAGTTCTTGGCTTGGCCTTGGCCATGGACGGGTCCTGATGATACAATGTCAAACAAGCCAATTGAGTGGTAATAACTTCCATCATTGGTCTTTATAAATGGGTTGGATGTGAAAGCCCAATGTTGCTAATGTTTAATTTGGATCGTGGTGTGTGTGTGTTCCTTTTAATTTTGCATTAAGGAAATATGCATCAAGAAGTATTCATGATTTTTCTCTACATGCCTAGAAAATAATGTTTCATTTTCAAAAAAATGCAAGACTAAATTCTCTTTAAAATTTAGAATATCTAATACAAAATTAACATGAGATTGGCCTTTGATCAGGCCCCAAACAAGAAAATCCTAACACAGTCTAAACAAGGGTTGCTACTATGTATAGTAGGCAACAGACTCGGCCACTATACAGAGTAGTAGTCAAAAAACATAGCCATGGGATTTTAGGGCAACCAACAACACAGACTACTATTCCTAAAAGCGGCTAGCGAAAAACATGGAATTTTCACAAATTTACCCTTAAAATTTTGCTATGTTTGCTAATTAATCTATAATTTGCACTCAAAAAAATACAGATAGAATACAAAAAATGTAGAGAAGACCACTTACCATGGAATCCTCATTTGATGGAGAAATAGGCTAATGACTATTTTTATCTGTGTTTTCTACTAGACGTTGTTGATCAGAGTGACTAGAACGTTAGTTGTTGATGTCATCCGTGACTAGGACTGCTAGCCGTTGTTGCTCAGAGCAGTTGAGCCTTCTATAGGATAAACATAAAAACACAAGTTAGCAGTACAAAAATAGGGTTGATTTGATCATTATCACCACTTGTATAAAGGTAAAAACCATGCATCTATACTATTATAAGAATATAACAAATTGACAATAATTAAATCAAGTAATCATTGTAAAATATAAAAGACATTCAATAAATGGGGGTGCTATTTTATTAATAATGATGAAACTTTATTACAAATCCTCCCTCTTAGGGAGTCTCTCACTTTGATACAATTGTTACAATATTTTTGGCCCCTCAACGGGGAGAGATGCACTTCAATGGTCTTCACTTCAACACCACTTTGCTTGAGGGATTATTAGCTACCTCCTTCTCCAATGTCAAGAGATAGGATCTTGAAGGATACTTTATTTTTGGATAGATCTATTACCTACGTACAAAGAAACTAGAAAAACACATCAATAACACATGATGCCTCTCAAGATGAGGCTAGTTTCAAAATATATGCAAATAGGAAATAAATGCATAAAATGATAAAGAATGCTTGAAAACTTGAAATAATACTTGAAAGACTAAATATAAATAATAAAAATGCTTCTACACTAGGTTAGAAATCCAAATCAAAGATTTCTAATCTAATATCATGGCTGAAAATAGGGGAAAAGAGACATCAAACCCTAACTTATATCGCTCATAGTAGCTAGCTCTACTAGCCACTATCAAAGTTGGTGGCTAAGACTATGGGCCACTATTAAAAATAGTGGCTATAGGGCGAGGGTTCTACTCTTTGAATCTTGAGCCTGGCATCAATCAATTCCACTGGACAGAGGTTTGACATTCTTGGTGCATTCTCTCATAATTACTTTAGGTGGGAAATTGGCTCAAATCACGTTCAATTGAATTCTTGAACAACAATTGTTCTTCTAAAAATATCACAGTCTCCAATGGTGGATAGGCACTTGTCATTGCTCAATTGGACAACACTTCGTTACTCCTCAAGGGGATGTGAAATCACTCTCCAATACAATATGGGTCCTCTATGTGATTGACACATTAATTTCTCCAATCTCTTCAAAATTGAGGTCTTAAATAGACTACCAAAATACTTGATCTAGCTTCATGGAGAAGCCAAGAACAAGAATTGGTTATGCCTAGGTAGTTGAGATGAGCCTTCTAGAAGCTTTTATTTGCCCAATTGATCAAGAATATATTATGATTTCAAATAGATTTTGCTCGAATCGGGGATCGAGTTAGTTATAAAGATAGCTGCTATCAACCAATATGGCTAGGGAGCTAGCCACTATCATCATCAATGACTAGGGAGTTATCCACTATCACCATCAGTGGCTAGGGAGCTAGTTGCTATCACCATCAGTGGCTAGGGAGGTGTTGGCCACTGAATTGTACCAAGTTTTACTTGCTACTATGGTTGTTTATCTTCCTACTTTCTATTTAGGCTTACACCCGATAGTTGCAGCTCAACACTCAACATTGGAAGGACCAAAACTGGGGTTTCCTATCCAACCTCCAAAGTAGGTTGGTTCCTTGTCAACTTAGCAGATTGTTGACACAATTATGCTCAATTAGGGCTTGGATTTTAGGGTAAGAGAATGTTAGGGTTAGAGAGATGTATATATCAGTGGACGGATAGGTTAACAACATCGCATCACCATAAAAAGCTCCCAAAAACCCATATTAAAGACATACATTCAGATAAAACCTTATCCCAAGATAGCTCATTTTAGATATTAAAGTATAACATAGAAAGGTTATAGTAAGCAATTTCAATATCCAAGAAATGATAATCCAAATAGCAGAATTCACCAAAACTAGATTTTACATAATGTACTTACTAATAACACAGAAAAAACTTCAAAGCAGATTTCAGTTACTCATAATAGCTAGTAATCCAAGATAGGCACAAACTAACCATCTAAGTATTCACAAAAATACAACTATGAAATCTGAACCTCTGACATCAAGCATGGAAATGGAGCCTTGAGGTGAAGATCAATGTATTGCCCCTTTAATTCAACTCTTCAAGAATATTTACAATGGTAAAAGCAAGCACACTAGAGTCAACACTTCAAAATGAGGGTTCGACCTCTACTTATAGTTTTTTATATTACAAATCAAGAAACAATACATAAAATCTTGTTACAATAGCTCAACAAAGAACTTAGCTGGCATTAGCTCATGGTTAGACCTACAAGAAATCCACTAAAAGAGAAACCTCCATGGTAGCACGGGTTCTATGCAACTTGTTGGTCACTCATTAGAACTACAGTTCAGAACATTCTAGATCATGCACTTTTGTAGATCTTTCTTGGGAGTAGAGCACCACCGTAGATATGCAACTGCCTCTGGTTTGATCTTCTTGGAAACTCTCAACACTTCATCTTACGACCAATCTGTTATAGTTATTGTGTAGAGACATCCTTTTAAATGACCTAGATTTAGCAGACTAAGCTCCACCATTGATCTTCTTTATCTAATGGTCCAAATTAGATATGATATAAGCTAAGAGCCCATCCTCTAGATGACGTCGCTTTAATTAGCAGTAGAACATCCAATCTGGATCTTAGAAATTCAAATCTTGAATCCACTCTGGGACCCTTATCTTCCACTATATCCTTACCAATCCGTATTAAAATGATGAAGATGTCACCTCTTTCTTGTAACTTTTGCAGATTCCATTTCGGATAGAATGAGCATCTTTCTTAGTCTGGATCTAGAGTCAAGTTCTTACATCATTCTGCCATTCTGCCTTATCTTCATTTTGAATAGAAAAAGACTCGTTCATTCTTTGGATTGTCAATCTATACTTTTCCTCTTGTTACATCATCATCTCCTTGAGAATTTTACAGATTTGAGGATAACACTAATCTGGAGCGGGGAGAAAAAAGAGTTTACAAAAATGGGGTTATGTGCAAGGGCCATTCCACACTTTTTTCTGCTGACATCACCACCTTTCAAAAAATTTTGTGGATTTTTCAATCCTTCTTCAATCCAAACCCAAAATGGAGCTCCCCAAAATCATTTTAAACAAGCAAAACTACATGACTGTTGAGTGGATGCATCTTATCAACATTGTTCTAGAGCGGAATGTCAGTTTTATCACTTAGAAAAAATTATACAAAATTTTACTAATTATGTGGTCATTTTTGGGCCTACATTATGGTGTCTCCTAGGTGGATTTGCTCACAAAGCCAATCAAATTCATAGTCTAATCCATTGGGCTTTAGGAGTCAAAACAAAACTGATTTTTGAAGATATGTTTTGTCATAGACTTGCGTCCATAATATCAGTACTATTACTGTCTTCCAAAACAATACACAACTCTACCTCCTTTATAAGGCTTTATTTCAAATAATGCCTTCATATAAAAATGTTGTTTTGTAAACTTCATATCTTTATTGCTTATTTATGACAATTGTTAGGGTAAAAATAGAAATATAAAACTGATATTATATGAGCCCCTCCTGGGCCTATAACTATTCAATATTATTCATGTTCTTCTACAACCTCTCCCTCTTCATTCTCTCTAGAAGTCTATACTTCCTGATTATCTTTTCCAAAGGTGTCTCCGAACACCTGAACCATTAATTCTAAAGATTGAAGAGTCTGCTTCCATGCTTTCTTAGAAGGATTTGATATTTCTTTAAGCTACTTATAAATGTATTGTAATTCTTCCACATCCTCATAATAAACAACATTTCCTCTAATAACTAGATATTCCATGAGATCTCTTAGTTGTGCGTAGCTCATAATTAGCTTAGCAGATTGTTCTTGAGATAGTGGCTCTTCTAATGAACCGATTCCAGCCTCATCCTGTAAGCTATCTTTAATGCCTTGCTAGACTTCTTACATAGATAACAAGTTGTGATATTCCTTCCAAAGTCCTTTGAAACTAACTTTAATAATTCCCTCATTTAATTCAATGATCTCTTTAATCCCCCTATCTATTCTATCAAAAAACAACCAAGTTTTCTGAGCTCTCCTGTGTTTTTTTACTACTATCTTAGAGGCTACCCTGGCTATATTCCATTCCTTACTAGGAATTGGTTTGGTGGCATCATTGAGCCTACTACTAACCAATCTGTACATTTGTTCTATTGGAATCACCATAGGTTGTAACTCTCTAGTGATATGATCTAAGTCCTTCTGAATGGCAGATAGCAATTGGCTGGCATCTTTCAAGTAGTCAATAATAAGTTGAAGGTCTGAACATATTTATTAAATTTTAGAAAGCAATTCCTCCTTGATCCTTTTCAAACTATCTTTAGAAAATATAGTGGGCTTTGCCTTCTTAATCTGAAGCTGATGTTTTAAATTTTTAATTTCTTTGGCTTGATACTCATTCAGCTTCTTTTATTTCTCCAATTGGTCTTTCAACTCATTAGCTTTCTGGAACCTTTCCTGCCAACTCTTAGCCTCTTTCCTCAGAACTTTATCCACTTATTTCTAATCATGGATGCCCATTTTAAGCTTTTTGACTTGTTTTTTTAACTTTTCTACCTTATATTTTGCTATATCAGTCTTTACATAAAAGGTATCCAAGTGAGCCTTGGCCATCCCTAACTCACTTCAGCAGGAAGTTTGTCGATATCTTCTATGATTTCCTCTACTTTATAATATTGAGTAGTCATTTCATTTTTAGGTTTACTTGCAAAATAAAATATCTTGAAATCCTTTGCCTAGTGACAGGGTTAATATACATACTTTTCCTTGTCATGACCATTCTGCTGGAAGGCCTAGTAAGCTTCTCTACCCAATAGTCATTTATACTCTAAGTAGTTGTCTGTTCTTTTGATACATCAACAAACCTTGAAATATCAACAACCAAAGGAGATAACGATATTAAAAACATAAGGGTAGACTGATTTGTTGTTGATAGGGGTGGAGATACATTGACAAAAGCCTCTATTACAATGGTAAATTCTGTAACTATCGCTGTTATGGACATAGGTAAATTCAGAGAAATGGGAATAGTACTGATAGTAGAAGGGATGGATGAAATTGGAACATGGTATCCCATGGATTGTGGCAAAAAAAATGGGGGTGCAGTGATAGTGGATACTAAAGTGGATGCATCAAAAGTGGAAGGTGGGTTTAAGAAAGGTTATGACATAACAAAACTGACTGGTACCTTCATAGATACTGATGAAACAAGAGAAATACTGGGAGATGAAGGAGGTAAATTTTCCATATTTTCTTGTTCAGAAAGGGAGGGAAATTATTTTGGGGATTCATGGAGATGAGAAGGAGAAGAGGGATTAGAAACCATACCTTCACCTACATATGTAGGGTTTTCTTGCTCAGCTCCCTTTTCAAGCTATTGTTCTTGTTCAACTAATACTTCTATATAAAAAACAACTACTTCCCCTGCAATTTCCTTAATACTCATATTTTACCTTTTGGAAAACTCTCTTCCTTCTGTATTCAGATTTCTCTTAGCCCTTTTATGAACTAATAAAAAAGTATCCATATCATCTCTAGAATATTCTTCTAATAATTCTCCTTGAACTCCTCCGAAATGTAAATATTTCTCAGTAATGGATTACGACTTAGCTGACACCGCAGGAGTAAAAGAAAGTGGTTTGATTCCAATGCTCTTATCCTTCCATTTTTTATCAACAACTTTATCCCGAGGATGTGCTCCTAGAGCTAAATGTTTAGGTTTAGATTTTGCTTCAATAATCGGGGTACTAATAACCTTTTATTTAGAACATTTTATTTTGCTCATCATCCTAGCTCCTTTAGGGAATATCTCTACCTGCTCAGAAGTAGGACTGAAATTCCTCAATACTTCAGTATTTATTAAAGAAATCCTTTGATCTTTAGAAGTTTGGAGAGATACTTGAGTTCCCAAGTATCAATATTTTCATCATATATTTTTTAAAACTCTTTATCAAATTTTTTTTTTTTTGATTGGTTGAAAGGGTGTTGAAAGGTCCTTGAACCTTGTACAAACTAGTCATGGGCCTCCGAAGAGGGAGGCAAAGGGGAATAACGGTGGCAGCAGAATGAGAAAGCCTAAAAATAGTAGGGGCTACCTAAGGAAGAGGCACCCAGAGGAACCAACTAGAAGAACTTTTTTGCATGTTTTCCAAGAAGACCGAAGTGGCCCAAATGCTAAAGATCAAAGAAAAAGCAAAACACCACAAGGAGGAAAGTGTCGCGATATCACGACATGTTGCATTTTTGCGGTCCAAAGCAAAGGGAGAAATCAAGGAGGAAAAAGTGTCGTGATATCGTGACATGTTGCAATGTCACGGCCAAAAGAGAAAAAGTGTCGCGATATCGTGACATGTTGCATCGTCGCAACCAAAGGAGGAAAAGTGTCACGATATCGTGACATGTTGCATCGTCGAGGAAAAAAAATAAAAGGTGTCGTGATATTGTGACATGTTGCATCGTCGAGGCCAAAGAAGAAAAAGTGTCGTGATATTGCGACATGTTGCATCGTTGTGGCAAAAGGAGAAAAGGTGTCGCGATATCGCGACATGTTGCAACTTCGTGACCAAAGGAGAAAAAGCGTCGTGATATTGTGACATGTTGCATCATTGTGGCTAAAGGAGAAAAAGCGTCACGATATTATGACAAGTTGCATCAGCATGGCCAAAGGAGGAAAAAGTGTCACGATATCGATGTTAGTTTCACAATGACACTGAGAGGGGGGGTGAATCAGTGTGGCTCTTTAAAAATTAAAAACTTCAACTCTTAAATACAAAACAATGAAAACTTAAAACCACATAAAGCAAATATAACAAGAGAGCATCACACAACATAAGATGTACCGAGGTTCACCAGTTTTGGCTACTCCTCAAAAATTGACTGTTTGGACTCCCATTCAAATCCAACCTTTACAAAATATCAATTTTACAATCAATTTACCAGCACCCACTGGAAGGAGCACCAACCCCTAATTTATCTGCACCAATAGAAAGGAGCACCAACCCCTAATTTATCTGCACCAATAGAAAGGAGCACCAACCCCTAATTTATCTGCACCAATAAAAAGGAGCACCAACCCCTGATTTATCTGCACCAACAGAAAGGAGCACCAACCCCTAATTCCAAGCACCAACTTGGACTGCAATTTTGACACTATAAGAATGACATAAAAATGCCTCTGCTTATACAAGACCCTGACTGGTCTATTGCTAACCCAACCTCTCTCACTATTCACCAAAACATCACACACACTTAAGGCTCTACTTACTACACTTTTATAGCCCTCTTACAGCCCTCTTGTTGTGCTTCTTACTGCATTCTTACGGCTCTCACAACTCTGCCTAACACTCTCTTACGGCACTCTTCCAACCCTATTTTTATAGCATTTTCACCCTATTTCCGTAGCACTGTAATTCTCCACGCAGACCTCCTTTTATAACAAAGTTTTGATTCTATTTTTAGCTTCCATATTTTTGCATGCAACTTATTAATAGAAACTTCTATATGTAACTCCTTTATCTCACAGTATTCTCTCATGCATCCTATTAATAGTTATGGCTCTTTGTTTGGTCTTCGACTAATGACTTTCAGTTTAACCGCCGCTCGATGCTTTCACTCTATAACTGGCCCTGTAACTATCGTTCTGACTTCATTTCACTGTTATTATTTTAGTTGCATGATTTTTCTCTGTAACTGCACCTGTAACTGACGTACTGACTTCAGTTAACTCTTCTTATTTTAGCTGCATGATTTTCTTCTACAACTACACCTATAACTGTCGTATAACTTCAGTTAACTATCACATATCTTATTTCGGCTAGGTTCTCTTCTTAGCTCGTGCCAAAGCGACCTATCATGAAATCGTGACACTTCTGCCTCTTTGTCCTCTTCTCGGATTTTGCCCACAAAAACACAACATGTCGTGATATCATGACACTTTCGCCTCCTTGCTTCTTTTGTTTGCTTGTACCCACGAAAACACATGTCGCGATATCACGACACTTTCACCTCCTTGCTTCTTTTGTTTGCTTGTACCCGCGAAAACACATGTCGTGATATCACGACACTTTTGCCTCCTTGCTTCTTTTGTTTGCTTGTACCCGCAAAAACACAACATGTCACGATATCGTGACACTTTCACCTCCTTTCTACTCTTCTTGGCTTGTACCAGCGAAAACACAACATGTCACGATATCGTGACACTTTCACCTTTGTACTCTTCCTCTTTACCTTTGTCGCGATATCGCGACACTTCTACTTGCTTACTTTCTCTCTCCTCCTTTAGTTGCGAAAATGAGACATGTCTCGAAATCATGACACTTTATCTCCTTTGCTCTTTCTCTTGCCTTCGGTTCATGAAAACCCGACATGTCACGATATCGTGACACTTTTTATCCTTTGCTCTTTCTCTCACCTTCGGGTCGCGAAAACCCGACATGTCATGATATCGCGACACTTTTTCTCCTTTGCTCTTTCTCTTGCCTTCGGGTCATGAAAACTCGACATGTCGCGATATCGTGACACTTTTTCTCCTTAGCTCTTTCTCTTGCCTTCGGGTCACAAAAACCCGACATGTCACGATATCGCGACACTTTTTCTCCTTAGCTCTTTCTCTTGCCTTTGGGTCGCGAAAACCCAACATGTCACGATATCGCAACACTTTTTATTTTGTACAATCTCTCTTGCAATATGTCATGAAATCATGACACTTTTTCTTTTGGACTCTCTCTCCTGTAATATGTCGTGAAATCGTGACACTTTTTCTTTCGTACAATCTCTCTTGTAATATGTCACGAAATCGTGACACTTTCTTCCGTACAATCTCTCTTGCAATATGTCACGAAATTGTGACACTTTTTCTTTCAGACTCTCTCTCCTACAATATGTCATGAAATCGTGACACTTTTTCTTTCGTACAATCTCTCTTGCAATATGTCATGAAATCGTGACACTTTTTATTTCGGACTCTCTCCTGCAATATGTCGCGAAATTGTGACACTTTTTCTTTCAGACTCTCTCTTCTGTAATATATCGCGAAATCGTGACACTTTTTCTTCTGTACAATCTCTCTTACAATATGTCGTGAAATCGTGACACTTTTTCTTTTGGACTCTCTCTCTTGCAATATGTCACGAAATCACGACACTTTTTTTTCCGTACAATATCTCTTGCAATATGTCACGAAATCGCGACACTTTTTCGTCCGTACAAACTTCCTTACAATATGTCGTGAAATCGTGACAGTTTTTCATCCGTACAATCTCTCTTGCAATATGTCGCGAAATCGTGACAGTTTTGCTTTCTTGCGCTTTCTCTCCGAACATGTCACGAAATTGCGACAGTTTTGCTTGCTTGCGCTTTCTCTCCGAACATGTCACAAAATCACGACAGTTTTGCTTTCTTGCTTTTTCTCTCTGAACATGTCGTGAAATCATGATAGTTTTGCTTTCTTCTCAACATGTCACGATATCGCGACAGTTTTTCTTTCTTGCTCAACATGTCACGATATCGCGATAGTTTTTCTTTCTTGCTCAACATGTCGCGATATCACGACAGTTTTTCTTTCTTGCTCAACATGTCACGATATCGCGACAGTTTTTCTTCCTTGTGATTTTCTTTTGATTTTTAGCATATGGGCCACTTCGGTCTTCTTGGAAAACCTGTAGCAACTTCACCCAAACATCAAAAACATCCTCATAAGCATTTAACAACACTGCACATACTCTGAGTAACCTCTGAACTCCTATCCACTGCATCACTGAACTCCTATCCACTGCATCAATGAACTCCTGTCCACTGCATCAACCGATCTGTCTGACTAGTTGACAACAATGACAATATTGTTGCTGCGCCTTGCTCAACAATCTCTCCCTTTGGAATTGTTGGCAACACACGTGCAATTTCCTGTAAATCTTCTCCCCCTTTGACAAT
Organism: Wollemia nobilis; assembly: GCA_028583015.1. Classification (NCBI taxonomy): domain Eukaryota; kingdom Viridiplantae; phylum Streptophyta; class Pinopsida; order Araucariales; family Araucariaceae; genus Wollemia; species Wollemia nobilis. The sequence goes on along the minus strand of JAQPPZ010017254.1, from coordinate 2,893,488 downwards.
AATACCAAAGGGCTACTACAGACTCCCCTTGAGTCCATGCACAACATTCTCAGACACACGTTATGACAGTTAGCAAAAATTACAAATATGAGCAAAAATATAATCAAATGCTCCCCCTAAGAATGTGGTCTCGATAGCTAGTCAATTCTTGGGAAGCGTGACCACTCCCAATTTATTATGAAGGTATCCGCTACTGACTGGTGGACCTCTCTCCAATTGTTATATTATAGAAGACTCTGTCTCTCTGTTGCATTGACTGGTGGACCTCTCTCCACTTGAATAATCCTCACTCAGATCTATCTGCAACTGTGTTGGCTGTTGGATCTCTATCCATTTCGACTATGTCCTTTGTACTCTGTTAATAGGCTCACTAAGAACTTGCTCAATAGGCTCACACAAAATCTGCTCTAGCAAGCTCACCAAGAACTTGCCCAAATCTAGTCTAGCAAGCTCACCAAGAACTTGCCCAAATCTAGTCTAGCAAGCTCACCAAGAACTTGCCCAAATATGGTCTAGCAAGATCACCAAGAACTTGCCCAAATATTCTCTAGCAATCTCACCAAGGACTTGCCCAAATCTTCTCTAGAAATCTATCCCAAAACTGTCCTCAAATATTTCTCAAAGGCCTTCTCAATGGCTCAATCAATCAACCAACTCAAATATTTTCAACAATGCTCAACCACAAATATCACATAACAATGATACTCATGTTCTTTTCTAACTCAAATTCTTTCACAACCAATGGGCTTCAACCACTATGCTTATAACACAAGGTTTAAACACAACTCTCAATTCAGAAAACCTTGATGCATTCAACCAACCACTTTCGAAAAGGAAACCACAAACAATCATTTTCCCTCCAATGATATTTCAGAAATCAACCACCATAATGTTGTCTTATACCAAACGATGTGTTGTATTTTTGGTTAAGGAACGCATGCCTTCCCATTCACAACACAGATTCTATTTTATCTGCAGATTGGGAATGTTACAGGCTTCAAAACAAGCACCTGCCAGCTTATGCTTCCATGACACGTTGACCTGTGCTACGTGTTCTATCTCAGATAGCGCCTATCAGCTGCTGCATCGAAAACCTAGTTGTACACCATGTTGTTCTACTAAAGCACATCAGTTTGATACTATCTCCACAAACATCTACATGAACTAAAACACATTTTGACAACTATATGACAACTCCCCGACTACTTTCCTTTCATCCTCAGATATCCACACAATACATAGGAGCATTAAACTAAAACTTTAACATTGCTCCCCCTGAGGATGTGCTACCTGTAGCTACTTAGTGCAATAGAGGAGTAATCTCCTTCAGTCCAAGGAGACACGATTTCCTCTCTTCTTTATTTCTCCAATATTTCTTGAACTTAGGCTGAAGGTTTTCAACTGCATCCCTATTTTGACCCTTTTCGTGAACTTGAAAATTTCTCTTGTGTGGTTGTCTCTTGTACATCCTTGATGGATGATTATTTTCCTTTCTTTGATGCACATGATTTCTTCCTTGTCTATGTTGCATTCTTTGCGTCTTATGAAATCTACTGTCTTGCCTTAGATTAGATACAAAATTTCTTTAACAAGACCTTGCTATGTGCCCATGACCATTACATTTAAAACATTGCACATGGTGTTCAACCGGAATAACAGATGTATTTCTACCAGCATAACTCTTTGATCTATTATTCAATCCACAATAAATTGCCTTGTGACCATAATGGTTGCATCTAAAACAATAGCCATTAAAAGCATTATTATGAATAAAGTGAGAGTGATAGAACCTCTTTTGTTGTGGTTGCTTTGCTATAGATCTCCTTTGAGATTTTCTTCCTTTTGAGGATTTAGCTTCAAGCTTTTCTTGCTTTGATCCTTCAGCAGTGGATTTCTTCTTCTCTGTAGCTTTAGAAGATGAAGGTTGTTCAGCTTCACATCCAAGACCAAGCTTACACATGGGGCTTGTTTGTTGCCTTATCATTTTATCTAGTAGCTCTGTGCTCTTCTCAAATTTGAGATTTGTATTGGCCTCTTCTAGTTGTTTCCTCAATAACACAATCTCCTCTTCTTGTTTGCAACAAACAATCTCTTTCTCATTGATCTGTGACTTCAAGGCTTCTTCTAGTTTCTTGGATTTATGAATTTGTAAGAAGAGATCTTCAATATTATCCTCATATTCTTCCAACTTCTTGGACAGTCTTTTGTTATTTTTCCTTTCTAAACCCAACTCTTCAAGTGCAGCGATCAACTCACCTTCTAGATCTACTTCAACCTCTAGGTTTTCATCACATACTTTTTATTTTTATGTTTTTTCTTCTTTGAGTGCCATATAAAGAACTTCACCTGTTTCCTCTTCAAAATCCTCACTGCAGTTGTCTTCTGATGAACTGACATTCTTGGAGATGAAACTTTTCTTCTTGAAGTTGCCTTTTTTGAAATTTGTTTTGTTCTTCCAGTCACTTCTTTCTTGGTGCGATCCTTCATCACTTATGTTCTTCTCATTAAGTGGACATTTAGCTACAATATGCCCAATGCCTCCATAATTGAAACATTTAAATGGTAACTTTCCTCTGTATTTTCCTTTTTCCATTTTTAGTTTTCAAACAAAGTTTGCTTCCGTTTCATCTGATGTCTCTTCTTCCTCGGATTCTTGTTTTGCTTTTATATTTTTATGTGCTTTAAAAGAAGCTTCTCTGTCTGTGGGTTTATTTTTTACTATTCTCATCTCATATGCAGTCAAAGAACCATGCATCTCATCCATACTGAAAGTATTTAGATCTTTAGCTTCTTCTATTGCTAAAACTTTAGAATCAAATCTTTGGGGAAGAGATCTTAGTACCTTTTTCATGATGACAACATCTTCCATTTCCTCGTCGAGTCCTCTAATCGCATTAATGATTCCATTAAATCTCAGCATGTATGCCTCTATGTTCTCATCGTCATTCATCTTTAATGCTTTGAACTGAGCTCGATGTGTTTGTAACTTGGCCTCCTTGATATTGTCGTCTCCTTCATGAATGCTCTTTAGTTTGTCCCATATGTCTTTTGTCATTTTAAAACTCATAATCTTTATCAGTTCGCTGTCCATTAAACCGCACATGATATCATTCTTTGCTTTAGAGTTATTCTCAAATAGTTTCTTACCGACAACATCGGTTGGAGGAGTGGTGGGTATTGTGTATCCACTGTTTACTGAATCCCAAATGTCGTATCCCAAAGCACAAAGATATGTTTGCATCCTAAGTTTCCAAAATGTGTAATTATTTTCATCCAACAATGGTGCTTTGTTTGATGAGAATCCTTCACCACCTGCCATTGCGTACTAATCCAAAATCACCCTAGCTGGTTAAGCTTTGTTCAGGAACTTGGCTCTAATACCAATTGTTAGTTTCACAATGACACTGAGAGGGGGGGTGAATCAGTGTGGCTCTTTAAAACTTAAAAACTTCAAATCTTAAAGCCAAAACAATGAAAACTTAAAACCACATAAAGCAAATATAACAAGAGAGCATCACACAACACAAGATGTACCGAGGTTCACCAGTTTTGGCTACTCCTCAAAAATTGACTGTTTGGACTCCCATCCAAATCCAGCCTTTGCAAAATATCAATTTTACAATCAATTTACCAGCACCCACTGGAAGGAGCACCAACCCTTGATTTATCTACATCAAAAGAAAGGAGCACCAACCCCTAATTTATCTGCACCAAAAAAAAGGAGCACCAACCCCTGATTTATTTGCACCAACAGAAAGGAGCACCAACCCCTAATTCCAAGCACCAACTTGGACTGCAATTTTGACACTATAAGAATGACATAAAAATGCCTATGCTTATACAATACCCTGACTGGTCTATTGCTAACCCAACCTCTCTCACTATTTACCAAAACATCACACACACTCAAGGCTCTGCTTATTGCACTTTTACAGCCCTTTTACAGCCCTCTTGCTGCACTTCTTACTGCATTCTTACGGCTCTCACGACTCTACCTAACGCTCTCTTACGGCACTCTTCCAACCCTCTTTTTGCAGCACTTTCACCCTATTTCCCTAACACTGTAATTCTCCACGTAGACCTCCTTTTATAACAAAGTTTTGATTCTATTTTTAGCTTCCATATTTTTGCATGCAACTTATTAATAGAAACTTCTATATGTAACTCCTTTATCTCACAGTATTCTCTCATGCATCCTATTAATAGTTATAGCTCTTTGTTTGGTCTTCGACTGATGACTTTCAGTTTAACTGTCGCTCGATGCTTTCAATTTGTAACTGGCCCTGTAACTGTCGTTCTGACTTCAGTTCATTGTTCTTATTTTAGCTGCATAATTTTTCTCTGTAACTGCACCTGTAACTGACGTACTGACTTCAGTTAACTCTTCTTATTTTAGTTGCATGATTTTCTTTTACAACTGCACCTATAACTGCCATATAACTTCAGTTAACTATCACATATCTTATTTTGGTTGGGTTCTTTTCTTAGCTCGTGCCAAAGTGACCTGTCGTGAAATCACGACACTTTTGCCTCTTTGTCCTCTTCTCGAATTTCGATCATGAAAACACATGTCGTGATATCGCGACACTTTCGCCTCCTTGCTTCTTTTGTTTTCTTGTACCCGTGAAAACACATGTCGCGATATCATGACACTTTCACCTCCTTGCTTCTTTTGTTTGCTTGTACCCACAAAAACACATGTCGCGATATCGTGACACTTTCACCTCCTTGCTACTTTTGTTTTCTTGTACCCATGAAAACACATGTCATGATATCGTGACACTTTCGCCTCCTTGCTACTCTTCTTGGATTGTACCAACGAAAACACAACATGTCGCGATATCGTGACACTTTCGTACTCTTCCTCTTTACTTTTGTCACGATATCACGACACTTCTGCCTTCTTACTTTCTCTCTCCTCTAGTCGCAAAAATGCGACATGTCACAAAATCATGACACTTTCTCTCCTTTGCTCTTTCTCTTGCCTTTGGTTCATGAAAACCCGACATGTCGTGATATCGTGACACTTTTTCTCCTTTGCTCTTTCTCTTGCCTTCGGGTCGCGAAAACCCGACATGTCGCGATATCGTGACACTTTTTCTCCTTTGCTCTTTCTCTTGCCTTCGGGTCATGAAAACCCGACATGTCGCGATATCGTGACACTTTTTCTCCTTAGATATTTCTCTTGCCTTCGGGTCACGAAAACCTAACATGTCACGATATCGCGACACTTTTTCTCCTTAGCTCTTTCTCTTGCCTTCGGGTCATGAAAACCCGACATGTCGCGATATCGCGACACTTTTTCTTCCGTACAATCTCTCTTGCAATATGTCATGAAATCGTGACACTTTTTCTTTCGGACTCTCTCTCCTGTAATATGTTGTGAAATCACGACACTTTTTCTTTTGTACAATATCTCTTGCAATATGTCACGAAATCGTGACACTTTCTCTTTCGTACAATCTCTCGCAATATGTCACGAAATCGTGACACTTTTTCTTTCGGAATCTCTCTCCTACAATATGTCGTGAAATCGTGACACTTTTTATTCCGTACAATCTCTCTTGCAATATGTCACGAAATTGTGACACTTTTTCTTTCGGACTCTCTCTCCTGCAATATGTCACGAAATCGTGACACTTTTTCTTCCGGACTCTCTCTTCTGTAATATGTCACAAAATCGCAACACTTCTTCTTCCGTACAATCTCTCTTACAATATGTCACAAAATCGTGACACTTTTTCTTTCGGACTCTCTCTCCTGCAATATGTCACGAAATCGTGACACTTTTTCTTCCGTACAATCTCTCTTACAATATGTCACGAAATCGCGACACTTTTTTGTCCATACAAACTTCCTTGCAATATGTCACGAAATCGTGACACTTTTTCGTCCGTACAATCTCTCTTACAATATGTCGTGAAATCGCGACAGTTTTACTTGCTTGCGCTTTCTCTCCGAACATGTTGCGAAATCGCGACAGTTTTTCTTGCTTGCGCTTTCTCTCTAAACATGTTGCGAAATCGCGACAGTTTTGCTTTCTTGCTTTTTCTCTCCAAACATGTCACGAAATCGCGATAGTTTTGCTTTCTTCTCAACATGTCGCAATATCGCGATAGTTTTTCTTTCTTGCTCAACATGTCGTGATATCACGATAGTTTTTTTTTCTTGCTCAACATGTCGCGATATCACGACAATTTTCTTTCTTGTGATTTTCTTTTGATTTTTAGCATATGGGCCACTTCGGTCTTCTTAGAAAACCTATAGCAACTTCACCCAAACATCAAAAACATCCTCATAAGCATTTAACAGCACTACACATACTCTGAGTAACCTCTGAACTCCTGTCCACTACATCACTGAACTCCTATCCACTACATCATTGAACTCTTGTCCACTGCATCAACCGATCTGTCTGACTGTGTTGACAACAATGACAATACTATTGTTGCACCTTGCTCAACAATCGTGACATGTTGCATTTTCATAGCCAAAAGAGGAAAGTGTCACGATATCGCGACATGTTGCATTTTTGCGGCCACAGGAGAAAAAGTGTCACGATATCGTGACATGTTGCATCATCGCAGCTACAAGAGAAAAAGTGTCATGATATCGTGACATGTTGCATCATCGCGGCCAAAGGAGAAAAAGCATCGCGATATCGTGACATGTTGCATCATCGTGGCCAAAGGAGAAAAAGTGTCACGATATCGCTACATGTTGCATCATCACGGCCGAAGGAGAAAAAGTGTCGCGATATCGCGACATGTTGTATCATCGCTGCCAAAGGAGAAAAAGTGTCACGATATCGTGACATGTTGCATTTTCACGACCAAATGAGAAGAAAGAAAAAGTGTCGCGATATCGCGACAAGTTACATTTTTGCGATCGAAAGAGAAGAAATAAAAAGTTTCGCGATATCGCGACATGTTGCATCATCACGACCAAAGGAGAAAAAGTGTCACAATATCGTGACATGTTGCATCATCACGGCCAAAAGAGAAAAAGTGTCACGATATCGCGGTACTTTGCATCTTCGTGACCAGAAGAGAAAAAGTGTCACGATATCGTGACAAGTTGCATTGGTGTGGCCAAAGGAGGAAAAAGTGTCACGATATCATGACATGTTGCATCGTCACGGCCAAAGGCTAAAAAAGTGTCACGATATCGCGACATGTTGCATTTCATGTTTCACGGCCAAATTTTATTCCAAATTTAGATTCAGATTTTCAAATTTCAACTCTCATATGCCACCAATCCATGATCTTGGCATCCTCCCATGGTCCCTTGAAATTTTTCTCTTCTACTTCTTCTGAAGCTTCCTTCTTGGATGACATGTCCTTTTTCTTTGCTGACTTTGACTTGGAAGAGGGCTTGTTTTTCTTTGTAGTTTCGGATCTAATTTTGTCAATCATTTCTTTAGTAATCCTGACTGGGTTGGTGGTCAGGATAAAAACATTCAATCTGCTCATAAAAATCCAACCATGGAGGTAACTGATCCATCTTGGAAACATTCCACTCTAACAAGGTAGTCTCATCATTGTTAATTCCCTGTTCAAAATGAGCCCTGGGCCTTTTCTCAAATTTGTAGGCCTTATCTTCATTCAGAGTTTTGTTTTTCATAGAAAAAATACCATCGGGATCATAACTCCACTTTTGCAGGATATAAAATAGACCTAACCTATCCAGGTATTAGTCAATTTGCCGACTTTACCCCTTTTTAGTAATGGTGATGTCACTCAAAGTATGGTGGGAAAGAAAAGACTTCATTTTTCTCCCTGAACCATATCTCGAGTCAATGTATTTTGCCTGCCTCAAATATTCTAAGGCAAAGACTCTCTCTGTGACAAAATGGGGCAAAATAAAAGGCTTACCCATGAAACCATATAATCTGATGATTGTTCCCTCAGTTAACAGATACCAGTCCCATTCTTCTGCATCTTTATTCCTCAAAACCTCTTTGGCTAGGGGTGGTAATCTAGGGAAATTTCTATACATTATTTTCAAGACCAGTCCAAGAAATTCCGAATTGAACCTATAGTAAGACTCACTACTTAAATTATTTGTACAATAGTAGACTAGCATAGGTTCTCCTTTATTAGTTTTATCTTTGACTAGGATCTACGAAATTCTATATTTCATAGCAACATAAAACATCCATACTAAGCTTGAGCAATGCCTAAAGCAAGGAGTGTCAGAGCCCCTATTTAAGCTTACTAATTGTTCATGAATTCTTTGTTGAGCAAGGTGCAACAACAGTATTGTCATTGTTGTCAACACAGTAAGATAGATCTGTTGATGCAGTGGACAGGAAGTTCAAAAGCTATTCAAATGCAGAAGACAGGAGTTCAAAGGTTATTCAGAGTATGTACAGTGATTTTCCAAGAAGACCGAAGTGGCCCATATGCAAAAGATCAAAGAAAAAATATAAGTAAGAAAAGTGTCGTGATATCGTGACATATACAGCAGGCAAGAAAAACTGTCGCGATTTCACGACATGTTGGAAGAGAGAGAAAAAGTAGGAAAAACTGTCACAATTTCACGACATGTTGGAAGAGAGAGAAAAAGCAGGAAAAACTGTCACGATTTTGTGACATGTTGGAAGAGAAAGAAAAATCAGGAAAAATTGTCACGATTTCGTGACATGTTGGAAAATAAAAAGGCAAGTGGAAAAACTGTCACGATTTCGTGACATGTTGGAAGAGAGAAAAAAAGTAGGAAAAACTATCATGATTTTGCGACATGTTGGAAGAGAGAAAAAGCAGGAAAAACTGTCATGATTTTGTGACATGTTGGAAGAGAGAGAAAAAGCAGGAAAAACTGTCACGATTTCATGACATGTTGGAAGAGAAAAAGGCAAGAGGAAAAATTGTCATAATTTCGCGACATGTTGGAAGAGAAAGAGAAAGCAGGAAAAAGTGTCGCGATTTCATGACAAGTTCGAAGAAAGAGAACAAGTAAGAAAAGTGTCGTGATTTCACGACATGTCGCATTTTCGTGACTAAAATAGGAGAGAGAAAGTAAGTTTGAAAAGTGTCACGATATCGCGACATGTCATATTTTCATGATAAAAGAAAGAGAGGAAGTGTACGGAAGCAGAACTATCATGATTTCACAACAAAAGCAGAAAGCAAGACTTCAGAAGCAGAAGTGTCGCGATTTTGCGACAAAAGCAAAGAAGTAAAGTATGGAAGCAGAAGTGTCATGATTTCACGACAAAAGTAGAGAAGAAGACTTCGAAGGCAGAAGTGTCACGATTTCACGACAAAATCAAAGAAGCTAAGTACGGAAGCAGAAGTGTCACGATTTCTCGACAAAAGCTAAGTTGAAGACTACGGAGGTAGAAGTGTCGCGATATCGCGACAAAAGCAAAGTTGAAGTCTATGGAAGCAGAAGTGTCGCAATATCGCGACAAAAGCAAATATGAAGTATACAAAGACAAAAATGTAGCGATATCATGACAAAATAAAAGACGAAGTATGCAGAGGCAAAAATGTCGTGATATCACAACAAAAGAATAGAGAAAGCGTACGGAGGTGAAAGTGTCATGATATCGCGACATGTATTTTTGCGGCAACAGCAACAAAATAAGCTATAGAGGTAGAAATGTCATGATTTCATGACAGGTCATAAATGTGCAAGTCAAGAAGGAGAACTCGACTGAAATGAGAAGTATGACAGTGGACCGACATCACTACGGCATTTACAGGGGCAGTTATAGAGTGATTTCATACTGTTGAAATACGAAGAGTGATCAAAAGTCAATATGGCGGTTACAGGGTCTATCCAGAATAAAATCATCAAGCGATGGATAAATCGAACATCTTCTTGAGTTGAAGTCGACGAAGACCAATGATAGTCGACTAAAATTAGGGTTTACAGTTGTTATGAAATCCGAATAAGATTAGGATTTACAGTCGACTAAGATTAGGGTTTTCATCATAAAAAATATTGTTATAAAAGGAGGGATGTTTGGAGAATTGAAAAGATGGTCGAAGGTGTGTGAAATACGATCATTGTATGCAGAGAGCAATTCGTGTCGAATCATGCTAAGTGCGAAATTTGCAAAGAGAGCAGAGTGCGCAAAAGGGAGAAGACGATCGTGAAGTTCGACTGTAACGAAGAAAAGTGTGCAAAGTGATTGCGCAGAGAGAGCAGAGTGCACAGAGAATGCAAAGGTGAAGAAGACTAGTCAAGGTCTTGCAAAAGAAAAAATAAATAATGGGTTGGTGCTCCTTTATGTTGGTGCAAATAAATAAGGGGTTGGTGCTCCTTACAATGGGTGCTGGTAAATTGATTGTAAAGTTGGTGCTTTGCAAAGGCTGGATTTGGATGGTAGTCTAAGCAGTCAATTTTTGAGGAGTAGCCACATTGGTGAACCTCGTTAAATCTTGTGTTATGTGATGTTCTTTTGTTATACTTGTTGTATCTAGTAATAAGTTTTAATTACTACGATATTAAGAGCTATAAATTTAATTTTATAGAGCTACACTGATTCACCCCCCCCTCTCAGTGTCATTGTAAGACTAACAATTGGTATCAGAGCTAAGTTCCTATACAAGCTTAACCGGCTAGGGTGATCTTGGAAGTAACACAATGGCAGGTGAAGCTCTTTTCATGGCACTCAAAGAAGAAAAAATAGAAAAAGAACAGGAATGTGATGAAGAAGAAATTGATGCATAAGTAAATTTGGAAGAGGAACTAATTGCATATCTGGATGAATTGAAGATAGAAAGAAAAAAGAATATGAAAATTTCAAGAAAGCTTGAGGATGCAAATGAAATCATAACCAGTTTGAAAGTACAAATAGAAGAATCCAAGAAAATATCTAAAGATCTCAAAGTGCAAATAACCATGAAAATAGATTATTGCAACAAGCTAGAAGAAGATACTGTTGGTTTAAGGATGCATATAGAAGAGATGAATCGTAAAATTAGTTGTTATCACAAATGTGAAGAAAGTTCTATGAAGTTGGATAAGATCATAAATAACCAAAAGACTACAGGCATCAAATTTGGTTTGGGCTTTGACGAAGGAGAATCATCAAATGGATCAAAGGCTAGAAATGTAGAATCCATAAAGAATGAAGATAAGAAATAGGTTGATCAAGGAAAAACATCTCATGCAAAAGAAAGCAATAATGCCAGGCACGAAAGGAGAATTGACAATGATGGATTCACCAATGTCACACATCAAAGAAGAAGAAGACCTATGGCTCCTACGACAACATGGCAAAGACCATCACCTAGGTTCAATTATCCCTTTTATGGTTTCTGTTTTAAATGCAATGGCTATGGACATAAAATCTTAGACTACAAATATAATGTAAGACCAAGGAATTTCACCAGTAGAAATGTTTTTTCTCCTTTGATGAATTATACAGTAGAATGTTATAATTGTCATAATTTTGGGCACATTGCAAGAAACTATAGAAGTACATTTGCATCAAATCAGTTTTAGGGAATAAAATTTCAACCAAATAGGATGAGACAAAATAGAAAACTTCTTGAAAAACATGCACAAGCTATTGATAAGGGAAAGGCAAAACAAGAGCCCAAAACTACTATCAAAACGGAGTGGAAAGAAAAAGAGTGACTTAAGGAAGAAAAGGAATCCTTAATCATACAAACAACATTTAAAGCACAGAATAAATATGTACCATGGATACTTGATAGTGGTTGCTCCAGTCATATGATAGGTGACAAACAAAAATTTGAGAAGTTATAGAAATATGAAGGTGGTTCAATAAATTTTGGAAATAATTATGGAGCTAAGATAGTTAGAAAAGGTTCCGTTAAAATTAGTGATGGAAAAATTAAGTCAGAAGAAATATTGTTTGTGGATGGTTTGAAACATAACTTGTTGAGCATAAGTCAGATTTGTGATAAAGGTCATGAAGTAGTTTTTAAGAAGCAGGGTTGTGAAGTCAGAAAAACAAATAGTGGAAAAATGATAGCAACTGGATCAAGGACATCTAGAAACTTGTACACGCTCTCAGAGACTTCAGAAGGAGCTTGTTTTATTGGACAAGAAGAAGAAAATTGGTTGTGGCATAAGAGACTCGATCATATCAGTTTTGATAATCTAGTAAAAATCAACTCAAAAATGGCAATGAGAGATATTCCAACCATCATCAAACCTGCAAACAACATTTGTGCTTCATGCCAAAAGGGGAAGCAAACTAGAGTCACATTCAAAACAAAAGAGTACTACAAAAGCAAACCTTTGGAACTAATACACACTGATTTATGTGGACCCATGAGAACACAAAGCATAAATGGTGACAAATATTTTATGTTGTGCATTGATGACTATTCCAGAATGACATGGATACTTTTCTTGAAGCATAAATCAGAAGCTTTTGAAATTTTCAAGACTTTCAAAAACCAAGTTGAGAATGAAACAGGAAAGAGTATCAAATGTTTAAGATCAGATAGATGAGGAGAATTCATTTCAGAGGATTTTATAGAGTACTGTGAAAAATACGGTATTAGGAGACAATTTTCAGCATCCGGGACACCTCGATGAGAATGGAGTGGTAGAAAGAAAGAACATGATAGTGCAAGAAATGGCACGGACTATGTTGGTTGAAAGCGAGTAGTGAGACAGATTTTGGAAAGAAGCGAGTCCATACTTGCGATGTATATCCAAAATAGGTACATCTTGAGAACACATAAAAGCAAAACTCCTTATGAGTTGTGGTTCGGTAAAAGGGCAACAACAAAATACCTCAAATTTTTTGGCGAGCAAGTGCTACATCAAAAGAACTGAAGATAATCTTGGTAAGTTTGAAGATAGAGCGGATGAAGGTATTTTTGTTGGTTATTCATCAAAAAGTAAAGCTTACAAATGCTACAACAAGAGGCTAAAGAAAATTGTGGATAGTGCCGATGTTAAATTTGATGAAGGTAAAGAACGAGTAATTAGCTATGAAAAGAACTACCCAATTTATGAAGAGGTTATTGAAGGAGATGAGGAAAACGAAATGGAAAAGATACAGAAAATTGACTCGAGATGATTTAAGTTGTGATTCGAAGTGGAAGAAAATAAGAAATTCAAAACAGGCAATTGGCAGAAAAATCATCCTAGAGAGCAAATAATTGGAGACCCCAAAGTTGGTGTTGAGACAAGAAGAAGAGTAGTAAGTAACTACTCTCTATTATCCAACATTGAGCCCAAAAATGTTGCTTGACGCAAGCAAAGATGAAAGTTGGATGAAGGCAATAAATGAAGAATTAGATCAGATCGAGAAAAACAAAACTTGGGAGTTAGTACCTAGACCTGCAAATAAAAATATAATCGGGACTAAATGGATTTTTCGAAACAAATTGAATGAAGACGGACAGGTACTCAAAAATAAAGCAATATTGGTATGTAAGGGTTATGCACAAGTTGAAGGCATTGACTTTGAGGAAACTTTTGTACCAGTAGCTAGACTAGAGGCAATTAGAATGTTTTTGGCTTTAGTAGTCTACAAGAATTTCAAAGTTTATCAAATGGATGTGAAATCAGCATTTTTGAATGGGAAACTTGAAGAAGAGGTTTATATTGAGCAACCAGATGGTTTCCAACTTGGTGATGATCCCAACTTGGTTTGCAAGTTGAAGAAAGCATTATATGGCTTAAAACAGGCACCCCGAGCATGGTATGCAAGGCTAGACAACTATCTCACTCAACAAGGGTTTAAGAAAGGTATGGTGGATAGTAATTTGTATGTCAAAATAGAAAATGGGCATCTTATTGTTCTTGTTGTATACGTAGATGATATCGTATACAAAGATGAGTCGTGTAAAGATTTAGCAAATAAGATGCAGAAAGAATTTGAAATGTCAATGATTGGTGAACTTTCGTATTTCCTCGGGTTGCAAGTTAATCAAAATAAGAAGGGCATATTTATTTCTCAAGTTAAATATGTGAAAGAGATGTTAAAAAGTTCACAATGGAGGATTGTAAGCCAGTTAGCACTCCCATGACGATAGGTTGCAAGTTGAGCAAGGATGAAAAATCTCCACTTGTTGATCAAACCATGTACAAATCTATGATTGGGAGCTTACTGTACCTGACAGCTACCAAACCAGATATTTTGCAGGTAGTATGCATGGTAGCACGATTTCAGGCTAATCCCAAGGAGACTCATGTGACAGTAGTGAAGAGGATTCTTCGGTACCTCAAGGGTACTATGGAGTATGGGTTATGGTATCCAAAAGGTAAAGACTTCACCCTTATTTTGTATTCATATGCATATTGGGCAGGAGGTGTCGATGACAGAAAGAGTACCAGTGGAAGTGCATTCTATCTTGGAGATAGATTGGTCGCATGGCACAGTAAGAAACAAGAGTTAGTTTCTTTATCGACAGTAGAGGCAGAATATATTGCAGCGATAACATGTTGTACGTAGGAATTTTGGATGAAACAAACCCTGAAAGATCTTGGTATTAGCTTCAATGAGCCAATATCGGTTAAGTGTGATAACACCAGTGCCATTAACATCTCCAAGAATCCGGTTATGCATTCACGCACAAAACACATTGCTATCAGGTATCACTTTTTGAAGGAGAAAGTTGCGGAAGGTGAGGTTAAGTTGGATTTTGTTCCAACTATAGAGCAAGTAGTAGATATCTTCACAAAACCATTGCCCAAGGAAGTTTTTGAGTACCTTCGCAATAAATTGGGAGTGGTCACACTTCCCAAGAATTGACTAGCTACAGGGATCACATTCTCGGGGGGAGCATTTAAGTATTTGATTATCTTTTTGCTCATGTTCATGATTTTTGCTAAGTGTAATAAATTTTGCTCGAGAATGTTGTGCATGGACTCGGGGGAGTCTGCAGTAGCCCTTTGGTATTATAGTCAAAGTGGGAGAAGAGTTACAGGAAATTGCACATGTGTTGCCAAAAATTCCAAAGGGGGAGATTGTTGAGCAAGGTGCAGCAACAGTATTGTCATTGATGTCAACACAGTCAAATAGATCTGTTGATGCAGTGGACAGGAAGTTCAAAAGCTATTCAGATGCAAAAGATAGGAGTTCAAAGGTTATTCAGAGTATGTACAGTGATTTTCCAAGAAGACCGAAGTGGCCCATATGCAAAAGATCAAAGAAAAAAGACAAGTAAGAAAAGTGTCACGATATCATGACATATAAAACCGACAAGAAAAACTATCGCGATTTCGTGACATATAAAACCGACAAGAAAAACTATCGCGATTTCGTGACATGTTGGAAGAGAGAGAAAAATGAGGAAAAATTTTCACGATTTCACGACATGTTGGAAGAGAGAGAAACAGCAAGAAAAAATGTCGCGATTTTGCGACATGTTGGAAGAGACAGAAAAAGCAGGAAAAATTGTCGCGATTTCGCGACATGTTGGAAGAGAAAAAGGCAAGTGGAAAAACTGTCGTGATTTCGTGACATGTTGGAAGAGAGAGAAAAAGCAAAAAAAATCACGATTTCACGACATGTTGGAAGAGATAGAAAAAGTAGGAAAAACTATCGCGATTTCGCGACATGTTGGAAGAGAGAGAAAAAGCAGGAAAAACTGTCGTGATTTCGCGACATGTTCGAAGAGAAAAAGGCAAGAGGAAAAACTGTCACGATTTCACGACATGTTGGAAGAGAAAGAGAAAGCAGGAAAAAGTGTCACGATTTTGTGACAAGTTTGAAGAAGAGAACAAGTAAGAAAAGTGTCGCAATTTCACGACATGTCGCATTTTCGTGACTAAAATAGGAGAAAGAAAGTAAGTTTGAAAAGTCGCATTTTCATGAAAAAAGAAAGAGAGGAAGCGTACGGAAGCAGAACTGTCACGATTTTGTGACAAAAGCAGAAAGCAAGACTTCGAAAGCAAAAGTGTCACGATTTCGTGACAAAAGCAAAGAAGTAAAGTACGAAAGTAGAAGTGTCATGATCAGAGAAGAAGACTTCAAAGGCAGAACTATCACAATTTCACGACAAAAGCAAAGAAGCTAAGTACAGAAGCAGAAGTGTCGCGATTCCATGACAAAAGCTAATTTGAAGACTACGGAGGCAGAAGTGTCGCGATATCATGACAAAAGCAAAGTCGAAGTCTATGGAAGCATAAGTGTCACGATATCGTGACAAAAGCAAAGACGAAGTATACGGAGGTAGAAATGTCATGATATCATGACAAAAGAAAAGACGAAGTCTACGGAGGCAAAAATGTCATGATATCGTGACAAAAGAATAGAGAAAGCGTACAGAGTCAAAAGTGTCGTGATATCGCGACATGTATTTTCGTAGCAACAGCAACAAAAGAAGCTACAGAGGCAGAAATGTCATGATTTCGTGATAGGTCATAAATGCGCAAGTCAAGAAGGAGAACCCGATTGAAATGAGAAGTATGACAGTGGACCGACATCACTACGAAATTTACAAGGGCAGTTACAGAGTGATTTCATACTTCTGAAATACAAAGAGTGATCAAAAGTCAGTATGGCGGTTACAGGGTCTATCTAGAATGCAATCATCAAGCAATGGATAAATCGAACATCTTCTTGATTTGAAGCCGACGAAGACCGATGATAGCCGACTAAAATTAGGGTTTACAGTTGTTATGAAAGCCGACTAATATTAGGATTTATAGCCGACTAAGATTAGGGTTTTCATCATAAAAAATATTGTTATAAAAGGAGGGTTGTTTGGAGAATTGAAAATATGGTCGAAGGTGTGTGAAATACGGTCGTGCATAGAGAGCAAGTCGTGTCGAATCGTGCTAAGTGCAAAATTTGCAAAGAGAGCAGAGTGCGCAAAAGGAAGAAGACGATCATGAAGTTTGACTATAACGAAGCAGAATGTGCGAAGTGATTGCATAGAGAGAGTAGAGTGCACAAAGAATGCAAAGGTGAAGAAGACCAGTTAGGGTCTTGCAAAATCAAAGATAAATAAGGGGTTGGTGCTCCTTTTTGTTGGTGCAGATAAATAAGGGGTTGGTGCTCCTTACAGTGGGTGCTAGTAAATTGATTGTAAAGTTGGTGTTTTGCAAAGGTTGGATTTGGATGGTAGTCCAAGCAGTCAATTTTTGAGGAGTAGCCACATTTATGAACCTCATTAAATATTGTGTTGTGTGATGCTCTTTTATTATACTTGTTGTATCTAGTAATAAGTTTTAATTGCTGTGGTATTAAGTGCTATAAATTTAAGTTTATAGAGCTACACTGATTCACCCCCCCCTCTCAGTGTCATTGTAAGACTAACATTCTTTGGGTGAGAAACACTGGCCAGTAAAAATAAATCACCCTTATTTCTATCTTTATCACCTTTTTGTACATCCTTTCATTAGAGATACAGTATGCAGCGGCAATTTGCCAACCATGAAACTCTTCATCAGAGTCCAAACCCTCCATGCAGGCCAAAATAGAGAATAGAACAGGAGTTATAAATGTTTTGATATAAATGTGAACTTCAGGCAACTCGTCCTAGGGTTTGGTATCCAGCTACTTATAGACCCAATTCCTAAATGACTCGCCATCATTCACCCGCTTCTTTATGGAATAGAACCTCGTTTGCTCAATAATTTTAAAGGGTTTTGGTGGTACCAGTGGGTCATACCCTAAGTTGAAAATCTCATGATAGAAAGAGGTAGTGATGCTAAAAAGGGTTTTTCCCTCGCTGGTTTTTACTGCTTTAGCCAGTGGGTCATAGTATTTCACTATCACGACTATCAATTCAGGACATGGATGGATAGAATTACAAATATAAAAGGAAAAATAAGAGAGAATGGAGCATCTACCTTCTACTGATAGAGCAATATTATTTTTGTATCTGTCGTTCATGCTCCTCCTTAATTTCATCCTTTTAGAGATGGTCATTTCTGTATCTGCTACCACCTTGGCTTTGTCTAGGTAAGGCACAGATGTTCTTTCATCCAGATTTTCAAATTCTGGGACATCTTTTGTAGCTTTTGTGGAAGATTTCTTAGGAGCCATTTTGTAACAACAATATTTTGAGCACTAAGTAAGCAAGGAGGGCTTCGAAATACTACTAAGATTCTCTAGAATCTAGTGGTTGCAAAATGAATCCCGTGCAGTACTTCATCACTTTTATCATCTGGAACGCGTGTATCATCCGTCATAAATTCAATAGTTACATGACATCTTGTTGGCACACTTCACCATCCCCTCCTTTATTTCTTTGGTGGCTTAAAGAAAATGGAATACTCCCTTCTCATTGGTCGAATTTTGAAATTGTGTTGCCAACTCATCGCATCCCTTTAGCTACTCTTTAGTCCCCATGCGAGTTTGTTAGAATTGAATGTGTGAGCAATATTTAGCCTCCACGTGTCAACTTAGAACTTGATGTTTGGCTTTGAACTAATTATGCTCTAGCTATCTCTAGCTTTGAGAGTTTAGCTATCTCTAGCTTTGAGAGGTTCCCGAATTAGTGTCATTCTTGTTTCTCCTTTGATGGACCATTCTTGCGGAATTTCCAATCCAGCTCGGACCATGCGAGTTTGAGGGCGGAATGTCCTTTCGAAGGATTTCTTACAATAATATGTCCGGAATGGAACATCACCATGTATTTAGCTAACACTTAGTCATTTTTTGCAAATTTTCTTCTCTTACTCTTTTTTTTAGCATTTTCCTTGAATTTCAGAACTAATTACAAAGTGCAGAAATAAAATGAAATAGAAAGTGCAGAAAGGAGAAGGAAATTTTTGTACAATGTATATACATATGTTATAATGAGCTTATTTCTTACATATAGTAAAGCTTAAGGTGGAAATAATTCACCAGAATTGGTTGTATGTTTCCTTCTAAGTATTTCAATTGAAACACATTAGACTCCTTTACTTATACAATTTTGAAAGGACCATCCCAAAAGGAATCAAATATTTTATGCTTACTCGACTTTGCTCTATCCACATTCCACCTGAGAACTAAGTATCCTACTTGAATTTTTATGAACCTGGCATTTTTATCGAACCATACTTTAATGTCTAATGAATGCTTCTTAAAATGACCATATGCTTGAGTTTTGCTCTCTTCCAGTTGTAGCAAGTGTGTCAACCTAATTTTTACTGGATCATCCTCCAATTCTTCTTCTATACTGACAAGATTAAGTGTTGGAATCTCTAGGTGAATCGGCAGTACTGCCTCTTTTTCATATACCAGTGCATAAGGAAAATTTTTGATAGAATTTTTAATAATAATCTTGTCTTCCCATAGAGCATGGTCAAGCAATAGGTGCCAACTCCTTTTGTTACCTTCCAGAGACTTTCTCAAAATCCTTAATAGGTTCTTGTTGGTAGATTTTACAAGTCAATTACCTTGTGGGTAATAGCTTGAAGTATTTTTAAGAGTGATGCCATACTTGCTGGCAAACTCAATGTACTTAGATCCTATAAAAGTAGGGCCATTATCACTCACAAAAGTTTTCAAAACTCCAAATCTAGAAATTAAACTCTCCATAAAGTTGATCACAACTTCCTGGTCTTCCCTCTTTGTAGGAATAGCCTCTACCATATGGTAAGATAATCTGTAGCTGTCAAGATAAACTTGTGTTCTGATAAATAATTAGGATGTATGACTCCTATGAAATCTAATCCCCATTTTTTAAAATGCTCCTCAACTTGAATAGGCTTCAGGGGTGATGCAACATTTCTAGTCTTTCCAACATACCTTTGACACTTATCACAGATCTAGACAAATTTAAAAGCATCATTGAACACAGTAGGCCAATAATAGCCTGCTCTTATTATTTTCAAAGATGTAGTCCTATCTAAGCTATGACCACATACTAACCCTCCATGGAATTCTTCAATGACTCTTTTTTGTTGGTCCTCCTTAAAACATTTTAGGAGAATACCATCCAAGTTTATTCTGAACAACCCTTTAGGAAGTAGTACATATTTTAGAGCATGAATTCTATACCTCCTTCTTTGAGAAGGATTAAGATTAGGTGGGCAAATTCTAGTTTGGAAATACCTGATCATTTGTTCGATCCAATCAGAATTCGAAGTGTGGACAATCTCTACTTGATCCTCTTATGTTATCTGATAAGCTGTCACTCCAGTCAATACTGAAGTATCTTTCAATCCTTGGCACAAGGCCCTACATCTTACTAGCTTGGTGGGGTGTATTTTCACGTCGTACTCCTGGATCTTAGTAATCCAACCGCATTTTTATCTCCTAGGTCACCCTGTAAGATAAAACTTCTTACATCTGGATGAACCACATACACCGGAGTTTTGCTTTGTACCAGATATTGTCTAAACTTTTTAAGTGACTTCATCATAGCAAACACTTGTTTTTCAATAATTTTATATTTTACTTGATATTCATGTAAAGTCTGGCTCCAAAAAAATATAGGGTGTTCATCTCCTTGATCATCTCTTTGGGTGAGCATCGAAGCATAACTTTGTTCAGCTTCGTAAGCATAGAGAATAAAATCTTTGCTAAAATTAGGATTTATCAAAATTGGGGCTATGGAAATGGATTGTTTGATGATATCAAAAGCTTGCTTCCTAACCTCAGTCCACTTGAATTCTACCTTTTTCTTGAGTAGTTCAGATATAGGTCTCACCTTCTGTGCAAAGTTAGAAATGAAATTCCTGACAAAATTGATTTGACCTAAGAAAGACTGTAGCATCTTCTGATTAGTAGGCAATGGAATAGCTAGAATTGCTCTAATTCTATCCAACTCTATGGCCATACCTTCCTTTGAGACCACATGTCCTAGTAGTTTTCCCTCATGTACTACAAAGAACGACTTCTTAGGATTTAGTGAATTACCAAATTCCCTACATTTTTGAAAAACTTGTTCCAAATGAGACATATGATCATTTTTATCATAAGAAAACATAGTCATGTCGTCTAGGTAAATTCGAATAACTTTGTTTATAAGTGTACCAAAGGCATAATACATGGTCCTCTAAAATGTAGCTCTTGCATTAGATAGACCAAAGGGCATCATATGATAGGTAAATGTACCCCATTTTGTAGTAAATGTAGTTTTGTATTGATCTTGATCTTTTACCCAAATTTGGTTATATCGAGAATAACCATCCAATAGCAATAATATGTCTGCTCCAGTTACCACTTGTAATATCTGGTCAATCTGATGAAGTAGATAGCGATATTTGAGGGAAGATTGATTCAGATTTCTAAAATCCACACATAGGCATATATCTCCATTCTTATTTCTTACGGGTGCCAAATTGGCTACCCAAGTGGAATGTTTTATCGGATATATTATCCTTGCCTTTAGCAGCTTTAAAAGTTCTTCTCTCATAATGGCTTCTATCCTTGGATTGACAGACCTCTATTTTTGCCAGAATGGTTTAGCATCAGGTTCTAACTCAATAGTATGTTGGATAATTATTTTTTCATAAACTTTAATGTCCTCATATGACCAAGCCATAGTGTCTTGGTATTTTAAGCACAAATATTTAATTTCTTCTGCTTCCTCAGGAGAACATTGGATCCCAATATTTAGCTTATTTCTTATTCCAACTTCTACCTCCTTATAGATCTTCTCACAAACCTTCATAGCTCCAACATTCTTCCTATATTCATTATCGAATAAAATTTCAAGGATGACCAATCCCCTCGGGATATGATTTTTTCTCAACTGGATGAAGTCTTGCTGATCTATCTTCTCCAAGTCTTCCTCTTGGATAGTTGTGAGGTATGCTTCTTTTATCATAAAGTCTAGAATTTTTTCATCACTTTCAAAAACTTGCCAGAATATTTACTTATTCGAAACTGCAGGTCTGAAAAACCATCTTAATTCCCTTGGTCTTCATAGTCCCAAAATCCATAGGAGGATTGAAATTAGCTCCCTTTGTTGCCAATGCATCTGCCAGGTTATTTTCTTCTCTAGGCAGAAAATTTAGGTTTAGGGCATCAAATGAATCCATTAGGTACCATACTTTGTTCTTGTAAGCCTTTAAGTAATGATGTTTACTGCTACACTTATTCCTTACCTGATGTACAATTAACTTAGAATTGCCATATATGTTCAAAATCTTGATGCCCATGCTTTCATATTGCATTAATCCAAGGCACAAAGCCTCGTATTCTACAACATTTTTGGTACATGACCATGTCATTCTATAAGAAAAATTCTTTGTTCCTTCGAACTGTGATTGTAAAACCACACCAGCCCTTGCACCATTTCTACATTTAGCACCGTCAAAGTGCATAACCCATGTTTCATTGTTTCTTAGGGATTTATTAGAAATAGTAGGGAGTTTCTTTTCCAATTCATATGTGATGCTGTATGTACCCATACCAGTTCCAAATTGACTATAATATTCTTTGAAAGGTAATCAATGTCTAGTTCCTCAATGTTTTCTACTAGCTCAAATTCCTCCAAAGGGTTAAGGGTGCACATATATTCTTCAATTTTTTCAATATGATAAGCAACTAGTTTTTCAGGATTTATCCTTATCCTCTTTCCCTTG
This sequence comes from Wollemia nobilis, assembly GCA_028583015.1. Taxonomy (NCBI): domain Eukaryota; kingdom Viridiplantae; phylum Streptophyta; class Pinopsida; order Araucariales; family Araucariaceae; genus Wollemia; species Wollemia nobilis. The sequence continues at coordinate 2,871,069 of JAQPPZ010017254.1, read as the reverse complement.
AAAGGTATTACCATGCTATAATAATCCATATACATACATCCTCCTAGCTTTGTAGTAAATTCTCTTGAGAGACATAACCCAAAATAGGGTTCTAAATCTACCACCACTATTTTATACTACTTTCACCTCAGGGGCTCTATGCAACCTCATAATTACATATTTAATAACCCAACTATCTTGATAGGTGTCCCATATAACTGTAACACTCTAGGACAATAACGGGTATATTCCATACCCATTTCTTCACATACTGCCTTAGGCATAACTGTGGTTGATGTTCTTGAATCAATCATACAATTTTGGACTACCCATCCCTCATTTCTTAGGGATATATAAAAAAGTGGAGGTTTGTTATTTAGAAAAACATGTATCATTTCTTTCTTTTTTGATGGTATACTGAGGATGGTAGTTGCTGGTATGTTCTGGGGATTTTTGTTGAGGGAAGATTTAAGCAAGTCAATCTGGCCTGAGATGAAAAGGGTATCATATAGGCTAGCTTTTGATGGAATCATTTTCATCTCTTCCACAATGTTATACTCAGACTTGGTTAGGTATAGTATTTCTACTCCTCTGTCTGGCTCACCATACCTCCTTTTGTATTTTTGGGTTACATATAACCTTTGTATTTTGGTAATAGAGGGGAAACTAAGCCTTTCTTGTTCTTCACCCTTAGATTTCATTATGTCTCATTCCATTATTCTTTTCATATTTTTAAGGAAATTATTAGTTTTCTCTTTTCACTTGGCTCAGGGAATAGGAAAAGTGTCACTATTTTGAGGAGGGAAGTCAACCTTCTTTTGATAATGGACCTAGAATTGTCCCATCTTCTAAGGGTATACTTGTAAAGCTTTGTTTCCAAACCTTGTCATAACAAAAATTAGGCTTTCTTCCTCCAATTATTTTCCAACCATGATATGATCAGGGTGCCATAACATATTAACTCTCCCTTTCTGATTTATTTCAGCTTGATCCATGGCTTGTTGAACATGGTTTTGATACATCACACAATACTGTGAGTCATGGGGTTTGTTGCATACTAAACACCAGACATTAGCAACAGTGGTATCTGCAGAACATTTTGGATCTTCATACGTTGCATTTACCCTAACCCCAATACTGTTACTAGGGCCAGGCCTTTAATATTTGTTTGCATATGGGAATATCCTCTGTTGTGACCTTTCTTTATCTCTCTTCTCCATTTAATTCATTATGTTACTTAGAGTTTTCATGGTATTTTGTATGTCCAAAAAAGAAGACAATTCTTGAGAAGGTTGAGAAGAAAGAGGGGGAAAAGAGGGTATGGAGGACATAGGTTTATGTCTAGGAATTGGATTTATCTTAGGATATGGATATGGTAAAGAAAGGGGGTCCATGTAGGAATATTTTGTGGATTTCTCATGGCTAGTACTGGTTTTTGAGTTGTAGGGAAACATGGTCTTTGTGGGAATTCTTCCTACATTTATCAGGATATTCTCGACATGGACGACTGCATTATAAACTTGAGGGAAAGTTTCAATTCTAGATTGTTATGTTTGCATACCTAGCTCTAATCCCAATGCACATATGTAATACATATAAGCCAAACAAGCAGTTGGTCTAGCAATGGGGGGAATCCTCTTCCATGTTCTTCTAAATCTTAAATTAAAGTCTAAGATAATTTCTTGCTGAGTTTTTTGCATGGCTGTAAAATGATTCAACAGAGAAAAGGGGTCAACAGATTCATTAAATTCTTCTATGAAGGGCTCAACCAAATATTGCCATGAAGTTATAGAATTATATTCCAGATTTTTGAACCAATGCAATATCTTTCCACAAAAGGATAGGGCTAGAATTCTGACAATAAAATTTTCTTCTTTTATGTTGTGGATTGCTACCAGATTCAGGATATCTTGGTAGTGCTCGTAAGTTATTTTCCCAAATCCATCATATGTGTGGGTTACATTAGATACAGCTTGAGGAATGGCATCCATTTGTGCTAATATAAGAGGCCCAATTGAATCCCAATTAGGGTACTTCTATAGTGTTTGATTGGGAGCCACATTTTGTGCCATATTTCTGGCTATAGGTCTTCTTCGGGGAACTGATGGATTTTCTTCCAAAATTTATTCTTCTTCAATAAAATCTTGATCTAAAATTCTGATAACAATAGCCCCTCTTTGAGGTAACTCACAATGAAAGAAATAATCAGGTTTGTTCCTATTATAAGACCTGGTATACATGAAAGGGTACTGGTCTACAATACTTTTTCAAGGTCTTTTGACCAGGGAGTCGCCAGGTGAACTTTATTTTCTCTACTAATAATATTAAGATAATTCACCCAATATTGATTCCTTCGGGATGAGATAATATTAAGTCTTCTAGATGGGTTTCGTGTTCCTTGTGAACGGTCCCACTGGGCTCGCCAAAAACTGTTGGGCACTGAATTGCACCAAGTTTTACTTGATATTGCAGCTATTTATCTTCCTAATTTTTGTTTAGGCTTGCACCCGATAGTTGCAACTCAGCACTCAATATTGGAAGGACCAAAATCGAGGGTTTCGATCCAACCTCCAAAGTAGGTTGGTTCCTTGTCAACTTAGTAGATTGTTGACACAATTATGCTCAATTAGAGCTTAGAGTTTAGGGTAAGAGAAGGTTAGGGTTAGAGAGATGTAGATATCAGTGGACGGATAGGTTAACAACATTGCATCACCATAAAAAGATCCCAAAAAACTATATTAAAGACATACATTCAGATCAACCCTTATCCCAAGATAACTCATTTTATATATTAAAGCATAACAGAGAAAGGTTATAGTAAGCAATTTCAATATCTGAGAAATGATAATCCAAATAGCAGAATTCACTAAAACTAGATTTTATAGAAATGTACTTACTAATAACATAGAAAAAACTTCAAAGTAGATTTCAATTACTCATAATAGCTAGTAATCCAAGATAGGCACAAACTAACCATCTAAGTATTCACAGAAATACAACTATGAAATCCGAACCTCTGACATCAAGCATGGAAACACAACCTTGAGGTGAAGATCAATGTATTGCTCCTTTCATTTAGCTCTTCAAAAATATTTACAATGGTACAGGAAAACACACTAGATCCAACCCTTAAAAATTAAGTTTTGACCTCTACTTATAGTTTTTCATATTACAAATCAAGAGACAATACATCAAATCTTGTTACAACAACTCAGCAAAGAACTTAGTTGGCATTAGCTCATGGTCAGACCTTTGGGAAATCCATTGAAAGGGAAACCACTATGGTAGCATGGGTTCTCTACAACTTGTTGGTCACTCATTAGAACTGTAGTTTAGAACATTCCAGATCATACACTTTTGTAGATCATTCTTGGGATTAGAGCACCACCATTAATCTGCAACTACCTCTGGTTTGATCTTCTTGTAAACTCTCGATGCTTCATCTTCCTACCAATCTATTATAGTTCTAGTGCAGAGACATCCTTTTAAATGACCTAGATTTAGCAGACTAACCTCCACCATTTATCTTCTTTATCCAATGGTCCATATTAGATACGGTATAAGTTGATATCCCATACGTTGGATGACATCGCTTTAATTAGTAGTAGAACATCCAATCCGGATCTTGGAAATTCAAATCTTGAATCCGCTCCGAGACCCTTATCTTTCGCTTTATCCTTTCCAATCCATATTAAAATGATGAATATGTCACCTCTTCCTTGTAACTTTTATGGATTCCATTTTGGATAGAATGAGTGTCTTCCTCAATCCAGATTCGGAGTCAAGTTCTTACATCATTCTACCATTTCACCTTATCTTCATTCCAAATAGAAAAATACTCGTTCATTCTCTGCATTGTCAATGCGCACTTTTCCTCTGCTTACATCATCATCTCCTTAATACTTGTGTGGATTTGAGGATAACACTAATCTGAGGTAGGGAGAAAAAATAGTTTCTGGAATCAGGTATATGTGCAAGGGCCATTCCATAGTTTTTTCTACTGACGTCACCACCTTTCACAAACTTTTGCAGATTTTGCAATCCTTCTTCAATATGGACCCGAAATGGAGTTTCACAGAATTATTTTAAACAAGCAAAACTGCATGACTGTTGAGAAGATTTGTCTTATTGGAGTGGAATGTCAGTTTTATCACTTAGAAAAAATTATACAAAATTTTACTAAGTATGTGTCCATTTTTGGACCTACAGGAGGTAGTCGTTATCACCGTCAATGGTTAAGACTGGTTAGGACTAGATTGCCTCATATGAGTGGTTAGAACCACTGCTAAGTCTTAGAAAGGTCTAAAATAATTTATATTATCTAAAGAGGTGTCCATATGAGTAGTCTCCTAAACATAATGTGTTTTAGGTATCTACAACTTGAAAATATATTTAAGATTATTTATAAACATAAGAGTAGAATCCTATACAATTAAATTCATATTCACATGACATTTGAGTATTTCCCACCTTTTGTGAAAACCAATAATAGATTCACTAGGCCCTAGCTTTGTGTTTACAAAAACATCCATTGCTTCCATAATAGTCATATCATCACTAAAATCTCTTGTTTTAAATTCTTAAGAAAAGTATATAAGGAATCAATGGAGTGTTTAGGTAAGGATACAAACCAATAAAGAGCATTCCTATCAAATCCTAAGTTATTAATTTTAGCAAAGTCATTTTTATAATGAAGTTAACTTACATGAACTTATCTATAAATATTTGGGCTTTCTTAACCACATGCCTAGATAATTTGATAGTTTCTACATCAGGAGCTAGATATTCATTTTTATAATTTCTCAAAGTTGGATCAATTGATGTAGGAAAAATCTCTCTAGGATTAGTTAGAGGACAAGGCGAAGGAATATTGGGGTTCATGATTGAAAAAGGAATAACTTATACTATAGGGTTTCTACTAGCACTTAGAATTTGAGTCGTATTGATTATGAAATCCAATAATTTCTTAGTTTCTTACCTCCTAGAAGCCTCCAACTCTTTCCTAGAAATTTCCAATTGTTTTTAGTATGACATCTATGATTATATAGTTTGTAAGCTAAATATTTCATAATGGTCTGTTCGACATTTTGAGTATATGAAGTTGTCATTGATGTCAACGATGAATTATCATTGATGTCAAAAGGTCAAAAGGAGTAATGCAAAAGATTGGTGGTAAAAGAGTTTCATAATGTTTATTTTAAATATTATGTGAAGCACAAAATAAAAGGTTTTATTAAAACCATGGTTGGGTAAAATAAAATATTTTTATTAAAACCATGGTTTGGCAAATCAAAAAGGTTTTCTAAAACCTAAGGAGGCTTTTATTTTAAAAATCCCAAAAGAATATTTAAATGTTTAATTTATAATATTTAAATTCTTTTGAATTTAAATAATTATAAATAAAATCAAAGAGGTTTTCTAAAACCTAAGGAGGCCTTTAGTTTAAAAATCCCAAAGAAAATCTAAAATATTTAAATTCTTTTGAATTTAAATAATTATAAATAAATATATTTCGAAGGCAAATGTGGAAGCACTGACGACAGCATTGTTTCCCTGACGTATTTCCTCTCCATCGATGTGTGTGACAAGGAATGCATATGGTATAAATACCATAACCATTCCTAAGGTTTGGTATCCTTTTCATTGCATCCGCCTTAAGTGAAAAAATCTTGTGCAATTTTTGAAATGTGTGCCTCTCGAATAGCGTAAAGTGTGTTTTCACCGACGTTGAAGGAAGAGCCAAGGGCTCTTAAGGGTTTGAATAAGTCAAAGCGCATGATGTGATTTGAGGCTATAAGTGGAGCACGTGGTTCACATGACATGGAAGCCATGACTAAGGTATTGTGGGAGTATTGTGCAAAGTTTGAGTCCTGTGGATTGTAAAAAGTGGTGATAATTTTTTGGAAATTATTTTGATTTATGTTGCTAAGGTTCAGGAGAGATAAGGTGGAAGTTAAGTTGGGTTTTGAGGAAATATTTTTATATGAAGGGTTAATTGTTGCTAAAGTAAAAGCTAGGGTAATTTTATTTTACCCTAGAAAAGTGAGAGATTGACTTATTACATTATTTTATAGTGATTTATTTAATTAATGCAATATTAAGTAGGGAGTCATAAGTAGAGTTTGGATTTTTTTGAAATATCTTTCTAAAAAAGGTTATGATAAAATTGAATTATTAAGATGTTCTTTTGATGAGTTAGATTTTTGGAAGAATTGTTTTGATTAAATATTTGTGGTGTTGGATATTATTCTAAGAAGGAGAAATAAGGTGTAATTAAGTTTGATTAATTTTTGTAATTGAGGATTATCTTGTGAAGAGGTTAGTGTGATATTTTATCATCTAACTATTGAAATTGGCAAAAGAGAAAATTGAGATTGAGACAGGTTTTCTAAGGTCACTTCTACATAAAATAAAAGGTATGGGTATATTCTTCTTTGGTTGAAATGATTGATTGAGGTTTTCTGAAAACAAGATTGGAGTGAAAAGGAATTTGTTAAGTTTTCCTTGTTGAGTGTGTTTTGAATTAATGCTTCAAGGTTTTTTGGAATAAAGGTTAAGGAAAGTAACCTTATTTGATAAGCATTTTTGTTGAAGTGATTGGTTGAGTGAATAACTTGAACTAGGGTTTAAAAATATCATGAGTATCATTGTTATGTAAGATTGTTTGATAAGCATTGTTGTTGAAGTGATTGGTTGAGTGAAGAACTTGAACTAGGGTTTGCAAAGATCATGAGTATCATTGTTATGTGAGATTGGTTGATAAGAGTTGTTGGAACATTTGAGTGAAAATTCATAAGTTTGGACTAGGGTTTGTGAGTAAGGACTAATTCATTGAGTGAGTGACTGAGTAGAGTTGATTGAGGCTAGTCAAGTGGATGTGTTGATGTGATATTTCAAGTTCTATAAAACAAATTGTTCTATATTCTGAATTGATTTGAGAAAGAGGTTAAGTATTGATGAATGTGAAACATATTGAGTCTCTAAAAATTCTCTATATGTTTTTGTGATAAAAGAGATATTGAAAGTGATTGAGAGTTTGTGAATGTGAAGCATATTGAGTCTCTAACAATTCTCTATATATTTCTATGGTAAAAATATTGATTGAAAGTGATTGAGCATTGTGGTGAATGGGAAGCATATTGAGTCTAATAATTCTCTTTATGTTTCTATGAGATTGGACAAGTTCTAGTAAGGACTTGTTGAGCAGTTTTGAGATAAGTATTTAAGAAGAATTGTGGACAAATTTGTGTGAGCTTTTGTGAAAGCTTACAATACAAATTTTGAGGACAAAGACAGTTGAGCAGAATGGACAAGTTCTAGTGAGGACTTGTTGAGCATATTTTGACAAGTTCTAGAGAGGACTTGTGGATAGATTAGTGTGAGCTTTTATGGAAGCTTACAAGGCAGATTTGAGATAAGTCTTTGAGAAGACTTGTCAGCAAAGTTGATTGATTAATTTATTCAAAACTTGAGTTAATTTTTGGGGCAGATCTAGTAGTGTTGATTTGTGATTGTATCAATCTTTGTGTTAAGGCTTGAGGACAAATATTTGAGGATGTATTTGTGCTAGATCGAAGGACTGTGTTTAGTGCAGATTAGAGAATATATATTGAGGTTAAATTTGTGCTAGACCAAAGGATTGTGTTTAGTGCATATTTGAGGATAGAGTTTGGTATAGACTTGAGGACAGGTTTGTTCCAGACCCAAGATAGAGATTGAGAAGATTTGTGCTAGATCAAAGGATTGTGTTTAGTATAGATTTGAGACAGAGCTAAGAGCAATATTTGGAGGTGATAGAGTATAGAGGATGATAGTCTCCATTGGATAGATATCCATTAGCTAGGGCAGTGAGGATAGGTGTATTCAGTGGATCGATATTCATTAGCTAGAGAAGTGGGGGTAACAGTTCTTCTAGAATATCACCAGCCATAGCTAAGGAGAAAGGAGTTATCCTATGGATAGAGATCCATGAACTTGATTAGGGAATTGGTGTCTCCTTGCGATAGAGATCTATAAATATTGTAATAGGGAAAGTATTTCTAAGAGATTAATTGAGAAAATTTAGGTAAAATATTTTCTCCGTGGAGTAGCCCACATTGGGTGAACCATGTTAAATTGGTGTCTCTATTGTGTGTGGTGATTTGTGCATTGCTTTTATTACTACTATTGATATTGCTATCTATACATTGCATAATATTGATTGGAAAAGAAAAGTAAAAAGTGGTCTTATACTGTTCACCCTCCTCTCAGTCTAAGCTTGTGTTCTTCATGGTCATCATGTATATAGCAATATTTTCATCATTAATCTCAAAATTAATGTTGGATCTTAGAGAATAACATTCATCCTAAATTTTTTATATACACATTTATCTTGCTAATATTTCCACATGTTGGGGTGACTACGATCATACCACAGATATATCATTTTTGGGTGACTGTGGTCACACCATGAATGCCTCATTAAGAGTTGGTTTAGGTTCATCATGATATTTACTACCTTACATGAAGGTTATAATTTCTCTTTGGGACCCTACGATAGACCTTATGGTTTGTTAAAGTTAATATTATGATCCTTTTCTTCTTTTGAATTATAATTTTTATTATACAAATCCTTGATCCTATGTTCATCATGATTTATCAAAGGAGGATGGTTGACATAATTTGGGATAAATAGGAGGGACCCTACCCGAACATTATTATGTAATTATCTATTGTGAGCGTATGTTGTACATTGGATGCCTAGTTCATATGGGCCTATTATGATGTAACATTTACTTTATTATAAGCTAGAACTTATAATGATGAATTGATAATTTTATTGTAAGTAGGAGTTACTAGTCTGGGTTCCATCTTGCATGTGGACCAACCCTTGAGCATTAGGGTTAGGGTAAATAAGAGCCTATATAAAGGCAAGGGTGGAAATGGAATGTAACATGTCTTTTCTCAAATTGTATTAGAGCTCTACTTCCAAGGAGGTTGACCCCTTGAATAGACCTACAATATTAGTTATCTTGATTGATAAGTTTTTTCATTTCCAGTTTGTTTTATTAAGCACTTTTGTTATTTGATTACTTTATTTTTTGTTAAATTTTGCATTGTTTTTATGGGTGTGCTTATTTTATCTAAAGGTTCCTAAAAAGTGGTATCAAAGCTCTTTCTAGGGTTGTGTTCCTTTTTCTATTTTAGTGGGTTAGGATAGAAACCATATGTTAAGGATTTTAAAATATCATAGAGGAGTTATCATTTTTGGCTAAGCTAGATTTCCCATAAAGCATATAATGAAGTGGGGGAGCTCAGAGTCCAATACCCAGGCCTTGGAAAACACCTATACACAAATGTTATATCTCCTATACCCTTGATTATATTAAGAGAAGATTTTAGGAATAGGATAAGACTTCATCCCTAGGAAGATATCAACCATTTGAGTTATGTGGTACAATAGTAAGTGGTTATTCCCAGGAAGTTAATCTCATAGTACTCTAAAAAATGGATAGTATGGCTATGGGTATGGTTGAACCCTTTATAGTTAGAGATTTGATATATTTATTCATCCATTAATCATAACTAAGATAGTATATCAGAGAGAACACAAAACCAAACACACTTGTATTAGATTGTCCTTATTGAAATTGTTTTCAATCCTTTTCCAACCAAAATTAAAAAATCTAAGTGAGCATATTATAGAGGAGACTATTCATATTATAGATTAATGGTGCCTATAATATCAAGTGAGATAGTATAGTGGATCTAGTTGATAGCTAAGAACAATCAAACAATAGTTGGTAATAATTAGTAGGACTTTATCAATTGTTAGTTGAATATAGATTTATCTAGTCTACAATCAAAGCACTTAGTTGGTATTAGTAGATTAAAAATAGTATCAAGATTAGTACAAGATAGTATTTTTCTCTTTATGATATTCATTGGGAATAAAGGATCTTTATGGCATAGTTCAACTTTGAACATGAAGCCATTAAATAGTACCAATTGTTGGTGAATATGAATTCACATATTACTTGGGCAAACTTTGAGACCTAGTGAGTATGAGGATTTTACTAGATCCCTCACCAATCTAAAATAGATAACAATAGTTTGCTACTATCAAACACAATTAGAAAAATCTAAATATTTTTTTATTTATAGAAGATATTCAAGTTGAGGTAAAAATATTTAAACCAAAAAGCATGAAGGTAGTAATAGTCTTGGCCATATTGGCTAAATATAAATTTGTAGCTCATAGGTGTATTTCCTAACCTCCATAAGCTTAGCTCCTACTTCCATCTCAAACATCATAAAATATTACTCAAAAATTACCACCAATCAAATGTATTACTTAAAAAGAAATGGAGGAAGGGATTCATATTGACCTTCATGAGTCCACCTTTTAGAATCTCGTTAATGTAATCTTTTATCCATTTTGTATAGATTCATTTGGGTTTTCCTTGATAATATCTTAATTCACAATCTGAAAACACGATATTTCGGAAACAAAAAGGATAAACTAAAATTGTAATGTAAATGAAACTAAAATAACGCTTAAACCCTATGTTATTGAAAATTGCATAAAAAGAAAGAACATGAACACAAGATATTAAAGCAATATAAAAATCAGCCCTTTTATTGATATGCTTTGCGAATTCGTGTTACAATGCATCTCCTTCCTTTTTATGGGATAGGAGCATTAAATATTGCTCTTTTACAACTTATTCCAGAATTCCTTCTTTCGTGTGCCCACATATAAGATGGGCGAACCAAAACGTTGTCGTCGCTTGCATTGATAAAGGTCGATTCCTCGCTGCTCCTCCAATGCTGCAAATCTGCATTCAAAGAAACAAACAAAGAATCAGTAGCACCTATGTATGAAAAATAAAAGATAAATCTAACTATGATTGAAATTAATCTAAATGAAATGAAGACTTGACAAAAGCATAAACATGAAACTAGCTAAATACTATAAAAGAAATAAAGCGGGGGGTGCCTGAAGGCAAACCACTCACGGGTGAAACTTTGCTTCGACACCAATCCACTTAGGATGGGTCCGAAACCTAATGTGATGTGTTGTCGGTAAATTGGTAGAATATTGTGGTCAAAAAATCGGTGTTGGTTCTTGATTCGTGCTTTCAAAAGTCACCCGATAACCTCTCTTTCGATTAAGAGATTATGGATGTTGAAAACACAAATCGCAAGTAAATGAATTAGCAGCACTTCGTCGCTCAAAATGCTCCTGCTCGGTATCTCTTTTGGGTGAGGAAGCTCACCATTTTATAGACCCAAGGGGTCTCTTTGAATTAATCATGCAAAAGTGTTTCTTTGCATGAATGCTTTTGTTTGTGAATAGAAGACTTCTTCTTAATCAAGGGCTTCTTAACTGCCTCTGTGCATGTCTTTGTATGTTTTAGAAAAGCTCACTTGCACTCCCACGCAATGAAGGGATAGCTAAGTGGCAAATCTAAGTTGTCTTAAAAAGCTCACTCCCATTCCCATGCAGTGAAGGGAGAGTCAATTGGCAGATATGAGTTGTCAAAAGAACTCACTTGCACTCCTATGCCATGCAAGGAAAGCTAAGTGGTAGTTTTGAGTTGTCATGCGCCGAGGTCTGACTTTTTGTTGGTCAAACCTGGCGTTCGTCCCACCCAGAAGCGAGCGCTAATAATTGTCCCTGGGTGAAACGAGTATAAATCCATAATCATCCCTAGGTAGGACGAGTACAAATTCGCACTCGTCCCTGGGTGGGACAAATAAGAAATAAAGTGTCTAAAAGGTGCCAAATTGATTTCTAACTTGCAAAATTGCTGTGTAAGTGGTTAGAACCACTGTTTAACCTCATGGGGGCTACCCTGGGGGTTGTGTGTGTTAATGTGATCAGTGTTTGTAGTCACATAATCGGATTGGTGCTGTTTTGGTGTCTACACAATCACACATAAGATGAACATATGCAACATTTAGGCTAGACCTTGCAACTCCTGGCTAATAACCAATTGTGTGTGAAGTGGTCTATATGTTCTTTTGAAATGTAAGAAGTGGATTATCTAGGCCACATATTTTTAGGAAAATCAATCAAGGTGGATCCAAAGAAAATTATAATCATATAGGAATGGAACAATCCACACATCTCAAAATACCTTTAGGGTTTCCTAGGCCTCACCAGCTATTATTAGAAATTATTCCATGATTATGAGGAGTCCCTTGACAACTATGTTGAGGAAAAACTTGTTTTAATGGTCAAAATAAGTTGAACAACCCTTCATGCTTCAAATAAGCCATGTCATCTACTCATGTGCCAGCAAGACATGATTTCTCTAAGTCTTTTATGGTTTAAGACGATTCTTTGAGAAGTGGAATTGGTGTAGTGCTTATACAAGAAGGATAGTTATTGGCTTTCTTTAGAAAGGCTTTGTCAAAAAAATGTCAAGGTAAATTAACCTTTGAGAAGGAGATGATGGTGATATTACATGATATCAACCATTAGAGATCTTATCTTATTGAGTGTCATTTATCAATCAAAACATATCACCATAGTCTTAAGTAATTTTTTGAGCAATGGGTATCCATGCTTGAACAACAAAAATGGGTCAATAAACTACTAGGGTATGACTATGAAATAATTTATAAGGGTAGGGAGAATATCGTTGTTGATGCATTTTCCTACCAACCTGAGGATCAAGGTATATTGTGTGCCATATCAATTTCAATCCCTCAATGTATCCACCATCTTCAAGAAGAGATGACCCAAGACTCTACCCTACAAGTGTTAATTTAACAACTTCAAAATGATCTTAGCTCTTAGATAATATATACATGATATGGGAAACATTTGAGATATCAATGCCACCTTATTTTTCCTACACATTCACCATTCCATGAGTCTATATTACAATAAATACATGCTTCTACCTATGGCGGGACATTTTGGGTTCTTAAAGACTCATGAACGAGCTAAATGCACCTTTTTTGGGTAGGGATGAAAATATTTATTTAGACTTTTGTGGTAGAAAGTTGTTAGGATTAAAAAATAAAACACAAGTAATAAATAAATGCAAAAATAAAACATAGAAGAATAAAGTAATACTCAAGACAAAGATTTATGTGGTTCACCCAATGTGGGCTATGTCCACAAAGAAAATAACCAGGATTTATTATTTCGTCCAGCAAATCTCGAAGGGATACAACCTACAACAAATCCACTATACTTCCTCTTCGATCTCATAATTATAGTCTCTCTTCCTTCTCACATCTTTAATGTCGTACAACATCCTCTTATAAAATGAGGGTTACAATTTTAGAGCAAATCATTAAGACCCCAAAATAAATTAAAAATTTACTATTTTCGGTAAATTATCTTTTCTGTTGAAATTTACCATTTTTAATAATTATTATTTTTAGAAAATTATTTCTCATAAAAAATTCCATTTTTAGTAATAACTATTTTTAGCAAATTATTTTTCATCAAAAATTTTCTTTTTTAGTAATTACTATTTTCGGTAAATTATTTTTCGTCAAAAAATTTCCACAAATAGTAATTCACAAAAAAACTCGGATTGAATGCAATTTGACACACAATTACATAACGTCCATATCCTTTTATAGAGTGGGTCCAAAATTGGCTAAAATAGAACCTCCAAATTAGAATCAAGCTCCACAACCAACAATCTCCCACTTGGAGACTAGTTATAATAACTCCACTGCTATTGCACTTGTTGGACTATGCTTCAACTTTAGACTTGGAAATTTTCTCACCTTTTACTGTCATGTTTGAAGACTAACTAAAATTGAGCAAGAACTCATTTTCTCCCTCGTTATTACCTTTGTGAACATATCTGCAAGATTCTAGCTAGTGTGTATATTTAGTTTTAATTGTCCATATTCCAATACTGAGCATATAAAACGGTACTTGGTCTATATATGTTTAGTACTAGAATGGAAGGCTGAATTCTTTGCAATATGAATGGCACTCTGATTATCACTATATAATATGTTATTCTCCTACTTCTTTCCTAACTCCTCCATAAACCTTTATAACTAAATCATCTTCTTACTAGCCTCTGTAATAGCAACATACTTTGCTTCCATTTTTGAAAGTGCAACAATCTTTTATAATTTTGAAATCCAAATTACTACAGTTCCACCTATAGTAAAAACATACCCTATGGTACTCCTCTTGTTGTCTATATCACTTGCCATATATGAATCAACATATCCTTGTAAAGCAATGTTAGAACCTCCAAAGCATAATATCTAAGTGATAGTACCTCTCAAATACCTAAGAATCCACTTCACTACCTTTCAATGTTGTGTTTCCTAAATTGTTCATAAACCTGCTCACAACTTCCACTACATGTGCAATATATGGCCTTGTGCACACCATTGCATACATCAACTACCAATTGTTGATGAATAAGGAACCTTGGACATATAGTCAATATCCTCTTGTGTCTTGGGACACATCTCTTTGGTCAATTTGAAATGATTGGCCAAAGGTGTACTAATAGGTTTTACATCCTACATATTAAATATTTCCAACACCTTCTCAATATACTCACCTTGATATAATGTTAATTTATGATTTTTTCTCTTGTTATTCTCATACCAAGGATTTGCTTTGCAACACCCAAATCCTTCATTGCAAATGAATCTACCAATTTTATTTTGAGCATAATTATATCATGCATGTTAGACCCTACAACAAGCATGTCATCTATATACAATAACAAGATAATATAGTTACCATTATTCAATCTCTTAAAAAAAATACAGTGGTCTGAATAACATCTACTATAACCTTGTTTAGACATAAACTTGTCAAATTTCATAGACCACTGCCTTGGAGCTTACTTCAAGCTATACAAGCTCTTTTCAATATGCTTAATAATTCCTCCTTTCCTTTGACCTCATACCCTTGTGGCTGCTAGATATAAATCTCTTCCTTCAAATACCCATGGAGTAAAGTTATTTTTACATCTAATTGTTCAAGATGAAAATCCTCTACAACCACTAGGCTTAAAACAGTTCTAATTGAAATCATTTTAACAAAAGGAGAAAAAAATTATCATAATCAATACCTTTCTTCTGTACAAACCCCTTTACAACTAGTCTAGCCTTATACCTCTTTTTGCCTCCATCTTCTTATTTCACCTTGTAAACTCATTTATTTTACAATGCTCTTTTTCTTGTAGGTAACCAAACTAGATACCAAGTATGATTGTGTACCAAAGAGTCCATCTCCTCTTTCATGTCTTGCTCCCACTTCTTCCTGCTTTCTACTTGCATCGCTTCTTCATATGTTTATGGTTCACCAGAGTCAGATAATAATACATAATATAATGAATAAAAGTAACGATCAAGGGGTCCACTAATCCTGGTATATTTTCTAACAAAACTTATAGGAGTTTGAGGTGTTTGTTGCTATTGTTGTTGATTTTCTAACACCTTTGGAGTTTCAATTTCATAAAGCATTGTGTATTCTGTATTTACCTTTTCCTGTTTCTTTTGCTGCAATTGGTCTTTATACATGACTTTCTCATTTAATACCACATATCTACTCCTAATAATTTTATGATTTTCATAATCTCAAAAATGATAACCAAAATTATTATCTCCATATCCAATGAAAGTGCACTCCTTATATTTTACCTCAAGATTAGTTCTATTTTTTTTATCAATATGCACGCATTCTTCACAACCGAAAGTCTTCAAAAATGAGTAGTTAATAGGCTTACATGTCCATGCCTCTTTTGGAATCCCACCATCAAGGTAACTTGAAGACCCTCTATTTATTAAATAAACAACAATATCCATAGCATCTGCCCAAAACTATAAGGGCAATCCTGTATGTAATCTCATACACCTAGCACGTTCCATGATAGTCCTGTTCATCCTTTCTAACACTCCATTTTATTATGGAGTTCCTGGAACCATCTTCACTCTATAAATCCCATGGTATGAACAGTAAATGTAAAACTCTTTGCTATAGTACTCACCTCCATTATCTTATATGAGATATTTCAACTTATTTCTTGTCTAATTCTCAACCAAAGATTGCTATTTCTTAAAAGTATCAAAGACATCCGATTTATTTCGAATACAATAAAACCAAGTTTTTCTAGTTGCATCATCAATAAATGTAACATAATAATAAGAGCCACCAAGAGATGATACCTGAGTTGGTCCCCATACGTCTATATGCACAAGCTCTAGATTTTCACTCTTCTTTTATTTTCAACTCAAAAATTTGACTCTTTTTTGTTTTCCATAAATACAATGCTCACAAAAGTCCAAATCAACCTGCTTCAAACCTAGCAACAAATTCCTTGAGTGGAGAATCTGCATACCCCTCTCATTCATGTGCCCAAGCCTATGATGCCAAAAAACTATATCCACTCTTGTAGAAGCTAAAGCAATAGAAATAATAGTATTACCAATACATACATACAACGTACCTTCGATATTTTCTTTTGATAATAATAGTGATCCTTTAGCAACCTTCCATGAATTTGCTGAGAATGAAACTGTACATCCTTCACTATACAAATGCCCTATGGAAATTAAATTTCTTCTCAAATTTGGAATATAGCTTACCTATTTTAGCAACCATTGATTTTTATTCAGTAATTGTATTTGTATCTTATCCTTTCTAATGATTTTACATGGTCTATCATCACCCAAATAGACCTGTTGAAAATCACCTTGAGCATAATCTAGAAAATATTTCCTATGGTATGTGGCATATGAAGCCCTTGAGTCTAGCACCCAAAAATCATTAATATTATCTAGTGAAAGGATTAAAACATCTTGCAATACATCACCTACTATATTTTCTTCCTGATTACCCTAATTTTCTTCTCCTTATTTTTCTTTTTGAGTCCAACAATATCTTTTTAGGTGTCCTTTCTTCCTGATATGCCAACATTCCAACAACTTCCCTTTGGATATGGATCTTTCTTTCTTTGGTTTTCTAGTTTTATTGGACTCTTTCCTCTCTTCTTTTATCTATCCCTATTTTCCATAGTCAACGCATTCCTGATGTCTCACTTGTGCTTTTCCATTGTATTTCCTCGCTAAGGATAACACCAATAACATCATAAAATTTTAAAGTATTTGTACCAAAAAAATAATTACTCATAGCCATGACCAAGCCATTCTAGCTTTCTGGCAATGAGCATAAGATCAAAAGAGCCCTAACCTCATCATCAAAATTTACTTCAATAGAATTTAACTAATTAGTAACTATGTTAAACTCATTAAAGTGATCAATAACAAACCCACCTTCTGACATCTGGATATTGCATAAATGCTTCATAATAAATACCTTGTTTGAAACTAAGGATTTTTTCATATAGTTTAACCAATGCATTCATTAAACCCTTCATTATCTTTTCCTTTGAAATTTTGAAGGCCACCGACATTGCCAAGCATAGTCGTATTATTCCTAATACCTTTATGTTCAAACCTTCTCATTCTTCATCTAATGTCTTCATCAATTTCTTTTTTATTTCATCTAATGATAGGTAAATATCCTTCTGATAAAGATAGTCCTCCATTTGCATCTTCCATGGTAATTTTAGTCGTTAAACTTCTCAACTCTAAACCTGCCTTCTTTTGCCATTACTCCCACTTGAACCGAAAACCCTCCTTTCAAGTACGTTTTTCAAACCCTTGGCTCTGATACTAGTTTTTAGGATTAAAAATAAAATACGAGCAATAAATAAATATGAAAATAAAACACAAAAGAATGAAGCAATACTCAAGCCACAAATTTACGTGGTTCATCTAATGTGGGCTAAGTACACGGAGAAAATAACCAATATTTATTATTCCATCTAGTAAATCTCGAAGGGATACAACCTACAACAAATCCACTGTACTTCCTCTTCAATCTCACAATTACAGTCTCTCTTCCTTCTCACATCTCCAATGTTGTACAACATCCTCTTATAAAACGAGGGTTACAATTTTAGAGCAAAACATTAAGACCTCAAAATAAATAAATAAAAATTACTATTTTCGAAAAATTATCTTTTCTGTCGAAATTTGCATTTTTAGTAATTACTATTTTCGGAAAATTATTTTTCGTCAATTTTTTTTTGTTTTTAGTAATTACTATTTTCGGCAAATTATTTTTCATCAAATTTTTTTCTTTTTTAGTAATTACTATTTTTGGAAAATTATTTTTCATCAAAAAAATTCCTAAAATAGTAATTTACAAAAAAACTCATATTAACATGCAATTTGACACACAATTACATAACGCCCATATAATTTCATAGAGTGGGTCCAAACGCAGCTAAAAAATGGAGGGGATACTGTTTAGTGTATGAAAGGGGAAACTATATGCATACTTTTTTATTGGAGGTAAAAAAGAGATTTTGAAAGGAATCCCAAACATTTTATAAATAATAGGGAAGAATATACGTCATAAGACCAAAAGAGAAAAAGAGAAGTCACCCTTAGATATAGGGCAAGACAAGAAGCTGCCAAAGGCAAAGGACAAGTAGAAAAATTAGGTTCCAAATAGAAGAAACTAAGAGCATCAGTCCACCAACCAAGAAGGAGATATATAGTAGAAGAAAATATCACAAAGAAGTGAGGGGATAAACCCAACTAAACAAATCCAACAAAAATTAGAGAAACTGCAACTTAAAGGATTTGGGTTTCACCACATTTTTTTTGGAAGTCATTCAGCTAGGTTACACCTCCATAAGTATTTTTGATATTATGTTCATTGAGTAGGGATTCCATAAGATCCTTGAGGATAACAACATTGCTACTTGGATATACCATGAAAGGAGACTCCAGGGAGAATTTCTAGAATTATTTTTAGCAGAAGTTTCACTTCCCTTACATTCAAAATTTATCCTTCTCTTGCTCCAAGAATGAGGGTGGTGCCTTTCATCAACCATTTAGATAGATATTTCTATGGATTTTATTGAAGGGATTCCAAAGTCTATAGTCAAAATAGCCATTCTTGTGGTGGTCAATTATATCTCTAAGTGTGCTCACTATGCAAACGATATGCATACTAGGCACACTCCTATCTCTTTCTATTTGGGAACCCATTTGGATAGATATTTCTATGGATTTTATTAAAGGGATTCAAAATTATCTAGGCACAATAGTCATTCTTATGGTGGTGGATTATATCTCTTCTGGTGGTAGATTATATCTCTAAGTGTACTCACTTCTATCCTGTAGCCCAACTCTACACAGACTCAATAGTTGCCTAAATATTCTTTGATTCTATTTTTTTCCTTTATGGCATGCCCCAATCCATAATTTCTAAATATGATCCCACCTTCACTAGTTATTTTTTGTAGGAACTATTAAAATTGTATGGCACATAACTGAAAATGCTCAACATACCATCCCCAGATAGATGGACAAATAGAAATTATTAACATGTGCTTGGAAATATACCTCTATTGCTTTGCATTTGAGCATCCCACTCAATGGGTCAAATGGATTTCATTGGTTGACCAATGGTATAGTACTTATTATCAATTTACCACCAAGGTGACATTATATGAAGTGGTTAATAGACACCCTCCCCATCACTTTCATCATATATTCTAGGTAGTTTCAAACTTTAGGTAGTAGTTTCCACTCTTTAGGATAATGCACTACTTTTCATACATCTCAAGGACAATTTTGTGATGATACAAATGTATGTGACAACAAGTTGATCAACATTTCTCATAGTGTAGTTTTCACATAGGATATTTTTGGAAATATTGAGGTGTTATTGATGTCAAAGGGTGCATGGTATTCAAGACAAAAATATTCTTCAAGGATGAGAAGTTCACAAGGTTGGACATTAGATCAACTATGTCAAAAAAAGGACTTGGGAGAATAGCAAGCAATGAATAATTATTCAAGGTAAGGTATATCTCAAAGTAAAGGATTATAATATTTAGATGTCATATTTAAATATTATAAAGAGAATTTTGAAAGTTGCTTGGGTCAAAAAAAAGGGATTTAAAAGTGGTACTAAGGATGGACATATTTAAATATAAGAGTTTAAAAGGTTAAATATTTAAATCTTAGATTTAAATATTATAACCATAAAATATTTGAAAAGAAAAGGCACCAAAAATTATTGAAGTGATAAATTTTGAAAGCAAAAATTGAGCCAACTACATTGGACAATTCGAAGCACTTTAGGAGGTATATAAATATGTGATAATATTTCACCTTTATGATAATGCATAAAATCAAATTATTCCCGCGTGAGTGCGAATGACAGAAGAGAGGAGGAAGATAGCAAAAATTTTCAAAGCAGCGATAGACATAGATAAAGTATACATCATGTGCTTTTGGTATTTTTGTCATGGTAGCTCAAACAGTTGTTGGTTGTGTGTGGAGCATTGCTAGGAAGAAGGTCAAGGTCGAAACCCATCGATTTCATTTTTTTTGTAAATTTGATGGTTTTTTGAGGCAGAGACAGGTTTAAATATTTTGGGTGTCTCTTTTGTTTCACCAATCGTGGTAGCACAGTTGGTTACAAGTGCTTGGTAAAGTGTTGTTATTCGTGAGGTCAGAGGTTTGATTTGTAGTAGTGCATAAGGTATTTAAATTTTATTTTATTAAGTCTTGATTTAGGAGAAATAAGGGTTAAGGTGCTAATTTAATGTTATAATTTTTGCACATTAGTAAAAAGGGAGAAATAAGGTTTTGTGGTGATAGTGTAAGGTGTCATTTGGAAAATTAATATAAGTGTTGTGATTTCTGAAATTAAATAATAGGAGAAATAAGGATTGAGGTGTTAACATAAAGGTTTTATTTCTGAAAATTATTAAAGGGAGATATAAGGGTTTTGTTGATTAATAAAGTTTTATTTTTGTGAGTTTAAAAAGGGATATAATGTATTATTCTTTTTAAGCTTTACTATGCACATTTTTGACAAGGGTTTTAAATGAGAATGATTTGATATCTATTCAAGAAAAAGAGATTTGTTAACCAATTTTGAAGTGGCAAAAAAAAAGTAAATTAGTTTTGTCAAGACAAGCACATGCAAAAGAAGACTATCATCATTGAGGCAGATTTAGAGGTATGGTGATTTAATTCCTTTCTCAAGGGTATTTTTGTTTGAGGAAAATATTTTTGATATCATATAGTTGGAGGTAGAAGAATTGATTTGATGTGCATTAGTGTTATTTGAATTTGGGAGTAAATGTGCAAATATTATAGGTCAGATTTGTGAATAAACTTGTGCAGTAGTTTTGATTGATATTGGAGTAAATGTGCAAGGGTTATAGACTATAATTGAAAGCAAATGTTGTGCATTATGTATGATTGGGAGTAGATGAGCATTATTTGTATGTAAGATTTTGGATCATATTTGAGCAAGTTTTTGTGAGCATATTTGAGCAGAGATGTGAGTAGGATTGAGCAAAATTGTGAGTAGATTTGAGCAGAGTTGTGAGCAGAGTTGAGTAGGTTTTGTGATCATATTTGGGCAGAATTATGAGTAATTTTTGGAGCAGATTAGAGCAGAGGAGATTGGTGTCTCCTATGGATATAGGTCCATGAACAAAATCAGAGGGGATTGGATTCTTCTATAGATTGAGGTCCACAAACCAGAGTAGAGGGAATTGTTGGACATTTTGAGTCAAAGTTGTCATTGATGTCAAGGAATGAAGTTGTCATTGACGTCAAGAAATAAGCTACAGTTGATGTCAAAAGTTCAAAAGGAATAATGCAAAGGTTAATGGCAAAAGAGCTTCATAATATTTTTAATATTATGTGGAAGCATAAGTAGAAGGGTTTTTATTAAAACCATGGATGAGCAAAAATAAAAGGTTTTTATTAAAAACCCAAGGAGGCTTTTAAATTCATGTTAAAAATCCCAAGGAAGTTTTAATATTTATTTTATAAAATATTTAAATTCAAATTGAATTTAAGTTTTATAAATAAATATTATTTATACAAGGTGGTAAAACCTAAGAAGGCTTTAATCCTTAATAAAGCCAAAAGGATTTAAATATTAATTTATAATATTTAAATTCTAAAGAATTTAAATAATTTATAAATTAATTATTTAAATATCAAAGGCATCAATGTCTAAGAGAAAAAGGAATCCACCGACATTTGAAATTATGGTGGCATATTGGTATAAAAACCATATGATAAAGTGGTAGCTTGATTGAAAAAGTACTGGAAGTTGTGTGTTTCGTGCGATTTTGTGCAAGGTAGAAGACAAAAGTTTTTTTCTTAAAGTGTGGCAGCGAAGGAATAAGACGAAAGATTCCCTAACCCTTATAATCATCCATCATGGTGGTCTGGTGGCAATTTGGAGTGTTCTAGGGTGCTTGTGAGCAGAAGGACCCACGTTCGAATCGCATCAGACAACATTTTGCGTCGATTTTGTTAAGCGCTAAGCAACACAAATCATTTTGTGTGAGGTTCAAAGAGGGAGAAGATAGAGCACATGGTGCTCTTTCCTCCCAAGGTGAGCATCTAGCTCACGCAATAGTTGGAGCCACATCTAGGGCATTGATAGAGATGACATTGTGTGTTCGAGTCTCACCAAGGTAAAGGTAATAAATTTTTAAATATATTCTGTGATGCCTAAGGTTTTGACATGAGGTCTTAGGGAGTTAAAAGGGGTAGATAAAAAGTATTTTTAATTAATCATTATTCTGGTTGATTGGAGGAATAAGGAGTTAGATTTATTTTTAAATAAAGTATTTATGACATTGGTTTATTGGAGATTAAAGTGTTGATTAAATTTTGAGAGGACTTCTTGCCATTGAGTTATTTTGAGAAGGTGATTTTATTGACATTATTTTTGGTATTGAATATTATTTTAATTGGGAGATTATAAGGTGTATTTGGTCAAATATTTTTGTGTATGTTGATGGATGCTTTCTTCAATATGGAGTGATAAGGTGTATGTGTGTTTTGATATTTTCATTGTATCTTTGAGAGAGTTTATCATCTTCTAACTTCCTTGAGCTTGGTAAAGAAGTGTTTGTGGTTGTGGCAGATTTTTGAGGTTCCTTCATCATCAAGAAAAAGGTATGAGCACATTATTCCATAGTTGATTTGATTGGTTGGTTTTTTGGAAAACAAGTTCGGAGTGAAAAGGAATTAATTAGGTTTCCTTATCGAGAGTGTTGAGTTAATGCTTCAAGGTTTTCTGGAATAAAGAGTTGTTAAAATAATGTTTGATAAGCATTGTTGTTGAAGCCATTTGTTAAGTAAATAACTTGAACTAGGATTTGAAAAGAACATGAGTAGCATTGTTATGTGAGATTTATTGGTAAGCATTGTTGGAAACATTTTGAGTGAGTGTTTATATGCTTGGACTAGGGTTTGTAAGAAAGGATTGTTTCATTAAATGATTGGTTGAGTAGAGTTGGTTGAGCCTATTCAAGTCGATGTGTGAAGTGATTGTTCAAGTTCTATAAAACAAACTATTCTATATTCTGAATTGATTTGAGAAAGTGATTGAGCATTGAGGTGAATTTGAAGCATATTGAATCTCTAATATTTCTCTGTATGTTTCTAAAAGAGTGATTGAAACTGATTGAGCATTGTGATGAGTATAGAGCATATTGAGTCTCTAAAAATTCTCTTTATGTTTCTATGAGATTGGACAAGTTCTAGTGTGGACTTGTTGAATAGATTTGAGGTAAGTCTTTTAGAAGACTTGTGGACAGATTTGGGTAAGCTTTTGTGGAAGCTTACAATACATATTTGAGGAAATATATTGAGAACAGAGTTGAACAAGTTCTAGTAAGGACTTGTTGAGCAGAATTAGACAAGTTATAGTGACGACTTGAGCAGATTTGGACAAGTTTGTTAGGGTAAAATAAGGTAGTGTATTGCATTACACTACGTGGGGTTATTACATTTACTTTTCTATGTAATTACCATGAGATATTTTCCTCATGGTTAAACTAGGTAAGTACCTAAATATCCTATGTCAGATATTTAGGTTAGTGTTATGGTTAGAACTCTCTACCTAGGTTAGTGGTTAGCATCACGCAACTCCCTCCCTATTCTATTGTTAGAGGGTAGTTAGCGCTATTCTCTACTAATTGTTAGTTAGTCTATTATTTAAGCATAGACTAAACTATTGTGTAGGTTAATTAATTCAATATTATTATTTGCTCTATCTTACGGGACCTACATTGGTATCACTCGCTTGGAGAATACGAGCTTCGCTCGTTCCACATGGTCTGGACGGACTCCCACGGAGCAGCTGAGGTGCTCGATGCGGGGAGTCCCTCACGGAGCAGCCGCAGTGCTCCTCCTCAGGCCCACAGTCGACGCCGGACATTGGCCCGTAGACCTGGCCGACTCATTCGACGCCGACCAGGGCCCGCGATCTCCTAGACCGACCGCGGTCGACGTCCCGAGGCATCTAAGCCTCGGCTCTCGCATCGGCCCAGGGCCCGTAGAGCCACGTAGGCCAAGCAGGCCACGTGGCCCACTCATGGGAGAGCAGTGAGGGCAGGAGCGCCCTCCCCTCCCCTCCCCTCCCCATGGAAACCAGACCCTACATCGGGATCTGAGAGGGCAGGCGGCCCTCCAATCCCTGATCGACGTGTGGCACATGTCTGTGCCTAACCTGCTTGCACCGCGACGCTGACCGGACATGCGAACTGACACTGGCACGCACCTCGAGGTGCTGGCTGGACGGACACATGGACTGACATCGGCACACACGTCGAGGTGTTGACTGGACCAAGACCGGACACGTGGCGGACAACCACTGGACGACGACCAGATGAAGGCCACGCGCCACCTGGACGCTGACTGGACAGACGACCGGACTGGACCTGACACGTGGCGAACAACCACAGGGACTAGACCTGACTCACGTGGGAGAGCTGACGGCTGACGTGGCGGAAGGTTATTGGTTGATCGGGCAAAAGATCGATGGTCTTGATTGCCCGCAGGCAATCGAAATGCAAAGGGCGTGTTTGCCCTTTTAAACACTAAAAATCGCGTCCGCGGGACGCATGTGGGATTAATCCCACTTTCTTCCCGCTTGGACGTGGGGAAGCCTTCAAATTGAAGGTCTTCCCCTTTACAACCCGTCGGGCTTGCTAGCCCGACCGACGGAGTGGCTATTGCGAAGACGCTGCCCGACGGGAGGTCGGGAGTTCGACTCCCGTCGGGGCCGAGCGCTCTATTCTTTTACACAGGCCGCAACAAAAGGCTCAAAGGTAATAATTTTTTTTTAATTTGTAATACTTTAATTAAAGTTTATATATATATATATATATTTTTAATAATTTAAATTTTAAATAAATGTTTTATTTTTTAAATCAATTTATTTTAAACCTTTGAATTGATTTATTTAAAGCATTTATTTTAGTTTTTATTATTAATTAAAATGTTTTGAATTAAACTTTCTTTAAAATTTTGCAAATTAGAATTAAATGAAATAGGGCTATTTTTTTTGCAAACTACCAATTCTAAGGTGCTTATGTTTTCTCACAAACTGGAGATATAAGACATAGAAAGAGCACACTTTTGTTGCAAATTAGAGAGCCCTTATAACTCTTCTCAAACCTTGTCAATTTTGCACCATAAAAGGGAGACAAAAATCAAACACATATTGATTCTTTATTGCAAAATTAGAAAACAAGGAGACACCAAAACTTGCAAAATTCAAAGACAAACATTTGTGCAATTGTTTTCTCCAAGGAGGGATAAAAGACAAGAAATTGCACATCTTATTTTTTTTGCAAAATTGAGAAGAAATTGTAACCTTGGGTCCACCATAAAAACTAAGTCGTGTGTCGACTAGTTCTGGAAGCCTTTCAAACGCGGGTCGTGTGTCGACTTGTCTTGAAAGGAGTGCTCTAAATTCTACATTTTGTAAACATTAAGGGGGTGATAGAATTCAGTTTTTTTTTATTCTATAGTTTGCAAAATTGTAACGAAAAAGGGGGGATATTTCAGAGTAAGCAAGGTGCATTCTCGATTGTACTCGACACCTTCTCTTAAAAATTGCTTGTACTAGGTGCATTTTCGGTTGCATCCGACACCTAGAGTGATAAAAATTTGGGTTGCTCTCATGTTTTGATTATTGCACTAACACTCATGTTTTTGTGTGCAATTAAACAGTCAAATACACACATTTGAAGAAGCATTTCACAACACCCAAACTTCACTCAAAACCCATGCTACATCTTGCATAGGTTAAAAACAAGTCTTTTTTTTACTCCCCATCAAAGGTCAAAAATTCATAATCACCTTGATTCACTCTCTTTGTTTGGCTTAATATCCTCAAACTTTTCATCCTTCTTGAAAAGTGTTAAGGCAGGTGCCATTAAATATCCTAGAGAGCACAATCAAAAGTTTTTCACAAATCTACCCCCTTTCATTTGCTCTATTTGTTTGGCTTAAATTCCTCAAACTTCTCATCCCTTGTTTAGGGTGTTAAGGCAGGTGCCATTAAATATCTTATAGAGGCGAATTGAAAACAACTTCCATATACTCTTTTGAGGGTATAGTGCAAGATACAACCATCTTAGTCCTATCAAATTTGAAACCTAAACCATGGCCATGATACACAAGTATCTCACTGAGAGCCAACTGCTCAAAGGTTCAAATTATTCAGCTTGGAAGACTAAGATGAAAGCTATCTTAACTGTAGAGGATTTGTGGTCAATAGTGGATGGAAGTGTCACTAGACCTCAATCACCTGGAGCAGATCAAAGAGATTTTGATAAAAAGGATAAAAAACTATCCTTAATGATCTTGCTCGCTATTACTGATGATATCCAACCTCATATCAGTGAAGCTACGACTGGTAAGGCAGCATGGGATGCCTTAAATACCATCTATGAGGGAAAGAATCAATCAACGATTCTTAACCTCCAAACACAGCTTCATACTCTACATATGAAATCGGGAGAAACAGTAGAGCTATTCCTCTGCAGAGTCGCAGAATTGAAAACAAAACTGCAATCCTTAGGAGAGAAAGTGGAAGACCAAGTCTTGAACTCTATCATTTTGAGAGCTCTTCCCGACTCCTACCGAACGTTGATCACTTCACTACAAGTTTTTGGCAGGACAAGTAACTTTTGTCGAGTTGGTAAACATGCTTCAAACAGAAGAAGCTAATCAACTCCAAAGAGATGAGGCATCCAACAATGCTCTTTTCTCAAAAAGACAAGGTGGTAAGAAAAAGTGGAATCAACAGAAAGGTTCTTCTTCTAATCAAGAAAAGGGTAAAGCCAAAGAGATTCCGAAGAAGAAGCAGTATTGTAAGATTTGCGACAAAGACACTCATGAAACCAAAAGATGTTGGTTTAAGAACAAATCGCCCAATGAACAAGGAAACAAAAAGGGCCAAGGCAAACCTAAGAACAAGAACAAACAACAAAAGGGACACATTGCAGTAGAAAATTCTAGTTCAGATTCTGAGAGAGCACACAAAGTGCTCATGACACATACATGATTCCTCCCACAAGGACTCTATGTGGTACATAGACTCGAGCGCTAGTAAACATATGACTGGCGATAAATCTTGGTTTGCAACATTTGAGGCTCGAGAAGGTAGACCGGTCACCATTGTTGATGATCAGACCTATCGAGTTCAGGGAGAAGGAAGTGTTTCTGTCTCCCTTCCAGATGGAGAATGTAATATTCAAAAAGTTCTTTATGTACCAGGATTGAAAAATAATCTCTTGTCAGTTCCACAAATCCTGGACAATAACATGAATGTCAATTTCACAGTGGACAAAGAAAAGAAACGTTGCTTTATCACTAAGAAGGGAAAATAGATAGCAACAGGTTCATACAAACATGGTTTGTTTGTCTTAGATGCAATTACCTCTACCCATACTGCAATGGCAGTAACCACAAAGGAGGCCACTTCTCTTTGGCATAAGAGATTTGGGCATTTGAGTTCAGGATATTTACTAGAGTTGAGTAAATATCAAATGGTGAAAGGACTGCCTACTCTTTCATCTACTTTGCGAGTGTGCTCTGATTGCTTATCAGAAAGCAACATAGAGTACCTTTTGAACCTAGCTCTTTTCGAGCTAAGGTACCTTTGGAGTTGGTTCACACAGATTTGTGTGGTCCCATGTCTACAAGTTGTGGAGGAAAAAGGTATTTTCAATTGTTTGTCGATGATCACTCACGAAAAATGTGGGTCTTCTTCTTGCAGTTGAAGTCTGAAGCATTTTCCTATTTTCAACAGTTCAAAAATCTTGTTGAGAAGGAATCAGGATGCTTTATTAAGACCCTCCGTTCAGATCGAGGGGGGAATACACATCAAAATAATTTTCCTCATTTTTACAGACACATGGGATAAAGAGACAGTTAACAACAGCCTATACTCCTCAATCCAATGGGGTTGCTGAGAGAAGAAATCGGTCCATAATGGAAATGGTTCGATGTATGCTTAAGGGGGCCAACCTTGAGCAAACTTACTGGGCTGAAGCTGTTCAAACTGCAGTATATCTTCTGAATAGGGCTCCCACAAGGGCTCTTGAAGGTATGACTCCTCGGGAATCATGGAGTGGTAGGAAACCCTCCATAACTCATCTACGGGTATTTGGGTGTAAGGCATTTATGCATATACCCAAGGAGAAAAGAAAGAAATTAGATGAGAAGTCCCTACCTTGTGTATTTCTTGGATATGATGAATTTTCAAAAGGCTATCGGTTGATAGACCCATTTACCAAGAAGATACATGTCAGTAGAGATGTAGTGTTTGATGAAGCTTTCACACCCAACACTACATCAGTATACCTAGATGATGAGGAGGAACATCAACTTCCTTCTTCACAACAGAAAAAGCCACCCAAATGGTATACAAGCACAGTGAAAGACTCTAAACTCACTTCCCCACCTGATCTTACTCTCAATCGTCCAAAGACAAGAAGCATGACACAGAAAGAAAAGAATGAAGCATCCACTTCAGTTGATGATCTTTGTGCAGATTTTCAAGATCTTTCTATTGATAGAGAGTTACCAAGGGAAGATGAGATGGAAATAGATGAGGAGAGGGTTTACTTGTCAGCATGTGATGAGAATGAACCTTCTACAGTTGATGAAGCACTTAGACTGCCTCAGTGGAAGGCAGCTATGGATGCAGAATATAACTCCCTCATAAAGAATAAAACATGGAAGCTAGTGGATTTGCCTAAAGGAAAGAAACCCATAGGCTGCAAATGGGTTTACAAAGTAAAATATAAGGCAGATGGCACTATAGATAAGCATAAGGCCCGACTTGTGGCGAAGGGCTATGCTCAAAAGGAAGGACTTGACTATGAGGAAACCTTTGCTCCTACAACAAGGATGACCACCATTCGAGTGCTTTGTGCTATGGCAGCACAGTTCGGATGGAAATTACATCAGATGGATGTAAAGAGCGCCTTTCTTAATGGTGACTTAAAAGAAGAAGTGTACATGACTCAACCTCCTGGATTTGCAGAGGTAGGCCATGAGCAACATGTTTGCAAATTGGTCAAATCATTATACGGGCTAAAACAAGCCCCAAGAGCATGGTACATAAAAATGGATAGTCACCTACTACAGCATGGATTTAAGAGAAGTCCATCTGACGCAAATCTCTATATCAAGAACACAGGTTCTGAGATAGTGATTCTTGTGTTATATGTAGATGATCTGATCATCACTGGCAATTCAGAGAACTTGATTAACGTCGTGAAAGATGACTTGAAAGAGTCGTTTGATATGACAGATCTAGGACTTCTCCACTACTGTCTTGGCCTTGAGATAGAACAGAAAAAGAATCATCTAAGGGTGACTCAGACAAAGTATGCCAAGACTTTAGTAGAAAAATATCGTATGACTGATTGTAAACCCAAAGCAACACCGATGGAATCAGGGCTACAGTTATCACGATATGAAGACTCACCACAGGTAGATGGAACACTTTATAGACAGATGATTGGAAGCCTCATCTATCTGACTAATACTAGACCAGATATTACTTATGCTGTAAACTATCTCTCACGGTTCATGCAAGAACCAAAGGTCTCCCATTGGAAAGCAACTAAGAGAGTCCTACACTACATTCAGGGTAGTGCTGATTATGGTCTAGAGTATAAGAAGAATAACTCATTCTTCTTACAGAGTTACACTGACTCTGATTATGCTGGATCCATAGATGACAGAAAATCAACATCAGGCTATGTTTTTCATCTTGGATCTGGTCCTATCTCATGGCATAGTAAAAAGCAACAGGTGGTTGCTTTATCTTCAACTGAGGCAGAATATCGCACTGCACGTGGAGCTGTGTGTGAAGCGATATGGCTAAGTCGCATCTTGGCTACCATGGGCCTACCAAAGAAACTTCCCATTCACATGTTTTGTGACAACTCAGGTGTTTTGAACTTGGTCAAGAATCCAAGTGCATCATGAACGAACTAAGCATATTGATACAGATTGTCATTTCATTCGTGATGAAGTTCCTAAGCACAGAATCAAGCTCCAACACATTCCCACCGACGAACAGAGTTGCAGACATTTTTACAAAGGCACTTGGACGTGTCAAATTTCAACTGTTTAGGAGCAAACTTTGTATATCAAAGTAATGTAATAAAGGGGGGATGTTAGGGTAAAATAAGGTAGTGTATTGCATTACACTACGTGGGGTTATTACATTTACTTTTCTATGTAATTACCATGAGATATTTTCCTCATGGTTAAACTAGGTAAGTACCTAAATATCCTATGTCGGATATTTAGGTTAGTGTTATGGTTAGAACTCTCTACCTAGGTTAGTGGTTAGCATCACGCAACTCCCTCCCTATTCTATTGTTAGAGGGTAGTTAGCGCTATTCTCTACTAATTGTTAGTTAGTCTATTATTTAAGCATAGACTAAACTATTGTGTAGGTTAATTAATTCAATATTATTATTTGCTCTATCTTACGGGACCTACAAAGTTCTATAGAGGACTTGTGGATAGATTAGTGTGAGATTTCATGGAAGCTTGCAAGGCAAATTTGAAACAGGTCTTTGAGAATACTTGAGAGTAGAATTGATTGATTTTTTCAAACCTTGAGTTAAGGTTTGTGATAGATCCAGTAGAGTTGATTTGAGATTGATTCAAGCTTTTATTTAAGTCTTGAGGAAAGAGATTGAGTAGATTTGTGCTAGACTGAAGGACTGTGTTTAGTACAAATTTTAGGATAGAGTTTGGTGCATATTTGAGGATAGTTTTGTGCCAAAACAAAGACATAGATTGAGCAAATTTGTGCTAGACCGAAGGACTATGTTTAGTATAGATTTAAGATAGAGCTTTGAAGATGATAGATTACATAGGATGACAATCTCCAATGGATAGAGATCCATTAGCTAGGGCAGTGAGGATAGGTGTCTTTAGTGGATAGAGATCCATTATCCAGATCAGTGGGGGCAACAATTCTTCTAGAAGATCAGCAACCAAAGCAAGAGGATAAATGAGTTCTCCTATGGATAGAGATCCACAAACTTGATTAAGAGGATTGGTGTCTCCTTTGGATAGAGGTCCATAAACATTGTAATAGGGAAAGGATTCCCAAAATATTGATTGAGAAAGTTTTAGTAAAATATTTTCTTCGTGGAGTAGCCCACATTGGGTGAACCACATAAATTTGGTGTCTCTATTGTGTGTGGTGATTTGTGCATTGCTTTAATTATTGCTATTAATATTGCTATCTATACATTGTATAATATTTATTGGGAAAGAAAAGTAAAAAGTGATCTTATATTGTTCACCCCCCTCTCAGTATAAGCTTGTGTTCTTCAATTGGTATCGAAACAAGTTTCTTCGAAAGAGTTTAAAAGCTTGAAGGAAAAGCTTTCAAGAATATAATGTATTCTAAGAATGTGTCCTTAGATAATTCAACACCAATATTTTATGGAAGTGATAATATATATTGGACTATGAGAATGGAGATTTACCTAATGGCACTTGGTAATGAGATTTGGGGAGTAGTTGAAAATGGATACATACCATTAGTTGATCCACCTATAAATAAGAAACGTAAGCTTCTACAACATTACAATTCAAAAGCAATGAATTCAATTTTGAGAGGTTTGCATAGAATAGAGTCCATAAAAGTTATTCATTGTCAAGATGCAAAAGGAATGTGGGATAAGTTTCAAAGTATATATGGAGGAGATAAAGGTGTCAAGAAAGGAAAGATATGAAATCTCAAAGGACAACTTGAAGAGTTAATAATGAAGGATGAGGAAAATATTAGTTCTTATCTACTTTGAGTTGATGGGGTTGTTAATTCTATGCAAGATGTTGGACTTAAGGTTGAAGAATCATATGTTTGTAATAAGATCTTAAGATCTCTTCCAAAAATATTTAGTGAAAATGTTTTCACTATAGAAGAATCAAAGGATGGTGATTCTTTGAAAAGAGATATGTTGCTTGGTATTCTTACAACTTTTGAGTTAATAATAAAAGAACCTAATCCCATAAGGAAGCAACCTTCAAAGCAATCAAGAAGACAAAGGGTAAGAAGTTAGAATCAAACAATGAGTCATCTAGTGATGAAGAAGCAAATTATGGCAGAAGGAATAAGGATTCAAGAAGATTTAAAGATGCAAAATCTATTAAATGTTTTAATTGTGGAAAGTATGGTCACTATGCAACTGATTTTCAAGCAGCTAAAAATAACAATGATGAAGAAAAACAGGATCACAAAAACAGGGATTCAAAAAGATACAGGTACCAAAAGAAAAGTAAGGATGGACAAAGCAAACAAGGAAAGAAGTTCTTTCAAAGGCAAAATATGAGCTACTATGCAAATAAGGTAAGTAAGTATTTAAGTGATAGTTATAATAGTTTCTCAGAAAATGATACAGATGAAGTTCTATTTATGATTGAAGAAAAAGAGGTCAAGAAAAGGTCACCAATAATTCTCAAGTATTTTAGATGTGGTAAGTTTGGACATCTTGAAGATAGTTGTACAAGGAATGGTTATAGTTTTAGTAATTATGAATACGAGGATACACTTGAAGGACCAGAAGAGAATATTCTAATGGCACTAGAATAAGAAGTAGGTGATCCTACATAAGACAAGTCAAAAGAAAATAAATATGTAGACAAAGGAAAAAAAATAGAGGAATAATAGATAAAGAAGGATATGATCTCAAGGGAGAACTTATTTATGCTCTTGACATAGTAAAGAAGGTAAGAAAGAAAAACTCTAAACTTGAGTTTAAGTTTCAAGAATGTGATGAACATAGAAGAATATTTATAGAGGATCTAGACAAATCAAAGGCTAAGACAAAGAAATTCAAGGACAAGTTAGAAGAAAAGTTCTTAGAATGTGAAAGGTTAGAATAAGAAGTATCCCTAAGGGAAGATTTAGAAAATTCCAAGAGTAAGCTACAAAAGTTTAGAAAGAGCTCAAAGATTGTGGATAAGATGATCAAGGTACAAAGAAGGTCAAAAAATAAAATAGGTCTTGGTTTTGAATAGACTCAAAAGAAACAAGAAGAGAAGTCAACCTCAAGTTCTAAAGGATAAGAAAATTTAGATGAAGAAACTTTAGAAGAAGATAGTGTAAGATAAAGTGATACATCTGAGGATGAGTTGGACAACATAAAGTTCAACATGGATAGGAACAATGCACAAAGAAGAAACACATGGAAAAACAATCAGAATAGGTTAAGAGAGACTAAGAGACCAATTAGATCAAGACAAGGAAACTTCAATGGAAGATGTTTTTCATGTCACAGATTTGGGTACATGACTTCACAATGCAGGACACATGAAATATAGAAAAATGGGAATTTCATAAACAGGAAGCTTTTCCATGGGTATTGCTACTCATGTAATCAGTTTGGTCACAAGGCAATGAATTGTAGGGTTCATGATAGAAAAGGATATGGCTTCACTAGGAGAAATCCTAAGATATTTGCACCTCCAAGGAATAATAACATTAAGTGTTATAAGTGCAATAATTATGGACACACAACAAAGTGGTGTAGAGTAGACATTCCAAAATCAAGTATGAACAGGAACAAGAACAAGAATAGGAAAAGGGATATGGATATGAACAAGAACAAGAATAGGAACATGGATATGAACATGAACAAGAACAAGAATAGGAACAGGAACAAGAATATGGATGTGGACAGGAACATGGACATGGAAAGGAAAATTCAGAGGAATCAGAAGGATCAGATAAGAAAAAAAGAGTATAAAGGTAAAGACCAGTGCTTGCTGGGAGTAGAAATACTCCTAGCCTACAATTAACCACCTCAATAGGGGGTGGGGGAGGGGCTAAGCTAAGAGGCTCATTCTTAGCCCACCTTTGCCATTATTGTCAAAGGGGGAGATATTTGAGTAAGGGGGAGAGATTTGGTATTTTAGTAGAGAGGAGAGATCTAAAGAGAGCATTGATCTAGGGGGAGCAGAACAAAGAAAAGGTTAAGTTTTAGTAAAAATAATTTGGGTTTCCATCAATGACAAAGGAGGAGATTGTTGGACAATTTGAGTCAAATTTGTCATTGATGTCAAGGAATAAGCTATAGTTAATATCAAAACTTCAAAAGGAACAATGCAAAGGTTAATGGCAAAAGAGCTTCATAATATTTTTAATATTTTGTGGAAGCATAAGTAGAAGGGTTTTTATTAAAACCATGGATGAGAAAAAATAAAAGGTTTTTCTTAAAAACCCAAGGAGGCTTTTAAATTCATGTTAAAAAGCCCAAGGAAGTTTTAATATTTATTTTATAAAATATTTAAATTCAAATTAAATTTAAGTTTTATAAATAAATATTATTTATACAAGGTAGTAAAACCTAAGAAGGCTTTAATCCTTAATAAAGCCAAAAAGATTTAAATCTTAATTTATAATATTTAAATTCTAAATAATTTAAATAATTTATAAATTAATTATTTAAATATCAAAGGTGTCGACGTCTAAGAGAAAAAGGAATCCACTAACATTTGAAAGTATGGTGGCATTGGTATAAAAACCATATGACAAAGTGGAAAATATTTTATCCCTTGCTCGATTGAAAAAGAACTACGAGTTGTGTGTTTCGTGCGATTTCGTGCAAGGTAGAAGACAAAAGTTTTTATCTTAAAGTGTGGAAGTGAAGGAATAAGATGAAAGATGCCCTAACCCTTATAACCATCCAGTGTGGTGGTCTGGTGGCAATTTGGAGTGTGCTAGGGTGCTTGTGAGTAGGAGGACCCACGTTCGAATCGTGATAGGCAACATTTTGCATGGATTTGGTTAAGCACCAAAGGAAGTGGTGCAAATATTTTTGTGTGAGGCACCAAGAGGGAGAATATAGAGCACGTGGTGCTCTTCCCTCCCAAGGTGAGTGCCTAGCTCACGTGATAGTTGGAGTCGTGGCTAGGGCACTGGTAGAGGTGGTGTCATGTGTTCGAGTCTCACCAAGGTAAAGGTAATAAATTTTTAAATATATTTTATGATGCCTAAGGTTTTGACATGAGGTCTTAGGGAGTTAAAAGGGGTAGATAAAAAGTATTTTTAATTAATAATTATTATGGTTTATTGGAGGAATAAGGAGTTAGCTTTATTTTTAAATAAAGTATTTATGGCATATTGGTTTATTGGAGATTAAAGTGTTGATTAAAATTTTGAGAGGACTTCTTGCCATTGATTTTTTTTGAGAAGGTGATTTTATTGACAATATTTTTAGTATTGAATATTATTTTAATTGGGAGATTATAAGGTGTATTTGGTCAAATATTTTTGTGTATGTTGATGGATGCTTTCTTCAATATGGGGTGATAAGGTGTATGTGTGTTTTGATATATGCATTGTATCTTTGAGAGAGTTTATCATCTTGTAACTTCCTTGAGCTTGGCAAAGAAGTGTTTGTGGTTGTGGCAGATTTTTGAGGTTCCTTCATCATCAAGAAAAAGGCATGAGCACTTTCTTCCATAGTTGAGTTGATTGGTTGGTTTTCTGGAAAACAAGTTTGGAGTGAAAAGGAATTAATTAGGTTTCCTTATTGAGTGCGTTGAGCTAATGCTTCAAGAATTTCTATAATAAAGAGTTGTTGTTAAAACCTTGTTTGATGGGGGCCGCTCGGGGCTTGAAGGATGATAATGGTGGGGTGGGGGGGGGGGGGGGGGGGTGGGCGGGATGGGAGGGGGGGGGGGGGGGGCGACACGAGGCGCTGTGGGGCGGAGGCGGGGGCCGGGGCGGGGGGGTGGGGGCCGCGTCTTGTAGTTAAAAAAAAAAAAAAAAAAAATTTTTTTTAAGGGTTTGTAAAGCTTGGTTGTGTGGAGAACTGAGCTGGGTTTGAAAAAAACTTAAGTATCTTGTTATGTGAAGATTGTTTTACAAGCATTGTTGTTGAAGCCATTTGTTGAGTGAAGAACTTGAACTAGGGTTTGAAGAGAACATGAGTATCAATGTTATGTGAGATTGGTTGTTGAGAATTGTTGGAAATATTTTGAGTGAATGTTCATATGCTTGGACTAGGAATTGCAAGAAAGGATTGTTTCATTGAGTGATTAGTTGAGTAGAGTTGGTTGAGCCTAGTCAAGTGGGTGTGTGAAGTGATTGTTCAAGTTCTATAAAACAAACTATTCTATATTTTGAATTGATTTGAGAAATTGATTGAGTATTGAGGTGAATGTGAAGCATATTGAGTCTCTAAAAATTCTTTGTATGTTTCTGAAAGAGTGATTGAAAGTGATTGAGCATTGTGATGAGTATAGAGCATATTGAGTCTCTAAAAATTCTCTTTATGTTTCTATGAGATTGGACAAGTTCTAGTGTGGGTTTTTTGAGTATATTTGAGGTAAGTCTTTGAGAAGACTTGTGGACAGATTTGGGTAAGATTTTGTAGAGTATTACAATACATATTTGAGTAAATATATTGAGAGCAAAGTTGGAAAAGTTCTAGAGAGGACTTGTTGAGCAGATTTAGACAAGTTCTAGTGAGGACTTGTTGAGCAGAATTGGACAAGTTCTAGTGAGGACTTGTGGATAGATTAGTGTGAGCTTTTGTGGAAGCTTGCAAGGTAGATTTGAGATAAGTCTTTGAGAAGGCTTGTGAGCAAAATTGATTGATTTGTTCAAACCTTGAGTTAGGGTTTGGGATAGATCCAAAAAATTTGATTTGAGATTGAGTCAACCTTTGAGTTAAGGCTTGAGAATATATATTGAGGATAGATTTGTGCTAGACTGAAGGACTATTTTTAGTATAAATTTGAGGAAAGAGTTTGGTGCAGATTTGAGGATAGGTTTGTGTTAGACCATATATAGATATTGAGAATAGATTTGTGCTAGACCAAAGGACTATGTTTAGTGCAGATTTGAGATAGAGCTTTGAAGGTGATAGAGTACGAGAGGATGACAATTTCCAATGGATAGAGATCCATTAGCCAGGGTAGTGAGGATATGTGTCTTCAGTGGATAGAGGTCCATTAAACATAGTAGTGGGGCAACAGTTCTTCTAGAAGATCACCAACCAGAGCAATAAGGATTTTGATGTTTCTATTGTGTGTGGTGATTTGTGCATTGCTTTGATTACTGCTATTGATATTTCTATCTATACATTGCATAATATTGATTGGGAAAGAAAAGTAAAAAGTGGTATTATACTATTCATTCCTCCTCTCAGTATAAGCTTGTGTTCTTCAGGTTTTGGTGTCTCCTATGGATAGAGGTCCACAAACATTGTAATAGGGAATTGGTTCCCATGAAATTTGTTGAGAAATTTATAAGAAATATTTCTTCGTGGATGTAGCCCACATTGGGTGAACCACGTTAAATATGTGTCTCTTATTTGTGTGATGATTTGTGCATTGTTTCATTTATTACATTGATATTATTGTTGTTATCATTTGGATTGAAAAGTGAAAAGTTTTATCTTATACTGTTCACCCCCCTCTCAGTATAAGCTTGTGTTCTTCAATTGGTATCAGAGCGGGTTCCTTCGTGAAAGCCTAACAACTTGAAGGAAGATCTTACAAGAACACACATGGCCACTGAAGTGATAGAAGATGCTCCTATGGTTGAAATCAACAAGAGAGATCCTAAAAATGAAGAAGAAACCATGGTTAACATAGAGGAGGAACTTATTGCTGCTCTTGGAGAATTGAAAAGGGTTAGAAAGAAGAATTCAGGATTGAAGGCTCAAGTTCAAGAGGATGAGGAAACAAAGACAAAGCTTCTACAAGATCTCATAGACTTAAAAGTGAAGGTTGAAGAGGCAAAGAGAATTGAAGAAGTTATGGTTGAGAAATTAAAGGTAAAAGAATTAGAATGTGAAAAATTGGAACATGAAGTTGTCTCTCTAAGAAAGGAAGTAGAAAAGTCTAAGGATAAGTTACAACAAAATATAAGGTTAGAGAAATAGAAAGAGGAGTCAAGCTCAAAAGGAACAAAGACATCAAAGAAAGTAAGTAAAGAAGAGCCCATGACCTATGTTGATGTATTGAAGGGTAAAAGCATCAAGGAGGAAGAAAATAGAGAATCATCATGGACAAAAGTCAATCACAGGAACATAAATGAAAGAACCATGCGACCATATCATCCAAGGCAATCAAATAGGTTTAAATATTTCTTCCATGGTTATTGTTTTTCATGTAACAAATATGGTCATAAAGTTGTACATTGCATGGTCTATGTGAAAAATAATGTTGGCATCATCAATAGAAATTACAATTCTTTTGCACCTCTCATGAATAACAATGTCATGTGTTACAAATGTAATAATTTTGGGCACAAAGCTAGATGGTGTAAAATAGTATTTCCTGAACTTCCTAAATCAAGCAAGAAAGAGGAAGGTCAAATAGTTCAGAAGGAGATGTCCTCAAAAGTTTGGAAAAAGAAAAAGGAACAAGAAAAGGAAAAGTCCATGTTGGTACAAACAACTCTTCATGTGCAAAATGAAGGAAATCAGTGGTATATTGATAGTGGTTGTTCAAGCCATATGATAGGTGACAAAAGTAAATTTCTTTCTCTCAAGAAAATAAATGGAGGAACAGTGAAATTTGGTGATAATGCTTCTACCAAAATTGTTGGAAAAGGGACTTTGAGCTTGGATAATGGAAGATCAAGGATAGAAAATGTGTTATATGTTGAAGGATTGAAGCACAATCTACTAAGTGTAAGTCAACTATGTGATCAAGGGCACACACTCACATTTCACCCAAATGGATGTGAGATCAGGAAATCCAAAATAGGAAAGCTTATTGCAGATGTCGGTAGAACTGCAAACAATCTCTACATGTTGTGCAAGATTAAAGGAGAAAAATATTTTCTATCACAAGAGGATGAAATTTGGTTATGGCATAGAAGAATGGGTCACCTGAACTTTGACAACATAGTAAAAATAAGCAACAAATAGGCAGTCAGAGATTTTCCCAAGATAGCAAAACCCCCAAACACGGTTTGTGCACAATGCCAGCATGGTAAGCAAACAAGAACAAGTTTCAAATCAAAGGAGTTTTCTTCATCCAAGCCTTTGGAGCTAGTTCACACCGATCTATGTGGGCCTACAAGGACAAAGAGTTTACAAGGTGAGAGTTACTTCATGTTATTTATTGATGATTTCTCTAGAATGACTTGGGTAACATTCTTAAAGGAAAAATCAGAAGCATTTGAAAAGTTCAAGGTATTCAAGGCACTAGTAGAAAATGAAATAGACAAAAATATCAAGTGTCTAAGATCATATAGAGGAGGAGAATTCACTTCAGGTGAATTTGTAGAATTCTATGAATAATATGGAATCAAGAGATAATACTCAACAACAAGAACTCCACAACAAAATGGAGTAGTTGAAAGGAAAAATAGAATTATTCAGGGTATGGCTAGGGCTATGTTAAATGAGTCTAAGATTTTTGATGCTTTTTGGAAAGAGGTAATTCATACAACTATTTATATTATCAATAGAGCTCAAGTAAGAGTAAATCACCACAAAACCCCATATGAGCTTTGGAAGGGAAGACCAACTACTGTGAAGTACTTCAAAATTTTTGGAAGCAAATGCTACATTAGATGAGAAGAGAAAAATTTGGGCAAGTTTGATTCCAGGTGTGATGAGGGTATCTTCCTTGGTTATTCCACTAAGAGCAAAGCCTATAGATGCTACAATAAAATATCACATACAATTGTGGAAAGTGCAAATGTAAGAGTTGATGAAGAAATAGATCTAAGAGAACCAACTCAAGAGATTGTGTATCAAGAAGGAGAAAGTTGCAAAGAAGAAGAAGGTGAAGAAACTGAAGAAGATGAGACACAAAGGGCACCACCTAAGACACCATCCAGGTATGTGCAAAAGAATCATCCGAGAGAACTGATTATTGGGAATCCAGATGAGAGACAAACAAGGAGGAAGATAATAGGAATAGGTGAACATGCAAATTTTTCTTTGCTATCTAAAGTTGAGCCCAAGGATTTTAATGAAGCAAGTGAAGATAAATATTGGATTAAGGCAATGGAAGAAGAGTTAGACCAAATAGAAAAGAGTGAGACTTGGGAACTTGTCCCACATCCAAAAGACAAGAATGTAATTGGCACCAAATGGGTCTACAAAAATAAGTTGAATGAAGATGGTCAAGTTGTCAGAAACAAAGCAAGACTTGTGTGCAAAGGCTATGCACAAGTTGAGGGGATTGAATTTGAAGAGACATTTTCTCCCGTTGCACGTCTTGAAGCCATAAGAATGTTCCTGGCTTTCTCAAGCTTCAAAAACTTCAAGGTGTATCAAATGGATGTAAAATCAACATTTCTCAATGGTTACTTAGAGGAAGAGGTCTACATAGAGCAACCAGATGGTTTCAGCTTGATAGATAAGCTGGACTATGTATGCAAATTAAAGAAGGCTCTCTATGGACTAAAGCAAGCCCCTAGGGCTTGGTACTCAAGATTGGATAAGTATCTCCAAGAATAGGGTTTCAAAAAGGTATAGTTGATAGCAATCTATACATCAAAAATGAAGGAAATAACTTGTTGATTGTAGTGGTCTATGTGGATGATATCATTTTTGGAGGTAGTAATGACAAGATGTGTCAAAAATTTGCAAAGTGTATGCAAAATGAATTTGAGATGTCTATGCTTGGTGAGTTATCTTTCTTTCTTGGGTTGCAAATTTCACAATCAGATAAAGGTATATTTCTCTCTCAGACCAAGTATGTGAAAGAAATGTTGAAAATTTTTAGGATGGAGGATTGCAATCCTGTGAGTACCCCCATGGTTACAGGATGTAAGTTAAGTAAATATGATGAGTCTCCTGAAGCAAATCAGATATTGTATAGATCCATGATTGGAAGTTTACTATATGTCACAACTACTAGACCAGATATAATGCAGGTAGTCGGATTGGTGGTAAGATTTCAAGCTACACCAAAAGAAACACATGTACAGGTAGTAAAGAGAATATTTAAGTATTTGAAAGGAACTATGAGTTTTGGACTATGGTACCCCAAATGCAATAATTTCACACTCACTGCATATACAGATGCGGATTGGGTAGGCAGTGTTGATGATAGAAAAAGCACAAGTGGAGGAGCATTCTTTCTTGGAGATTGTTTAGTCTCTTGGCTAAGCAAGAAATAAGCATCAGTATCCTTATCCACTATAGAGGTAGAGTACATTGCAGTAGTTGCTTGTTGTACACAGGTTTTATGGATGAAGTAGACTTTAAGTGATTTCAAAATAGAACATGATCATCCTATCCCCATACTGTGTGATAATACAAGTGCCATTAATATTTCAAAGAATCTAGTGATGCATTCAAGGACCAAGCACATTTCAATCAAATATCATTTTTTGAGAGAGCAAGTGACTGATCAACAAGTCAAATTGGAATACATTACTACAAAGGAATAGATTGTTGACATCTTTACCAAGCCACTTCCAAAGGAAACTTTTGAGTATCTCAGAGGAAATTTGGGAGTAACTTCACTCCCATCTCAAAATTGATCACCTCAAGAAAAGGAGGTGGTGAGGGGGTTATGCTAAGTGTCTTATTTTTAGCCCCAAGGAGCCCTTTGCCATTGATGTCAAAGGGGGAGAATTTAATGAGGGGGAGCAACTTGTTAGGGGGAGCATTTGGAATCCAGTTGCAGTAGAAGAATTTTTTTGTAGGGTTGCCATCAATGACAAAGGGGGATATTGTTGGAAATATTGAGTTGTCATTGATGTCAAAGGGTGCATGGTATTCAAGGCAGAAATATTCTTCAAGGATGAGAAGTTTATAAGGTTGGACAATATATCAATTATGTCAAAAATGGACTTGGTGAATAGCAAACAATGGATAATTATTCAAGGTAAGGTATATCTCAAAGTAAAGGATTATAATATTTAAATATCATATTTAAATATTATAAAGAGAAGTTTTAAAAGTTGCTTGGGTAAAAAAAAAGATTTAAAAGTGGGACCAAGGATGGACATATT
This sequence comes from Wollemia nobilis, assembly GCA_028583015.1. Lineage (NCBI taxonomy): Eukaryota > Viridiplantae > Streptophyta > Pinopsida > Araucariales > Araucariaceae > Wollemia > Wollemia nobilis. The sequence goes on along the minus strand of JAQPPZ010017254.1, from coordinate 2,828,756 downwards.
TAAATATAAGAGTTTAAAAGGTTAAATATTTAAATCTTAGATTTAAATATTATAACCATAAAATATTTGAAAAGAAAATGTGCCAAACATTATTGAAGAAGTGATAAATTTTGAAAGCAAAAATTGAGTCGACTACCTTGGATAATTCGAAGTACTTTAGGAGGCATATAAATATGTGATAATATTTCACCTTTATGATAATGCAAGAAATTGAATTATTCTTGCATGAGTGCGAACAACAAAAGAGAGGAGGAAGATAGTGAAAATTTTCAAAGCAGGGATAGACAAAGATAAAGGATACATTGTGCACTTTTGGTTTCATTCATCGTGGTAGCCCAATCAGTTGTTGGTTGTGCATGGAGCACTACTAGGAAGAAGGTCAAGGGGTCGAAACCCCTCGATGTCATTTTGCTATGTGATTTGATGGTTGTTTTAGGCAAATACGGGTTTAAATATTTTGGGCACCCTTTTTGTTTCACCAGTTTTGGTAGCATAGCTGGTTACAAGCACTTGGGAAAGCCCTGCTATTTTTGAGTTTAGAGTTTCAATTCGCAACAATGCATAAGGTATTTGAATTTTATTTTATTAATTTTTGATTTAGGAGAAATAAGGGTTAAGGTTCTAATTTAATGTTATAATTTTTGCACATTAGTAAAAAGGGAGAAATAAGGTTTTGTGGTGATAGTGTAAGGTGTCATTTGAAAATTAATATAAGTGTTGTGATTTTTGAAATTAAATAATAGGAGAAATAAGGATTGATGTGTTAACATAAAGGTTTTATTTTTAAAATTTATTAAAAGGAGATATAAGGGTTTTGTTGATTAATAAAGATTTATTTTTGTGAGTTTAAAAAGGAGATATAAGGTATTATTATTTTTAAGCTTTATTATGCACATTTTTGACAAGGGTTTTTAAATGAGAATGATTTGATATCTATTCAAGAAAAAGAGATTTGCTAACCAATTTTGAAGTGGCAAAAGAAAAGAAAATTATTTTTTTCAAGACAGGCACATGCAAAAGAAGACTATCATCATTGAGGTAGATTTAGAGGTATGGTGATTTAATTCCTTTCTCAAGGGTGGTTTTGTTTGAGGAAAATATTTTTGATGTCATATGGTTGGAGGTATAAGGATTGATTTGATGTGCATTAGTGTTGATTGAAATTGGGAGTAAATGTGCAAAGGTTATAGGTCAGATTTATGAGTAAACTTGTGCATTGGTTTTGATTGATATTGGGAGTAAATGTGCAAGGGTTATAGAATAGATTTGAAAGCAAAAGTTGTGCATTGTGTATGATTGGGAGTAGATGAGCATGGCAGATTTATGGATTGTTATATTTGGTTTTGGGTATAGATGAGCATTGTTTGTATGTAAGATTTTGGATCATATTTGAGCAGGTTTTTGTGAGCATATTTGAGCAGAGTTGTGAGCAGGATTGAGCAGAATTGTGAGCAGGTTTGAGCAGATTTAAGCAGAGTTGTGAGCAGAGTTGAGCAGGTTTTGTGAGTAGATTTGAGCAGAATTATGAGCAGGTTTTGGAGTAGATTAGAGTAGAGGAGATTGGTGTCTCCTATGGATAGAGGTCCATAAACCAGAGTAGAGGGGATTGGTGTCTCCTATGGATTGAGGTCCACAAACTAGAGCAGAGGGGATTGGTGTCTCCTGTGGATAGAGTTCCACAAACATTGTAATAGGGAATTGGTTCCCACAAAATTTGTTGAGAAATTTATAAGCAATATTTCTCCATGGATGTAGCCCACATTGGGTGAACCACGTTAAATCTGTGTCTCTCATTTGTGTGATGATTTGTGCATTGAAGCCCACTAAAAATACAAGCATATAGGAGCATCTTGACTGTGAATGCATCATTGTTTTACTGGTTACATAAAATACACGTTTGTTGAATGCTTGGTTATTGGTTTTTGTTTATTTGTTTGAATAAGTTTAAAAATATATGTGCATAAAATATTTATTTAAATATGAATTGCAATATGAATATATTATATATATATTAAAATAATTAAAACTCAAAATATGAAATAAGAATATAAAATTTAGTAATAAATAAACATAAAATAGTAAGGAATGAAGTTTTACTTTAAGAAAATAATAATAATAATTGAGCATAACATTGTCATGTCTTGCAGTAGACACTCGACAATCCTCCAAGACTAACATAGGGTGCCTATGTGTTAATCGAAGAGTTAACAGGAGAGCAATATTTACTCTCTTTATAAACTAAGGACCAAGTAGTGGTATTACCATTGGCTTGCAAAACTTGAAGAGATTTCTATGGTTGTTCACTCGAGTCTAGAGTTCATGGTGAAATGTGTAATTGTGACTCTGAAGCAACATCTTAATTAGGTTCTATCTGGGTATTTCTTGAGCTTGATGGTTTAATTGAATTCATATTTGAGATTTTGCTAAAACTAGAAAGGAATTAATAAGCTTGTCTATGTTTATTGTTACAACACTATGTTCTCCTTATATTTGGCATCTGTTAATGTATGTTGATAAAAAAAGAAAAGAAATACCAAACAAATTTGTGCATGATATATATATATATATATATATATATATATATATATATATATATATAAGTGTTTAAGAAAATTATTGCCTGCGAGTTAGGACATGCATAGAGCGTGATTTTTGTTTGCATATAGTCTTCATGAGCCATGTTGATCCCTATGACGTAAACCCTATATTTTGCTTAATAAGTTGGAGGTAGTTCATGAAAAATACAAAATGCAGTTGCTTCAAGTCCATCTAAATGTTAATAAGGTCATTTCATTCTGAAGAATCATCGTTAATCAGATGAGGGTTCATTTTGTTAATATTTAAAAATATGTTTTATGCTAGTTACGTGAATCATCGTTTATTAAGAATTTCTTAATATGTATGTCTACCTTGAATTGATGTTATTAAACGTAGGTAAGTTTAACCAAATTTGGCAAAAATTAAGAAAAGGCATACTAATGGAGTAGACTATATTCTGGATTACAATATTTAAAGCATAGATTCTGGTTAGATGTGTGATATAATTCTTGAATGATATATGAATTTCTATGATGGTCGTTAGTAGTGCTTCCTATTGAATTTAATTTCATTTTGGTATTGTATGACTAGAAAGAGCGTGGAGTAGTTTTCTTCATTTTATTTGATTGTTTCAGAAGGAACCTTGGTTATTGGTAAAAAGAAATTATTTTATGTTTTATAAAAAAAATAATGGTGGATTCTTTCCACATGTTGTAGCCAACCCAAAAAAACAAAGGTTTTTTTCTTTTAGTTAAGGATGATAGTATTAAAAATTTTGAAAGTTGCAATTACATTCGAATTCCAAAAAAAATAATGTTTTCAAAGTGTATCGCGTATCATGCTTTATGATATATTAAAATAGTTGATAGATTTTGTTGAAGGAGTTAAACCCTTATGTTATTGTAGCTATGGAGTCTTATAAAATTGAAGACATCATTTTTGGTAATGAAAAATATGGTGTCTTTTTAGGTATACGAAACCCTATGTTATAATGGTAAATCTAGATTTTACTTACATCTAGTTGAGAGTTAGATGTTTGTATGCATGTTAGGAGTTTCACTGTTAAAATTTAGGTTGATTAAAACTCTTAAGCTCGGCCACAATACTGTTGGTATCCACTTTGAGATTTTTCATATAGTTAACATGAGGGGCACAAGACCTATGTTGTAGGGATAGTTGAGCGTAACACCTTGTTCGTAATCACTTTGTCTCTCACATAAGATTAATTTGAGGGTTCAACCGAGTGCTTGAATAGCCATCCAAATTATTTGTGTAAACCCTGTTATGCGAAAGGTTTTTTGAAGTTTTTTCAAACACACTTTGCCATAGTGTTCCGCAAGAGAAACAAAGGAAATTAAAGGTTCTTAGCCAAGGTTTAAGCTTGTTAATTATGAGATGTCGTCTATTACATAGAACATAACCTGAGAATACCATAGTTTAAATTATATGAGTTGATATTAGCCGGTAAATTATAATGAGAAATCCTATAGTTTGATTTTGTAGAAATACTATAGACTAGCCACCTATGGCATGCCATCTATGTCATACCGCTCGTGGACGCGCTAGGGATGGATTATTAGAAGTGAAATTTAGGTAAAATATACTATGATTTAGATGATGTATTCTCCAAAGTTTTTATGATGTTTTATCTTCGAAACTGATTAGGTAATATTTATATTATTATTTTAATTAATGGATCAATTTGTTATATATAAAAAAAGGGAAGATATTCATTCTAATGAAGGAAAACCTTATAGACCATAATTAATAGAATTTATACAAAACAAAAAAAGAAAAACTTGATGAATTCGGATAAAAATGATGTGATGTTAATAGTTCTTAAAATTAAAATAGGTTACTTATGAAAAGGGCAAGTAGAGGAAATATTTCATTTAAATTTTCTATTGTTGCAATATGTTAAAATTGTTATAGTATTCAGAATTATTAGAAACCATCGAATATGCTTACACTTGAGGTGAAGAAGAATTGAGAAGTAAATATGTAATGTAAGGATTAGGACTTTAGAATTGCAGTGTTATAATCACTTATTATTAGTATTTCACAAGTTAATGAGATTTGATCTACGCAGTTTATATGGTTGATAATATTAATAAATACTTAAATAATTTTAGTAGAACGGGTAGAGTAGATATGAATGTTTTAGAACATACATTTTCTTATTATAAAATTGAGTCGATAGTTTGTTCAGAACCAATAGATTTATTCTTTTATTTATTTAGGAGTGGGTTTAAGATAGAAAGGTTAGTTAATTAATCTAATTTTAAGTACTATCAAAACAGTGGAGAAAGCTTCATGTTTGGAAATATTAGTAGTTGCAATAGTAATGGAAAAACATATTTAATTGAATAATAGTAGACCTCAACATTTTATGTGGTTATAATCGTACTTCCTAAAAAGTCTTGTAAAAGAACTTACAAACAAAAGTATAGAGGATTGAAACTAAAATCAAAGTTATGATCTAAACTCTGAGAAGGGAGAATATGGTATAAAATTATTGAATTTACATGGTACTTGTCATTATAAATAGTATCCACCCAACACCAATAGCTTGCAGTGGCAACTATTGTGAATCAATGTTATCTATTCTCTAGATATTTGAAAAGGTAGAGGTCTTTCACTATTGAGAGTAAAGAGTGCGAAATGGGATGTCGCTCTAGGATAACATATGAGCAGTACGTTAGGATGCTCATGAACCTACTCTGGTTGTGGAATCGCTAGCAAGGACTCATGGCCATAGATCTAGTTAATGGTGTTGGAAGATCTAGCAGTAGATGGTATGGGCAACATTATCATAAACTGAAGTTGGGTCTGATTTATTTGGTTCAAAAACCATGAGATGGTAGAATTTTTCTAAACCTTAGTAGAAGGTCGATGGTTAGGCATTGGCATAGCTACACTAGCTTAGGGTATGAACTTTAAGATTAAGAAAGTCATAGGACCATCACAAATAATATTAGGGTTGAAAAATTTAGTCCACCATGCTTTGAGATGGGGAATTAATGCATCCACCTCTCTAGGTGTTATGGGCCCTAGAAAGGCAACCCCATGCCAATATCAGAAATAACTATAGAGAGGAGTAAGGATCAATTAAATGGTAACCTATCATGGAAAGTTGTCCAGTCTTGAGCAATTAAGATACCATATGTAGTGGTAAATATTCTTGAAGTGTGAATCTCTATGCCAAAGTACTAATATCAAGTTGGGTGTGACCGCACAAATGTGTGACATTTATAATTTGTTTTTATAAAAATTTGAAATTTGTGTTTTGACAACCAGGTGAGCAGACTTGGGTTGTTTCAGTTGGTATCAAAGCCTAGGTTGTGAAATCCTAGGTTGTAAATCATGAAGTGTTGTTTTAACATAACTCTTTTATTGTCAGGAATGGTGGGGACCTCAAGGATGAACAATGTTAACTTGCAAGAGGAAATTTTAGAAATCCCAAGGAAGGGATTAAGATGACTCATAAGATATTCAAAAAGATTGCAAGCTATTGATGTGCCACGATGGGTGGTCAAAAAATAAAAAGAACCAGCAGTTGTAAAGGCTACTCAAACTGATGACAATATGGCCTAAATGATTCAGTTAATGTAGGAGTAATTGAATCAACAACAAGAGAAAATGGAAATCCATAAATCTTAGATGAGTGAGCACTTGGATTAATAGAGGGCATAGATGGCTTAGTAGCAAGAAATAATCACCCAATAGTAGAAAGTCATTGAGAGTTTGGCTAAGGGAAAGGAAACTGAAAGTGTGAGCGAGTTTCCAGAAGGTTCCTCAAGAAGGAAAGTTGGTATAGAATTGAAAAAGGAGATTAAAAAATTGGACATCTCCAGATTTAATGGTAGTGAAGATGTCGAAATATCCATCAACTGGCTAAGTGAAGTTGAAGGATACTTTTCAATTCAACCCCTTTGTTCAGAGTCCAAAATGACTTGGGATGTAGCACATTTAGAGGGTCCAGCCAGAGACTGGTGGACCACTTATAAGAAGATTACTTAGAAAGAGTCTACAGATATTCTCTAGGAAGAGTTTGAAAGGGAATTTAAGGATCGATTTCTTACACCTCAGTTTTTTATTGAGAAATATGGTGAATTCACTAACTTACGCTAGGGCAACATGATTGTAATAGAGTACTATCAGATATCTGTACAAATTCTAAAGTATGCCCCTGAATATGATAAGCATGAGGAGTTTAAGGCCCAAAAATTTATGATGGGGATGCACCCCAGATATGGACAACCAGTTGGAAGTAAATTCCCTAATACTTTGACAGTTGCATATGATGTTACCCGTTATGAAGAAATAAGCCAAAAAAATGCAAAAGCTTATTATCAACAAATTGAAAAGGAGGATCTCAATAAAAGAAGAAACCTGAAGTAGTAAAAGGGTAGATATCATCATAAGAAGTTTATAAATGATGGTTGTTATAGATATGATAACAAAAATAAAGGAAAAAATCAAGGAAATAGGGGGCAACCCGAATGGAGGAATTTCCAAGAAAAGAGAAATAATATCCAAGATAGGAGTAGAAATGACAACCAAAATAAGGAAGGGGATAAATAGAAGAATATAGGACCAAATGAATGCTATGTGTGTGGGGCCTTAGATAATTATGCCAGATAAAACCCATAAATATATGACAAAAAGAGTGCCACATAAGAGGCTCCACACAAGATTTATGTTGCTACAAGTAAATCTAACCTTTTAGGTCAAGCTATTTATTTCTCATAAAAGAAAAATTGGATAAGAGAAATGTTTAAATTTTGATAGATAGTGGTGCAAATGATAGTTTTAATTCAACTAGTATTATGAGAGATATATCGATTAACCTGGGATCTTGGCAAAGGGGTGGCAAGTCGAGTATGGCTCAAGACAGACCTATTTGGTCAATCAATGCTTATTTGACTCTTAGATAGATATACCTCAAGTAAATATCAACTAACACCTATATGTGGCTCCCTTACATGCTTTTGATATAGTTCTAGGGATATATTGGTTAAGAGGCCGCAAAGCCCTAGTGAAATGTTGAAGAAGGTGAAAGGATTTCACAGATGACTCTAATCAGCAAATATTTGTCATTGCAATAAAGCATCTTTTTGAACCCCATTTGATGATCGCAAAGCCTTTTTTGTATTTGTGAATAAATTGACTATGGTGGCATATTTTATACTGGGTAATGTACGTGATGATGCACCTTAAATAACACAAAAAATTTACATGGGAAATAATGAGGTTGCATGGTTTACTTGAAATAATTATCTCGGATAGATATTCAAGATCCACTTCTGAATTTTGGCAAGATTTATACCGAGCATGGGATACAAAGCTCAACATCAACACAACCTATCATCTTGAGATAGATGGGCATACCAAGAGGTTCAATCAGGTGTTGGAGGATATGTTGTGTATGTATTGCATGGACCACTAAATTAAATGGGAAGATTATCTCTTCCTAGTGGAATTTATGATAGCTATCATACCACATTGGGCATGGCCCCAATTGAGGCCCTGTATAGACATAAGTGCAGGACACCAATAACATGGGAAAATTTAGACAATCGAGAAATGATTGATCCAAATGTTGTTAAGGAAATGGAGGTCCAATTTAAAAATATATGCCAGTGACTTCATGAAGCCACAAATCATCATAATAGTTGTGCAAACCTAAAACGAACACTTCGAGAGTTTACCATTAGCGATAAAGTCTTCCTTAGATTCAAACTGACTAAAAGCTCTATTTAAGTTAGCTAAATTGAGCCCAAATTTATCGTCCCATTTGATACCATTGCCAAAATAATTCTTGTTGCTTATAAGCTTGCTCTACCACCCAAATTATCTAATATCCATAGTGTTTTACATGTGTCTCTCCTCCACAAATATGTAGTTAACCCATATCATGTTTTGAATGTCTCTCATTTGCAGACGATGACCCCGCAGTTCATTGAGGTTTGACCAATCAGAATTTTGGGATACTGGTCCAAATAGTAAAGAAAACGAGCAGTTGATAAGAGTAGGGTCCAGTGGGATCACCACTTAGAAAGAAATACTACTTGGAAAATGTAGCAAATATGAAACAATAATTTACCTTCTTGTTGAAAACTATTAATCAAAAAGACAATTTGAATATTTTTATGTGTATTTGTGTAATTGGTATTTTGATACATACTAAATGTTGTAATGTTGAATGTGACTTTTGCTTAATCCTTGGTTGTTTTATTATGAGTAAACATTCATTTGATTTAAAACCTGTAATATTATGTAATCCAACACAAGGATTGTGTTGAATTTTGGTGGGGAAGAATGTAACAACCCCATTATTTGATTATCTTTTATTTGGAAGAATGTGATGTTGCAGCAAGTGTTGTGGTTGCAGGTGTAGGTTTTCAACTATAGCAAACATGCCAAGAAGATGAGAACACCCACCCCACATGGTGGAGATAGTAGTTGGAAACATTAGGTAAGGTGGGATATGATGTTTGTGCTTCGTGCACCATGGCTTGTGGGTACATGGAAGCCCACTAAAAATACAAGCATATAGGAGCATCTTGACTGTGAATGCATGGTTGCTTGACTTGTTGCATAAAATGCATGTTTGTTGAATGCTCGGTTATTGGTTTTGTTTATTTATTTGAATAAGTTTAAAAAATAAATATGTGCATAAAATATTTATTAAAATATGAATTACAATATAAATATATTTAATATATATATATATTAAAATAATTAAATATCAAAATATGAAATAAGAATATAAAATTTATTAATAAATAAATATAAAATAGTAAGGAACAAATTTTTACTTTTTAAAAAAAAATAATAATAATTGATCATAACACTACCATGTAGTGGATACTCAATAATCCTCCAATACTAACATAGGGTGCCTATGTGTTAATTGGAGAGTAGTATTTACTCTTTTTATAAACTAAGCACCAAGTAGTGATATTACCATTGGGCTTGCGAAGCTTGAAGATATTTCTCTAGTTGTCCACTTGAGTCTGGAGTTCATGGTGAAGTGTGTAACGATGACTTTGAAGTAACATCTTAATCAGGTTTTGTCTGGGTATTTCTTGAGATTTGTGGTTTAATTGAATTTATATTTGAGATTTTGCTAAAATTGAAAAGGAATTAATAAGCTTGTCTGTGTTTATGGTTACAACACTGTGTTTTCCTTGATATTTGGCATCTATTAATGTATGTTGATAAAAAAATAAAAAAAATACCAAACAAAATTGTGCATGAAATATATGTGTTTAAGAAAATTATTTCCTGTGATTTAAGACATGCATAGAGTGTGAGTTTTGTTTGCATATAGTCTTCATGAGCCATGTTGATACCTATGATGTAAACCCTGTCTTCCGCTCAATAAGTTGAAGGTAGTTCATGAAAAAATACTAAATGCAATTGTTTCTAGTCCATATAAATGTTGATGAGGTCATTTTGTTCAGAAGAATCATTGTTAATCATATGAGGGTTCATTTTTTTAACATTTTAAAAGATGTTTTGCACTAGTTGTGTGCCTCTATGGATAAAACCGCGATAGTGAGCCACTCTATGGGATATACTATGGAAAGACAAAATAATTTTGTGATATACTGGTAACACCTTGTTTATTAAGAATTTTCTAAGATGTATATGTTTACCTTGAATTTATGTAAATAAACACAGGAAAGTTTAACCAAATTTGGCAAAAATTAAGAAAAGGCCTACTGATGGAGTAGACTATATTCTGGCTTACAATATTTAAAGCATAGATTTCGGTTATATGTGTGACATAATTCTTGAATGATATATAAATTTATATGATGGCCATCAATAGTGCTTCCTATTGAATTTATTTTAGTTTTGGTACTGTATGACTAGAAAGAGCATGAAGTAGTTTTTTTCATTTTATTTGATTGCTTCAGAAGGAACCTTGGTTATTGGTAAAAAGAAATTATTTTAGGTTTTATAAAAGACATAATGGTGGAGGCTTTCCACCTGATGTAGCCAAGCTAGACAAAAAAAGGTGTTTTTATTTTAGTTAAGGATGATAGTGTTTAAAAATCGTAAATTTGCAACTACATTTCGAATTTAAAAATTGGTGTTTTCAAAGTGTATCGTGTATCATGCTTTGTGATATATTAAAATAGTTGATAGCTTTTTTTGGAGTTAAACCCTTACGTTCTTGTAGCTATGGATTCTTATAAAATCAAAGACGTCATTTTTGGTAATGAAAAAGGTGGTGTGTTTTTAGGTATACAAAACTCTTTGTTATAATGATAAATCTAAATTGTACTTATATCTAGTTGAGAGTTGGACGTTCGTATCCGTGTCAGGATTTGTGCTGTTAAAATTTAGGTTGATTAAACCTCTTAAGCTCAACTACAAGACTGTTGGTATCCACTTTGAGATTTATCGTATAGTTAACATGAGGGGCACATGACCTATGTTGTAGGGATAGTTGAGTGTAACACCTTTTTTGCAATCACTTGGTCTCTCATGCAATATTAGTATGAGGGTTTGGCCAAGTGCTTGAATAGCCATCTAGATTATTGTTTGTAAACCCGGTTATGTGAAAGGTTTTATTAAGCTTTTCCAAACACACTTTGCCATAGTGTTTTACAAGGGAACCGAAGGAAATTAAAGGTTCTTAGCTAAGGTTTAAGCTTGTTAATTATGAGATGTCATCTATTACATAGAACATAACCTGAGAACACCATAGTTCAAATTATATGATTTGATATTATTCGGTAAATTATAATGAGAAATACTATAGTTTAATTTTGTAGAAATACTATATACTAGTCACCTATGGCATGTCATCTATGTCATCCCGCCTGTGGACACGCTGGGAATGGATTATTAGAAGTGAAAATTTAGGTAAAATATACTATGATTTAGATGATATATTCTCCAAAAAATTTATGATGTTTTATCTTCGAAACTGATTAGGTAATATTTATATTACTATTTTAATTTATGGATCAATTCATTATATATAAAAAAAGGGAAGATATTCATTCCAATGAAGGAAAACCTTATAGACCATAATTAATAGACTTTATACAAAACAAAAAAAGAAAAACTTGACGGATTCGGATAAAAATCATGTGATGTTAATAGTTCTTAAAAGTAAAATAGGTTACTTATGAAAAGGGCAAGTAGAGGAATTATTTTGTTTAAATTTTCTATTGTTGCAATATGTTAAAATTGTTATGGTATTCAGAGTTATTAGAAACCATCAAATATGCTTACACTTGAGGTGAAGAAGAATTGAGAAGTAAATATGTAATGTAAGGATTAGGACTTTAGAATTGTAGTGTTATAATCACTGCTTATTAGTATTTCACAAGTTAATGAGATCTTATCTGCGTAGTTTAGATGGTAGATAATATTAATAAATACTTAGATCATTTGATTAGAATGGGTAGAGTAGATATCAATGTTTTAGAACATAAATTTTCTTATTATGAAGTTGAGTGGATATTTTATTCAGAACTAACAGATTTATTCTTTTATTTATTTAGGAGTGGGTTTAAGATAGAAATGTTAGTTAATTAATCTAAGTATAAGTACTATAAAAATAGTGGAGAAATATTCATAATTGGAAAGACTAGTAGTTGCAATAGCAATGGAAAAACATGTTCAATTGAATAATAGTAGACCTCAACATTTTATGTGGTTATAAATGTACTTCCTAAAAAATCATGTAAAAGAATTTACAAATAAAAGTACAGAGGATTGAAAATAAAATCAAAGTTATGATCTAAACTCTGAGAAGGGAGAATATGGTATAAAATGATTGATTTTACATGGTGCTTGTCATGATAAATAACATCCACCCAACATCAATGGCTCGTAGTGGTGACTATTGTGAATTTGTATTATCTATTATCCAACTATTTTAAAAGGTAGAGATCTTTCACTATTGAGAGTAAATAGCGAAAGAATGGGACATCACTCTAGGATAACATACGAGTAGTATCTTAGGATGCTCATAAACCTACTTTGGTTGTGGAATTACCAGCAAGGACTCATGGACAGAGAGCTGATCCATGGGGTTGGAAGGTCTAGCGGTATATGGTATGGGCAGCATTACCGTAATTCAAAGCTGGGTCTCAGTTATATGGTCCAAAAATAATAATATGGTGGACTTTCTCTAAAATTTAGCAGAAGGTCAATAGTCAGGCACTGGCATAGCTATGCTAGCTCAAGGCATAAAATTTAATATCCAGTAGGTTAGAGAACCATCATGGATAATAGCAGGGTTGAAAACTATAGTACACTATAGTAAGGATCAATTAAAAGGTAACCTATCACAGGAAGTTAGATGATCTCGAGCACTTAAGATATCATCTATAGTGGTAAATATTCTTGAAATGTGAATCTCTATACCAAATTACTAATATCAAGTTGTGTGTGACCGCGTAAATGTGTGACATTTACAATTTGTGTTTAGAAAAATTTGAAATTTATGTTTTGACAACTAGGTGAGCAGACTTGAGTTATTTCATCACCCCCTCTTAGTATAAGCTTGTGTTCTTCAGAGACTTGGTTTTCCTATGCTTTCAACCATACAAACAATCATCATTAAAAGTTTGAGGTAATAAAAAGCTAGCACCTAAATGCTATGGAACATATCAGGTGTTATAATGAATTGGTCCTATGGCCTATAAGCTCAAATTATTTCCCTCCATAATACATCTAATTTTTTTATATCTCCTCCATGAATAAGATCCTTGAAAGTGGTGTATAGGATCAATCAACACTTCCCAAGTTTTATGTAGAAGGGCCAATCATCTTAAAGCCTCAAAGTATTCTAGATTGATGAATGTGCACACTATACAACCAAAATATAATTAATATTTTAGGATAATGGTGGATATTATAGCTAAAATATGCCAGACGAGAGTCATTCCATTAGCTTTGGTAATAGTTTTCTCATCTCAATATTTGACAACAAAGCTTCTTGAAGTGGAAGGGCATGTTAGGACCCTATCCTAATATCATATGTAATTATATATTGTGAGTGTATGTTGCACCTTAGACACCTAGTGCATATGGACCTATTATGATGGAACAATTACTTTATTATAAGCAAGAATTCATAATTATTTAATTATTAATTTTATTATAAATAGGAGTTACTATCTTGGGTCTCCCCTTGTATGTGGATTGGCCCTTGAGCATTAGTGTTAGGGTAAATAAAAGTATATATAAAGGCAAGGGTGGAAATTAAATGTAACATGTATTTTGTAAAAGTATACTAGAGCTCTACTTCCAAGGATGTTGCACCCTCAAAAGGCCTATGATATTAGTTCTCTTGATTAATAAAGTTTGTTGCACTTCCACTCAGTATTTTCTTAAGCACTTTTATTATTTCATTGCTTGTATTTCTATTAAATTTTACATCATGGTTTTGGATGGACTTATTTTTATTCGAAGGTTCCTAACAAGTCTCTTATATTTTTGTAGATTCTATAATACGCTTCATACTAGACCTAGTAGTTATTCCAATTACCTTGGAAGAAGTAGAAGGATTCATAAGGGTAATAAAAAACCCACTCAATAGCAACTAGGATTTTACCAAGATGTTCTACCGTTAAGCAAATAAATCATAAAAAATCCTTATAATAAAAATATATATAATTTTGGAGAACCCCTAAGATAAGGAGGGAAATTGTGATAATTTTTATATAGCACACAATAAAAAGTGACATCCAAATCAAACCCTATGATATCTAACCTACCAAACCATAGGGACTAAAAATAAAAATAAAATCCCTAAAAGGTGTAGTTCATGTTGGGTTCATCAAAATCTTTGTGCAAAAAAAGGGAAATCTGATATTATTATTTAAACTAATACTAGATAAACCAAAATTCTAAAAATACGACATCAAATAAATCAATTAATAGTAGATTCCAAAAGGCTATTCTAATATTAGCATAAATAAATTTGAATCATTCAAGAATAGTTGCACTAAAAGTATCCACAAAATGCTAGCAAGCTAGGGTTGATTCTAATGAAGTGAAAAATAATTATTTGACACCTAGGGCATCAAGGACCAAACAATCTCATGACAATAATAATAAAATTACCATTTTTATTCCAACTTGCTTCCAACATCACCACAATAAAAAATAGAGAGAACATATCTAGAATATTTTATAGAGAGGGTTTGACTTGCCTTAGAATTTGGTCCTCGAATGACTAGTGACCTTTGGTGATAAATATTGGTAGATAATTCCATCCTCCTACATGGAAGGTAGTGAGCCAATAGTCAATTAATTTGGTTTTACCTACAAGGAATAGATATATATAGAGAGAGAGAAAGAGTGTGTGAAGTGGTAGCAATAAAGGTAAAGTTTTGAGAGAAATATTAGCATAAACAATATTTTATAAATATTTGGTAATTATTTGGTAATTGCTTAGTGAGAAAATAAGGAAGTGAAGTGGATATTTATAGCAAATGAAATAAAATAATTTTCCCTTTGAAGCTTATGACTAAATATTTCCTTTTTCAATATTGCAATATCATATTCATCGATCCAAACAAGTGTCATTCAAACCCTAGGTGTAAAAATATTCTAGCATCACAACCATGCATCAAAACCCTTAAAATTAAATTACTATGATTATCACTTAGAGTGAAAATATTAGCACTATCAATTTTAAGGAAGTTTGCTTTAGGGGATACATGTCATGACATCCCTTAATCATGACTCTATCCTTGCTTGAGAGTGTTGGAAAATTTAGAATGAAAACATGTCATGAAATATGGTAGAAATGTGGGAATTGGTTAAATAAATGGATCCAAAATGACTATTCAACATGGCTTGCTATTTTCCTACACAAGGACTAACTAAGTTAGTCCACCCTTGTACCATAAATAGGATTACAAGAATCTCCACCACCTAAAAATTCAGTTGTTAGTGCTCCTCTTACAAATACAGAGACTATGATTCAATAGAAATTAAATTGGTTATTCACTTAAAACATGTGTCATTAATCACTTTCATGATACCTATCCCACCCATATATTAGAATATTCAAACTCCAATTTGCATTGTCTTATTGGGAATATAATTAGATAAATTAAAGGTTTTTCTCTCTTCTTCAAAATCTATTAGAATCAAATACCATGCCAAACATCATTGCTTTGAGTAGCCTAGATCTAACATTTTGTTTCACTCTAGTTTAAGAAATTTGTAGAAAATTTGATGGTTTAGAGTGAAAGGTGAAGCTATTGAATAATTGAACTCAAAAGACTTCTAAGTACCAAATTCCAATAGTTCACTAGAATTATTTGACAATTTATTGAAAGACTCACTTATGTCTTCCTTATGTCACTTGTCTTCAAAAGGTTCTTATTTTTCTTAATTAAAATAATTTCTAATTCTCTGGCTAATCTAGAAATTTTTTAATTTCCTTGCTAAAAAAGGTAATGTCCTTCCCCACCTAGTAAGTCCTTGTTCTTATGATTTGCTAGAATTTTATAGTGATTTGTTGGCTTCTTTGATGATGTCATTCTAACATAAATGAAATATTAGTGATTAAAAATAAAATTGTTTGGCTTAGGTCGAAATAAAATGATTCACTAATATTTTGGTAATTTTCTAATTTCTATCAATTAAATGGCTACCAAAAAATTTACTTTTTAACTTTAAAATAAATACAACCCCTAATATTTTTGAAGTGTTAACCAAAATCCCACCTCTAAATAGGGTGAATCATATGATATCTGCTCTTGTCTTTAACATATTAGAATATTGAGTATCATTATGTGATATCAACTATAGAGGAATCCTTATATGGTACAAAATGTGTCATGGGAACAAAAGTCTCAACTACCCCTATACATGTAGATTCCCCAAGGTCAACAAAAATTTATATAAAAATTATAGCCAAAAGTACAAGCTCATTAGATGATGTCTGAGCCAACAACTAAATTAGTAATTCATACAATGATATGTGGTTACAGTAAGTTAAAAAATTATGAAAAACAAATAATGGATTCAATATCCTCAACAACACCAACACATACTTTGACAAGACAACCTGCATACCAATTTTGTATGAACAAATGCAATATGAACAATCATCTCAACAACCTCAAGGAATTCAACAATAAAATTCAATGGTATCTATGTAGAAAATCTATCCAAATTATTCTTCCCAAACACATTAACAACAAGTGGCCCCACAACATCAACAAAATCCCTATATTTAGTAGGAGTTACAAGAGTTTCAAAAGGACTTATACCAGCTTAAAGTCATGCTTTGGCACTTACATGGATGAAGGAAAAAATATGATGAGTTTAAGGATGATAATTGGAGAATTATTCAACAATAAAATATAGAGACTTAATGATTAGTGACTCAATACGAAGACCTATCAACTCTTGTGAGAAAATTTTGACCTATAGCAAGTCTCTTTGAGTTGGAACACTCTAGCAAGAAAACTTGTCAATGATTGATAAGGTGTATAATGGTATAAATAATATAAATTTAAATTTCTCATGCCCTATCTATAAAATATCCCATAATATTTCAAGTTATGCCACAAGAATCAACTATGTTCAAGAAATGAATCACCAAGTGTCAAACTACCCTATAGTAGTGAACCAATATAATATCATCAATCCAAAAATTGTTAGTAAATCCATGATAAGTTAGCCAATGGTAAATCAGGTGAATTCATCATAATTCAATTTGGCACAAGTCTATGTAATTCCTAGAGCACCTAAAATATAAGTTGTTATTAACTCCTTATCAAATTGCAATGGTGAACAATTCACTAAAGTGTCCTTCGTATACTTCCCAAGAAGTATACTCCCTCCAAATAGAAAAGTAACCTAAGGTGACAAAAAAATATTTAGGTAATAATGGATCAATACTTCTTAAGGTGGAGACCCCATCCTTCCACTGAGGGACATATCTCCTATGGTTTGAGGAAAACCTTAAGATTTAAAATAAGGGTTCTAAAGATAAGGAATTAAAGGATGAAGAATATTGTGAATTATTTGAACCTTTCTCAGATGAAGATTCAGACCATAGAATAATGTGATATATTTAGTTTTTCCCTAGAAGAAGAAACATCTATAATGAGATAGAAAATTTAATCAAAATATAGTGTATTTGGGTTCCCATTTTATGAAAGAGTTTTACTTCTATAATGATGAAATTTTAGAAAAAAATTATCAAGTCCTTGAGACACTTTTGGCACTTGAGATCACCAATCATCATTTTCCTTTTCAAAATGTAATCATGTATGATGTTCACTAATCATCAAGAGAAGGTGAAATATCTGTTAACTAGAATATGAGGTATTTTTATTAGATTTAGCATTGATGTTGGAGGTTAAATATAAAATAAATGAAAAGAGTGAGCTAGAATATGAAATAGATAATTTCATTTCAAAAAAGTAAAGTTTGTAGGGATTGGATAAATTTCATGGGACCCCCTTTTTAAAGGAGTGCTCTTCTTTAGAGATGAAATCATAGAAGCAAATACTATTCAATAAATGGATAAGGTGTCACCTTTTACTCCTAATATTTCTCAAGTTATTTTAGATAAAGGGGCTACATTGAGTTATTAGAATTAAAGTGCACTATGCCTTCACCTTGACACTTGTCAGTTTCTCTTGACAAGTGTCATGTGTTTCATATAGGCTTGTGCCTATATATTGTAACCATTTGTATCAATAAAATAATCCAATAAGTTTCAGTCCCAACATTTGGAAATGTTAGGAGAATAAAACTTATGAGATTGATTTTATTGATACAAATGGTTACAATATATAGGCATAAGCCTATATTCAACACATGACACTTGTCAAGAGAAACTGACAAGTGTCAAGGTGAAGGCATAGTGAACTTTAATTCTAACATTCCCCCTTAAAGTGCATTATCCTAACTAAAGAAGAAACAAAATAAGTCAACATTAGGTAACATTCCCCCTTAATTTTGACTGATCTAAAACAACCTATTATCCTCTCTTATTGCTAATTTGGTCTAGGCTTGTGCTCTTTGCACTTGGCTCTCAAACTATGAATAATGCTAGATTCACTGTGTATACAACTCGGTCTATTTCCTCAGTGTCAGCCACTTCCACGAGTCTGTTGCCACTAGGTCAGCCGTCTAAGTGCCTCAGGATCATCATGGGTGCCTTAGGGTCAGCCACTTCTGGGTCTGTTGCCTCTACAGGTCATCCTCAGAGGATGTTGAATCTCATAGGTCACTGACTAAATTCACCATGAATTTAAAATACCTCCTCATGGTGAACTCAATCTAGAATGTGTCGGGCTCTGCCAAAAATGCACCTTAATACAAAGGAAAAACGAGCCATATAAGAGTGTCGATCTCTGTCGAAAATGCACTCAATACAATAAAATGAGCCATAGATGCCAAATATGGAGGAGAAGAAGAGAAGAATAGAATCTTTTGAAGTGTCTTCGTCTGTAGTCTTCAGAAGTAGATCCAAAAAAACCTCGGATAGAGTCTAGGGTGTCTATGTCTGTAGTCCCTAGAATAAGTGTCCTTATGGTAGGTACCTCATCTTACCGGAATGCATGGGTAACCAGCCGCTACATCCGCCAAGTAGAAAGAGGGTACTACTAAATACTAGGTTCACTTACAATTACCTTGGGAGTGTCGGGTACAAACGAAAGTGCACTCCAAGGTAGAAAAACTTTGAGGCTAAAAAACTCATTTGAAATAGCCTCAAAATTTCAATATGACACCAGCATTGTGTTCATCGCGAAAAAATGTTTCCAACGACTATAAATACCCCTATATTCCACCATCAAAGGGGCCTTCATCATGTGGGAAAACAACAGTAACCTCACTAAGCAGCAAATAAAAAAAATCATTTTACCCTCGCAGGGGATTTCATGGGCCATCTAGGCCTTCCACCTCATAAAAAAATTCCCTGCAATAATTTTGCCTCCCATGAGATCATAAAATAAAATAGCATGTGGCCATTGTCGGCCACTTTTCATGGACACCCCTTACAATATAAATCCATGGCCCTTTTTTTATTTTTAAAGACATTATGTAAAAAAAAAATTGACTTTAATATTTCACTTTTAAATATTAACCCTTAATGGCTCATCCTTCACCTCTGTGACCACCGCAGCAATTACCCTTCAAATGCTAATTACAATGACAACAATTTTCGAACCAAATGAGTGGAGGGCCCCGCCTCTCTGCTGTGATCACCACCACCTGGTGATCCTAAAATTGATCGAGACTCCACATCCTACACGTCCTCCAAAGACTCCCAAAATAGACCCACAAAACATTCAGCTTCATCGAACGTCTCGTACCGCTCCCGAAGCCAATAATCCCAGAACCATGATGATACTGCATGAGTTTCCACCATCCATACTCTACCTGAATCAAGGGAGCAATATTCATATTTGGATCGATACTCACACCTTTGGAATTCTTTGACATAAGGCATCCAGAATTCATCTCATCTCCCTCAGTTGTTGTAACACTAAATATCATCGACGATGCACTCCACCCCATAGGACAGACCCCAAATTTAATGAAAAATGACAAAGTATACTCTGTATTCAAAGATAAATGCTGGTAGTCGAATCACCCTCGTATTTTGAAATGAATAACCCTTATTAATTGAACCACTTCCTTGAATCTAGAGGACGATTCATCGCCAGGATGCCAGCACCAGTGTAACAGGCTAGCAGGCCCTGTTATTAAAATTTCTCTCGTAGATAGTAAATTCACCTCGCCCCCCCAGGCTGTCGGTAGCCACGACACCCTTTGATGCCATTTTACTTGACACATTCCTGTCGTTAGCGACAACAACGTCTGAAACGAACTTTTGTTTAAGTAAACAATTGCTGGCGTCTTCTTCGTCTTCCACCACCTTCGTCGATTCTAGACTCTGGCTACTCAATTGTAGAAGTTTTTGCACCACCTCCAAGTCCATCTATATCATGTTGTCCATCGTTGACTGGTGATCCGCACAAGGGCAACTGTGGCTCCATCCGTCTTCAGACGAAGCCCTGTGACTAACGAACTCGCAGGGAATTACTACCAGAAGTTGGCCTTCCTTTGCAATCATTATTTCCATCATCTGTAGTAGCGACCGACCAAATAGTCCGCTGGCACCCGAGATCAAAATCATCGTAGAACTAACACAAGGAGTCAAACACCACTTTCATGTTAATTCTTTTTTGGTTTCATGCTAATCACAGTTTCGACGGGAAAGAAAAAAAAAAAACTCCTGAACTCTAGCTTAAAAAAACCACCGCGCCGAAGAAACTGCATCCTCTTCTTCTTCGTGATCTCCACGTGAGTCTTCGACTTCAATCACATGTCATGTTTTCGTGTCTTTTTGTTCAGTTCCATCATGGATATTTGGGACATGGGCTTCTCTAAGACAGTCGCAGAGCTCTAAAAAATATTTCAGCCTCTGCATCTAAAGTATTTCCCATAGAATAGAAACCTTTCTCTATAACACTCTTCATAGCCTGTAAATCCATTTTGAAGCCCAGGTTTCATTCCCAGGGTCGTGCTGTCCAAAACAGCGGCTGCAAGTAGCCACAGGCGAAGGAGGGCGATGGAGTATCCAAATATGCGGGTGAGAAGAAGGGCAAAAACCTGTGGGACTGGAAGCCGCTACAATTTTGAGCATGGCTAGAATGGAGTGGACTTCATCAATGCAGCCCCTGCTACGATTGTGCTACAAATTACATCAACGAACCCCGCAGATTCAGAAATACACAACCAAGATCTCGAAAGAGAAGCTCAAACCCTTGGTAGACAGGAGAGGCAAGAACCAGAACCAAAGGAAATAATGACGTAAAAGGAAAGTTGTGATTTTTCCTATGGGGCAGAAACTCTTTTCGGCGCTCGAGCCTCTGTCAGATCTAAAAAACCTAAAAAAAAAAAAATCCCAAAATTTCCCAAAATTTTAAAATTCTTACCATCTGGTTTCTGATCCATCAAATGATGGAGAGCATACTCCCTCGGTAAAAAAATTAAAAAAATAGGAAAAAAAACAAGGGGGAGATGGGGGAGGGAGGATTTCCATGAAGGAAATCCCCCTCAAGCTCACAAGGCCATAGAAATCCTGGAGCTCTGATACCAAATGTTAGGAGAATAAAACTGATGAGATTGATTTTATTGATACAAATGGTTACAATATATAGGCATAAGCCTATATTCAACACATGACACTTGTCAAGAGAAACTGACAAGTGTCAAGGTGAAGGCATAGTGCACTTTAATTCTAACATGAGCAACAAAGAAGCCATGATCCAAAAAATATAGTATTTTTATACAATTTTGTGAAGTACAACCATGATAAAATTATTGTTGAGTACAACCATGATAAAATATAGTATTTTTATACAATTTTGTGAAGTACAACCATGATAGTATTTCAATAATCTGATGTTTAGAAGGATGATATTGGGTTGGTCAAAAAATAAAAATAAAAGAATCCATTATTGTTAAGTGATGTTGTATTTCCTAATCATAAAGTCAATATTCGAAACTAGTAGTCAACTTAAATATCGATAGATAAGGTATTACTGTATTAGAGGACAAAGAATATTGTGAATCATTTGATTCCTTCTTAGATGAATAGTTATATACCATAGAGTAATATTAGGTATTTAATTTTTCCTAGAAGTATAAAGGTCTATGATGGGAAAAAAAATCAAGTCAAAATATAAAGGATATAAATTCCTCTTTGAGGATGTCCTATCTATGGAAATAACAAAATGAAATATACAATCAGATCATCAAGAATTCATGCCTTTATTAAATGATGAAATGAAGCATACAAGAGTAGAAAAAAAGAGGAATTAGACCATCATATGAAAGAGAAGAAAGCACTATAAAATATGAATGACTAACATGTGAAATTTCAAAATAAAACTATCCAATTCCTAGTATTTAATGTAAAATCAAAATGATTTGAAAACCCAAGCACCTAAATTTAGGAAATATCATCTTCCTACAAAGATGTTTAATGATACTCACAAACCATAAAAGGTGAAATAATTGCTATCCCAAAATATTTCTCTTTAGAGGAAGAGTATCCTATGGAATAAGTAGAGGCAAGTTTACAATCAGAGCATGAGGTATTTTTGCTAGAGATGGAATTCATATTAGAGCCTACAGATAAAATTGAGGAATAAAGTAAGCTAAAGAATGAAAAAAAAAATCAATTTTAAAAAGTAAAGTTTATAGGGTTTGGAGAAAACTCATGCAAATCCTTTTGTGAAGAAGTAAATCCTCTATAAATATAGAAGTAGACAACACTCAAAAAATACATAAATATTTACGAATAAATCCTAAGATTATTCAAATGATTCTAGAAAAATTGACTACACTGAGTAACAAAGAGGCTATGATTTTAGAAATATGATATTTTCCTAGAATATTAGGGGTACAACCAAGGTAAAATTTGTATTCCAATAGTTTGATGCTTTGAATAATGACATTATGTTGGTTGAGTAATAACAATAGGAGGAACCATCACTGCTAAGTAATGTTATGTTACCTAGTTGCATAAAGGTAGGGTCACAAACTAATGAACAAAATTAAAATCTATCATGAAATGAGATAAAATGTGAGGTTTTCACCATTGTCATAAATATTTTAGGACCTTCCCATGTTCCCAATCAAAGGACCATTTTCAAGATAGTTGGAATTAAGTGCTCAAATATTAATATGTATTTTTTAATAGGTAAGGGGGTTTTTAAAGGACCCTAAACCTTTTACAACTTAGAAGTCGAAGAAGGTAGAAACCCCATATAGAAAAATAAGAAACCCATCCTTGCAACAAACACCAAGAACGGGTTCAACAGACCATAGGATAGAACCAAAAAGAAGTCATCCTTGAACACAAGCATACCAAGGATGACTTCATCAGACCAATAGATAAAATTGGGAGGATATCCCAGACTAACACAGGTAAAAATCCAAGAAACAAAGATAAAACTAAGAGGGAACACAACCCACGAAAACAACACTAAATGAACTCAGAAGAAACTAGGAAAAAACTAGACAACCCCATCCAAATATCACCACCTCAGTATTCAATATTCTCCTATTCAGAAGCTTCAGTGGTAGTATCAATCTCAACACCCTAAGTTTTACCATCATTCATAGTGGTAATTATTTTCCTAGCTTGGAGGAGCGTGAAGGAAGAAAAACTCAAGAGCTCATCCATACAGGTCCAGGGTTCATTCTTTTTTGGAGCTAAACGCTCAAATATTAATATTCAATCAAGGTCTTAAATATTTTAGTAAAGAAACATACTATATCCCAAAAAAAATTCATAATACTATGAATTAGGAAAGCCCCCTAAAAAACTACCTCCATATGTACCATTAATGTGATCTGATTTGCTATGTTTACATAGACATTGAAATATCCTAAGTTGGAACATTGGCATTAGAAGGGAGGGTAGTTAATTTTCCTAAGCCTATAAATAGAATTATATTTTTCTTAGTAAAATAGTTACTTGTTTATGTAAATTCATTTTCTTATGTAAAATAATAATAGAAAAATCCCCATCTTACCTATGCAAAAATATTATAAGAGAGACTCAAGTTCCCACTTCTTTCCATCCCTTTCTTCCAGGATTTTTTGAAGATATCTCCAAAATCAATTATTATTTTCTATTTAATAAGATGAGATACCAACATTGGAATATGTGTAGACACCTAAAATGCGTCATGTCGATGGCAACTACTCATATGGACATGCTACAAGACCATATGGAAGATCTTGGATAGACTCCAAGATAGAGTAGTGGTTCTAACCACTCAATTTGGGCTCCTTGGCCTATTCATTCTGAACTATAGCTGAGACCTACGGTCTACAATCTGAACCACATCTAACACCTATGGTTTACAGTCTGGACCATAGCTTGTCACCTGCGGTCTTAACTAAAGTTTAGTTGACCTTCATCCAAGCCAAATCGGTTTGAATGGCCATTTTATCTAGAAGAATGTGGTTAAAGGATGGAAACTTCCAATCCAACTATCCTAACCACCACTTCTTGTTCTTGGATTCTCCATGATGCCACCCCTAGCCCTTGGGTAGTCCTATAAATACCCCTTTGAATTAGGGTAAATATATCAATAAAACATTGGAGATTAGATTAGTGAAGCCCTATCGAATTGTAAACTCACTTGAGTGCACTAAGAGAGAGATTTGTTGCTATCACTTTGCCAACTTAAGCATCATGATGAATTATGCCATGGATGCCCTAAGGAGCTAGAACTCCAAGAAACAGTAATTTGGGAAAACAGAGACCCTATCAAGCAATTCAATCATCAAATCTATCAGAGGATACTGAGGCAACCCTTGATCATCAATTTGACAAGGAGGATCAATTCCACTACCCTAGAATTGGAGGGCAAACCTACTTGGTTGCAGGCCTCGACTATCAGCCACGGTTTATAGTGCAGACCGCTCATCAGAGCTGTGGTTTGCAATAGGTGATAGATCTCCTTACCGTTCTTTTTGTAGAGTGTTTATCTAGGTTAGATTAATCATTTTAGCACTTTATTTGGTAGTTTAGAGACTCTGACTGATTGGATTAAATATTTGATTAGATTTACTTCATTTCAGCAAGTAGGACATAATTGGTTTCTTTTCATGTTAACATGCTTCATTTCATGCATTTGATCCATTAGATTGATAGTTGCAGTCCTTATTTACATGTTTCTAACAATATTTATGAGAATGGCTTATGTTTAGCATGGTTTATCCACTTTCTTGATTTCATGTTGTTATGCCATATTTGTGTACATTCTCTTTAAAGGGCCTCATCATGAGAGGCTTCATATGCTTTTGATACTTCTCTGTTGTTTCTTGACCACAGGGAATCAGGTCTAAAGGAGCTTCAATCATCTAATTCCTTCCTCAATGTGAAGAAGAGGGTCGACTCCACCCTAGAGTAGTTTGTGACTATTTACAAGAGCATTAGTATTGCACCTACCCCATTGGAGGCTTCAAAATTGTTCAATTATATTAAAATTTGGGTGACCCTAAGAGGGGCATGATTGTAATCGATATTTGCCTTTGATATTAATAAAAGAAACATCCATTTTATTATCATATGCAATCTTGTTCATTATTTTATGCTTTCATGTTTATTTCCATTGATCTACTAGATAGGTGTATGCTTTTTGGATAGGTCAGAAGGCAATCACAGTGGAACTCCATATTTCAAGTGATCTAACTAATTGTTCTTGTGTTTTTGGAATTGCAGGTTCAAACCGTAGCTTCCAATTGCGGTCTCATTGTTGGCCCGTGGCTTCTAGACGTGGTTTACAGTCTAAACCACACATTAGACCTACGGTTCGTAGTAGACACATCAGACAACAGGAGTTCAAATTTGAATCAAATGAGGACCTGAGGTAGGCTCTTTTTGCCACTTTATATCTCTATGTTTTGCTTCTGTATTTTCTAGAACAAAAAATTGAAACCTAGATAATTAAGGATAAAAAGAACATGAAAACAAATTAAGTCCTTAGGGTCTCTTTTCTAAATTTTGTCTAGGTGCTGCTAGGAACAGTGGACCTCTGAGTGCAGTCCACCCTAGAATATAACATGCTTGATAAAAATTGCATGTTGGTTTGCATTCTTGAGGCCCAATCAGAGGCTATATCATCGTAATTGCATTGTCAAAAATCATTTAGGATATACCATGTAACTTTTCTGAAATAAAACATTTAAATTTGCATATCATGTAGGAAATAATAATTTATGCTATATTATGCATTTTCCTTTTATGCAAAAGAATAAAATAAACCACACACACCACATTTCACTTAAACTCTAGTGAGTTGGGAGTCACATCCAACCACTAGTAGGGTTCAATGACAATGGACATAATTTCCATCCATTGGCCCAAATCCTATGTACCCTTGGATACTAGACCAATACCGGATCCAAGAACCTTTCGTACCCTAGAAAATTTGCATGTATTCTCTTCGGAGGGTATAACACTGACTGGGGAAAATAGGTGAGGATCTGGGAGGACCTGTGCTCCTTGTTCGGGTGTGGACCTTCATTACCACACATGGAGGATTTACATGGCTTGGAAGTCACATCCAGGTTGTCAAGCTACGAGCATACAGGTGAAATCCAATTTAAACTAAGAATATCATTCAACGCTTTTTAAAACATGATAATGATTTCTTTACTGATACAACAAACTTGAAACAACATCAAACATTCTAGGGCTCACTTTTAAAAATTAATATGAGATAAACACCATTGTATACCTTATTTGTGTAATAAAGAATAAATTTAGACACTAGGTACACCATGGTGGAGACACGGGGTGGTCGACAAAGGCACAATCCTGATGTCCATGACCAAGCCCCAACAAATTCATATCAACACATGTCAAATCCTTGCCCACATGCACTTCTCAAATTTCATTCAGCAAGCATTAGAGGAGACAATTTGACAAGAGGATAACATACGGAGCATACCCTAAATAGAGGAATTTATGTGCATTCTTCTAGGCATAAAATAGATTAGGGAGCCTTTCAACATGAGGGTGTTGCACTCGAAATCCATTACTGAGATCGTGTTGCACACACGTCCATGGGATTGGCCAAAGAGTACGTTATCCAAGGGTCCAAGTTAGTACCCTTACATCATAGGTCTGTAGGAGGATCCATGGCTCCACCTTCAGAGTATAGATGGGATTGAGATTCACCCATTCAGGGGCATGCAGACAAGGCCACCATTGAGCATAGGCCTGTGCAGACTCCCACACATAGTGAACATCAAAATATCACTATTGATATGGCTAAGGTGGGAGCCAATGGCACACCACGACATGAGTGGTGGAGATCCAGATAGTTGGATGGCTTAGGTAGCATCCTTGAGCAGCTAGGCTATAAGCCTTTGGCTCTGCCCACTCATGCCCCGAGTGAGCATAGTACAAGTTCTATTAGGACTGCTAGAAAATATAGAGAGGCTTCTAAGAACCCTCATGTGATACATCCACCATCCATGCATGGTGGCACAAATCATAGATCTCAATAGGATGCCAATGTCATATTTACAAACAAGAGCAAAAGCAGCATAAATCAGTCAAATGGGTACAAAACCCATAAGGCATCTCGCACAAAGCATGCATACCAAATGCCTATCATGGCCAATGGCCTTGGTAGATCACATAGACTGGTATCTGAGCAGTGATGACAACTCCTCCAAGATCAACTGGAGGATGCTCACCTAGAAATGCAGTGCATTGAAGAAGAGAATATTTAATCACAAAGGCTCATCAGGAAAATACTATACGAGTAGTGCATGCATGAGGAATACATCCTTACCTAAAAGGAATGCATAGAGTAGGAAGATAGGTTAGCCAGGGCTGGTATATATACACATGTGGAGAATAGAGAGCGTATTCAAAGAAAGGCTTTTTCATAAGTCGATGTGTAGCAGGAGTGTAGGGATGCTCATACTCATATTAGTGCCCTACCAAGAGAATGAACACCACCATTCAAACATGAGAGGCAATAACAATAGGAGGAAGAAGAGGGAGAGGGAAATGATCAAGAGTATCCTAAAGAATCTCAAGCTGAGGATGAGGAAGAGCAACGTCCTCCACATCGACAAAGGAATAATGTGCCTCAAATACCGCCCCCACAGTAGCTTAGGTAGGTTGATTTTCTATCCTAGGAGGCTTATAAAGCCTTAGCAGCTAAAGTAAAAGTGATTGAGATGCAAGGTGTGGCTATTAAAAAGCTAACATTAAGAAATATTCACAATGAGCCTTTGGACCCAATACCTACTCCTACTTTAAACACCTAAATCATGTCATGCTTAGGGGAGCTACTCACATAGACACATTCATAAGATCATATGACATAATATTGGACTTTCCAAGCATCAACAGTGGTTCTCACCACTCATTTGGGGCCTTTTCAAGCCATCCAAGCCTAGCCACTCAAGCCAAGAGTGGCCAGATCCTAGCCGCTCAAGCCTAGAGTGGCCAGACCTTAGCCACTATAGATGACAATGACCAGATCTTAGTCACTGCAGACGATAGTGGCTAAGCCCTAAGAAGTAGTTTTATCGACAAACAGGCCTAATCACGGGTGGAAGTGGTAGTCTGCATGCAATAAAGGTGAGCGGGAGTAACTTTGCATTCCTTTTCATGACCAGTTCACATAGGAGACTTGAGTTTGCATTTAGACTTTAGTTAACTGACCTCCAAGCATAAACAAAGGACAAAAGCTTCTCATGCTAACGACCAGTTCGCATAGGAGACTCAAGTTGGCAGTTATATTTCAGTTAATTGGCTTCCAAACATAGAAAAGACAAGAAGCTTCTCATGCTAACTTACACTACGCATGAGAAATTCATTCCTAGGGCTTGGACATAGACCTAGGGTTTCACACTATAAAAGGTGCAAGCCTAAGAGCACCAAGAGAGACATATTTTATCGAGGGATCAGAGATATACATCTTTTATCAATCTTGGTCATTGAGGAGAGCTTTCGAGACTTGGAGAGTTCCCTTGGAGATCATGAGTATGATGAAGCCCTGATGGATTGAAGAGCATAGCAACCATTATTTCAACATCGGATACAAGCTTTGGTCCATAGCTTTGGAGCAAAGAGGATGAGAGTCACTTTAGCGGCCGCTGTCTTGGACAGTGGCCCATAGGCTTAGCTTAGGGTTTTAGACATTAGATTCATTATTTTAGCATATCATTAGCATAGCATCATTTCATTCGTTTGCATCCATAGCATTAGTCTAATTTGCATTTGCTTTCATTTGTTATATTCAGTACTAACAACCTCATCCGAGGAGGCATTCTCGGACATCTAAGCGTGTGTTGTTGTTTCATTGCTTACAGGGCCACAGGTTCATCGAATGGAATCTGCAACATACGAGAGCAAAAGGGATCCCTCTAGGAAATAGACCTAGAGAAGGAGGCATCTGTAAGCCCTCATACATTTTCGTGTGCGGAACCGGGAAGCTTTTGAAAGCGCACCACCTCTTCGTGAAAGGGGCACTCTTTGCCTATTTGTAACCTTATTGTATCGAAATGGGTATCCCTAAGAGGGACCGACATGTAACCGAGTTTCAATACGAATAAAGAGATCCATATTTGTTATTTCCATGTTATATGCTTTTTCATTGTCTTCCATTTCATCTTGGGTTTTTAATAACATTGCAAGTAGAGTAAAAGAGTGGTGCATGCATCCCGGGGTCGCTACAGATGGCGATCACGGTGGGACCTCCACTAATTTTTCATTTTCTACCAGAATACTAACTTAATTTTGTGTGCAGGTCTAGCCACTCTGAGCTACAATGGCCAAAAATTAGCCACTCTGAGCTACAACGGCCAATAGAGCTTTAGCCACTCTGAGCTACAACGGCCAAGAACCAGCCACTCTGGTCAACAACGGCCAGAACTAGAGTGCAACAGAGGTCAAAACATCGACTCTCTGAGCTGGATCAAAGGTTGGTATAGCTTATCTGATATTTTATAGCTTTCTATCTGCTTCTGTGTGTCTAAAATAGAGAACTTAAAGCACATTTATGTTTGGAAATTGAAAGAATAAAAGGAGAAAGAATTAAGCATTTTGCATATCTTAGATCTTCTTTTAAATTTTCCACTAGGCATTGCTAGGAACAACGGCTTATGCCTAAAAATTTTACCCTAGAATCCAACGTGCTAGACATTGTATGTTGTTTGCTTGCTTTGAGGCCCTGCTAGAGGCCATAGCTGCACGAAATAAAGTGCGCTCATACAAATCATAGTAGTTCATGCATCTTTCTGAATATTGAAATGTATTTTTGCACTTAGGCATATAGGAAAGATTCATTGTTGCTATATGATGCACTTTATGTTACGCAAGCTTAAAATGAACACCACACACGCACGTCTCATTTAAACATTGGGGAGTTGGATTTCATCACCAACCTTCAATTCAGTCCAGTGACGTTGGAATTCATCTCCTTCCACTGGTTTACCCCCTAGAGCTTCCTAGAAATGGATTGAGAAACTTACTTATAGTGATACTAAGTTACTTGTGCTCAAACTGTCTCCCACTATTGGAACAATCATTGGTTCAGAGTGGAAGAGCTAGGCGAACCCCCCACTGGGTCTTCAATGGTGTACCCTAGCTTCTTTTGAGAAAATCATGTTTGGCATGGGTGTACTTGATTGTCACTATGGATGAGTCTTCTCATTCTTAATCCAAGAACAAGAGCAAGAAATCGAAAGAACAACACATCAAAACACACCAAACAGTTTAGGGCACACTTAAATCGGTAATCAAGATAAACATTTGTTTGGTATTGTGTGGCTATTCCTAAATTGCAACTCAAAAGATCAATTCATAGACAACATGGTCAAAACAAGAAGTAAGCACCCTCGGTCTGATACCGAGGGAGAGACTGAAGCAACTCATACCCATAGGCGGAGTCATAGTAACATTGAATGACCTACCCGTAAGACCATGAGATGTAGCTCCATGAGCCTAAGGGGTGATAATTCAACCCTTGGGGGATCTCCTCGAGAAACCCCAAGTAAGGAACCACATCATGGAACAAAGTCACATAAACAAAAAGAGGCTTCACAACCATCCTCATCAAGGAGACATGAGGAGACCTCAAGGGCCTCCTCTAAACACACAGAAACATCTCAAAGACGTGAGGAAGCTTCAAGGGCTTCCTCCTCACATGGACATAAAGAAGGTTCTAAAACTCATTCTTCACATAGGGATGATGAGACTGCTACATCTCCATCCACATGGAGAAAACATGTCACAAAGCCCTCTTCATCAAGAAGGCAAACAAGAGTTGCAACACCTCAAGATTCACAAGAAACATATGAAACAGGTCTCCCCATTGAAGGGCAGGAAACTAGAGCTACATCTAGCCATGGGAATCAAATAGAAGAAACCCTTCACACAAAAGGAAATATTCCCATAGACTATGACCTCATAGGAGTGAATGGCACCCCACGGGACCAGCCATGGAAAACAAGACAGCTAGATGGGTTGGATCGGTTTCCTACATGACCAACTCAAAGAACTATAGCTACTGAGAACTCTGCATCTGGAAGCTCATGAACTATGACTTCTAAACACATCTCTCAGTCTTGGGGTACCTCAGAGTGACCCCATAGTAGATGCATAGAGTCTGATCATAGGGATACTCAACAATACACTGAACAAGTCACATTAGCTAGCAAGAGTACAGGTACAACAGAAACCTCCTCGAGGAATCTATGAGTCAAGACAACAAGAACAGAGTCAGATAAACATGAGTCTTCTGT
Organism: Wollemia nobilis; assembly: GCA_028583015.1. Lineage (NCBI taxonomy): Eukaryota > Viridiplantae > Streptophyta > Pinopsida > Araucariales > Araucariaceae > Wollemia > Wollemia nobilis. The sequence goes on along the minus strand of JAQPPZ010017254.1, from coordinate 2,796,899 downwards.
GATAGCACAAACTGACCGAATGAGGTGGTTAGAAAATGCATTACGTAAGGAGCGAGAGCTAGTGGAAGCTCTCAAATAGGATAAACAAAGAGAAAGACTCTTGCGCCAACATGAGCAACATTTAAGAGAGCAAGCTGAGCGGCTAGCTCTTAACAATTTATAGACAAATGGTGGTGACCACCAAAGAACTAGATGCACCGACTCACCTAAGGAGAGGCGCACTAGACAAGATAGCCCACAATGAAATCCCCCACCAAACCATGAACGAAATCCAACTAGTGGGGGAAGGGCAAACACAACAAACCAGGATCACAATCCTGAGTCCCCTCGTAGGAGGGAGGAAAATAGAACAAATCAAATGGATAGAGAGTTACCTCCATTGCCACTATGAGTAGGCTTACAAGAGGAGGAAATCCATGCATCAAAGGCATTTCAAGAGCTTGCTGAAAATATGAAAACCTTTGAGAAACAAGAGGCAGCTGGGAACTCGCCAACATTGAGCAAAATACACAACCAACCATTGTGCCCATCAATCCCTAGCCCTCCATATCCTAAGCACTTTGAGATGCCTAGGTTAGAAAATTTTAAGGGTGAAGAGGATGCACAAGAGCATGTCACCAATTTTATCAATGCACTATTTTCATCTTGAAGACAATGACGCTCTCATGCTAAGAACATTCATAATGACATTTTTAGGTGCTGCCACTCAATGGTTCAACCAACTACCTAAGCATAGCATAACCAACTTTGAACAACTAGTAAATGCATTCTTAAAGTATTTCTCCTTTGGTGCTAAGAAGAAGGTGAACCTTTCAGACCTGGCCAACTTGAAACAGTATGATGATGAGCCAGTAATGGATTATGGGAATAGATGGAGAAAAGTCATGGTAAAATTATCATTCTCCATTCCCACAGAAGAGATCATTCGCATGTTCACCAAAAGTTGCTCTAAACACATCTCCCTCTTGCTACAACTTCAGTAGTATCCTTCATTTGAGGAAGCTTTGGCACAGGCCAAGCTCATCGAAGAAATAAAAGTAGATGAGGGAACCATTAAACTCCGAAACAAAAAGGAGTGGAACAAGAATGGTAAGAATGACAAGTACAAGCAGAAGCAGGGCAACCCTGCTCCAGTCAATCAAGTCGTATTGGCTACACCCAAGGATGGGGGTGCACAACAACCCCAGAACTATCAAGCACATCCCCCACCAACCAATTACGACCAAAAGAACAATCAGGGAAGAAACTGAGAATGCAAGCCACCTCGTTATTTCATGCCTCTGACAGAATCAATGCAATCAATCTTTAATCAGTTGAGCGAGGCCAGGAGGATCAGATTTCTTGATATACCTCTTATAGATCCCAACCATCCTAAGCCAAAAGGATATAGGGAAGATCAATTTTGCCCTTATCATAGGATACCGGGGCATGACATTGAGGCTTGCATTGGGTTTAAGCATCAAGTGCAAAACATGATTGAGGTAGGAGAACTCAAAGTTGACAACCCACTGGCTCCCGATAATAGAGACATGGGCATATACAGAAACCCATTGCCCAATCATGAGGCCCCTAGAGAGCAAGGGGCCCAAGTCAATCAGGTTCGAGCTGATATACCTACCCATGGATGCATTGGGATGGTTGAGATTGTTAACATAGCAACAAGGACTAGGCGGTATGGTCAACCGCAACCTCCTGCAGCTCCCATGAACATCCCAGCCACTCCTAGGCAAAGGCAAGACAACCTTCCAGGTCCACCAACGTGACCTGTGGTAACTATTCGGAGTAGATTGGAGCAAAACCTACAGATGACTCTAGCTAAGTTATCCATCTATGAGCTCATACAATAGTCCCCAAAGCATAGGGAGACTCTAATGGAGATTTTAAGGACAATTGAGCTCCAACCACAAGATGCGAATGCATTCACTCACTTTGTGGGACAAGTACAAGAATGCCAGGAACCTGTAATTCGATTCTATGATCATGAGATTAAGACAGTTCTTGCTGCCTTACCAGACCCTCCGCTAAACATTGTAGCGACAATCAACAACTTACCTTTCAAGAGGGTCTTGGTCGATACAGGTTCATCGATAAACATCATTACAACAACTGCAATAGAGCACCTCAAGATCCCCAAGTCCAATATCATTCCAGGAGCTTACACATTGAGAGCTTTTAATGATGCTTTATGCAATACTATGGGAACGATAGTCCTACCCATCAAGGTGGGGCACAAGACCATCCCTATGATGTGTCATGTCTTGGAAGGAGCTATGCAGTACAACATCCTCTTAGGGCATCCTTGGATAAGGGCCATGAAGTGTGTGCCTTCGATCTTGCACTAGTGTGTCAAGTATGTGCACGAGAACAAAGTCTATGTGGTTCTGGCCGATGAAGAGCCTTTTAAATACGTCCATCAGGTGGACATTCTAGGAGAATTTGTAATCCCTTCTACCCACCTATATGTAGCACCTTCATCCCCAACCACACAAGTGGATAATGAAGACAAAGGGGTAAGAAAAGACCCATGCACTTCAACACCTCCTGGTGCACTCAAAGTAGTCAATGCTTCTAAAGTACCATCAACATCAAAACCAAAAGATAATCAGAAGCTAAAGGCACCCTTAGTTAAGGAAGAAAGGCCCAAGGAAGTGCCAACTATAGCCATTGCTGAAATGCCAAGTCCTATGGAAGAAGAAGATCTTCAAGATCAAGATGAAGATAGTGATTATCACCCTACTTCACCAGTGTCATCCGTAGGGTCATCTACATCGCATGCATCAATACACTTGGCAAGCACAGGCATAGGGGAGTACCTTGTGCAGAACATTACCTTTACACCTATCATTGAGTCTACACAAGACATGGGAAGGCCTAAGGACTTGAGGCCACTAGTGGGAATAGTGGTTCCACTTGGAATCCCTCCCAACCAAACCAATTTTGTCTATGTCAGCCTGGACTGCGCCCATAAGTCTTCAGATATAGAAGAGGATAGTGATGAATTATTCATGGTCAATGTTCATTACCTCTCTAACCCCGAGTTTGCTCTAAGCTACTTTGAGCATTGCCATTGGCATGGCTATGGCCTTGGCATATATGAGCAGGGGCGCAAGCGGCCATACGAGCCACAATATCAGCTTCCCTCCGATAGATTTGGCTTAGGCTATTATATCGGAGGTCGAGATGACTCTCTTGTAGTAGCATTGGATAGATTAAGCTTAGGGTTAGGAGAAGACATTGATTTCATTCCTTATCACCCCCTAAGAATAGGAAATTTGAGCAACAGACAAGTGGCCATGGTAAACATACCACCACCAAAAATTTATCATCCAAACATCTCAATTGATTCCACCCCAATAGGGTACAACTCATGGGATGAGGAGAATGGATATGAAGCAAGTGATGATGAGGCACAACTTGGCTTAGCCTATCAGGGGCCTCGCTATTTACAAATATTCACATGGTCCATCCATGATGAGAGTGGATATACATCAGATGAAAGTGACTATGAATCAGAAGACTCAACAGAAAGAGCCTACTTAGGCCTAAGCCATCAACCCCTGACTTTGGGGCAAGAGACAAATGCAAATGGATTCTTCATAAGTGATGAAGAATATGAAGATGAAACAGAGATGGCCTACTTAGGGCCAAGACATGAGCCCCTTGTCTTAGGGCCGCATACCAATGCTAACGATTTTTGGATAAGTGATGATGACTTTGAGGATGAGACCGAGATGGCTTATCTTGGACCTCACCACTTGCGGCAAGTCAACGAGCTAGTAGAGAGAGAGGCGACACTCCGTGCCATAGACCCTCATCTACGATTTTTGGGGAGACCTATTGACCTAGCTGCCATTCATCGGATGGTCAATCCCCCTCTGCCTACATTCAGAGAGCGATTAGAGCCCAATGATCCTATTGTCCACCTTGCTCATGGGCTAGATCCAGAAATTTCCATTCCTCCATAACCTCATCGCGAGTATGGAAGGGAAACCCCTGAGATAATATTGCACCCATGTGGTCCTAGAGATTTCATTCCATCCATCAACATGATCTCCATTGATTTGACCACTCCACTTCATAATCCAACAGATCCTACCAAATCATTGCATCTTGATGTAGAGGCTATTGATTGGGATTGCGCTAATTCTCCCATAGATCCTGAAGACCTCTTCCCCAATGAAGATATGTTACAACCATTCCATTTTGCATCAGGTTGTGTGTATGACGTCTTCCATGTTGGTTTGGAACCTGAGTCACTAGGTCCTATAAATCCTACCGATGACATTCATTTGATACCTGTAGATTAAAAATACACGCCAAACAAAAATAAATAAAATCACAATGACAGAGTACAGAATAGTTGCACAAAACAAACGATTTCTATTAATCGATGGAGTTTAAAAACTCCTTTTTGAATACAACTGGGCCTGTAACCCTTTATTTGTGATACACAGTTACAAGTTATGCTAGGGTTCTCCGAAACCCTAGCTGGCACAAATGGTGGCGCTTTCGAAGAATGTATCTTCAATCCCAACAGAGTGAGTGGGCTTTGTTGTATCCCTTGCTTGGACCACTCCGACTTAATCAGCTGCCATCAATAAACCGGATCTGCTGTCAAAAACCTGCACACATTAACACTATCAAGGAGTTAGAAATTAATAAGAGGGCTCCACTGTGTGAGCCCTCGAAAACAATCTAAAACCCTAGAAAAATGAAATGCAGGAATTCAATAACAGATCAATAAAAGAAAAGAAGTTACTTGCTTTAAACTAATTTATACCTGTTCTCTGTTAACGCGGCTAGACCAGGCGACACCTGGAAGTAATGTGGCTGTCAAATCGACTGCGGAAGGCGCCCTGGTGCACTCGCTGAACGCCCGCGTGCTTCTGGATTAAGGTTTCAGACGTCGGTCTGAGTCTGTGGTCGTGGGTAAACGCCCGTGGGCACTTGGTAAACGCCCGTGGGCACTTGGTAAAGGGGTAAACGCCCGCGGGCACTTGCGACAAGAATGGGGGATTCTGCAGAATGTCTGCAGAAGAGATGGCGGCGAAAGCAGCGACGGAAGCGACGATGGATGCGGCGAAAAGAGGCGACGATGGATGGCTGAAGAGAGATAGGGGATTGAAATAGAAGAGATAGGTCCAAAAGATAGCAAAGATAGCAAAGATAGAAGTAGCAAAAGACATAGGGTTTGAGCCATCAAGGTGACTCAATTTATAATCTACTCTTAGGGCACACTTTAGGGTTTTAACGACACTTTGAACGTGTGGCTAAGATTAAAGTGGATCCAAGGGTAGAGAATAAATCTTGGTTGTGAAATGGATTAAGATGGATGGACGGATGAGATTAAATGAAGGATGGACGGCTCAGATTAAATCACTTAAACTATTATTTAAATATATATATTAAAATATTAAAATATATTATATATATAAATATTAATTTAAATAAATTTGGGGATGAAAAATGGCGGGAAAGGTGAAATTGGGCCAAATAATGGCGGGAAAGGGTGGATGACCGACACGTGGTCGACAGGAAGGTATAGATGACTTGCAAGTGGCTGGATTTTGGTGTCTACAGATGCCCCTTTTTGAGTTGCTTTGTGTGAAGACACAATGCAGCACAAAAAACTTAAGACACCTGAAAAGCTGGATCAGACGCAACTCTCTCTCAAGATTAAAGCACAACTTTGAAGACCAAAAAAAATAAAAGAATATTTAAGATTTATCAGCTTACCCCCTCAATTGGCGAGTGAGAATGGTTCTCACAAGCCAATTGGAAGAAATTTGGAATATAATGAACCGTTTTTGCCCCAACGGTAAAAAGGGGTTGGTGTATGAACCATCTGTTTATGTCCCAACATAAAAGGGGTTGGTGTACAAACCATCTGTTTATGTCCCAACAGAAAAGGGATTTGTTTACAAACCATCTGTTTATGTCCCAACAAAAAAGGGGTTGGTGTATGAACCATCTGTTTATGTCCCAACAGAAAAGGGGTTGGTGTACAAACCATCTGTTTATGTCCCAACAGAAAAGGGGTTGGTGTACAAACCATCTGTTTATGTCCCAACAGAAAAGGGATTTGTTTACAAACCATCTGTTTATGTCCCAATAGAAAAGGGGTTGGTGTATGAACCATCTGTTTATGTCCCAACAGAAAAGGGGTTGGTGTACACAACCCATCCCGTTAAAACAAAAAAAAAAGATTGACCGTGTTTCTGTCCCAACGGGAAAAGGGGTTGGTGTACGAACCAGAAAAAAATATGAAAGATTGACCGTTTTCTGCCCCAACGGAAAAGGGGTTGGTGTACAAACCAGAAAAAAATATGAAAGATTGACCGTTTTCTGCCCCAACGGAAAAGGGGTTGGTGTACAAACCAGAAAAAAATATGAAAGATTGACCGTTTTCTGCCCCAACGGAAAAGGGGTTGGTGTACAAACCAGAAAAAAATATGAAAGATTGACCGTTTTCTGCCCCAACGGAAAAGGGATTTTTGCGAAACTGTAATAATTTTTTTTTTTTTTTTGAAAAAAATTTGTAACAAAATTTTGTTTTGTTGTTTTGCAGCTTAGGGTGTTAGAGGCGCGACACCGATTCTCCCCTATCATTCCGGGGATGAGGAGGTCATTGTCCCAGGCAGACTGGGAGATATTGGAGGCAGTGGGGCTAGCGAGGGCGAGGGAACCGCGGAGGTTCCCAAGCGCAGGGAGGGTCCCCGCCTTCGATCTGACAGTCGAAGGCGAAAGGGGAAAATGGCACGGCAGGCTTCGGGGAGCGAAGATGACGGAGATGATGGCGGAGAGGGCCTAGGAGAGGCCACAGGAGAGGCTAGGGAGGTACCCCCTAGCGGGCTCGAGGACGAGCTGGCACAGCTGCAGCAGCAGATAGCAGAGCGCGATGCTATGCTAGCTGCTCGAGACGAGAGGATAGCTCGACTGGAGCAACAGGCAGCAGAGCGGGATGCCCTGTTAGCTGCTCAGAAGGAGAGGATGGCCCAGCTGTAGGCGGACTTGGATGGAGCGACTAGGGTGCCCCAGGATGACAGGGTGACGAGACTCCGAGAGAGCTAGCAGAGCGGGAGCGACGACACGGGATAGACATAGCTAGGCTTAGGTCTAGGACTCGTTACATTGAGGCTCTGGAGGACACATTGTTTAGGCATCACATTGTGTTGCCTGATCCTCCATCCTCTTCTGTCTCTAGGCGTAGTGAGTCTAGGCACACCACTAGGTCTAGGGCTCCTACTAGGTCACAGGGGTCCTCTTTTGATGGTTAGCTTAGTGCTTAGATGCACTCTTTATGAGCCTTGGTGCTCTATTGTATATTGTAGCCTTTTGGCATTCATTGTACAGTTTGACCTTTATACACATATATATATACATGGCTTTTATTTTTAGTGTTTTACTTTCTTTTGTGTGAATGCCTATGTTTTTGTGATGCATGTTTTTATATGTTTTAATGCATATGTGATGGAATGGAATGCAAAGTTATAGATGATTAATGCGAGACTAAGTAAATGAAATATGCACTAAGAAGCACTCATACTTTTAGATAGTTAGATTTAGCCAACTGTTATCATAATTGTTTAATCAGGGGCACCGAACTTGGTAGCTTGTGAATGGATGACGTATGGAATGACATGAATATGGAAGAAGATATGGAGGTTGATATGGAAGAAAATATGGAGGAAGACTGTTTTACAAAGACTCAAACATGCTAGTGGTATCAAACAAACTTACTAATACTGCCTAATTCAACTAGGACCAAATGTGTGTGCATGTGAGTTCATTAACCAAATCAGAAGCATGGTAGTGACTCTAGGCAATCAAAAACCTGTGTGTGTGCAAGTGTGTTCATTAACCTCATCTTGCATAAATTAGGTAACCCCATTATGGAGAAGACCCCGAAGCTAGTTTGTTCGTATGAGCATTCAAAGGTCTCTCTTTGAGGAGAGACATGTCGCCACGCAATGAGTATACTCCACTGCCAGTTAAGCGTCTATAGCCCCGGTGAAGGTTAACTCCATAGTCCATGTTGTTTTTGACCTTTTTAAGCCTTGGGGATGACTACCTATCCGTCCGATTGGACAAGTAGTACGATCCTTACAACTTATTTGGGATCGGTGGTGTGTGAAAAATGTTCATTTCCTTAGAGCTTTGGGGAATCGGATTCTCAACCGAAGTATGATGAGAATTTTACCCTATCCTTACTACTCTGTTTATATTTATATTTTGTTATTTGCTTGTGATAGTGGTAAGAACCACTATTTTATGGACTATGTTTGCATGATAGGACAAACGAGGATTACCCTTTTCACTTCAAGGCACAACCCAAGGATGGTGTTATCTCTCTTTGACACAAGATGTTTTTAAGATGTGAAAATGTGATAGGTTCAAGACCGCTTTTGAAATCATTTCCCAATACTCAAGATTTTATTTAGTGTAATTTGTGATATGGCCCTAGAGAACTTTGACATGCATTTCAAAGTTTGCTTAAAACACTAGAAATGGTTGAGTGACTGAAAACATTTTGGCAATGTAAATATGTGCAAATGGAAAATGGGTGTACGAATGACAATTCGGTTTGATGGATTTTATGAAGGTGCCCCCGATTAAGGCAACATGACTTTTGCTTGACCAAATTTTATATCCAAAAGATAGAATGGTCTCTAACATGATATGCAACTATGGCTGAAAATGAAATGTTATGGTTTTCAATGAGATGTATGCACATGAAATGCAATGTTTTTGAATGAGATGTATGCAACTAACAATGAAATGCAAATTCTTTTTTTTTTATTTGTTTTTTTTTTTTTTTACAAGCCATGTATATATGTACATATAAAATTCAAACTATGCGTAGAATGCCCTCAAGTGTATAACATTAAGTGGTTCGGGTTCTTCCTCTCCCTCTAAACTGGCAAGTCTATAAGTTCCATTACCCACTCTTTCAGTGACCATATATGGACCTAACCAATTAGCCGTGAATTTATCTCGAAGATGCGGCAATGCATTGGTGTTTTGTTGATTCTCTTTAAGGACAAGATCCCCTACTTGAAATTCTCTTAGATGAACTTTGGCATTGTAAGCACGTTTCAATCGGTCTTGATAAACTCGCAAATGCTCTAAAGCATTGATTCATTTTTCATCTATGAGTGTGAGTTGATCAAGACGTGCTTGTCTAGCAATATCATCATCGATAAATTCCTGCAAAGAAATTCGCAAGGAAGGGATCTCGAGCTCAAGAGGCATGATTGCTTCAGCTCCATAGACCAAAGAAAATGGCGTTGCCCCAATGGGAGTTCCGATGCTTGTTCCGTAAGCCCATAATGCCAAGGGGATTTGTGTATGCCAATCTTTATGATTTTCTTTAACAAGTTTCTTAAGAATAGCAATTATGGTCTTATTGGAAGCTTCAGCTTGTCCATTGGCTTGTGGGTAGTAAGGAGTTGAGAAACTATGTTGGATATTATACTTTTCGCAAAGAGCTCGAACATCCTTATTCTTAAAAGACTTGCCGTTATCAAAAATGATTTTAGAGGGAATACCAAAACGACAAATGATATGGTGAAGTATAAACTCCACAATTCTAGGACCTGTCGTACTGGTTAGAGGAATAGCTTCAACCCACTTTGTGAAGTATTCAGTGGCTGTAATGATGAAAGTATGTTGTCCTGAAGAGGCAGGTGAAATCTTGCCAATTAAATCGAGACCCCATTGTGAGAAGGGCCAAAGGCTTTGGATGGGCTGTAAAGCTTGTGATGGTATATGGATTAAATTAGCGTGTTCTTGACACTTTTTACATTGTTTAACATATTTGCAACAATCTTGTTCCATAGTGGGCCAATAATACCCCATACGTAAAATACGCTTCGCAATGGCCATTCCACTAAAATGACCACCACAAGTACCATCATGGGCTTCAGCAATAGCTCTATGTGTTTCACTTGCTTCTAGACAGCGGAGGAGTACTCCATCATATCCACGTTTATACAACACATCCCCCAAAAGAACAAAACGAGCTGCCTTTTGCTTAAAGCAGCGATGGGCAGTTCGAGACAAATCAGATGGAAGTGTTCCAAACTTGAGGAAGGCTACTATCTCACTAGACCAAGGCTCATATGGATCCGAATGGATAAAGCAAACATCTTTTTCATCTTTAGACTCAGCACGGACAATTGCAGACTTAGAGATTGTGGAAATGATTAGGGGTTGTACCTCTCCAAGGGAGTCCTTTGGAATCAATGATCCAAGAGAGGCCATGGCATCCGCAAATCTATTAGTCGAACGAGGCAAACTAGTGATCTCATACCAATCAAACTTAGAGAGCAACTTCATTGCTACATCATGATAAAGCTTAATGGTAGGTTCTTTGGCTTGGTATTCTCCCGTAATTTGTTTAACCACGAGTTGAGAATCCCCAAATATCCGAATACGCTTAATGCTCATAGCTATGGCTGATTGAAGACCTAAAATTAAGGCTTCATACTCCGCTGTATTATTGGTGCATTGGAAGTCTAGTTTGAATGATAAAGGGATGGGAATCCCTTGAGGTGTATGAAACACAACTCCAGCACCTCGACCTTTCGCGCACTTAGAGCCATCAAAGAATAGCGTGATGTCAACATCTTCCTCCGGAATGATGTCCTCTTCTTGTTCAGTGATAGCAAATACCGAATCATCTGGGAGCTCAATAATCAAAGGATGATCACTAGGTAGCGGAGCTTCCGCAAGTTGATCGGCTATAACTTGACCTTTAACAGATTTTTGGCTAATGAATTCAAGATCGAATTCGGTAAGCAACATTATCCATTTAGCGGTACGAGTGTTATTATAAGTGCGAGACATCATATAACGCAGAGGGTTTTCTCTAGCTATGACATATGTTGTATGGCTAAGCATATAATGACGAAGTTTCTTAGTGGCAAAAACCACTGCTAAGCACAACTTTTCCACATAAGCATATCGGGTTTCATAGCTTACCAATGTTCGACTAATATAATAGATAGCTTGCTCGCGATTTTGTTCATTCTTTTGTGCAAGCATTGTCCCTAAGGCAAAGTCCGTTGCGGAGATATAAAGGTTGAAAGGGACCCCTAGACAAGGCGGAGCTAAGACTCGGCGGAGATGCTAAGTATCGCTTGATGTCATCAAAGGCTTTCTCGACATTCATCTCGTCCATGAAAATTGTACCCCCTTTTGTAGTAGGTGGCAAAATGGCCTACATTTATCAAAAAGTTGTGCAATAAAGCGACGGATTGAATTAATCTTTCCTTGCAAACTACGCAACTCCTTCAAATTAGTTGGGGGACACATTTCCATAATGGCTTTGACCTTGTTTGGGTCCACCTCAATACCTCGTTTAGAGATAATAAAACCTAGGAGTTTGCCTGAGGTAACACCAAAGACACATTTCTTAGGGTTCAACCTTACTTTATGCTCTAGAAGTCTATCAAAAACTTTTTCCAATACATCAAAATGCTCTTGTCGAGTTTTAGATTTTGCCAATAAATCATCCACATAATCTTCGATAATCTTATGCATATAATCATGGAAAATATAAGTCATGGCTCGTTGATAGGTTGCACCTGCGTTCTTAAGGCCAAAGGGCATCACCCTATAACAAAAAGTTCCCCAAGGTGTAGTAAATGTTGTTTTGTGTTGATCTTCAGGGTTTATTCGAATCTGGTTGTATCCTAAAAATCCATCCATGAACGAAAGCATTTCATGACCAGCGCAGTGTCGACAAGAGTATCAATGTTTGGAAGAGGAAAGTCATCCTTAGGACACGCTTTATTTAGATCTCAAAAATCGGTGCAAACACGTATCCCCCCGTTAGGCTTGCGAACGGGTACCATGTTAGAAAGCCACTCAGGATAATCAATCGGGACGACAAATTTAACATCCAGAAGTTTTTGAATCTCCGATTTAACTATGAGGGCCACGGTAGGATGCATTTTCCTAAGTTTCTGTTTGACAAGTTTAGCATCTTTTTGTAAGGTGAGGTTATGGACAACCAAATTAGGGTCTAGGCCTCGGCATGTCTTTGTAAGACCATGCAAATATCTCCTTCTTCCGCTTGAGTAGAGCAATCATTTGCTCTTGTTCCTCCGATGATAGACTTTTAGCCAGCTTCACAATTTGGGTGCCATCTTGGTCCGTACTAAGGTCTACATCGATAGTTTCTTCAATAGACATGTGGGAACCTTCCTCAAGCCGATGGGGAGTAGGGATCAGATTTATGTCATCTAAAATGTCATCAAGCTCCTGTGCCTTGCTCTCATCTATGTCTGCCTGGAAGACCTCTGGCTTAGAAGATGAAGGTGAATGTGGAGGTGAAGGAGGAATGTAGTTGGCGGAAGCCCTTAACAATTCCTCGAAAAGGATGAATTCTTTCGATATTGGCAGGGACTGGATGCTTGGGTTCTGGTATGGTAGTAGGACTAGAAGATGACTCTATTCCCCCATATACAAAATTAATGGAATTTGGCATAGAACCCATGTTATAAACCGATCCAATGGATAAATGTTGGTCATGTGGACGACCAAAATATTTAACTGTTTGCACATTGAACGGTGTGATGTGGACATCTTGAATGGCATACTCACCAATACCTGCATCAGTGAGATGGACCTTGACTTGGGAGGGAGATGGACTAGATGATGGAATAGAAGAATGTGGGATAGAAGAATTGGAAGGATTTGGTTGGGTTGATGCTTCACTAACTTGTGAAACATCAGCTGTTGATGGTTGGGAAGATGGAGGAATAATAGGTGATGTTGAAGAAGGTGTAGAAGAAGGGGGTAATGACGTGGAAAGAGATGATTGGTCATGGCCACATGTGCATGTGGTCACTGATGAAGAAGAAGGAAGATTAGTTGATGAAGAAAGTGGTGAATGAGATGGAATAGCGAAAGAGGAAGATGGTTGCGATATGATGGGTGGCTCCTCAAGAATGGGAGCTTTAGAAGAAGATGGTATAGAAGAAATAGATGGGGTCAAGAAAAGATGAGTGGATGGCAACACAATCTCATAAGGATTTGAGACATAGTTGCAATGTTTGAAGGGTTCCGTGTCAGCAGGTACACAATGAACCTGTCCCTCATATACATACTTCAGACATTGATGCAGTATAGAAGGGACACATCTCATCTCCCTAAGCCAAGGCCGTCCAAGCAATACATTGTATGCCATGGACCCTTCCAAGATGTGAAACAAGGTATGCAAAGTTCGGGCCCCTACCTCAATGGGCAAGATAACCGTGCCAACCGTGGAAGATAAAGCATCATTGAATGCTTTAAGAGTAAAAGTCGACTTTGTGATAAGGGATGGCGACAACTTTAGATGACTCAACACCGATGTTGTAATGATATTGATTGAGGAACCGGTGTCAATTAAGACTCTCTTGAATGGCTTGTGATCGATCTTGGCCATGATATGCAGTGGAGGATCTATACTTTCTATTGACATAGGTTTGATTTCAAAATCATAGAAAGTGATGGAGGGCTCCATGCATGTTTGAATACTCCCCACAAAGTTGTTGAAGGCATTAGTATCTTGAGTTTGAAGCTCGATTGACTTTAATATTTCCATTAATGCCTCTCTATGCTGGGGAGATTGTTGAATGAGGTCATAGATCGATAACTTGGCGTAAGCAATTTTTAAACCGGTAGTTAACCGGCTACTCAATGACATGATGGGTCGTTGGCGTTGAGTAGAATGATTTAGCAGTTGTTGAGAAGTACTAGCACGTCGTTGGGTCACTGTTACCTGAGGTGGACTAGGGGTTTGTACAGGTGGCTGTGGTTCAGCCTGATTTGGTTGGTTTGCCCTTTGACCCCGGGTTACTACGTTAATAGTACCCACAAAACCTTGGTATTGTTGTACATGGTTGACTTGATTAGGAGGAGTTACCTGAGTTACTCCCCCTGAAGTTGTTGGAGCTTCCTCCCGATGTGGAAGGGGTGTTTGAAATATACCAAGATTTTGATTTTGTTGGGCTAAGGGGTTATCCAATTTAATGGCTCCAATCTCAATAAGATCTTGGATCACATGTTTGAAAGTTGTACAATTATTGATATCGTGCCCATTTTGCCTATGATAAGGACAAAATAGGTACTCCTTGTAATACTTCCCCCTTCTAGATGGTTCTAAAGGTTTAAACTCATGTAAAGTTAACTGATTTGTGCTATATAACTTGTTGAATATGACCGCATATGGTTCATCTAAAGGTGTGAACTGTCGCTTGGGATGATTTTTTTGCTAAGGTCGAGTTTCCATGGTTGGCCCAGTATTGTGAGCTGGTTGAGGAGGGGTGGGTACCGCATGATAAGCAATTGGTTGCGGTTGACTTTGCATTACTTGTTGTTGTTGAGCCATTACGGGCTGACTCGCCACCACTTGATTAACTTGGTTAACATTTGAGGCTGTACTAGCTTGTGTTTGTTTGTTTTGGCCATAATTATTATTTCGTTGTTGGCCCTTTTATTGCCATTGTTTTCTACGGGGTTTTAAAACACCCTCTTGGACTTTAATGTCTTCTATGATACTTGCTTGGGCCAAAGCCTCTTCAAAAGTCCTGTATTGTTGTAATTGGAGTAACCAAGAGATAGGTTTTAAACAACTCTGGGTGAACATTTTGGTTAACTCCTCCATTGGTAGGGAGAATGGCAGTTTATTAATGATAGCCCTCCAACGGTTTCCAAAGTCATAAACAATCTCATCGTCATGTTGCTTGAGCTTGTATAAGTCGGACAATGAAACTCTCTTTTGTACATTCAAGGAGAATCGTTCTAAAAACATATTAATCAATTGCTCGTAAGCATAAATGCTATGGTGAGCTAAATGATTGTACCATTGTACAACATCTCCTCCTAATGTCTGAGGAAAAGTTTTGAGCATAAGAGCATCATTATTTTGGATTCTAAAGCAAGCATGCATGAATGAGCTCACATGTTCATGAGGATCCTCAGTTCCTCAAAATTTGTCAAACTTCGGTAATGTGAAATCAGTCGGATATGGTGGTGAAGGTACCGAAGGATGAATTGGTTGATTGATCAATGACCTTAGCGTAGGTTTCTGACTAAATGAGCCAGGCACGTTAAGCATAAGGTTGTCAATCTGTTGTTGCATAGCATGGAGTCATGGATCTTCATTAAAATTTTGACTTGTTTGATGATTATGAGGATGCAATGGAGGAGTGGAAAATTGATGAGATGGGATGAAATTTCCTGGATTAGGCGGTGTGGAATGGACAGGTTGTTGGTATGGATGATACCGAAAAGAAGGTGATTGGTTTGAATGATGAACTGGACTAGGTTGGGAGAAATGTGGGGTAGGAATGGACACCACCGAATATTGGGGTACCCAGGTGGGGCCTGAGCTAATAAAAGTTGGTCGGGTAGAAATTGGTTGGGGTGTAGGATTTACTACGACAGGTGGTTGAGCATTTTGTTGCTGTTGTTGCAAAATCAATTTGTCGAGATACTCCTTAACCTTATTAATCTCTAACCCAAGGGAGGTGGGATTATTGGATGAAGGTGGAGGGCAGGATGCCATGGTAGTCACAAAAGACTGCATAGCAGGGGCGATGAAGTTGGGAGGGCAGGATGCCATGGTAGTCACAGGAGACTGCACAGCAGGAGCAATGAAGGTGGCTGAAGTAGGCAATACCTGGGAAGGAACAGTAGACTGTGTCCCAGGTAGGGTGAAACCATAAATGGTTTGGGAAGAAGAGGGTTGAAATTGGTTATGGCTAGAAGAGTTTCCACCAACTTCATAAAGAGAATTGGTGTACACCCGGTACATGGAGGAGAAGGTGGTCGGGAAGACACTACATTTGTCTCCAAAGGAGGACAATTGAGCATCTGGGAAGATGTTGGAGATGAATCCGGCTGAATAGATACAACATTAGCCTCAAAAAAAGGGTTAGTGTAGACCTGAGTGAAACCAGCGGGTATGGTTGATGCAATATCCTACTAAAAAATAGAATCTTGCATAGGGGAATCTTGGATTGGCTCAAGGATATAACCAGTGCCATCTCTTAAGTGAGTTTGCACTTGGGCCATATCAATGTGGGTAATATGAGAGGAATTGTCTTCCTCCATGGGCATGGCCATGTGGTAGATGGTAGAAGGACGTGAAAGTCCTACGGAGCGAACCTGCCTGAAATTCACTAGGATAAGTGGCCATGTTGGTGGTGGGGATGTTCTGTGAATTTCCCATTTGATTATTTAGATTTAACATTTTAGATTGATTCCTTGTTAAGACCATGAAGCAATAAATCTAAACAAATTCAGAAAAGAAGAATGCAAAACTGGAATGATAAATTTACACTAAAGAAATTATCAGAAAACAGTCACAACCTAGGTTTCAACTAATATGTCTTACCTTGCGGTTAATTAATTATTTTCTGATCTTAATCTGTAGTAAATTTTAAGTGTCCGGTTTATGAGTTTTGCATGTGATCTAATCTTGAATTATTCACAAAAAAAGGTAAAAACTATGGCTAGGAAAGGACAACGAGATTCTTACTGGTGATGAAATCCAGCAAGTTTGCTCGGGGGTGACCTATGGTGTCTAAGGCAGAATTTTAATGGATGGAGATGAATTCCACCATCACTAAACTTCAAGAAATACCTGGTGATGAAATCCAGATATCACTGTTTTAAATGCAATATGAAAATGCAATGAATTTTTTTTTTTTTATGTTTTAGTTATCTAATGTGTACATACAAGGCTATAAATCAAAAGTTCTAATGATCTAAGCAAGAGGCTACTGAAAACATGTCATTTCCTCTGAAGAAGTGGAGTACACCGTTTAAAACCCCCCGCCTACCAATGATATCGGATATCAAAGGAGCAACCGGAAGGTTCGTCCACTTCTCTCGCTTGGAATCACCCAATGGCAGGAGTACTATTGACATCCAATCAATAGTCCTACTTAGATAATTAAAACAAATAATTCGTAGCTATTCTAATATGCAGCTAGGTATGCAAAAAAAAAATTTTTTTTTTTTTTAATGCAAGCAACAATCAATAATGCAATGCAAAGAAAAATGTAATTAAAAATAACTGTTCTTTTCCAGATTACTTAGTTTTTGTTCATTTTAAAGTAATGATCTGAAAAAGAAACAAAATATGGCAGAAAAACCAAAAACGTAAAAAGTACAGCACTTACTTGGAAGCCTATGCTTTTCTGTAAAACTGACTTCAAACGCCCACGCCTCATCAACTAGAGGATGGGTCACATATGGCTATAGAAGTGAATTTCAAGGTGGACATCAGCAATGATCCTACCCAACCAAGAAAATTCAAGTTAGGATAAAGTCTATCTCCAGGGGAACAAGCCATCCTAATTCCTCTCCTCAAAGAGAGACCCAACATTTTTGCTTGGACTTATAAAGACATGCCAGGGATAGATCCAAAGTTAGTCATTCACAACCTTTCATTGGATCCCATGAGGAAGCCAGTAAAGCAAAAGCTGAGGAAAATGCATCCAACCATCGCTTTGACGATGAAGAACGAATTGCAAAAACTATTGGATGCATTATTCATAGTTACTATTGACTACCCTGAGTGGGTGTCAAACATGGTACCCGTGGGGAAACCCAACGGAAGAGTTCGTATTTGCATGAATTTTAGAGATTTAAATAGGGCAACACCAAAGGATTCATTCTTGTTGCCAAACATAGATGCTCTTGTAGATGCAACCGTAGGTCATGATATGCTCTCCCTAATGGATGATTTTTCCATATACAACCAGATCTGGATTAAGCCCGAAGATCAACATAAAATTGCTTTCATTACTCCATGGGGAACATTCTATTACAAAGTGATGCCATTTTGTCTCAAAAATGTTGGTGCCACATATCAACGGGCCATGACATACATATTCCATGACTATATGCATAAGATCTTGGAGGATTACATGGATGACTTACTGGCCAAGTCCCTATTGCGGTAAGAGCACACCGAAGTCCTTAGACAAGTATTTGATCACCTCATAGAATACAATGTCCGATTGAATCCTAAGAAGTGAGTATTTGGCATAACTTCTGGCAAGCTTTTGGGATTCATCGTATCCAAGAGAGGCATTGAAGTTGATCCTGCAAAGGCAAAGACTAAACTGGAAATGACCGCCCCTACCAACATTAGGGAGTTGAGGAGCCTACAAGGTAAGATAGCATCCATCAAAAGATTCATCACATAATTATCAGACAAATACTGACCTATGAATCAGTTTCTACATAAGGAAATTCCCTTTCATTGGGATGAAGAATGCTATCAAGCCTTTATAGAGATCAAAACTTATCTAGCAACACCACCAGTATTGGCTCCACCAAGGCCAGACATACCATTTTTACTATATATATCAGCTACTGATTTTGCATTGGGAACCATGTTAGCCAAAAAGAATGCATAAGATAAATAGCAAGCCATACATTACATTAGTCTCACCTTGGTGATTTATGAGCTAGGATATGCGTATGTCAAAAATTTGTGTTTAGTAGTGGTCTTTGCAACTCGAAATTTGTGACACTACATGTTGAGCCATATGACCTACATCATATAAAAAAAAAACCCTTTACATTACATGATGATCAAGACATATCACAATACACGTACCACAAAGTGGATCATGCTATTGATAGAATTTGATCTTGAGTTCGTAAGCCAAAATTCCATCAAGGGACAAGTCATAGCAAATCAATTAGCAGAGGTGCCTCTTCAGGATAACAAGCCTCTCACCATAGAATTGCTTGATGATGTAGTTTTTGCATTATTAGATCTACCAAAACTCAAAGAACCTAAGAAATAAAGAGACATGTCATTGTTCTTCGATGATTCAAAGTGTGAACAAGGGGGCAGAGCAGGGATTGTATTTATCACACCACAGGGCGCTCCATTGCCCTTATCATTCAAACTAGACTTCTCATGCACAAAAAACAATACAGAATATTAAGCATTGATCTTGGGACTCCAAAAAACCATAGAAATGGGCATTAAACTATTGAATATATTTGGTGACTCTTTGCTCATAGTAAACCAGGTCAAAGGACTATTCCAATGCAGGTGCCCACTCCTAAAATCTTACAAGAAACTTGTTGACACATACCTAGCCCGACTAGAATGGTATGACATCGAGGCAATCCCTCGTACATCGAATAGATTTGTAGACACCATGGCCTCTTTGGGATCCTTAATCCCTCAGAATCCATCTGCTAATTTTACAATCATTCATGTGAAAGTGCTTTTGCACTCAACAATACATCGTGAAGCTTTTGACAATCAAGAATCAGTCAACATGATCAACATCGAGCCAAATCAGGATTGGTTCTTCACAGTCAGATATTTCTTGCAAATGGTACCTTGGGGTATTTGATTTCCCAAGGACCTGTGGAATGTGGTGTAAACCTACACCATAGAGTTGTTCCTCAATCCATGTTCACTAGCTCGAAAATATAGGAAAAGCAAGCTATATTTTCTATAGAAGTTGTGGCTTATTAGGATTGGCTTTCCCAACTACGGGACTTCCTAAAGCTTGGAATAGTACCTCAAGGTTTATCGCATATTGAAATGTGAACGTTCAAATAGAGAGCAACAAGATACATTTTACTAGGAGAAAACCTCTACAGACAAGGATATGATGGAGTATTACTCCATTGTCTTGAGCCCCAGGAAGCATCCTAGGAAATTTTGTAAGCTCAAGATGGAACATGTAGAGGGCATTTCAATGGCATGGCCATATTTAATCGCATCTTGAGGATGGGTTACTATTGGCCCACCATGTAAAGGGACTACTATGAGTATGTCAAGAAATGTAGTGAGTGCCAGCATCATGCAAATCTAACGCACTTACCATCACAAACTTTGCAGCCCATCCAAGCAGTATGGCCATTCTCATAGTGGGACTACATTTGATTGGGAAGATCTCACCCCTATCCTCAGGCCAACACACATTCAACATAACAGCCATAAAATACTTCACTAAATGGGTGGAAGCGATCCCCTTAATATCAATAACTAGACCAAGGATTGCAAATTTTATACTCCACAATATCATAAGTCATTTTGGGGTCCCTTTGAAGATAACATCGGATAATGGCCATATTTCAAAAACAAAAAGGTGTGTGCTTTAATGAATAAATACTATATTCAACATAGTTTTTCAATGCCTTATTATCCACAAGCAAATGGGAAAGCAGAAACCTCGAACAAGACAATAGTCTCCATCTTGAGGAAGACGGTGCATGAAAATCACAAGGATTGGCACATGCAGTTACCTCTTGCACTATGGGCATATAGGACTAGTATACGAATGCCCACTGGGGCAACATCATTTTCACTAGTATATGGCATTGAGGCCATCATGCCACTAGAGTTGGAAATTCTGACTCTACGCATAGCATTAAAGAACATATATGATGATGCTGCACGATAAGGCCACCTTGATCAGTTGATGTTTTTTTATGAATGTCGAGTCAATGCTTTAGAGCATCTTCGATTTTACTAGAATTACCTTACACGAGCTTACAATAGTAAATTCCACCTAAGGGAATTCAAGGTTGGAGATCTAGTGCTCAAAGAAAACCAGCAGAATTCAAATTTGTCACTGCATCTGCGAGATAAGTTCGTGGTAAATTGGTTAGGCCCATACATGATTTCATAGAGAGTTGGACTGGGAGTATATCACCTTATATCATTAGATGGTTTTGAGGAGCCTGAGCCTCTCAATATCATTCACTTAAAGGCATTCTACACATAAAACACAAAAACATCCAAATATGGCAAAAATAAAAAAAAATAAATAAATATGTCAAAAATACAAAAAAAATCACATATGTCATAAAAAATACAAAAACATTCAAATATGTCATAAAAACACAAACATTCAAATATGTCAAAAAACACAAAAAAATCATAAAACCATAAAATTTGAAAATCAAATCAAAGGATCCAAGGGTATTCAAGTCGCTTGGTCAAAATCAATTTAAAAGGCTCCAAGGGTATCCAAGTTGCTTGGTCAAAATCAATTTAAAAGGCTCCAAGGGCATCCAAGCCACTTGGTCAAAATCAATTCAAAAAAGCTCCAAGGGTATACAAACCGCTTGGTCAACTTCAATAAAAATGCTCCAAGGGTACTTCATGCTACTTGGTCAAAAACCAAAAAGCCCCAAAGGCATAATAATCCCTTTGGTTAAAACAAAACAAAAATACAAAAACAACATAAAAATAAAAAAAAATACAAAAACAATTGCATTTCATATCTTGCATCCACATAATTGCATTGCATTTTTACATCCATTACAATTGCATATGGCATGAGAGCCTTGAAATTTATACAAATTTCATCACACAAATCATTCAAATCCATACCTTCATAAACACCAGTGTGTAATTGTGTTTTTCAACACAACCATTATTTGTTGCTATACATAATATACTAATATTTTTTTGGTTAATCAACCACACCTAGTGATCTTATCAACTTTTGTGGAAAACAACTTTGATTAGTAGAAGGTAAGGTCTAGCTATGATAATGCCTTGGATATTCAAGATCCCATCACTAATTGAAAAACTAAAATCCTAGTTGGTACAAGGAAAAGATGAAAGCTACAAAGCGGTCTGGGTTACCTTAGGTGAAAAGGATTTTCATTGCTTATCCCCCTGTGCAACCGGTTTAAAGGTGCTGAAAATTTTCAAAAGGACAAGCTTTACCCTATCCAAATCCCTTGCTTACATAAAAATAAAAAAAATCCCAAAGAAAAGTACATATTCAAAATGCCAAGCATACAGTCCAGATTTCAAAGCAATAATCCAATAATCCAAATCAGAAAATCACCAAAAAAATTAAAAAAAATCCTAGCTCAAAGAAAAACTCAATAAAAAATAAACAGTGATTTTCATCACTACATATTAGAAAAATAAACAGTGATTATCATCACTACGAAAACACGCTCAAAGAAAAATCAATAAAAAATAAAAAGTAATTTTCATCACTACATATGAGCAAATATCCAAAGCCAAAAAGAAGCCAAAAGGGAATAAAGCTTGAATTTCTGGAATCCTCAACATTGTACAAAATTGGAAGAAAAAATCCTTATGCATGACGATATGTCTACCACAATTGCTTCATGCATTTGTGTAGACCAATGTTTGAATGTGGATGAGCTAGCTTAGGTAACCCAATATTGCCTAGTGGTATAGTCCAACTAAGTCCAACATAAGGATGAGATGAACACTTGAGGATCCCTGATCTTAGCAATGGGCTGAAAGAATCCCGCTTGACATCAGAGGAAATGCTTGAGTTCTATCTCAAAATATAAAATCACTTGCACACATAGAGATCATGAAAAACCAGGTCCATGGTAAAAGCCTTACTTTTCAAAATTCTAAGTGGTCAGTAGACAACTATTGATAGGGTAGCTAGATTGCTTGAATATCCGGAAAGCCCCAAAAATTCTTACATAGCAACAAATCATAACAATTCACACCATCACTTTCTTTATAAGATTCTATAAATTAGGGGGTATCAACATAGTAGGACAGATACCACATATATATTATAAATAGTATATAGACGGCCACTGACTACTTTATATCTTTTAATTTATAGAAACTTATTAAGAAAACACATTACACACCATTACACCTCATATATGAATACTTAATCAATTCTTATGATAAGAGTGATTATTTAAATTCATGATTATTTTTTTAATTTCTGTAATATCACCCATTAATATTTTCAATGTCATATGCATTCTGTATGTTTTAAATGATTATAGCATACAGGTTCGTTTATACCATCCCATCACATAAGTTAGATGCATACAATTAAAGCAAAATTAAAACATGCATTTAACAATAACATCACATCCACAAACACAATTCATTAATCGTTCATCATCACATCATAAAGCACATCATAAAACATATAGGCAATATCCATTTGCATACAATCATGAATTCACCATTTATCAAAATCAAAATACATCGCATCATATCATCAAATCATATAAGCATCTACACATCCATCTAAGCATCTTCAATGTCATCTATCATCTAACATATTCATCAAATCATCATAATACCATCATCGCATCATATCATAAAATAAAATAATAACAAAAACATGAACAATAAATGATACACATAATAAGTCATAATGCAAAGATATCATAAAAGTATGTGTGTCAAGTCCATGGATGTACAAAAATACACATAGGCTATAGTCATATAGGTCAATCAACCTCAAAAATGAATCAAGGACCAAATAAAGCATCAATCAAATACCGGGCCTGAGCCCCCTGCATCACCTCCTCTAGTGCCACCTCCCCCTATGGCGGTGTTGTGAGTTGAATGATGTGAACCTATTGGTCTCTCTTTTCGAGTCTAGGTCCTTTGGCTAGGATGGATGGAAGACTACCCCGAGGTGGAGCACCCACTGACCTATGAACCACCCGCACCGGGTGGCTCCTTAGGGACAATCCCATACCTCTTGAGCTGCATATGAAGAATGGTTATGTGATCAACATTTCCCTAGATCTGCTCCTCATACTCATCCAACAAATACTGAACCTATCCCACATCCACTCTTGAACCTACCACTAGAACCTCCTATGGTGTAGGAGGAACAAAAAACTACATCCTAGCATCGCCACCCCTAATAGTATCATGCAGAGCCTGTATCTATGTTGTGAGTTGCTCAATGGTAGCATCTCACCGTTGCACCTGGATCTTAGTTACCTGAAGCTTAGCCTTGACCTCATGCAGTTGTTCTCTTAGAGGAGAGTCTCTCTCCTCGAGCTCTAACTCTTCTTCCTCCTTAGGAAAATTAGGATCGTCCACTACCACCTGCTCTGATGGTTAGCCCCATACCTTGGTCCTAGCTCAAAATTTGTGTCCTGTCAGATCTGCACCATCACCCCCACCATCATCCTTGTGCCCTAGGCTACCGACACCATGCCACATTTGATAACTCCACCACTGAGTGTGTACCTCTGTAACTTCCCCAAACACTCTAGGATCAATATTTGGGGCATCCTCCTCGTTTTAAAGCTTTGTAATCTATCGTGGAGGTAGGTCCCCCTCTATTGTGAGGTTCCTATACAAGAATGGTACCAGGGGCACATCTTGCTGCAACCCATACTAAAAAAGAACCTGAGAGTAGAAGAAGTACCCCCGGATGGTAACCTTATGGCCAATGAGCCATCGCTCATTCTATGTCCTGGCATTAAAGCTATATGGATCATACCAAGTAGGACACTCATAGTAAGGGCACCATATGACATTTCCAACCAAAATTCTAGTAAAAGCATTAGTATAATGGGATAGCTCCCCTGTGAAAGTGTAGCTCTTGCACTCCTCGTACTCTCAAGCCCATCTAGTAGCATAGCACTATGTCCAAGCATCAATCACTATAATCTCGACTGGGATCCCCTTAGGGTGATCTACCCTAATATGCTTCCATACCCAAACCTGTAGGAGCAAGCTGTAGGCAATGCTGACACATCCTCACTAGCGAATGTGGTACAAATCATCATAGCATTGAGCCAATAGTGATCTACCCCATGCATAGATTATAGGCTCCTTGCTATCCAATAGATCCTGCACCATCACCAAAAGATTCCACGAGAACCTCAAACCCGAGCAGTTTGGGATAAGAACATTGTTGATAACCATCAACAATATGGCATACCTCATCGTAAAGACATGCTCCTAGTACCAATGGATGATAGACACTTGATGGGTAGTCGTTATACCATCATTAAATCTCAAAGATCTTATCAATCCGGGGTGGTGTCCAAGGCTATTTACGATAGAAAGTTCAAACAGAGTTGCATTTCAGCTCATTTGGGAGCAGCAGGTCTTTATTGGTAGGATTGATTGTGTGGGGGATTTGTGTCACTTCTATCCCTAAATTGCATAAATTTAACTTTAATCTATTTGCAAGAATGAAAAACTAATTGTTGTCTGCAGAAATAAAGTCCTAATTACAATTGCTAAATTGAGACTTAATTGATTTGCAGAAGGAAAATCCTAATTACAGTTGCTAAATGAGAAACCTATTTACTTTTGCAATGATGAGATAAAACAAGTAATCAACTTCTATCAATACTCTAAATAGAAGGTCGTCAATCTTCCGTGCGAGTGTTTGACAGCAAAAACAAGAATGTAGGAAATTATAGAAAACTTGTAAATTGTTGGAAATGTAAATTGCAGGGAATTGCAGGGAATTGGAAAATTATTGAAAAATAAAGAAACTGATTATATCTATTGCTGATTACATCACAAATGTAAAATAGATGGATAAAAACTAAAACAGAAATCAAATACCACAAAATGCTGAAATTGACAAGTTCCACTACTTATTCTCGTCAGAGCAAAATCAGGACTAAAAACCTGTCTGTTAGTCCTTCTCCTAGATCTGAAAGTGGCCGGCCTCCTTTTCCAGAAGAAGGTATAATTTCTTCTCTAAGTCTTACTCACACTCAGACATAACAAATTAAATGGAATGAAACTGCACTTTTATTGCTTCAGAAACATAATTACAATTCTACTGAAATCTGTTACAGGTCTATTATCTCTAATATGTCTAATCTCTAATCTAATATTTCTAATATCTAATATTCTTCCTAATAGCTCAACCTTTATGGGAGCTATCTTTTATAGATGCCTAAAATCTAATTACAAACATAAAATATGTTGTCCTGATATCCTTAGAATTTCTCGGCTTTATCCTAGAAGAGGATCAAATTTGATCTTTCCCATAAATGATGGCTTTGGATGGCAATGACGGCAAAGTTAGATGGGAGATATTTCCCTTTACCTTTCTCAACCTTTATTTCCCTTTTTTCGGCTTCAAAAATCGGTCAACAAGTCAAAAAGTACATTATGTTTTCATTTCGAAGATAAGTGGCTCATTCCGAAGATACTGCAATTCTCATTCTGAAGATCCGCTCATTCCGAAGATACTGCAATTCTCATTCTGAAGATCCGCTCATTCTGAAGATACTACAATTCTCATTTCGAAGATCCGCTCATTTCGAAGATACTGCAATTCTCATTCCGAAGATCTGCTCATTCCGAAGACACTGTGTTCATTCCGAAGATCTTTAGAATGACCAACTATGTTGACTCCAAATGGTT
This sequence comes from Wollemia nobilis, assembly GCA_028583015.1. Lineage (NCBI taxonomy): Eukaryota > Viridiplantae > Streptophyta > Pinopsida > Araucariales > Araucariaceae > Wollemia > Wollemia nobilis. The sequence continues at coordinate 2,770,744 of JAQPPZ010017254.1, read as the reverse complement.
TTGGCTGCATTTCTCAAGTGTATTAGACCTCAGGATCAGATTGCAATAGTCTTCATTCTTCCTTGGATGTGAATTCCATGCCTTGCCATTCATTGGTAGCTTGCTGGAATTTATATGGAAAAACCAGTTTTTTGTTGCACAGTAATAAGTCTTTGTACTATTTGCTGAATTTAGAGAAACTAATGCTTAATGATCATCAAAATAAGACTACTAAAATGCTGCTGTCAACCTAAGCATGAAAATATAACATAAAACTATACAAAAACTGTTAAAAATCAGAATATAATGTCCTTAACACTGCAATCATGCAAACAGTTAATACAGAGCATATTAAATCAACTTAACTAGCATATAAGATAATTCACAAGAGTTTTAGGCAGTTTTAACTATTTAAAACATGCTATAAATGAGGCTTATCCAGGCCTCATCATCCCCCCAACTTATATTAATGCATGCCCTCATGCATTGCAGTGGGATATGGAGTCACAAATGTCCATACTCATATTCCATGTTTCATAGAACAATTTAATGCCTGTGTAATTTCTCATGAAGATTTTTGATTCATTATTCAAACTGATCATCTGGTTGGGAATCCTCTTCAAAAGTCAACTTGTGACAGACTGCTTTTTAGTTTCTCCACTTTTTGCTATAATTCTCAAATTTTCTTTTCATGTTTTTCAATAACATCTTTTCTTTCCTCAATCCATCTCATTTGTATTTTTATAACACTCTTGGTTGCTGTCAATTGTTTTGTGATGTCCACCTCCTCTTCTTCATTTGACTCAGAACCTAATACTGACAAATCAACTACAGTTTGTTGCTCAACAATGATCTCATCCTCTGCTTCAGACCCCTACTCATGTACAGGAGGTTCCATGAAATTATCTATGATTACATCCAAATTATCAATGGCTTGTTGCACTTCTATGACATCAGGGCTATCCTGTCTGGTCTTCTCTTCAATAATTTGCTCTTTTTGTTGGAGTCTTGTAGACCTCCTAGTCCTTAATGTATATTTTCTCTTCTTGCCCTATTTTCTTGTGGTAACAGGGGCTGTAGGGATAGCTTCAAGCTCTTCACTATGAACTTCACTCTTATATTCTGATAGATAAATAACATCTTTAGAAAAATGAACCCTCTTCTATTTTATTTTTTTTGTCAGTTTTAGCTCTTCTCTTCTTAGTCTGTGAGTTTGATGGTTCTGTTGCTCTTGGTGGTTTCTTTTTAAAGCCTCTGTAGGTTCCTATTTCTTCTTCCTCCTCTATTTCTTCTTCTGCAATAGCTGTTTCTTCTTCTGCAACAACATCTACAACATCTGTTAGGTCACTGATTTCTGGTTGCTACAGGGTTTGCTCTTGTTCTTCTTCAGAAAGAATAATTTTTTTTTCTTGTAATCATTAGCAAATATGTCTTCAAAAAGAAAATATGGCACACTTCCTTATTCTATGCTCTGAACACCTGGCCATCAATCATTGGACATCCTTGCCATCAAATTTTCTTTACTATTTTTAGCTTGTCCATTCTGCATGCAAATTTTCCCACATGAGTGGTTATTATCAATGAATGGTGGTGGCATGTTTGTTAAATCTTCATTCTGAAGATTATGTTTCATTCTGAAGACTAAGCTGGGCATTTAATTTGAAGATAACCTCATTCTAAAGATAAACCTTCATTCTGAAGACACACCTTCATTCTGAAGACAAACCTTCATTAAGACACCTTCATTCAAACTTCATTCGAAGATACCATGGTTATTTGAAGATACAACAATCATTCTAAAACATAGCAGAAACCAACATTTTTCTCTTTCTCCAAGCATGTTTTGTTTATGCCAACTCTTATGAACACTTTTATACTAATGGTTAATTGTCATATACTATATATCAAATATTTACAATGAGAAAAGTGCAAGAAACATATATACCTGGTTAAAACAAGTTAATGCAAGTTTTGAAAGATGACTCGCTTCTGTTGATATTCTATTGAGGCTTCCTGCAACACTTCAAAAACAAGTGCAGTTGGTGAATTTGTACAATGGTGACTCAGAAATTTCAAGGTTATGCATGCCAGAAAACTGGTTTTCATGCATACCAACTCAGTAGCGCCTTAGAAAAAGGTTTTCACTGCTGAGCTATTCATTTTTCTCTCTTTTTTTTTTTTTTCTTTAACCTCTCCTTTTCTCTCTTTTTTTTTTTGTCTTTTTGATTCTGATTGTGCCCGTGAAGGAATTCATGACTTCCCTGAAATCATGCCCATGAAGGAATTCACAGCCAAAATTTATTCATCTTTTTGTTTTCTATTTTTTTCTAATTTTTTTTCTTTTTCTTTTAAGATTCAAAGATATGATCATTTGGAATCTTCATCAGAAGAAGAAGCCTCTTCTATCAAATGTAACTGTGTGAGATACCGAGCAAATTCCACTTTTGTTAGTGGTTTATGGTACAACCGTAAAAGATGTCCATTCACCACTAATATCCTCCTTACATCATCAACTAAAGAAAGTTGAACAACTTCATTCTCAGACTCCCCTGGTTCATCCTTGCTGCTCTTAATGTGATCATCATGCCACATTTTCCATTTTTGTTGAGTGAACTCTATTTGGTGAAGTGCTTCCAACCAAAGTTCATCAAATGCATTCAACTGCAAAATTTGTTTTTTTGTACCTGCAACAACTCAATGCCAACTGCTAAAGATGCATAAAATGTTAGTAAAGCATTAGGATGTTGCACCAATATATCAAACAAATTTGCTCCCTGGTTTTTAGTCAACCAACTATTGTTGTTCAAAGGTTGTTTTGGCTGTGTTTCAGTTTGTTTTGTACCAGGCTTATTTGAATTGGTTCTTGGAGAAACATTTTTATTTACACCAATGGAGGCCAAAACTAAAGTATTCTTTTCATTTTCCTTATGTGTTCTAAGAAACTGTGGGCTTTCTGTACAATCATACTTAGGTGTAATAAGTTTACCTGAAAGCAAGTTAACTAATTTTCCACCTTTTTGTATGGTTTTAGGATATACTTTCTTCTTTTTCTTGGTTTTCTAAAACACATTTCTTGAACAATCCTATTAATGATTGGTACAACTTGAGGTAAAGGGATTGTAACAGTTAAATGTTCTAATTCCTTTATCAAATCTGATTGTGAAGATGTTATTTTTGATATCTCGGACTGTTCAAAATATGATACTTTATTTGATGAGGTATCTTGTTCTTCTTGATGTTGTTTTAGTGTGGATTTGTTTTCATGTTCATTCTTTTTAACTTCACTTTCTACATCGATAAGTGGAATAGGTTCAAGCATGTGGTTCACTTGAACACAACTGAGTTTTAACACACTCACTAACATTTATTAGGGTTGTATTTTTTGATTCAACCACAGAGACAGGGGTTACCTGTTTAACATGATTTGGACTGACCAAAGGTTGAGTTGAAAATAGAGGTTGTTTTAATTTTTGTTGTTGTTGTCCATGATAGAAATTATGGATATAATTAGGCAACAAATTTGATTTTTGTTTTTGACAATGTTGCTGCCCTTTGTACAGATTTTGATGTTGTACCCATTGATATCCCTGTAATTTTGGTTGCAACCATGGTGGATGTTGTTGATTCCATTGTTGTTGCATCCATCCATGTTGAGACCATGCTTGGGAGTATGCCCATGGTGGTTGACTCCAACATTGTTGAAGTGGACCTGAAGCGGACCATGGCATATACCAAGGATTATTTCCCCAATGTGCAGGAAATTGAGAAGCATTCTGATATGGAAATTTATGAAAATTATTCCCTTGTCCTTGTCCTACAAAATTGATTTTTTTCATAGGTTGAGACTGTTTTTCAAAGACACTTTTAAGTTCTGGCAATAAACTACACTGATCCGTGGGGTGTCCTAATTGACAAATGCTACATGTAGCAGGTATAAATATTTTGTTCAAAGGACAATCATGAAGAGAGTGTTGCTTTTTACATTCTGAACAATAGATGGCTGAAGATTCAGTAGATTCATTTTTTTCATCTAATGTTCTATCATGTACTAAAACATCAGCCTCTTTTATGCATTCTTTCAAATCATGTTTTTCATTACCAATTCTGTGTTTTCTATGCCTTGAATGAGAGTAATTTTTACAGAGTTTAATAATTTCCTCAAATTTAAGTGCATTTGTATCTCCTCTTCCCAAGATATCCAATGCATCCCTAGATTCATCTTGTAGTCCCCTTAAGAATAAGACTTTGCAAATTTCAGGTTCAACACTTCCACATCTCTTATGAACAAAAGAAAATCTGTCTATATAATCTTCTAAGATTTCATTTTCCTCTTGTTTCATTGTAAGAATTTCATCATTTTGATTCTTGACTTGACAATATTCTTGGTATCTCTCCAAGAATATGTTTTCCATCTCATCCCAAGTTCTAATTGAGTCAGGTGCTAAGGTGATAAACCATCGTAGAGCTAACTCTTTAAGAGTGGAAGGAAATAGTTTGAGCTTTTGATTGTCATTAGTGTAATCATGAGCTTGACATACAATTTTAAACTCAAACAAAAACATATCGGGATCTTCGGATGTAATTCCCTTGAAAGTTGGTAATACTCGTAGGTGAAATGACCTTCATGGGAGCATTTTGATTAAGATCTAGTTGGATGGGATTTTGAAAAGTTCTGGCAGGTGCACTAGTTGCACTAGGGTGGAGCACATTGTTGGCTCTACCTTGATTCTCTTGTGAGCCTTCCATTGTAGGTTCCCAAAAACAATTATAAATCTTGTCAAATTTTCCTGATTGTATGGATTTGTCAAGAGAAAATGGTGTTGAACTACTTAATTTTCCTCCTTGTAATGATTTCTCAAAGGATCTTGCAAGGTCTTGGAAGTGGATGATTGGGATTCTTTGAAAATTCCAACATTTTTGGAAATAAAAAATTTAGACATTTTTGACATAATTTCAACCTCTTGTGAAATTTTTCTTCTTGTGGTTTCTTGCTTATTTCCTAAATGGACTGAAATACAATTTACCAATAACAATTACTTATACCAGTCATTACATTCAGATTTTACTCTAAAATTCACAACTTAGCATATTTAATAATTATTGGACTACTTTTCACCTTCTAACAACACCGTGTTCCCCGAAAACGGTGCCAAAATGATGAGTAGTCGTTATACCATCATTAAATCTCAAAGATCTTATCAATCCGGGGTGGTGTCCAAGGCTATTTACGATAGAAAGTTCAAACAGAGTTGCATTTCAGCTCATTTGGGAGCAGCAGGTCTTTATTGGTGGAATTGATTGTGTGGGGGATTTGTGTCACTTCTATCCCTAAATTGCATAAATTTAACTTTAATCTATTTGCAAGAATGAAAAACTAATTGTTGTCTGCAGAAATAAAGTCCTAATTACAATTGCTAAATTGAGACTTAATTGATTTGCAGAAGGAAAATCCTAATTACAGTTGCTAAATGAGAAACCTATTTACTTTTGCAATGATGAGATAAAACAAGTAATCAACTTCTATCAATACTCTGAAACAGAAGGTCGTCAATCTTCTATGCAGTGTTTGACAGCAAAAACAAGAATGCAGGAAATTATAGAAAACTTGTAAATTGTTGGAAATGTAAATTGCAGGGAATTGGAAAATTACTGAAAAATAAAGAAACTGATTATATCTATTGCTGATTACATCACAAATGTAAAATAGATGGATAAAAACTAAAACAGAAATCAAATACCACAAAATGCTGAAATTGACAAGTTCCACTACTTATTCTGCTGTAGCAAAATCAGGACTGAAAACTTGTCTGTTAGTCCTTCTCCTAGATCTGAAAGTGGCCGGCCTCCTTTTCCAGAAGAAGGTATAATTTCTTCTCTAAGTCTTACTCACACTCAGACATAACAAATTAAATGGAATGAAACTGCACTTTTATTGCTTCAGAAACATAATTACAATTATGCTGAAATCTGTTACAGATCTACAATCTGTTACAGGTCTATTATCTCTAATATGTCTAATCTCTAATCTAATATTTCTAATATCTAATATTCTTCCTAATAGCTCAACCTTTATGGGAGCTATCTTTTATAGATGCCTAAAATCTAATTACAAACATAAAATATGTTGTCCTGATATCCTGTAGAATTTCTTGCGTTTATCCTAGAAGAGGATCAAATTTGATCTTTCCCATAAATGATGGCTTTGGACGGCAAGGACGGCAAAGTTAGATGGAAAATATTTCCCTTTAACTTTTCCAACCTTTATTTCCCTTTTTCCGGCTTCAAAAGTCAGTCAACAAGTCAAAAAGTACATTATGTTTTCATTTCGAAGATAAGTGGCTCATTCCGAAGATACTGCAATTCTCATTCCGAAGATCCGCTCATTCCGAAGATACTGCAATTCTCATTCTGAAGATCCGCTCATTTCGAAGATACTGCAATTCTCATTCCGAAGATCCGCTCATTTCGAAGATACTGCAATTCTCATTCCGAAGATCTCTGCTCATTCCGAAGACACTGTGTTCATTCCGAAGATCTTTAGAATGACCAACTATGTTGACTCCAAATGGTTTTGGCTGCATTTCTCAAGTGTATTAGACCTCAGGATCAGATTGCAATAGTCTTCATTCTTCCTTGGATGTGAATTCCATGCCTTGCCATTCATTGGTAGCTTGCTGGAATTTATATGGAAAAACCAGTTTTCTGTTGCACAGTAATAAGTCTTTGTACTATTTGCTGAATTTAGAGAAACTAATGCTTAATGATCATCAAAATAAGACTACTAAAATGTTGTTGTCAACCTAAGCATGAAAATATAACATAAAACTATACAAAAACTGTTAAAAATCAGAATATAATGTCCTTAACACTGCAATCATGCAAACAGTTAATACAGAGCATATTAAATCAACTTAACTAGCATATAAGATAATTCACAAGAGTTTTAGGCAGTTTTAGGCAGTTTTAACTATTTAAAACATGCTATAAATGAGGCTTATCCAGGCCTCATCAGACACTCCTCCAGACTTGTCCTTGAGAGCATCCTCAGAATACCTCCCAAACACCCGAGTGAAGACAACCACCTTAGCATTAGTGTTCGAAGAAATAATAGTCACCCCATCAAAAGGGATCCAGAAGATCTTGTACACATCCTCTAGCATAATGGTCATCTCGTTGGTCGGGAGGTGGAAGGTATTAGTCCGAGGGTCCCAACGATGGGCTAAAGTTGTAAGGTAAGTCTAGTCCAACATGAGGTGAGGTAATCTGGTAACATACTGGAGCCCACAAGCCTTAAGCCACGCCCAGTCTATGATGTCCAAGTGAGGAAGAAGGTCAAGTAAGAGCTTTGGGTCTCGATCCTGATCAGTAAGGATCTAAACAAAGCAAAATAAATATGAAACATAACTAAAGTGTATTACAGGCTAAAGAGTAGTTCAAAATTAAAAAAAAAAATTAAAAACTATCTCAAAAATCCAATAAAGGTAAAAATTGTGCAAAAAAATGGCAAAGGGATTTAGCCGATGTCGCCTATAGCGGCTAAAAATTGGCCACTAGAGATAGCAATGGCCACAATCCAAAACTCAAAATTTTGACCATTGGGTATCAAACCTAGCTGCTCTTAGCAACAGTGACTCAGAATTGATCGCTCTGAGCGACAGCGACCAAGGGACGACATGACAAACCCGTGAACCCTCGGCTAGAAAAGAACAAAAAAATCAAAATATTGTAGAAATAACATAAAAAGATAAAATATAGAAGGAAAAACAAAAAAATTAAAGGTAAATTCCCACGCAGGCATCAAAAACTAAGCTAAGTTCAAAAACATTTAACATGGTAGCAGCAGGTGAACAACTGAAAACTTTGGAACCCTAGGCTAGAAACTACCAAGGCAAAGTAATGAGAACAAAAAGGGGGACTAACCCACCATAGAAAAAGGTAAGCTAAGCCTAACTACGGAGTTTATTCATTACCAATAGGTTTAGTGAGGTTCATTTTACCCATTACTTAGTGAGGTTCAATTTTACTTAGACAAGAGAAAAGAGGGTTAAGGTTTTGAAAAGAAGAAATACCTGAGAAGCTTTAGCTCCTCTAGCAGCTAATGTCTTACCCAGCATAGCCATGTCCTCAATGCCAGCAAACTCCAAAGTCACAATCATCGTTGTCACACCAAAGCTCCTAAAGTGAATCTTCAATAATGAAAATGAAAGTTTAAACCCTAGAAAATGCATTCCTTAATTACGCCTTGGCTGATGCTGATGTCAGTGGCCTAAACATCATGGCAAATTAAGGCAACAACAGCCACAGGTAAGAACTTAGAGGTCGTTGGACCTGAAAACAGCCAGATCCACAAATCAAAACAAAAGGTTTTCTCCTTGATAAATCACACAAAAACAACAAATTACACACTTTGATGGTTTAAGATCATCAGAATGTTCAAAATAACAAAAAAAACACATAAAAGCACAATCTTATGTAGACCTCGTATTCAATCACCTACTCTATCAACTCGATGATTGCAGCGATTCACACTACATGTATTTCGGTGAGATGAGTAGATAACCATAAGGCCACTTGGGGCAAAAACAACTCATTTTGGAATTACGATGTGCCACCCTTCAATCCCAAAGAAGACCAAGATGGTCGAACTGCTTCATGGGTGCAAAAGGATCATCCTAATTCCCCTATAGTACCAAAAATATTAAGTCAAAGTGATACAATCTAAACATAAATAGAATCACTCATCATAACTCCTTAATAAGGCTATTGATATCTGGACCGCTCCTTGCGATAAGGATGGATAATTATCATAAAAAATTGGAATCACACTTGGATGTGGGATTGCCCATTAAAAGCAACAAATGCTAGAAAGGAACCAGATTAGTCATATTGGTCAAGTGACTTGTTGCTTTATTCATTGTCATTTCTTCACCAATTCATTGCATGAGGAAGTAGTTCAAAACTTCAACATAATCATAATCAAAATCAACAAAATATCACTCGATCATAGAAAAATTATGTTCATCCTATGAATAATTGCATACAACAATCACAAATTTCCCTTGTTTTTTAGGAATGTAAGTAGACATGACATCTCCAATTGTAGCTCTCCTACCATTTGGAACTATTGTAGCAGTTGAAGCTACCCGATTGAGTTTGAGGAATGAGTGCAATTTAACATTCCCAAGCCACTAAGCTAAGTCCTTCGAATGTTAAGGCAATGATTCAAGGGATGCGCACTATCTTGCATGATTGGGCCATCCAGCGTTGATCAGACCATTGATCACCATACACCCTACAAACAGATTAGTCTATGTTTTTTCTCAGCGTTGTGTTTTCCACATAGTGCGTCGTAAAAAGGGGCATCTATAGACACCTAAATCATGTCATGCTTAGGGGATATGCTCACATAGACACATTCATAAGATCATAAGACATAATATTGGACTTTCCAAGCATCAAAAGTGGTTCTCACCACTCATTTGGGGCCTTTTCAAGCCATTCAAGCCTAGCCACTCAAGCCAAGAGTGGCCAGATTCTAGCCACTCAAGCCTAGAGCAGCTAGACCTTAGCCACTATAGATGATAGTGACCAGATCTTAGCCACTGTAGACGATAGCGGATAAGCCATAAGAAGCAATTTTACCAATAAATAGGCCTGATCATGGGCGAAAGTGGTAGTCTACATGCAATAAAGGTGAGCGGGAATAACTTTGCATTCCTTTTCATGACCAGTTCACATAGGAGACTTGAGTTTGTATTTAAACTTTAGTTAACTAACCTCCAAGAATAAACAAAGGTTAAAAGCTTCTCATTCTAACAATCATTTTGCATAGGATACTCAAATGGGTAGTTATGTTTTAGATAGCTAGCTTCCAAATATAGAAAAGACAAGAAGCTTCTCATGCTAATTTGCACTACGCATGAGGAATTCATTCCTAGGGCTTGGACATAGACCTAGGGTTTCACACTATAAAAGGTGCAAGCCTAATAGCACCAACAGATATCTTTTATCTAGGAGAGATATTTTTACAAATAGAGAGAGATAGAGACATTATTTTTATCAGAGAATCAACATTTTATTAGTCTTGGTCATTAAGGAGAGCTTTTGAGACTTGGAGAGTTCCCTTGGAGATCACGAGTACAGTAAATCCCTGACGGATTGAAGAGCATAGCAACCATTATTTCAACATCAAATACAAGTTTTGGTCCATAGCTTTGGATCAAAGAGAATGAGAGTCACTTTAGTGGCTGTTGTCTTGGATAGTGGCCTGCAGGCTTAGCTTAGGGTTTTAGACATTAGATTCATTATTTCAGCATAGCATTAGCATAGCATCATTTCATTTGTTTGCATCCATAGAATTAGTCTAATTTGTATTTAATTTCATTTTTTATATCCATTGCTAACAACCTCATCTAGGGAGGCATTCTTGGACATCTAAGCATGTATTGTGTTTCATTGGTTACAGGGCCATAGGTTCATCGGAAAAAATATACAAAATACAAGAGCAAAAGGGATCCCTCTAGGAAACAAACTTGGAGAAGGAGGTATCTGTAAGCCCTCATACATTTTCGTGTGCAAAACTAGGAAGCCTTTATAAATGCACCATATCTTCATGAAAGGGGCACTCTTTACCTATTTGTAACCTTATTGTATCGAAATGGGTATCCCTAAGAGGGACCGACATATAACCAAGTTTAAATACAAATAAAGAGATCCATATTTGTTATTTTTGTGTTATATGCTTTTTCATTGTCTTCCATTTCACCTTGGATTTTTAATGATATTGCAAGTAGAGTAAAATATCGGTGTGTGCATCCTGGGATCACTACACCTGCCTATCCTGAGCATTTTGTTATGCCCAAGCTAGACAAATTTAAAGGTGATGAAGATGCAAAGGAGCATGTCACAGGATTTTTAGATGCCTATTTCTAAATTGCAAGCAATAATGCCTTACTTTTGCACATATTTGTCACGACCCTCTCAGGACCAGCTTGGGAGTGGTTCAACCAACAAAAAAGGCACAAAATTACCAGTTTCGAGCAACTGGTTGATGCTTTCCTTGAATGCTCTTCTTTTGGCATCAAGCAATAGGCTAACCTTTCCTATTTGGTTGCGCTAGCTCAGTGTGATGATGAGAAAATTGAACATTATGGAAAGAGATGGAGGTTAATGGCAAAGCTGCCATTCCTTATTCCTACTATGGAATTGACCCGAATATTTATTAAGATTTGTGCCAAGCACATCTCACTATTGTTGCAACTACAGTAGTATTCAACATTCGAGGAAGCTTTAGCACAAGCCAAAGTAATTAAGGACATAAAGTTGCAAGAGGGCAAATTGAAGCTTAAGAATAGGAAAGAGGGGCCCAAGTAGAGCTCCACAAAACATAAGGGAAAGCAAGCCCACGTAAACCAAGTGGTTTTGAACCTCTAGAGAGAGGATAAAGGGCAACAAAAGAAGAATTATCAGGCCGAACCTCCTCCTGCACAGTATGAAAAGTGTAATAATAATTATAAGGGCAATAATAAGGAACAACGTCCACCTCACAAATTCACACATTTGACAAAATTGCTAACGTCGATATTCCACTAATTGTGCGAGTCCAAAGCAATCAGATTGGCAAAAATTAATATGGTCGATCTAAATAAAACCAATTCAAAGGAGTACCAAGATGACCTATTTTGCATCTTTCACTGAGTGAAGGGTCATGACATCGAAGTATGTTGGTCCTTCAAGCATATTGTGCAAAACATGATAGAAAAAGGTGATCTTGTCACACCAAGTAATCCACTAGCACCCAACAACCATAACATGGAGATTTATAAAAGTCCACTTCCAAACCATGAGGTGTTGTGCAAAAATGTTGGTCATGTCAACCAGGTGTGCGTCGAACCACCTACCCAGGGGTTTGTAGGTATGGTTAATGTTGTTACAAGGAATGGGAGATATGAGCAGCTAAATCAACCATGTGCTCCCATAATAATACAAGCCATATCAAATCAATAGCAAACATAGAATATTCTAGGTCCACCAACAAGACCGGTGGTGACCATACGGAGTAGGCTAGTCCAAAACCTGTAGATAACCCCTACGAAGCTGTCTATATATAAATTGATACAACAGTCCCATAGGAATAGGGAGACTCTCATGGAAATTTTGAGGTCTATCAAAGTACAATCCTAGGATTCTCAAGCATTCACAAATTTTGTGGGACATGTACAACAGTTCTAGGAACCGACGATCCAATTTTATGATCACGAAATCAGGATGGTTCCCACTGATACGGCTAACCCACCATTGCATATCATTGTATGTATCAACCACATGCTATTCAAAAGGGTCTTGATTGACACTGATTCGTCGATCAACATCATAATTACCAAGGCATTGAGTCCCTTGAAGCTGCCTAAATCACACGTTGTACCAACTGCATTCACCCTAAGAGCATTTAACAATGTGTTATGTTCAATGATTGGCACGATTATCCTACCTATTTAGGTAGGCCTAAATACCATCCCTATGATGTGTCATGTGATATAGACACCATGCAGTATAACATCCTGCTGGGTAGGCCTTGGATTCAAGAGATGCATTGCATTCCATTAATATTACATTAATTCATGAAGTACATTCATGAGGGATAAGTTCACATGGTGCCATTAGATGGAGAACCATTTAAATTATTGAACATGGATGATCTGCCAGGGGGTTTCATACCCCTATCAATGCACTTGGAAATTTGACCAACATCATCAATTAAGCGACTAGAAGAAAAACAAAGAGTATGTGCTCAACCATAGATATCTATGTCACACAGATATGAGCACACTATTTTCTACTTCCTTGAAATTGATTGCATCAATGATGTTTCGAGACAACAGGAAGTTAAAGGTAAAAATGGGCAAAAAAGAGAAGAGGCATATGCCCGAACCATTCACCAAGGAGGCTCCCATCCCAATGGAAGTAGGGGAAGCCCAAGATATAGTTGAGGAGGTACCTTAGCATGCCTCGCCTGCATCGTCAGTAGGGTCATCCGCACCATGAGTGACTGTACATCTCACCAACACAGGGTTAGGTGAGTATATTGTGCAAAATTTAACCTTTGAACCTATTTCAGAGAGCGCACAAGATATGGGTTGATCACATGCCCATAATTTTTTGGTTGGATCAGTGGTACCATTGGGAGAGCCACCCAATCATACTAACTTCATTTACGTTGGTCTGGATCAGCTTCCAGTGTGAACGCCTATGGATGAAGATGGCGATGAACCTTTTGTAGTAAATGTTTATTATTTATCCAACTTGGAGTAATCCATACATATTTTTGAGTTATATCACTGGCATGGGTATGGACTTGGCCTATTTGAACAAGGGCGTAGGACTCCACTCGAGCCACGCTATCAGCTAGCAACTGATAGGTTCAAGCTGGGATTGCAGATACAAGGACAATATGATTTGCTTGCAACATCCTTAGATCGCTTGTACCTTAGTCTAGGGGATGAGGTGGACTTTAACCCATATCATCCTGATCCACCCAGCTTTTGGATGACTCACCCGATGGTATCTGTCATCACCTCTAAGCCACTTGAAGAAGATCATGAAGGGTTCTTAGAGCGTACTATAACTTGGGTCATCAAATTTGTAATGCAACCAATGATAGAGGTGTGTATGGGCATAACCCCATAGTTTTATGTGATCTCAAATTAGGAGATCTATATAATTATGATGGAGAGGAGTCCACCTCCGAGATAAGTGGATCGAGTTGTGATGCCGATGGTGAATCCTTAAATAGTGATCAATCTAAGGATTAAATTGAGGGGGGATATTTAAGGCCTTTGTATGTGAATCACTTACTGCCTATAGAGTCAATACATGTTACCTAAGAGACTCTTTCCAACATTGATCATTTAGGGGAAGAAGCAGAGCCATATTTTCTTGGTAATGTCGCATTTACGGTATAATTATCTAGTTTTTTTGGATAGTGATGACAGAAATCAAGAAGTAATATTCATGGGGCCACATTTACCAAAGTGTCCCATATGAGTGGGAGCGAATGATGTATTTTGGTTGTCTGACAGTAACAAGGAATATGAGTTAGAGAGGGCCTACCTTGGTCCTCCTTATTTATGTTACTATCATCAACCCATCGATATAGATGAGGTCTATCATCAGTTACGTGTTGGTCCTCACCTGAGAGCAAGATGACTAAACCTGGATCAAATTTATTGATTGGTTAATCCCCCTTTGCCTACCTACATGGAGCTCCATGAGCCGAATGATCTCATATTGCAATCAGTGCATAGGGAGGATCCAATTGTCCGTACTTCACATAGAGAGGACCCATTTGTGCATGTGTTGTTAGAGCCAGATCTTGGGTATGAGGACTACATCAATTATGTAGAATTTTATACTTGTGGTCTTGGAGACCAATACCATTCCATGAATATGGTATCCATTTATTTTACCACTCCATTCCATAATATAGCAGATCTGTCTAAATCATTGCATCTCAATGTAGATGCTATCAACTGAGATTGTGCTGACTCGTCTATATAGCCTGAATATTTCTTCCCAAATGAAGAAATGCTACAACTATTCCATTTGTGCTAGGCTATGCTTACGATGTGTATCATGCTAAGGATACTTCCAATGCAGAACCTATGAACCCAGTGGATGACATCCATTTTATTCCTACACCCCCTAAGCTTGAGAAGGGATCACATATGTCAGTAGAGGAAACCTTCGAGGTGGATATCAGTAACGATCCCACCAATCCAAGGAAGGTTAAATTTGGAGAAAGTCTCACTCCAGATGAGTGGACCATCCTCATACCTCTGCTAAAAGAGAGACCTATTTTTTTGCTTGGATATACAAAGATATGCTAGGTCTAGACCCAAAATTGGTTACTCATAACCTTCTGCTAGATCTGACGAAGAATTCGGTCAAGAAAAAACTTATAAATATGCATCCAATAGTAGCCTTATTTGTGAAAGATGAGCTAAAAAAGCTATTGAACATAGAATTTGTAATCTCCATCGACTATCCGAAATGGGTGTCCAATATGGTACCCATAGGAAAACCTGATGGAAGAATCTATATTTGTACAGATTTTAGAGACCTAAATAATGCAACACCCAAAGATTCATTTATGTTACCTAATATCAATGCTCTTGTAGATGCAACTACAGGTCACGAAATTCTCTCCTTAATGGATAGTTTTTTTGGTTACAATAAAATTTGGATTAAACCCGAAAACCAGAATAAAACCATGTTTATAATTCCATGGGGAATATTTTGCTATAAAGTTATGGCATTTGACCTCAAAAATGATGGTGCAACATACTAGCGGGCCATGACATACATTTTTTATGACTATATGCATACGATTCTAGAAGATTACATGGATTACTTTTTGGCCAAGTCATTGCTACGTGCTGAGCATGCAGAGGTATTAAGGAAGGTCTTCGATCGCCTAATAAAATATAATGTCAGATTGAATCCTAAGAAGTGCTTATTTGGTGTAACTTCTGGTAAGCTTTTAGGATTCATTATTTCAAAGTGAGGCATTTAGGTTGACCCAATGAAGGTCAAGGCTATCTTAGAGATGTGTCCTCCCTCCAATATTAAAGAGTTAAGGAGCCTTTAGGGCAAAGTAGCATCGATAAAGTGATTCATCACTCAATTATTGGATAAATGTTGATCCATGAATAGACTGCTACACAAGGGGGTCCCATTCAATTGGGATGAGGATTGTTAAGCAACTTTCATTGAAATAAAGCAATACCTAGCGACACTTCCAGTGCTATCTCCATCAAGGCTAGATGTACCTTTTCTACTATATATATCTGTGACCAACTTTGCATTGGGGACCATGTTAGCCCAAAATAATGTGCAAGGCAAAGAACAAGCCATATATTATATTAGTTGAACCTTAGTGAGTTATGAGCTAGGATATGCATATGTGGAGAAACTGTGTTTAGCAGTAGTGTTCGCTACCAAGAAATTTTGGCATTAAGGCTAAGTCATACAACATGTGTTATATCAAAACAAAATACTTTGCAGTACATGATGAGTAAGACGTATCATAATACGCATACTGCAAAGTGGATAATGCTATTGACAGAATTTGATATGGAATTCATAAGCTAGAAGTCCATTAAGGGACAAGTCATAGCTGATCAATTAGCTGAGGCACCACTATCAAACAGTTTACCTCTAACCATTGAGCTTCCAGACGATGTAGTCTTCATCGTATCCAAAGCTCTCAAACCCAAATAACCAGAGAACAATGCTAATACGACTCTGTTCTTCGATGGTTCGAAGTGTGAGCAAGGAGGTGGTGCATGAATAGTGTTTTTCACACTGTAAGGAGCTCCAATGCCCTTGTCATTTAAATTAGATTTTCCATGCACCAACAACAATGTTGAGTACGAAGCCCTATTTTTGGGCCTCCACAAAGCCATTGCCATGAATATTAAAATATTAAACATCTTTGGAGACTCCTTGCTCATAGTAAATCAAGTTAAGGGGCTCTTTCAGTGTTGATGTCCAGTATTGAAATCTTATAAAGATCTTATGATTACATATTTGGCTAAATTGTAATGGTATGACATCGAGGAAATCCCTCATTCATCAAACATATTTGCAAACACCATGGAATCCTTGGGATCCTTAATCCCTCAAAATCCATTTTCTAATTTCACTACCATTTATGTTAAAAATCTCTCGCATCCTGCAGTGGAGCGAGAAGCCTTTGATAATAAAATGTCAATCAACATGATTAGCACAGAACCAAAATCTGAATGGTTTTGTAGATATCAAGACTTAAAGAAGGCACCCTAGGGGTCATTAACCTCCTAGAGTCCAATGGGGAGTGGTACTACCATTCACCATATGGTTGTTTTCCAGTTTGCATTTGCAAAAGTAAATATGCAGGGGAGCAAGTCATCTTAGCAGTCAACGCTGAGGCTTATCAAAATTGGATGTCGTTAATTCAATACTTCTTGTTGGAACCGATTCTTGTATCCTTAGGAAATCAATTGTCACTCTACAAGAACCTGTTTGAAATCAACGAGCTATTACAAGCTCTAGTAGACCTACCTCATATTCTGTTAAACCCGAATATTGCTATAAAATATGGCAGAACGGGTAAGGAAACCCCAGTGGCAATTCTACAATTAAACTTCTAATTTGCATGCTCCAAATTTATATTAAACTATAGTATTCTTATTAAAATGACCAAGCATAAAAACAACCAACTGTTATGCCTTATGTAGACCGGTGCCTAGATTCATTGGGCTGTTATAGCAATTTAACAACTACTTTAATCATGAACAAAAAGAAGAGGAGAAGGAAATTAGCGTTCTTGCTTTCATTCAAATATCATAACAAAATAAAGAGTTAACTAACAAAATAAATGTGTATAATGCATTCAAATAATGTAACCCATTATACAGATACACACAATACTGAGACAAATAAATGACAAGAATAAGATTCAAAATTGTATTGATTTATGGAAAAATTACATGCAGAGTGGGCAGAATGTCTTTTAACTCTATTTTTCTCAAAAAAATACAACAATACAATAGAGAAGACTCTATTCAAATGATGTAATAGGTCCCTCCTATTCTTCTTATTCCAATATGGTAACATAAGAATATCTAAATCCTAAGCTCAATAGACTGGAAATATTCTCAGCTTTTCGGGCACTTTCCTTATCATATGATCCTGCACAGCAAGGGGAGGAAGAAATAGTGAATAAGAGAAAATAGACACAAAGAAATACAATAGCACAACTAATAGAGCACTCAAGTATACCTCCTAGCAAAAATGCTATTCTCTAATTGCTTGATGCAGACCCTCACCCTCTTAGTCAAGGAGGAATACCCAGGAGGAGGAGGGTAGTGGTAAGTAAGAAGAAGATGGGAATGGACAACAAGATCTAGAAATATCTATAATTTGCTTCCATAACTATTCTCCATCAAAGTGCTCCCATGGTAACTATATTCCGTCAAAGCAAAAATTGAAACCATACTTTTTTCTTCACACGCTTTGTTCGCCTTAAGTATTTTCAGAAAAGAATAGTTTTTGAATCCTTTATGCTCCATTGTTTCTTTTTGTTGATGCTTCAACTCTTCCCTACTGTCTCTTATTTATAAGTTTGTGACTATGCTTTGTAGTCTTATCTTATGGTACACCATTATTCCAGTGAGATATACATGATTTTGTGGCATGCTTGAAGGTCAAGATATATCTTTTATTTGATTTAATTTGTCCTTAACAAGGTACTATATACGAGATTTTCTTTGATTACTTTGAATATTTTCTTCCATGACCATTCTTATAGATTCATGGATTCTGTGCATACTATTTTGACTCCGTTTCAGCTATTGATATTCATAATGTCTTCTAGTTTACCTTGTCGTTGAACGAGTCACTTCTTTTATTTCTACCTTGACATATGTTGATTGCGTTTTTATGAAGTGATCACCCTTTTTTAGTTGCTTGGTCCATTAAATCCTTCTCATACGTGATTTTGTGCAACAATCATCCTTCTCAGATTATCAAATATTTTTACATATGAGTACATGGATTTTGCTGATTTTGCATCCTTCTCGAGTTCTAACATGGCTACTTTTGATATTCTTAATCCTGCAAGAGTGTTAGTTTCTAAAACTCCGAATACGTTGGTCAATGGTGATTTTATTTTTATTTATATCTTTGTATCTATTGGTTTAGAGTTTTGACCACATTCAGTTGCTCAACCAGTCTTCATTGTATTGCTTTATGGAAAAACCTGTAGGTTAGATAGCCGAAAGACGTATGTTTTAAATTTTGTTTAATCAAGAGGAAGATGTTTGATTAATAATGCATTAAGGCCTTTGTTAAGAATGCTTAAATATTTGATTAATCAGGCGTCTCTTTTAAACTTACCTTTGGTTTTACCTTTGAATCGGGTGCTACTTTTGGATTAAGATCGAGGTGAAGCATGACCGTTGATATCCTAAGATCCTTTGATTAATTAATAATCATGTGTTGACTAAACTTCGACCATCTCTATTCATGCGCACCGTTGGATCTCAGAATAGATGAACACCACTGTCAGATCTCCTTGTCCTCATTCGATATCTTACCGTTTGTGATCCGAGGATGATCCTTATGTATTTTAGCTCATCATGATTGGATGAGAGCTCTGCCATCGGTATTTGATCTTCGACGTGGATGCCTTGTCATTTTTACTCATTTCAAGACCACTTTGGCTAGTGGTCTAACTAAGCATGCTGCTACATCATTTTATGCATGGAGGCCAACTGGCACCCGACTTTTGGCATGTGTAGCCATTTATTTCTCTCGGCCAATTATTTTGGCTTCTCTTTGATTCGTGCTAGCTGATGGCAGCAAATCCTCGACCGATAGGTCTCATAAAGTTGCATGCATAAGAAACCACTAATCAAAAAGGTTAAATTAATTTGATAGGATGATTAGGTGTACCTCATGCTTGGTTCACATGCTAAGCTAATTTTTTACATGATGGCTCTGCTTATCGAGGCATCTATTGTCAGAATTATTTGATCGGTTGACTGCTTTCTTTCTTGAGATGATCAGTCACCAGTATAAGAAGCTCGGCCAAGTGATGTGTTGAAGGAGCCGATCGACTTCTATTTATCACTTATTTATCGATCAATTTTGACTCATAGATAACTCATAGGATCTGATCAGTTTTCTCTTATAATGCGTTAGCGGATGATCTTTTCGATGAGTGTTCAAAATTTCAGCCCATCCTTGTTACTTGGGAGTTGATCTATTCCTTTCTTTTTTTCACTAGTCGAGAAGGCTTCCTCCTTCGTCGGCTTATCTTTTAAAACTAGGAGCCGATCATTCAGCAAGTCAATCGAACAAGCTGATCGGTCAATATTTCTTTTTTGGGAGTCGATCGATCGGTGGACCCTTCAAGTTAACCGAATAGTTGATGGTTTTTTCATCATCCACGGATCGGTTGACTACTTGTAATCGGTAGTGGATCGGTTGGCCAGCACTGGTCGTGAGTCAATCGGTCGATTAGTGTATTCTGAGAGCTGATCGCTCGGCAAAAAATATTTGTCAGCTAGATTTTAGCATTTGTGAGCTGATCGGCTAACTTTCTTCAGCCCTGAGCTGATTTTTAGTCTTATTCTTTGGGTCGATATTATTAACATGTATTCGTCCAATTTCTTTGGATTGAGCGTGACCCTTAGATTAATTCTGAGGTGTTTGACTATTAACTTGGTGGTGTGCATGCCCTTAGGTTTTAATTAATTATCATTCTCTTTAACCTTAGGCTTTTGGACTTTGAGACCATGGTGAATGCTTTAACTAAATTATGATTAAGGGATTTTATTAATAGGTTCTAGGCTTCAAGGAAAATATTATGAAGGTTAAACTTTGACTTGGGGAGTAAATCAAAATTTTCTGCCCTTACCACTTGAGGCATTTTTGAAAAATGAAGCCTACATTATTAAATCTAAGGTTTAGACTTTATCAATCAACCAATGAAAAATTGAATTACTCAAAACATATATTTTTTTTGTTTAGGAAAAGACCAGCAACACTAACAATTTGATTGAAACAAAAAAATTTAAATTTGGGGGTTTCAAAGTTGAATCAATTTTGGCTCCAACATAGGATCTGACTGGGATAAAGTGTTGAAAACATGAAGCACTTGAGAACCACAGAATCTCCTAGTTATAAGCAATTTTTGGACAAAAATTTACATCACCAAACACGATGATAAAATCTTTACAAACAAATAAAATTGATAATTTAATTTTAAAATTGTACATGCAATAGGATATCAAAGTAACAGAGTATATCAGAACTGAAAATACTTTTATTCACTTTGGAGACAAGAGTTATATTCTTAGAAATAGATAAGTTTTTGAATAATTTGTAATGTTTGTTTTAGCCTAGTCATAGGATATGTTTACACAAGAATTTTTACAGAGCTATTTAGTTTGATCATGTTCAAGCCCATGTGTGTGTTTGTGCATTCTTTTTTATTTCTAAATATTTCAGAACTTTGCCATATCTGAGCAAAATAGATAAACTTAATATGTGATTTCACTCTTTAAAAATTTTCACCATTCTACAGGGCTCCATTGCCAGTCAAGCGTCTATAACCCTGGTGGAGTTGCTTCTAATCCCATCTTGTTTTACTCTACTGCCAGTCAAGTGTCTATAGCCTCGATAGATATTTTGCAAGATATCTCAGGCAGTGACTCAATTTTACTTTATTGATATTTTTCTTCTTTATGAGAGAAGTATTTGATATAAGAAAATTGTGCAACAAGTATGCCTGAGTTGAGGATTAGTTTCTGGCTAAAAAGGATGAGTGTAATGATTTTTAGCTTAACTACCCTCTCAAAGATAACTAGGTTCTTAGGACTCTTGAAATTACTTTAAGTATCATTAATATTGTGAGGCTTTAACATGATATTTTAATCTACTCTGTTTTTATTATGTTTTATATCATATCAAATGACTACTGCATAAACACTCATATTTGAATAATTGTAAACCTCATCAGAGTCTAAAATAAATATCTTTCTTCTTATTGCTTTTGGAGGAATTCACAGTAATGCATACTCATCAAACTAAGAACATCCTGGATATAGTGAACTCAGAATTTTAAACAAACATAAATGAAAAATTTGAAATAAAACACTCTATTTTGGGGATTTTTTGCTTTTCAATTTTTTTTTTTGACCTTTAACAAGGATTGTATATTTTCAGGTGTTGGCTATTAATAGGAATAGCCATTATTTCACCCTGCAATATCTGCAACTTGTATGTATTCTGACTGATAACATGGGTTATTTGATATGGGCCAATCCATTTACGTTCAAATTTACCTTTTTCACCATGCTTATCATTTTTAGGATCCCAATAGATGACTATATCTCCTTGGGAAAAAGGAGTACCCTTAGCTTTCTTATTAAACAATTTAATGGTTTTCTATGTTTATTCCATCATTCTATTAAGGTTCTCTCTTCTTTGTTCTCCTAATAGGACAATTTGATCAAGCCTCCTCTGAATGGGATTAGGATATTCATGGTCTTGTAATAGGAGGGAAAGTGCCAGTTTTTCTATTCTTGGTGGTAATAAGGCTTTCTCTCCATATACCATCTCATAGGGGGTTCTTCCTGTATTTATTTTAACAGACAACCTATCAGCCCATAAAGCAAATTTAAGTTCAGTGTCCCATCCTCTTTTATTCTTTCGTAATGACCTCTTCATTATTATTATTAAGTTCTTATTTGATGACTCAACAAGACCATTTAATTTAGGGTAATAATTAGCAGAGTGAGATAATTCAATTCCATATTCAACACAAAAACCTACCATTTCATATGAAACAAAATACTATGCATTATCAGTAACCAGTTTTTGAGGAACTCCAAACCTGGTCAAGATGTTTTCTTCTAGGAATCTGATGATTGTGGCACTTGTAGATGTTCTCAAAGGTGAAACTTCTACCCACTTTGTGAAGTATTATGTTGCAGTTATGATCCACTTATGCTAGCCAAATGAATTAGGATTAATCTCTCCAATCAATTCAATGCCCCATTGGGTGAATGGTGCTTCAATGATTACTAGCTTAAGGGGAATAGCTACCAGATACTTATTTCCTGCAAAAACTTGACAGTTATGGAAATTCCTAACATGTTTATATACATCTTTAACAATGGAAGGCCAATAATATCCTGCCATCATAATTTTATTAGTTGTAGCTCTTGGAGCAAAATTTCCTCCACAGAATCCATCATGAAATTCATTGATTATTTTTGGGACTTCACTTTCATATAAATAGACTAATAAAATTCTATCAGGGTGTTTCCAATATAGCACACCATCCAATATATATTATTTTTGAGTTTGTAGCTTGATTGACCTCATTCTGTTTGTTGACATATCTCTAGGAAATGACAAAGATTGTAAATATGACAATATTTCCTCATACCATTTGCATTTAGTATTATTTATTCTTATGATATCATATTTTTCATTTATTGTGAGCTCATTTTCAAATCCTTCTTCCTCGTTCTTGGCCAATAATTTTGCTAAACCCTGTCCTTTGACAGATTTAACAATTTTGAACTCAACATCATATTGAAGAAGTTTTACCATCCATCTAGTTGGTCTTCCTAATGGATCTGATTGGGAAAAAATATCTTTTATTGCTATGAAAGGAATACAACAGTAAACCTTATTTGAACCAAATATACCTTTAAAGTGTTCTAAATATTGTATGACTGCATAAGCATGTTTTTCTAATAAGGTGTATTTTATTTGTGCTCCATTTAGACCTGAACTCATAAAGGCTATTGGCCTTCCATTATTTTCGTCATCTTTCTGTAAAATAACTGCAACAATAGACTGTTCAGATGCATAAGAATAGATATTAAAGTCTTTTGTATAATTAGGGCAACTTAAGGTTGGTGTGGTTGATATGGCTTCTTTGATTTTGTTAAATACTTCCATATTTTCCACTCTTTATTTTATTTCTCCTATTTTCTTGACCATGTCATTTATGGATTTAGTCATCTCTACAAAATTTGGGACAAATCTTATGATAAATTTTATTTTTCCAAAGAATGACCTGACTTCTTTTATGTTCTTGGGAGGGGGAATTTTGGAAATAGCTTCTTTCCTTTCTGGATCAATACTTATCCTTTTTTTTGAAACTATGTGTCCTACCAACTTCCCTTGTGTAGTTCCATATATACATTTCTTAGGGTTCAAATAAATTCCAAATTCCTTGCACCGGGAAAAAATTGCAGTCAGATGCTCTAAATGATCTTCTAGATTTTTAGAAAAAATTGTGATATCATCTAGATACACAACTACAATTTTAAACATTAATCCTTTAAAGGCAAAGTCGATAGCTCTTTGAAAGGTAGCCCCTGTATTCATCAGTCCAAAATATATTCTTAAATATTCAAATGTACCCCAAGGTGTAGTGAATGTTTCTTTGTGTCTATCCTCTGGATTTATCTAAATCTGATTGTACCCTAAAAATTCATCTAACATAGACAATATCATTGAACTTACCACTGTTTGTAGCAGTTGTTCCATGTTAGGCAATGGGTAATTATCTTTTAATGAACTCTTGTTTAGGTTTCTGAAGTATACAGAGAGTCTAATGTCCCCATTCTTTTTCTTGACTGGAACTAAATTGGATATCCATGAAGAAAATCTTACCTTTTTTATTATCTTGGAATCCAACAATTTCTATACTTCTTTTTGCATTAATGGTGCAAGGTTGAATTGTACTTTTTTTTTTTTTGCATGAATGGTTTGGAGTCCTTTTTTAGAGGTATTATGTGAGTTATTACATCTATTTTGAAAGTTTTAAGGTCTTCATAGGTCCAAGCAAAATTTTCTTATTATTTTTTAGGTAACTGATATAACCAGTTTTTTCTTTAGCAGGTAATGTTGTATCTACCTTCACTATTCTAGGTTCCCTCATTGAACTAATGTTTATATCTTCATATATTACCTCTCTACGTATAGGCTTATAAGCTTTGTCAAAATCATCAAATAGGCTTTCAAGAGACACTAATCCTTTGGGTATTCTATTAGTTTTTAATTGGATTACTTCTATTGGTTCTCCTATTTGATATTTTAGCTTTTCTTCATCCTTTTCATCACAGATTATATCTTCATACTAATTTTGCAAAGTCATAAAATCTTTAATATCTATTTCATCTTGAAAAACTTGTAAATATACTATGTTATCTGGCACAGAAGGTTTAAAAACTAAGATATTTGGGAATCTATCCATGTATTCTGTAGTTATTTTTGGGTGGTCTACACCTGAGGCATTTACAACTAAAAGATCTGCAATATGATTATTTTCTCTTGGGATATATGAAATATTTAAAGTCAAGAATTTATCAATTTCTTCCAATACTACATTTATATATTACTTAAGCCTAGGATGTTTAGTCTGATATTTACCTTTAATTTGTAGTATAATAATTTTTGCATCCCCTATTATAGTTAAGTAGTTAATATCTAACTCTTTTGCTTTCCTTAGCCCTAATAGTAAATCTTTGTACTCAGCTACATTGTTTGTGCAAGGAAATTACAATTTGTAAGGGATACTAGGTTAATTTTCTTTAATATCAGTTAAATTTACACTTGCACCTGCTCCAGACTGAGATTTATCTCCATCAAAAGACATGATCCACATTTCCTGAGTTAAAATTCTATCTGACTTAGCATCTACAATTTTCATGAGTTATGGATCCATGTTCTTTGCCTCTGGTACTTCAACAAGGAATGGGTTATGCCATATAGAGTAAACTCCCATCCCTTTTTCTTCCATAGAGTTCAGTAAATTAATCATAGTTTCATCAGTTTGAATTAACTTTATAGAGTGTTTATTGAATGGTTCCCTTATCAAAATTATGTTCTCCTTATCTGATATTGGGATTGTAGCATATGACCAGTCTAATTGGATTGAACCTCCTTATTGTTCTGCCCAGTGCCTACTGAGTAAAAGAGAGAATGAGTCAACATCAACTACTACTATGTCCATTACTATGCCATTCTTGGGGTGTTGATCTAAATAAACTAATAATCCAGTTATCACCCCTACACAAGGGATTTGCCTACTTTCCATGACATAAATAGGAGCAGAATATCTAGTACATATTAATCTCATTTGGTCAGCTATTAATTTGGGCATTATGTTATGTGAAGCTCCACTATCTAACATACAATTATGAATGACATATCTTTCCCCTTCATGTGAGTTATACCTTAATGATACATAGAAGGGTCTGACAGAAGATGGTGATCTTGTATCATGTTGATTTTGTCTAGTTGTATGGAAAATTGGATCTTCTTTTTGTTCTTTTAGTCCAAATGCTTTGTAGACCTGCTATCTGTACTTTTGAGATTTTATAAGTTCTCCAAATGTGATATTGAACTTTTGTTTACTGGGTTCTGACCCAGCATCAAATTCTATCTTTTTTATATCCAATACCTTGTTAGTTTCTTCTTTGAGAATTTCTTCCTCTACTTCAATCACTTCAAGAATAATCTTTTTGAAGTTTCTATCAGTTTTCTCATTACTGCTATTCTTATTAATGTAGGTTTTTTTCTTGGTTCACTCGTAGAGGCTTTCTCTATTTTATCAGGGAAAACTCTATTCCTTAGGTTAAGGACGTGGATAGATTCTAATTCTTCAACTTCTTGAGTAGTGGGGATTATTTTTCCTTGCTTCATCCTATCATATCTTGACTCATGTGTCTTTTACAAGATCTTAGTCCCCTCTGTTACTAATATTTGAGGATGATTATTTGAAGCATATTTGTCCATATCCTCTTCAAACAAACTTTCTCTATATTCATCTTCAACAAACCAACAAGCATTAATTCTTATATTTTCCTCTAATTCAGCATGTAAATCTACATTGCATTGATCACTTAGGTGAATACCACATGCATCAGGGTTATGAGGTGCATCACAGGTAGAGAAAAAATAGGGAAAACCTTCTTATATGTTAACAGTTGGCATGGGATTAGGAACATTATTCTGATCTCTATCAGGATCTCTATTTTTCTAGGCGTTGTTCCCATTACCTCTATTTCTATTTCCTTTATCAAAACCATTGTTTTTTCCCCAATTCTTGTTGAAATTTTTCTTAAAAGGAGGATGGTTGTCAAAATGTGGTCACTCTATTTGTGAAGTTTCACCATTGTTTCTATTTCTTTCAATTCTTGCTAACTTGTTATTCACATTATTTAGAATCTCTATCATTTGACTAGCCAATTTTTCCACTAGATCAATTTCAACTTTTCTTTGTATATCAAATGCTACTTTTTTAGACTTTATTTATGGCATGTTAACTTCTAAAGAGTAAGGCTTCGTATTACCACTATCAAACATATTTATTTCTATATCCATTGCCCTTTCCATGCAATCATCAATAGTAGTGGATTGTTCTTGTCTTAGCTCATAGTTAAACTCTCCTTGAAAAGCATTTTTATAAAAACAGATAGACTGAATGTCACTTGGCCTAAGTTTGGTAGGGATTTTGTTTTTGGTTTTTGAAAATCTTCTATTAAAATCACTGACATCCTCATTTTCTTTTTTTTTCATGGTGGCTAATTTGGTTAACAGAGATTGTTCATTTTTTCTTTCACCATATTTCTTCAGGAAGACATTTTCCATTTTGGCGAAGTTTGGAATATCATTATTATGAAGATAATTAAACCATTCCCTAGCATCCTTTTCTAAGGTTTGTAAAAATAGCCTTAATACTACATCTTCATGCTCAACTTCTAAACTATCCATAGCATACAACAAACTCTTGATATGATCTTCCCCATTTATTGCACTATTTTGAAAGAATTTAGGGATATATTTTTTAGCTTTAGTAGGTAAGGTATTAATATTTGCTGGTAAAGCAAAAGGCCTATACTTGTTAGTCCTCCATAAATGAACATTAGGTTGGGCCATAGTTACCATATGATTTAAATTCACAGTGGCACCACCTACAGGGATATTATTCTAGGTAGCCTGAGTATAATCTAATTGGTTATCTACAACAGTATTACTATTAATCTGATGGGGTAAATAATTGCATATATCTTCTACTACAGGATTTAAACATTCATCTACAGAAACAAAAGTAGTAATATGACAAATTCTTGAAAAAGGAAGATTTATGGGTATGTATAAATACCTCAGATTTATGGGTATGTATAAATACCTCTGGATCTTCAAGTTCTAGAAATAGCTCCTTACCGCTTCTCCTGGTGTTCTCCAGAACGTTCTATTCTCTCCTTTTTAAATTTTTTTCTTCTGGGTTTGTCTAGTAGAGTCACCAACACCATTGTATAGAAATAACAGTATACTCTTATCAAGAATACTTGATATTATCACTCATCCTCATAGGAGTGGGTTCTTGGAGAAATTCAAGAAAATCAAGAAACGAGAATTACATAAAGAAAGTAAAAAAAACATGAGAAAAATAAAGAACGTAAAAACAATGAACATTAAACCCAACATTATTTTAATTTAAACTAGCGACCCGTTGTTTAAAATAATGTCGTTGAAGAAAACTCTCTACGAATATTATTGAATCTTTCTTAATAAGTCCTCCTCAGCAACGACACCAAAAAATTTTTGGAATTGATTCTTGTATCCATAGGAAATCAATTTTCATGCTATAAGAACCTGTTTGGAACCAACGAGTATTACAGGTTCTGGTCGACCTGCCTCATGTTCTATTAAACCCGAATATTGCTATAAAATATGGCAGAATGGGTAAGGAAACCCCAGCGGCAATTCTACAATTAAACTTCTAATTTGCACGCTCTAGATTTATATTAAACTATAGTATTATTATTAAAATGACCAAGCATGAAAACAACCAACTGTTATGCCTTATGTAGACTGGTGCCTAGATTCATTGGGTTGTTATAGCAATTTAACTACTTTAATCATGAATAGAAAGAAGGGGAGAAGGAAATTATCGTTCTTTCTTTCATTTGAATATCATAACAAAATCAAGAATTCACTAACAAAAGAAACATTTATAATGCATTCAAATAATGTAACCCATTATACAGATACACACAATACTGAGACAAAGAAATGATAGGAATAAGATTCAGAATTGTATTGATTTATGGAAAAATTACATGCAGAGTGGGCAGAATGCCTTTTAACTCTATTTTTTTCAAAATAATACAACAATACAATAGATAATACTCTATTCAAATGATGTAACAGGTCCCTCCTATTCTTCTTATTCCAATTAGGTAACAGAAGAATCTCTGACTCCTAAGATCAATAGATTGGAAATATTCTCATCTAGGGCACTTTCCTATCATACGATCCTGCACAACAAGGGGAGGAAGAAAGAGTGAATAAGAGAAGATAGACACAAATAAATAAAATAGCACAACTAACAGGGCACTCAACTATACCTCTTAGAAAAAATGCTATTCTCTAATTGCTTGATACAAAATCCAGACCTGCCTGCTTCCTTTTATAGTTGTTGGTTTTTTATTCTATTATTCTTGGTTCATTCTTGTCTGTACACTTGTCAGCATCTGATTGAATCTATTCTATATGTTGTCTAGTTGGTGTGGCTCTGAATTGAATGTTAAGGTTCTTCTCTAGACTGGAGGGAACTCTTTTTTATTTTAATTTGGCATTTTTTGCTCTCTTAGTTGGCCCTAGAAACTAAGGATTCACTGTTATAATTTTTCTCTTTGTTCTACTTGTCCCGGTCACTATGATTTTTTGATAAGGCTCGAATGGGCTGTTATTATGAATATTAGACGAAGGAAAAAGGGGGGCTCAACATAATGGTGAAGACAAGGGGTGGTGTGCTAGTGGCAAACAAATGGAGTTGCACTGATCACGTGATAGAGTGAAGAAGTAAGGATGGTGAGGGTCTGATGGATGGAATGACAGGGAATAAATGGTAAGAAACGATAGTGGGCGAGGGTGACATACTAGGAAAAATGTCAGGATGGTCAAGGAGGAATACCCAAGAGGAGGATGGTAGTGGTAAGTAGAAAGAATATGGGAATGGACAACAAGATCTGAAAACATTTATAATTTTCTTCCATAACTATACTCCGTTGAAGTGCTCCCCTGGTAACTATATTCTGTCAAAGCACGGATTGAAACCATAATTTTTCTTCATGCGCTTCCTTCACCTTAAGTATTTGCAGAACAAAAAATGATAGTATTTGAATCATTTATGCTCTATTGTTTCTTTTTTCTGATGCTTCAACTCTTCCTTACTGTTTCTTATTTATAAGTCGGTGACTATGCTTTGTAGTCTTATCTTGTGGTACACCATTATTCTAGTGAGATATACATGATCTGGTGGCATGCTTGAAGGTCATGATATATCTTTTATTTGATTTATTTTGTCCTTAACAAGGTACTGTATACGGGATTTTCTTTTATTACTTCTAATATTTTCTTCCATGAGTATTCTTCTAGATTCATGGCTTCTATGCGTACTATTTTGACTCTGTTTCAACTATTGATATTCATAATGTCTTCCAGTGTACCTTGTCGTTGAACGAGTCACTTCTTTGATTTCTACCTTGACATATGTTGATGGTATTTTTATGAAGTGATCACCCTTTTTTAGTTGCTTGGTCCATTGAATCCTTCTCATAGGTGATTTTGCATAGCGATCGTCCTTCTCAGATTATCGAATCTTTTTATAGATGAGTACATGAATTTTGCTAGTTTTGCATCCTTCTCGAGTTCTAACATGGCTACTTTTGATATTATTAATACTACAAGAGTGTTAGTTTTTAAAACTTTGAATACGTTGGTCAATGGTGATTTTATTTTTATTTAAAAAAAAAATTGAGTAAAAAAAATTTTTAGAGTTAAAAAAAAATTTTGAGTTAAAAAAAATTGAAAGCATCACTGGCAGCTTCTAAAAATAAACCAAACCATAGCAAGATTAATTTCATATCAAGTAACAAGAAAATTTCATTATATAAAATTAAATATTACAAGTTTCTCATTCTTTGTTACAAGCTTCTATTGTCACTTATTTACCGATCGGTTTCAGCTCGTAGATAACTCACGGGAGTCGATCGACTTTCTCTTGTAATGCATTAGCCGACGATATTTTTGACGAATGTTCAAAATTTTGGCCCACCCTTGTTACTTGGGATATGATTGGTTCCTTTATTGTTTTTCCAGTCGAGAAGGCTTCCTCCTTCGTCGGCTTATCTTTTAAAGCCAGGAGTCGATCGGTCGGCTAGTTAATCGGACAAGCCGATTGGTCGGTATTTCTTTTTTGGGAGACGATCGATCGGTGGATCCTTCAAGTTAACCGAATATTTGATGGTATTTTCATCATCAGTAGAGTGGTTGACTAGTTGTAATCGATAGCCAATCGGCTTGTCAGCACTGGTCGGGAGACGATTGGTCAGTTAGTGTAGTCTGAGAGTCGATCAGTCGACTAGTGTTCAAGGGCAGCTAAAAAGATCTGTCGGCTAGATTTTAGCATTTGTGAGTCGATCGGATAACTTTATTTGGTCCTGAGCTAATTTTTAGTCTTATTCTTTGATTCAATCTTATTAACGCGTAATCTGTCGATTTCTTTGGATCGAGCGCGGCCCTTAGATTAATTTTGAGGTATTCAAATGTTAACTTGGTGGGGTGCATGCCCGTAGGTTTTAATTAATTATCATTCTCTTTAACCTTAGGATTTTAGACTTTGAGACCATGGTGAATGCTTTAATCAACTTATGATTAAGGGATTTTATTAATCGGTTCTAGGCTTCAAGGAAAATATTATGAAGGTTAAACTTTGACTTGGGGAGTAAATCAAAAAATTTTGCCCTTACCACTTGAGGCATTTTTGAAAAATGAAGCCCACATTATTAAAGCTAAGGTTTATACTTTATCAATAAACCAATGAAAAATTGAATTACTCAACAAATTTTTTTTTTTTAGGCAAAGACCAGCAAGACTAAAAATTTTATTGAAACCAAAAAAATTAAATTTGGGGGTTTCAAAGTTGAGTCAATTTTGGCTCCAAAACTTTCTAAAACTTAGTATAATCCTAGAAGAATTTTTGCATGCCACAAAATGCACATTTAAACAGAAAGTGACTAAATGTATTAATAGAAGACATCTTGTACCGCTGAGGTTACGATGGAGTTCTCCTTCATTTTATAGAGCCCCAAGAGTCATATTGGGCAATTTCACAAGATCATGATGGTACATGCGATGGCAATTTTAGCGGCATGGCCATAGTTAAGCACATCCTTCGAATGGGCTACTATTGGACCACTATGAAGAATTATTGTAATGTGTATGTCAAGAAATGCATCAAATGTCAGCATCATGATAATATTATGCACTTGCCATCATATGCCTTATAGCCCATCCAAGCGGCTTGGCCATTTTCTTAGTGGGGATTAGATCTTATAGGCAATATATCTCCTTCATCATCGGGTCGGCATACATTTATTATCACAGCTACTGAGTATTTCACAAAGTGGGTGGAAGCAATACCTTTAACAACAACCATTGGAGCTCGTATAGCAGAGTTTATATTGGAGCATAATATAAGTTATTTTGGGATTCCATCCAAAATAATATCAAATAATGGAACGTCATTCAAGAAAAAAAATGTGAGAGCTTTGACATCTAAATATAGAATTAAATATAATTTTGCGACTCCATACTATTTGCAGGCAAATGGGTAGTCTGAAGCTTCAAATAAGATAGTGATGGCCATCTTGAAAAATACGGTCCAAGAAAACCACAAAGATTGGTATATCCAGTTGCCCCTTGCATTATGGTATTACATAACTAGCATTCGGATGTCCACTGGGGCAACACCATTTTCACTAGTATATGGCATCGAGGCCATTATGCCCTTAGAATTAGAAATTCCAATGTTGCGCATCATATTAAAAGAGTTCATCGATGACAACACTGCGTGACAAGCTCAACTGGATCAACTGATGCTGCTTGATGAACATCATGTGAATACCCTAGAGCATCTCTGCGTTTATCAGGAGAGACTAAAATGAGCTTACAGTATCAAATTCCACCAGAGAGACTTTGAATTTAGGGATCTTGTCTTGAAATAAAAACAACAGAACTCTAATTTTCTGCCAGATATGTGAGACAAATTCATGGCTAATTGGCTAGGACCTTATATCATATCTAAAAATTTTGGTAGAAGTACCTATCACCTAATGTCGCTAAGGGGTGTTGAAGAGCCTAAACCTCTCAACATAATCCATATGAAGGCATTCTATGCTTGAGAGTGTAGCAAAAGGCTCCAAGGGTTCTTGAAACTACTTGGTCATGTCAATAAAAGGCTTCGAGATTTTGCTTAAACCTACTCGATCAATCCCAAATGCTCCGAGGGTATGGTAAACATTGATCGGTCATCCCAAAAGGCTCCAAGCTCTTTTATGAGTAGTTTGGTCAATCAAAAGCTCCAAAGGCATCTATAAGCCCTTTGGTCAAGTCTCAAAGGCCTTGAGAGTTGATAAACACCGCTCGGTCATCCTCAAAGGCTCCAAACTCATCTATGAGTAGTTTGGTCAATCAAAAGGTACCAAGAGTTTCTAAAAAACTGCTTGGTCAACCCAAAAGCTCCAAGGATTCTTAAATATTGCTTGGTCATCCTAAAAAGTCTCAAATGTGCTTTTAATATCTTTGGTCAATACCAAAAGCTCCAAGGGTTCCTAAGAATCACTTGGTCAATTTAAAGGCCCCAAAGGCATGTAATAATCGTTTGGTCAAATATAAAGGCTCAAAATCCATAAAAATTATAAAATGAATAAAATCCAAAACAAATATTGGTAAAACATAAAATCCAAAAAATATTTACATTTTAATTGCATTAGTGCAGTTCATATTCCATACGCATTTCATAGTTGCATTGAATATAGGCATTCATCATCCATTGCATTTCGTAGTAGAAGGAATTGTGTTTTTTAGTCTTACAAACAATGCCATGTTTGTGTTTTAATCATGCACCTTTGCATTTATCATAATCAATAATTCATGTGAATAATTATGTTTTTCAACACAACCCATAATGTTGCTATGAATAATATACTAAGGTTTTTTGGTCACTCAACCATACCTAGAGGTCTTATCAAGAGTATAGAAATCTTGCTTTGCTTTTGTAGCTAAGGTTCAGTTAGCCCTTAGCATATCAAAATCCTATCACTAATCAATAAACTAAACAATCCTAATAAGGACTAGGGGAAGATGAAATCCATGAAGTAGGACCGGGTATCTTGAAGCAAAAAGAGTTATTCTTGCTTATCCCCTTATGCGGATGGTTTGGGAAATGTTGGTAATTGGCAAAAGGACAAGTTTATTCCCTACCTAGAATCCCTTGCTTACGATAAAATGAGCAATATCCCAGAGTGATATCCCACATCAAACCTCAAGATTGATACCCTAGATCGACATCATAGATCAGCATCCCAGATTGATATCCTATATTGATATCATAGATTGATACACTCAATCGATATTACAGAAATAGTTTCCCCCCAAAGAAAAATCCCCAAAGGGAAGTTTCTAAAGAAAATTATCAAATGTGAATTCCAGAAAGTGAAGATCAAATGAAGATCAGAAATCAAAGCCCAAGTGAAGATCAAATGAAGATCAGAAATAAAAGTTCACATCAATATAAAATGAAGATCAGAGAGCAAGTTCCAATGAAGATCAATGAAGATCCAAAAAAATTCAAAGTCAAAGTGCAATCGACTCCCTTGCTTCACTACATATGAGAAAGTATCCTAAAAAATGAAAGAAAATGATAAGGATGAGCCTGAATCCCTAGAATAGTCAGCACTATCATACCTTATGCATGATGATATGTCTAACACATTAGCACCTTGCTTATGTATAGACCAATGTTTGAATATGGATGAGCTAGCTTCAGGTGTCCTGCATCACCTAGTGGCTTAATCCAACTGAAATTTAAAACTAGGATTGAATAAATATTCATATATCCCCTATATTAGCAATGGGTTGAAAGAATCTCGCCTAACATTGGGGTATGTTTATTGCTTATCTTAATATACGCATATGCACACACATGGAAAATGAACATTTAGGGCCTATCCTAGCAAAAGCCTTATATCTCAGAAGTCTAGTGTGGTTAGTAGACAACTTTTAATAAGCCATCTAGGGTGTTTGAGTCTCATGGAAAACCTAAAAAATATCTATAATAGTAACAAATATCAAATATCACAAACCATAAAAGGTAAAATTCATTGCAAATAATCAAATTCCAAAGTATCCAATAAGTGATACATCATTAACAATGAGCACAATCAAGATAGGATAGATACCGGATGAATATCAGAAATGATATTTAGATGACCACTAACTATATTGTGCATATCATTCAAAAGTGCAAAAAGAAAATAGAATGACATATTGCATCATTCGCATCATAACATCGCATATCATTGCATTTCATATATGGGTGATTAATTGATTAAATTCTTATTATGAGGATTTCCAATTACATTCATGATTTTTACATATTATGTGGTGTCGTCCATTAGATTGTTAAACACATATTGCATTCATTCCTTATGTTTTAAGTGATTAAAGCATACAAGTTCATTTACATCAGATTACCATCGTGTAAATAAAGCATTACATACATTAATGCATACAATAAAGCAATATAAAATATGCATTAAAGAGAAAGCATTGCATCCATATGCATCCATCATAAATAGCACATCTAAACATCTAGATCATTGCATATCATCATCATCATAAATAAAATAGTTATCTAGTGCATGTCATCCATACATCACATCATATAGCATCAAATTAACATAAAAATTGCATCCATATGCATCACATAAACATAAAATATATAAATAAATGAGTACACATAATGAGCCATAATGATCAAATATCATATATATATATGTGTGTGTGTGTGTGTGTGTGTGTGTGTGTCGAAGAGTACATCAAGGTACATAAAAATACCTATAGGCTACAATCATGTATGTCCTCAGGCCTCATACCAAAACTGATATGATATAGCCTGTATGAAATGGAGACCCTAGCTCTGGTCTAATCCTCCTCCACTAGAGCCCTCTATGCCTCCCTCAACCCTATTTTTGGGAGCCTACTTTGCAGTATAATTTGGTTCCTATTGTGTAGCCTACTAAGGATCCTATATTTGGCCCAATCCAAAGAGGCTCCATACACGAGAACCAATCCCTAGACTCTTGTGCAAGCTAGATCAATATATACTAGAGGATCTGTGTGTCCTCTCGATCCTATGGATTTGGTGGCTTAAACTAGTAGAAGACTATTTGGTCTCTCTGGTCTTGGTTTGAGAGCTACTCCTATGATTACCTATGGTCTGGGTGTCCTCTGGTACCTCTCCACCTGTTAGTCGAATGTGATCCTCCAGCTCAGATATGTGAGCTACCCTCATAGTCGATCATGCATTTACCTCCTCCAAGAGGAAAGTGAGCCACCTAACCTCTACCATGGGGTCCCGAATTGAGGGCAATAGGTGATATGGAGTTGCAGGTGGTATCATAACTACCTATGAGGATGAAGGAATTTGGGCCTTGAGGATAGGCCTCTCATCCTCATACTCTCACCACTATCTCTGCACATGAGTGAGCTTCACCTCTACTATGGTGAGGCTAGTATCCTTATGTCATAGCTGATTCTACAACCTCCCAACCTAGCTCTATAAATTTGCCACCTGGGCTAGCAACTACTCTACCTTACTATCCAGAGGCACCTCACCATCATTTAGGGCCTCATCCTTAGCCTCCACTAGTGGTGCATCCTCTACCTCCCATTTGTCCTAATTCCATGGGTGCACATTGCGCCCCTATGGATCAGACTCTGTCGCATCATCAATATGACCAAGAGGCCCAGATCATTACCACTAAAATAAGGATGACCAGGTATAATAAAATAGGGTGGTCCCAGCTATAATAACTCCAAACTCCTACAAATCATTTGTAGCATTGCCTAGAGGTGTAGGCTGTATCCACTAGAGATCTATCTCTAGAACTAGCTACCTATAGATAATAGGTAGCTCTATAATATCTTGCACCATACCAAACTATCATAGGACCCATGAGTAGAACTGGTACTCACAGACCTTGAATTTGTGGTCGAGTAGCCATCTATCTCATTGAGCATAGCATAGCTGCTCGCCAACCTTCATCCATGCAGGGCAATGCATAGATGGATTCCACTCAATGTCATCATGTCTTAGTACTACAAATCAACTGATATAATGCTCAATGTCCCCTACATGGGACCTACTTCATAACCCCTCCTCCTTGTGGGGCCAACATGCAACGTAGCACTGATGGTAGTGATAAATAGAAGTAATAACCAGGGGTAGCTCTACAAGTTGCTCGATCTAGATGTGCTATCAACCCCATATCTACAGGAGTAGACTACAACTGATGCCTTACTCAGCTCCTATTGGTAATATGGTACAACTCTCGGTAGATCTATAATAGTAATGTGCTCCCCCAGGCTAGGAGTAGTGGTTGAGCCGTGGAGCTCCAGATGACCCTCCTGACACTGGCTAGAAGTTTCTATGGGATCCTCACACCTAAGGAGTCTAGAAGGACAATCTATATGATCAGGTGCATAAAAACTGCCTCTCGAATGGAGAAGACCTACTCCTCATACCAGTCTCCAATGTAAACACCTCCATGGTCGATCTTTCATTGTGTCTCTAGGCTTCGATTATTGAATATTTCATCAAAAATAGCTCCCCTACTCTGAAAGGTAGAGGAGGTGATGGCCTCACCATCAATAGGGATCCTGAAGATCCTATAGACATCCTCAAGAGTGATGGTCATTTCACCTATCGATAGGTGAAATGTGTTGGTCTGGGCATTCCAACTCTGGGTCAACGTAGTCATATAAGCTTGATCTACCCTGATAGTGGGTAGATCCAAAACATAGCTGAAGCCTACGACCATAAACCACCCCCGCTCCCCAATAATCAGTAGTGGGCAGAGAGTGTTAAGGAGCTCTGGCTCCCTAGCTCTAGAGATTAGTCTCTGCAAAGAGATATAGTATAAGGAAAAATCTAACTATAGGCTAATTAAACAACTAAAAATGACCTAAAAAGAGCTACATCAAGCAAAAAAACATCTAACAATGAAAAATTATGCTAATATTGATCAAAAATTTTAAATAATACATCTCATAGGTACAATAAATGGCATTAACTGCCAAGAAAATCACAAAAAAAACTGAAAATTTTGAAATTTTTTTACAAAAAAAGGAACCATAGGTCAAACCCGCAATCCGCACAATGGTCAATTTTTTGACCATTGTAATTCAAACCTAACCGCATCTAATACATGCAGTTCCCAACCTGACAAATGGAGATCACAGCTAGCAACTGCGATCTAGGAAAATGACCCTTTTCGAGTCTTTTCCTAGCCGATAAAACAAAAATAATAATAATAATAATTAATCTAAAGCTAGCCTAACCTAGGGTGTGGTTCATTGCCAACAGTTTAATGTGATTGATTAACCAATTAATTAATTTGGTTCATTTTATTGGTAATTAATGCAAGGACTCGGTTTCAAATTACCTTGCCCGCACTGAGGCCTCGGTTAGAAGAAGGTTGTCCGTGGTCTACCATCTTGATGTGTGTAGGGTAGTAGGTTTTAGTTTGCATCAAGTTTACTCTCACACCTCTTAGATCTCTTCAAATTGCAGTCACTGTCAAGGAATAATGAGGAATTTTGAAATATGACAAATTTTTAAACCTTTTCCTATTTTTGTCGGACTGCAGCTGACACCCATGGTCCCGAGAGTAGGGTTTTTTGCCTGAGGGTCAGACCTATAGTTCCCAAAATTTGAAATTTTCAACCACAGGCTATACCCATGGTTTGCAACTGGTATTAAAAATAGCAAAATCCCATCGTGGGAAGGTTTTAAGAGATAAATAAATATCTCCTAATGAATCAAATTTCAATAAAAGAAATCAATTTACAAATTTGGTGATGATCAAGCACCAGGATCCAATTAAAAATAAAATATCTGGCTGAGATTATAAATTACACTCAATCGAGGTCATCGTTATGAAAATCCTTTCATGGAGCACCACATCTCCCAGCAAAATAAATAAATTTAATTCAAATTCAAAACATTCAAATACAATAAAATAATCAAAAGCCAAATGCACCTCGTATTCAGTTATTTACTCTATACACTTGGCGGTTGCAGCGACTTGCGCTCCATGCAATCCGGCGAGATGAAGTAAATAACCATAAGGACATTTGGGGCAAAATTTTCATCATTGATTTGATATGATTCTTTTCAATTTTGAAGAAGGACTTTGAGGTTGGACTGCTCCATGGGAATGAGGCGTTTCATGTCATTTCTTCTATGACATCTTTTTCAGCAAATCATCGACAAATTGATTCAACATAAATCAAATTGGCATTGTACTATTTTGATTCCCTAAGAAGGCTATTGTAGCCTTACTGCTCCATAGGATAGGAATGTGCAATTACTATTAATAGTTGTATCATACACTAAATTAGGCTTAGCCAAGTAATTAAATGCTCAATTCTAAATTTATTCAGATCATTCATTGTGGTCAAGCGATCTCGTTGCTTCATACATTTTCATTACCCTCATTGAATCATTGCTTGAGGATGTAGTTATAATATCATAATCATAATCAAAATCAATAGAATATCCCTGAAATCGTAGATCCCTTTATCTTGTCAAAATTGTGTTTGTCTTGCGAATCATTGTCAATAGCTATTATAAGCTTACCCCTTTGCTTAGGGAAAATAGCAAATATAATAATTATTTTGTAACTCTCATCCTTTTAGTTATATAGGCCTAACTCCTATTGTAGGACCAAATCTACTTGAATGTATGATGATGAGTGCAAACTCTTTCAAATTTAAGCCTCCAAAGAGTTGGAAGCAATGATTCTAGGATGTGCATCCTTTTGCTGGACCTGGGGCATCTAATGTTGATCCGACTAATGATCATCATAGAACCTTTGACATCATTTTAGGTGGTGTATTTTTGTTCATGCATCTCAAAATGATGCATCTCATAATGCATATTAAAATGATTACATGTAGACACCTAAAATACATCACGTCAATGGCGACTATTCATATGGACATGCTACAAGACCATATGGAAGATCTTGGATAGACTCCAATATAGAGTAGTGGTTCTAACCACTCAATTTGGGCTCCTTGGTCTATTCAGTCTGAACCACAGTTGAGACCTACGGTCTACAGTATGAACCACGGTTGACACCTACAATTTACAGTCTAGACTATAGTTATCACCTGCGATCTTAACTAAAGTTCAGTTGGCTTTCATTCAAGCCAAATCGATTTGAACGACCACTTGATCTAGAAGAATTTGGTTAAGATATGGAATATTCCAATCCAACTATCCTAACCAGCCCTTCTTATTTTTGGCTTCTCCATGAAGCCACCCCTAGCCCTTGGATAGTCCTATAAATACCCCTTCAAATTAAGGCAAAGATAT
Organism: Wollemia nobilis; assembly: GCA_028583015.1. Classification (NCBI taxonomy): domain Eukaryota; kingdom Viridiplantae; phylum Streptophyta; class Pinopsida; order Araucariales; family Araucariaceae; genus Wollemia; species Wollemia nobilis. The sequence goes on along the minus strand of JAQPPZ010017254.1, from coordinate 2,730,678 downwards.
CAAGCAAGCATTGGAGATTAGAGCAGCGAAGCCCTGTCGAATTGTGAACTCACTTGAGTGCACTAAGATAGAGATTTGTTGTTATAACTTTTCCAACTCAAGCATCATGATGAATTATGCCATGGATGTCCTAAGGAGCTAGAACACCAAGAAACACCAATTTGGGAAAACGGAGGCCCTATCAAGCAATTCAACCACCAAATATGTTAGAGGACACTAAGGTGGCCCTTGATCATTAATTTGACAAGGAGGATGAATTCCACAGCCCTATAATTAGAGTGTAAACCTACTTGGTTGTAGGCCACGACTGTCAGTCATGGTTTATAGTGCAGACTGCTCATCAGAGATATGGTTTGCAATAGGTATAATATCCCCTTACTATTCTTTTTATAGAGTGTTTATCTAGGTTAGATTAATCATTTTAGCACTTTATTTGGTAGTTTAGAGACTCTGACTGACCAGATTAAATATTTGATTAGATTTACTTCATTTCAGCAAGTAGGACATAATTGGTTTCTTTTCATGTTAACATGCTTCATTTCATGCATTTGATCCATTATATTGATAGTTGCAGTCCTTATTTACATGTTTCTAACAATATTTATGAGAATAACTTATGTTTAGCATGGTTTATCCACTTTCTTGATTTCATGTTGTTATGCCATATTTGTGTACATTCTCTTTAAAGGGCCTCATCATGAGAGGATTCATATGCTTTTGATACTTCTCTGTTTTTTCTTGACCATGGGGAATTAGGTATAAAAGGAGCTTCAATCATCTAATTCCTTACTCAATGCGAAGAAGAGGGTCGAATCCATCCTAGAGCAGTTTGTGACTATTTAAAAGAGCATTAGTATTGCACCTACCCTATTGGAGGCTTCGAAATTGTATCAGCATTTGGGTGACCCTAAGAGGGGCATGATTGTAACTAAGATTTGCCTTTGATATTAATAAAAGAAACATACATTTTATTGTCATATGCAATATTGTTCGTTATTTTATGCTTTCATGTTGATTTCCATTGATCTACTAGATAGGTGCATGCTTTTTGGATAGGTCAATATGATGAAAAAAAATGATTTTCAAAATTCAATTAGTGGGGTAGGAATTTTATTTCTTAGAACCTCATGGCCTAATGGATGAGGTAGTCTAAGATAGATCTTGTCAATAATATAGTCATAGAAATGACTATCAACATGAAGGCTGGTAAATTAACCTCAAGATGTGAGATATTTGATGACTTAGGAAATGATTAATAATGGACTATAGAACCTAAAGAGAAGGGATATAGAAGATAAGAAGGCTCACATATCTAAAAAAGAGTGACAATAATAGAAGATGTTAAACTAGAAGTATAAAATACTTCCACCATATTCTCCACAACCATATTCAATTAGCTTCCACCCTTCATTTCTTCTATTCTAATAATCATTATTTATTTTTATTATTTCTTCTATTTCCCACTTCTTCAATCCTATAATTTCTTCTATTACATCCATCCCACCTTAAATAAGTGTAGCATTAGTCTTTGAGTCACTAGCAAGTCCATCTATCTAAGATATAGGGTCATATCACATGCCATATTCAACCTAGTTTATCCTATCAAAATTAACTATTTATTCACCATCCACTTTTCCTTTGGTCCCCCATATTGTATACACCATTACATTACTCCACATGTTCTCATTCTAACCGTTGATATCACCTACCACTACCTAGTTCATATAATAATCCAATTTGTCATATCAATTGGTATCATCACCCTCATTGGTCCTATGATTATTTTGTATTCCTACCAAAACCACATAATTTTGTAGCAAGATGATTAAAAGGATAAAAAAAGAAATTTTTAGCCAAGTATGGTAGTCGTTGGATGTGTTCTATCTAAGCGGGAAATAGATGGATCAAATATTACCATTGCTAAGTGACAACTACCAAAATTTTTGTCCATCCCTAACAAGTGGATAGTCCCCAATAGGATGTTGCATTCTAAATGCTAAAAATGACCTATTTCAAAGGTTATTACCCTCAATAAAGTTATATGACTTAGTAGATATGGACGATCCCCCAAAACTAGTCATCCAATTGCATGCAATAAAATAAGGTAACAATATTTAGCTAAGTCTTGAGGCTATCGAATAAATTGCACCCATAATTGAGCTAAGGATTAAATATTTGTCACCTAATAGTGAAACACAAAAAATACCAAGATTTAGCTAAGTCTCAAGGTCGACATTAATTGTGCCCCAACAACAAATATAGATGGGTACAAGAGTTTTGTTGTCCATTGAATGATAAGAACTTGAGATAGTGGCAGCATGATAACAAAATTACATCACATACCAAGAGAAAAAATAATAAAATTAGCTAATTCCTAAAGGCATCAAATGTCGTGTACCTCATCTAGTAGCAAATGGGTACCAAAAATTTGTCATCTAATATCTAAGTCCTCATATTTTTGCAAGAAAAAGGGGAAGAAATAGCTAAGTCCTCAACCTGCTAGATAAATTGCCCCAAAATTTAAATTAGATAGGTACAAATAGTCCATTTCCTAACAATGAATAATGAAAATGACCAAAATATGGGTAAGTACCTCAGTTGACAGAAGTTGTATCCCAGCAGTTTAGAAGGATGGGTCCAAAAGACCCGTCAACTCTACAAGAATTGACTATAAAAAGAATTGAACCTACTCTAGTAGATAAGAGGTACAAAGAATATATCACCTGGTGGTAGGTAAATGTAAAAATATATAAGTTTTAGGACCATCAAAAGATATGTACCAGGGTTAGCAATGGATAGATATATAAAATTTATAGCATACCAAAAGCAAGATTGGAAAATTATCTAAGTTTGGAATTGACCAAAGATATTGCTCAAAAAATTGAATGGGTAGGTATAAAGAGTTCATCACCCATTAGCATAAACAAAAACAATATTATAAAGCACTAGATTATTGTACCAAGAATATGCAAGAAGTGATACCCAAGGTCCATCACTCGACAATAGATAGAAAAGAGAAGGTAGATAATTCTAAGTGTTCTCCTTGTTAGAAATTTTGTACCTATCTAATAAAGGAATGGGTAAAAAAAACTTGTCATCCATCAGTATCCCCATTATAAATTTGATAGCCATGGATCAATAGAGGAAGATCAAGTTCAATATTTGATAGTAGTTTATCAGTATGTGGGATATCACTCTCATTTTACCAACAAGGCAAGATCTCCTGTCAGATAATATCAATAATAAAATCTATACCTTTGTGCTCATGCAGATGATAATGGTGGCTCAATAGAGATTTTATAAATATATTAGATGTAGACAATAAGACCAATACAAATTGATATGAAGCAAATTCTAGCCACATCAGCAATCCACAACTAGGTGGTTACTATAGGTATATCCTGTAATATATTAATAGACTGGTAAATCATTTGATATAATATCAATCCACCTTTGAGGTAATGATGTCTTGATAACCAAATGTATTATAAAAATTTATATATACTAGAATATAGAAATCAAAATGGTCAGCTCTTAAGATTTTACAACTTACATGTATGAAAGCACATTGCAAATAGAAATACAAGTCGAATTATTATTTGGCCTCTGGTGCATTTTATTTTAGAATATGTATGTATGAATGGTTGCTTATTTCTAATATAGGCTAGATGAATGAGCATAGTATTAATTTTGTTCTCTATATTTTTGCATGTGTTCATTTTCTAGTTCTGTAATTCACAATCCATTGGATTGCAAAATGTAGAAGATATTATTCTATAATTGATAAAAATGGTTGGTATGTTAGGAAATTTGGTTAAATTATTGATTGCATAGCTTCTATATATTATGTATTTTGATGTGTCTTAACCTACACCATTTATAAGTCCTAGCTTCAACTTCTTTTATCTCTTTTAGCATCATTTTCCCCCTATATTTTAGGAACAACTAGTTAGAACTTAATAGGAATCGGTCTCCTTCAAATATTGACCACTGAAGCTTCATGACTTTTATGTCATTCAATTTTGGTCAATATATTTTGGTACACAATATTACCATAGGCATATTTTTAGACCAACATTTTTTGGCATGCCCAGTGGGACCCAGTCCCACTATCTATATAAATTAGAGTTTTGGTGATACTCTATTTTACAAGATCTTTTTCAATCACCTGGTGACTTTGTGCAAATGAAATCTAGATCTAGGTTAGGTTACCTTTAAAACCCTAGTATTCCACCTCATATAAGCCTTCACTAGGACCTAAACACATAGTTGTGTCCTACTTTTCTTGGAGGACTCAAGATTTGGTGGGCAGTCTTGACCTCATTAGCGAAGAAATTATGTTCATCTAGTGACTCCCATTTGAAGAAAGAACCCAAATTTTTTAAAATATCAGTGTCAAAATTCATATACATCTAAGGTAATAATTTAGGTTCTATTGGAACGAGTTATATACCCCAGCAATATTACCCACTTTGGAATGATATAGGCCCTCTCAATGTTTTGCTTCTGCATGAAATACCCAAGATTATTTTAAAATCCTTGCCTAGCTATGATGGCACAAAGAAGATTACATTTAAACATTACCAAGATATAGCTTCCCTAGCTACTATTCATAACACTGTATCTAAGGATGTAATGATCAGGCTACTTATTTTCTCTCTCAAAGGAAAGGCATTGTTGTGGTATAGATCATTGGAAAGTAGAAGTATTTACACATGGACTGATCTAGCTGAGATTCTTATCAACATATTTGATGACCTTGGAGACTCTTTCTTATTTCTTACCCAATTATCATTCATTAATAAATATCTTCATGAAAATATTTTTTATTTCAATATCCATTTTAAAATAACTTGAAGGAGAATCCCCGAGGAGTTCTAGCCATCTCCCGCTTAAGCATATCTTTATTATATCTATACCTTTCATTATGATCTAAGTATTCTCATTCAGTAATCTAAAGAAAAATGTTCCCCCATATTTTCCAAGAGGCCATCCATACTAAAAATATGCTGATTATGGTTGGCAAAGTCCCTCCTAGAGATACGGCTCATCCTATAAATCCTTCGATAGGTTCATGTTTCGCATCTCTCTCTAAGGAAGCTAAACCATATTCATTGTATAGTCTTGGAGACAATTGGTTTTCCACTCCTTAGAAGAACCACCTGCAAATAGAATAGTATCTAAAGGCAATTATTTAGAGGCTAACTAAATAGTTCCAAGACATGGAGAGATAATTTGCATAGTCTAGAATAAATGCTCCTGATATTGAAGGATTTGCATCATGACAACCACACCAACATGATAACTTATTGCAAGCTAGAATAACCAAAAATAGTACTAGAAAGGACATTGAATAGAGTGGTAGCTATAAAAGGGGAAGATAATAGATTTCCTAAATTTATCCAGGCCTTTATCACCTACTAAAATCCATATCTAGGTAAACTTTTAGGCCAACAGTTCATAGTGGCTCCCACTGGTAGAGAATGTGATAGCTTTTAATTCCATGCATAAGCAAAAATAGTGGGCAGAGACAAATATTATCATAACAAGCCAAATTAAGGACCATAGTAGTAATCATGATTTACTCCCAGTAGATCAAAGCATAGAAAAAGGGATTCAAACAAGCAATCAAATATCAACCCTAAAATCCCTAAATCAAAAAAGGGTAGAGGACTATAAGAAGCTATATTTCCTAGCCATGAGAGCAAAATAGAGAACAAAAAATGTGGAACAATTTCACAACCTATTCAATATATCTATCCCAATGCCATAAAGTTTAAGGGAAGACTTATTGGTGTCAAAAAAAATGGAATTGATTAATATTTCCATTGGGAAATCATCATAAGGTAATGATGAACTTACCAGAGGCTTACCCCCAAATATTCTAGAGTCATCCCTCTTTGTTTTATTTCTCTCTTCCTAGAAAAGTGTATACTACACACTTGTGTAGTGGATTCAAAGGCCCAAGTCTCAATTATGCCACTATAAGTTTGTAGAAGTTTGGGATTGAGCCTAGATACACAAGAATCAAGATTATTGTATTTTAAGGGAGTGTCATTGAAAAAGGTGGGAACATTACATAGTTTTCTAATGATGATATGTGGGCATCCATATTTGGTTTTCATTCAAAACATAATAGTAGTTCATGTACCCTCATTATTTAGAATGTTCTTATCTCAATATTTTTTGAGATAGGTAAAAGGATGCATGACCCATGAGTAATATCAAATGTTAATCTCATATGTCAGGAAGATCATAAATATGCCAAGCCAAGGCCTACACCCTTTATACATTGGAGGTTATAGAGAGTAAAATACAAGACTAATAAATAAATTTGTATACAACATGAGTCAAGTGACCCATCAAAAGCAAGGTCAACTTAGTCTAGACTATATTATCTATCCTTTGACCAGATGTCACGTAATGATTCAATAGTTGGTCTTACACTTTGATGGGAAACAAAGGATTGTAATTTTTATTATTTCTAGGTAGCAACCCAAAATATGACAAGAGAAGGAAATAAGCAAAAGGTAACAAACCAAATTGGTTATTAGGCAAGGAAATACTTACAAGAGACATAAATATCTAGTTGGGGAGCCACAAAAATAGGACAAAATATTTTGTTTTCTAACCAAGACTAGAATACAAGATTTTCATAACAAGAATAAAAATCAGAATGGAACCTAACTAGGATTGGCAACAATCAGGAGCCATGGCAAACTGAATACAAAGAAAGACTCAATTTTGGGGTTATATGGCCTAGGTATTATAGATTGTATATAGCCAACAAGTAAATAAGCAGATATGGCAAGTGCATACCTATTGAATGTATTACATCATAATGTACATAAAAAGGGAGATATAAGAAAAGGGGATCATTGTAGTGATTAATTGCATATTTATCAAATTTAAACAACAACAAGAGATTGTCAAAATATATGGAAAAATGAATTTAAAATAAATTTTGATTGCTATCAATTTTCCATTAAGCACTTTCTATCCTCCTTTCACATTCTTCCTTTTTTTCCTCCATTATTAATACTTCGACTCTATAGTCCAATGGACAAAACCATAATAGTACAAAAATTTGTAGAGGATGCACCAAAAAATCTATAGTGGCATGAAGAGGAAATGTCATAACTTGTGTGAGCAATATAACATGTCATACCATATAGGGGCATGATGTCAACTGGATAGAAAGTTGCTAAAATAGAACCTGGGTTGACATAAATGGAATGTGAAGAGAAGATTCACGTCAAACCAATTTTTTTGAAAAAAATGCCCAATCAAGAGATATGATTCTATGAGTACCATATAGTAGAACCATCCTTTGGAACTCAATCCTATATAAGACTTCATATGAAACATAAAGTGAAGTATTATTTAAATAAATATTATTTCAAGAGCGTAGGTGAATACTTGCATGGAAAACTATAATCAGAAAAGGAGGTTCTTGCTAAACTGTGTGAGAAAGAAAATAAGGTGTAAGGATAGCAAATGCTCATAGCAATTTGTCTATTCTTGATGTGGTTGTTAGCTACAGTGGAGTATATTCATAGAGGTGCAATTTTTGGGGGTGTCCCATGAACTATGTAATTCTTCTTACCTTTTTGGTGGGATAATTCTAGGGTTGTATTCCCTTTTGTTTCTTAATTTTGTTTAGAAATATTGTTTCTTCTAATTTTTACCTATAAATCCTACCATAAACTCCTTTTTTTGATGGCATGTTTACTTCTTCCAGCTCTTGTAAATATTATTCCATATCATATTTTGTCATTCACATGTTTTTCTATTCCTCTCCCTTTAACCTTTGTTTTCCACATTTTTGAATGTGCACCCACCACCCTCCTTTATCTTGCAATAAATATCATATATATTCTCTCAAGTTTTTATTCTAGTTCCTCCTCCCCTTCTCCTCCCCCTAGAAAGTGTTAAATCTAGAATATGGATATCTAAGTTCTTTATTTCCATAAGTGCAAATATTCTATGAGTCACCAATAATATGGGTATTTTTGCTATTACCCTACCCACATAAATTATACAGCAACATGATGAAACATTGAAAACAATAATTTTTAGCCAAGTATGGTAGTCGTTGGATGTTTTCTATCTAGGTGGTAAATAGATGGATCACTAATTCCCGTCACCCAGCAAGTGACACTTGCTAGAAGTTTTATCCATCCCTAATAAGTGGATGTGCACCAATAGGATATTGCATGTTGGATGCTAAAAATGACCTAGCACAGAAATCATTACCATTAATAAAACTAGATGACTTAGTAGAGACAAACGAGACCCCAAAACTAGTCACTGGATCACATGCAATAAAATAGGACAGCAAGATTTAGCTAAGTCTTGAGGTTTCTAGAGAAATTTCCCTCATAATGGAGCTAATGATGACTAAAGGTCCATCACCTAGAAATGAAACACAAAAAATGCAAATATTTAGCTAAGTCTCAAGGATGATGAAAATTTTACCTCGATAATAAAGATAGATAGGTACAAAATATTCATCGCCCACTGAATATGCAAAGGAAAATTGCCCAAGTCTTGAACCCATTGGAAAAAATAAACCTATGCTAGTGGAAGAATGGTACCAAATTTTTGTCACATGCCAAGAGGAAAAACGATAAGATTGGATAAGTCCTAAAGTCATCAAACTTATTATACCTCATCTAGTAGAAAATGAGTACCAAAAAGCCATCGCTCGATAGTTTGTAAGGAAAATAGGAAGAAATAGCTAAGTCCTCAACCTACTAAAGAAATTATCCCAAAAGTTGAAGTAGACGGGTATAAAGAGTATGTCACCCAACAATGAAGAATGGAAATGGCCAAAATGTGAAGTCCCTCGGTTGAAAAAATTTGCATCCCAGTAGTAGAGAAGGATGGGTCCAAAAGACCCATCAGCCCTAGCACAAGAATTGACTACCAAAAGAATTGAACCCACCCTATCAAAGAAGAGGTACCAAGAATCCATTATTTGGTGGTAGGAAAATGTAGAAACATATAAGTATTAGGATCACCAGAAGATATGTACCAGGGTTAGCAAAGGATGGATACATAGAATCCATCGTATACCAAAAGTAGGATTGAAAATTTGGCTTAGTTTGGGATCGGTAGGAGATCTTCCCCCAAAATTTGAATGGGAAGGTATAAATATTTCATCGCCCATTAGCATCACCAAAAATAAGAGTAAAAATTACTAGAGATTTTATACCAAGCATAGGAAAGAAGTGGTACCCAAGGTTCATCGCTCGACAATAGGTAGAAGAGAGAAGGTGGATAATTCTAAGTGTTATCCTTTGTCAAAAATTTTGTACCTATCTAAGAAAGGAATGGGTACAAAAAACTCATCATTCATAGGTATCCCTGTTACACATCTAGTAGCCATGGATCGATAGAGGAATATCAATTTCAATAGCTAGTAGTAGTTTGTCAATGTGTGGGCTATCACTATCTAATTTTACTAATAACACAATGTCAAATAATCCCAAAAATAAAACCTCTACATGTATGATGAGCACAAAAAATGGTCACTTTTTGTATACTTTTTTTTTTGGTTTTACATGGTGGAATCAGTAGTTGCCATGAATCTGGGTAAGTTGTCCGACTTTTTATGGCCAACACAGTATTTTGTGTTGTTCACCCCAAAATTCACCACACATATTCACGTAGTCTGCACCTATAACCACCATGCCATGATAATTTTAAACATTTTATGCCATTTAAAGCACCAAGAAAGGGATAGGCATTCAGTCTGATGAGTCCAGAGATTTAAACCTTGGACCTCCACCCCCTACAGGATTTGGGGTAACCAATTGGTCTACACCTTGGACCTACTTTCTGTATACTTTAATAACATAAATATTTATACTAGAATGCATTTTTATGATATTTTTGTATACATTTAATGGAAAATGACATATTATGCCTAATATGTGATGAGCATCAGATATTCTCATATTTTTGTATAAGTACTAATGGGTTTTGCACAACAATATATCATGAGTTGTATATTTTCATGAAACATTATGTATTTATTTAATGAAATCATGTGTATTATCTAATCTGTACGTGAAGTGTATTTTATGTAGTTATTCACCTGATTTTGTCATCTTTTGCTTAGTCGAGGTCCTACATGAACCTGGCACGCTTCATCTCATCAGACTAAGGCATACCAAGTAGGCGCCTGACTCATGTAGGTGCCTTACTCAAGGAGGCACCTTAATAAAATAGGCGCCTTACTAAGGTAGGCACCTTATTGAGGTAGGTGCATTACTAAGGTAGGCACGTTACTGAGGTAGGCACCTTACTGAAGTACACCTTACTCAAGTAGGTGCCTTACTCAAGTAGGAAGAAAGTGCCTTACTCAAGCAGGAATTAGGATTATGCGTGTTGATTGAATTACTGTAGAAGGACTTGTTGAGAAGCAACACACCCCCACTGAAAAAAAAATCAATTTCCATCCTTTGAAAACTTTGAACTTCCATTTTTGCAGTAGGGACCCTCTTGATATTTTCAGGTTTTAAATCCAAATTTGCTTGCCTCCTTTTTAAAGTTGTGCTTTTTCTTGCATTCTAGCTTTGTTATCTCAGACTTCACTTCTTACATGCTAGAATCATTCATGCTTAAAGAAAATCTTACACCGGTACGAAAAGAATGCAGAAAACAGATAGAAAAATACATGAAAATCAAAACTTTCCTTTTTTGGAAATGTCACGAAATCGCGACAGGTTTTTAGAAAATCCGCCAAGTCCCAGAAGCGTAGCGAAATCGTGACACTTTCCATTTTTGGAAATGTCGCGAAATCGCTACCAAAAAAGAGAGAAAAAGCCAGATCGTACGGAGAGGCGCAAAATCGCGACATGTCGCATTTTCACGGCTGGAGAGAGAAGAAAGGCTGCAAGAGTGAAAATCGACTAAGTGTGAAAGATGTCGCGACATCGCGACGTTTTGGAAAGAAAGAGCCAAGTGCAAAAAGATGTCGCGAAATCGTGACAAAATTCGGATGAAAGTGCCAAGTGGGAAAGCTGTCGCGAAATCGCGACCAAATAGGCAGAAGAGGCCCGAAGCAGGAAGACGTCGCGAAATCGTGACAAAACTGGCAGAGTGAGCCCGAGGTGTACGGACTGTCGCGATTTCGTGACATGTCGTGAAATCGCGACAGGTCCGAGTCAAAGCCAGCAAGGGAGCAAGAGGAATCATGTTGAAGAAAAGTTTAAGGCATAGAATCGTCGTGAAATCGTGACAAAGAAACTCATGAAGTGCCCGAAACCAGAAGGTGTCAAGTGCGACGCTCCCAAAACAAAAAAGTTGCACAGCACAAGGGAAGTTGAAGTCAAGAAGAGCCACCATGTCACGATTCGACATGGTGGGAAGTTGCAACGCAAGCGAGCCACCATGTCGCGATTTCGCGACATGGTGGGAAGATGAGGCAAGAGAAGCCACCATGTCGCGAAATCGCGACATGGTGGAAGGATGAAGTCATGAAGGAGGAAGAAAAATGCAAGTGCCAGAAAGGTCACGAAATCGCGACAAGAAACGCAGGAAGAGGCCAAGGCAGGAGCATGTCGCGAAATCGTGACATGAGGAGAGAAAGTAGTACGATGGCCAGCAAGAGGCACGATTTCGTGACATGTCACGAAATCGTGACATGTCACGTTTTCGCGGCCGTCGTGGGCGAAAGTTGCGCAGCGCTGGGATGTCACGATTTCGCGACATGTCGCGAAATCGCGACATGTCGCATTTTCGCGACCCTGCCAGAAAAGCAGCAAACAATGCGTAACAGCTGGAAACAGACACGTGTCGTAATTTTGTGACACGTGTCAAAGCACGTATCAGATAAATGAGGCCGACATGCAAGTAAACATTAGGGTTTTTAATCTGATTTAGTAGTTTAAGCTTTGATTTAATAAAATACTAATCCATTTTTTGTCTTTCATGCAGGAGGCCATCTGTCACTTGCGGGATAACGGAGAAGGAACCATAAAGACAAAGTCGAATGCAAATTAATCAAGGACAACCATGTTGAAAGGAAAGATGCCGAAAATTGCTGTGTCATCCAATTTTTCCAGATCCGGCTGCAAGGAGACTTTGTGGTGACTAAGCAGCTGCCCATAATGGAATATGTCGGGATTTGGCCGAGAAATGAAATATATGCACACAGTTTCCGGATTTTGTCGATGAATGCATTTAATGAAGATTTATGGCAGAATTAATGGAGTGCAGATATTTCAACTCAGGGATGGCTTTGCGGAGATGAACTGTCGGAGGAGTAGTGACTCATCCAGCTTACCCGAAGGAATTAATGAGGGCATTTATTCACAGTTGCGGGTGAATGCAAGTGGCATTCGAATCCTATCTTCTCCATTTATGGCAGCTGACTGCGCTGATTTGCAGGATGGTTAAGTTTTATCCAGACTTTGTTTTTAAATGGCTTTTTATTGTAAAACCCGGGTCCTAGGGTTTAATGTGATAAGATTTGCGGTTAGAGAAGAAGATATTTCTGAAAAGATCGAGGTCTGTCCTGAGTCTATAAATACTTCTTCTCAATGTAATCGCGAGAGGCGGAAACTTAGAAATAAAAGGCTATTGAAGCAATTTCTTGCAAAGATTGTTAAATATTTTTATTTCTGGACTTGGAGTTGATGTGCTGTTGTTTTTATGTGATAGCATGGCCAGGAGCCTAATATTTTGCAGACTGTGATAAGTTCATCTTCTTTTGTTATCCGTTCCATTAAAGTTTATTAGATATATGCTGTAAATCTGCCATATCAAGATTAAATATGTTGTTGGGCTTCATTTGTTCTATTGTATGCTAGGGGAAATTACAGATTTGAGGTTCAAGTTTGTTCTGATTGCTCTGTCCTCACTGTGCGAGCTAGGCTACCGGTGAAAGATATCAATTTTAACCGACTTCCCTTCGGTTTATAATTTTCTGTTAGATCTGTTCCATCTTTGCCTTGTGCTCTTAGTTGAAAGTGATCTTAGAAAACTGGACACTTTCTTCTTTGATTTGTTCTGATATGAAGCTGATAGTATAAATGAAATTGATAGTTTAGGTTTTACAGTTAAAGTTTGGTAAACTTCTCTTTCTGCCTTACCCTACCTTCTCTTTGTTTTTCGAGAAATGATCCATTTTTATTTTCTTTATTTGTCTTTTATTTAAATCTGCTGACCCATGAGAGCTAGATCAAAGAATCAATTTCAAATCTGATTGCCAACAAGTGACAACTTCTGAGCATTACAGAGCAAGTTCATTGAGCCCGTTGTAAGGTACAGATAGTCCATATTGAAAACTATTCCAGAAGCGGAAAAGAGTGAATTGACATTCGACCCGACTCTGTAACTCACACCTTGGATAACCAGCTAGATCCTAAAGTGAGTGGGATTTATCCCGTATAAGTGTTATCAGAGTTTCTTGCTCATTCTTCACAGGGTGTGTATGAAAGTCGGACCAACATTTAAAAATGGCGCTAGAAGGAGGGCCGAACTTATGTTCTTAGTGCACTTGAGTTGAGAAATCTGATTGTATGTGGTACTTGACAAATGCTGTTAAATTTTGTTGTTTGAGTTTTTGCCTGAACAGCGGGACTTAACACCAACATTTAAAAGTGGCCCAGTGAACTCCGGTCAGTATTATAATTTGTCAGTACAGTTTTTAAAATTGTCAGAAGAGAAGACCTCAAGTTCAGTACTCTGTTAAGGATTGTCAGTTTGTAAGTGCTTGTGAAAAGCTGGATTCTACATACAGGGTAACAAGGTCCCACCCCAGAGCCGGAGAGCTCCTTGTCCCTGAATTAGAAACCCCAAAAAGAAGTAGCCTCAGAAGGGCCAAGTCTTTGTCAGAAATAGTTTTATCACCGTTGATAGTTACTCCAACCACAGTTCAGAATATCACTGTCAACCAGGTAGTAATGGCAAATTGGTTAGGCTCCACTGCTTTGAATATTCCGGGTATAGCCCATGACCTGCCCAGAAATCCGAAAAGATATCTCCCCAGATATAAACATGATGGGACAAGAACTGCAGAAGAACATTTGGTTGCATTCAAGAATGCATTGAAATTATTAAATGTGCAGCATGAAGATGTTGCCTGCAGACTCTTCCCGTTCACTCTCCAGGAGGGAGCTTATGACTGGTTTCTAAACCTCACCAATGATTCTATCACCAGTTGGAATGACTTAGAAAAAGTCTTTGTGTCACAGTTCGGTGAAGTGATAGACCCTAGTATTTTATATCAGCAGTTTTCTGGCATCAAGAGAGAATTAAGTGAATCCATCAGATCCTATAATGTTAGATTCCAGAAAGCTTATGGTAGACTTACTGGGTATTATGTACCGAATGCTGACCTAGCATTAGAGATCTTTAGAAATTCCCTGGATCCCATGACCTCTGTCTTCTTGAAGAGAGATCCCGCTGTTACTAATTTGACAGAAGCTTATAAAGAAGCTTTGGTTCTGGAAAGACAGTTGGGACCCCAGCCTCTAAATGTTCAGCAAATTCCTCTGATTGCACAAGCTGCCCCTGTGTTCAATCCTATTCCACATCAGATGATGTTGCCAGTTTGTCAGACTCTACCATCAGCAACACCATTGGCTGTGGCACCTGTTGAGAATGTACAGAACCCAGTCAAAGAGGCTGACAATGCAAGAGTTGAAGAAGTCTCAAAGATTGTTCAGAAGCTGGCAAATGATTTCTTGAGTTTTAAAAGGCAAGTTTCTACTGGGGACAACCCCAACAGATATTCATATCAACCGAACAGATTCAACAAGCCCCCATATGAGCCTAATAAAGATTACAAGGGTAAAGCTCATGATGTGAACATTTGTGATTTGGCTCTGCCCAACTGGTGCAGAATACATGCCACTTCTCAGCATGGAGAGTTGGACTGTCTGGAATTTTGTAATGCATTTGAAGCCTTGTCTGGAGATTTGATCTCCCCTGAAAATCAAAGAACTGCTGATGGCCCAAGTTCATCCAGCCACAGTGCAGCCATGGTCCTGGATTCTTTCACTTTCCCGGATGAATCTGAGAATGTAGCTGAAATGCCTATGGATGAGGTACAGGCTTTCCAGCAGTACAGAAGAGATAACTACAATCTGAGAAACAGGAATCCGGAGCCTAATACTACATCAACTCCTCCGGACAACTCTCACAATGTTCCTCCGGATCCCTCTCCAAGCAACAATCCATCCCCACCAAAGGGAGGAGGTCAAAGGGGACCAGATGCTTCTGTCCCTCCACTTAACAAAGGATATAACATAGTGGAGGATATGAAAAATATTAAAGCCAACATTACTCTGCATGAGTTAGCACAGATTTCAGAGCAGAGGGACAATCTGATAAAGACATACTCCGGTCCTGCTACTAAACCTGTGGACAAAGGAAAGAAAATAGCAAATGCCAATCTAGCCATGTACAAAGAAAAAACTGAAGTTCCCCCCTTTTTACTGACTGTCCGTATTTTTGGGAAGAACTTGCACAATTGTTTGGTAGATTCAGGTGCATCTGCTAATGTTATGC
Organism: Wollemia nobilis; assembly: GCA_028583015.1. Taxonomy (NCBI): domain Eukaryota; kingdom Viridiplantae; phylum Streptophyta; class Pinopsida; order Araucariales; family Araucariaceae; genus Wollemia; species Wollemia nobilis. The sequence goes on along the minus strand of JAQPPZ010017254.1, from coordinate 2,715,153 downwards.
CTCTGGCCATTTGTCAGCAGTTGGGACTGACCCCAATGAAGTCTGAAAGGAGAGTTGTCCAGTTGGACAAATCAGAGGTCAAAGTTGTTGGAGAGCTTCAAAATATTCATATCCAATTGGCATCTGAGCCAAGGGCTCAACATAAAATTGAAATCCAGGTTGTGGATATCCCAGTGGGGTACGGGATGCTGTTGAGTAGGGATTGGTCTAGGTCTTTGAACGGATATTTGGCAACAGATTTTTCACACATGTGGTTGCCGTGGAAAGGAGTGGCAAATCAATTGCGGGTTGATAGAGAACCCAGGTACAAGCATACAATTACAGAGTACAATGCAGCAAATGAAACTATAAATATTGTAGAGGTAGATATTGGTGTCTACAATTTAACAACTGGGCAAGGTAACAATTTTAATAAAGCTCATCCTGTACATACTAATGAAGTCTGGACACTTCATGTGGATGGGGCCAGATGTAAACAGGGTTCGGGAACAGGGGCAGTCCTCAAAGGGCCTGAAAGTCAGACATTTTTTATGTCTTACCGCCTACAGTTCCCATGTACAAACAATTTAGCAGAGTATGAAGCTCTGATTTTAGGTTTAAAATTTGCTTTGGATAGAAGTGTGAGGAATATTCAAGTTTTCACTGACTCAGAATTGGTGGCAAGTCAAGTCAAGGGTAAATTCCAGTGTAAAGCTTCTTATTTGAAAGGATACAAACACCGGGCTTGGGATCTTGTAGAAGGTTTTGATGCATTTAATCTGACACACATACCTAGAGAACAAAATTCACATGCAGATATCTTGGCTTCTTCAGCTGCAAGTTTAAAACCATTGGAAGAATTTAAATGGGATAAGTTTTCAATTGAGTTAGTCCCTTGTCCTTCGGTTCCAAACAATATAGATAGCTTTCAAGTTTTCTCTGATGATCAACAGATTGTAAACTTTTTACAGAGTACTAACACCTTTGAGAATGCTATAATTGATGAGGGCCAAAGAGACACCCTGCTGGAACAGTTAGATGATGACAGGGGAATAATGAGGTTGAAGGACAACAGAATTCCAAAAGGAATGGTGGAGCTGGAGCGGCTATTTGATGTTGACAAGATCAAACAAAAGGTGAATTCTGAGGATTATGTGGCTGCCACAGACAGTGGGACTGAAGACCTGAACATAGGGACTGAAGAAGATCCCAGGCACATCAAGTTGGCAAAGGACTGTGATCCAAAAATAAAGAGAAGTATGATTGATTTTCTGCACAGGTCCAAGGATGTAATGGCCTGGTCATACAAAGACTTGAAGGTATTTGATCCTAAAGTTTACACTCACATAATACCTTTAAAAGAATTTTGCAAGCCTTTCAGACAAAAACAGAGGCATGTCAATGCTCTGTTAGAACCCCTCATCCGAGAAAGAAGTGGAAAAGCTCTTGAGTGCAGCAATTATTTTTCCCATCAGGCATTCTACTTGGGTGGCCAATCTGGTGCCGGTCGGGGAAGAAAAATGGAGAGATCCGCCTGTGTGTGGACTTTAGGAATTTAAACAAGGCATCTGAAAAGGATAACTATCCTCTGCCTTCTATGGATGAAGTCTTGCAGATTGTCAATGGTTCAGAGATGATGTCTTTCCTGGATGGCTTCTCAGGCTACAATCAGATATTGGTTGAGAAAGAAGACAGAATGAAGACTGCTTTCACAACTAAGTGGGGAACTTTTGCTTACAAGAGGATGCCATTTGGTTTAATAAACGCCGGAGCTACATTTCAAAGAGCAATGGATCATGCCTTCAAGGGGCTTATGGGAAAATGTATAGTTGTTTACATGGATGATTTAACAGTCTTCTCCAAATCTCGGTTTGACCATGTAAACCACTTGGAGTCAGTGTTTAACAAGTGCAGGGAGTTTGGCATTTCCTTGAATCCAAAGAAGTGCATTTTCGGTGTAATAGAAGGAAAGCTCCTTGGGCACTTGGTCACAAAAGATGGCATTTCAATGGATCCAGGCAGAGTTGAAGCCATATCTGGCATACCATTTCCCAACTCCAAGAAAGAGTTGAGGTCCTTCTTTGGAAAAATAAACTTTGTCAGGAAGTTCATCTCCGGATTTGCTGAGATAGTCAAGCCAATGAATGACATGCTAAAGCAAACTGCTCAGATTGTCTGGACCACAGAAGCTAAGGCAGCCTTCCAAGAAATTAAGACAGCCATTAAACAAGCACCAGTTCTGGTAAGCCCAGACTTCAGTGCAGATTTTTATCTGTACACTTTTTCTTCAGAACATACACTTGCTGCAGTTCTGACCCAACGGAGGGAAACCGGAGAACATCCAATTGCTTTCAAGAGTACCAATTTAAAAGGAGCTGAACTGAAATATTCCCGTTTAGACAAACAAGCTTATGCCTTGGTAAGAGCAGTGAAGCAGTTCAGGCACTATATACTGAGAAGCAAAATTCATGCCATAGTTCCAGACCCAGCTGTGAAGTACCTTCTAAGTCAGAATGAGTTGGGTGAACTAAGAGGCAATTGGGTTACTAGGCTGCAAGAGTATGACTTGGAGATTCGGCCTGCTAAATTGATTAGGGGACTTGGTTTGTCCCGACACATTGCCGAAGTGCCTCTACGGGAAGAAGTTAATCAGTTAAATTCTGAGTCTGATAACTGGTATGGGGATATTATTCATCTGCTGCAATTTGGAGTTTGCCCATCCCATTTGAACAGAACCCAAAGGAGAGCATTAAAATTGAAAGCTGCTCATTATCTCCTCAAGGCAGGTACTTTGTACAGAGAGAATTATGCTGGCATTTTCTTGAGATGCATTTCTCCCAGTGAAGTCAGTGAAGTCATGTCCAGTTTTCATGAAAAGTTAGGGGCAGGGCATTCATCAGGATCTGCTACTGCACATAAAATATTGAGAGCAGGCTATTATTGGCCTACACTATTTAAAGATGCACATCAGCATGTAAGAACCTGCCATCAGTGCCAGACTTTTGCAGCCAAAGAGGCCAACCGGGCTCTCCCATTGCAACCTGTTGTGATAAACAAACCTTTCATGCAATGGGGACTTGATTTTGTGGGAGTGATTAATCCAAATTCTTCAGCAGGGCATAAATATGTTCTAACAGCTACTGACTATTGCACAAGATGGGTTGAAGCAGCAGCCACCACAAGAAGTACAGCTCAGGAAGTGATTGATTTTCTTGAATCAAAGGTCATAACTAGGTTTGGGGTTCCTCTGAATTTGGTGTGTGACAATGGACCAGCCTTCCAATCATTGGAGTTTGCAGACTGGGCATACCAGATGGGGATAGTTATCAGATTCTCATCCAACTATTATCCCCAAGGCAATGGATTGGTTGAGTCCACAAACAAGAATTTAATGAATGCCATTAAGAAATCTGCAGCAGACAAACCCAGGCAGTGGCATACATTGTTGAAATATGCACTTTGGGCTGACCGGATAAAATATAAGGTTGCTCTTAAGACTTCTCCTTTTGCTTTGTTGTATGGTACCCAGCCAATTGTTCCCATCTCTCTGAAGTTACCTACTTACCAGTTTGCCTTAGATTATTTTGAGGATCAAGATGATGCAGAAGCCCGTGTTTTAGATCTAACTAACTTGCAGGATGAAAGACTCCAAGCCCTGGAGCACTTCAGTAGGCACCAAGAAACTGTCAAGCGCTGGTTTGACAAGAGGGCCAAAGTGAAAGCTTTCAGACTGGCAGACTTGGTGCTTTTATGGGACAAGGCCCATGAGAAGAAGGGTAAGCACACGAAGTTGCAGCCACTGTGGATAGGCCCCTACCAAATTGCTGAGATTCTGGGTAACAATGCTTTCCGTTTACAAGACCTGGATGGTAATTTTTTGGACCTCCCTGTTAATGGTCAATACTTGAAACATTATTTCTCGGCTGTTCCGTCCAATGTATCATTTGAATGAGTCATAAAGAAGTTGTAACATGTGTATGCATTGTAAATAACTTTGCAGTTTTTCTGTTTTAGTTTTAGTTTTAATTGCCTGTACAATTTTTTTTAGTTTTATTTTAATTCTAGATGTCTGTACAGTTCTTAGTGTTGTTTTATTTCTTTTCCTTGCAGTCTGTGCAGTTTTGTTTCCTTAAGGAGCTCTGCAGTTTTATTTTGTTTCAGTTTTATTTGCTGCCTGTACATTTTTTGTGTTCAAGTCTGTACAGTTTTATTTTTGTTTTGTTTTGAGGCCTGTGTCTGCCCTTGGAAGTCTGTGCAAAGTTCTTCAGCTTTTCAGATCCTGTTCTTTAGCCTTGCCTGAACATCAATGAAAAGTCAGCCCTCTAAAAATTGCTTTATTCTGAGCTGATCAATCCACAATCCAGTATTCATTATCATAATTATGAGATAGTCTGCTTAAACTGAATAGTGGAACTATTTTGTTATTCAGAACAATGGTAGAAAGATGATTGGATTTTGTGTCTTGCTTGCCACAGTTGTTTTAATTATAGAAAAACTGCTATGCTGTTTGGTTGGAGAAACTCCCGGGGAATCCAAGAAAAGTTGGTTATAAGAGGGGACTATGATTCATGTAATTATTTGAGTATCCACAAAGGCTATCAGTGCCCAGGCTGAAGCAGTTTCAGATGTTGATGTACTTCAAAAGAAAGAGATGAAAGTTGGATTAGCACCCTGTTATTTCCAATATATATATAAAAAAAAAAAAGAAAAAGAAAAGAGTTGTATAATGAAAGAGACAGCCAAGATATCAAAAGATGTTCTTCTTCTACCAAGTTGTAGATTCTACCTTACAGTTGTAAACTTGGGTCGTGTAAATCTAAAGGGTAACTCTGTCGGGGCTGTAAAAGGCTAAACTAGTAAACAGAGCTCTACTCGGTTTCCCCTTTTTACAATCTAGAAAAGCTGATCAGTCCAGAGTTCAACATTCGATCCAGTCTTCCTTCAAGAAAGTTTTATGCCCTTGTAATTGCTCATCAGAAATCTTCCTTAAGTAATTCAGCCTAGTATGTCCTTGGGAAATTTTAACAGCTATCAGTTAGTAGTCAATTTATTGTGAGGAATGTCTGTGGCAAGGCATGATGCATGGTCTTTTTGTTTTGAAACTAGAGTCCTGGGTTCTAAAATAATGCTACTATTTTACCCGTAGATATCGCCATTTGTTGAGAAGCAACACACCCCCACTGAAAAAAAAATCAATTTCCATCCTTTGAAAACTTTGAACTTCCATTTTTGCAGTAGGGACCCTCTTGATATTTTCATGTTTTAAATCCAAATTTGCTTGCCTCCTTTTTAAAGTTGTGCTTTTTCTTGCATTCTAGCTTTGTTATCTCAGACTTCACTTCTTACATGCTAGAATCATTCATGCTTAAAGAAAATCTTACACCGGTACGAAAAGAATGCAGAAAACAGATAGAAAAATACATGAAAATCAAAACTTTCCTTTTTTGGAAATGTCGCGATATCGCGACAGGTTTTCAAAAAATCCGCCAAGTCCCAGAAGCGTAGCGAAATCGTGACACTTTCCATTTTTGGAAATGTCGCGACATTTCCATTTTTGGAAATGTCACGAAATCGCTACCAAAAAAGAGAGAAAAAGCCAGATCGTACGGAGAGGCGCGAAATCGTGACATGTCGCATTTTCGTGGCTGGAGAGAGAAGAAAGGCTGCAAGAGTGAAAATCGACTAAGTGTGAAAGATGTCGCGACATCGCGACGTTTTGGAAAGAAAGAGCCAAGTGCAAAAAGATGTCACGAAATCGTGACAAAATTCGGATGAAAGTGCCAAGTGGGAAAGCTGTCGCGAAATCACGACCAAATAGGCAGAAGAGGCCCGAAGCAGGAAGACGTCGCGAAATCGTGACAAAACTGGCAGAGTGAGCCCGAGGTGTACGGACTATCACGATTTCGCGACATGTCACGAAATCGCGACAGGTCCGAGTCAAAGCCAGCAAGGGAGCAAGAGGAATCATGTTGAAGAAAAGTTTAAGGCATAGAATCATCGTGAAATCGTGACAAAGAAACTCATGAAGTGCCCGAAACCAGAAGGTGTCACGAAATCGTGACGTCATCGAGTCCAAAATAGAAAAGTCGAAAGGGAAGTTGAAGTAAGAGATTTCGACATGGTGGGAAGTTTAATCCAAAAGGAGCCACCATGTCGCGATTTCGCGACATGGTGGGAAGATGAGGCAAGAGAAGCCACCATGTCACGAAATCGCGACATGGTGGAAGGATGAAGTCATGAAGGAGGAAGAAAAATACAAGTGCCAGAAAGGTCGCGAAATCACGACAAGAAACGCAGGAAGAGGCCAAGGCAGGAGCATGTCGCGAAATCGCGACATGAGGAGAGAAAGTAGTACGATGGCCAGCAGGAGGCACGATTTCGTGACATGTCACGAAATCGTGACATGTCGCGTTTTCGCGGCCGTCGTGGGCGAAAGTTGCGCAGCGCTGGGATGTCGCGATTTTGCGACATGTCGCATTTTCGCGACCCTGCCAGAAAAGCAGCAAACAATGCGTAACAGCTGGAAACAGACACGTGTCGTAATTTTGTGACACGTGTCAAAGCACGTATCAGATAAATGAGGCCGACATGCAAGTAAACATTAGGGTTTTTAATCTGATTTAGTAGTTTAAGCTTTGATTTAATAAAATACTAATCCATTTTTTGTCTTTCATGCAGGAGGCCATCTGTCACTTGCGGGATAACGGAGAAGGAACCATAAAGACAAAGTCGAATGCAAATTAATCAAGGACAACCATGTTGAAAGGAAAGATGCCGAAAATTGCTGTGTCATCCAATTTTTCCAGATCCGGCTGCAAGGAGACTTTGTGGTGACTAAGCAGCTGCCCATAATGGAATATGTCGGGATTTGGCCGGGAAATGAAATATATGCACACAGTTGCCGGATTTTGCCGGTGAATGCATTTAATGAAGATTTATGGCAGAATTAATGGAGTGCAGATATTTCAACTCAGGGATGGCTTTGCGGAGATGAACTGTCGGAGGAGTAGTGACTCATCCAGCTTACCCGAAGGAATTAATGAGGGCATTTATTCATAGTTGCGGGTGAATGCAAGTGGCATTCGAATTCTATCTTCTCCATTTATGGCAGCTGACTGCACTGATTTGCAGGATGGTTAAGTTTTATCCAGACTTTGTTTTTAAATGGCTTTTTATTGTAAAACCCGGGTCCTAGGGTTTAATGTGATAAGATTTGCGGTTAGAGAAGAAGATATTTCTGAAAAGATCAGGGTCTGTCCTGAGTCTATAAATACTTCTTCTCAATGTAATCGCGAGAGGCGAAAACTTAGAAATAAAAGGCTATTGAAGCAATTTCTTGCAAAGATTGTTAAATATTTTTATTTCTGGACTTGGAGTTGATGTGCTGTTGTTTTTCTGTGATAGCATGGCCAGGAGCCTAATCTTTTGCAGACTGTGATAAGTTCATCTTCTTTTGTTATCCGTTCCATTAAAGTTTATTAGATATATGCTGTAAATCTGCCATATCAAGATTAAATATGTTGTTGGGCTTCATTTGTTCTATTGTATGCTAGGGGAAATTACAGATTTGAGGTTCAAGTTTGTTCTGATTGCTCTGTCCTCACTGTGCGAGCTAGGCTGCCGGTGAAAGATATCAATTTTAACCGACTTCCCTTCGGTTTATAATTTTTTGTTAGATCTGTTCCATCTTTGCCTTGTGCTCTTAGTTGAAAGTGATCTTAGAAAACTGGACACTTTCTTCTTTGATTTGTTCTGATATGAAGCTGATAGTATAAATGAAATTGATAGTTTAGGTTTTACAGTTAAAGTTTGGTAAACTTCTCTTTCTGCCTTACCCTACCTTCTCTTTGTTTTTTGAGAAATGATCCATTTTTATTTTCTTTATTTGTCTTTTATTTAAATCTGCTGACCCATGAGAGCTAGATCAAAGAATCAATTTCAAATCTGATTGCCAACAAGTGACAACTTCTGAGCATTACAGAGCAAGTTCATTGAGCCCGTTGTAAGGTACGGATAGTCCATATTGAAAACTATTCCAGAAGCGAAAAAGAGTGAATTGACATTCGACCCGACTCTGTAACTCACACCTTGGATAACCAGCTAGATCCTAAAGTGAGTGGGATTTATCCCGTATAAGTGTTATCAGAGTTTCCTGCTCATTCTTCACAGGGTGTGTATGAAAGTCGGACCAACAGGACCCTATTGACCATCGTTCCACATCATCAATGGGAAATCATTGAATGAACAAGTTGTCCTATCCAAAGTGGATGAACACGTAACCACTCAATGAAGCTAAACCTTAACAAAGTAGAAATAATTTGATTACTAGGAAATGATAAAAAGTTGTTTAATCATGCACCTATCCTAGTTTAGACTGTAACCAGGATACCTATTATAACAAAAATACAATAGGAAGTCCTATGTGTGTTATATAAACACACAAACTTCTCTATAGCATGGGAGAAAATATTTCAGAGAACATTATCACATGTAATATTACACTATCAATAAAAGCTTGAGCGTTCGTTCATTTACATATTTTCTTCGTGATTCATTGGGCAGGATCTGTTGGAGCTCGGGCACACTCCAAGACAATATTTCTACCCTACTTCTTAGTTGTTTTCATAGATTTAATTATGCATGATCATGTTTATTTTTTATATTGAATTTATTTGCTTCAGCGTGGTGTGCTTTTCAATTACGTGAGTGTTTTTACCGCTTTTAGTGTGGAATATTTATTTTTACGTATTTTATTTGTGCATAAGTTTTATTGGTGTGGACAAATCAATTTCTACTTTATAAACACCCCCAATGATAGTTGGATGGATTCATATTAAAATAGGTAGTGTGATCAGTCTCAATCGTGGCACTTCAAAAGTCTACAATCTCCCTAGTTTGATAATTTATATGCGAGTGTTGTGACATGTCTAGGAAAAATTTAACCAGTGTTTGAGACCCAAAATTTTGGTGTAATTTTTGGGGAAGCACCACTAGTAGACTGACTACAATACCCTTTAAAAATACCTATTTGACCTTGTATGATTCCACCAAGAAAAATAGGACCCGATGATCATTTTATAAGATAGAGCCCATAAAAAAAAATTGAGTCAGTTGAAGACTTAGAGTTTGAATTAGATTCTCCCGACTCATCACCAATAGTCCAATAGAGTGAACATCCTCACTTTGTGCAAAGCTCCTCCTCATATCATCGACTTGGGAAAAAATAGATCATCTTGAACCCTTTGTTTAAAAGGACACCCTCTAAGGAATCCTTGTTGTGGAATGTCGTAGAGGATCAGACCATAACACTAGCTAACTTGGAGGCTTTAGTGCAAAAAGTTCTGAATGACTGAAAGGCCATAGAAGCTACATTAGAGACCAAACTTCTTGAAAAAATGGCCAAAGAAGTTTCATCTGGTTTTAGCTTCCCGATAGAGGAAGGATCATGGGAAACAAAAATGAAGAATATATCCCCTACCCATCTCCCTACCTTTAGGGGATACCCAATTGAAGACCCTGACCTATTTTTATTTAAATTTGATGTTTTGAGTAGGTATATCAACTATAAATAAGATGCTCAAAAGCTAAAACTCTTTCCATCAGTATTGTATGACTCAGCTCTATGTTGGTTTATCGGGTTGGAGAACAAGCAAATTGCCACATGGGAAGAAATGAGGAAGCTCTTCCTAGAATAGGACTAGGAATTTTGGTATAGCATAAGACTCTAGAGAAGAGGTCCTAAGTATGATGCAAAATGAGTATGAATATCTAGAGGAGTACTGGGAGAGGTTTAATTTCAACTTGCAATGATTCCCTCACACAGATCTAGGTGATAAGTCCCTCAGAAGCATTTTTTGAAGGGACTTAACAATCAGTCACTAGAAGCACTCAACATGATCTCTAGGGGGGACGTCTACTAGCACCAGATGGAATATATCTGATAAATGTGTCATAATTACTCATAAAGGAGAGGCAAACCCACTCCTAGAATATTAAAGGCAACTACATCGATCACAAAAGCAGATATAGGCAACATGCTATAGGATTCAAAATTTGAAATGCTCTCATATATGGCACTACAATTGGATACACTTTTTTTGGAGAAGAAGAAAGAAGAGAACGAAGTAGTATTAACCTATTTTTACCTAGAATTTAGAGGGAATAATGTTAGGAATACATGCCCAAAGAACAAGGTAAGAGTATGCATGGTTTGCCAAAAGAATCACAAAACTCGACTGTGCCCCCAACTACCCAATACCAAGGAGGATGATGATGTAAGTGAAGCCTATTTTATGGGTAATCAAATAAATTGGCAACAACCCCCTATGGGGAATATGCCCATGGGGATATTGCCCTATAGATGAGGACCATATATGCCACAAGGATAGTCATAAAAACCTAATATGGGATGGTGGGGACCACCACCTTTATTGAACATGCCTCCATGAGTTGCATTTCCTAATCAACAACCATGGATGCCATATCAACATTTTGGGTAGTAATGGAGGAACCACATTCCATGTAACTCTACTCCATAAAATATGGCATAGGCTCCATCTCAGCAAGGCCTCCCGACCCTACCTATGGAAATACCTATGTAGTTACCATCACACATTATGGTGAATCCAAATAACAAGGTAAACCAGCCAACATATCAAGTAGAAGAAGATATGTATCCGATGTACAATATTAGTTGTAATCCCATTCAACTTAGGTCAGGTAAGCAACTAGGAGTAGAAGCACATCCCCTCGTAAAAGAGAAGGAAAACATAGGAGACTCCTATCTTATAGAAGATGTGGAAGAAGAAAAAGTTGTTGAGAAAATAAAGGCTCAATTCCATAAACGGTTGTAGGAACATAGGAAGCTGACATAACTCGAGTTTGATATCCTTTCTAGCTTAAGGAATCTCACAGTTACTATCCCACTCTTACAAGCTATTTTATACCTCCTAATATATACCAAAGTGATAAAGAAGTTGTGCCTAAGGAAACCAAGATGTAAATTAGCACAAACCTTCAATGTCGAAGGAAAATTGGCTGACTTGATGATGGGGAATGCATATCATCCCAAATACATAGGCCCAAGAAGCTCGATCCTGATCGTTAAAATAGGAGGGAATTCATTGGCTAACACCTTAGTTGATATGGGTGCAACCATCAACATAATGCCATAGTAGACCATGCAAAAGCTATATCTCACAAACCTAAAACCCACCAATATGGTGTTACAATTCATCGATCGGTCAACCGTAGCACCAGAATGAATGCTCGAGGACATCATCATGATAGTCAAAACATGGGAGTATCCAATAGATTTCTTAGTACTGCAATCTAAAATAGGATTGGGTGGTTATACACTCATCTTGGGGAGGCCATGGTTAGCTACAACTGACACCTATATCAATTGCCACGATGGGATGATGACCATCTCAAATGGTTAGAACATCAAGATATTGACTATCTCACCTCCTATGCAGTCTGTACACAGAGAGAACCCAAGTGGGAAAACCAATAGGATAGTTCATTTTCCATGCTCCAACCAATGATGGCATTAGTATATTTGGAGGAGGAAACCAATGAAGATGATGTTATTATGATATTCCTTCAAGGAGAATCCTCCCTCGAGTCACCATTGGTCAGTGCTCAAGACCACCACACCAGGAAAATTGACATTGAGTCTGGTATAAAATTGAACATCAGTAGTGGTTTGACCATCACATAGCTAACATAATTAAAAGAACTCCTAACCAGGCACCAACAAGCATTTTCTTGGGATTATTCAGATATGAAGGGAATCAATCCAAAAATTTGCATCCATTGAATCTACCTTGAAGAGCAGGTGATCCCAGTTAGACAACCGCAGAGAAGGATGAACCCAACAATGAAGGAAATTATTAAATTTGAGCTATAGAATCTCTTATTAGTAGGATTCATCTACCCAATCTATGATAGTGAATGGGTGTCACCACTTTTGGTGGTCCCCAAGAAAAATGGGAAATGATAGATTTATGTTGATTACATATCATTGAATAAAGTGACCAAGAAAGATCACTTCCCACTTTCCTTCATTGATCAGGTATTGGATACACTATCTAGGAGAAAATACTTCTCCTTTCTGGATGGATTCAATGGATACAACCAAATCTAGATTGGGGAAGAAGACCAAGATAAGACAATGTTCACCTGCCCATGGGGAACGTTCACCTATAGAGTGCTGCCCTTCGGGTTATGCAATGCACCAGCCACTTTCCAAAGGGTGGTTTTAAGCATATTATTAGATATTATGGGGGAGGCAGTTGAGGTATATATGGATGACTTCACCATTTACGATGAAACCTTCGAAGAAGTGACGATGAATTTGGAATGAGTGCTCTAGAGGTGTGAAGAAAATAACTTATCCCTCAACAATGAAAAATGCTTTATGATGATGTATGAGGGTATAGTGTTAGAGCATAACCTCTCAACAAAGGGAATTAAAGTTGATAAAAATAAAATCAAGGTCATCGAGGACCTACCCAGCCCAAGAATGCAGAGGGAAGTAAGAAGTTTTCTCGACTCTATTGGGTACTATAGGTGATTTATCATTGATTTCAGTAAAATCGCCAAACCATTGCACACCCTACTAACAAAATACATAGAGTTTATCTGGATGGAGGATTGTGAGCAATCATTCAAACACTGAAGGAGAAGTTGATTTCTACCCCAGTGTTGTGGGACCCAAATTGGGCTATCCTATTTCATATATATTATGATGCATCCAATAATGCAATTAGAGCGGTCCTCAGGTAGAAGGATGGCGAGGAGTTCTACACCATTTATTATGTCAGTAAGAACTTAGTAGGGGCCAAGCTCAACTACATATTAACAAAAAAATAATTCCTCATGGTTGTGCACACCATAAACAAATTCTACCGCTATATCACTGGATACAAGGTGTTTATTCACACGGACCATACGACCATCAGGTACCTAATGAGTAAATCGACGATTAGTGGTAAGATCATCAGGTGGCTTTTTTTGTTGTAGGAGTTTGAAATTACCATCATTGACAAGCTTGGGAAGGACAATGTGGTCATGGACTTCCTATCCAGACTAATACCAGCAGATCACATAGCGATGGAGGACCAGTTCTCGAATGGGCATTTATTCATCATCAATGAATAGACATTGTGGTATACAGACATATCTAACTATATGGCCATAGGTAGAAATTTCCCTACTCTTTCATATAGAGAGAAGTAGGCAGTGATTGAAAATAGCACTTCCTTTCAATGGATTGATGGTCTCCTATTCAAAATAGGGCCCAACTAGATCGTAAGGAGGTACGTAATAGAGCATGAGTTTTCGAAGATACTTAAATCCTGTCACAATGAGACATGTGGAGGGTACTTTTTAGGGATAAGGACTGCTTATAAGGTGTTACAAAATATGTATTTTTGGCCCACTCTATTCAAATATGTAGCCACATGCACCAATAGGTGTGATGAATGCCAGAGAATGGGTAGGCCGACCCATAGGGATTAAATACCCCTTCAACCTCATGTGCATATCAAGCCCTTTGATAAGTGGGGCATGGATTTCATGGGATACATCAACCCACATTCGACCAGGAAAAGATATATTCTAGTCTGCATAGACTACGTTACTAAATGGGTCAAAGTCCAGGTTCTAAGAGACTCCAAGGAAGGGAGGGTAGCCGAATTCTTGTTCATCCATATTTTTACGAGGTTTCGGGTGCCTAGGTAAATTACAATATACCAAGGACCTCAATTTACCTCTATGCTAATTAGGGAGTTGATGGAGCAATACAGGGTTCGACACAACAAGACTACCCCCTACCATTCATAGGTGAATGGGCAGGTGGAAGTGACCAACAGAGAAATTAATAACATCCTGATAAAAATCATGCAACAACATAGGAAGGATTGGGTTGCAATATTTTTGAAGGTAGTGTGGGCGTACAATACAATGTGGAAATCAACCACAAGCTTTACACCCTTTCGACTGGTAGACAATAAGGATGCAATAATGCCCATCGAGTTTTAGGTTAAGACACTCAAAATGGTAGTAGAACTAGACCTGATCCTAGATGAAGCACATAGGGAATAAATTTGATAGCTGAATCAGCTGGAAAAATTTTGAATGGATGCTACAGAGAAAAAAAATCATGTAGAGGTAAAGGAAGCAGTGGTATGACCACCACATTAATATGAAATAGTTCAAAGAATGAGATTGGGTATAGTTGTATGATTCTAGGTTCTAGGAGTGGAAGGGAAAACTGATACAAAGGTGTATGGGATCGTGCAAAGCGGTGGAGATTATCAAAAATTGTGATGTGCGTGTCAAGACAATTGATGGTAGCAACACCATTCTAACAGTTAATGACCATTGATTACACCCATACCACACATCTGAAATATTACTGGTGGATTCCATAATAGGCATGGGGAGACCCCATCCAAGTAAATATTTTTGGATTTCTTAACAACATGGTAGACACAGAGGTGTCCACTAAAAATAAGTTAGTGTAGTTTCTTATTTTTTAGTTGGAACAATGCCTGCATGCAAGCTGCAGGCATCCTAAGAGCCAAGGCCTAACAGGCACGGATTGTGTTTAATTGCATTTTATTTTTTTCTTGTTTTCTTTTTGTAGGAAAATGGCCTAATTGCTCAAACAATAGGCATCTTGGCTAGCAAGGCCTAGACTAGCTCAGCATCCATGAACCTGCACGTTTAGAAGATAGGCCTAATCCAAGCATGGCATGGGCACCAATTTTTTGTAAAGAAAAAATTACGCACCCCCGTGCCTGGACAAAGCATACACTGATGTAGTACAAGGAGAATTTTATGGGGCTTGATCAACCCCACATCAACGGATACGTCAACCACTATCGACTTTTCAATTATGGGAGAAAATCTGACTCTGGAAGGGGGGTGCCTTACTCTGGCACCTTACTTCGAAAGGGAGGTGCTTTACTCCAAAAGGGAGGCACCTTACCCCAAAAAGGAGGGGCCACTCTGAAGGTATACTTTCATTAATATATATATATATATTCAAATAGGTGCCTTACTCTAGCACCTTACTCCATAAGGGAGGTGCCTTACTCCAACGTAAGGGAGCTGCATTACTCCGACACCTTACTATATAAGGGAGGTGCCTTACTCCGATGCCTTAATTCAAAAGGGAGGCACCTTACTCTAGTGCCTTACTTTGAAAGGTAGGTATCTTACTCCACCAAGGAGGTGCCACTCCATAGGTGTTCATTCAAAAATATATATATATATATATATATATATATTCAAAGAGGCACCTTACTTTGAAGGGATGCGCCTTACTTCGATGTCTTACTCTGGAAGGGAGGTGTCTTACTCTAGAAGCGAGGCACCTTACTCTGGTGTCTTACTCCAGAAGGGAGGTATCTTACTCTCGAAGGGAGGCACCTTACTCCACCAAGGAGGTGCCACTCCAGAGGTGTTCATTCAAAAAAAATGATCAAGCAGGTACCTTACTCTAGTACCTTACTCTGGCATCTTACTCTGGTACCTTGCTCTGACGCCTTACTCTGGCACCTTAATTCGATGCCTTACTTTGGTACCTTACTCTGATGCCTTACTATGGAACCTTACTCTGGTGCCTTATTCAAGTAGGTACCAAGAAGGCACCTTACTCAAATAGGTACCTCGATTGAATCAAGAGCACATGTGCAACTTGGCAGTATGTGGAGTAGCCAAAACCAACACCATCATCTCACGTGATGGAAATATGAAAGCACCTAAAAATATTTTGAAAATATTGGATAGGATATCTTCACATCCTAAGGCCAATCATCGAGGAGATATGCATCCCAATGTGAACCAATATAATCCACCGTATTTTCAATGTAGGACCTCAAGCAAACCATAATTGTAGTAACCAAGGTGATGTAATCAGCACATGGGAAATATATTATCGCCATGACCACTAAGTACCAAATTGACATACTCCATGCAGCACGAAATAACCAATCAGGTATGTGCATGTTTTTTTCAAATATATACATAATATTTCATATGATATGCTTCTCTAAAAATAATTTCGGTGTAATAATTGAATTCATCCCTCATGCCTAATACATCGTGCCAAAAAACAATTTGAATGGTGTACCCTGCCAACCCCAATGCAAAAATAATTTCTAGATTTAGGCACCTAAATCTATAAGAAGGTACCTTACTAAGAATAGAGAATCAAACTAGTTGAAATCAGTAGAGAGTTTTCCATGGGAGGATGATCAAATAATCATGTGCTTAAAAAGCATGAGCCTAGTGGCACTAAGGGATTAGAGAAGTCTACAACCGGTTTGAAGCGGTCGGGTGGTTGAATTGTTATCGCTTGGTCAGCCAAGACCAGGACGTAGAAGCAACAAAGGATTTTGTTGCCACTGTGAGAGGAGTTTCCCAGTTGCATGGATTGGATATTCTAGTAACCCTAGAGCATATTTCTCATGTCACTGGTCTCCCTCTTATTGGAGAGTGCACATACAAATATGGCATGGTAAACTAACACACAAAATTATTGCTCAGATAGAGGAATATTTGATTCAACCATGGGGGTATCCCAAAGTAGGGACTCCCAATGCATCTGAGGAAACTCTTCAAATAGTTTGCAAGATAATTCACATTCATTGGGAAGTACTCACACCTAAATATAAACCATATGTAGTTCTTGAACCACTTAGTGCATAGGTGAGAAATTAACATCCTGTTCTATTTGGAAAATGCCCTGCAAGATGAGGCATAATGATACTAGAGAGGGGCAGTATCTACCCTAGCCCATAATGAGCTAATTACAGACTTGATACACTATGCAGAGGAACACAAGGAAAACTCGTTGGTGGTAGGGGTCGAACACTTTGGTGCACAAGAGTAGGTGGCAACCAAAGCAAACCAAGAGGCCAAATTACAAGAAGCGGTCGAATAAGTTAGGGCTAAACATTCTAATGTATAGGAGTAGGTAGAGGTAGAGGCTAGATATGAGGCTAAATTGATGGAAATGTTTAAAGAGTAACAATCCCAAACTTCACTGGATGCTACAAAATAAGGGTAGATTTCTTTGCCCGATTATACAGAGGATAGGCTAGAATCCTCTAGCCCTGAACCCACAACTTGATAGATGGAGCACATACAAGGTTGGAGACACCTACAACAACTAATTCTATCAATTGAGGAAGAAGAGGAAGACATGGAGGTCAGATTCATAGCCCAAACCATATAGAATTTAGTTTCTCATAGTCCATAAGACCCGCAGTCTTCAACAGGCTTGCAATAGCAGCTCGAGGTTCCAATGGGAGAGGATCACATTGGGCAGAGTGAGAATTTCATGATGTAGGTGCTATTCAAGGAATTCAAGGAGATGGATACAAGAAAAATTTATATGCAGGAGGCCATATCACCCAATTATAGTAACTGATCCAGCACCTTAGGTAAGAGAACCAGCAGTTGTAGGTTAGGGCAATTGAGAGACAAGATGCCTCTAACCAAACTGATTGGGTAATTGAGGTGCCCATGAAATCTCCAAACTCACCAAAGAGGGTATTCTCATCTAAGGTAGTCAGGTTAGACACCTAAAATGAGGAAGTAGAGGTAGGAAAGGGTTTGTGCACCTTTGATAGAGAAACTATAGAGGAACAGGGAAATTCTATTTTTCAAACAAAAACCCCTATTATCAACATTGATGATGACGAAGACCCTTCAGGGTAGATCCAAGGATAAAACCCTAAAACTGAGGCCAATAATTACTCTCTAGAGCATCGGGTACCCAAAATTTAGGAACCACTACCTAAAGAACCAAAATAGTAGGCATCAGGTGACCAAGAAATAGGGGAGACAGCTACAGGGGACCTAAGACCTGAAGGGCATATTCTTGGATCCTCTAACAGGGAGGCATCTCCCATGATAAAGGAAGATATCCCCATGTATGCCACCATAATACCAAATAGTAGGAAGGGGAATGTGCATCAAACATTATAGGAAATAGCCAAAATAAATGCCAGAGTTACATTCATCGAACCAAACCCCCACTCAAACGAAGAATGGGAAGAAGGCATGCAGGCCTTCGCTGAGCAGAAAGAAAATTTTGAAAAGCTCCATGAAGAGTTTGACATAGCAAAGGCAGCTAGAAAAGCTACCAAGAAGGCCAAAAGAGGACCCAACATATGTATGGACCCTACTACGAACAACCAATTATGGGAGATATATGGTTCATCACAGGGTTAGCCTTCTAAAATGAGGAAATGGTTAGAAATACGAAGGGTGTTCAGACCAAAGGTAGAGGCGACAATGATTGCAAAATATAATTCTAGTCTCACCCTTGAATAAATTTAGATGTACAAGACCAACATGGTCATTCAAAAGAGGGATGACTCTGATATTCCACTCAGAGAGTTATGCCCTCAACTTGCTGACTTGTGGTAGGAAGCAGAGGTGGCCTTCCAGAGAGGAGAAATGATTGTAGCAGTGACACCCAACATAGGTACTAGGCCAAGCATGACAAGGAGGTGTAGCTAGTGCACCAGGAAGCCAACATAGAATGAAGGCCAACCCAGCATAGTCGATAGCCAGCGTAGCTGGAGGTCAGCACAACCTAAAAATGCTCTGCAAAAAACCAGTGTCCTATAATATAAATATAAGCCTTAGACTAAATGGAAAGCCAAGGCCACCTATGCAAAGAATATGGTTATCGATTTGAGGTGCCATGAGGGTGTGGCACATATTAGGCATGGGGGGATGATGAGCATCAGATATGCTCATATTTTTGTATAAGTACTAATGGTTTTTGCATGAAAATATATCATGAGTTGTATATTTTTATGAAACATTATATATTTATTTAATGAAATCATGTGTATTATCTAATATGTGTGTGAAGTGTGTTTTGTGTAGTTATTTGCCTAATTTTATCATATTTTTCTCAGTTGAGGTCCTACATGGACCTGGAATGCTTTTGCTCATTAGACTAAGGCATACTAAGTAGGTGCCTTACTCATGTAGGTGCCTTACTCAAGTAGGCACCTTACTTAAGTAGGTGCCTTACTAAGGTAGGCACCTTACTGAAGTAGGCACCTTACTCAAGTAGGTGCCTTACTCAAGCAGGCACCAGGATTATGTGTGTTGACCATACGGCTATAGAAGGACCCCATTGACCACTGTTCCACATTATCAGTGGTAAAATGATGAATGAACGAGCTATCCCAGTTAGATTGGATGAACACATAACCACTCAATGAAGTTGAACCTTAATAAAGTAGAAATCATCCGATTGCTAGGAAATGATGAAAAGCTGCTTAATCGTGCACCTGTTATAGTAACTAAATTATCCCAATTTAGACTGTAACCAAGATGCTTGTTGTAATAGAATTGCAATATGAAGTCATGTTTGTGTTATAAAAACACACGGACTTCTCTATAGCATGGGAGAAAATATTTCAGAGAACATTGTTGCATGTAATATTACACTATCAATAAAATCTTGAGCATTCATTCATTTGTGTATTGTCTTCGTGATTCGTTGGGTAGGATCTGCTAGATCTCGAGCCCACTCCAATACAATATTCCTCTCCTACTTCTTAGTTATTTTTGTAGATTTAATTATGCATGATAGCATATTTATTTCTTATATTGAATTTATTTGCTTCAGCATGATGTGCTTTTCAATTACGTGAGTGTTTTTACCACTTTTAGTGTGGAATATTTATTTTTACGTATTTTATTTATGCATAAGTTTTATTGGTGTGTATGAATCAATTGTTGATTTATAAACACCCATAATGATATTTGGATGGATTCATCTCAAAAGAGGTATTGTGAGTAGTTTCAACCGTGGCACTTCAAAAGTCTATGAGCTCCCTGGTTTGACAATTTAAATGCGAGTGTTGTGACATATCTAGGACAAATTTTATCAGTTTTTGGCACCCAAAAATGTGTATTTTAAGTGAAAATTATGTGTAGATGTAGTACCTTATGTCTTTTTTTGCACCTTTTAGTCAAGGTCCCATGTGGACCTGGCATTTGATACTTTCATAATGCGATTAAGGAATGGTTAGTGATTAAAAAATGATAGTGGTAGAGGAGTAATGTGTTTCAAAATATGCTAAGGTACAATGCCTATCTCCCAAACATAGACTATAAGGTGCCTATCTCCTAGCGAAGAGGAAGCACCTATATCCTAGTATACAAGATGGCACCTGTCTCTCAATAACAGGTTGGACGACACATGTCTCCCAGTACATAGAATAGTGTTTATCTCTTGACAATAGGCTAAATGGTGCTTGTCTCCAAATGATAGAATATAAGTGCTCATTTTTCAATACCCAAACAATAGCGATGATCTTCAATGAACAATATAATGCTAAATACGATGCCTTTATCTCGATGATAGGTCAAAAAGGTACTTGTTTTCCAAATATGGGCCGAACAGCGTGTATATCCAACAAAATTAAAATGTACACGTTGACTGTAAATATTTAATGTCATATATAAAATTAGATGCATTTTGCTAAGAAAACATATAAATGCTATGATTATCCCCTAAGGGTTAATTTTAGCATGAATTCTCTTTTATTAGGTGTCTAATTATTTTATGCGCACTTATCGCAGCTAATCGTGTTAGAATGGATAAAATTGGCAGCATCTAAATTTGTAACAGGGGATGACCATATTCTATATATAAATGCAAGCCACCCTTGAATAAAGGATCCCAAACCTACTTTATAAAATTGGTACTACATAAAAAATGTTGAGTGTTTGATTATTTCCATTGTGTTTGGAAAATGATTGCATAAATTAACTGTGCGGATGTCTGCATAAGCATGGACCCACTCTAGGCATTATTCCTCCCCTGTTTCATTTTGTGTTCAATAATTAGTTTCTATAATTTATATTTTGCAAGTGTGTCTTTCCTATTTTTGTTTATTTCTATATAGAGTGTTCTAATTCTTCATTTCCCTACTTTATTTAAATTCTACAAGTGTGTTTTGCTTTCCTGCAATTTACTTTTCTGTACATTTCCTTTCAGTCATGTGTTTGATAGTATAAATTAGTTTTATTACAATTTACTAAAGATTTTACTTTCCTGCAATTCAATTATACTGGTTTGTCTAAACTCCAACTACACCAACAACCACCCCCAAATCAAAGTGACACACAAGACTCATCTCTAGTTTACTGCAGGCATATACTTTGCAATGGTACTCAGCAAATTTATGAACTACCAGATTGATAATTAATGGAAAGGAAATGATTATTTTCTAGAACATAATTTTTGTTCACCATTTTTGGGGTGTGCCAACTATAGTATTCAAATATATAGGTTAGTCAACCCTAAAACTTACAGTTCAAATTATCTTACCCATATATTTTCTACATAATATTGTATGAGTCCACCGATATTAAGAGGACCAGATGGACATTTTTTGAAAAGCAAATATATTACTTCATAAATACCTGAAAAACATTTTGAAATTCCTTTCAAAACATATAAAAAAAATCCTAAAATTGAATTCCCATCTCTTCTAGTAGTTTATTGGCATAGTCACCTAATATTTGAACAAAGCTCTTCTCACCAATTAAGAAAAACATATTTTGATGGACTAGTTTCAAACTTTTGTTTAGCACATCTATTTGAAAGAACTCAATCTAAGGAATATTTATTTAAAATTCAATGGTGGAAAGCAGTTGAAAAAGGAACCATTTCAAATGTTGACTTAGGAATACTTTTAGAGGATAAAAAAACAAGTGTGAAGCCTTGAAAGTTGCCTTGGAAGCAGTAAGTGTAGAACCTATATTACCTAAAAATATGATTGAAATTGAAGAAGCTTCAACCAGCTTTGACTTTCCAATTAAAGAAGCAAGGGGATAAACTAATATGAAACACATATCTCTCGCTCATATTCCTACCTTTAGGGGAATTCCAAATAAATAACCTAACCTGTTCCTTTTTAAATTCTATGTATTATGGAGGTTAGTGGATTACAAATCAGATGCCCAAAAGCTGAAATTATTTCCCTCCACTTTAGATAATTCAACACTATGATGGTTCATCAGTCTAGGAAACAAACACATTGCAACCTGGGAAGATATGAAAAATATATTCCTAGACCAATACAAAAAATTTGGGAGGGCACAAGATGTTAGGGAAGAATTCTTGGATATGACTCAAAACAGGAAGAATCATTGGAAGACTATCGGGATAGATTTAGCTTTAATATGCAAATATCACCCCATGCAAATTTGGGTGAGAAGTCCTTACAGAATATTCTTGAGGGGTATCACAAATGAGTCTTTAGAAGCTTTGATTTTGATATTAGGAGGGGATTTTTACTAAAATTAGACATCTAACAATTATGTTAAAATTATTCTCACAAAAAAAGTAAACCAAACACCCGAATCACAAAAACTATAGCCTCACTAATCAAGGCTAAAATAGGAAATATGCTAGATAATATGAAGAGTGAGATGCTCTCATATCTTACAATTAAATTGGATACACTCTTGCTTCATAAAAATAAGTAGGAAACTGAAGCAGCACTATCCTACTTTTACCCAAAATGTAGGAGAAAACATCCTAAAAATGAGTATCCAAAAAATAAAGTTAGATTGTGTGTGAACTATCAAAAGTATCATAAAATGAAGTTGTATCCATGAATATAAAATATCAAAGAGGAACCTAAAGTAGTAGAAACCTATTTCATAGGTAATAGTAGAAACTAGAAATAGTTTCCTATGGGAAATAATATGCTAGGAGGAGTTCCACCTTATGGGAGAAATGACTATGTAAACCAAATTCAGAATCAACCACCCAATATGGGATGGTGGGGTCATCA
The DNA here is from genome assembly GCA_028583015.1 of Wollemia nobilis. Classification (NCBI taxonomy): domain Eukaryota; kingdom Viridiplantae; phylum Streptophyta; class Pinopsida; order Araucariales; family Araucariaceae; genus Wollemia; species Wollemia nobilis. The sequence goes on along the minus strand of JAQPPZ010017254.1, from coordinate 2,692,318 downwards.
TCCTTAGATAAATGCCACCAAAAGATCTACTCCTTACAACCTGTATTCATATATGCCTTGTTAGTAAATTGGACCACAGTGGAGGAATTACAATACATGGACTTCACCTCCATAAAATACAACTCAAACCCCACTACATACTAGCTTGCCTGCACCTCCTACTTCAAGACCAATTCAGCTACCTGCACAACCAACTCCAAATCTGAATAATAAGACAAATCATCCCACCTATTAGGTAGACACGAATATGTTTCCAATGTATCATATTAGATTAGATTGCAACCTTGTACAACTTAGATCAGGTAGACAATTAGGAGTAGAACCAACTCCTCCTACAGTGGAGAAAGAGGATGTAGTGTTAGAAGTAGAAGAACCACCTTTGATATAAGAGGTGTAAGAAAAATAAAATGTCAAGAAAAAACAAAAATGAAGGGGTTCCACCATTTTCAAAAATATTATAGGAACCCAAAAATCCAATACAGCCATAATTTGACAGTTATGATTCTCCTTTTTCAGGCCATTAGAGACATTCCCATATACATTAAGGCTATAAGATAATTATGTTTGAAAAGAATAGGAACAAAACCATCAAAAGCAATAAGTATGGTAGGACAATTGGTTGATCTCATATTAGGTAATACCTACCATACTAAATACTTTAATCCATGAAGCCTAGTGCTAACAGTTAAAATTGTAGGCTTCCAATTACCCAACACATTAGTAGATCTAGAGGCTGCCATAAACATCATGCCCCAAGAATCCATGCAAAAACTACAACTCATGGATATGAGTCCAACTAAAATTATCCTTCAATTGGATGACCAATCCAAAGTACGATGGAATATTGGAAGATGTTGTTTTCACAGTAGATGCATGGGAGTATATGATATATTTTCCAGTATTGCAATCTAGATATGGATTGGGTTATTATCCATTTATATTAGGTAGATGTTGGCTAACCATAGTTTATTCTTATATTAGTTTTAGAACAAGACATATTATGATCTCAGATGAACAAAATATCAAAAAAGTTATCATTTATCCACCTGCATAGTCCACTGATTTGTTGGGAGAACCAAATTGTGAAGTCTTAAATAATGATGCCTTATCGATGCTTCAACCTATAATGGCTCTAGATGAGATTGAGTATGACATTGATGAAGAAAAATTCATTAATTTTTCCAAGGGGAATCTTCTCATCCTCCTCTAGAATCCCCACTTGTAGGCAGCAAAGATAACCATGTCAAACAAATAGAGGTAGCACCTTACAGAGTATTGAATATTGAAAATGAGTTTTCAATTATTCAAGAGGATAAATTAAAGGAAATACTAGTCAAACATAAAACTAATTTTGCATAGGATTACACATATATGAGGGGGATTGCACCTAAATTTTGAACTCACAAGATATATTTGGAAGACGATGTGAGATAGGTAAGATAGCCCCAAAGAAGAATGAATCCAACCATGAAATAAATTTTCAAAGCTGAATCACAAAGACTTTTGTCAGTTGGGTTTATTTATCCAATATTGGATAGTCAATGGGTATCACCTTTAGTGGTGGTGCCTAAGAAAAATGGCAAGTGGCACATTTGTATTGATTATAGGGTGCTCAATAAAGCCACTAGGAAATACCATTTCCCCTTACCCTCTATTGACCAACTCCTCAACAACTTGACAGGATGATTTTTTTTTTCATTCCTAGATGGGTTTAGTGGATACAATCAAATTAAAATAGGGGAAGAAGTCCAGGATAAAACCACATTTACTTGTCCATGGGGGGATTTTCTTACCGGGTCTTACCATTTGGGTTGTATAATGCACCTGCCACATTTCAAAGGGTGGTGCTTAGTATATTTTCAGACATGGTTGGAGAAACTATAGAAGTGTACATGGATGATTTCATTGTTTACGGTGAAACTTTTGAAGAAGTTACAGCCAATCTGGAGAAAGCACTCTAGCAGTGTCAAGAGACAAACCTATCCCTTAGTACTGAAAACTATTTTATGCTAATGAAATAAGAAATAGTGTTGGGAAATCATATATCTATGGAGGGAATTAAAGTAGATAAACAAAAAATTAAAGTAATTAAAAATCTACCTACTCCCCAAACACAAAAAGATGTCCATAATTTTCTAGGTCTGTTGGATACTATAGGCAATTTATCCAAGACTTTAGAAAGACTGTCAAACCTCTACATACATTATTGTCTAAAAATGTTGAGTTTTTCTAGACCAATGAGTGTGAACAAGAATTTTAGATTTGAAAAGAAATACTGACCACTACTCCTGTGCTGATACGTTCCAATTGGACCCTCCCCTTTCATATTTATGTTGATGAATCTAATGATGAGATAGGGGTTGTATTAGGCCAAAAATATGGAGATGATTTTTATGCCATATACTATGTCAATAAAAATCTTATAGGTGTTGAGTTCAACTATACTATCATGAAGAAAGAATTCTTTGTAGTAATACATGCTATTTATAAATTTTGCCATTACATTATAGGTTATAAGAGTTTTGTGCATACAAATAATATAGCCATCAAGTACCTGATGAATAAACTTGTAGTGAGTGGTAAAATTATTAGGTGGATTTTACTATTATAATAATTTTATGTAACAATTATTGACAAACGAGGCAAGGATAACATTATTGCAGATTTTCTCTTTAGGTTAATATCTTAGGATCATACAACCACTACAGATGAGCATATTTTTGCTCTAGATGAACAAATTCCATGGTATGTGGATATGGCTAATTACTAAGCCACTGGTAATGTATCTCCTACACTCTCACCCCTAGAAGATAAAACTTTAATAGAAAAGAGTGTAACCTTCTCATGGATTTATGGATACCCATTTAGAATCAGGCCTAATCAAATCATACGAAGGTGTGTTACAAAAAATAAAATTACATAAATCCTCAAGGCTTACCATGATGAACCATGTGGTGGTCATTTTGTAGAAAAAATGACTGCATTTAAATTTTTGCAGGTTGGATATTTTTGGCCTTATTTATTTAAAGATGCAATAAAACATGTTAACCAATGCGATCAATACCAACAAATAGGTAGACCAACTCTCTGATATGAGATGCCACTTCAATCCCATGTGCACATTAAACATTTTGATAAATGGAGGATGGACTTTATGGGTCTCATCAATCCACAGTTAGGCACAAAATGGTATATTTGGTTTGTATTGAATATGTGACTAAATGGGTTGAAGTGCAGGCACTACGAGATTCAAAAGAGAATATTGTAGCTGATTTCCTATATGAATCCATTTTCACTTGATTTGGGGTTCCTAGAGAAATTACAACTAATCAAGAACTTCAATTTACCTTGAAAGTGATTCAAGATTTGATGCAGCAGTATCAAATTCGGTAAAATAAAACTACCCCTATCATCTATAATCAAATGGGCAAGTGGAAATCACAAATCAAGAGCTAGAAAACAATCTTATTAAGATAGTACAACAACACCAAAAATATTGGAAAACTCGTTTACTAGAGGTAGTGTGGGCATATCGCACTGCCTAAAAAACTACCCGTGGATTTACACCATTCCAATTGGTGTATGGTAAAAATTCCATGATACCTATTGTATTCAAAATCAAAACTATATATACTATTGTAGAATTAAATTTAAATTTGGATGCTACATAGAGAGAGCATATTCAACAAATAAAATAGTTGTATGAGTACCGATAGTATACTTTGTAGTGAATGGAAATCATGCAAAAATAGAGGACTCGATGGCATGATCACAACATACATATAAAATAGTTCAATGTGGGATATTAGGCATTGTTGCATGACTCCTGGTTCTAGGAGCTAGGAGCGAAAGAGAAAGCTTATGTAGCATTAGATGGGACCGTATGAAGTGGTTGAAATTATCAACAATGGTGTTGTGCACATTTGAACCATATACAAAAGTGGTATTGTGTTAACAATCAATAGCCATTGGTTGCAGCTGTATCATACACCACCAGTCCACATGATTGAATCCAAAGTAGGCATGGATGAGACCCCATCAGAATGAAAATTATTCTCTAGCAGTTGACAAAATTTTTTGGTTTTGTTTTATTTATTATTTTTAGGAAATCATGCCTTGAATGCAATCTGTGGCATCTTGGAAAACCTAGGCCTATTTGGCATAGGATCCATGATTCTTATTTTATATTTTAAATGTGTATTTATTTTTTTTTAGGAAATCATGCCTTGAATGCAATCTATAGGTATCCTGGGAAACCTAGGCCTATCAGGCATAAGATCCATGGTGCCCTATGTATTTTTAGCTTTATAAGATGATAAATGAATTAATGAAGTATAAATGCCCACAAGGAGGGAGGTACTTACAGCTGGACATGTATACAGTTATCTACTTGCTCATGGAATAAAATACCTATCACCAGGGAGAAGCGCCTATATTTGAATCGATAAAATGTGCCTGACTATAGGTCAACTTAGTGTAAATTGACTATACAGCCAATAGAAGGTGCCTATATCCCACATATAGCAAAAGGTGCCTACATCTGTAAAATTTTGAAGGTTTCTGTATTCACAAAGGTGTCTCTATCTCGTATACATCAAGCAAAAAAAAAAATGCAAGTACTAGTATGTCCAATAAAGGTGTCTATATTTATAATAATAGATGGTTCCTATCTCTAGTAAGTTGGAGTAAGGTGCATATCTCCCAAAAAATGGGTTCCTGAATCCACAATATAGTGAAGGACATCTATCTCCCAATAAACAAGTGCTTGTATTTGCAATACAACAAACTTCATTTGTCTCCACAATACAATGAAGGGCACCTGTCTTCCAGCAAATAGGTTGCTTGTATTCCATACAAATAAAGTTTCATGTATTCCAATGCAATGATGACTCCTATCTTTGGCATCAAAGAAGCGGTTATAGCCATGTTGACACTGAAATCCATGTTGACTCGTCTTCCACACACATGTTACTAGAAATATAAGGAGGATAGTATAGCATGATGCATACAGTGATTTTTTAGGAAACCATCAATGCAGGAAAAATGCCAAGAGTTACCAAAATAGCATCTACCAGACCTTTGGAAGAATGTGTTTGAGAAAGTGGTTCAATTTTTCACTTGCACTAGAATGTATTCCTGGTTGAATGCCAACCATTTTAGATTTCTCAATCATCTATTGCATGGGAATAAAATCAACATTCCCTATGACTTAATGTGTGCCCTAAAAGATGAATCTAGTTGATACCAAGCAAGAATAGTAATAGAATTAGTGCAACATAGGCTTATTTCAGCTCTAGTTCGATATGTTGAGGCACATACGAATGCATCAAATGCTGGATATAATATTGTAGAGCAATAAGGAGATGTAGAGGATGAAGAAGGTGTTTTTATAGATATAGCTAGGGATAATTAAGGGGAAGAAAAGGTGTCTTACTCCCATAGCCACCAATCCAAAGAAACAATAGGGTAGATAAAATTAGGCCCTTCTTCCCCAATACCATCACCTACCTCCCAGTATAGTAATTCTACAAGGGAGGTAAGACAAGCTAAATAGATTTTTTCAAAGGCAATATCATTGCTTGTCTCCCAACATTCAAATTGGTAGGTAGACCAAACTATTCCAAGCCCATGTTGGGCTTTGTCACCACCAACAACCAAGAGCAGAGCACAAAAGGAGAACCAGGTTGATTATAGTTTATATGAAGAAGAAGATGCAAAGGATGAATTGGTTGCTCAAGTGTTGCATGGCATGGTCAATGGTGAGACATTCTATCAAAATGCTAAAGAAGAAGACTTGTAGAGCCAACTGCAAAACATGAAAGAAAAAACCTCCAATTAGGAGGAAAAATATAAAAAGGAGCAAGCCAAATTTTAGGAATCCCAATGGGCTACTGTAGTAAGACAACAAGAATCGAATGATGCTCTACGAAATCTATGAGAAATGGTACCGTAGTTGGAAAATAGGGTCTAGTAGTTGTAAGCTACCAAACAAAAAAATATTTATCAGGAATAGGAGAGCCCTATTGAGCAACAGGAACCCCCTATAATAGAAATCAATGATAGTGAAGCTGAGGAGTCAGCCATAACACATGTTGTTGCTCAATCATATGGTCAACCACTAGATGACCAAGTAGGAAATGCCCAGTCAACTAGGAAGTCTAAGGCACAACTAGATGCCACTCAACCCATTGATGACATGCATATATCTAACCTTATTGTCTAGTCAAAATTAGAGTATAAGAAATAACATGAGGTGGACCACCCATAGTATCCATTCGATCCCATGGAGGCTATACAGTTAGTTTGTTAGCCATCGATTGACCAAACCATAGTTGGTCATTTTTATGAGTAGACCATGGCTAAATAAATTGGGAACACACAAGTGGACTAGGATATGCAAGAATAGAGTCTTATGAGGTCCAGGAAATACCACCTCCATAGAAGGTAGAGAAGGTTGGTCCCTTGGCATCCACGGCTAATGCAACAACACCTAGACCAACCAAGAAATTATGGCCCAAATAAAAAGCAAAGTGAGCACCACAAAGAAGGCGAAAGACAAGGACCGGAATAGCATCCCAAAAAAAATAGAAAGCACCCCAATAAAATTTGAAGGTGTATCCAAACCATAACTTAGATGAAGAATGGGCTACATCCATGAAAGCATTCACCATCTAGAAAGAGCAGTTCTAGGAGCTCAAGAAGAACCTAAAGGAGGCTAAGAAGTACAAAAAGGCTCACAAATAGATGGCCAAAGAGCCAAGTATTTCTATCAATCCTACCCAGCTAAAATAATTATAGAAATTGTATGGTTCAACTAATGGCAATCCCTCAAGAATATGAGAATATCTACAAAATATGACCATATTTAATAAATAACCAATGATGCCATCACTAGTTCGAACACCCGAGTCTCTACCACCTAAATATGCAAAGGAGAATGACACAGAGGACACAATGCTGGACTCGAAGGTGGTAGAGTTACCAAAGGCATAGGTATATGATACATCCCATTATCCACCTTGGGATAAACCTAAATTACTAGTGGTAGAGCTTCTTCCCCCAAACCATCAATAATGGAAGCAATATGAGCCTACATTCCAAAAATACACCACTACATTCATAGGATTCTACATGGAGAAAGTTACAAGTAAGAAGGGGTGGAGCAGAATAAATCCAAATACAAGGATAGGGTCTAGCTAGACCTTACGGTGTAGTAAATGCTATAAAGCACTTGAGATAGAAATAGGTCCCACTTAGCCAAAACAACATGGAAAATAGAAGGGCAAAAAGAAATAAGATGGAGCCACAACCAAGGAGAGAAAACATTGGTACATGGAATATTAGCAGGTCATTGCTAAACTAGGTAGCTTGTCAGTGGTGATACAAACTTTTTTTGTGTAGCTTTTCAATCATCGAGTTCTTATCAAAGTGAGCTAACTCCACGTCCCAATTGTGCTTGTTCCTCCTGATTACCTTGCCATCAATATTTTGTCATGTCAGTTTGGACAGCAGCTCCATAGTGATCTGAAACTCCACACCATGAATGGTAACAATGTCATTATCCAAGGAGGTAGCAAAAGCTTTTGTCACCTCCCCGTCGATTACAGAAAACATCTTAAAAAATCTAATGAGCCCATATTTGTCCTTAAATATGTCATTAGCAATAGCTTCTAATTCAAACATCTCAGGCTCGATAAACACAGGTTTTCTGTCCTTCATGATTAAAAACAAAGAGTAGTGGAGCAGAGGAAAAATGGGGAGTGCCAAAAAAATATAGGTAAATCCACCTAGATAAAGGATGATGAGTAAACAGAATATGAATAGGGAAATATAAATGGAAATTAGTGGTGATGCTCCAAATCCAGCAAGGAAACCAGTAAGGGCACCTCAAAAAGGGAAAAACCTTCCTAGAGGTAAGGGATTGGCTATAACTGGTAACAAGGAGGATTTTTTGGCATTGAAAATTGCAACAGGTAATTGGGAAATTCAAAATACATAGAGAAGGTTGACTATTGGGGATGCTAAAAAAATGGAGCCAACAGGGGGATATGGCACAAGAAACGTAAAGGATTAAAAATTTCACCAAAATAAATATCATAACAATGCAGAATGAAAAATGGTAACAAATGATTCTCGAAAAATCCATATGGAAAAAATCAAAAGGCACGAGGAAGGTATGAATAAATATCATGTTGGGCTTTGCATTGGGATTCAAAAAAGAATTGGTTATCAAAAAATAAGCATAGGCTAGAAAAAGAGGCAATGGATAACCTAAAATTATATCAAAAAGGGTCATGTGAACATGATCCAAGCCAAGAAAATGCAAGTGATATGAAAATATCATCAATCTAGAATTAATATCTTTCTTAATTATTGGGAAATAAACCCAAGGCTTCACATGCACAAGGAAGCATCGAACAATACATTGAACACGGTGCTCAAGATTCATCATGATTACCAATATTTTGATCATGCCTGACGAGCTCAACAACTTCAGGAGGAAGAATGTTGGTCCACGTCATCAAACCATGAGCATTCACTCCGATGTTAGCCAATTATGTTAGCAACATAATTGGCTTCCCTAAAGGCATGTTGAACAATGGTGTCATTTTGCTAAAGTAGGATTTTTTTGCTTTCTTCCATTATGGTTCTAATCCTCCAACTACTGGGTTTGGATGTTTTTAAATAATTTATTATGTTTAGAGAATCTCCTTATACAATGATATTCCCTGGAATATTTTTGATGAATTGGAGGCCTCTCCATAAAGCCTTGGATTTAGATGAATGATTGGAAAGAACACCCAAAGGTTCAGAGTAATCAAAAATAGAATTACCAAGATGATCACGTAGAATTCCTCCAACTCCAGCATTTCTAGGATTACGTTTTGCAGCTCCATCAAAGTTAAGCTTAACCCACCCTATCAGAGGAGGATGCCACTTGATGTTGGTTCTAGAAGATGAAGGATTGATCAGTATTGAAGTATCTAATTCGACATGACAAGAAGTAAGGATAGCTTTCTCAAAATGCGGATAAGGAAAAGCATCAAAAGGGGCTATGAGGATGTTTTATTTGGCATACAGGATGATCTTATTGCCAATGAGGTCATAATACAAGGCTTTTTTATCGAATACTCTTCTATTATGTTCAAGTCAAATTTTCCAAAGGTAATGTTGTAAACAAAATTTCCATAATCCTACAAGCACAGGATTCCTAAAAGGTTTTTGCCACTAGAGGAATAGTTTGACAATGGAAGGAGGATAGGCCTAAACTAAATGAAATTTAAGGAAAATATTGCTAATCACCATTCTTGAAAAGGAACAAAATAGAAATAGGTGAGAAGTAGAATCCCAATTAGAAATACAAAGGTAACATCTGTTATGAAAAAGAATACCCATTTTTATTAGGTTTTTCATTGTAAGGATACAATATTGAATGCAAAGCCAAGAGAAAGAGGTGATTTTAGGAGTCAGATACTTTGTCCAAACAAACTTAAAGGAATAGTATTTTCAAGCATATTTATAGATAGCAGATAAGCTGATTTGACTAAGAATTCTTCAGAATTAGTAGGTTACCAATTTGGATGATCTAAAGAATCTCCTGTTGGAATTTTGATAGAAGATAATTGAGCTTTAAAACATAAAATATCAACCTCATAATAAGGTAAATCATATCTTTTCTAGCTTAAGGTTCCGGTATTTGAATAAATGTAATCAACCACTAATGGTCCAACCATGTGTTTAGTAATGTGGATTATCGTTTGAAGCATAGGAATTTGGATGAGAGGACAATCACCAAGCCACTTGTCTTCCAAAAATAAAATGGACTTGTCATACCCAAATTGCCATCTTAATATATTTTTTAAAAGAGAGCAAGCCATACAAATGTATTTCCAAAAGGTAGACCCAGCAGAAGGAACCTCACCGAAAAGGAATTGAGAAGTCTAAAGATATTTCCTTCTCATAATCTTAACCCAATCAGCATTGTAATTGGAAATGATTCACCAGGATTGCTTAGCAAGAAGATAAAGGTTGAGAAGATGGATCCTTCTAAGCCCTAAACCTCCCTGTTCTTTGGGTTTGCAAAATTTATCCCAAGCAACTAAATTAAATCTATGTCTATTTTTTTACCCTATCCAAAGAAAATGTTTTTGGATTTTTTCTATTTTTTGGTAAACATTTACAAGGAGCTTTGAACAAAGAGATGAAATAAACTGGAATGCTTTGGAGACAAGCCATGGTGAGAGTAATTTTACCTACTTGAGACAAAATATTACCTCTCCAGGTAGATATATTTTTTTGTAGCCTTTCAATGACATTATCCCGTAGGCTTTTTCTGGTATTTCCAATAAAAATAGGTAAGCCTAGATAGGATGAAGGAAGATGGGCTATGGAATATTCAAGGATATTGGCAATGATATTTTATCTTCTTATAGGAGTATTAAGAAAATATAATTTACTTTTTTGAAAATTTATCCTTTGGCCAACAACTTCTTCATACAAGAGGAGCATACGCTTGATGATTTTGGCCTCATTAATGGAGGCAAAGGTAGACAATAGGGTATCATCAAAAAATTGTTGGTGAGTGATGGGATTACATTGAGAGGTAACCTAAAGTCCAAAAATTAGACCTACATTTTTTGCTGCCAGGATTGATTTGCCTAAATCCTTGGCAAAAATAATAAAATGAAGAGGAGATAGAGGATCTCCCTGCCTTAAACCCCTACTGCTCTAAAAGTATCCTGCAGGAGAGCCATTAATTAGGATATAAAAACAAGCTGAAGCAATACATCATTTGATTAAGGAAATCCAATCATAATGAAATCCGAACTTGTTTAGGATGGATAGAAGGAAATACCAATTGAGTCTATCATAAGCTTTGTTCATGTCAAGTTTAAGAAGGAAGGCAACTCTTTTATTGAAGGATATAGAATGAATTTCTTCATGAACTAAAATGATGCCATCCAAGATGGATCTTCCTCTAATAGAACTTCCTTGACATTGATTAATGATTAAAGGCATCACTTCTCTCAAGCAGATAGTAATGGATTTTGTTAAAATTTTGTATATAACATTGCAGAGGCTGATCAACCTGAATTCATTAAAATCTTGGAGGGAAGCCATCAGGACCAGGGGTTTTTTCAGGTTTCATTGAGAATAGAGCAACTCTATTTTCCTCATCAAAAAGAACAACAGTAATTTTACTATTAGTATCATCAGAAATAAGTTGAGGAATAAACTAAAGGAAGAAATTCATGGCAGCATAAGAGTTAGGTATGCAATCCTCTTGGAGCAATTGCATGAAGTGAGCTATCCCTTCAGATTTGATTTCCTTGATATCATTAATGATCCTTCCATCCTGGCTGTGAAATTATTTGATCATGTTGTTGCTTCAATGTCTCAGTAGAAACATCAAAGAACTTAGTATTGGAATCTCCTTTTTTTATCCAAATATCACGAGATTTCTATCTCCAAAAAATTTCCTCACATTGAAGTATATTGTGATATTGAGATAATAAATTCCTCTCTTCACTTCTCACTGCAGTAGAATAATTTCCTCTTTCCTGGATCTCTTTTTCAATTATAGCTAGCATATTCTTGATATCCTATTTGTTCTGTAAAATATTTCCAAAGATATATCTATTCCATATTTTTAGATTTTCTTTGATGTTCTTGAGTTTCTAGGCTAAAATAAAAGGATTTACTTGCACATAATATTACCACCACTGACTCATCCTCTCATTAAAAGCAGGATGTAACATCCACATGGCTTCAAACCTGAAAGGATTTTTAAATATTTTGGGGTTGTTGGTATCTAAAAGGATAGGACTGTGGTCGGAGCCAATATTGAGAAGAGATTGAAGATTTGCATCACCCCAAATGGCAAGATATTCTTGAGAAAATAAAACCCTATCAAGTTTTACTTGAATTAGGTGAGACCCACACCTTCGATTTGACCAGGTAAATTGATTGCCTTTCAAATTTACATCCATCAGATTGTGATCATTGATAAACTCTTGAAAATCCTCTATACTTTTGGAAAAAGAGGCAACCTCTCCCTTATTTTTAGAAGGAAACAAAGGGGTATTTAAGTCTCCCACAAGGATCCATGGAATATTAGGAAAGGTGCTTCTAACAGAAGATAATATATTCCACATACGAGCCCTCCCATATATGGAATTGGGTGCATAGATATTAGTGAGAACCCAGGGTCAGTTATTGTCTTTGTCAAAAAATAGGATGCTCAACATCTCATCATTGGAATGGATAATATTTCCTTCTACAATGTTTAGGTTCCATAAGTTCAGCAGGCCTCCTGATGCACCTTTGGCGTTGCAAGTAGTAAATTCATAATTCTTCCAAATATGATTTCAAATATTTTTATTCTGAGGCTCTCTAACCTTGGTTTCTTGGATCACAAAAATGGTAGGTCTAATTTCCTTCCTTAATTATTTAGCTAACCTCTGTTTAGCTATACCATTAAGGCCTCTCACATTCCATGAGAGGATCTTAATTTTGAATATTTAGAGGTTTGTTTACCTCCCTTTCCATGCGGTTGGGGAGGTTTGGTGCACTTTGATTCTTCCTTGGAAAGGTTAATACCAACAGAAAATAGAGTCTTTTATACTCCATTAGAAATATCTTCATTTACACCCTAATTCCATTAATTAGAATTAGAAGGCCTTCCTCACTTTTTTTCAACTCCACAATAAATGGGAGATTTCTTCTGGCTTCTGGTCATTTTTGGGCTGAAATTGTTAGTAGAAATTTTTTGAACCATAGGACTAGATGGTTCAAAAAAAGGAGGAAGGAATGGAAACCTCATCAGCTAGAGGTTGGTCTTCATTGAAAGTAGTCGAGGATGAGGGATTATCATTCAAGGGTTCATATAATGGTTCTTTTTGGACTTCCATTGGATCGAAAGAGGGATTTGACTCAGGATACAGATTATTGAATTTATCAACAAAAAAATTAGGATCTAAATCTCATAGAATTTGAAATTGATTAGTAAGTGAAAAAATACTAACCTCATTAAGAGCAGTCGCAGAGGAAACCTTTTTTCCTTTATCATTTGGAGACTTGCTAAAATAATATTTACCTCATTCATCCTAAAATTTTTTATCCTTGATGGGCTTGAAGGTGATTCCTTTGGAAGGAGGAAATCTTCTTTTATCCTTTTTGAAAGGTGTCTAAAGTTACTTTTATTTTCCAGTGATTTGAGTATCCTGATTTGGCTCAGCATTGACTATATGTTTTTTGAGTGAGGGGCACTGAGCACAAATATGACCTTGAGTCTGACATTCAATACATAAGGGAGGTTTGTTCTCATATTCAATAGCTTTCTTGTGGAGAAAGGTCCCATGTTCCAACTCGACAAAGGTAGGAAGAGCAAAATCAAGATTACCATTAACACAAAAGTGAGCAACATACATTCTTGATCTAGACAACGTGAACCTATCAATAAGGAGCATATATCCTATAGTCGAGGTAGTGGCTTTGATGACATATTCCTGCCAAAGATGCCATGGGAGATTTGGCAGTATAACCCAGATAGGAGCTAAATTGATGCTTTGAGTTACTGGGTCAAAAATAGGAGTCCACTTCATCAAAAAACACTTTTGGACCCAAGGAACCAAGGTCCTCCATATAGAATTTGAATGGAATCTTCTTTGGCATTAAGGCGAATGCCAAAAAAGCATTAGATAGGCCAACAATTTGTAGGGACCCTGAGAATTTCCATCTGTAAAAGGCCCAGTGCCTAATAGTGTCAAGATTGAGATTTCCTCCAAGCACTTTTCCAACCAGATAAAAGGATTCCTTGGCTAAAAATTTATTCACCACACATTCAGGGATCTTAAATCTATTCCTAGAGACTTCAAAATGTGGGGGTGAAGGATCAATAGAGTAAGAATAAAAGCCCAAAACATTAGAAAAGGAAGGTTTAGGGGTATATGGAATGTTGCCCCCCCAAAAGGAAGAGACCTTGCCAGATGAAGAATGAGCAAGGCCCGCCTTAGTTTAAGTAATGGAATGGGTGGACACAGCAGCAACAAATCCTGCCGAAGGAGAAGCTTTGATAGAATACTTAGAGATGGCAAAAATAGGTGGAGCAAAAAAATTGTTGTGATCGTCCTCCCACCTAAAGGAAAAGGATTTGACAGCAACCTCAAAAGTGGTAGTGCCTTAAAAAATAGAACTGGTCTTGAAACCTTCCTCCCACCCTTCAGCATTTTGATTAAAATCCTTCCCACCTTCAAAACTATGAATAACGGAGGATTTGACATCCTCAGAAGCATTAGTGCCTTGCAGAACAAAACTGGTCATGAAACCTTCCTTCCACCCTCCAAAATTTTTAATTAAATCCTTCCCGCCTTCAGAAATTTTAATAACAAAGGACCCACTACCACAGTTGCAATAGCCAACCATCACCTTTCATTCAACTCTTGATTATTTATGAACATAAATATACTATATTATTATACTAGAAATACATTTTTTATGAGATTTTTGTATACATTTAATTAAAAATGACGTATTATGCCTAATGTGTGATTTGAGTGAAAATTGTGTGTATATGCAATACCTTATGTATTTTTTGCACCTTTTAGTCAAGATCCCATGTAGACCTAGAATTTGATACTTTCATAACACAATTAAGGAATTATTTGTGATTAAACGGTGATAGTGGCAAATAAGTAAGGTGTTTCAAAATATGCTAAGGTATGATGCTTGTCTCCCAATGATAGGTTGGAAGGCACCTATCTTCTAATGAAGAGGAAGCACCTATATCACAGTATATATGATGGTGTCTATCTCTTGATAATAGGCTAGACAGTGCTTGTCTCCTAGAACACAGGATGATACTTGTCTCCCTACAATAGGCTATACAATGTCTGTCTCTCGATGATAGAATAAAAGTGCTCATTGTTCGATACCCAAAAAAAAATGATGGTCATAAACAAACAAGAGAAGGCTAAATATAGTGCCCTTATCCTAGTGATAGGTCATAAAGGTGCCTATTTTCTAGAAATGGACTGATTAGTGCGTATACTCGTCGAAATAAAAATGCGCACGTTGACTGTAAATATTGAAGACCATGTATAAAATTAGACATATTTTGTTAAGAAAACTAGGAAATACTATGATTATCCCTTAAGGATTAATTTTAGCATGACTTCTCTTTTATTATGCATCTAATTATTTTATGTACACCCGCCATAGTGAATTGCTTTAGAATGGATAAAATTTGTAGCATATAAATTTGTAATAGGGGATGGTCATGTTCTGTATAAAAATGCAGGCCACCCCTGAAGAAAGGATCCCAAACCTACTTTGTAAAATTGGTACTACATAATAAAATCTTGAGTGTTTGATTATTTCCATTTTTTAGAGAGTGATTGCATGAATTAACTGGGCAGATGTCTATAGGATCCTATACCCACTCTAAGTAGTATTCATCCCCTGTTTTATTCTATTTTCAATAATTAGTTTCTATCATTTATATTTTCCAAGTGTGTATTTATTGTTTTGATTTATTTTTGCACAAAGTATTTTAATTTTGCATTTCCCTTATTTATTTAAATTTTGCAAGTGTGTTTTGATTTCCTGCAATTTAATTTTATGCACATTTTCTTTCAGTCATGTGTTTGATAGTATAAATTAGTTTTCTTGTAATTTCATGTAGAATTTACTTTCCTACAATTTAATTTTGTTGGTTTGGCTAAACTCCAACTACACCAACAACCACCCCCAAACCAAAGTGACACATAGGACTCATCTCTAGTTTACCGCAGACATATACTTTGCACTGGGACTTAGTAAGTTTACGAACTACTAGATTGATAATTAATGGAAAGGAAATTATTGTTTTTAGAACATAATTTATACTCACCAATGTGAACTTGTGTGGATGATAATGGCATATCAACAAAAATTTTATAAATAGATCAATGAATCATATGTAGACAACAAGGTCAATACAACTTGATATGAAGTAAATTCTACCATGTCAACAAGCCATAACCAGGTGGTTACAATAGGCATGTCGTAGAATAAATTAATAGAATAGCAAACTATCTAACATAATAGTAATTCACCTTTGAGGAAATGGTGCCTTGATAGCTAAATATATTGTAAAAAGTTATATATACTAGAACATAGAAAGAAAAATGGTTGGCTCTTAAGCTTTTACAACTTACATGTATGAAATCATATTGCAATTAGAAATACAAGTCATGTTGTTGTTTGGCCTCTGGTTCATTTTCTTGCAAAATATGTATGTATTAATGGTTTCTTATTTCTAATGTAGGCTAGCTGAATGAGCATATTATTAATTATTCTCTTTGGATTTTTGTATGTGTTCATTTTCTAGTTCTAGAATTCACAATCCATTAGACTACAAAACGTATAAGATATTGTTCTATAATTGATAAAATTGGCTGGTATATTAGGTGATTTGGTCAAATTATTGATTGCATAGCTTCTATATCTTATGTATTTTCATGCAGCTTAACCTACACCATTTATAAATTCTAGCTTCAACTTCTTTTGTCTCTTTTAGCACCATTTTCCCTCTATATTTTAGGAATAGCTAGTTAGATCATCATAGGAACTAGCCTCCTCTGGATATTGACCACTAAAGCCTCACGACTTCTAGGCCATTTAATGTTGGTCAAGGTCTTCGATCGCATAATATTACCATAGGTAAATTGTAATACCAACAAGTCCACTAGTCAATAAATATAAATATTATTTACATTCAATAGCATTAAGAGTGTCTAAAGAAATCCATATTACTCCAAAGAAACATCCCATCCTTAATGTCGGTTAATTATTCCATCAACGGGTAATAGATACACCTAAAAATAATCACATAAAGGGTAGTATCAGGTATCATGTAGGAAATAAGGAAAAAATGTTCAATACATTGCCAAGAGATATGGCATTTATTACACCTATAATCTTGGAATTTCCATTGGTAAAAGCAATAATAATTTTTTAATTGTAGAAACACTTATAATAGATCTAAGTAGGATAGCAACTACCCTAACCAACTATACCAATAGATTTTCTACTATAGACTTATCAAGGGGTGATTTGTTTCATATGATACATTTAATAGGAAATTTACAATAATCAATAGCTATTACATGATCAAGAAACTATTTAAGTTTAAGGACATAAAAAGCAAGCCCTGGATGATGCACATGCAATGGAGCAACTAGTATAATATGTGCAAAGGTAGGAGATGTAGGTATAGTAAGAAAAAATAATTAAAAAATAGGTAACTATGATTTGAGAGGGTAGGTAACAACAAAGCAATGCATGAGGAAATAAGTGTCCACGCTAAAAGAGTGGATGGAACAATGTAAATATAGGTTGAATCAAATGAAAAATAAGACTTGCAACTTCAACTCAATTAGAGGTAATGTTATGCATGATATCACCAAGTTGCAAAACCTATTAGATATGATAAATAGCAAAATATATTGATGGAAGGACCTCTTGAAGGAACAACATGAGAAGAATGTATTAATGTAAAAGTGCTATATGGTCTAGACCTAAATAATTGTGTAGATTGGTAGGTGCTTTTGGGACTTGCTTTTCCAAAGTTGAATATATGTGACCCATGATTTTACATTTTGCTATGATTTGATCCCAATTTTGAATACTTTGCCTAAGAATAAGATATCATGTGGGATCTCTCACTAACCAAGATTTGCATCACTAGAAGTCACCAAAAATATATTATATTTGCTACTACCTTGAATTTTTTGCAAGGAATTAACCATTAGATGACAAATAATTGTTAGCTTTTGATGCTATAAACTTAAAGGAAATGCAACCACAAGTAGTAAAATAAGCATGCAATGTTATATCTATGATAATTACAATATAATAAGCAATTAAATAGCATGAGAAACTTTTGAAATAACTCATAAAATAGTCATTTAAAAAATCTCACAAAAAATTAATTTATTACAATATATGGAGATGTCAATGCTCCATGCTTCATACAAGTTCTACATTGTATCTACTATATCTCTTACTACTACTCACTCTTCTCACTTCTTCTCACTTGTACTCACTTTTTCTACCAAATTTCTATATATAAAGAGACATGACTCTTGGCATTCCATATTCCTATGGCTTTTCATCTTCCTATTCTAATGACTCATGTACATGTGGAAACCATGCACATTTACATCATTACACATTCTAATAATACTTGTGCATTTATTACATTACTTAAAGTAAATACTCAAGCCTTAATCTATGACACTCTCGTAATATAATGATGTACCCAACATGGTACATTAGCATGTACCAAATAATGTAATATATTCCAACACCCCCATGTATTACATTATTTGGTTATTGAAGGGTCTTCATCTTTCAAATGTTCTTCAGCTTGATCAGGTTCTTATCGTTTTACTAGTTTAGTCTTCATTTTATTCTTGGAGCTCATGTTATATTTTTTGTTTTCTTCAGTGTTCTCTTTTTCAGTGTCCTGATGACCATCTTCATCTTGTTCCTTTTGTTCACTTTGATATGTATTCAGTTTGAAAGTATTTTCTTTCATCTTCATATTTTCTTTTTTGTCATGCTTCTTATTTCTTATTCTTCTTATTCTTATTCTTATTTTATTCTACATTTTTACTAGTGATATATCTTCTTCGTGTTTATTTAGTATATCATCACAATAGTATTGGCTAGGATTACTATTTTGGTTCATGTTTTGAAATAATTCAAAAACAATTAATGATAGATATATCATCAAACATTCTTATAATGTGAATATAACTATATTTTGAGTATTCCACCAAGCTTTTAAAAGTACTTCATTAATATAACCAGTAAATATAAAAAAAAATCCTTTCTTTGCTTCCTTAACGAACAATAAGAATCTTTTCTTTTTACTAATGGATAAATATTTGTATCCATCAAATGTATCAATTAAGTTTTGAGAATAAAATTTCAACTCATGAAAAAGTTCCTCATTATTCAATGTATTCCTCATTATTTCATCCATATTCCTTATAAATTAATATCTAAGGTGAAAATCCTTATAACTCCCTAGAGTTATGTATTGAGAATAGTTTTGATAGAATCTTTTATCTTTCAGGAAACTGTTGATGTTGACTGCCTTATTTTTTTTGCTTGATAAAAAGGGGTTGTACTTGGGTCCCCCACCCTTAATAGATTATATCTCTCTTATTTAGAGCTTGAGATTTTACAGATAGATACACTTATTTTCTCAATTGAGATTCTATATTTAGAAACCTACTTCATTTTACATAAAATGTCTAAATTCTTGATTTTCATTTTTTGGATCTTTTCAAATCTTTGTATGAATACAATTACTCCAAAATTTAGCATCTTTCTTGACATTTTTTTTCTAGTAGACTTCAAAATTCCAAAAATTCACCTCTACTCTCTATGGCTTTCATCTTAGTAGAGTAATATTTCCAAAACATCGCACTAACATAGTTCACTTTACCAAATTTGGATTGTTAGTTTCCTTACTGAAACACAAGTGCAACCACAAAATTATAATAAATAGTCTAAATGAACACACATTATTGTTAAAAAAATAAAACATATATTACCAATGGAAAAAATTAAAGTAAATCTTAATCATTAATTGATTTAGGAAATCAAAAAATTTTGTTAGCTTCAACTAAACTTTCTACTTCCTCTAACCATGGAAAGGAGATGTTAACTTCACAATCCTCAATCAAAAACCCTCTATTGGCTAGATTATCTGCACATTTTTTTCGTTCCCTTAATATATGTGTAAACCTGATTTCATCAAAATCTTTAGCAAGATCTTAAATTTCCACAATTATCTCTTGTACGTTCCATGGAGCCTTTTTTTTCCTTAAAATTGCATTTATTACTATTAGAGAATCACCTTCCATCCAAACTCTATTCCATTTCATTTGTTTACATATTTTTAACCCTTCTAAAGTTGCCCAAGCTTCAGCTTCATTATTTGTCTTAAATCCACAATTGAAAGCATAATGAGACAAAATCTCTCCTCTATTATTTCTAATTATTCCTCCTCATCCTATTGTTCCTGGGTTTCCTTTAGATGCTCCATAAAAATTCAATTTAACCCACTCCATATCTGGTGGTTTCCACTTTATATTATTTACCTTATTTTTTCTTCTCTTGTACCCAACATCATAATTCCATTTAATGACTTGACTCCATCTATCAAGACTCTCTACTTCCAAATTAGGGATTGGGTGAGTTGATAGGGTTGGTTTAGAATCCTCTATGGCTAAACATATATTCTTTTTTATTACCTCTAAACTACTTTCCTTTCCTTTCTAGCCATATAGTCCAAATTATTGTGTCTTTTTATATATCCCATATTATCTTTGAAGCCTCACTTTTATAACTGCTCTACCATTGCTTTAACCAATCTTCAATTCTACTATTCATCACCATGCATTTACCAAACATATTAATAATCCATTTCCATAGATTTCATACTATTGAGCAATGTCCCAAGAGATGGTCAATACTCTCCTCCTCCTTATTACATAAAACACATTTAGAGGGGCCATGAAAACCCCTTTTCATAAGATTATCCCAAGATAAAATTCTTCTATGACCTACTAGCCAAAAAAACATTTTAACTTTAGGAATGCTTGGGTTATCCCAAATATCTCTTCAAATTCTAGTTATATTATTATTATGTTGGTGTTGAACATTATATCCCCTTCTTGTTGTGTATTCTCCTAAGCTATTAAACTCCTAAATAAAATTATCCTTGGCTCCCCTCGAAATAATTATAGTTGTTATCATTCTACTCAATTTCCTCCTAGCATCAATGTCTTGTATACTTATAAAAATATCTTCTTTCCATTTGTATATTCCTTCTCGATCCTTGTACAAAATATTTGAAACCCTATCACCGTATTTGTCTTGAAGCAATCTCATCCAAGGTTTCAAAACTGGATCTAAATTGAGTGGTTTTTTATCACACCAAGTATCCATCCAAATAGAAAATAGAAGGGCAAAAAGAAACAAGATATAGCCACAACCAAGGAGAGAAAACATTGGTACATGAAATATTACTAGGTCATTGCTAAAATAGGCGATTACCAACAATAGATACCATGAGGATGTGGCAACAATTAGGCATGGGGATATGATGAGCACCAAAAATATCCACTTTTTGTATACTTTAATAATATAAATATACGATATTTTTTGTTAAGTTAATATTTTTATTGAAATGGGGCATTTGAAAAGTGCCCCAATGCCTTTTACAATAGTAGAACAGAAAGGAAAATCCTTGGAGGAAACAAAAGGAGGAACCAGAACTAAGAGGTATTCAACCAACAAAACCAAAAAGGACTAAATCCTTGCACAGGAAGGAACAAAAAGTGACAAGCATTCCACCAACAAAACCAAAGAGGACAAAATCCTCCAAGAGGAAGGAACAATAGATGAGGAAGAAAGCTTAAAAGGGTACGTTAGTCTACATTGGTGATGCAATAGTAGCCTCCAACATGGCATCCTTCACATTGTACTTTGGTGCATCCTTTGGGGCTTCGATGCAGGCTTCCTTTGTGATTTCCACAACATCCTCATCCCTAGCATCAACCTTAATATCAGAAGGTATGTCTACAGAATAAATGGCTAGAATATCCTCAAAATAATCATAGAAAAATAGAATACTAAACGCTTGATGTTGTTCCTTGAGCTTCAAAATTGCCTTCCCAATGGCCATATGGGAAGTCTCCAAATGGTCAATGGTAACAGAAGTGGTATGGACATCAAGCTTATGGAGGTATTTTTCAAAAATATTAGGGGAGTTGGAAAGATCCTTCAAGGGCTTCTCAGAAGTGGAAGGAGGGGTTTCAACAACTTCCTTGAATTTGAGTCTTTGGTAACAGTGAACATGTGTTTTTTTTATCTTAGCCTTTTTCTTGATATTGGACCCAGAATGAGGTCTGTCACTCATATTTTCTCTTTGGTCTAGAGGCTTTACGGTTGGGCATCGAAGAAGAGTTTTCTTCATCTGAATATGGGGCAGGGATATTTCCTTTGGGAAACTTCAGAAGAAGAAACCTATAAAGGATTCTAAAAAGTCTCTGGTGATAGGGAAAACCCTCTTCCTTTTTGGTATGGGTGGAAATTATTGCATAATCCATGGACCAATAAAGTGCAGCTGGGATGTTCATCATTTTAGCTTCACATAAATGGTTAATGAAGTCTAAATAGAAGCAACAAAGCTGAGATTTAGGATTGTCAGCAGTTAAATACTGCATAATGGGTTTGAGTATTTCCTTCCAAGGTGTAGAGAGGTGGTGGTGATACAAATTTTTTTTGTGTAGCTTATCGATCACCGAGTTATTATCAAAGTGAACTAACTCCATGTCCCAATTATGCTTGTTCCTCCTTATAACCTTGCCATCAATATTTTGTCCCGTCAGTTCGGACAACAGCTCCATAGTGATCTGAAACTCCACACCATGAATGGTAACAATGCCATTATCCAAGGAGGTAGCAAAAGCTTTGGTCACCTCCTCATCGATTCTAGAAAACATCTTAAAAAATCTAATGAGCCCACCTTTGTCCTTAAATATGTCATTAGCAATAAGTTCTAATTCAAACATCTCAGTCTCGATAAACACAGGTTTTCCCTCCTTCATGATTAAAAACAAAGAGTAGTGGAGTAGAGGAAAAAGGGGGAGTGCCAAAAAAAAAAGGTAAAGCCACCTAGAGAAAGGATGATGAGTAAATGGAACATGCATAGGGAAGTATAAATGGAAATTAGTGGTGATGCTCTAGAGCCAGCAAGGAAACCAGTAAGGGCACCTCAAAAAGGGAAAAACCTTCCCAGAGGAAAGGGATTGGCTATAACTGGTAACAAGGAGGATTTTTTAGCATTGAAAATTGCAACAGGTAATTGGGAAATTTAAAATACACAGATAAGGTTGACTATTGGGGACGCTAAAAAAATGGAGCAAATAGGGGGAGATGGCACAAGAAATGTAAAGGATTAAAAATTTCACCAAAATAAATCTCAGAACAATGCAGAATAAAAAATGGTAACAGATGATTCTCAAAAAATCCAGATGGCAAAAATCAAAAGGCACGAGGGAGGTATGAATAAATATCATGTTGGGCTTTGCATTGGGCTTCAAAAAAGAATTGGTTATCAAAAAATAAGCATAGGATAGAAAAAGAGGCAGTGGATAACCTAAAATTATATCAAAAAGGCTCATGTGAACATGATCCAAGGCAAGACAATGCAAGTGATGTGAAAATATCATCAATATGGAATTAAAATCTTTCTTAATTATTGGGAAATAAACCCAAGGCTTCACATGCACAAGGAAGCATCGAACAATACATTGAACACGGTGCTCAAGATTAATCATGATTACCAATATTTTGATCATGCCTGATGATCTCAACAACTTCAGGAGAAAGAATATCGGTCCATGTCATAAAACCATGAGCATTCACTCCGATGTTAGCCAATTATGTCAGCAACAAAATTGGCTTCCCTAAATGCATGTTGAACAATGGTGTCATTTTGCTAAAGTAGGATTTGTTTGCTTTCTTCCATTATGGTTCTAATCCTCCAACTACTGGGTTTGGATGTTTTTACATAATTTATTATGTTTAGAGAATATCCTTCTACAATGATATTCCTTGGAATATTTTTGATGAATTGGAGGCCTCTCCATAAAGCCTTGGCTTCAGATGAATGATTGGAAAGAACACCCAAAGGTTCGAAGTAAGCAAAAATAGAATTACCAAGATGATCATGTAGAATTCCCCTAGCTCCAGCATTGTCAGGATTACCTTTTGCAGCTCCATCAAAGTTAAGCTTAACCCACCATATCGAAGGAGGATGCCACTTGATGTAAGTTCTAGAATATGAAGGATTGATCAGTATTGAAGCATCTAATTCAACATGACGAATTAAGGATAGTTTTCTTAAAAGGTGGATAAGGAAAAGGATCAAAAGGGGCTATGAGGATGTTTTCTTTGGCATACAGGATGATATTATTGGCAATGAGGTCAGAATCCAAGGCTTTTTTATTGAATACTCTTCTATTACATTCAAGCCAAATTTTCCAAAGGTAATGTTGTAAACAAAATTTCCATAATCCTGCAAGCACAGGATTCTTAAAAGGATTTTGCCACTAGAGGAAAAGTTCCACAATAGGAGGATAGGCCAAAACTAAATGAAATTTAAGGAAAATATTGCTAATCACCATTCTTGAAAAGGAACAAAATAGAAATAGGTGAGAAGTAGACTCCCAATCAGAAATACAAAGGTAACATCTGTTAGGAAGAAGAATGCCCCTTTTTATTATGTTTTTTTTTTTTTTTGTGGAAAACATCCCAAAAGGGATGCCACTTTCGGGTAAGACCCAAGGAGGCAGGGGTATCCATTCCACCAAAAATGCCCAGGACTCGGACCTGGCCTACCACCTTTGACATACTCAAGGAGCAAACAAACACACAAAACCAATTTAAAAATAAGTAAATAACAACAAAAATAATAAAATAAAATAAAAAACATGCTCCTTGAGTGTGTCAAAAACAAAAGCACAACCAAACACGCACAATAAGATAAAAGAAACCACAACACAAACCACATAGAAAAACACAAGAACCACATAACAAAACACAAACAAGACAAAAACAACAGAACACTACAAAGACATAACCCAAAAAAACATGAAAAATAAACACAACCAAAACCTAAAAAATTAAAAAAATAAAATAAAAATAAAAAATAAAAAACAACCAACAACAGACAATAAACAAAAACAAAATACATAGAAAACACTCACACATAAAAACACGAAATAACACAAACAAAGAGAAACCCAAGAACAAGAACGAAAAAAACACAAGAACAATAACAAAAAACATATAAAAAAAAACAAAACAACAAAAACACAAGAACAACAAAAAACAACACAAAGAACACAAAAACAAAACAAAACAAAAGAACCCACCCACCTTAAAAAACTAAACAAAAAAAAGAAAAAAGAAAAAAAAATGAACAAAACAATGACCTATCTAGACCAGAAGACTATTAAGGCAAGAATCAACAGAGGAAACAAAATAAAGAATAGAATGAGCTAGGGAACTAAAAAAAACTGAATGAACCAAAGAGAAGCAAAAAAAAAAAACAAGAAGAAACTAGGTACCTTCAGAACTGGAGCCATCCAAAGAAATGATAGAAAGAAGAGCTTCCCTAATTTGAGAAGCCCACCATATAGGAGGGTGGCCATAACAAGTAAGATCACCTTTGTCCAAAGCCCAATTAGCTAAAGCATCAGCACTCTTGTTTTGATCTCTAACCACATGATTGTAATCAACTTTCAAAAATCCCATCTGGATTACTCGAATCTTCTCAATAATTCTTTTTATTCTCCAATCCACCTTATGATTCTTAGAAGGAGTCTTCAAGAGATTAATCATAAGTTGAGAGTCAGACTCAACTAACACCTTTTCCCATCCAACCTTAGTAGCCTCCTGAAGACCTCTGAGGATACCATACCCCTCAGCAAGGTTATTGGAAAGAATACCCAAATTCTCAGCAAAAGTAAAAACCAGGGAGCCATCTGAAAGTCTACCAATTCCTCCCACACTGGCTTTTCCAGGGTTCCCTCTAGAGGCTCCATCAGTATTGACTTTTCCAAAATCCTTAGGAGGAGGTTGCCAATTTCTAGTCCTATCCATCTTACTAATACTCACATTCCCTTTAAGTTGGTTGCCCTTAGAAGGTTTAATCTTCAATATTTGCATCACTTGATCCCATCTTTGGTGGGAGTTTTGGGGGTGATTAAGGAGTTGATGGACTGATTCAACTAAGTTGGCTATGGTCTTTTGCCAAATATAGTGAATATCCTTCCTATCTTGATTAAAAATTTGGTTGTTCCTTTCATTCCAAATATTCCAAAGAAGAATGGTAGAACCCATCCAAACTAACTGCCTAATAAAATGATCAACACCCTCTTGATTAGGCCAATCCCTCCAAAGTCTGTTCAAAAGTAAAAAAATTGGACCACTTGTAAGCCAAGTAAAGTGGCCATTCTCCTCCATAGCTCAGAGGCTAAAGTACACTCAATAAAAATATGGTTGATATTTTCTACATTCTCTTCACACATTTCACATCTAAAAGGGCCATGAAAACCACGCTTCATAAGTTTCTCACCAGGTAAGCACCCTACGATGCAATAAAAGCCAATTAAAGAACCTCACCTTAGGCCAGGAGCTTTTGAGCCCACAATCGAGAAAATATGTCAGAAGAATGGTTGGGATTATTATGGCATAAGGTCAAATAACCTTGAGCAACTGAATACTCACCCTTAGTAGTGTTGTTCCATCCAAAACAATATTTTTCATGGGACCAAGAGAGGGATCTCATATGAAGGATGCCTTGGATATCTTGTCTTTGCCTTTCTAGGATTTGAATAGGCCAGTCCTCAATAGGGATCCAATATCTACCAACCTTTGAATTACCGAGTATGGTACCGATAGTAATTAGCCACCTTTATCCAATTAGCTCGGTGAAGCTCCT
The DNA here is from genome assembly GCA_028583015.1 of Wollemia nobilis. Lineage (NCBI taxonomy): Eukaryota > Viridiplantae > Streptophyta > Pinopsida > Araucariales > Araucariaceae > Wollemia > Wollemia nobilis. The sequence goes on along the minus strand of JAQPPZ010017254.1, from coordinate 2,665,746 downwards.
CCATCCAAGGCCTCCAATCGGGAAACTGAGTTATCAAAGGCTTGTGACCATCCCAAGAATCTGTCCAAAAATTTGCATGTTGACCATTATGAATGATCCAAAATAAATTTTTCTTTATCAAATCCTCACCAGTCTTAAGAACTGCTAAAATGGGAGAACCTTTGGTAGGAAGTTGATAGCGAACAAGGTCTTCAGGACTTTTGTTCTCAAGATATTTAGCACGGAGATTATTGGCCCAAAGAGCATTGGGGTTATGCAACATCCTCCAATATAATTTAGCAGCTAAAGCTTTGTTGTTATTAATTGAAGACTGGAATCCTAACCCCCCTTCACTCTTAGGAAGACATAAAGTATCCCATTTCACCAAGGCCCATTTTCTTTTCTCCTTAGTACCACTCCAAAGGAAATGATGACTGATTTGATCCAATTCTCGAAGAACAACCTTTGGGATATTCAAAATGGAAGAAACATAAATAGGAATAGCTTGAAGGACTGATTTTACCAAGGTGATTCTACCCCTAGAAGAAAGCCACTTGTTGGTCCACTTTCCAATTTTCTTCTTGACTTTGTCCAACAACCAATTCCAATATTTATTTTTCTGCCTTTGAATATTTATGGGAATACCTAAATAAGTGATTGGAAGAGAGGTCTTCTTATATCTTAATTTATCCAAGACCATGGATTCCTGTCTAGCGAGAGCGGTGAAAGAAAATAACTTTAGATTTGTCTTCATTGATCAACCGCCCGATAGCCTTAGAAAAAAAGCTAATGATTTGCTTAATATTAGAAGCTTCCTTAACAGTAGCTTTACCTAAAAGAGTAGAGTCATCCACAAATTGAAGATGAGAGATAGGTCTAGCTCCATGAGCAATGGTAACTCCCTCAAGGGTTTTGTTTTCCCTCTTTTTGGTTATAGTCCTACCCAAGCATCAAGCAAGAATGATGAATAAATAAGGGGATAGCGGGTCACCTTGCCTAATACCTCTAGAAGCCGGGAAAGACTGAGAAGGCCTGCCATTGATAAGAACTAAGTAGGAAACTGAAGAGATACATCCCATAATCCAATCCATCCAATCCTTAGAGAAACCAAATTGCCTCAAAACTTTGATAAGGAAGTGCCAATCCACTCTGTCATAAGCTTTGGATAAGTCTAACCGAATGAACATGGAAGGAGAATTTTGCATATCCATGGAATGGATGGCTTCCTGAGCAAGAACTATCTCATCTACTATTTGACGTCCTTCCACATAACCCCCTTGCTCTGGGGAAATAATCTTATGCAAAAGAGGCTTCAACCTTTCTGCCATGATTTTAGTAATGATTTTGAGAAGAACATTACATAAAGCAATAGGTCTAAAAGCTGAGATATGATCAACCTCTTGAGCTTTTGGAACAAGAGTAATATAAGTTTTATTGATAACCTTCAAAATTTCTTTGGCTTTCCCGGCTTCTTCCACCACCTCTAATAAATCAACATGAAGGATATCCCAGAACTCTTGGTAGAACTCAATAGGAAAACCATCAGGACTTGGGGTTTTCCCTTTTTGCATTTTAAAAACTACTTGTTGAAGCTCATTGATAGTAACGAGAGCGAGTCAAAATAGAGTTCTCCTCAGAAGTGATAAGAGAAGGGATTGCTTGAAGAACATTATGTTGAGAAGCTGAGTCAAGAGGAGTAGCAACAAAAATATTGGAAAAGTAATCAACAACAATAGAGTTCATGCCATCCCAAGTATAAACAACATCTCCGGAATCTGATTTTAAGGAAGAAATAAAGTTGTGAGATCTTCGAGCTAGAAGAGATTTGTGGAAGAAATTTGTGTTTCGATCTCCTTCTTTGAGCCATTGAATTCTAGATTTTTGCTTCCATAAGATTTCTTCTCTTTTTTCCCATTCCTCTAACTGAGTTGTGAGTTTAATTTCATTCGCACTTCTCTTCTCTGTGAGGCCATCTAAATGGATTTTCTTATTCAAATTTTCAAGATGAGCAATAACTTCATGTTTTTTTTATGAACATACTTAAACTCTTTCCAAATTCCAAGTCTTGATTTTGGATTTAATGTATTGCAGTATTTTGGCAAAATAGAACATCTTAGTCCCATGCCTAGGTTTACCTTACTTCCACCATTGTTGCACATGAGGTCTGAGGTCTGAAGGAAATGTCTCTAAGCCACATTAATTGAAAATGAAAAGGAGAGAAACTCACATTGGTTTTCCACATTTCCACCATGACTGGCCAATGATCCGAACCAACATTATTAAGAGTCTTCACTTTAGGAATGTGACCATGGATTAAGAAATTTTTAGAGAGCAAAAACCTATCCAATCTCTCCATTATACAAGCTAAGCCTTGCCTTCTATTAGACCAAGTCATAAGGCCATTATCTGGTTGGATATCCACAAGATGGAGGTTTGCAATATATTCGCTCATGAGGTCAGTGCTTTTGTCCAAATTTCTATTTCCCCCCTTTTCTCATCCAGAGAGAGGATGGTATTGAAATCTCCTCCGATCAAGATCCAAGATTTAGGAAAATGAGAGATAATATGAGTAATATCCTTCCACTGTCTTCCTTTTTCCTCCAAAGAAGTCGGAGCATAAACAGTAATGCAGAGCATAATCTGGTTGGAATGTCTACTTTGAATAGCTATAGCCAACAAACCCCAACTGCCAACCATATGGTGAATAACTACCTCTTTTGGGTCCCAAAGACAAGCAATGCCACCCGAAGTCCCTTGGGAACCGAGGGAAACCACTTTTCCAGCTGGCCAAATTTTATCGGCAATTAAGTCCATATCCTCCATTGACATCTTTGTTTCTTGAAGGAAAACAAGATGTGGATGATTTATCTGAATCATTCTTCTAATTTCATTTTGTTTTGAAAGACTCCCTTTGAGTCCTCTAATATTCCAAGTGATGATCTTCATTAATACCAGGGCTAAAAAAGTTGGGAAGGGCATTAATCTTACCTTCCTCTACAAGCTTTTCACCTTCTTTTACCATATGATATTGATTGGTCTTGCGACCTACTTTTTGATTAGAATCCATCTTCAATTTTTTTTCCCTCGTTTCTTGACTTATTCCAATTGAATCGAGATGGCTTCTAACCTTGAAGAATGCTCGTACACGACCAAAATTTTACTAGATGGTTCAACGGAGTCTATATTGGGACTCGCATTATTTGAAGTTTTGACATTTGAAATATTGTTTTTCTTGTGTAAATTTTCTCCTTTTTTCTGTTGAAAACCGTTGAAAACCTTTGATTTGTTGGTTTGTCTCCGAGTTCTTCCCTTCATATTTAAATTGTGTTTCTAAGATTTTAGTTTCCATTATTTCCTCTTCCTCACTTGGGACATCATTTGTGGAAAGGATTTCAAACATATTAGCAGATGACTTTGATTGATCCTTCATAACCTGGTTTTTTCGAGTGTTCTTCTTCTTAGGTATTTGGAAACCTCGCTGAGTTTATATCTTCTTTCTTTTGATCAGGAATTTTATTTGGGCAAGCATCGGCCAAATGACCATATTCATGGCAAATTCTACAATGAAAAGGAATGTTCTCATAGTCCACTACTTGCTCCCAAGTGTCTTCCCCAAATTGTAATGTGATATTTTTAGGTAGGGGTTTGTCAAAATCCATTAAAACACAAATCCGAGCATAAATAATATGTTCAAAATTTTGAGTACAATCAGCAGACATCATAAAAGTTCCTAAAGAGTTTCCAATTGAAGAAAAAATAGTAGGATTCCAAAATTCAATAGGGAGGCCAAAGAGTCTAACCCACACGGGAGCTATAGAAGGCATCTCTTCTTCGGCTTTAAATTTAGTATGCCAGGGCTTCATGAAAAGCCCTGCCCTTCCAAAAAACCAAGGACCCCCTTGAAAATTTTTCTCTCTATCTTCATTATTAGCAAATAAAACAAGAAAATAACCATTTGGATAAATAGAGATTTGTAACTCACCTTTAGTTTTCCAGCTTTTTGCAGCCCGGACTTTGAAAGCAAGATAGACTCGGATGAAAACCCACGAACCGACAAATTAGTCCTCTTTTTTCCAAATCTTCAATGCCAGTCTGAATGTTACCCATATCAAGCTTAACAATAGGAGTTCCATCAGCTGCTTTAAGACATCCTGACTCCTTTTTCTTGGGATCAATCTTAGGCATTCTTAGAGGTTTATGGGAAGCCCTAATATTGATATTAGCATTGGGCTGAGGCTGTCCACCATGAAGGGCATCCCTAAAATTCATTTTTGGGACTGAGTCTTCGAAATTCTTACCCTTGACAGGGGTTTTCACAGTAGAATTATTTTGTGGGTGCACCTTAGCACCAGATTCACTTGAGATATGAGCCATTTTTTGATCAACCGCTTGAAACTTGTTTCGTGATCTCTTTAATCCTTGCCCTAGACACCGTGGAAAGGTATGGTTTTCACTTTTCTTTTGTGCAGGAAATTGGAAGCCGTTGTCACTCAAGTTCACAGTATGATCTGTTGAAAGACAAATTTCTAACCCATATTGTATCCCCTGCAACATTTCCTGCTAAAATATTGAGCATAAACCACAAAAATATTGGCCGCTAGGGCCCGAAGGCCCTAAAAACAAACCTCTGGAGCTGCTTGCACTCAACCCAGATGAAACCCTCGCATAGCCGCTTGCCAAATATATCGTTCACACATAGGGATGCGCTAGGATCTGTGTTGCTCCAAATGATATGAAAATTGGTGGAGACGTTCTAGGGTTTTTCAGGCATCTACCCTCAAAATTTCAGCTCAATCCGAGTCCGGATGAGTGAGATATGGCCGAAACGAGTTCGGTAGTTTGGGCAGTCCTATGAAAAATGTCTAATCAATTCGACTCATCATGAATTTTGCTTTCAATATTCTTATCCTTCCTTTGCCCTGCAATTGTTTGACTTATTAGGTTTTTCATTGTAAGGATACAATCCTGAATGCAAAGCCAAGAGAAAGAGGTGATTTTGGGAGTCAGATACTTGGTCCAAACCAGCTTAAAAGGAATAGGATTTTCAAGCATATTGATAGATAGCAGATAAGTTGATTTGACTAAGAATTCTCCATAATCAGTACGTTACCAATTTGTATGATCTAAATAATATCCTACTAGAATTTTGATAGAAGATAACTGAGCTTGCAAACATAAAATCTCAGCCTCATAATCAAGAAAATCAAGTCTTTTCTAGCTCAAGAATTCTATTATTTGAAGAAATATAATCAGCCACTAACGGTCAAACCATATGTTTAGTAATGTGGATTATCCTTTGAAGCATAGGAATCTGGATGAGAGGACGATCACCAAGCCACTTGTCTTCCCAAAATAAAATGGAATTGTCATTCCTAAATTGTCATCTTAATCTCTTTTTTAAAAGAGAGCAAGCCATACAAATGGATTTCCATAAGGCAAAACCAACAAAAGGAACCTCATCGAAAAGGAATTGAGAAGTCTAAAGATATTTCCTTCTCATAATCTTAACCCAATCAGCATTGTAATTGGAAATGAGTCACCAGTCTTGCTTAGAAAGAAGAGAAAGGTTGAGAAGATGGATCCTTATAAGCCCTAAACCTCCCTGTTCTTTGGGTTTGCAAACTTTATCCCAAGCAACTAAATGAAATCTGTGTCTATTTTCTGACCTTGTCCAAAGAAAATGTTTTTGGATTTTTTCTATTTGTTGGTAAACATTTACAAGGAGATTTGAACAAAGAGAGGAAATAAACTAGAATGCTTTGGAGACAAGCCATGGTGAAAGTAATTTCACCTGCTTGATACAAAATATTACCTCTCCAGGTAGATAGATTTTTTTGCAGTCTTTCAATGACATTATCCCATAGGATTTTTCTGGAATTTCCAATAAAAAGAGGTAAGCCTAGATAAGATGAAGGAAGATGGGCTATGGAAAATTCAAGGATATTGGCAATGATATTTTATCTTATTATAGGAGTATTAAGAAAATATAATTTACTTTTTTGAAAATTTATCCTTTGGCCAACAACTTCTTCATACAAGATGAGAATACGCTTGATGATTTTGGCCTCATTAACGGAGGCAAAGGTAGACAACATGGTATCATCAACAAATTTTTGGTGAGTGATGGGAATTCATTGAGAGGTAACCTAAAGTCCAAAAATTAGACCTGCATTTTTTACTGCCAGGATTGATCTACCTAAAGCCTTGGTAGAAATAATAAAAAGAAGAGGAGATAGAGGATCTCCCTGCCTTAAACCCCTGCTGCTCTAAAAGTATCCTGCAAGAGAGCCATTAATGAGGATAGAAAACTAGGCTAAAGAAATACATCCTTTGATTAAGGAAATCCAATCAGAATGAAATCTAAACTTATTTAGGATGGCTAAAAGGAAATCCCAATTGAGTCTATTATAAGCTTTGTTCATGTCAAGTTTAAGAAGGAAGGCAACTCTTATATTGAAGGATATAGAATGAATTGCTTCATGAACTAAAATGATGTCATCCAAGATGGATCTTCCTCTGACATAACTTCCTTGACATTGATTAATGATTAAAGACATCACTTATCTCAAGCGGATAGTAATGGATTTTGTTGAAATTTTGTATATAACATTGCAGAGGCTGATCGGCATGAATTCGTTAAAATATTTGAGGGAAGCCATCAGGACCAGGGGTTTTGTCAGGTTTCATTGATAATAGAGCAACTCTAATTTCCTCATCAGAAAGAACAACAATAATTTTACTATTAATATCATCAGAAATAAGATGAGGAATAAACTGAAGGAAGAATCCATGGCAGCATGAGAGTTAGGTCTGCAATCCTCTTGGAGCAATTGCATGAAGTGAGCTATCCCTTCAGATATTATTTCCTTGATATAATTAATGATCCTTCCATCCTGGCTACAAAATTATTTGATCTTGTTGTTGCTTCAATGTCTCATAGTAGAAACATCAAAGAACTTAGTATTGGAATATCCTTTTTTTAGCCAAATATCACGATATTTCTATCTCCAAAAGGTTTCCTCACATTGAAGGATATTGTGATATTGAGCTAATAAATTCCTCTCTTCACTTCTCACCATAGCAAAATAATTTCCTCTTTCTTAGCTCTCTTTTTCAATTATAGCTAGCATATTATTGATATCCTATTTGTTCTGTAAATATTTCCAAATATATCTCTATTCCATATTTTTATATTTTCTTTGATGGTCTTGAGTTTCTAGGCTAAAACAAAAGGAGTTTTTTGCACATAATATTTCCACCACTGACTCATCCTCTCTTTAAAATCAGGATGTAACATCCACATGGCTTCAAACCTGAAAGGATTTTTAAATATTTTAGGGTTGTTGGTATCTAAAAGGATGGGACTATGGTCGGAGCCAATATTGAGAAGATATTGAAGATTTGCATCACCCAAAATGTAAAGAGCTTCCTGAGAAAATAAAACCCTATCAATTTTGACTTGAATTAGGTGAGACCCACACCTTCGATTTGACTAGGTAAATTGATTGCCTTTCAAATTTACATCCATCAGATTGTGATAATTGATAAACTCTTTAAAATCCTCCATACTTTTGGAAAAAGAGGCAACCTCTCCCTTCTTTTCAAAAGGAAACAAAGGGGTATTGAAGTCTCCCATGAGGATCCATGGAATATTATAAAAGGTTCTTCTAACAGAAGATAATATATTCCACATACGAGCCCTCCTATATATGGAATTGGATGCATATATATTAGTGAGAACCCAGGGTGAGTTATTGTCTTTGTAAAAAAAGAGGATGCTCAACATCTCATCATTAGAATGGATAAGATTTCATTCTACAATGTTTGGGTTCCATAAGTTCACTAGGCCTCCTGATGCACCTTTGGCGTTGCAAGTAGTAAATTCACAATTCTTCCAAATATGATTGCAAATCCTTTTATCCTGAGGCTCTCTAACCTTGGTTTCTTGGATCACAAAAATGGTAGATCTAATTTCCTTCCTTAATAATTTAGCTAACCTCTATTTAGCTATACCATTAAGGCCTCTCACATTCCATGAGATGATATTCATTTTGAAGATTTATAGGTTCGTTTACCTCCCTTTCCATGCGGTTGGGGAGGTTTGGTGCACTTTGATTCTTCCTTGGAAATGTTAATACCAGCAAAAAATAGAGTCTTTTGTACTCCATTAGAAATATCTTCATTTACACCCTACTTCCATTAATTAGAATTAGAAGGCCTTCCTCACTTTTTTTCAACTCCACAATCAATGGGATATTTCTTCTGGTTTTTGGTCATTTTTGGGCTAAAATTGTTAGCAGAATTTTTTTGAACCACAGGACTAGATGGTTTAAAAAAGGATGAAGGGATGGAAACCTCATCAACTAGAGGCTGGTCTTCATTGAAAGTAGTCGAGGATGAGGGATTATCATTCAAGGGTTCATAGAATGGTTCTTGCTAGACTTACATTGGATCCAAAGAGGGATTTGGCTCAGGATCTAGATTATTGATTTTATCAACAACAAAATTAGGATCTAAATCTCGTAGAATTTGAAATTGATTAGGAAGTGTGAAAATACTAACCTCATTAAGAGTCGTCGCAGAGGAAGCCTTTTTTCCTTTATCATTTGGAGACTTGCTAAAATAATATTTAACTCATTCATCCTAAATTTTTTATCCTTGATGGGCTTGAAGGTGATTCCTTTGGAAGGAGTAATCTTCTTTTATCCTTTTTGAAAGGTGTCTAAAGTTACTTTTCTTTGTTGAGTATATCCTGATTTGGATCAGCATTGACTATATATTTTTTGAGTGAGGGGCACTGAGCGTAAAGATGACCTTGAGTCTGACATTCAATACATTAGGAAGGTTTGTTCTCATAATCAATAGCTTACTTGTGGAGAAAGGTCCCATGTTCCAACTTGACAAAGGTAGGAAGAGCAAAATCAAGATTAGCATTGACACAAAAGCGAGCAGTGTACATTCTTGATCTGGACAACGTGACCATATCAATAAGGAGTAGATCTCCAATAGTCGAGGTAGTGGCTTTGATGACATATTTTTGCCAAAGATGCCATGGGAGATTTGGCAGTATAACCCAAATAGGAGCTAAATTGATGCTTTGAGTTGTTGGGTCAAAACCAGGAGTCCACTTCATAAAAAACACTTTATGGACCCAAGGAACCAAGGTCCTCCAGATATAATTTGAATGGAATCTTCTTTGGCATTAAGGTGAATGCCAAAAAAGCATTAGATAGGCCAACAATTTGCAGGGACCCTCAGACTTTCCATATGGAAAAGGCCGAGTGCCTAATAGTGTCAATATTGAGATTTCCTCCAACCACTTTTCCAACCAGATAAAAGGATTCCTTGGCTAAAAATTTATTCACCACACATTCGGGGATCTTAAATCTATTCCTAGATACTTCAAAATGTGGGGGTGAAGGATCAACAGAGGAAGAAGAAAAGCCCAGAACATTAGAAAATGAAGGTTTAGGGGTAAATGGAATGTCACCCCCCCCAAAAGGAAGAGACCTTTCCAGATGAAGAATTAGCAAGGCCCGCATTAGGATAAGTAATGGAAGGGGCTGACATAGGAGCAACAAAGCCTGTCGAAGGAGAAGCTTTGACAGAATCCTTGGAGATGGCAGAATCAGGTGGAGCAAAAAAATTGTTGTGATCATCCTCCCACCCAAAGGAAAAGGATTTGACAACAACCTCAAAAGCGGTAGTGCCTTACGAAATAGAACTGGTCTTGAAACCTTCCTCCCACCCTTTAGAATTTTGATTAAAACCCTTCCCACCTTCAAAAATATGAATAACGGAGGATTTCACATCCTCATAAGCATTAGTGCCTTGTAGAACAAAACTGGTCATGAAACCTTCCTCCCACCCTCTAGAATTTTGAATTAAATCCTTCCCGCCTTCAGAAATTTGAATAACAAAGGACTCACTACCACAGTTGCAACATCCAGCCATCGCCTTTCATTAAACTCTTGATTATTTATGAACATAAATATACTATATTATTATACTAGAAATGGATTTTTTTTGAGATTTTTGTATACATTTAATTAAAAATGACGTATTATGCCTAATGTGTGATTTGAGTGAAAATTGTGTGTATATGCAATACCTTATGTATTTTTTGCACCTTTTAGTCAAGATCCCATGTAGACCTAGCATTTGATACTTTCATAACACGATTAAGGAATGATTTGTGATTAAACTATGATAGTGGCAAAGAAGTAAGTTGTTTCAAAACATGCTAAGGTATGATGCTTGTCTCCCAATGATAGGTTGGAAGGCACATATATTCTAATAAATATGAAGCACCTATCTCATAGTATATAGGATGGTGTCTATCTCCTGATAATAGGCTAGACGGTGCCTGTCTCCTAGTACACAATATGATACTTGTCTCCCTACAACAGGCTATACAATATCTATCTCTCGATTATAGAATAAAAGTGCTCATTGTTCAATGCCCGAAAAAAATGATGGTCATAAATAAACAAGAGAAGGCTAAATATAGTGCCCTTATCCTAGTGATAGGTCATAAAGGTGCCTATTTTCCAGAAATGGACCTATTAGTGCATATACTCGATGGAATAAAAATGCACACGTTGACTATAATGATTGAAGACCATGTATAAAATTAGACGTATTTTGTTAAGAAAACTATGAAATGCTATGGTTATCCCTTAAGGGTTAATTTTAGCATGAATTCTCTTTTATTATGCATCTAATTATTTTATGTACACCGCCATAGCGAATTGCTTTAGAATGGATAAAATTTGTAGCATATAAATTTGTAATAGGGGATGGTCACATTCTGTATAAAAATACAGGCCACCCCTGAAGAAAGGATCCCAAACCTACTTTGTAAAATTGGTACTACATAATAAAATCTTGAGTGTTTGATTATTTCCATTTTTTAGAGAGTGATTGCATGAATTAACTAGGCAGATGTCTATAGGATCCTATACCCACTCCAAGTAGTATTCCTCCCCTATTTTATTATGTTTTCAATCATTAGTTTCTATCATTTATCATTTCCAAGTGTGTATTTCTTGTTTTGATTTATTTCTGCACAAAGTATTTTAATTTTACATTTCCCTTCTTTATTTAAATTCTGCAAGTGTGTTTTGATTTTCTACAATTTAATTTTATGCACATTTTCTTTCAGTCATGTGTTTGATAGTATAAATTAGTTTTCTTGTAATTTCTTGTAGAATTTACTTTCCTACAATTCAATTTTGTTGGTTTGGTTAAACTCCAACTACACCAACAACCACCCCCAAACCAAAGTGACACATAGGACTCATCTCTATTTTACTACAGGCATATACTTTGCACTGGTACTCAGTAAGTTTACGAACTACTAGATTGATAATTAATGGAAAGGAAATTATTGTTTTTAGAACATAATTTCTACTCACCAATGTGAACTCGTGTGGATGATAATGGCATATCAACAAAATTTTTTGAAATAGATCAATGAATCAGATGTAGACAACAAGGTCAATACAACTTGAGATGAAGTAAATTCTAGCCATGTCAACAAGCCATAACTAGGTGGTTACAATAGGCATCTCATAGAATAGCTTAATAGAATAGCAAACTATCTAACATAATAGTAATTCACCTTTGAGGCAATGATGCCTTGATAGCTAAATATATTATAAAAAGTTATATATACTAGAACATAGAAATAAAAATGATTGGCTCTTAAGCTTTTACAACTTACATGTATGAAATCATATTGCAATTAGAAATACAGGTCAGATTGTTTTTTGGCCTCTGGTCCATTTTCTTGCAAAATATGTATGTATTAATGGTTTCTTATTTCTAATGTAGGCTAGCTGAATGAGCATATTATTAAGTATTCTCTTTGGATTTTTGCATGTGTTCATTTTCTAGTTCTAGAATTCACAATCCATTAGACTACAAAATGTATAAGATATTTTTCTATAATTGATAAAATTGGCCAGTCTATTAGGTGATTTGGTTAAATTTTCGATTGCATAGCTTCTATATCTTATGTATTTTCATGCAGCTTAACCTACACAATTTATAAGTTCTAGCTTCAAATTCTTTTGTCTCTTTTAGCACCCTTTTACCTCTATATTTTAGGAATATCTAGTTTGAACTTCATAGGAACTAGCCTCCTCTGGAGATTGAACACTAAAGCCTCATGACTTCTAGGCCATTTAATGTTGGTCAAGGTATTTGAGCGCATAATATTACCATAGGTAAATTGTAATACCAACAAGTCCACTAGTCAATAAATATAAATATTATTTACATACAATAGCATTAAGAGTGTCTAAATAAATCTATATTACTCCAAAGAAACATCCCATCCTTAATGTCAGTTAATTATTCCATCATCGGGTAATAGATACACCTAAAAATAATCACATAAAGGGTAGTATCAGGTATCATGTAGGAAATAAGGAAAAAATGTTCAATACATTGCCAAGAGATATGACATTTATTACACTTATAATCTTGGAATTTCTATTGGTAAAAGCAATAATAAATTTTTGATTGTAGAAACACTTATAATAGATCCAAGTAGGATTGCAACTACCCTAACCAACTATAACAATAGATTTTATACCATAGACTTATCAAGGGGTGATTTTTTTCATATGATACATCTAATAGGAAATTTACAATAATCAATAGCTATTACATGATCAAGAAACTATTGAAGTTGAAGGACATAAAAGGCAAGCCCTGGATGATGCACATGCAATGGAGCAACTAGTATAATATGTGCAAAGGTAGGAGATGTAGGTATAGTAAGAAAAAATAATTAAAAAAGAGGTAACTATGATTTGAGAGGGTAGGTAACAAAAAATCAATAAATGAGGAAATAAGTGTCCATGCTAAAAGAGTGGATGGAACAATGGAAATATAGGTTGAATCAAATGAAAAATAAGACTTGCAACTTCAACTCAATTAGAGGTAATGTTATGCATGATATCACCAAGTTGCAAAACCTATTAGATATGATAAATAGCAAAATAGATTGATGGAAGGACCTCTTGAAGGAACAACATGAGAAGAATGTATTAATGGAAAAGTGCTATATGGTCTAGACCTAAATAATTGTGTAGATTGGTAGGTGCTTTTGGAACTTACTTTTCCAAAGTTGAATATATGTGACCCACGATTTTACATTTTGCTATGATTTGATCCCAATTTTTAATACTTTGCCTAAGAGTAATATATCATGTGGGATCTCTCACTAACCAATATTTTCATCACTATAAGTCACCAAAAATATATTATATTGGCTACTACCTTGAATTGTTTGCAAGGAATTAACCATTGGATGACAAATAATTGTTAGATTTTGATGCTATAAACTTAAAGGAAATGCAACCACAAGTAGTAAAATAAGCATGCAATGTTATATCTATGATAATTACAATATAATAAGCTAGTAAATAGCATGATAAACTTTTGAAATAACACATGAAATACCAATTTAAAAAATCTCACAAAAATTTAATTTATTACAATATATGGATATGTCAATGCTCCATGCTTCATACAAGTTCTACATTGTATCTACTATATCTCTTACTACTACTCACTCTTCTCACTTCTTCTCACTTGTACTCATTTTTTCTACCAAATTTCTATATATAAAGAGACATGACTCTTGGCCTTCCATATTCCTATGAATTTTCATCTTCCTATTCTAATGACTCATGTACATGTGGACACCATGCACATTTACATCATTACACATTCTAATAATACTTGTGCATTTATTACATTACATAAAGTAAATACTCAAGCCTTAATCTATGACACTCTTGTAATATAATGATATACCCAACATGGTACATTAGCATGTACCAAATAATGTAATATATTCCAACACCCCCTGTATTACATTATTTGGTTATTGAAGGGTCTTCATCTTTCAAATGTTCTTCAGATTGATCAGGTTCTTATCGTTTTACTAGTTTAGTCTTCATTTTATTCTTGGATATCATGTTATATTTTTTGTTTTCTTCAGTGTACTCTTTGTTAGTGTCCTTATTACCATCTTCATCTTGTTCCTTTAGTTCACTTTGATATGTATTCAGCTTGAAAGTATTTTCTTTCATATTCATATTTTATTTTTTGTCATGCTTCCTATTTCTTCTTCTTCTTCTTCTTCTTCTTTGATTCTACATTTTTACTAGTGATATATCTTCTTCATGTTGATTTAGTATATCATCACAATAGTATTGGCTAGGATTACTATTTTGTTTCATGTTTTGAAAGAATTCAAAAACAATTAATGATAGATATATCATCAAACATTCTTCTAATGTAAATATAACTATATTTTGAGTATTCCACCAAGATTTGAAAAGTACTTCATGAAGATAACCAATTAATATCATAAAATTTCCTTCCTTTGCTTCCTTAAGGAACAATGAGAATATTTTCTTTTTACTAATGGATAAATATTTGTATCCATCAAAGGTATCTATTAAGTTTTGAGAATAAAATTTCAACTCATGAAAAATTTCCTCATTATTGAATGTATTCCTCACTATTTCTCCATGTTCCTTATAAATTAATCTCTAAGGTGAAAATCCTTATAACTCCCTAGAGTTATGTATTGAGAATAGGTTTGATAGAATCTTTTATCTTTCAAGAAACTGTTGATGTTGACTGCCTTATTTTTTTTACTTGATAAAAAGGGGTTGTACTTGGGTCCCCTACCCTTAATAGATTATATCTCTCTTATTTAGAGTTTGAGATTTTACAAATAGATACACTTATTTTATCAATTGAGATGCTATATTTAGAAACCTACATCATTTTACATAAAATGTCTAAATTCTTGATTTTCATTTTTTGGATCTTTTCAAATCTTTGTATGAATACAATTACTCCAAAATTTAGCATCTTTCTTGACATTTTTTTATAGTAGCCTTCACAATTCCAAAACTTCACCTCTACTATCTATGCCTTGCATCTTAGTAGAGTAATATTTCGAAAACATCGCACTAACATAGTTCACTTTCCCAAATTTGGATTGTTAGTTTCCTTCCTGAAACACAAGTGCAACCACAAAATTATAATAAATAGTCTAAATGAAAACACATTAATGTTAAAACATATATTACCAATGGAAAAAATTAAAGTAAATCTTAATCATTAATTGATTTAGGCAATCAAAAATTTTTGTTAGCTTCAACTAAACTTTCTACTTCCTCTAACCATGGAAAGGAGATGTTAATTTCACAATCCTCAAAAAAAACCCCTCTATTGGCTAGCTTATCTGCACATTTTTTTCCTTCCCTTAATATATGTGTAAACCTGATTTCTTCAAACTCTTTAGAAAGATCTTAAATTTCCACAATTATCTCTTGTATGTTCCATGGAGCCTTTGTTTTCCTTAAAATTGTATTTATTACTATGATAGAATGACCTTCCATATAAACTCTATTCCAATTCATTTGTTTACATATTTTTAATCCTTATAATGTTTCCCAAGCTTCAGCTTCATTATTTGTCTTAAATCCACAATTGAAAGCATAATGAGACAAAATCTCTCCTCTATTATTTCTAATTATTCCTCCTCATCCTATTGTTCCTGGGTTTCCTTTAGATGCTCCATAAAAATTCAATTTAACCGACTCCATATCTGGTGATTTCCACTTTATATTATTTACTTTATTTTTTCTTCTCTTGTACCCAACATCATAAGTCCATTTAATGACTTGACTCCATCTCAAGACTCTCTACTTCCAAATTAGGGATTGGGTGAGTTGATAGGGTTGGTTTAGACTCCTCTATGGTTAAACATATCTTCTTTTTCATTACCTCTAAACTAATTTCCTTTCCTTTCTAGCCATATAGTCCAAATTATTATGTCTTTTGATATATCCCATATTGTCTGTGAAGCCTCACTTTTATAACTGCTCTACCATTGCTTTAACCAATCTTCAATTCTACTATTCATCACCATGCATTTACCAAACATATTAATAATCCATTTCCATAGATTACATACTATTGAGCAATGTCACAAGAGATGGTCAATACTCTCCTCCTTCTTAATACATAAAACACATTTAGAGGGTCCATGAAAACCCCTTTTCATAAGGTTACCCAAGATAAAATTCTTCTATGACCTACTAGTCAAAAAAACATTTTAACTTTAGGAATGCTTGGGTTATCCCAAATATCTCTTCAAATTCTAGTTATATTATTATTATGTTGGTGTTGAACATTATATTCCCTTATTGTTGTGTATTCTCCTAAGCTATTCAACTCCTAAATAAAATTATCCTTGGCTCCCCTTGGAATAATTATAGTTGTTATCTTTCTACTCAATTGCCTCCTAGAATCAATGTCTTGTATAATTATAAAAATATCTTCTTTCCATTTGTATATTCCTTCTCGATCCTTGTACAAAATATTTGAAACCCTATCACCGTATTTGTCTTGAAGAAATCTCATCCAAGGTTTCAAAACTGGATCTAAATTGAGTGGTTTTTTATCACACCAAGTATCCATCCAAATAGAAAAATTTTCTCTAGTTCCCACCACCCATATTAAATCTTTAATCATAATATCAATAGATTTTTTTAAACCATTTTAAAGAGCATAACCATTTGGAAGAGAGAATGCAATAAATATTAAACTTGGGTCATTGGGATCAACATACTTAGAGGAATTCTTGCCCATTGTCTTTGACTCTCTTTGTACAATCTCCAAATAACTTTTCCCCTAATAGCTAATTTTTTATTTGTAAGAGCTCTTAAATCAAGACCTCCCCTAGTTTTATCATCACACAACTTGCTCCATTTCACCAAAGAAAAAATTATTTGATCATGCAAACCTGACCATAAAAAGGATCGCATAATAAATATTAAATTTTTTTCAACTGATTTTGCCATAGAATACAAAGACATAATATGTTGGAATAGTTTGTAAGACTGACTTAATTAACAACACTCTTCCTACTAATGATAACCATATACCTTTTCAAGCTGAAATTTTATTTTAAAATTTACTAATAACTAGAATCCATAAATCTATCCTCATTATCCCCTCAAATAAAGGCAATCATAGATAAGTTGTTGGTAAATTTGCCTCCTCCATTTGAAGAAACGTATAAATTATTGCTTTGATATTAGGAGTGTTAAGAAAGTAAATTTTGGATTTAGTCCTATTAATTTTTTTCCTTGAATCTCTTTCGTACTCTTTAAAAAGTTATTCAAAGCTCTCACCTCATTTATCCTTGACCTTCCAAAAAGGGTTGCATCATCTAAAAAGTGTTTATGGGTGATGTTATTACTAACCTTAAGTCCACTTATAAACCCATATTTGTAAGCCTTCTTTAAGTTCCTACTCAAAACTTCTTCCATAATAATGAACAAATAAGGAGATAGAGAATCTCCTTGTCTAAGGCCTCTCTTCTCTTTAAAATATTTTGTCACTAACCCATTGACCATCACTAATCCATCTAACCCATTTCTTCCCAAAACTAAACTTATTTAAAACTACAAAAAAAAAATCAATTAACCCTATCATAGGCTTTACTCATATCATGTTTTAAGATCAAAGCTTTCTCTTTTATTGAAGTTGGTGTATGTATAACTTCATGAGCTACTACGATCCCATCCAAATTTTGTCTCCCTTTCACAAAACCTCCTTGCTCTTTTAGAATAATTTTTTCTAACAATGGCTTTAATATATTCACCATAACTTTGAAAATAATCTTATAAGCCATATTACATAGGCTTATGGGTCTAAAAGAATCAAATAATTAAGCATACTTTTTTGGAATTAGGGTAAGATAAGTTGCATTTATTTTATAAGGAATGTATTGTTTTACCATAGACTATTCCACTGCTACCAATAAAGTGTTAGAATAAATATTTATTCTCTTAAGTTCTACTAGGATAGTCTTACTTGAGTTACCACTTTTCCATGAGTCAGGTTAACTCTTAGTTTAGACTAGTTTAGATTTGTTGAGTTGTTGTAATCCAATGGATCACATTGATCAACTTTACTATTTATAAAAAGTTGATCCCATGGAATAAATCAATCAGTTATATTCATCCCTTCAAATATTGTAATACTTTACGGTTCTACTCTTGGGAAATTCTAACATGGTACTAGAGCAGGATAGATTCTGCTAAGCATTCACTCATGAAGGCAGATTCAAACCTTATATATTCACCATTGTGAATATTTTTTGTCCATAAATTTTGTGTATGCTTGAAGAGCTTCTCTCCTGTGAATCAATATTTGATGTGAAGAGTGACTCCACCAGGCACAAACTCTGATGCAGCCACCAATTGAAGGGTATGAACCCATTTTGTAAGAACAAAATAGAGAGATATTTTCACTACCTATATTCTCTCATTATTATTACCACCAGTAAGAGGTATGCCATCATTCTTCCAGTCAAAGTCTTGCCATCATTCTTCCTAAGTAACATTGCTCTCATATTTATCATATCTCCAACTTTGTTATGCATTCGAGAATTAACCCCAATGGTCACATTCCTCTTCTGATGTTGATTGTGCATTCATTAACGTATTTTGCTATGCAGAATGAAGCCTCAATCATTACATTCTTCCTTGAAATATACCATGGAGAACAATAACCAGAGGTAATGATTTCTTTTTTCTCGTTTGTATTAAACTTATCACCCTCAAAAATGTAGGGAGGAACATCAAGGAGCATCTTCGTGCTCTTTCAAGCATTTCAATCCAAAAAGAACAAGCTGCTCATTGAAAATTTTGTTTGAAGATCAAGTCAACTATTTCAAATAGTTGGAAACCTTTTTTTGAAGTTTTTAATAAGCAAATGAAGCTCATCTATGGCCAGTATTAGCAAATATATCTACTGCTTCTATTTCAAATTGTTTCTCTAACTCTGAGAGAGTTGATGATACGAAATATTGTAATACCCTCTTATAGGACTACTATCCTTATTTGCTTGTTTAGTTCCTATTTTTGGCCTCAAAACAAAGTGAAAAATCCATTTGTAAACTCTTAATACAAATATATTTTCTAAAGTTTTTTTTTTTTAGGTGCTAATTCTTGCACCTATTGTCAATACTTTAGGGGGTTGTTAGTGTTGGTCCTTGCATCTTTTTTTGGGTCCTTGTATTTTTTCACACATTCTTTTTTTTGCTACATTACTTTAATCAAGAAAATATAAAGAACATTTTGGTGGTGGGATCTGAATGTGGCAAACTTTTTGCCACTTGGTATTGTAGCTTACATCTCAATTTCAGCCTCTTATAAATGTTCTGCATGCATAATTTTTTTTTTAAAAACACATGAACATTTGAAATCTAAAGCAAGCAAAAATTGAAATCTTTTCAAAGAGCACATCAAATAAATCCCATATCCTTGTAATAGCCTATGTTCCACGTATTGTTCTTCTCATTGACTTATAGTTTCCCTCACGTAAGGGAGGGTAATTGAGAAGATTCGGTATAGAGGTCTGGTTGATTACTCTTGCTTCATAAGCCTATGTTCCACGTATCAATTTTCCTCATTTACTTATAGTTTCCCTCATGTAAGGGTGGGTAAATTGAAGATATTGGTATAAAGGTCGAGCTTCTGCTACCTCCCTTAAATAGGTGTTTCTACTAGAGCATCATTGTATTCTCTAAAAGGTTCTTGAAGTTAAAGGGGGGATTATTGGTTCACTTCAATTTTCTTTGGCAAAATGAATACAATTGATCCACTCACCCCTCATAACTATCACACATGGAAGACCAAAATATCAAATCTCATTTCTCAAAAAGGGCTCACACACTTGCTAGAAGAGAAACAACCCGAATTTGAAAAAGAATATGAAAAATTTGTTCATAAGGGAAAGATGTATGAAACAATGGGTATTATAAGCACAAATGTAAATGAAAGCTTATGGTTTCACATTTCAAAATGTAAAACCCCATTTGAAAGTTGGGAAAAACTAAATAACTTGTTTGGTAAAGTGGATCAAATAAGGTCAATGCAACTAGAGGCAGAGTTAACAACATTATCTCTTGAAGACTTCAACAATATTGTTGACTTTCTCACCAAATTTAAAGAAGTCCTCACTCAACTAAAAGGTAGTGGCAAGGATAAAATAGAAGAAGAATGCATCTATCTTATTCTTTCTAAGTTAAATGGAGTGTTTCAAATTTTTGCTACCACCTTTTTGTCTACAAAATATGCACTTGGTACAAGTTTTAAAATGCCCTCTTTAGAGGAGTTTTGTGATAGGCTAACTAGAGAGGAAACAAAACTTGCAAAATATGAGATCTCTCCCTCTTCCTCAAAAGCATTAGTAGCATCCACCTCCACTAAATAAAAATTCAAAAATAAAGAAAAAGGCCCTATAACTTGTACACATTGCAAAAAGGATGGTCATTATGTGAACAAATGTTGGAAAAGGCTACAACAACTAGAGGCAGCAATGAAGGATCACAAAATAGACATCAAAAAGCATATAGGAAAAGCCTTAAATGTTCAAGGCAAAGCTATAAAAACTTCATCAAAATATTGGGTTCTAGACTCAGGGGCAACTCATCATATGACCTCTTCACATGAGTCATTCACTTCAATCTCCTCAAGCTCAACTTGTAGCATAGAAGTTGGTGATTCATCCTTTATCCCAGTAAAAGGAAAAGGTGACATATCCATTGATGGTGGTTATATCAATAATGTTCTCTATGTCCCAAATATAGCTACAAATATTCTCTCCATCTATCAAATTTGCAATTCTACAAAAGGTAAAATTGTTCTATTTTCACCAACAGGAGTTGAGATAAGAGACTTTCAAGAACCACACTCTCTCATAGAAAGAGGAGATATTGATCACAACACTCACCTATTTTACTTCAAGGGGTTCAAAAATTCATATGGGGCCTCCTGCTTTGTTGCACATGGAGATCTTGAAAGCAAAATTTGGCATGAAAGGTTTGGACATCTTAGTTATAACTATCTAAAGGAGTTAAATACTCATAATATGGTAACAAGGTTGCCAAAAGTCTCTTCTATTGATGGAGTATGTCCTGGATGTGCTCTTGGAAAACAACATCAAGATCCTTTTCACCCAAGTGGTTCTCAAAGAGCCTCATCCCCTCTAGAGTTAATCCATAGTGACTTGATGGTCTTCCCCGAGCCTTCTTTCAAAGGAGCAAAGTATGCCTTAACCTTCATTGATGATTTTTCAAGAAGAACTTGGGTATACTTTCTAAAATACAAAAGTGATGTTCTATCCCACTTCAAAATCTTCAAAGCCTTAGTTGAAAATCAAGCCACTTGCAAAATCAAGCAAATTCACATAGATAATGGGGGGAATACTTCAGTAATGAGTTCTCCATATTTCTCTCAAGTCATGGCATAATTCATCAACATTCAGTCTCCCATAATCCACAACAAAATGGCATTGCAAAAAGGAAGAACAGAACCTTAAAAGAAATGGCAAATTGTATGCTCCACTCAAGAGATCTTCCTCTAGTTTTTTGGGCTGAGGCAATAAACTGTGCAAATTATATTCAAAACTGCACACCTCATAAAAATCTTGGCCATTTGACTCTTGAGGAAACATGGACTGGTTCAAAACATGATGTCTCTTTTTTCAAAGTTTTTGGGTGTACAACTTGGGCACATATTCCAAAGAAAAAGAGGAAGGCTCTAGAAAAAAAGAGCAAGCAGCTCATATTTGTTGGTTATTGTGAGGAAATGAAAGCCTACAGGCTCCTTGATCCCATGACTCATGAGGTCTTTTTTCACAGAAATGTTCAATTTGATGAAACATTCCCTCATAAATATCCTCAATCTTCATCTTCCAACATTAATTCTCTTGAGCCATCTCCAATATTTGAGCCTCAATATAATGAAGAACCCATCCTTGAGATAAATGACCAAAATGAGGATCCTATACTTCAAAATCCAACTCAAAGTCCTACCACACCCATTACCCCTTCCACAATGCCAAAATGGGCCCGCACCATAGTTCAAGAGGCCACTCCTTACATCCAAAATATTCCATCATCCAGATTAAGCAACTCCATGGGTTCTGGTCTTGTTTGTCAGTCCATTTCCATAGATCCTCAATCCTTCAAAGAAGCAACTGGTATAAAAGAATGGGATGATGCCATGGAGAATGAATTTTCTTCCTTAATCAAAAATAAAACTTGGGATCTAGTCCCTCTACCTAAAGGAAGGAAATTGGTTCATTGTAAATGGATTTATAGAACTAAGTATGGACCTGATGGAAAAATTGACAAACACAAAGCTCGCTTGGTAGCTAAAGGTTTTTCACAAATTGAAGGCATTGATTATTTTGAAACCTTTGCACCAGTTGCAAAAATGGATTCTGTTAGGTTGGTTCTTGCACTTGCTGCTTCCCAAAAATGGCTAGTTTTTCAAATGGATGTTAAAAGTGCTTTCTTGCATGGTGACTTAAAAGAGGAAATATTCATGGAACAACCTACTGGATTTATTCAAGACTCCTCCCTTGTTTGTAGACTAAGGAAATCTCTCTATGGTCTCAAACAAGCTCCTAGAGCTTGGTATGAAAAAATGGACTCCTTCCTTCTTTCCTCAGGATTTTCTCATTGTGAGTCTGATGCCACAGTCTACATTTGGAGAGATGAAGAAAAAATCACCATACTTGTTCTCTATGTTGATGATATTCTACTCACTGGTAGTGACATTTCTCACATCCAGACTATCAAAGACTCCCTTTCTGAGAAATTTGAGATGGCTGATATGGGTTTAGCTCATTACTTCCTTGGGATTCAAATAACTCAAATAGATGTAAGAATTTCATTGTGTCAACAAAAATATACTCTAGACCTTCTTCAATGGTTTAAGATGACTGATTGTAAGCCTTCTTCCACACCTTTTTAGTTTGGAGTCACTCTAAGTACTTCCTACAAATCCCCTCTATGTGATGCTACTCTATACCGACAGCTTGTAGGGAGTCTATTATACCTCACTCATACTCGCCCAGATATTTCATATGTTGTTGGCTTGATATCTAGATTCTCACATCAACCTCATTTCAGCCATTGGCAAGCAACAAAAATAATCCTATGCTACTTGCAAGGAACTACTCACTTTGGGCTCTTATATGAAGGAAAATCCATGGATATCATTGGTTACATAGATTCTGATTGGGAAGGTTCAGTAGAAGACAGATGTTCAACTTATGGCTATGTTTTTTGTCTTGGTTCCTCACCTATTGCTTGGTCATGCAAAAAACAACAAGCAGTAGCATTATCATCTACAGAGGCAGAATACAGGGTAGCAGTTTTGGCTAGTCAGGAAGCTCTTTGGCTTCATCAGATAATAAGAGAATTTGGTTTTTTTCATGACCAACCCATTACCCTTTGGTGTGACAATCAGAGCACAATTCATATTGCCCATAATCCAGTTGAGCATCAGCACACCAAGCACATTGAGATTCACATGCACTTCATTCGGTAGCATATTCAGCAAGGGGATCTAAACTTGGAGTACATTCCCACAGAAAATCAAATTGTAGACATCTTCACCAAATCCTTTCCTTCTCCGTGTTACATTCAGTTGTGAGAGAAACTTGGGGTTCGGTAGTTGCATTAGATTGAGCACAGAGGTT
This sequence comes from Wollemia nobilis, assembly GCA_028583015.1. Lineage (NCBI taxonomy): Eukaryota > Viridiplantae > Streptophyta > Pinopsida > Araucariales > Araucariaceae > Wollemia > Wollemia nobilis. The sequence goes on along the minus strand of JAQPPZ010017254.1, from coordinate 2,642,163 downwards.
TTCACCTCTCTCTTCTTCTTATTGTTCTTTTGGAAGATGGTTTTTCCCATGTGGTTTTTTCACCATATCTCCTATATATAAGTACATTGTACATGAGTACCTCATCAGGCCTTGTTGTCGGGACTCATTTTTTTTATGTTCAATAGAGGACAATCTTCGCCATCCGAAGACATGCCTCTTCTTCTTATTCTTAGAAGATGTTAGTTCATTGTTCATGAGTACCTCATCAGGCCTTGTTGTTGGGACTCATCTCCTGTTGTTACATTCACCCCTAGTATCACTTAAGGGGGGTGTTAGAATAAATCTTTGTTCTCTTAAGTTCTACTAGGATAGTCTTACTTGAGTTACCACTCTTCCATGAGTCAGGTGAACTCTCAGTTTAGACTAGTTCAGATTTGTTGAGTTGTTGTAATCCAACGACTCACATTGATCAACTTTGCTATTTATACAAAGTTGATCCCATGGAATAAATCAATCAGTTCTACTCTTCTCTTCAAATCTTGTAATGCTTTGCATGTCTACTCTTGGGAAATTCTAACATAAAGAATCCTTCACTATATCCCAATTATGTTGATTAAAAGTTTTAGAGAGCCCATATGGACCAAGGTATTTATCCTTATTAAAATAGAAAGGATATAAATGAACTTATTCTAGAGTAATAGGCTCCATAAATTTCCTATTGTCTTCATATGTTATAACTGAAGGAACATCTTGAAGAATTTTATCATTAAAAACTTTGGTCTCCTCTAAACCTAGAATATTTTTATAAAATGACTTAGTCTCTTTTTTAATTTCAAACCGATCTTCAATCCAAACCCCTTCTATTGATTTAATTCTACCAATTCTAGAAGATCTCTGTACTATAGCCATCCTATGAAAAAAAATTGTATTTTTATCTCCTTCTTTTAACCAAGTCTGTATTGATTTTAATCTCTAGAATTTCTCTTCCTTACTCAAAATATTATGATATTCACTAAGAAACTTCCTTTCCTCTAAGCTTGTATTATTTTCATCACCTTTTTGGAATTTTGAAAGTTTATCTTTTAGTTCTTATTTATTCTCAAAAATATTTCCAAAGGTGTTCTTGTTCCATTCTTTTAATCTAGATATCATAGCTTTAATTTGGTTTGGAAGAGCATACAACCCACCATTACCTAAATAATTCCATGTTTGAGCTATCATATCAACAAATTGAGGATGGTCTTCCCACATCTACTCATATTTAAAATATGATATTTTTTTAATTCACCAACCACCATTTTAACTCTGATATGCCAGTGATTTGAACCAATCCTTGTTAAGGTATTAATTTTAGCACAATTTCCTTCATCTATCCAATGATCTAAGAGAATGCATCTATCTAATTTTTCTACTATTAGATTCTAGACTCTCCTATTTTTGGTCCAAGTATAGTTGTCTTCTTCAAACTCAACTTCCCATAGATTGTTGTTTGAATAAAAGCTGAGAAATATTTCATACTATGGGTCAATTTCCTAATTCCCCCAAATTTTTCATTTAGCTTGGTAATGGCATTAAAATCTCGAATGATCATGAAATATGTTTCTTGATATTTACTTCTCATAAATTCCTCAATCCCACTCCAAACTTCTAATATACTTGACTGAGTTGTAGGACCATACACATTGATAAGGATGAAGCAAATATCAACAAAGTAGCAAGTGACTAAAGAGGCTATCCAATGCCTAGTTTTATGAATGGTTACACAAGAGGTTATAGAATTATTCCAACAAGTTAGAATTACCCTGCTACTCCTTCAAAATTCATAGCGTCCCATTCACATCTTGCCCAAACTTCTTTCATAGTTTATGAAACTTCTTCTTTTGTCATTTTAATTTCCTAGATACAGAGAATATCAGGTTTATTACTTAAACATAGGTCCCTAATACACCTATGCTTTGAGGGATCATTAGCACCTCTTATATTCCATGAGATGATAATCATGTCTCATTAGGGGATTTGGTCCCTCTTGCATATTACCAATATCATTTTATTATTTTGTAAAGAGAAGTTAAACCAACTTAGTTTGTGTTCCTTTCTCTATGTTAGCTCTAGCTTCCCTGGATCTTGCTTGATAATTTGAGGGTTTTCCTCTTTTTTCCTTACCTATATCAAGAGGAGGTCTTATTATTCTATTCCTCGATATTCTTTCACCATTTTTTTTCAACATATTTATCTTCTCCTGGATCTATTGTAGAAGCTTTTGATTTATATTGCTTATTTTTTGGTATTTCCTTATTAATGGTAGAGGTATTAACTTCTAAAACTGCATTTTATTGACCAATTATTTTCTCTTGAATGGTGCATGGTACTTCAAGAGAGTTTCCAAAATATTATGAAACACATTCCTTGGGTTAATCAATAATGTTCTTCCTTAAATTAGGATCATATTGAATAGATGGTTCCTTGCTAAGATGTTGAGAATGTTGTCTTGTGTCCTCCAAGTTTTGATCTACTTTTTTTCATAGGATAAAGCCTCAAAAGAATTATAATTTCTTCTAGTATCCTTTCTTATTGGTATCCACTATTCATTTTCTTTTATTTTTCTAGATCTATTTTTTGGAATTTGAAAACCATATTTATCCATAACCATTTGTAAATTTCTCTTACGATTTTCTACAAATGATTTTGTTGGGCTCTTCTTAGGGCATGATCTCTAAATATGCCCCACCCCATGACATCTTCTAAATCTAAAAGATATATTTTCATAATCTATACTTTGGTTCCACATATTATCCCCATACTTGAGAATGATTGATTCTGGTAAAGCTTTACTTATATCAATCATGACCAATATTCGAGCATAAATAGCCAAAAATCCATCTTTTGTTGTATTTGAGATCTCAAGGAATTCTCATAGAGTATTTCCTATTGCCTTCAAGGTATCTATTTCCTAAAATTCAATGGTTAATCCAAACATCCTAACCCAGACTAGTACTAGGGATAGGTTTACATTTTTAGATGAAAATCCTTCATACCAGCGGGTAAGGAAGAGCCCTGCTCTTCCCATAAACCAAGAACCTCCTTTTAGAATTCTTTCTCTTTCTTCTCTAGAATAAAAATTGGATGGGAAGAAATGATAGAATCACTTTTGGAGACTTCCAACTCCTATCAATCCATTTTCTCAAGGCTTAAGCCCCTGGCCAATACCCATTAAATTTACCAAAAAATACCCTATCTTGGATCAATAAGGATCTCTCTGAGGTACACTCACTAAATTCTACCACTAGGTATGATTCTAATAATTTAACTATAAATTGATCCATGGAAAGGAAACTAAAACTCAAACTCTAATAAAATTTATCTGCAAGTTCTATAGCAAATCTAATTTTTGATAAAAAAACTTTATAAAATTTTCATGCACAATTTCTAAGATAAATAAAGGAAAAAAAGAAATTAGCTATTTTTTTTTTGTCCAAATAGAATGTCTTGCCTCACTAAATTCCTATCACTTCATTGCTCTTCCCATCGTTCAAATCCTAGTTGGCAAATATTTACAATTTTATTTTTCACAACTTGAAAAATTATCACTACCCTTGTTCCGAATGGTTGACTTCTTAGGATTATATATCCCTTAATATGACCACTCATTTTAAATCTATTCAAATTCTATACAAGTTGGTCCAAGAATCAGCTAAATCGGATAACTCTTCGCAAAGATATGGCTCCTAAAAGATGAGATATTTTTTAGGAAAAAACCCTAATCCTTCACACTTTGCAATTTTATTTTTCACGATTTGAAAAATTGTCACTGCCCTTGTTCTGAATGGTTGACTTCATAGGGTTGTATATCCCTCAATATTGCTTAGATTTTTACATATGACCACTCATTTTAAAGCTATTCAAATTCTTCACAATTTGGTCCAAGAATCAGCTGAATCGGATGATGTTGACTGCCTTATACTCCATAGTATCTTGTGATCAATATCAATGAACCTTTTTTTTAATTCTCTAATTTGTAAAATACCTTGAGAATATAAATTTTCAATCAATTATTTTGATAAGAATTTAATTTTAGAACCCATGTGTTGTAGGTGAGTTGGAGAGGAGAGGGCAATCCTCCAAGGGAGGTCCCAGGTTCAAATATCCACCCTACCAAAAAGCTGAATTGGGTATCCAAAATCCAATTGATAATGTTGGTGCAGGCAGGGTTGGGTGTGACTCCTGGGTGACTTTGACGGTGTAGAACCCCCTATTCTTGGTATCTCAGAACAAGGTGGCCCTGCAAGGGGTTTTTCGCTTAAAAATAATAATAATAATTTTTCAAATATCTATATAGAATACCTTTTAACTCTCGAGTATTTTAGTAAAAGATCAAGTTTGATAAGATATTTTCAATTCTTCAAGTTTTGTAAAATACTTTGTATCTACCAAACTATTTTGAGTGTAATATGGTTTTGATATTATGCTTAGCTTTCTTAGTTTTCTTTGATTTGAATCCCTTTTATCTCCCTAATGTTAAAACTCTATTCTTCACCTTATTTCTCCTATTAATGAATAAATAGAAAGCTAAATATAATTGTAATGCACTTTCAATTTTGATAATGTTCTCTATTTTCAAGACCCTATAGTTGGATTCCTTTTGTCCCTTCAATTTGTATAGAAGATTAGTATCAAAAACAATATTTCAACTTTTAAGAAATTCTATGTTTTGCTTCCTATATCCTTTAATTCTCAATGATATGGTTTCTAAATTTCAAGATATCTAAATTTGGTGTTGAACTCATTATATCTTCCTAATTAGAAATTTAGAAACTATGGATATTTGCAAATTTAATGTTTTCAATGTCTATGTAAAATTACTTTTTCATCCAAATGAGTAATGTGCAAATATTTATTATGCTTGAATAAAGTAATTCAAATGATTTTAATTAAACCTTCCTTGCTTCAAAAATGTTTTCAAATATTTTAATAAAGCATCTAAGGTTGTACTATATCAAAGTAATTTCTTATACCTCCAATTATCTAATTAATCTCAAGCATTAAATATTAACTAGTTTTAACCTTAGTAATAATGTTCCTTATTCCTCCTTTACTTTATAAAAATGCACTTTGATTTAAATAAAATCAATACCTTATTTATCTTTGACGTGCAATGAGTTTGAAGTCTTCCTCTCTTTGACTTCTTTGCAAGTTGCACTCGTCCTGAGGTGCTATTCAATTCTCCTTCTTTAATGCTTATGATAGCATTAATTGCACTTGCTTTTGGCACCTTCAAAATTGTTGACTCTCTTCAATGTACTCTTCAATTGCACTTACTGGTTACATTCTCCTTCACTGTGCACTTGGTCTTACTCCACTTTTATATTGAAACTTACTTCACTGTCCTACTCTACGTACTTTTAGAATACCTTCTTATTGCATGGTTAAGTGTGAGACTTTTCACTCATGCAAGATGTGTTTGCTTCTTCCTTTAGAGTTTTCTTTAACACTTTGACACTTGGTAGCAATGACTCTTCACCTTATGAGTGCTTGCACGCACTTGTAATATTCTTTCTCTGCATTGTTTTCCTTCCAAGTGGCATTAAATCTTTTGTGTTTGGTATAGCGCTATATTATCTCCAAGTTACATTTTTCTTGCTATGTAACATTCCTAAAGATGACACTATTATTTATGACACTTATTCCAAGTGGTGCTAAGAATTTTAACTCCTTTTCATGCACTATATTTTATGTAGTGCTTTCATTTGCAATGTAAAACTCTCTATAGGCACTGTGACTCTTCAACTTGGCTTCTTTAATGATGAGGCCTTCTTTGCAATGTTATTTTCATCTTTCAATGATCAATAATGTATGATGTTGCACCTATCCTTATTTTGCTATGTTCTCATACCTTTAATGGTGAAACACCTTGGTTCTTACACTTGTTTTTCTCAATAATGATGTTGTTCAACATAGCTTAATAAAATGCTTGCCCCTATGTTGTCAATATTCACCTTTATTTTTTGAGATGGTGGTTTCTCCTCTTGAACATGGTGGTGATGCTTCTTCCTTTTTCAAGCCATGGTGATATTGGTTTCTACGTTTCCTTCTCCTCCTTGGAAACTCTTATACTCAATCTCCTTGCTAGCTCAATGCGTAGTGATATTTCTTATGATGACTACAAGCTTCTTAAATAAGCCAATACTTTGCCTTTTTGGATAGCTTAGTATATCCAATTTTTATTTATAATAATATCTTCTTTGCTATACAATATCCACTTGTTAGCTTTCAATATATAGTAAGAAGTATATCTAACTTCTTATTTTGTGCAGGTTTTAATTCCTTGTAAAAGCTATCTTCTGCACCCTTGAAGACATAAACTTGAAACCTTTACTCTTAAAACTTTTAACTTTAAATTTGGTGCTTTTAAAAAACTTAATAATAATATGAATCTGAATGTTCAAATAATGAACCTTTTGCACCAATGTTGCATACCTTTTTGGTCTCTGTTTGGTGATATATTTCTTGGTATTTGGATAATCTAATTACTACTTCGAGTTTGATAAATTTGCATATTCAATTATTTATGCTTTTTTGCCTTTAACTTGTCTATTTGGAATCTCTTCTTTCTATCCAAATAATTTTCTAAACTCTTTCATTTTGCAGCTTTGTAACTCCTCTAACTTACTTCCTAAAAATGTGGTTTTGTGCTTTCAACTCTCCTCCAAATTGCTCTCTTAAAATCTGAAAATTTGCATCTATTAATACCACCAAAATTTTTGCCCTCTTGCTATCCAAAACTCAGGAATAATGATGGAAACTCCATTATATGACCAAAAGATGAAATTATTTCCCTCCACTTTAGATAATTCAGCACTATGATGGTTCATCAGTCTAGGAAACAAACACATTGCAACCTGGGAAGATATGAAAAATATATTCCTAGACCAATACCAAAACTTTGGGAGGGCACGAGATGTTAGGGAAGAAGTCCTAGATATGAATCAAAAGAGGAACAATCATTGGAAGACTATTGGGACAGATTTAGCTTTAATATGCAAAGATCACCCCATGCAAAGTTGGGTGAGAAGTCCTTAAGAATCATATTCTTGAGGGGTCTCACAAATGAGTCTTTAGAAGATTTGAGTTTGATATTAGGAGGGTATTTTTACCAAAATTAGACATCTAACAATTATTTTAGAATTATTCTCACAAAAAAGGTAAACCAAACACCCGAATCACAAAACTATAGCCTCGCTAATCAAGGTTAAAATAGGAAATATGCTAGATGATATGAAGAGTGAGATGCTCTCATCTCTTACAATTCAACTGGATACACTCTTGATTCAAAAAAATAAGTAGGAAACTGAAGCAACACTAGCCTACTTTTGCCCAAAATGTAGGAGAAAACATCCTAAAAATGAGTATCCAAAAAAAAAGTTAGATTGTGTGTGATCTATCAAAAGGATCATAAAATGAGGTTGTGTCCATGAATAGAAAATATCAAAGAGGAACCTAAAGTAGTAGAAAAATATTTCATAGGTAATAGGAGAAACTAGAAATAGTTTCCTATGGGAAATAATATGCTAGGAGGAGTGCCACATTATGGGGAAAATGACTATGTGAACCAAATTCAGACTCAACCACCCAATATGGGATGGTGGGGTTATCATCCTTAGATAAATTCCACCAAAATATCTACTCCTTACAACTTGTATTCATATATGCCTTATTAGTAAATTGGACCACAGTTGAGGAATTACAATACATGGACTTCACCTCCACAAAATACAACTCAAACCCCACTACATACTAGCTTTCTTGCACCTCCTACTTCAAGACAAATTTAGCTACCTGCACAACCAACTCAAAATCTGAATAATAAGACAAATCAGCCCACCTATTAGGTAGACACAAATATGTTTCCAATGTATCATATTAGAGTAGATTGCAACCTTATACAACTTAGATCAGGTAGAAAATTAGGAGTAGAACCAAATCCTCCTATAGTGGAGGAAGAGGATGTAGTGTTAGAAGTAGAAGAACCACCTTTGATAGAAGAGGTGTAAGAAAAATAAAATTTCAAGAAATAACAAAAATGAAGGGGTTCCACCTTTTTCAAAAATATTATAGGAACCCAAAAAGCCAATACAGCCATAATTTGACATTATGGAAGGCTTAAAAAACTTGACACTTATGATTCTCCTTTTTTAGGCCATTAGAGACATTACCATATACGTTAAGGCTATAAGAGAATTATGTTTGAAAATAATAAGAAAAAAACAATCAAAAGGAATAAGTATGGTAGGAAAATTGGTTGATCTCATATTAAGTAATACCTACCATACTAAATACTTTAATCCAGGAAGCCTAGTGCTAATAGTTAAAAATTGTAGGCTTTCAATTACCCAACACATTAGTAGATCTAGAGGTTGCCATAAACATCATGCCCCAAGAAACCATGAAAAAACTACAACTCATGGATATGAGTCCAACTAAAATTGTCCTTCAATTGGCTAACCAATCCAAAGTACTCTTGGATGGAATATTGGAAGATGTTGTTTTCACAGTAGATGCATGGGAGTATCTGATAGATTTTCTAGTATTGCAATCTAGATATGGATTGGGTTATTATCCATTTATATTAGGTAGACGTTGGCTGACCACAGTTGATGCTTATATTAGTTGTAGAACAAGACATATTATGATCTCAGATGAAAAAAATATCAAAAAAGTAATCATTTATACACCTGCATAGTCCACTAATTTGTTGGGAGAACAAAATTGTGAAGTCTTAAATAACGATGCCTTATCGATGCTTCAACCTATAATGGCTCTATATGATATTGAGTATGACATTGATGAAGAAAAATTCATTACTTTTTCCAAGGGGAATCTTCTCATCCTCCTATAGAATCCCCACTTGTAGGCAACAAATATAACCATGTTAAAAAAATAGAGGTAGCACCTTACAGAGTATTGAATATTGAAACTGAGTTTTCAATTATTCAAGAGGATAAATTAAAGGAAATACTAGTCAAACATAAAACTAATTTTGCATAGGATTACACATATATGAGGGGGATTGCACCTAAAGTTTGAACTCACAAGATATATTTGGAAAACGGTGTGAGACAAGTAAGATAGCCCCAAAGAATAATGAATCCAACCATGAAATAAATTGTCAAAGCTGAATCACAAAGACTTTTGTCATTTGGGTTTATTTATCCAATATTGGATAGTCAATGGGTATCACCTTTAGTGGTGGTGCCTAAGAAAAATGGCAAGTGGCACATTTGTGTTTATTATAGGATGCTCAATAAAGCCACTAGGAAATACCATTTCCCCTTACCCTTTATTGACCAATTCCTCAACACCTTGGCAGGATGAAAATATTTTTCATTCCTAGATGGGTTTAGTGGATACAATCAAATTCAAATAGGGGAAGAAGACTAGGACAAAACCACATTTACTTGTCCATGGGGGACTTTTTCTTACCGGGTCTTACCATTTGGGTTGTGTAATGCATCTGCCACATTTCAAAGGGTGGTGTTTAGTATATTTTTAGACATGGTTGGAGAAACTGTAGAAGTATACATGGATGATTTCATTATTTACGATGAAACTTTTGAAGAATTTATAGCCAATATGGAGAAAGTACTCTAGTAGTGTCAAGAGACAAACCTATCCCTTAGTAACAAAAACTATTTTATGCTAATGAAATAAGAAATAGTGTTAGGAAAACATATACCTATGGAGGGAATTAAAGTAGATAAACAGAAAATTAAAGTAATTAAAAATCTACCTACTCCCCAAACACAAAAAGATGTCTATAATTTTCTAGGTCTGCTGGATACTATAGGCAATTTATCCAAGACTTTAGAAAGACTATCAAACCTCTACATACATTATTGTCTAAAAATTTTGAGTTTTTCTAGACCAATGAGTGTGAACAAGAATTTCAGATTTTAAAAGAAAGACTAACCACTACTCTTGTGTTGATAGGTTCCAATTGGACCCTCCCCTTTCATATTTATGTTGATGCATCTAATGATGATATAGGGGTTGTATTAGGCCAAAAATATGGAGATGAGTTTTATGCCATATACTATGTCAATAAAAATCTTATAGGTGTTGAGTTCAACTATACTATCATGGAGAAAGAATTCTTTGTATTAATACATGCTATTTATAAATTTTGCCATTACATTATAGGTTATAAGAGTTTTGTGCATACAAATCATATAGCCATCAAGTACATGATGAATAAACCTATAGTGAGTGGTAAAATTATTAGGTGGATTTTACTATTATAATAATTTGATATAACAATTATTGACAATCCAGGAAAGGATAACATTATTGCAGATTTTCTATTTAGGTTAATATCTTAGGATCATACAACCACTACAGATGAGCATATTTTTGTTTTGGATGAACAGATTCCGTCGTATGTGGATATGGCTAATTACTAAGCCACTAGTAATGTATCTCCTACACTCTCACCCCTATAAGATAAAACTTTAATAGAAAAGAGTGTAACCTTCTCATGGATTGATGGATACCCATTTAGAACCAGACCTAATAAAATTATACGAAGGTGTATTACAAAAAATGAAATCACATAAATCCTCAAGGCTTACCATGATGAACCTTGTGGTGGTCATTTTGTAGAAAAAATGACTGCATTTAAATTTTTGCAGGTTGGATATTTTTGGCCTTCTTTATTTAAATATGCAATCAAACATGTTAACCAATGCGATCAATCCCAACAAATAGGTAGACCAACTCTCTGATATGAGATGCCACTTAAATCCCATGTGCACATTAAACCTTTTGATAAATTTAGGATGGACTTTATGGGTCTCATCAATCCACAGTTAGGCAAAAAATGGTATATTTGGTTTGTACTTACTATGTGACTAAATGGGTTGAAGTACAGCTACTACAAGATTAAAAGGAGAATACTATAGCTGATTTCATGTTTGAATCCATTTTTACTTGATTTGGGGTTCCTAGAGAAATTACAACTAATCAAGAACTTCAATTTACCTTGAAAGTGATTCAATATTTGATGCAGCAGTATCGAATTCGGTATAACAAAACTACCCCTATCATGTATGAGCAAATGGGCAAGTGGAAGTCACAAATCAAGAGCTAGAAAACAATCTTATTAAGATAGTACAACAACACCAGAAATATTAGGAAACTCATTTACTGGAGGTAGTGTGGGCATATCGCACTGCCTAGAAAACTACATGTGGATTTACACCATTCCAATTGGTGTATGGGAAAAATTCCATGATGCCTATTGTATTCGAAATAAAAACTATATCTACTATTGTAGAATTAAATTTAAATCTGGATGCTACATAGAGAGAGCATATTCAACAACTCAACTAGTTGTATGAGTACCGGTAGTATGCTTTTTAGTGAATGGAAATCATGCAAAAATAGAGGACTCGGTGGTATGATCACAACATACAGACAAAATAGTTCAAGGTGGGATATTAGGTATTGTTGTATGACTCCTACTTCTAGGATCTAGGAGTGAAAGAGAAATATTATGTAGCATTGGATGGGACCGTATGAAATGGTTGAAATTATCAACAATGGTGTTTTGAACATATGAACCATAGACAAAAGTGGCATTATGTTAACAATCAATAGCCATTGGTTGCAGCTATATCATACACCACTAGTCCACATGATTGAATCCAAAGTAGGCATGGATGAGACCCCATCATAATGAAAATTATTCTCTAGCAGTTGACAGAATTTTTTGATTTTATTTTATTTATTATTTTTAGGAAATCATGCCCTAAATGCAATCTATAGGCAACTTGGAAAACCTAGGCCTATTAGGCATAGAATCCATGATTCTTGTTTTATATTTTATGTGTGTATTTATTTTTTTGTAGGAAATCATGCCTTGAATGCAATCTATAGGTATCCTGAGAAACCTAGCCTATCAGGCACAAGATCCATGGTGCCCAATGTATTTTTAGCTTTATTGGATGATAAATGAATGAATGAAGTATAATTACCCACAAGTAGGGAGATACTTACAGCTGGATAGTATACAGTTATCTACTTTCTCAGGGAAGAAAATACCTATCACCAGGGAGAAGCGCCTATATTTGAATCGATAAAAGGTGCCTAACTATAGGTCAACTTAGTGTAAATTGACTATACAACCAATAGAAGGTGCCTATATCCCACATGTAGTAAAAGGTGCCTACATCTGTAACATTTTTAAGGTTTATGTATTCACAAAGGTGTTTATCTCTCATATACATCAAGCGAAAAAAAAAAATTGTAAGTACTAGTATGTCCAATAAAGGTGTCTATATTTATAATAACAGATGGTGCCTATATCCAGTAAGTTGGAGTAAGGTGCATGTCTCCCAAAAAATGGGTCCCTGACTCCACAATATAGTGAAGGACATCTATCTCCCAATAAAAAAGTGCTTGTCTTTGTAATACAACAAAGGTCATTTGTCTCCACAATACAATGAATGGCACATGTCTTCTAGCAAATAAGTTGCTTGTCTTCCATACAAATAAAGGTTCATGTATTCCAATGCAACGATGACTCCTATATTTTGAATCAAAGAATCGGTTAGAGCCATGTTGACACCAAAATCCATGTGCAGTCAGAGTCAAACTTTTTTACGGATAAAATTATATTTTTTTATATTTTTATCAACATAATTTATTTACTTCTCAGTTGTTTATCAAAGGAGTTCACGATTTTTCATCGGTGAACCATGCATGCTCCCAAGGTAAATACAAAAAATTCCAAGGAGGGGATGTGTTTCATCCCATGATAAAATAAAAATTCCATGTTTTCACTAGTTTTTTGCACAAGATCTCAAGATTAATATAATTAAAGTACCCAATGATGATTCAATTTGACATGCTTTTTGCACAAAAAAAATGCACACCGTTCATTTGTCCTAAAGACACTGTTGTCATGCACCGACCAATCAAATTACATCATCGACATTTACATATGATAAATCATGAAACACCATCCAGGTATGTAACAAACTTTCTATTATGTGTGTGCATGATTTTCATAAAGAAAATATTTCTATATAATGTGCCAGCACATGTCCAATGAAACTCGTATCCAATCATACAAGCCCAAATTTGTACTATGCCATGTGGTGCCAATCAGATGGAATAAAGTGGTTGTAATGGTACCTATCTAAAATTTGGCACATGATTTTAGATTTAATTATGCAGATTACCCATAATTACTATTGATTACAAGGAGATAGATGTCATGTATACATAGATACATTTGCACACTTCGGCATGTTGTAAACCAAAAATAATGTCTATTTTGTAAATACAATGAAATCTAGAGAACATAGCCAATAAAATCCATGGGAGAAACTTAAACTAATCATGCATTAAAGAATAATGAGCCCCAAGATATTTCAGGCATAACTAGAAATGTAAAAAACTAGTTTGAGGTTGTGGGATGGATAAAGTATTGCTACCTAGTTAGCTAAGATCAAGACCCTAAGGTGGCACATGAATTTGCAGCTTCAATGGATGATGGTATCGTATGTATGCATAGACTGATCATACCAGTCACAAAATCTTATATTACAGATGTGACTCGTCTTCCACACACAAGTTACTAGAAATATAAGGAGGATAGTATAGCATGATGCATATAGTGATTTTTTAGGAAACCATCAATGCAGACAAAATGCCAAGAGTTACCAAAATAGAATCTACCAGACCTTTGGAGGAATGTTTTCGAGCAAGTGGTTCAATTTTTCACTTGCACTAGAAAGTATTCCTGGTTGAATGCCAACCATTTTAGATTTCTCAATCATCTACTGCATGGGGATAAAATCAACATTCCCTACAACTTAATGTGTGCCCTAAAAGATGAATCTAGTTGATACCAAGCAGAAATAGTAATAGAATTAGTGCAACATAGGCTTATTTCAGCTCTAGTTCGATATGTTGAGGCACATAGGGATACATCGAATGTTGGAGATAATATTGTAGAGCAACAAGGAGATGTAGAGGATGAAGAAGGTGTTTTTATAGATATAGCTAGGGAGCAGTAAGGGGAAGAAGAGGTGCCTTACTCACATAGCCACCAATATAAAGAAACAATAGGGTAGGTAAAATTAGGCCCTTCTTCCCCAATACCATCACCTACCTCCCAGTATAGTAATTCTACAAGGGAGGCAAGACAAGCTAAATAGAGTTTTTCAAAGGCAATATCATTGTTTGTCTCCAAACATTCAAATTGGGAGGTAGACCAAACTATTCCAAACCCATGTTGGGTTTTGTCACCACCAACAACCAAGAGCAGAGCACAAAAGTAGAACTAGGTTGATTATAGTTTATATGAATAAGAAGATGCAGAGGAAGAATGGGTTGCTCAAGTGTTGCATGGCATGGTCAATGGTGAGACATTCTATCAAAATTCTAAAGAAGAAGACTTGTAGAGCCAACTACAAAACATGAAAGAAAATACCTCCAATTAGGAGGAAAAATATAAAAAGGAGCAAGCCAAATTTTAGGAATCCCAATGGGCTACTGTAGTAATACAACAAGAATCGAATTATGCTCTATGAAAGCTATGAGAAATGGTACGATAGTTGGAAAATAGGGTCTAGTAGTTGCAAGCTACCAAACCAAAAAACATTGATCAGGAATAGGAGAGCCCTATTGAGCAACAAGAACCCCCTATAATAGAAATTAATGATAGTGAGGCTAAGGAGTCAGCCATAACACATGTTGCTACTCAATCATATGGTCAACCACTAGATGACCAAGTAGGAAATGCCTAGTCAACTAGGAAGTCTAAGGCACAACTGGATGCCACTCAACCCATTGATAACATGCATATATCTAACCTTATTGTCTAGTCAAAAGTAGAGTAGAAGCAATAACATGAGTTGGATCACCCATAGGAGTCATTTGATCCCATGGAGGCTATACAGTTAGTTGGTTAGCCATCGATTTACCAAACCATAGTTGGTCATTTTGATGAGTAGACCATGGCTAAATAAATTGGGAACACACGAGTGGACTAGGATATGCAATAATAGAGTCTTATGAGGTCCAGGAAATACCACCTCCATAGAAGGTAGAGAATGTTGGTCCCTTGGCATCCACGGCTAATGCAAAAACACCTATATCAACCAAGAAATTGTGGCCCAAAAAAAAAGCAAAGTGAGCACCACAGAGAAGGCGAAAGACAAGGACCAGAATAGCAACCCAAAAAAATAGAAAGCACCCCAACAAAAGTTGAATGTGTAGCCAAACCTGAACTTAGATGAAGAATGGGCTACATCCATGAAAGCATTCACCAGCTAGAAAGAGCAGTTCTAGGAGCTCAAGAAGAACCTGAAGGAGGCTAAGAAGGACCAAAAGGCTCACAAATAGATGGCCAAAGATCCAAGTATTTCTATCAATCCTACCCAATTAAAATAATTCTAGAACTTGTATGGTTAAACTAATGGCAATCCCTCAATAATATGGGAATATCTACAAAATATGACCATATTTAATAAAGAACCAATGATGTCATCACTAGTTCGAGCACCCGAGTCCCTACTACCTAAATATCCAAAGGAGAATGACACAGAGGACACAATTCTTGACTCAGAGGAGGCAGAGTTACCAAAGGCTTAGGTATATGATACATCCCATTATCCACCTTGGAATAAACCTAAATTCCTAGTGGTAGAGCAGCTTCCCCCAAACCATCAATACTGGAAGCAAGATGAGTCTACATTCCAAAAATATACCACTACATTCATAGGATTCTACATGGAGAAAGTTACAAGTAATAATGGGTGGAGCAGAATAAATCCAAATACAGGGGTAGGGTCTAGCTAGCCCTTATAGTGTAGTAAATGCTATAAAGCACCTAAGATAGAAATAGGTCCCACTTAGCCGAAATAACATGGAAAATAGAAGGGCAAAAAGGAACAAGATAGAGCCACAACCAAGGAGATAAAATATTGGTACATGGAATATTAGCAGGTCATTGCTAAAATAGGTGATTACCAACAATAGATACCATGAGGATGTGGCAACAATTAGGGATATGATGAGCACAAAAAATATCCACTTTTTGTATACTTTAATAACATAAATATACGGTATTTTTTTGTTAAGTTAATATTTTTATTGAAATGGGGCATTTGAAAGGTGCCCCAATACCTTTTACAATAGTATAACAAAAAGGAAAATCCTTGGAGGAACCAAAACTAAGATGTATTCAGCCAGAAAAACCAAAAAGGACTAAATCCTTGCATAGGAAGGAACAAAAAGTGACAAGCATTCCACCAACAAAACCAAAGAGGACAAAATCCTCCAAGAGGAAGGAACAATAGACGAGGAAGAAAGCTCAAAAGGGTACATCAGTCTGCATTGGTGACACAACAGTAGCCTCCAACATGGCATCCTTCACATTGTACTTTGGTGCATCCTTTGGGGCTTCGATGCAGGCTTCCTTTGTGATTTCCACAACATCCTCATTCTTGGCATCAACCTTAACATCATAAGGTATGTCTACAGCAGAAATGGCTAGAATATCCTCAAAAGAATCATAGAAAATAGAATACTGAATGCTTGACGTTGTCCCTTGAGCTTCAAAATTGCCTTCCCAATGGCCATATGGCATATCAAATTCGGACCAGGTGACTTAGGATAAAATCAAACAAATCTTTATTTAATTAAAACTCTCGCAGAGCTATATCAGCGATCCATTCGAACATAGGTAATACAATCTAATTTATATAAAGGAATAAAGGAGGTTAGAGGAGAAGCGGGAAGGGAGGAAGACGGAGGAGAAGATGAAGGGAGGTTGGAGGAATAAGGGGAAAGGAGGTGGAGTGATAAGGAGGAAGAGGGAATAAAGGAGGGAATGGAGGGATAAGGGGAAGAAGAAATTATTAACTTAAAATATCATGCCGACTATTAAAAAATTTAGCCGACAACTAAACTAACCTAGCCGACCACTAAATTAACCACTTAATGAACTAAGTGTTCACACTTGCTACATTCTCCCCCTTAAAGTTGAGAGGACTGACAAGACAGTCTCTCAGCTTTACAAATTGAGCTTTAGCCAACGCCTTGGTGAAGATGTCCGCAACATTCTCCAAAGTGTGGCAATAGTGAAGCTCAACAGTTTCAGTTTCCACCATATCTCTGATGAAGTGGTACTTCATATCAAAATGCTTTGACCTACTATGGTGGACAGGATTGTATGCCAACTGAATGGCACTAATGTTGTCACAGAATATCCTTGTTGGACCACTTTGCTTGCTCTCCAATCTCTTCTAATACCTTTCGTAGCCATAGAGCTTGAGTACTAGCATGAGTGACCGCTATATACTCAGCTTCTGTTGAAGATAGTGCTACTACTATCTTCTTCTTGGAACTCCAAGTTATTAGTCCCGATCCTAGACTAAAACAGTTCCCTGAAGTTGATTTCCTGTCATCAATGTTGCTACCCCAATCACTATCACTGAAGCCTACAAGCTTGATAGTGTTACATTTATGGTAATGGATTCCAAAATCCCATGTACCCTTTACATATCCGAGAATTCTCTTAGCTGCCTCGCAAATGCAACTCGAAGGGTTAGACATAAATCGAGAGACAAGAGAAACAACGATATCGAATATCAGGTCCGGTGTTGGCGAGAAACATCAAACTCCCAACCATGCTTTCGAAAGTGGTCACGTCAACTTTTGATGCTCCATCATCTTTGCTTAATTGGATCCCATGTCCAACTCGGAGTTGCAAATGGTTTGCAATGCTCCATAGCAAACTTCTTAAGCATGTCCCGAGCATACTTATGTTGACGAGATGAAGATCCCCGTATCTCGACTGATGAACCTCCATTCCAAGGAAGTAGTGCATTAAGCCAAGATCCTTCATCTCAAACTCGCTTCATCATGGAGTGTTTGAACTCCATATTCATTTTTTCATTACTACCCATGAATATGAGATCATCCACATACAAGCAAACTATGAGGATGTCATTTCCTTGTTGTAGGTAGTAAAGGGTGGGTTCATTTCTACTTTTGGTGAACCCAAATTCTTTGAAGTACCCATCAATGCGTGAGTACCAAGCTCGTGGTGCCTGCTTGAGGCCATAAAGTGCCTTCTTCAGCTTTGTAAACAAGATGTTCCTTGTCTTTCTCTTCAAATCCTTGTGGTTGCTCAACATACACTTCTTCTGTCAAGTAACCATTTAGAAATGCACTTTTCACATCCATGTGTTGGACTTTCCATCCCTTATGTGCAGCTAAGGCAAGAACTGTTCTAATAGTCTCCTAGTCTGCTACAGGAGCAAAAGTCTCTTCATAATCAACTCCATATTTCTGAGTGAATCCCTTTGCAACTAGTCTCGCCTTGTGCCTTTCAATGCTACCATCAACATTAAACTTGGTCTTGTAGACCCACTTACATCCAACACATTTCTTGCCTTTAGGAAGCTTTACCAGCTCCCAAGTGTCGTTGTTTTTTATAGAGGTTATCTCCTCTTTCATGGCATCTTGCCAAATTTTTTGAGTACATGCCTTCTCATAACTAGAAGGTTCAAGTTGTGCACTAGTTAACAAAGCATAGTTAACTTGATCTCCCCTAGGTTCCTGCTGGGAGATATCATCACCATAGAGGTGCATACTTTCTAATCTATGTAAAACATAATCCATTTCACTAGCTTGACTCCTAGTGTATCTTCTTGAAAAAAATTTATCCAACATCAGATATGATGGATGATACTGTAGAGTTCTCTTACCTCTGGATGGAGAATCAATGTCCATTGGTGAGGAACTTACTGATCGCTATGGAGAAGGACTTGGTGAAGAAGTTGAATCAGAAGATGAACTTGGATTTGTAGGAGGAGACTGCTTTCCTTTCTGTGGTGTCTGTTGTTGCACCTGCTTAGAAACTACATCAATGGATTCAACATCACTGAATATTTGGGGCTTACCCCATTCTCCCCCTTCATCAAAAATCACATCCCTGGAAATCACAAACTTTCTAGTCCGAGGATTATAGAGTCTGTAAGCTTTTGTATTCTCATAGTATCCTACAAAGATACATGCCTGACTCTTTGGATCGAGCTTCTTCCTAAGCTCATCAGGAATGTGAGAATAGGCCAGCGAGCCAAACACTCTAAAATGCTTAACATTTGGCTTTTTACCATACCAAGCTTGGTAAGGTGTCAGCCCTTTCAAACTTGAAGTAGGACTTCTGTTCAAGATATATACGCTGGTCCTGGCTGCATCTGCCCAATATGAATTAGTCAAATGCTTCATCTGAAGCATAGACCTTGCCATCTCCACAATGGTGCGATTCTTCCTCTCTGCGACACCATTCTCGTCGTGGAGTGTAGGCAGCGATGAACCGCCTCTTAATGCCATGTTGCTTACAAAAATTCACAAACTCATTAGAGGAGTATTCTCCTCCCCTATCTGATCGAAGACATTTTACAAAATATCTACTCTCACTTTCAACTCTTGTTTTGAAATCGATAAAGCATTCATATGCTTCATCCTTATGTTTCAAAAAATATATCCAGCACATTCTAGTATAATCATCAATAAAGAGTAGAAAGTAAGAGTTGTTACCCAGACTCTGTGTCTGCATCGGACCACAGATGTCGGTATGCACTAGCTGGAGTGGATAGTTGGCCCGCCATGCTTGTCCATGAGGAAACTTTGATCTGGCATGCTTCCCAAGAGCACACCCTTCACAGACTTCTTTACTATCCTAAACTTTAGGAAGTCCAATGACCATGGCTTGGGAAGTTAGCATTTTCAAACTAGCAGAATTCAAATGGCCATATCTCAAGTGCCATAGAACACTTGGATTGGAAATAGCAACACTTGCTAACTTATCTCCCCTTGGCTGGCCAAAATTTAAAGGAAACAATCTATTCTTTGTCATTGGCACTTGAGTAATGATTCTATTATTGTTATTTTTATCAAAAATAGTGCATTTACCCTCATCAAAAAGCAACTTGTAGTTCTTTTCTAACATTTGACCAACACTTAAAAGATTATGTTGGAGATGGGGTGTATAATAGATATCACTTACTTGTTTGACTCCTTCTTTAGTTGGAACCGCCATAGCTCCAATGCCTTCAACTTCCAATGATTTATCATCTCCCAATTTGATGTCTGGATTTGTAGGAGGAGTTTAGAGTAGCAAAGAGCTCTTCTTTGCCACTCATATGGTTTGAACACCCAGTGTCCAAGATCCATGTATCATTCATGTTCTGATCTCGCTCGACCATATGAGAGAAAGAGATTTGTGGCCTCTTCCTCTTCTCCAAAGTTTCCAAACTGACTGCTCTGGTCGCTACTAGCTCCTTGTGAAGTCTTAGTCCAACAATCATGAGCATAATGGCCAAGTTTGCCACAATTGTAGCAAGATTGTTTTGACTTATCTCCTCCTTTACCTCTACCTAATTGTTTCCCTCTATTTTGCTGTCCTCCTCTATTCTGCTGTTGTTCACTATTGTTTGAGAATCCTCCTCTTGCTTCGATTTCCTCCTCTCGTTAGGAGTTCCACCTCTCTGATTATTTTTGCCTCTTCCTCTATACTTTCCTCTGCCACGACCTCTACCTCTGCCTTCTTGAGAAGCAAAGGCTTTATCATCTCCTCCATAACTTGTGGAAGGAGTTGGCTATAATCTCTCCTCATGTGAGAGAAGTGAGCCAATGAGGGTTTCAAAAGATAGAGAAGTTAGGTCTTTAGATTCCTCTATAATTATTGCAACTGAATTCCACTTAGGAAGAAGTGTCCTCAACACTTTCTTCACTATAACTTTAGGCTTTACATCATCTCCTAAAGTGACCATCTTATCTACTACGGCTTTCACTCGCACGTAGTAATCACCAACCTTTTCATTCTCTTGCATTTTAAGAGTTTCAAACTCTCTTTTCAAGGTTTGGAGTTTAACTTGTTTGACTTGGTCACTACCCCTATAACTTTCTTTTAAAGCATTCCAAGCAGATTCAGCAGTTATAAAAGAAGCTATTCTAGGGAAAATACTTCTATCAAGGGCAGCTTGGATATGATAAAGGGCAAAAGAATTATTCTTCTGTGCTTCCTTTCTAGCCCTTTTATCAGCAACACTCATAGAGGCCCATTCAGTAGCAATAGGTTTAGTATATCCCTCTTCAATCACATCCCAAAGACCTTTGCCTATCAAAAGAGTTTTCATTTTAATTGACCAATACTCGTAATCACCACCATTGAACTCAGGGATTGGTAGACTAGTATTGGAAGCCATATTAGAAAGCAAAATTTTATTGCAACTTCAAACAAGTAGTACAAAGAAGTACAAAATAGATCTCTGATTTACTGATTTAAATCAAATCTAGCTTTCTTAATATGCTCACTGATTTGGCGTTCTTCTTCTTGAGGATTTCCCAAGACTGGAAAGGTGAAATTGTCTGCTTCATCGTCACTGATTATAATGACTTCTTTTGCTGCTGTTGCTGGCTCAAGATGCCTTTTGAGAACAACTCGTTCTTCAATTGCAGGTTTCACCTCCACTGGTTCTTTTTCCTCTGCTTTTGCTTCTGCTTCTTCTGGTTCTGAATCAAGAGAGCGAGGTGTATAGCTCTCACTCGTTTCAACTTCAGGCACTGCAGGAGTATAACTGTCACTTGATTGTCCTTCAGGTACTGTTTCAACCGTCTCGGATTCAACTACTCTTTGCCCGAAGATATTATCTTCAGAATCCGCCTCGTATCCGTAATCTGGTTTTCTCTGATGTGCTATCACTTGGTTTTCCAACTGACAAAACACTGTATGAAGTCCACTCAGCTGGACTTTCCTATCAAAGGAATCAGGAGTCTCTCTTCTCAACAGAGAGAGCAATGCATAATAACATCCATATGACCGAATCATCTACCCAAAATTACACCGCATGAACTGGGTTACAATAATGATGCCAAAAAAAAACTTTTCACCCTTTTAATTATTTTTTAAACAATTTTCCAAAATTTGTTTTAATAAAGCTCTTAAAATTTTTTTAACAATTTCCTATATATATATTTTAAATTATTCCTTTTTTTTAATAAAATTTTATTTAAAAAAAACATAATAAAAAATATATAAATAAAAATTATTAAATAATTTTTAAAAACTTTAATTAAAAACTAAATAATGAAAAAAAATTAAATAAAAAAGAAACCTTTTTTTTTTGCGAAATCCCCGACGGGATTCGACCTGAGGACCTCTGCTTTCTACCCGCAAGGTCTAGCCGCTGCACCACGTGGCTCCGGTGGTAGGACAATGGCAACAAGGATAATTAAATCCTTGATCGGCGGAAATAAAACAAAAAAAAAAAAATTTGTATTTTTTAACCCCGACGGGATTCGACCCCGGGACCTCTGTGCCGCAACCAAACAACTAAACCACCTGCGCTACCTGCTTCTACTGGAGTAGGAAGGAACCTCCTGTTCCTTATACTATCTACGACGGCAGATTTTAAAAAAAAAAATCATGGATTTATCCCACATTCAGTGGGAAGAAGGCAAAATGGCCTTCTAATATGCGCGCGAGCGCATGTAATGTCGATTGCCTTCGGGAAATCACTCCGCAACTCTATGCTTGCTCAGAAAATCTACGTCCGCCACGTAAACTGCTTCAGACGAATCGCTTTTGCCATGTGGACAAACAAAATTTTGCCACGTCACCACATGCCCGATCCGCCACGTCAGCTCCCGGCTCGCCACGTCAACACTCTACCAGCGCTCGCCACGTGTCAGCTGCCACCACGTCAGCGTCCACCTCAGCTCCTCGAGCTACGTGTCCGAGTCAGCTATCCACTCTACCTGCCACGTGTCACCTCAAAATTTGTGCAATCCGTGTCAGCTCTCGCTCTGCCTCAAAATCTATGCCCAGCTCTGTGCTCTGCCACCTCCTCGATCCGATCGCCCAGCTCCTCGATCACGGTGCACCCTCGGGATACATGCCCAGCATGCTCGCCAGCTAGATCACCATGCGTCCTCGGGATTCATGCCCAACACGCTTGCCCGGTTGGCTCTGATACCAAATATCAAATTTGGACCAGGTGACTTAGGATAAAATCAAACAAATCTTTATTTAATTAAAACTCTCGCAGAGCTTACCAGCGATCCAATTGAACATAGGTAATACAATCTAATTTATATAAAGGAATAAAGGAGGTTAGAGGAGAAGCGGGAAGGGAGGAAGACGAAGGAGAAGATGAAGGGAGGTTGGAGGAATAAGGGGAAAGGAGGTGGAGTGATAAGGAGGAAGAGGGAATAAAGGAGGGAATGGAGGGATAAGGGGAAGAAGAAATTATTAACTTAAAAAATCATGCCGACATTAAGAATTTGCCGACAACTAAACCTAAACTAGCCAACCACTAAAATAACCACTTAATGTACTATGTGTTCACACTGCTACATGGCAGTATCCAAATGGTCAATGGTAACAGAAGTGGCATGGACAACAAGCTTATGGAGGTATTTTTCAACAATATCAGGGGAGTTGGAAAGATCCTTCAAGGGCTTCTCAGAAGTGGAAGGAGGGGTTTCAACAACTTCCTTGAATTTGAGTCTCTGGGAACAATGAACAGGTGTTTTTTTTATCTTAGCCTTTTTCTTGATATTGGATCCAGAATGAGGTCTATCACTCTTGTATTTTCTCTTTGGTTTAGAGGCTTTAGGGTTGGGCATCGAAGAAGAGTTTTCTTCATATAAATCTAGGGTAGGGATATTTCCTTTGGGAAACTTCAGGAGAAGAAACCTATAAAGGATTCTAAAAAGTCCCTGGTGATAGGGCAAACCCTCTTCCTTTTTGGTACGGGTGGAGGTTATTGCATAATCCATGGACCAATAAAGTGCAGCTGGGATGTTCATCATTTTAGCTTCACGAAAATGGTTAATGAAGGCTAAATGGAAGCAAAAAAGCTGAGACTCAGGATTTTCAGAAGTTAAATACTGCATAATGGGTTTAAGGATTTCCTTCCAAGGTGTAGAGAGGTGGTGGCGATACAAACCTTTCTTGTGCAGCTTGTGGATCACCGAGTTCTTCTCAAAGTGAGCTAACTCCATGTCCCAATTGTGCTTGTTCCTCCTGATTACCTTACCATCAATATTTTATCCCGTCAGTTCACCCAGCAACTCCATAGTGATCTGAAACTCCACGCCATGAATGGTAACAATGCCATTGTCCCAGGAGGTAGCAAAAGCTTTGGTCACCTCCCCGTCGATGCTAGAAAACATCTTGAAAAAGCTAATGAGCCCACCTTTGTCCTTCAATATGTCATTAGCAATAGCTTCTAATTCAAACATCTCAGGCTCGATAAACATAGGTTTTCCCTCCTTCATGATTAAAATCAGAGAGCAGCGGAGCAGAGGAAAAAGGGGAATGCCAAAAAAAAAGGTAAAGCCACTTGGAGAAAGGATGATGAGTAAACGGAGCATGCATAGGGAAGTATAAATGGAAAGTAGTGGTGCAGCTCCAGAGCCAGCAAGGAAACCAGTAAGGATACCTCAAAAAGGGAAAAACCTTCACAGAGGAAGGGGATTGGCTGTAGTTGGTAACAAGGAGGATTTTATGGCATCAAAAATTGCAACAGGTAATTGGGAAATTCAAAATCCATAGAGAAGGTTGACTCTTGGGGACGCTCAAAAAATGGAGCCAACAGGTCGAGCTGGCACAGGAAATATAAACGATTGGAAAGTTCACAAAAATAAATCTCGAAACAATGCAAAATGAAAAATGGTAACAGATGATTCTCGAAAAATCCAGATGGCAAAAATCAAAAGGCACGAGGAAGGTATGATTAAAAATCATGTTGGGCTTTGCATTGGGATTCAAAAAAGAATCGGTTATCAAAAAATAAGCACAAATAGGAAAAAGAGGTGGTGGATAACCTAAAATTATATCAAAAAGGGTCATGTGAACATGATCCAAGGCAAGACAATGCAAGTGATGTGAAAATATCATCAATATGGAATTAAAATATTTCTTAATTATGAGGGAATAAACCCAAGGCTTCACATGCATGAGGAAGCATCGAACAACAAATTGAACACGGTGCTCAAGATTCATCATGATTACCAATATTTTGATCATGCCTGACGAGCTCAACAACTTCAGGAGGAAGAATGTCGGTCCACATCAGCAAACCATGGGCATTCACTCCGATGTTAGCCAATCTATCAACAATAGAATTGGCTTCCCTGAAGGCATGTTGAACAATGGTGTCATTTTGCTGAAGTAGGATTTGTTTGCTTTCTTCCATTATGGTTCTAATCCTCCAACTACTGGGTTTGGATGTTTTTAAATAATTGATTATGTTTAGAGAATCTCCTTCCACAATGATATTCCCTGGAATATTTTTGATGAATTGGAGGCCTCTCCATAAAGCCTTGGCTTCAGCTGAATGATTGGAAAGAACACCCAAAGGTTTGAAGTAAGCAAAAATGGAATTGCCAAGATGATCACGCAGAATTCCTCCAGCTCCAGCATTGCCAGGATTACCTTTTGTAGCTCCATCAAAGTTGAGCTTAACCCACCCTACCGGAGGAGGATGCCACTTGATGTTGGTTCTAGAAGATGAAGGATTGACCGGTCTTGAAGTATCTAAGTCGACATGACAGGAATTAAGGATAGCTTTCTCAAAATGTGGACAAGGAAAAGGATCAAAAGGGGCTATGAGGACATTTTCTTTTGCATACAGGATGATCTTATTGGCAATGAGGTCAGCATCCAAGGCTTTTTTATCGAATACTCTTCTATTACGTTCAAGCCAAATTTTCCAAAGGTAATGTTGTAAACAAAATTTCCATAATCCTGCGAGCACAGGATTCTTGAAAGGATTTGGCCACTGGAGGAACAGTTCGACAATGGAAGGAGGATAGGCCCAAACTAAATGAAATTTGAGGAAAATATTGCTAATCACCATTCTTGAAAAGGAACAAAATAGAAATAGGTGAGAAGTAGACTCCCAATCAGAAAGACAAAGGTAACATCTGTTAGGAAGAAGAATGCCCCTTTTTATTAGGTTTTCCGTTGTAAGGATACGATCCTGAATGCAAAGCCAAGAGAAAGAGGTAATTTTGGGAGTCAGATACTTGGTCCAAACCAGCTTAAAGGGAATAGGAGTTTCAAGAGTATTGATAGACAACAAATAAGCTGATTTGACTGAGAATTCTCCAGAATCAGTAGGTTCCCAAATTGGATGATCTAAAGAATCTCCTGCTAGAATTTTGATAGAAGATAACTGAGCTTGCAAACATGAAATCTTAGCCTCATAATCAGGGAAATCAAGTATTTTCCAGCTCAAGGTTCCGTTGATTGAAGAAATGTAATCAACCACTAACGGTCCAACCAGGTGTTTAGTAATGTTGATTATCCTTTGAAGCATAGGAATCTGGATGAGAGGACGATCACCAAGCCACTTGTCTTCCCAAAAGAAAATGGACTTGCCATTTCCAAATTGCCATATTAATCCCTTTTTTAAAATGGGGTGAGCCATACAAATGGATTTCCAAAAGGTGGACCCAGTAGAAGGAACCTCACCGAAAAGGAATTCAGAAGTCTGAAGATATTTCCTTCTCATAATCTTAACCCAATCAGCATTGTCATTGGAAATGAGTCACCAGGATTGCTTAGCAAGAAGAGAAAGGTTGAGAAGATGGATCCTTCTAAGCCCTAAACCTCCCTGTTCTTTGGGTTTGCAAACTTTATCCCAAGCAACTAAATGAAATCTGTGTCTATTTTTCGACCCTGTCCAAAGAAAATGTTTTTGGATTTTTTCTATTTTTTGGTAAACATTTACAGGAGCTTTGAACAAAGAGAGGAAATAAACTGGAATGCTTTGGAGATAAGCCATGGTGAGAGTAATTTTACCTACTTGAGACAAAATATTACCTCTCCAGGTAGATAGCTTTTTTTGCAGTCTTTCAATGACATTATCCCATAGGCTTTCTTTGGCATTTCCAATAAAAAGAGGTAAGCCCAGATAGGATGAAGGAAGATGGGCTATGGAACATTCAAGGATATTGGCAATGATATTCTATCTTCTTATAGGAGTATTAAGAAAATATAATTTACTTTTTTGAAAATTTATCCTTTGGCCAACAACTTCTTCATACAAGAGGAGAATACGCTTGATGATTTTGGCCTCATTGACGGAGGCAAAGGTAGACAATAGGGTATCATCAACAAATTGTTGGTGAGTGATGGGATTACATTGAGAGGTAACCTAAAGTCCAGAAATTAGACCTACATTTTTTTCTGCCATGATTGATCTGCCTAAAGCCTCAACAACAATAATGAAAAGAAGAGGAGATAGAGGATCTCCCTACCTTAAACCCCTGCTGCTCTGAAAGTATCCTGCAGGAGAGCCATTAATGAGGATAGAAAACTAGGCTGAAGAAATACATCCTTTGATTAAGGAAATCCAATCAGAATGAAATCCAAACTTGTTCAAGATGGCTAGAAGGAAATCCCAATTGAGTCTATCATAAGCTTTGTTCATGTCAAGTTTAAGAAGGAAGGCAACTCGTTTATTGGAGGATATAGAATGAATTGCTTCATGAACTAAAATGATGCCATCCAAGATGGATCTTCCTCTAATAGAACTTCCTTGAAACTGATTAATGATTAAAGGCATCACCTCTCTCAAGCGGATAGTAATGGATTTTGTTAAAATTTTGTATATAACATTGCAGAGGTTGATCACCTAAATTTGTTAAAAATATTGGAGGGAAGCCATCAAGACCAAGGGCTTTGTCAGGTTTCATTGAGAA
This sequence comes from Wollemia nobilis, assembly GCA_028583015.1. Lineage (NCBI taxonomy): Eukaryota > Viridiplantae > Streptophyta > Pinopsida > Araucariales > Araucariaceae > Wollemia > Wollemia nobilis. Next base: position 2,614,413 of record JAQPPZ010017254.1, on the reverse strand, counting down.
CAGAGCAACTCTAATTTCCTCATCAGAAAGAACAACAGTAAGTTTACTATTAATGTCATCAGAAATAAGATGAGGAATAAACTGAAGGAAGAAATCCATGGCAGCATGAGAGTTAGGTCTGCAATCCTCCTGGAGCAATTGCATGAAGTGAGCTATCCCTTCAGATCTGATTTCCTTGATATCATTAATGATCCTTCCATCCTGGCTACAAATTTCTTTGATCCTGTTGTTGCTTCGGTGTCTCATAGTAGAAACATGAAAGAAATTTGTATTGGAATCTCCTTTTTTTAGCCAAATATCACGAGATTTCTGTCTCCAAAAGGTTTCCTCACATTGAAGGATATTGTGATATTGAGCTAATAAATTCCTCTCTTCACTTCTCACCTCAGCAGAATAATCTCCTCTTTCCTGGCTCTCTTTTTCAATTATAGCTAGCCTGTTCTTGATATCCTGTTTGTTCTGGAAGAGATTTCCAAAGATATCTCTATTCCATATTTTTATATTTTCTTTGATGGTCTTGAGTTTCTAGGCTAAAACAAAAGGAGTTCCTTGAACATCAGATTGCCACCACTGGTTCATCCTCTCTTTAAAATCAGGATGTAACATCCACATGGCTTCAAACCTGAAAGGAGTTTTGAAAATTTTGGGGTTGTTGGTATCTAAAAGGATAGGACTATGGTCGGAGCCAATCTTGAGAAGAGATTGAAGATTTGCATCACCCCAAATGGCAAGAGCTTCCTGAGAAAATAAAACCCTGTCAAGTTTGACTTGAATTAGGTGAGACCCACACCTTCGATTTGACCAAGTAAATTGATTGCCTTTCAAATTTACATCCATCAGATTGTGATCATTGATAAACTCCTAAAAATCCTCCATACTTTTGGAAAAAGAGCCAACCCCTCCCTTCTTGTCAGAGGGAAAAAAAGAGGTATTGAAGTCACCCGTGAGGATCCATGGGAGATTAGGAAAGGTGCTTCTGATAGAAGATAAGATATTCCACATGCGAGCCCTCCCATATATGGAATTGGGTGCATAGATATTAGTGAGAACCCAGGGTGAGTTATTGTCTTTGTCAAAAAAGAGGATGCTCATCATCTCATCATTGGAATGGATAAGATTTCCTTCTACAATGTTTGGGTTCCATAAGCACAGCAGGCCTCCTGATGCACCTTTGGCATTGCAAGCAGTAAATTCACAATTCTTCCAAATATGATTGCAGATATTTTTATCCTGAGGCTCTCTAACCTTGGTTTCTTGGATCACAAAAATGGTAGGTCTGATTTCCTTCCTTAATGATTTAGCTAACCTCTATTTAGCTAGACCATTAAGGCCTCTCACATTCCATGAGAGGATCTTCATTTTGAATATTTAGAGGTTCGTTTGCCTCCCTTTCCATGCGGTTGGGGAGGTTTGGTGCACTTTGATTCTTCCTTGGAAAGGTTAATACCAGCAGAAAATAGAGTCTTTTGTACTCCATTAGCAATATCTTCATTTAAACCCTGCTTTCATTGATCAAAATTAGAAGGCCTTCCTTGCTTTTTTTCAACTCCACAATCAATGGGAGATTTCTTCTGGCTTCTGGTCATTTTTGGGCTGAAATTGTTAGCATAGATTTTTTGAACCACAGGACTAGATGGTTCAAAAAATGAGGAAGGGATGGAAACCTCATCAACTAGAGGTTGGTCTTCATTGAAAGTAGTCGGGGATGAGGGATTATCATTCAAGGGTTCAGAGAATGGTTCTTGCTGGACTTCCATTGGATCCAAAGAGGGATTTGACTCAGGATCAGGATTATTGATTTTGTCAACAACAATCTCAGGATCTAAATCTCGTAGAATTTGAAATTGATTAGGAAGTGCAAAAAGACTAACCTCATTATGAGCAGCCGTAGAGGAAGCCTTTTTTCCTTTATCATTTGGAGACTTGCTAAAAGAATATTTGCCTCGTTCATCCTGAATTTTTTGATCCTTGACGGGCTTGAAGGTGATTCCTTTGGAAGGAGGAAATCTTCTTTTATCCTTTTTGAAAGGTGTCTGAAGTTCCTTTCCTTTGCCAGTGATTTGAGTATCCTGATTTGGCTCAACATTGACTATATGTTTTTTGAGTGAGGGGCACTGAGCGCGAAGATGACCTTGAGTCTGACATTCAATACAGAAGGGAGGTTTGTTCTCATATTCAATAGCTTGCTTATGGAGAAAGGTCCCATGTTCCAGCTCGACAAAGGTAGGAAGAGCAGAATCAAGATTAGCATTGACACAAAAGCGAGCAACATGCATCCTTGATCTGGACAACGTGACCCTATCAATAAGAAGTAGATATCCAATAGTCGAGGCAGCAACTTTGATGACATATTCCCACCAAATATGCCAGGGGATATTTGGAAGTCTAACCCAGATAGGAGCTAAATTGATGCTTTGAGTTGCTGGGTCAAAACCAGGAGTCCACTTCATCAAAAAAATACTTTTGGACCCAAGGAACCAAGGTCCTCCAGACATAATTTGAATGGAATCTTCTTTGGCATTGAGGCGAATGCCAAAAAAAGCATTAGATAGGCCAAAAATTTGCAGGGACCCTCGGACTTTCCATCTGGAAAAGGCCCAATGCCTAATAGTGTCAAGATTGGGATTTCCTCCAACCACTTTCCCAACCAGAGAAAAGGATTCCTCGGCTAAAAATTTATTCGCCACACATTCAGGGATCTTAACTCTATTCCTAGAGACTTCAAAAGGTGGGGGTGAAGGATCGACAGAGGAAGAAGAAAAGCCCAAAACATTAGCAAAGGAAGGTTTAGGGGTAGATGGAATGTCATCCCCCAAAAGGAAGTGACCTTGCCAGACGAAGAATTAGCTAGGCCCGCCTTAGGAGAAGGAATGGAAGGGGCAGACGTAGGAGCAACGAAGCCTGTCGAAGGAGAAGATTTGATAGAATCCTTGGAGATGATAGAATCAGGTGGAGCAAAAAAATTGTTGTGATCATCCTCCCACCCAAAGGAAAAGGATTTGACAACAACCTCAGAAGCGACGGTGCCTTGCGGAATAGAACTGGTCTTGAAACCTTCCTCCCGCCCTCCAAAATTTTGAATAAAATCCTTCCCACCTTCAGAAATATGAATAACAGAGGATTTGATAGCATCCTCAGAAGCGATAGTGCCTTGTGGAACAGAACTGGTCATGAAACCTTCCTCCCGCCCTCCAGAATTTTGAATTAAATCCTTCCCGCCTTCAGAAATTTGAATAACAAAGGACCCACTACCACAGTTGCAACAACCAACCATCGCCTTTCATTCAATATACTATATTATTATACTAGAAATGTATTTTTATGAGGTTTTTGTATACATTTAATTAAAAATAATGTATTATGCCTAATGTGTGATTTGAGTGAAAATTGTATGTATATGCAATACCTTATGTATTTTTTGCACCTTTTAGTCAAGATCCCTTGTAGACCTAGCATTTGATACTTTTATAACATGATTAAGGAATGATTTGTGATTAAACGGTGATAGTGGCAAAGAAGTAAGGTGTTTCAAAATATGCTAAGGTATGATGCTTGTCTCCCAATGATAGGTTGGAAGACACCTATCTTCTAATGAAGAGGAAGCACCTATATCACAGTATACAGGATGGTGTCTATCTCCTGATAATAGGCTAGACAGTGTCTGTCTCCTAGTACACATGATGATACTTGTCTCCCTACAATAGGCTATACAATGTCTATCTCCCGATGATAGAATAAAAGTGCTCATTGTTCGATGCCCAAAAAAAAATTATGGTCATCAACAAAAAAGAGAAGGCTAAATATAGTGCCCTTATCCTAGTGATAGGTCATAAAGGTGCCTATTTTCTAGAAATGGACCATTTAGTGCGTATACTTGATGGAATAAAAATGCGCACGTTGACTGTAAATATTGAAGACCATGTGTAAAATTATACGTATTTTGTTAAGAAAACTAGGAAATGCTATGATTATCCCTTAAGGGTTAATTTTAGAATGACTTATCTTTTATTTTGCATCTAATTATTTTATTTACATCCACCATAGCGAATTGCTTTAGAATGGATAAAATTTGTAGCATATAAATTTGTAATAGGGGATGGTCATGTTCTGTATAAAAATGCAGGCCACCCCTGAAGAAAGGATCTCAAACCTGCTTTGTAAAATTGGTACTACATAATAAAATCTTGATGTTTGATTATTTCTATTTTTTAGAGATTGATTGCATGAATTAACTGGGCAGATGTCTATAGGATCCTACACCCACTCCAAGCAGTATTCCTCCCCTATTTTATTCTGTTTTCAATAATTAGTTTCTATCATTTATCTTTTCCAAGTGTGTCTTTCTTGTTTTGATTTATTTCTGCACAAAGTATTTTAATTTTGCATTTCCCTTCTTTATTTAAATTATGCAAGTGTGTTTTGATTTCCTACAATTTAATTTTATGCACATTTTCTTTCAGTCATGTGTTTGATAGTATAAATTAGTTTTCTTGTAATTTCCTTTAGAATTTAATTTCCTAAAATTCAATTTGGTTGGTTTGGCTAAACTCCAACTACACCAACAACCACCCCCCAAACCAAATTGAAACATAAGACTCATCTCTAGTTTATCGTAGGCATATACTTTGCACTGGTACTTAGTAAGTTTACGAACTACTAGATTGATAATTAATGGAAAGGAAATTATTGTTTTTAGAACATAATTTATACTCACCAATGTGAACTCGTGTGGATGATAATGGCATATCAACAAAAATTTTAGAAATAGATCAATGAATCAGATGTAGACAACAAGGTCAATACAACTTGATATGAAGTAAATTCTAGCCATGTCAACAAGCCATAACCAAGTGGTTACAACAAGCATGTCTTAGAATAGCTTAATATATTAGCAAACTATCTAACATAATATTAATTCACCTTTGAGGCAATGATGCCTTGATAGCTAAATATATTGTAAAAAGCTATATATACTAGAACATATAAAGAAAAATGGTTGGCTCTTAAGCTTTTACAACTTACATGTATGAAATCATATTGCAATTAGAAATACAAGTCATATTGTTGTTTGGCCTCTGGTTCATTTTCTTGCAAAAATATGTATGTATTAATGGTTTCTTATTTTTAATGTAGGCTAGCTGAATGAGCATATTATTAATTATTATCTTTTAGATTTTTGCATGTGTTCATTTTCTAGTTCTAGAATTCACAATCCATTAGACTACAAAACATATAATATATTGTTCTATAATTGATAAAATTGGCTTGTCTATTAGGTGATTTGGTTAAATTCTTGATTGCATAGCTTCTATATCTTATGTATTTTCATGCAGCTTAACCTACACCATTTATAAGTTCCAGCTTCAACTTATTTTGTCTCGTTTAGCACCATTTTCCCTCTATATTTTAGGAATAGCTAGTTATAACTTAATAGGAACTAGCCTCCTCTAGAGATTGACCACTAAAGCCTTACGACTTCTAGGCCATTCAATTTTGGTCAAGGTCTTTGAGCGCATAATCTAACCATAGGTAAATTGTAATACCAACAAGTCCACTAGTCAATAAATAAAAATATTATTTACATCCAATAGCATTAAGAGTGTCTAAAGAAATCCATATTACTCCAAAGAAACATCCCATCCTTAATGTCAGTTAATTATTCCATCATCGGGTAATAGATACACCTAAAAATAATCACATAAAGGGTAGTATCAAGTATCATGTAGGAAATAAGGAAAAAATGTTCAAGACATTGCCAAGAGATATGGCATTTATTACACCTATAATATTGGAATTTCCATTGGTAAAATCAATAATAAATTTTTGATTTTATGAACACTTATAATAGATCCAAGTAGGATAGCAACTACCCTAACCAACTATACCAATATATTTTCTACCATAGACTTATCAAGGGGTGATTTGTTTCATATGATACATCTAATAGGAAATTTACAATAATCAATAGCTATTACAAGATCAAGAAACTATTGAAGTTGAAGGACATAAAAGGCAAGCCCTGGATGATGCACATGCAATGGAGCAACTAGTATAATATGTGCAAAGGTAGGAGATGTAGGTATAGTAAGAAAAAAGAATTAAAAAAGAGGTAACTATGATTTGAGAGGGTAGGTAACAAAAAAGAAATAAATGAGGAAATAAGTGTCCATGCTAAAAGAGTGGATGGAACAATGGAAATATAGGTTGAATCAAATGAAAAATAAGACTTGCAACTTCAACTCAATTAGAGGTAATGTTATGCATGATATCACCAAGTTGCAAAACCTATTAGATATGATAAATAGCAAAATATATTGATGGAAGGACCTCTTGAAGGAACAACATGAGAAGAATGTATTAATGGAAAAGTGCTATATGGTCTAGACCTAAATAATTGTGTAGATTGGTAGGTGCTTTTGGAACTTTCTTTTCCAAAGTTGAATATATGTGACCCACGATTTTACATTTTGCTATGATTTGATCCCAATTTTGAATACTTTTCCTAAGAATAAGATATCATGTGGGATCTCTCACTAACCAAGATTTGCATCACTAGAAGTCACCAAAAATATATTATATTGGCTACTACCTTGAATTTTTTGCAAGGAATTAACCATTGGATGACAAAGAATTGTTAGCTTTTGATGCTATAAACTTAAAGCAAATGCAACGACAAGTAGTAAAATAAGCATGCAATGTTATATCTATGATAATTACAATATAATAAGCAAGTAAATAGCATGAGAAAATTTTGAAATAACTCATGAAATATCCATTTAAAAAATCTCACAAAAATTTAATTTATTAGAATATATGGAGATGTCAATTCTCCATGCTTCATATAAGTTCTACATTGTATCTACTATATCTCTTACTACTACTCACTCTTCTCACTTCTTCTCACTTGTACTCACTTTTTCTACCAAATTTCTATTTATAAAGAGACATGACTCTTGGCCTTCCATATTCCTATGACTTTTCATCTTCCTATTCTAATGACTCATGTACATGTGGACACCAAGCACATTTACATCATTACACATTCTAATAATACTTGTGCATTTATTACATTACATAAAGTAAATACTCAAGCCTTAATCTATGACACTTTCGTAATATAATGATGTACCCAACATGGTACATTAGCATGTACCAAATAATGTAATATATTCCAACACCCTCCTGTATTACATTATTTGGTTATTGAAGGGTCTTCATCTTTCAAATTTTCTTCAGCTTGATCAGGTTCTTATCGTTTTATTAGTTTAGTCTCAATTTTATTCTTGGAGCTCATGTTATATTTTTTTTTCTTCAGTGTACTCTTTGTCATGGTCCTGATGACCATATTCATCTTGTTCCTTTTGTTCACTTTGATATGTATTTAGTTTGAAAGTATTTTCTTTCATCTTCATCTTTTATTTTTTGTCATGCTTCCTATTTCTTATTCTTCTTTGATTCTACATTTTTACTAGTGATATATATTCTTCGTGTTGATTTAGTATATCATCACAATAGTATTGGCTAGGATTACTATTTTGTTTCATGTTTTGAAAGAATTAAAAAACAATTAATGATAGATATATCATCAACCATTCTTCTAATGTAAATATAACTATATTTTGAGTATTCCACCAAGCTTTGAAAAGTACTTCATGAAGATAACCAATAAATATCAAAAAAATTCCTTCCTTTGCTTCCTTATGGAACAATAAGAATCTTTTATTTTTACTAATGGATAAATATTTGTATCCATCAAAGGTATTGAAGAACACAAGCTTATATCGAGAGGGGGGGGTGAACAGTATAAGACCTCTTTTTACTTTTTCCTTCATACTTCAAAACAGTAAAGCAATATACCTAAAGAAATATCAAAGCAATGCACAATATCATCCACAAAGTGACACCAATTTTAACGTGGTTCACCCGTAATGGTTAGGCTACGTCCACAAAAATTTTCTCTAAAAGTTATCTCAAAGTTCTTTGGGAATCCTTCCCAATTACAATGTTTATGAGCCTCGGCCCAAAGGAGATACCTTCCCCCAATCAGAATTTATGAGCCTCTGCTCAAAGGAGATACCTTCCCCCAATCAAAATTTATGAGCCTCTTGCTCAAAGGAGATACCTTCCCTCTCGCTCTGAAATGATCCCTCGTAAGATCAACCGCCTCTACCTCTTGCCAAGGACGTGGAACTCCTTTCCACCGAAGACCTCCTGTCCTCAATGCTTAGCCTAAGAGACCTTCGCCTTCTATGATCACGTCCACAACAGCTCAAGAACTCCGTACCAAACACAGTCAGCCGGTCTAGTACAAGTCTTCCTCTATCTGTCGATCTGTCCAACTCTTGAACAAATCAATCCTCTACATACAAGCCTTCTCAAAGACTTGCCAAATCTGTCCTCGGGTTCTTCTCATAGAACCAATGCACCTCTGTCCTCAAGTTCTCTCGATAGAACTATCAAACTCAGCTCACAAGTCCTCTCGCTAGGACCTGTCCAAATCTGCTCACAAGTCCCCACCGAAACCTCGTCCAAAATCGCTCACAAGTCCCCACCGAACCTGTCCAAAACTGCTCACAAGTCCCCATCGAATCTTGTCCAAAACTGCTCACAAGTCCCCACCGGAACCTGTCCAAAACTCAGCAAGCTCACCAAGAAAAACTTTCTTAGTAGGAAATCACAAAGTGAATTGTTAGAGACCCAATGTGATTTGTCAAACTCATAGAAGCATAAAGAGAATTGTTAGAGACTCAATATGTTCTATACTCAAATCCCAATCTCAAAACTCAACTCAAATCAACTCACCTCAATCTCAATCTCAAATCTGAAAACTCAACTCAATATCTGAAATGGATAGGATAGAATGTTTTCTTTCAAGAACATGAAACCCCAACAATTGCCAACTATGCAAAGAATCACATAACAATGATACTCATGTTCTTTTCACCATCAATTAGGGTTTCAACAACAATGCTCATCAAACAAGGTTTAGTCAACCAACACCATTCAACTCAACATCAACCTTGAAGCATTCAACCAATCATCACAAGAAAAGGAAACAAGTAGAAATCCTTTTCCCTCCAAAGATATTTGAACAAAACAGCCACCAACACAATATCACCAAATGCAAAGAATAACTTGCTCAAATCAACTCAATGGAGTAAGCCCAATATCATGAATCAAGTAAAGCAATAACTTGATCAAACAACCTCTATGGAAGCAACTCAACCATCAAACTCAAAACAGCCAACCAAGGGTTCCACCAACTCAATGCAAGTAGCTAGACTCACAAATATAAACCCTAGTGCACAAAGCTTCCACTATCTCAAACCAGAAATTATGCATTCACCAAAAACTCTCCTTAAGGATAACAATGCATAAGTAGTCTTCAACAAACCAGAAAATAGGATTTACACCTAGCCAAAGGATACCTAGTAGAATACCTTTTCACTCCAACCTTATTTCAGAAAACATACACCAATCATACTCATAAGAAGAATGTGCCCATACCTTATTGGAGTAGAAGATAATTGAACCTTCAAGCCGTCACCACACACAACTCTCAAACTTCCAACCAAGTTAGGGTTAGAATAAAAAGAAATGAGCAATAATATAAACTTCCTTTATTACACCTTTTAGCTCCACTTCTTTAAACACAACCACCATAACATGCCAATAAATCAACAATCACGGACTCACACCTTATACCTCCATTTTTAATTTTAGCATAGCAAAGAATAATCTTAAAAATACATCCAAAGAAATATGCCCTTATTTCTCCTAAGCTTTTATTCAATGCTAATCACAAAAGCCAAAACTCATAAAATTTAATCACACCTTATAAATCGCTGTCCAAGAAACTCCGAATTTCGTGGCATAAAGACGTTTTAATAAAAACGTGTGTTACTCTAGCAAAGCACCCCCGCGAGACTCGAAACGGTGACCTCCGCCAATGCAACGCCCAACAACAACCTTCGCTGCCACTAGCCCACGCTGGCTACGAAGTTCACAAGTGAACTTCCCTCCACTTCACCCTCGAAAAAACTCCCGAAGACTTTTCAACCGCACGTGCTTCTAAGTCTTCCTTCGATCGCAGCGAATACAGAGCACAAACACCGCAAATTGCATTCGGGGAATTTCGAATTAATTAGCCTTCCAACCTTAGGAGTTGGAGAATAAATAGTCTCTTCGAAGACACCTTGACGTTGATGGAAATAAAGACCATTTCGAAATTAATCAAAAGTCTTTTCAAAAAGGGTTTAAAAACCCTTAAATAATTTTAATAAATTAAGAATAAAAAAAGGTTTAAAACCTTTAAGTATTTTTAATAAATTAAAAATAATTTCTCCCTTAATTAATTAAATAATTAATTAATTAAAACCTTGAAGGGTTTTAAATAATAATTAAATAAATAATAAAGAGAACCTCCATTGGTTTTAATAAAAACCATTTAACTTGGTTTTAATAAAAACCGGTTTGGTTTTAATGAAAACCCTTGCCAATGGAATCTCTCCGGATTCTCTTAAAAATATTCTCTTGGAATCTTCCACCTTTGAAGCCAACACATCCTCTTAACATTAATGCCATTTCCTTTTGACATCAATGACAACTCATAGACAAGAAGCTAGGATCTCAAACCCAAAATTGCCAACAATCTCCCCCTTTGTCATTGATGGCAAACCATGCTTCTCAACAACACGTAAACTCAACATAAATAGCTCCCCTCGTCTTGAGGCTCTCCCTTCCTTACTCAAATCTCTCCCCCTTTGTCATCAATGGCAAAGGGTCACCTTTGGGGCTCGGGACTAAGAATGAGCCTCTTAGCTTAGTCCCTCCCCCACCTCTCGATGAGGTGATTAATTCTTGGGTGGGAGTAAAACTCCCATTAGGCACTGATCATCATCAGCGTCTATAACTTCCTTTTCGGGCCTTCTCTTGAACTCTTTGTCCATATTCCTATTCCTGTCACTGTTCTTGTTCTTGTTCTCATCCCTGTTCTTGTCCATGCCTTGATCCTTGGACCTGATCATGCCACTGTTCCTGTTCCTCGTATTCTAGAATTTCAGCTCTACACTGTCTGATTGTGTGACCTTCATTGTTGCACTTGAAACACTTGACGATGTTGTTTCTCTGAGGTAAACCTGATCTTTGAATCCACCAGTTCTGACCAAACCTATTCTGACCAAACCTGTTCTGGCCAAACCTATTCTGACCAAACCTGTTCTGACCAAACCTGTTTCGGCCAAACCTGTTCTGACCAAACCTGTTCCTGTTATTTGCCTTGCAATAAACTGCCTTGTGCCCAAACTATTGACAAGAGTAGCAATACCCTTGAAAGTAACTAGCACTTCTGAAACTGTCATTTACCTCCTTCACTTGAGCCATGCAATGTGAAGCCATGTGACCAAACCCGTGACAAGCAAAACATCTCGCCTTGAAACTTTCCTTTAATTGACCTCTTAGGTTCTGAAAACTTCTTCTTCTCATTCTGAATTCTGTTTTCTGTTTCTGTGCATCTATCATTCAAGGACTCCTTTTCTGAAATACTTTCCTCATCGGAACTCTCTTCCTTTTGGAGTCTCTTACTAGACTCTCCAACTTGTTCCTTGTGTGGCTTAACAAAACCAAGGCCTGTTTTATCTCGTTGTCTTTCTTTGACCTTTGATGAGTGACTTAACCTTTTTGGAGCTATCTTGAAACCCGTAAAGCTTATCCTTGTACTCTTTAGTTTCCTCTTTCAAAGAAGCCATTTTCTGTTCTAACTCACTATACTCAAGAACCTTAGACTCTAACTCATCCTTGAGTTCTTGTGTCTTAGCTATAGAGAAGTCAAGACTTTCTATAAGATCATCTCTCTCCATACAACATTCATCTAACTTATCCTTGAGTCTAGCATTCTTCTTTCTTTCCTTTTTCAAAGCACTAAGAGCACTAATAAGTTCACCTTCAAGATCTACTTCACCTTCCTCTATATCTTCCTCTATTTGTTTGCTTTTTGAATCATCAAAGCCTTTTTCAGATTTCTTATCACTAGAGGTGCTACCCTTTTCAAAAACCATACATGCATCTTCCTTATAGTTTTCTGAAGCATCCTCATACATACTAGAAACCAAATCATTATTTGTGCAATCATCCTCAAGGTGACCAAAATTTCCACATCTAAGACATTTCATGATAATGAATCTATGTTTCGGTTCTTCCTCTTTTTCTCATATGAACAACATCTCATTTTCATTATCACTTGAAGAACTTTCACTATCACTACTAGAACACTTACTTGCTTTGTCTAGGTAGAAACTCTTCTTGTGCTTGTGAGAATACCTCTTTCCTTGATTGTTGTGCTCATCTTTGTTTTTCCTGTGATGCTTGTGCTTTTCAAAATCCTTGCTCTTAGAATCTTGTTTATCTTCATCACTTTCATTCTTGGGAATAGTATAGTTAGTAGCATAATGACCAAACTTTCCACAATTGAAACATCTTATATTTTTCATACTTTTGTGCTTTCTAGAGAACTTGCCTTTCTTGCTGTAATATGCCTCTTCATCACTAGAAGACTCATCACTATCTTGAAGTCGTTTACCCTTGGATTCCTTGGTAGCCTTGAAAGCTGCCTCTTTCTTGACATCAACCTTCACTTGAGTTCTCAACTCAAATGCCGCAAGTATACTATGGAGCTCATCCTTTTTCAACTTATCCAAATCTTTAGCTTCCTCAATAGCAGAAATATTTTCACTAAATCTATTAGGAAGAGATCTTAAAATCTTATCACAAACATCATTTTCAGCAAGCTCAAGACCTAAGTCTTTCATGGAGTTAACAACCTCATCCATACGAAGCATGTAGTCACTAATATTTTCATCATCATTCATCTTGAGTTGTTCAAACATACCTTTGAAGTGTCTCAACTTGGCCTTTCCGACATTTGTATCACCCGTATGAACCACCTTCAACTGTTTCCACATTTCACTAGTTGTCTTGCAGTGAATCACTTTGGTGAGATCTGCTTTCTGTAAGCCTTTCAGGATTGCATTCATTGCTTTTGAATTGCTGTGATGTAGGAGCCTTTCTTCTTTAGTATTAGGACCATGTTCAGGAATAGTGTACTCATCTTCAATCACTTCCCAAACCTCATTCCCAAGTGCCATTAGATGAACCTTCATCCTTGCACTCCAAAGACCAAAATCTGACCCATCAAGAATAGGTGTTGCATTGCCACTTGAATGATCCATTGTGTTCTTTACTAGCTTTTCCTTCAAGTCGTTAAACTTTCCGAAGGCACCCGCTCTGATACCAATTGAAGAACACAAGCTTATACTAAGAGGGGGGTGAACAATATAAGACCTCTTTTTACTTTTTCCTTTATACTTCAAAATAGTAAAGCAATATACCCAAAGCAATATCAAAGCAATGCACAATATCATCCACAAAGTGACACCAATTTTAACGTGGTTCACCCATAATGGCTAGGCTACATCCACAAAACTTTTCTCTAAAAGTTATCTCAAAGTTCTTTGGGAATCCTTCCCAATTACAATGTTTATGAGCCTCGGCCCAAAGGAGATACCTTCCCCCAATCAAAATTTATGAGCCTCTCGCTCAAAGGAGATACCTTCCCCAATCATAATTTATGAGCCTCTCCTCAAAGGAGATACCTTCCCCTTCGCTCTGGAAATGATCCCTTCGAAGATCAACTCGCCTCTACCTCTTGCCAGCACGTGGAACTCCTTTCCATCGAAGACCTCCTGTCCTCAATGCTTAGCCTAAGAGACCTCTCCCTTCTATGATCACGTCCACAGTAGCTCAACAACTCTGTACCAAACATAGTCAATCGGTCTAGTACAAGTCTTCCTCTATCTCGTCGATCTGTCCAACTCTTGAACAAATCAATCCTCTACATACAAGCCTTCTCAAAGACTTGCCAAATCTGTCCTCATGTTCTTCTCATAGAACCAATGCACCTCTGTCCTCAAGTTCTCTGATAGAACTATCAAACTCAGCTCACAAGTCCTCTACTAGGACCTGTCCAAATCTGCTCACAAGTCCCCACCGAAACCTGTCCAAAAATTGCTCACAAGTCCCCACCGAAACCTATCCAAAACTGCTCACAAGTCCCCACCGGAACCTATCCAAAACTGCTCACAAGTCCCCACCGAAACCTATCCAAAAACTCAGCAAGCTCACCAAGAAAAACTTTCTTAGTAGGAAATCACAAAGTGAATTGTTAGAGACCCAATGTGATTTGTCAAACTCATAGAAGCATAAAGAGAATTGTTAGAGACTCAATATGTTCTATACTCAAATCCCAATCTCAAAACTCAACTCAATCTCAATCTCAAATCTGAAAACTCAACTCAATATCTGAAATGGATAGGATAGAATGTTTTCTTTCAAGAACATGAAACCCCAACAATTGCCAACTATGCAAAGAATCACATAACAATGATACTCATGTTCTTTTCACCATCAATTAGGGTTTCAACAACAATGCTCATCAAACAAGGTTTAGTCAACCAACACCATTCAACTCAACATCAACCTTGAAGCATTCAACCAATCATCACAAGAAAAGGAAACAAGTAGAAATCCTTTTCCCTCCAAAGATATTTGAACAAAATAGCCACCAACACAATATCACCAAATGCAAAGAATAACTTGCTCAAATCAACTCAATGGAGTAAGCCCAATATCATGAATCAAGTAAAGCAATAACTTGATCAAACAACCTCTATGGAAGCAACTCAACCATCAAACTCAAAACAGCCAACCAAGGGTTCCACCAACTCAATGCAAGTAGCTAGACTCACAAATATAAACCCTAGTGCACAAAGCTTCCACTATCTCAAACCAGAAATTATGCATTCACCAAAAACTCTCCTTAAGGATAACAATGCATAAGTAGTCTTCAACAAACCAGAAAATAGGATTTACACCTAGCCAAAGGATACCTAGTAGAATACCTTTTCACTCCAACCTTATTTCAGAAAACATACACCAATCATACTCATAAGAAGAATGTGCCCATACCTTATTGGAGTAGAAGATAATTGAACCTTCAAGCCGTCACCACACACAACTCTCAAACTTCCAACCAAGTTAGGGTTAGAATAAAAAGAAATGAGCAATAATATAAACTTCCTTTATTACACCTTTTAGCTCCACTTCTTTAAACACAACCACCATAACATGCCAATAAATCAACAATCACAGACTCACACCTTATACCTCCATTTTTAATTTTAGCATAGCAAAGAATAATCTTAAAAATACATCCAAAGAAATATGCCCTTATTTCTCCTAAGCTTTTATTCAATGCTAATCACAAAAGCCAAAACTCATAAAATTTAATCACACCTTATAAATCGCTGTCCAAGAAACTCCGAATTTCGCGGCATAAAGACGTTTTAATAAAAACGTGTGTTACTCTAGCAAAGCACCCCCACGAGACTCGAAACGGCGACCTCCGCCAATGCAGCGCCCAACAGCAGCCTTTCACCGCCACTAGCCCACGCGGGCTACGAAGTTCACAAGTGAACTTCCCTCCACTTCACCCTCGAAAAAACTCCCGAAGACTTTTCAACCGCACGTGCTTCTAAGTCTTCCTTCGATCGCAGCGAATACAGAGCACAAACACCGCAAATTGCATTCGGGGAATTTCGAATTAATTAGCCTTCCAACCTTAGGAGTTGGAGAATAAATAGTCTCTTCGAAGACACCTTGACGTCGGCGGAAATAAAGACCATTTCGAAATTAATCAAAAGTCTTTTCAAAAAGGGTTTAAAAACCCTTAAATAATTTTAATAAATTAAGAATAAAAAAAGGTTTAAAACCTTTAAGTATTTTTAATAAATTAAAAATAATTTCTCCCTTAATTAATTAAATAATTAATTAATTAAAACCTTGAAGGGTTTTAAATAATAATTAAATAAATAATAAAGAGAACCTCCATTGGTTTTAATAAAAACCATTTAACTTGGTTTTAATGAAAACCCTTGCCAATGGAATCTCTCCGGATTCTCTTAAAAATATTCTCTTGGAATCTTCCACCTTTGAAGCCAACACATCCTCTTAACATTAATGCCATTTCCTTTTGACATCAATGACAACTCATAGACAAGAAGCTAGGATCTCAAACCCAAAATTGCCAACATGTATCTATTAAGTTTTGAGAATAAAATTTTAACTCATGAAAAAGTTCCTCATTATTGAATGTATTCCTCACTATTTCATCCATTTTCCTTATAAATTAATCTCTAAGGTGAAAATCCTTATAATTCCCTAGAGTTATGTATTGAGAATAGTTTTGATAGAATCTTTTATCTTTCAGGAAACTGTTGATGTTGACTGCCTTATTTTTTTGCTTGATAAAAAGGGGTTGTACTTGGGTCCCCCACCCTTAATAGATTATATCTCTCTTATTTAGAGCTTGAGATTCTACAAATAGATATACTTCTTTTCTCAATTGAGATTCTATATTCAGAAACCTACATCATTTTACATAAAATGTCTAAATTCTTGATTTTCATTTTTTGGATCTTTTCAAATCTTTGTATGAATACAATTACTCCACAATTTAGCATCTTTGTTGAATTTTTTTTCTAGTAGCCTTCACAATTCCAAAACTTCACCTCTACTATCTATGCCTTGCATATTAGTAGAGTAATATTTCCAAAACATCGCACTAACATAGTTCACTTTACCAAATTTAGATTGTTAGTTTCCTTCCTGAAACACAAGTGCAACCACAAAATTATAATAAATAGTCTAAATGAACACACATTATTGTTACAAAATAAAACATATATTACCAATGGAAAAAATTAAATTAAATCTTAATCATTAATTGATTTAGGCAATCAAAAATTTTTGTTAGCTTCAACTAAACTTTCTACTTCCTCTAACCATGGAAAGGAGATGTTAACTTCACAATCCTCAATCAAAACCCCTCTATTGGCTAGCTTATCTGCACATTTGTTTCCTTCCCTTAATATATGTGTAAACCTGATTTCTTCAAACTCTTTAGCAAGATCTTGAATTTCCACAATTATCTCTTGTATGTTCCATGGAGACTTTGCTTTCCTCAAAATTGCATTTATTACTATGAGAGAATCACCTTCCATCCAAAATCTATTCCATTTCATTTGTTTACATATTTTTAACCCTTCTAAAGTTGCCCAAGCTTTAGCTTCATTATTTGTCTTAAATCCACAATTGAAAGCATAATGAGACAAAATATCTCCTCTATTATTTCTAATTATTCCTCCTCCTCCTATTGGTCCTGGGTTTCCTTTAGATGCTCCATCAAAATTCAATTTAACCAACTCCATATCTGGTGGTTTCCACTTTATATTATTTACCTTATTTTTTCTTCTCTTGTACCCAACATCATAATTCCATTTAATGACTTGACTCCATCTATAAAGACTCTCTACTTCCAAATTAGGGATTGGGTGAGTTGATAGGTTTGGTTTAGACTCCTCTATTGCTAAACATATCTCCTTTTTCATTACCTCTAAACTACTTTCCTTTCCTTTCTATCCATATAGTCCAAATTATTGTGTCTTTTGATATATCCCATATTATCTGTGAAGCCTCACTTTTATAACTACTCTACCATTGCTTTAACCAATCTTTAATTCTACTATTCATCACCATGCATTTACCAAACATATTAAGAATCCATTTCCATAGATTCCATACTATTGAGAAATGTCCCAAGAGATGGTCAATACTCTCCTCATCCTTATTACAGAAAACACATTTAGAGGGGCCATGAAAACCCCTTTTCATAAGGTTATCCCAAGATAAAATTCTTCTATGACCTACTAGTCAAAAAAAAAATTAACTTTAGGAATGTTGGGGTTATCCCAAATATCTCTTCAAATTCTAGTTATATTATTATTATGTTGGTGTTGAACATTATATTCCCTTCTTATTGTGTATTCTCCTAAGCTATTCAACTCCCAAATAAAATTATCCTTGGCTCCCCTCAAAATAATTATAGTTGTTATATTTCTACTCAATTGCCTCCTAGCATAAATGTCTTGTATACTTATAAAAATATATTCTTTCCATTTGTATATTCCTTCTCGATCCTTGTACAAAATATTTGAAACCGTATCACCGTATTTGTATTGAAGTAATCTCATCCAAGGTTTCAAAACTGGATCTAAATTGAGTGGTTTTTTATCACACCAAGTATCCATCCAAATAGAAAAATTTTCTCCAGTTCCCACCACCCATATTAAATCTTTAATCATAAGATCAATAGATTTTTTAAACCATTCCAAAGAGCATAACCATTTGGGAGAGAGAATGCAATAAATATTAAACTTGGGTCATTGGGATCAAC
Organism: Wollemia nobilis; assembly: GCA_028583015.1. Lineage (NCBI taxonomy): Eukaryota > Viridiplantae > Streptophyta > Pinopsida > Araucariales > Araucariaceae > Wollemia > Wollemia nobilis. Next base: position 2,596,067 of record JAQPPZ010017254.1, on the reverse strand, counting down.
ATACTTATTTAGAAGAATTATTGCCCATTGTCTTTGAATCTCTTTGTACAATCTCCAAATAACTTTTCCCCTAATAGCTAAGTTTGTATTTGTAAGAGCTATTAAACCAAGACCTCCCCTAGTTTTATCATCACACAACTTGCTCCATTTCACCAAAGAAAAAATTCCTTGATCATGCAAACCTGACCATAAAAAGGATCGCATAATAAATATTAAACTTTTTTCAACTGATTTTGGCATAGAATACAAAGACATATAATATGTTGGAATAGCTTGTAAGACTGACTTAATTAACTGCACTCTTCCTACTAATGATAACCATATACCTTTTCAAGATGAAATTTTATTTTAAACTTTACTGATAACTAGAATCCATAAATCTATCCTCATTATCCCCTCAAATAAAGGCATCCCTAGATAATTTGTTGGTAAATTTTCCTCCTCCATTTGAAGAAACCTATAAATTATTGCTTTGATATTAGGAGTGTTAAGAAAGTAAATTTTGGATTTAGTCCTATTAATTTTTTTCCCTGAAGCTCTTTCGTACTCTTTTAAAAAGTTATTCAAAGCTCTGGCCTCATTTATCCTTGACCTTCCAAAAGGGTTGTATCATCTAAAAAGTGTTGATGGGTGATGTTATCATATTACTAACCTTAAGTCCACTTATAAACCCATATTTGTAATCCTTCTTTAAGTTCCTACTCAAAACTTCTTCCATAATAATGAACAAATAAGGAGATAGAGGATCTCCTTGTCTAAGGCCTCTCTTGGATTTAAAATATTCTGTCACTAACCCATTGACCATCACTAATCCATCTAACCCATTTCTTCCCAAAACTAAACTTATCTAAAAATACAAAAAAAAATCCAATTTAACCCTATCATAGGCTTTACTCATATCATGTTTTAAGATCATAGCTTTCTCTTTTCTTGAAGTTGTTGTATGTATAACTTAATGAGCTACTATGATCCGATCCAAATTTTGTCTCCCTTTCACAAAACCTCCTTGCTCTTTTAGAATAATTTTGTCTAACAATGGCTTTAATCTATTCACCATAACTTTGGAAATAATCTTATAAGCCATATTACATAGGCTTATGGGTCTAAAAGAATCAAAAAATTCAGCGTCCTTTTTTGGAATTAGGGTAAGATAAGTTGCATTTATTTTATAAGGAATGTATTGTTTTACCCTAGACTATTCCACTACTACAAATAAAGTGTTATAATAAATATTTATTCTCTTAAGTTATACTAGGATAGTCTTACTTGAGTTACCACTCTTCCATGAGTCAGGTGAACTCTTAGTTTAGACTAGTTCAGATTTGTTGAGTTGTTGTAATCCAATGGCTCACATTGATCAACTTTACTATTTATAAAAATTTAATCCCATGGAATAAATCAATTAGTTCTATTTGTCCCTTAAAATATTTTAATACTTTGCAGTTCTACTCTTGGGAAATTCTAACATGGTACTAGAGCAGGATAGATTATGCTAAGCATTTGCTCATGAAGACAGATTCAAACTTATATATTCACCATTGTGAATATTTTCTGTCCATATATTCTACAGATGCTTGAAGAGCTTCTCTCCTGTGAATCAATCTTTTATTTGAAGAGTGATTCCACCAGGCACAAACTCTGATGTAGCCACCAGTTGAAGGGTATGAACCCATTTTATAAGAACCAAATAGAGAGATATTTTCACTGCCTATATTCTCTCATTATTATTGCCACCAGTAAGAGGTATGCCATCATTCTTCTAGTCAAATGCTTTCCATAATTCTTACTGAGTAATGCTTATCTCAGATTTATCATATCTCCAACTTTGTTCTGGATTCGAGAATCAACCCCAATGATCATGTTCCTCTTATGATGTTGATTGTGCATTTACTGACATATTTTTCTATGCAGAATGAAGCCTCAAGAATTATGTTCTTACTTGAAATATACCATGGAGAACAATAACCAGAGGTAATGATTTATTTTTTTTCACTTGTATTAAACTTATCACCCTCAATAATATAGTGAGGAAAATCAAGGAGCATCGTCGTTATCTTTAAAGCATTTCGAGCCAAAAAGAACAAGGTGCTCATTGAACATTTTGTTTGAAGATCAAGTCAGCTATTTCAAATAGTTGGACAACTTTTTTTTAAGTTTTTAATAAGCAAATGAAGCTCATATGTGGCCAGTCCTAGCGAAGATATCTACTATTTCAAATTGTTTCTCTAACTCTGAGAGAGTTGATGATATGAAATATTGTAATACCCTCTTCTAGGACTACTATCCTTATTTGCTTGTTTAGTGCCTATTTTTGGCCACTAAACAAAGTGACAAATCCATTTGTAAACTCATAATACAAATATATTTTCTAAAGGGTTTTTTTTGAGGTGCTAATTCTTGCACCTATTGTCAATACTTTAGGGGGTTGTTAGTGTTAGTCCTTGCATATTTTTTTGGGTCCTTGTCTTTCTTCACACATTCTTTTTTTTGCTACATTACTTTAATCAAGAAAATATAAAGAACATTTTGGTAGTGGGATATGAATGTGGTAAACTTTTTGCCACTTGGTATTGTAGCTTACATCTCAATTTCAGCCTCTTATAAATGTTCAGCATGCATAACTATTTTTTTAAAAACACATGAACATTTGAAATATAAAGCAAGAAAAAATTGAAATATTTTCAAATAGCACATCAAATAAATCCCATATCCTTGTAATATCCTATGTTCCACATATTTTTCTTCTCATTTACTTATAGTTTCCCTCACATAAGGGCTGGTAATTGAGAAGATTCGGTATACAGGTATGGCTGATTACTCTTGCTTCATAAGCCTATGTTCCACGTATCAATTTTCATCATTTACTTATAGTTTCCCTCACGTAAGGGCAAGTAAATTTAATATATTGGTATAAATATAGAGCTTATGCTACCTCCCTTAAATAGGTATTTTTGCTACAGCAACATTGCATTCTCTAAAAGGTTCTTGAAGTTAAAGGGGGGATTATTGGTTCACTTCAATTTTATTTGGAAAAATGAATACAATTGATCCACTCACCCCTCATAACTATCACACATGGAAGCCCAAAATATCAAATCTCATTTCTCAAAAAGGGCTCACACACTTGCTAGAAGAGAAACAACCTGAATTTAAAAAAGAATATGAAAAATTTGTTCATAAGGGAAAGATGTATGAAATAATGGGTATTATAAGCACAAATGTAAATTAAAGCTTATGGTTTCACATTTCAGAATATAAAACCCCATTTGAAAGTTGGTAAAAACTAAAGAACTTGTTTGGTAAAGTGGATCAAATAAGTTCAATGCAGCTAGAGGCAGAGTTAACAACATTATCTCTTGAAGACTTCAACAATATTGTTGACTTTCTCACCAAATTTAAATAAGTCCTCACTCAACTAAAAGGAAGTTGCAAGGATAAAACATAATAATAATGCATCTATATTATTCTTTCTAAGTTAAATGGAGTGTTTCAAATTTTTGCTACCACCTTTTTGCTACAAAAGATGCACTCGGTACAAGTTTTAAAATGCCCTCTTTAGAGGAGTTTTGTGATAGGCTAACTAGAGAGGAAACGAAACTTGCAAAATATGATATCTCTCTCTCTCTTCCTAAAAATCATTAGTAGCATCCACCTCCACTAAATAAAAATTCAAAAATAAATAAAAAGGCCCTATAACTAGTACACATTGTAATAAGGATGGTGATTCTGTAAACAAATGTTGGAAAAGGCTACAACAACTAGAGGCAGCAATGAAGGATCACAAAATAGAAATCAAAAAGCATATAGGGAAAGCCTTAAATGTTCAAGGCAAAGCTATAAAAAATTCATCAAAATACAGGGTTCTAGACTCAAGGGCAACTCATCATATGACCTCTTCACATGAGTCATTCACTTCAATTTCCTCAAGCTCAACTTATAGCATAGAATTTGGTGATTCATCCTTTATCCCAGTCAAAGGAAAATGTGACATATCCATTTATGGTGGTTATATCAATCATGTTCTCTATGTCCCAAATATAGCTTCAAATATTCTCTCCATATATCAAATTTGCAAATTTGCAAAAGGTAAAACTGTTCTATTTTCACCAATAGGAGTTGAGATAAGAGACTTTCAAGAACCACACTCTCTCATAGCAAGAGGAGATATTGATCACAAAACTCACCTATTTTAATTCTAGGGGTTAAAAAAATTATATGGGGCCTCCTAATTTGTTGCACATGGAGATCTTGAAAGCAAAATTTGACATGAAAGGTTTGGACGTCTCAGTTACAACTATCTAAAGGAGTTAAATACTCATAATATGGTAACAGGGTTGCCAAAAGTCTATTATATTGATGGAGTATGTCATGGATATGCTCTTGGAAAACAACATCAAGATGCTTTTCACCCAAGTGGTTCTCAAAGAGCCTCATCCTCTCTAGATTTAATCCATAGTGACTTGATGGTCTTCCCCAAGCCTTCTTTAAAAGGAGCAACGTATGCCTTAACCTTCATTGATGATTTTTCAATAATAACTTGAGTATACTTTCTAAAATACAAAAGTGATGTTCTATCCCACTTTAAAATCTTCAAAGTCTTAGTTTAAAATCAATCCACTTGAAAAATCAAGCAAATTCACATAGATAATGGGGGAATACTTCAGTAATGAGTTCTCCATATTTCTCTCAAGTCATGGCATAATTCATCAAAATTCAATCTCCCATAATCCTTGTTGGTCACAAATCTGCCACAGGAAAGGATTTTATATGTATATGCGCCCTAGACTTGGCCAACATTGAAAGGCCGAGAGAAAGAGAAGTCTCCCGAGCCAATCTCCAGAGAGGGTTGGCTCCCAAACTAATCTAAACTGGTTTTGAAGATAAAGATGCAGGAAAGAAATGGGAAATAACAGAAAGAAAGGGAAATAACAAGAAAGAGATGGAAATATGGCCACAGGCCAAAGTGTATAATTTGGGGCAGACTAACAGCAAGAATTCCACCAAGTTTTATAACAACATCTAATAAAGGGAAAGCAACAGAATTGAACTCACACCTTTGTAGAGATAACCCCCAGATCGCATTCCAAAATCTACTCACTAACTAGCAACGTTCGAATCCAAAATGCAGAATTCAAGACTTAACAGCAAGAACATGAGCATAAATAGAAATGACTTTAAAATAGAAGGAAACCATACACAGAAGAATGCTTGCAAATCTCAGAAGCCGAGTCTCTTCTATTGATGCAGAGAACTTAGAGAGTTTTCTTGCAAAATGTCTAACCTTCTTTGCTTTAGATATACATGAATATTTATAGAGGTCTTCCCTCTCTCTTTTGCATCACAACATTTAAAACATACAATAGATTTCGAAGAGGTGATCCACAAAATGTGCACTTGAAAGGAGAAACAATCCCCCTTAATCTGCCTCGGAGAAATCACACATTAAATGACCATCATCAGAGCAAGCCAAAAATTGTCAGGAGATCACGAACATAACTTTTAATGCTGGAGGCCTCTTCAATTTTAGTGGCATCGAAAACTGCCTCAGGCTCTTCTATCTTGCACACATCGGTAATCAGCAACATTTAATCTTTGAGCCTCTTTGACCACGATCTCATAATCCGTTGGAGAGCCTTTAATTGATCCTTATCTCCTCTGCACGTTCTCCTATGCAATCCTGAAGGAAAATGCAAATAGAACTGTATCGGGCCTTTGTTATTGCCTTGGTCACGAAAATGTGACAGGTCACGAAAATGCGACATGTCACGAAATCGTGACACTTTTACCTTGTTGCCTTCTCTCTCCGCCACCAGTCGTGAAAATGCGACATGTCACGAAATCGCGACATCTTCTCTTAGTCTAGCTTTGTCTTCCTGACATGTCACGAAATCGCGACATTCTCCTTTGTTTGGGCTTCTTTCCTCAACATGTCACGAAATCATGACATTCTTCTTCGCCTGCCTTCTTCGCTACTCCAAGTCACGAAAACTTCACCATGTCACGAAATCGTGACATCTTCTCTTTCTGTGTCCTTTTCTTCCTGCAAGGAGCAAAAATAGGACATGTCACGAAATCATGATAGTCCATACTTAGCATTGTCTTTCGGGCTCCTTCATCGTGAAAACGCGACATGTCACGATATCACGACAATTCTCCGCACTTGGTCTTTCCTGTCAAACATGTCACGAAATCATGACATGGCTCTATCCTCTCCTTATGTCCACCTTTGCCTCACGAAAATGGAACATGTCATGAAATCGTGACATGTTTCTCCATTTGGCTTTATCTCCACAATATGTCACGAAATCGTGACATTTTTTGTCTTCCTTTACTTTGATGCTTTTAGGCCATGAAAATTCAACATGTCGTGATATCATGACATTCCATACAATTTGGCTGCCTCCTTGCTTCCTCCTCGCGAAAATGCGACATGTCATGAAATCGTGACATTTCTTCGCACTTGGTCCTTCCGCCCCAATATGTCATGAAATCGTGACACTTTCCTGCCTTCGCCTTCGTTGCCACTTCCTGTCGCGATATCGTGACAAGTTCCTCCTGTTTAGCTTCGTCCTCAAAAATGTCGCGAAATCATGACATCTTTCATGCCTTGTGTCTATCTTTCAGTTCTTCCATGATAACGTGACATGTCACGATATCGCGCCAGTCCGTACCATTTGCGCCTTTCTCGCTTTTTGTGATATCATGACATTTTCTATTGACATTGCCCTCTGGCTTTATGTCGTGATATCATGACATTTTCTATTGTTCTGCTCTGTGGCCACCGCAAGTCATGAAAATGTGACATGTCGCGATATCATGACAACTTTCATTTTAATGCTCCCAAACCGCAACAAGTCACGAAACACCAACATGTCACGATATCGTGACAATTTGGCTTCTCTGCTTTCGTTGACTGTTTTGACCGTGAAAATGTGATAGGTCACGAAAATGCGACATGTCGCGATATCGTGACACTTTCTTGACTTAGCTCTTTTCTGCATTTGGCGTCGTGAAACTGCGATAGGTCACGATATCGCGACATGTCGCGATATCGTGACAGTTTCACTTTTGCACAAACTTGGTTATTTTGCATGAACAGCAACAACAAAAACAATGTGGCAAAAATGCCAACATTCTTGGTGGCTCATGGGGTATACAGTTCTGTTGTATGCATGAACCTCAGGCCTTTATCCATTGGGCAATAGAGTCAAGCAACTAGAGGAGCAGAAAGAACGAGTGCTGGTTGATGTTGGACGTCTCTGCAGGCTACTGCAACAAGCTCTTGCTGGTACTCGACTCTAAAAAATAGGACCTTCAACAAAAATTTGTGGAAGAACAGAACTTCCTTTATTTCTTGAGAACTACTGCACTTTGCCTAGCTCGGATGAGCTGGGTAATCACCAGGTGCTGTGCAAGGATCTCCATGGCAGTAGTGAAAAGCACCTGAACTACAAAAAGGGAAATGAATGGAGTGATGGCCAGCAGATGTGCAGGCCGTAGAACGGGAATGGTGAATGATGGAAGGATGGAAGATGAAGGAATAGAAATAGTAGATACAACAATAGGGTGCTACTGTGCTACCAACTACTGGGATGCTATGAAATAGATAATGAAATGGAAGTGGATGGAATGGAGATGATAGTAGAAACTGTGGCTGTGACGAAGTACTCACAAGACAAAGGACTAGAAGAAAGGGAAAGTAGAAATGGGAACATCAGAGAGGGGAGTAGAAACAATAGTAGTGGCTTGATTATTTATAGAAGAAGGAGTAGGAGAAGAAGGGAATGAAGTAAGGAAATGGAAGAAAGAAGTAGAAGAAAGCCACTATCTGCTGGGAAGGAAGGAAAAGAAAAAGAAAGAGAAATAAACGTACCTGCGGGCTCGTGTGCAAAAAGAGCCGAAGTTAATTTTTTTTTTTTTTTTTTCTATGTACAAGGTAACCCCCGAATTTAGCTGTGAACTCTCGGGAGAGACACGTACCCAAACATGGCTCTATGATCTCCTGGATCCCAGACCTTGGACAGACACTCAGTGGTCTCTTGATTGATAATCAGCTCGGAGTCACCAAAGATTTGCAACTCGCATGCGTCTCCAAGTGTCTCAGCCATCTTGAAACCTAAGCATAAAGCCTCATCCTCTACGGTATTATCTATGTAGCTCAAGGTCAAAGTACAAGAAGATAATACTAGAACAGTCTCAGTGCTAGTGCCATTTCTGCATTGTGCTCCATCAAAATAGAGCTGATCTTGCACTTCCAACTTGATTATCTTCTTGAGCCTCTTCGAGCTTTGAGAATAGAATAACAACCAATCTTAGTTTCCACCATGGCATTAAAATCGAGCATTGAAAACTCATCCTCCAAGTGAAGCTTATCCAAGACTTCATCCATCAAATCAGGATCTTCCAATTCTTTAGTTATCATATGAACAGAATGTTTGGATCTTTCTTCTTCTCCCATCTTCTCTACATGAAAAGTAGAAGGCTTCTTATTGTAGATCTGGACTCTTCTTCCTTTGAAAGGAATTTCCAAGTGAGAATAATCCAGAGAAAGATAACCTCCCAGCTTGGCAGTAAATTCTCTCGACAAACACATACTAAAATATGGTTCCAAATCAACCACAACTATCTCCTGAATTACTGTAATCTGAGGCATACTATGTAGAGCAATAGGAACATCCTTGATTACACCCACTATTTTCATGGGAGTCCCATCCAACTGCAAGACACCGGGGCTACTTCTTGTATACTCCATTCCCATGACTTCACAAACTGCCTTTGGCATGACAGTTGTTGCAGCACCAGAGTCAATCATGCAGTTGTGCACTATCCAACCCTCCATTCTGAGTGACAAATAAAATGGGGGTGGTCTATTTTTTCCAGTGGCTGAAGTAGTTAATGTTTGAGCAAAAATCGTCTGGGTAGGATTCTTCTCACTATCTTTCATAGACTTCAATGATTCTTGTAATAGATCAACTTGCCCAGGTAATTGTAAAGTATCATAGAGACTAACCTTGGCTGGAATCTTCTTCAATTCTTCGACAATATTGTATGCAGATGCACCAGACTCCCTCTTTTCATTAATGTCTTCATATTTGCTCCGATATTGCTGAGTGGCTTCTACCCTCAGTCTTTTAGTCAAAGATGGGTACTTGAGCTTTTCTCTGGCTCGGTCCTCTGTTTTAGCTCTTGCCTGCGAAGCTGAGGCTTTTTCTTGCAATCTTTCCTTTGCTCGTGGTGGCAAAAGATCTTTCAACAGAACAGGTGAATCTGGATTTGGTACTGAAATAGGAGCTTTCACTTGTACTTGTCTTCTTTCATTCTGCATCTTTGGATCAGCCGGTACCCTTAATGGTTCCATCTCTGCTGGATCTACAGTGACTGGCTTCTTCCCAGTTCTCATGAGAACTGAGACTTGTTCTTCAGATGGAACCATAAAATTATGATCCACCTTAGAAATCATATTAACTTGTCCTCCAAAAGAGCTTGCGGCCAAGGTTTGCACATAGTTCAGATGAACCATACAAGTGTCTTCGCCGTGTGGATCATTACATGTAGAGCACCAATATGTTCTTTCTGCAGGGCCAGCTTCCTCATTCGTCAACACAGTCAGGTTCTTTTCAGGCACCTTACTTGTTGAGGCCACTTGTTCTCTAGTGATTGGTGGAGGTTGAAATCTCCTGGGTTGGAAATCTCTCTCAGCCTGCTTTCTTTCAAGAACTATGATTTTATTTCCCATCGCTCTTATAGCTGAATTAGCCGATTGTACCTCTTGTAATAGGATTGCGAAAGGATCAGGGTTTGAGGGCGCAGGAGGTGCCGATAGAGGTAGAGGTGCTGGTAGTGCAGGCAATGCTGGGAATGAAGTGGGAGCTAGTAATTGCGGAATGATTGGTGCAGGAAACTATGGAATAGTTGGAGCAAGGAGCTGGGGAACTGGAATGGGTGCGATCTGAGGCGCACTTGAGCTCCATGATGGAATAGGATACATGGAAGGCATAGGCTATGAAAATGAACTAGAATACAAATGCTTAGGAAGATCAGGTAAGATGGGTATTGTTACCTTTGGAGGAAGTCTACCTATGGCAATCAAGTCAGCTTCCACCTTTTGTGCTTGTTCGAACAATTCTAGAAATGTAGTCACGTTGGACTGTCGGACAGCCAAGCCGATGTCTGTGTTGAAGGCTCTGAGGTAATAGAATGTAGCTAGCTCATGAGCGGGCCGAAGACCATCAAGAATTCTCTGCCAGCTTCTGGTAAACCTGACATTGAAGTCAGCTATCTCCTCCTGCGGGTGCCTTTGGATCGCATTAAATTGATGCAACAAGGAGTATGGATCAGCTTGTTCATGAAATTTCTTGACTAACAGTTCTCCTAATTGATCCCATGATGCAATGGTGCCTGGTTGCAATGTTCGGTACCAATACAACAATTTTCCTCTCAGTGATAACACCAACAATTTTACCATCACGTCTTCATCGGTTATGTCATGGATAGCCGCCAAAGAGGCTACATCATTAATATGTTCATAGGCAGTTTTACCAGTACCATCATAGGTCGGAAAAGCTTTCAAAGTAGCTTGAGGGACTTGATTCTGTGCTGGTAAATTCAAGGCTCCCAAATCATTCCATGCCGAGAACTTCCTTGGTGGAGGATGTTGGGCCATTTGGACTGGTGCGTATGGTTGTAGAGGTGGAAAACTAGTAGCAGTACTAGATGAATTTGAAGGAACAGAGAACACACCAGCAATTTGTGAGGATGTTGTAGAGGATATAAGTGGTGGGGAGACCAACTTAGGGTGTTCGCTTAATCTTTGATTGTCAAGTTCAAAAAACTCAATGGGATTTTTAGATTTTTTGGCCTTCGATCTTGTGATCATGAAGTACAACTTTCACTGTATCCACGTTCGGAGGCTTCTAGGTAGTGCTGAGTCGCCAAATGTTCTAATTATACAGCATGAAGGTGAACATTAAACCTTAATACTATTGGAAGTGAAACTTTCAGTGTCCCACCGGGCATGCCAAAAACTGTTGGCACAGGTGGGTTTGTCAAGTTGAAATAATGCTTGTCCCACCGATTGTGGATCTGTTGGAGACAGAAATAGTCTATCCCACCGGGCGTGCCAAAAATTGTTGGTCACAAATCTGCCACAGGAAAGGATTTGTATGTATATGCACCCTAGACTTGGCCAACATTGAAAGGCCGAGAGAAAGAGAAGTCTCCCGGGCCAATCTCCAGAGAGGGTTGGCTCCCAAACTAATCTAAACTGGTTTTGAAGATAAGGATGCAGGAAAGAAATGGGAAATAATAGAAAGAAAGGGAAATAACAAGAAAGAGATGGAAATATGGCCACAGGCCAAAGTGTATAATTTGGGGCAAACTAACAGCAAGAATTCCACCAAGTTTTATAACAACATCTAAGAAAAGAAAGCAACAGAATTAAACTCACACCTTTGTAGAGATAACCCCCAGATCGCATTCCAAAATCTACTCACTAACTAGCAACGTTCGAATCCAAAATGCAAAATTCAAGACTTAACAGCAAGAACATGAGCATAAACAAAAATGACTTTAAAATAGAAGGAAACCATACACATAAGAATGCTTGCAAATCTTAGAATCCGAGTCTCTTCTATTGATGCAGAGAACTTAGAGAGTTTTCTTGCAAAATGTCTAACCTTCTTTGCTTTAGATATACATGAATATTTATAGAGGTCTTCCCTCTCTCTTTTGCATCACAGCATTTAAAACATACAACAAATTTCGAAGAGGTGATCCGCAAAATGTGCACTTGAAAGGAGAAACAATCCCCCTTAATCTGCCTCGGAGAAATCACACATTAAATGACCATCATCAGAGCAAGCCAGAAATTGTCAGGAGATCACGAACAGAACTTTTAATGCTGGAGGCCTCTTCAATTTTAGTGGCATCAAAAACTGCCTCAGGCTCTTCTATCTTGCGCACATCGGTAATCAGCAACATTTAATCTTTGAGCCTCTTTGACCACGATCTCATAATCCGTTGGAGAGCCTTTAATTGATCCTTATCTCCTCCGCACGTTCTCCTATGCAATCCTGAAGGAAAATGCAAACAGAACTATATCGGGCCTTTGTTATTGCCTTGGTCACGAAAATGTGATAGGTCACGAAAATGCGACATGTCACGAAATCGTGACACTTTTACCTTATTGCCTTCTCTCTCTACCACCAGTCACGAAAATGCGACATGTCACGAAATCGTGACATCTTTTCTTAGTCTAGCTTTGTCTTCTTGACATGTCGTGAAATCATGACATTCTCCTTTGTTTGGGCTTCTTTCTTGAACATGTCGCGAAATCGCGACATTCTCCTTCGCCTGCCTTCTTCGCTACTCCAAGTCACGAAAACTTCACCATGTCATGAAATCGTGACATCTTCTCTTTCTATGTCCTTTTCTTCCTGCAAGGAGCGAAAATAGGACATGTCACGAAATCACGACAGTCCGTACTTAGCATTGTCTTTCGGGCTCCTTCATCGTGAAAACGTGACATGTCACGATATCGCGACAATTCTCCGCACTTGGTCTTTCTTGTCAAACATGTCACGAAATCGTGACATGGCTCTATCCTCTCCGTTGAGAAGCAACACACCCCCACTAAAAAAATGAAATTCCATCCTTTGAAAATATTTAGTTTTCATTTTACCGTAGGGACCCTCTTGATGTTTTTCAGGTTTAAATCCAAATTTTGCTTGCCTCCTTCTTCAAGTTTTGCCTATATCAAAATATCCAAGTAGGCTTGCATATGGCTTTGATTTCAATTTGGAATTCATTTTTTAAAAATGTTAGAATCATTCTGAGTAAAGAAGATCTTTCACTAATATGTAAAATGCAGAATACAGACGAATGAATTCATTGGAGTCAACCTACAATTCCTGGAAAATTTGCTAAGTAATGAAAACGTCGCGATTTCAAGACATTTTCCATTTTTGGAAACATCGCGATTTCGTGACATTTTCCATTTTTGGAAACATCACGATTTCGCGACATTTCTGTTTTTGGAAACGTCGCGATATCGCGACATATTTGGGCTAGAAGCACCAAGCAATGGAAATGTCACGATATCACGACACATTTCGATTGAAGTGAAGTCTTGAGGAACACGTCGTGATTTCACGACAAAGAAGCTTGGAAGAAACAAAGTGTTGAAAACGTCGCGATATCGCGACACATTTTAATCGGAGATGAAGCTTAAAGAAAACATCATGATTTCATGACATATTTGGAATGAAAGAATCAAGTGACGAGAACATCGCGATATCACGACATATTTGATTGGAAGCAAGTAGTTGGAGGAAATGTCGCAATTTCACGACATGTTCCATTGTCGCGAGGCCGTAAGCTTAAAAGAAGTGAAGTATGGGAAGTGTCGCGATGTCGCGATAGGTTTTAAGAGAAAGCAAACCTCAAGGAAAATGTCATGATTTCATGACACATGTTGTTTAAAAGCATCAAGCAATGAAAACATCGCGATTTCGCTACATGGTTTAGACTAGAAGAGCCAAGGATGAAAGCGTCGTGATTTCGCTACATATTTTGGTAGAAAGAGCCAATTGACGAAAACGTTGCAATATTGCGACAGGTTTTGATTAAAGGCAAGTCTTGAGGAAAACGTCGCGATATTGCGACGGGTTTTGGAAGAAGGAAGCAAGTGACAAAAATGTCACAATTTCGCGATGCATTTTGGATTGAAAGATATCTTAAAGAGAACGTCACGATTTCGCGATGTGTTTTGGTAAAAGGGGCCAAGTGACAAAAACGTCGCGATATCGTGACAGGTTTCAGAAGAAAGAGCCAAGTGATAAAAATGTCACGATTTCGCTACGTGTTTTGGACCAAAAGAAAGCTTGAGGAAAACGTCATGATATCGCGACAAGTTTTAGTCGAAAGCAGAAAGTGAGTAAAATGTCACGATTTTGTGACACGTCACGATTTCATGACATGTAAGCTAAGAAGAGAATAAGTAGGGAAGGCATCGTGATATCGTGACAGGTTGTACTTGGAAACAAAACTTGGCAAAAACATCGCGATGTCACGACATGTCTTAATTGAAACAAAAACTTGACGAGAACGTCGCGATTTCGCGACGTGTTTCATTTTCGCGGTGATATAAGCCTGAAAGGAGCAGGTAAGAAAAACGTCGCGATATCGCGACATGTTTCGTTTTTGAACATGTCTAGTTTTCGTGACGCCATAAGCTTGGAAAAAGGAAATCAAGCCTACATATAATGAGCATTAGGGTTTTAATTTAATAATATTAAAATGCTAATCCTTGCTTTTCTTTTGCAAAAAGTGATCTGGCAGTTGCATACTAGCAGGAGTAATGGCGAAAAAGACAAAAACAAGTGCAGATCAGGCGAAGGCCATCATATGGGAATGGGAGATGCCAGGAATTTCTGGACCATCCAGATTTTACAGATCTGGCCGCAAAGAGACTTTATGGTGTGACTAAGCAGCTGCCTCATTTAGTGAAATATGTCGACGATTGGCCGAAAAGTGAAATATCTACACGCAGTCATCAAAATTTGCCGATGGATGCATTTAACAGGAGAAGTTATGGTGAAATTAATGGCGTGCAAAGAATTTCAACTCAGAGGCAGTTTTGCGAAGATAAAATGTCAGAGAAACCAGTGACTCATTCGAATTTCTCTGAGGAATTAATGAGATGTTCCAGGCAGATGCACCAGAACAATGAAGGCATATACACACAGTTACAGGTGGATGGAAATAATATCAAATTGTGCCTTCTCCATTTATGGCAAGAGCCATGCGAAGATTTTAAGAGTAATTAGGTTTTGTCGAAACTCTATATAAAAATGCTTTATATTGTGAAACCTCGACGGTGGGATTTTAGGATAAGATTTAGGGTTTTAGGAGAAGATATTCTTGAAAAGATCAGGGTCTGTCCTGAGTCTATATATACTTCTTCCGAATGTAAACTCAGGATGCGAAAAACTTGGAATAAAAGACACTTGAACATTTCCTGCAAATCTTGTTTGAATTCTTTGTTCTGGACCTTGGGTTGGTGTGAAATCGTTTTTCTGTAATAGCGTGGCCAAGAGCCTAATCTCTTTTGGATTTCGATAGGTGCATCTTCTTCTATTTTCGTCTCACTAAATTTCTATTTATTTTGGTTGCAATTCTGTGTTATCAAGATTAAATATGTTGTTAGGCTTCATTCTTTTTATTGTATGCTAGGGAAAATTATAGATTTAAGGTTCAGGCCTGTTCTAATTGCTCTGTCCTCACTGTGCGAGCTAGGCTACTGGTGAGAGATACCCATTTTAATTGAATTCCCTTCTGTCTATGATTTTCTTTCAGATTTTTTTCATCTCTGCCTTATGCTCTTAGTAGAAGGTGATCTTAGAAAGCTGGACACCTTCCTCTTTGATATGTTCAATTGTGAAGCTAATAGTATAACTGAAATTGGTAGTTTTGGTTTTGCAACTAAGATAGATAAACTTCTCTTTCTGCCCTACCCTACTCTCTATGTTCCATCGATTGAATGATCCATTTTTATCTTCTTTAAAATTTGTCTTTTATTTAAATCTTCTAAAGCATAAAGAGCTAGATCAAAGAACTGATTGTAAATCTGAGTGTCCACAAAGATAACAACTTCTGAACCTTGCTGAACGAAGGTTGAGCCCATTGTAAGGTAACAGACAGTCCACTTGAAACTATTCTAGAAGTGGAAAAGAGTGAATAGACATTCGACCCAACTCTGTAACTCACACCTTGGATAACCAACAAGATCCTAAAGTGAGTGGGATTTATCCCTTATAAGTGTTATCGGTATTTTATGCTCATTCTTCACAGGGTGTGTATAAAAGTCGAACCAACATTTAAAATTGCGCTAGAAGGAGGGCCTGAACTCCGTTCAGTATTGTAAGTTGTTTATGCAAAGTCTGGTGTTTATCTTTTGAATCCTTTTCCCTCCTCTTTAGCTCTTTTTAATCTTTTTTTTTCAAGTTTTTGCCTAAACCACAAAACTCAGAAACAACATTTAAAATGGTGCTAGAAGGAGGGCATGAACTCCGTTCAGTATTGTAAGTTATTTATGCAGAGTCTGGTGTTTATCTTTTAAATCCTTTTCCCTCCTCTTTAGCTCTTTTTAATCCTGTTTGTTCAAGTTTTTTCCTAAACCACAAAGCTCAGAACCAACATTTAAAATGGTGCTAGAAGGAGGGCCCGAACAGTCGTTCAGTATTTGTTAAATATTATAAGTTTCTTGTAAAATGTTGGATTCTACATACAGAGTAACAAGGTCCCACTCTAGAGCTGGAGCGCTCCTTGTACCTGAGTTAGAAACCCCAAGGAGAAGCACCCTCAGAAAGGCCAAGGTTTGAAATAGTTTTATCACCACTTGTAGTTACTCCAACTACAACTAAAAACATCATCGTTAACCAAGTAGTAATGGCAAACTAGTTGGGTTCCACTGCCTTAAATATCCCTGGTGCAGCCCATGATCTGCCCAAAAATCTTGAGAGGTGTCTTCCTAGATACAAGCATGATGGAACTAGAATAGCAGAAGAACACCTAGTAGCATTCAAGAATGCTCTAAAATTGTTAAATGTACAGCATGAATATGTGGCTTGCAGATTTTTCCCATTCACTCTCCAAGAGGGAGCATACGACTGGTTTTTGAATCTCACTAACGATTCTATCACTAGTTGGAATGACCTAGAAAAGATTTTTGTATCGCAATTTGGTGAAGTGATAGATCCCAGTGTATTATATCAGCAATTTTCTGGTATTAAGAGAGAAATAAATGAATCTGTCAGATCTTACAATATCAGATTTCAAAAGGCTTATGGTAGACTGACAGGTTATTATGTGCAAAATGTAGATCTGGCATTAGAAATTTTTAGAAATTCTCTAGATCCAATGACCTCTGTCTTCTTGAAAAGAGATGCCAATGTTACTAATTTAACAGAGGCTTATAAAGAAGCTTTGGTTCTGGAAAGACAATTGGGACCTCAACCTTTGAGTACCCATCAAAGTCCTTTGGTCATAAAAGGTACCCCTGTCTTCAATCCCATACCACATCAAATGATGTTGCCAACATGTCAAACTCCACCATCAGGAAATCCATTGGCTGTAACACCTGCTGAAAATGTACAGAATCCAAAGAAAGAATCTGATAACACAAGAGTTGAGGAAGTTTCAAGGGTGGTCCAAAAGTTGGCAAATGACTTTTTGACTTTCAAAAGGCAAGTGTCCACCGGAAAAAACCCAAACAGATTTCCTTATCAACAAAATAGATTCACTAGACCACCATATGAACCCAACAAAGATTATAAGGGTAAGGGGCATGAAGTAAATATTTATGACTTGGCTTTGCCTAACTGGTGCAGGATACATGCTACATCTCAGCAAGGGGAATTGGATTGTTTGGAATTCTGTAATGCCTTTGAAGCTTTATCTGGTGAGTTGATTTCTCCTAAACATCAAAGAAATGTGGATGGTCCAAGTTCATCCAAGCATAGTACACCTATGGTCTTAGATTCATTTACTTTTCCAAATGAATCTGAGAATGTAGTATAAATGCCTATGGATGAGGTGCAGGCTTTTCAAAAATATAGGAGGGACAACTACAACCTCAGAAATAGGAATCCGGAGCCCAACACTACATCTACCCCTCCAGACAACTCCCACAATGTTCCTCCAGATCCATCTTCAAGTAATAACCCACCTCCGCCCAAGGGAGGAAATCCAAGAGTACCAGATGCATTTGTCCCTCCACTCAATAAGGGATATAATATAGTGGAGGACATGAAGAAGATCAAAGCCAACATCATTCTCCATGAGTTAGCTCAAATTTCAAAACAAAGGGATAACTTGATCAAAACATACTCTGAACCTACTGCCAAACCTTTGGAAAAAGAGAAGAAGATAGCTAATGTGAATATGGCTATGTACAAGGAAAATACTGAAGTTCCGCCTTTCCTACTGACTGTCTGAATATTTGGGAAAATTTTATACAACTATCTGGTAGATTCAGGTGCTTCAGCTAATGTCATGCCTCTAGCCATCTGTCAGCAGTTGGGTTTGACCCCCATGAACTCTGAGATGAGAGTCGTCCAATTGGATAAGTCTGAGGTTAAAGTGGTAGGTGAACTTCAGAATATACACATCCAAATAGCATCTGATCCAAAAGCGCAACACAGAATTGACATTCAGGTGGTGGATATTCCTATAGGATACGGAATGCTTCTGAGCAGGGATTGGTCAAAATCATTAAATGGGTACTTGGCGACTGATTTTTTGCACATGTGGTTGCCCTGGAATGGTTTTACAAATCAATTAAGAATCAACAGAGAACCAAGATATAAGATCATGATCACTGAGTACAATGCCAAGAATGAGACTGTTAATTTTGCTGAGGACTGTTATATCAGGGTTTATAATTTGACAACTACTCAAAAGGAGAAACCTGTTGAAGCTCACCGAGATCACAATAATGAAGTTGGAATGCTTCATATTGATGGAACTAAATCTAAGCAAGGTTCTGGTATAGGGGTTGTTCTTAAAGGACCCAAAAATCAAACCTGTTTTATGTCTTATCGCTTGTAGTTTCCCTGCACGAATAATTTGGCAGAATATGAAGCATTAGTACCAGGATTAAAATTTTCTTTACATTACTTTGATCATGCAGATAGGAAAGCTCATATGTTGGACTTGATTGATTTGCAGGGTGGACGACTTCAAGGCATGGAGCATTTTAGTCGACACCAAGAGACAGTCAAGCGTTGGCTTGACGAAAGGGCCAATTTGAAGGCCTTCAAACTTGTAGACCTGGTGTTTCTATGGGACAAAGCCCATGAAAAGAAGCATAAACACACCGAGCTGCAACCTCTATGGATAGGGCCATACCATATTACCGAGACCCTAGGTAATAATGCTTTTCACCTACAGGACCTGGAAGGTAATTCTTTGAACCTTCCTCTGAGTGGTCAATATCTAAAGCATTATTTCTCAGCTGTTCCATCAAATACATCGTTGGAATAAATCACAAAGACGTTGTAACATATGTATATATTGTAAATAAGCTTTGAAGTAGTTTGTTTTTATTTTATTTTGTTTGATTTTAAAGTTCTGTGTTTTATCTTTTGAGGTCTGTACAAATTTCTCTTTAGCTTTTAGTTTCTGTTTGTTTAATTTTTTTCCTAGGCAGCAAAGAACAAATCAACGTTTAAAAAATTGTTTTATTCTAAGTTCAAAATCCTGTTTTCATTTTGCTTTATTTTAATCAAAAGATAGTCTGCTCGAACTGAAAAATGGAACTATTTGTTATTCAGAACAACAGTAGAAATATAATTGGAGTTTGTGTCTTGCTTGCCACAATTATTTTAATTATAAAGAAACTACTATACTGTTTGGCTGAAGAACTCCCAGGGAATCCAAGAAAAGTTGGTCGTAATATGGGACTCTGATTCATGAAATTATTTAAGTGTCCAAAGAGGCTATTGGTACCCAGGATGAAGCGGTTAGTGGATCGATGAAATATATAAAAAAAAAAATTTAGCAAGGCTTTCCAGATTTCGGTATATTTCAAAAGAGAGAGAGAGAAGGTGAAAGTTGAGCAAAGAAACATAAAACTGGTACTCTTTTCTAGAAAAAAAAAAAAAAGATGGGAAGTTCTGTGATGAAAGAGATAGTCAAGACTCCAGAAGATGTTTTCTTTTACCAAGCTGTAGATACCACCTCATGGTTGTGGATCAAGGTCATGAAAATCTAAAGAGTAACTCTGTCGAGGCTGTAAAAGGCTAAACTAGTAAATAGAGCCCTACTCGGTTTCCCCTTCACAATCTAAAAAAGCTGATCAATCTGAAGTAAAACATTTGAAGGCCCAGTCATCCTTGAAGAAAGTTTTATACGCTTATAATTGAGCATCAGAAATCTTCCTTAAGTGATTCAACCTAGTATGTCCTTGGGAAATTTTAACAACTATCAGGTAGTAGTTAAATTATTTTGAAGAATATTTGTGGCAAAGCATGGTACATGGTCTATATTTTTTTGAAACTAGAGTCCTGGATTCTAAAATAGTGCTACTATTTTCCCCGTAGATATCGCCATTTGTTGAGAAGCAACACACCCCCACTAAAAAAATGAAATTCCATCCTTTGAAAATATTTAGTTTTCATTTTACCACAAGGACCCTCTTGATGTTTTTCAGGTTTAAATCCAATTTTTTTTTGCCTCCTTCTTCTTCAAGTTTTGCCTATATCAAAGTATCCAAGTAGGCTTGCATATGGCTTTGATTTAAATTTGGAATTCATTTTTTTAAAATGTTAGAATCATTCTGAGTAAAGATCTTTCACTAATATGTAAAATGCAGAATACAGACGGTTGAATTCATTGGAGTCAACCTACAATTTCTAGAAAATTTGCTAAGTAATGAAAGCGTCGTGATTTCACGACATTTTCCATTTTTGGAAACGTCGCGATTTCGTGACATTTTTGTTTTTGGAAACGTCATGATTTCGCGACATTTTTGTTTTTGGAAACGTCGTGATATCGCGATATATTTGTGCTGGAAGCACCAAGCAATGGAAACATCGCGATATCGCGACACATTTCGATTGAAGTGAAGTCTTGAGGAACACGTCACGATTTCGTGACAAAGAAGCTTGGAAGAAACAAAGTGTTGAAAACGTTGCGATATCACGACACATTTTAATCGAAGGCAAAGCTTAAAGAAAACTTCACGATTTCGTGACATATTTGGAATGAAAGAATCAAGTGATGAGAATGTCGTGATATCGCGACATATTTTATTGGAAGCAAGTCGTTGGAGGAAATGTCACGATTTCACGACATGTTCCATTTTTGTGAGGCCATAAGCTTAAAAGAAGTGAAGTATGGGAAGCATCGCGATGTCGCGACAGGTTTTAAGAGAAAGCAAACCTCAAGGAAAATGTCATGATTTCATGACACATGTTGTTTAAAAGCATCAAGCAATGAAAATGTCATGATTTCATGACATGGTTTAGACTAGAAGAGCCAAGGATGAAAGTGTCATGATTTCACTACATATTTTGGTAGAAAGAGCCAATTGACGAAAACGTCGTGATATTGCGACAAGTTTTGATTAAAGGCAAGTCTTGAGGAAAACGTCGCGATATTGCGACGGGTTTTGGAAGAAGGAAGCAAGTGACGAAAATGTCACAATTTTGTGATGCATTTTGGATTGAAAGATAGCTTAAATAGAACGTCGCGATTTCACGATGTGTTTTGGTAAAAGGGGCCAAGTGACAAAAATGTCGCGATATCGCGACAGGTTTTGGAAGAAAGAGCCAAGTGATAAAAACGTCACAATTTCGCTACGTGTTTTGGACCTAAAGAAAGCTTGAGGAAAACGTCGCGATATCACGACAAGTTTTAGTCAGAAGCATAAAGTGAGGAAAATGTCGTGATTTCGTGACACGTTGCAATTTCATGACATGTAAGCTGAGAAGAGACTAAGTAGGGAAGGCGTCGCTATATCGTGATAGGTTGTACTTGGAAACAAAACTTGGCAGAAACGTCGCAATGTCATGACACATCTTAATAAGAACAGAAACTTGACGAGAACGTCGTGATTTCATGATGTGTTTCGTTTTTGCAGTGATATAAGCCTGAAAGGAGCAGGTGAGAAAAACGTTGCGATATCGTGACATGTTTCATTTTCGAACACGTCTCGTTTTTGTGATGCCATAAGCTTGGAAAAATGAAATCAAGCTGACATATAATGAGCATTAGGGTTTTAATTTAATAATATTAAAATGCTAATCCTTGCTTTTCTTTCACAGAAAGCGATCTGGCAGTTGCATACTAGAAGGAGTAATGGCGAAAAAGACAAAAATAAGCGCAGATCAGGCGAAGGCCGTCAGATGGGAATGGGAGATGCCAGGAATTTTTGGACCATCCAGATTTTATAGATCTGGCCACAAAGAGACTTTACGGTGTGACTAAGCAGCTGCCTCATTTAGTGAAATATGTCGATGATTGGCCGAAAAGTGAAATATCTACATGCAGTCACCGAAATTTTCCGATGGATGCTTTTAACAGGAGAAGTTATGGTGAAAGAAATGGCGTGCAGATAATTTCAACTCAGAGGTAGTTCTATGAAGATAAAATGTCAAAGAAACCAGTGACTCATCCAAATTTCTCTGAGGAATTAATGAGATGTTCCAGGCAGATGCACCATAACAATGAAGGCATATACACACAGTTACAGGTGGATGCAAATAATATCAAATTGTGCCTTCTCCATTTATGGCAAGAGCCATGCGAAGATTTTAAGAGTAATTAGGTTTTGTCGAAACTCTATATAAAAATGCTTTATATTGTGAAACCTCGGCGGTGGGATTTTAGGATAAGATTTAGGGTTTTAGGAGAAGATATTATTGAAAATATTAGGGTCTGTCCTGAGTCTATATATACTTCTTCCGAATGTAAACTCAGGATGCAAAAAACTTGGAATAAAAGACACTTGAACATTTCCTGCAAATCTTGTTTGAATGCTTTGTTCTGGACCTGGGGTTGGTGTGAAATCATTTTTCTGTAATAGCGTGGCCAGGAGCCTAATTTCTTTCGGATTTCGATAGGTGCATCTTCTTCTGTTTTTGTCTCACTAAAGTTCTATTTATTTTGGTTGCAAGTCTGTGTTATCAAGATTAAATATGTTGTTAGGCTTCATTCTTTTTATTGTATGTTAGGGAAAATTACAGATTTAAGGTTCAGGCCTGTTCTAATTGCTCTGTCCTCACTGTGCGAGCTAGGCTGCTGGTGAGAGATACCCATTTTAATTGAATTCCCTTCTGTCTATGATTTTCTTTCAGATTTGTTTCATTTCTACCTTATGCTCTTAGTAGAAGGTGATCTTAGAAAGTTGGACACCTTCCTCTTTGATATGTTCCATTGTGAAGCTAATAGTATAACTGAAATTGGTAGTTTTGGTTTTGCAACTAAGATAGATAAACTTCTCTTTCTGCCCTACCCTACTCTCTCTGTTCCACCGATTGAATGATCCATTTTTATCTTCTTTAAAATTTGTCTTTTATTTAAATCTGCTAAAGCATAAAGAGCTAGATCAAAGAATTGATTGTAAATCTGAGTGTCCACAAAGATAAAAACTTCTAAACATTGCTGAACGAAGGTCAAGCCCATTGTAAGGTAACAGACAGTCCACTTGAAACTATTCTAGAAGCAGAAAAGAGTGAATAGACATTTGACCCAACTCTGTAACTCACACCTTGGATAACCAGCAAGATCCTAAAGTGAGTGGGATTTATCCCTTATAAGTGTTATCGGTATTTTATGCTCATTCTTCATAGGGTGTGTATAAAATTTGGACCAACACTCTCCTTATGTCCACCTTTGCCTCACAAAAATGGAACATGTCACGAAATCATGACATGTTTCTCCATTTGGCTTTATCTCCACAATATGTCATGAAATCGCAACATTTTTTGTCTTCCTTTACTTTGATGCTTTTAGGCCACAAAAAATCAACATGTTGCAATATCGTGACATTCCGTACAATTTGGCTGCCTCCTTGCTTCCTCCTCATGAAAATTTGACATGTCACAAAATCACAACATTTCTTTGCACTTGGTCCTTCTGCCCCAATATGTCACGAAATCGTGACACTTTCCTACCTTCGCCTTCGTTGCCACTTCCTGTCGCGATATCACGACAAGTTCCTCCTATTTAGCTTCATCCTCAAAAATTTCATGAAATCATGACATCTTTCATGCCTTGTGTCTATCATTCAGTTCTTTCATGATAACGTGACATGTCGTGATATCGCGCCAGTCCGTATCATTTGTGCCTTTCTCACTTTTATGTCGCGATATCATGACATTTTCTATTGACATTGCCCTCTGCTACTTTATGTCGCGATATCGTGACATTTTCTATTGTTTTGCTCTGTGGCCACCGCAAGTCATGAAAACGCGACATGTCACGATATCGCGACAACTTTCACTTTAATGCTCCCAAAACGCAACAAGTCGTGAAACACCAACATGTCACGATATCACGAAAATTTGGCTTCTCTACTTCTATTGACTATTTTGACCGTGAAAATGTGACAAGTCATGAAAATGCGACATGTCACGATATCGTGACACTTTCTTGACTTAGCTCTTTTCTGCATTTGGTGCCACGAAACTACGATAGGTCGCGATATCGCGACAGTTTCACTTTTGCACAAACTTGGTTATTTTGCATGAACAACAACAACAAAAAAACAATGTGGCAAAAATGCCAACAAATCCATAACAAAATGGTATTGCAAAAAGGAATAACATAACCTTAAATAAATGACAAACTGTATGCTCCACTCTAGAGATCTTCCTCCAATTTTTTGGCCTGAGGCAATAAACTATGCAAATTATATTCAAAACCATGCATATCATAAAACTCTTGGTCATTTTACTCCTGAGAAAACATGGACTGGTTCAAACCCTAATGTCTTATTTTTTAAAGTTTTTGGGTGTATAGCTTGGGCACATATTCCAAAGAAAAATAGGAAGGCTCTAGACAAAAAGAGCAAGTGGCTCATATTTTTTGGTTATTGTGAATAAATGAAAGCCTACAGGCTCCTTGATCCCAAGACTCATGAGGTCATTTTTCACATAAATATTCAATTTGATGAAACATTCCCTCATAAATATCCTCAATATTCATCTTCCAACATTAATTCTCTTGAGCCATCTCCAATATTTGAGCCTCAATATAATGAAGAACCCATCCTTGAGATAAATGACCAAAATAAGGATCCTATACTTTAAACTCCAACTTAAAGTCCTATCACACCCATTATTCCTTCCATAATGCTAAAATGGGCCTGCACCATAGTTCAAGAAGCCACTCCTTAAATCCAAAATCTTCCATCATCCAGATTGAGCAAATCCATGGGTTCTAGTCTTGTCTATCAACCCATTTCAATAGATCCTCAATCCTTCAAAGAAGCAATTGGTATAAAAGAATGGGATGATGCCATGGAGAATGAATTTTCTTCCTTAATCAAAAAAAAAACTTGGGATCTAGTCCCTCTACCTAAAGGAAAGAAATTGGTTCACTGTAAATCGATTTATAGAACTAAGTATGGCCCTGATGGAAAAATTGACAAACATAAAGCTCTCTTGGAAGCTAAAGGTTATTCACAAATTTAAGGCATTGATTATTTTGAAACCTTTGCACCAATTGCAAAATGGATTCTTTTAGGTTGGTTCTTGCACTTGCTACTTCCCATAAATGGCCAGTTTTTCAAATGGATGTTAAAAGTGCCTTCTTGCATGGTGACTTAAAAGAGAAAATATTCATAGAACAACCTACTGGATTTATTCAAGACTCCTCCCTTATTTTTAGACTAAGAAAATATCTCTATGGTCTCAAACAAGATCCTAGAGCTTGGTGTAAAAAAATGGACTCCTTCCTTCTTTCCTCAAAAATTTCTCATTGTGAGTCTAATGCCACATTCTACATTTGTAGAGATGAAGAAAAAATCACCATACTTGTTCTCTATGTTGATGATATTCTACTCACTGGTAGTGATATTTCTCACATCCAGACTATCAAAGACTCCCTTTTTGAGAAATTTGAGATGGTTGATCCGGGTTTAGCTCATTACTTCCTTGGGATTCAAATAACTCAAACATATGTAGGAATTTCATTGTGTCAACAAAAATATACTCTAGACCTTCTTCAACGATTTAAGATGACTGATTGTAAGCCTTCTTCCACACCTTTTCAGTCTGGAGTCACTCTAAGTACTTCCTACAAATACCCTCTATGTGATGCTACTATATACCGATAGATTGTAGGGAGTCTATTATACCTCACTCATACTTGCCCAAATATTTCATATGTTGTTGTTTTGATATCTAGATTCTCACATCAACCTCATTTCATCCATTGGCAAGAAACAAAAATAATCCTATGCTACTTGCAACAAACTACTCACTTTGGGCTCTTATATGAAGGAAAATCCATGGATATCATTGGTTACATAGATTCTTATTGGGTAGGTTCAGTAGAAGACAAATGTTCAACTTATGGCTATGTCTTTTGTCTTGGTTCCTCACCTATTTATTGGTCATGCAAAAAACAACAAGCAATAGCATTATCATCTACATAGGCATAATACAGGGTAGTAGTTTTATCTAGTCAGGAAGCTCTTTGAATTCATCAGATAATAAGAGAATTTGGTTTTTTTATGACCAATCCATTACCATTTGGTGTGAAAATCAGAGAATAATTCATATTGCCCACAATATAGTTGAGCATCAGTGCACCAAGCACATTGAGATTCACATGCACTTCATTCAAAAGCATATTCAGCAAGGGGATCTAAACTTGGAGTACATTCCCACAAAAAATCAAATTTTATACATCTTCACCAAATCCTTTCCTTTTTCATGTTATATTCAGTTGTGAGAGAAACTTGGGGTTTGGTAGTTGCATTAGATTGAGCACATAGATTTTCACCTCTCTCTTCTTCTTATTTTTCTTTTGGAATATGGTTTTTCCCATGTGGTTTTTTCACCATATCTCCTATTTATAACTACATTGTACATGACTACCTCATCAGGCCTTGTCGGGACTCATTTTTTTTATGTTCAATAGAGGACAATCTTCACCATCTGAATACATACCTCTTATTCTTATTCTTAGAAGATGTTAATTCATTGTTCATGAGTACCTCATCAGGTCTTATTTTCGGGACTCATCTCCTATTGTTACATTCACCCCTAGTATAAATTAAGGGGGGTTGTTAGAATAAATCTATGTTCTCTTAAGTTCTTCTAGTATAGTCTTACTTGAGTTACCACTCTTCCATGAGTCAGGTGAACTCTCAGTTTAGACTATTTCAAATTTGTTGAGTTGTTGTAATCCAATGGCTCACATTGATCAACTTTGTTATTTATACAAATTTTATCACATGGAATAAATCATTCAGTTCTATTCATCTCTTCAAATCGTGTAATGCTTTACAGTTCTACTCTTCGAAAATTCTAACATAAAAAATCCTTCACTGTATCCCAATTATGTTGGTTAAAATTTGTAGAGATCCCATATGGACCAGGGTATTTATCCTTATTAAAAGAGAAAGGATATAAATGAACTTCTTCTAGAGTAATAGGCTCCATCAATTTCCTAGTCTTCATATGTTATAACTGAAGGAACATCTTGAAGAAGTTTATCATTAAGAACTTTGGTTTCCTCTAAACCTAGAATATTTTGATAAAATGACTTAGTCTCTTTTTTAATTTCAAACTGATCTTCAATCCAAACCCCTTCTATTGATTTAATTCTACCAATTCTAGAAGATCTTTGTACTATAGCCATCCTATGAAAAAAATTTGTATTTTTATCTCCTTCTTTTAACCAAGTCTGTATTGATTTTAATCTCTGGAATTTCACTTCCTTACTCAAAATATTATGATATTCACTAAGAAATTTCCTTTCCTCTAAGCTTGTATTATTTTCATCACCTTTTTGGAATTTTGAAAGTTTATCTTTTAGTTCTTATTTATTCTCAAAAATATTTCCAAAGGTGTTCTTGTTCCATTTTTTTAATCTAGATATCATAGCTTTAATTTGGTTTGGAAGAGCATACAACCCACCATTACCTAAATAATTCCATGTTTGAGCTATCATATCAACAAATTGAGTATGGTCTTCCTACATCTACTCATATTTAAAATATGATATTTTTTTAATTCACCAACCACCATTTTAACTCTTATTGGGCAGTGATCTGAACCAATCCTTGTTAAGGTATTAATTTTAGAACAATTTCCTTCATCTATCCAATGATCTAAGAGAATGCATCTATCTAATTTTTATGCTATTAGGTTCTATACTCTTCTATTTTTGGTCCAAGTATAGTTGTCTTCTTCAAACTCAACTTCCCATAGATTGTTGTTTGAATAAAAGCTGAGAAATCTTTCATACTATGGGTCAATTTCCTAATTCCTCAAAAAATTTCATTCAGCTTGGTAATGGCATTAAAATCTCCAATGATCATGAAATAGGTTTCTTGATCTTTACTTCTCATAAAGTCCTCAATCCCACTCCAAACTTCTAATATACTTGAATGAGTTGTAGGACCATACACAATGATAAGGATGAAGCGAATATCAACAAAGTAGCAAGTGACTAAAGAGGCTATCCAATGCCTAGTTTTATGAATGGTTACACAAGAGGTTATAGAAGGATTCCAACAAGTTAGAATTCCCCTGATACTCCATAATTCATAGCGTCCCATTCACATCTTGCCCAAACTACTTTCATAGTTTTTGAAAATTCTTCTTTTGTCATTTTAGTTTCCTAGATACAGAGAATATCAGGTTTATTACTTAAACATAGGTCCCTAATACACCTATGCTTTGAGGGATCATTAGCACCTCTTATATTCCATGAGATGATAATCATGTCTCATTAGGTTATTTTGGCCCCTCTTGCATATTACCAATATCATTTTATTGTTTTGTAAAGATAATTTAAACCAACTTAGTTTGTGTTCCTTTCTCTATGTTAGCTCTAGATTCCCTAGATCTTGCTTGATAATTTGAGGGTTTTCCTCTTTTTTCCTTACCTATATCAAGATGAGGTCTTACTATTCTATTCCTCGATATTATTTCACCATTTATTTTCAACATATTTATCTTCTCCTGGCTCTATTGTAGAAGCTTTTGATTTTTCCTGCATATTTTTTGGTATTTCCTTATTAATGGTAGAGGTATTAACTTCTAAAACTGCATTTTATTGACCAATTATTTTCTCTTGAATGGTGCATGGTACTTCAAGAGATTTTCCAAAATATTATGAAACACATTCCTTGGGTTCATCAATAATGTTCTTACTTAAATTAGGATCATATTGAATAGATGGTTCCTTTCTAAGATGTTGAGAATGTTGTCCTATGTCCTCCAAGTTTTGATCTACTTTTTTTCATAGGCTAAAGCCTCAAAAGAATTGGAATTTCTTCTAGTATCCTATCTTTTTGGTCTCTATTGTTCATTTTCTTTTATTTTTCTAGATCTATTTTTTAGAATTTGAAAACCATATTTATCCATAACCATTTGTAAATTTCTCTTATGGTATTATACAAATGATTTTGTTGGGCTATTCTTAGGGCATGATCTCTCAATATACCCCACACCATGACATCTACATCTAAAAAATATGTTTTCATAATATATACTTTGGTTCCACATATTATCCCCATACTTAAGAATGATTGATCCTGGTAAAGCTTTACTTATATCAATCATGACCAATATTCGAGCATAAATAGCCAAAAATCCATCTTTTGTTGTATTTTATATCTCAAGGAATTCTCATAGAGTGTTTCCTATTGCCTTCAAGGTATCTATTTCCTAAAATTCAATGGTTAATCCAAACATCCTAACCCAGACTAGTACTAGGGATAGATTTACATTTTTAGATGAAAATCCTTCATACCAACGGGTAAGGAAGAGCCCTGCTCTTCCCATAAACCAAGAAACTCCTTTTAGAATTCCTTCTCTTTCTTCTCTAGAATAAAAAATGGCTGGGAAGAAACCTTTGGGAAGAAATGATAGAATCACTTTTGGAGACTTCCAACTCCTATCAATCCATTTTCTCAAGGCTTAAGCCCTTGGCCAATACCCATTAAATTTACCAAAAAATACCCTATCTTGGATCAATAAGGATCTCTCTGAGGTACGCTCACTAAATTATACCACTAGGGATGATTCTAAGAATTTAACTATAAATTGATCCATAGAAATGAAACTAAAACTCAAACTCTAATAAAATTTATCTGCAAGTTCTATAGCAAATATAAATTTTGATAAAAACATTATAAATTTTTCATGCACAATTTCTAAGATAAATAAATGGAAAAAAGAACTTAGCTATTTTTTTTTTGTCCAAATAGAATGTCTTGCCTCACTAAAGTCCTAGCACTTCATTGCTCTTCCCATCGTTCAAATCCTAGTTGGCAAATATTTGCAATTTTATTTTTCACAACTTGAAAAATCATCACTACCCTTGTTCCGAATGGTTGACTTCACAGGATTATATATCCCTTAATATGACCACTCATTTTAAAGCTATTCAAATTCTATACAAGTTGGTCCAAGAATCAGTTGAATCGGATAACTCTTCGCGAAGATATGGCTCCTAAAAGATGAAATATTTTTTAGGAAAAAACCCTAATCCTTCACACTTTGCAATTTTATTTTTCATGATTTGAAAAATTGTCACTGCCCTTGTTCTGAATGGTTGACTTCATAGGGTTGTATCTCCCTCAATATTGCTTAGATTTTTACATATGCCACTCATTTTAAATCTATCCAACTTCTTCACAATTTGGTCCAAGAATCAGCTGAATCGGATGATGTTGACTGCCTTATGACTCCATAGTATCTTGTGATCAAACTCAATGAACCTTTTTTTAATTCTCTAATTTGTAAAATACCTTGAGAATATTAATGTTCAATCAATGATTTTGATAAGAATTTAATTTTTCAAATATCTAGGTAGAATACCTTTTAACTCCCAAGTATTTTAGTAAAATATCAAGTTTGATAAGATCTTTTCAATTCTTCAAGTTTTGTAAAATACTTTGTATCTACCAAATGATTTTGAGTGTAATATGGTTTTGATATTATGCTTAGATTTCTTAGTGTTATTTGAGTTGAATCCCTTTTATCTCCCTAATGTTCAAACTCTATTCTTCACCTTATTTCTCCTATTAATGAATAAATAGAAAGCTAAATATAATTGTAATGCACTTTCAATTTTGATAATGTTCTCTATTTTCAAAACCCTGTAGTTGGATTCCTTTTGTCCCTTCAATTTGTATAGAAGATTAGTATCAAAAATAATTTTTCAACTTTCAAGAAATTCTATGTTTTGCTTCCTATATATTTTAATTCTTAATGATATGGTTTCTAAACTCATTATATCTCCCTAATTAGAAATTTAGAAACTATGGATACTTGCAAATTTAGTGTTTTCAATGTCTATGTAAAATTCCTTTTTCATCCAAATGAGTAATGTGCAAATATTTATTATGCTTGAATAAAGTAATTCAAATGATTTTAATTAAACCTTCCTTGCTTCAAAAATGCTTTCAAATATTTTAATAAAGCATCTAAGGTTGTACTATATCAAAGTAATTTCTTATACCTCCAATTATCTAATTAATCTCAAGCATTAAATATTAACTAGTTTTAACCTTAGTAATAATGTTCCTTATTCTTCCTTTACTTTATAAAAATGCACTTTGATTTAAATAAAATAAATGCCTTATTTATCTCTTACGTGTAATGAGTTTGAAGTCTTCCTCTCTTTGACTTCTTTGCAAGTTGCACTCGTCTTGAGGTGCTATTCAATTCTCCTTCTTTAATGCTTATGATAGCATTAATTGCACTTGCTTTTAGCACCTTCAAAATTATTGACTCTCTTCAATGTACTCTTCAATTTCACTTACTGGTTACATTCTCCTTCACTGTGCACTTGGTCTTACTCCACTTTTATATTGAAACTTACTTCATTGTCCTACTCTACGTAATTTTAGAACACCTTCTTATTGCATGGGTAAGTGTGAGACTTGTCACTCATGCAAGACAAGCATTTGCTTCTTCCTTTGGAGTTTTCTTTAACACTTTGACACTTGGTAGCAATGAATCTTCACCTTCTAAGTGCTTGCACTTCCTTGTAATATTCTTTCTCTACATTGTTTTCCTTCCAAGTGGCATTAACTCCATTGTGTTTGGTATAGCGCTATATTATCTCCAAGTTACATTTTTATTGCTATGTAACATTCCTAAAGATGATACTATTATTTATGACACTTCTTCAAAGTGGTTCTAAGACTTGTAACTCCTTTTCATGCACTATCTTTTATGTAGTGCTCTCATTTGCAATGTAATACTCTCTATAGGCATTGTGACTCTTCAACTTGGCTTCTTTAATGATGAGGCATTATTTGCAATGTTATTTTCCTCTTTCAATGATCAATAATGTATGATGTTGCACCTATCCTTCTTTTGCTATGTTCTCATACCTTTAATGGTGAAACACCTTGGTTCTTACACTTGTTTTTCTCAATAATGGCGTTGTTCTACATAGCTTAATAAAATGCTTGCCCCTATGTTGTCAATCTTCACCTTTGCTTTTTGAGATGGTGGTTGCTCCTCTTGAACATGGTGGTGATGCTTCTTCTTTTTTCAAGCCATGGTGATATTGGTTTCTACGTTGCCTTCTCCTCCTTGTAAACTCGTCTACTCGATCTCCTTGCTAGCTCAATGCGTAGTGATCTTTCTTATGATGACTACAAGCTTCTTAAACAAGCCAATACTTTGCCTTTTTGGATAGCTTAGTATATCCAATTTTTCCTTTATAATAATGTCTTCTTTGCTATACATTATTCACTTGTTAGATTTCAATAGACTTCTTATTTTGTGCAGGTTTTAATTCCTTGTAAAAGCTATCTTCTGCACCCTTGAAGACGTAAACTTGAAACCTTTCCTCTTAAAACTTTTAACTTTAAATTTGGTGCTTTTAAAAAACTTAATAATAATATGAATCTGAAT
Organism: Wollemia nobilis; assembly: GCA_028583015.1. Taxonomy (NCBI): domain Eukaryota; kingdom Viridiplantae; phylum Streptophyta; class Pinopsida; order Araucariales; family Araucariaceae; genus Wollemia; species Wollemia nobilis. The sequence goes on along the minus strand of JAQPPZ010017254.1, from coordinate 2,563,452 downwards.
GTTCAAATAATGAACCTTTTGCACCAATGTTGCATACCTTTTTGGTCCCTGTTTGGTGATAGATTTCTTGGTATTTGGATCATCTAATTACTACTTCGAGTTTGATAAATTTGTAGATTCAATTATTGATGCTTTTTTTCCTTTAACTTGTCTATTTGGCATCTCTTCTTTCTATCCAAATAAGTTTCTAAACACTTTTATTTTGCAGCTTTGTAACTCCCCTAACTTACTTCCTAAAAATGTGGTTTTGTGCTTTCAACTCTCCTCCAAGTTGCTCTCTTGAATTCTGAAAATTTACATCTATTAATGCCACCCAAATTGTTGCCCTCTTGCTATCCTAAACTCTAAAATTTTTAGATTCTAACATAGCCAATTTCTCATCCGATATGTTGTCTAATGTGTTGCCTTTAACCTCTAAAATTTTGTAGGAAACTCCTCCATTTTGCAGTTATCTTTACCTCTTCAATTTTTGCTATAAAAATAGCAATCTCCTTTTCTATAATTAGCCTTAAGCCTTCAATGGAAATATTCAAACCTCTCAAATCTATGTATTTTTCTAGCTCCTTTCTTCTTCAACCTCCTTGTAGAATTCTGACTTCAATCTTGGGCTTCCTTCTCAAGAATTTGAATGTCTTGAGGTCTTCAATAATCTCCTCCAAAATTTAGAAAATTGCTTGCAAAATCTGTCTTCCTTTTGGGCTTGTTATCGGATGGAAACAATTGTTCCAAATCCTTATTTATCAGGAACTTCTCCTTGCTTGCAATCTTCTCCCTTGAGCTCTCTTCAAGTCTCCTCCAATGATCACTTCTTCAATCTCTTCAATGAGGCTTTCCTAGCCTTCTCCTTCTTTATCCTTTCAAGTTTTCTAGAGGCCTTCTTCTCTTGGACCTTTATTCTATTGGACCTTCAAATTCTTCAGCTTCTTAAAATATTCTTTTAAAACTTCAGTGGCACCTTTCCTTGATCTCTTCAATATTTCATTTATGGAAGTTTTACAATGAGATTCTTTCTTGGATCTCCAAATTCTACTGCTTCTAAAATATACAATAGGACCTATTGATCTAAAATATACCTATGGTTGATTATTGCACCCAAGACTTGACCAATATTGAATGATAAGGAAATCTACTGAGTTTGACCGGGTCAATATCTAGGGAAGGTTGGCTCTTACGAGGTTCTAACTAGCTAAACTATGATGAGGAAGAAAAGAGTGTTGAAAGAAAGTAAATATAGTTGATGCTAGAACTTATAATGGTATGGATTAGACAATATCAAGAAATGCATAAAGCTAATGAAATAAAGTAGTAATTAAAATCTCATAACAGACCAACCAGTTTTACCATATGCAGAATAAATTTTAATCAATGCTTAGTTCCATAGACTATCAGTTCTAGAACAAGAGAACTAACATGCACAAGAATCCAAAAAGTGGAATTAATATCATGCACATTCATCTAGCTAAAAAAAAAACCTTCATCCATTTGTACATACATTTTCTACAAGGGGTTGAACCAGAGGTTAAATGTATATTTCTATTGCATTGCTCCTTCCAAAATTCTTTATACATACAACTTGTAAATGCCTAGGAGATGACCCTTTAAAAAGAGGTCGTCACTCTTATTTATAATACCTCTATGGTTCAATATTCAAAATACAAAAATAGCTTTATAAAAACTATTACAATCAAATGTTCGGTTATGAATCCTATGAGATCATCATACAAGATTATTGGTTCAATAGAGTTTCTGACTTCTAATCACCTATTAAACTCTCCATGCATGCGGGCAAGTAGTGGAGATGAACTTGAGATCTGGTCCACTCTTTATTCTTTGGGAGAGCCTATCACCATTGATATTATAATAATTAGGGCAGACTAAAACCTCTATGGAAGATTTTGTTTTCTATAACTTGTGATGTTCATGATATAGGGATATGTCACAATTCTACATTCTTTATTCACCTATGGTATTTTTTAGCTTTAGCGATCGCGATGCAATAACATGTCGTGATGTCACAATATTTTCCTTGCCTTGAATATTTCCAACTTCCTACAAATATGATGTGGAGGTGAGTCATGGTGTCACACCTTTATTTTATCCCATTAACCTTTGGAGCTTCTGCCATCATGAATTCATGGCACTTCTTACTTGGTGATCCTTTTTAGTCTTCAATGGACGTGGTGAAAACTCATGTCATGATTTCATGATATTTCCCTTGCTCTATCTTCTTATGATATTTGCAACCATGATGCGAACACAAGTCGTAAAGTTACATTAGTTTTTCTATCTTGAGCCTCCTAGGAACCTATGACCACAACATTGGGTCATGTCATGACATCACACCCAATGTCGCACTTGACTCTCCTTATATTTTTATGATTGCGACACTGATACATGTCACGATATCATGCTCAATTCTATACTTGAAGCTTTTTTAGTTATTTCAATAGTGACACCGAGATATATCACAATTTTGGACCTATCCTTTAGACTTCAAAAAATATTTGGAGGCTTATCACCTTATTTATTTCAATGCAATCATTTTGACCTACATTATTGGTGCCTCCTAGGGTAGTTTGCTCATAAAATTATTAGAATATAAGACCTTATCCATTGGGTGAATGGAGTCTAAAAAAGAAAAGGATAAAGGGGATGAAATGGGAGTGATAAATGAATGTAAAATTTGAAGAAAAGGAGAAATGATGATGATGAGGGTTAGAAAGGAGATGGATGACAATAAAAATATGAATAAATGGTTTATTTACTTCACCCTTTGGTCACCCAAGGATATTTTATTTTTTGCTTATACTTTAGCTTCCTAATCCTCTTCTTTCTCTGTATCTTCTCCAACTTCCTATTTTGTTTACCCTCCTACTTATTCTTTTGTTTCTTCTTTGAATTTGTTTATCGCCTGTGTCCTATTTTTGGCATTTTGGACTTGCATTCTCTTATAAATATCATTGTAGGCTCTACAAGCCTATTCCCATGTACTATTGGTAGGGTCTGATGAATTTGTAAATTGATCATGAATGACTTCTAGCTTAGATATCCTATCGTATGACAAGAATTTGTTGCTCAAGATCAGCTCGTATAGGTAATATTTTTTCCGAGTAAGGTCTTGAATGATTTTGAAAACATGTTCATGTTGCATAGGCTCTGGAAACTAATATATTTTAGAATAATCTTCCATGGCTCTCTTTAGGATATCTTTGAGTTCATCTTTCCCAAAAATACTAAAATATTCTCCTTAAAATTTGGGAAATTGACATTTCTTAGCTAGACTCTGAGGCTTTAGTAGTCCCTTGGATTTAGCTTTTAGTTCATGGATGAGTTGCCAACCTTGGTTCATCAGTCTAAGTATTTTAAAATAACTTCTAGGTGTTATCTTAGTGTTAGACCATTTTCTATTGGGGACTCTTTGCTACCCTCTCATATTTGGTTTTGACCAGGGCTTGAATATTTTTCATTGTTGATAGTCTTGATTACATAAAATATTTAGCCCTCTTGAATTTCTCTTCTACAATTTCCAAGACTTCTTTCACTTCCTCCATGTATAATAGCACAAGTCACACTTTGAGGCTCATTTCCAGAATGTCTTCATATATCTCCTTCCTTACCTATTTGGTTTTATCTTTTGAGAAACCTATGGCTTTGACCTTATCTTATTGAATATGCTACTAGAGATCCTTGAATTGCTCAACCAAAAATTGATTTTTATTGTTGGCATATTTAGCCTCTTTTTTGTATTTGGCCATCTCGTGAAATTTGTCTTGTCATTTCTTGATCTCATTTTTCAGAGTCTTTTCAACATTTTTTTCTCACCCAGTGATTTTCCAAGCTCTTCAATATGTTCTTTAACTCATGCATGATTTTCATTGAAATAATCATTGTGCAAGTAAATGGTTTCTAAGTGAGCTTGGGTAGCCATAAAATCATCTTGCATCAAAAGCTGGGTAATATATATTTTTATTGCTTCAACTTGATAATATTTTATTGTCATATATTCTATCGACTTGTCCATCAAGGGTGTGATTATCATGTTTTCCAACTGGAGGGTGGTGGGATCTATTACAATCAGATTTTGAGTAGATTATTTGAAATATTGAGCATATTTTGTATGCCACCAATCATAGGCATTCTTATTTGTTGTATTGAATTTTTTGAGCTTTGAAACAATGGGGTGAGTTTCTGTAGAAGAAGTGGATAGCGATGGTAACAATGGAAAGTGAATAACAAGGAAGAATGGAAATGTTACAAGAGTGAAATCGGTGCTCATGGGAGCTACAATGGACACTGCTATAGATTCTATGGAGGTGACAAGAAATGGTGTTGTGGAGGAAGGTGTAAAAAAAGAACTTCTTGGGATAGAGCAGATGAAGAATGTAGAGGCAAAGATGGATGTTGTAGATCATTCTTTTCACTAGAAAGATAGGAATATTTCTTTGGAGAATGAGGAGAAGGAGAAGATGAGGAAGGAATAGGAATCATACCTTATGCCACTATATGCAGTTGTGGTTCTTCTTGTGTACCTTTCATGGATGGTGGTTGTTGAACCCCTTCTTCGTTCCATGAGGTACTTTCATCTTGCTGACTAAGTAGCTACTCTACATGTTCCTCTTACTTCAAGGTGTTTACTTCTTCTATATCTTCTTCCTACTTGTACTTTTTTTATGAGATTTCCTCAAATGAAATATATATCTTCATTTTTTCTCCTTACTAGAGGAATGAAATTATACTCTATTTTTGAATATTTTTGATGAGCCTGTACCTATTTCATCTCAATCAAAGGGTGTGCTAGCCTAGTAGGTGATACATACTTTGGAGCAACTGATTCAAAGCTTTTATATTTTGATCTTCTTGCCCCTAGAGTTGTTTGCCTCAGTCTCTTTTACACTTGGATAGGTTCAATAATCCCTTGGCCATGCTTCCCAAGGCCTTATCTAATATAACCCATATTTTTCATCATCAAGGGTGCTTTTGAATATCACTCCAATTGTTCTTGGGTAGGAGTATGCATTATTGCTTTTCCTTTTGAGTAGGAGAGAGGGGTAGTAATTTTTATGGTTTGTTGTTTATCCTAGGTGATCACATTTCCTTTACCCATATATAATTCTTTGGAAGTGTCTTTGGAAGCCTTTCCTTCCCTCTAGGTACTACAAAAATTTAAATAAATTTTATTTCCAATGGTTTTTACCCAAGTTTATTGGTATTTATCATACTTGAGGTAAAATTCATCATCAATTTTGAGACCATATCTTGAAGATAATTTATTTTTAAATCTCATGATCCACCAGGAATGTATCTTGGTCTCTTTCTAGTGAAGCTTATTCTACATATTTTGGATGGTTTTCTCATCTATGAAGTGCTCTATAATATTTTTGGGATCATAATCTACAATTTTCTCTTAGAATTCATGCTATGGAGACAAGGGTTGCATTTGGTCCATTCTAGCTCTTCATCCTCATTATTATTTCTTTGTTGCTCTATATGCTCTCTAGTAGTTTTGATGAACTTTAAGGTCCTATAATTAGTAAGAATAGATAATCTCTCAAAAAACCTGTCAATAGGGTTGCACCTCCATCTTTGTGGAAATTCTACTAGATCCAAATCCCTTAGGGCCTGAGCGACCTATTCATGTTACCATTTCTTGGATAGGGCTATACCCTCAAAATTAAATGGTAGGGTATATATTCCCTTTTTACCTATGCATGTGCCATATTTGTAGTTGATATATAGTCTACCTGCAATACTCCATTGTGATTTTTCAACTTTAGTGATCACGATGCAAAAACATGTCATGATGTCACACTCTTTTTCTTACCTTTAATATTTCCAATTTACTACATGTGATGTGTAGGTGAGTCATTATTTAACACCTTTATTTTATCCTACAAGTCTTTAGAGATTTTACCATCAAGAATTCATGGCACTTCTTACTTTGTGATCCTTTTTAGGATTCAACGAATGTGGTGAAAACTCATGTCACTATTTCATGATATTTCCCTTCCTCTATATTCTTATTATTTTTACAACCGTGATGCATCCACAAGTCATAAAATTACATTAGGTTTTCTATCTTGAGCCTCCTAGGCATCTGTGACCACAATAGTGGTTCACATCGCAAAATCACACCTAACTCTCATTTTATTTTTATGATAACAACGTTGATCCATGTCATGATATCACACTCAATCTACACTTGAAGATTTTTTTAGTTGTTTCAACAATAACATTGAGACATATCACAATTTCATGCCTATATCACATTGAGCCAAAAAATATTTGGAGGCTTATCACCTTATTTATTTTGATGTAATCATTTTGACCTACATTATTGGTGCCTCCCAAGGCAGTTTGCTTGAAAAAAATTTAAAACCTAAGACCTTATCCATTGGGTGAATGGAGTCTAAAAAAGGAAAGGAAAAAAGGGATGAAATGGGAGTGATAAATGAATGTAAAATTTGAAGGAAATGAGAAAGGAGGATGGTGAGGGTTAGAAAGGATATGGATGGTAGTAAAAGTTTGAATAGATGTTTTATTTAATTGGCCCTTTGGTTACCTAAGGATATTTCCTTTTATACTTTTTATTTAGCTTCCTCGTCCTCTTATTTCTCGATGTCTCCTCCAACTTCCTCTTTTGTTTCCCCTCCTGCTTCATATTTTTTTTCTTCTCTAGCTTTGTTTATCCTCTATGTCCTATTTTTGGTACTTTGGACTTGTAGTCTCTTAGCAATATCATTGTAGGCTCTACAAGCCTATTCCCAGGTACTATTGGTAGGGTCTAAGGAATTGGTAAATTGATCATGAACGAATTCTAGCTTAGAGACCCTATCATATGATAATATTTTGTATCTCAAGATCAGCTCGTATAGGCAATATTTTTTCTGAGTAAGGCCTCGAATGAGTTTTAAAACATGTTCCTATTGCACAGGCTCTGGCCACTAATATATTTTGGATTCATCTTCCATGGCTCTCTTTAGTATAGCTTTGAGTTCATCTTCCCCCAAATACATTGTAATATTCTCCTCAAAATTTGGAAAATTGACATTTCTTAGCTAGACTCAGATGCTTTAGTAGTCCCTTGGATTTAGCTTTTATTTTGTGGATGAGTTTCCAACCTTGGTTCATCAGTCTAAGTATTTTAAAATAACTTCTAGTTGTTATCTTGGTTTTGGACCATTTTCTATTAGGGACTCTATTTACTACCCTTTAATATTTGGTTTTGTCCTAGGCTTGCATATTTTTCATTGTCGATAGTTTTGATTGCATAAAAATTTCACCCCTCTTGAATTTCTCTTCTGCAATTTCCAAAGTTCTTTCTCTTCTACAATTTCAAAAACTTATTTCACTTCCTCCATGTATAATAACATGAGTCACACTTTGAGGCTCATTTCTAGAATATCTTCGGATATCTACTTCCTTACCTATTTGGTTTTTTATTTTGAGAAACCTATGGCTTTGACCTTCTCTTCTTGAATCTTCTACTAGAGGTCCTTAACTTGCTTAGCTAGAAATTGATTTTTCTTGTTGGTATATTCAACCTCTTTTTTGTATTTTGTCATCTCATGAAATCTGTCTTGTCATTTCTTGACCTCATTTTTTAGTGCCTTTTCAACATTTCTTGCTCACCTAGTTCTTTATCAAGCTCTTCAATTTGTTCTTTAACTCATGCATGCTTTTATTTGAAATAATAATTGTGTGATTAAATGGTTTCTAAGTGAGCTTGGGAAGCCATAAACTCATCTTGCATCAAAATTTGGGTAATATATTTTTTTATTGCTTCAACTTGATAATATTTTATCATCATATATTCTATTGGCTTGTCCATCAAGGGTGTGATTGTCATGTTTTTCCACTAGAGGGTGGTGATATCTATTGCAATCATATTTTGAGTAGATTTTTTTGGAATATTGAGCACATTTTGTATGCCGCCAGTCATAGGCATTCTTGTTTTCCTTCTTGAATTTTTTGAGCTTTGAAATAGTGGGCTGAGTTTCTATAGAAGAAGTGGATAGGGGTGGTAACAATGGAAAGTGAATAACAAGGGAGAATGGAATTGTTACAAGAGTGGAATCAATTCTCATGGGAGCTGCAATGGACACTGTTATAGATTCTATGGAGGTGACAAGCGATGATGTTGTGGAAGAAGGTGCAAAAATTAAAAATTCTTTAATTGAATCAAATGAAGAATGTGGGGGCAAATATGGATGTTTTGGATCATTATTTTCACTAGAAAGGGAGGAATATTTCTTTGGATAATGAGGAGAAAGAGAAGAAGAGGAAGGAATAGGAATAATACCTAATGCCACTAGATGTGGTTGTGGTTCTTCTTGTGTACCTTTCATGGATGGTGGTTGTTGAAGCCTTTATTCCTTACCTAAGGTACTTTCATCTTGTTGCCTAAGTAGTTACTCTACATGTTCCTCTTACTCCAAGGTGTTTACTTCTTCTATAGCTTCTTCCTACTTGTTATTTTTTATGAGATTTCCTTGAATGAAATCTATGTCTTCCTTTTTCTCCTTATGAGAGGAATGAAATTATACTCTAATTTTTAATATTGTTGATGAGCCTATACCTATGTCATCTCAATAAAATGGGGTGTTGGCCTAGTAGATGATACAAACTTTAGAGTGGTTGATTTAGAGATTTTATGTTTTGATATTCTTACCCCTAGAGTTATTTACCTCAGTCTATTTTGCACTTGGATGGGTTCAATAATTCCTTGGCCATTCTTACCAAGGCCTTATCTAGGATAACCCATATTTTCATCATTAAGGATGCTTTTGAATATCTCTCCAATTTTTCTTGGGTAGGAGTATTCATTATTGCTTTTCCTTTTGAGGATGAGAGGGGTAGTACTTTTGATGGTTTATTGTTTATCCTGGGTGATCACCTTCCCTTTACCCACATATGCTTATTTGGAAGTGTCTTTGGAATCTTGTCCTTCCCTCTGGGTACTACAAAAACTTAGACCAATTTTATTTCCAGTGGTTTTTTCCCAAGTTTCTTGGTATTTATCATACCTAAGGGAAAATTCATCATCAATTTTGAGACCATATCTTGAAGATAATTTATTTTCAAATATTATGACCCACTAGGAATGTATCTTGGTCTATTTAGTGAAGCTTATTCTGCATATTTTGAATGGCTTTCTCATACAAAAAGTGCTCTACAATATTTTTGGGATCATAATCTACAATTCGCTCATAGAAATCATGTCATGGAGGTAAAGGTTGCATTTGTTCTATATTCTATTCTAGCTCTTCATCCTTATTATTTTTTATTCGCTACTCTATGTGCTCTCTAGTAGTTTTGATGAAATTTTAGGTCCTAGATTTAGTAAGAATAGACAATCTCTCAAGAAATTTGTCAATAGGGTCACACCTCCATCTTTGTGGTAATTCTACTAGATCCAAGTCCCTTAAGTCCTGAGCGACCTATTCATGTTACCATTTATTGGTCAGGGCTATACCCTCAAAATTAAAGGGTATGGTATAGGTTCCCTTGTTACCTATGCATGTGCCATATTGGTAGTTGATATATATAGTATACCTGCAATACTCCATTATGAATAGTCGATTTGTAACATAGTGAGATAGCAAAAATGGCTATCCTATGAACCTGTACAATCTAATGATAATACCCTATATCATAATGAACCAATTTCCTTTCTCTACATGTGGGCTCTACAAAGTAGTTTTAACATTTTGGGATAGCCTATTCATTTCCCCATACATGATTTTTAGTGTAAGTCCTAAGAAATCTCTGTTGAAGTTGTAGTATGTCTCAGAGGTGGTGAGCACTATGGTCCATGAATACACTGATAGTAGTTTCCCCTTCTCATCTCCATATATTATAGGTATGAAGGATATTTCTTGTACCAATATGTTAAAAAAAAATAAGCCAGGTGTGAACAATATCTAAAGGATATATGGGAACCCTTATTCAACTTGGCCAATTTTTCATGAATTTTCTTGTATAGATAATTTACCCAATCGAAGAAAAGGGGCCTGGTGCTCTGGTCCATGATGTAAGTGTCATAGATATTATGGTTTTAAATGCACTAGACCATGGTAATTTTCCAACCATGAACTTCTTTATCCGACAAAACCCATCAATTATAGCTAACATGGAGAAGAGCTTAGGGTTATTGAATTCTATGAGGAGAATAGGGGTTTTCACAAATTATTGTCTTGTGGTGGAATTTTAAGTTGCAGCTCTAATAAGGCTCTCAAGGTGTTGCTTGGGACATGATATTTTCTTGGTCATATGGATGAAATTCTTTGGGTTTAGAGTTGGGGCTATACCTATGATAAAAATGGCTAAAAAAACATCTAGATCAAGGGTAAAAAGTGGGTATCCTTATGCATTTTGAACAATATTATGCTTAGATTTATAGAACTTGGCTATGGCATGCACAATTTTAGGACATAGGTGCACTAGGTTGTAGATGTAAAATGAGAGCAAGGAATAGAAGGTAAAAAATTTAGGGCTTGGAAATGAAATACCTGTTGAGAGCCTTTCTTCAACATCCATCCTAAGGTGCATAGAACCCTTGAATGTAGCCATGGTGTTCGTAATTCTCACATACCTATCTTGAAATTTGATATTCTTGTCTTCCTTTATTTGCATCATGACTTCTATGATTGAGGATGAAGCTGCCATTATGGTACTTATACCTTATAGAGCTCTGGTGCACTAAACATTTATTCTAAGAGCACTAATATGAGAGGGAAAATCCATTGATGGAGGGAAATTATTCTAGGATATTTTAGAAAAATGAGGGATTGCTAGGGTTTTTTAGCTATATACAGAGCTTTCACGAGAATTAGGGCAAATTGTAATTACTATAATGGTTGGTCATTTTGCTCGATGAATTTATAAGGACATCATTTTTTCTTCCACTTGTGCATAAATTTTTTTTAATATATCACAACCAACATCATACTTACGGTATCACACTTCCCAATGCTCTCTTGAAATTTGAAAATAGTTTTCCCTCCCTTTTTGTGACCAAGGTGCTTCTTCGTTTTGAGATATTTTGATTGATTGACCACGATATGGTGGTTGACCATGATCTCCTATAAATATCTTCTTTTCAAAGGCTTCTTATCACTATTATCATGACTTTTTTACATATCATGGCATCATGCACCTATTTTTCTTTATTTACTATGACTTTGAGACATGTCATAAAATTATGACATTCTACAAAAACACATGTTAAAATACATATGATACATAAAATACAGGAGGCAAGGTCTTCTTAATGTAAATAGAGATTTAAGTGGAAACCATTGATAGGAATGGGTTGAATCCTTTCCTGTTCATCCTAGATTTGGAAAGCATTGTGTTGTTTCTCAACAATGATTTTTAAAGGACCATCCTAAAAGAGTCAAACTTTTGGTGATTCTTAGGTTTTACTCTATTTTCGTTCCATCTCAGGACCAAATCCTCAACTTTGAATTTCTTAAAAGTGATATTTTTGTCAAACCATACTTTTGTCTCCTCTATATGTTTCTAACATTTTACATAAGATTTCTCCCTCTTTTCGTCTAGCTACAAAAGTTTTGTTTCATAAACCTATATTTCATTGGGTCATCTTCTACAACATGGGTCTAGTTAAGCAACCTCAAAGCAGGTATCTCCATATGTATGGGGATAATATCCTCTTTTCCATATACTAGAGTTTAAGTAGAAGTATTGATGGATTTCTTTATGGTGATCATATCAGCCTATAATGCTTGATTTATCAGTAAATGCTAAATTTTTTGTTGTCCTTTAGAGTTCTTTTCATAATCCTAAGTAAATTTTTGTTTGTTGATTCTGCTAAACCATTTTCCTATGGATAGTAGTTGGAAGAATTTTTCAAATATATTCCATATTTTTCTATGAAAATAGTCATCCTTAATTTTATGAGTGATGGATCATTGTCACTAACCAATGCATAAGGTACATCAAATATTGTAATCAAACTTTCAACAAAATCAATCACTACCTCCTGATCAACTTTCTTTGTGGGTATTGCTTCAACCCATTTAGTGAAATAGTTTGTAGCAGTCAAAATATACTTGTGCTCTACTGATGATTTTGGTTCTATTATCCCTATGAATTTCAAACCCCATTGCTAAAAAAGTTGCTCTACTTGGATGGACTTGAGAGATAAGGAAGTATTTTTTTTCTTCCTACATATATTTGATATTTTTCACATGCTTTCATGACTTTAAAAGCATCAGAGAATATGGTTGGCCAGTAACAACCCATTCTTAATATTTTTAGCAATGTGATCCTACCTTAGTAGTGTCCTCATGATAAGCCTCCATGAAACCCTTCCAAGACATTTTGTCTTTATCATCCTTGATGCATCTCAAAAGAACACCATATAATTTTTTCTGTACAAGCCCTTAGATAATAGAACATATTTCATAGCTTGCAGTCTATACCTCCTTATTTGTGAGGGATTTAGACTCATTGGATATTTTCCTATTTAAAAGTAGATCATGAGTTCATCAACCCAATCTAAGCTCTCTAAGGGCTACCGAATATCCTGGACTAGTTCTAGTGCTTGGTAGGCCATATATTCTGCTCTAACCTCTTTTGCTAGTTCCTAACACAAAGCTTTATCTCTTACTAACTTAGTGAAAGCACAAGATTTCGGAAACAAAAAGGGAAAACTCCAAACACGATGCAAGAACGAAGCTAAACTTGATGCTACAAATTAGAAATTCGTAAAACGGAGAAATCATAGACAAATTGGAACCCAAATGGAATGAAAAAACCCTCTTCTTTTATTGATGTATCTCAAATTTGGTTACAATTAGCTTCCTCCCTTTTTAGGGGAAAGGAGCATCAAACTTGTCTCTTGGTCACATCAATGGAAAGTCATCTCTCTTCCGCATGCCCACATGCAAAATGGGTAGGCCAAAGTGTTGCCACCACTAGTGTGAATGAATCCTTGATCTTTGCTGCTCCTCCTGCATTCAAAGAAACAACAAAATCGTTAGTAGCATTTGTTGCAAAGATGAAACGTTTGTTCTCTAAAAACAATGGAAGATGCATGCAAAATATTGATTACAGAAATAAATAAACCGATTCTAAATAACTTGCAAATTTGACAGGAACCATGGAACATTACTAGAGGGCCACTGCCATCAAAACAATCGGACAATTTGCCACCGATTTGAATTCGCTCCTAGGCAGGACGAATTTGACTGTAATTCATCCCGAGGTAGGACGAATTCTCCTATGACAAAACACCGAAGTGATGCTGCCCAAATGTCGCATCTTGGGAGCTCCAAACTACCTACAAACTTAGGGGTTAGCTAATTGGGGGAATTTTGGGAAGACCCAGATGGTCGGATTTCCCCAATTTGACCTCCATCAACGGGAATTTGACATTGCTACCTTCAAGTTAGTGAGGACAACAAAAGCGACAAAACATGATAAGATTTGATCAAAGCATTATGAAATCAAAATTACAAGCTATTTAAATAGCATAATATGGAATGCAAAATAACCAAATGACAAAAGAACAATCTGCCATGAATTCCTAATCGTTCTTAAAAAATAAGATTAGGCTCGTAAGAGTGCGGGGCACCCGTGCGGGCCACCCATCGTTAGAACCTGATTTCGGAACCAATCCACTTGGGATGGGCCCAAAATATCTTGTAATGGGTTGTCGATGAATTGGTAGATCAATGTGGTCAAATGTCGAGTTTTGGATCCGGATTCACACTTCCAATAACCACCCAATGACCTCTCTTGCGAAGGAGATCAAGGATGTGGAAGAGGTGAATCAAAAAGGTAAAAACATGGTATCAAATTTGGCAGCACTTCGTTGCTTGAAAATGCTTCCAACCTATCCTTTTTGGGTGAGAAATTTCACCATTTTATAGACCTAGGGGGTCTCTTTGGAGGGGCATGCATAAGCGCCATGTGGCAGTCATGCCTTCCCATGAGGGAGGAAAGTCCTCCTTGACTTGGGCTTCCATGACTACCCTTGTGATAGTCCTCTAATGTCCAATATGCCCACCTACACGTGCATGCAAGGCAGGAGGCATTAATTGACTGTCCTTGGCTGCCATTTGGTGCAATTTCTCTTTTTGCCCGTTAAACCTGGAATTCGTCCTACCCAGGAACGGATTCAGAATTCGTCCCTGGGTGGGGCGGATCCCATTTTGAATTCATCCCAGGGTGGGATGGATTTGGAGCAGGGTGTCTGAAGGTGCCAAATTGATCCCTGACTTCCCAAAACTACTGTGAGAGTGGTTAGGACCACTGTTTAACCTCTAGGGGCTACCCTTGGGGCTGTGTGTGTCAATGTGATCAGTGTTTGTAGTCACATAATCGGATTGGTGTTGTTTTGGTGTCTACACTTAGTTGGGTGAATATATACATCATAATTTTATATTTTTGACACCAATCCAACTCTTTTTTCCTTGGGATCTCGAATTATGAAGTTCCTGACATCATGATGTACGACATATACCAAGGTCTTGCTTTGGGATAAGAAATATCTAAATTTCTTTAAGGATTTCATGACTACATACACTTGTTTCTCAATGAATTTGTACCTTTTCTCATGATATTTCATAGTCTAGAATAGAATGCAATAGGTCTCTCTTCATTTTATTCTCCCTTTTTATTAAGAACTGTAGCATAGATTTCCTATTCACCTACAACATACATAATGAAATATTTTGAGTAATCAGGGTTGATTAGCACATGTGCCTAAGAGATTGCTTCCTTGATCTTCATGATTTATTTATTTCTCAGATCAGTCCATATAAAGTCTACATTTTTCTTTAGTAGTTATATCATGGGCTTTATTATTTGTGCAAAATCTACAATGAACTTTCACACAAAGTTGATTTATCCAAATAAATAATACAACCATTTATTTTTTAATGGTAAAGGAAGGTCCATAAGAACTTTCACCCTTTTTGGATTAATAACCAGTCCCTTATCAAAGATAACATGTCCCAATAGAGTTCCCTCTTCTACAGCAAAGATAGATTTCTTTGGGTTCAAGGAAATACCAAATTATTTGCACTTTTCAAAGATCATCCTAAGATGTTCAATATGCTTTTATTTTTTTGGAGAGAACACTGTCATGTCATCTAGATAGATGACTATCAATTTATTCATAAGTTCTCCAAAATATAAATCCATTGGCCTCTAAAAATTATCTCTTGCATTGGATAGGCCAAAAGGCATACGATGATATGCAAAAGTTTCTCATTTGGTAGTAAATGTAGTCTTATGCCAATCCTTATCTTTAACCCAGACCTGATTGTAGCCAGAGAATCCATCCAACAATGAGAATCTATTTTTCCCTACTATAGTATGCAATATTTGGTCTATTTGAGGTAAAGAATAGTGATATTTCAAGGAGGCTTTGTTCAATTTCTTGAATTCCACACACAATCTGATATCCCCATTCTTCTTTTTGATTGGAACCAAGTTATAAACCCATGTGGAGTGTTTGATAGGGTAGATTATTTTGGCATGAAGTATTTTCAACAACTCTTGCTTCATCAAGGCTTCTATATTTGGGTTGAAATGTCTCTATGTTTGTCAAAATATATTTGAACCAGGCTCAATTTCAATGGTATGTTGTATTATTTCCTTGCTATACACCTTGAGGTCAACGTATGTCTAGGCTATAAAGTTAGGGAAATACTTGCATAACTTTAGGACTTGATTTACCTCTCCTTTCGAACATTGAACCCCAAATTTAAGTGTTTTTATAAGTTCTACCTATATTTCATTATACTTCTATTTATAAACCTTTATCATGTGACTCACTCGTCAATCACTACTATCAAAAAGGCTTTTAAGAATTATCAGATCTTTTGGTATATGATTGTTCTTGAGTTGGATCAATCTTTCATCTTCTTCATCTTCTAAGACTCGATCACTTGAACAATTCATTTCATAGACTAATAAATATCATACATGTTCATAATTATCGAAGACTTACCAAAATATATCCTTATTGGGACTAAAGGTCTGAATATTAGCCTCACCATTTTTTACTTTTATATGACATTGTCTATTGGACAATAGTTGACCCCCATAGATGCTAGTAAGTCAGCATGAGTATTATGCTCATTGGGAAGAGCTTTAATATTCAAAGCTTCAAAAGATTCAAACAAGTCCCATACCTTGTTTTGGTAAGCTTTGAGGTAATTTTATTTGCTAATGCATTTTTCCATGACCTGATTCACTATCATTTTTGAATATCTATATATCTGCAACTATTTGATCCTTAACTTCTCAGCCTTTCTCAAGCCCAAGCAAAGCACTTCATATTCTACTACATTATTTGTGTAGCTTCATTTCAATATGTATGAGAAAACTTTCTCATCCTTAGTTGGTGATATTAGTACTATACCTACCCCAACCTCATTTTTGCATCTCGCATCATCAAAGAATAGTTTCTAGATCTAATTTATGGGGACATCTTGTTTCATTGAAGGGGGGGCTCAACATTTTTAGGTTTTGTAATAGAATAAGTCCCCATTATTGTTTAAATCATAGCATTAAAGTCCTTCAAAGAAAAATGATCTTCAGTTTGGATTTCTTCTAGAACTTCCTCCATCAGATCTAACACTTCAATTTTTTTTGTAATCATATTCACACTATTTGTGGATTTATTATCCTCTTAAATATTTTCAATGTGAAAGGAAGAAGGTTTTCCATTGAATATATTGATCCTTTGAAATTTATATGGGATCTCCATGTGTGAATAATAAAGGTATATATCCTCCTATATTGGTCGTGAACTCTATTGAAAGACACATTCTAAAGTAAGGCTCTAGGTCTACCACAACTAGTTCTTGTATCACTATGATTTGGGACATTCTATGCAATAATATAGGGATATCTTTGATCATTCCTACCATATTGATTGGAGTGCCATCCAACTACAGTAATCCTAGGCTACTTCTAGTATATTCTATCCCCATAATATTGCATACAAATTTGGGCATCACCGTAGTTGTTGCACCTGAATCTATCACGCAATTGTGTACCATCCATACCTCCATTTGAAGGAACAAATAGAAATAAGGGGACCTATTCTTACCTATGGATATTATCAAATTGGCTTGAGACATATTCAGTTGGGGGTGGGACTTGTCTTTATTTTTTATTGATTTCAAATATTCTTACAACAAGTCAATCTATCCTGAAAGTAACAGTACATTGTACATGCTTGCCATCAAAGGATTTTTCTTTAATTCTTCCACTATGTTGAAAATATGAGCATTAGGCTATTTATACTTCTCTTTTGCAGGTAGAGCATATCTATTTTTGTACCCTTGAGTTGCTTCTATTCTTTGATGCTTGGTTAAGGAAGGGTATCTTAGTTTATCCCTTGCTTTTTATTGCATTTCAACATCTTTCGGTGTAGCTTCACTTATGTTGGCTTCTACTCCCTACCTCTGAGCTGGCCTTTGAGGTGAAATATCATGGGGATTTCCATTTTTAGTTTTATTTTTTGCTCTTAAAGGTAGTTTTAGAGGATTAAGTTCATTAGGGTCAACTTGGAGGGGTTTCTTCCTTGGCCTAGTCAAAATTGCAACCTATTCTATAGATGGCATCATGAGATTACAGCTCATTTCCCTATTCATGTTAACCTATCCTTTACCTACTATTTTTTCTTTTTCAATAGCCAAATTTTTTACATGGTGCTGATGAATCATGCATGAGCTTTCACCATGTGGATAATTACATGTGGAGCACCAGTAATCAAATTTAGTTAAGGATGTAGAAGGTTTATTATCTTGATTTGCATATATTGTACGTGATATCTCTTGATACCTACTAGTTGAAGTAGCTTGCTCTTTTGATTCCTAAGGGAATATTATGGGTTAGAAATTTCTCTTAGCTTCTCACCTCTTCATTTAAGTTATTTCTTTAGCTATATTTTTTATAGTTGTCTACATTTATAGGAGAACTGCAAGCTAAGGATTGGGGGTTGGTAAGGCAGGGACTATAGATAGTGGATGAAAAGTTGGAAATATAGAGGGATCTTGTATTTTTGGGATAAATAGAATTGCAAGTTACTTTTTAGATATACCATGGGAGTAGAAGAGGGATATGATGTATGTACACCAGATACCTGAGGGATATCTAGAAATATAGGCATTATTATTTTAGGTGGTAACCTCCCAATAGTAATAAGGTCTTTCTCTGCCTTCAGGGCTTCTTAAAATATTTGTGGAAAAGTGAACACCTACGATTACCTTATACCCTATCCAGATCTGAGTTGAAGGCTATTAGATAATAATATGTTGCTTACTCATTCGTAGGTCTGAGACCATTAGGCACTCTCTACCATGCACGATTGAACCTGATATTAAAATCTACTATCTCTTCCTAAGGATATTTATGTATGACAATGAACTATGTAAGCAAGAAGAAAGGATATGCCTGCTTATTAAACTCTTCTATAATTTTACCAGCAAGACTTGCCCATGTGGTTATAGTCTGATTAGGAAGGGTTATATACCAGTACAACATCTTCCATCTTAATTATATAACCAATAATCTTATCATCATGTTTTACTCTATGATATTATGGATAGTTGCTAGTGATGCTACATCTTGACAGTGCTCGTAAGTGGTCTTGCTTCTACCATCATATATTGGTAGTGCCTTAAAAACTACTAGAGGAATGGGATTCTAAATGGATAGGTTTAGAGACACCAAATGATTCCATGAGGGATGAGGCATGATGTTCTGGTTTGGGTTAGCCATTATTTCTACTATATCGATGGAAGTTGTAGGGGTAAGGTTCGTTATAATAGAAGATCCACTAGTAGCTATGATGAGAGGAGTTAAGGGTGTAGGATTTATAGTACTAGTTGATCCTACAATGATGGTAGATGAGGGTACTGATTTGGAAGATAGAATAGGGTTTACCCTAATACTACCAAGGTGAAGTTCTAAAAACTCAATAGACTCTTCAGATTTTTTTGCTTTTGATCTAGTGATCATGTATTTCAATACTAAATAATGGATTTAAATCTTTTTTGAGTTTGATATTTTTGAACAGAGTCGCTAGGTGATTTATATTAAAATAGAGTAAATACAAACACTAAATATTTGATGTGTGTGCATAATGGGATTTGGTCCCACCGGGCATGCCAAAAATTGTTGGTCTAAAATCTACCTATGGTTGATTATTACACCCAATACTTGGCCAAAATTGAATGAGCAAGAAAGTTATTAAGCTTAACCAGGTTAATATCTAGAGAAGGTTGGCGCCTGTGAGGTTCTAACTAGCTAAAATATGATGGAGGAGAAAAGAGTGTTGAAATAAAGTAAATATAGTTGATGCTAGAACTTGTAATGGTGTGGATTATACAACATCAATAAATGCATAAATATCAGTAAATAAAGTAGTTTTTAAAATCCCCTAATAGACCAACCAATTTTACCATATGTAGAATAAATTTTAATCAATTCTTAGTTCCATAGACTATAATTTCCAAAACTAGAGAACTAACATGCACAAGAATCCATAAAGTAGAACCAATTTCATGCATATTCATCTAGCTAAACAAAAACATTCATCCATTCATACATATATTTGTTTTGTAAGAGGTTGAACCAGAGGTTAAACAGAGATTTCTATTGAATTGCTTCTTCGAAAAGTCTTTATACATGAAACTTGTAAATGCCTAAGAGTCAACCCTTTAACAAGAGGTCATTGCTCTTATTTATAATACCTCTATGGTTCAATATTAAAAATACAAAAATATCTTTATAAAAATTATTACAACAAAATGTTCAGTTGCCAAGCTCATGAGATCATCGTGCAACATTATTGGGTTAAAAATAGAACACAGTGCTCAACTTATAATTTTCTATTAAATATTTCATGCATGCAGGCAAGTAGTGGAGATAAACTTAAGATCTGGTCCACTCTTTGTTCTTTGGGAGTGCCTATCACCGTTGATCTTGTAATGGCTATGTAGATTGAAACCTCTACAAAAGATTCTATTTTTTGTAACTCATGACACTCATGACATAGGGACATGTTGCGATACTGCATTCTTTATTCACCTCCAGGATTTTCCAACTTTGGTGATCATGATGTGAGAACATATCATTATATCACACTCTTTTCCTTACCTCAAAGCTTTCCAACTTTCTATAGATGTGACATGTAGGCAATTCATGGTGTCGCACATTTATTTTATCCCAAAATCCTTTGGAGCTTTTGCTATCACAAAGTTGTAGCACTTCTTACTTGTGATATTTTTTGAGCTTTGGTGAACGCGGTGAAAAATCATATCATGATTTTGCAATATTTCCCTTCTGCTATCTTCTTATGGTATTTTCAACCATGATGTGGGTACAAGTCATGAATTCATGTCAGGTTTTCTATCTTGAGCCTCCTAGGCATCTGCGACCATGATATTAGGTCATGACACAACATCGCATCTAATGTTGCACTTGAATCTCCTTTTGTTTTCATGATTGCGATACTAAGCCATGTTGTGATATTGTGCTCAATTCTACACTTGAATATTTTTTATCTATTTTAATAATGACATCGATACATATTGCAATTTTGTGCCTATCCTTCAAACTTAAAAAAAATCAAAGGTTTATCACCTTATTTCTTCTGATGTAGTCAATTTTGATCTATAGGACCTTTTCTAGTCCTTATCTATCTTCAATATTCTAAATCTAGAAGTTCTTCAATGGGACCTCCTTTGGGTCTTCTTTTCAAAATAAAATCTGAAATTGTCAATATTCTATCTGTAAATATTGCAATGGGACATTTTCCTTAAGGCCTCCAAAATATTTAATATTCAACTTGTTGCTTCAATTATTGGATTGATTTCAAAGAATATATTCTTCCTCACTTTTTTAGGAAGCTTCTTGACTTTCTTTGAATCTTCTCTTCTTTGCAACAAAGTATTAGAAAATAATAATAGAAATTTCTTTGAATCTAAAGAAAATGAACTTCACTAGCTGATCTTTCAATCTAGTGGAATCAATGTTGAGTCCTAGTCTTCATAAGTTTTTCTGCAACTTTTTGGAAAGACTCTAGCCAAATGCAATTTCAGAAATTCTAAAAATAATATTTTCTATCTCCTCTCAATCTCTCTTGTGGCTCTTTCAATATCCTATCAATCAACTTAGTGCTCTGATATCATTGTTAGCTTTTGATGCTATAAATATAAATAAAATGCAACCACAATTAGTAAAATAAGCATGCAATGTTATATCTATGATAATGATAATATAATAAGTAAGTAAATAGCATGAGAAACTTCTAAAATAACTAATGAAATAGCCATTAATGAAAGCTCATAAAAATTTGAATGTTATAATATGTGGATATCCTAATACCCCATGCTTCATACAAGTTTTGTATTATATCTACTATCTCTCTTACTACTACTCACTCTTCTCACTTCTTCTCACTTGTACTCACTTGTTGTAGGCAGCAAATCCACCTCCCAGAAGAAGAAGAAATGATTATTGGATTTGCACAATTTTGCTTAGTTTTGTCAATTTTGATTAAAATGTACAAGTGGTCAAAATGTACAAGTAGGTGTAAATGTACAAGGTTTGCAAATGTACAACTTGAAATGTCAATGAAATTAGGTGAAATGTGCATTTGGGATGAATTTGATAAAAATCAAATTAGACTTAGTAAAACCTTGTAATTAATTATTTTGAGATAATTCGGGATGGCAGTTGTAAGTAATGCGATGTCTCAGGAACCACTTTGGAATGGCCTGGGCATGCATTATATAGCCCCCCATTCAATTTTTTAGGTTGTTCTTGGTTGTTCATGGTAGGAGTTCGATGTTGTTGAATGTATTCATTGTTGATGTCCATTGTTGAGCCCATTGATGCTATGTCCATGGCTATTGTGATCAGTAATGATGGATGTATTGTACAAGAATATCTATAATATGAATATATCAGCAAAACCTCTTTGATTCTAGGCTATTGTGAATTCCATTGTGTGTTATTATTATTGCATGTTGCAGATTTTGTGTTGAATGACTAAATTGCTATGTTAGATTGATGGAATTACAATGGAAATGGCTTTTGATGTTCCTACGACCCTGATGTGAGAGTGAGGAATGATTGCATGATGAATTATGGATGTACAGAGATATCATATGTTAGTTGTACGATTTTTGGAAATGTTGGTGATGATAATAATTCAATGCTATTGAATTAGGGTTTGCATGTTGGAAGGAAAGTTAACAATTGCAATAGGAAATCATCCCAAAACTTGTCCTGAAGAGATTATGGTGTAAATTGCCAAATTAGTGAATGAAGTATTCAGCAAGGGTTTATGCAAATCATACAACCTAACCAGACCGTACAAATGATCGTTTGCCTAATTTGGAAGTAAACTTGCATGATAAAACTTGCCATTTATGGAAATTTTGGTGTTTCGAAGAAATCGATTACAAAACTGATCGATTTGGGTTGCAAAACCATTTCTAGTGAATTGACTAAGTGGAAAATCATACAAGTTGTAGTGTTGTATGATTTGGATCATACAACTATATGATTTGGTGATCGTACAAGCAGTTTTGCAAGATTGACAAGTCGTACAAAGCAAATCGTACACCTTGTACGATTTGGGTAAGATTGTTCCAAAACCTTGGGAATCATTCCCACACCTTCTAAATCACCTCCCCCTCTAGGAATACTACACCCCTATGCTACATTTGGCATCGTTGCCTTATCAAAATTTGGTATTTTTGTTAAAAATGGGTCAAAATTGTTGTAGTCGAGAAGATCCTACAAAGTGATAAATTGTGAGTAGTACTAAATTGGAGGTGAATGATAGACACAAGTGTGCAAAGGCGTAGGAGATAGGATCAAAGAGAAGATATCCTAGTTAGGAGGAGCATAAGAATTGCTCAAAGAGTGAACATGAATAGTTTTGAACACAATACACATGAACCAGTGATAGAACAAGTATGGACATCTAATGAAGGAGATATTGAGAGGTTGGATACATTGTTGATCAAAATGGAAGAAGAGGAGCAAGAAGCACCTAGAGTCGAGGAGAACATTGGTATAAGTGAAGATGTTAATGAGGAAACTATGTGAGGTCAAGGTGAGTGGATGGTGACACCTAAGAAAGTGGTAGATAGGTTGCAAAGGAGTGTGGTGGATGGGAGTCAGGCACTAGAGCAACAACACATGAGGTCTCAGGAGAAAAGACCAAGGCCACAACCTACACACCAATGAAGGAGGTCATAGAGTGAAGATGCATAAGATATTGGTAGATGACTATTTGGTGAGTATAAGATACCTCGAGTAGACACTTTCGATGAGGACCAACATAGTGAGTCACCTACAAGGAGGAATCAGTCAAGGATTCTAGGAGATACTTCATCAAGTGAAGAGGAAGGACCACCAGTAATGGCTAACTTAGTCAATCGAGTAGGGAAGCAAAGATGCCCACCCTTTATGGGTGAAGGAAAGGAAGACCTGATGAGACACATCAGGACATGCATAACCATTTGGAAAGCAAATGGTGTGGACCAACCAGATGAATGGTTATGACTATTTCCTGCTACGTTACGAGGACTCACCATAGATTGGTATTTGAAATGATAAAATACACCAAATTTTTAGGCCTAGAACACAATGAAGGATGAATTCATTGAGGAGTTTCACCCTTTGAAGGATGATGGAGATATTGTAACTAAACTTTGTACCACTAAGAAAAGAGTTGATGAAGATGTAAAGTCATATAATCATCGATTAAAGTAGTTGGTGGACAAGATGCAAATGCCTCTAGCAGATGTATTGGTAAAATGATGGTTTGTAGATGGGTTGCTACCCAGATATAAGAAGAATATGAAGGTAATTCCATCTTCCACATATGAAGAAGCCTTGGAGAATGCGAAGAATTTTGAAAGTGAGGCAAAACAAACAATCGTAGGAATGATATCACATTCTAAGCGTGATGATTCAGATAGTGATGAAGATGATACAATACAACAGATAGTACAATCATTTCGAAAGGAATTTGATAAGATAATAAAAGAGGTGAAAGGTAAAGTTAAGCAAGATAGGAAGGATATTTGGTGTACAGAATGTAAGTCTGAAGGCCACACAAATGTGACTTGTCCTCGGAATGACTATTGTCACATTTACAATGTACTTGGACATGAAGTGGTACAATATCCATTTAATGCAAAGGTGCATCCATAGGTTCTCTCAATCCAAGAGCAGGAGGAGAAACCAAAACCTCAAGGGAGTGGCTAGCAAGCTACCAGTGGTGGTTATAGGAATAACCGAAGAGGGGGAAGACAATACCAAGGCAACCGATAGGGAGGATAGAGCCACTTGCAGTATGATTCGGAAGGAAGACCAATCATATAGTGCCACAATTGCCAAGAGTGGGGGCATTTTATGAAGAATTGTCCTTCACCCTAAAAACAAGAAACACAATAGACCAATGCTACACACATGTGTAGATGGTGTGGTCCAGGGAACCACAAAGAAATAAATTGTCCAAAGCAAGCGAGTTCTAGTAACTTGCAGAATGTGAAATTTTTGGACATTGAGGTACCTCTAGTTAGAGAGGAAACCAAAGAAGTCCTAGTCATGACAAGGAATCAGGCTAAGAAAGACAAGTATCCCAAACCTACCAAAGAAAAGAAGTGATGGCAAGTGGTGAAAAGGGTACTTGAGGAAGAAGCACAAAAAGCAAAGCAATTGAGACTAGCAGGAGAAAAAGAGTTAAAGAAACCATGAAAAGATAAAGTAGTTGTGCAAAATCTGGTAGCACAAGTCTTGAATACAACTATCGAGATTAAGGTGGCTAGTTTGTTAGAAGCCATCCCATCATTACATAAAGTGATGGTGGAAGATATACAACCTCATAAGGTGATGGAAGTCTAGAGCCAGTCAATCAAGGAAGCAGAACAAAAGGATTATTTTATGGATCCAACCATATTGATGATTGATGTTGGGAAGAAACCCATATTAGTCCATATGGAGATCTTGGGGCACAAGTTGACACAAGTCATTATGGATGGAGGATCTAGTGTTAATGTGTTACCTAAGAAGACTTGGCAAGATATTGGTGCTCCGTCATTATGGGCACCTAGCTTCCGATTGTATGGTGTTGACTAATATGGTATTGAGACAAAGGGTGTCTTGACAGCACAACAAGTTATAATAGCTGACCAAGAATTCATCTTGGATTTCATTGTGATTACCATGCAAAAGTTGACATATGATGCTTTGTTAGGAAGAGGATGGCTATGAATAGCCAAAGTTAATCACAATTGGGGAAAGGACTAGATCACCTTCAAGAAAGGACAACACAAATACATGATCAACTTGAATAACTAGAGGATCAGTGAGGATGTGGCCATGATCGATGAGTCAGGCAGTTCTTCTGGCAAAGAGGAGTATGAGCCTAATGAAGAAGGGATGTTGTACCTAGATGACTATAGTGAAGATGAAGCTCGATCTGATAGTGGACTCCTTCATTGGTAGATGGAGGAGTACGAGGTTTTTCAGCCCACCTACCTCTGTATTAATATAGAGGAGACCACAAAAAATAATATGAGATGAAGGTCAGCTCTAAACCAAAGAAAGAAGAAGAGGAAAAATGGACATTCCCTAAAATTTTTGTAGAATATACTATGGGAGATGCTGAAATCGATGCAAGACCAGCGCATCCAATGAATGTGGAAAATGAGGTAATAGAGCCTAGGAACATTAAGTATGAAGGACCTTGGATAGTGGATGTAAATCTAGGAATAGAGGAAGAACCTAGAATGATCCACTATGGCGATGATTGGGACCTAGTATTGAAAGCAGTAACTTTCAAGATATTCTTGGAGTACAAGGATGTCTTTGCTTGGATGTATAAGGACCTAAAAGGTATACCACCAGAGTTATGTGTCCACAAGATCATGCTAATGCCTAGGGCATAGCTAGTGAGAAGAAGACCTTATAGGATGAACCCTAAGTATGTCGCATTGGTGAATGCAGAAATAGAAAATATGCTAGATGCAGGCATCATTTTTAGAGTCACTACTAGTGACTGGGTTTCCCCTATTGTGGTCACCCTAAAGAAGGAAGTGGATAAGATCTAAATATGCATGGATTTTAGGAGTTTGAATGTAGTGATGATCAAAGATCCCTTCCCAATTCCTTTCACAGACTCCATTCTAGAAGAGGTCGTAGGACATGAAATTTATTCATTCTTGGATGGGTTTTCTAGGTACAATCAGATAAGTATAGCCAAGGAAGATAAGTTGAAGACCACATTTATTATGGAAAATGACATCTATGCATACAACTGAATGCCATTTGGGCTATGTAACACCCCAACCACATTTCAGCGCATTATTTTGTACATCTTTGATCAATTGGCAATAGGGAATTTCAAGGTATTTTTGGATGATTGGTCCATTTATGGTAAGATCAAGGACCATCTACCTGGTCTCAGTGAATGTATGAGCAGGTGTAGGAATGCACAAATCTCCTTGAATCTAGGAAAGTATTTTTTGATGGTACCTTATGGGAAACTTTTAGGACATATAGTGTGTAGTGAAGGGTTGAAGATTGATCCTGATAAAATTCATGTTATATTACACATGGAGGAGCCATATGATGTGAGCTCATTAAAAACCTTCCTTGGATCCATGGGATACTATCGAAGGTTTATCAGGAACTATGCACATGTGTCCTACCCATTAGATTCTTTGACTAAGAAGAATATTCCTTTTAGATGGATGGAGGAGCACCAAGGAGCTTTTGAAGAATTGAAAGCTAAACTTGTCAGTAGTCCCATTTTGGTGTTCCCTAATTGGGATAAGGAATTCCATGTCCATATTGATACCTCAAACTTTGTGATTGGATGTGCATTAGCTCAAGAAGGATAGTTTAGGCTAGATCAACCTATATTTTTTGCAAGTCACCTATTGTCATGGGTAGAGAGGAATTATAGTACAATGGAGCGAGAAGCTTTAGGGATGGTATATGTTATACAAAAATTTAGGTATTACCTATTGGTAAACCCTTTTGCTTTCTACGTAGATCATCAAGCTTTGTTGTACTTGATAAATAAGCTAGTCATACAAGGATGGGTCAGTAGGTGGCTCGTCACTTTACAAGAATTCATATTTTGAGTAGTAGTTTGACTTGGTAAGAAGCATGTGATTGCAGACTAGTTATCTTGAATATGATCAGGAGAGCCTATAGGGATGGGGATTCTAGATGAATTCCCTGATGCATAGTTATTTGCAATTAATATTGTTCCATCTTGGTACAAGTTGATTGGTCAATACTTATCCATAGGTGAGTTGCCACAAGAGCTGATGACAACAAAAAAAAGAAGGTAATCATGAAGTCAACACCTTTTTAGTTGATAGTTGGATTGTTGTACAAAATGGGTGTTGATGGTATCCTACGAAGATGTGTGATGGACGAGGAAGTTAAAGTGACATTGAGAGAAGCTCATGAAGGTTTGGTAGGAGGACACATGGGGCTAGATGCCACTGCTCAAAAAGTACTATTAGCAGGATTATGGTGGCCCACATTGTATAATGATGCAAAAGAATATGTACGAGCATGTGATACTTGCCAAAGAGTAAGGAAACTAGTACGATGAGACTTTATGCCCTTACATCCATCACAACCCTAGGAGTTATTTGAAATATGGGGGTTGGACTTTGTTGGACCATTAAAAACTACCCATAGGTGGAAATGTCGATACATCATGGTAGCTACTGAATACCTAACAAAATGGGTCAAAGCAAGAGCGCTACCAGATAACACGACAAAGAGTACAACTCGATTCTTGTATGAACAAGTGATTACAAGATTCGGTATTCCACTACAAATAACAAGTGATCGGGGAGGACACTTTGTGAATGAGATTATCAAAAAGCTGACGACTGATTTCAGGATTTTGCATTCTTTGTCTAGTCCGTATTACCCTAGAGCCAATGGGTAGGTGGAGGCAACTAACAAAGTCCTAGTGTCAACCTTGTACAAAACCTATGGGATAGAAGGAGCAGATTGGGAGGAAAGGTTACCATATATTCTTTGGGTATATCAGACCACCTTTAAACCAATGATAGACCATACACCATTTTAGTTAATGTATGGTTAGGAGGTAGTAGTGCTAGTGGAGTTCTTGGTACCAAGTTTGTGGGTAGTTGTGGAGCATCGCTTAGGTGACCAAGAAAGTCTAGAGGAAAGACTAGTGACACTAATCAAGTTGGATGAGAGAAGAGTCATGGCATAGTGGGCGATCAAAGTGGCCTAGAAGAGAAGGAAGTTATGGCATGATAAGCACCTTTAGAAATTAGAACTTAAGCAAGGTGACTTAGTTCTAAAATTTAATGGGAAATGGGAAATCAAGCCAGGGAAGTTGAAGACCTTGTGGCTTGGTCCCTTTCAAGTTGTGGAAGTGATGGATAATGGGGTAGTCAAACTACAAAATTTGAATGGAACCGAGGTGCTCGACACTATGAATGGCTCAAAGTTGAAGCCTTATAAAGTGTAGTGTCTATTTATTTCTTTAGAGGAAATTGAAAGAAGATGAAGGGAGGAAGCTCAGTCAATGAACCATAAAGAACTCAAGGTCCATTATGGGAGGACCCTGACATGGGACTTGCACGCCTATTTGTAGAAGGGGAGGAGACAAGGCCAATCATCGAACAACAAGAATTGGTACCTCGACCCGATGAGAGAAGAAGGATGCGAGTACATGTAAGGTTCATAGATGGGACTGAATGGATTGAAGAAGAAGATGAAGAATGGATTCCTCCAAATGAGAGAAGGAACCAAGAAGTAGTACCATTAGCAACCCAATTAGAGTAGGGAATTGTGTACCCATAGTTGGAGCGTAGAGAACTACCTCAACAAATAGAAGGTCGATGAAGGATATGACTAATGGTATGGTATGAAGATAGGATGGATACCTTTGATATGGAAGTTCTAGAGAGGAATGAAAATGAAACTATGGATGAAGAGCTCATCGGACTTACTCTATTAGCTTAGATAGGATTATTGTAGCAAAGGATGTGATATCAGATCCAACAATTGCAAGAGGAGTATGAAATATTGTAAGGTCATACTACAAGACTCCATGAATAAACTATCCAAGATTTGGATGAGATGATGCAAAGGTTGGATGAGCAAAGGATAGTTAGGTTATGAGAATTAGAAGTTAGAGGAGATGAACATGAGGTGACACCACAAGTAAGTGGTACACACCATGAGGGTGCAAGCACTAGTGAGGGAAGAGGACCATAGATAACACCACATGGTATGATGAATGACCCACCAATAATAGAAGAAGATGTAAAGATAGTTTGGTGAGAAATTGAAGAAGATATTACATCACCTGAACCACAAGGTAATGTACACGAGGATTCAAGCGAATCTAGTGATGGAGGTATGCCTTGGTTAGTAAGAGATGATAGTTCAGATAGTAGTGGTGATGACTTCTTAAGGTAACCATAGGAACCTCATGCTCATCCTGACCTTGAGACCTATGCAATAGCCTATCGATAGTTGAGATGACAAAGAAGAGAAGTGAGGAGACTTCAAAGGATAATGAATTTACTAGAAGATTGGTCAGAACAAAGGGATGATGATCGTAATGATTCTAGTTCTGAGTTCAAATTTTTAGAAGCATATAGGGAAACCCTAGCAACCTTGTCTCCATAATGATGCTTTGAGGAAAGATGATGGACATATCAGTTATTACATGTAGATCATCGAATACGAGCACTACGATAGTTGTCACCTAGAGTGCAAAGAAATGAAGGCCACTTGGCCAACATAGAATTGGTGGATATAACTCTTGGTACTCAAGAAAGGGGAGGAATGAACCAACAAGGACCCCCAAGGTAGCAGTGAGGCCATGGAGGAGGAGTACATCCACTAAATATTGGAAGGAGTAATTGGGATGTCTCACCTAGAGGAGGTAGAGGATGAGGGAGGATCCGACCCCCTACTCCTAGATGGTCGAGAGATACACCATTGGCCTATTTGAATTGGACCAGGAATCTGCAAGGTATTCCCTGGCTGAGAGGGTATGTATCAAACCTTACAGGAAGATACCCACTTGGATGACCACCATTGATCTGACAAGGACCAAGAAGAATTGAAGCTGGAAGAGGATTGCTTCAGGGAAGAGAAGTCCCATTTAATGTTTGAAGAGGTCTTGTGTCGAGAGGACTAGGTCATGGAAGACATATGCAAGGAAGAGGACTTGTTGGTAGGGGAAGAGTACACTTTGTAGATGAAGGAAGTCAAGGATGGCAAAGGATTCATTCACCAAGTTTGGAAGTTGATTTGATCTAAGGAGATAGGTGAAGGAGTCACTCAGACCAGACCCCTACCTCATGATCAATCACCTAAATGATGAAATGAAGTGTTGCCAATAGGAAGTCTTAACTTGTAATTGTACAATCCCAAATTGTACACATGGCAATGAGAGGATAGTAAATGATACAACCTCACAAGTAGGAAGGGATCATTCAAATGATCGGTTGGCACCTAATGATGTGATTACTCATAATGTAGAAGTGGGACCCCCAACCGATGAGTCAACTAAGGGGATCGTACAAGTGAATGTCACTGTACGATTTTCGTGATGGTAAGTTGATAGGATATTAAAAATAAATAGAAAATTATCTTAATTGTGAAAATCCCTCGGGATGCAATTAAGATGGAAGATGGTTGAAAACCAGAAATGGTGACCCCTTCTGAAAAAAAAGGAAGAAATAATAAAATATTTAAAAAGGCAAAGAAAGGACAAAAGTGAGAAAAAGATAAAATCACATGCACAAAGGAAGATGAGTTGTCAATCATCCATACAAAAGGATAAATTTACATGCAAGGGAGGTTAAGGTGGTAAAATTTCATGCAATGAGATGTTAGGGTTTCAAAAATTATAAAAAGCAAGGCACCATGCAGAATTTCTTTTTCCCCTTGCAAATCGTACACATGCAACACTGGAATTCGGAGGATTCGAAAGCAAAAAGGGTGTAACCAAAGAAATTTTTCCATATGGGCATTTGAAATTCACCACTTTGCTACAATTTTCATGACCCATTTCATATTTGCACCACAAGAATTTTTGTTTTCAAAAAAGCAAACCAGATTGGGAAAAAGCAACCAACATAGGGTTTTACTCTGGAAAGTTGAGTTATTTTTAGAAATCATGTTGTAGGTGGAGAAAAGTTGTTGTAAAAATGAGGGTTTGAAGTAGGGAGGCACCAAAGGAAACCCTTATTTCAGAAAAATTAAGGCTAGGGTTTGATTTTCTAGAAATAGTGAAGTGAGGGAATTGCAAGGAGGTAAAATGATAAACCCTAGTGCAGGAAATCAGCCATAAAAGCAAAAAAATATTTTTTTGAATTTGCATGTGTGGAAAATCATAAAAGGATGGTCATACAATGCTGCCATATTGTCCAAAAAATTCATCTTGGAGAGAAATTGCACCGATTGAAGGAGAAATTGCACAATTGCATCGAAATCACATCGAAAAGGAAGATTACACACTTTTGACAAATAGGTATTCCAAAAAATGTACCAGTTTGAAAAATATATATGTTTTCAGCCAAGTAAAGTTTGTACAATTTGGAGGCATGATTGTACAATTTTAGGGTAGAATTTGAGGGCTTCTACAGACCTAATTTGTGCAATTAAGAGGTAATTGTACAGATGTTTTTGTAGTTGTATGGAATATGATGCAATTGTATAGAAGGGAGATGCTTTCATAAGATTTGGGGCTTCTTGTACAATTTCTAGGTGATATTGTATGATTTAGAGCTCCAAATGTACAATTTCGTGAAGTTGTACGGAACTATGTGCAGTTGAATGGTTTCGGGTAGAGTTGTATGAATTGGTAGTTGATTATATGATTTCAAAATATATATGTATGACGGGTAGAGTTATTGTAAAATTTCTAGAAATCTCTAAATTTTTTGGAAGTAGTTGTATGGATCTTGGAGCCATTTTATGTTGAGTTGTCCTGATTTGCCAAGTTGACCTGAGATTGTGCAGACGTGATTTCAACCCGACTATGGTAGAAGCATGAGATCCAGGTGATATTTACAAGCCCATTTTATCCACATTGTAGTAACTAGGATGAAAATATCACCAAGACCATTGCACCAGAGATATTCATGACCCAAGTGATCTAACATAGTTTACCCCATTCAAGACCAAGGATGATAATTTCAGTCACGCAGGATGCGTGGTAATCGTCCTTGGAGAGGGAGAGGATATAGGTTGTGGAGAGGCTAGAGATATTGGCATGGTGGTAGAGGTAGTGCACCACTACAATTTTGGAGAGAGGATATGGAGCCAGCAAGGGCACATTGACAAGAAGCTACCCTAAAAAATAGGATGAGTTGCTCAGTGAAGTAGAAGAAGAGCAAGTGGATATCAATGATATCACTTTTGGATAGCAATAGAATTTTGTAAAAAATGGTGGGACAATAATGAGGACAAGCATCCATTGAAGCTTACATTGAAGAAGGTTAGAGTGAGCATCATCGTGCAAATCCCACCACAGGATAAAGTATTCTTCAATGAATACTTGTTACAAATTCTTCAGTCCTATGAACCCATTGAGAATCACACCTTTGTGAGAGTAGGTAATCGACACATTAAGGTGGAGTTTTTGGTGGAGGTATTTTGAAGAACATTCAGATTGCCCAAGGAGGGAATTTTGATTTTGAAGAAGATGGTAGATCCAATTGAGGCTCATAGGTTGATTACGACACTCACATCTGTGAAGTCACCTATTGTAGCTAAGATTTCTGGTTTTGGAACTCATGGAATCAAGTAGAGTCAGTTGAAGAATGATGAATTGGCATGTGCAATGAATATTATCATGGCTCACTTGTCAGGAGAATCATGGGCTTCTAAGATGCCAATCTGGATGGCATAGTATGTGGAAGGTATCTCCAATGGGGTGAAGTATGATTGGGGAACCTATTTAGAGCAATGAATTCAGAAGTTATTGACAACTAGGAGGAAGAACTTTGCCATGACTTTTCATGCCATTGCTCTTTTGTTAGATGTAGTATCTAGAATGGGTATTTCTTTTCCTGGTAGGACACAACCTCGGGAATTATTACTAGATCAACCTACCATACTATGATGGGCAAAGACTGTGCCTCTATCAAAGGTGACTCTAAAGAAATCTAAGGTGAAGAAAGGCACAAAGCAGACAATACCTCTGATGTAGGAAGAGGTCGAGACTACATCTGATGAGGATGTTCATCCTAGGAGGAAAAGATGAAGATAGTTGGAACCTACCTTGGAATAGTAGGCACTAGACCAATAGTTGTAGGAGCAACCACCATCTTGTGAAGAGGAGGAGATAGTAGAATGACAATCCAATCCTGTAAATATTCGAACACGTAGGCAATGGGAGAGATAGATGAATGTGAAGAATCCTATGTAGAAAGAGCAACCCAAGCCTATGCCAGTTAATCTAGAGGAAGGGCACTCAGACTCGAAAGGGTTGGATTTGCTAAATTTTAATATACCTGGTATGGAAGAAGTGGGAGGAGTAATGGGATCTCTGACATTGCTTCAGACCATGGATTTTAATTTTTTGGATTCATCCAAATATTTGGTAGGAAGAACAATGGTACCACCAACCTTAAAAGCAAAAGTAGTGGTGGAAGTTCCATTTGATGAATCTAAGGGGAAGAAGAAGATAAATATTGTGATGCGAGGTGGTAATAGTCAATAGGATAGTAAGATACACAACCACCACTAGAAGAGTTTGATCCAAATCTGATAGTTGCAACACTAAGGGGAGTGCAACCGAACCCATAAGATGAAGGGTTGGCAGAAATGCAATAGGAGGACTTACCTAACCCACAAGAGGAAGTCCAAGCACCAGTAATAGAGCAGTAATCTCTACAGGAGATCATTAATGTTGAGGAGATTAGATCACCTGAAGAAGAAGAGATGAACAAGATAGTAGCACACATTCTACTACAAGAAGGGAGAGTAGCTAGTGCGATCAAAGAAGTTGGAGGAAGTTCAAATCCACAAGAAGAGGAAGAAGAAGAACAAACCCCACCACAAGAGAAGGATGCAAGGCTTCATACAAGCTTTTTGTTGGAAGTACCTCGATTTGGTATTTCTAGGGATGAGGGTGAAAATACTGATGAACAGGTGGAGCACTTCTTCCAACAAGCTAGTGAAATGTTCACTAGTGCTAGGTTGCAATTTTGTATTGGTGGCATTGGATAGTTGAAATAGTGGAGGGAGCAAACCTTCACTGAATTGGAGAAGATTGTGGAGTGGGTGTGCAATGAAGATCGTACCAGGTAGATAGCATAGATTCATGCACAACACCCATGGTTGTTACCTAGGGGAGAGGTAACTATGATGTTAGGAAGAGATGATTTATTGGAGGGAGTGAAGACAAATTACCGTGAGTATCCATGCATGTACTTGGATAGGGCAACATGTCAGACTTGTCCATTGAATACACTCGGATACAAAATTTTGAAGAGTACCTTTAGAATTGGCCTTCACCCTAAGGAAATTGAATTTCTTGACATATTGGATTGAGTGGCTTAGCTTGGGTCTTGAACAGATTTATCAAGCCAAGGAAGCACAAAGGGAAGAAGTGGAGGCTACTCAAAAGGAAATGGTTGTGATGGAAGAAGAACTAGTATGTAACAAGATTGAGGTTGAGGAAAGATTGAAGAAGGTAGAAGTAGAATGGAATGACATCAAGCAGGCTTATGAAGATAAGCTATGCTCATAAGAGGAGGAAAAGTAGCATGTGATTTAGCAAGTGAAAGAGTGAATAAAGTAGTTAGAAGCTCAATTAGTAGCATAAAATGAACAATTGGCCAAACAAGCAAACTAGTTGAAGGAGGTTGCAGAGCAACTACAAGTGAAAGATCATAAGATTGTAGATATGGACATAGATGCCAAGCATTACAATGAGATAATTATGGATCATAAGGTTCAATTATAGGCTAAGGATGAGCATATTGCAGCTTGTGAAGTTGATATTCATCAGAATCTATAGGTTATTATAGAAAATAATGAGGAGTTAATCGTAGCAGCTAGAATGGAAGCCATGTTGATAGAGAAGTTATGCAAGGGAGCATCCAAGTGAGAGAAGGAGCTAGCTGAACTTTTGGCTACTATAGAAGAGAAGGCCAATGAATATGGGTTAAAAGCTCTGGAAGTCAGTAACTATGCAGCTTGATTGAAGGATGAGCATGTTGCTCTTCATCTTCAACTTGATGAGTACCAACAAGATCCATCGACCAAGACCAAGAAGACTGAGTCGGTGAGGACACCGACTGATTTAAAGGGGAGGGCAGATGTAGGCAACAAATCCACCTCCTAGAAGAAGAAGAAATGATTATTGGATTTGCACAATTTTGCTCAGTTTTGTCAATTTTGATTAAAATGTACAAGTGGTCAAAATGTACAAGTAGGTGTAAATGTACAAGGTTGCAAATGTACAACTTGAAATGTCAATGAAATTAGGTGAAATGTGCATTTGGGATGAATTTGATAAAAATCAAATTAGACTTAGTAAAACCTTGTAATTAATTGTTTTGAGATAATTCGGGATGGCAGTTGTAAGTAATGTGATGTCTCAGGAACCACTTTGGAATGGCCTAGGCATGCATTATATAGCCCCCCATTCAATTTTTTAGGTTGTTCTTGGTTGTTCATGGTAGGATTTCGATGTTGTTGAATGTATTCATTGTTGATGTCCATTGTTGAGCCCATTGATGCTATGTCCATGGCTATTGTGATCAGTAATGATGGATGTATTGTACAGGAATATCTATAATATGAATATATCAGCAAAACCTCTTTGATTCCAGGCTGTTGTGAATTCCATTGTGTGTTATTATTATTGCATGTTGCAGATTATGTGTTGAATGACTAAATTGCTATGTTAGATTGATGGAATTACAATGGAAATGGCTTCTGATGTTCCTACGACCCTGATGTGAGAGTGAGGAATGATTGCATGATGAATTATGGCTGTACAGAGACATCATATGTCAGTTGTACGATTTCTGGAAACGTTGGTGATGATAATAATTCAATGCTATTGAATTAGGGTTTGCATGTTGGAAGGAAAGTTAACAATTGCAATAGGAAATCATCCCAAAACTTGTCTTGAAGAGATCTGTGGTGTAAATTGCCAAATCAGTGAATGAAGTATTCAGCAAGGGTTTATGAAAATTGTACAACCTGATCCCTAGACCATACAAATGATCGTTGCCTAATTTGGAAGTAAACTTGCATGATAAAACTTACCATTTATGGAAATTTTGGTGTTTCGAAGAAATCGATTACAAAACTGATCGATTTGGGTTACAAAACCATTTCCAGTGAATTGACTAAGTGGAAAATCGTACAAGCTATAGTTTTGTATGATTTGGATCATACAACTGTACGATTTGGTGACCGTACAAGCTAGTTTTGCAAGATTGACAAGTCGTACAAAGCAAATCGTACACCTTGTACGATTTGGGCAAGATTGTTCCAAGACCTTGGAAATCATTTCCACACCTTCTAAATCACCTCCCCTCTCTAGGAATACTACACCCCTATGCTACACCTATTCTACCAAATGCCTATATATAAAGAGACATGACTCTTGGTCTTCTATCTTTCTATGACTCTTCATCTTCCTATTCTAAGGACTCATGTACATGTGGACACCATGCACATTTACATCATTGCACATTATAATAATACTTGTGTATTTATTATATTATATAAAGTAAATACTCAAGCCTTAATCTAAGACACTCTCCTAATCTAATGATAAAACCAATAGGGTACATTAGAATGTGCAAAATAATGTAATATATTCCAACAAGAATGAATTTTTCAACCCTAGAAGCAATGGTGTGAACTAGAAATTTTGAAATATTTTTTAAATAATAATTGTAGGAACTCACAATTCATCGATAAATCAATGGTTCATTGAATTTCCTTCTAAAACCAACATGATATCATCTAATGATTCTCCAATCCATCAGTAACCAATTATCCATTAAAATCAAGCAACTCATCAAAAAAACTACCATATGAGGAGTATGACAATTTGGTAGTAAAATATGTCAACTAGATAGCACATAAATTTTTTTCAAATGTAGAATGGTTAGTGTTGCACAATTTTTCTACCAAGAAAGGTTATGCATAGCGATGAATTATTGTAAATTAATGAATATTAGGATATTTAAAAATTAAAATTGGTGAATATAGGGACCCTGGACATCGTCCCATTCACCCAAAAAGTTTTAGGGGAAAACAAATTTAGGGTCAGTTCATCCTAAAACTATAATACTTTTATGGTTTAAATTTTATATTGGCAGCCTTCCTACCTAGATTTTGGACCTTTTTACCTTCAAATTATATATAATTTTATTAACATTGACAAATTCACCTATTATACCCCTAGTATATATACCTAATGTGATAGCGACAATCATACACATTAAACATTGGTTCTCCTAGATCGGCAATAGAGAAGCCAAAAAATGAGCAATAGCAGAGAACAAAAGTAGAATAGAAGATGGATGACTGGTAGCAAAGAACAAATAAAAGGTTTAATAACATAAATTAGGGGTATTGGATCATAAATGGTGGATGGTAGATAACATAATAAATGAAATACACCCAATCATAGAGAATAGACTACAAATGAAATATGCACGATCGTAGAGAAAAGACTAGAAACAAATGATTCTTGATCACAGAGAATAGATTACAAACACCAAATAATATACTATATATGAAAGAGGACACGATAGTTGGTAGCATAAATGAAGATGATCGATAGCATAAATTAAGACTATCAGTAGCATAAATGAATACAATCGGTAGCATAATCAAATATTCTCAGTAGCATAAAAATATGCCTGCTAGAATAAGCAAAGACAACGACCAACAATATATAGAATACCATAATTTCCCTTATAGTATTTGTAGAATTTTCATAATTTTCTTCGATATCACATTCTTTTTCTATCATGATATTGGATTGGTGACTGATAATCAATAGCAGAAGGGTGGGTGTATCGCTCCAAATTTTTTGCACCCTTACCTTCAGGCTAAAGGATCCATGCCCGAAAGGGGGATGCAAGAAGGATGGGACAATACCTCGGACTGAGAGGCCCTTTGAAGGTCCCGCCTCTCGGGGGAGGGGTATTAAGGTGATTTTTCGACGGATGGTGGGGTTCACCAGGAAACGTTTAGTGGCAGTCTCCACGCCTAGGTTGGGAATGTGTTTGATGTGTTCAATTTTACATTTAATCATTCAAATCCTAGGTTTGGCCAAATGAATCTAAACTATTCTATATGAAATGCAGGTTTAAATGAATACAAAAAGAGAATTAAACAGAGAATACAGGAAATATACTAGATTAGAAAAAAAAAATGATACCTGATCTGGATGTCTGATGGAGGTTCTGATTTTTGAAGTAGCCAAGATCGCCTCTGATCTGACAGGATCATCTGAAATCAGACAGGATCGTCTGAGATCTGACGAATTCGTCAGAGACCTACAATCAGAGAAATAGACACAGAACATAGAAAATGCAGCAATACTAATAGAGGAAAATGGTGTAAAATGATAATATAGATACTAAAATGATAATTACGAATAGAAATTCAAGTAAATTATGATGTTCTAATGACTAATCATGACCTTATTATGCACTTAAGCTACATGGGTGAACTCCAAAATGCAGAATAGCAGAAAATAACAATAAAATGATCTAAATGCAGAATGAAACAGCAGACGAAAAGAGAAAAGCACAAACTCTGGGCACTAATTGCCCCCAATGTTGACTACAATCGAAATCGTCTATAGAGTGCGAAATCATCTCGAATTGGGGCGTGATCATCCGAGATTGTACAAGATCGTCTGCGATGATCTGAGCTTGCTCCGGCTGAAGAATGACAAAGTTCCTGCAAGAAAATTCGAAAAGGGACAAAGGCAAACAGTAGTTTAAGACATTCTAATGCATGTAAAACTCGAAGTACAGAAAATTCAGCCAGGGGAATGTCAAGGGGAGGGCCTAAGATTAAATAGGCATAGGAAGGAGGTTGGGAGGTTGGAGATCATCCCAATTTGGGAGATCTCCAATGGGGGAAGTCTCTAACCGCACAGACACACTTTTGCCCCAGTTAGAGACGTCGTTGAAACAGAAGCTAATTATGAAAAATCAGTTTGGGACGAAATCGTCTGGACGTTCTGCTCCAGACGAATTCATCCGATTTGAGGCGATATCGTCTGATCGACGACGATATCGTCCAACGGACAAAACAAATCCTAAAAATGGCATGGAAAACGAGGAAACGGGTAGCAGGCAGTTTTGGAGCGGTTTTGGGGTTGAAATTTAAATTTGAATTATTACTAAGGTAATTTTAATTATTTACTAAGGTTTACTGTGCCAATTTTAGGGTGCTACATTTTGCCCCCTCTTTAGCGAATTTTCCGAAGAAAATGCGTTAAAGATGAGTTCTTCTCGATCTACGAGAAAGCAAAAATTATTCCCATTTTTAGGCGACGATTCTAGGTCGAATCGTACGATAGCTTACTATGGTGCCCCCTCCGTGTTTTTACCCAAATCGAACGTTTGAGGTAAAAACACGAAAAAGCAAAATTTTAAAATGTTGTTAATTTTTTTGAATAAAATTAAGAAAATAGGGTAAAACCCTAATTCATTTTTACTATTCATTTTCTTGATGATATTTTTGATGATATGAGATGTTTCATATAGTTTACGTGATCGCTTTGATGTTTGGCATTGGCTGACTGGTGAGGATTCATGTAATTATGTCATTTGGAATGCTTTAATTTTGAATGTCATGCTTTTAAAATTTAAATGAAATAATCTGATGTAAACAAATTGGTTGTTTGTGGGATGATTTGATAAAAATAAAAGGGACTTCTAACAATAATTTCAAAGGACATTGTCGCTATTATAGACCATTTCATGGAGTCATCGCTCACTCGGTCGTCAAGCTAATCCCAGTATAGAAATATTGTTAAAAGTAAAAGAGTGCTTAAGAGACTGTCTTAAGACTTTGTTGTGATGATGCAAATGATGATGATGATGGTGATTTGTTTTCATATTTCCATGAAAATATTATGCATGAAATACGAAAAGAAATATGATTTTTGCTAGGCATAAATTCCTAAGTGTGATAAAATTTTTGAATAATTCCCTAGGAATTATACCATCATTGCAAAATTGAAGTTTGACATAATGACATGAAATAGAATAAGTGTTTGTTTGTTTGTAAAGCATAATTGTGTAACATAATGATGCAAGTCACATGTTTTGATGAATTTTGTTTTAAAATAAATGGAAAAGAAAATTAGAACGATGGTTTGCGCTAGGCATAGAATTATAGGTATAGACTTATACCATCATCACGAAATCCAAAGAAGAAAATAGATTGTTGGTTTTATTGCAAGATGCATTTTTGACCTTTGATAAACAGAAAAATAATAATATGAAAATTTTGTTTGAAATTATTTTTTTTTTTTTTTGAGATTTTATGAGAAGATGTATGTAATTGCTTTGATACAAAACAAAAATTCTGAAATAAAAGGATAAAATTATTCCGAAAAGAGTTACAGAAATATTTTAAATTATCTCAAAGAGAAATGTAGATTTATAAGGAATCCTCATGTGCAAATGTGAATTCATTACCGATCTTGATTTATCATAATGATACAAAATCTCTCAAATACAAATGTGTGTGCGATTGTATTGTTCATTTACCAGTTTTGAGCAAGATAATTTGATACAAGTGATTTGCCTTAACCAAATAAGTGTTCATTAACCATGATTTAGATGCATATAACCGTACCAGACTACTATGTAAGTCGGGTTATCAAGAGCTAGCTAATCCATAAGCAGACATAGGTCTGTACAAAAGAAGGTCGCTAATGTGACGGACATATCACCACGCTAGGAGTTACCCAAGGCCAAGCGGGTTGGGCACAAACCACCTGTTATGGGGCTTACCTCACAGTTTTTGAATAATTGAGAATTCCAGGGATTCAAGCTCATCAACCCTTCTTTTCTTTTCAATGGGTAGGGAAAGGGATTTTATTGCTTTTGCTTTTGCTTGTTTTGCTTTCTTTGCTTTTTTTTTTTTTTGTATTTTTTGCTTTGATATTTGAGATAATGCTGAAATAGTGCTAAGAGAGTACAAAATGATTCTGAAATAATGCTTCTTTTTCTCATGATTTTGCTTGATTTTTCTTTTTCTTTTGCTTCCTATTCTAGGGATACTTGCTCGGATTAGCTATAGAGCAAGGGATTTTTATTCTGGGTAGGGGTGAGCTTGTCCTTTTGTCAATTCTCAAATATTCTAGACCATGTGCATGATAGGATAGCAAGGG
Organism: Wollemia nobilis; assembly: GCA_028583015.1. Classification (NCBI taxonomy): domain Eukaryota; kingdom Viridiplantae; phylum Streptophyta; class Pinopsida; order Araucariales; family Araucariaceae; genus Wollemia; species Wollemia nobilis. The sequence goes on along the minus strand of JAQPPZ010017254.1, from coordinate 2,522,012 downwards.
AAACTTTTCGCTCAAGAAACCACTTCTACTATGTAGCATAGCATGGACATTACAAATATAATCATTTTATTGTGAAAGGATATGCTTGGTTCAAGTAAATAACAAGATCAATTCTCTATGCTCAAAATTTTATTTAATGCCAATGTGGACTTTGATATAAGAGAGATTAGTAATCATGCCAAATAAAATCAAGATATTTATTCATGTGATTGTGAAAGTGAGGGATTCCAAATAAATGCTAATTTATCCAAAATAACTGAAAATATAACTGCAATACTTCACAATTTGAGAGGTACAAAAATAAAAGATTGTTTTTTTGAATATTTTGATGATTTTGATGTTTTTTATATTTTGATTTTGATTTATGAATTGAGAAGATACACAATATGATTGTTTTTTTTTGAAATTTTTATATGAACTTACTAAAATGAGACAAGATGCAAAATATATACAAATGATGAAATGACCAAATTTTATGCATAATAGCGCTTAAGATGCATAATATTCATAGGTTCTTTTAAATCTTTACCATCTAAGGTAGCTAATTTGTATGCTCCCGATTCAAATTTAGCAGTGATAATATATGGTCCAAGCCATTTGGGTTCAAATTTACCTTTAAGGTCTTTAGTTGCATTAGTATTTTTTTTATTTTCTTTTAAAACAAGGTCGCCGACCTCAAAGGATCGATGACGAACTTTCTTAGCATATGATCTTTTAAGCTTGTTTTGGTAGGCACGAAGATGCTCCAAAGCATTGATGCACTTTTCATCTAGGAGTTCCAGCTGACTGAGTCTGCCAGCTCGATATTCATCTCCTACTTCGGTATCTTGAAGTAGTAGAGCCAAAGAAGGAACTTCTAATTCAAAGGGAAAAACAGCTTCAGCGCCATAAACCAAAACAAAAGGTGAAGTACCTATGGGAGTACGAACACTAGTGCGATATGCCCACAAAGCTGGATATAATTGAATGTGCCAACCACGGCCGTATTTATTGACCAATATTTTAAGGATTTTAATTAATGTTTTATTGGATGCTTCTGCTTGGCCATTACCCTGAGGATAATAGGGAGTGGACCAACGATGTTGAATCTTATATTTTTGGCATAATTTCTTAACATCTTTATTTTTGAAACAAGTTCCATTGTCTGAGATGAGATTTGCAAGAATTCTGAACCTACAAATGATTTGATTAAAAATAAATTTAGAGACTTGTGTTCCAGTGCAAGAAGCTAAAGGCATAGCTTCAACCCACTTCGTAAAATACTCAGTGGCGGTTATGATGAATTTGTGTCCATCAGATGACACAGGATTAATTTTGCCAATAATGTCTAAGCCCCATTTTGAAAAGGGCCAAGGAGATGAAATAGCCTACAGTTCTTGTGCAGGGGCATGGACAAGGTCAGCATGTTTCTGGCACTTGTCGCAATGGCACACATAATCATGTGCATCAGTTTCCATGGTAGGCCAAAAGTAGCCTATCCTAAGGAGCTTTTTAGCAATGACACTACCACTGAAGTGTCCTCCACAAGATCCATCGTGGGCTTCACTCAAAGCTGATTTGGATTCTTCTAGATTCAAACATCTCAATAGGATACCTTCAAAAGATCTCCTATATAAAGTATTGCCAATTATTACAAATCGACTTGCTCGTCTACGTAATAACCGATGTCGGTTTCTATTAGAACTAGCAGGAAAGTCCCATTGTGAAGAAAATCAAATATATCCGTATACCAAGGTTCAGGAGTAGTTTCATTGATTAGAAACACATCCAAAGGTTCTAAGCATGACTTATTTGAAGCGGGTTCCTAGAGTCGACGAATAATGATGGTGGCATATTCGTCATCTAACTCCAAGGGTAGAAGAGAGGCAGTTGTGGCCATAGCGTCAGCCGCACGGTTGCTAGTTCGAGGAATAGCTTCCAAGGTAACTTTATCAAACAAGGACAACAACTGCAAAACATATGCTTTATATGGGCATAATTTATCATCTCTGGTCTGATAAACTTCATTAATTTGGTTTATAACAAGTTGAGAATCACCAAAAACTAGCAGATGTTTAATTTTTAGTGCCAAGGCAGCTCGTAATCCAAGGATTAGAGCTTCATATTCAGCAATATTATTGGTGCAAGCAAATGTTAATTTAAAGGACAAAGGTATAATGTGTTTTTGTGGAGATATTAAAATAATACCTGCACCAGCCCCACTCATGCATCGGGCTCCATCAAAGTATAAGGACCATTGTTCAACATGGTCTGCCTCTAATTGAAGGCATTCATCAGAAAACTCAATGATGAGGGGATGGGTAGACTCTAAGGGTGCAGCAGCTAATTGATCTACTATGATTTGACCCTTAACAAACTTCTGTCCTATGAACGTGAGTTCAAACTCGCTTAGAGCAAGAACCCACTTTGTTGTACGACCCGATAAATAAGGTCGACTCATGAGATACCGCAAGGGATCATATTTAGCAATGACATATGTTTTCTGACTGAGCATATAATGGCATAATTTTTGCGTAGAAAATATGATTGCTAGACATAGTTTTTCTAATGTTGTGTAGCGGGTTTCATAACTAATTAAAGTTTGGCTAATATAATAATTAGCACGTTCTCTTTTCTCATCATCAAGTTGAGCTAACATAGCTCCTAAAGCAAAATCTAAAGCTAAAATATACAGGATAAATGGGCGATCAGGTCTAGGCGGTGAAAGCACAGGTGGGTTAAGGAGGTATTGTTTGAGAAGTTCAAAAGCTTCCTTACATTCGTCATCCCAATTAAAAGGGACATCCTTCTTAAGGAGCTTAAGAAAGGGATCGGTTTTGTCCGCCAGCTTATCGATGAAGCGACGGATGGCTTGAAGCTTACCTTGTAAACTTCGTAACTCAGATATATTGGTAGGTGCGGGCATATCAGTGATAGCCGCAATCTTGAGAGGGTCGATTTCGATACCACGTAAAGAAACTAAAACCCCTAATAGTTTACCGGACTTGACTCCGAATATACATTTGGCTGGATTTAATCGAATAAGATATTCTCTTAACCGATTAAATACTTTTCTCAAATCATCTAAATGATCATCTTCATTAATAGAGCGAGCTATAATATCATCTACATAATCATGTAGGATATCATGCATCATATCATGAAAGATATAAGTCATGGCTCATTGATATGTTGCGCTCGCATTCTTTAAACCAAATGGCATCACTTTCCAACAAAAGGTACCCCAAGGGGTAATAAAGGTTGTTTTAGCCTGATCTTCAGGAGCTATCCTGATCTCATTATAACCAGAAAATCCATCCATTAGGGACATCATTCCACTCCCAACAGTAAAATCAATGATTTGATCCATGTTTGGAAGAGGAAAATCATCTTTAGGGCATGCAACGTTAATATCTCTAAAGTCTGTGCAAACCCTAACTTTGGTAGCTTCTTTCTTGGTGACTCGGAACTACATTCGAGATCCATTCAAGCATAATCAATAGCTTGTATAAAAATAACATTCAGGAGTTTTTCTAACTCCCCTTTGACTAGCAAGGCCACTTTGGGATGCATTTTTCTAAGTTTCTGTTTAACAGGTTTAGCATCCGGATGGACTACTAGGTGATGCATGACTACATAAGGGTCTAAACCTGGCATATCTTCATATGTCCAAGCGAAGACATCTTCATATTCTTTAAGGAATGCAATGTATTGCTCTTGTTTTTCTTGACTTAATTCTGATCCAATACTGATGATGTGAGGATTATCCTCAGTTCCAATGTTAACCTTAATGACGTTTTCTACTTCCATGTGTAGATCTCTTTCAAAATTAGGTGGGGCAGGTGAAACGCCCAATTCTTGTAATTCCTTTAAGGTTAACTTGGATAATTCATCTTGAGGAGTCGTGGCCTCAAGCTGGGCTATAGTAGGTATAGAACCATCAAAATAAAAACCATTGTGTAACAACTCTTCAACGGAGACATCATGGAAAATATCTCCTTCCAACTCATCGTCGGATTCGGCAATCATTTTAGGATAGGCAATGGATAGCATATTGCAGGTAAAATTATTCTTTGGATACAAAGAATCTTGTTTATCTAGATAATCTTGATAACATACGAGATGGTCATCATCCTCAAATGGAAAGGGCTGACCTTTACTAGGAAATAGGCCCACACCACAGTAGGCAGGCCATGGTTCTACCTCGAAAGGTTCTTTCATACCATTTTGGAAAGGTCCCAAACCTTTCCCTTTATAGCCCAATTTAAGCATTATGGGTTTAGCTTTAATATATTCATTAGCAAAATAGCATCGAGCATATCCATCACAATGCGTCTTGATGTTTCGGGGTATTCTTCCCCAATCATATCCTTTATAAACAAAAGCACAACTTCCGACTTGGTAGATACTTCCCATAGGTTGTGGGAGGCCCAAGGTACGAGGAGAAGGTGGGAGTTTATTTAAAAGGAGGGAAGTCTACATGGCAGTGTTGATCTCTTTTGATATAAGAATTTTAGATAAATCGGGTAAGAGCTCATCAGTGAGAGCATAAGAGGTAGAAGGAACATTTCCTTGATCTTCTGATGTGGGAAGAATGCCCGTAGTGGATGATGATGTTATAGGGATATCGATGGATGAGTCTATGGGTATGGAAGATATAGGAGTAAAACGGGAAGCATTGGGTGTAGGTTTAGGCTCTTTTCGAGGTCCTAATGTGGTTTGTTCAGAAGATGGTTGAGTTAAATGTATAGGTGTAGTTGATGGGGTAGATGATGTTATGGGTGTGTGTTTCACACGTTTGGATGGATGATAAGAACTAGGATGTGTGGATGACAGGGCAGGGCAAAATTGCACTCCAACGGGTTCTGCCAAAGCACACATATCAAAGGGTCTAGGATCACCATGAATGGTAACCAACTGGTTTTTAAATTCAAATTTAACACACTGATGTAAAGTGGAAGGGACCGCTCGCATCGCATTGATCCAAGGGCGACCCAAAAGTATATTGTATGATGCAGGGCAATGTACAATAAACACGGTTGTATCTAGGGTTCTAGGACCAACTTGCAAGGGTATAGTAATGACTCCACACATTTCTTGTGTCTCGTCATTGAAGGCTTTGATAATCATATCCATTCTTTTCATCTCATCACTCCTAAAGCCAAATCTTTGGTAGAAGTCAAAAGTGCATATGTTTAAAGATGAACCATTATCAATCAAGACTCGTTTAACAGCTACATCTCCAATTAGGGCAGTAATATATAAGGGGTTATCCTTATGTAAACTATGTTGTGGGATATCTTTATCTCGAAAGTCAATACAATCGACTTCTCGAGTGATGATAGTATTGGACATGGCTTCAAGTTGAATATTTTGAGGTACCATCATTTGGCTTAATGTGAGCATTAACTCATCCCTATGGGTAGGAGAAGATCTTAACAAGTCCAAAAGGGAAATTCTGGCCGTAGTATTGGATAATTGTTCATTAATATTGTAAGGAGGCTTAGGTTGAACATTAGACATATGATTCCCTTTATTGGGATTTTTCAAAATAAATGGAGCTGATCCATCATTCCGAGTTTGATCCTTTTGAGAGTTTTGAGCCTGTTGTCTGGTAACGACTCCGATGGTACCTACAATGTTATATTGAAGACGCTGAATTGGTCTCGGTCTAGCGTTTATGGCTTGTTCATTAGGAAGGAACTGATTAGAAGAGGGTCAAGTAGTAACTCTTCTAGGAAATGGTTCTTCCAGAACCATAGCATCTGTGATAGGTTGAATCGGATCTGATTCATTTTCAGAACTATTCGATTGGTTTGAGGTGATGTCTATTTCACTTTCAGTATCCGATTCTACATCACTAGGATCCGGTGTTTGAATATTATATAGGGGTCTGGACGTAACCATGGAGAAAGTTGTGCCAAATATTTGAGGATCCTGAACAGATAATTGTCCGCTAATAGTCCCTACATATCGGGTAGGAGGGGGAACATTATGATGTTCGATTTGATTAGCCACCTCTTTGCCATGCTGCGGTAAAGGATGTTGAAATATGTCCAATGATTGATTGGCATTCTGATTCTGATTTTGGGGAATGTTCTTTTGAGCATTATTAGGAGGATTTTGTTTAGGTTGAAAGGCTTGCACCTCCATTTCATTATTATCAATCAAGTCTTGTATTTTATGTTTTAATATTTTGCAAGAGTTTGTAGCATGTCCAGGTCCTCTATGAAAATCACAATGTAAATCAGCTCTGTATCCGGGTATAGTTGGATCAGGTTCCTGGATAGCTGGTAATTGAATCAAGCCTCGTGCTAGTAATTGAGGAAGAATGGTTGATAAAGGTTGATTCAATCTAGTAAATTCTCGGGGTGGTTTATCAAGAGGTTTTAATATAAACTTCTCCATTGTTTTCGTAGTATTAACATTAGCAATGTTTCTACTATCAATGACTCCGTCACCCACAACTTGTTTATTTTTATACTGATTTCTGGATGTTTTCTCATCATCTTTCCTTTTGAGCTGACCTCTTCTAATGAGAGCATCTTCCACCCTTCGAGCTAAGTCTATAGCTTGATCGAAGGTGGTCAAGGTAGCAGTTGATAATTCATAGGATAGTTGTTCTTGCAAATTATTAATAAAAATGTCCAACATTTCCCTATAAGGTAGCACAAAGTGCAGTTTTCCTGTCAACTGCCTCCATCTAGCTAAGAAATCAGCAAAACATTCATCTTTGTCTTGTTTTAAGTTGTATAAATATTTAATGGTCACATGTCTCTCGATGTAGGCACTAAATTGATGGACAAAATATTCAATTGTTTCTTCAAAATTCCTCAAAGAATGAGTGGGCAATTGATAGTACCACTCTAATGCCATTCCTCCTAAACTTTTCGGGAACATTTTTAGTAATAGCAAGTCATCATGTGATATATCATGACATGCTATCCTAAACATGCGAAGATGCTCTATGGGATCTTTAGTTCCTTTATATATAGGCAGGACGGGCATGGGAAAGTGCTTAGGGTATGGCTGTGCTACAACTATGGGATCCAAAGGCTGACTACACATCTCTCGATAATTATACGAGGGACGGTAGGGATCTATCTGGTCCATGCGGGAAGCTAACTGTTTCACCATGGCTTCCAGATCATCGGGTTTGCCCACCATATTGGTTCGATAGGGCATTAATATGGGATTTGTGAGCATATGATGGAGGGACATGAAGATTAGATGCTATATTGCTATTGTGTAAATTGTTGGTAGGAAGGGTGTTATGAAGAAGTTTTGAAGTTGTATTATGTTGTATCCCAAATTGTTGAAAATTGGTGTTTGGCTTCATTTTAGGTTTTTGTCGATTTGAAGCATATTGATCAATAGTTTGGCAAAATAAAGCAGTGAATGAAGGTCTCTTTTGTGTGGGAATGATTTTAGGCTCAATAACAGGTTCCTTAGGGGGTTGGGTAACCTATTGCTATTGCATGTTCTGAATCATAGTGACCATATCTCTATTGGATGGTCCAGCTTTATCACTTTCTTGATCGACAAAGGACAAGGGATTAGTGTGTATGTTAAACATATCTTCCATGGCTGCTTGAGTGTCACTAATTTGTCCTCTATCAATACGAACTGCCATATTAAGAGCACCAATATTATTATTGAAGAATTTCCAGAAATGATCTATGTTATCAAAAGTAACAGTTCCGTCTGGAGCCATTCTAGGGGATGAGGATCCTTCCTCTTTAACATTTTCTTCTTGTTCATCTACAACCAGCTCATCTTCTGGCTGTTCTAGAGTTTCTCCTTCTGGAATTGGATCCTCAGGAAGGGCATTTGATTTTTTTGTTTTCTTTCCTAACCAATCTTCTTCTTCTTCTTCTTCAGTTTGTTTACCATTCCTAAGTCTAGTCATTGTGCTTAAACTTAGATTTCAGCAAATATATATATATTATATATATATATATATATATATATATATATATATGCAACAAGCTTAAGAGGTATATATTTTAATTATATACCTACTATAGTATTTAAAATAAAATGTTTTGGTTTTGTTATGTTTTTGGTTTTTCTTGTTTTTTTTTTTTTTTTATAACAATATTATAAAGATAACAAACAACACACTAAATGCAAGAAATAATAATAATGAAAGCAATGATCTAGTTTTCTATAAACAATTTATAAATATCATTAACGGGCTCAAGTTCTTCAGGAGTCATGAAATGTCCTTCTTCAAATTGAAAATTTTCTTTCAAGAATTTGACAAAAAGTGCTATAGTGATATTATCTGTCTCGGACTCTGGTTGGTAGAAATAAAGTTCATGGCAATACTCTCGATATAACACAGCTCTAGGAACTCTCCTCCACCTTTCCCTATCCATAAGAATGACCTCTTGGTCTTCTACACGACCTAGGAATTGGTGTATAATAGTTGCGTTCTCGAGGTATTCCTCGAAGGTGAACAATTCTAAAGACAAAGACACAAGAGCTCTCCTATAAGCTAACCACCTATGGCAAGCTCTCTGAAGTTCATGATACAAAATCACTTGATCAGGATCTAGGATTCTATCTAGGACAAACCTCTTGATTTGCCTAAGTTTGTGTTGCTCTAGATGAAATGATACCTAGTCTCCTATCAAGTTCATCCCACAAAAGTTGGTTTCTATCTGTTTCAGGCACACTAAGCACATAATTAATTTCTATGGCTGCTAATTGGTTTTCAACATTTATAGTGACAGCTAGTCTTTTCTTAGGAGCTACCATCTAAACATGATATGCAACTTAGTAGTTTTCTAATGATTTTTAAATGCATCTATGTTTTTTTTTTTTTCAAAAGGTTTTAGTTTCACGTCGGGTTCACCAAAATGTATCGCTCCAAATTTTTTGCACCCTTACCTTCAGGCTAAAGGATCCGTGCCCGAAAGGGGGATGCGAGAAGGATGGGACAATACCTCGGACTGAGAGGCCCTTTGAAGGTCCCGCCTCTCGGGGGAGGGGTATTAAGGTGATTTTTTGACGGATGGTGGGGTTCACCAGGAAACGTTTAGTGGCAGTCTCCACGCCTAGGTTGGGAATGTGTTTGATGTGTTCAATTTTATCTTTAATCATTCAAATCCTAGGTTTGGCCAAATGAATCTAAACTGTTCTATATGAAATGCAGATTTAAATGAATACAGAAATAGAATTAAACAGAGAATACAGGAAATATACTAGATTAGAAAAAAGCCATACCTGATCCGGATGTCTGATGGAGGTTCTGATTTTTGAAGCAATCAAGATCGCCTCTGATCTGATAGGATCGTCTGAAAATCGACAGGATCATCTGAGATCTGACGAATTCATCAGACGAATTCGTCAGAGACCTACAATCAGAGAAATAGACACAGAACATAGAAAATGCAGCAATACTAACAGAGGAAAATGATGTAAAATGACAATATAGATACTAAAACGATAATTACGAATAGAAATTCAAGTAAATTATAGTATTCTAATGACAAATTATGATCTTATCATGCACTTAAGCTATATGGGTGAACTCCAAAATGTAGAATAGCAAAAAATAACAATAAACTGATCTAAATGCAGAATGAAACAGCAGATGAAAAGAGAAAAGTGCAAACTCTGGGCACTAATTGCCCCCAATGTTGACTACAGTCGAAATCGTCTGTAGAGTGCGAAATCATCTCGAATTGGGGCGTGATCATCCGAGATTGTACAAGATCGTCTGCGACGATCTGAGCTTGCTCCGGCTGAAGAATGACAAAGTTCCTACAAGAAAATTCAAAAAGGGACAAAGGCAAACAATAGTCTAAGACATTCTAATGCAAATAAAACTCGAAGTACAGAAAATTCAGCCAGGGGAATGTCAAGGGGAGGGCCTAAGATTAAATAGGCATAGGAAGGAGGTTGGGAGGTTGGAGATCATCCCAATTTGGGAGATCTCCAACGGGGAAGTCTCTAACCGCGCAGACATGCTTTTGCCCAGGTTAGAGACGTCGTTGAAACATAAGCTAATTATGAAAAATTAGTTTTGGGACGAAATCGTCTGGACGTTCTGCTCTAGAAGAATTCATCCGATCTGAGGCGATATCGTCTGATCGGCGACGATATCATCCAACGGACAAAACAAATCCTAAAAATGGCATGGAAAACGAGGAAATGGGTAGCAGGCGGTTTTGGAGCGATTTTGGGGTTGAAATTTAAATTTGAATTATTACTAAGGTAATTTTAATTATTTGCTAAGGTTTACTGCGCCAATTTTAGGGTGCTACAGTGGGACAATTAGTGACTAATGATCGATAGCAGAAGGGTGGGATCACTAGTGAATAAAAAATGATAGCAAAAGGGTGGAACAACTAGTGAATAATGATTGATAGTAGAAGGGAGGGGTGACTGGTGAATAAAGACTCATAGCAGAAGGGTGGGATGACTGGTGAATAAAGACTCATAGCCAAAGGGTGGGATGATTTGTGAATGATAATTAGTAGTAGAAGGGTGGGAAAACTGGTGAATGATGAATGGTAGCAGAAGGGTGGGATGACTGGTGAATGGTAACCTATAGCAAAAAACCACCTATCATAAGGGTGGTATGACTAGCAACTAATGATTGGTAGCACTTTTAGTTTTGAATATTGTTTTGTTTTTGAAGCAAGGAACCTTCTATAAGGTGTAACTTTTGATCCAAAGATTTATTTTTTATTTTTTAAACCACCTAGCTCGATGAGATATACACTTCAAACATTCAAAGAATGGTTTGGTGCTTGGTAAAATCCTCAAAAAACCCTTAGAAGACCTCTAAAATAAGCTCTAAAATTGCTAAAGTGTGATACCTAAGAAAAAATTAGACATCTAGTAAGGGTAATGTGTAGAAAACCTTAAAGGGTGCTAGATATTAACAACCTAAAATGATGGATCTGGTAAATATTATTGTTATAATCCTTGAAATTAATCCTTATATAGATACTAAGTCTTATCACAATAATAGATGACAAATAAGTGGTAGCATGATTTCAGAACTAATTTGCCCCATTTTTAAATTTTTTGGTGGAAAAAAGGCAATTCACCATGTCTTCTATATGATTTTGAACATAATTCTCATAGAATTCAAAACTAATTCACCCCATTTTTATAAATACATTTTTGAACTGACCCCTTATGCATAACCTTGATAACAAGTAGGATTCTAGTATGTGGTCATACTTTTTGGATCCCCTTTCTCAACTTCACAACCCAAGGATCAATACTATTTGGAGTTGTTTTCCAACAAGGCTTGGCATCCCTGCAAGGTGCCAAAATTGTAGTATACAATACCACTTTTAACACACAACAAGCAACTTGAAAATGCTTATCAAATAAGAAAAGCATAATACCCTATGATGAACAAATAAGACTCAATAGTTTTGTCAATTTTAAGGTAAATTTTTAGTAATAATTGTTAAATCCTACTTCAAAGTAGCAATTCATCAAATTGTAGTTTCATAACCCTTAATTCATAAATATTTTTAGTGAATAACTTATACAAGTGGTATATCCAAGTGAATCTAATCTTATAATGATGTTTTTGTCCTCTCATTACAAGTTGTAAATGAAAAGTCTTTTCACCCAAAGTGAATAGGGTGAATTGCTTACTATAAATAAGGGTGCAAGGCCCAATGTAAATCATATTTTAGCTATTTTTGGGAAGTCTAAAACTATGCTCTTTGAATGTAATCTCTAATCTTTTGATTAATGGAAATTTAAGGATAGCCTTCATACAAGGCTGAGTATTTATTGTCAAACATCTCTTTATATGCATGTGTGTATGGTGATGCCCTACATTTTATTGTTAGTCCTTTTTTCCACTTCAAGTTTGCATCTAGGATGAATTCAAACTATTGTTATTTAAATTTCCTAATTTATTTTGATTTATCAAGACACTATCCTCACTATGGTGACTAATAGTATTTACTTTTCTTGCATTTATTTTTAATCCTTTGAACCCTTTCTTTGAACATTTACTTTCTACATTTAATTTTTTATATTAACATAGGATTAGATTAGTTTAGCATAGGACAGTGTGTATCTAGATCAAATCCAGAGGTCAAGGGGACTAACAACCCTCTTTTGTAGAACACTAAATATGGAGTAATGGTATGGGTAGATATATGAATCATCCTACTCTAGGCATAAGCAATAATTTTTAACATTCCTTTTATGTGATTGTAAGAGCAACTTGGAGTAGGATAAAAACCCTTAAACTAGGATCATTAGTAAGGGTATTTCTATGTCCCTCATTCAACTTAAGTGGTATGTTTAATTATGTGGTCATAGGCTTAACTTAAGTATATGGTTGACTTTTGTATTATATTTACTTTTATAGTGTGATGGGACTTTGCACATCTCATATAGGAGGGTTTATTAGAATTATTTAATTAAAAACCTTAAAGCTATTGTAGAGGGGATAAAACTACCCTATCACTAGCTGGATGCACTAGAAGCCAAGGTGACCATGGAGGTATATTATATTCCTCTACACTCAGGATCTTGGGGATCAAAGGGTTCACCAGGAATGGTTTAAGAACTCATTCCAAGTCCAAGGTCCAGAATTTTTATGTGTTAATTTGAACAAGCACCTATGTTTGATATTTCTAAGATATAAACTATGAAGGATAAAAGAACAATGTTGGGAAAACAATGATGCAATAAAACAAGGAGCTAACCCTAGAATGATTTTTTATTTCAATGAGGACTAAAACCCTAGTTTTGTAAATAAATAAATCTTTTTCTTTTCAAAAAGGGTTGAAGAGAATGCACAAATAGATTTATCCTAAGCTACAAACTATATATTTTTTCTCTTTTCAAATACCTAGAAATAAATTCAAATATATTTTCATTTTATTTATGATCTAAATCCAAAATAGAAATGGATAGAAAGAAAATAGCCTAAGTAGTCTACTTAGAACACTTACTTGATCTGATGGTTTATCCTAGATTTTAACTTTCATCCTAATATCTAGCAGCTTCAAAACCCTTGGAAAAATTAATCAATATTTGAGGGCTTGCTTAGGATGCTATGTGACTAAGCTTGGAGGTGTAGCATTCAATCCCCCTTGGTCCTTTTACTTGATCATTCAAAAATGAAATAATTTTTTACCTTTGGAACAAACAAAGTGAGATTAAATAGATGTAAACAACGAAATTAAATACAGATAGAATGAACATAACAAAAAAGTAACATACAAAAATGCAAACTAGGGTTTTGGGAGGTAAAACTTACCCCTAATCCCTAATTGACCAAATTCATACCCTATAAATTGCAAGTGTGAATCTGGCATGCCAAATTTATCCCCTGTATGAACTAGGTGTGAATTTGATTTATAAGACATTTTAGCCTACAAAATACCAAAAATGAGGTGCAAAATAGGAAATAACACCTTAAAATAGACTAAAAATGCACAAAAACTTGATTAGTTGATGGAGAAAGCAAGGAGAAATGAGAAAGTGAAGGTAGAAACCAAGATGGTAGACCTCTCCTATCATCAAGACTCCTCAACTTGTTCACCAAGTGAAGCCAACCATAAAAATCATAGAAGCATAGTAATCAAGCAAATATTCGTCAAGAGCACTTTCACAAAAGAACTTCATAGCTTGTCACACTAAGATCACTTAGAAACTTGCTAGAAGAAAAAGAGGATTCAATTTCTCTATTTATAAGAGGTTCAAATGGCTAAAAGGTGAGAAAATAAAATTTAACCCCGAGCAAGGGCCAACATCATAAAGAGTCAATGCTAAAATAGGTTTTTGAGATAAAAAATCCTAAATTTCCAAATTCGCACCTAGTTATTATAGGGTGTGAATTTAGCAAGGCTAAAGAAAAACAAGCAAAACAAAGGGACAAAGTTGGCCAAACTTGCACTTGGATAATTTAAAGGGGAAACTAAGGAAAATGAATCATCTTGATGGGTCAATTTTTCATATCTATATTTTACCCCTTCTTTGATGCATTTATGGCCAAATAAATGCATCAAAGAAAGATGTAGACACCTATGGGAAAAGAATGGTAAACACAAAAATGGATGGTCAATTTAGAAGGGATGGTGCAAAAATGGTATTATTCCAAATACTTTAAATTTACATGCAAAATGAGGTAATGAAGATTAATGTCTCTATGGTTGGGGTGCCCCCTCAATTTTTTGAAAGAATGTAAAATTATTGAAGAAACTCAAAACAACAAACAGAGAAAAAATGAGAAAGTAAATAGAGAATAAGAGAAAAAAGAGGGAAAAATCAAAAAGGAGAGAAAAATGAGAAAAAAGGGAAAAAAGAGGAAAAACGGTGAAAAAGAATTCATTTTCACTACAAGAAGAAGAAAAGTGTTCTAGAGGAAAAAGAAGAATGATGCTTCCTACACACCGTGTGATCATTGTGAGGGATGAAGTCAGCACTGCAGTAGGTCGAGCAAGGGTACAGACCTAAAGCCAACTCTAGAGTAGGTTAGATTAGGTTTGCATGCATTAAATTTGAAATTTTTAATATTTTTTATATTTTTTTTAGAGTTTTCACTACCAAGTGTGAATTCGATAGTGGAGTGTCAATTTGATTGCATGAAAATGCCAAATTTACACCTTGTACAAACTAGTTGTGAATTTGATAAAATTAATATTTTTTTTTTAAAGGTTAATGGTGAATTGATAAAATTTTGTTGAATTTTAATGATTGCAGTATGATTTTATCTTGAGTATAAAGTGGTGATTGACCACTCTAGAGGAGGTAGTGAGGGAACTCACAATGGTGGACCAAGATACCCTATGAGACATGGGGCTACTGCATCTAGCAGAGATACCCTAGGTCGAGGGTAATAGAGCACTACTAATGGTATTGGTTGAGAGGTGGTATCCAGAGTTATCCACATTCATGCTATTAATAGGGGATATGACCATCACACTTGAGGATATGTGGTGTATCTTGAGGATCCCCATTAGGGGAGGATGATTTACATGGTATGGGTGCCATAGGTAGCATCTAAGAGATTTTTGGGGGATCCAACACATAAGATCTAATAGAGCAAATTTCATGTTGATGAGATGCCATGACGATATAGAGTTGGGGCACTAATTTTCATACTTTATAGAGTGGTGGCATAGATGCTAGTGTGTTATATGAGTAGGTGACACCTATCATGAGTACTGGTGGGAGTAGTGGTAGACATGTAAGACCAACATGTTAGGTTCGCATGGGGATCGTATGTGTTGACCCACTTATATAGAACTTTGCACAGTATCATGTATAAGCGACATACAGGATTGGTATGTATAACATTGCTCTAGGTGTGGTACTGGGAGCACATAGTGATCCAAAGACTATGTGCATTGTTAGCCATTGCCCAACCTAAAGTGGCCAACAATATATAGGTGGGGTTGACACTATAAGCATGGGTATAGAGCATACATAGGTATCCTTATACTAGGGAGGTGAGTAATAGAAAAGCTATAAGACCACTATATCATATGGCTACCATGTGTCTACACCTTGGATGGGCAAAGGATGTAGAGGATTTGGCTCAGGTTTGAGGGATCCGATGGGTCACCATGGAGAAATGCAAGCAAGAGTTATAACATTTTGATCGAGTACAATGCTAGTTTGGTATTCTCTAGGATATTTTAGATATCAATGACTACTAGTTTAGGTAGGTTTGGAGAGAACCATCAAGAGTTAGAGGGGACCCTAATGTGAGGTAGTTCATGGAGGAGTACCTAGATGATCCTCCCTACATTGATCTAGAAGTGGACGATGTTGGGGTAGCTCTAATGGTACATGGATATTATACCCCCAAGGATCTTCCCACCAGTACCAATGTAAAGACACCAGGTGATGGACCAATGAGTGTAGTTAGCACTTTGAGAGGCTAAACGATGGGTAGTAGAGAAATGCTAAAGGATCCATACCCTCCTAGGTAGGCATGGGTGTAGATCAAGATAGATATGGTGATGGCCATGAAGATAACCATCACCCTCTCTATAGTAGGCAAGGGTCAGCATTCAAGGGTACCCCCATGATGACATAGGTAAGACCTAATAGGGTTATGAATCATGAGGATCCAACTAAGGAGGTTGAGGCACTATGAGCTAATATGGTAGCTATGTAGGCTAAGATAGATTCCATCCATGTAGAGTTATACTAAACCTAAGCAAAGTGGGACATGGTTAAGGTTGAGGTGAAGTGCCTTAGAGAGGATATGGGTCCACTAGAGTGGAAGCAATAATAAGACCAAATAGAGGGGATGGCTATCATCATAGGAAAAAAATAGGGTGATGTGGTTTAACTATTGTAGGAGGATCTATAGAGAGTGATCGATGCACATGAGGTAGTGATATGAAGGGATTCCTTCTACAAATAATTGTACTTATAGGTAATTCTAGTAGAGTAGAGGATCCGACCACCATCATCCCTATAATCATGGAGTCATTCATAGTTGTAGACATGATCTGTGTCATGAACCATGAACATACCCCTATCGATACCACTTCTGGAAGGTAGAGTAGACGATACAGGCTCATATGACTAGGGTGAGGATTGGTATGGCATCTCAATTTTTATTATAGCATGCATCCCTAGGAATGGTCGAGTGTGCCAACCTCTTTACTATGGTACATTGATCGAATGACATGCACTCTATGATTTGTGAGTAATACATATTGCTTTTAATATTTATGGTGTAAAATATTGAAACATACAAAAGAATGCATTTGATCAAATAACTTGCTAAAACATGGATTATTCAAAAATGTTGATTTTATTCATGATAGAAGTACTTTTGTGTTACAAATAGGGAGAATTTCCCTTATTTATTTCATAAATATACAATAAATATGATACTTTATTTTGGGTTTCTCAATGTAGGTGGGCTTCATGCGTAATGTGTGCAATCGATAGTTGTATTGTTTTTAGACCTAAAAAATGGAGTTAATATGTTTGGGGGCTTTCCTTAGTCAGCCCCCATGGTGAAGAAGACAAAATGGACACAAAATATGTAATTAAAACTGAAATAAACTACATATAACATCATAAAAAAATGAAATGAAGCATACCTAAGTGATTTGGAGTGAAAATATTCTCTAGGACCAATTCACAGGCCAGGGGGAGAATTGGAAGCCAGATTCACAGGCTTGGGGGTGAATTGAGCGGTAGTACTTTCTGTTAGATATCCTTATTCATATGGGCTCCTCAGGTGGTGCTATATTGGTTGTGTGGTTTAGATGTTTGAGATTGCATTTATGGTCATATTTCTACAGAGTTTCTGTAGACTAACTAAAAGGAGAGAGAGAGATAATGAGGAATTAGGTCCACTATTTATAGAAAAACCTAAGGTGTATGGGATGTGGTTAAGAGTACTAAACCCTAAGATAAAGTCCTAATATGGTTAGGTTAGGATTTATGAGGTGTCATTCCTACAATCCCTAAATAAATATCTCATCCTCACACATGTGTGAGGAGATATTAGGGTTAACTAGGATTAGTCAACTCTAAAGTTAGATTGGGGTTAGATTAGGGTTTCCTACAAAATATTCTAACTTGGTGCACACACATGTGGGAGGGAATAATTAGGACTAATTAGGGTTTAGGAACCTAATTAACCTTTTTAATCCAAAAAGTGCACTTAAGTGAAGTCACTTTAAACTTAGAAATTGTAATTAACTTAATTAATACTTTTTGGGAACTAATAGTCCCGTGGGGTCCTAATTAGGTCCAAGAAGGTCTTGGGTTGCCTTAGGTGATTGATAAATGGTCTTTTTATGAATGAAACTTGGTTATGATGTGGATTGTGTAGTTTAGTAGGGTTTCATGCCTATAGACCGATGAAATGGCCTACATAAGTCTATGAAATTCTACGATGGCCTACATCGATCTAGAGCGGTCTACGCTAGTCTAGAGTGGTCTACGCTAGTCTAGAATAACCTACGTAAGTCTACGATAGTATACACTTGTCTATAATAGACTAGAGGTATCTTGGATGGTCTATGCAAACCTACAAGTTTCTATATGGATCTACAAGTACGTGGAGGTAGACATGTGTGACTTTTGGGTGTCTATATTTTCCTCTTTTTGTACTATACTGTGTAGAACATAATTTAATACAAAAAATATGATGGGAGAAAGTAGATAATAAAGAAGAGAAAATAATGAGATCTAATAAAATGTATGTATCCGCTCGAAGCATGACCATACAACATTGATTGATAGCCAAGATAAGAAGGGAAAAGAATGGGATCTAATCAAAGGTATGTAGTCGCTCGAAGCATGATCATACAACATTGATCGATAGCCAAGAGAAGAAGGGAAAATAATGGGATATAATAAAAGGTATGTAGTTTCTCAAAGCATGACCATACAACATTGATCGATATCCAAGGGAATAAGGGAAAATAATGGGAACTTATCAAAGGTATGTAGTCACTCAAAGTGTGACCATATAAAATTGACTGATAGCCAATAGAAGAAGGGAAAATAATGGGATCTAATCAAAGGTATGTAGCCACTCAAAGCGTGACCATACAACATTGACCAGGGGTACAAGGGGAGAAGAGAAGAAGAAAGGAAGAAGAATAGGGAAAAGAAGAGAGAAAGAAAAATGTAAAATGATGATGAATGCAAATGGGTGATTACGGATGTAGTGCTATGATTTTTTTGATTCTGTATGATCTTTTTCAATGTCATACTGGTTGCTTTTGGAGGCAACTTATGACTGCTTTACTTTTGTGACCAATGTAGGATGGTCCATAGTATGAATAGAACAAATGCCTATTAAATTTTTTGTTGTTTATTGATAGATGAGTGGAAGCTGACATGTGTCAAACCATTTGAGTTAAGGGACATTGGGTTTAGTAATATGTGTCATTCAGTATACGATAAGGACTACTTTACCTAAATTCTAGAAATAACATACCCGAATGAAGCACTAGTATTTGTTCAAATATACCATTCAGTATATGATAAATACCATTTTACCTGAATGCCAAATTGACATACCCATGGAAACACATAACGCTTGTGATCTAAAAAATATCTAGTTGGGATTGAGATTATTATCATAAGATAATCTTCAACAAAAAAATTTGTAGACAAATGTGATATCCGTGATTTGGATTTTTGGTTGTTTGGTTGCATGTGAAGCTGACTTTTGGATATGAATACCCCCTCAAATGAGGAATCAGTAATGAGGCAAATAAAATGTGGTGATGTGATGATGGATCAATTGATAGAAAAAATGCATGATGATATTGATGAAAAATTAGATGGGCAGGAAGATAGACAAAGTTTCTAGGATTTGGGATGAAATTTGGATGATTTTGGGGCTTCTAGGCTCAATTCGTAGGGCAGGGGGTGAATTGGATCTAGATTCACAGGCCGAGGGGTGAATTGGTCTAATTTGTAGGTCGGGGGGTGAATTGGGTCTAATTCGTAGGGTAGGGGGTGAATTCCACCTGATTAGGATTTTAGGTATATTTAAACCTTTTTGGAAGCATGGGGGTCATTTTGATGGTGATAAACTTAGAGAGTGAGGAGTGAGCAACGGTTGGCGATGCGTAGCTCTTGTGGTTGATCAATTTGAGTGATAATATGGAGAGGGGATGCACCAGTGCTGGCGCCCAACATGGAGACCCACCGATAAGTGCTCTTTATTTTATTTGTTTTCCAATTTTATTTTTGGAAAAGCATGAAATAGGGGGGGAGGTTTTCGTGTTATTTTAAAAAAATTGGTAAATTTTAATTGAAATTGGAACACAAAGTGTTAAATATGCTAAATGGGTACCAAAAAGTGTGATCGCTTTTTTAGGTTTGACCAATTTTTACTGTAGTTTTACTGGGTAACGAGTAAGATAGTTGCAAGTTTGACTTTGCATTTTTGGAGTGATGGTGTACTGTTTTCAAGATGTGATTGGATTTCATCCGTAAAAGTAGGAAATGGGTATTCAATTGTGTGACTGTGTTTTTTATTTGTCTTCGTTTGGTGTGTTATCTGAATGTGATCCATTGAGGTGTAAATTAAGGAACTTTAACTGTTAAATTTTCCATTGTGAGTGTGTTATTTTTGAAAACCATTGACACTTTCACTATAGAAGGGTGAAATGGGTATTCAAAAATGTGCTTTTTTTTGGAGTGTTATTGCATTTGGCATATGTTTGAATTACGTGCCATGGTTTAGATAGGAATGAATTTAAAATTGGTTGTTGGGAGCCTGATATGCACTATTTTTCATTTATGTTTGAACTTTTACTGTGAAGTGTTAAAATGGGTGTCAAAAAATGCGATTGTATTTTTGATGTGGTGTGATTTGGCATGTGCACTATTTTAATGAGGTTGTATTGACTTTGACCTCAAATTTTATGTGTATTTGTATACTATTTTTGAAATTTGTTGACACTTTCACCATAAAAGGTTAAAATGGATGTTCAAAAATGCATTTTTTTTGGTATGTCTGGTGGATTGATGTGGTTTTGAATTTTGTGCCATAGTGAGTATGTGGAAATTTTTAAATTTGACTGTTGAAAGCCAAATATGTACTATTTTTCATATTTTTTTGAACTTTTACCGTAAAATGGCAAAATGGGTATCGAAATATGCGACTGTATTTTTGATTTGTTGTGATATGTGGATTGTGCATGTTGTTATGTCTTTAAAGGCATGATAAATTAAATGAATTAATTTGTGTGTGACATGTTTTTTTGTATAAAATTGAATTTTGTTTAATTGGAGGATTGTGTGTTGAACTAATATGTATTTTGTTGTTCTTGTTTGTGAATGAATAGGTGATGATGATCGATCCACGTCATTGTGTTCGTATGATGAAGGGCGAGTTGGATGACATGATGAAGAATAAGGAGGATGAGGAGTGGTTGGATGCGGTGTGGTTTATAGGCATATGGGAATGCAAGAGCATTCATGCCAATAGGGTATATATATCTACTTTGTGTAAGAGGTGGGATGCAAATTGAAACACCTTCTATTTTTCAATTGGGTGATATGATAATCACCCTGGAGGATGTTTATAGGATATAAGTTGCCTATTGAGGGTGTGCTAGTGAGAGTAGTGACTGATGACATTCAGGCAGCAGTGATGGAGTGGTTATTTTGGGATAAGTGGAGGGAGGTGGATACAAAGAAGATGAATTATGAGATTTTTTGGAACAATAAGATGTTTACTATGCACCAGTGTGCATCGATGGTTATGATTTATATGTATGCTCTGCCAAATACTTTCAGGATATTATTTACCTAGAACATGTTGTATGTGGTGAGTGACATGGTGGAGAAAAATATTGTATTTGGATGGGCACCTACACTCTTGTATTAGGTGTATAAGGAGTTGCATGATGTAGTGCATGTTGGAAGGAAGGGGTTGAGCCGGACTCCTTTATTGCAGGTATGGGCATGGGAGCACATAGCCATTGAGTGACCTTTGCTATTACCCTATAATTTTTATGTAGATGATCATACACATTTACCCTATGCTTTGATATGGAGGACAAATGAGGAGAAGGATATTAAGAGGTCATATGAGGGTGATCCTCTATTTTTGTGGGTGGAGTTCAGAAATTTTGTGTCTAATGTGATTACATGGAGGTCTTGGAGGGGTGGGGTGGTATGGGAGTATGATGGTGAGTAGTTGGGTGCTATTCATCATGGGATATGGTTGATAGGGTAGTATACTTGGTAGGCTGAGTTATTTTAGTTGAATCGAGTGATGCAACAGTTTAGATTACGATAGGACATTCTAGAGGCACTTACTATATACTATTGATGATGGGGTGATAGGGAGGAGCAACATATAGTCTTACCATGGACTGGTGAGAGGGACCTACCTATGGTCATCTCAAATATAGATGATACAGGCATGACACTAGAGTATGATGCATAGTGGGTGATGCAGAGCTGGGATACAGGTGTTAGATTGGTTGATCGATGGGTACCACCTGGTGGTGGGGTACCTTCAATAGAAGGGAGGGCAACTAGAGGTACTCGATCTAAGTCACGGGATAGATCTGGTAGTGAGATAGAGGTACCTCTATGATGATCCAAGTGATAATTGGGTGGCACCTCAAGTTCATTTGCGAAGAGAGTGGAGGAAGTTCCTATGATCAGTTGGGCATAGCTTATAGAGGAGGTAGTGACTATGGAGGAGGTAGGTGGGGGTATGGCTATGGGTGATTTTGATGATACTATGGATATGGGTTTCTTTGGTGAAATGGAGGATATTCCCATTGATGAGTATGAGATGCAGGATGCAGAGGAGGAGGTATTATTACTACAATATTGAGTACATCAGTTAGAGGAAGAGCTCGATGAGAGCGATAGGAGTAGGCTGGCAGAGGTAATGGATTTAGAGGATAGTATTATAGCTTTGGAGGCTAATGGTGATGCTAATTGAAATGCATTCAATGCTAGGTATTCTAATATGGTTTAGGAGATAGAGCAGTTGAGGGTAGAGGTATGGAGGGAGTAATCTATGGTGGAAACCCAAGATATAGAGATTTTAGAGCTATGGGCAGATATGGCGAGGCAGTTACAGGCATGAGAGGAGGCTGAGGGATCCCAAATGGTAGGGGAGGTACCAATATATATGGTTTATCTGAGGGTATAGGTAGAGCAGCTATATAAGGGTAGTGAGAGTGCAGGTGAGCTACTTTTTGTAGAGGTGGTAAAGTATGTGGCTTATGATTTTGCTTTGGTGATGCATGGGATTTTGCTCCTTGATTATGACCAAGTGGTGTCACAGTCTAGATCACAATCATGAGTACTAACACACTCATAGTAGATTCATCAAAATATATATTTGGTGGGTAGGAGGGGTACAAGGTCTAAGGTGCGATATGTGGCGTAGGATGCAGATGTTGCTACTGGTTTAGGGATTATGTTGTCTCCCACAAGAATATAGGCATCAGGGTCAGGAGCAAAATCTAGTAGATATGTAGTGGCATGTGATATGGCATAGGGGAGGGGTAGCTATGAGGGGAGTGGAGAGGCCATTAGTGGTAGTTAGGTTTGATTGTTATTGTAGCCTACAGGTAGTTTTGGATGATGTATGATCGAAATGGTCCTAGTTTATAGCCTACGAGTATTTTTTATGGATTACATATATATATATATATATCTTTTGGTTTTGGCTATTATATACATATTATTTTATTATGATTTGAATGTGTTTGAATTGTGTTTGCATAGGTAGGATAGTATGATATTTGAGTAAATATATAATGCATGAATGTATATATGGTAGGGTGTAGGCATATGATTATAATGTAGTATAGGAATACTGTAGAATGATATGAAGTTGTGTAGTTTGAACATAATGAAATGTGATTTGATGTGAATGCGATAATGTATGCTAGAGATCTAATGGTTGGTGTAGTTTGACATGTGGTGGATATAGCATGAGGAAGCTATCAAAGATTCATGTGGTGGTAAATTATGAGGAAAAATGTGGTGTGGAGGACTCTAGAGTCAGGTGGATGAACATGAATACTTATATGATGGGATGTGATCACCAAGTAACATATTGTCTACCAAGGTTTCAAATGTATAGCATGTGTCAATGTCATGGCTTGGCTGGTGATGGTATATACAAAACTAATGGTCATGGTAATTATGTGGTTTAGGATACAATGGGTTAATAGACCTAATTTTAGGTAGTACCAGGAAGCCTTGATGAAGGAGGTGATGAAACATTTTGGATAATGGTGCAGAGGGGATAGGTGTGGGGTAGATGTAGGGATCTGTGGGAGGTGTACGGGAAGTGGATGGAGTGAGGTCTAAAGGTGGAGGAGTGGTTCAAGACTCTAACATGGGTCAAACTTGGGGTTAAGGAATGGATCTAGGAGGTGAAGATGTATAGGCCATGGTGTATTGGCAAGTAGAATTGAGGTAGTGACAATAACTCAGATGTAGCTTGAGAGCATCGATTCGAGATAGGATGTGTTGGATATCATGATGTGGATGTGATAGTATTGGAGAATGTGGAGAGTAGGACTCCAATGGATAAGGAGTGAAATATGGGTGTGAAGAGGATTTTGTATAAGAGGATGATGGGGATGAGTGGAATAACTTTTTATATTGAGAGGTTGTCTAAAATGGTAAACCACAAAGTGGTGAATGTGGTGTCTTAAGGATGGTTGGTGTAGGATAAGACTATGGGTAACATTATATACGATATGGAGGTACATGCTTGGAAGCGGCTTGGGAAGCATGTAGGTGAAGGGCTTGGATGTATGGGGACATTCTGTTCAGAAGTGGGGGAGGTAAGCATGAAGTCGGTGTAGGATTATGTGTGTATCCTCTATTGGTAAGGTGATAAGCTCCTAAAGGATGGTGAGGGGAAGAGGATAGTGAGTAGGGGTTCCTTGTATCCTCAAGTAGAGGTGGAGGAGACCCTTGGGTGTGGACATGGGAGAATTATTCTTTTTAATCAAAGGAGGATTGGGAGACCTAACTATCTCCTAAATTATGTGAGTACGATGACCCTCTACGGTGGAGTTAAGTTCATTGGGGTGGAGTGTGGTTATCTGAATAGGATGAGGGTGAGGACCGTCTGGTATGTACAGGGGTAGGTGTCCTGGCCAGATCGATCGATGTGATCAAAATTGGGGGTAGTGGGGTATGATCCTACATGGTGGTAGTCTAAAATGCTAATAGTGTGTGTGTGTGATCACATATCTCTATTGATGATGTAGTGGTTGATGATGTAAATCCTACAAACAGAAACATATACCAATAGCATATAAATGGCATAAAATGCAAATGTACATCTATTATAATAGGAAATAAATATTGTGTGTGTATGGTGATGTGCATAGCGAGTGATGTATAGTGGTAGAGACCTACGTAAGCTACACATTGAATTTACAAAGTTGAATGATATTAATAGGTTTAGGTTCAATGAGACCTTTGATATTAGCCAATCGATAGGCACCTGAACTAAATTTATGTGTGATTATGAATGGGCCTAGCTAGTTTAGGGTAAACTTGTTGCATTTTTTGTGGGGTTGACTTGTGATTTATTGGTTCTCTTTGAGAACTAAGTCACCAAATTTAAATTCATGTTGGTGCACCTTAATTTCATAGGCATGACAAAGACGATATTGATAGACTTGTGTGTGCTTGATGGCATGAATACGCCATTCATTGAGAAGTGTGAGTTGATCAAAGTGAGCTTGACGAGCAATGTCATTGTAAATGAATTCTTTCATAGATATTCATAAGGATGGTATCTCAAGTTCTAAGGGCATAATGGCTTCAACACCATAGACCAGTGAGAAGGGGGTTGCCCTAGTGGGAGTACAGATCTCATACGGTAGGCCCACAAAGCTAAGGGTATTTGATTATGCTAATCATGATGAGACTCTACTACTGTCTTACGAAGTATGGAGCAGATTGTTTTGTTGGTAGCCTTTGCTTGACCATTACCTTGTGGGTAATACAGGGTATAAAAACTATGATGAATATTGAATTTTGTGCAAAGAGCATAGACATTTTTTTCTTGAATTATTTCCCATTGTCAGAGATGATTTGGGAGGGTATTCCAAAGTGAAATATTATATGTTCTGTAATAAATAACATAATCTTGGCTCCCATGGTTTGAATGAGTGGGATGTCTTCGACCCATTTTGTAAAGTACTCTATGGTAGTAATGATAAATTTATGATTACTGGATGAGGCAGGTGTGATTTGTCTGATAAGGTCAATGTCCCATTGAGAGAAAGGCCACATGGACTGTATAGGTTGTAGCCCTTGAGATAGGATATATGTGAGTTTTATGTGTTATTGGCACTTGACACTATGCTTCACATACTCACAACAATCGTGTTCCATCTTGGGATAGTAGTATCCCATGCGAAGTATGTGCTTTGTGATTGCCATTCCATTGAAGTGGCCACCGCATGTACTATCATGGGTTTCTTGTACAACCCAATGAGATTCATGTGGTTCTAGGTAAAGCAAGAGGATGCCATCATAATTACAATGCTATAGGATGTCCCCCAGTAGTGTATATATAATCACTCTTTTTTTAATGCTCGACAGTAAACATGTGGTAGGTCACATGGTATAAATCCTAACTTAATATAATCCTTAATTTGTGCAAACCAAGGATCATGTGGTTCGGTATTGACTACATGAATACCACCATTATCTGTGGGAGGCATAGATGATATGGTGCATTGGATAAGGGTATGAACAGATACACATGTAGTATCTCATAGGGGGTTTTGTGGGATTAATGATCCTAAGGAGGCCATTGTATTAGAAAAATTATTTGATGATTGCGGAGTGACTTCGATGTTGTACCACTCAAATTGGGCAAGAATTTGTTGTGCAACATCTTTGTATTGTTGAAGGACTAGACAATGACATTGCCAAATTTTTTGCACTTGGTTTACTATTAATATGGAATCACCTATGGTGTGGAGGCATTTGATATGCATGGGGTGGGTCTATTTTAATCCTAGGATTAAGGCTTTGTATTCAGTATTATTATTAGTGCAAGGGAAGTCTAATTTGAATGAAAAGGGTAGTTGTTCCCCTTCAAGTGTGAAGAAAATAATACCTGCACCCCCAATGTGAGTGCATCGGAAGCCATCAAAGAATAGAGTCAAATTAGTCAGTTTTTTGGCTTGACATATTCTTCAACTTTTATGACATGGAAGATGGAGTCACCTGAAATATGAATAAGGAGAGGGTCATCATCTGGTAATGGAGCCTCAGCAAGTTGATCTACAATGACCTATCCTTTTATGGATTTTTTGAGATGAAATATAGGTTGAATTCAATTAGGAGCATAATCCATTTTGTTGTGTGAGAGTTGTGGTAACTTTTGTTCATCATATATCATAAGGGATTGTCTCAGGTGATGAAAAAAGTAGTGTGGTTTAACATATAGTGATAAATTTTTTGGGTGGCAAAAACTACAACTAGGCATATTTTTGCCATGTACCCATATTGAATTTTGTAGTTGACTAGCATACAACTGATATAGTATATAGCTTGCTCTTTGTCGAGTGCATTCTTTTGAGCTAACAACATGCCTAACATGAAAATTTTGGCTGGAATGTATAGCGTAAGCGGTAACTATGGGTGTGGGGAAGACATAACTGGTGGAGAAGTGAGGTAGGCTTTGATAGAATCAAAGGCTTGTTGATAGTTGTCATCCCATTTGAAAACAACTCCTTTCTATAGGAGATGATTGAATGGTTTGCACTTGTCTAATAGTTGTGCTATGAATCAATGAATGGAAGTGATTTTACCTTGGAGGCTACGTAATTGCTTTAAGTTGGTAGGTGGGGTATCTCGATGATGGCCTTTACTTTGTTAGGGTATACATCAATGTTGTGTTGGGAGATAATGAACCCTAGTATTTTGCCTGAAGTAACACCAAAGACACACTTCTTTGGGTTAAGGTGCACATTATATTCTAGTAAATGGTTGAAGATCTTTTAATGATAATCTACATGTTGTGAATGTTCTTTGTACTTTTCGATGAGGTCATCAATATAATCTTCTACAATTTTATGCATGTAATCATGAAATATATAAGTCATTATATGCTGGTAGGTTGCCCCAACATTTTTAAGACCAAAGGGTATGACCTTGTAGCAAAATGTCCCCCAAGGGGTTGTGAATGATATTTTGTGCTGACCAGTGGGGTTGATTTTAATTTTGTTATAACCAGAGAACCCATCCATAATGGAAATAATCTCATGTCCTGTTATGGAGTTGACTAGCGAATCAATATTAGGTAGGGAAAATTATCTTTGGGACACACTTTGTTTAAATCATATAAATTAGTGTAGAAACAAACCTCATAGGAGGTTTTAGGCACTGGAACCATGTTGGAGACCCATTTAGGATAGTCTATGGGTATGATAAAGTCTACATCTAAGAGCTTTTGGATTTTAGACTTTACTAGCAATGCAATTATCAAGTGCATGCATCGTAGCTTCTGTTTGATAGGTTTAGCCTCTTTGTCTAATGTGAGATTATAGACTATGAGGGCGAGATCAAGGCTTGGCATATCATTGAAGGACCACATGAAGATTTTGATGTAATTTCTAAGGAAAGTAGTGAACAAAACGTGTTCTTTGGGTGAAAGGCTAGCAACTAGTTTAACAATATGAGGGTTTTTGGGGTCATCACCGATGTCTATGTCAATGTTTTCTTTGATCAGTATATGGGAACCATCATGAAGTTATTCTGGGACTGTAATGAGGTGGAGGTCATAGATGGACTTAGGAATTTTATATTCATCATCTATGTAGACATGTGTGTGATGAACGTACGGTATGTGAGGTGATGTAGAAGGTGGAGTGTTAGCGGTATGCAGTACATGAGGTGAAAGTAGAAAATCTTGTAGTAATGGTATGGGTGAGATGTGTGTGAGATCAAAAAAATTTGGATTTGGTGTTTCATCATGAATTTGCTGATGTGTGTATCAAATTTGGGAGAATATATCCACATCTATCATATTAACCGATGTCATGGAGAAGTAGGCAATGAATATTTTGATGATATAGACTCAATAACCTATGGACGTTGTAAGAGGCTCAATGGAGGGCACAAGATGACTGGTGGAGAATGTGGTCAAATACCATATCAATGGATTTACCGATGTATAGGTAGAAATATGGAAAAATATATTAGTGATGGTAGGGATATGCCATGCCATACTCTAGATCATGAATTTTTAGAGATAGGACATCCAATTGACTTGTTAATTCATCAACACAACATGACAATATGGTGTCAAAAATAGGATCTCCTTGAAATAAGTCACAAGGGATTATGATAGTTGAGTGAGGGGATGGGTTGTCGTCTAGAATTTCTATATCGATATACTCTTCCAAGGTGTGTGTTGGAAGTGGGGAAGGGTGTAGGGATAGATCCTGGAGCTCATCCTCTAACGTGTGAATGGCGGTTGGGTGATAACCTAGGATGGATTTGTCAGTAGGTAATTGCACATGAGGGTTAATGGGTGTACGTAACCCTTGTTCATAACAACCTAACCCAAATCTGTGTCAATGAAAATGTCAAAGGTAGTGTAATATGAAATAGAGGTTAGCCATGTGATCAAGTGTACCAAAAAAACTAGATTGTGGTGGTGGAGTGGCCATAGGTAAGAGTGAGGAATCAACTCCTACATACATAAAGTTAGTTTAGTTGTCAAGAGACCCTAATTTTATAACAGTTCCTATGGTCAAAATTGAGGTTGAAGGGTGGTCGAATTCATGCATGGAATGAACTATTGGGGGACGCACATGGGCATTGTGCACATTGTAGTCACCTAAACCTGAATTTTTCATAAAAATAGCGATGCAGGATGGTGCATGTTATGGCGAGCAAGGTGGTGAATCTAAATAAAAATATGAGGATGCGACCTAGGAATATCTTGTGGTAGTAGCATAAGGATTTAATAACTGATCATCAAGGTGGGAAGGTCACTACTCCCACTCATAGTATTTAGCTATTGTGGCTAGGATAGGGTGATCCACATATGGGAATTGGGAAGTAGGAGGAGTATACACCAGTGTTGGGCTACGAGGTGAGGTGAAATACCTAGGTCATGGATGAAAAGGAAGTGGAGGTGTTTGAGGTGTAGGAAGAATAGGCAATTTCATAGAGGAAGGTGGGCAAGGTGGAGTGGTAGGTATTGGTGTAGGTAACGAGGATGGTCTCGATGCTGTGGATGTATTTTTAGAAGTTGACGGCTGAGATGATGGTGGTGGCCAAAAGTAAGATGGTAAAAAGGTATGGCAGTCGGGTTAGGTACTAAAGTGGCTGGTTCTAATGGTGTGTACATTGAGGTGTGTGTCCTTGGTGATAATTATGGTAAATAAGAGGATGTACGGGAGGATGTCGATGCTCCTATATACTGGTGAGAAGAAGCAGGGAATAGTCATGTGGAGGAAGATGAAGGTATGGGTGGTAGGTCTATAATATTGCAAAATTTTAAGGGGTCCCCATCGACAGGAATACAATGGATAAGTATGTTGTAGACATATTTAATGCAATAGTGCAATGTAGAGGGGATACACTACATGTCCCTTATCCATGGGTGACCAAGTAGGATGTTGTACTGCATTTCACCTTGAATGATGTAAAAGAGGATGGGGATAGTGCAGATACCTACCTTGATGGGTAGAACAATGGATCCTACTATATGTCACATGGATCCATACAATGCATGTAGGTCGAGCGATGAGGTAGAAAAATGAGCTAGTGGGATATGCAGGTGATGTAGAGCTTCTATTTAAATGATGTTGATGGAGGAACCTATATCAACGAGGACACATTTGGATGTAATGTCGTTGATGGTAACTTGGATATGAAGAGAAGGATCTTCTCCTTCTCCTATAAGTTTTGTGATTTCATGATCATGAAATTTGATGGAGGGTTGAAGGTAGCATGAAATATTTTCTACAAAGTTCATGAAGGTATTCATGTTGTGTGTCTCAAGATAGATAGAATGTAAGATGTCATTTATTGCCTCGCGATGGGGTTGAGACTACTGTATAATATCAAATATGGATAAGTAGGTGGGAGTATTACACAGTTGGTGGATAAGGCTACCACAAATTGTAATGACATTTTATGGTAGTGGAGGTGTGGTTTTGTAAGTTGTAGGAGACGATGGGGATGTGAATGGCATCGACAAGGAAAAAATAGGTGGGGTTTGACATGGGGGGTACTATTAATTTCAAGTGGTAAGGTTAATCATGCCCACTATGCTACATTAATGGGGGTCACATTGGACATTATTTACTTACCTAGGCATCCCTTGAGGATTAAGTGGAGGTATTTTGGGGTTAGTTCCCCTATGATCAGGTAAGGGGTTTTGGAATATCCCTAAATTTTGATTTTGTGGTGTGAGGGGGTTTGAGACCTAGATGGTACCCCTATTCATAATATCTTGGACATGACCATGGAAGGAGCAACAAGCATCAATACTATGGTTGTGTTATCGATGGTATTGATAGAAGGATTGCTCAATATATCCTCGAGGCTTAAGTAGGTTTGGATCAAGTGGTCATATTTTGGGTAGGGTGATGTGGCTTACCTCGTATAACCTTTGGAAAAGGGTTGGTAATGGTTCAGAAAGTGGTGTAAGGTTGTGTTGTGAAACCTACGAATGTATATCACGAAGCTACTGAGGCCTAGGAAGGGGAGGCGCATTGGTTTGAAATATTTTCTATTGTGGAAGAGGAAATAATGGGATCGGGTGCTAAGGTAGAAAGTACCACTTGGTTGGCTTGTGGCAGTCAAGGATAAGGTTGGTTAGGTGTATTTCTATTGAAATGAAAATTGGAGTTATAATTTGGCTTTTGTCTCAACTTAATCTTGCCTGACTGTACCTTAATGTCCTTAATAACTTTGGCTTTGGCAATGGCTTCTTCAAAGGTATGACTTTGATGAAGCTGCAAAGATGTAGAGATGTGTTTGTGGAAACTCTTGGAGAATAGCATCACTAACTCGATAGTAGGAAGGCTATGGGCGATGTCATGGATGATCGATGTCTAAAAAGTTAGTTTTATTTTTAATGTTTATGTAAAAGTGCTCCAAGAAGGATTTGGCCAAATTTTCAAAAGTATACAAGCTATGGTGCAAGAGCATGTTATACTAGTCTAAGGCTTATCCCCCAAGTGAAAGGGATAATATGTGTAACATGATGGGGTTGCTACTATGTATATAGTAGCAAGCCGAATGGTAGTTTCTCACATGTTCTCTAGGATCTTCCTTAACCTTGTATTTATCAAACTTTGGTATCTGTTGGGCACTGAATTGCATTAAGTTTTACTCAATACTACGACTGTCTATATTCCTACTTTCTTTCTAATCATGCACCTGATAGCTATATATCAGCTCTCAATATTGGATGGACCAAAATAGGGTTTCAAATCCAACCTCCAGAGTAGGTCGGTTCCTTGTCAACTTAAATAGGGTGTTGACACAATTATGCTCACTTAGTGTTTTGGAGATTAAGGTTAAGAAAGAGATTAGGGTTAGAAAATGTGAACAACAATGGACGGATAGGCTAACAACAATGTCACTATGGAAAAAATATCCCATAAACTATCTCAATGTACTCATTACTTTAGATCAACATTATCTCAAATCAAATGAACATTCATATATTAAAGCACAACAGAGAAATATTGAAGACAACAATTTCAATATCTAAACAATGATAATCCAAATAACAAAATTAACCAATACTCAAAATTTACATAAATGCACTCTCTACCAATTAGATCTAATCAAAAGCAGATTTCAATTACCCTAGTAGTTAGTAATCCAATAAACTAATAAAAACTAACCATTTGAATATTGATAGAAATGCAACTCCAGATTTTGAACCTCTGATACAAGATAATGAAGATACAAATTTGAGGTGAATATCAATGTAATGCTCCTTTCATTAGCTCATAGAAAATATACAATAGTGCAGGAAAGCACACTAGAGCCGATCTTGAAAAATGAGGGTTCAACCTCTACTTATAGTTTGAAAATTAAAGAATAATAAGTAATATTACAAAGATTTGCTTTTTAACAGCTTAGCAAAGAGTTCTTGTTGGTATTTTCTTACTGGTTCAACCTTCGATAAATCCATTGCAGGTAGACCGCCATGATAGCTTAGATATTTTGCAACTCACTGGTTGGTTTGTGACAGTTGGAGTTCAGGCCATTAGAGACTATATCTGCTCCGTGAACTTTTATTGGAAGCTCGCATCACCATCGATCTACAACTGCCTCTGGTTCTTATTTCTTGAAACCATTTGATGCTTTGAATTCCAGTATCCAAACTAATAATGTTTGAATTCGACAAGAAAAATTCTTTAAATACTTCAAAATCATCAGCAAGTTCTCGACCCTTGATCTTTCCCATCACATGACTATCATTTGATTTGGAACATATTCAATACAATCATAGAGAAAGATCAAAGTGCCATTTTGCTTCTTTAATTTGATGATTTCACCCTTCTACCTTTGAATCTATAGAATGCCAATCTAGCATAAAATACACTAAGAATTAAGTGGGATGAAATCCGCTTGTCAACCTTCCCTTTTCTTCTTGGAACTTTGAAGCAACCAAAAATCTGCATTACAAAAGCTGTTGACATCATATTTTCTAAAAAAATTTATGGAATTTGTAATCTCCACTTGGGCAAGTGTAAATCTTCCCTCATCTCCAATATGCATTTGCCATAGTGTAAAATAGCTTTTCCTCTATTCTACACTAGAGTTAGTGTAAAATGCATCCATGTCTTCAATCCAAAAAGAAGTCTATTAAAAATGCTTCTTTATCGCCAATCCACACTTCTTCCATAACTTTAAGCCTCTTCGTCACTCTGGAACAAAATACTCTATAAGCTCACAAAAATTATCCTCTTTGACACTTAGCCACTCAGAGGATATCAAAATAAATAAGCAATTGCTATTCCACACTTCTCCTTGCATTGACGTCATCTTTGCTATAAACTTTTGTAAAATTAGAATGCGTCTCCAGTCTGCTACCAAATACATTATAAATTGTGTAGAATTTCTCCAAGTGGAAAATACACCAAGTGTTTGACATATTTGAAAACCCTTGTTGTGGATCCACTCCAAAATGCACTGGAAATTATACATAATCAAAACTTCATACCTTAGATAATATTTTCAATGTTTTCTAAGGATGTGGCCTTTTTGGACCCGCATTTTGGCACCTCCCAGGTGGATTTGCTTGCAAATACATTGAACACAAAGTCTTATCCATTGGGCATAAGGATTCAAAAATTATTCTCTTCCAAAATGCTTTAAAGAATAACATCCATATGAATACTACCCTCTAAAAAAATTATGGTTATCTTCGAGGATAAATTTTCATATCAAGACCATGCTTCATACATACTATAGAACAATGGTTCATATGGAGAATATACCATAAGCATTAATTTTTGTGCCATCCCAAAAAAATGCCTCACTACTCTAGCAAAAAGAAACACAACCATCTTCTCCTTATAAATCCCTTTTTACAATTCATGATAAAAATGCCTTCACACAAAAACTATTGTTTTTCTATCTCTCTTTGGACTCATGCTTTTATTGTTTCTTTATGACCATGTCAGAGTAAAAATGAACCACAAAAAAATACAAAACTTATGACTATATATGTACAAAGCAAAAATGGCTAAGTTTGTGCCCCTTCAAGGCCTGTAGCGGTTCGGTCCAGTTCTTCTTCTTACTAAGCCTCTTCTTCAGCTTCTTCTTCTTCAGGAGAAGATTGCTCTTGATTTTTCTCTCCAGCATCATCACCAAACAATTGCACCATTAACTTCAAAGTCTATAAGGCATATTTCCATGTTACCTCTAAGATATTGGAAGTCTCTATTAGTTGCTTGTAAATATACTATATTTTACCAATATCTTCATAATTAGCAGCATTCCCTCTATTTATCAGATCTTCCATGAGGTCTCTCAATCTAGTGAAATCAATGATCATTTGTGAAGTTTGCTCTTGGTCTAGTGGCTCTTCCAGAGATTCAATCTTAGATTCATCCCGTAAGGTCTCTCCAGCACTTTTCTTAATATCTTCGACTAATAGCAAGTTGTGATATTCCATCCACAAACCTCTAAAACTAATTTGTGTCATTTCCTTGTTCACATCCACTACATCCTTGATTATTTCTTTAATTTTATCATACAATAGACAAGCCCTCTGAAGTGCTCTATGCTTATTTACTACAATCTTGGTAGTAACTCTAGCAATATTTCATTCTTTATTAGGGATTGTCTTGGTAGACTCACTGAGTCTACTATCAACCATCTTGTAAATTTACTTTGCTCGAATTACCATAGGTTGTAGTTCTCCAGTGATTTTGTACAAATATTTCTAAATGCTCTGGAGTAAGTGACTGGAATCATCTAGGTAATAAATAATAAGTTGGAGCCCTAAAAATTTTTCCTGGACTTTGGAGAGTAGTTCTTTTCTTAATTTCTTTAATCCATCTTTGGAAAAACCAAAATATTTAGCTCTCTCAATCTGAAGCTGCTACTTCAAGCTTTGAATCTCTTTAGCCTGCTCATCATTTAATTTTTTTTTCTCTATTAGATACTCCTTGAGCTTATTGATTTCTTAAAACTTTTCTTGCCAGCTCTTAGCTTCCTTTTCAAAGCTTTCTCCACTTCTTTCTGATTGCTAATAGTTTTTAGAAGCTTTTCAATTTGTTTTTCTAGCTTGCCCACCTTTTCTTTAAATATATCATTCTTCACATAAAAGTATCCAAGTGGTCTCTAGCTACTACCAATTCATATTCATCAAGCAGCTTCTCATTGTCTTTAGTATGCTCTTCAATACGATAATCTTGAATTGTCATCTCAGTTTCAGGCTTGCTTACTAGAGGAACCATGATTCTAGAAGTTATTTACCTTGAAACTGGATCAAAAATCATGCTTATTCTCTTGGTAGCCATCCTATTGGAAGGCTTAGATAGTTTTTCTACCCAAAAATCATTGATTTTCTATGTAGCCTCTTGCTCCTTCTGTAGAATTGCCTATGTAGGGTAACTTGTAGCAAGAGGAGAAGAAGATGCAAGTAATGAAAGAGCAGAAACAACCGTTGATGCTAACTATCCAGAAGTTTTATAGTAGACTCTGTTGTGACCATTGTTGTTGTTGCAATTGGTATACCTATGAATAATGAAGAAAGACTCACATATGGGCAAGGGGATGACCTAGAAATAATTTATTTCTCATAGGATGGTGGTGGTAATGGTGAAGTTGAAACTATGGGGGATGATGAGAGTGGAACCTCAGATGATGAGTTTGGAACTTGGATGATAAATATAGAACCTCATATAATGAAATAGGTACTTGAGGTGATGAAGAAGGAATTTGTGATGACCTTGGGGGAGATTTATTAGCTTACACCTCAATAGGGACTAATGAAACGGGAGGTGAACTATGGGGTGGGGAAGATACCTTTGTTACAACCTCTTGTTCATAAAGAGAAGGAGATTTCATTGGGGACTCTAGAGGAGGAAGAGGAGAAGAGGGATTAGAGACCATACCTTTACCTATTGAAGTAGGGTTTTTTGGAGTTGTCTCTATGATCTATTTTTGTTCTTGTTGTATCAATTCTTCGATATCTAAAACAATTATTTTCTTAATTACTTCCTCTTTATCCAGCATTTGTTTCTTTGAGATCTCCTTCTTAACTCTTTCTAAGGTCCTTTTGGTCTTTCTTTGAAAAAGTTGATAGGTAACTTTATCAGCTTCCATGTCATCCTCAAAAAATCCTTTCTATATTGTTTTCTCCAGTAATACCTGCTCAACAATGGGATTTATCTCTATTTTCACTATGGTAGTGAAATTCAGAGGTGTAAACTTAAATCTCTCATCTTTTTCCTTCTATTCAACATCTATTTTTGGAGGTTGGGCACCCAAGGCTAGGTGTTTAGGCCTATTTATTGTTTCTATAACTGGTGTGTTGACAGTCCTCTCTTTAGAATAGCATATTTTACTTATCAACCATGCTCTTGTTGGAAATTTTTCTATCTATTTGGTTGAAGGCTAAAAAGGCTTCAAGACTTTAGCAGTGGTTAACGGATTATCAGACTCATCTTCTTCTTCTTATGGGTATGGATATTTAGGCCCATATTGTGACTTACCATATATGATCACTATATTCCTTATGTCTTTGGGCCTCCAAGTTTGAATATTATTGTCATATAATTTATAAAATGCAACATCCATTTTAGTCCCAACCTTGGACTTTGTTTTACCAATCTCAACCCTCATCCTCCACCAATCTGATATTTTTGCCTCATTCCATTTCTCTTTATGCTCTAGCTTTTCATCATTAGGCTCTTGAGATTGAGAGTCTTCTTTCTTTTCTATTTTCTTCTCAATATCCTTAATTGTAGACTCTTTCAACTGATGTTTTACATTGTTGTTAGGGTTAAAATATATGATTTTCTCATAAATAGGGTTATGCATAAGGGATTGGACTCAAAATGTACTTGTAAAAAAATGGTGAATCCTAAGCAAAATCAAGATTAATCATGGAGAATCCAAATCAAATCAAATCAAGCATCTTCATACCAAAATTTGGGGTATTTTAAGCCCTAAAATGTAAGGTCATATTTGGGGCCATTTTTGACCTATTAAATCATATTATAACTTCATAAAAACACCACCATTATATCAGGATTGAAAAGAGTTTTCCAATGAGTACAAATATGCCTATATTTGGATATATATATTGTGGCGAATTGACCCTAAGAAAACATTGGTCCTGAAAAATTTTAAGCAAATCGGCCGACATCGAGGGTCCTCATATTCGCCAATTTCCAATTTTAAAAATTCTAATATTCTCCCAATTTGTGAATATTGACCACTATGCATAACCCTGCTCATAATAGTATAACCATGGGAGAATTTGATCCATTTTAGCAACATTCCATTCCAAAAGCTCAGTTTCTTTGTTTTTTCTACCTTGCTCAAAATGGGGCCTAGATTTATTTTTAAATTTGTAGACCTTTTCCTTATTTAAGTCAATATTTCTTTTGTGTAAGATGTCATCTAGATCATAACTCCAATGCTAATGAATATAGAATAGACCTAACCTATCTAGGTACTGGTCAATATTTTAGCCCTGCCACTTCTTTATAATAGTTATATCACTAATATTTTGGCAGGTCAACATAGATTTCCTCTTCCTCCCAGAATCATAATTCAAATCAATCAATTCTACTTGTCTCAGATATTCTAAGGAAAATAGCCTTTTAGTGATAAAGTGAGGTAGCATAAAAGGCTTACCTTGGAATCCATACAGTCTAATGACTGTACCCTCTATTATGAGATACCATTATCCTTCCTCTACACCCTTTTTTCTCAATATTTTCTCAGCCAATAGTGGTATACTAGGGTAAATCCCATACATTATTTTCAATATTGGTCGTAAAAATTCTAAATTGAATTGTAAAAAGACTTAGTGCTTTCGAGATGGTTAGTCCAATAATATATTGACATGGGTTCTCCTTAATTGGTCTTATCTTTAATTGGAATCCAAGGCATCATATCCTTCACAACAGTAAAAAACATCCAGATTAGGCTTGAGCAATACCTAAAACTAGGTGCATCAGAGCTTCTTTTCAATGTTACCTGTAGTGACCCTAGGATGCATGCACCACTCTTTTTACTCTACTTGCAATGTTATTAAAAACCCAAGATGAAATGGAAGACAATGAAAAATCATATAACATGAAAATAAAAAATATGGATCTCTTTATTTGTATTGAAACTCGGTTACATGTCGGTCCCTCTTAGGGATACCCATTTCAATATAATAAGGTTACAAATAGGTAAAGAGTGCCCCTTTCGTGAAGAGGTGGTGCGCTTATAAAGGCTTCCCAGTTATGTACACAAAAATGTATGAGGGCTTATAGATGCCTCCTTATATAGGTATATTTCCTAGAGGGATCCCTTTTGCTCTCGTATGTTGTAGATTTCATCCGATGAACCTATGGCCCTGTAAGCAATGAAACAACAACACACGCTTAGATGTCCGAGATTGCCTCCCCGGATGAGGTTGTTAGTAATAAAAGAACTTAATGGAAATATGATGAAACTATGCTATGAAATCATGTAAATATATGCTAATGATATGAAAACATGAAGAAAAAGAATAAAATAAGCTATGTCTAAAACCTAAGCTAAGCCTACGGGCCATTGTCCAAGACAACGGCCACTAAGGTAAACCTTGCTCTCTTTACCCCAAAGCTATGGGTCAAAGCCTATATCTGATGTTGAAATAATAGGTGTTATGCTCTTCAATCCGTCAGGGCTTTGTCGTACACGTGATCTCCAAGGGAACTCTCCAAGTCTCAAAAGCTCTCCTCAATGACCAAGATTGATAAAAGATCAATTCTCTGATAAAATATGTCTCTATCTCTATCTTTGCTTGTAAAAAGATCTCTCCTAGATAAAATATGTCTTGATATAATATGTCTCTTAGGCTTGCACCTTTTATAGTGTGAAACCCTAGGTCTATGTCCAAGCCCTAGGAATGAATTTCTCATGCGTAGTGTAAGTTAGCATGAGAATATTTTGTCCTTTGTCTATGTTTGGAAGCCAGTTATCTAAAATATAACTGCCCACTTGAGTCTCCTATGCAAAATGGTTGTTAGCATGAGAAGCTTTTGTCCTTTGTTTATGCTTGGAGGTTAGTTAACTAAATTTTAAATGCAAACTCAAGTCTCCTATGTGAAATGGTCATGAAAAGGAATGCAAAGTTACTCCCACTCACCTTTATTGCATGCAGACTGCCACTTCCACTCGTGATCAGGCCTATTTGTTAATAAAACTGCTTCTTATGGCTTAGTCATTGTCATCTATAGTGGCTAAGATCTGGTCGTTGTCATCTTTAGCGGCTAAGGTCTGGCCGCTCTAGGCTTGAGCGGATAGGATCTAGCCACTCTTGGCTTGAGCGGCTAGGCTTGGATGGCTTGAAAAGGCCCCAAATGAGTGGTGAGAACCACTGTTGATGCTTGGAAAGTCCAATATTATGTCTTATGATCTTATGAATGTGTCTATGTGAGCAACTCCCCTAAGAATGACACGATTTAGGTGTCTATAGATGCCCCTTTTTGCGACGCGCTGTGTGGAAAACACAACGCTGAGCAAAAGTAGACTAATCTATTTGTAGGGTGTATGGTGATCAATGGTCTAATCAATGTCGGATGGCCCAATCATGCAATATGGCATGCATCCCTTGAATCATTGCCTCAACATTCGGAGGACTTAGCTCAATGGCTTGGGCATGTTAAATTGCACTCATTCCTCAAACTCAATCGGGTAGCTTCAGTTGCTACAATAGTTCCGACCGGTAGGAGAGCTACAATTGAAGATGTCATGTCTACTTACGTTCCCAACAAACAAGGGAAATTTGTGATTGTTGTATGCAATGATTCGTAGGATGAACATGATTTTTCTATGATCGAGTGATCTTTTGTTGATTTTGATTATGATTATGTTGAAGTTTTGAACTACTTCCTCACACAATGAATTGGTGAAGAAATGACAATGAATGAAGCAACAAGTCACTTGACCAATATGACTAATCTGGTTCCTTTCTAGCATTTGTTGCTTTTAATGGGCAATCCCACATCCAAGTGTGATTCCAATTGTTTATGATGATCATCCATCCCTATCCCGAGGAGCGGTCCAGCTATTAATAGATTTCTTAGGGAGTTAGGATGAGTGATTCAATTTATGTTCATATCGTATCACTTTGACTTAATGTTTTTGATATCATAGGGGAATTAGGATGATCCTTTCACACCCATGGAGTAGTCCGACCATCTTGGTCTTCTTCGGGATTGAAGGGTGGTACATCGTAATTCCAAAATGAGTTGTTTTTTCCCCAAGTGGCCTTATGGTTATCTACTCATCTCACCAAAATACATGGAGTGTGAATCACTGCAATCATCGAGTTGATAGAGTAGGTGACTGAATACGAGGCCTACCTAAGATTATGCTTTTATGTGATTTTTTTGTTATTTTGAACATTCTGATGATCTTAAACCATCAAAGTGTGTTTATTTGTTATTTTTGTGGGATCCCTCAAGGAGGAAGTCCCTTATTTTGATCTGTGGATCTGGCCGCTATCAGGTCCAACGACCTCTGAGTTCCTTCCTGTGGCCATTGTCACCTTGAATAGCCACAAAGTTTGGGTTGTTGACGTCAGCAGTGGCTAAGGCGTAATTAAAGAAATATAAAATTTGCATTTTCTAGGGTTTGACCTTTCACTTTCACTATTGAAGATTCGCTTTGGGAGCTCTAGTGTGATAGCAATGGTTGCGACTTTGGAGTTTGTTGGCATTGAGGACATGGCTGCGTAGGGTGAGACATCAGCTATTGGAGGAGCTGGAGCTTCTCGGGTATTTCTCTTTTTCAAAACCCTAGCCCTCTTTTCCTCTTGTCTGAGTAAAACTGAACCTCACTAAGTAATGGGTAAAATGAACCTCACTAAACTTGTTGGTAATGAATAAAATCCATAGTTAGGCTTAGCTTACCTTTTTCTATGGTGGGTTAGTCCCCCTTTTTGTTCTTATTGCTTTGCCTTGGTAGTTTCTAGCCTAGGGTTCCCAAGTTTTCTATTGTTCACCTGTTGCTACCATGTTAACCATTTTTTAACTTAGCTTAGTTTTGATGCCTACATGGGGATTTACCTTTAATTTTTTTTGTTTTTCCCTCCCTTTTGTGATTTTTATGTTATTTTTGCAGCATTTGGATTTTTTTGTTCTTTTTGGCCAAGGATTCACGGGTTTGTTGTGTCACCCCTCGGTCGTTGTCGCTCAAAGCGACCGGTTATGAGTTGTTGCTCAGAGCGGCCAGGTTTGAACCCCAATGGTAAAAAATTTGACCGTTGGGTCTTGGTCGTTGCTGTCTCCAACGGCCAGGTTTCGGCCGCTATAGGCGACAGCGGCTAAACCCTTAGCCATATTTTTTGTATTTTTATGATTTTCTTAAGACATATTTTGATTTTTTTGTTCTTTTTGAAAGTTTTGAACCACTCCTGAGCTTTGTGTTGCCCGACTATATGCATTTATCCTTTGTTTGTTCAGACTTAGGAGTGTTGATGTTGTTATGCTTTGTTTTATTTATGCCTTAGATGCACTGTAGTTATGTTTTGTCTTTCTTATGCTTTGCTATCAGATCCTCTCTGCTCAGGCTTGGGACCCGAAGCTCCTGCTTGACCTACTTCCTAGCTTTGATGATATGGACTAGGCATGGTTCAAAGCTCACGGGTTACAATATGTCATTAGGCTACCTTACATCATGGCAGATCAAGATTACCTTACGACTCTGGCCCATCATTGGGACCCACGGACTAATACTTTCCACCTCTCAATCGGTGAGATGACCATTACATCAGAGGATGTATATAGGATCTTTCGAATTCCATTTGATGGGGTGGCCATTATTTCTTCAACCACTAATGATCAAGTGGTCATCTTCACTCAAGTGTTCGAGAGACATTCTGAGGATGCTCTCAAGAACAAGTCTGGAGGAGTGTCTATTAGTCACTGGCATGGGGAGCATGTATTTATGGTGAGGCATGTCATATTGTTGATGGTTATCAGCAATGTTCTTATCCTAGACTACTCGGGTTTGAGGTTCCCATGGAACCTTTTGGTGATGGTGTAGGATCTATTGGATAGCGAGGAGCCTATCATCTATGCATGGGGTAGATCACTATTGGCTTAGTGCTATGATGAGTTGTACCACATCCATCAGCAAGGACATGTTAGCATTTCCTATAGCTTGCTCCTATAGGTTTGGGGATGGGAGCATATTAGGGTAGATCACCCTAAGGGGTTCCCAGCCGAGATTACAGTGATCGACGCTCGAACACAGTGCTATGCTGCTAGATGGGCTTGAGAGCACGAGGAGTGCAAGAGCCACACTTTTGTAGGGGAGCTATCCCATTATACTGATGCTTTTACTAGACTTTTGGTCGGAGATGTCGTATGGCACCCTTACCATGAGTGTCCTGCTTGGGATGATCCATCTAGCTTTACTACTAGGACATTGCATGAGCGATGGCTCATTGGTCGTAAGGTTACCATCCGGGAGTACTTCTTCTACTCTCGGGTTCTTCGTCACATACGGGTTGCAGCAGGATGTGCCCTTGGTACCATTCTTGTACAAGCACCTCACAGTAGAGAAGGACCTACCTCCATGGTAGATTATAGAGCTTTCAGATGAGGAGGATGCCCCAAATGTTGACCCTAGAGTGGCTAGGGGAGTTACAGAGGCATACACTCAGTGGTGGGGTGATCATATGTGGCATGGTGTCGGTAGCCTAGGGTATGAGGATGATGGTTGGGGTGATGGTGCAGATCCGATAGGACGTAGAGTTCGAGCCAGGACCGAGGTATGGGGCCAGCCAGCAGAGCAGGTGGTAGTGGAGGATCCTGATGTTCCTGAGGAGGAGGAGTTAGAGCCCGAGGAGAGAGACTCTCCTCTGAGAGCATAGCTACATGAGGTCGAGGCTGAGCTTTAGGAAACTAAGATCTAGGTATAGTGGCGATATGCTACCATTGAGCAGCTCATAGCATAGATACAGGCTCTGTAGGCTACTATTGGGGGTGGTGATGCTAGGATGCAATTTGTTGTTCCTCCTTCTACACCACAGGAGGTTCCAATGGCAGGTTCAAGAGCAGATGTGGGACAGCTTTAGTATTTGTTGGATGAGTATGAGGAGCGGATCCGGGGACATGTGGATCACATCACCATTCTTCAGATGTAGCTCAAGAGGCATGGGATTGTCCCTAAGGAGCCACCCGGTGTGGGTGGTTTGCAGGTTAGTGGGTGCTCCACCTCGGGGTAGTCTTCCACCCATCCTAGCTAGAGGACCTAAAATCGGATAGAGATACCGATAGGTTCACATCATTCGACTCACAACATCCATAGGGGGAGGTGGCACTAGAGGAGGTGATGCAGGGGGCTCAGGCCCGATATTTGATTGATGCTTTATTTGGTCCTTGATTCATTTTTGAGGTCGATTGACCTATATGACTGTAGCCCATGGGCATTTTTGTACATCCATGGACTTGACACACATACTTTTATGATATCTTTGCATTATGACTTATTATGTGTATCATTTATTGCTCATGTTTTTGTTGTTATTTTGTTTTATGATATGATGCGATGATGGTATTATGATGATTTGATGAATATGTTAGATGATAGATGATATTGAAGATGCTTAGATGGATGTGTAGATGCTTATATGATTTGATGATATGATGCGATGTATTTTGATGATGAATGATGAATTCATGATTATATGTGAATGGATATTGCCTATATGTTTTATGATGTGGTTTATGGATGATTAATGACTTGTTTTTGTGGATATGATGT
The DNA here is from genome assembly GCA_028583015.1 of Wollemia nobilis. Taxonomy (NCBI): domain Eukaryota; kingdom Viridiplantae; phylum Streptophyta; class Pinopsida; order Araucariales; family Araucariaceae; genus Wollemia; species Wollemia nobilis. The sequence continues at coordinate 2,478,095 of JAQPPZ010017254.1, read as the reverse complement.
TATTGTTAAATGCATGTTTTAATTTTGCTTTAATTGTATGCATCTAACTTATGTGATGGGATGGTATAAACGAACTTGTATGCTCTAATCACTTAAAACATAAGGAATGCATATGACATTGACAATCTTAATGGGTGATACCACAGAAAGTAAAAAAAAATAATCATGAATTTAAATAATCACTCTTATCATAAGAATTGATTAAGTATTCATATATGAGATGTAATGGTGTGTAATGTATTTTCTTAATAAGTTTATGTAAATTAAAAGATATAAAGTAGTTAGTGGTCATCTATATACTATTTCTAATATATATGCGGTATATGTCCTACTATGTTGATACCCCCTAATTTATAGAATCTTATAAAGAAAGTGATGGTGTGAATGATGTTATGATTTGTTGCTATGTAAGAATTTTTGGGGCTTTTCGAAGATTCAAACACTCTAGTTACCCTATCAACAATTATCTACTGACCACTTAGACTTTTGAAAAGTAAGGCTTTTACCATGGACCTGGTTTTTCATGATCTCTGTGTGTGCAAGTGATTGTATATTTTGAGATAGAACTCAAGCATTTCCTTCGATGTCAGGCATGATTCTTTCAGCCCATTGCTAAGATTAGGGATCCTCAAGTGTTCATCTCATCCTTATGTTGGACTTAGTTGGACTATACCACTAGGCAATATTGGGTTACCTAAGCTAGCTCATCCACATTCAAACATTGGTCTACACAAATACATGAAGCAATTGTAATAGACATATCGTCATGCGTAAGGATTTCTCCTTCCAGTTTTGTACAATGCTGAGAATTCCAGGGATTCAAGCTTTATTCCATTTTTGGCTTCTTTTTGGCTTTGGATATTTTCTCATATGTAGTGATGAAAATCACTTTTTATTTTTTTGATTTTTTTTTGAGCAAGGATTTTTGTAGTGATGATAATCACTGTTTATTTTGCTCATATGTAGTGATGAAAATAACTGTTTATTTTTTATTGATTTTTCTTTGAGCTATGATTTTTTTGTTTTTGGTGATTTTATGATTTGGATTATTGCTTTGAAATATGGACTGTATGCTTGGCCTTTTGAATATGTACTTTGCTTTTGGATTTTTCTTATTTTGATTTAAGCAAGGGATTTTGAATAGGGTAAAGCTTGTCCTTTTGCCAATTCTCAATACCTTTAAACCGGTTGCATAGGGGGATAAGCAAGGAAAATCATTTTTGCTTAAGGTAACCTAGATCGCTTTGCAACTTTCATCTTTTCCTTGTACCAACTAGGATTTTAGTGTTTTAATTAGTGACGGGATCTTGAATATCCAAGGCATTATCACAGCTAGACCTTACCTTCTACTAATCAAAGTTGTTTTTCTCAAAAGTTGATAAGATCACTAGGTGTGGTTGATTAACCAAAAAACCTTAGTATATTATGTATAGCAACAAATGATGGTTGTGTTGAAAAACACAATTACACACATGTATTAATGGAGGTACGTATTTGAATGATTTGTGTGATAAACTGTGGTATCACTTTTAAGGCTTTCATGACATATGCAATTATAGTGGATATGAAAATGCAATGCAATGATGTGGATGCAAAATGTGAAATGCAATTGTTTTTGTATTTTTGATTTTTATGTTGTTTTTGTATTTTTGTTTGATTTGACCAAAGGGCTTATTATGCCTTTGGGGCTTTTTTATTTTTGACCAAGTAGCATGAAGTACCCTTGGAGATTTTAAGTTGACCAAGCGGTTTGTATACCCTTGGAGTATTTTGAATTGATTTTGACCAAGCGGCTTAGATGCCCTTGGAGCCTTTTTAAATTGATTTTGACCAAGCGACTTGAATGCCCTTGGAGCATTTGAATTGATGTTTGACCAAGCAATTTGAATTACCCTTGGAGCCTTTTTAAATTTATTTTGACCAAGCGGGATGAATGCCCTTGGATCATTTTGAATTGATTGGATTTGACCAAGCGGTTTGAGTACCCTTGGAGCGTTTTGAATTTATTTTGATCAAGCGGCTTGAATTTCCCTTGGAGCTTTTGATTGTATTTTGAAATTTTATATTTTTATGATTTTTTTTTGTGTTTTTGACATATTTGAATGTTTTTGAATTTTATGTGTATATTTGAATGTTTTTGTGTTTTATGTGTATATTTGAATGTTTTTGAATTTTTGACATATTTGAATGTTTTTGTGTTTTATGACATATTTGAATGTTTTTGTGTTTTATGTGTAGAATACCTTTAGGTGAATGATATTGAGAGGTTCAGGCTCCTCAACACCATCTAATTATATAATGTGATATACTCCAGACCCCATTCTCTATAAAATCATGTATGGGCCTATCCAATTTGTCATGAACTTATCTCGTAGATGCGACGACAGATTCAAATTCTACTGGTTTTATTTGAGCACTAGATCTCTAACCTTGAATTCCCTTAGGTGTACTTTACTATTGTAAGCTTGCGTAAGGCAATTCTGGTAAACATGAAGATGCTCTAAAGCATTAACTCGACATTCATCAAGAAGCATAAACTACTCAAGGTAGCCTTACCGCATGGCATCATCATCTATGAAGTCCTTTAATGCTATACGTAGAGTTGGAATTTCCAACTCTAGTGGCATGATGGCCTCAGTGCCATATACTAGTAAAAATGGTGTTGCCCCAGTGGGCGTCTGTATGCTAGTCTTGTATGCCCATAGTGCAAGAGGTAACTCCATGTGCCAATCCTTGTGATTGTTTTGCACCATCTTCCTCAAGATGGAGACTATTGTTTTATTTGAGGCTTCTGCTTGTCTGTTTTCTTATGGATAATAAGGCATTGAAAAACTGTGTTGAATATGGTATTTGTTCATTAAAGTACACATGTTTTTATTTTTGAAATATGGCCCATTATCCGATATTATCTTAGAAGGGACACCAAAACGACTTATGATATTGTGGAGTATAAACTCCGCAATCCTTGGTCCAATTGTTGATGTTAAGGGGATCACCTCCACCCATTTAGTGAAGTATTCTATGGTTGTTATGATGAATGTGTGTCAGCCTAAGGATGGGGGTGAGATCTTCCCAATCAAGTCTAGTCCCCACTTCGATAATGACCATGCTGCCTAGATGGGTTGCAAAGCTTGCGATGGTAAGTGTGTTAGACTTGCATGATGTTGGTACTTACTACATTTCTTGACATAATCGTAGTAGTCCCTTTCCATTGTGGGCCAATAGTAACCCATTCTCAATATGCGCTTAATTATGGCCATGCCACTAAAATGCCCTCCACATGTGCCATCGTGAGCTTGTGAAATTGCCTAGGATGCTTCTTGGGGCTCAAGACAACGGAGTAATACTCCATCATATCCTCATCTATAGATGATTTCTCCTAGCAAGATGTATCTTGTTGATATCTGTTTTAAAATTCACCTTTCAGTATGCAACAAACCTTGATGTACTATTCCAAGCTTTAGGAAGTCCTGCAGTTGGGAAAGCCATCCTGATAAGCCACAACTTCTATATAGAATATGGCTTGATTTTCTTGTATTTTTGAGCTAGTGAACATGGATTGAATAACAACTCTATGGTGTATGGTTGCACCATACTCCATAGGTACTTGGGAGATCAAATACCCCCAAGGTGTCATTTGCAAGAAATCTCTAGCTGCGAAGGACCAATGTTGATTTGGCTCGATGTTGATAATGTTGACTAATTCTTGATTGTCAAAAGCTTCACAGTATATTGTTGGGTGTGAAAGCACTTTCACATGAATGATTGTAAAATCAGTAGATGGATTCTGAAGGATTAAGAATCCCAAAGAGGCCATGCTATCTACAAATCTATTTTACATATGAGGGATTGCCTCGATGTCATACCATTCCAACCGAGCTAGGTATGTGTCAACAAGTTCCTTGTAAGTTTTTAGGAGTGGGCACCTACATTGGAATAGTCCTTTGACCTAGTTTACTATGAGCAAGGAGTCATCAAAGATATTAAATATTTTAATGCCCAATGCTATGGCTGTTTGGAGTCCCAAGATCAATGCTTCATATTCTGTATTATTATTTGTGCATGGGAAGTCTAATTTGAATGATAATGGCAATGGAGCACCCTGTGGTGTTATAAAGACAATCCCTACTCCGCCCCCTTGTTCACACTTCAAACCGTCGAATAACAATGTCATGTCTCTTTCTTTCTTAGGTTCTTTGAGTTCTGGCGGATCTGATAATGAAAAGACCGCATCATCATGCAATTCTATGGTAAGAGGCTTGTTATCCTGAAGAGGCACCTCTGCTAATTGATCTACTATGACTTTTCCCTTGATGGACTTTTGTCTTATGAACTCTAGATAAAATTCTATCAATAGCATGATCTACTTTGTGGTACGTGTATTGTGATATGTCTTGCTAATCATGTATTGTAAAGGATTTTGTTTTGATATGATGTAGGTCATATGGCTCAACATGTAGTGTCACAACTTTCAAGTTGCAAATACCACTGCTAAACACAACTTTTTGACATACGCATATCCTAGCTCATAACTCACCAAGGTGAGACTAATGTAATATATGGCTTGCTCTTTATCTTGTGCATTTTTTTGGGCTAACATGGTGCCCAATGCGAAATCAATAGTTGATATATAGTAAAAACTATATGTCTGGCCTTGGTGGAGCCAAAATTGGTGGTGTTGCTAGATAAGTTTTGATCTCTCCAAAGGCTTGATGACATTATTCATCCCAATGAAAGGAAAATTCCTTGCGTAGAAATCGATTCATAGGTCGGCATTTTTTTGATAATTGCACGATGAATATTTTGATGGATGCTATCTTGCCTTGTAGGCTCCTCAACTCCCTAATGTTGATAGGGGCGGTCATTTCCAGTATAGCCTTTACCTTTGCAGGATAGACTTTGATGCCTCTCTTGGATATGATGAATCCCAAAAGCTTTCCAGAAGTTACACCAAATACGCACTTCTTAGGATTCAATCGGACATTGTGCTATATGAGGTGATCAAAGACTTGTCTAAGGACTTCAGCATGCTCTTGCAAAAATAGGGACTTGGCCAGTAATTCATCCATGTAATCCTCCAAGATCTTATGCATATAGTCATGGAATATGTATGTCATGGCCTTCTGATATGTGGCACCAGTATTTTTGAGATTGAATGGCATCGCTTTGTAATAGAATGTTCCCCATGGAGTAATAAAAGCAATCTTGTGCTGATCTTAAGGCTTAATCCGGATTTGGTTGTATCTGGAGAAACCATCCATTAGGGAGAGCATTTCATGACCTATGGTTGCATCTACAAGAGCATCTATATTTTGCAATGGGAATGAATCCTTTGGTGTTGCCCTATTTAAATCTCTAAAATTTATGCAGATACGGACTCTTTCATCGGGTTTCCCCATGGGTACCATGTTTGACACCCACTCAAGGTAGTCAATAGGAACTATGAATACTGCATCCAGTAGTTTTTGCAATTCATTCTTCACCATCAAAGCGATGGTTGGATGCATTTTCCTCAGCTTTTTCTTGACTGGATTCTTCATGGGATCCAATGAAATATTGTGAATGACTAACTTTAGATCTATCCCTGGCATGTCTTTGAAAGTCCAAGAAAAATATTTGGTCTCTCTTTGAGAAGAGGAATTAGGATGACTTGTTCCTCTAGAGACAGACTTTCTTTGAACTTGACTTTTATTGGTTGGGCAATATCATCGATGATGTCCACCTCGAAAGTCGCTTCTATAGCCATATGTGACCCATCCTCTAGTTTATGAGGCATGGGTATCAAATGAATGTCATCGATGGGATTTATAAGACCTAATGACTCAGGTTCCAAACCAACATGAAAGACATCATACGCACAACCTGATGCAAAATGGAACGGCTATGACATCTCTTCATTTGGGAAGAGGTCTTCAGACTCTATGGGTGAATTAGCATGATCCCAATCAATAGCCTCTACATCAAGATGCAATGATTTGGTAGGATCTATTGGATTATGAAGTGGAGTGATCAAATCAATGGAGATCATGTTGATGGATGGAATGAAGTCTCCAAGACCACATGGGTGCAATCTTATCTTAGGGGTTTCCCTTCCATACTCATGATGAGGTTCTGGAGGAATGGGAATTTCTAGATTTGGCCCATGAGTAGGGTGGGCAATAGGATCATTGGGCTCTAATCATTCTATGAATGTAGGTGGAGGGGGATTGACCACATGATGAATGGCATCTAGATCAACAGGTCTCCCAAAAAATTGTAGGTGAGGGTCTATGGCATGGAGTGTTGCCTCTCTCTCTACTAGCTCGTTTGCTTGTCGCAAGTGGTGAGGTCCAAGATAATCCATCTCAGTTTCATTTTCAAAGTCATCATCACTTATATAGAAACCGTTAGCTTTTGTATGTGTCCCTAAGAAAACAGACTCATGTCTTGGCTCTAAGTAGACCATCTTTGTTTCATCTTCATATTCTTCGTCACTTATGAAGAATCCATTTGCATTTGTCTCTTTTTCCAAAGTTAGGGGTTGATGGCTTAGGCTTAAGTAGGTTCTTTTTTTTGAGTCTTCTAATTCATATTCACTTTCATCTGATGTATATCCACTCTCCTCATGGATTTACCATGTGAATCTTTGTAAATAGCAAGGCCCCTGATAGGCTAAGCCAAGTTGTGCCTCATCATCACTCGCTTCATATCCATTCTTCTCATCCCATGAGTTGTACCCTATTGGGGTGGAATCAATTGAGATGTTTGGATGATAAATTTTTGGTGGCAGTATGTTTACCGTGGCCACTTTTTTGTTTCTCAAATTTCCTATTCTTAGGGGATGATAAGGAATGAAATCAATGTCTTCTCCTAACCCTAAGCTTAATTTTTCCAATACCACTGCAAGAGAGTCATCTCGACCTCTGATATAATATCCTAGGCCAAATATGTCAGAGGAAAGCTGATATTGTGGCTCGTATGGCTGCCTGCGCCCCTGCTCATATATGCCAATGCCATAGCCATGCCAATGTAAACACTCAAATTAGCTTAGAGAAAACTTAGGGTTATAGAGGTAATGAACATTTACCATGAATAATTTGTCACTATCCTCTTCTATATATGAATACTTATGGGCATAGTCTAGGCCGGCATAGACAAAATTGGTTTGATTGAGAGGGATTCCAAGTGGAACCGTTGTTCCTACTGGTGACCTCAAGTCCTTAGGCCTTCCCATGTCTTGTGTAGACTCAATGATAGGTGTAATGGTAATTTTTTGCATGAGGTACTCCCCTATGCCTGTGCTTTCCAAGTGTATTTATGCATACGATGTGGATGACCCTACGGATGACACTAGCGAAGCAGGGTGATAATCACTATCTTCATATTGATCTTGAAGATCTTCCTCTTCCATAGGACTTGGCATTTTAGCAATGGCTATAGTTGGCACTTCCTTGGGCCTTTCTTCCTTAACTAAGGGTGCCTTTAGCTTTTGATTATCTTTTGGTTTTAACATTGATGGTACTTTAGAAGCATTGACTACTTTGAGTGCACCAAGAGGTGTTGAAGTGCATGGGTCTTTTATTACCCCTTTGTCTTTGTTATCCACTTGTGTGGTTGGGGATGAAGGAACCATGTATAGGTGAGTAGAAGGAATTACAAATTATCTCAAAATGTCCACCTGATGGACGTATTTAAAAGGCTCTTCATCGGCCATAACCACATAGACTTTGTTTTCATGCACATACTTTACACACTGGTGCAAGATCAAAGGCACATACTTCATGGCCCTTATACAAGTACATCCTAATAGGATGTTGTATTGCATAGCTCCTTCCAATACATGACACATCACGGGGATAGTCTTGTGCCACACATTGATGGGTAGGACTATCATTCCCACAGTATTGCATAAAGAATCATTAAAAGCTCTCAATGCGTAAGCTCTTGGAATGATATTGGACTTGGGGATCTTGAGGTGTTCTATTGCAATTATTGTGATGATGTTTATCGATGAACCTATATCAACCAAGATCATCTTGAAAGGTAAGTTGTTAATTGCGGCTACAATGTTTAGCGGAGGGTCTGGTAAGGTAGTAGGAACTATATTAATCTCATGTTCCTAGAATCAGATTACAGGTTCCTAGCATTCTTGCACTTGTCCCACAAAGTGAGTGAATACATTCATGTCTTGCGGTTGGAGCTCAATTGTCCTTAAAATCTCCATTAGAGTTTCCCTATGCTTTGGGGACTACTCTATGAGCTCATAAATGGATAACTTAGTTGGAGTCGTCTGTAGGTTTTGCTCCAATCTACTCCGAATAGTCACCACAGGTCACATTGGTGGACCTAGAAGGTTGTCTTGCCTTTGCCTAGGAGTGGCTAGGATGTTCATGGGAGCTATAGGCGATTGCAGTTGACCATACCGCCTAGTCCTTGTTGCTATGTTAACAATATCAACCATCCCAATGCATCCGTGGATAGGTATGTCAGCTCAAACTTGATTGACTTGGGCCCCTTGCTCTCGAGGGGCCTTATGATTGGGCAATGGGTTTTTGTATATGCCCATGTCTCTATTATCGGGAGCCAATGGGTTGTCAACTTTGAGTTCTCCCGCCTTAATCATGTTTTGCACTTGATGCTTAAACCCAATGCAAGCCTCAATGTCATGCCCTAGTATCCTATGATAAGGGCAAAATTGATCTTCCCTATATCTTTTTTGCTTAGGATGGTTGGGATATATAAGCGGTATATCAAGAAATCTGATCCTCCTAGCCTCGCTCAACTGATTAAAGATTGATTGCATTGATTCTGTCGGAGGTGTGAAATAACAAGGCAGTTTGCATTCTCGTTTTCTTCCTTGATTGTTATTTTGGTTGTAATTAGCTGGTGAGGGATGTGCTTTATAGTTTTTGGGTTCTTGTGCACCCCCATCCTTGGTTGTAGCTAATACAACTTGATTTACTGGAGTAGGGTTGCCCTGCTTCTGTTTATACTTGTCATTCTTACCATTCTTGTTCCACTCCTTTTTGTTTCGGAGTTTAATGGTTCCCTCATCTACTTTTATTTCTTCGATGAGCTTGGCCTGTGCCAAAGCTTCCTCAAATGAAGGATAATTTTGAATTTGTAGCAAGAGGGAGATGTGTTTAGAGAAAATTTTGGTGAACATGTGAATGATATCTTCTATGGGAATGGAGAATGATAATTTTACCATGACTTTTCTCCATCTATTCCCATAATCCATTATTGGCTCATCATAATATTGTTTCAAGTTAGCAAGGTCTGAAAGGTTCACCTTATTCTTAGCACCAAAGGATAAATGCTTTAGGAATGCATTTACTAGTTGTTCAAAGTTGGTTATGCTATGCTTAGGTAGTTGGTTGAACCATTGAGTGGCAGCACCTGAAAATTTCATTATGAATTTTCTTAGCATGAGAGTGTCATTGTCTTCAAGATGAAAATAGATGTTGATAAAATTGGTGACATGATCTTGTGCATCCTCTTCACCCTTAAACTTTTCTACCTAGGTATCTCAAAGTGCTCAGGATATGGAGGGCTAGAAATTGATGGGCACAATGGTTGATTGTGTATTTTGGTCAATGTTGGTGAGTTCCCAGCTGCCTCTTGTTTCTCAAAGGTTTTTATCTTTTTTGCAAGCTATTGAAATGCCTTTTATGCATGTATTTCCTCCTCTTGTAAGCCTACTTGTAGTGGCAATGGAGGTAACTCTCTATCCATTTGATTTGTTTTGTTTTTCTCCCTCCTATGAGGGGACTCGGGATTGTAATCCTGGTTTTTTGTGTTTGCCCTTCCCCCACTAGTTGGATTTCATGCATGGTTTGGTGGGGAATTTCATTGTGGGCTATCTTTTCTATTGCGCCTCTCCTTAGGTGAGTAGGGGCATCTAGTTATTTGGTGGTCACCACAATTTTTTTTTAAATTGTTAAGAGCTAGTTGCTCGGCCTACTCTCTTAAATGTTGCTCATGTTGGCGTGAGAGTCTTTATCTTTGTTTATATTGTTCAAGAGCTTCCACTAGCTCTCACTCCTTACATAATACATTTTCTAACCACCAAATTTTTTCAGTTTTCACTGTTACATAAGACTCATGTTTATATGACTATATTCTTGTTATCTTGACTTGCAGATTCTTTGAGGAGGTTTTTGTTGTACCTATACTCTTGCTAGCTAAGGTAACTTTTTTAGTGTACTGTTGAGTATTCCTATGATCAGAATCTATGCATCTACTACAAGGTTACTTTGAGGTACCCCCAGACTAAGAGATGTGGTTAGAATCCATAGTTCGTAAGCTTCCATATGAAGAGTTTTCAATAGCTATAGTTCTTTGGGTTGGTCGTGTAGGAAACCAATCCAACCCATCTAGCTATATTTTTTTCCATGGCTGGTCCTATGGGGTGCCATTCACTCCTATGAGGTCATATTCTATGGGAATATTTCCTTTTATGTGAAGTGTTTATTCTATTTTATTCCCATGGCTAGATGTAGCTCTAGTTTCCTACCCTTCAATAGGCAGACCTATCTCATATGTTTCTTGTGAGTCTTGAGGTGTTGCAATTGTTGTTTGCCTTCTTGATGAAGATGGCTTTGTGGTAGCATGTTTTCTCCATGTGGATGGAGATGCAGTAGTCTCATCATCCCTATGTGAATAATGAGTCTTAGAACCTTCTTTATGTCCATGTGAGGAGGAAGCCCTTGAATCTTCCTCATGTCTTTGAGATGTTTTTGTGTGTTTAGAGGAGGCCCTTGAGGTCTCCTCATGTCTCCTTGATGAGGATGGCTATGAAGCCTCTTTTTATTTATGTTATTTTGTTCCATGATGTGGTTCCTTACTTGGGGTTTCTCGAGGAGATACCCCAAGGGTTGAATTATCACCCATCAGGCTCATGGAGCTACGTCTCATGGTCTTATGAGTGGGTCATTCAATGTTACTATGACTCCACCATGATTGCCATCTATAGCAACCCCGGGGTGCACGCACCGCTCTTTTTACTCTACTTGCAATGTTATTAAAAACCCAAGATGAAATGGAAGACAATGAAAAATCATATAACATGAAAATAACAAATATGGATCTCTTTATTTGTATTGAAACTTGGTTACATGTCGGTCCCTCTTAGGGATACCCATTTCGATACAATAATGTTACAAATAGGTAAAGAGTGCCCCTTTCATGAAGAGGTGGTGTGCTTATAAAGGCTTATTTATTCTGCACACAAAAATGTATGAGGGCTTATAGATGCCTCCTTCTCCAAGTCTATTTCCTAGAGGGATCTCTTTTTCTCTCGTATGTTGCAGGTTCTGTCTGATGAACCTATGCCCCTAAAAGCAATGAAACAAAAACACACACTTAGATGTCCGAGATTGCCTCCCCGGATGAGGTTGTTAGTAATAAAATAACTTAACAGAAATATGATGAAACTATGCTATGAAATCATGTAAATCTATGCTAATGATATGAAAACATGAAGAAATAGAATAAAAGAAGCTATGTATAAAACCTAAGCTAAGCCTATAGGCCACTATCCAAGACATTGGCCACTAAGGTAAACCTTGCTCTCTTTGCCCCAAAGCTATGGGTCAAAGCCTATATCTTATGTTGAAATAATAGGTGTTATGCTCTTCAATCTGTCAGGGCTTCACCGTACATGTGATCTCTAAGGGAAATCTTCAAGTCTCGAAAGCTCTCCTCAATGACCAAGATTGATAAAAGATTGATTCTTTGATAAAATATGTCTCTATCTCTATCTCTGCTTGTAAAAATACCTCTCTTAGATAAAACATGTCTCGATAAAATATGTCTCTTAGGCTTGCACCTTTTATAGTGTGAAACCCTAGGTCTATGTCCAAGCCCTAGGAATGAATTTCTCATGCGTAGTGCAAGTTAGCATGAGAAGCTTTTGTCCTTTTTCTGTGTTTGGAAAACAGTTATCTAAAATATAACTACCCACTTGAGTCTCCTATGCAAACTGGTTGTTAGCATGAGAAGTTTTTATCCTTTTTTTATGCTTGGAGGTTAGTTAACTAAAGTTTAAATGCAAACTCAAGTCTCCTATGTGAACTGGTCATGAAAAGGAATGCAAAGTTACTCCCGCTCACCTTTAGATTTAGTGCTATATTTCTAGGTGTATGTCTTGATGGAGGGGCTATTGGATCAACTACAAGATTTTCCTTGGGAAGCTATTGATTCAAATTTCTGGTAATAGTAGACCCTCTATAAGGTAGCTCATAATAGAAATAGGATTTGGGGTTGTTCCTTTTGAAATATATAGTATACATGAAAGAACACTGGTCTACAAGGGTAATTCTTTTATATTTTTAAATACCAGGGAGTCACCAGGTGAATTTACTATTCTTCACTTAACAAGGTCAAGATAATTCACCAAATATTGATTCCTTTAGGTAGAGAAAATATAACTCATATGATGGATTTTTGTGTTCCTTGTGAACTGGTACCACCAAGCGTGCCAAAAACTATTGGGCACTGAATTACATCAAGTTTTACTCAATACTATGATTTTCTATCTTCCTACTTTCTATCCAGGCATGCACCTTATGGCTATAGCTCAGTACTCAACATTGGATGGACCAAAACAGGGTTTCAAATCCAACCTCTAGAGTAGGTTGGTTCCTTGTCAACTTAAACAGGGTGTTGACACAAGTATGCTCACTTAAGATTTTGGAGATTACGATTAAGAAAGATATTAGGGTTAGAAAATGTGAAACAACAGTGGACAGATAGGCTAACAACAATGTCACTATAGCAAAATGCTCCCATAAACTATCTCAAGGTACTCATTACTTCAGATCAACATTATCTCGAATAAAATTAACCTTCATATATTAAAGCACAGTAGAGAAATATTGAATACAACAATTTCAATATCCAAACAATGATAATCCAAATAAAAAAATTAATCAACACTCATATTTTACAGAAAAGCACTCTCTACCAATATATATCTAATCAAAATTAGATTTCAATTACCCTACCAGTTAGTAATCCAATAAAGTGGAAAAAATTAACCATTAAAATATTGACAGAAATGCAACTCCCGATTTTGAACCTTCGATACAAGATAATGAAGATACAAATTTGATGCAAATATCAATGTAATGATCCTTTCATTAGCTCATAGAAAAATTTACAACAGTGTAGGCAAACACACTAGACCCAACCTCAAAAAATGAGGGCTCGACCTCTACTTATAGTTTGAAAATTAAATAATAATAAGGAACATTACAAAGATTTACTTTTTAACAACTCAATAGAGAGTTCTTGCTGGTATTTTATTACTGGTTTGGACTTCAAGAAATTTGTTGCATGTAGACCACCATGATAGATCAGAGCTTCTACAACTCACTGGTTGGTTTATGATAATTGGAGTTCAAGCCGTTAAAGACTGCATATGCTCCATAAAATTTTCTTGGAAGATCGCATCACCATCGATATGCAACTGCCTCTGGTTCTTGTTTCTTGAAACCCTATGACACTTTGGCTTCTAGTATCAAAACTTATTATGTTTGAATAGGCAATAAAAAGCCTTTAAATACTTCAAAATCATCAACAAGTTCTCAACCATTGATCTTCCCCATCACACAACTACAATTTGATCTGGAACATATTCTGTACAATGGTGGGGAAATACCAAAGCACCATTTTGCTTCTTTAAGTTGATGATGTCACCATTTTATCTTTGAATCTATAGAATGCCAATCCAGAATAAAATACACCAAGAATTAAGTGGGATGAAATCCGCTTGTCAACCTTCCTTTTTCTTCTTGGAACTTTGAAGCAACCAAAAATCTGCATTACAAAAGTTACTGACATCATCTTTGCTAAAAACTTTTGTAGAATCGGGAATCCACACTTGGGCAAGTGTAAATATTCCCTCATCTCCAATCTGCACTTGCCATAGTGTAAAATAGCTTTTCCTCTCTTCCACACTAGAGTTAGTGTAAAATGCATCCTTGTCTTCAATTTGAAAAGAAGTCTATTAAAAATTCTTCTTTATCACCAATCCACACTTCTTTCATAACTTTAAGCCTCTTCATCACCATTTCAAAAAAATACTCTATAAGCTCACCAAAATTAGTCTCTTCGACACTTAGTTGCTCATAGAATATCGAAATAAATAAGCAATTGCTATTCCGCACTTCTCCTTGTGTTGACGTCATCTTTGCTAAAAACTTTTGCAAAATTAGAATGCGTCACTAGTCCACTACCAAATACATTATGAATTGTGTGGAATTTCTCCAAGTGGAAAATACACCAAGTGTTTGACGAATTAGAAAACCCCTATTGCGGATCTACCCCAAAATGCACTGGAAATTATGCAGAATCAAAACTTCATACCTTAGATAATATTTTCAATATTTTCTAAGAATGTGGCCTTTTTGGGCCTATAGGATATCAAAGCGATATGGATAAGGTGGTATTGGAACTTATGGATGGACTAGCTCATTTTATAGTTCATCATAAGTTAGTTTTTGTGGTCAATAATTGGTTGTGAAAAGGTTGAGCATCTTCACTTCATCTTGTAGAAGTTGAAGTTCAGGTGCTAAGGGTGTAGGGGAATGTGTGAAGGCGAGTGGAACCTATGAGTGTTGGTGGATATTGGAGTTGTTGTTCTTCCCAGTACTGAGAAGGGAGTTATTATAACTGGTCCTGGTGAGGTAGTTTTTGAGTGATGTATGATGTCACAATCAATGGAACACTAGGTTGTAGAATAGGCATTTGCTAAGAGTAATAGTATTGTGCCTATGGGGTGTGCGGTTGTGGCACAGGTATCTATTAGTACTGATCCTCCAGTAATGGTTGAGCCATGGGATGCGATGACCAAGAAGGTGGAGGTGTAAATAATGTAGGCCTTATGGATATTTGTGGAGGTATAAAAATTAACAGTGTGGAGGGTGGACAAGATGAAGTTTTAAAGGATGGCACATGTCTCTATCCTGATGGATGAGATGTGGGAAAACTAATCTTGGTGGAATAACCTAGGGGAATAGGGGTATATGCTATGGTTCTTAGTCCATAGGTAGGAAGAGGAACAGTATTTAGAGCCTAAAAAGGAGGTAGAGGGGTAATCTAAAGGTGGATTTAGTCAAATATGGAATGACATATTGGGTAGCATATCCTCATGTTACCTAAGATGTAGATGGGAAGGATGTGGAGAAATGAGGATAAGCTCCCCAAGTAGGAGATTGGTGAGGTGGAGTGATGAATGTGTTCACTCTCGATTGGGTGTTTGTGGTTGGTTGATATTATTGGTATTGCATTGGTTGCATTTGAGGAGGTGATTGGGACAAATCCTCAAAAGCTAGGAAAAATGGTTGTTGGGAAGAAGATGGTTGCGACTCTTGGAAAGAGTGTGGGTGTAATGATGGAGGTGGTACTTTTTGTTGTTGCAAGGAGGGTTTTTGAGGTGTATATTGGAAGTATGGCATCAGGGTGCCTGGTGTGGATGATGAGGGGTCTAAAATCATCCCTACAATAGGGGAAAAATATTCAACCTAAGGGTGAGTATGGTTTAGTAATGAGGAGTCATTCTCAAATAGATATTGAGATAGAATCTAAAATAAAGGGTGCACAAAGGTAGGAGACGTAGGTGGAGTCTCCTCTTCTATGGTGAATAAAGGAGGAGGTTACCCTCGAGCAGTATAGATCACATGGTCATAGAATGTGGAAGGTGGATTAGGTGATGATGAAGGGTGAGTAAGTGGATTGTATTCTTCAAATGAAGTGACAAGGGCTTCACTTGAAGTATATGTCTCACCTTGAGACACTGTGTGTATGTAGCATGGATAAAATCCTGTGAGTAGATTAGGTGTGCATGTGGACTTTCCCTTCATGAGTGATGAAATAGGAGTAGACTGACTAGAATTTGCACTAGAAGCCTCCTCTATATGGTGTGCTTGCTTGTGTGCTCGACTACAGGTAATAACAAGCATGATGGTGTATATTATGATACACATATATTGGAGTCTAAGGTTTTGGATGTAATATGTAAAGGTATTTTGAAACAACCCTATGAATTTTAGACTCAAACTATAGTGACAAGCTGTGTAGAGCTGAAAAACAAAGTTTTGTGTGGTGTGATGTGCTAAAACCAGTTTGTGATCATGCAAAAAATGCGAAACTAGAATCAGTTCTAAATCTAAAAAATAAAGTGTTTTATTCGTTTGAGTGTGATTTGATGTTGATACTTCTTGTGGGTAGTGGGATGAATAGTCTAGAAAATCAGGAGTGTCATCAGTACCGAACCTCCTGCAACATCCAAATATGCACATAATACAATATCATGATGTACAAACGGTGACCTATATGGAAAGTGCAGTAAAATGATAACCTATGGAGGGAGAACTCAAAGTGATGAAATGAGCTCACTATATCCTCTCACGAGAAAAGGTGGTACTGTCTAAGACCTGTTATCAGCATACCCATGATTTCACTTCACCCTTGGGTAGGCTTAGTCAATAACAATAGTTACCATGTTCACAAATTATGTAAGCCTTGTGAAATAAGGTGTCTAATCCTATCCCACTCTGAAGGTTAGTCCTGGTTATGAAATCCAGAAGCCCAATCTCAAAAGTGGGGGGTTTTCTGATTATGAAGTCCAAAAAACCACTCCTATGGGGTTGCTAGGTGTCTATGGAGGTGAGATGGTGGAGGGTACAACTCCTGCCACACTAGTATCTAACGATGGATTGGGAATGAATTCCAATCTCAATGTTTATTTTGAACCACGTGTGTGTGTGGGTTTGAATTTTCTAACGATGATGTATAAAGCAAGAAAACTAAATAGATGTCTTTTTTAAATGAAAAATAGCTCTATATGTGCTTTTTGGAAGCAAATATAGTCATATTACCTTTTTGAAACAAAATTAGGATCTATGCATATGAAGTAAACAAGCAAACCAAACAAAGCATGTGATTGTCAAAGAAGTGAGTCATCTAAGCTAAAGACAAGAAAGAAATGAGAAATTTACTTTTGTAAAATGAAAGTGATTCTCTATCATAAGGAAATGCAAGAAGGAATTTGGAAATCTAATCTAAATACAAGAAATAAATGGAAGATGATTTTTGGTACAAAAAGAGATTTGAAATCTGCCTTAATGAAAATGTACAAAAGAAAAGTGTAAACCCTAATCCTAAGTACAATTTTGGACAAGGAAGTTTGAAATGTATTTTCAAAAGAAATTGATAGTATAATAAAAAGGAGAAATAGAAATCTATTTAAAGTGTGATTTGAGAAAAGAAATGAGAATGTACTTGAAATGTAAACAAAATGAACTTTATGATTTAACACATGTTTTTGGACAGCAATTTGAAAGATCTAACTATTGCAAGAAAGAGGGACTTTAAGAATTGTGATTTATAAAAATAATGACTAGAAACGAAAGCCTACTTTAATGCCTTAATCAAAGAGGCATGTAACTTTGATGTTTATACATAAAGACAAAGATAAAGCAACTAACCTAAATTTTATTTACATGATAAGGGCATTGAAACAAGGGATTCATCGAATGGCATGATGCATTTGCTAGTGAACTTTTCATTGCAATAAAATGATAGAACATAGAGGAAAAAGGGGAATACCTGATTCCTTTTGATCCAGATGGATTTTTCTATCTTTATTTTGTTGACCTCTATAATTTTGAGGGTTTTTTTAGCAGTTAGACTCAATTCGTAGGTCAGGGTTGAATTGGATTTGGATTTTTAGACTGAGGGGCGAATCAGATCTATGGGCCTAAAATCCCTATTCTGAGGTCCTGAGGAGGTTATCAGGGCTTGAAGGGTCTCTATGATGTCTAGATATGGGACCTGCAACAATACAAAAACATTAAATTATGTTATATTCATAATAAAACTGGTCTAGCACAATTCTTTGTGGGGTCCCACTAGGTGTGCCAAAATAAAACGTACAAAATAATGCATTTGATCTAATAACTTGCTAAAACACAGATTATTTAGAAATGCTAATTTTATTAATGATAGAAGTGCTTTTGTGTTACAAATAGGGAGAATTCCCTTTCTTTATTTCATAAATGTACAATAAATTTGATGCTTTCTTTTGGGCTCCTTAATGTATGTGGGCTTCATGCATAACATGTGCCATTGTTAGTTGTATTTGTTGTTTTTTTCCTCTTTGCATCTATGTTAGACCTACAAAATGGAGTTAGTATGTTTGTGGGCTTGCCTTAGTCATGCCCCATGGTGAAGAAGACAAAATGGACATAAAATATGTAATTAAAACTGAAATAAACTGCATATAACATCATAAAACCATGAAATGAAGCATACCTAAGTGATTTGGAGTGAAAAAACTTCTCTAGGACCAATTCGTAGGTCGGGGGGTGAATTAGAAGCCGAATTCGCAGGCCAAGGGGTGAATTGAGTTGTGAGTACTTTCTATAGGAGATACTTGTTTGGATGGGCTCCTTAGGTGCTGCTATATTTTTTTTATGGTTCAAATTTCCTAGATTGCATTTCTAGTTGCATTTCTATAGAGTTTCTATAGACTAGCTAAAAGGGGAGAGAGAGAGATAATGAGGAATTAGGTCCACTATTTATATAAAAACCTAAGGTGTAGAGGGTGTGGTTAGTGTAGCATAGGGATGTAGTATTACTGATTAAGAGGTTATTTCTAATTCTTAGGATGGTTAACGTACTATTCCCAACTTATGCACCAAATCATACGACCGTATGGTCTCTAAAACTACTAGTTTGCACCCAATGAACAGCATGTACGAAAGCCAAAGTGACACACTATACCATCCAAAATAATATAGTGATGGAGCTTGTATGATCCCACACTCAACCAATTCTTCAGATTCAGTTTTTCAATATGTCGTACACATTTTTGTAACTCAACAAGTTGAATTCCCAAAACTGCCAAATCGGGTAAGTTCCTTCCAATCGCATAAACTATCAAATCGGGTAAATATCTTATACACGATTTTTATGGAGTTTGGTGTACAATTTGTACAAAACAAAGGTACATCCAAGTGCCAAATTGGATACTCTATTGGACAAACATCTCTCATATAGGTTTTTTAAGGGTTAAATATGGTAATTAATCCTTTTTTAATAACATGCAAAACATATCAATAGGGCTTGAGAGAGTTGCAAATCCAATGACAACGCTAAAAATTGTATAGTAGGGTTCAATACATTTTCCTTGAGATTATTATCACTCCAAATATTTCCATAAAGCTACACTAGTGTCGGTTTAATCCATTAATCCATAATAGTGCATAACTAGCCAAAGCACTCAAACAAAAGTACATGCAATAGAATTAAACCATAATTTGCTCTTCAACCATTCCAAAATCGTACAACACGTGCAAGAAACTATGAGTTCTAATTATTATTCATTCATGTTCAGTAATAACATACAATCATTCTCTCAAAGCATATTCTAACTCCTAACACTTGCTATATTAACCAAAAGAATCCAACTATATCAGATTATAACCAGTATATGTCCATACCATCAAAATTAAAAATGGGGCCTTATATAAAATTTCCAGGCCATTCCAAAGAATTTCCTAAGGCAATTAGTTATTTTACAACTACCCATGCATAAGGGAATGCATTAATTAATACTTTTACTAAGTCTAATACCTTAATAATCAAAATCATGCGCAATTACAACTTCAAATTACATTTCCCATGCATTTCATGTCATTTCATTGTGCCTTGTACGATTTACCTTCACCTTGTATGGTTTACCTTCACCTTGTACAATTTTCCCTCTTGGATGTATGGTTTCCTCCTACCTGTATGATTTACAAAACTTATCAAAAGAACCAAAATTGAGCAAATCCATTTATCACTTCTTCTTTTGGGAGGAGTATTTTCCACCTACATATGCCCTCCCCTTTAGTTTGGTCAGTGTCCTCGCTGACTCATCCTTTTTTCTCAATCATGCTTTGTAATTAGTGACCACCACTTTCAAATCATCCACTTGGGTTTAAATAATTACACATTTGTTCTTCAACCTGGATGCATAGTTCCCCATTTCCACTGCTTTTACCCCATGGTAATTGGCTTTTTCTCTGGTAGTCCTCAGGATTTCCCTCATTTGATTTTCATGATCAGTGGCATTCTTCTTCAACTTCTCCTACAAATTAGCTTCTATTCTAGTTACCTCCTGGAGATCCTCATTCTTATCTACAATGGTTTTTAGGTGGTGGTCAATATCAAACTCCAAGGCATGAACAATATCTTTTTTGACCTTTAATTGTGCTTACTTCTCCAAGACCATATCATTATATTTTTTGTTGTCCTTTGTAAGCTCTTCTATATTCTTGGCTTGTGCTGAAATTTACTCATCTTTTTTGGTCAACTGTGTGTTCATATGTTCATCCTTTGCTCTGATTTGAGCCTCCGACTCCTTAATCCTATCTTCTACCGTCTATGAGACTTGTCACTTCTATTCTTCAAGTGAGCTAATTCTGGCCTCAAAATCAGTCCTGGTTCTTAGCAATTCTTCCAATTTATTTATTTTCTCCTCTACTGTAGCCTTAAAATTTTGCAATCCTTCCTCCATTTCAATATTATCTTTTTGAGTGTCTTCTATCTCCTCCTTCTGATCTTCCTTGAGCTAATAAATCTGCTCCAATCCAATGCTCAACCACTCTATCCAATGTGTTATGAAGTTCAACTTCCTCAAAGTGATTTCAAATCCTATAGTGACCCTCTTGTGTTCCAAATCCACTGTGTTCATGGGATAAGTTGGGTAGTTGGCTCTATCCAGGTACACCCTCAGATCTTGCCTGTAGTTGGTTCTCACTCCCTTTGGAAAGTCATCTCTTCCAAACATCATGGTTACCTCTTCCCTAGGTAACTTCCATGGGTATTGTACATGAATATCCATAATTATCCTTGTACAATCCTCGTTGCTCACCTATTTTGTTATCTTCTCTAACTTGAGAGACACGTGTTCCTCCCATAGCTTCAATTCTCCCACACATCCAATACAAAACTGTAATTTGGTGCTAGTTATGGCATTTCCTATCACTGCTTGTTCTGCCTCCTCAGTTTCAATCTTGTTGAACTATGGTACCTACAAAAGGTAACTTGTTTGCATTCTCTGTAGTTCCTCTTTTGTAGGAGCTTGTTCTTCCTCCTTTTCCATGTGGTGGCTAGAGCTTCCCCCGATCTCTAGTAGTGCTCTCTCTGTATTTATATTTTCTCTTGGTGTATTATGTTCCACTGTCTTATCCACCTCCATATCATCTTATATATTCACAGTATCTTGTTGATATTATTGCTACTTTATCTATTCTTGGACTTCTTTCTATTCAGTGGAGCCCGCCTGTTGCTCTTCAATCACCTGCTCTTCTTCCTGATTCTACTATCTCCATTGATATGAATTTTTCATTAATAGGTTCTTCTTTTTCCTGTGATGCTTTCACCTCTTCCTATGCATCAGTCTGATTATTTTTATTTGAACTTTCCCCCATCACAAATTTGTAATGAGGCTTCTTATTTTCTCTAGACTCTTCCTCTAAGGTTTCCACTCTCACTTTGATTTCCTCCTTTTCCTTCTGAGTGGTGGTTGTCACTTCCTATGCTATTTTCCCCACCTCTGTGTCCTCCCATAATTTTGAAGAGTCTAAAATTTTAAATTAATTATGCTAGAAGATTTGTGGGGATTCCATCATCTTCTCTGCTTTTGCCCAATTCCACTCATGCAGATCCATCTTCTCTGAGTCTGACTATCTCTTTTCCTCTTGTTGATCCTTTTGTACAATATCAGTTTATTTTTCTAGAGAAGGATTCTTCGTCATTCTTTCTTGTTGTCTCTTTGTCCTTATTTATATTTGGTTGGATTGCCTCCTCACAATTTCCTCCCTTTCCTGAACTGAAAGTTGCTCCTACTGTTGTTATTGAATTGTTTGTTGCTCTAGTTCAGGTTCCAACTTCCTAAGACTTCTTCAGGGGTGTACATCCTCATCATTCAAAGAAGTATCCTCCTCTACCTCAGTGATATGCTACTCCTTCTTTGTTCAATACTTCTCTGGAGTATTCTTCTAAACTGGTACTGAATTTGCCCACCTTAAAAGTTTTGGTTATCCTACCCTCACATTATTGGGTTCTATCAAACCTGAAAAGTAGATTCCCATTTCTGTAACAACATTTAACAACAATCCAATGGCATGGAATTTCATTTCAAATTTCTTCAGTATTTTCATCTATACTTTGTGCATTTTCCTTTCTAGATAGGTACCCTAATTATACTTTATCCCTTTGGTGATACCTTATACATACTAATCCATCCATATTGGCATCTCTAAAGCCCAATTATCTCTTGATAGTCGATCCATCACAGTATTCATAGCACATGGCCAATCGTTCCCTTCATCTAGCTCAATTTAATTCCTCGAGTCTCTGCACCTGAGATATTTGCATCAGTCGATGACTTCACATTGGTAAGTGAAATGATGATTTGACATGTCTCAATTAGATCAACCAACTTCTTCACTATCTCTGTGTCGTATGCTGACAGTCTGAATGTCTTTCTGAATTCATTCATCATAACTTCTATTTTCACTTACCTCTTGCCTACATTGACATAGGTAACTCTAGTTGCAATATTGTATGCCTAAACCATATACAATATATAATTATAGAATAATATCTTTTGGTGTGGTGGCACTTGCACTATTATAGATACACCAGCCTCCTTGAACTATTTTCTCTAGGGGTGGTTCTTGTTATGTTCATTATTCCACCACCTCTTGCATGTTTCTCCTCCATGTTGTATGAATGATATATTTGTTATCTCCACCTGACCTTCCTCAGGTCTACTACTCATATCCTCATCCAGATGTGGAACATGTACCTCACTCCTTAATTCCCTTTTCGGGACCCTTTCTTATGCCATCCTCTCCTCCCGAGATATCTTGGTGGTGTTCTCCTTATATCAGCCCTCTAGTACCTTTGACCTCTCCATTTCATGTATCCTCCTCTTCTTCAAATATGAGTACCACACCAATCGTGGGACTAAAAATATCACCCTTGGTACTACCATGGGCATGACTCTCTCGTGTAGAGGTCCTGCTGACTGTTTCGCCCTATTGGCTGCAATTATTCTTAACTGATGTTTGAACTCTTCGGTTGAAATTATTTTCTTGCCATACCTTTGATTATCCTATTACTCAAACATCATCAATTTCACAATTGGAAGTCTATCAAAAATCATACAATCTATTGCAATTTGTACAATATGCTTTTCCTCTTACTCATGTACGGTTCCTTATGAACAACCCTTCTAGATCATACAATCGTTCAATATTTTACTATTCATTCTTCAAACTATTTGATTTTCTACAAATCATACAACTATAGCTTGAAATCATATAAGGATGTACTACTCTATATAGTATCACTCTCTAACTAATCCCCTTCATCAATTATGTATGATTCCATATGATTTGATCCAAATGGCTAAAAATAGCCCAAAAGCTACTTGAAATCACACAATATTTATTCTGAGACCATACACTCTGTCCCAAAATCATACAGTACATCTTTTCAAACCCTTATCCACCTAAAAATCATGTTTTTTACTTTTCTTCTATGATTTCTCTTCGACCCAGTTGCCAAAATACCCCGATCTATCTTTTCAATGCTTTTTAGGAGCAATTTATCAATTCTTCCACACTTGGCATAATTTATCCACACAAAAAAAAAATTGGCTATCAAATATGGCTATACGGTCTTCTCCTTCCTTTTATTAGTCTTTTCCCTTTCATTTTTGGGCACTTTTGTCCAGTTTAGGGTTTGTAACTTTCTTTTCCCTATAATTTCTCTGCTTTGGATCCAATCTACCACTTCTTCAAACCCTAATGTACATTTTTAAACGTCTTGGTTCATGTTTGGACATTGTCTACTACAAACCCTCCTTTCTTTCTAGTTGAACATGAATTCTTCCTTCAATGGAGTCAACCCTCACTTTTTCTCCTTGTTCCTTCTTTAGTTTGATTTCTTCGAATGCAAAAAGTCTCCTTGGTACATAAATTAAAAATGGGTCATGAATTATTGTAGCTTACTAATGAGTTTTAATGCCCATGTAGTTGCTTTCATTTAGTTGTACGCTTGTCACCTTTGTTCTGTTAAAAAAAATTGAACTCTCTTTGTACGATTTAAAAAATTGCTAGGGTGAGTCTTATATTTAAACTATATCCAAACCCTAACTACTCCAAATTTGAAATTGCACCATTTGCATGTATTTTCATCTTCCATGCCTGTATGATTGAAAACCGATCACTTTTCATGTGATTTTTAACTTTTTCCCATGATTTTCTGATAACTCATCATTCCACACATGTAAATTTTTTTGTGACGGTTGAATATTATACAGCTGCACCCAGAACCATACATTGTATGATCTAAATCATACAACATGCCCTTTTTGTATGATTTTACATGTACTTTTTCAAATTTTTCTTGTACAATCTCCCACTTTGTGCTTTTTCAGCTTAAATTTGACTTGTACGATCTATCACTTAGAGAATTTTTCTATTTTTCTCTTTGAAGAGGTCACCGTTTCTAGTTTTCAACCCACTTCCTTCTTAATTGTGTCTCGAGGGATTTTCACAATTAAGGCATTTTCTTTTTCTTTTTATTTTTTTTTCATTTCCTAAACTATACACAATTACCATCGTGGAAATTGTTGGACATTTTGAGTCCCTAAGCCAAAGTTGTCATTTAAGTCAAGATGCGAGTGATAGTTCTTCAGTTCGAGTGCAAAGTTTAATGGAAGTTTATAATGGGTTAAAATATTTTTATTTTACACCCAAAATAATGGGTTAGAAAATGGTTTCATTTCTCCTTTGGAAGCAAATATATCCGAGGTAATGGAAGGATATAATATTATAATATTTATCCAAGGTGGTGAAAAACCCAAATAAATTATTATAATTTTAATTATAATATTATTTGGTTTACAAAGGACAATTAATTTTTTTTTATAAAACCATAAGGTTGGGTTTTTGAGGGAAAAATATTTCAAAGCGCAAAGTTTAAAGTAAATTAAACCCAAAGGTTAGGTTTAATAAAAGGCATTTGAAGCCTTTACTATCGATGTCATGGAAGGAAGCATGTGAGCACTGACATCATTAATGCAATGAAGAAACTTATAAATATACCTAGTAAACCTAAGTTATATTCACCCTTGCTCGAATTTATAATTGGTGGCATGCAAAAATAGAGCTTGTGCATTTACAAAAAAATGGCAGCAAAGGGAATAAAGGAGGAAGTTTTCATCCTCAAGTTTCATTGGGTAAGCATGAAGTAGTGGTAATTTGGAAAGCGCAAAGGCGTTGGCAGCAATGTGGTTGACGTTTTGAATCCCCACATGCATTTTTTGGTGAGTTGATTGAGGCACCCAAGGCACACAACCTTTTGCCCTTGGTGGAAGGTGATGGGATATTAATAATCATGTGGTGCTTCTTTAATCTCGAAGGAGCACTTAGCTTGTGCGGCGACTTTGGTCATGGTTAAGGCGCTTGTGGTAAGACAAGGTTGAGGGTTTGATTCCCTCTAAAGACAAGGTATTTAATTTTGATTTAAATTTTGTTAGTTTCCTAATGTTGGAGTAATAAGGTGTATTTTGGGTCATTATTTTGTATTGTGATTTGATTTAAGTCTTCTAACCCTTATTAAGATTAGAAAAGAGAAATTTGTGAGTGTCGCAGATTTGTGAGATCAACTCCTTGTCAAGTAAAAAGGTATGGGAAAATTCTTCTTTGGTTGAGTTGGTTGTTTGGCTTACTTGAAAATTAAGTTTGGAGTGAAAAGGATTTGATTAGGGTTTCCTTTTTGAAAGTGTTTTAGTTGATGCTTCAAGGTTTTCTAAAATTGAGAGTTGTGGTTAAAACCTTGTTTTATAAGCATTATTTTTTGAGATCATTGGTTGAGTGAAGTGTTTGAGTTAATGCTTCAAGGTTTTCTCAAATTAAGAGTTGTGTTTAAAACCTTGTTTGATAAGCATGGTTTTTGAAGTGAGTTGTGATGCAAATAACTTGAACTAGGGTTTTAAAAGATCATGAATATCATTGTTATGTGAGATTTATTGTTAAGCATTGTTGGAAATATTTTGAGTTGGATGATACATGATTGGACTAGGGTTTGTGAGCAAGAGTTGTTTATTGAAGTGATTGGTTGAGTAGAGTTGATTGTGCATATTCAAGTGGATGTATGAAGTGATTATTCAAGTTCCATAAAACAAACTATTATATATTCTTATTTGAGTTGTGAAAGAGATCGAATTGTGTGAATAGAACATATCGAGTCTCTAACAATTCTCTTTATGCTTCTATGATATTGAGTTGAGAAAGTGATTGAGTTTTGAGTATAGAACATATTGAGTCTCTAAAAATTATCTTTATGCTTCTATGAGATTGATTTGAGTTGAGAAAGTGATTGAGCATTGATTATAGAACATATTGAGTCTCTAACAATTCTCTTTATGTTTCTATGATATTGGACAAGTTCTGTGTGGACTTGTTAAGCAGATTTGAGGTAAGTCTTTGAGAAGACTTGTGGACTGATTTTGTGTGAGCTTTTATGGAAGCTTACAATACATATTAGAGCAAATACTATAGAGAACTTATTAAGCAATATTTGGACAATTTTTGTGTGAGCTTGTTGAGTATATTTGTACAAGTTCTATGTGAGCTTGTTGAGCATATTTGAACAATTTCTATGTGAGCTTTTTGAGTAGATTTGGGCAAGTTTTGTGTGAAATTGTTGAGCATATTTAGACAGGTTCTGAATGGATCTATTGAGAAAATTTGAGCAGGTTCTGAGTGGACCTGTTGAGCATAGTTGTGTAGGTTATGTTTGGACCTATTGAGCAGATTTGTGCTAGACCGACTATACTATGTTTAGTGTAGATTTGAGTGTACTTGTTGTAGACTGACTGGACTGTGTTTAGTGCAAGAGTTGAGTAGATTTCTACTAGACTGAATGGACTATGTTTAGTGAAGACTTGAGTGAGCTTATTGAGAAAA
Source organism: Wollemia nobilis (assembly GCA_028583015.1). Taxonomy (NCBI): domain Eukaryota; kingdom Viridiplantae; phylum Streptophyta; class Pinopsida; order Araucariales; family Araucariaceae; genus Wollemia; species Wollemia nobilis. The sequence goes on along the minus strand of JAQPPZ010017254.1, from coordinate 2,451,075 downwards.
CTTATGCTAGACCGACTAGACTATGTTTAGTGTAAGATATTGAGCAAATTTTTGCTAGATCGATTGGACTATATTTAGTATAGAATTGAGATAAAGCTTTGGAGGTGATAAAGTAGAGATGACTGAGTCTCCAGTGGATAGATATCCATAAACCAAGGCATTGAGGATAGGTCTTTTGAGTGGGGACAAGATTATTTAGTGGAGAGAGATCCACAATCTAGTGTAGTGGAGGCAGTCATCTTCTAGAGGATCATCAGCCAGAGCATAGGAGAAGGAGTTCTCCTGTGGATAGAGATCCACAAACCATATTTAGGATATCAACATCTCCTTTGGATAGAGGTCCATAAATATTGTAATAGGGAAGGATTCCCTAGAGATTATTTGAAAAATATTTAGAAGAAATATTTTCTCTGTGGAGGCAGCCATATTTGGGTGAACCACGTTAAATCTATGCCTCTATTGTGTATGTGTTTTGTGCCTTGCTATAATTACTTCTATTGATACTGTTATCTATACACTACATAATATTAATTTGAAAAGAAAAGTAAAAAGTGCTCTTATACTGTTCACCCCCCCTCTCAGTATAAGCTTGTGTTCTTCAATTGGTATCAGAGCGGGTTCCTTTAGAAGAGTTTGACAACTTAAAGGAAAAGTGGTCAAGAACATAATGGATCAAAAGGATCAAAGGAACGGGTCCATAAATAATATAGTACCAGTATTTTATGGAAGTGACTTCTTGTATTGGTGTATGCTAATGAGATTTCATCTTATGGCACTTGGCAATGAAGTTTGGGATGCAGTGGAACTTGGATATGATTTATCAGTCAATCCTCCTACATATAATGAAGGTAAGATTCTAATACATGTAAATTCAAGAGCTATAAATGTAATTATAAAAGTATTGCATAGATCAAAATATTTGAAGGTTATGGATTATAAAACATCAAAAGAAATGTGGGAACTTCTACATAACATATATGAAGGAGATAAAGGTATCAAGAAAGCTAAGATCAAAAATCTCAAAGAAGAATTTATAAACTTAAGAATGCGGGATGATGAAAATATTCGTGACTATCTTAGTAAGATTGATGAACTTGTACATGAGATGAGAGGTCTTGGAATGAAGGTCGATGAATCTGATTCTTGTGATAATATCTTGAGAACTCTTCCAAAAAAGTACAGTGAAAAGGTCTCTACTATAGAAACATCAATTGATAGTGATTTTCTAACAAGAAATTCTTTACTTGGCATGCTTACAACTTTTGAGATAAGAATAAAAGATCCTATCCCTCTGAAATAGGTTGCTTTCAAAGCAAACAAGAAGATAAAGGGTAAGAAGTTAAAATCAAGCAGTGAGTCATCCAGTGATGAAGAAGCTAACTATGGTAGAAGATATAAAGGTTCCAGAAGACCCATAGATCTAAGATCTGTTAAGTGTTTCAATTGTGGAAAGTATGGATATTTTGAAATATATTGTAAAGAGCCAAATAACATTAATGGTGAAGAAAAATAGGATCACAGGTACAGAAAATAAAAAAGATACAGTCACCAAAATAAAAGCAGGTATGGACAAAGCAGACAAGGAAAGAAGTTCTTCCAAAGACAAAAGAGGAGCTATTATGCAGATAATGCAAGCAAGTAATCAAATGATAGTGATGCTATCTTTTCATACAATGATAGAGATGAAGTCATATTTATGATTGAATATAAAGAACCAGTTAATAAAATGACTCTATTTATTCTCAAGTGTTTTAGATGTGGTAGACTTGGACATCTTGAAGATGATTACACAAGGGATGGTTATAGTTTTAGTGATGATGACTATGAAGATGCACTTGAAAGACCAGATGAAAATCTTCTAATGGCATTAGAAGAAGAAGTGAGTGATCCTATAGAAGACAAGCCAAAATAAAGTAATGATATGGACAAAGGCAAACAAATAGAGGATTATTTAGTAGAGAATGGTTATGATCTCAAGGGAGAACTTATCTATGCCCTTGACATGGTAAATAAGGTAAGAAAGCAACACTCTAAGATTGAAATTCAGTTTTAAGAATGTGATGAAGAAAGAATATTGCTCATAGAGGATTTAGAAAAATAAAAGGCTAAGGCAAATAAGTTCAAATATAAGTTAGAAGCAAATATTTTGGAATGTGAGAAGTTAGCACAAGAAGTGGCACTACTAAAGGAATATGTAGAAGACTCCAAGAATAAGTTATACAAGTATGTAAATAGTGCAAAGAGTGTGGATAAAATAGTCAAGATACAAATAGGAGCAACAAACAAGATAGGTCTTGGTTCTAAATAGGTACAAAAGAAATGGTAAGAAGATTCTACTTCAAGTCTTGAATAAGAAGAAACTTTAGATGAAGATACATCAGAAGAAGACAATGTAAGAGGGAGTGAGACATCAGAGGATGAGTTGGACAATAAAGAGTTCAACAAAGATAGGAACAATGCATAGAAAAGATACATATGGAATAGCAATCAGAATAGGAGACCAATTAGGTCAAGACAAGGAAGCTACAATTGAAGATGTTTTTCATGTCACAGGTTTGGGCACATGGCTTCATAGTGTAGGACACATGAAAGATAGGAATATGGGAAAGGACAACATTTTCATGGGTATTGCTACTCATGTAATGAGTTTGATCACAAGGCAATGAATTGCAGGTTTCATGATAGAAGATGACATGGCTTCACTAGAAGAGATCCTAAGACATTTGCACCTTCAAGTAATAATAACATTAAGTGTTATAAGTGAAATGATGATGGTCACACAACAAAATGGTGTAGAGTAAATATTCCAGAAATAGGTATGAACATGAACAGAAATATTAACATGAACGGGAATATTAACATGAATAGGAACATGAACATGGATAAGAACAGGAGTAGGAATAGGAATGATGACAAGAATAAGAATAGGAACATGAATAGGAATAAGAACAAGAACATGGACGAGAATAATAAAAGAAATAGGAACAGGAATGATGATAGGAACATTAATGATGACACAGATAGAAATAATCATAAGAATCAGAAAATTTAGAAAAAAATGGAAGAGGATAAAGGCAAAGAAAAATGCCTTTTGGGAGTAGAAATACTCCCACCCCAGAATTAACCACCTCAAATGAGGTGGTGGAGGGGCTAAGCTAAGAGGCTCATTCTTAGCCCCGAGCCCCAAAGATGACCCTTTGCCATTGATGTCAAAGGGGGAGAGATTTGTGTATTGGGGAGAGATTTGATATGGGGAGATATTTGATATCTGAGAGAGCATTGACCCAGGGGGAGCAATGTCCCAGGGGGAGTAGAAGAAAAAAGAAAGGTCAGGTTTCAATAAAAAGAATGTGGGTTGCCATAAATGATAAAGGGGGAGATTATTGGACATTTTGAGTCCCTAAGCCAAAGTTGTCATTGATGTCAAGATGCCAGTGATAGTTCTTCTTCAGTTTGAGTGCAAAGTTTAATGGAAGTTTATAATGGGTTAAAATATTTTTATTTTACACCCAAAAGAATGGGTCAGAAAATGGTTTCAGTTCTCCTTTGGAAGAAAATATATCCGATGCAATGAAAGGATATAATATTATAGTATTTATTATAATATTTATCCAAGGTGGTGAAAAACCTAAATAAATTATTATAATTTTAATTATAATATTATTTGGTTTACAAAGGACAATTAATTATTTTTTATAAAACCCTAAGGTTGGGTTTTTGAGGGAAAAATATTTCAAAGTGCAAATTTTAAAGTAAATTAAACCCAAAGGTTGGGTTTAATAAAAGGCATTTGAAGCCTTTATCATCGAAATCATGGAAGGAAGCATGTGAGCGCCGATGTCGTTAATGCAATGAAGAAACATATAAATATGCCCAACAAACCTAAGTTTTATTTATCCTTGCTCGAATTAATAATTGGTGGCATGCGAAAAGAGAGCTTGTGCATTTACGAAAATATGGCAGTGAAGGGAATAAAGGAGGAAGTTTTCATCCTCAAGTTTCATTGGGTAAGCATGGCCTAGTGGTAGTTGGAAAAGTGCAAAGGCACTGGCAGCAAGGTGGTTGACGTTTTGAATCCCCATGTGCATTGTTTGGTGAGTTGATTGAGGTGCCCAAGGTGCACGACCTTTTGCCCTTGGTGGAAGGTGATGTGAGATTAAGAAGTACATGGTGATTCTTTAATTTCAAAGGAGTTCTTGGATTGTGCGATGAATTTTGCCATGATTAAGGCGCTTGTGGTGAGACGAGGTTGAGGGTTCTATTCCCTCCAAAGACAAGGTATTTAATTTTGATTTAAATTTTGTTAGTTGCCTAATGTTGGAGGAATAAGGGTGCATAAGTGATTATTATTTTTATACATTAAGGCATGAAGTTTATGGTGAATTTTTGTGTAGGATTATTGTGGAAGGTTTGATATTTGAAGTTTATGGTGAATTTTTGTTGAGGATTATTGTGGAAGGTTTGATATTTGAAGTTTATGGTGAATGTTTGTTGAGGATTATTTTGGAGGTATTGATACTTGAGATTTATTATTTTAGGAGTAATAAGGAGTTTTAGTAAAGTCTTAATTAATTTTTTATTAAGACTTTTGAGCATTATTTTTGTATAAGGGTTTTTATATTTAAAGAAGACTATGGTGAATGTTATTTTTGAGTTGGATTAATAAGGTGTATTTTGGGTCATTATTTTGTATTGTGATTTGATTGAAGTCTTCTAACCCTTATTGAGATTGGAAAAGAGAAATTTGTGAGTGTGGTAGATTTTTGAGATCAACTCCTTTTCAACTAAAAAGGTATGGGCAAACTCTTCTTTGGTTGAGTTGGTTGTTTGGCTTACTTGAAAATTAAGTTTGGAGTGAAAAGGATTTGATTAGGGTTTCCTTTTTTAAAGTGTTTGAGTTGATGCTTCAAGGTTTTTTGAAATTGAGAGTTGTGATTAAAACCTTGTTTTATAAGCATTGTTGTTGAGATCATTGGTTGAGTGAAGTGTTTGAGTTAATGCTTCAAGGTTTTTTGAAATTGAGAGTTGTGTTTAAAACCTTGTTTGATAAGCATGGTTGTTGAAGTGAGTTGTTATGCAAAGAACTTGAACTAGGGTTTGAAAATATCATGAGTATAATTGTTATGTGAGATTTGTTGTTAAGCATTGTTGGAAACATTTTGAGTTGGATGATACATGCTTGGACTAGGGTTTGTGAGCAAGAGTTGTTTCTTGAAGTGATTGGTTGAGTAGAGTTGATTGAGCCTAGTCAAGTGGATGTATGAAGTGATTTTTCAAGTTCCATAAAATAAACTATTCTATATTCTGATTTGAGTTGTGAAAGAGATTGAGTTGTGTGAATAGAACATATTGAGTCTCTAACAATTCTCTTTATGCTTCTATGAGATTGAGTTGAGAAAGTGATTGAGTTTTGAGTATAGAACATATTGAGTCTCTAAAAATTCTCTTTATGCTTCTATGAGATTTATTTGAGTTGAGAAAGTGATTTAGCATTGAGTATAGAACATATTGAGTCTCTAACAATTATCTTTATGTTTCTATGAGATTGGACAAGTTCTGTGTGGACTTGTTAAGCAGATTTGAGGTAAGTCTTTGAGAAGACTTGTGGACTGATTTTGTGTGAGCTTTTGTGGAAGCTTACAATACAGATTAGAGAAAGTCCTAGAGAGGACTTATTGAGAAATATTTGGACAAGTTCTGTGTGAGCTTGTTGAGTAGATTTGGACAAGTTTTGTGTGAGCTTGTTGAGCAAATTTGGATAAGTTCTATGTGAGCTTGTTGAGCAGATTTGGACAAGTTATGTGTGAGCTTGTTGAGCATATTTGGATAGGTTCTAAGTGGACCTGTTGAGCATATTTGAGCAGGTTCTGAGTGGACCTGTTGAGCAGAGTTGTGTAGGTTCTGTGTGGACCTATTGAGCATATTTGTGCTAGATCGACTGGACTGTGTTTAGTGCAAATTTGAGTGGACTTGTGCTAGACCGATTGGACTGTGTTTAGTGCAAGAGTTGAGAAGATTTGTGCTAGACCGAATGGACTATGTTTAGTGCATATTTGAGTGAGCTTATTGAGAAGACTTGTGCTAGATCGACTGGACTGTGTTTAGTGTAAGATATTGAGCAGAGTTGTGCTAGACCGACTAGACTATGTTTAGTATAGAATTGAGACAGATCTTTGGAGGTGATAGAGCAGATAGGACAGAGTCTCCAGTGGATAGATATCCATCAGCTAGGGTAGTGAGGATAGGTCTTCTGAGTGGGTACAAGAGTCTTTAGTGGTGAGAGATCCACAAGCCAGTGCAGTGGAGGCATTCTTCTTCTAGAGGATCACCAGCCAAAGCAGAGGAGAAGGAGTTCTCCTATGGATAGAGATCCACAAACCAGATTTAGGGGATCAACATATCCTTTGGATAGAGGTCCATAAACATTGTAATAGGGAAGGATTCCCAAGAGATTATTTAAGAAATATTTTCTCCGTGGAGGTAGCCATATTTGGGTGAACCACCTTAAATTTGTGTCTCTATTGTGTATGGTGTTTTGTGCATTGCTTTTATTATTGCTATTGATACTACTATCTATACACTGCATAATATTGATTTGAAAAGAAAAGTAAAAAGTGCTCTTATATTGTCCACCCCCCTCTCATTATAAGCTTGTATTCTTTATAAATCATACAGTTGCATTCACTTGTATGATTCCATCGGATTCCTCTCTTGGAGGTTCTACTATGACATTTTGAGTGGTTGTGTCACCTAGTGCCAATTGCTCTCTAGGCTAATTCATCTCCACTTGTGATGTTACCAAATTTCTTGGCCTTCCTGTTCCATGTGTACAATTTAGAATTATGCAATTGCAAGCTAGAATATATTTACCTAGTGTTCCTTCCTCTTGTCACACAGGTGATTGATCCCTTGGTAGTGGTTTCCTTACTACTCTACTATCATTCGAGTGACTCCTTTGTCTATCTCCTCTGATCAATTTTACTCCAAAATTGGTGATCAGAACCTTTGTTATGCTTGTGGACTTCTACTTCTTATATTTGGTGATAATTGTCATAGTGCTCTGATTCTATGGTCTACATGTGCCAAGTGACATCTCCATCTTCTTTTCTTAAAGCATCTTTGTGGAGATGAAGTTGCCAAGACCTCTCTATATGCGTCAAAAAAATCCATATTAGAACTTGAGTCATTCCTATTCTCTTCTATCTGTTCTGCCTAATCTATTTGTAAATTCATCAGTCTCTCCAATATTCATACTTTTCTCCTTTTTCTTCTTAGTTGTTGATGGGCTATTACATATGCTTGTGGATAAGGTTGGTTTGATACTCATGAGACCTCCCTAGTTGTCATTGTGTTGTTGTGCATGTTGGGGGATCACAATTATCTCAAGGATTCTAGGGATTCCTTGGGTAATCATCATCCTCACTACTTTCTATTATGGGTTCCCTTACTAGCCAAGGCATTCCTTCGTTACTTGAGTCACTCAAATCTAGTCGTGCATTACCTTGTGATTCAGGTGATGTGGTTGCTTCCTCAATGTCTCACCATAGTATTTTTGCATCTTCATTCGTCATTGGTGGATCACTTTGTGGTACTTGTGAACTTGTGCTCACTCCATCATTTCTTACAGTACTTCTTGGAGTTATCCCCTCATAATCCTCAAATTCTTCTTCTAGCTCTTATAGCCTAGCTATTATTTGTTCATCCAATATTTATATTGTACTATCCAATTCTTGGATGGTTTGTTCTCTCAACCTTACATTATGACCTCACAACGTCTGGTATTCTTCTTGGAGTTGCTAAGTATACAATCATATTCTCTATTTTAATAGCCCTATCTAAGATAATGGAGTAATTCCAACCAATTCTTCATTGATAGTATCATTCCTATTTCCCTCTAGAACTTCCATTTCAAAGATGTCCACTCTATCCTTGTATCATACCGTTAACCTGTTGTAATCACAGTGACACTGAGAGGGGGGTGAATCAGTGTGATCTTTTTAAACTTTAAATATTCAGCTCTAAAACCAACAGCAGTTAAAAACTAATGAACAAAAATATCAAATACAGCAAGAAAGCATTACACACAACACGACATTTAACGAGGTTCACCAATGTGGCTACTCCTCAAAAATGACTGCTTGGACTACCATCCAAATCCAGCCTTTGCAAAGCTACAACTTTACAATATCTTTTACCAGCACCAACTGGAAGGAGCACCAACCCCTTAGATTTATCTGTACCAAATAGAATGGAGCACCAACTCCTAATTTACCAGCACCTACTGGAAAGAAGCACCAACCCCTTATGCCAAGCTGCAACTTGGACTTCAATAAAAATAATGAAAATTACAGAATAATACTTTCACCTTATATCTCACAGTCTGCAGTTTCTATGCACTCTGTTTCTTCTACGAAAATGCTTCGCACTAGGACTGCTTCTGCGATATTGCTTTGCACTCTCTGCTGCTTAAACAGTTGATCGATCACTTCTGTCCCTTTGCGGTTTTTGCTTTCTACGTGCTATCACTTCGCACTTAGATCTGTGCGACTCAACCTCTGCACCTTGCGCACTTAATTCATGAAGATTCGATACGCACACTTCACTTCGACACAAATGAACTATCACTTCGGACTCAGCTCGAATCGAAACGACTCACTCTCTGCTCACTGTGAATTTTGCATACACAAATTTTCTTCACACTCTTCACTTTCAAACTCGAAATAGCCCTCCTTTTATAGATGAAATTTCAAGAACAAATTTTAAACTGTAGTTGGCTTAAACCCTAATGAATGTCGGCTTCAAAACCCTAATGAATGTCGGCTCCAAAACCCTAATCTTCGTCGGCCCAAATTTAACTCTGTCGGCTTCAACCGTCTCTCTGGTTCTGTAGCTTTCCTCATGAAACTCCAACATGTCATGATATCGTGACACCTTTTACATCCGTACGCCTTCTTGTCCTTGCTGTCATGAAATCGTGACACTTTTGGCCTTTGATAGCTTTGCCACCGTTCTTGTCATGAAATCGTGACACTTCTAACTTTCGCTGACGTCATCCTCACTCTTGTCACGAAAACGTGACCCTTTTTGCTTCTAGGCCTTCTTCTCCGCTATTGTCATGAAATCATGACATTTCTGGCATCGTACAGTCTCTCTCCTCCTAGAGTCATGAAACCGTGACATGTCATGAAAATGCGACATCTTTATCCTGCTAGCTTCTTTACTGCTGTCGTGAAATCATGACACTTTTTCCATCCGTACATTTTCCTTTCATCCTGTCATGAAATCATGACGCTTTCAGCTTCAAGGCTTTTCTTGCAACCTGTCATGAAATCATGACACTTTTGGCTTCCGTACACTTTTCTTCTCAGTTACCAACGAAAATGGAACATGTCACGAAATCGTGACACTTTCACTACCTTGGCTTCTTTTCTGACTTTCGCCCGCAAAAACATAACATGTCGCAAAATCGTGACATACTTGCCTTCGTACATTCTCTCTCCTCTTCGGGTCGTGAAAACCCGACATGTCATGAAATCGTGACACTTTTCCTCCTTGGAGCTTTTTCTCCGAACATGTCACGAAATCGTGACAGTTTTCTTCCTTGGCGCATTTTCTCCAAACATGTCACGAAATCATGATAGTTTTCTTCCTTAGCACTTTTCTTCCGAACATGTCAGAAATCGTGACTGGTTTTCCTTAGCGCTTTCTTCGAACATGTCAGAAATCGTGAGTTTCTGCCTTCTCTCCGAACATGTCACGAAATCGCGACAGTTTTCCTTGCGTCTTCTCTCTCCTCGGCCATGTCACGAAATCACGACAATTTTGTTTGCACTTTCTCTCTCCTAGTCCATGTCGTGAAATCATGACAATTTTCTTTGCGCCTTCTCTCTCCTCCGACATGTCACGAAATCATGACAGAAAACATGTCGCGATATCGCGACAGTTTTCTTACTTGTCTTTTTCTTTGATTTTTTGCAAAAAGGCAACTATGGTCTTCTGGGAAACTCACTGTCCATGTTCTGAATAACCTTTGAACTTCTGTCCTCTGCATCTGAATGACTTCTGAACTGCCTGACCATTGCATCATTGGATCTAACTGACTGTGTTGACAACAATGACAAAACTCTTGCAACACCTTGCTCAACAATCTCCCCCTTTGGAATTGTTGGCAACACCTGTGTAAATTCTTGGAACTCTTCTCCCCCTTTGTCAATAATACCAAAGGGCTGCTGCAGACTCCCCCTGAGTCCATACATACAATTCTCAGGCACAATTTGTTGCACTTAGCACAAATTATGATCATGAGCAAAGGAATAGGCAAATATTCAAATGCTCCCCCTGAGAAGGTGATCCCTGTAGCTAGTCACTTCTTGGGAAGTGTGACTACTCCCAATTTGCTTCGAAGGTACTCAAACACTTCCTTGGGCAATGGTTTTGTAAAAATATCTGCTACTTGTTCTGTGGTTGGGACAAAATCTAATTTAACTTCTCCTTCTGCAACTTTCTCCTTCAAGAAATGATACCTTATAGCAATGTGTTTTGTCCGTGAGTGCATTACTGGATTCTTGGAGATGTTAATTGCACTGGTGTTATCACACTTAACTGATATTGGTTCACTAAAATTAATACCAAGATCTTTCAAAGTTTGTTTCATCCACAAAACTTGAGTACAACAAGTTGTTGCTGCAATATATTCTGCCTCAGCTGTTGATAAAGAAACTGACTCTTGTTTCTTGTTGTGCCAAGCAACCAACTTGTCACCAAGATAAAAAGCACCTCCACTTGTACTCTTCCTATCATCAACACATCCTGCCCAATCTGCATCTGAATATGATATAAGAGTGAAGTCTTTGCCTTTTGGATACCATAACCCATACTCCATGGTACCCTTGAGATATCCGAAGAATCCTTTTCTCTGTTGTCACATGAGTCTCTTTGGGACTGGCCTAAAATCTTGCTACCATGCAAACTGCCTGTAGAATATCAGGTCTGGTAGTTGTTAAATATAGTAAGCTTCCTATCATTGATCTATACATGGTTTGATCTACTGGTGGAGATTTGTCTTCTTTACTCAACTTGCAGCCTGTTGTCATGGGAGTGCTAACTGGCTTACAGTCCTCCATTGTGAACCTTTTTAGCATCTCTTTCACATATTTGATTTGGGAAATGAATATGCCTTTCTCATTTTGATTAACTTGTAACCCAAGAAAATAAGACAGTTCACCAATCATGGACATTTCAAATTCATTCTGCATCTTATTTGCTAAGTCTTTACACGATTCATCTTTGCTGCTGCCAAATATGATATCATCGACATAGACAACAAGAACTATGAGATGCCCACCTTCTATTTTCACATACAGATTACTGTCCACCAACCCTTTCTTGAATCCTTGTTGAGAGAGATAGTTGTCTAGCCTTGCATACCATGCCCGTGGTGCTTGTTTTAATCCATATAAAGCTTTCTTTAATTTGCAGACAAGGTTGGGATCTTGACTAATTTGAAAACCATCTGGTTGTTCAATATAGACCTCTTCTTCAAGTTTCCCATTTAAAAAGGCAGATTTTACATCCATCTGATAAACTCTGAAGTTCTTGTGGACTGCTAAGGCCAGAAACATTCTGATTGCTTCGAGTCTGGCCACTGGTGCAAAAGTCTCCTCAAAATCAATGCCTTCAACCTGTGCATAGCCTTTACAAACCAGTCTTGCTTTATTCCTAATGACCTGCCCGTCTTCATTTAATTTGTTTCGAAATATCCATTTTGTGTCGATTACATTCTTATTTGCAGGTCTGGGTACTAATTCCCAAGTTTTGTTCTTTTCAATCTGATCTAATTCTTCATTCATTGCCTTCATCCAACTATCATCTTTACTTGCTTCATCTATGTTTTTGGGCTCAATGCTGGATAAAAGAGAGTAATTACTTATTACTTTCCTTCTTGTCTGAACACCAGCTGTGGGATCTCCAATTATTTGATCTCTTGGATGATTTTTCTGCCAGCTGCCTGTTCTAAATTTCTTATTTTCTTGCGCTTCTGAGTCATCGATTAAATCATCTGAATCAAGAGTAGGTTTGTTTCCTGCTTCATTTACCTCATCTCCTTCAATGACATCTTCATAGATTGGGTAGTTTTCCTCAAAGTCAGCTGACCGTTCCCCACCTTCATCAAATTTGACGTCTGCACTATCCACAATTTTCTTGAGTCTCTTGTTGTAGCATTTGTAAGCTTTACTTTTTGAAGAATAGCCAACAAAGACACCTTCATCTGCTCTATTCTCAAATTTCCCAAGATTATCATCTATTTTTCTGATGTAACACTTACAGCCAAAAACTTTGAGGTGTTTTGTTGTTGCTTTTCTACCGAACCACAACTCATAGGGTGTTTTGCTTTCATGAGTTCTCAGCATGTATCTGTTTTGGATATATACTACAGTGTGGACTGCTTCTTTCCAGAATCTGTCTGCTATTTTATTTTTTGCCAGCATAGTGCGAGCCATTTCCTGTACTGTTCTGTTCTTTCTTTCTACCACACCATTCTACTGGGGTGTTCTAGCTGCTGAAAATTGTCTCCTGATGCCATGTTTTTCATAGTATTCTATAAATTCATCTGAGATGAATTCTCCTCCTCTATCTGACCGTAAACATTTGATCCTTTTCCCTGTTTCATTCTCAACTAGATGTTTGAAAGACCTGAACATTTCAAAAGCTTCTGTTTTATTCTTCAAGAAAAATATCCAAGTCATTCTGGAATAATCATCGATACACAACATAAAGTATTTGTCTCCATTTATGCTCTGTGTTCTCATGGGTCCACATAAGTCTGTATGTATGAGTTCCAAAGGTTTGCTAGTGTGGTACTCTTTTGTTTTAAAAGAGACTCTGGTTTGCTTTCCCTTTTGACAAGAAGCACAAATGCTATTTGAAGGTTTTCTAATTGCAGGTATATCTCTCACAGCCTGTTTCGAGCTAATTTTTATCAGATTATCGAAGCTTATGTGCCCAAGCCTCTTGTGCCACATCCAGTTTTCTTCTTCCTGTCCAATGAAACAAGTACCTTCTGATGTTTCTGAGAGTGTGTACAAGTTTCCGGACGTCCTTGATCCAGTTGCTATCAGTTTCCCATTGTTAATTTTTTTGACTTCACAACCTTGCTTCTTGAAAACTACTTCATGTCCTTTATCACAGATCTGACTGACACTCAACAAGTTGTGCTTTAGACCATCCACAAACAAAACTTCTTCTGACTTGATTTTCCCATCACTAATTCTAACTGACCCTTTTTCGATTATCTTGGCTCCATCATTATTTCTGAACTTTACAGAGCCACCCTCATATTTTTGTAGTTTTTCAAACTTCTGTTTATCACCTGTCATATGACTTGAGCAACCACTGTCAAGAATCCATGGTACACATTTATTCTGAGCCTTGAACGCTGTCTGAACTATTAGAGATTCCTTTTCTTCCCTGAGCTGTTCTTTCTGTTTCCACTCTGTTTTGACTATGGTATTAGGCTCTAGCTTGGATTTCCCCTTTCCAGTATCTTGTGTATCTATTTCAGAAAGATTTCTATTTTGTTTTGACCTATAAGGTTGAACTCTTCTTTTCTGAGATTGATTTGAAACAGAGATACTACGACAATTTCTTGCAATATGCCCAAAGTTATGACAGTTAAAGCATTCTACTGCATAATTTATTAAAGGAGCAAAAGTATTTCTACTAGTGAAACTTCTTGGTCCTGCATTATACTTGCAGTCCACAATTTTATGTCCATAACCATTACATTTGAAACAGAAACCAGAAAAGTAATGATTGAACCTGAAAGAAGGTCTTTGCCAGGTTGTTGAATGAGCCATGGATCTTCTTTTCTTTTGATGTGTGACCTTGGTAAAGCCATCATTGTCAGTTCTTCTTTCAGGCCTGGCATCACAGCTTTCTTTTGCATGATTACTTTCAACAGCCTGTTTCTTATCTTCACTCCTTACAGATTCAACATTTCTGGCTTTTGGTCCGTTTGATGATTCTCCTTCAATAAAGCCCAGACCGAATTTGATGCCTACGGGTCTTTGATCGCTTAGGATTTTGTCCAGCTTCATCGAACTTTCTTCACGTTTGTAGTGGCAGCTAATTTTTCGATCCAGCTCTTGTATCTGTATACGAAGACCAACATTTTCTTCTTCTAGTTTACAACAGTAATCTATCTTCATGGTTACCTGAACTTCAAGATCTTCGGACATTTTCTTGTACTCTTCTGACTGTATTTTTAAACTGGTTATAATGTCGTTTGCATCCTCAAGCTTTCTTGACAGTTTTTTATTCTTTCTTTTCTCAGATTTCCATTCTACAAGAGCAGAAACCAGCTCACCTTCTAGATCAACTTCAGCCTCAGCTTTTTCAATAGACACTTTAGAGTTCATACCTTCTCTCTTTTCTGGGTTTTCTGCCTCTTCTGATTTTTCTACTTCAAATGCCATAAATAGAGCTTCACCTGTTCCTTCTTCAGAGTCTTCACTAGAGCTATCTTCTGAGGAATTTGCATTCCTGGATATAAAACTTTTCTTTTTGAAATTGCCTTTTCTGAAGTTAGATTTCTTCCTCCATTCACCTTTTTCTTGATGCGAAGTTTCCTCACCTTTGTCCTTCTCATTGAGAGGACATTTGGTTGCAAAGTGTCCAATACCTCCACAGTTGAAACATTTAAAAGGTAGCTTTCCTCTGTATTTTCCTTTGCCCTTTCTCAATTTTTTGACAAAATTTGCTTCCATTTCATCTGAAGTTTCTTCTTCTTCAGATCCATGTTTTGTGTCTTTACCTTTTAGAGCTTTAAATGTTGCTTCTCTATCTGTGGGATTAGACCTTCCAATTCTCATTTCATAAGCAGTCAAGGAACCATGCATCTCATCCATACTAAAGTGGTTTAGATCTTTGGCTTCTTCTATGGCAGAGACTTTAGAATCGAACCTTTGGGGAAGCGATCTTAAAACCTTTTTCACGATAGTAGCATCATCCAACTCTTCGCCGAGACCTCTGATTGAATTAGTGATTCCATTCACTCTCTGCATGAAGGCTTCTATGTTCTCATCGTTGGTCATTTTTAAAGATTCGAATTGAGCTCGATGAGTTTGCAGCTTGGCTTCCTTGATCTTGTCATCTCCCTCATGAATATTTTCTAGTTTGTCCCAAACATCTTTTGTTGATTCACAATTTATGATTTTGACCAACTCACTGTCCACTAATCCACACATGATGGCATTTTTTGCTTTAGAGTCATTTTCAAAAGCCTTTTTATCGGTGTTGTCGGTTGGAGCAGTGGCAGGAGCTGTGTAGCCATTAACTACTGCATTCCAGATGTCAAATCCCAAAGCTCGGAGATAAGTCTGCATCCTGATTTTCTAGAACACATAATTTGTTCCATCAAACAATGGTGCTTTGTTTGAGGAGAAACCTTCACCACCTGCCATAGCGTCACTACCAGGAACACCCTAGCTGATTGAGCCTGTATAGGAACCTTGCTCTGATACCAATTGTTGTAATCACAGTGACACTGAGAGGGGGGTGAATCAGTGTGATCTTTTTAAACTTTAAATATTCAGCTCTAAAACCAATAGCAGTTAAAAACTAATGAACAGAAATATCAAATACAACAAGAAAGCATTACACACAACACGACATTTAACGAGGTTCACCAATGTGGCTACTCCTCAAAAATGACTGCTTGGACTACCATCCAAATCCAGCCTTTGCAAAGCTACAACTTTACAATATCTTTTACCAGCACCAACTGGAAGGAGCACCAACCCCTTAGATTTATCTGTACCAAATAGAATGGAGCACCAACTCCTAATTTACCAGCACCTACTGGAAAGAAGCACCAACCCCTTATGCCAAGCTGCAACTTGGACTTCAATAAAAATAATGAAAATTATAGAATAATACTTTCACCTTATATCTCACAGTCTAGTTTCTATGCACTCTGTTTCTTCTATGAAAAAGCTTCGCACTAGGACTGCTTCTGTGATATTGCTTTGCACTCTCTGCTGCTTAAACAGTTGATGGATCACTTCTGTCCCTTTGTGGTTTTCTGCTTTCTGCACGCTATCACTTCTCACTTAGATCTGTGTGACTCAACCTCTGCACCTTGCGCACTTAATTCATGAAGATTCGATATGCATACTTCACTTCAACACAAATGAACTATCACTTCAGACTTAGCTCGAATCGAAATGACTCACTCTCTGCTCACTGCGAATTTTGCATACACAAATTTTCTTCACACTCTTCACTTTCAAACTCGAAATAGCCCTCCTTTTATAGATGAAATTTCAAGAACAAATTTTAAACTGTAGTCGGCTTAAACCCTAAAGAACGTCGGCTGTCAAACCCTAATGAATGTCGGCTCCAAAACCCTAATCTTCGTCGGCCCAAATTTAACTCTGTCGACTTCAACCGTCTCTCTGGTTCTGTAGCTTTCCTCATGAAACTCCAACATGTCATGATATCGCGACACCTTTTACATCCGTACGCCTTCTTGTCCTTGCTGTCATGAAATCATGACACTTTTGGCCTTTGATAGCTTTGCCACCGTTCTTGTCATGAAATCGTGACACTTCTAACTTTCGCTGACGTCATCCTCACTCTTGTCGTGAAAATGTGACCCTTTTTGCTTCTAGGCCTTCTTCTCCGCTATTGTCATGAAATCATGACATTTGATCGTACAGCTCTCTCCTCCTAGAGTCGTGAAATCGTGACATGTCACGAAAATGCGACATCTTTATCCTGCTAGCTTCTTTCTCTGTCATGAAATCGTGACACTTTTTCCATCCGTACATTTTCCTTTCATCCTGTCATGAAATCGCGACGCTTTCAGCTTTCGAAGGCTTTTCTTGCAACCTGTCGCGAAATCGTGACACTTTTGGCTTCCGTACACTTTTCTTCTCAGTTACCAGCGAAAACGGAACATGTCACGAAATCGCGACACTTTCACTGCCTTGGCTTCTTTTCTGACTTTTGCCCGCGAAAACATAACATGTCATGAAATCGTGACATACTTGCCTTCGTACATTCTCTCTCCTCTTCGGGTCACGAAAACCCGACATGTCACGAAATCGTGACACTTTTCCTCCTTGGAGCTTTTTCTCCGAACATGTCGTGAAATCGCGACAGTTTTCTTCCTTGGCGCATTTTCTCCAAACATGTCGCGAAATCGCGACAGTTTTCTTCCTTAGCACTTTTCTTTCGAACATGTCACGAAATCGTGATAGTTTTCTGCCTTAGCGCTTTTTCTCCAAACATGTCACGAAATCGCGACAGTTTTCCTTGCGCCTTCTCTCTCCTCGGCCATGTCATGAAATCGTGACAATTTTGTTTGCACTTTCTCTCTCCTAGTCCATGTCATGAAATCATGACAATTTTCTTTGCGCCTTCTCTCTCCTCCGACATGTCGCGAAATCATGATAGAAAACATGTCGCGATATCGCGACAGTTTTCTTACTTGTCTTTTTCTTTGATTTTTTGCAAAAAGGCAACTATGGTCTTCTGGGAAACTCACTGTCCATGTTCTGAATAACCTTTGAACTTCTGTCCTCTGCATCTGAATGACTTCTGAACTGCCTGACCACTGCATCATTGGATCTAACTGACTGTGTTGACAACAATGACAAAACTCTTGCAACACCTTGCTCAACATAACCATATCCTTCTTTTTCCTTCCACTTGTTGGGGTAGTTCTCTACACTCCACCTGAGGATACATCCTATTTTTGTTCCCTTAGGGTGCTTCTTCTTGCCTTTCCCTATTTTTGGGTAATAGTACTATCTCCTGATGTCCTCTTTCATTTGGAGGAATCCATTCTTCATCTTCCTCCTCTACTCATTTGGTCCCATCCACAAATCTGACATGCACTCACAATTTTCTTCTTTCTCTGAGTTGAGGTGCCAACTCTTACTATTCTATGGTAGTTCGTGTCTCCTCCCATTCTACAAATAAGTGTATGAGTCATGTATTAGGCTCATCCTATGATGGACCTAGCTCATCTTGAGTCCTCCATTGAGCTTCTACTCATCTTCTTCATTCAATATCTTCTAAAGAAATGAATAAGCACTGTACTTTATAAGGCTTCAACTTTGAACCATTTACAGTGTTGGGTACCTCCATTCCATTCAAGTTCTGTAACTTTACTGTTGTATTATTCATTACTTCAACTACTTTATAGGGACTAAGTCATAATATCTTCAACTTACTAGGCTTTATTTCCCTCTTCCCGTCAAACTTTAGAACCAAGTCACCCAGATTAAGTTATAACTTCCAAAAATATTTTTCATGCCATGCCTTCATTATTTTATGAGCTATCTCAATCACCCATTGTGCCATGACTCTTCTTTCATCTAATTTGATCAGTTCTACCAATTGCTCTTCCAAACTCTCTTGATCACCCAAGTGATGCTCTATCACGACTCTCAAGCTTGGTATCAAGAATTCAACTGGCACCACTACCTCTTATCCATACATTAACTAGAAAGGTGTATTCTCTATTGTAGGTTTAAAATTTATTCTATATACCCACAAAATATATGGTAGTCTTTCCTCCTAATCTGCTCCCTCTATTCCATAGGTTTTATACAAAGTAGACACCAGTACTTTATTTGTTGCTTCCACCTGCCCATTTGCTCTAGGATAGTACAGACTAGACAATGAGTGTAAAATCTAAACTCTATCATCAGTGTTTTGATGATTTCATTAACAAAGTATCATCCTCAGTCACTCATTATTTGTAGTAGAATATCAAATCTTGTTATTACTTGCTCATACAATAATATTGTACTTTTTTTTGAGTTATTAGGTAATGCTCTCGCTTCAACCCATTTTGTCAAGTATTCCATTGCTACTACGATGTATCTACACTTCCTTCTTTGAGATATCTTCAATGGTCCGACGAAGTCTAATCCCCACCTTTAAAATAGTTTCTAGGGTTGTGATAGATGCAATGGCATAAAGTACCTCTTTACTGGATTTCCTACCCTTTCACAAGTATCACATGCTTTCACATACTCTTTCACATTATTATACAGTGTGGGCCACCATAGTCCAGCTAGTAATATTTTCCTAGTTGTCACATCTGGTCCCATGTGCCTTCCTTCATGAGCTTCTTTCAATGCTACTTTGACTTCTTCTTCCATTACACATCTTCTTAAGATACCATCACTTCCCATATTATACAACAATCCTGCTATCAACTAGAAGGGTTCTGACTTTATGATCACTTTATTTTCTTGGTTGTTATTTCTTGTGGCAACTCTCCTATGGAAATATATTGGCCAATCAACTTGTACCATGATGGAAAAACATTGATGGTGAATGATTATGCATATAGGAATTAATCTAAAACCCCTAGGATCTCCTTATCATATTTGATACAACTGGTCTGCAATGACATGCTTCTTACTAGGTCTCAATACTACTCAAAATACAAACTCCTAGAGGGTGATGATCCACCTACTAGCTCATCCTTTTATCACTGGTTTATTTATCAAGTACAATAGAGCTTGGTGATCTATTTAGAAAGCAAAGGGATTCACCAATAGGTAATTTCTAAATTTTTGGACTGCATATACCATTCCCAAAGCTTCTCTTTCTATTGTACTATAATTTCTCTCTAGCCTTGACAATAGTTGACTAGCAAAAAAAATAAGTTGATCTAGCCTGAACTATCCTTCTTGTGCTAAAGCACAGCCAATTGTAAAATTTGAAGCATCAATATGGATATGGAATTTCTTATCCCAGTTTAGGAACACCAAAATTGGGCTACTCACAAGCTTAGCCTTCAGCTCCTCAAAGGATCCTTGGTGCTCCTCTATCCATCTGAAAGGAAAATTCTTCTTTGTCAAGGAATCTAATGGATAGGATACATATGCATAGTTCTTGATAAACCTTTTATAATATCCCATAAATCTCAAGAACGTTTTAAGTGAACCCACATCATATGGTTCTTCCATGTGTAATATCACATGGATCTTATCAAGGTCTATTTTAATCCTTCACTACACACACTGTGTCCTAAAAATTTCCCATATGGTACCATCAGGTAGCATTTCCCATTTAATTATATTTGTGCATTTTGCACCTACTCATGAATTCACTAAGGGTAGGAATATGCTCCTTGATATTCCCATAAATGGACCAATCATCCAGAAATACTTTGAAGTTCCTTGTTGCCAACTAATAAAATATATATAGTATGATGTGTTGAAATGTAGTTGAGGTATTACAAAGCCTGAATGGCATTCGATTGTATGCATAGATGCCATTATCCATAATAAATGTGGTATTTAGCTTATCCTCCTTGGCTATACTTATCTTATTGTAACCTAAAAACCCATCCAAAAATGAATAGATCTTGTTTCCTGTGACTTCTTCTAGAATAGAATTTGTGAAGGGAATAGGGAAGGGGTCCTTAATAGTTACTGTATTTAGACTCCTAAAGCCCACACATATTCTAATATTTTCAACTTACTTCTTAAAGGTAATCACTATAGGTGATACCCATTCATTGGTCATCACCCTGAAGATGATTCCTACCTCCAGCATCTTTTCTATCTCTGCATTCACTAATGTAGTATACTTTGGGTTCATTCTATATTGTCTCCTCCTTATGGGTTGTGCTCCAATAATTACTATAATATTATAGATACATAACTCAAATGGTACTTCCTTCAAGTTCTTATATTTCCATGCAAAGACATCCTTATATTCCTAGAATATCTTAAAAGCCATCGCTTTTAGTATAGTGTTCCAATCATCACCACAGTGAATCATCTTAGGTTCCTCCTACATTCCTAGATTGATGTCCACTATCTGAGGTCCTTCATATTTGATATTATCTTGATCACTTTCTTATTTCTCTATATTTTTTGGGTGTGCTAATCTTGTATCAATTTTTGCTTCTCCTACTGTATACTCTGCAAAACTCTTTGAGAATGTCTATTTCTCTTCCACCTCCTTCTTGAGTTCCTATCTAACTTTTGGTTCATCTTGTTTTTCCTTGATCTCATCTTACTCAATATAGATGCAGTTGGGCTAAAAATTTTCATACTCCTCCATTTTCCAATGAAGAAGTCTACTATTAGATCTAGCTTTATCTTTACTATATTCATCTAGGTACAAAGTTCCTTCTCCATCAGGTTCATACCCTTCATCTCTTGAGGAATTTTCTAATTCATCCATCGTAGCTACATCCTCACTAACTTTCTTATTAGCTAGATTAATCATATATTTATGTTGTCCCTTATTCAAAGTAATCTGATTATTTCCCCAGTTGTGATTCACTTTGGCTACTCATAACCATCCTCTCCCTAAGAGAGTGTCGTATGCAGGCTTCAGCATAGTAATCACAACAAAATCCAAGACAAACTCTTGGTCAGATATCACCACTTGTTGTGCTATCAAGACTCCCTTTGTCTTGATACCATACTATTTAGCACCATATAATTGAAATATCGGAGCCCATAGATATGGAGTGCCTAATTCTAGCCAAGTTTTTTTAGGTAGCACATTGATGTTGGATCCTCCGTCCACAATGACTTGTGTCAATTTGTGCCCTAGGATCTCCATATGAACTAATATGGGTTTCTTTCCCACATAAATCATCAATATAGTTGGATCCATGAACTGATATTTTATTTCCTTCTCTTGAATCGGTTGGCTCTGCACTTCCATCACCTTATGCAGTTGTATTTCTTCCACCATTGCTTTTTGCAATGTTGGAATAGCTTCCAACAGGTTTGACACGTTGATCTCTACTGTGGTGTCCAATAGTTGTGTTGTCATATTCTACATAATTTCCTTCTCTTCTAATGGCTTTTTTAGTTCCTTTCCTTCATCTAAATTCACTTTTTTAGCTTGTTTTGCTTCATCCTGTAGTACTTTATTTGCTACTTACTAGTGTTGTTTTTCCTTTGCTGGATTTGGATACTTATCCTTTTTAGCCTAATTTTTTATCATGGCTGAAAATTCTTGGGTTTTCTTAACTTGAGGAACCTCAATGTCTAAATAATTTACATTATGTGGGTTACTCGAACTTGCCTACTTTGGGCAATTTTCTTCCTTGTGGTTCCCCAGACCACACCACCTACACATATGTGTAGTGCTTGATTGTGGTGCTTCCTACTTCTGAGGTGAATGATATTTTTTTACAAAATGGCCCCATTCTTATAAATTGTGACACTATATGATTAACCTCCCTTCTGATTCATTCTAAAAATGGCTCTATCCTCCTTTTCGATTGCCCTGGTTTGGCCTTCCACCTCATCAGCTATCTCTATAACTTCCACTTATTACTTTTTTCTTGCCTCCTAGGGTTTTCTATTTCTCTTCCTACTTCTAAATTGTTAGGACCTATGGATGTCCTCTTACATTATACGAACATAGCATTACCTCATGTCCCATCACATTACAGATGTGACAATAGTTATTTTTTGGACACTTTACATTTGTATGCCCTTCAATCTTACAATATGTGCACCAAATATCATTCCTATCAAGTTTTTTCTTTTGTTCTTTCATGATCTTGTCAAACTCCTGATAAAATGATGCTACTTTCCTCTGTATAGTATTATCTTCTCTACTATCTAAATCATTAGACTTGGGGTGAGATAAAATTCCTATATACATCTATTTCGATTCACTTTCAAAATTCTTTGCATGCTTTACAGCTTCTTCATACATTTATGATGGTATTTCCTTCATATTTTTCTTATATTTTGGTAGTAATCCATCTACAAACCATAACTTTACCAAGACATCTGCTAAATGCATCTGCATATTATCTACTAACTGCTTTAGTTTATGGTTATATGATTTTACATCTTCATTAGGATTTTGCTTCGTCATACAAATTTCAGCAACAATATCTCCATCATCCTTCAAAGGATGGAATTCTTCAATTAATTTCTCCTTCACTTGAGTCCAAGTCTAAAAATCTAGTGTTTTCCCTTTTTAGAAGCCAATCAATCGCCAATCCTCTCAAGGTAGTAGGAAATAAGGTTACCCAGTCCTCTGGTTGATCTACACCATTCATCTTCCAAATGGTTAAACAATTTTTGATATGTATTGTGGGGTCTTCATTACCCTCAACTATAAAATGTGGACATCTATGCTTGGCTACCTTATTAGCCATCTTCATAGAATCATCCTCATCACTTAAGATCTTCCATGGAATCTCTATCTGATTCCTCCTTGG
Source organism: Wollemia nobilis (assembly GCA_028583015.1). Lineage (NCBI taxonomy): Eukaryota > Viridiplantae > Streptophyta > Pinopsida > Araucariales > Araucariaceae > Wollemia > Wollemia nobilis. The sequence continues at coordinate 2,427,842 of JAQPPZ010017254.1, read as the reverse complement.
GGGTGTCTTACTACAGTCATCATCAAAAGTTTCTACCTGAGGTATATTATTTTTTTCTACCAATCATTGACCAAACTCATGTGCATCTTCACTCCATGACCTCCTTTGTTGATGTGAGGGAAATGGTCCTGGTCCTTCCTCCTGAGACCTCGCGCCCTGTTGCTCTGGTTCCTGACTCACATCCTCTGCACTCCCTTGTAACCCTTCTATAAATTTCTTAAGTGTCACCATCCACTCTCCTTCCTCTTGAAATACCTATTTTTCAACTCGTGCCTCTATGCTATGTGGTTCTATTTCCTCGTCTTCTATCTCTATCAGTAGCGTTTTAAAATCTCCTTCTTCAAATGCCCAAAATTGCTCTATTTTTGGTTCATGTGTACTATGGTATGAGTTACTTGCATTATCTCTTAAATAAATTTTCATGATCCTTATTATTGGAATTTTCTTTCATACTTGTTATCTCCTACACCTTTGTACACTGGTGTCTGTCATTCACCTCCAAATTTATAGTATTCTTACTTTGTCAATTTGACCCATTTTAACAAAAATATCAAATTAGATAATGCAATGGTATCAAATGTAGAATAGGGGTGTATTATTCCTAATTTTAATGTGACTTATAATTTTTATTATGGTTAACTTACTATTCCCAACTTATGCACCAAATCGTACGATTGTACGATCTCTAAAACTACTAGTTTATGCCCAATGAACAACTTGTACGAAAGCCAAAGTGACACACTGTACAATCCAAAATCATATAGTGATAGATATTGTACGATTCCACACTCAAAAAATCCTTCATATTTGGTTTTGCAAGCTGTCGTACACATTTTTGTAACACACAAGTCAAATTCCCAAAACTGCCAAATCGAGTAAGTTCCTTCCAATCGCATAAACTGCCAAATCGGGTAACTATCTTATGTATGATTTGTACGAACTTTGGTGTATGATTTTTATGAAATAAAGGTATATCCAAGTACACAATTATATACTCTACTAGACCAACCTCTCTCATATAGGTTTTGTAAGGGTTAAATGTGGTAATTAATCCTTTTTTAATAACATGCAAAACATATCAACAGGGCTTGAGAGAGTTGCAAATCCAATGGCGATGCCAAAAATCATATAGTAGGGTTCAATATATTTTCCTTGATATTACCATCACTCCAGATATTTCTACAAAGCTACACCATTATCAGTTTAATTCATTAATCCACAACAGTGCATAAATAGCCAAAACACTCAAACAAAAGTACATGCAACAGAATTAAACCATCATTTGCTCTTCAACCATTCTAAAATCATACAACACATGTGAGAAACTATGATTTATGATTATTATTCATTAATTTTTATAAATAACATACAATTATTCTCTCATATCATAGTCTACCTCCTAGAGTTTCTATATTAACCAGAAGAATCCAACTATATCAGATTATAACCAATATATGTCCAGACCATCAAAATTGAAAATGTGGCCTTATATAACATTGCCCAAGCTGTTCCAAAGTGGTTCTTAAGGCAATTAGTTTTTTTACAACTACCCATGCATAATGGAATGCATTAATTAAGACTTTTACTAAGTCTAATATTTTAATAATAAAATTCATGTGCAATTGCAACTTCAAATTACATTTCCCATGCATTTCATGTCATTTTATTACACCTTGTACGGTTTACCTTCATCCTGTATGGTTTTCCCTCCTGGCCGTATGCTTTACTCCTACCTGTATGATTTACAAAACTTGTCAACACTATCAAAAGTGGTCAAATCCATTTATCACTTCTTCTTCTGGGAGGAGGATTTATCGCCTATAATTAGGAGTACTAAACCCTAAGGTAAAGTCCTAATATGGTTAGTTTAGGGTTTATGAGGTGTCTTTCCTACATTCCCTAAATAAATATCTCATCCTCACACATGTGTGAGGAGATATTAGGGTTAACTAGGATTTGTCAACTATAAAGTTAGATTGGGGTTAGGTTAGGGTTTCCTACAAAATATCCTAACTAACTTGGTGCACACACATGTGGGAGGGAATAATTAGGACTAATTAGGGTTTAGGAATCTAATTAACCTTTTTAATCCAAAAATTAAACTTAAGTTAAGTCACTTTAAAATTAGAAATTGTAATTATCTTAATTAAGATTTTTTGGGAACTAATAGTCCCGTGGGGTCCTAATTAGATCCAGGAAGGGCTTGAGTTGCCTTAGGTGATTGATAAATGGTCTTTTTATGGATGAAAGGTGGTTATGATGTGTATTATGTAGTTTAGTAGGGTTTTGTGCCTATAGACCGATGAAATGGTCTACATAAGTCTATGAAATTCTACGATGTCCTACACTGATCTAGATAAATATACGTTGGTCGATAGTGGTCTACGTTGATCTAGAAAATCCTACACAAGTCTACGATAGTCTATGCTGGTCTAAAATAGCATAGAGATATTTAGGATGGTCTATGCAAACCTACAAGTGTCTATATGGATCTACAAGTACGTGGAGGTAGACATATGTGACTTTTGGGTGTCTACAAATATATATGCATTATGTGTGTGCTTTGTTATTTGTTTTAATTATGCATGATGATTAAAAACACCATGAATGGAATGCATAATGATCTTAACTAAATGAAATTAGAATTAAAAATAAATCTCACTAATGAAATGCATGAATGAAATTTAACTAAAGTGAATGCAAATGAAACAAGTGGATGAGCAGATGAAAAGAAGAAGGTAATAGAAGAAAAAGAAGAAATAAACAATGATATAAGGAATAGAAATAAAGAAAGAAGAAATAAGAGATAAGAAAAGCTCCAAAAATATCAAAATATAAAATAAATAAATAAAGAAAAGAAAAAGGAATGGAACCCTATAAGGATGTATGCTCACAAATGGTTAGATGTGGAGGCTACCCTTCGCTAGTGGACATGAAGCTATTCTAAAAGGGTGTTATGCTCACAATGTGATCAAGTATGGAGTGATAACTATTATAGATGTGGAGCTCTCTAATGTTTGTAGTTGGAGAGATACCCACTAGGATGTATGCTTGTAAATAGTCAAATGGAGGTTGTCCCTCACCAGTGACCATGAAGCTATCTAATATGGAGTGCAATGATGTGATTTATTTACCAAAATGAGTGGAATCCAATAGAGGTGTGGTGTATGCAAAATATGAGTGAGTAGTACAAATTTTAGCATAACAAAATGTGTGTGTGTGCACATGTTAGAAGAAAGAAAAAATAGATATGAAAGAGGAAGTGTGTGTGTGTGTGTCCATTTTAAAATTTTAATAGTTAAGATATGTGTGTAAGATAATCAATGGTTGTATGAATGCCATTTATGATATTCACATGGTATCTACCCTATCTCACAAGGATCCATTAATAATAAAAATATCAAAAGAAGTGTGAGAAAAATAAGATGCACAGATAGAATAAGGAATGTATATCCTTTGTCTTAGAGAAAAGAAGAAAAAATTGAAAACTTTCAAAAGACAAATGGCATACAAGAGATGAAGAACTATATCTCCTAACTTGAAGAGACTTTGAAATTATTGAAACTTTCAAGTTCAAGGAATATATGAGAAGATAAAATCAAATAAATAATGAGAAAATGCAATGATAAAAATGCATGGAGGTGTGACCTAGGTTGGGGATTTTCTAAGCATTAGTGCCCCAGTACGAGTGCAATGCATGTGAGTTATAACCTAACTAGGTTTCATCACTTGCCATCCTCATGAAGTCCCAAAGAATATATATGATAAAGAAATCATGCAAGCATGATCAAGTAGCAATGCAACTATATGATAAGAAAATATGCAAATGGAATATAATATCAAGCAATTCATGCAAGATATGACATGCAATCATGTAGTATGAGCAAGCAATATAAATGCAGGATGAATAATGAAGATGCAGAACGATACTTTGTGGAATCCCTAGATAGTAGAAGGCACCATTATTCAGAAATCTGACAAGGTTCTTAGTGTTTTATTTAAGGAAATAAATAGCAATAGGTCGTGGATCCTTTCAAATATTTATACCCCGAATTCAATTCAAGGGATAGATCTACTGTGGGAGTACTTAGGCAATCTGAGTGAAATCTTCCATAATGTCCCCTGGATTATGGTTGAGGATTTTAACACTCCTCTTTACCCTTAAAAAAAATGGGTGGAAATGGACCACCTATCAGGAGCATGTATGAGTTCAATTACTTTGTGAACTCCAACATGTTGATGGATGTAAAACTTAGAGGAGCAAATTATACCTGGAGCAATCGATGGATAGGGTGTCATCTCATTCAAGAAAGGCTTGACAAGTTTTTTCTATCAAAGGAGGCTACAACTCTATTTGGTGATTCTACCCTACAATCCCTTCCTAAAATTGTCTCTAATCATAATCCTATTTTTTTGGATATCCCTAACTCTCTGTCCTTCAATAAACCTTTCATATTTCAATCTATGTGGATCAAACATTCCAGTTTTAGAGATAACTTAATTCAGTGGTGGCAGCAGCTTGTCAGGGGTAGTGTAGCTTTTAAACTTACTGGAAAATTAAAGTTCATTAAGGAAAAGCTTCGAACTTGGAACAAAAAGGTCTTTAGGAACCTCTTTGAAAATAAAAAATAGGTTGTTGAAATTTTGAATATAATTGATCAGAGGATTCAACATGGTGATGTTGATGAAACTACTAGGCAGGAGGAATGGATAAAACTAGCAAAGTTTCATAACATTTTGGCCTGTGAGGAAATCTATTGGAGGAAAAAATCAAGGGCTCTTTGGTTGAAATATGAAGATTCAAATTCCAAGTTTTTCACATCACCATGCTTAGAAATAGAAGCAATAACAAGATAAAATTTTAAAAAATAGATGGTTCTATTACTCAGGACTTAACAAAAATCAGAAAGGAGGCAGTAACTTATTTCAATTCTATCCTTGGTCAAGAATCATAGTGTAATGAGGAGACCAAAGATATTCTCTTGCAATCCATTCCTAGCATAATAAATGAGGATATAAACCTTAAGCTTCTAGCTCCCTTTTTCGATGAGGAAATTAAGGAAGCCTTGTTTAGCATGGAGCCAGACAAAGCATTGGGACCCGATGGCTTTCCCCCTCATTTCTATCAAGCTTTTTAGGACATCATAAGTGAGGATGTAATTTTTTGTCAAATAATTCCAAGAAAGCAATAATATCCCAAAAGGTCTCAACTCTACTTTAATTTCTCTAATTCCTAAGAATCAAACCCCTAAATCTATGGCTGACTTCAGGCCAATCATTCTATGCAATGTTTCTTACAAGATCCTAACTAAAGCCATTGCAAATAAAATGAGAGATGTTATGCCCCACATCATAGATCCATGCCAGGGAAGCTTTGTCCAAGGAAGTTCAATCTTGGATGGAGTTATCACAGTTCATGAAGCTCTACACTCTGCTCATAAGACTAACAAGTCTATTTTTACCCTCAAGCTTGATATGAACAAAGCATTTGACAAGCTAAATTGGGACTTTCTAATTGTTGTCCTCCTTAAGTTTGGTTTTCACCACCAATGGGTTAATTTTATCAAATAATGTATTTCTAAAGCATGGTTCTCGATTCTGTTTAATGGAACAACTGCTGGTTACTTTCAAAGTCATAGAGGAATTCGGTAGGGGGACCCTATCAGCCCCATGTTATTCATAATTGTGGTAGAAGCTTTAGGTAGAACCATAAAAATGCTTGCATTTCAAGGCTAATATCAGGAATCAAGGCAACATCTCTCACTAGGGTTTTTTCTCACCAACAATTCATCGGTGATACCCTTATATTGACTAAGGTGTCGATGGTTGAGGCCAAAATAATTAAATACATCCTGCAACTCTATGAGGACGTTGCTGGTTAGAAAGTTAATTTCATTAAAAGCAAGTTATATTTATTGAACATCCCCATTCAGATGCAAGGAAGGATTGTAAAAATTTTAGGGTGTGATATAGAAAACCTCCCCACTTCGTATCTTGGTCTCCCTCTTTTCATTGGTTCTTCGAGAGAGTCAATGTGGGACAGGGTTATTGAAATAATTCAAAAAAAATTGTTGGATGGAAATGTCATCTTCTATCTCAAGTAGGAAAGTTGACCCTCAGTAAGGCCTCTCTTCAAAGCATTTCAATCTATTTCCTCTCTATTTTCAAAGTCCTTTTGAAGGTTTTCCAAAAAATTGAGAAACTCCAAAAAGAATTTTTATGGACTGGATCAGAGGAGAAAAAAAGGATACACCTTATAGGATGGACCAAAGTGTGCAAAACCAGGGAAAATGGGGGCTTAGGTCTAAGGAGAATTGCTCATATGAATTTAGCATTACTAGTTAAGCAGGCATGGCACCTCATTTATAGTGAATAAAATGAATGGATAGCTATCATCAAACAAAAATATCTTCAAAATATGGAATTTCTAAGTGACTCAGTTCCAATCAGAGGTTCTGCTTTTTGGAAATCCATTCTCAATTGTAAGGAAATCATCAAAAAAGGTTTAATATGGGTTTTAGGCAATGGTGAGAGGATAAATTGCTGGAATGATAGGTGGGCTAAGGATGAACCACTGATGCAATATCCTAACTTAACCCGAATCAGATATATCATGGAATAACTCATTGGCAGAAAAGTATCTAATTATATGGTTGAGGACATAGACAGAATGAAGTGGAAACAAATAAGGATTCAGGGATTTCAAGTGGAATCAAATGATCTTTGTAACATTCTCAGGCAACATTTTATCCCCATGAGACCCAAGGAATATCAAGTGACCTGGGATCCTATAGAAAATGGGCAGTTCACTATTAAATCAGCTTACAAGCTTTTGCTTGATGACGAGGATTTTGTCCTCCAAAAGGACTTAGTTTGGATAAAAAATTTAATTCCAAAAATTTTAGTCTTTTCATGGCTAGTTATCCAAGGAAGAATTTTAACCATTGATAATAGGATGCAAAAAGGTATTTTTATCACTAATCATTGTTATCTGTGCAGGGCTAATTGGGAGACCATTTATCACATTTTCCTTGAGTTTCCTTTTTCCTTCACTATCCTAAGTGGGGTTTTTTAGGCCTTCAATATTTCTTGGGTTAAAACAACCATCGTACTTGATTTGTTCTTCCAGTGGCCTTACCCCTTTTCAATCCAAAGACTTAGATACATGGTCTCAATCACTATCTTTGGCAGGTGTGGTTAGAAAGGAACCATGATCATCAAACTATCATTGCCAGGATCATCAAACTATCTTTAATGAATCTATCCATTATCATCAAACTATCATTGCCAGGATCCTATCCTTTTCCAATGAGAATGTGAACCTTATCCATTTTGATATTTGTAAACCTCATCTATAGGAGACCACGATTTCTCAATATTTAAGCTTAACCTTGTTAGATGAGTCTGTGCCTAGGGTAGTCAACCCTAGAGCCAAAGTTAAGTGGTCCCACCTCCTATGGGTTGGTTTAAGCTTAATTTTTATGTAGCGGCTAAGGACAATCCTGGCAGGGTAGGCACTAGCAGTATTGTGCAAGATCATAATGAGAATATGATTCTTGCATTTTCTAAATATTTGGGAACAAGGACAAATAATGAAGCTAAAGCTAGAGCTATGTGGAGAGGCCTTCAAATGGTGCAAGACTTAGAAGGAAATTTTATCGTAGAAGGAGACTCTATGCATGTTATAAATCTCCTCAATAATTGGAAAACACCTCCTTGGAGGATTAAATACAATTGTTGAAGATGCTAGGATCATTTTCTAGGGAAGACTAGACAGAAATCCCAACATGTCTTTCGGGAAGCTAACAAAGTTATTGATAAGCTGGCCAATTTGGGTGTCAATGGTGACAAACTTTTCAAATGGGAATACGGTATCCCGAGCGAAGTAGAGGAGCTTATTCAAAAATAATTCTAAGAATTATTGTCGAATTTACCAACAAGGAAGACACTATAAGTTCGAAGGCTATGATTATTCCCATATCTTTTTTGAAATGGACTCACAATAAAAATTATCCGAGCTGTCAGTCTTGGTGGATGTTGCTTGGAAATACCACAAAGACTAATGGGGATAGTCACATGTCATATAACATGGCTCCTAGTCATCTTAGTAATTTTAGGTTGGTTGATAATCATAGGGCAGGAAAGAAACGACAATATAAGACTTTGAACCAGAGCCACATGGACCACCAGATAGCCATTGCCATAAATCTAGCCAGCAGGTTCACTTCTCCAAGGCTGATTGGCCAAGACAGGATGTGGTCCCAAAGCATGTCATATATGGAAGAAAGCAATTACCAAATAATTATTAAGAGTAACTGTCAATACAGATCTTGTGGGAGTTTTTTTCAGTACTCTGCTATGTGTGTCTGTAGATTTTTGTTTCTCCACTATTTCAAGGAAGGGATTTATGTCTATTTATTTTTTTGTAATTATGATGCAGGTGTGTTTTCTCGGGGTATACCCAAAATTTTGTATGGGAAGTTTCTTTTTGATAACAGGCTATGTGCCTTACCGGATGTAATGACTTTGGAAGCATGTAGATTTTACATATATAGGATCCTTAGTAAGGACATGTTCATCAACAGCCCTGGGCTGATTTTTGTAAAAGGTTTTGGGTCAACCTGTAAAACCCAGTATTAATGCTATAGTATATTATCTACAAAAAAAAATATCATTTTAATTGTATTATGTTAATTGGTTATTTAATTTATTTACCATATAATAACACTAAATTATAGGATCCTAAGCCAAAATTGTCTATTATGATAAGGGACCTACCTAATTGGGTTGAAACTTGTCGTTGAGATCTGATCGAGCATTAGTGTTCTTCTAGTTTTCCTTGAGGACAAGGTTCCCAACATCAAAATAATGATTACAAATTTTCTTAGAGTAATATCACTTGAGCCTATTCTTATAGGATCAAATATGCTCTAAGGCATGATTGCACTTCTCATCCAGTAGTTACAATTGGTTTAAATTCTCTAAATGATACTCATCATCAATCAAGGCATATTTTAATAAGATACGTAAGGATGGGACTTCTAATTTGAATGAAAATCTATCTCAATTCCATAGACCAAGATATACCTGGATGCATTTGTAGGAGTACACAAGCTAGTATGATAGGCCCACAATGTAGGATAAAGATGGATATACCAATCTCGACCAATATTTCTAACCAACTTCTTGAGGATCTTAACTAAAGACTTGTTGTAAGCTTTGGCTTGGCCATTACCTTGAAGGTAATATGGATTTGACCACTTGTGTTGAATCTTGTATTTAGCATAAATTTTATGGATATCCTTATTCTTGAAAGGATTTTCATTATCAAAAATAATCATCGAAGTAATATCGTACCTACAAAGCATCTAGTTTAAGATGAACTTAGAGACTTGAGCTCTAGTCACTATGGCTAGGGGTATGACCTTGATCCATTTAATGAATTACTCTATTGTCGTAATTATAAACTTGTGACCATCAAATGACATTGTCTTAATCTTCTTGATAATGCCCAATCCCCACATGAAGAATGACCAAGGAGAAGAAATAAACTAAAGGTTTTGAGAAGCATGAACAAGTTTGTCATGGTGTTGATACTTATCATAGCATTAAACATAGTCACATGCATATTTCTCCATCGAATTCCAATAATAGCCAATCTAAAGGAGATTCTTAGTAATAGTATTGCTGCGAAAATGACCTCCACATGATCCTTCATGAGCTTTATTAAGGGTTAGTCGAGCTTCTCCAGAGTTAAGGAATCTCAAGAGGATACATTCAAATAAGGTTATTTGGCACACTCTTTTTCACAAAGTCTTTTTCTGGTTGTGATATAAACCATTAGATATCAAACCATCCTTAAGTAAATTAAATATGTTTGTGTACCAAGGTTAAGATTGAGAAACTTTAATATTTAGGACATCTAATAGAATGAGGCTAGAACTAAATGATTCAAAATCTCAGATTTTTTAGATAGTAATTATTGCTTGATCATATTCTAACTCCAAGGGGATTAGATATGTAGCAGTGGCCATGGTATCCACATGGTGGTTGGAGGATCTAAGGATAGACTCTATGGTTACCCTATTTAAAGTGGACAAAATCTTGGTGATAATATCTTTGTAATCCTTTAGCTTATCATATTAGGTCTGATAAACATCATTGATTTGATTAACCATAAGTTGATAGTAACTAAATATGGAAAATACTCTCACATTCAATACTAAGGTATCTCTAATACCTAGGATCAAAGCTTCATATTCTATAGTATTTTTAGTGCAAGAGAAATGGATCTTGAATGAAAATAGGATGAGCTATTTTTAGGAGGTAACTAAAATAATTCCAACACCAGTGTCCTTCAATAAATTAGCTCCATTAAGAAATAAATTCTAGGACTCTCCCTCTTCAACATCTAAGCTAAAATACTCATCGAGAAACTTGATGACTAAATGATGACAGACTCTAGGGGAGCAATGACTAGCTGGTCAGTAATTATCTAACCTTTAATAGCCTTCTAACCTATGAAGGTTAGGTCAAACTCACTAAGGGCTAGGATCCACTTAGTGGGTCAACTTGAAAGGTGAGACTTCAAAATTAAGTAGCGGAGAGGACCAAACTTTTCCACTACCAATATCTTATGGTTGAGCATGTAGTGTCTTAGCTTTTGAGAAACAAAAACTCCAATGAGGTAAAGCTTCCCTAAGGGAGTATACCAGGTTTCATAGCTAACCAAAGTTCTACTAATATAGTAAATAGCTTGCTCTTTATTTTGATCATTGTGTTGAGCCAACATGGCTTCCAAATCATGAGTTATGGTTGCTATGTAAAGTATCATATGCTTATCTAGTCTAGGGGGAACTAAGACAAGTGAGGAAGTAAGATACTTCTTGACTTCATCAAAAGATATTTGATCTCATTATCCCACTTGAACACTACATATTTCTTAAGAATCTTAATAAAGGGTTAACACTTATCATCTAACTAAACTATGAACCGATGAATAGCTTGAATTTTACCTTACAAGCTACGTAATTTGGTTAGATTACGATGAGGAGGCATGTTAGTAATAGTCACTATCTTAACAAGGTCCACTTCAATGCCTTGCCTAGACACTATGAAACTTAAATTTTTACCATATGTTACCCCAAACACACACTTAGAGGGATTAAGACAAACCTTATATTGTTGAAGTCTTTCAAAGATTCATCTTAAATCATGAACATGATTTTTTTGATGTATGAAGCGACCAAGGAGATCATCCACATAGTACTAAATAATATCATGCATCACATCATGAAATATATAAGTCATAGCCCTTTGATATGTGGCACCAACATTCTTCAAGTCAAAATGCATGACTTTATAACAAAATGTACCCCATGGAGTGATGAAAGTTGTTTTGGTCTGGTCCTCAAGGGTAATCATGATTTTATTGTATCTCGAGAAATGATCCATGAGAAAAATAATTCCATACATTTGGAAGAAAAATCTATGATCATATCTATGTTGGGTAGAGGAAACTAATCCTTGGAACATGCTAAGTTAATGTCTTGAAATTTAATATATACTTTGATTTTTCCTTCCTTATTAGCTATAGGAATGATGTTGGAGATCCAATCAAAATAGTCGATAGCTTTCATAAATCTAATGTCAAGGAGTTTTTGGAGATCCTTAACTAAAAGGGTGATCTTAGGATGCATCTTCCTAAGTTTCTAGTTAACATACTTGGCATTGGTTATAACTACCTAATGATGCATAACAAGGGAGGGATAAAACCTTGGCATGTTAACATATGACCAAGAAAAAATATCTTGAAATTCCTTTAACAAATTTATCAACTACTCCTCCACATCCATGGACAAGGCTTTGCCCAACTTAAGGATTTTAGAATTTTCCTTGGAACCTATATCTACCTCTATGGTATCATCTATGAGGATGTGGGATTCATCATCATAATGAGGAGGGGTAAGGATGACACCTATTTTCTCAAGGTTTTCAATAGACAGGAATAAAATCCACTTGAGAACTAGAAGACTCAACATGGGCAACACAAGGAACTGACTTATCAAAGAAGAATTTATTTTGAAGGATATCTTTATAATCCATATCCCAAATAGTATCCCCTTCAGTATACTCCCCTGGGGTCACAACTAACTCAGGGTGCACCAAATTTATCACATTGCAAAATATAATGTTAGAGGAAGAAGGTGGTCCCTCATCCTCATTATCCCACTCCAAGGCATGATGATCAAAAAATTTAGCATAAGTGACAAGTTGGTCATCATCAGTTTGTAAAGGCTGGTTTTTATTAGAAATTTAGCCTATGCCACATCTCCTAGACCAAATATTATCTTCCAAAGGTTCTTGAATACCTTTCTATTATGGCCCCAAAACCTTACATACAAATCCCATACTAGACAAGATTTGCTTAGAAAGTGGGTAATCATTGGATAGATAAGAATGGATGAAGGCTCACTCTACTATAAAGAGGTTGATACCATGGATATTCTCTTTGAGGGGTATACCCATGTAGATAAATATACACATATCAATGTGCACTACTTCACCCTTTTTACGAGGTAAACCCATAGTTTGGGGTGAAGGTGGTAGCTTTGCTAGATCTAAAAGAGGACTTTAATCAAGTAAGTTAATTCGATATTATGATTAAATTATGGTTGGTGGATCCTAATTTATTTTAAAAAATTTGAACTCCTTGATGAAGTTATAAGAAGAATTAGAAGAAATCATATGGACAAAAATTGAGACTAGATCTCAAAAAATATTGGAATGAATGAGGGTCACCCTGAATGGTGACAAGCTGATCTTTAAATTCATATTTTAAACATTGGTGAAGAGTATAAGGGAGATCCCTCATTGTATGAATCCAAGGGCACCCAAGAATAATATTGAAATATGTTAGGCAAGATACCACATAAAACAAGGTATCTAAGATCTTGGGTCCTATTTTAAGGGGAAGAGATAAAATGTCATATGCTTCTTTGGATTCATTGTTATAAGCTTTAATGATGACATCAAATTTGTTTAAATATTTCTCCTTTAATCCAATATTTTGGAAAAAATTATAAGTGCATAGATTGAGGGAGGAACCATTGTCCACCAATATTCTCTTGATAAACTTATCCCCAATGTATGCAATGATGTAAAGGGGAGAATCCCCTTGCAAATTTGAGGAAGGAATATCATCATCATAAAAAGATATATGATTAATCCCAAAGGAACCTACAACATTATCTAGGTTTCCAGGAGGGAGATCTTGTAGCATAAATTGTTGACTTAGAAGCTTCAACAAAGCTTCCCTATGAACATGAGAGGTTTATAAAATCTCTAAGAGGTAAATCTTGGTAGGTGTTTTACTTAACCATTATTGGATATTGAAGGAGACTTTTGGTTATGGGTTCAACACTAAGGTTATTTTTTTACACTTGTGCTCCTTTTTGGGTACTTTTCAAAATAAAATGTGGTCTATAAGGTTGGTTAAATGTAGAACTCATCTCCTGCTAAGATTTTTGACTTAGTTGATATTGAGCTTGTTGCCTTGTAGTAGCAGCTATCATACCAACCATATTGTTATAGGGTGGTGGTGCATTATTATAGGACACCTGGTTCATTGTCTGTTGTTGTTGATTGGGTAGAGGATTTTGGAATATCCCCATATCTTGATTAGTTATAGGTGTTTGTTGAGTAGTGTTGGATAATATTACATTATTTGGTATATGTAAATTTGCCACCTTGGTACATTATTATATTAGGTGTATATCTTATATTAGAATGTGATTTTATAATTTATGTAATTAAATAATGTGTAAGAAATGTACAAGTGTCATGTAATTATATTTGTAAGTGTTGTGAGTGTAAATGTGCACAAGTATGCATTATGTAACAATGCACATGTGTCCGTAGACTAAAAAAGTGAAGAGTTACAGAGAAGAATGAAGTGAAGAACATAAGCTTATACTGAGAGGAGGAGTGAACAATATAATACCACTTTTTACTTTTCTTTTCAAAATAATATTATGTTGTGTATAGATAGCAATACCAATAGTAGTAATCAAAGCAATGCACAAAACACCATACTCAATAGAGACACATATTTAACGTGGTTCACACAATGTGGGCTACCTCCATAGAGAAAATATTTCTTCTAAATAATTCTCAAATAATCTGTTGGGAATCCTTCCCAATTACAATTTTATGGACCTCTATCCAAAGGATATGTTGATATCCTAAATCTAGTTTGTGGATCTCTATCCATAGGATAAATCCATATCCTCTGCTTTGGCTAGTGATCCTCTAGAATACACTGCCTCCACTATACTGATTGTTGATCTCTCTTCACTTGAATACTTTTATCCTCACTCAGAAGACATATCCTCAATGTCCTGGTTGATGGATCTGTATCCACTGGAGACTCTGTCCTCTCTACTCTATCACCTCCAAATATCTACTCAATAGGTTCACTCATAACCTACTTAAATCTTCTCAATAGGTCCACTCAGAACCTACTCAAATCTGCTCAATAGGTCCACTCATAACCTGCTCAAATATTCTCAACGGGTCCACTTAGAACCTGCTCAAATATGCTCATCAGGTCCACTCAGAACCTGCTCAAATATTCTTAACAAGTCCACTCAAAACCTGCTCAAATTTTATCAACAAGCTCACTCATAACTTTTCCAAATCTTCTCAACAAGCTCACTTAGAACTTATCCAAATCTGCTCAACAAGCTCACTCAAAACTTGTCCAAATATGCTCAACAAGCTCACTCAGAACTTGTCCAAATCTACTCAACAATCTCACTCAGAACTTATCTAAATCTTCTCAACAAGCTCACTCAGAACTTGTCCAAATATTCTCAACAAGGTCACTTAGAACTTTTCCAAATATTCTCAACAAGCTCACTCAGAACTTGTCCAAATCTGCTCAATAAGTCCTCTCTAGGACTTGCTCAAATCTACATTGCAAGCTTCCACAAAAGCTCACACAAAATAAGTCCACAAGTCTTCTCAAAGACTTACCTCAAATCAGCTTAAAAAGTTCACACAAAACTTATCCAATCTCATAGAAGCATAAATAGAATTATTAGACTCAATATGTTCTATACTCAATGCTCAATCACTTTATCAAATAAATCTCATAGAAGCATAAAGAGAATTTTTAGAGACTCAATATGTTCTATACTCAAAACTCAAATCAATCTCATAGAAGCATAAATATAATTGTTAGAGACTCAATGTGTTCTATTCTCAAAACTCAATCTGAATCAAATCAATCTCATAGAAGCATAAAGAGAATTGTTAGAGACTCAATATGTTCTATTCTCAAAACTCAATCTCAACTCAAATCAAAATATAGAATATTTTGTTTCATGGAACTTGAAAAACCACTTCACACAATTACTTGACTAGGCTCAATCAACTCTACTCAACCAATCACTTCAAGGAACAACCATTTCTCACAAACCCTAGTCCAAGCAGGTATCATCCAACTCAAAATGTTTCCAACAATTTTCAACACAAATCTCACATAACAATGATACTCATGTTCTTTTCTAACTCAAGTTCAAGGTCTTTGCATAACCAATTGGCTTCAACAATAATTCTAATAAAACATTCTTCATCTAACAATGATACTCATTTTTTTCTCAAACCTTAACTCGGGTTTTTCATACAACCAATGGTTTCAACAACAATGCTTATAAAACAAGGTTTTAATCACAACTCTCAAATCAGAAAACCTTGAATCATTAAACCAACCACTTTTGAAAAGGAAACCCTAATCAATTCCTTTTCACTCCAAACTTAATTTTCAATCAATCTAATCACCTAACTCAACAAAAAATAATTTTGCCCATACATTTTCTTGAAGAGTAGTTGTCTTTGAAAATCTGTCACACTCACAATTACTTCTTTGAAAAACTCAATAAGGGTTAGAGGATATTTATTTTCTCAATAAATCACAAAACAAAAATAATATCAACCAAAATACACCTTATCACTCCATCTATAAAATAATGTTCAATATCTTTCAAAAGTAATCTCCTTGGCAAATATCTCTTTCACAATAAAATCAACTCTATTAAAGTCTTACTTCTCAAATATCCAAAATTTATTATTTAAGACTTTAATTAAAACAATACCTAAACTCCTTATGCCTCCTAACTTTATTTCCAATCAATAATTCTCAGCTAGCAATTTTCCAAATAATAAAAACCTTTTAACTCCCACTTTGCTAAAAGTAATTAATCATCAACATAGGCAATATTATTCAAATGCTCAACAAAAATATTACCTCTGCCTTGGAGGGGATTCGAACCCCTAACTCTACCCACGACCTGCGCCTTAGTCATCACTCTATTGCCACGTGAGCTAAGCTCTCACTTGGAGCATTGAGATCAGCACGTGCTCTAAGTTCCTTATGCTTCCAGCGAAAACAAAAATGTGTGCAGCACTTTGGTGTTCCCAACACCAACCGAAATGTGTCTTTCCAGGATTCGAACGTAGGTCAACATTACCACAAAAACTTAACCAATGCCTCCTTGCCACTATGTCATGCTTCCCAGATGGCTTGAGGATTTCAATGCGCTTTCCTTTATTTTGATTGTTGTCCTTCAAATTTGTTCACTGTTTCTCACGAGCTCAACCACCAATTCATATGCCTTTTCTTATTTCGAGCAAGGATAAATTAATCAATGTATTTTAGGTATTATATATTGTGTCCTTTGTCTTCCATGCAATCATGTTGGTGCATCGATTTAATTCGATGTCGGCTTGGTTGATTAGGTTATAAGGTATTTAAATTTAATTAAAATTAAATTTAAATATTATAAATTAAATCAAACCAACCTTAGGCTTTAACTTAATTAAACCTTGGAGCCTTGTCTTATTGCACAACCTTGTAATGAATATTTATTTATAAAATTTAAATTCATTGTGAATTTAAATAATTTGTAAAATAAATATTGGACCTCCTTTTTAACCTTTGCAATAACCCTTCTTGGGTTTTTATGAACCAATTACTTAACCTGTGTTCCCAATAATATTAAAATATTATGGAGCCTTTTTGTCTTTAACTTTTGCACTATTGAAGATTTTTCCTGGATGACAGTGACAATATTTGACGACTTTATTTCTTGTCGAATTCCTTGATATGAGTGATAACTCTATCAGGTGACATCAATGACAAATTTGACCTAGAGGACTCAAAATGTCCAACATGAAGGTCAATAGTGCACCATATGAGGATTCACATACTATTATATATTTTTGACAACGCATTATAATTGGTATTGAAAATGAATTACTTATTTTGTGCATTAGTAGACCTTTATTCTATATCATTTTTAGTATTTTTGTGAGCATTTCTATGTGATTATTCTATGATTTATTATGAGTTATTTTTGTGTTATTCTTATCTTGATTGAGTTCATTATATTGCAACTTTATATTTGATCTTGTGGTTATTTTCTTGTAATATTTCCATTAAGTATTAGGCTACAAAAGCTATCAGTGGTATCAGAGCCATAGCAATTTTACTTGCATAATTTTTAAAAGTTGCAAATAGTCTAAGGATATTTCCATTGGCTAAAAAAATACCAATGAAGTTAAGTTATTTATACTAGGTTGAATAAAAACTAGTGAAGCCAAGAATTAATACCACTAGGTTGAAGGACAACTAGTGAATATTAAGGATACAAATTTTAGAGAACCAACTCAAGAAGAAAATTTGGTCATTGTCATTCTACTTCATATATTGAAAATATTTAGATAGATTTATTTTACCTATTTCAAGAATATATTCAAAATAGAAGATAGTCTACAACATAGTTTTAGGTCTTGAATATGGACCTTGATATTAATAAGAGTTTGGAGACTCCAGAAGAGAAGTCCTACAAAAGGTAGAGAAAGGAGACTTGAAAAAAAACCCATTAAAGGCAGACTTAGAGATCTAAGAACAAGGTCCTACTAAATATTAAAGATAGAAGAAAGAATACTTCAAGAGAGAAAAAAAAATTAGGACATTCCTAGTTAAATTAAAATACATAGCACTTTAAAAGAAGCATATTAGAAGTCCACGTTGGATAGAGAAACTAGAGACATTCCTAGTTAAATTAAAATAAATAGCACTTTAAAAGAAGCAAAAGAGCAAGGTAATATTTTGAAAGTATGAAGGCCACAAGGGTAAAGTTGCAAGTGAGTGAATACCACAAGGGCAATATTAAAAGTGTTTAAATGTCACAAGGATAACATTAAATAAAGTCAGCATTTGAAAGCCACAAGGGTAGTGTTAAAGGAAAGAAACAAGAAGAATAGATGTAAATACCACAAGGGCAAAAGTAAAGAAAAAATGACAACAAGTTTATATAACACAAGGTAACTTTCATAGCATTTCCACAAGAAAGTGAAGCATCACAATAGCACCACAACAAGAAGTCTTGAAGCTAGAGAAGGTAGCATATTCAATCAAGAAAATATTGAAATCTAGAAGAACAACCTTGAAGACAAGAAGAGATCTTCAAGAGAGAAAGAAGACAAAGATAGAATTCTAGCAAAGGTGTTTACATAAGGTTTGGGACAATCATTACCATTTGATAACAAGATCATAAGATATAGAGGATACTCGTTGAAGGAGATACCAGTGAATATTGACATAGAGACAGAAAGCTTTAATACAAGAAGAGGACAAGAAGTAAATATTTATCTAAGAGAAAGCAAAGTGTGCAGTATTTGTAGCATCCTATAGAAACAAGAGAAGTACTATCAATAGAAAGTAATAAATATTAAAGCTTTCAAGGTTAATGATAGAGAAGAATGTAATTCAAAGTGTACTATTGCAAGGTTAAATATTAAAATTTTTAAGAAGAAATTATTTCACCTTCACCTGCAACAATAAGAAGAAAGAAGTAGAATAAATAAAAGTCTAGAATCTGAAATAAATTTATTGTATTGAAGGCAAGCGAGGCATTAAAGATATGTTAAAAAGTGTAGTAAAATAAAGCAATATTAAGTATTGTTCTTGCAAGTAATTAAGGAATTTTTAAGTTTTTGAAATCTTTTGCACCAAAGTAGAAAATATATGACTACACTTGTATAGTAAAGGAAGAGAAGAAAGGCCATTTAGCCTAAATAGTGGTTAAGCATATATAGTGAAGAAGAAACAATCATAAGGCATCTTCCATAAAGGAGAGACATACATATCATTCGATCTACATACATTATTTGGCTTGAGCATATTTATTTAGGTTGAAGTAGCATTATTCGACCTAAGGAGTTACAACAACCATAAGCAAGATTCATTTAGGCAACTAGTGCCATCAAGAAATCAAGTGTCATCATGGAGGTTAACTTCCATCGAGGCAAACAACAAGGTATATGACACCATATTAAAAGCATCAACCAACAACATCACCAATGTCACCTTGGATAATAGTGTTATCAATAATATTGAGCACCACCAACGTTTTCTAGCACCATTATGAAATTTAAGTGACATTGTGCAACACTCAAAGCATTCATAGCAAAGGAAACCAGGTGAAGCACCACTTCCAAATTCAAACATCTATCAAGAGTGTTAGAAATATTTTGAATATTTTCCATGTTATTATGGTGGGGCTAATACTAAAAGTTACTGGAAACTCTATACCTATACTCATTAAAATTTATAGGGTTTAAGTTATTTTTAGACCCATATGGGCTTTTAGGGTTACTATATTTGAACCCTTGCTTTTTCACCCGATATTGTAAAAATCTATGCATGTATATTTGTTATATATATTAACATTGGAGATGATCAAGTTAATGCAATAATAAGATAATAGCATGTTGGTTTTTTCCCAATTAAGGGTTTCCAAGATAAATATTGTGTAATGTGTGAATTTATGATATTCTTTTGATTTTTTTATTACTCTTTTCTATTTTAGTTTATCAGGGCTCTTTATTTCTCTTCATTTGGTATTAGATCTAGGTTTTAGCTTTGTTTGAGGAGTAAGGGTTTCAACCCTGTGATAAATTAATTCTTTAGTGGGGGACATCCACAAAAGGATCTAGGAAAAGGAGAAATATGGGAAGCACATGAATAGAGATTGAAAATTTAATGGATAGAATTTTGAGTTGTGGAAACTCAAGATGGAGGATTTGTTGGTTGATAGAGATCAGTGGATTATGGTCTCAATAATAAAACCAACATCGATGACAGATGAGGATTGGTTTAAAATCGATAGGAAGGCAAGGAGCTCTATTAGATTGTGCTTATTTGATTTGATATTGTTGAATGTATCTATAGAGACCATGGAAAAGTTTTTATGGGAGAATATGGGAATATTGTATTAGATAAAGTCACTGGTAAATAAACTATTTCTTCAAAAAAAGTTATATTCACTTCGGATGAATGATGGTGACTCTGTGGCTAAACATCTAAATACTTTTAACATTGTGGTAAGTCAATTAACCTCTATAGAAGTAAAAATGGATGAAAAGGAAAAGTGTATTACTTTAATTTGTTCATTACCTTATTCATGGGATAACCTTGTTATGGCTATCAAAAATACTACATCTACATTAAAATTAGAGGATATAGTAGGAACTTTGTTGTCTAAGGAGATGAGATAAAAATATTATAAGGATTATCATAAAAAGGAATACTTTATTATGATAGGTCATTCTCAAGAAAGAAGCAAAAATAAATTAGGAGAAAAGAAATCAAAATCTAGGGGTAAATATGTTGTCCCGAAAAAGAGGAAATGTTGAAATTTTGGTAAAGCAATGCATTATAAAAGAGATTACAGATCTAAAAATATTGATAATAATCAATCATTTGATGAAGAAACTTATATAGAAACAAAGACCACAAATGAAGATTCAAGGAACTTATTCTTAGTTGTAGCATGCTCAAGTGAATGCGATGACTCATGGTTGATTGACTCAGGTGCTTATTTTCATATGACTCCTCATAAGGAGGGGTTCTATGAATATGAAAAGATAGATGGAGGTAAAGTCTTCTTGGGAGACAATTCGACATATAAAATAATAGGTTGAGGAAGAGTGAATTTGATGCTAAAATTTGGAAGAATTAAAACCCTTTCGGGTGTGTTGCATATTTTGAGTTTGGCAAGGAATCTGATATTTGTGAATAAGATGAATGATGTAGGTGTGAATGTGGTATTCAATAAGGATAGTAGCAAGATGGTACATGGATCCTTGGTGTTGGTAAGATGATTTCACATAGGAACTTTGTTTAGACTTGAGGCTAGCACTTTAATTATTAATTGCAATAATTCTTCAGTTGTACAAGAAAATAATATAGCTAAAATGGCTTCAAGTATTCCTACAGTGAATACAATATTGTTGCATCAATGCATGGGGCATATTTATGAGAAAGGGCTTCAAGCATTAAAAATTAAAGGTATGGTTGAAGGACTTTCTGATTTCCTCTTAAATTTTAATTTTTGTGAGCACTATGTTTTTGGAAAACAATCTAGAGTCAAGTTTCTAAGTAGTGCTACAAGGTCTGAAGGAATTCTACATCTAGTTCACAATGATGTTTTTGGACCTGCAAAAGTGCCATAATTAGGTAACTATATCTATTTTATTAAATTTATATATGACTTCTCAATAAATACTTGGGTATATTTTCTACAAAATAAATCTGAGGTTTTTAATAAATTTTAGAGAGTTTAAGGCTCTTGTAGAAAATTAATGTAGACACCTAAAATGCGTCATGTTGAGGTGACTACTCATATGGGACATGCTAGAAGACCATATGGAAGACCTTTGGACAGATCCAAGGTATAGCAGTGGTTTTTACCACTCAATTGGGCACTTTTGCCTAGTCAGTGCTAGCCACTGCTAACACCCGTGGTTAGTAGTGCTCACCGTGCCTGTCATCCATGGTCAGCACTCAGAATCAGTTGGCCTTCATCCGAACCAAAGTTGGTTGCAATGGCCAATTGGTTGCATATTGGAGTGGTTTGAGTGAGGAAGATTTTGGATCCTTCCATCCAATAAGCTCAACTACCCAATCTTGATCTTGGCTTCATGAGGAAGCCACCCCTAGCCCTAGGCAATTTCTATAATATCCCCCTCTGAATTGGGGATAAGTCTAGAGAGAACATTTTATCAATTGAGAAGTGAAGCCCTATCGAATTGCATAAGCAACTACATGCATTGAGAGGGATACTTTTGCTACCCAATTGAAGATCAAATTGCCATGGAAGCCCTAGGAGCCTAGGAGAGCCAAGAAATATCAATTCATGCAATTCATGCACCATTAGATCAATTCAACTACCAAACCTATTATAGGACATAGAGGTGACCCTTGGACATCAATTTGACAAGGTGGATCAAAGAGGAAGCCCTAATTTGGAGGGCAAACTTACTCAGAGCTCCACCATGGCTCTTAGCCACGGTTAATAGTGCCACCCACACATCAGACCCATGGTGAGAAAATTAGGGGAGATTCCCTTGTTTTTCCTTTTGCAGATTACTTAGCTAGGTTAGATTAAGCATATTAGTGGTTTAATTAGCAATTTAGAGACCCTGACAGATAGATTTATAGTTTTTATGCATGTTGCTTTCATTGTAGCAATTAACACTCTAATGGATCTTTTTCATGCCTCCATGCTTTCAATCTTGTAATTAGGCCACTAGATAGTTAGATGTTCTTTAGCTTACATGTTTTATGACAATATTTTCATGTTTTGCATAGTTTTAGCATCTTTCTTGCATTTTATTGATTATTGCTAGTCATGATATCTTTTGATATATTTTCCTCAAAAGGCCTCATCAAGAGAGGCTACCTTTTCTTTTAACATGCTTCTTGTTGTTTCTTGAATGCAGGATTAATGGGGTCATGCCATTCAACATAGTGAATACCTCTAATCATGGAGAAGAGGGTCATCGACACCCTAGAGCAATTCGTGTCACCCTAGAAGGCATTTTATTCACATCTACCCTTGAGAGGGATTATACACTATTGTAATTGATGTATCAAATGGGTATCCCTAAGAGGGATGAATCTATAATTTGACTCCATTGAAATTAATAAAGTATTCCTTGTATTTGCTTTATTTCTTGTTGTCAATTTATGCATACCTATTTGTGTATTTCTCATCAATTGTAATAGTTAGACTAGGTGTGGAGCCTTTTTGGTGGTTACAGTAGGCGATCACGATGGAACTCCACATTTTTTGCCATAATTTGTTGATTGTGTTTGGTGTTTTTATGGCAGGTGCTCCCCACGGCTGATATCCATGGTCAAAAATTGGCCCATGGTTGACAGGCATGGGCAATAGTCACAACCATGCATCAGAGCTACGGTTAGCAATAGACCAATCACAGAGTAAGATTTTAAAGCTTTATAAGATGAGGACTTGAGGTAGGCCCTTCTGACACCCTCTGTGTTTGTTTGCTGTCTCTATGTTTTTCCAAAGACTAAAAAATGAAAGTTAAATAGGATAACCATGAAAGAAGGATAAAACAAATTAGGTCCTTAGGGTTATTGTTTTTAATTTTTGCCAAGCACTGCTAGGAATAGTGGACCTCTGATTGCAGTCCACTCTAGACTCCAGCGTGCTAGAATAATTTGTGTGTTGATTTTGCATGCTTGAGGCCAAATCAAAGGCCATTTACATTGTAAAGTTGCATTGTCAAAAGGTCATGTAGGATATAGCATGCATACTTTCTGAATATCAAACATTATTGGTTGCATATCATGTAGGAAATGATCATGTTAATGTTGTATTATGCATCTTTCCTTTATGCAAAGTAAAAATAACCACACACACCACATTTCACAGTAAACGCTAGTGAGTTGGGAGTCACATCCAACCACTAGTAGGGTTTCAATGATGGTGGAGGTGATTTCCATCCGTTGGCCCAACTCCCTCATACCTTCTTGTTACTAGACCAATATCGGATCCAAGAACCATTTGTAGCCTAAAAAATTTGCATGTACTTCTCTTCGGAGGGTATAACACTGACTGGGTGAGATTGGGTGAGGATCTGGGAGGACCTGTGCTCCCTACCCGGGTGTGGGTTTCATTACCACACTTTGGGGGGATTACATGACCTAGAGTTCATAGCCAGGTTGTCGAGCTATGAGCATACAGGTGAAAGCCATTAAATAATTGAGAAAATCATCAACGTATTGCAAAACATGACAAGAGTTACTTTACTGATACAACAAACTGAAAACACATCAAATAGTTTAGGGCTCATTTTAAAAATTGTAAAAGGAGATAAACATCATTGTATTCTTTGTGTGCTAATAAAAGTTAAATTTAGACATAGGATACATAATGGTGCAAACACGGAGAGGCCGATCCGGGCATAGACCTAAGATCAAAGCCCAAGCTCCACCTAGCACACAACATGATGTGGAACACCCTCAATCACTTAATCCTCATGGACGTCATTCAGCGAGCATTAGAGGGGATAACTCCACATGAGGGGATTCTATCAAGAACACCCCGATTAGAGGAAGCACTAGACATCCCTCTATACATAGATCAAAGCATGGGACATCCCAACATGGGGGTTCCACATATGGTAGCATATACCATGATCGCATTCCATGGGAATCCATGGGTTTAGCTGAGAAGTATGTCATCGAGGGATCCAGATTGGTACCCCTTCAACCTGTATCCAAGGGAGGTTCACGACCTCCACCATTAGAGTCTAGAAATGTTTGAGATCCACCCATTCAAGGGTGAATCGAGAGGGATGCTTTTGAGCATAGGCCCACATAGAATCCCAATAGGGGTGAACCCACCACATTCACCATAGATATATCCAAAGTGGGAATAAATGGTATGCCACCTCACAAGCCATGGTGTAGCAAATAGTTGGATGGTCTAGACAGAGTCCTAGGGCATCTAGGATATAATCCTATGCCTGCACCCTCCGACCAGCAAGTGTGTGTAGCGAGATCACCATTAGGACTACCCGAGAACATGGAGAGTGCTCCAAGCATTCTCGAGATATGCGTGCTCCGACATCGCATGCAGATACTAAGTATAGGAGACAGCCTAACACAAATGTCATCTTTACAGATAAGGGCAAGAGTGTGGTGAATCAGTCCATTGGAGGACATACTCATAAAGTCGCTCGAACATAGTGCACCCCTCAAAGGCCTCAGATAATAGATCATGTTGATAGAGCTCATAGACTGATGTCAGAGCAGAGATGGAAGATTCTCCAAGATCAATTGGAGGATGTTCGCACAGAGAAAGAATACCTCAAAAATGAGAATACTCAGAGGTAGAGGTTCATAAGACAAAAATTATATGAACAACACATGCGTGAACAACGTATCCTCAATCATAAGGAGCGTGTAGAGAGAGGATCGATTGGCTAGCATCGGTTTACCTCCTCATAGTGATATCAGGGAGCGTATCAATAGATGAGTGGCTTCACAGCTTGAGTTACATCTTGAGAACATCGACACACATACTCACCATATGGCTCAACATAGAGATCGGTGTCCAGCATCCGAACAACATGAGCATAGGTAGTATGAGAATGAAGTGGGAGAGGAATTAGAACAATAATATCCAAAAATCTCCCAATTCGAGGAGGAGGGTGAGCCTAGTCCCCCACCTCGACCGAGGAATAATATGCCTCCGAAGGCACCTCCAAGGCAATCTTGAGAGGAGGAGTTTCTTTCCTCGTAAGCCTACAAGACCTTAGCATAGAAGGTCCAAGCCATAGAGAATCAAGGGACAACTTATCAGAAGCCTACCTTGAACAAAATTCACAATGAACCTCTATGCACGTTAGTGCCTATTCCAACATATCCTGAGCATTTCAAGATACCTAGACTGGAAAAGTTTCAAGGAGAGGAAGATGTACATGAGCACGTGACTAGTTTCCTAGATATGTGCTTTCATATTGAGAGCAACGATGCTTTGCTCCTATGCACCTTCATCATGACCCTCTCAGGCCCAGCTCGAGAGTGGTTCAATCAACTAAAGAGGTACAACATCACTAGTTTCAAATAACTAGCTGATGCATTTCTTGAATGCTTCTCCTTTGGCATCAAGAAGAAGGTAAACTTATCCGACCTGGTAGGTTTAACGCAACATGACGATGAGCCAATGATGGATTATAGAAAATGATGGAGGAAAATGATGGCAAAGCTGCCATTCTCCATCCCATCCTCTGAATTAACATGAATTTTCATGAAGAGTTATGCCAAACACATTTTTCTATTTCTACAATTGCATCAATACCAGATATTCAAAGAGGCTTTGGTGCAAGCCAAGGTAATAGAGGATATCAAGTTACAGGAGGGTAACTTGAAGCTCAGGAATAGGAAGGAGGGACACAAGAAAAGCACTAAGAGACATCAAGCCAAGTCGACCCATGTTAATCAGGTGGTGTTGAACCTTCAGAAAGAGGACAAGGGGCAACAACAACGAAACTATCAGGCCCAACCTCCTCCTACGCAATATGAGCAGTGCAACAACAATTACAAGGGTAAAAATAAAGAGCAACACCCACCTCACGTATTCATGCAATTATCAAAGTCCTTGGCTTTAATTTTTCATTAGTTATGTGAGGTAAAGGCTATACGCTTACCCGAGGTCAAGTTAATGGACCCAAATCAGCCCAAGCCTAAGGGCTACAAGGACGATTATTATTGCATCTTTCATTGATCGAAAGGCCACGACATCGAGGTATGTTGGTCTTTCAAACATCTTGTGCAAAATATGATCGAGAGAGGTATGCTTCTTGTCAACAACCCACAAGTGCCTGACAATAAAAATATGGGGATTTACAAAAATCCTCTACCAAATCATGAGGCACCAAAGAATAATGTTGGCCAAGTCAACCAAGTTTGCATCGAACCACCAACCCAGGGGTTCGTCGGAATGGTCAATATTATCACAAGGAACATGAGGTATGAATGACCAAATCAACCTCTAGTGCCTATCAAAGTCCAAGCTATGCCTCCTCCAAGGCTAGCCCAACATGTGCTTGGCCCACCAACTAGACCGATGGTGACCATCAAGAGTAGGTTGGTCCAAAACCTATAGATAACTCTAGTGAAGTTGTCAATTTATGAGCTAATTCAGAAGTATCCTAAGCATAGGGAGATGCTCATGGACATCTTAAGGTCCATCAAAGTGCAGCCTTAGGATCCCAAAGTGTTTACACACTTTGTGGGGCACGTGCAATAGTGTTAGGAGTCGGTCATTCAATTTCATGACCATGAAGTCAAGATGGTTTCCATTGTTATAGCAGACCCACCGCTACATATCATCGCATGCATGAATCATAAACCATTCAAGCAGGTTTTGATTGACATGGTTTCATCAATAAATATCATAACTACCAAGGTGTTAACTCACCTGAAGTTACCCAAGATGCATATCATCCCTTCTACCTTCACGTTGAGAGCTTTCAATGATGCATTATGCTCAACGGTCGATACTATAGTTTTACCTATCTAGGTGGGACTAAAGACCATCTCGATGATGTGTCACGTAATCGAAGGTGCTATGCAGTATAATATACTTCTAGGGAGGCCTTGGATTAGAGAAATGTATTGTATCCCTTCTATTTTACATCAGTGTATCAAATACATTCATGAGGGATAGGTTCACGTGGTGCCTTCGGATGAAGAACCCTTTAAATACATGAATCTAGCTGATTTACCAGGGAAATTTGTGCTCCCCTCAATGCACCTAGATGTGCGACCAACATCACCAATCAAAAATCCATGAGGTAAAATCAAAGAAGTGTGTGCTAGACCCACAACATCTGCATCTCAAATATCGGAGCACATGATAGCTACTTCCATTAGACCGACTGCATCTATGATACAGTGAGATGATAGGAAGTTGAAAGAAAAAGTGGGTGAAAAGAAGATAAAGCAAATGCCCAAGCCAGTCATCGTTGAAGCCCCTACTCCCATGGAAGTAGAGGAAGTTCAAGGAGGAGTCGAGGAGGCACCTCAACCTTCTTCACCTGCATCTTCAACAGGGTCATCTACACCACAGGTGACCGTCCATTTGGTTAATCCTAGATTAGGGGAATACATTGTGCATAATGTGACATTCACACCAATTATTAAAACTGCACATGACATGGGCCGACCGTGAGCCCATCGCCTTCCCATAGGGATGGTGGAACCATTGGGGGTACCACCCAACCAAACCAACTTCATCTATGGAGGGCTAGACCAGTTTGCATCTCCCATACCCATGGATGAGGATGATAATGAACCATTCATTGTAAACATTCATTATCTTTCTAACCTGAACTATGCCATGTGATACTTCAAGCATTACCATTGGCATGGTTACAGTCTCAGACTATTCGAGCAGGGGCGTAAGAAGCCTATAGAGCCACAATATCAGTTACCTACTAATAGGTTCGAGTTGGGATTCTATAGCGGAGGACATTTCAAACTCCTTATAGTATCTTTAGACCACATGTACCTCAATTTGGGGGGTGAAGTTGATTACAATCCATATCACCCTAATCCTTCTGTGTTTCATAGGGATAACCGGCTAGTGACTTATGTCACTATAGATCCACTCGAGAGATATCATGTGAACATCTTGGTGGAGACCGGTCTAGAACCCATTCCAAGAGCCAACTTGGATAATCAAATCCATGGAGCTATCGACGACATTGGTATGCACTTCTAGAATCTAGATACAGTTATGAGTACCAAATTAGAAGTTGCTTCTGAGGACGTTCATGCAGTATCCATCATTGAAAGTGATGGACTAGACTATGATTCTAGAACAAATGATGATGAATCATCCTCACACAATGATCAATCTAAGGATTACGTTGAGCCAGTTTAGTTAGCACCTTTGTATTTGTAGCATTTGTATCTGGTTATATCGAATAGTGATGATAGTGATCATGAGATAGCCTATATGGGGCCACATTTTCCATAGCATCCCATTCCAGTAGATAGCAATGAAGGCCTATATTATGATAGTGATGAGGAATATGAGATAGAGAGAGCCTACTTAGGACCTCCCTACTTACGCTATCACAATGCACCTTATACGGCTGAGGATATGCATAGAGAGATCAATCTCCATCCTCACCTTAGGGGGAGACCACCGAATCTTAATGTGATTTATCATATGTTGTTTCCTGATTCACTGATGTAAATGGAGCTCCTTGAGCCCAAATATCCCATATGACAGTCCATTCATAGACCATATATGGAGATACCCATACCCCCATAACCACATCTTAGATATGGAAGCTTTTTTAATTATGAGTCACTCGCACGTGGTATTGGAGACATGGTCTATTTCATCAACATGACCTCCATTGATTTGACCACTCCACTCCACAATCCAGTCGATACATCCAAAACATTGCCTCTAAATGTAGATGCTATTTATTGGGATCATGTTGATTCACCACTAGAACCTAAATATTTCTTCCCTAATGAAGAAATTTTGCAACCTTTCCATTTTGCACCAGGCTATGCACATGATATCTATCATGCTAAGGATGCTTCCAATGAGGAACCTATAAACCCAATATATGACATCCACTTGATCCCTACACCTTATCAGCTTGAGGAAGGATCTCATATGTCAGTAGAGGAGACCTTCGAAGTAGATATCAGTAATGATCCCACCAATCCAAGGAAGGTCAAATTTGGGGAGACTTTGACTCCTAATGAGAGTGTCAACCTCATCCCTCTACTAAGAGAGAGACCTGATATCTTTGCTTGGACTTACAAAGATATATTATGTCTAGATCCAAAATTGATTACTCATAACCTTTCGCTATATTTTTCAAAGAATCCAATCAAGTAGAAACTCAGGAAGATGCATCCAACAATAGCCTTAATGGTTAAGTATGAGTTGCAAAAGTTGTTGGATGTTGAGTTTGTCATTTCCATTGACTATCCAGAATAGGTATCCAATATGGTGCTTGTAGGAAAACCTAATGGAAGGATTTGTATTTTTATGGATTTTAGATATCTGAATAAGGCAACACCAAAGGATTCATTTCTGTTGTTGAATATTGATGCTCTTGTAGATGCAACTGTAGGTCATGAGATGCTCTCCTTAATAAATGATTTTTTTGGTTATAATCAAATTCATATTAAGCTCTGTCACGATATCGCGACATTTTTTCCTCTCCAAAGGCAGTCTTCTTTTTTGTCGCGATATCGCGATGCTTTTTCTCTCTCCAATGGCGGTCTTCCAGGCTGTCGTGATATCGTGACCTTTTTTCTCTCCAATGGCGGACTTCCATTTTTGTCGCGATATCGCGACACTTTTTCTCTTCAACGGCGGTCTTCCTTTTTGTCGCGATTTCGCGACACTTTTTCTTCTTGGCAGCAGGCTTCCACTTTCGTCACGATTTCGGAGCTCATTTCCTATTTCGGTTGCGGTCTTCATTCTTGTCGTGATTTCACGACACCTTTTCTCTTCGGAAGCGTTCTCACTTCTTGTAGCGATTTTGCGACTCCTTTCTCTTGTCACGATTTTGTGACTCTTCTTCTCGAACGGCTCCAACCCTGCAATTTGTCGCGATATCGCGACACTTTGCAACATGTCATGATATCGCGACTTCTTCCCTTCTTCAGCTCTGATGGTGATTCTTGTCATGATTTCGTGACTTCTTTTCTTCCTTTGGCTTCAACGACGCATCTTGTCACGATTTTGCGACATCACCATTTTGGTCACGATTTCGCGACACCTTCCCTAGTGTGGAGGTTTGCCAGCATTCTTTTCCTCTCTTCTTGGACCACCTCGGTCGACATGGATTTATTGTAATCTCTCTTGTACAAGGTTCAGGGACCTTTCAAAACCCTTTCTACCAATCAAAAAAAAAAATCATATTAAGCTCGAATACCAGCATAAAACTATGTTTATAATGCCATGGGAGATATTTTGCTATAAATTTATGCCATTCGACCTTAAAAATGCTAGTGCCACATATTAGCGGGCTATGACATACATTTTTCATGACTATATGCATAAGATCTTAGAGGATTACATTGATTACTTTTTGGCCAATTCATTATTGTGTTCTAAGCATGTAGAGGTCCTGAAGAAGGTCTTTGATTACCTGATAGAGCATAATGTCAGGATAAATCCTAAGAAGTGTGTATTTGGCATAACTTCAAGAAATATTTTAGGGTTCATCGTTTCAAAATGAGGCATCGGAGTTGACCCAACAAAGGTCAAGGCTATTCTATAAATGTGTTCCTCCACAAACATCAAAGAGCTAAGGAGCCTATAGGGCAAGGTAGCATCCATAAAGTGATTTATCACTCAATTATCGGATAAATGTTGACCCATGAATCGAATGCTACACAATGGGGTCTCATTAAATTGGAACAAGAACTATCAAGTATCCTTTGTTAAAATTAAGTAATATATGGTGATGTCGCCAGTGCTAGCTCCACCAAGGCCATACGAGCCTTTTCTATTATATATATCGGTAATTGAATTTGCATTGGAAACAATGCTAGCCCAAAATAATATGGAAAGCAAATAACAGGCCATATATTACATTAGCAGAACCTTGGTGAGCTATGAGCTTAGATATGCATATGTGGAGAAGTTATGTTTAGCAGTAGTGTTTGCTACCAAGAAATTATGATACTATATGTTGAGTCATACGACATATGTCATATCCAAACAAAATACTTTGCAGTATATGATGAGCAAGACATCAAAATACATGTACTGCGAAGTGGATCATGCTACTGATAGAATTTGATCTAGAATTCATAATCCAAAATTCCATTAAGGGACAAGTCATAGCAGATCAATTGGTTGAGGCATCTCTCAAAAATAGTAGGCCCCTCACCATAGAGCTTCTTGATGATGCAGTCTTTGCCTTATCATAAGCACCCAAACCTGAAGAACTGGATAACAAAGCCGATATGACCTTGTTCTTTGATGGTTCAAAGTTTGAGCAAGGGGGTGGTGCAAGAATAATTTTATTCATGCCACAAGGAGCTCCAATTCCCTTGTCATTCAAGTTAGAATTTCCTTGCACTAATAACAATGTTGAATACAAAGCCCTAATTTTGGGTCTCCAAACAACTATCACCATGAAGATAAAAATGCTAAATATATTTGGTGATTCCCTTCTCATTGTGAACCAAGTTAAGGGATTATTTCAATGTCGATGTTCGATATTGAAAGCTTACAAGGATATTATTGATATTTATCTAGATCGACTAGAATGATATGACATCGAGGCAATCCCTCATTCATACAATAGATTTGTAGACACAATGGCATATTTGGGATCTCTAATCCCTCAAAATCCATTTGCCGATTTCACTACCATCCATGTAAAAATGTTGTCACACTCTAATATGCAATGCAAAGCATTGGATAACAAAGAGTCAATCAACATGATTCATGTAGAAACAAATCATGAATGGTTCTACAAAGCTAGAGAATTTCTCAAGAGAGCATCTTGGGAGTATTTGATCTCATAGGATCAGACAGGGAGTGGTATTACCATTCAGCATAAGATTGTTTTCCAATCTACATTTGACAATGTATAACCGTAGGAGGAACATGTTGTCTTATCAGTTGAGGTTGAAGCTTATCATAATTGGATGTCATAGATGTATGGCTTCCTTAGACATGGTCTAATCCCTTAGGGATTTTTGTATGTCGTGAAGCGCACATTTAAATAGAAAAATATAAAATATATCTTGTTAGCAGACATTTTGTATTGAAGAAGCTATGATGGAGTTCTCCTTCGTTGTCTTGAGCCCCAAGAGTCATCTTGGGAAATTTTGTAATCTCACAATGGTACATGTGGTGACCATTTTAGTGGCATGGCTATCATCAAGTGCATCCTTCAAATGGGTTATTATTGGCCCACTATGGAGAAGTATTGCAATGTCTATGTCAAGAAGTGCGTTAAATGTCAGCATCATGCTAATCTTACGCACCTACCATCATAGGACTTACAACCCATTCAAGCAACCTGGCCATTTTATCAGTGGGGATTTGATCTCATTGATAATATCTCTCCTCCATCATCAGGCTAGCATACCTTTATTATCATGGCTACTGAGTATTTCACAAAATGGGTGAAAGCCATCCCCTTGACAACAACAATTGGAGTGCATATTGTGAAGTTTATACTCACCAATATCATAAGTTATTTTGGGATACCATCCAAGATAGTATCGGATAATGAAACATCATTTAAGAATAGAAATCTCAGAGCTTTGATGTCTAAGTATAGAATCAAACATAGTTTTGCGACTCCATACTATCCACAAGCAAACAAAAAAGTTGAAGCTTCAAATAAGATAGTGGTCTCCATCTTGAAAAATATGGTACTAGAGCACCACAAATATTGGCACATCCATCTACCCCTTTCTTTATGGGTTTACAGGACTAGCATTCACACTCTCATTGGGGAAACTCTATTTTCACTGGTATATAATGATGAGGCCATTATGCCCCTAGAGTTGGTAATTCCAATGATGCGTGTTGCATTGAAAGAGTTCATTGATGACGACACCGCATGGCAAGCTCACCTAGATTAATTGATGCTACTTGATGAACATCGTGTGAATGCCCTTGAGCACCTTTGCGTTTATCAAGAGTGCTTAAAATGAGCTTACAATAGCAAATTCCATCTGAGATACTTTCAATTTGGGGATCTTGTGCTGAAAGAGAACCAATAGAACTGAAATTTACCACCAAAAATGTGAGACAAATTGGCCAACTGGTTAGGTCCTTATATGATCTCAGAGAATATTGGACCTGGGACATATCGCTTGACATCGCTTGGAGGATTTAAAGAGACTGAACCTCTCAACATCCTTCATCTTAAAGCATTTTATGCCTAAACCTCTAAAGGCTCCAAAGGTATATGTAAGCCCTTTGGTCATCCTAGTTAAAAAGCCCCAAAGGCATCTATAAGCCCTTTGGTCATTCAAAAAAGGCTCCAAAGGCATTTGTAATCCCTTTGGTCATCCCAGTTAAAATATTCCAATGGTTTCTTAAAACTACTTGGACAATCGTAAAAGGCTCCAAGGGTTTCTTAAAACTACTTGGTCAATCCCAAAAAGCTCCAAAGGCATCTGCAATCCCTTTGGTCAATCCTAAAAGGCTCCAAGGGTTTCTTAAAACTACTTGGTCAATCCTAAAAGGCTCCAAGGGTGTCTCAAAACCGCTTGGTCAATCCCAAAAGGCTCCAAAGGCATCTGTAAGCTCTTTGGTCAAACCAAATGTCAAAATCCATAAAAATTGGAAAAATATCAAAAATCAAAATATTTGCATTTCATTTGCATCATTGCATTGCATTCTCCACATGCATTTCATTTTGCATTGCATTAGGCATAATCATCCGTCATGCTTGCATTAGAATAAATTGTGTTTACAATATTACAAATGACACCACATTTGTGTTTCAATCATGCATATATGCACTATCATTATCATGCATCACCCTTGTGAGTAATTGTGTTTTTCAACACAACCCAAATTATTTCTATGAAGAATATACTAGGGTTTTTCGATCATTCAACCGTACCTAGAGGTCTTATCAAGAGTTTATAGATAGATTGCTTTGCTTTTGTAGTTGAGGTATAGTTAGTATAGCCCTTAGCATCTCAGAATTCTATCACTAAGCAACAAATTAAACAATCCTAATAAGGACTAGGGGAATATGAAGCCACGAAGCAGGACCAGGTATCATGAGGTGAAAAGAGTTATTCTTGCTTATCCCCCTATGTAGACGATATGAGAAATTTTGGTAATTGGTAAAAGGACAAGTTCATTCCCTACCATAATCCCTTACTTACCTTAAAATGAGCAATATACCAAAGTGGTATCCCAGATCAATCCTCCATATTGATACCCTAGATAGATATCATAGATCGACATCCCACATTGATATCATAAGATCTATATCCCAAAAATAGTTCCCCAAAGTAAAATCTCCAAAGGAAGTTTTTGAAGAAAATTATAAAATGTAAAATTCCAAAAATTCAAGTCAAACGAAGACAAATTGTACAAGGAAAGTCAAATCAGTATTAAATCCCTTGCTCAAGAAAAAGAAAAAAAAATACAAAGAGAAGAAATAAAGAAATAAAAAGAAAGGAAAGTGCAAAATAAACAGTGATTATTAACCATCACCTTCACCATCCCTGTGAGTCCTCTATGAGCTAGCACCATGAGTACTCAAGGACCTATGAGTCTTCTCAATCCTATGCATCTTGTGGCTGGAGCTGGTAGAAGACTACCATGTCTCCCTTGTCCTAGACCTGGCCTATTGAGTCCCTGTAGTATGGGTATCCTCTGGTACCTCCCCACCTATCAGCTTGATGTAGCCCTCTAGCTAGGATATGTGATCGACATGCATTGTATCTCACTCATTACCCTCCTCCATAAGGTCATAAAGCCTCTTGATCTTAGACATGGGATCATGTCCTCCTGGTAGCAAAGTAGAGGGCACTACAAGAGGTGGCATAATAGCCTATGAATATGAGGGATCTCCCCTTGCCGCCTTGAGCAGGTCCCTCTCAGTAGTAACAAAACTCAGTTGTACTTGTGCCAAATCTCACTCACTAGTGAGCTGTGTGATCTAAGTGCCTATAGTGGTAGCCTATGCATGGAGAGCTATCCTCTCCTCCTCATATCCCTACCACTACCTCTCCCCACATACTAGATTCACTTATAGAGTGGTGATAGAAGTATCCCTATGAAGTAGTTGCATTTGTAGTCTCCCAAATTGTCTTTGGAGGTTAGTAATCTAAGCTCTCAACTACCCAACTCATTTTCTAGAGTTGCCTCATACTCCTCCAATGCCTCCTCCTCTACCTTCACCTGTGGGCCCTCCTCTACTGCAGCCCCTATGCCCCAAGTACCCTCTATCCGTTGGTAGGTCTTGCACCCTTGAGGATCAACCTCTATGTCCTCTACTATGAATCCTCTAGTTGGTTGACCTAGAGGACCCTCTCCATACCATTGGAAGTCAGCCCACCAGTATTCATAGTTAGGAGTAGTGTCAGCATCCATCTGGTCTAACTCTTGAAATTCATCATCCTCGTCCCCCAGTGGAGTTACCTATGGCCAAGTTAGGTCCCTCTCAAGGACCAGGTGTCTATATATGAGTGGCAACTCTGGGACATCTTGTTAGATTGCAAACTGCCTTAGCACACGAGATTAGAAGTGATACTCATGTATTTTGACCTTCCTTTATGATCTATCTATCTCTACACGATCATTTGAGGTACCTATCTGCATTTGTACATGCAGGACAGTCCATGTACGATCACCACCGTATGTGCTGAGGACAGAGCTATGTAAGTCTAGAAATGTAATGCTCTAGGTATTCTATATGATACCTACTCCTGAAGCCTTCTCACTCCCAGGGCCAACAGACGGTGTAGCGTTGACTCTCATCGTCAATATTAGTGATCATCACAGGTAAATCTATAGGGCGCTCGATCAGGATGTGTTTCCAGCCCCAAACCTTGAGGAGTATGTTGTAGCTAATGCTAACTCTGCTTTGGTGTGTAATATGATACAACTTGTGGTAGAGCTATGCTAGAAGGGTGCTCCCCCATGATAGAATGAGAGGATCTCAGGTTGAGCTCATCATCACCTCTTTGGTCTGAGCTAGGAGGTTCCAAGGGAATCTCATGCCTGAAGAGTCTGGGAGGACTACCTAGATAATCAAGTGCATAAATACAACCTCCTACTATGATAATATTTAGGTCTCGAACCACTCTCTGATGCAGATGCCCCCGTGGGCATTATGGTCTTGTGCCTCTATACTTCATCTACCAAATATGGAATTAAATATGGTCCTCCTAGCTAAGGTAGGAGAAGAGGTGATAGGCTCACCATAAATTAGTAGGTAGATGATGTGGTACACATCTTCCAAAGTAATAGTCATCTCACCCATCGGTAGGTGAAATGTGTTGGTCCATGCATCCTAGTGATGGACCAAGGTAATCATATATACCTGATCAATCTAGATGGTGGAGAGGTCCAAGATATAGCCAAACCCCATAGCAGCAAACCACTCTCACTCCCCATCAGTGGGGTCACCATGGAGGTCATGAAGGATATCACACTCCCTCACTTTATTGGTCAAATTTTGAGTGACAACAAAAATAAAAAACAAGAAAAATAATAAAAAAACAATTCTAAAATATCAAAACAAATAAAAAAATGTATAAAAATACAAAAAAATGCAAAAATATGATCAAAAATTTCAAAAACATTAAAAAAGCATTTCAAAACAGCAATAAATGGCATTAAGTGCCCTGGAAAATTCAAGAAAAATAAAAAAATTGACAAAAATTTAAAAAATTTCCTCAAAATTGGGCACCACGGGTCAGAATCGTAGTCAGCCCTCAAAAATTTGATCGTTTGAATTTGAATCCTATCGTGTCTGACAGCCATGGCCCCCAATCTGACAATTAGGGCCCACGACTACCACCCAAAGCTAGGGAACGAAACCCTAAACGGGTCTGTCCTTCCAAGAAAAACGTCAAAAAATTAAAAGTAAACCCCCCATCTAACTAACCTATGCTAAACCCTAACTACAGTGAAGTTTGTTACCAATGGTTTAGTTTAGTTAATTTATTGATTAATTAATGAAGTTAATTTTACATCTGGTAATGACATGCAAGGTCTTGGTTTGTGAGTTACCTTAGAAGCACTGGCTCCTCCATTGGTCGAAGATTTTGGTTGATCGGCCATCAATGTGGAAAATTGGAAGTGTGTCGGGTTTTCGGTAGCGTTCCGTGTCAAATTTTAGTTTTTACCTCTTAGAGCTCTTAGTTTTACTGGCAGATGCAGGTGAATAATGAAAATTTTACAAAGTGAAAAATCTTATATAATTTTCAAATTTGATGCGGCCCGCGGATGACATTCGCGGTCCCTGGATTAGGGTTTTTTGCCCACAGTTGACATCCACAGTCAAGGAATTGGCCTATGTTTGATAGGCACGGTTAGCAAACTACATTAATTGCTCCAAATTCCCATTTTCAAGAGCCTTAAAAGGTAAAAATAAAACTGTGCATCAGACCAAAATTGCACTAGAAAAAATAAAATAAGTTAAATAAGCCAAACAAAGCACAATGACATTAGAAAATGTCATCATAAGGAAAAACAAAATAATTGGCTGAGATTACAAATAAATTCAACTGAGGTTATCGCTATGACAATACTTTCATGGAGCACCGCACCTCCCAGCCAAATAAAAAAATTTAATTAAAAAATAACAAATAAATCAAATAAATCGAAAGCCAAATGCACCTCGTACTCAGTTATTTACCCTATACACTTGGCGGTTGCAACGACTTGTGATCCATGCAATCCGGCAAGATGATTAAATTACCATAAGGAAATTTGGGGTAAATTCATCATCGTAGAATTGATATGCTTCATTTCAAATCCTAAAAAGGCCTACACAGTAGGACTACTCCACGAGAACGAGATATTCATCGCAATTCTCCTATGATATTTTTAGCATATCATCGACATTATGATTCACTACAAGCCTAATAGATATTGCTATCATTTTTATTCCCTAAGAAGGCCTTCATGGTTGGACCACTCCATGGGATATAAATAGGCAATTACTCTAAACGATGTAAACATAATTGATTAGGCCTTACCAAGTATTCAAATGCTAAATCTTAATTTGTGCAAAGATCATTTATAGTGGTCAAGCGACCTCATTGCTTCATTTAATTTTCATTACCCTAATTGACTTGTCGCTTGATGGGGTAGTCATAATATCAAATCATAATCAAAGTCAACATAATATCCCTTGATCATAGATCTCTCGATCTTGTCAAAATTGCATTCGTCTTTGTGAATCATTGCTAAATACTATCATAAACTTACCCCTTTGCTTGGGTAAAATAGCAAATATTATAGCTAGTTTGTAACTCTCATCCTTTCAGATTGACAAGCATGAAATCCTACTTGGCATTGATGCTATCCAAATGTTTGATGATAAGTGCAAAAATTTTCAAATTTAAGCCTTCTACCGAGTTAGAAGTAATGATTTGAGGATGTGTATCCTTTTGCTGGACTCGGGGCATCTAATGTTGATCAGATCAATGATCATCATCCAACCTACGACATCATTTTAGGAGGTCTAGTTTTACTCAGTGTTGTTCAAAATCACAATTCATCTCAAAAGGGTCATTTGTAGACACCTAAAATACATCATGTCGAGGTGACTACTCATATGGTGCATGCTAGAAGACCATATGGAAGACCTTTGGACAGATCCAAGGTATAGCAGTGGTTTTTACCACTCAATTGGGCACTTTTTCCTAGTCAGTGCTAGCCACTATTGACACCCATAGTTAGCAGTGCTCACCACGCCTGTCAACCATGGTCAGCACTCGAAATCAGTTGGTCTTCATCTGACCCAAAGTTTGTTGCAATGGCCAATTGGTTGCATACTAGAGTAGTTAGAGTGATGAAGGTTCTGGATCCTTGTATCCAACAAGCTCAACAACCCAATATTGATTTTTGCTTCATGAGGAAGCCACCCCTAGCCCTGGGTAATTTCTATAAGATCCCCCTATGAATTTGGGATAATTCTAGAGAGAAGCATAGTCAATTGAGAAGTGAAGCCCTGTCTAATTGCATAAGCAACTACATGCATTGAGAGGGATACTTTTGCTACCTAATTGGAGATCAAATTGCCATGGAATCCCTAGGAGCCTAGGAGAGCCAAGAAATGTCAATTCATGCAATCCATGCACCATCATATCAATTCAACCACTAAACCTATCAAAGGACATAGAGGCAACCCTTGGACATCAATTTGACAAGGTGGATCAAAGAGGAAGCCCTAATTTGGAGGGTAAACTTACTCAGATCTCCACCACGATTCTTAGTCGTGATTAACATTGCCACCCATGCATCAGACCCACAGTGAGTAATTCATGGGATATTCCCTTGCTTTTCCTTTTTGAATATTACTTAGCTAGGTTAGATTAGTTTTATTACTGGTTCAATTAGCAATTTAGAGACCCTGAAAGATAGATTTATAGTTTTTATGCATGTTGCTTTCATTGTAGCAATTAACACTCTAATGGATATTTTTCATGCTTCCATGCCTTCAATTTTGTAATTAGGCCATTAGATAGTTAGATGTTATTTATCTTACATGTTTTATGATAATATTTGCATTATTTGCATAGTATTAGCATCTTTCTTTCACTTTCTTGATTATTGCTAGTCATGACATATTTTGATATATTTTCCTCAAAAGGCCTCATCAAGAGAGGCTACCTTTGCTTTTAACATTTTTCTTGTTGTTTCTTGAATGCATGATTAATAGGGTCATGACATTCAGTGCATCGAATACCTCTAATCATGTAGAATAGGGTCATAGACACCCTAGAGTAGTTCGTGTCACCCTAGAAGGTATTTGATTCACATCTACCCTTGAGAGGTATTATACACTATTGTAATTGATGTATCAAATGGGTATCCCTAAGAGGAACGAATCTATAATTTGACTCCATTGAAATTAATAAAGGATTTCTTGTATTTGCTTTATTTATTTTTTTTCAATTTATGCATGCTTATTTGTGTATTTCTCATCAAGTGCAATAGTTAGCTTAGGTGTGGAGCCTTTTTGGTGGTTACAATTAGATAGAGAAAAAAATAAAGGTTTTGAGAAGTTACAATGGTGGTGAGTATTGCTCTAATAAATTTGAGCAGTTTTACAAGGACTGTGGGATAGAAAGGTAGACAACAACTCCATACACTCCACAATAGAATAGGGTTGCAGAACGGATGAACAGGACATTTATGGATAAGGCTAGAAGTATTCTAAGTGGTGTAGGGTTAGAAAAGAGATTCTGGGCAGAAGCTATGTTAACAACTTGTTATCTCATAAATAGATATCCTACCTTAGCTTTGGTGGACAAGACTCCACAAGAAGTATAGGCTAGTAAGAAACCCTCTCTCATATATCTAAGGTTTTTTGGTTGTGATGCTTATATTTATGCCCAAAAATAGGAAAAGAACTAAGCTAGACTATAAATATGAAAAATACTTATTTGTAGGTTATAGTACTAGTGTTAAAGTATATAAGTTGTGGAACCCAAAAACACATAAGGTTGTTTACAGTTGTAATGTGATATTTAGAGAAACAAAAGAGGTTTTAAAATAGAAATGCAACTAAGAAAAGAACCATAAATAGTGCAGGTAAAATTGAAATAGGAGGAAGAACCTATGGTAGAACCTAAATGACAAAGAGATTCTGAAGAGGAATATTCAGAGGAAGAAGGTGAGGAGGAAGCTAAAGATGCAGAACCTAGAACTCCAATTTTTACGAGATAAGATTGATAGAGAAGATTTACAAATAGGTATAGTCTTTCAAATTTTTATTCTGCATTTAATTTATCAGTTACTAATGAAGAACCCAAAATAGTAAAGGAGGAACTTCAGTAAAGTGAGAATAAGTCTTGGAAAAGGGCTATGGAAGAAGAAATGGAGTCCCTGGATAAAAATAAGACATGGGACTTGGTGAAATTACCTCCTGGTAAAAAACCTATTGGTTGTAAGTGGTTATTCAAGAAGTACAATGTAGAAGGAAAGTTGGAGAAGTACAAGGCTCGTTTGGTAGCAAAAGGATTTTCTTAGGTTGAGGTAATTGACTTTGGTGAGATTTTTTCTCCTGTGGCTAAACTAACTTCAATTAGATCTTTGTTGGCTATTTCTACTGCTTTTGATTATGAAATAGAATAGATGGATGTAAAGATATCTTTTCTACATGGTGAACTTGATGAAGATATATATTTATCATAACCATAATGCTTTAAGGTAAAATGTAATGAGGACCTAACATACAAGCTAAATAAGTCTCTTTATGGGTTGAATTAGTCTCTAAGGATGTGGAACCAAAAATTTGATAGGTTTGTCTTGACACTTGGGCTTGGAAAAAG
Source organism: Wollemia nobilis (assembly GCA_028583015.1). Taxonomy (NCBI): domain Eukaryota; kingdom Viridiplantae; phylum Streptophyta; class Pinopsida; order Araucariales; family Araucariaceae; genus Wollemia; species Wollemia nobilis. The sequence continues at coordinate 2,385,907 of JAQPPZ010017254.1, read as the reverse complement.
CAAAGCAGATATATGTGTATATTTCAAAAGGGAAGGTAAAAAAAAATTTATCATTGTATTGTATGTGGACGACATGTTGGTAATTGGTAATAGTAAGGAGATGATAATGTTACTAAAATATCAGTTATCTTTTCAGTTTGACATGAAGGATTTGGGTGCTGTAAAATTTATTTTGGGTATGGAAATAATAAGGGATTGTGCAAATAGAAATTTTTGGTTAAATCAAAGGAAATATGTTGATTTGATACTACAAAAATTTAGAATGCACGATTGTAAACCAGTATGTACTCCATATCCGATTGGTCAAAATTTATTTGTTGAACAGTATCCTAAAATAGATGATAAAATTGAATAAATACATCATGTTCCTTATGCTAGTACTATGGGCAACCTAATGTATGCAATGGTATGTACTAGACCTGATATTGACATGCAGTGGGAGTAGTTAGTAGATATATATCAAATCCAGGAAAGGAACATTGGACTATTGTGAATAGGATCTTCAGATACTTGCATGGAACTACATATTATGCTATTTTTTATGGAGGAAATTTTGGAGGTAATTATATTGTAAATCTACAAGGATTTGTGGATGCTGATTGGGTTGGAGATATTGACAAGAGAAGATCCATGAGTGCTTATATGTTCAAGTTGTTTGGAGGGGTAGTAAGTTGGATGAGTAAAAAGCAATCATTTGTTGCTTTATCCACTACATAAGCATAGTACATTGCAACAAATCATGCTTTTAAATAAGCAGTATGGCTATAAATTTTGTGTTCAACAGTTGGTCTTAAATAGAAGACAATGAGAATTAACAGTGATAGTCAAAGTGCAATATTTTTGGCCAATAATCTTGGTTTTCATGATCAATCAAAATAAATTGATATCAAGTACCATTTTGTGAGAGAGAATTTGATACAAAGAATAATACTGCTAATTCATTAACAAAGGTTGTACCTACTCAAAAAAATTCTTGGTGTAGAAGATCTATGGGCATGGTTGCCCTTGACAGTTGACAATGGTATTTTTTGGCCCCTATGAAAAGTATTCAACAAGTGGGAGAATGTTGGAAATATGTTGAATATTTTCCATGTTATTCTGGTGGGGCTAACACTAAAAGGTATTGGACACTCTGTACCTATACTGGCCAAAACTTTTAGGGTTTAAGTTATTTTTAGACCCATATGGGATTTTAGGGTTGCTATATTTGAAACCATGCTTTTTAACCCATGATATTGTAAAAATCTATGCATGTGCATTTATTATATATATCACACTTGCATTAGGGTTTGGATAGATAGGAGAATATTGTTGTATTGGATATGGTCAATTTAATGCAATAATAAGATAATACTGTGTTGGGTTTTTCCCGGTTGAGGGTTTCCAATATAAATATTGTGTAATGTGTGAATTTGTGATCTTCTTATTTTGATTTTTTTACTATTACTTTGATGTTTTAGTTTATCAAGGCTCTTTATTTCTCTTCAAAGAGAAGAGGAAATGAAATGCAACAAAAGAAAGTTTTGAATAGTAAGCAAGGGAATGCAAAAATAAGAACAAGGTCAGGCGTGTGTAAGCTTGAACGTCATGGATAGAGGTGATTATTCAAAATATTAGGCCTATGAAAGATCAAACATTGTGTATAGGGAATAGAAATATCATTCCAAAGAAAACTAAGCACTTCATAGTACGTTGAAACATCTTGAGGAGCATGCAAACTCCATGTGGATGATAGGCATTCAAAGGAATAGAAGAAGAAATATTTTTTAATGTCATTAAGAACTCTTGCGTGTTCTCCAAACTAATTTGAAACACTAGCCATCTTAGTTGAAGCATTCAAAGTATTTGTGACCTCATTCGAAGCATTTGCAACATGAGTGAAGACAAAAAGTGAAATGCTCATTTGAGAGCAAGTTTAATTATTGAATACGTTCATAGCACTCGTTAGAGGATAATGAAATAAGGTCATAGTAATCCCATCAATTATAGGATAGTGTAATGCCCAAGCACCTATTGGAGGACAACAAATTTATTACAATATTGAAGGAAAATGAAATGTCCAAGCACCTATCAAAAGGATAGTGAAATATTACATGTTGGAAGACAACAAAAAATATGAGCATAGGTATATTAGGGTTTATTAGATAAATTAAATTAATTTTTTATTTGTCTAAATTTTAGTGGAGTGATAAGGAGTTAATTTTTTTATTTTTGGTTTTAAAGGTTTTCTAAAGGTTGTTTTGGATTGATAAGTGTGCTATTAGAATAATCAAGTTTTTAATTGTATTTGAAGCATTTTTCTTGGAAATAAAATATCATTATTAAATTTTTTCTTTAAAGCTTTATTTTAATATTTTTTGAAATTCAAAAGCCATAGAATATTTGTAAATAATTCAATTATGGAGAGATAAGGAATTCTACTTCAAACTTAGGAATTTATTAAATTTGCAAACATTATTTTTCATTCAAAAACTTAGGGAGACATAAGGTAAACTACATCAAAGGATATTCATGGATGAAATTGTTAAGAATGCATTTAATGAAGATAGTGAAGACATGTTGCATGCACTCATATTTTACTCACACAACTTAATAAATAACTTTGATGGAGAAAAACAAATATTTGATGTTCTAAAAGATAAATTGACTTTGTTTTTTAAAGAAGCAAAAGAAGGAAAATTTACAACTCTTATAGGTTATCTTCATGAAAAAAAATAGGTCATGGTGGGATTCTCAAAACACCATTATACTTACTTTAGAAGAGTGTTTAATGATGTATATTTCATTAATTAGTTTTGATATTTTTCAAGGGAAGATACAAGTTAAAATAAATGATACATATGATAGTCTCAAAGAATAATCATTGAAAACAAAGTCAAATTATTATGATGATTTACTAACTTAATGCTTAGAAGATATACCATCAGATATATCACAAATGAAATTGTAGAAAATAAAAATAAGAAAGAGGAAGAGAAGGAATCACATCAAGAACAATAGGAAACCTGAATCCAAAGACAATATCAAGCAAGGAGAAGAAGAAGATCAGAAAGTTCGATAAAAAAAGCAAAAAGAGAACAGGGGAAATATAAGAGCTAAGAACACATGAAGGATGAAGTTCATGTTAAATACTCTTAAATAAAGTATCCATATATTAATCTACTGGAGGTAGATTGAATATTGAAGGATAAATATTGTATTGAAGACTAAAGTCTTCAATAACCAAATAATGTAATACAAGGGGGTGTTGGAGAATATTACATTATTTAGTACATGTTAGTGTACCACATTGGTACATTATTAAATTATATATATGGCTTATATTAGAGTGTGAGTTTATATTTCATGTAATGTAATAATATGCAGGAAATACACAAGTATCATGTAATTATGTCTACAAGTGTTATGAGTGTAAATGTGCACAAGTGTCCATTATGTAAGAGTGCACATGTGTTCTTAGAATAATAAAGTGAAGAGTTACAAATAAGAGTGAAGGTTAATATTGCACCATATTATGAGTCATGTACTATTATATATTTGTGATAGATCATTGTAATTGGTATCGAAAATACATTGCTTATTACATGCATTAGTAGACCTTTATTCTATAGCATTTCTAGTATTTTTATGAGCACTTATATATTATTATTCTATGAGTTATTATGATTTATTTTTGTATTATTCATATCTTTATTGAGTTCATTATATTGCAACTTTATATTTGATCTTATGGTTATTTTCTTGTAAAATATCCATTAACTATTAGGCTACAAAAGCTATTAAGTAGGAGGTTGATTAGTTGGAGGTTTGTGGTTAGGAGTAGGTTGGGAATCCTCTATGACAATATGACCCTCATTTATTAAGTCCTGGACCACATGTTTCAACCTCTTACATGAATGTGTTATGTGTCCATCCACTCTATGATACTCATAATGTTGATTAGGTTTATACCAATTTGTTGTGGTATCAGGTTGGCTTATGGGAGGTAACTCAATAATGTTAGCTTCCAATATTTGCTTAAGGACCATTGTCATAGGTATGTTTATTCTAGTGAAATTACTTGGTGGGGGTTTTTGAGGCCTACTAAGTACCATTTTCTACAAGGTACTAGTAGCATTAACATTATTGGTTTACCTATCATTTGTTACCCCATCACCAACTACATGATTATTCTTATATTGACTTTTCATGGTTATATCCTCTTATTTTCTTGATTTAATTCCTCTTCAAATGAGAGCCTTCTCTACTCTCCTTGCCAAATCTATTGATTATTCAAAAGAGATAATGATTGTTGTTTCCAATTCATATGATATATTTTCTTGTAAATTTCCAATAAATATATCTAACATGTCTTTAGGAGGTAAGGTGTATCCTCACCATCCAACTAAACTTCTCCATAGAGCCAAAAAAATTGAGAAATTTTCATCTTTACCTTGCTTCAAAAGATAAAAATATTACATAGACATTTTTCTCAATATAAGCTCCAAATTTTTGAATGAATAACCCAGTTTTCTCTTTGAAAATTCCTTAAATAATGATGAGGTAGTTGATTATACCACTCCAATGCCATACCACCAAGGCTCTTAGGGAATATTTTTAGCAACATGACATCATATATAATGTCATGGCATGTTGTTCTAAACATCCTTAAATGTTCAATAGGCTCCTTTTTTCCCTTATAAATATGTAAGACCAACATTGGGAAATGTTGAAAGAAGGGCCTAACTATGACCACAGGGTCTAGAGGTTGATTGCACATTTTCTTATAGTCATAAGTAAAATTTGGATGTTGAATAATATCCATTATTAAACACCAATTGTTTCACTACACTTGTCAAACTTTGCATATCAGGATTGTTATTGTACAATACCTCTAGATTCTCTAGAGGGTTACAAGTGTATTATTCAAAAAGTGTTTGGTTAATGTTAGAAATAGTAACACTATTATGATATGGGTTATTATATGGGATGTTTTGTGTGGTATCTTACTGTGGAGGATAACTCACATTTGGTGGAACATAAATAATGTTATAAGGAGGAGGAATAGAATGAGGAAGAAATTGAATACGGTCTTGAGGTGCACTACTAGCTAGAAGAACTTGTGGAACCCCCAACATTGGTAGTTACAGTAATGGCATATCTTTATTTATTAAATGGACTAATATCATGAGAATATTTGAACAAATAATTGACTCAAATATTTTGAGGAGGAATGGTTTGATTATGAGATGTCCCAACCTCTTCGAGTTGGGCTTCTTCATCCATAGCTTTAATCAAATAATCCCTATGATTTTTTATGAAACTCCATATATTATCATATAATTTAAAGGTGAGATGTCCATTATACCGCTCAATAGGATCAAGTTCATTACTAGTCTCTATGTCCTCTTTCATATCCAAATCAGGATTCTTCCTATCAATCCAATCATCTTCTTGGGGAATCTGATTAGATTCTAAAATCTTTCACTTACTCCTAAGGTTGGAAGCCATTAGGATTAATGGAAAGGATAGGAGATATAAAAGGGATATCTAAAACTAGTGAAAAAAACACAAAATAATTTATTAAGAGTTTTTATGTTTTCCAATATAAGCAATTAGATTTTAATGGTCTTGTTTATGGTTTAGAACAAAAATAAAGAAGAGAAAAAATGAAAGGCTTCCTAGATGGCCACTAAGGATGTTTTTCATGTTGGTTTTACCAAATATGTGGAGGAGGAAAACTGCCCTACTACATATGATTCTTGATTGGATCCACTGGGAGCCAAGGTGACCATGGGGTATGTTATATTCCTCTACACTCGAGGGTTGAGGGATTGAAGGGTTTACCAAGAATGGTTTAAGGACTCATCCAAATTCCAGGGTGGAAATGTTTGATGTCTTAATTTGAACAAGCACCTATGTTTGGTCTTTCTAAGATCTAAACTATGTAGGACAAAAGAATAATGCAGGGCAAACAATGATGTAATCAAACAAGGAGATAACCCTAGAATGATTTTTTATTTTCAATGAAGACTAAAAACCTAGTTTTGAAAATAAATAAATATTTTTATTTTCAAAAAGGGTTCAAGAGAATGCACAAATATATTTGTCTAAAGATATAAACTATATGTTTTTTCTCTTTTCAAATGCCTAGAAATAAATTCATCTATATATATATATTATGATCTAAATTTAAAATATAAATGGATAGAAAGTAAACAACAAACAGCAAAAAACCTAAGGAATCTATTTAGAACACTTACTTTATCAGATGGTTGATCCTAGATTTTAACTTTTATCTCAAATATCCAATAGCTTCAAAACCCTTGGAAATTTTGATTAGTGTTTGGGGACTTGCTTAAGCCACTATGTGACTGAGCTTAGAGGTGCATAAGTCAATACCCCTTGGTCCTTTTAGATGACCATTCAAAAATAAAATAATTATTAGTCTTTGGAACAAACAAATTGAGATGAGACAAATGTAAATAGCAAAATTAAATACAAATAGAATGAACATAACATGAATGGAACAGGAAAAAAAAAACTAGGATTTTGGGAGACAAAACTTAGCCCCAATACCTAACTGACCAAATTATCATCCTATAAATGGAAGTTGTGAATATGGAATGCCAAATTCACACCCTATATGGACTGGGTGCAAATTTGGTTTAGAATACTTTTTAGCCTACAGAATGCCAAAATGAGGTGCAAAACAGACAATAATAGCTTAAAATGGATTAATAATGCATAAAAATATGATTAGTTGATGGAGAAAGCAAGGAGAAATGAGAAAGTGAAGGTAGAAACCAAGATGGTAGAATATCCTATTATCAAGACTCCACTTGTTCACCAAGGGTAGCCAATCACAAGAAGCACAAAAGCACAACAATCCAATAGAGATTCATCAAGAGCACTTTGCAAAATAATTCATAGCTTGTTGCACTAAGATGACTTAGAAACTTTCTAGGAGAAAAAGAGGATTCAATCCCTCCATTTATAAGAGGTTTGGAGGGCTAAATGTGGGAAAACAAAATTTAACCCTGAGCAAGAGATGACATCACAAAGAGCTGATGTTAAAAAGGATTTTTGAGAGAAAAAATCTAAGTTGTAAATTTACACCCAATCCTTACAGAGTATAAATTTGGCATGCCAAATTTGCACCCCATAAATATTGGGTATGAATTTTGCAATGCTAAGGAAAAACAAGCAAAACAAAGGGGAAAAGGGGTTCAAACTTGCACTTGGAAAATTTGAGAGGAAAACTAAGGAAAATGACTCATCTTTATGGGTCAATTTTTTGTGTCTATAGTTAGTTGTTTAACCTTTCCCTAAGGTCACATGTTACTTGAGTATTTATACCCCTTGAGACAAATAATTTACGTATCTTTTGAAGTACTTATTATTTGTTTATAAATATTATGTTAGAGTCTACATATACCCTTTATATTTCATTATGGTTATATAGGAATTATTTTTTATTATAAGTAATATGTTCATTTTGTTTTATCTATAAAGCACTATCAAATCTAATATATCTTATGGTTATGGTTTAACCTTTTTAATCCTTTTAGTATTTAAGTCAAAATATCAAGTGTGATTATTTTTTAGAAATGAAAAGTGTGTAAAGCATGAACCATTAATCAAATTTTTCACTTTTAAGTGATAGCTTATTATTATTTTTCTATGCTAATTTATTGAACTTTAGTTATTTTTATATTATATTTTTACATTTCATCCTTGACAACCTTCAGAGACAAATAGCTCTATCAATATTAGTCTAATTTAAATGCTTATAGGAATAAAAATATCAACTAATATAATATTTATATTTTTTATAATATACAAATATTCTCTCAACAAAATCTAATATATAATATCTAGCAATCATAATTACATTAAAAATTGAAATATTTAGAAAACTATTTCATGCCAAACATACATTTATGAAAAGAACAATCGAAAAGAGAGAATCAAAGGTAAGCATCATAATTCTAAGGATTGATACTCCAACTATGAGATATATATAAAACACACAATTAAAAAGGGATTAATACCCCAATACAATCATAAATCAAAGGCAAAACTCATAAGCTAAATCACCCTTGTATTCCAATTATAATGTAAAAATATCAAGATTTCTCCAATTAAATCTTCGTACAAACTTGAAATTCCTAAGAGAAATTTTATCCATGTGCTAAGGTACATTTATACATTATAGAATTGGCTCTTCTCTAATATTTGTTACCAAAGTTCCTACCTATTACCATAAATGCTAAACATTCAAAACTAAATTATTTAGAAATATTTATAATATTTAAAATTATTTAATATATATGTAGATATTTCATCTGGTACAACCTTTATGGTGATCATCCACTTGGTTCTATTTTCATGTAGACATTTACTATGAATTATTCTAGTTCTAAAAATAATATTTACTTTGAAGTCATTTAATACATTGATAAATAAACACATTCAGATTGGTTCCTGTTGTGGCCATTGCACAATTAGCCCCAAATTTGGGGACCCACCTTTAAATTTTGGTTTTTTACGGATTTTTTTTTCTTGATTGGTTGAAAGGGTGTTGAAAGGTCCCTAAACCTTGTACAAAAGGATATTACATGTTTTCCAAGCCGACCGAGGAGGCCCAAGATCTAAATATCAAAGAGGAAGCAAAACACCACAAGAGGGAAGGTGTCGCGATATCGCGACCAGTTACGTTTTCACGGCCCACAGCATAGGGAGAAAGCAAGGAGGAAAATATGTCATGATATCGGGCCATGTTGCACCGATGCAGCCAAAGGAGGAAAATATGCCGCGAAATCACAACAATAAGCAGCATCGCAGCCGAAGGAGAGAAAGTGTCGCAATATCGCGACAAGTTGCAAGGTTGCTGCCAGAAGAGAAGAAGTGTCGCGATATCATGACAAATTGCAAGGTTGGTGCCAGAAGAAAAGAAGTGTCACGAAATCGCGACATGATGCATCATCGAGGCCAAAGAGAAAAAGTGTCGCGATATCGTGACATGTTGTAAAATTTCAGCCGAAGGGAAAAGGTGTCACGATATCACGACATGTTGCAAAATCACGGTTGGAGAGAGAAAGTGTCACGATATCGTGACATGTTGCAAAATATCGACCGAAGGGGAAAAGTGTCGCGATATCGCGACATGTTGCAAAATCGCTGCCAGAGAGAAAAAGTGTCACGATATCGCGACATGTTGCAAAAACGTGGCCGAAGAGAAAAAGTGTCGTGATATTGCGACATGATGCAGAATCGCGGCCAAAGATAAAAAGTGTCACGATATCGTGACATGTTGCATCATCGCGGCCAAGGAGAAAAAGTGTCACGATATCGCGACAAGATGCAACATTGCGACTAGAGAGAAAAGTGTCGCGATATCACGACAAACTGCATCATCGAGGCTGAAGAGGAAAAGTGTCACGATATCACGACATGTTGCTAAATCTCGACCGAAGGGAAAAAGTGTCGCGATATCACGACATGTTGCAAATCCGCGGCCATAGAGAAAAGGTGTCGCGATATCGCGACAAGTTGCAAAAATGCGCCCAAAGAGAAAAGGTGTCGCGATATCGTGACATGTTGCAAAATCGTGGTCGAAGAGAAAAGGTGTCGCGATATTGCGACATGTTGCAAAATCACGACCGAAGAGAAAAAGTGTCACGAAATCGCGACATGCTACATCATCGCGGCTGAAGAGGAAAAGTGTCACGATATTGCGACAAGTTGCAGACTCTGAGCTTGCCAGGAAGACTCTGTAGTTTCTTATTTTGTGGTCTCTTCTTGTCTTCTTATAAAGAGTTGATGTTATTGTTTTGATTGAAGTCTTTGTTTAAGTGTTTAAGTATTTTGGGTTAATTTGATAGATTGAAGTTTCTTGTTTTTTTAAGTTTTAATGTTAAAATTTTGTATTTCCTTTTTATTTTTTATTTTTTTTATGAACACACACCCACCCCTTCACACAATCACCCTTGCCATGGTTTTGATGCAGGAGCATCCAGTGGTGTAAGAGTAATCTTGCATCACCCAAAAAAAAGAATTGTAATTGTTTAATTTTGTAAAACTAGTTTAACTTGCAGGAGATTTTTGAAGGTCTTAGAGGTTGAATTTGGGTTTTTTTGTTATACTCTTTTGCCAAGGCCTACTCCGCTTAGTTCATCTTGTGCCCTTTTCAAAAATATGTTGTAATAGTTAATCGGGTCAATGAGCGCGAAGTTATGACCTCGGCAAGTTGCCCCCAAAATTTCAAATTTCAAACTCATAGTTTTAGGCAAGAAAGGAGAAAACATGGTCAAAAGGGGGGAATTTAGAATTTGTAATGGGTTAGTCTATGTAATCTCTATATTTAGGAAATATAATGCAATAAATATTTGGCTCATTGATCATTTTCTCAATCTTTTTTGGATTGTATGTGCTTGTTTAATGTAACTCTACTTCAAGTGGTATTAGAGTGGGAGTTCTTGAGTGTGTAAATAAAGCACCAGACGTGAGGTAGTTTACACCAGGATCTGTGGTTAGGGTTTGCGAGAGAAGTGATCAAAATGCCTCCATGAAGAAACTATGGTGGTTGGAGAAATGTGGTGCTAGAAAAAGATTTTAGAGCTTTGCAGAGGCAAGTTTAGGCTTTGCAAGAGGAGTTGTGTAGAGGGTTTGAGCCAATGAGATAAGATGGCAGTGAAGATGAAGTTGAAGAAGAAGAGAACTAGTTTGAGGAATAAGAAGAGGCAGTAGATCCTGCACAAGCCAGGTTATACAGAGCCATATCTCATATTAGAAAGAGGCTGAAGATGGAGGTTTCTACGTATTCTAGAAATCTTGATCCAGAGGAGTTGATTGATGAGATCAATGATTTGGAAGAATACTTTGAGTATGATGAGGTTGAATATCCTGATAGGATCAAGTTTGTTAAGACCAAGCTAAAGGTCCATGCCAGGACACGGTGGAAGGGAGTGTAGCTAGATAGAAACAAAAGAGAAAAATAAAGGCTAAAAAAATGGGTGCGAATGATGGAGAAGTTGAAGAGGCAATTCATTCCAGTTGATTATGAGTTGGATCTGCTCAAGAAAATGTAGGGTTTGAGACAGTCGAGTAAGTCTATCAAAGAATACACAGAGGATTTCTATAAGATCCTAATTAGAACAGGCCATTTTGAGGCCAACAAGGAGAAGGTAGCTCATTATATTAATGGGTTAAGATCAAGTATTTAAGAGGATTTAAGTCTGGTTCGGATGACCACCATAGAGGATGCTTATCAGTTTTCCTTGAGGGTTGAAGAGAATCTGAACAGAAGGTTTGAGAGCAAGCAAATAGGAAGAGGTCATGGTGGAAGAACTGGTGGAAGAACAAATAGAGGATGAAATTAAGATCAAAAGAACAATGGAGAATCCAACAATAGTCAAGACCAAAAGGGGGATAATGCTTACCTTCCCCATGATTAGAACAATGGTTACTAGAGAGGAAGAGGAAGGTATGGACAAGGGTTTGGAAGAGGAGGATTTCCTGAAACTTGTTTCCACTATGGAGAAGAAGGACATCAAGAATACGAGTGTCCACAACACCAAGAGAGGACAAATAAGAGGCCCGAAGGTAATACCCGAGCTACGGTTGTTGATGAAGGTGCTGAATATGAGCACTTTGAAGAAGCAAAAAGAGGAGAAGTGCTAATCACAATAAGATCCTTGCTAAATGAGAAGAGAGATCTAGATCAGAGGAAGATCTTATTTCGCACAAGGTGTAAATGTGCAGGTAAGGTCTATAATATTATCATAGATAATGGTTGCACAAATAACCTAGTTTCAGAAGGAATGGTTACCAAACTACAGTTAGAGAGGAAGATACACCCGCACCCATATCAGATTGCATGGTTGAAGAAGGACCATAGGGCTTTGTTCAGTGAGCAACGCTTGGTAAAATTTAATATTGGGAATTATCGTTATGAGGTCCTATGTGACATCCCACCTATGGATGCTTACCATTTGCTATTGGTAAGGCCATGGCAGTTTGATCGATGTGCAATGCATGATGGGCATGCCAACACTTACTCCCTAAAAAATAATGGAGTATGCCATAAGCTGAAGCTCCTGAAGGAGGTGGATGAAAAGGTATGTAGCAGTGCTAGAATTTGTTTAGTTGAAGGTAGAAAGTTTTTGGATGGTATGAAACATCATCATATGTGCTATGAATTAATTCCTAGAGTTAGGAAAGAAGAATTCAAATATACCCTAGTAGAAGTCTCAAGTCTATTAGAAGAATTTATAGATATTATATCATATAATGTGCTTGAGGGTTTACCACCAGCAAGGAATATCAGTCACCATATAGATTTGGTATGAGGAGCTAGTTTGCCCAATAAGGCAACCCATAGAATGACTCCTGTAGAAAGTGAGGAGCTAAACATGCAAGTCCAAGAGTTGCTAAAAAAGGGACTAATTTGGGAGAGCCTGAGTCCATGTGTAGTACCTACAGTACTAGCACCAAAGAAATATGGAGAGTGGAGAATGTGTACATACTCCCGGGATATTAACAATATCACCATCAAATATAGATTTCCATTGCCAAGGATGGATGACATTATGGATTGTTTGAGTGGGGCCAAGTGCTTCACAAAGGCCATCAGATTTGTGTCAGAGAAGGGAATGAGTGGAAGATAGCCTTCAAGACCAGAGAAGGTTTGTATGAGTGGTTGGTCATGCCATTTGGGCTAACCAATGCGCCAAGCACATTCATGCGATTGATGAATGAGGTATTGAAGGAGTTTTTAGGAAAAAATTTCATGGTTTATTTGGATAACATTTTTAATATTTAGCAAGACTCTGGAAGAGCACCTGATACATATCAAAAAAGTTTTTGAGAAGCTGAGGAAGGAGCAGTTGATTAATTTGAAGAAGTGTAGTTTTGTGAAGAAGGAGTTAGTGTATCTTGGATTTGTCATCTCAGTTGAAGGTCTAAAAATGGACCCAGAAAAGGTGATGGCTATCATTGAATGGCCTACCCCAAGGAGCATAACCGAGGTAATATCATTTCATGGTCTAGCAAGTTTTTACAAGAAATTTATTAAAAATTTAAGCAGTATTTGTGCACCCCTAACAAAAAAAATGAGAGGGGGATAAGAAAGAATTTAAGTGGACCTTAGAAGCAGATAAGATCTTTGATATGTTGAAGAAGAAGGTCATAGAGCAACTTGTTTTGGTACTTCCAGATTTTAACAAGGTATTTCACGTAGATTGTGATGCTAGTGGTAGTGCCATAGGAGTTTTGTTGAGTCAAGAAGGTAAACATGTTACCTATTTTAGTGAGAAGCTTAATGATTCTAGAAAGAAATATTTTTTATATGATCAGGATTTTTATGCTATAGTTCAAGCTTTGAATAAATGGAGGCATTATTTGTTGCCAAAATAGTTTGTTTTATATACTTATCATCAGGCCTTACAGTATATTAATAGCCAAGGGAAGCTAAATCAGAGGCACTTGAAGTGGGTTAAGTTTCTACAGAGTTATACCTTTGTGTTGAAGCACAAGAGTGGAAATTCAAATAAAGTTGCAGATGCCTTAAGTAGAAGGCAGTGTTTGTTGACATAAATGAAGGTGGAAGTTGTAGGGTTTGATGAACTTAAGGGTTTGTATCTTGAAGATCCTAATTTTTCAGAGGCTTGGAGGGCTTTCTTAGCACCTATTACTTTGTATAGGACTAAGTGGTTGGATTTTCTAATCCAATATGGAATGTTGTTCAGAGGAAAACAATTATGCATTCCAAGGAGTTCAATGAGGGATAATCTAGTCAAGGAAAAGCATAGTGGAGGGTTGGTTGGACACTTTGGTCGAGTTAAGACCATTGCCCTTATTAGTGAGAACTATTGGCCATAGTTGTAGCAATATGTGAAGTGATTTATGCAAAGTTGCAGAGTATGCTAGATGTCCAAGGGTGTGATACAGAACACTGGACTATATTAGCCATTACTTGTACCAGAGAGACCATGGGAGGACATCAGCATGGATTTTGTTCTTGGCCTACCAAGGACATAGAGGGGAAATGACTCCATATTTGTGGTGATTAACAGATTCTCAAATATGGCACATTTTATTCCCTGTTAGAAAACTAATGATGCAGTTCATGTTGCAGGGTTGTTTTTCAAAGAGGTGGTACGACTTCATGGTCTACCAAAGAGTATTTTTTCTGGTAGGGATACCAATTTTGTTGGGTATTTTTGGATGACCCTATGGAAGAAATTGAAGACAAACCTAAAATTCAGTTATGCATACCACCCATAGACTAATGTACAAACAGAGGTGGTGAATAGAATTTTTGGTAATCTAATAAGATGCTTGGTATGAGATAAGCCCAAGGGATAGGATTTGGTTTTGCCACAGGCAGAATTTGCATACAAAAATTATGTCAATAGGAGTACTAACAAATCTCCATTCCAGATCATATATGAAAGCAGTCCAAGAAATGCTTCTGAGTTGAGGAATATGGATACAGGGAAAAATTGCAGTGTTGAGGTTGAGGACTTTGTAGAGCATCTGAAGAGCTTGCATGAATAAGTGAAGAAGCATATTACTAAGATGAATACTCAGAACAAGACAAGGATAGACCAAAAGCGATGGTTTAAGGAATTTGAAGTGGGAGATGAAGTTATGGTCCATCTAAGAAAAGAAAGGTTTCCTGCTAAAACCTATAACAAGCTAAAAATTAAGAAGTTTGGACCATACATAATCATAGAAAAATAGGATTCAAGAAATGCATATGAAGTGGAATTGCCAAGTGGGCTTAACATATCACCTATTTTTAACATTTCAAATTTGGCAGACCAGTAGCAAAATTGTGGAATATTCCAGCATCTACTCAAGATATGGAAGAGATAGAAGATATCCTGGATACTCGCATCGATAAAAGTAATAGAAACAGGCAGTATGTAGAATATTTGGTTAAGTGTAAGGGCAAACCTGTTGAATATTCTTCTTGGTTGTCGAAGGCTAAGGTTGAACGCCTTGTTTTTCTTCCAAAAATAGAAAAGTGAAGGTCACTTCTCAAATTACCCTGGGTGTCTGATGTAGGAGCATCCAGTGGTGTAAGAGTGATCATGCATCACCCAAAAAAAAAATTGTAATCGTTCAATTTTGTAAAAGTAGTAAAACTAGTTTAACTTGTAGGAGATTTTTGAAGGTCTTAGAGGTTGAATTTGGGTTTTTTTCAGTTAGAAGCAAGCCTTATCTTAAATATAGCCAATGTCTGCTTCACTTAGTTTGTCTTGTACCCTTTTCAAAAACATGTTGTAATAGTCAATCGGGTCAACGAGCTCAAAGTTATGACCTCAGCAAGTTGCCCCCAAAATTTCAAATTTCAAACTTAGTTTTAGGCGGGAAAGGAGAAAACAGGGTCAAAAGGGGGGGAATTTCAAATTTATAATGGGTTAGTCTTTGTAAGCTCTATAGTTGGGGAATAGAATGCAAGAAATATTTGGCTCATTGGTCATTTTCTCGATCTTTTCTGGATTGTATGTGCTTGTTTAATGTAACTCTGCTTCAGGTTTGAACCTTGGACCTCCCGAAGAAGAGATTTTCTTTTTATTTTTGAGCGATAATAGTTAAATCATTTAAGGTTGATTGATTTGAAATATATATATATATATATATGAATAAAATAAAATGATAAAAGTGTTTCATCTGTTACACTTTCATGTTCCTTTTATAGGGATTTTAATGATAAAATAAATAAAGAAATTAAATTAAAAGATTAACCAAAATGATGAATTATAAAAATAACATCATACCATTATTTATTATATATATATATATATATAGATATATATACTTTTTATATTTTTGTTCTTACCTCATGAATGATAATAAAGGTCTAGGGTGGATTTAATGGGAGTGGCATTGTTTTTAGTTCTAACTAATTTGTGTTTGTAGGTAATATAAGGTTGCGTGCAACTTTCAAGGCATGTGGACAAAATGATGATGCATGGACAACATTGAAGAGCTGGACCCCATGGCCTGGTAGTGATGCAAGCGAACCTACCTAAACTTGGACGTGTTGATAACACGATGAACCCTACCTAGACACAGATGTAGATAGTGGACTGACTAGACCAGATGGCTCGATGGGATAGGTGATAAGGTAGTATGGTTTTCGAGGTGATATTAGAAATAGCGCGCACATAGCAGTATGGTAATTAGTGGATAATAAGCCATTGTGGATGAATTATTGCCAAATGATGTAACATTTTATGGTGCAGTGAGTGATGAAATCAAGCAATTAAAAATGTGGATAGAGCTAGTGTGACTCGATCGATTATGTGGTTGATAGATGTTTAGACACATCAAACAGGATGGAAATAGATGATGTGGACATAGAATTTTAGTGGAAAAAATACACCACCATGCAACGACATTCTAGAGAGCATTTTACCATATGAAAGTAGTGGCAAATCAGGCATTATATCTTATAGAGTCTCGACCAGAAGAACCGATAGTTGGTGGACATAGACCAGATATCGGAACTAGACCTTGTAGAGGTAGATACGAGTATGGAAACATGAACTGGGATGGACAACAGCCAGCAAAATCTATCTAGTAAACTATCGTTTATATTTACAGTACTATCATGGAGTACATCTATACAAAGGTTCGTTAGATTGGGTGCATGAAGTTCATTCAGTTAGTATGGAAAATGAGATATTGTGTCTATCTCTCGTATAAGACTATGATGGTGGAACTTAAATGGAATACATTAATGCATGAGGAATATACAGTAGAGTGATAATTTTCTAAATAATTAGTCTAGCTCCATAAGAGATGAGAGGAGCATCGCTGGAATGAGAATACACAGTGACGAGAGGGTTATTCATGATTCAAATTTTCTTTTACTTTAGGATCACTATGACCAACCAAAGAAGCTGGGAAACCTTGAGAAAATGCATCAAATCCTTACGAATCACGGTGATCAATGTGTATTCATCCATGCAATTTAGGGTTGGATAGGTGTGTTGTAGTGTAGTCCACATCCTTGTCATTTCATTGAGCAGTGGTAAAATAAGGGTAGTTTAAAAATGTAGAAATGAGGCAACAAGCTTCACAGCAACGGTGGTGAGGGTGTACATAGTAGACAGTGACATGTGTGAATAGACCTAGAACGGGCATACACTAATACCGATGGACTTGTTGATATTTCATGGTTTGTCACATATTTTATAATGGGTACCATGCTATCGAATATAATATTCTTGTAGGATATATGGTTGGTGGTCATATTCATGTTGTCTGGTAGGTACAGAAGGCATGCTAGGACGAAGAATGGAGATTCATAATGTATCTAACTCACCTCATAATACTAGACCTTATAGTAACACGCTCAATTGTCAATCTAGAAATAGGTATGAATTTTAATATGCCACACATTTTCATAGAGTTGTTACCCATGTGGATATCACCGATTTGTGAAACATCATTGAGGAAGCATATTTAATAAATAATCTTCTATGCCCACGTAAATAAATCAAGTAATCCTCAATGAAATGTTGACCAGTCGTTACGATCAAGTAACGAATGGTTAAGGATAGCATGTGTTAATATGGTCTCATACATGTGATTCTCAAATGTTTATACTATTCGACACAACTATTCACTAGTGGATATATGGATATAAAGAAGAAGATCATTATTTTGTTAGCTTCCTTCTAGGGAAATCATTAGAATCAAATCGTGCACATACATTATGAATAATGGCATGGAAATGTGTAATCCATTACTAAACTATTTTTTTGGTGTGCATGTATTGGGATACAATCATAGGAGCCTTGTCGAAAAGCTTTGACATGACGGTTACAAATGCAAAGAAAGGAAGAGCGAAAAAGAAAATGAAAAACTAAGCATTGGAAAACCAAACAAAGATGGAAAATTTTAAAAAGGGATGAAATGCAATTTTTAGGGCTAGACATTTTAGGAAATTTCAAGAGGCTAGAAATCTATTGTAACACGGACATTATTTTTCTATTTTTAATGCAAAATGCTACAGAAATTTGCACCTTGTTAACAAAATTGGAGGAGAAATTTTATGAATGTATTGAGCTAATTGTCTATTTTTCCCTTCCATTTTGTTAGGCTTATAGATAGCATTTAATGTAGTTTAAAGGTTGCGCTATTGAATGCTTAGAAACAAGGAATTTATTTTTTATTCCATAGAAGATTGCACCTAGTTTATTTTAGACTATGTGAATGTAGCTTCAAATAAATTAGGTTACATTCAGAAGTTCTCACATCTCTAGTTTTGTAGGATAGGGTAGCATTATACTGATAGTAGTTTATCTTTAACATTTTCAGCATTCTAGTCCATTTTCTAGATTTTATTTTTATTTTTTTAACATTATCCTTTTGCAATTTTTTTTAAAACTTCGGTAAATAAAATAAAAATATTAAAAAAAAAATTCCAAAAATAGATGTACGGATTCCAAGAATGAGCCTTAATGTTTCATTTTAGGCCATTTCAATTTTATTTTGAAGTCATTTCAAAATTACAAAAATTATTTAAAGTTGTAGTTTTTTAAAGGAATTTTGTAATTTCAGTTTAGTAGGATTTCACTTTTTAAAGGGAAAATGAACTTCAAGCTTTGCACTTTCATTTTTCAAGCAATAAATTAACTTCTCTTTATGAAAATTACAATTTCATTAAAGAGGGGTAATTTATATGGCATTTCAAAGACTATTGTATTTGAAGCAATAAATTAACTTCCCTTTATGAAAATTACAATTTCATTAAAAGGGGGTAATTTATAGGACATGTCAAAGGCTACTACATTTTCAAAGCTAATCATGTAGATTATTTTATTTTCATGCTCAAAGCAAGCTAAAATGAGTCCAATCATCATTCAAATTTTTCATTTCAAAAGATAGGTTTTAGTCTTCTATTTTATGCTCTAAGTAGGGCTTAATAATGCAAGATAAAATTTGTTTAAAATATTCTTAACCAAAAATAAATAAAATCTACCTAAAACACTTCAAGATAAAATAAATTAATGCACTTTACATCATGGTCATATGAGGTCCAATCACATTTTATTTTCTTTTAAGTTTTATGAACAATCAATAGCATAGCATAATAAAGTAATACCAACACATACCCCTTGTTAACAGTTGCTTGCAATCACTAAGGTATTCCTAGCACTTATTTGATACATTTTCATAAACATACAAGCACACATTAAGTAAAAGAAACCTTGAAGACATTTGTATTTCTTTGCAAGAGAGGGTTTTCTAGTCAAAATCCTAATTGTGAGTGTGGTTTTACAATTGGGTAAAATTACCATCCAATATTTTGGTGCTAGAAGGAGGGCATGAATTGGTTTACTTTATTGCTATTGAAATGCTAACTTGTTCATGTTACTTGAAAGAGTTATTTGAAGGCATTGGTCCTGACTAACGAAGTTTTGTTTACATGTGATCACTTTCATTGATTCAAACATTCTCTAATTGATGATGCATTGATGCTAATATTTTGGAAATTTGATAACGTTCTTTAATTTCACGATTTAATTGATGCATATATTTTGGTTGATGCATTTGAAAAATTTTAGTCATTTCATGCTTCTTTGCAAGACATTTCTTTGACTAACAAAGTTGGCATTAAAGTTGTATTACTTAAGGTCCACTAATGGCTTTGTTTACTTTAACAGGGGCAGGAATTGTATCTTGGATAGGTGATTATTATAGCTATTTATTATATCCATTTATACATTCATGTCCATAAAATTCCTAAATAGGTAGTAGAGTATTTACCTCAGTTTAGGCATGACGTGGTCTTGGCTGAGGAACATATTCAGAGATACAAGGACATGTTGATTTATTTGAAAATTATGTATGAAGATGTTGCTTGTAGATTATTTTCATACACATTGTATGAGGTTACGTTTGATTGGTACATCCACTTATATTTAAATTATATCACTTCTTAGGCTCAACTAGAAGAAACTTTTCTTTTCCATTTTGGAAAACTAGTTGACCCAGTTATGATGCTAAATCATTTGATCTCTATCTGTAAATAACTTAATGAATCTATGAGTCGATTCAATGATAGATTTTATAGGTTGTACATCGAAGTGATGACACATTATATTATATCAAAATAAAAAGCCATTCAAATATACATGGGATCCTTAGACCCCTTAACTTCTACATTTCTAAGGAGAGTTTTTAAAGATTCATCCTTGCCTAAAGCCTATAGGGAGTCAGTAGTAGTAGAATAATGATGGATTTAAAAAGGGGTTGATGTGGGTAGATTATCATTACTTAACCCTAAGTATCCAAATCATATACCACCTATGAGTCAGGTTGAGGCACAACCTTCTCCCATGATGAATGTTTTTTCAGGGTTTAAGGATTCCAACCAATACCAACCATCCAATCTGGAACACTTAGATTTAACAATGTCTAATGTGTGCAATCAATGGAATAAATTTGAATGTCCACTTATAAAAACCACCTTAGATATCATCCAAGAGGAGGTGCAAGTCTCAAAGCCAATGTCCATTAATGGAGATTATGGTAAACGAACTAATAGACACCTGCAACCTAAAATAGTTAAAACATAAATGTAATTATGAGTACATGTTAGGAGGGTCCTAACATGCCACCCTCCTTAAAAAAGCTTTGACCTCAAAGCTAGAAATGTGGAAATTGCTGTTGGATATAGTGAAGAGTCTCCCATGTAGCGTCTTCTAAAGGTAGACCTTTCCAATGGATCAAGACTTCCATGATATCTCGATTATGAAGGTGACGAGAGCGGCGATCTAAGATAGCTTCAGGTTCAACCAAAAGTACTCCATCATCGGTAAATTTAGGAAGGTTAGTTTGGATAGTGATGTGTGCTCCCACCACTGGCTTAAGGCAAGATACATGAAATACGGGATGAATTTTGGAAGTTGGTGGCAACTCAAGTTTGTAAGCAATGGCCCCAATACGTTGGAGAACCTTATAAGGTCCATAAAATTTGGGTGCTAACTTCTGAGAGCCTTTTTGTTTGAGAGATGATTGACGGTATGGTTGGAGGCGTAGGAAAACCTTATCACCCTCTTGAAAACTATGCTCGCTCCTATGTTGATCGGCTTGCTGCTTCATGCGATTTTGGGCGATGTGTAAGTTCTCTTTTAGGATCCGCAGAATGTCATCTCGAGTAGAGAGTTTCGTCTCCACTGCTTGTACCTTTGTACTCCCTGGAATATAAGAAGTGAGTGATGGTGGTGTTTGGCCATATAATGCTTCATAAGGAGTCATTTTGATGGATGTATGGTAGGAAGTGTTATACCACCATTCTGCTAATGGAAGCCACTTTACCCAATGGAGCGGTTGAGTAGAAATGAAACAACGAAGGTAAGTTTCTAAGCATTTATTAACAACTTCCGTCTGGCCATCGGTTTGAGGATGGTAAGCGGAGCTCATACGAAGTTGAGTACCTTGTAATTTGAACAATTCCTTCCAAAAAGTGCTAGTGAAAGTTGGGTCACGATCACTAACAATCGTTGAGGGCATACCATGTAATTTAAATATGTTATCAAGGAAAATGTGGGCTATAGTACTAGCGGTGTAAGGGTGAGCCACAGGACAAAAATGGGCATATTTGGATAAACGATCTACTACTACAAAAATTGTTGTTTTTTCACCTGATTTTGGTAGTCCTTCAATAAAATCCATAGAAATATCCGCCCATGTTTTGGTTGGTATAGGAAGAGGTTGAAGTAATCCTGGAGTAGCAATTGTCTCCCCTTTGTGTCTTTGGCAAGTCTCACATTCTTTTACAAATTTTTTGATGTAGTTTTTCATACCTACCCAATAAAAATATCTAGTTACTCTTTTATATGTCTTTAAGAACCCTGAGTGTCCTGCAGTGGGTGAGGTATGTAATTCATGGAGAAGTTTTTCACGATAAGAGGAATTAGGGGAGAGGACCATCCTTCCTTTGTACCTTAATATATTATCCATCCAAGTGTATGGAGGTTTGCTATTAGGATTATGTTGGAGTTGTTGAATTATTGTGTGGGTAGTAGGATCATTAATCCATTCTTCATGCACCTCATCTAACCATTTAGGAATAAGGGAGGAAAGAGCATGGAATTGAGGCATGTCTTCAAATTTTCTAGAGAGTGCATCGACTGCCATGTTGTCCTTTCCCTTTTTGTATGTAATTTCGTAATCATAGCCAAGTAGTTTAGTAACCCACTTTTGTTGTTCTAGGGTATTAGTACGTTGTTCCAAGAAGTATTTTAGGCTATGATGATCAGTGCGTATAATGAAATGTTGTCCAATAAGGTAAGGTCTCCAATGTTGAATAGCGTGAACAATAGCCAACATTTCTTTTTCATAGGTAGAACGAGCTAGATTCTTTTTAGAAAATGCCTTGCTTGTAAAAGCTAGAGGCCTTTCATCTTGCATGAGTACGGCTCCTATTCCTACCCCCGAGGCATCACTTTCAATGATGAATGGTTTAGAAAATTTGGGCATAGCTAGGACAGGAGTGGTACACATTGCATTTTTCAATGTAATAAAAGCTTCATCCGCTTGAGATGACCACTTGAAGGCATTTTTCTTAAGTAATGTTGTTAGAGGAGCTGCGATTTTACCATAATTTTTGACAAATTTTCGATAATATCCTGTTAGCCCAAGAAACCCTCATAGACCTTTTAAGGTTTTTGGAATAGGCCAACTTTTCACATCCTCAATTTTGCGAGGATCTACCTTAACTCCTTCCTTAGAGACAATGTGTCCTAAGTATTCGATTTCTTGTTTTCCAAAGGAACACTTTGATCTTTTCGCATAAAGTTGATTTTCCTTCAAGATTCTCAATGCTTGGCTAATATGGTTCAAATGATCTTCCCATGTTTTGTTGTAAATCAAAATGTCATCAAAGAAAACTAAGATAAATTTATGAAGGAAAGGGTGGAATACCTTGTTCATTAGACTTTGAAAAGTGGAAGGAGCATTGGTAAGGCCAAATGGCATCACCAAGAATTCATAGTGCCCTTCATGAGTGCGAAAGGTTGTCTTTGGAATATCCTTTTCGTTAACTCTGATTTGGTGGTAGCCCGATCGTAAGTCTAATTTGGAAAAATAGGCAGCCCCATGTAGTTCATCTAGTAGTTCGTCTATGACTGGAATAGGAAATTTATCCTTGATGGTCATTTTGTTAAGTGCTCTAAAATCGACACATAAGCGCCATGACCCATCCTTCTTCCTTACTAATATAATTGGAGAGGAGTAAGGGCTTCTGCTAGGTCTAATGACCCCTGCCTTAAGAAGCTCTTGTACTAGTTTCTCTATCTCGGTATTTTGAAGATATGGATAACGATAGGGCCTAATATTAGGGGGTTGATGCCCTGGAAGTAGTGGAATAGTGTGATCGTGACTTCGTTGTGGAGGTAGTCCTTTTGGTTCATTGAATACTTCTTTATGGTGTTCTAAAATATTTTGTAGCTCTGGCGCCTCCTGTTCTTCGTGAGTGGGTTGGATTGAGAACAATTGGGCTACCATTCCTTTGCTTCCTTTACGGATAATTTTCTCCATTCTATGAGAACTTATGATTTGTGAGGGTCCAAATTTTAATCCCTTGATAGTATAAGTTTGGTTCTTCTCTGTGAACTTCATCCATAATTCATCAAATTCCCATTGAACTATGCCCAATGTTCATAGCCATTGTACTCCTAGTACGATGTCACAACCTCCTAGAGGTAGTACATACATGTCTCCTTTCATGTTATAATCCCCCATAGTTAGTTTTATATTTCTGCATTTACCTTTACATGCAATTTTTCCTCCGTTTCCAATCATCACTTCAAAATTATTGCAAGGATATATAAAACAATTAGCTTGCTTAGCCACCTTTGGATCGATAAAATTGTGCGTGCTACCAGAGTCTAGGAGCACAATAAGGTTTTGTTTCTTAAAATACCCTTTTACCCTCATCGTTTGTGGAGCAAAAAATCCAGCAAGGGCATTGAAGGAAACTTTAGGTGTATTTTCATCATCACTTTCAGGTGTGTTGGATACTACTTCCACTTCTATCTCAGTTTCTTCTTCGGTTGAATTGCCACAGTCCGTAGCATCCAGAATATACAACTTTCGTGAGGCGCATTTATGATTTTGGTCAAATTTCTCATCATAGTGGTAGCAAAGACCTTTAGCTTGTCGTTCCTTCATTTCCTCGAAACTAAGACGTTTAATTGGTAGGGTTGGGTTAAGTTTGGGGGTTGTGTAGGAGTTTTGTACCCTTCCATTTTGCATAGTTTTGGGGTTAGTGTAAGTGTTTGATGATTTCCCCATGGATGGTTTTCCCAATCGGCGTTGTGCCTTGATTTTATCCTCAGCTAGTTTTGCCAACCCTATGGTCTGCATCATGGTTGTGGGATTATACATTTGTACCTCTATTCAGATTTCTTCCTTTAATCCACTGATGAAACAATCTTGAAAGAATGAAGCATCTAGCCCGGTTGTTCGATTTGCCAATATTTCAAATTCAGCTTGATATTCCCTTACTGAAGTGGTTTGGCACAATTTGGTGAGAGCTCCTGTGAAATTTTCAAAAGTGCTAGGTCCAAACCATACTAATAGATTTTGTGTAAAGGTGAACCAAGTAGGAGTGTCATTGGTTTTTTTGAACCATTGGTACCATTGGATGGCTTCATTCTCTAAGTGAAAGGATGCAATATGCACCTTTTGTCTTTCAAGAATTTGATTCAACGAGAAATATTGCTCTGCCCGATAAATCCAGTTTGTAGGATCACCGCCTTCAAATTTTGGAAAATCTAACTTGGTAGTCCTGGGTAGGATGGATGTTTGTGGCCCTCCCAATGGTGTTCGGGGTGGTGATCCTCCGTTAGTTTGATTTGTTTGCACTAGTGCCATATTCTGACTGATAGAGTCTAGTTTTAAGTTTAATGCGAGTATTGTTTCCTGGAGTTCTTGTGTCTTAGCTGCATTCTCCTCTTTGCCTTGGCGAATTTCTTGGAGAAGTTTATCCATAGTGATATCCTACGATCTTTGTCCTTCTGCCATTTCAATGGGATTTTTTTGGAGGACTTATTGCCAAAATATTGACAAAAATTTGCAAAAAGGTTTTAGCAAATTTTGCAAAAATTTGGTTTAAAATTTTGTTCTAAAGGCAACAACTTTTCACAATTCAAAAATTTGTTCAATTTTTTTATTTTATTTACTTCAATAGAAATTTTAAAAATTTGGTTGGGCTACTGCCCTATATATTTTTAACCCACTGTATTCAAGTATTACTAATTGACAGAGCATGGCATAGGTGAAGTACGAGATGGCAGGCAACAAGGGCAGTGGTGGTAGGCTAGCAGATCATGGCACAAGATTCGAGGCAGATTGAGAGTGAAATTTGATGTAGAGCGAGGAGGCGACTGGCAAATTTTGGGTGAACCTGACCTAGGAGACAGAGCAGGTGGAGCTCAGGAAGGATAGGACTCTAGAGGTGGAAGGTAGAAGGGAAATAGGGTCAATAGTCAATGCACAAAACCTAGATATGCTACGTGTATTAGCCTGCCTACCTACGCGTGACGGCTATACCTAGCACGGTAGGCAACAAGCTTAGGGAGGATTTTTGTTTATAAATCCCCCATATCTTTTCCCACAATGAATGTAGGATAAAGCTTTTTAAAAGATTTTCGCCATTCATTTTTTGACATTGGGGAGTCCTTTTTCGACAACCAAAAAAATTAAAAATTTTGGTTTAAGTAAAAATTAAATTATATTTTTTTCGTCGGAGTTCTAACAGTTGCCAAAAAAGTTTGTTCGTGACCAAAAAATTTGATTCTACTGTTGATTTTGTTTCTCACCATCGATCCTGCTATAGGGTGTTTTATGTTTGGTTTGATTTATGGTCGAAAACACAAAGCTCATGGCATTCAGCGTGTTTACAGGGCCTTTTTATCTCGTCTGTGTTCATCAAGGGAGCAAGAGCTTAGATGGTGTAGGGCCTTGATTTCATCTGTTTGTCGAGAGAGTAAGAGCTTCCAATGTGTTTTTAGGGTCTTTTTGTTTTCGTTCGATCCTGGTATAAATAGTGATATGCCCGTAGAATTGATAGTTTAGAACGATGGATGTGGTGATTTTACGGCTAGATTAGAGCTATTATAATCGTAGAGGTAGTTGTTTTATATTGACAACTTATGGCAGTGGAGGAGAGTGAATGAATTATTATGGTTGGTGTTCTGGTGGTGGGTGAGGGAAAAGAAAACTTAGTTTTCTTGTTGGCTCTAATACTAGTTGATATACACCTGCAACAATAAGTCAGAATAAAATGTAGAAGAATTGTTGTTTACAATGGAATCGCAATTTGTATTGGAGTATAACACACAATAAGATATCAAATAATATTATGGATGATGCCTATTATAGGCTCTTGGATTACCTTAAAATACCTATTCTAATAGTTGTGATGATTAAGGGTTGTGACCCTTATAAAATAGTTAAAACATAAATGTAATTATGAGTACATGTTAGGAGGGTCCTAACACAAACCCATCAGGATGTAGATATTGATTTGTTTTTATTCACAAAGGAGGATTGGGAGAATCATAGAAAGCAAAATACAAGAATTGATCCCACTGAAGAAACCCTTGACCCATCAAAAATGGTTGAAAGTGAATTTGAAGAGGAATCAATAGATGAATCTAAGGAACCATTAGAAGACACAATAGAATTCCATCACTCATTTTTAGAATATAAATATTATAATGATCAAGAAATCCAACTTGAGACAAGTTGTGATAAGCTAGAAATAAAATTCTTAGAGTATTTATTTACAAGTGAGGATTGGGATAATCATGGAAAGCTAAATGATTCACTTTTAGAAACAATTGAGCCTTCAAAAGTGGATAAAGGTGAGTTTGAAAAGCAATCTATTGTTGAATATAAATATTGTGAAGAGGTGGTGGAATGTCACACCCCAATTTTAGAAGATGATTATTGTTAGTAGAATAATTGGGAGGACTTTGTTGCTCTTTACACTCGCTTCACCTAATATGTAGGACAAGTTGCAAAGGCTAGTTCTACAGCTTAAAAGAAACATCGCTCGATTACAGGAACAAATGTCTCAAGATGCTCATCTTGATAATTCTAAAAATTATACTCTTGATATAAAGGTAAAATATTCTAAAAGTGATATTATTTTAGATAGTGGACGGGTCCTAGAGTGGACTAGTTTCAAAATATATGACAAATCATGACCTTCCATAAATTTGGACAAGATGATTAAAATTGATGATCAAAACCTTCAACATCCTCAAAATAATGACCAGGAAGAAATGAAAGAAGGGATAGAATCTCATCCTTTGATTTTATAAGATGATAATTATTATAATGGTTGGGGAATATATGAGGAATTATTCATTTCTCACACTCCTATTGATGAAATTTCTATTCCACTTGATATGCATGACGTTGAAACCTCTATAAAAGATCTTGTAATTCATGTACAAGCATAAAATGGCATGCCCATTTCAGAAATAGAGAAGGTTCCAAAATTTGATCATTTTGAATATGATTTTATGGAACACCTTACTGAAATAGAAGAGGAATAAATGGTAAATATTTAATATGATTCATCTGTTATGGATGAGGAAGAGGTAAAATCTACTCTTTTATTCTTGAATACTGAAAAGTTGGGTACAAATTCACATGGTTGTCTTGAATATTCAAATCAAGAAATACCTAAGGTGGTTAACAAGGAATTGGAATTTTCTACTCATCCAAAAGAAAATATTGCTCTATTTGATCAACAAAAGTTATGTTTTGAAAAGGATGGGCATGCTTTTGATTGGGTGTCTAATTTGGGTATTTTTTATAAACAAGTAATTGATGAAGATGAAGGGCTAAAAGATGCTGATAATGATAAAGACCATGAGGAAAAATAGGTGTAGCATTGTAAAAGGCTAACACCTAATGCCGTAATGGTTGTAAAGCATGTAAAAATGAGCATTCATACACAAATTGATAAGAAATAACACATAATAAAATATGTATCTTCCATTAATTTGAATCAATCCATGTTACAAATCCATCCCTCTTAGGGATACCCATTCAATACAACAATTACAGTAGGAAATATCCCTCGCAAGGGTAGGTGTCTTTCAGTACCTTCTATAATGACATGAACTTCTCCAAGGTGTATATGACCTTCTTATCCATGATTAGAGGTATGTGTTGCCTTGCATGTCAAAACCTTGTTAGTCCAATGTGCAATAAACAATAAGAGGCATATCAGTAATAAAGGAGGTCTCTCTTAATGAGGTTCTTGGAGGAAGATTTTACAAAGTGTATCATATCAACATGAAATCAAGAAAGTGCAAGAAACATGTTAAACTACATTAAACATGATAATTCTACCATTAAGAATGTAAAGGAAACATTAATCAATCTATCTAATGCATCAATTATGAATTTGAAAGCATGAAATCATGGAAAAGATCATTAGTATCTTGATTGCAATATTGAAAGCAAGACTACTAAACAAACTAATTCTATTGGTCAGAAGTCTCTATCAAAGAAAATAAACATGAAATAAACCTAATCTAATAACCTTGAAAATATCTACAGTGAGAAAATAGATAAATCAGTGATAATACCCTGACCACAGCTCTGTGGCATAGTGAGCACTGTTAG
The DNA here is from genome assembly GCA_028583015.1 of Wollemia nobilis. Taxonomy (NCBI): domain Eukaryota; kingdom Viridiplantae; phylum Streptophyta; class Pinopsida; order Araucariales; family Araucariaceae; genus Wollemia; species Wollemia nobilis. Next base: position 2,357,245 of record JAQPPZ010017254.1, on the reverse strand, counting down.
CCATGGTTGACAGCTACGACTAAGCCTAAGATAAGTTTACCCTCCAATTCAGGGGTTGAATCTCTGAATCTCTCTATAAAATTGATGTTCAAGGGTCACCTCTGTGTCCTCTGACTATTTTGGTGGTTGGATTGCTTATATTGCATGTGAAATTAGTGTAATTGAGTTTCTTGGCTCTCCTATCCTCCTAGGACCTCCATGTCTTGAATTGCCATTTTGATCTCTCAATTAGGGGCAAGAAAGCAATATCACAATGCAATTAGGTGAGTGTTGAATTTGACAAGGCTTCATTTCTCAAATTTGCCTATGCATCTCTCTATCTCTCCCATTTGGATGGGGTTCTTATAGCACCTAGGAGGGCTATGTCCTAGCTTCTTTAGGAATCCAATATCAAGAATGGGTAGCTAGAATAGTTGGAGAGAAACTTCTAGATATTTCCACCCCTAAATCACTCAGATATGCAACCAATTGGTCATTGCAACCAATTTTGGATCGGCCAAGGTCCAACTGATTCTAGCTGCTAACCATGGCTCTAAGGTGGGTCAACACTGCTAACCACAGGTGTCAACCATGGCTAACCCTGATTAGGCCAAACTGCCTAATTGAGTGGTTAAAACCATTGCTATACCTTGGTATTTGTCCAAGGTCTTCCATATGGTCTTATAGCATATCCCATATGATTAGTCGCCTTGACATGACATGTTTTATGTGTCTAAATATGCTCCTTTTGATATGTGTTGTGATATCGAACAACGCTAAGAAAAAATAGACCTAAAATGATGTCGTAGGTTGGATGACGATCATTAGTTTGATGAACATTATATGCTCAGGGTCTAGCAAAAGGACGTGCACCCTAGAATCATTGCTTCCAACTAGATGGAAGGCTTAAATTTATAAAGCTTTGGCAAGATCCAGCAACGATCGGGTAGCTTTAGTGCTACTATAGGCTTCCATGTCATATAGATCCAAAAGGAGGAGAGCTACTAACTTAACTGTCATATTTATTTTTACCCCAATAAAGGGTAAGCTTATGATAGTCATTGGCCATGATTCGTAAGACATAGAATTTTGACAAGATCAAGGGATCTACGATCAATGGATCTTCTGTTGACTTTGATTATGATTATCATATTATGACTACCCCCTCAAGCGATGAGTTGATGAGGGTAGGACAATTAAAATAAGTGACAAGTCGCTTGACCACTATGAATGACTTTGAATAAAATAAAATTTAGCATTTGATAATTGATTAGGCCTAATCAGCTATGATTGCAATTGTGAGTAATTGTACATCTCTATCCCATGGATCGGTCCAACCTCAATGGCCTTCTTAGGGAATCAAAATGATAGCAATTCCAATTAGGCATGTGTTGAAACATATTGTTCGATGATCTACTAAAAGTTTCATAGAAGTGATATGATTGCTTCATTCTCATGGAGCAGTCTGGCCATTTGGGCCTTCTTAGGGTTTGAAATGAAGCATATCAATTCAACGAAGCATATCCTTATGGTAATCTACTCATCTTGCCATATTGCATGGAGCGTAAGTCATTGCAACCACCAAGTGTATAGGTTAAATTACTAGGTACGAGATGCATTTGGCTTTTTGGTTTATCTTATTTATTTTAATTATTTTTAATATTTTTAGCAATTTTGATCAAATGGGTGTTTTTAATTTGGCATTTTTCAACTCCTCACAGTGGGATTTTTTGGTATTTATTATGGTTTGCTAGCCATGTTTATCAACAGCAGCTAGGTTTTTCAATTTTGCTAGTCGTGGCTAACATCCACAATCAGCAAACCCTAGTTCTACACCCATGGGTGTCAACCATGGTCAGGCAAAAATAAAAAATATTCTATCATTTTCAATGTCATTTTCAATTTGACAACTTGTAAATCTTGAGTGCTCTGAGAGGTGAGTAGACAATTCTAATGTGAAGCGCTACTAGAACTCGACCTCAACACCAACCGCATCGATGGCAACCCAACCTGGAGGAGCCGGTGCTACTAAGGTAGAAGCACACAAAACCCTTGACCATTTTTATTTTTAACGATTTAAAATTAACCTCATTAAGTAATGGGTCAAATGAACTTCATTAAATCATCGGTAATGAACCTCACCCTAGTTAGGTTTAACTTAGGTTAGCTTAAAAGGAGGGTTAAAATTAATTTGTTTTTGTTGTTTTTTGTTGTTTTATTATTTTTTTAATTTTTGGGGGGTCTCGGGATGAGGAGGGACCCTGAAAAGGCCTTCCCTCCTGACCACAATTGGTAGGCGCGGTCCCCAATTGACAAATTAGGGATCGCAGCTGTCAACCGTGGTGGGATTTTGTATCGCTCCAAATTTTTTGCACCCTTACCTTCAGGCTAAAGGATCCATGCCCGAAAGGGGGATGCGAGAAGGATGGGACAATACCTCGGACTGAGAGGCCCTTTGAAGGTCCCGCCTCTCGGGGGAGGGGTATTAAGGTGATTTTTTGATGGATGGTGGGGTTCACCAGGAAACGTTTAGTGGCGGTCTCCACGCCTAGGTTGGGAATGTGTTTGATGTGTTCAATTTTATCTTTAATCATTCAAATCCTAGGTTTGGCCAAATGAATCTAAGCTATTCTATATGAAATGCAGATTTAAATGAATACAGAAAATAGAATTAAACAGAGAATACAGAAAATATACTAGATTAGAAAAAAGCCATACCTGATCCGGATGTCTGATGGAGGTTCTGATTTTTGAAGCAGTCAAGATCGCCTCTGATCTGACAGGATCATCTAAAATCAGACAGGATCGTCTGAGATCTGATGAATTCGTCAGAGACCTGCAATCAGAGAAATAGACACAGAACACAGAAAATGCAAGCAATACTAACAGAGGAAAATGGTGTAAAATGACAATATAGATACTAAAACGATAATTACGAATAGAAATTCAAGTAAATTATAGTATTCTAATGACAAATTATGATCTTATCATGCACTTAAGCTATATGGGTGAACTCCAAAATGCAGAATAGCAAAAATAACAATAAACTGATCTAAATGCAGAATGAAACAATAGACAAAAAGAGAAAAGTGCAAACTCTGGGCACTAATTGCCCCCAATGTTGACTACAGTCGAAATCGTCTGTAGAGTACGAAATCGTCTCGAATTGGGGCGTGATCATCCGAGATTGTACAAGATCATCTGCGATGATCTGAGCTTGCTCCGGCTGAAGAATAACAGAGTTCCTGCAAGAAAATTCGAAAAGGGACAAAGGCAAACAGTAGTCTAAGACATTCTAAGGCAAATAAAACTCGAAGTACAGAAAATTCAGCCAGGGGAATGTCAAGGGGAGGGCCTAAGATTAAATAGGCATAGGAAGGAGGTTGGGAGGTTGGAGATCATCCCAATTTGGGAGATCTCCAATGGGGGAAGTCTCTAACCGCGCAGACACGCTTTTGCCCAGGTTAGAGACGTCGTTGAAACAGAAGCTAATTATGAACAAATCAGTTTGGGACGAAATCGTCTGGACGTTCTGCTCCAGACGAATTCGTCCGATCTGAGGTGATATCGTCTGATCGGCGACGATATCATCCAATGGACAAAACAAATCCTAAAAATGGCATGAAAAATGAGGAAATGGGTAGCAGGCGGTTTTGGAGCGGTTTTGGGGTTGAAATTTGAATTTGAATTATTACTAAGGTAATTTTAATTATTTACTAAGGTTTACTATGCCAATTTTAGGGTGCTACATTTTGCCCCCTCTTTAGCGAATTTTTTGAAGAAAATGCGTTAAAGATGAGTTCTTCTCGATCTACGAGAAAGCAAAAATTATTCCCATTTTTAGGCGACGATTCTAGGTCGAATCGTACGACAGCTTACTATGGTGCCCCCTCCGTGTTTTTACCCAAATCGAACGTTTGAGGTAAAAACGCGGAAAAGCAAAATTTTAAAATGTTGTTAATTGTTTTTGAATAAAATTAAGAAAAATAGGGTAAAACCCTAATTCATTTTTACTGTTCATTTTCCTGGTTTCTAGAGCTCTGCAGACAAGATGGTCGAGACAGCGCACAGATCGACAGAGGTCCGACGCGGGCTACGGGTAAGGGTCCAAACTTAATTTAGAATGCTTTAATTTTGAATTTCATGCTTTTTAGATTAATTTTGAATGATTTTTGAGCATCGCGGCCATTTTTGGGCCGTCGACGTCGTCGGGACGAAATCGTCTCAATTTCATCGAAATCGTCTCGATATCGCCGATTTCGTCCAAGGGCGAAATCGACGATATGGGGACGATTTCGTACAATAAGGGACGATTCCCTCTTGCAAAATCGGAGATGAATTTGCTCAAATTTTGGATGATATCGTCCAATAGTGGACGATATCATCATTTGTATGAAATTGAACTTGTTTTACTTGCATTTTTAATCACTGTTTTATTAATGATTTTTATTGTTTTGTTGTTTATGTTGCAGAGAGGATTACTAAAGAGTCGGGAATGGAAATACGATGGGCTGAGGGATGACTTGGCCGCTCTATCTCAGGCAGAGCGAGATCAGTTGGCTCAAGTCGGCTTGCAGCATGTGGCAGATATGCCACAGGTTTCTACAGATATGGGGCTATTGACAGCCCTAGCAGAGAGGTGGTATCCGGGTTCTTCTTGTTTTCGGTTACCGACAGGGGAGATGACTCCCACATTGGAGGATGTATGGAGGATTTTGAGGATCCCCATACAAGGATGGCTAATAACTCCCATGGCCAATCAGGGCCACGCGATGATGCGACTATGCAGAGATCCGAGCTTCGCCCTGGAGAAGGGCGGAGTGAACATCGAGTCGCTACGCCAGATGCCCAGTGCATCTAGACCGACACAGGTTTTGGCTGGGGTGGTAGGTGGTCTCGTTGCTATGCCATCGAGTGGATGCAGACTACCATGGCTACCGACAGATGTGGTCTACGACATGAGAGACCATGGGTACAGGTTTGCTTGGGGGAGCTTTGTACTATGCCGATTGTATAGGATCCTGCATGGGGTCGTATACAAGGGCGACCGATGTCTGGTCATGACATCACTACTACAGGTTTGGTTCTGGGAGCACATCATGGTGCGGAGGCCGGTAGGGCTCCCACCGATAGGGATTGATGGGGAGAGGCCCCGAGTTTTCTACTGGTGGCTCCGAAGAGGGTCACAGCGGCGGATAGATCTGCCAATGTCCCGGAGACTACTTGACGACCTTGTCTCCGACCAGATCACCTGGAGGCCTTGGAGAGATCATCCAGGGTGGGCCGAGGATGGACAGGAGTTGGCTCGCGTTAGGCAAACCTGTTGGCTGAGGATGGAGAGGAGAGAGGTGGAGCTCCACCGCTATGACCGAGTTTTGAGGTAGTTCGGTCTACAATAGGGGATCCCATCTCTCAAGGACTACGAGTTTTCCTGGACCGTCCGAGGATAACACTATAGTCAGCGGGGCTCCGGATATGCAGCGCTTCTGGAGTGAGGACACGGACGATGCCCCCATTCAGCCAGTGGATGGGGATGACGTAGGGGTTGCTGACGGCTACGATGCCTGGTACGTAGGCATCCGCCCTCCTCGGATGACGAGGGCTCAGGGTCCGATTCATGTAGTTGTGCATCGGATGGGGAGGCGGTGCCAGGCGGCCATTGAGGTGGCACAGGGTCACGGCGGGAGAGAGCAAAGGAGGCCACAGGCTCAGCAGAGGCCACGATAGCGGGAGAGGAGGGAGGAGAGACCCCCTTCTCCATGGAGAGAGAGGCCACCATCGCCCGATAAGGGCAAGGGTGTCGAGGTAGGAGAGAGTAGCGAGATGGCTACTCTCCGGGCGGAGACTATCCGTCTCCGAGCTCAGGTGTAGTCCTTGCAGGATGAGGCTGCACGACATCGAGAGGAGGCCACACAGCTCGGAGATGAGGTCGCACGCCTCGAGCATGGAGCGGAGGGGCGAGCACTCGGGACCTAGCATGGGCTATTGCCCAGATCACATTCTATCAGATGCTATACCACCATATGGTGCCAGAGGGGCAGAGGTTACCGCTGTCGGCCCCCATTGCGGAGCCTATCGTGATGAGGTCATCGAGGACATCATCACGATCAGAGTCCAGGACTCATAGCACCACATGGACTACGATGGGGCCACCTCGTCCACCTCAGGGCGGGGAGGAGATGAGGCTGAGAGCTCGAGAGGTTCTCGAGGCTAGCTGCTACAGACTACATTGCACAGATTGATACATAGTGTTTATTATTTTTGATAGAGGATTGAGTATGCCGAGGTACAGATTGTGGCATACCGATCCAGTTTTGAGATGATGTATATATTGTTGATATATATATATATAGATGAGATATTTTTGATCATATGACTTGTCTTATGTGTTTGTATGATGCTTTAATGTTTTGATGTGATTGATTTGATGATTCATGTAATTATGTCATTTGGAAATATTATGGTTTGAATGTCATGCTTTTAAAATTTAAATGAAATAATCTGATGTAAACAAATTGGTTGTTTGTGGGATAATTTGATAAAAAATAAAAGGGACTTCTAACAATAATTTCAAAGGACATTGTCGCTATTATAGACCATTTCATGGAGTCACCGCTCACTCGGTCGTCAAGCTAATCCCAGTATAGAAATATTGCTAAAAGTAAAAGAGTGCTTAAGAGACTGTCTTAAGACTTTGTTGTGATGATGCAAATGATGATGATGATGGTGATTTGTTTTCAGATTTCCATGAAAATATTATGCATGAAATACGAAAAGAAAATGATTTTTGCTAGGCATAAATTCCTAAGTGTGATAAAATTTTGAACAATTCCTTAGAATTTATACCATGGTTGCAAAAACTGAATTTTGACATAATGACATGAAATAGAATAAGTGTTTGTTTGTTTGTAAAGCATAATTGTGTAACATAATGATGCAAGTCACATGTTTTGATGAATTTTGTTTTAAAATAAATGGAAAAGAAAATTAGAACGATGGTTTGCGCTAGGCATAGAATTATAGGTATAGACTTATACCATCATCGCGAAATCCAAAGAAGAAAATAGATTGTTGGTTTTATTGCAAGATGCATTTTTGACCTTTGATAAACAGAAAAATAATAATATGAAAATTTTGTTTGAAATTATTTTTGAGATTTTGTGAGAAGATGTATGTAATTGCTCTTATAGAAAACAAGAATTCTGAAATAAAAGGATAAAATTATTCCGAAAAGAGTTATAGAAATATCTTAAATTATCTCAAAGAGAAATGTAGATTTATAAGGAATCCTCATGTGCAAATGTGAATTCATTACCGATCTTGATTTATCATAATGATACAAAATCTCTCAAATACAAATGTGTGTGCGATTGTATTGTTCATTTACCAGTTTTGAGCAAGATAATTTGATACAAGTGATTTGAATTAACCAAATAAGTGTTCATTAACCATGATTTAGATGCATATAACCGTACCGGACTACTATGTAAGTCGGTTTATCAAGAGCTAGCTAATCCATAAGCGGACATAGGTCCGTACAAAAGAAGGTCGCTAATGTAACAGACATATCACCACGCTAGGAGTTACCCAAGGCCAAGCGGGTTGGGCACAAACCACCTGTTATGGGGCTTACCTCACAGTTTTTGAATAATTGAGAATTCCAGGGATTCAAGCTCATCAACCCTTCTTTTCTTTTCAATGGGTAGGGAAAGGGATTTTATTGCTTTTGCTTTTGCTTGTTTCTTTCTTTGCTTTTTTTTTTTTTTTTTTGTATTTTTGCTTGATATTTGAGATAATGCTGAAATATTGCTATGATGATTCAAAATAACGCTTCTTTTTCTCTATTTTTCTTGATTTTTCTTTTTCTTTCTTCCTATGCTAGGGATACTTGCTCGGATTATCTGTAGAGCAAGGGATTTTTATTCTGGGTAGGGGTGAGCTTGTCCTTTTGTCAATTCTCAAAGATTCTAGACCATGTGCATGATAGGATAGCAGGGGAAACTTTTCGCTCAAGAAACCACTTCTACTATGTAGCATAGCATGGACATTACAAATATAATCATTTTATTGTGAAAGGATATGCTTGGTTTAAGTAAATAACAAGATCAATTCTCTGTGCTCAAACTTTATTTAATTGAATTTTGTGGACTTTGATATAAGAGAGATTAATAATCATAACAAATAAAATCAAGATATTTATTTTTGTGAGTGTGAAAGTGCGGGATTCCAAATAAATGCTAATTTATCCAAAATAACTTGAAAATATAACTGCAATACTTCACAATTTGAGAGGTACAAAAATAAAAGATTGTTTTTTTGAATATTTTGATGATTTTGATGTTTTTTATATTTTGATTTTGATTTATGAATTGAGAAGAAATACAATGTGATTGTTTTTTTGAAATTTTTATATGAATTTACTAAAATGAGACAAGATGTACAATATATACAATGATGAAATGACCAAATTTTATGCATAGTATCGCTTAAGATGCATAATATTCATAGGTTCTTTTAAATATTTACCATCTAAGGTAGCTAATTTGTATGCTCCCGATTCAAATTTAGAAGTGATAATATATGGTCCAAGCCAGTTGGGTTCAAATTTACCTTTAAGGTCTTTAGTTGCATTAGTATTTTTTTGATTTTCTTTTAAAACAAGGTCGCCGACCTCAAAGGATCGATGATGAACTTTCTTAGCATATGATCTTTTAAGCTTGTTTTGGTAGGCACGAAGATGCTCCAAAGCATTGATGCGCTTTTCATCTAGGAGTTCCAGCTGACTGAGTCTGCACATCTCGATATTCATCTCCTACTTCGGTATCTTGAAGTAGTAGAGCCAAAGAAGGAACTTCTAATTCAAAGGGAAAAATAGCTTCAGCGCCATAAACCAAAACAAAAGGTGAAGTACCTGTGGGAGTACGAACACTAGTGCGATATGCCCACAAAGCTGGATATAATTGAATGTGCCAGTCACGGCAGATTTATTGACCAATATTTTAAGGATTTTAATTAATGTTTTATTGGATGCTTCTGCTTGGCCATTACCCTGAGGATAATAGGGAGTGGACCAGCGATGTTGAATCTTATATTTTTGGCATAATTTCTTAACATCTTTATTTTTGAAACAAGTTCCATTGTTTGAGATGAGATTTGCAGGAATTTCGAACCTACAAATGATTTGATTAAAAATAAATTTAGAGACTTGTGTTCCAGTGCAGGAAGCTAAAGGCATAGCTTCAACCCACTTCGTAAAATACTCAGTGGCGGTTATGATGAATTTGTGTCCATCAGATGACACAGGATTAATTTTGCCAATAATGTCTAAGCCCCATTTTGAAAAGGGCCAAGGAGATGAAATAGCCTGCAGTTCTTGTGCAGGGGCATGGACAAGGTCAGCATGTTTCTGGCACTTGTCGCAATGGCACACATAATCATGTGCATCAGTTTCCATGGTAGGCCAAAAGTAGCCTATCCTAAGGAGCTTTTTAGCAATGACACTACCACTGAAGTGTCCTCCACAAGATCCATCGTGGGCTTCACTCAAAGCTGATTTGGATTCTTCTAGATTCAAACATCTCAATAGGATACCTTCAAAAGATCTCCTATATAAAGTATTGCCAATTATTACAAATCGACTTGCTCGTCTACGTAATAACCGACGCTGGTTTCTATTAGAACTGGCAGGGAAAGTCCCATTGTGAAGAAAATCAAATATATCCGTATACCAAGGTTCAGGAGTAGTTTCATTGATTAGAAACACATCCAAAGGTTCTAAGCATGACTTATTTGAAGCGGGTTCCTAGAGTCGACGAATAATGATGGTGGCATATTCGTCATCTAACTCCAAGGGCAGAAGAGAGGCAGCTGCGGCCATAGCGTCAGCCACACGGTTGCTAGTTCGAGGAATAGCTTCCAAGGTAACTTTATCAAACAAGGACAACAACTGCAAAACATATGCTTTATATGGGCGTAATTTATCATCTCTGGTCTGATAAACTTCATTAATTTGGTTTATAACAAGTTGAGAATCACCAAAAACTAGCAGATGTTTAATTTTTAGCGCCAAGGCAGCTCGTAATCCAAGGATTAGAGCTTCATATTCGACAAGTATTATTGGTGCAAGCAAATGTTAATTTAAAGGACAAAGGTATAATGTGTTTTTGTGGAGATATTAAAATAATACCTGCACCAGCCCCACTCATGCATCGGGCTCCATCAAAGTATAAGGACCATTGTTCAACATGGTCTGCCTCTAATTGAAGGCATTCATCAGGAAACTCAATGATGAGGGGATGGGTAGACTCTAAGGGTGCAGCAGCTAATTGATCTTGCTATGATTTGACCCTTAACAGACTTCTGTCCTATGAACGTGAGTTCAAACTCGCTTAGAGCAAGAACCCACTTTGTTGTACGACCCGATAAATAAGGTCGACTCATGAGATACCGCAAGGGATCATATTTAGCAATGACATATGTTTTCTGACTGAGCATATAATGGCATAATTTTTGCGTAGAAAATACGACTGCTAGACATAGTTTTTCTAATGTTGTGTAGCGGGTTTCATAACTAATTAAAGTTCGGCTAATATAATAATTAGCACGTTCTCTTTTCTCATCATCAAGTTGAGCTAACATAGCTCCTAAAGCAAAATCTAAAGCTAAAATATACAGGATAAATGGGCGATCAGGTCTAGGTGGTGAAAGCACAGGTGGGTTAAGGAGGTATTGTTTGAGAAGTTCAAAAGCTTCCTTACATTCGTCGTCCCAATTAAAAGGGACATCCTTCTTAAGGAGCTTAAGAAAGGGACTGGTTTTGTCCGCCAACTTATCGATGAAGCGACGGATGGCTTGAAGCTTACCTTGTAAACTTCGTAACTCAGATATATTGGTAGGTGCGGGCATATCAGTGATAGCCGCAATCTTGAGAGGGTCGATTTTGATACCACGTAAAGAAACTAAAACCCCTAATAGTTTACCGGACTTGACTCCGAATATACATTTGGCTGGATTTAATCGAATAAGATATTCTCTTAACCGATTAAATACTTTTCTCAAATCATCTAAATGATCATCTTCATTAATAGAGCGAGCTATAATATCATCTACATAATCATGTAGGATATCATGCATCATATCATGAAAGATATAAGTCATGGCTCGTTGATATGTTGTGCTTGCATTCTTTAAACCAAATGGCATCACTTTCCAACAAAAGGTACCCCAAGGGGTAATAAAGGCTATTTTAGCCTGATCTTCAGGAGCTATCCTGATCTGATTATAACCAGAAAATCCATCCATTAGGGACATCATTCCACTCCCAGTAGTAAAATCAATGATTTGATCCATGTTTGGAAGAGGAAAATCATCTTTAGGGCATGCAGCGTTAATATCTCTAAAGTCTGTGCAAACCCTAACTTTGGTAGCTTCTTTCTTGGTGACTGGAACTACATTCGAGATCCATTCAGCATAATCAATAGCTTGTATAAAAATAACATTCAGGAGTTTTTCTAACTCCCCTTTGACTAGCAAGGCCACTTTGGGATGCATTTTTCTAAGTTTCTGTTTAACAGGTTTAGCATCCGGATGGACTACTAGGTGATGCATGACTACAGAAGGGTCTAAACTTGGCATATCTTCATATGTCCAAGCGAAGACATCTTCATATTCTTTAAGGAATGCAATGTATTGCTCTTGTTTTTCTTGACTTAATTCTGATCCAATACTGATGATGTGAGGATTATCCTCAGTTCCAATGTTAACCTTAATGACGTTTTCTACTTCCATGTGTAGATCTCTTTCAAAATTAGGTGGGGCAGGTGAAACGCCCAATTCTTGTAATTCCTTTAAGGTTAACTTGGATAATTCATCTTGAGGAGTCGTGGCCTCAAGCTGGGCTATAGTAGGTATAGAACCATCAAAATAAAAATCATTGTGTAACAACTCTTCAATGGAGACATCATGGAAAATATCTCCTTCCAACTCATCGTCGGATTCGGCAATCATTTCAGGGTAGGCTATGGATAGCATATTGCAGGTAGAAGAATTATTCTTTGGATACAAAGAATCTTGTTTATCTAGATAATCTTGATAACATATGAGATGGTCATCATCCTCAAATGGAAAGGGCTGACCTTTACTAGGAAATAGGCCCACACCACAGTGGGCAGGCCACGGTTCTACCTCGAAAGGTTCTTTCATACCATTTTGGAAAGGTCCCAAACCTTTCCCTTTATAGCCCAATTTAAGCATTATGGGTTTAGCTTTAATATATTCATTAGCAAAATAGCATCGAGCATATCCATCACAATGCGTCTTGATGTTTCGGGGTATTCTTCCCCAATCATATCCTTTATAAACAAAAGCACAACTTCCGACTTGGTAGATACTTCCCATAGGTTGTGGGAGGCCCAAGGTACGAGGAGAAGGTGGGAGTTTATTTAAAAGGAGGGAAGTCTGCATGGCAGTGTTGATCTCTTCTGATATAAGAATTTTAGATAAATCGGGTAAGAGCTCATCAGTGAGAGCATAAGAGGTAGAAGGAACATTTCCTTGATCTTCTGATGTGGGAAGAATGCCTGTAGTGGATGATGATGTTATAGGGATATCGATGGATGAGTCTATGGGTATGGAAGATATAGGAGTAAAACGAGAAGCATTGGGTGTAGGTTTAGGCTCTTTTCGAGGTCCTAATGTGGTTTGTTCAGAAGATGGTTGAGTTAAATGTATAGGTGTAGTTGATGGGGTAGATGATGTTATGGGTGTGTGTTTCACACGTTTGGATGGATGATAAGAACTAGGATGTGTGGATGACAGGGCAGGGCAAAATTGCACTCCAACGGGTTCTGCCAAAGCACACATATCAAAGGGTCTAGGATCACCATGAATGGTAACCAACTGGTTTTTAAATTCAAATTTAACACATTGATGTAAAGTGGAGGGGACCGCTCGCATCGCATTGATCCAAGGGCGACCCAAAAGTATATTGTACGATGCAGGGCAATGTACAATAAACACGGTTGTATCTAGGGTTCTAGGACCAACTTGCAAGGGTATAGTAATGACTCCACACGTTTCTTGTGTCTCGTCATTGAAGGCTTTGATAATCATATCCGTTCTTTTCATCTCGTCACTCCTAAAGCCAAATATTTGGTAGAAGTCAAAAGTGCATATGTTTAAAGATGAACCATTATCAATCAAGACTCGTTTAACAACTACATCTCCAATTAGGGCAGTAATATATAAGGGGTTATCCTTATGTAAACTATGTTGTGGGATATCTTTATCTCGAAAGTCAATACAATCGACTTCTCGAGTGATGATAGTATTGGACATGGCTTCGAGGTTGAATATTTTGAGGTACCATCATTTGGCTTAATGTGAGCATTAACTCATCCCTATGGGTAGGAGAAGATCTTAACAAGTCCAAAAGGGAAATTCTGGCTGTAGTATTGGATAATTGTTCATTAATATTGTAAGGAGGCTTAGGTTGAACATTAGACATATGATTCCCTTTATTGGGATTTTTCAAAATAAATGGAGCTGATCCATCATTCTGAGTTTGATCCTATTGAGAGTTTTGAGCCTGTTGTCTGGTAACAACTCCGATGGTACCTACAATGTTATATTGAAGACGTTGAACTGGTCTCGGTCTAGCGTTTATGGCTTGTTCATTAGGAAGGAACTGATTAGAAGAGGGTCGAGTAGTAACTCTTCTAGGAAATGGTTCTTCCGGAACCATAGCATCTGTGATGGGTTGAATCGGATCTGATTCATTTTCAGAACTATTCGATTGGTTTGAGGTGATGTCTATTTCACTTTCAGTATCCGATTCTACATCACTAGGATCCGGTGTTTGAGTATTATATAGGGGTCCGGACGTAACCATGGAGAAAGTTGTGCCAAATATTTGAGGATCCTGAACAGATAATTGTCCGCTAATAGTCCCTACATATCGGGTAGGAGGGGGAACATTATGATGTTCGATTTGATTAGCCACCTCTTTGCCATGTTGTGGTAAAGGATGTTGAAATATGTCCAATGATTGATTGGCATTCTGATTCTGATTTTGGGGAATGTTCTTTTGAGCATTATTAGGAGGATTTTGTTTAGGTTGAAAGGCTTGCACCTCCATTTCATTATTATCAATCAAGTCTTGTATTTTATGTTTTAATATTTTGCAAGAGTTTGTAGCATGTCCAGGTCCTCTATGAAAATCACAATGTAAATCAGCTCTGTATCCGGGTATAGTTGGATCAGGTTCCCGGATAGCTGGTAATTGAATCAAGCCTCGTGCTAGTAATTGAGGAAGAATGGTTGATAAAGGTTGATTCAATCTAGTAAATTCTTGGGGTGGTTTATCAGGAGGTTTTAATATAAAATTCTTTGTTGTCTTCGTAGTATTGATATTAGCAATGTTTCTACTATCAGTGACTCCGTCACCTACAACTTGTTTATTTTTATACTGATTTCTGGATGTTTTCTCATCATCTTTCTTTTTGAGCTGACCTCTTCTAATGAGAGCATCTTCCACCCTTCGAGCTAAGTCTATAGCTTGATCGAAGGTGGTCAAGGTAGCGATTGATAACTCATAGGATATTTGTTCTTGCAAATTATTAATAAAAATGTCCAACATTTCCCTATAAGGTAGCACAAAGTGCAGTTTTCCTGTCAACTGCCTCCATCTAGCTAAGAAATCAGCAAAACATTCATCTTTGTCTTGTTTTAAGTTGTATAAATCTTTAATGGTCACGTGCCTCTCGATGTAGGCACTAAATTGATGGACAAAAGATTCAGCTGTTTCTTCAAAATTCCTCAAAGAATGAGTGGGCAATTGATAGTACCACTCTAATGCCATTCCTCCTAAACTTTTTGGGAACATTTTTAGTAATAGCAAGTCATCATGTGATATATCATGACATGCTATCCTAAACATGCGAAGATGCTCTATGGGATCTTCAGTTCCTTTATATATAGGCAGGACGGGCATGGGAAAGTGCTTAGGGTATGGCTGTGCTACAACTATGGGATCCAAAGGTTGACTACACATCTCTCGATAATTATACGAGGGACGGTAGGGATCTATCTGGTCCATGCGGGAAGCTAACTGTTTCACCATGGCTTCCAGATTACTGGTTTGCCCACCATATTGGTTCGGTAGGGCATTAATATGGGATTTGTGAGCATATGATGGAGGGACATGAAGATTAGATGCTATATTGCTATTGTGTAAATTGTTGGTAGGAAGGGTGTTATGAAGAAGTTTTGAAGTTGTATTATGTTGTATCCCAGATTGTTGAAAATTGGTGTTTGGCTTCATTTTAGGTTTTTGTCGATTTGAAGCATATTGATCAATAGTTTGGCGAAATAAAGCAGTGAATGAAGGTCTCTTTTGTGTGGGAATGATTTTAGGCTCAATAACAGGTTCCTTAGGGGGTTGGGTAACCTGTTGCTGTTGCATGTTCTGAATCATAGTGACCATATCTCTATTGGATGGTCCAGCTTTATCACTTTCTTGATCAACAAAGGACAAGGGATTAGTGTGTATGTTAAACATATCTTCCATGGCTGCTTGAGTGTCACTAATTTGTCCTCTATCAATACGAACTGCCATATTAAGAGCACCAATATTATTATTGAAGAATTTCTAGAAATGATCTAAGTTATCAAAAGTAACAGTTTCGTCTGGAGCCATTCTAGGGGATGAGGATCCTTCCTCTTTAACATTTTCTTCTTGTTCATCTACAACCAGCTCATCTTCTGGCTGTTCTAGAGTTTCTCCTTCCGGAATTGGATCCTCAGGAAGGGCATTTGATTTTTTTGTTTTCTTTCCTAACCAATCTTCTTCTTCTTCTTCTTCAGTTTGTTTACCATTCCTAAGTCTAGTCATTGTGCTTAAACTTAGATTTCAGAAAATATATATATATATATATATATATATATATATATATATATATATGCAACAAGCTTAAGAGGTATATATTTTAATTATATACCTACTATAGTATTTAAAATAAAATGTTTTGGTTTTGTTATGTTTTTGGTTTTTCTTGTTTTTTTGTTTTATAACAATATTATAAAGATAACAAACAACACACTAAATGCAAGAAATAATAATAATGAAAGCAATGATCTAGTTTTCTATAAACAATTTATAAATATCATTAACGGGCTCAAGTTCTTCAGGAGTCATGAAATGTTCTTCTTCAAATTGAAAATTTTCTTTCAAGAATTTGACAAAAAGTGCTATAGTGATATTATCTGTCTCAGACTCTGGTTGGTAGAAATAAAGTTCGTGGCAATACTCTCGATATAACACAGCTCTAGGAACTCTCCTCCATATTTCCCTATCCATAAGAATGACCTCTTGGTCTTCTACATGACCTAGGAATTGGTGTATAACAGTTGCGTTCTCGAGGTATTCCTCGAAGGTGAACAATTCTGAAGACACAAGAGCTCTCCTATAAGCTAACCACCTATGGCAAGCTCTCTGAAGTTCATGATAAAAAATGAGTTGATCGGGATCCAGGATTCTATCTAGGACAAACCTCTTGATTTGCCTAAGTTCAGTTGCTCTAGATGAAATGAGATCTAATCTCCTATTAAGTTCGTCCCACAAAAGTTGGTTTCTATCTGTTTCAGGCACACTAAGCACAGAATTAATTTCTATGGCTGCTAATTGGTTTTCAACATTTATAGTGACAGCTAGTCTTTTCTTAGGAGCTACCATCTAAACATGATATGCAACTTAGTAGTTTTCTAATGATTTTAAATGCATCTATGTTTTTTTTTGTTTTTTTTTCAAAAGGTTTTAGTTTCACGTCGGGTTCACCAAAATGTATCGCTCCAAATTTTTTGCACCCTTACCTTCAGGCTAAAGGATCCGTGCCCGAAAGGGGGATGCGAGAAGGATGGGACAATACCTCGGACTAAGAGGCCCTTTGAAGGTCCCGCCTCTCGGGGGAGGGGTATTAAGGTGATTTTTTGATGGATGGTGGGGTTCACCAGGAAACGTTTAGTGGCAGTCTCCACGCCTAGGTTGGGAATGTGTTTGATGTGTTCAATTTTATCTTTAATCATTCAAATCCTAGGTTTGGCCAAATGAATCTAAGCTAAGCTATATGAAATGTTGATTATATGAATACAGAAAATAGAATTAAACAGAGAATACAGGAAATATACTAGATTAGAAAAAAGTCATACCTGATCCGGATGTCTGATGGAGGTTCTGATTTTTTGAAGCAGTCAAGATCGCCTCTGATCTGACAGGATCGTCTGAAATCAGACAGGATCATCTACGATCTGACGAATTCGTCAGAGACCTGCAATCAGAGAAATAGACACAGAACACAGAAAATGCAGCAATACTAACAAAGGAAAATGATGTAAAATGACAATATAGATACTAAAACGATAATTACGAATAGAAATTCAAGTAAATTATAGTATTCTAATGACAAATTATGATCTTATCATGCACTTAAGCTATATGGGTGAGCTCAAAAATGCAAATTTAGTGAAAAAAAATAATTTGTCATTAGAATACTATAATTTACTTGAATTATAGTAAATTATAATTCAAGTAAATTATAGTATTCTAATGACAAATTATTTTTTTTCACTAAATTTGCATTTTTGAGCTCACCCATATAGCTTAATTTTTTTCACTAAATTATTTATTTTTGAGTTCACCTATATGGGTGAACTCAAAAATGCAAAATTGTAAAAAATAATAATATTCAAGCCAACACCTATCCTTAACATAATAATAGGTGAACTCAAAACCATTCACCCAATTATTATTGGGTGAATGGTTTTGAGTTCACCTATTATTATGTTAAGGATAGGTGTTGGCTTGAATATTATTATTTTTTACAATTTTGCATTTTTGAGTTCACCCATATAGGTGAACTCAAAAATGCAAAATTGTTAAAATAATAATTTGCATTTTTGAGTTCACCTATTATTATGTTAAGGATAGGTGTTGGCCAATTTATATCATCTATGAAAGTTTGACAAGTTCATGATATCATCTCATTCATAAATAATTTCCTTACTTAAAAAAACTAAATATATTGAGTTTGTATAAATATTTAGTCTTTTTTAATCACATGTAATAATACTTGTGGGTGCTCAATGCTACATAGCAAGATGTTTGAGAATTGTGTTGAGTTTAGTATAATCTTCTACCAAAAAAATAGTTATATTCTTGATAATGGTTACATGAAATAGCCCAACTTGTCTAGACACCTCAATTAGCACATACCTTTACAAAATATTATAAAATATCATTATGATGGAGTCCCCACGAAAAGAGAAAAGTGCAAACTCTGGGCACTAATTGCCCCCAATGTTGACTGCAGTCGAAATCATCTGTATAGTGCGAAATCATCTCGAATTAGGGCGTGATCGTCTGAGATTGTACAAGATCGTCTGCGACAATATGAGCTTGCTTCAGCTAAAGAATAATAGAGTTCCTGCAAGAAAATTTGAAAAGGGACAAAGGTAAACAGTAGTCTAAGATATTCTAAGGCAAATAAAACTCGAAGTACAAAAAATTTAGCCACGGGAATGTCAAGGGGAGGGCCTAAGATTAAATAGGCATAGGAAGGAGGTTGGAAGGTTGGAGATCATCCCAATTTGGGAGATCTCCAACGGGGGAAGTCTCTAACCGCGCAGACATGCTTTTGCCCAGGTTAGAGATGTCGTTGAAACAGAAGCTAATTATGAACAAATCAATTTGGGACGAAATCGTCTGGACGTTCTGCTCCAGATGAATTCATCCGATCCGAGGTGATATCATCTGATCGATGACGATATCATCCAACGGACAAAACAAATCCTAAAAATGGCATGGAAAACAAGGAAACGAGTAGCAGGCGGTTTTGGAGCGGTTTTGGGATTGAAATTTAAATTTGAATTATTACTAAGGTAATTTTAATTATTTACTAAGGTTTACTGTGCCAATTTTAGGGTGCTACAGATTTAAATCCCAACGGTCATAAAATTGACCGCCATGACAAACCTTAGGAAATTTTTTTAATTTTTTGCATTTTTAACAGGTATTGATGATTTTTTTTTTTAATTTTGAGTACTTTTTTTTATTTTTATGTGATTTTATGATTTTATGATTTTGTTTGTCATTTTTAAGTCACTTTTTATGTATTTTTGGTTTATTTTTTTATTTAATTTTGCCTTATTATCTACCATCGACTAGACTCTGACCATGAGGGTGAGGGAATCAGATATCCTTTACAATCTACGTGGTGCCCTAATCTAGGCAGAGCAGGTTGGTTTGAAACTGTAGGATTTGGCTATATCTTGTGCTCTCCATCATTAGGGCCAATCAGGCCTATATAGCTGCATTGGCTCGATGTTGGGATGTGTGGACCAACACCTTTCACATGCCAATAGGTGAGATGAATGTTACACTAGAGGATATCTATCACATCTTTAGACTCCCTCTGGATATCGAGGCCATCACATATTCATCGATGAATGTGAATAATGCAGTATTCATGATGATCTTCGGTAGTCGTAGTGAGGTAGCACAGCGACACTCGAACCATGGATGGGTCCACATTGAGCATTGGTACACCCAGTAGGTCTTATCCTAGCAAACAATTATCTTCATGCACCTGATCGTGCATATTTTCCTACTCGAATATTCTAGAGCGAGATTCCCTTGGAACCTCTTGGATAGAATGTAGGATGTCTTGGCTAGCAGCACTAATCAACCTTTGATCTTTTCCTGGGGGAGTGTCCTACTAGTGCAACTCTATAATGAGTTGTATCATATCATGAAAAGTAGCAGAGTAGGCATCAACTATAGCCTACTACTTCAAATATTGGGGTGACAGCATACTAATATTGAGCACCCCATTGGTTTACCACTCAAGACTAGCATCATTCTGGAGGTGCACTAGTGCTATGCAGCATGATGGCCTCATAAGCAGAAGGGTTTTTGAAGCAGGTCTCATACAGGGGACCTATCACACTAGATTGGATAGTTCTCTCAACTGTAGGTGGGTGAGGTGTATTGGTGCCCATACCTGGACTGCCCTCCATAGATGAAGGTTGATGATCAACTACGTCAAGAACGTAGAGATAGATGGCTCCTCGGATGCAAGTCTAAGGTATGGAAGTTATTTTACTTCTATCGTGTCACTAGATAGTTCGATATTAGGTAGGACATTCCAAATTTGTGTACTATCTACCATCACCTCACTCTAAAGATGGACTTAGCATGGCCTAAGGTGACTCCACCGGCTGATGAGGATGACAAATTTTAGGAGTCAAGGCTGACATATGTAGGGACTACTCCTGATTATGATATATGTTTGGTACTCAAGGTATGGTGGTATTTTGAGGGCCCCTTAGGTAGGACTTCGGATGATGTAACCGAGGGCGTAAAGGGAGTAGAGGTAGATCCTCATGATCATAAAATTTATTAGAGGACCGAGGGTGGATGGGGTGAGGGAGGAGCTAAAGAGGATGCACCTCTAGTTGAGAAGGAGGATGACACTCTTGAGAAGGGAAAGGCCCCATAAAATAGTGAGGTTAGATAGCTCAAGACCTAGGTTGCTAGCCTAAAAACTCAGGTAGACTCTCTATAGACAATTTTTGCATTGGGACACCACCATTACCACATTATAGGAAAATGTGGGGTTCTATAGTCTAGACTCATAGCAAGGCAGTCTCAATGGTGAGGCTATGAGGAGGAGAAGACCACTCTACAGGTCAGGATTTCCATGGAAGATACAAATATATACAGTGGATTACCAGCCAGTGCATCCTCCTACAATCTCATCTAGATGCTCTTAGGGTTCAGAATGATGCACTCATGGTTGAGAGGGGAGATCCCTATACTTCACATGTTGCTCTAGCACCACCAGCTACTCTAGTAGCTCAGGTAGTGTAGGGATTAGCAACATTGGATCAAGGGGTAGATATGAGGAAACTCTGGGCTATAGTGTAGTAGCACATTGATGAGGGGGTGTGAAATTCTACCTACATAACTACCTTGATAGGATCC
Source organism: Wollemia nobilis (assembly GCA_028583015.1). NCBI lineage: Eukaryota > Viridiplantae > Streptophyta > Pinopsida > Araucariales > Araucariaceae > Wollemia > Wollemia nobilis. Next base: position 2,336,232 of record JAQPPZ010017254.1, on the reverse strand, counting down.
ATTCAGCTACTAGGGGGTGAGGTTCCAGAGATATCCATAGCTTTAGGCTCTCATAGGACTCACACTCAAGAGACATAACAGTAGTTGTATTACTCCAACCATAGGAGTCACAGATCAAAGAGGACTTTGGGTGCTAGCTCTAGATGCAAGGATGGTGGAGGCAAGGGTGGAGCCTCTCACACTAGGGGTGCAGGTGCTACTTAGTACGGATCTATGCTAGATGCTTGTACCATTTTTGTGTGTAAGGTCGAGGACCTACACAAATGTAGCCTATAGGTATTTTTGACACATGTCGATGTACTACTTACTATTATTTTTTGATACACATATATATGATCTAACATTGAGACTCATTATATGTGTAGTTTGTTATTTTTATTGTTTTTAGATTTTATGAGATGCATATGGACGCAGTGCTGATATTATGCTTTATTTTATGTTATATGATGTGATTTATGGATGACATGCACTATATAGATGATAAATGTATGATTTTAAATGTAATTATATATATGTAGATAGCTCATACATATATATATATATGCTAATATTATGCTCATACACTATTCCTGCACCACCCCCTTGCTCATACTTTAAACTATCAAAGAACAAGGTGTGAGTCTTAGATAATTTTACGTAGTAGGAAGCATAAATGTGAGTCCTACGCCGAGGGATGAAGATGATGACAAACCATTTGCAGTGAATGTTCATTACCTATCCAACCTTGAATATTCCATGCACATTTTTGAATTATATCATTGGCATGGGTATGGCCTTGGTCTTTTTGAGCAAGGATGTAGGACTCCGCTTGAGCCGCATTATCGGTTGGCAACTGATAGGTTCGGGCTAGGGTTGCAAATACGAGGACAGGATGATTTGCTTGCAGCATATTTAGATCACCTGTACCTTAGTTTGGGGGATGATGTGGATTTCAACCCATATCACCCTGATCCTTCTACGTTCTAGAGGGATAATCGGATGGTGTCTTACGTCACCATAGCACCACCCGAGACATATCATGAGGATATCTTTGTGGATAGTGAGTCCTCACCCGATGATCAGTCGAGGGATGAGGTTGAGCCGATCTATTCGACAGTATCGTATTTATGATGCTTATACCCAATTTTACCGAACAGCGATGATAGTGATCAGGAGATAGCCTATATGGGGCCACATTTTCTAGAACATCCCATTCTAGTGGGGGAAAATGAGGGCTTGTATTATGATAGCAATGATGAAGAAGAAATAGAGAGCCTACTTAGGACCTCCCTACTTATGTTATCGCAATGCACCATATACGGCTGAGGATATGCGCAGAGAGATCAATCTCCATCCTCGCCTCAGAGGGAGACCACCAAATCTTAATATGATTTATCATATGGTGTTTCTCGACCCACCTATGTACATGGAGCTCCTTGAGCCCAATGATCCCATATTACAATAAGTGTATAGATAGGACCTAGTCATTCATAGCCCACATAAAGAGATCCTTTCCCATGCCCTTAGAGCCACATCTCGGGGATGGTAGTTTGCATCGATGATGTAGATGTCTCATCCATGTGGTCCTGGAGATATATTCCATTTCATAAACATGGTCTCCATTGATTTGACCACTCCACTCCACAATCCAGTCGATCCATCCAAACCGTTGCATTTAAATGTAGATGCTATCGATTGGGATCATGCTGACTCACCTATTGAGCCTGAATATTTCTTCCCTAATGAAGAAATGTTGCAACCATTTCATTTTTCACCAGGATGTGCTTATGATGTCTATCATGTTGAGGATGCTTCCAATGTGGAACCTATAAACCCATCAGATGACATCCACTTGATCCCTACGCCTCATCAGCTTGAGGAGGGATCACACATGTCAGTAGAGGAAACCTTCGATGTGGATATCAGTAATGATCCCACCAATCCAAGGAAGGTTAAATTTGGAGAGAGTCTCACTCCCGATGAGTGTGCCACCCTCATCCCTCTACTAAAAGAGAGACCTAATATTTTTGCTTGGACTTACAAAGATATGCCTGGTCTAGATCCAAAATTGGTTACCCATAACCTTTCGCTAGATCTATCAAAGAAGCCAATCAAGAAAAAGCTTAGAAAGATGCATCCAATAGTAGCCTTAATGGTGAAAGATGAATTGCAAAAGTTGTTGGACATAGAGTTTGTCATCTCCATCGACTATCCGAAATGGGTATCCAATATGGTGCCTGTAGGAAAACTTGATGGAAGGATCCATATTTGTATGGATTTCAGAGACCTGAATAAGGCAACACCAAAGGATTCATTTCCATTGCCGAATATTGATGCTCTTGTAGACGCAATCGTAGGTCATGAGATGCTCTCCCTGATGGACGGTTTTTTTGGATACAATCAAATTCGGATTAAGCCTGAAGACCAACATAAAACCATGTTTATAACGCCATGGGGGACATTCTGTTATAAAGTTATGCCATTTGGCCTTAAAAATATTGGTGCCACATATCAACGGGCCATGACATATATCTTTCATGACTACATGCATAAGATCCTAGAGGATTATATTGATGACTTGTTGGCTAAGTCATTACTGCGTTCTGAGCATGCTGAGGTCTTAAGGAAGGTCTTCGATCGCCTAATAGAGCATAATGTCAGGTTGAATCCTAAGAAGTGTGTATTTGGTGTAACTTCAGGAAAGCTCTTAGGATTCATCATTTCAAAATGAGGCATCGAAGTTGACCCAACAAAGGTCAAGGCTATTCTAGAGATGCATCCTCCCTCAAACATCAAGGAATTAAGAAGCCTATAGGGCAAAGTAGCATCCATAAAGTGATTTATCACTCAATTATCGGATAAATGTCGACCCATGAATCGACTGCTACACAAGGGGTTCCCATTCAACTAGGATGAGGACTATCAAGCAACCTTTTCTAAAATCAAGCAATACCTGGTGACGTCGCCAGTGCTAGCTCCACCAAGGCCAGATGTGCCATTTTTGCTATATATCGACAACCAACTTTGCATTAGGGACCATGTTAGCCCAAAAGAATGTGCAAGGCAAAGAGCAAGCCATATATTATATTAGTCGAACCTTGGTGAGTTATGAGCTAGGATATGCATATGTGGAGAAGTTGTGTTTAGCATTAGTGTTCACTACAAAGAAATTATGGCACTATATGCTAAGTCATACGACATATGTAATATCAAAATAAAATCCTTTGTAGTATATGATGAGCAAGACATATCATAATACATGTACTATGAAGTGGATCATGCTACTGATAGAATTTGATCTAGAATTCATAAGCCAAAAGTCCATTAAGGGACAAGTCATAGTTGATCAGTTGGCTGAGGCACCACTATCAAATAGTAGGCCTCTTACCATTGAGCTTCCGGATGATGCGGTCTTCATCGTATCCGAAGCTCCCGAACCTGAAGAACCAAAAAATAATGTTGATATGACCTTGTTCTTCGATGGTTCGAAGTGCGAGCAAGGGGGTGGTGCAAGAATAGTGTTTGTCACGCTGCAAGGAGCTCCAATGCCCTTGTCATTCAAATTAGACTTTCCTTGCACCAACAACAATGTTGAATATGAAGCCCTACTTTTGGGCCTCCACACAACCATCACCATGAACATTAAAATATTAAACATCTTTGGTGACTCCTTGCTCATAGTCAACCAAGTTAAGGGGCTCTTTCAATGTCGATGTCCTCATGTTGAAAGCTTATAAAGATCTTGTTGTTACATATTTGGCTAAGTTGGAATGGTATGACATCGAGGCAATCCCTCATTCATCAAATAGGTTCATAGACACCATGGCATCTTTGGGATCCTTAATCCCTCAAAACTCATCTACCGATTTTACTACCATTCATGTTAAAATGCTCTCGCATCCTACGGTGGAGCATGAAGCCTTTGATAATAAAGAGTCAATCAACATGATTAGCATGGAACCAAAAGCTGAATGGTTCTGCAGAGCTGAAGACTTTCTGAAGAAGGCACCCTAGGGGTCATTAACCTCTCAGAGTCCGATGGGGAGTGGTACTACCATTCACCACAAGGTTGTTTCCCAGTCTGCATTTGCACATGTAGATACGCAGGGGGAGCAAGTCATCTTGGCAGTCAAAGCTGAGGCTTACCAGAGCTGGATGTCACAAATCCAAGACTTCTTAAAACTTGGTTTGATCCTAGAGGGATTATCGCATGCCACAAAATGCACATTCAAGCAGAAAGTGACTAAATATGTCTTTCTAGGAGATATTTTGTATCGACGAGGCTACGATGGAGTTCTCCTTCATTGTCTAGAGCCCCAAGAGGCATCTTGGGCGATTTCACAAGCTCACGATGGTATGTGCGGTGGCCATTTTAGTGGCATGGCCATCGTCAAGCGCATCCTTCGAATGGGTTACTATTGGCCCACTATGGAGAAGGATTGCAATGTGTATGTCAATAAATGCATCAAATGTCAGCATCATGCTAATCTTATGCACTTGCCATCGTAGGCCTTACAACCCATCCAAGCGGCTTGGCCATTTGCTCAGTGGGGATTAGATCTTATCGATAAGATCTCTCCCTCTATCATCGAGCCGACATACTTTTATTATCATGGCTACTGAGTACTTTACCAAATGGGTGGAAGCAATACCCTTAACAATGATGACTGGAGCTCGCATAGCAGATTTTATACTCGAGCATATCATATGTCATTTTGGGATTCCATCCAAGATAGTTTTGGATAATGGAACGTCATTTAAGAACAAAACTATGAGAGCTTTGACGTCTAAGTATAGAATCAAACACAGTTTTGTGACTCCATATTATCCATAGGAAAATGGGTAAGTTGAGGCCTCAAACAAGATAGTGGTGGCTATCTTGAAAAATATGGTCCATGAAAACCACAAAGATTGGCATATCCAACTGCCCCTTGCATTATGGGCTTATAGGACTAGCATTCGGATGCCCACTAGGGCAACACCATTTTCACTAGTATATGGCACTGAGGCCATTATGCCCTTAGAGTTGGAAATTCCAATGTTGCACGTCGCATTGAAAGAGTTCATCGATGACGACATCGCATGGCAAGCTCACCTAGATCAATTGACGCTGCTTGATGAACATCACGTGAATGCCCTGGAGCATCTCCACATTTATCAAGAGCGATTAAAATGAGCTTATAATAACAAAGTCCATCAGAGAGACTTTGAAGTTGGGGATCTTGTGTTGAAAGAGAACCAACAGAACTCTAATTTGTCGCCTGATATGCGAGACAAATTCATGGCTAATTGGCTAGGACCCTATATCATATCTAAAAATATTGGTCCGGGTACCTATCACCTAATATCTAGGGGGTGTTGAAGAACCCGCCTAACCTCTCAACATCATCCATATTAAGGCGTTCTATGCTTGAGAGCATAGCAAAAGGCACCAAGGGTTCCTAAAACCGCTTGGTCATGTCAATTAAAGGCCCCGAGGGTTTGCTTAAAATCGCTCGGTCATCCCAAAAGGCTCCAAGGATTCCTAAGAACCGCTTGGTCATCCCTAAAAGCTCCAAAGGTGCTCATAATCCCTTTGGTCAATCTAAAAGCCCCAAGGGTTTTCTAAAAATTGCTTGGTCAATTTAAAGGCTCCAAGGGCATGTACTCATCGTTTGGTCAAATATAAAGGCTCAAAATCCATAAAAATTAAAAAAAAAACAATAAAATCCAAAAAAATTGGTAAAGCATAAAATCCAAAAACATTTGCATTTGCATTATGCATTTTCATTTTACACATACATTCATTTCATCACATTGCATGTAGGCATTCTTCATCCGTTGCATTCCATAGTAGAATGGATTGTGTTTGTCAATCTTACAAATGATGCCACGTTGTGTTTCAATCATGCACCTCTGCATTTATCATAATCCATCATTCATGTGAGTAATTGTGTTTTTCAACACAACCCATTTTGTTGCTATGAAGAATATACTAGGGTTTTTCGGTCATTCAACCATACCTAGAGGTCTTCTCAAGAGTTGATAGAAAGCTTACTTTGCTTTTGTAGTTGAGGTCTAGTTAGTATAGCCCTTAGCATATCATAATCCTATCACTAATCAACAAATTAAATAATCCTAATAAGGACTAGGGGAAGATGAAAGCCATGAAGCAGGACCAGGTATCCTGAGGTGAAAAGATTTATTCTTGCTTATCCCCCTGTGCGGATGGTATGGGAAATGTTGGCAATTGGCAAAAGGACAAGTTTATTCCCTACCTAGAATCCCTTGCTTACGATAAAATGAGCAATATCCTAGAGTGATATCCCACATCAATCCTCAAGATTGATACCCTCGATCGATATCATAGATCGACATCCCAGATTGATATCCCATATTGATATCATAAGATCGATATCCTAGATCGATATCCCAAAAATAGTTCCCCAAAGTAAAATCCCCAAAGGAAGTTTCTGAAGAAAATTATCAAATGTAAAATTCCAAAAAGTCAAGTCAAATGAAGATCAAATTGTACAAAGGAAGAAAAATCAGTATCAAATCCCTTGCTCAAAGAAAAAGAAAAGAAAGTACAAAATAAACAGTGATTATTATCACTATAGTACAAAAATAAACAATGATTTTTATCACTTTATATGAGCAAGTATCCCAAAAAATTGAAGAAAAGGAGGGAGTGAACTTGAATCCATGGAATTGTCAGCACTATTGTACCTTACGCATGATGATATGTCTGATGCATTAGCACCTCACTTATGTACAGACCAATGTTTGAATGTGGAAGAGCTAGCTTCAGGTGTCCTGTATCGCCTAGTGGTCTAGTCCAACTAAAATCTAAACCTAGGATTGGATAAACATATGAGGATCCCCTATCTTAGCAATGGGCTGAAAGAATCCCGCTTGACATCGGGGTATGCTTATGCTTTATCTTAATATATTCATTTGCACACACAGGGATAATGAACAGTTAGGGCCTATCCTAGCAAAAGCCTTACATTTCAGAAGTCTAGTTTGGTCAGTATACAACTTTTGATAAGTCTACTAGGGTGTTTGAGTCTCATGGAAAACCTCAAAAATTTCTCTAATAGCAACAAAATACCAAAGATCACAAACCATCAAAAATAAAAGTCATTCAATCATCAAATTGCAAAGTATCGAATCTGTGATACATCATTACATTGAGCACAATCAAGATATAGGATAGATATCGGATGGATATCAGAAATGATATTTAGATGACCACTGACTATATTGTGCATATCTTTCAAATTGCAAAAGGAATATAGAGTGACATATTATATCATTCGCATCATACCGCTTCATATCATTGCATTTCATATATGGGTGATTAATTGATTAAATTCTTGTAATGAGGATTTTCAATTACATTCATGATTTTTACACATTCTGTGGTGTCATCCATTAGATTGTTAAACACATATCACATTCATTCCTTATGTTTTAAGTGATTAAAGCATACAGGTTCATTTACATTAGATTACCATCATGTAAATAATGCATTACATTCATTGCACCAACATATCGTGACATCATCATAAATTAAATGCATACAATAAAGCAAAATTAAATATGCATTTAAAAGTAAACATCGCATCCATATGCATCCATCATAAATAGCACATCTAAGCATCTAGATCACTGCATACCATCATCATCATAAATTAAATAGCTATCTAGTGCATGTCATCCATACATCACATCATATAAGCATAACATCAATATGAACATCTGCATCCATGTGCATAACATAAACATAAAATAAAAAATAAACAAGTACACATAATGAGCCAAAATGATCAATCTCATATATATATATATATATATATGTGTGTGTGTGTGTGTGTGTGTGTCCAAAAAGAGTACATCAAGGGTATATCAAAATACCCATAGGCTACAACTATGTAGGTCCTCGACCTTACACTCAAAAATGGTACAAGAAGTATCTCTGAGATCTATACTAAGGGCCTGTACCCCTAGTATGTGAGGCACCTCCATCACCTCCACCATCCCTATGAGTCCTCTATGAGCTAGCACCATGAGTACTCGAGGACCTGTGAGTCCTCTCAGTCCTATGTGTCCTCTGGCTAGAGCTGGTAGAAGACTGCCCTGTCTCCCTGGTCCTGGTCCTGGTCCACTAGGACCCTGTAGTGTGGGTGTCCTCTGGTACCTCCCCACCTATCAGTCTGATGTGGCCCTCTAGTTGGGAGATGTAAGCCACATGCATTGTATCTCACTCATTACCCTCCTCCATGAGGGAATGAAGCCTCCTGATCTCTGCCATGGGGTCATGACCTATTGGTAGTAAATAATATGGTGCTATCAGAGGTGGCATCACAACCTATGTAGCAGAGGGGCCCCCCATCGCTGCCCTCAGTAGGTCCCTCTCAGTAGTCATGGCACTCAACTATGCCTATGCCATGTCCCACTCGCTAGTGAGCTGTGTAATCTATGTCTCTACAATGGTAGCTCATGATGTGAGAGATGTCCTCTCCTCCTAACCTTGCTATAACTGCCTATCACTATGAGATAGCTTCACCTCTAGAGTGGTGATAGATGTATCTCACTATAAAATATGAGTCTATAATCTCCCAACCTGGCTCTAGAGGTTAACAATTTGGGCTCTCAGCTACCCAATCTCACTATCAGGAGGTGCCTCACCCTCCTCAGCTGTGTCCTCCTCTACCTCAACCTAAGGAGCCTCCCCTATGGTGGCCTCTACACCCCATCCACCCTCGGTACGTTGGTGCACATTACACCCATCTGGATCAACCTCTGCTCTATCATCTATCCAGCTAAGGGGCCCTCTCCCTACCACTATAGAAGTGACCACCAAGTGTCATACACTGTGGTGGTGCCAACCCTATCCATGCCCGACTCCTAGAAGTCATCATCCTCATCCCCTAGCGGTGTTGGTTGGACCCATGGTAGATCTCTCTCTAGTACTAGGTGCTTATAGATAATAGGAAGCATTAAAATATCTTGAATAATACCAAACTAGTGTAGGACATGCATGAGTAGTATTGGTACTCATGAATATCGGCCTTGTGATCGAGTAACCACCTATCCCTCCTCGCCTAGCATAGCCACTCGCCAACCTCCTACCATCGGGGCAATCCATGTATGAGTGCCACTCTATATCATCCACTCGAAGCTATGCAAATATAGCAATGTAGTGGTCTAGGTCCCCAACGTGAGACCTACTTTGGAACCCCTCCTCCTCGTGGGGCCAACATGTCATATAGCACTGGTGTGTGGTAGGAATAGTAGTAATCCTGAGTGGTAGGTCTGTGGGCCACTCGATCTGAATGTGCTACCAACCCCAGATCTAAAGCAGTAGGCTACAGCTAATGCCGACCCGACTCCTATGGGTAATTTGATACAACTCATGATATAGCTGAGCTAGCAACATGCTCCCCTAGGCTAAGAGTAAAGGCCACCATGTAGAACTCTGAGTAACTCTCTTGACGATGGCCAGGAGGTTCTAGGGGATCCTCATACCCGAGGAGTCTAGAAGCATAATCTGAATGACTAAGTGCATGAAGATGGCCTCTCGAACTGAGAAGATGCCCTTCTCCTGCCAATATCCGACATGGACGCCTCCATGATCAATCTTGGTCTGAGCATCCTCGCTACACCCATCGAATATGGCATCAAAGATAGCTCCTCTACTGGTGAATGGAGTGGAGGTGATGGGCTCCCCATCGATCGGGATCCTGAAGATCCGGTAGACATCCTCTAGTGTCACAGTCATTTCACCTATGGGTAGGTGAAATGTGTTGGTCCACGCATCCCAATATCGGGCCAACGCAGTCATGTATGCTTGGTCTACCCTGATCATGGGTAGATCAAGCACGTATCCGAAGCCAACCGCACCGAACCACTCCCGCTCCTGGTCAGTGAGCTGTCTACAGAGGGTGCGAAGGAGATCCGGCTCCCTGGCTCTAGAGGTCAATTTTTGAAAAGAAGCAATGCATAAGGGAAAAAGGTGACTAAAAATAACTAAAAACAATTAAAAAATGACCTAAAAATGTCAAACAAATCTAAAAAATTGCTAAAAATACAAAAACATGCAAAAAGTGATCAAAATTTCCAAATAAAAATAAAAATGCATTTCAGAAGTGCAATAAATGGCATTAATTGCCAATAAAAAATCAAATAAAATTGAAAATTTTTCAAAAATTTTGGAACCGCGGGTCAAATCTGCGGTCCGCGTGTCGGTCAAAATTTGACCGTTGGGATTTGAATCCCATCATGACTAATAGCTGTGGTCTCCAATCTAAAAATTGGGAGCCACGTCTTCCAGCTGCGGTCTAGGAACGTAACCCTTTTAGGGTCACTTCCTAGCCTGGCACCCAAAAAATTAAAGCCCTAATCTAGCCTAAACTAATGTGAGGTTCTTTACCAGTAGTTTAGTGAAGTTAATTTGACCCATTACTTAATGTGGTTCATTTTTTAAAGTTGGTAAGGAGTGCGAGGACTCGGTTTCGAGTTACCTTTCCCGCACCAATGCCTCTGTTGGATGAAGGTTGTGCAGGGTCTACCATCGGGATGTGTGGGAGGTCGTAGGTAGTTGTTTCAATAGCGTTTCACATCAAATTTTGCTTCCTCACCTCTCAGAGCTCTCTAGTTGCAATTGCTTTCAAGGAATAATAATGAAATTTTCAAATGGGAAAATTTATATACTTTTCTTAATTTTGATGGACCACAGCTGACAATCGTGGTCCCAAAATTAGGGTTTTCCGACCGCAGCTCTGAGCCACGGTTCCCAAATTTGATATTTCAAACTACTGCCCGTGCGCACGGTTCACAACTGGCATTAAATGCACCAAAATCCCATCGTGGGAAGGTTTTAAATGATAAATTAATGATTCCTAATGGATCAGAATCTCAATAAGAGCAATCAATTTAGCAAATTTGGTGATTTTCAAGCACCAGGATCAATTAAAAACTCAAAAAGTCAAAAAAAATTATTATTAAACAAGTCAAAAGCCAAATGCACCTCGTATTCAGTTATTTACCCTAGACACTTGGCGGTTGCAGCGATTGACGCTCCATGCAATCCGATGAGATGAGTAAATAACCATAAGGACATTTGGGGTAAAATTGTCATCATTGATTTGATATGCTTCTTTTCAATCCCGAAGAAGGCCTTCGAGGCTGGACCGCTCCACGGGAATGAGGCATTTCATGTCATTTCTCCTATGACATATTTTCAGCAGATCATCGACAAATTGATTCAACATAAATCTAATTGGCATTGTATTATTTTGATTCCCTAAGAAGGCTATTGCAGCCCGACCGCTCCATGGGATAGAAATGTGCAATTACTATTAATAGTTGCAATCATAAGTTGAACTAAGCCTAGCCAAGTAATTAAATGCTAAATTCTAAGTTTGTTCAGATCATTCATAGTGGTCAAGTGACCTCGTCGCTTCATTCAATTGTCATTACCCTCATCGACTCGTCGCTTGAGGGGTAGTCATACTTTCATAATCATAATCAAAATCAGTAGAAGATCCCTTGATCGTAGATCCCTTGATCTTGTCAAATTGTGTTCGTCCTTGCGAATCATTGTCAACGACTATCATAAGCTTACCCCTTTGCTTGGGGCAAATAGCAACTATGATAGTTTGTTTGTAGCTCTCCTCCTTTCGGTTATATAGGCCTAACTCCTATTGTAGCACCAAAGCTACCCGAATGTCTGATGATGAGTGCAAACTCTTTCAAATTTAAGCCTTTCACCGAGTTGGAAGCAATGATTCTAGGATGCGCATCCTTTTGCAGGACCTAGGGCATCTAATGTTGATCAGATCAATGATCATCATGCAACCTTCGACATCATTTTAGGTGGTGTATTTTTTCTCACGCGTTGTTCGATCTCACAATGCATCTCAAAAGGGGCATCTGTAGACACCTAAAATATGTCATGTCGATGGCGACTACTCATATGGGACATGCTACAAGACCATATGGAAGATCTTGGATAGACTCCAAGATAGAGCAATGGTTTTAACCACTCAATTTGGGCTCCTTGGCCTAATCAGCTCAAACCACTGTTGAGACCTATGGTCTATAGTCTGAACCACTGCTGACACCCATGGTTCACAGTCTAGGCTGCAACTGTCACCCACGGTCTAGAACTAAAGTTCAGTTGGCCTTCATCCGAGCCAAATCGGTTTGAACGACCATTTGTTCTAGAAGAAGGTAGTTGAAGGATGAAATATTCCAGAGGCTTCCAATCCAACTGTCCCAACCACCTCTTCTTGATCTTGGCTTCTCCATGAAGCCACCCCTAGCCCTTGGGTAATCCTATAAGTACCCCTTAAAATTAGGGCAAACGATAGAAGTGTGCATTGGAGATTAAAGCAACGAAGCCCTATCGGATTGTAGACTCACCTGAGTGTACTGAGAGAGTTTTGTTGCCATTCACTTGCCAATTCATCAAGCATCATGTCAATTTGTGCCATGGATGCCCTAAGGAGCTAGAACGCCAAGAAATGCAAATTCAGGCAAACGGAGGCCCAATTGTGCAATTCAACCGCCAAACCAGTCAGAGGACATCAAGGCGACCCTTGACCATCAATTTGACAAGGAGGATCAAGCCCACAACCTTGGATTTGGAGGGCAAAGCTACTTTGTTGCTCACCACGGCTGACAGTCATGGTGTACAGTGCAGACCGCTCATTTGAGCCATGGTTTGCAATCGGTGAAAGATCTCCTTACTGTTCTTTTTGCATTGTATTTCACTAGGTTAGATTAAGCATCTTAGTGGTTTATTTAGCATTTTAGAGACTCTAACTGATAGAATTAGGGTTTTCATCAAGTTTACTTCATTATGGCAAATAGGACATAATTAGCTCATTTTCATGTTATCATGCTTCATTTCATGCAATCAATCCACTAGATAGATAGCTGTACTTTCCAGTTATATGTTTCAATTAATATTTTCAAGTATTGCATAGGCTTAACATGCTTTATTCATTTTCTTGATTTTATTAGTGTTATGGCATCTTTATGTTCATATTCTTTAAAGGGCCTCATCATGAGAGGCTGCCTATGCTTTTAATGCTTTTATGTTGTTTCTTGATCGTAGGAAAGCAGATTCAAAGGAGATTCAACCATCCAATTCCTTCCTCAACGCGGAGAAGAGGGTCAACTCCACCCTAGAGCAGTTCGTGTCACCCCGAAGGGCCTAAAACTCACATTTACCCTTAAGAGGGAACATTGCTTTTTCCTACTGTAATAAGAGTATCAAAATGGTATCCCTAAGAGGGACGTAATTGTAACCGGGATTGGCTTCTTTACAATGGAATAAAAGTGTTTTTCTTCTTCCCATTTGTTGTCAATTTTGCATGCATCTACTTTGTTTCTCTTATTTCATTTTACATAGTAGGAAGCATAGGTGTGAGGCCATTTTTGTGGTCACAACTACCCATGATGAATTTATATGAATGCAATGTTTGTTGTTAAATGTATGTTTGATTTATTGTACTTGTATGTATTTAATATATGTTGTTATGACATAATCTATGCCATGTATGTATTGCATATATATACTTTATTTTTGTTGATGATTTTATGTAAGTGGATATGTATGCTTTAATCACTTAAAACATCATGTATGAATACAATATGAGTTTAAAAATTTAATGGATGACACCACAGAATGTATAACAATCATGAGATGTAATTGCTATATCTTTTTATGAAAATTGATAACTTGTGCACCCATATGTGATATGCAATTATATATGGTTTCTATTCATAAGTTCTTGTAAATTAAAATAATGTGTAACATAGTTAGTGGTCATGTAAATATCATTTCTAACATCTATCTAGTATCTAGCCTATATTAAAATAATTCTAATAAACAAACTCTCATAAAAGAAATTTATTTTTGATGATTGCATTAAAAAAAAATTGTTGCTATTTGGGAATTTTTGAGGTTTACCATGAAACTCAAACACCCTAGTTGACTTATCAAAAGTTGTATACTGACCATACTAGACTTCTAAAATATTAGGCTTTCGCTAGGATAGACCCTAACTGTTCATTATCCCTGTGTGTGTATATGAGTATATTAGATAAGGCATAAGCATACCCTAATGTCAGGTAGGATTCTTTCAACCCATTGTTAATATTGGGTATCCTCAAATGTCTATCCAATCCTAGGTTTAGATTCTAGTTGGACTAGACTACTAGGAGATACAGGACACCTGAAGCTAGCTCTTCCACATTCAAACATTGGTCTATACAAAAGAAAAATACTAATGTATCAGACATATCATCATGTGTAAAGTATGGTAGTGCTGATAATTCTAGGGATTCAAGCTCACCCTCTTATTTTCTTTAATTTATCAGGATACTTGCTCATGTAAAGTTATAAGAATCACTGTTTATTTTGTACTTTCCTTTTAGTGATAAAAACCACTGTTTATTTTGTACTTTTATTTTTTTATATACATATTTTTTTCTTTGAGCAAGGGATTTGATACTGATGGGATTTCACTTTGAATTTGATCTTGATTTGATTTGATTTCTAAGGATTTAAATTTGGAATTTCACTCAGGGATTTCATTCTAGGATTTTTCTCATTTATTTGTAAGCAAGGGATTTATTCATGTATGCGGTAAGCTTGTCCTTTTTCCAATTGCAAACATTTCCTGCACCGTCCACACATGGAGATAAGCAAGATAAAATTTTCACTTCAAGATACATGGTCTTGCTTTGTAGAATTCATATGTCCCTAGTCCTAATTAGGATTGTTTAGTTTGGGTATTAGTGATAGGATTCTGATATGCTAAGGGCTATCAAAACTAGACCTCATCTACAAAATCAAAGCAAGCATCCTATCAAACTCCTAAGAATACCACTAGGTATGGTTGAGTGACCAAAAAACCCTAGTATATTCCTCATAGCAACAAGAAGGGTTTTTTTGAAAAACATAATTACTCACAAGGGTGATGAATGATAGTAATAGTGCAAAGATGCATGATTGAAACACAAACGTGGTGTCATTTGTAAGATTGTAAACACAACCTATCCTAATGCAAGTGCGATGGATGGATATGCCTAATGCAATGCAATATGAAATGCATGCGGTAAATGGAATACAATGATGCAAATGAAATGCAATGATACAAATTAAATGTAATACAATATTTTTGGATTTTGATATTGTTGTGGAGTTTTCTGCTTACCCTTAGCATATTTGTCACATCATAGAAAACTCTGAATATCACAACCAGCATCGTGAATTCTGGTGGATCCACCTCTTCAACCTAGGAATAGATAACTTGAGGGCTCTAGACAGACTAGGTTGGGTAAGGAAACCCCAACGATGGGTTCTTCTCTTAATACTTTTATTAAACACCCACTATGCCAGACAAAATGTTTTTATATTTGCTTTGATAATTTTTAGTGATTGAACCTATTAATATTAAAGCTTTACCAGACCGGTGCCTTATCCATTGGAGAGTCATAGTAGGTTTATATCATATGACCATAGCAAAAAAAGAAAGGGAAGAACTAGTTCGTCTTAATCCATTCAAATGATGTAATGTGAATAAAATGATTCAACTAGCGATAGAAGGTGTTATTCACAGATTCCAATTATAGTAATACATGAACAAGCTAACACAAAGCATTCACATAGAAGATGCCAAGGGAAGAGTCAATATTTTCATTAATATAAAATATGTTACATAAAAATATCAGCAGAGTGCTTGATCCTCTCATGCCATTTAATTACAATAGGCCCTTAATTTGAATATTCAAAACAAGGGAAAATTTCTCTCCATCCTTATTATAGTGACGTAAGAGCTCTCAACTCTAGCATGTTCCATAAGAAATAATCATAGCAAACAACGCTCTTCAAATAGTACCTGGTGAATGACAAGAGAAAGGGCGATAAGGCACAAAGACAAAAAACATAAGATAAATATGACTAAATGCTAGACAAGGCTTATACATGGCTTTTCTCTCTCATAGGTTCAATAATATTCAGTTGCAGCATTCATCTTCTTTATAGTGTGAGATCTCCTGACTGTTGTAACCATCTACCCTAGCTGGAGGAATCATGTTGTACCAAAAATAAGGATGCATTCAAAAATGGGCACATAGCCCATGTTCCCTCTTATGTAGGTGGAGGCTATGTGTCTCCACCAGTACTACCCTAGGCTGGTGGCTATTAACTTCCTGGTGCATGTGTGGAAGTGGGCCCCACTCCTATCCTCAGGTTCTGAATAGCTTGGTCAATGAATTCCCAAGCCTCATCATGAAATGATAGTGAGAATATTAGTAGATTCAAATTTTGAGTGGATTTGTTTATTCTATCCCTCACCCACTATACATTTTTCTCAACAAATATGCACAGGTGGTCTACCATCTCCACAAAATTTTTGAATCGCTTGGATAGTTTATCACCAGATTCTATGTCAAAATCCTGAATATTTTGAAGAATAAAATCTTTGATTACCAGGGCCTACCCAAAGTCCTCAATCATGAGGTTGCAATTTGCCAACTCATCATTGGCTTCATATTCGACATCCACCACCTCTTGGTTCCACTTGCACCAATTTTACTCATTTTTTAATAACAATAAGACTTTTATGTACTCTTCGACAAAGAAGCAGAAGGAATCATTTGATAGGGTGGTTGTTAGTCCAGATATGGGCACATAGTCCTCCTGAAACCTCTTATAGATTGGTAAAATTGCATTTATCCTTGGCTTCCCTTGTTGCAGGTTGTTTTGGATGAGACCCACTGTATGCCGAACAACATAGATATCTATGAGAATAGATTCCAAGTCCCCCATTTTCTCTTGGATCTTCTCCTTCATTTCTTGCTTGAGCTCATCTACCAACCCAAGTTGGACACCAGTCTAGACAGTGGAAGGAATGGGCATCTTCAATTTGTCAACCTCACCCTGAAGTTGTTTAACTTTGAGCTATAATTTTCTAACTTCTGCATCCTTGGCCTTACATTCTTCAAGTTCTTTTTCTACCACCTTGGCCACCTGTGCCTGGGTAGCCATCCGAGACTTCATAATTTTGACAGGTGTAGCTATTGTTCTAATGAAACCTTTGCTCACATCAATGGTGTCTTCCTTCATACTAGGTTGTCTTCCTTCATACTAGGTGGCAAAGGTATTTCAAAGGTGGCAGCAGATGTGTCAGTGGCCTCTTGTTCAACTATCCTTCTGGGCTTGACTATCCCTTTACTAGGGGATATTTGTTCTTCCATGTCTTGAATTGTGTCCTCCTCATCAGCTATAAATTGGTAGGCATCATTGACCTTTGCCATCGTCAAACATTCAACTTCTTGGCCCGAAGGCTCGATCCTAGCATTTTTGTGAGTAGGGTACTACGTAGGGCTTTGCACCTCATAGCCTCTCAAGATATTGGATAATCCCCTAGCTTTAGTTATTCTCTTCATAACCTTGGGGTGCACTTGGCATTCCTCTTGATTTATCACTAAGGTGGTGTAATAAAAAGAATGTTGGCCTCCTACCAACTGGCCTTGCTCTTGTGGGCTTATCAAATTTAGTGCTGATGAGGTGGCACTTTGTGGTGATGGGCCAATAGCCAACTCCTTCCCTTTTGAGGGGGCAATGGTAGAATTGGAATAATAAGGGAGTTTTTCCTACTCTTGCTGGGCCTCATCAATAATTTGCATCATGGCCTGGAAGAGATCAGTGTCCTGATGAGCAATCTGAAAGGTGGGGTCCTTAAATTCCTCTAGAGGGGCCACTAGGATCAGTGGGACCATTTTTTCAACTAGTAGCCCATGGTGCAATCTTAACTGGGCACTATAATCACCCATAACTTCCAATTTACTATAATTTTGGTCAGTCATCCTCCATACCAAGTCCAAGTTTTGACTGTTCCTGAAGGCCTTCTGCATTTCATCTTCAAAATTATCAACATTGTGTGTGACTTTTAGAAGGGAAAGCTTACCTGTAACCTCTTTCTTGTGATGGCCATATGGGTCATAGACCCTTCAAGTGACTTCTAGAAAATAATAGGTATGCATGTTCCAAATATCCTGCAGCACGACAAAGTGGCCAAGATAAGTATAATGACCCATTGTGTAGGGAATTGGCAACTATTTCACCGGTCTCTTATTCCTTAAGTTCATGATTTTAACCTCTTCGGCCATCTTTCGAGTGATCTCTAGAATGGTGATGGATGTGGGATAGTTTATAGGGAGCACTTTTGAGGGTAACTTCGACTCGTATATCCTGATGTAAGAAAATTCTCCACATATAAGAAGTCTCCTGCCTTTTCCTGGTGAAGGAAATTTCTAACTCCCTTCCCAATCCTATCTGGAAAGTTCCCACACAATCGAAAGTGGACCACTATAAGGACCTTCTCAAATAAGGTTTTATAACTGGAGCACCCCTCTTGGATGCATAATAACTGGTATTGCATGGTTGGCATAGTTACCCCTCCCAATTGAGTTACCAATGACTTTTCCAACTATGCTACAAATAAATAAATGGAAAGAATAATAGGAAAAAGAAGGCATCACCTCCTTATTGGTCAATATGACCTCTTGCAGCTGCTATAATTCCTTATCTAGATTGTCGTTAATTACATCCTCCCACCTGTAGAGAGGAGTCTTGTATGTTATATTACATTAGAAGATAAGAAATATTATCTCCTTCATAAGTGGATCTAGGTATTTCTCATGTCGATATAATCTTGTGCCTAGGGTCGAAGCAGGAACTTCCTTATCGAGAATTTAGATGGTTTTTTCCTTCCATTCTTAATAGATACTGGTATAAAGTGGTATTTAACATATAAGTTGCCTCGAGGGCCAATGTCTTAAATTCCACCACCCTAGATGCAGTGGCTAGGCTGAAGACCTATCTAATTCTATTTGTTGACACCCGAGCTACCGCCTGGCCTTTGTAATCACAAATCGTATGTGCCTTGGAGTCATAGGAGACCATGAGACAAGCCAATAGGTTGGACGAGTGGTATACTTTTGGGAATTTCAATCAGCCCAGGTTCATTTTCCATTTGTTACCTACTAGGGCAGGTGAGATACTGTCTCCATACGCCCATGTGTAAAGGCTCCTTAGGAGGGTAGGGTGGCATTGGTTGTCTTCCTCTATAGGGTCAAATGCATAGATGGTGACCCCTTCTACCTCCTTCTACTAATCCTCAATGATATATCTACTCGTATATAGAAAATTAACAAGGGCCTTAAGGTCTTGTGCCCTCCCCATTTTCCTCACTATGGGCCACGCCCCTATAATGTTACCAACTCTCACCCAAACGATCGAAGTCTCTGTAACATCAGCATTAGTAGACGCCATGAGTAAAACTACAATTTACCATACTTCTTTTTCTTTGTGCTTGACCTCATTGATAGATAATTTTGCATGTGTGAATGGCGCAAAATAGGTCCACCACCTTCTAATAAAGCATGTGCATTAAATTCCGATAGATGGGTGCATGCACTTTTTCATGTTATGAGGTTCTTTGATTGGTTGGGCACACCATGTCATATACCTCTTTGTGTCTGGGGGTATCGGGCCATACATGTGGTAGCTTAGGATTGGATAGGGTGGACATAGGTAGGTGTGCATGCATGTGGAGTGCACTAGAGTTAATTTTTGCATGTACGCTCCATTGGGGAGTGGAGCACATAGCTCTCAAGGTGGGTGCACTAGTTCATGCACCTGCTTAACCTTTATGCACCCCAAGGAAGTGGGGTGCATGAGACTCATTGGGGCAGACAGACTATGCACCCCTAACATAATTTATGCACTCCACTATAATGGAGCGTACCACCCGAAGGTGGGCGCACAACTTGTGTGCCCGACTTGGACACTTGCACGTCCTGAGGGAGTGGAGTGCATGAACGGGATGGGCTGCACAACCCTGAGCAACCTAGCATAATTTGTGTGCTCCACCTCAAGAATTCCCAAGCCTCATCATGCAATGATAGTGAGAATATTAGTAGATTCAAATTTTTAGTGGATTTGTTTATTCTATCCCTCACCCACTATACATTTTTCTCAACAAAGATGCACAGGTGGTCTACCATCTCCACCAAAGTTGTGAATTGCTTGGATAGTTTATCACCAGATTCTAAGTCAAAATCCTGAATATTTTGAAGAATAAAATCTTTGATTACCGGAGCCTATCCAAAGTCCTAAATCATGAGGTTGCAATTTTCCAACTCATCATTGGCTTCATATTCAGCATCCACCACCTCTTGGTTCCACTTGCACCAATTTTTCTCATTTTTTAAGAACAAGAAGACTTTGATGTACTCTTCGGCAAAGAAACAGAAGGAATCATCTGACAGGGTGGTTGTTAGTCCAAATATGGGCATATAGTCCTCCTGAAACCTATTATAGATTGGTAAAATTATAGTTATTATTGGCTTCCCTTGTTGCAGGTTGTTCTAGATGAGGCCCATTGTATGTCGAACAACGTAGATATCTATGAGAATAGATTCCAAGTCCCCCATTTTCTCTTGTATCTTCTCCTTCATTTCTTTGCTTGAGCTTATCTGCCAACCCAAGTTGGACACCAGTCTGGACAGTGGAAGTAATGGGCAACTTCAATTTGTCAACCTCACCCTGAAGTTGTTTAACTTTGAGCTATAATTTTCTAACTTCTGCATCCTTGGCCTTACATTCTTCAAGTTCTTTTTCTACCACCTTGGCCACCTGTGCCTGGGTAGCCATCCGAGACTTCATAATTTTGACAGGTGTAGCTATTGTTCTAATGAAACCTTTGCTCACATCAATGGTGTCTTCCTTCATACTAGGTTGTCTTCCTTCATACTAGGTGGCAAAGGTATTTCAAAGGTGGCAGCAGATGTGTCAGTGGCCTCTTGTTCAACTATCCTTCTGGGCTTGACTATCCCTTTACTAGGGGATATTTGTTCTTCCATGTCTTGAATTGTGTCCTCCTCATCAGCTATAAATTGGTAGGCATCATTGACCTTTGCCATCGTCAAACATTCAACTTCTTGGCCCGAAGGCTCGATCCTAGCCTTTTTTTTAGTAGGGTACTATGTAGGGTTTTGCACCTCATAGTATCTCAAGATATTGGACAATCCCCCAGCTTTAGTTATTCTCTTCATAACCTTGGATTGCACTTGGCATTCCTCTTGATTTATCACTAAGGTGGTGGAATAAAAAAAATGTTGGCCTCCTACCAACTGGCCTTGCTCTTGTGGGCTTATCAAAGTTAGTGCTGATGAGGTGGCACTTTGTGGTGATGGGCCAATAGCCAACTCCTTCCCTTTTGAGGGGGCAATGGTAGAATTGGAATAATAAGGGAGTTTTTCCTACTCTTGCTGGGCCTCATCAATAATTTGCATCATGGCCTGGAAGAGATCGGTGTCCTGACGAGCAATCTAAAAGGTGGGGTCCTTAAATTCCTCTAGAGGGGCCACTAGGATTAGTGGGACCATTTTGTCAACTAGTAGAACACGGTGCAATCTTAACTGGGCACTATAATCACCCATAACTTCCAATTTACTATAATTTTGGTCAGTCATCCTCCATACCAAGTCCAACTTTTGATTGTTCCTGAAGGCCTTCTGCATTTCATCTTCAAAATTATCAACATCATGTGTGACTTTCAGAAGGGCAAGCTTACCTGTAACCTCTTTCTTGTGATGGCCATATGGGTCATAGACCCTTCAAGTGACTTCTAGAAAACAATAGGTATCCATGTTCCAAATATCTTACAGCACGATAAAGTGGCCAAGATAAGTATAATGACCCATTGTGTAGGGAATTGGCAACTATTTCACCGGTCTCTTATTCCTTAAGTTCCTGATTTTAACCTCTTCGGCCATCTTTCGAGTGATATCTAGGATGGTGATGGATGTGGGATAGTTTATAGGGAGCACTTTTGAGGGTAACTTCGACCCGTATATCCTGATGTAAGAAAATTCTCCACATATAAGAAGTCTCCTGCCTTTTCCTGGTGAAGGAAATTTCTAACTCCCTTCCCAATCCTATCTGGAAAGTTCCCACACAATCGGAAGTGGACCACTATAAGGACCTTCTCAAATAAGGTTTTATAACTAGAGCACCCCTCTTGGATGCATAATAACTGTTATTGCATGGTTGGCATAGTTGCCCCTCCCAATTGAGTTACCAATGACTTGTCCAACTATGCTACAAATAAATAAATGAAGAAAGAATAATAGGAAAAAGAAGGCATCACCTCATTATTGGTCAATATGACCTCTTACAGCTGCTATAATTCCTTATCTAGATTGTCATTAATTACATCCTCCCACCTATAGAGAGGAGTCTTGTATGTTCTATTACATTGGAATATAAGAAATATTATCTCCTTTGTAAGTGGATATAGGTATTTCTCATGTCGATATAATCTTGTGCCTAGGGTCGAAGCAGGAACTTCCTTATCAGGAATTTAGATGGTTTTTTCCTTCCCTTCTTTAATAGATACTGGTATAAAGTGGTTTTTAACATATAAGTGGCCTCGAGGGCCAATGTCTTAAAGTCCACCACCCTGGATGCAGTGGCTAGGATGAAGACCTATCTAATTCTATTTTTTGACACCCAAGCTACCGCCTGGCCTTTGTAATCACAAATCGTATGTGCCTTGGAGTCATAGGAGACCATGAGACAAGCCCATAGGTTGGACGAGTGGTATACTTTTGGGCATGTCAATCAGCCCAGGTTCATTTTCCATTTGTTACATACTAGGGCAGGTGAGATACTGTCTCTATACGCCCATGTGTAAAGGCTCCTTAGGAGGGTAGGGTAGCATTGGTTGTCTTCCTCTATAGGGTCAAATGCATAGATGGTGACCCCTTCTACCTCCTTCTGTTACTCCTCAATGATATCTCTACTCGTATCTGGAAAATTAACAAGGGCCTTAAGGTCTTGTGCCCTCCCCATTTTCCTCACTATGGGCCACGCCCCTATAATGTTACCAACTCTCACCCAAACGATCGAAGTCTCTGTAACATCAGCATTAGTAGACGCCATGAGTAAAACTACAATTTACCATACTTATTTTTCTCTATGCTTGACATCGTTGATAGATAATTTTGCATGTGTGAATGGTGCAAAATAGGTCCACCACCTTCTAATAAAGCATGTGCATTAAATTCGGGTAGATGGGTGCATGCATTTTTTCATGTTATGAGGTTCTTTTATTGGTTGGGCACACCATGTCATATACCACTTTGTGGCTGGGGGTAGCGGGCCATACATGTGGTAGCTTGGGATTGGATAGGGTGGACATAGGTAGGTGTGCATGCATGTGGAGTGCACTAGAGTTAATTTTTGCATGTACGCTCCATTGGGAAGTGGAGCGCATAGCTCTCAAGGTGGGTGCACTAGTTCGTGCACCTGCTTAACCTTTATGCATCCCAAGGAAGTGGGGTGCATGAGACTCATTGGGGCACATAGACTATGCACCCCTAACAAAATTTATGCACTCCACTATAATGGAGAATACCGCCCGAAGGTGGGCGCACAACTTGTGTGCTCGACTTGGACACTTGCACGTCCCGAGGGATTGGGGCTCATGAATGGGATGGGGTGCACAACCCTAAGCAACCTAGCATAATTTGTGTGCTCCACCTCAATAGAAGAACACTGGCTAGGAGAGGAGAGCACAACTTGTGTGCTCTAAGGTCTTATGCATACTCCATAGAAATAGAGTGTGTGAGATGGGGATGGGCACAAAATGATATGTGCCCATAGGGGCTCGATGTGCTCCATTGGAGTGTAGCGCATGGGATTATTTGGGGTGCACAAGGTGGTGCACCCCTTTTTGTTTCATGCGTGCTCCACTCCTTTGGA
Organism: Wollemia nobilis; assembly: GCA_028583015.1. NCBI lineage: Eukaryota > Viridiplantae > Streptophyta > Pinopsida > Araucariales > Araucariaceae > Wollemia > Wollemia nobilis. The sequence continues at coordinate 2,312,417 of JAQPPZ010017254.1, read as the reverse complement.
GCACACGGTTTCATGACAGGGTGCACAGGCTTTGCACCTTGAGGGACTGTCGTGCACTCTACCTTCCTGTGAAGCACACTAACTTTGGGTGGGGTGCATAGCTTATGTGCCCCTAGGGGACATTGTGCACCCCATCCCCAATGGGGCACATGGGCTAGAGGTGGGTGCACAAGGGAGTGCACCCGGTGGGGTCCTTGTGCGCTCCACTAGTGGAGCATGCAAGCTCGGCTTGGGATGCATAGCTTGTGCACCCAGGGGAATTTTAGTATGCTCCACTCCTTTGGAGCGCTCAAGGCTAGATTGGGGTGCACAAACTTGTGCACCCCAAGGGAAAAGTCAAGTTAGGCTCCAAAAATAAGGACTATCCTTTTGGGGGCTAACAGATATTTTCCAAATTTTTTTGATTTTATTACTTTTTAATTTGACCAAAGGGCTTACAAATGCCTTTGGAGCCTTTTATTGGATTACCAAAGGACTTAAAGATGACTTTGGGGCTTTTTGATATTTTTAGGTATAAAATGCTTTAAGGTAAAGGATTTTGAGAGGTTCAGGCTCTTCAACCCCTTCCAAAGATGTTAAACGATATGTCCTAGGTCCAATCTTCTCAGAGATGATATATGGACCTAACCAATTAGCTGCAAATTTGTCTCACATTTCTAGCAGTATATTTGAGTTCTATTGGTTCTATTTCAGCACAAGATCACCAACATCAAAGTCTCTCAAATGGACTTTGTCATTGTAAGCTTGTTTTAAGCACTCTTTATAAACGTAGAGATGCTCAAGGGTATTCATGTGATGTTCATCAAGTAGCATCAATTGATCTAGGCAAGCTTGTCATGCAGTGTCATCATCGATGAACTCTTTCAATGTGATGCATAGCGTTGGAATTTCCAACTCTAAGGGCATAATGGCCTCAGTGCCATATACTAGTGAAAACAGAGTTGCCCTAGTGGGTGTTCGAATACTAGTCCTATAAGCCCATAATGCAAGGGGCAACTAGATGTGCCAATCTTTGTGGTGTTCTTGTACCATATTTTTCAATATGGATACCACTATCTTGTTTGAAGCTTTAGCTTACCCGTTTTCCTACGAATAATATGGAGTCATAAAACTGTGTTTGATCTTGTACTTAAACATCAAATATCTTATAGTTGTTTTTTTAATGATGTTCCATTATCCAAAATTATCTTGTATGGTATCCCAAAATGACTTATGATATTGGTGAGTATGAACTCAACAATATGTGATCTAGTTGTTTTTGTTAACGGTATTTCTTCCACACACTTAGTAAAATACTTAGTAGCTATAATAATGAATGTATGGTGGCCCGATGATGGAGGAGAGATCTTGTCGATGATATCCAAACCCCACTGAGAAAATGGCTAAGCCACTTGGATGTGTTGTAAGTCCTATGATGGTAGGTGTGCAAGGTTATCATGATGCTGGCATTTAACGCATTTCTTGACATACACATTACAATCCTTCTCTATAGTGAACCAATAATAACCCATGCGAAGGGTGTGCTTTATAAAAGCCATTCCTCTAAAATTGCCATCACACGTACCATTGTGAGCTTGCAAAATTGCCCAAGATGATTTGTAAGGCTCAAGATAATGAAGGAGAAATCCATCGTAGCTTCGATGATACAAAATATCTCCTAATAAGACATACTTTGGTTCTTTCTATTTAAATGTGTGCTTCACAGCACACAACAATCCTTGAGGTATTACACCAAGCTTAAGGAAGTTGTATATCTATGGCATCTAGTTCTGATAGCTCTTACCCTCAATAGACAAGATAGCATATTCCCCCTATGGTTCAACATTCAGAAATGTAGACTGGAAAACAACCTTATGGTATATGGTAGTACCACTCCCCGTAGGATCCTATGAGATCAAAGACCCCTAGGATGCTCCCTTGAGAAAATATTTGGCTCTATGGAACCACTCATGGTTCGGTTCTAGCTGAATCATGTTGATTTAATCTTTGTTATCCAAAGCTTCATGTTGCATGGTAGAGTGTGACAACATTTTTACTTGGATGGTAGTAAAATTAGCAAACAGATTCTGAGGGATTAAGGATCCCAAAGATACCATAGTATCTATGAATATTTTTGATGAATGAGGAATTGCCTCGATATTGTACCATTCCAACTGAGCTAAATATGTATCAAAAATATCTTTGTAAGACTTAAGGACAGACATTAACATTGAAAAAGTCCCTTCACTTGGTTAACAATGATAAGAGAATCACCAAAGATATTTAACCTTTTAATATTAATGGCGATAGGTGTTTAGAGGCCCAAAATTAGGGCTTAATATTCAGCATTATTGTTAGTGCAAGGAAAGTCCAACTTAAATGACAAGGGCATAGGAGCACCTTGTGGCGTGAACAACACTATTCCTACACCACCCCCTTGCTCATACTTTGAATCATTGAAGAACAAGGTCATATCAGCTTTGTTATCTGGTTCTTCAGGTTTAGGTGCTTTTGATAAGGTAAAAACTACATCATTAGGAAGCTCAATGGTGAGGGGCCTACTATTTTCAAGAGGAAACTTAGCCATTTGATCAGCTATAACCTGTCCCTTAATGGAATTTTGGTTGATGAAATCCAAATTGAATTCTATCAATAACATGATCCACTTTATAGTACGTGTATTGTGATATTTCTTGATCATCATATACTATAAAGGATTTTGTTTTTATATGACATACTTCATATGACTTAACATATAATGTCATAATTTCTTTGTAGAAAACACTACTTCTAAACATAGTTTTTCCATATATGCATATCCTATCTCGTAACTCACCAAGGTTCGGCTAATGTAATATATGGCCTACTCTTTGTTTTGTACATTCTTTTGGGCTAACATGGTCTTGTTGATTTGAGTTATGTGTCCTTGGGTTAGTTTTTTGGAGCTTTTTATGGAGGTGCAATGTTGTTAGCCTATTGGGTTAGTTTTTTGGACTAACATGGTCCTGTTGATCTGAGTTATCACAAATTGGATGACTCTTCATTCATTAAAGCACATCAGAGAAATATTGCAGACAACGATTTCAATATCCAGACAATGATAATCCAAATAACAAAATTCACCAATATCTAGATTCTACAGAAATGCACTTCCTAACAATAAAGATCAATCTCAGAAGCAGATTTCAATTACTTTAACAACTAGTAATCCATTAATTTGGCACAAACTAACCACTTAAGTATTCACAGAAATGCAGCTAAAGAATTCGAACCTCTGATATCAAGCATGAAGATACAAATTTTGAGGCGAAGATCAATGTAATGCTCCTTCCATTAGCTCTTGGGAATATTTATAGTAGCACAGGCAAACACACTAGAGCCGACCCTTAAAAATGAGGGTTCGACCTCTATTTATAGTTTTTGCAAAAATTAAAATTACAAAGAACATTACAAAGATTCAAATTTGACAGCACAATAGAGTTCTTGTTGGCATTTGCTTACTGGTACACCCTTCAGGAAATCCACTGCAAGTGGACCACCATGGCAGCTCGGGGCTCTACAAATTGTTGGTCGCTTGGCGCAAACTAGAGTTCAGTTCATTAGAGATTATGTATCATCGTCGATCCTTCTTGGAAGCCATCTGTGACCATCGATCTATAACCACTTCTGGTTCTGTCTTCTTGAAAACCCTCGATGCTTCGGCTTCCTCTCCAACTAACTATTACTGGTGAAGAATTACCTTTAAATACCTCAGATTCTTTGACACAATCTTCATCATTGATCTCCCCCATCGTATGGCTGTGATCCATCTAGATATAAGCTTTTATAATGGCGGGGAGAACACAATACCATTCCACTTTAAAATATTGGTGACATCATCCTTCTATCTTAGAAACTATGGAACGCCAATCCGACTTCCTTATGACCTAAAGGCTAAGTGGAATCGAATCCGCTCTTTGTTCTTCAGATTCCTTCATTATCCACAAAGTATCCATCAATCCACAAAAATATCGATGACATCATCCACTCTTTACAACTTTTGTGGATTCCATTCGGTTGAGCAAGTGCATTGGCATATGATCATCAATTCGGACCCGTCATAGTACAAAGTGACTCCTCCATTCTGCACTATCTTTAGAATAAAACATCTGCTTGTCACCATTCTGGAAAGGAGTTAGTCAAAATCACCTTTTGTCATGAATCCGCATCTACTTTGCTCACAACATCTCGCCTTGTCACCATTTTGGGTGAAAATACTCTATGGGTTCTTCGGAATTGGGCGTTCCAACACTTAGCCACTCGTGAAGTATTCCAAAATATTGAGTGGTCACCAATCCATACTTTTTTATCATTGATATCATCTCTTCTTAAAAATTTTGTGGATTCGAGATGCGTCACTAGTTCGGAGCCAAAAATAAAATAAGTCTCTCGAAATTGCTCCAAGCATGAAAATTTACTAAGTGTCGGGTGGGCTCATGCCTCTTATTGTGGATCCACTCCAAAATACATTGTAAGGTGTGCGAAATGAGGACTTTACCACTTAGGCAAAATTTGAAATTTTCCTAAGTATGTGGCCATTTTGGGCCTACATTCTGGCGCCTCCTGGGTGGATTTGCTTGCAAAGCCAATCGAACTCAGAGTCTTATCCATTGGGCCTTAGGAGTCAAACATATTTATCTTCAAAAACATATTTTATAGAATAACTTCCATATAAACACTACTCTCTAAAAATTTTAACAGTCTGCCTAGAGAGTAAAGGTTCATATGGAAATGATGCCAAAAATATATAGAACTTACTCGCTCATACAGAGACTATGTCAGAAATATAGGTCTTGCCACTGTCTTCAAAAACTAGACACAAATCTACTCCTTTTATAAGGCCTTATTTCAAGAAATGCCTTCACATATAGTTTGCTGCTCTTTTGCCTCTGTAGGCTTCATGCCTTTATTGCTTACTTCTGACAATTGTCAGAGTCAAAACAAAAATACAAAACTTATGCATATGTACAAAATAAAAATGAACTAAGTGTGAGCCCCTTCTGGGCCTGTAACTGATCCATCCAGCTCCCCTTCTTCTATGGCCTCTTCTTCCTTTTCTTCTTCTTCTTCTTCTTGGAGTAGGTGTTTTCTGACTTCTTTCTCCAGAAGTATTCCCAAACAACTGAACCATTAATTCCAAATATTGTAGAGCCTATTCCCAGGCTTCTTCAGAGGGATTTGATGTTTCCTTGAGCTGCTTATAAACATATTGTAGCTCTCCAATGTCCTCATAGTTAGCAGCATTCCCTCTATTCACCAGATCTTCCATGAGATCTCTCAACCGGGTAAAATCAATGATCAATTGGACAACTTGTTCTTGGGGTAGTGGCTCTTCTAGAGAATCTATTCCAGATTCATCCTACAAATTCTCATTAATGCTCTATTGGATCTCTTCCATAGATAACAAGTTGTGATCCTCCTTCTAGAGGCCTCTGAAGCTAACCTGAATCATTTCCTTATTCAATTCAACAACATCCTTTATCACCTTTTCAATCCTATCAAATAATAGCCAGGCTCTTTGAAGTGCCCTGTGCTTTTTAACCACTATCTTGGTAGCAACTCTGGTGAGATTCCATTCTTTATTAGGAATAGGTTTAGCAGAATCATTGAGTCTGCTATCAACCAACTTGTACATTTGTTCTACCGAAATCACCATAGGCTACAACTCTCCAGTGATCTGATCTAGCTCTTTCTGAATATTGGAGAGTAGGCGACTGGCATCATTAAGATAATCAATAACAAGTTGAAGCCCTGAACATTTCTCTTGGACCTCAAAAAGCAACTCTTTTCTAATACTTTTCAACTCATTCTTAGAAAATCCTAAAGATTTAGCTTTCTCGATCTGAATTGATGCTTTAAATTTTGAATTTCCTTCACCTGATCTTCATTCAACTTCTTTTGCTCTTCTAATTGGTCCTTTAGTTTATTGGCTTCTTGAAACTTCTCTTGCCAACCCTTAGCCTCTTTTCTCAGAGCCTTTTCTACTTCCTTTTGATTATTCAGACTCTTCTTAAGATTTTCAACCTGTTTCTCCAATTTTTCTACCTTCTCTCTAACTAAATCATTTTTCACATAGAAGGTATCCAAGTGGGCTTTGGCTATAATTAGCTCATCTTCCTCAGGAAGCTTATCAATATCTTCTGTGACCTCCTCCACTCGATAATCTTGAATAGTCATCTCAGTTTCAGGTTTGCTCACTAGTGGAGTCATAGATCTTGATATTCTCTATCTAGAAATAGGATCAACATACATGCTTCTTCTTCTGACAACCATCCTATTGGAAGGCTTAGTAAGCTTCTCTGCCCAATAATCATTTATACTCTGAGTGGTTGCCTGCTCTTTTGATACAGTGATAGGTCTTGAAAGACCAGCAGCCAGAGGAGATGATGACACTAGAAATGAAAGGGTGGACTAAACTATGATGATGGGGGTGAGGATATAGTTACAGTAGCCTCTGTGACAATAGTGGACTCTGTAACTACTATTGTTGTTACTGGTAGACTCATGGAAACCGATGCAAGACTAACAATTGGATGGATGGTTGTACTTGGAACGTAGTGTCCCATTGATGGTGGTGATGAAAAATATGAAAGTGAAGTGATGGTAGATGAGGGAGTGGGAACTTCAGATGCTGAAGATGGGATTTGAGGTGGTTGTGATGAAACATAAGTGACTTGTACCTCAATGGCTACTGATGACACATGTGGTGGACTGTGAGAGGGAGGAGGTACGCTTGTCATATCTTCTTGATTAGAAAGGGAGGGAGATTTCTTTGGGGACTCATGAGGATGAAGAGGAGAAGAGGGATTAGAAACCATACCTTCACCTACTGATGTAGGGTGCTCTTGTTCTACCTCTGTTTCTTGTTGCTGCTCCTGATTAATCAATTCTTCTATAGCAAAATCAACTACTTCTTTAGCAATATCCTCCATATCCAATTTTTGTTTCTTTGAAATTTCTCTTTCCTCTCTTTCTGGGACTCTCTTAGTCCTTCTATGAACCAATTGAAAAGCAGCCATCTCATTCTCAGAATCTTCTTCCAACACATCTTCTTGCACTACTCCATAAAGTAATGATTGCTCAGAAACATGACGTAATTCAATTGATGTTGCAGGGGTAAAAGACAGGGGTTTGAACCTAAAACTTTCATCTTTCTTTTTCTAGTCAATATCTTTGTCTAGAGGCTGACCCCCCAGAGCTAAGCGTTTAGGCCTAGATACTGTTTCAATAACTGGAGTATCGACAACTTTTTCCTTAGAATATTGCATTTTGCTCATCAACTTAGCCCCCTTAGGAAACTTCTCCACCTGCTCAGTGGTAGGATGAAAGGTTTTCAGTACTTCAACCATTGTCAAAGGAGTTCCTGGCTCTTCTAGTTGAGCCTCTTGATCTGTAGGTGGAGGGAGGGATTCAGAGCCATATTGGGGTTTTTCAACCGTTAATACTATGTTTCTGACATCCTTTTGTCTCCAGGTTCCAATGTTTTTATTATATCTCCTTGAAAATTCTTTATCAATCTTCATTCCAAAATTGGACTTAGGCTTTCCAATTTCAACCCTCATTCTCCACCAATCTATTATTTTGGCTACATTCCATGGTCCCTTTTCTTCCTCTTCTTCTTCAACAACCTCTTCCTCAGGCGGAGGATCCTTTTTCTTTGTTGACTCAACTTCAATATTACTAATTGTAGCCTCTGTAATCCGATGACTTGGCTTATTTTCAAGGTCAAAATCAACAACTTGCTCATAAAAATCCAACCATGGAGGTAGCTGACCCATATTTGAGACATTCCACTCTAAAAGAGTAGTCTCATCATTGTTTCTGCCCTGTTCAAAATGAGCCCTGGGCCTCCTTTCAAATTTATAGGCCTTAGGTCCATTTAGGGTTTTATTCCTTGTAGTAAAAATGCCATCAGGGTCATAACTCCATCTTTGGGGAATATAAAATAGACCTAACCTATCAAGGTATTGGCCAATTTGTTGGCTCTGCCCTTCTTGGTGATGGTAATGTCATCCATAGTGCGGTGGGTAAGTAAAGACTTCCTCTTTCTCCTAGAACCATAGTTCACATCAATGTACTCCACCTGCCTCAGATATTCTAGGGCAAAAAGCCTCTCCATGACAAAGTGGGGTAGGAGAAAAGGTTTACCCATGAAACCATACAATCTGATTACCGTGCCCTCAGTCAACAAATACCAGTCTCCTTCTTCTGCACCCTTTGTTCTCAAAATCTTCTCAATCAAAGGTGGCAATCTAGGGCATTTACCATACATTATTCTTAGGGTAGGTCCCAAAAATTCCAAATTGAATCTATAATAAGACTCACTGCTCCTTAAATGACTTGTCCAATAATAAACCGGCAAGGGTTCCCCATCATTGGTTTTATCCTTGATCGGAATCCATGACATTCTATCTTTAGTGGCAGCATAGAACATCCACACCAGACTTGAGCAATGCCTAAAACTAGGAGCATCAACGCCCCTTTTCATACTTACTAGCTGCTCATGTATCCTCTATGCGAGAAAAGCTGGCCAATCAAAATAAATCACCCTAATCCCCTTTTTCCCACATATTTCTCATACATTATTTCATTAGAAATATAGTAAGCTACGGTAATTTTCCAGCCATGTACCATTCTGTCAGAGTCTAAACCCTCCATGCAAGCCAACATAGAAAATAGGATGGGGTTTACAAACTTGTCAATAGAGATAGGGACCTCAGGCAATTTTTCCTTGGACTTAGTATTGAGCTGTTTATAAACCCAATTTTTAAATGACTCATCATCATTAGCTCACTTCTCCATGGAGTAAAACCTAGTCTGCTCAGTGACCCTAAATGGCTTTGGTATTACTAGTGGGTCAGACCCTAGGGCAAAGAGTTTATGACAAAAGGAGGTGGTGATATTGAAGAGGGTTTCACCCTCAGAGGTTTTTACTGCTTTAGCCAATGGGTCATAAAACTTAACTATTGCAGCTATCAACTTAGGGCAGGGATGAATAGAATCATAAATATAAAAAGAGAGATAAGAAAGGATAGCACATCTACCTTCCATAGCCAAAGTAACTCTCTTCTTGTATCTATCATTCACGTTCCTCCTTAGCTTCGTTCTTTTTATGAGGACCATTTCTGTGTCCACCACGACTTTGGCCTTGTCAAGATATGGTGCCACCACCTTCTTCTCCAGAGTTTCAAACTCTTGAACATCTTCTGAAGTCTTAGTGGGTGATTTTTAGGGGCCATTTTGATAGTAGTAAGACTTCGTTCTCCCTGCAATTCATAGTAAATTCTTCAGAATATCACTTCATCTTCTTACCACTCTAGGGATGCAAATAGCTACCAAATGAGCCTCGTGTATGCTTTTTGTCACTTTTATTTTTTGGAACATGCGTATCTTCCACCATTAATGCAGCTACTGCATGACCTCACCGTTGGCACACTTTCCAACTTTTAATCATTCCCTTCGATGGCTCAATGGTGGCATTCTATCTTTTCATTGGTCAAAATTTCAAATTGCGCTACCACCTCACTGCACCCCTTCGACTACTCTTTGGTTATGGCATGAGTTCGTTAGCATTGAATGTGGGATCGCTCTCTGATTTCCATGTGTCATGATTGAAATTATTGCTTGGCTCCACTTTGATTTTGAAATCAGTGGCTTAAGAGGCTTTTGGGTCCACTGACACTTAGAACCTTCTAGGCATGAATTTCTATCTTGATTCCACTCTGGCTACATTGGCTTTGAAAGGTTCCTATATTGGGAATGCCTTTTGCTCTCTTTTGACCATCGACTCACCATTCCATGAGAATCTTAGTGTATTTTGATGTGGATTCAAGAGCGCACATCATTCTAGAAGGCTTCACATAGAATTGAGTGTGGAATGAAACTGTGTTGTGTACTTAGTCCATACTTAGTCATTCTTGCAATTTTTTTTTTCAATATTTTTCAAAGAAAACTGATTACAAAGTGCAGAAATAAATTAAAGTACAAAGTGCAGAAAGGAGGGAAAATAATTATACAATGTATATACATATGTTATAGTGAACTCACTCCTTACACATAGTAGAGCTTGAGATGAAAACCATTCACTGGAATCGGTTGTATGTTTCCCTCTGGATCTTCTAGCTGAAATACATTGGACTCCTTGGCATCTACTATTCTGAAAGGACCATCCCAAAAAGAATCAAACTTTTCATGCTTGCCTGGCTTTGCTCTATCAACATTCCACCTGAGAACTGAGTCTCCAACTTGGAATTTTTTGAATCTGGATTTCTTATCAAACCATGCTTTAATGTCTGATGAATGCTTTTGAAAACTATCATATGCCTGAGCTCTACTCTCTTCTAATTGCAGCAAATGTGTCAACCTAGTTTTCACAGGATCTTCTTCTGACTCTTCCTCTGAATTGACAAGCTTAAGTGTTGGGATCTCCAAATGGATAGGTAACACTGCCTCCTTGCCATATACTAGTGCATAAGGGGAAGTATTGATGGACTTCTTAATAGTAATCCTGTCTACCCATAGAGCTTGGTCCAACAATAGGTGCCAACTTCTTTTATTACCTTCAAGTGATTTCCTCAAAATCCTTAATAGGTTTTTGTTGGTAGATTCTGCAAGTCCATTACCTTGTGGATAATAATTTGAAGTATTTTTAAGAGTAATGCCATACTTTCTGGAAAACTCAATATACTTGGCTCCTATGAAAGCTGGGCCATTGTCACTCACCAAGGCTTCTGGGACTCCAAACCTTGAAATCAAATTTTCCATAAAATTGATCACAACATCTTGATCTGATTTCTTGGTAGGAATAGCTTCTACCCATATGGTAAGATAATCTATGGTAGTTAAGATAAAATTATGCTCTATTGAGGAATTAGGGTTGATAACCCCTATGAAATCTAGCCCCCATTGTTGAAAAGGCTCTTCAACTTGAATGGGCTTGAGGGGGGATGAAGCATTCCTTGTCCTTCCAACATATCTCTGACATTTGTCATAAGCTCGAGTGACTTTAAAAGCATCAGTGAATATAGTGGGCCAATAATAGCCTACTCTTATGATTTTTAAAGTTGTAACCCTACCTGAGCTATGTCCACTAGTTGATCCTCCATGGAATTCCTCCATGACCCTTTTTTGTTGGTCATCCTTTAAGCATTTTAGAAGAATTCCATCCAAGTTTCTTTTGTATAAGCCCTCTGGTAGTAATACATATTTCAAAGCATGAAGCCTGTATCTCCTCCTTTGGGAAGCACTTAGATTAAGGGGGCATACTCCACTCTGGAAATACCTAATCATCTGGTCAATCCAATCAGAGTCTTCAGTTTGTACTATTTCGACCTAATTTTCTTCTGTTGTCTGGCAAGTTGTTACTTCTACCAATGTTGCAGCTTCTATTAACCCTTGGCATAAGGCTCTACCTCTCACTAGCTTGGTGGGGTGTATTTCTACATCATATTCTTAGATTTTGGTAATCCATCCAGCTCTTTTGTCTCCTAGATCACCCTGCAGGATAAAACTTCTTACATCCGGATGAACCACATATACCAGGGTCTTGCTCTATACCAAATACTACCTGAACTTCTTTAGTGACTTCATCACAACAAATACTTGCCTTTCAATAAAGTTGTATTTGACCTGATAATCATGGAGTGTCTGGCTCCAAAAGAACATAGGATGTTCCTCCTCTTGATCATCTTTCTGAGTGAGTACTGAGGCATAACTTTCTTCAGCTCCATATGCATAAAGAATAAAATATTTGCTAAAATCTGGGTTTACCAATATTGGGGTTATTGCAATGGATTGCTTGATAATCTCAAAAGCTTATTTCCTGACTTCAGTCCACTTGAATTCAACATTTTTCTTGAGTAGCTCAGATATAGGCCTTACTTTCTGTGCAAAATCAGAAATGAATTTCTTGACAAAATTGATTTGGCCTAGGAAATACTGCAATGTCTTCTTATTTGTAGGCAAAGGAAGAGCAAGAATTGATGTGATTCTATCTGGATCTATGGCCATGCCATATTTTGAGACCACATGACCTAGTAGCTTTCCTTCATGGACTACAAAGAATGACTTCTTAGGATTGAGTGAAATACCAAATTCTCTGCACTTTTGAAAAACTTGCTCCAAGTGTGACAGATGGTCTTTTTTATCATGGGAAAACATAGTCATGTCATCTAGATAAATCAGAATAACCTTGTTGATCAGTGCTCCAAAGGCATAGTCCATGGCTCTCTAAAATGTGGCTCCTGCATTGGACAACCCAAAAGGCATTCTCTAGTAGGCAAATGTACCCCATTTTGTGGTGAATGTTGTTTTATATTGATCTTCATCTTTCACCCAAATTTGGTTATATCCAGAGTAACCATCCAATAGTGAGAATATTTCTGCTCCTGCCACTACCTACAAGATCTGATCAATCTGAGGGAGAGGATAGTGATCTTTAAGGGATGCTTGGTTCAGATTTCTAAAGTCCACACACAAGCGTATATCCCCATTCTTTTTTCTCACGGGTACCAAATTGGCTACCCAAGTAGAATGTTTTATTGGGTATATGATCTTAGCCTTTAATAACTTTAAGAGATCCTCTCTCATAATGGCCTCGATCCTTGGATTGACTGGCCTCTGCTTCTACCTAAATGGTTTTGCATCAGGCTCTAGCTCAATAGTATGTTGGATAACCTTTTTATCATACACCTTGAGGTCTTCATATGACCAAGCCACAATGTCTTGGTATCTTAAGCATAGAGCTTTGATATCTTCTGCTTCCTCAGGTGAACATCGGACTCCAACATTGAGCTTCTTTTCTATATCGACTTCAACTTCTTTATAGATTTTTTCATTGACCTTCATGGCTTTGGTCTTCTTTCTATCCTCATTATCAAACAAACTCTCAAGGGTGACCAACCCTCTTGGGATATGATTGTTCCTTAGTTGGATAATGTCTTGCTGATCAATTTCTTTTGAATTCTCTTCTTGGATAGTGGAGAGACATGCTTCTCTCACCAGAAAATCAACTATTTGTTCATCACTTTCAAAAACTTGCCAAAAAATCTGCTTGTCTGGTACTGTAGGTCTGAAAATCATTTTAATTCCCTTGGCCTTCTTGATTCCAAAGTCTACAGAAGGGTTGAAGTTAGCTCCCTTTGTTTCTAATGAATCATCCAGAGTATTCTTTTCTCTGGGAATAAAATTTAAATTTAGGGCATCAAAAGATTCCATTAAATCCCATACCCTATTTCTGTAAGATTTTAAGTAATGGTGCTTACTACTGCACCTATTTCTTACTTGATGGACTATTAGCTCAGAATCACCATATATATTCAAAATATTAATGCCCATACTTTCTACTTGTATCAATCCTAGACATAGGGCCTCATATTCTACAGCATTGTTAGTACATGACCATGTCAGTATGTAAGCAAAATTTTTTGTACCTTCTGATTGGGATTGTAGGACCACACCAGCTCCTGCACCATTTTGGCATTTAGCACCATCAAAGTGCATGACCCAAGTTTCTTTCTCTCTCAGATATTGGTTGGATATAGCAGGGATTTTCTTCTCTGATTCAGTTGAGATGCTATATGTTCCCATACTAGTTCTGAACTGACTATAATCTTCTCTGAAAGGTAACTCATCCTCTATGTCCAACTCTTCAATGTTTTCCACCAACTCAAATTCTTCCAAGGGATTAAGATTGCACATATCTTCTTCAATATTTTCAATGTGATAAGCTACTAGTTTTTTAGGTGTTATCCTTATTCTCTTTCCTTTGAAAGGGATTACCATGCTAGAATAATCCATGTACATACATCCCCCTAGATTTGCAGTAAACTCTCTTGAAAGACATAATCTAAAATAGGGTTCTAAGTCAACCACAACTATTTCTTGCACTATTGTCACCTCAGGGGCTCTGTGCAACCTCATTAGTACATCCTTAATGACCCCAACTATCTTGACAGGTGTCCCATCTAGTTGTAACACTCCAGGACAAGATCGGGTATACTCCATACCCATCTCCTCACAGATTGCTTTAGGCATAACTGTAGTTGATGCTCTTGAGTCAATCATACAATTTTGGACTACCCAACCTTCCATTCTTAGGGATATATAGAAAGGAGGAGGCTTATTATTTAGAACAGTAGGTGTCATTTCTTTCTTTTCTGATGGCATACTAAGGATTGTAGTGGCCAACCTATTCTGAGGATTTTTGTTGAGGGAAGCTTTAAGCAGGTCAATCTGACCAGGGATGAACAGAGTGTCATACAGGCTAGCTTTTGATGGAATCCTTTTCATCTCTTCAACAATGTTGTATTCAGATTTAGTCAAGGAGAGTCTTTCCAGCCCTCTTTCTTGCTCACCATATCTTCTTTTATATTTTTGGGTAGCCTCTAATATTTATCTTTTAGTAATAGAGGGGAACCTAAGTCTTTCTTGATCTTCATCCTTAGATCTCATTCGGTCTCCTTCTGTTTCCTTTTTTGGTCTCTTAGGAAGACTATCTGTCTTCTCTTTTCCCTTAGCTTGAGGAATAGGGAAGGTGTTACTGCTCTGAGGGAGGGGATCAACTTTCTTCTGAGAAGGGACTTGGAATTGCCCCATTTTTTGGGGGTCTACTTGTAAGGCTTTCTTCCCAGACCTTGTCATAATGACAATTGGGCTTTCCTCAACTGACTCTTTCCCAACCATGATTTGATCAGGGTGCCATAACATATTAACTCTCCCCTTTTGATTCCTTTCAGCTTGATCCATAGCTTTTTGAACATGGTGTTGGTACATCACACAAGACTATGAGTCATGGGGGTCATTGCATACTAAACACCAAACATTCGCAAGAGTAGTATCTGAAGAACATTCTGGCTCCTCATATACTGCATTCACCCTGACCCTAGTACTATTACTCAGACCAGGTCTCTGATATTTGTTTACATATGGGAATATCCTCTGTTGTGACCTTTCTTGGTCTCTCTTTTCCATTGAATTCATTCTATTACTCAGAGTTTTTAGAGTATTTTGTATATCCAGGATAGCAGAAAACTCTTGAGATGATTGAGAAGGAAGGGGAGGAAAAGGAGTTGTAGAGGGTATAGGATTTGGTTGAGGGATCACATTCATTTGTGGATATGGAGATGATAAAGATAGAGGGTCTATGTAAGAGGGTTTTGTGGATTGAATTTGGCTACTAGTGGTTTCTGAGTTGTAAGGCAACATAGTTTTGGGGGGAAGTCTTCTGACATTGATTAGGATATTTTCAGCATGAACTGCTACATTATAAACTTGGGGGAAGGTTTCTACTCCTGATTGTTGTGTCTGTAGCCCCAAATCTGATCCAAGAGCTCGGATATAATACATATAAGCCAAACATGTAGTTGGTCTAGTAGTGGGGGAATTCTTTTCCATGTTCTGCTAAATCTCAAATTGAAATCTGAGATAGTTTCTTGTTGAGTTTTCTGCATGGATGTAAACTGATTAAGTAGAGAAAATGGGTTAGTAGATTCATTAAATTCCTCTATGAATGGCTCAGCTAACGCTTGCCATGAAGTGATAGTATTGTCTTCCAAGGTTCTAAACCAATGCAATATCTTTCCTCTGAAGGATAGGGCTAGAATTCTTACAATAATATCTTCTTCCTTTATGTTGTGGATTGTTGCCAGGTTCAAGATATCCTGATAGTGCTCATAAGCTATTTTCCTAGATCCATCATAAGTGGGGATAGCTTTAGATACAACTTGAGGGATGGCATTCATTTGGGCTAATCTGAGAGGACCGATTGTGTTCCAATTAGGGTACTTCTGTAATGGCTGATTAGGAGCCACATTTTGTGCCATATTTCTAGTTGTAGGTCTTATTGGGGGAACTATTGGATGGACTATAGGATCCTCTTCCAGGAGCTCTTCCTCTATGAGGAAATATTGATCTAAACTTCTGGCAATAATAGCCCCTCTATAAGGTAACTCATAGTAAAAATAGGAGTTAGGGTTATTCCTTTTGAAAGACCTGGTATACATGAAAGGACACTGGTCTACAGGGATAATTCTTTTTTGAGTCTAAAGACTAGGGAGTCACCAGGTGAACTTGCTCTTCTCCACTTACAAGGTCAAGATAATTCACCAAATATTGATTCCTTCGGGTTGAGATAATAGTAACTCATTTGATGGGTTTCATGTTCCTTGTGAACTGGTCCCACCAGGTATGCCAAAAACTATTGGGCACTAAATTGCATCAAGTTTTCACTCAATACTATGGTTGTCTATCTTCCTATTTTCTATCCAGGCTTGCACCCAATAGCTACAACTCAACACTCAACATTGGATGGACCAAAATAGAGTTTTCGATCCAACCTCCAGAGTAGGTTGGTTCCTTGTCAACTTAAATAGGGTGTTGACACAATTATGCTCACTTAGGGTTTGAAGGTTAGGGTAAGAAAAGGTTAGGGTTAGAGAAATGTGAACAATAGTGGATGGATAGGCTAACAACATTGCACCACAATAAAAAGCTCCAAAAAACTAACCCAAAGACACATAACTCAGATCAACATTATCACAAATTGGATGACTCTTCATTCATTAAAGCACAATAGAGAAATATTGTAGACAATGATTTCAATATCCAGACAATGATAATCCAAATAACAAAATTCACCAATATCTAGATTCTACAGAAATGCACTTCCTAACAATAAATATCAATCTCAGAAGCAGATTTCAATTACTTTAACAACTAGTAATCCATTAATTTGGCATAAACTAACCACTTAAGTATTCATAGAAATGCAGCTAAAGAATTTGAACCTCTGATATCAAGCATGAAGATACAAATTTTGAGGCGAAGATCAATGTAATGCTCCTTCCATTAGCTCTTGGGAATATTTATAGTAGCATAGGAAAACACACTAGAGCCGACCCTTAAAAATGAGGGTTCGACCTCTATTTATAGTTTTTGCAAAAATTAAAATTACAAAGAACATTACAAAGATTCAAATTTGATAGCACAATAGAGAGTTCTTGCTGGCATTTGCTTACTGGTACACCCTTCAAGAAATCTTCTACAAGTGGACCACCATGGCAGCTCGGGGCCTCTACAAATTGTTGGTCGCTTGGCACAAACTGGAGTTCAGTTCATTAGAGATTATGTATCATCATCGATCCTTCTTGGAAGCCATCTATTACCATCGATCTATAACCACTTCTGGTTCTATCTTCTTGAAAACCCTCGATGCTTCGACTTCCTCTCCAACTAACTATTACTGGTGAAGAATTACCTTTAAATACCTCAGATTCTTTGATACAATTTTCACCATTGATCTCCCCCATCGTATGGCTGTGATCCATCTAGATATAAGCTTTTATAATGGTGGGGAGAACATAATGCCATTCCACTTAAAAATGTTGGTGACATCATCCTTCTATCTTAGAAACTATGGAATACCAATCCGACTTCCAAATGACCTGGAGGCTAAGTGGAATTGAATCCACTCTTTGTTCTTTAGATTCCTTCATTATCCATAAGGTATCCATCAATCCACACAAAAATATTGATGATGTCATCCTTTCTTTACAACTTTTGTGGATTCCATTTCGTTGAGCAAGTGCATTGGCATATGATCATCAATCTGGACCCATCATAGTACAAAGTGACTCTTTCTCCATTCCACACTATCTTTAGAATAAAACATCCTGCCTTGTCACCATTCTGGAAAGGAGTTAGTCAAAATCACCTTTTGTCATGAATCCACATCTACCTTGTTCATAACATCCCACCTTGTCACCATTCTGGGTGAAAATACTCTATGGGTTCTCCGAAATCGGGCCTTCCAACACTTAGCCGCTCGTGAAGTATTCCAAAATATCGAGCGGTCACCAATCCACACTTTTTTATCACTGACATCATCTCTTCTTAAAACTTTTGTGGATTCGAGAGGCGTCGCTACCTAGAGCCAAACACAAAGGAAGTCTCCCAGAATCGCTCCAAGCATGAAAATTTACTAAGTGTCGGGTGGGCTCATGCCTCCTATTGCGGATCCGCTCCAAAATACATTGTAAGGTGTGCGGAATGAGGACTTTACCACTTAGGCAAAATTTGCAAAATTTTCCTAAGTATGTGGCCATTTTGGGCCTACAGGTCCCTAATGCAAAGTCAATTGCTAATATATATAGGAAAAATGGCTCATCTGGTCTTGGTGGAGCTAGCACTGGTAGATTTTCTAGATATTGCTTAATCTCAGTAAAGGCTACTTGATAGTCCTCGTCCCAATTGAATGGGACCCCCTTGTGTAGCAGTCGATTCATGGGTCGACATTTATCTGATAATTGTGTGATAAATCACTTTATGGATGCTACTTTACCCTGTAGGCTTCTTAATTCCTTGATATTCATGGGAGGATGCATTTCTAAAATTACCTTGACCTTCACTGGATCAACTTTGATGCCTCACTTTGAAATGATGAATCCCAAGAGTTTTCCTAAAGTTACACCAAATACGCACTTCTTAGGATTCAACCTGACATTATGCTCTATCAGGCGATCAAAGACCTTTCTCAGGACCTCAACATGCTCTGAATGCAGCAATGACTTCGCCAATAAGTCATCGATGTAATCTTCCAAGATCTTATGCATATAGTCATGAAAGATATATGTCATAGCCCATTGATATGTGGCACCAACATTTTTAAGACCGAATGGCATAACCTTATAGAAAAATGTCCCCCATGGCGTTATGAATGTGGTTTTATGTTGGTCTTCAGGCTTAATCCAAATTTGGTTGTAACCAGAAAAACCATCCATTAGGGAGAGCATTTCATGACCCGTAGTTGCATCTATGAGAGCATCTATGTTTGGCAATGGGAATAAATCCTTTGGTGTTGCCTTATTGAGGTCTCTAAAATCCATACAAATACAGATCCTTCCATCAGGTTTTCCTATAGGCACCATGTTTGATACCCATTCTGGATAGTCGATGGAAATGACAAACTCTACATCCAATAGCTTCTACAATTCATATTTAACCATTAAGGCTACTATTGGATGCATCTTCCTAAGTTTCTACTTGACTGGCTTCTTTGATAGATCTAGCGAAAGGTTATGAGTAACCAATTTTGGATCTAGACCTAGCATGTCCTTATAAGTCCAAGCAAAGAGATCAGGTCTCTCTCTCAGCATAGGGATGAGGTTGGCATGCTCATCAGGAGATAAAATTTCTCCAAATTTAACCTTCCTTGGATTGGTGGGATCATTATTGATATCCACTTCAAAGGTTTCCTCTATTGACATGTGGGATCCCTCCTCAATCTGATGAGGCGTAGGGATCAAGTGGATGTCATCTTCTGGGTTTATGGGTTCCACATTGGAAGCATCCTCAACATGATAAACATCATGTGCATATCCTAGTGCAAAATGAAAAGGTTGCAACATTTCTTCGTTAGGGAAGAAATCTTTAGGCTCTAGTGGTGAGTCAACATGATCCCAATCAATAGCATCTACATCCAGACACAATGGCTTGGAAGGATTGGTTGGGTTGTGAAGTGGAGTGGTCAAATCAATGGAGATCATATTGATGGAATGGATCATATCTCTAGGACCACGTGCATGTGACTCTACATTTGTATAACTTCCATCCTCGAGATGTGGTTCTAGGGGTATGGGGATCTCTGGATCTGGTCTATGGATAGACTCAAACACAGGATCGCTAGGCTCAAGGAGCTCTCTGAATGTTGGTGGATCAGGGAAGACCATATGATAAATCCTATCCAAATTAGGTGGTCTTCCTCTGAGGCGAGGATGAAGATTGATATCTCTATACATATCCTCTATAGTGTACGATGCATTACGATGATGCAAGTAAGGAGGTCCTAAATAGGCTCTCTCTATTTCATCTTCATCATCACTATCATAATAAAAGCCTTCATCGCTACCTACTAGTACTAGGAGATTAGGGAGATGGGGCCCCATGTAAGCCCACACTCGGTACTCATCATCGTCGATAGAGGATTGCTCATCCTCGATGACTGTCTCCAAAGGAATCAGATGACGTAAGTTAAGAGGGCCCAAATAAGCCAGCCTAGTGTCATCCTTAGATCACTCATTGTTTGAGGACTCACCATCATCATCAATGTCATACATGCAGCTAGGTCCCCCTCTCTCAGAGATGGACTCTGCTATGTCCTCGTCAGAATGATATTCTGACTCGGAGTCTTCTGCTATGCTAGCGTTGTGAACTCGTAGGCCTGTGTCATCGACTGCTGCATGGATTTGTTCATCCAAGTTATCTCTTGGGATATGCTCTGGATCGGTCTCCACCAAGATATCTTCGTGATATGTCTCAGGTGGTTCTATAGTGACATAAGACACTATCCGGTTGTCCCAATGAAAGACGAAAGGATTGGGGTGATAAGGATTAATATCGACTTCCTCCCCTAGACTGAGGTATAGGTGGTCCAAATATGCCATGAGGAGTTCATCCTGTCCTCTAATATGATATCCTAACTTGAACCTATCTGTAGGCAACTGATATTGTGGTTCATAAGGCCTCCTACGCCCCTGCTCAGATAATCCGAGACCGTAACCATGCCAATGGTAGCGTTCAAAATATCGTAAGGCGTACTCTAGGTTAGAGAGATAATGAACATTCATAGTGAATGGCTCATCATCATCTTCATCCATGGGGGTGCGAGATGCAATCTGGTCGAGCCCTCCATAGATGAAATTGGTTTGGTTAGGAGGCACCCCCAATGGTACCACCATCCCTATGGGAAGGTGATGGGCTCGTGGTCGTCCCATATCCTATGCAGTCTCGATGATCGATGTAAACGTCACATTCTGCATGATATACTCCCCCAATCTGGGATTAACCAAATGAACTATCACCTGTGGTGTAGATGACCCTACTGAAGACGTAGGTGAAGCAGGCTGAGGTGCCTCTTCGACTTCTCCTTGAGCATCCTCTACTTCCATGGGAATAGGGACCTCGATAACCACTGGTTTAGGCACTCACTTTATCTCTTTTTTACCCATTTTGGCTTTTAGCTTCCCATCATCTCGATGCATTATAGATGCAGATGGTCTGGTAGAAGCAGCTATTGTGTGCTCCGATCATTGAGATGCGGATGTTGTAGGTTTGGCACACACTTCCTTCATTTTACCTCTTGGCTCTTTGATCAATGACACTGGTCGTATGTCCAGGTGCATTGAGGGGAGCATGAAATCCCTCGACAAATCTGCTAGATTCACGTATTTGAATGGTTCCTCATCTAAAGGTACCACGTGAACCTATCCCTCATGCACGTATTTGATACACTGATGGAGAATAGAGGGGACACAATGCATTTCTCTTATCCAAGGTCATCCTAGAAGTATATTATATTGCATAGCACCTTCAATCACATGACACATCATGGGGATGGTCTTCAGCCCCACCTGAATAGGTAAGACTATCGTGCCGATAGTTGAGCATAATGCATCGTTAAAAGCTCTCAACGTGAAGGTGGAAGGTATGATATGCGTCTTTGGTAACTTCAGGTATGTTAATGCCTTGGTCATGATAATATTGATTGATGATCTTGTATCAATAAAAACCTATTTGAAGGGTATGTGATTCACACACACAATGATGTGGAGCGGCGGGTCCACCATGATAGTGGAAACCATCTTGATTTCATGATCATAAAACTGTATGACCGACTCCTGACACTATTGCACGTGTCCCACGAAGTGTGTGAATGCTTCAAGATCCTGGGACTACACTTCTATGGACCTTAGAATGTCCATAAGCATCTCCCTATGCTTGGGAGACTACTGAATCAGCTCATAAATCATCAACTTTTTTGGAGTTATCTATAGGTTTTGGACTAACCTACTCTTGATTGTCACCACCGGTCTAGTTGGTGGGCCTAGTACATGTTGGGTTGGCCTTGGAGGAGGCACAACATGGACTCTAATAGGAGCTGGAGGTTGATTTGGTCTCTCATACCTCGCATGTCTTGTGATGACATTGACCATTTCGATGAACCCATGGGTTGGTGGTTCGATTCGTACTTGATTGACTTGGCCAACATTGTTCCTTGGTACCTCATGGTTGGGTAGAGGATTCTTGTAAATCCCCATATTCTGATTGTCTAGTGCTTGTGGATTTTCCACAAGAAGCGTACCTCTTTCAATCATGTTCTGCACTAAATGTTTGAAAGACCAACATACCTCTATGTCATGACCTTTCATTCGATGAAATATGCAATATTGATCATCCTTATACCCCTTAGGCTTGGGTTGATTAGGGTCTATCATTTTGACTTCTGGTAAGTTTATTGCCTTTGCCTCGCATAGTTGATGGAAAATCATTGTCAATGATTTTGATAATTATGTGAATATGCGAGGAGGGCATCTTTCTTTGTCCTTACCCCTCTGGTTGTTGCATTGCTCATATTGCATAGGGGGAGGTTGGGCTTGATAATTTCATTGTTGCTACCCCTTATCTCCTTTCTGAAGGTTTAGAACCACCTGATTGACGTGAGCTGGCTTGGCCTATTGTTTCTCGGTGCTTTTCTTGTTCCATTCCTTCTTATTTTTGAGTTTCAAGTTACCCTCCTGTAACTTGATATCCTCAATCACTTTGGCTTGCACCAAAGCCTCTTCGAATGTTTGATACTACTGCAACTGTAACAATAATGAAATGTGCTTTGCACAACTTTTCATAAACATCCGAGTTAGTTCAGTAACAGGGATGGAAAATGGTAGCTTTGCCATCATCTTTCTCCATCATTTCTCATAATCCATAACTGGCTCATCATCATGTTGCATTAAAGCATCCAACTCGGATAAGTTCACCTTCTTCTTGATGCCAAAGGAGAAGCGTTCAAGAAATGCATCGACCAGTTGCTCAAAACTGGTGATATTGTACCTCTTGAGTTGATTAAACCACTCTCGGGCTGGGCCTGAGAGGGTCATGATGAAAGTTCGTAGGAGCAGGGCATCATTGCTTCCAATATGAAAGCACATGTCTAAAAATCTCATGACATGCTCCTGAGCATCCTCCTCTCCTCTAAAATTTTCTAGCTTAGGCATTTCAAAATGCTCGGGATAAGCTGAAATAGGCACTGATGGGCATAAAGGTTCATTATGAATTTTATTCAAGGTTGGCTTTTGATAAGTTGTTCCTTGCTTTTCTATAGCTTTGACCTTTTCTACCAAGACTTTATAAGCTTGTGAAGATAAGAACTCCTCTTCTATGGATTGCCTTGGAGGCACCTTTGGAGGCACGTTCCTCTTCGGTCGAGGTGAAGGAATAGGCTCATCCTCCTCCTCGACTTGGGATATTTTAGGATATTCTTGATCTAATTCATCTCCCACTTCTTCTTCGTACTGCCTATGCCCATGATGCTCGGGTGGAGGGTGCCCATCTCTATGTTGGGTCATGTAGTGAGTATGGGTATCTATATACTCAGGGTGCAAATCGGGTTGCAAAGCAACTCGTCTATCAATGCACTCCCTATGCTCACTACGGGGATGTAAACCAACACTGGCCAATCGATCCTCCCTCTCAACATGCTCCTTTTGATCAAGGATGCATTGTTCATGCATGCGTTGTTCATATAAGCATTGTCTTATGAACCTTTGCCTCTGAGTGTTCTCATTTTTGAGGTATTCTTGCTCTGCATGAACATCCTCCAATTGGTCTTGGAGGATCTGACATCTCTGCTCTAACACCAGCTTGTGAGATCTATCTATGTGATCAGCCGTATGAGGCCTCTGGTGTGTGTGCTCTATTCGAGCGACTTTGTGGGTGTGTCCCCCAATGGACTGATCTGCTATGCTCTTGCCCTTATCTGTGAAGATGACATTCACATCCAGCTATTGCCTAAACTTTGTGCCTGCATGAGATGCAAGGGCATGCATATCTCGAGAATACTTGGAGCACTCTCTAGGTTCTCTGATAGTCCTAATAGTACTACCACTATGCACACTCATGGAGTGAGAAGGCACAGGAGTAGGCTTGTAACCTAGTTGCCCTAGAACCTTACCCAAACCATCCAACTATCTGCTATGCCATGGCTCATGAGGTGGCATACCATTGGCTCCCACTTTGGATACGTCTATGGTGATCCTACAAGGCTCACCTTTGTTGGGAGTTTGAGTGGGCCTACGCTCGAAAGTGGCCCTCTCCATTTGCCCCTGGATGGGTAGATCCTGAACTCATCTATACTCAGATGTTGGGGGCCTCAAGCCTCCCTTAGCTACAGGATGAAGGGGTACCAATCTGGATCCCTCAATGACAAACTCTTTAGCAGATCTTATGGATGCACGTGGAATGCGGTCATGGTAAATACTAACATGTTTGGAACCCCCATGCTGGGAAGCTCCATGCTCTGATCTATGTCTCGAGGAGTGTCTAGTAGCTCCTCATACCGAGGTATTCTCAACAAGATCCCCATGCGTAGAATTGTCCCCTCTAATACTCATCGAATGATGTTTGAGAGGATTCTGTGATTGAGGGTGTTGCACATCTTGTTGTGCATTGGGTGGAGCTTCGACCTCGACCTCGGATCTACGCTCAGGTCGGCCTCTCCGTGTAACCACCATAGTGTGTATCCTATGTCTAGATTCAAATTTTATTAGCACACAAAGAATACAATGGTGATTATCTCTTTTAAAGCTTTAATGTGAACCCTAAACTGTTTGATGTGTTTTGTAATTTGTTGTATCAATAAGTAACTCTCATCGTGTTTTCAATATGTTGATGATATACTCAATTGTTAAAGGGCTTTCACCTGTATACTCATAGCTCGACAACCTGGCTATGAACTCTAGGTCACGTAATCCCCCCAAAATGTGGAGATGAAACCCACACCCAGGAAGGGAGCACAGGTCCTATCGATCCTCACCCCGACACCCCATACATAGTGATACACCCCTTCAAAGAGGAATGTGTACTATTTTGCATGGTTAGGATGGATCTTGGAGTCGGTATTGGTCTAGTAACAAAAGGTTCGAGGGAGTTGGGCCAATGGATGGAAATCACTACCACCATCATTGAACCCTACTAGTGGTTGGATGTGACTTCCAACTCACTAGCGTTTAAGTGTGTCATGGTGTGTGGGGTTCCTTTTATTTTGCATGAAAAGTAAATGCATAAAACAACACTCAAATGATTCTTCTATATGCTATGCAAAAGGAACGTTTAATTTTAGAAAGTATGCATGATTAAACTATATGACTTTCAAATAAAATGCACACTAATGATGATGATGAGATGGCCACTGGATTGGGCCTCACACAAGCAAACCAACACACAAAAAGGGCCTAGACCACTGGAGACTAGGGTGGACTGCACTCAGAGGTCCATTGTTCCTAGCAACGACTAGTGGAACCTAAGAAAAAGGACCTAGGGACTCAATGCATTTTATCTTTTTCATTGCATTCCCTAATTATGCTAGCATTTTACACATTCTAGAAAAACATAGATAGATAACATAGGAAAACTAGTGGGATATGGGTCCTACCTCAAATCCACATCCGATTAAAATTTAGTTCTCTATTGTACGACCTATCTGCTGCTGACCGTGGCTCTATGGCGTAGTTGCAACTATCACCCATGGGTGTCAATTGTGGCTACAACTATTGACCATGGCTGTCAATAATGGCTAGCACCTAACATCACAAAACATAAA
This sequence comes from Wollemia nobilis, assembly GCA_028583015.1. Lineage (NCBI taxonomy): Eukaryota > Viridiplantae > Streptophyta > Pinopsida > Araucariales > Araucariaceae > Wollemia > Wollemia nobilis. Next base: position 2,286,751 of record JAQPPZ010017254.1, on the reverse strand, counting down.
AATCAGTGATCTATGGCATTTAATGTAGATTTCCCATCGTGATCACCTTCTGTAACATTGTAAAATGCTAACACCTAATGTTGTAATGGTTGTAAATCATATAAAAATGAGCATTCATACACAAATTGACAAGAAATAACACATAACAAGAAATGTATCTTCCATTAATTTGAATCAATCCATGTTACAAATCCATCCCTCTTAGGGATACCCATTCGATACAACAATTATAGTAGGAAAGATCCCTCGCAAGGGTAGGTGTCTTTCAATGCCTTCTACAATGACACGAACTGCTCCAAGGTGTAGATGACCTTCTTCTCCATGATTAGAGGTATTTGTTGCCTTGCATGTCAAAACCCTGTTAGTCCTGCATGCAATAAACAACAAGAGGCATATCAGTAATAAAGGAGGCCTCTCTTGATGAGGCTTTTGGAGGAAGATTGTACAAAATATATCATAGCAACATGAAATCAAGAAAGTGCAAGAAACATGTTAAACTACATTAAACATGATAATTCTACCATTAAGACTGTAAAGGAAACATCAATCAATCTATCTAATGCCTCAATTATGAATTTGAAAGCATGAAAGCATGGAAAAGATCATTAGTATCTTGATTGCAAGAATGAAAGAAAAGTGACTAAAACCTCTAATTCTATCAGTCAAAGTCTCTATTAAAGCAAATAAACATGAAATATGCCTAATCTAATGAAGTTAAAAAGATCCTACGATTAGAAAATAGAGAAATCAGAGATAATACCCTGACCACGGCTCTGTCCCGCGGTGAGCACTATTAGCCATGGCTGACAGTCATGGCTGAGCCTGAGATATGTTTACCCTCCAATTCAGGGGTTGAATCTCTGAATCTCTCTACCAAATTGATGGTCAAGGGTCACCTCTGTGTCCTCTAACTAGTTTGGTGGTTGGATTGCTCATATTGTGCATGAAGTTGGCGTAATTGAGTTTCTTGGCTCTCCTAGCCTCCTAGGACCTCCATGGCTTGAATTACCATTTTGATCTCTCAATTTGGGGTAAGAAAGCAATATCACAATGCAATTAGGTGAGTGTTGAATTCGATAGGGCTTCACTGCTCAAATTCTCCTATGCATCTCTCTATCTCTCCCATTTTGGATGGGGTTCTTATAGCACCTAGGAGGGCTATGTCCTAGCTTCTTGAGGAAGCCAAGATCAAGAATGGATAGCTGGAGCAGTTGGAGGGAAACTTCTGGATATTTCCACCCCTAAACCGCTCGGATCTGCAACCAATTGGCCATTGCAACCGATTTTGGATCGGCCAAGGTCCAACTGATTCTGGCTGCTAGCCATGGCTCTAAGGTGCGATCAGCACTGCTAACCATGGGTGTCAACCACGGCTAACCCTGATTAGGCCAAACTGCCTAATTGAGTGGTTAAAACCACTGCTATACCTTGGTATTTGTCCAAGGTCTTCCATATGGTCTTCTAGCATGTCCCATATGAGTAGTCACCTCGACATGACACGTTTTAGGTGTCTACAATAGGAAATTACAAGTGCTCATCAATATTTGTTAAATGAAAGTGTATAAAAGATAGAATCTCATCCTTTGTGTCCTACCACCCAAACTCCAGGTAAAAGCTTGTCTAGTTTTTTATTGGATTCAAATGTTATCAATGATGAAATATAATTTGAGGTTAACAAAGAACTAAAGTGGATTTCTACTCACACTGCTAATAAAATTACTTTGTTGATGAGATAGAAGTAGATGTGCTTGAATTATTTAATCAAGTTCATCAACAATTAACAATGGAACCTAGGATAAAAACCTATAAATATCCTTGTTTAATAGATATCCTAGATGCTTGCAAATTGTCGCATAAGCATGATTGTCCTAAATATGTAATTAATGACTTGGCTTCAGAAATAGCCTCTTATTTGAAAGAACTCATATCCATTGGTGAAAGTCAAAACTCAAGTCAGAATGATGAATCAGGTTTTGAAATTTACACCTCACTAAATGAACAAGAGATAGTTGAAAACCATGTATTTGCTTGCAAGTTTAATGAATCCAAGTTTCAACATGGAATTGCTAATATCATGGAATCAAATTGGTGGGGTGAGAAAGGCAAAATGTTTTTTTTTGTATTGTGTGGCATAATCTTGTTCTGATTGGATTTTTGTAAAGCTTGGCATGCATATCATGATATATATCTTTTAAAGTGTGCTAATCGTGTTTGGGATCCAAGGAAATGATGGCCTAAATTATCCATAATCTTGTACATTATTGTATATTATTATATATAGCTTTGGTTTTCTTTCCTTTCTTTTTAGTTTTGTTGTTTTTGGGCTTTGTCCCTAATTTTTGGGTATGGCAAGTTTTATTTTTGTTGTCTTGTCAGTTTGCATTAGGTTAGATGTTGGTTTATTTTCAAGTTTTATTTTATATTTGTGAGTATTGCATTTTGGGTTGGTCCCTCCATTTGAGGTGATGTTTTGTGGTAGCTACTAATTTATGGCCTCTTGAACATTTTTGTGTTCCTTTGTCATGAAGTATGAATTGCCTATCATGTGGATCAAGGAAAATGGGATGAAGTTGTTTAGTAACCACTCCTATATTTTGGGACTAAGATAGTGAATTTTGGAATACTGAATCATTTTGCTAAAACTATAGATGAACACATCATATGAAGGGGCATGATTTAAAATATTGAACGATGAGATTATTTTGGTATGCAAATTAAGGTGAAAATCTAACACACTACATTTCAAATACTTTCTAACCCATGTGGTGTATAAACTTTTGCAAAGCCATTAAAAAAAAGAGGCAAGCAAAGGAAAACATGTTAAAATCAGTCACCAGGTTTGGATAAACTAAACCGGGGCTATAGACGCTCAAGTAATAGTAGGGCTCTGTCCAAACAAAGCTTGTTCAAAAAAAAAGGCATTGCAAAAATATCAGTTAAACACAAGGGTAATTTAGATAAACTCTACCAGGGCTATAGACATTTGACTGGTAGTAGGGCTCTATTTAAAGAAATTCATTTTAATGAGCAATATTTATATAGCCTAAATGCTAAATAGGTTATGGAGTTTGAACGATTTTCAAGAATGCAAAATGAAATCACATTCACACACATTAAGCAAAAGCAAAGGGTTCATGTGTTTCATTTGAAGTTAACGACCCCACCTTCTGGATGTTACTAGATGGTTTGTCTTTCTGATATTTGGCTTATTTATTTTCAGGACTGGGTTTTTCACCTGAAATGGTTAGGAGCATTTCCCAGCAGAGTGACCATTTTTTGTGGCCATTGCATTACTAGCCCCAAATTTGGGGACCCACCTTTAAATTTTGATTTTTTGCATATTTCGATTGTCTTTGAGTGATCATTTTTATAGGACCCTAACCATGAGCTCGCCAGGTGGACTCTGAGGTTCCTTATTTTGTGGTGTCTTCTTGTCTTCTTGTAAAAAGTTGATGTTATTGTTTTGATTGAAGTATTTGTTTGAGAGTTGAAGTGTTTTGGGTTAATTTGATAGATTTAAGTTTCTTGTTGTTTAAATTTTTAATGTTAAATTTTAGTATTTCCTTTTTATTTTTGAGCGATAATGATTCAATAATTTAAGTTTGATTGATTTGAAATATATATATATATATATATATATATATATATATATATATATATATATTATATTTTTTTTAATAAATAAAAATAAAACAAATATATATATTAAATGAATAAAATAAAATGAGAAAAGTGTTTCATCTGTTACACTTTCATGTTCCTTTTATAGGGATTTTAATGATAAATTTAAAAAAAATTAAATTAAATTAAAATAAAAGATTAAACAAAACGACAAATTATAAAAATAGCATCATGAATGATAATAAAGGTATAAGGTGGATTTAATGGGAGTGACATTGTGTTCGGTTCTAACCGATTTTTTTTTGTAGGTAATATAATATTACACGCAACTTTCAAGGCATGTGGACAAAATGATGATGCATGGACGACGTTGAAGATTCGAACCCCATGGCCCGAAAGTGATGCAAGCGAACGTACCTAAACTTGGACGTGTCGATAACACAACAGACCCTATCCAGATACAGATGCATATTGTGGACTGACTAACTGGATGACTTGGTAGGACAGGTGATGAGGTAATATGATTTTTGAGGTGAGATTACAAATGAGTGTGTGGAGCAGTATGGTAATCAATGGGTCATAAGCCATTGTGGATTAATTGTTGTTGGACGATGTGGCATTTGATGGTGCAACGAGTGGTGAAATAAAGCAATTGACAACATGGATAGAACCAATTTGACTCGACTAGTTATGTGGTCGATAGATGTTTAGACACATCATACAGGGTGGAAATAGATAACACGAATATAGGAATATGATGGGAAAAATACACCACCATGCAGCGATATTCTAGAGAGCATTTGACCAGATGAAAGTAGTAGTAAATCAAGCGTGATATATTATAGAGTCTCAGCCAGAAGCATCGACAGTTGGTGGATGTAGACCAGATACCATAACCAAACCCTATGGAGGTGGATGTGAGTATGGCAGTGTGAACTGGGATAGACAACGACCAGCGACGTCTATCTAGTAAACTGTCATTTAGATTTATAGTACTATCATGGAGTATATCTATGCAAAGTTTGATTAGATTGGGTGCTCAAAGTTCATTCAGTTAGTATGAATGATGAGATGCTTTTTCTATCTCTCGTATAATACTATTATGGTGGAACTTAAATAGAATACATTAATGTAGGAGGAATATATAGCAGAGTGATAATTTGCTAAAGAACCGGTCTAGTTCCATAAGAGATAATAGGAGCAATGTTGGAATGAGAATACATAGTGATGAGAGGGTTATGCTTCAAATTTTTATTAATTTTAGGACCATTGTGACCAACGAAAAATACTAGAAAACCTTGAGGAAAAACGTTAAATCCTTACAAATCACGGTGATCAATGTATCTCTATCCATGCAATTCAAGGTTGGATAGGTACGTTGTAGTGTAGTCCACATCCTTGTCATTTCATTGAGCAGTGGTAGAATAAGGGTAGTTTTAAAATACATAAAGGAGACAATGAGCTTCACAGCAGTGGTGGTGAGGATGTACGTAGTAGACAGCGATATGTGTGAACAAACCTGGAATGGGTGGATACTAATGCCAACGTACTTATCGATATTTTATGGTTTATTGCATAATTGATAATGGGTGCCATGCTAACGACTACAAGATTCTCAAAGGATACATGGTTGGTGGTCATATTTATGTTTTCTAGCAGGTACAAAAGGTATGCTAGGATAAATAATGGAGGTCGAGGATGTATACGATCTTGTAATACTAGACCTTACGGTAATGTGCTCAGTTGCCAGTCCAAAAATAGGAATGAATGTTAATATGCCACACATTTCACATGGATTTTTTACCCACATGGGTGTCACCAGTTTGTGAAACATCATTGGGGAGTATCTTTAAGAAATCATCTTTTGCACCCAAGTAAATAAATCAAGTAATCCTCGGTGAAACACTGGTCAACCATTACGATCAAGACAAATATTTAAGTATGACAAGTGTTGGTATGGGCTCATACATGTGATTCTAAAACATTTACACTATTCAACACAACTATTCACCAGTGGATAGACGGATATTAAGAAGAAGGTTATTATTTTGTTAGCCTTCTTCTAGGAAAATCATTAGAAGCAAATCATGCACATACATTATGAATAATGGCATGGAAATGTGCAGTCCATTACTAAAAAAAAATTGGTGTGCATGAATTGGGATACAATCATAGGAGCCTTGTTGAAAAGCTTTGACATGACGGTTACAAATGCAAAGAAAGGAAGAGCCAAAAGGAAAACAAAAAACCAAGCATTGGAAAACCAAACGAAGATGGAAAATTTTAAAAAGGGATAAAAACAAAATATTCAAGGCTGGACATTTTTGGAAATTTTAGGAGGTTGGAAATCTATTGTAACAGGGACATTATTTTTCTCTTTTTAATGCAAAATGTTGTAAAAATTTACACCTTGTTAATAGAATTAGAAGACAAATTTTCTGAATGTATTGGGCTAATTGTCTATATTTCCCTTCCATGTTTTTAGGCTTATAGATAGTGTTTAATGCAGTTTAAAGGTTGCACTATTGAATTCTTAGAAATAGGGAATTTATTTTTTGTTCCGTAGAAGATTGCACCTAGTTTATTTCAAATCGTGTGAATGTAGCTTCGAATAAATTAGGTTACATTCAAAAATTCTCACATCTCTGGTTTTGCAGGATAGGGTAGCATTATACTGATAGTAGTTTGTCTTTGACATTTTTAGCATTCTGGTCCATTTTCCAGATTTTATTTTTATTTTTCTAACCTTACCTTTTGCAAAAAAAATTTAAAATTTGGTAAATAAAATAAAAATATAAAAAATAAATAAAATTCCAAAAATAGATGTACGGATTCCAATAATAAGCCTTAATGTTTCATTTTAGGTCATTTCGATTTTATTTTGAAGTCATTTTGAAATTACAAAAATTATTTAAAGTTACAGTTTTTTAAAGAAATTTTGTAATTTCATTTTAGTAGGATTTCACTTTTTAAAGGTAAAATGAACTTCAAGCTTTGCACTTTCATTTTTCAAACAATAAATTAACTTCTCTTTATGAAAATTACAATTTCATTAAAGAGGGGTAATTTATATGGCATTTCAAAGGCTATTGTATTTAAAGCAATAAATTAACTTCCCTTTATGAAAATTACAATTTCATTAAAAGGGGGTAATTTATATGGCAAGTCAAAGGCTACTACATTTTCAAAGCTAATCATGTAGATTATTTTATTTTCATGCTCAAAGCAAGCTAAAATGAATCCAATCATCATTTAAATTTTGCATTTCAAAATATAGGTTTTAGTCTTCTCTTTTATGCTCTAAGTAGGGTTTAATAATGCAAGATAAAACTTGTTTAAAATCTTCTTAACCAAAAAAAGATAAAATCTACCTAAAAAACTTCAAGATAAAATAAATTAATGCACTTTACATCGTGGTCATATGAGGGCCAATCACATTTTCTTTTCTTTTAAGTTTCATGAACAATCAATAGCATAGCATAATAAAGTAATACCAACATAGGCCCCTTGTTAACAATTGCTTGCAATCACTAAGGTATTCTAGCACTTATTTGACATATTTTCATAAACATACAAGCACACATTAAGTAAAAGGAACCTTGGAGAAATTTCTATTTCTTTGCAAGAGAGGGTTTTCTAATCAAAATCCTAAGTGTGAGTGTGGTTTTGCAATTGGGTAAACTTACCACCCAACAGTTCCTAAATATTTACTTTGAGTAGTCATGTTGTAAAGGTTTTCTACTACTTATTTTAAAAAATACCTTGATATAAATGATCCTCTACAACCCTTGAATCTATCTCTACAAGTTATTAAATTCTAACATGTCTTAATTCTTCATTTCTAAAGTATCTTTTTAATTTAATATTCAATTTTTGGTGCATTATTTGTTCTAGGATGTTGACGTCAATACATTCATTTTATTATTACCATATGAATTCCATGTTAGAGTGGTGTTGCTACTTTAGCCATCAACTAATTGTTGATGTGATCAAAAATTTCAAGATGCTATAGCATATATTTATTCCTTGCCTTAAATGGATAGGAAGAATTTTTTGAGCATTCTAAGTTCTATTTAAAATAGTCTTCCTTTATAAGGGTGAGGTATTCATTTGATTTCCCAATGAATCACCTTATTCATATTAGTAGGCTAGGACTTGAGAGGGTTATTTGCTCAAAAATTTCTAAGATAGGACCACATGTCCCCTATCGATGGCTTTTGCTTTTTCCTTAATGGTGCATTCCTTTGAAACGCAGAAGAAGAAATGAAGCTTTGTAAGCTTCTTAACATTCCATGATTAATAGGAACATTTATTGAATGATATCATCAACTTTGTTAATGACACTTAGATAAAAGGAAGCCTATGGGATCAAATAAATTTTGGTATTCTATCTATGTTGAATACATGACATAGTCCATCTATAAAAATGAGTCAATACCTTAAGAGACATTGGAATTCAAGGTATCATATGTAGTTTATTATATTCTATAAGATTCTAGCGATATCATTAGTTTACCCTATTATAATTCTTGCAGATAAGTTATATCCATTCAAATATTAGTATTTTTTGGACTTGAGCATCTAGGTTGTTCACATGGATGTTGTTTAAGTATTATAAAATATTTTGTGTTTTTAGAATATCTTGTGAATGGACTTTGGTTAAATTTGCATAATTGCTCCATTGAGTCCAACACATGGACAATATTTAATCCTTAGAAAAGTTTTCCAAGGTATGAAGCCTTTAAAAAATAAAATTGTGGGCAATTCCTCCCTTCAAGTATAGGTATTTTAAAATGATTTATTACAAGTGTAGTGAAATTTCACTACATCAAGAAAAATCCAACTTGAAGGAGGAATTTTGAGCAGGATTGGTATCCAGAGCTGAGCAAGATAAGAGGACTAGAAGCTCCTTTTATCTATAAAGTAGCTTATGTTGGGAGGATGCTAAGAATGTCAATGAGGGATATCCTATGCCAAAAGTTGTTGGCAAGTTCAAAAATCCCTATACCATGAGGTGATGTTAACCACCTAGATCATACAAATTAAAAATTATAGCCTTTTTGGTCGTAACAAAGCCAAGCCTCACCATAAGTAGGAACCCAAGGGCTCCACTATCAATAGGGTTTTTATCCACTCAATTATCCTATATCCTCCCCTCAACTAGATGGGTCAATTTCAAAACTAAACCATCCTATTTTTTTAATTTAGTTTCAAAGCATCATGTACCCTAAGGATGTCACAAAATGGTACCGACAGCATACCCACAAAATGAAACCCAAGGATCAAAGAGAAAGGAAATAAGGGGAAAATGTATGTAAGGATGGGGTCGATAAACTTGTTAAAGCTTGCTAGGCCATATGAAGGTCCTCCCAAATTTCATGGAAAAAGGTATTGGGGAACAAATTGGCTAAATTAGACAAATAGAATAGCTTAGGGTATGCTTACCAAATGAAAATTCTAGCAACCCCTATGAAGAAGCAACTCTGAAGCATCAAAAATCAAGCAAGGAGCAAAATAATAATAAAACCAGAATCAACTAGATAGGAAAATCATCTAGGAGGCAGCAACCATAACCCCAATGAAAGAGGCTAGTCATGATTCTTTGACATGTAAAGAAATGCAACCAAATCAACCAGACCCCCAGGGGTAGTCTTTACAAAACAAAATTGTGGGTATTTCCCCCCTTTACAAGTATAGATATTTTAAAGTTCTTTATTACAAGTGTAGTGAAATTTCACTACGTCAAGAAAACGCAGCTTAAAGGAGGAATTTAGAGTAGGATTATTATCTAAAGTTGAGCAGGATGAGAGGACAAAATGTTCCTTCTATCTATTAAGTATATTATGTTGGGTGGATGCTAATAATATAATGATGAAGAGCCTATGTCAAAAATTGCTTGTAAGTTAAAAGCACCCTATGCCATGAAGTGATGCTAACCACCCAAATCATACAAAAAAATACTATAGTCTTTTTAGTGGTACTAAATGTTGGAAATATGAGCAAGTTTTGTTGTCATTGATGTCAAGAAGATGATGACCAAGTTTATTGTCATCCAAGTATTCATGTCCGAGTTTTGTTGGCAAGGTTGATGTTCAAGTTTCATTAATATTCTCTAGTGGTTTTTCCAAAAAGGTAAAGAAGCAGGTTTAATATTATAATACTTAATATTATAATATTTAAGGATACAGGTTGGGTTTATGAAAAATAAATGCCAAGGAGTTGTCACATTTTAAATCTCCTAAAAAACCCATATGACAGATTTGTGGATTAAGGGTTTAATTATTTAATTTTAAATATTTTAACCCTAAGGTTAAAATTTAAAATTAAATAATAATATTATTCAAGGCACCTAAGTTAAAATATATAATTTGAATTTAAAAATTCGAATTCCAAATAATACATTGTGAAGCACATTGAAAATATTATAAATAAGCCAAAGTTTTTGGTTAGAAGGCATCCATGCAATAATTCGTGAATCCAAAGGAAAAATTGTGCATTGTGGTGATAGAAAGGGAAGAAGGAAATTTGTGTGATTTAAACCCTTTGGAGGGAAAGCTAAAGTGTAAATGCATGAGGCACGTGTCTAGCATATCCAAAGCACTAGTTAGCACAGTTGGCAACTGAGGCAGAGTTAAGGTATTTTTTGTGGCAAAAGGTTGGGGTTTCGAATCCCCGCGAGGACATTTTGAGGAAGGTCTATTTCATTTTTTGAGCATCGGGTCTTGCGGAGATTGTTTAGTGAGGAGCCTGCACCTTTAGACTCGTGTGGGTGTGTGGCCCAATGGCTGCTAGAGCGCAACGGTAGCAGCAAGGTTGTGGGTTTGAGGCACTACCAAAGCGTGCCATTCATTTTTGCACGTGGGCCAAAGGAACTAAGGTAAGCATTAATTTTTGGTTTAATTAATATTCGCGCCAAGGTTTGGGGAGCGCGTTAGGCCACGTGAATAATAGAGTGCTTTGGAAAGTAGGGAGTTATAAGGTGTTTAGAGTTTATATTAATTTTTGGGTATTTAAAATTAATTAAGGTTGGAGTGATAAGGATATTAAGGTTTTAATTTCTAAATATTATTTTGAAATTATAAAGGAACTTTTCTTCTATTGATTGATTTGGAGTTATTAAAGAAGATTGATGTTTGTGTGTTGAAAAGTAATTGAACAAGGTTGGAGATAATAAGGTGTATTTGAGTTTTGTTAATTTATGTAAGGGTGAATTTATTTTGAGGAAATCATTTGAGTAAGAATATTTGAGTGAAGGTATTTGCTATCTAACCTTTGAGATTGGAAAAGAGGTTGATTGTGATTGAGACAGGTTTTGAGGTCAATTCTTCTTCAAAAAAAAGGTATGGGCACATCTTCCTTGTGAGTGAAATATTGTTGGGTTGGATGTTGTGAATGCTAAGTTGGAGTGAAAAGGTTTGTTTGATAAGCATTGTTGAGTAAGCTTTCATGTGCATGATTGGTGAATGTTTGTGAGAACATTTGAGTGAGAAATTGAGAACTATCTTGAACTAGGGTTTGAGAAAGATCATGAGTATCATTGTTATGTGAGATTGTTTGATAAGCATTGTTGGAAATATTTGAGTAAACCTTCATGTGCATGATTAGGGTTTGTGAAAATATCATGAGTATCATTGTTATGTGAATTTGGAATCATCTTGAGTCAAGGTTGAGTTCCATAGTGTGAGTTGTTGAAAGCATTGTGAAACACTTGTTTAGGGTTTGTAAGCAAGTTGTGTTTCATTGAGTGATTGGTTGAGTGGAGTTGGTTGAGCATAATTGATTGAAAGTGTTGGAGTGATAGTTCAAGTTCTGTGAAACAAATTGTTCTTTATTCTTAATTGATTTGAAGAGAGTTTGGAAGTGATTGAGTGTTGTGTGAGAGTGAAACATATTGAGTCTCTAACCATTCTCCATATGTTTCTATGGTTAAACAAGAGAGTTTGAAAGTGATTGAGCATTGTTGTGAGAGTGAAACATATTGAGTCTCTAACCATTCTCTATATGTTTCTATGAGATTAAAACAAGATTTTGTGTGAAACTTGTTTGTGTGATTGAAGAGGTTTTCTGTGATAGATTGAGTTGAGTTGAGTAAGCTTTTGTGAAAGCTTAAGGATAGATTTGAGTAAGATTTTGTGGAAGCTTACAATGTAGATTTGAGGTAAGTCTTGGAGAAGACTTGTGAGTATAGTTGATTGATTGATTTGTTCAAACCTTGAGTTAAGGTTTGGGGTAGATCTAGTAGAGTTGATTTGTGATTGGATCAAGCTTTGTGTTAAGGCTTGAGGATAGATTTGAGGATAGATTTTGGTGTAGATTTGAGGATAGGTTTGTGCTAGACCAGAGATAAATATTGAGCATATTTGTGCTAGAAGGACTATTTTTAGTTTGTGAAGGATATGTTTAGTGCAAATTTGAGATAGATATTGAGTATATTTGTGCTAGATTGAAGGACTATGTTTAGTGCAGATTTGAGATAGAGATTGAGCAGATTTGTGCTAGACCGAAGGACTATGTTTAGTGTAGATTTGAGTAGAGCTGAGATCAAGCTTTGGAGGTGATAGAGCAGAGGATAGTAGTATCTAGTGGATAGAGATCCATTAGCTAGGGTAGTGAGGATAGAGGTCTTCTGAGTGAGGATAGGAGTCTTCAGTGGAGAGAGATCCACAAGCTAGAGTAGTGGAGGCAGTAGTCTTCTAGAGGATCACCAACCAGAGCAAAGGAGAAGGAGTTCTCCTGTGGATAGAGATCCATGAACCAACTAAGGAGATTGGTGTCTCCTATGGGTTGGTGCCCACAAACTAGATTAGGGGATTGGTGTCTCCTTTGGACAGAGGTCCATAAACATTGTAATAGGGAAAGGATTCCCAAGAGATTTGTTGAGAAAATTTTAGTGAAATATTTTCTCCATGGACGTAGCCCACATTGGGTGAACCACGTTAAATTGGTGTCTCTATTGTGTGTGGTGATTTGTGCATTGCTTTGATTACTATTGTTGATATTGCCATTGATATATTGGATAATATTGTTTGAGAAAAGAAAAGTAAAAGTTGGTCTTATACTGTTCACCCCCTCTTAGTATAAGCTTGTGTTCTTCAATTGGTATCAGAGCGGGTTCCTTCGGAAGAGTTTAACAACTTGAAGGAAAAGCTCTTAAGAACACAGATGGATTCTCAGAATGGATCTTTAGGAAATTCGACACCATTGTTCGATGGGAACAATTATGTACTTTGGAGTATGAGAATGAAGATTCACCTAATGGCACTTGGAAATGAAATATGGGAAGCATTTGAGAATGGATACATACCACCAGCTACTCCACCTACAGATAAATATGGTAAGCTCCTACATCTGAATAATTCAAAGGCAATGAATGGAATTTTAAAGGGTTTGCATGAAACAGAGTTTATAAAGGTTATGCATTGCAAATCAGCAAAGGAAATTTGGGATAAGTTGAAAGGTATATATGAGGGAGACAAAAAGGTCAAAAGGGTAAAGTTGCAAAATTACAAGAGAACATTTGAAGACCTAAAGATGAAGGATGAGGAAAACATTGTTGCATATCTACTTCGTGTGGATGAGGTTGTTAACTCCATGCAAGGACTTGGGCTCAAAGTTGAAGAAACAGATGTTTGTGATAAGATTTTAAGGTCACTCCCAAAAAGGTATAGTGAAAATATTTCAGCTATAGAAGAGTCAAAAGATATTGAAATTTTGACAAGGGATGAGTTACATGGAATTCTCACAACTTTTGAGATGAGAATAAAAGAGGAACCTATTCCCCAGAAGGAAGCAACCTTCAAAGTTACCAAGAAGACAAAGGGTAAGAAGTCAGATTCAAGCAATGAGTCATCCAGTGATGAAGAAGCAAATTATGGCAGAAGGAACAAGGACTCAAGAAAATATAAAGGTACAAAATTAGTTAGATGTTTCAATTGTGGAAAATATGGTCACTATGCATCTGATTGTCCAGAGGCTGGAAATAGCAATGATGAAGAAAAACAGGATCATAAGAACAAGGAAACAGGAAAACACAGGTACCAAAAGAAAAGTAGGGATGGACAAGGCAAGCAAGGAAATAAATTCTTCCAAAGGCATAAGAAGAGTTTCTATGCAGACAAGGTAGGTAAGAGTTCAAGTGATAGTGATGAAAGTTCCTCAAATAATGATGAAGATGAAATTCTATTTCTGGAAGAAGAAAAATAAGTGGTTAGAAATAGGTCACCAATAATTCTCAAGTGTTTTAGATGTGGTAACTTTGGTCATCTTGAAGATAGTTGTACAAGGAATGGATTCAGTTTTAGTGAAGATGAGTATGAAGATGCTAGTGAAGGTCCAGAAGAAGAAAGTCTTCTTATGGCAATAAGAGAAGAAGAAGGTGCTTCTAGTGAAGACAAATCAGAAAGGAATGAAGATGATCCCAAAGGCAAAAAAATAGAGGAAGAATCAGAGAAAGGAGAAGTTGATCTTGAGGGTGAGCTTATTTCTGCCCTTGATGCATTAAGGAAGGTAAGAAAATAGAACTCAAAACTCAAGCTTCAATTTCAAGAATGTGATGAAGAGAAAGGAAAGCTTATAGAAGATCTAACCAACTCAATAGCCAAGACAAGGAAATTTAAAGAAAGGTTAGAGGCTAAGGTTTTAGAATGTGAAAGGTTAGAGCATGAGGTAGCTTCACTAAGGAAGGAAGTAAAAGAGTCTAAGGACAAGTTACACAGGTTTGGGAGAAGCTCAAAGAACTTGGATAAGATTATCAAGGTACAAAGATCTTCATAAAACAAAATAGGACTTGGTTTTGAACAGGTACAAAAGGAACAAGGAGAGGAGTCAATCTCAAGCTCCAAAGAAGAAGAAGCTTCAGAAGAAGAGAGTGTAAGAGAAAGTGAGTCTTCTGAGGAAGATTTGGACAATAGAAAGTTCAATATGAGAAGGAACAATGCACAAATGAGGAACAGATGGAACAGGAAACAACACAGGGTAAAAGAGACTAAGAGACCAATGGGGTCAAGGCAAGATAGTTTCAATGGACGATGCTTCTCATGTCACAGGTTTGGGCACAAGGCTACACAGTGCAGGACACATGGAAGATAGGAATATGGGAATTTTAGAAACATACATCTTTTTCAAGGGTATTGCTACTCTTGTAATCAGTTTGGTCACAAGGCAATAAATTGCAGGGTTCATGATAGGAATGGATATGGCTTCACCAGGAGAAACCCCAAGATATTTGCACCTTCAAGGAATAACAACATTAAGTGTTATAAGTGCAATAATGATGGGCATATATCCAAAGTGGTGTAGAGCAAAACTTCCAGAGACAAGCAGGAACATGAACAGTCAGAGGAATCAGAAGGATCAGTTGAGGAAGAAGGTGGACAAAGGTAAAGATCAGTGTATGCTGGGAGTAGAGATACTCCCACCCCAAAATTAACCACCTCAAGAAGAGGTGGGGGAGGGGCTAAGCTAAGAGTCTCATTCTTAGCCCCAAGCCCCAAAGGTGACCCTTTGCCATTGATGTCAAAGGGGGAGAGATTTGAGTTAGGGGAAGAGCATTCAGTTAGGGGAGCAGTTTCTCAGGGGAGCAGAACAGAAAGAGGTAAAGGAAATGGTAAAAGGAAAATGGGTTGCCATCAAT
Source organism: Wollemia nobilis (assembly GCA_028583015.1). NCBI lineage: Eukaryota > Viridiplantae > Streptophyta > Pinopsida > Araucariales > Araucariaceae > Wollemia > Wollemia nobilis. The sequence continues at coordinate 2,271,498 of JAQPPZ010017254.1, read as the reverse complement.
GACAAAGGGGGATATTGTTGGAAATATGAGCAAGTTTTGTTGTCATTGATGTCAAGAAGATGATGACCAAGTTTATTGTCATCCAAGTATTCATGTCCGAGTTTTGTTGGCAAGGTTGATGTTCAAGTTTCATTAATATTCTCTAGTGGTTTTTCCAAAAAGGCAAAGAAGCAGGTTTAATATTATAATACTTAATATTATAATATTTAAGGATACAGGTTGGGTTTATGAAAAATAAATGCCAAGGAGTTGTCGCATTTTAAATCTCCTAAAAAACCCATATGACATATTTGTGGATTAAGGGTTTAATTATTTAATTTTAAATATTTTAACCCTAAGGTTAAAATTTAAAATTAAATAATAATATTATTCAAGGCACCTAAGTTAAAATATATAATTCAAATTTAAAAATTTGAATTCCAAATAACCCATCGACGTTGTGAAGCACATTGAAAACATTATAAATAAGCCAAAGTTTTTGGTTAGAAGGCATCCATGCAATAATTTGTGAATCCAAAGGAAAAATTGTGCACTGTGGTGATAGAAAGGGAAGAAGGAAATTCATGTGATTTAAACCCTTTGGAGGGCAAGCTAAAGTGTAAATGCATGAGGTGCGTGTCTAGCGTATCCAAAGCACTAGTTAGCATAGTTGGAAACTGAGGCAGAGTTAAGGCATTTTCATGGCAAAAGGTTGGGGTTTCGAATCCCCACGAGGATATTTTGAGGAAGGTCTATTTCATTTTTTGAGCGTCGGGTCTTGCGGAGATTGTTTAGTGAGGAGCCTACACCTTTAGACTCATGTGGGCATGTGGCCCAATGGCTGCTAGAGTGCAGTGACAACAGCGAGGTCATGGGTTCGAGGCACTACCAAAGCACGCACCATTCATTTTTGCACGTGGGCCAAAGGAACTAAGGTAAGCATTAATTTTTGGTTTAATTAATATTCATGCCAAGGTTTGGGGAGCGCGTTAGGCCACGTGAATAATAGAGTGCTTTGGAAAGTAGGGAGTTATAAGGTGTTTAGATTTTATATTAATTTTTGGGCATTTAAAATTAATTAAGGTTGGAGTGATAAGGATATTAAGGTTTTAATTTCTAAATATTATTTTGAAATTATAAAGGAACTTTTCTTCTATTGATTGATTTGGAGTTATTAAAGAAGATTGATGTTTGTGTGTTGAAAAGTAATTGAACAAGGTTGGAGATAATAAGGTGTATTTGAGTTTTGTTAATTTATGTAAGGGTGAATTTATTTTGAGGAAATTATTTGAGTAAGAATATTTGAGTGAAGGTATTTGCTATCTAACCTTTGAGATTGGCAAAGAGGTTGATTGTGATTGAGACAGGTTTTGAGGTCAATTCTCCATCAAGAAAAAGGTATGGGCATATCTTCCTTGTGAGTGAAATATTGTTGGGTTGGATGTTGTGAATGCTAAGTTGGAGTGAAAAGGTTTGTTTGATAAGCATTGTTGAGTAAGCTTTCATGTGCATGATTGGTGAATGTTTGTGAGAACATTTGAGTGAGAAATTGAGAACTATCTTGAACTAGGGTTTGAGAAAGATCATGAGTATCATTGTTATGTGAGATTGTTTGATAAGCATTGTTGGAAATATTTGAGTAAACCTTCATGTGCATGATTAGGGTTTGTGAAAATATCATGAGTATCATTGTTATGTGAATTTGGAATCATCTTGAGTCAAGGTTGAGTTCCATAGTGTGAGTTGTTGAAAGCATTGTGAAACACTTGTTTAGGGTTTGTAAGCAAGTTGTGTTTCATTGAGTGATTGGTTGTGTGAAGTTGGTTGAGCATAATTGATTGAAAGCATTGGAGTGATAGTGAAACAAATTGTTCTTTATTCTTAATTGATTTGAAGAGAGTTTGGAAGTGATTGAGTGTTGTGTGAGAGTGAAACATATTGAGTCTCTAACCATTCTCCATATGTTTCTATGGTTAAACAAGAGAGTTTGAAAGTGATTGAGCATTGTTGTGAGAGTGAAATATATTGAGTCTCTAACCATTCTCTATATGTTTCTATGAGATTAAAACAAGATTCTGTGTGAAACTTGTTTGTGTGATTGAAGAGGTTTTCTATGATAGATTGAGTTGAGTTGAGGAAGCTTTTGTGAAAGCTTAAGGATATATTTGAGTAAGATTTTGTGGAAGCTTACAATGATAGATTTGAGGTAAGTCTTTGAGAAGACTTGTGAGCAAATTTGATTGATTGATTTGTTCAAACCTTGAGTTAAGGTTTGGGGTAGATCTAGCAGAGTTGATTTGTGATTGGATCAAGCTTTGTGTTAAGGCTTGAGGACAGATTTGAGGATAGAGTTTGGTAGATTGAGGGTTTTGTGATAGAGATTGAGATATTTGTGCTAGACTGAAGGACTATGTTTAGTATATTTGAGATAGAGATTGAGCATATTTGTGCTAGACCGAAGGACTATGTTTAGTGTAGATTTGAGATAGATATTGAGTAGATTTGTGCTAGACCGAAGGACTATGTTTAGTGCAGATTTGAGACAGATATTGAGCAGATTTGTGCTAGACCGAAGGACTGTGTTTAGTGTAGATTTGACAGAGCTGAGATCAAGCTTTGGAGGTGATAGAGTAGAGGATAGTAGTCTCTAGTGGATAGAGATCCATTAGCCAGGGTAGTGAGGATAGAGGTCTTCTGAGTGAGGATAGGAGTCTTTAGTGGAGAGAGATCCACAAGCCAGAGCAGTGGAGGTAGTAGTCTTCTAGAGGATCACCAACCAGAGCAGAGGAGAAGGAGTTCTCCTATGGATAGAGATCCACGAACCAGATTAAGGGTATTGGTGTCTCCTGTGGGTTGGTGCCCACAAACTAGATTAGGGGATTGGTGTCTCCTTTGGATAGAGGTCCATAAACATTGTAATAGGGAAAGGATTCCCAAGAGATTTGTTGAGAAAATTTTAGTGAAATATTTTCTCCGTGGATGTAGCCCACATTGGGTGAACCACGTTAAATTGGTGTCTCTATTGTGTGTGGTGATTTGTGCATTGCTTTGATTACTATTGTTGATATTGCCATTGATATATTGGATAATATTGTTTGGGAAAGAAAAGTAAAAAGTGGTCTTATATTGTTCACCCCCTCTCAGTATAAGCTTGTGTTCTTCAATAAAGCCAAGCCTCGCCATAAGTAAGAGCTCTAAAGCCTTTATGGTGGTAACTAAAAGGTCTCCACTGTTAATAGGGTTTTTATTTGCTTCATACCCCTAGATCCACCCATCAATAATATGGGTGGATTTTAAAACTAAACCACCCTCTTTTGGTAGTTGGGTTTCAAAGCATCATGTACCTTGAGGTTGTTGCAAAAAGGTACTAACATCATGCCCATAAAATGAAACCCAAGGACTAGAGAGGAAGAAAATAAGGGGGTAAATTTATGTAGGGGTAAGGTCTATAAGCTTGTTAAAGCTTGCTAGGCCATATGAAGGTCCCCCCAAACCTTATGGTATAATGTATGTAGGAATAAATTGGCTAAACTAGACAAAGAGAATAGGTCAAGGTACATTCACCAAATAAATATGTTGGTAGCTCCTATGAAAAAGCAACTCTAAAGCATTAGAAATTAAGCAAGGATTAGAACAACAAAAAAAGTAGCATCAACCAATTAGGGAAATCATCTAGGAGGTATCAACTAGAACCTTGATTAAATAGGTTGGTCTTGATTCTTTGATGTACAAAGGAATGCAACCAAAGCAACCATATCCTCAAGGGTATTATCAATTCAAGGGATGCTTCCAAAGTCCAATGATATGGAATCAAAAGATAAAATATGGTAGGATATGGTGGAGCCAAGAGAATGGTGGTATTCTAAAGGTTACATCATGCATAGAGACCTAAGCACCATAAACCTAAGCAAGAATCAATCAATGCAAATACAAAGTAGATATGATGAATAGTCGATAAGAAAACTAAATAACTAAAGTGAGCATGAGAAAGGGGACCACACCATCTTGGGATCAGCAATAAGGCTTTCTCAAAAATCTAATATTACCTGATATTGAGTTTCCATGAATAGGAGCATCCATTGATAACACCTATGAAGGATGCCACTCTACCTATTAGGCATATATAGAGATAAGACCTAAAATAAACCCCACATATAATATTAATGAATGTAAATTGTACCTCAATATTGCCAACCAAAGTAGACAATATTTCCCATCCTAAATGGTTTAGGAGGAAATTTTGAATTTGGATGCAGGGTATATAAATAGTTGATTTTTTATCTTAGATTAAGGGAGTGAGAACAATATTTTATTGTGCTTAGTATTTGGTCCAAAATAGAGTCTTCTCTCAATTTTCTCTTCTATATTGATCTAGACTCGAGCCCCTAGCCAATCTATGCACTGAGCCCTTTCACTTTGATATATGTATTTGGTTGTATTTATAATATATATAAAAAGATTTGTGATTGTTTATTTTATATCATGTTCTTTGTGTATGTGTAAATTCATAGGCAAAAGCTATGACTAGTATTTGTCTCATTTCCAATGCAAGTTTCATAAGAAATAGGTATGTCATCTTGGAACCATGTTTACTTTTCTTGGTACAATTGATGAGTGTGTTCATTCATCCCATCATACACAGAGGACCTTATAATTCTTGTTGCATCACCCTTGTAGACTAGACTAGTTGCTTTTTACTGCTTTTCTCTCACCCTTTTCCAAGATAAAACTTGATAGACTAGGCTAAATTAGAAAGGTGAACTAAGATCACATCCAAATAAGGAGTCATCATTGGTAAAAAAACCTTAAATTTTATCCTCAGATATGTGTCCCATGCTCCCCATACTTCTTGAACTATATGCTCCACATGAGGCATGGGAATCGAATGCATATGACAACCATAGCAGATGATAATTATGCTTGGAGCATGAATTAGACACAATTTAGTTCCTAACAGATTAACTAGTATACCCAATGGGATAAATCACACAATATCGATCCCATGACCATGGTATTAGACTGAGATTTTAGTTAAAATATTAATTATTTTCTTATTGAAGCATGTCCAAATTTCACTTAGTGACTCCACTATTCAAAGAACTCATTGAGAGGTAAATTTGTTATTTTGAAGGTAAATCCAAATCATAAGATCTAACACAGGGGTAAATCCATTATTATTTTTATTGTTGAATCATGGTCCTATAAGGAGAGGCCAATAGTAAAGCATGGTTTCAACATTGAACGAACAACAATTAAGGCTCCTAGAATGGAATTATTGAGGTCCATTGCATTCATAAACCCCACCTAATACAAGGGATAATATTCTAGTCTTAGCTCTAAAATCCTTACCATTTTTCATCAATGAAGATGCAAAAACCTTGATTGCACACCTTCAATACATGGTTAGTCTTTTCACACTCTATAATATTGACCAATAAAATGTAATACTTAGGGTATATGCATCCTATTTTAGGGGAAAGGCCAGATAATGGTGCATATCCCTCCCTCCACACTCCATCATCAAATAGGATTATCTTGTCAACTTGTTGCTAGATAGATTCAAATAAAAGGTAGACAAGGTATCCCTGTTGGAGTAATTAATGACCATTAAAAGAACCCCATGGAAGCCATGGACAACTTCAATGCCAAGTTCCACAAGACCTGGTATAGGATTCCTGATGAAATCAATCCACCTCTAGGTATGGCATTCATTTATATCTAAAGGTTTTTGATTCAAATATAGATATGAGGGTAACATCTAGAGGAAATAACTTACCAAAAGCCTATTAGTTGGCCACTCAGGTTGAAAGAGACCTGATATAAATAGGAAGGTTGGTTCTTAGATACCCCATACCCCTTTCTCTAAGCTTTCAACCACCGTACCACACTTTTACCATTGTACATCCCACTACCTTTCATATTCCCCCTACCATAACTCCAATCCTAGTACAAACTCCCTCTCTATTCCTAAATCAATCCTATGTTAAATCTCAAGAAAAAATGGAGTTGCAAAACAAAGTAAAAAAATTCCAATGAAATTGTGATGCTTAAGCATCAACAAAATTCCCTAATATTTTGATATTAGGATATCCCGAACCCCCTCTTTTAGTCAAGTTGCAAAAGTTACCAACCTCTACCAAATGATTATCAAAGGTACCTACCATAACCTTTTTTAGAGTTTGGTCAAATCTGAGCCATAGAGAAACCATCACTACATAACCCAATTAGGGATATCATATAGCTAAAAAAACTATATTGAGTATCCATATGCATTATAATATTTATTTCTAGATCCTCTTTGTTATATTTGTAGCAATTACCAACAGGTCGCATACCCCATAACTCAGTCCACCTATCACCAAATTACTCCACAAATGCTAGAGGTAGTTACTCAAGCCCCTACCTTAGACACTACTAAAATACTCAATACTAAACCACCAAAAAAAACATTGGTGTCTTGGGATGAATGTGATGTCTACACTATTTTCGATGGGACTAATGCTCTAGTGATTGGAAGAATGCAAATACAATCTTATATCCCCACTAGAAATCTAGAAGAGAATCCAATTAGAGATATTGAGGATAAAGGAATTGATCTAGAAGGAGGAAAAGATATTAGATTCCACTAGATTAAGTATTTTCAAAGAGTTGAAGGAGACTTTGTTAGCATTCAACGTACATGGTGCTCTTCTAACCCCAAAATGTTCCCTAAATAAGGCATTTCCAAGCAAACCTAATTGTCTAATTTGAGGTCTAGATCAAAGCCAATAGGTCCATAGAGTGGGTAATAATAATCCTCTGCCCTTTTTTGTATCCTTACAATTGGGAGGTTGGATAGTCCACAATTTCATGGTAGATTTTGAAACTTCTATAAGGTCATCTACGATGAAATTGGCATAAAGTACACTCAAACTAGTTTCAATGTACTACAGCTAGATGGGACCCTAGTCTAGGTTGTAGGAGTGGTGAAGGATCTCTTGGTGGTATTGCATAGGTTTTTGAATCTCTCGATGATCAAATAGGTGACAATGATAAATCTTGATCTATCATTTGGGTTTTTCTTATCAATGGATTTCATGGTAAAACTTGGGGTGCAACTATTCCTGGATTATGCTCACATGATGGTCCCTCTTAAGGGAAGGAAGGTATAACTCTATGCATAAAAATACATCCCCTATCACATGGAGAGGATTGAAGATCAAAAATTCCCCTCAATTGAGGGTAATCTCATATATTATCATGTGATGATCAAACATCATCCAAAAACTTGAAGTATACAAAGGATTTATTAATAGAAAATAAGTTTCTCATGCTTGATTTTAATGTAATAGTCTAGACGAGCCTAGGAACTCACCACCCACCATAATCAGCTACCCACCAACTTCTAGCTATAATAAGTCACATGTTCAAGGTGACAAATAGGTAAGATAACTATAAGTTTGGATCACTTTGATTTGAGCATTATAGATTTTGATGAATGATTTCCATGTGAAGAATCTAGCATGCAAAACATGCTAAAATCATGTATCATAGTGTAAATAAAAGGTATTTAAACTAAAATTTATGGAAGCTAAATGTTGTAAAGCCAATGGCTATAGCAGGTAGATGAATATAAGGGCAAGTGAGTCAAGGTAATCATGTGAAGCAATTTTAGGAAAGCCCACCTAGGTGGTTTACATGTACATCTAAAATAGGGTTGTATAAGTTAATAGGTTCAAGAATCAACGAAATGGCTAAAGAAGAGACAACTGCTATGACTAAATATAAGGTAAGAATACAGATACCCATGTCTTTTATTGATTTAGTTGTGTAGAAGGGATCATTTCCTACCAACTTATTAGAATAAAATTAAAGATAAAAAGGAAAAATAGGGTGAAGAACTTCAATTGACTTTCCTCATAGGAAATGACTATAAAAGGGGAACCTGCTCCACTATCTTTCATAATATCCCAAGTAACGTTACCCTACAAAAGTAAGAAATCCATCTTCCATCCCATAAACCCAAAATTCCTTGGATTTACCTCCATAGACTCTGTGACCAATAGATAAGGATATATTTTTTGGTTTCTTGGCCTCCTGCAAGCAAAATCCCCTTCATGAGTTGCCATACTATAGTGAAATTTTACTACATCAGGCACATCCAACCTGAATAAGGAATTTTGAGTAGGATTTTTATACAAATATGATCAATATGAGAGGACCATAAGCTCCTTCTAACTATCAAGTAGTTGATTTTAGGAGGATGCTAAGAATATTGACAAGGGAGAGCCTATGTTGAAAGCGACTAGTAATTTTAAAGCTCTTTGTTCCATGAGGTAATGTTAACCACCCAAATAATACAAATAAAGGAATATAGCATTTTCAATGGTAACTAAGCCAAGCCCTACCATAAGCATTAACCCTATAGTTTTTTTTACGATAACTAAATGGGCTTCACTATTGGTAGTGTTTCTATCCACTTGACACCTCTAGATCTACCCCTCAACCAGATGGGTGAATTTGAAAACTAAACCACCCTATTTTGGTAATTTGGTTTTAAAACATTATGTACCTTGAGGTTGTTGTAGAAGGGTACTAGCAATGTGCCCACAAAATGAACCCAAGGACTAGAGAGGTAAAAATTAAATGGGACAATAAGGTGAGGTCGATAAGCTTGTCAAAGCTTGTTGGGTCATATGAATATCCCCTTGAAGTTCATGGTGAAATACATGGGGGGAATTAGCTAAACCAGACAAAGAGAATAGCTCAAGGTGCACTCACTAAATGAAAATTCTAATAGTCCATATGAAGAAGCAACTCCAAATCATAATAAATCAAGTAAGGAGCAAAATGATAGCAAAATTAGCATCAACCAAATAGGAAAGTAATCTAGCAGGTAACAACTAGAACCCTAGTTAAATAGGTTGATCCTAAGTCTTTAATGTACAAAGAAACACAATTAGAGCAACTGGATCCTTAGGGTAATCTTAGGCCAAGGTTTTCTCTTAAATTTTGGTGATCTAGATCCAAAATAAAAAATATGGCAATATAGGGAAGAGCTAGGATAATGGTTACATACTAAAGGTCACATAATGCATAAATACCTAGGTACGAGAAACCTAATCAATAATTATTTGATGCATGTGCAAACTAGATCTGGTGAATGATCGATAGGACAACAACTTGCTAACTAAAGTGAGCATGAGGAAGGGGCCCACACCATCTCAATATTAGCAATAAGGATTCCTCAAAAAGTTAAGATTTATTGAGCTTTTGTTTCCACAAATAGGAGCATATATTAATAACACCTCTAAAGTATGCCACTCTTTCTATTACGCATTTATAGATATTAGACCTCAAAACAGACCTAGGTCTACTAGAAAAGAATGCAGCACAGTACCTCAAGTTTGACAACCAAAGAAAATAGGATTTTCTACCCCAAATGGTTTAGAAGGGAATTCTAAATTTTAAATTTAGATTCAGGTTGTATAAATAGATGATTTTGTATCTTAGATTAGGGGAGGAAGGATGATATTTTCCTATGTCTAGTATCTAGTACAAAATAGAGTTTTTTTTTTATTTTCTCATGTATTGATCTAGACTTGAACCCATATCCAATCTATGTATAGGTCCATAGATCCCTTTAACTTTGGAATATGTATTTGGTTGTCTTTAGCATATATATAAATATTTATGACTATTTGCTTTCTATCATGTTCTTTGTGTATGTGCAAATTTGTAGGTAGAAGCTATGACTAGTATTTATCCCATTTCTGGTGTAAGTTTCATAAGAAATAGGTATGTTGTCTTGAAATCATGTTCACTTTTCCTAGCATGGTTGATAAGTGTGTTCATTCATCCCATCGATGCATAGAGAACCTTGTAATTTTTGGTCCATCATCCTCGTAGGCTAGGCTAGTTAGTTTTTACTACTTTTATCTCATCCTTTTTCCCAAAAAAATTGATAAACTAGTCTATATTAGGATGGTGTGCCAAGATCACACCCAATAAAGGAGTTGGTCTTGGTAAAATGGTAAAACATATTGAAGGTTATCCTTGGAGCTATGACCCACATTCCTTGGACTTCTTAAACTATACGCTCCACATGAGGCACGAGCACCAGATGCACCTAGAAATCATAGTGGATGGTCATTGTGCCCAAAGCATGAAAAGACACAATTTTGTTCCTAACAATAAGTAATGGGTTTAAATCTCTATATTTATAGTGAATTTTTGGGTTGTCATTCCTACTATGAAAACAGACTCAAAATATCTAGTCTTAGAAATTGGGCTTCTACATTCACTAAATTAATTTAATAAAAATGGAGGAAAGTAATATACCAAGGAATCAAAGAATAGATTCAAACCAAAAATTTACTTGTTGGAACCAAAGGTAATGTATCAAAGTTGTCATGGATACCCATTTTTCTAATAGGAATATTCTCTTGGATTATCAAACCATATTAAATATTTAAATTTCTTAGGATATTTATTTGGTAAAAGAGCACTAAAAATTGGCATGTAGATAGTCGAGATCTCTATCCTTCTAATTTGGGATAGAGGTGGACTAACGTTGTTCATCCTTGGGTAGGACAATGGTAAGCCATGTTGGCCAAAGGTATTTGTTCCCTTCTAAAATATATCACTTTTTACCATTTTTTCTAGCTATTTTCCTTCTATGGATATTTTTCATTTTTGCCATGATGGCATGTGTCATTTTTTGTTGTATTGTGTCAAAACTATTTAAATATTTTAAATTAAAAAAATTAAATATAATTTTAAAATTTAAACCTTTTAAACTTAAATTTTAATACTTTAAATAAAAAGTAAATTTTATTAAACTTTGACCATTGGCCTCAGAATAAAAAGTTTATTCTTCATTATAAATACCCCTTTCCATTCATCATTTTAATATCAATCCATTAATCGGTAAAATTAATTCATCAAAACAACTATTCCCTCTTTGGTTTTCTAATATCCCCTTCTACCTGTATGGCCATCGCAACATTTGCCCTTTTTACTCGATCAATTTCTCTTAACCTTATAGGTACAACCAAAGCCTTTAATTGTTAATTTAGTACCTTCTATAGAGCAAGGCAAAGTACTCCATCAAAGCTCACAACTAAAGATTAAGGTAGCATATTATGGACTAGATTCCCTAATTTCTCAAGTCTTTTGTAGAAATTATAGTTTTGATCTTCCTATTTACCATGGTGACAAAGCAAGTGAGTGTTATTTGCTTTCATCTTATTATTATTGCTTTATGATTATTTTTATTGATTTTTTTGTTGAATTTCACAATAGTTTCTACAAATGAATGGAATCAATGCATTACCTAGTATTGCTAAAAATAAATACACATGATATAAGGGGGTCTTCATGGACACCAAATAATATCACTATAAAAATAAGTAAAACACTCTAACTAATTATTAAATGGTTGGTGCGATGGGGTATTTATACTCAAATACAAGTTACCTTGAGGTAAAGGTTTAAAAATTGATCATTAGGTTTAAAATATAAAAATATATTTTTCAAGGTTTATGAGGGCCCAAGGGACTTATACATACTATACAGTAAAAAAACTAGTTTTGACCTTAAGTGAAGCTTAATCACCATATATTTCAACATCCTTCCTTAAGCCAATGCGTTGTACATAGAAAGAGACCGTTGCTAGTCATAACCCCTTAAGGGACACTCTCCTACACTAAGTAGCTCCCACATGTGCACAAAAGGAATCTTAGACATAACCTTGGTTAGGATATTCATTGCCTATTATGTTGATGATATAAAAATAGGATAAAGCATCCCATAGATATAAATCTATCTCATATAATGCATTCAAATCTCAAAGTGCTTTGACTACTAATGAAACACTAGATTGTGAAAAATTTGGATGGTGCTTTGGCCTTCCCACTAAAGAGTGATTGGATATGTTTATGGAATTCCCACTTGCTCTAGAACAATTATAATCCATTAGAGGTGTTTATATGCCTTATTGGTGATGAACATAACCTTTCTCTATCAATGTGTATGTTAATTGGACAAGATATCGATACTTTATGTGCAAATAAATGAGGAATATGAACCAAACAATTATCTCATCTCTAGCTAACAAGTAATACCAAGTGCTACATATTTAATCCTGTAATGATTGTTTCTCCTTCTATTCTAAAAGTGAAACTAGGTGCTTCCAATATTACAAGTGAAGGTGAGTGCTTTAGGTTTAATATTTTATGCCTTTAGCACCTGTAGCACTCAACCAAATATTTAGTTTTTGAACAATATTATCATGATTATAAAAAAATTATTCTAACCAGATACTACATTGGCAATATAATGATGCAAATTTACTCCCAAAATTTATATAATTAATCATCTATTATCCATAATGTTCCTTTTATACAAAAATACATAATTAGCTAAAATATCTGCCAATTAATTACTAAGTGTCTATAGAATATAGGCAAAATAGAAAAAATATACAATAACAATGAGCATAAAGTGATCATTATATAGCCTCATCATTCCCCCAACTTTAATATTTTGCATGTCCTCATGCAAACCTTACCAATGTTGAGATACCCAATTGTTGAGATTATTTACTTTTATCTATAACATATTTCTAGAGCTATAAAAAAATGTTGGACCTGCATTTTAGATAAATGTGTCATGTACATCATTAGGAATTTCAGTGTAGGGTTTCCCATAACCTATAATAGGATACTGTAATAGAGGAAACCTAAAACTTTATCCAGTCTAGTTGAGTCCATGATACTCCAATTCTTCTACCAAAAATTCAACCCTGAATTTTATTGTTGCCTAGTTTGGTACTGGCACAAGTTCTTGTTCTATTGGTATTTTATGCACATATTTATTAGGGTATAAAGGAGGTAATAAGGCATGTTTAACTTGAACTCGTCTAATTCTCCTATTCTATTGATATGGATTAAATATTGAAAGTGATGTTGAGAGAGAATAGAAAACCTACCATCAATAGTGAAGTATTTGAAGGAGTAGAAAGCAATAACATCATATAAGGAAGGAGAGATATTCTTATGGTACCTCCATCCAGGATAATTGTGCAAATATTGGGCTTGTTGGAAAGGAAAAAATATTCATGAGCATGCAAAGTAGAAAATGTCTCCCTGAACTTGTTTTCCCTATCAAGGATAATCCCATGACCTTTGAGATCATAGCTTCTATGACCTCAATTTCTAATCCCCAAATGATTGTGTGGATTTCCTTAAAATTTAAATTTGGAAAAAATGCTATAATCATAGCCTTATAACCACTAAAAAAATCCATCCGTCCAACTTGTTCTAAAAAGGCCACCATCGCAAATGGATATTTTGAATTTTCATAATATTTTCCGACTCCATACAAAGCACCTTTCCACCAACTTCCATAATGTAAAAACTATAATTTTTTTAGCAAATTATAGTGGAATAAGGTGTAAAAGCTATGCTAAAAAAAAATTAGCTAAAGCAAAAAAAGTGTGTTGAAAGCCAATGGCAACTATGTTTTAGCTAGAATATATTTATTAGCTTTCTATTCCTACATGTTGAAAGCTAATGCAATGGCAACTATGTTTTAACTGATAGAATATATGGTATTGTGATGATAATAATTATGATGGAAGTTATTCTCATGTAGGAATTGGTCCTTGTACCACATTCACAGTATCCCTATACAACTCCATCTTTAATACCTTGGGAAGATCAACCAAGAATAAAGAGGGGGACATCTACAATAAAGTCCCATCACACCAAAATCACACATTTTTGGTTAATAGGTGGTACATGTGGCAGAATTGGTGTATGCACTATAAGTGTTATAGGTGTTGTCCATTCTCAAAATGTTAGCTTGAAATACTTGTAGCGCTTGTATTTTAAAACAAGCAATGAGTGCTACATGTGCTACCAGGAAGCTTAAAATACTTGTAGCACACAACCTGTAATGCTTACAACTCATAGCATTGACAACCTATAACACTTTGCAACTTGAAATCTATAATACTTGTAGCACCATTGCTAAAACCATGATGCTCATGTTTTAAGCTCATAAATACCACCTCAATGTCTCCATTCCACTATTTTTCCAATACCTAGCTAATTAAATGGTAGACACTCTAAACTAACTATACATAATATGAATAGAAAACAAAATGGAAAATAGAGAAAAAAATAGATTTAGGAAGTTACCTTGACTATCGTACATGTCATGTGTTAGCTAACAATAGGAGCATAAAATATGGTAGTTTTGAAACTAGAAGTGCTAAAAGTGATGCAGGTTCCACTTGTATTTTATTTGTATATTATCCATAGAGTATCAAATATTGGTTTTCAAATGGGAATTATCCCAAGATGTCTTCAAAGGTTTCATAAAGGTTGATTATTTTAGAAGATGGGTGCTAGCAAGCTAGTTTTCACATACCTTCTATCCTTGTAGCCCTAGTAAAGGTTTTCATTCCAAGGATTTTTTTCAAAAATGATAATACTGGTATCAAAGGAGGGTACTTGAGGAAGAGACTTATTCAAGTACTTACAATTTAGAATTTAAAATAACATTAGCCACAAATTCCTCCTTCAAAAGAGGATTCTTGTAAAGCTTTAACCTATGCCCATTGACTAATGTTTTGCATGAAGAATTATCAATGATATTGAGTTTTATTGTTCCATTATCAAATACTCATTACACTACATAAGGTACCATCCATCATATTAGGATATTCCTTTGATGATCTTGATATTAGAGTCATACATTAGAGCTTAGCCACCAACCTTGAATTAGTGATCCTAAATGAATTTGTCATACCATATTTTTTCTATTTCTACACTACTTCAGCGTGTTGTAGGAATTGGATTTTGGACTCATCCAACTCATTTAATGTTAAAATATAAGCTTTTTGAGCATTTGATACTTCTAATACTAAATACGTAATTGTTCCTACAGTAGTGATTTTAAACTCAATGGGAAGGATAATAGCTTTTTCATAAACTAGCTTAAAAGGAGTAAAGCCAGTGGCAGTCTTCCAAGTTTTGTTGTATGCCCATATTATTTCCTTGAGTCAATTAGACCACTCATGTCTATGAGCTGCTATTGTCTTTATCATAATATTTTTAATTTCTTGATTGATGACTTCCACTTGTCCACTAGCCTATGGATGATAAGGTGTAGAATTTTGATACTATACTTTGTAAAGTTTAATAAAAGGTTCAATTACAAGAGGTAAATTGTGGCTCTTGATTAGTCACAATTTACCATGAAGCATCAAAAAGAATAAGGATATCTTCATATAGAAATTTGGCTACCTTTTCATCTTTGCCCTGGATAAGATCTTTGACCTCAACTCACTTTGACATAATATATACAAACAAGGATAAATTCTTTATTATTGGATTTGGTAGAAATAGACCTCATAAAATCAAAACCCCATTTCTCAAAGGGTTCTAGAACAAGTTGAGGTTAGATTGGCATTTGACAAGTTGTTGGTCTTCCATTTATTGAAAATGGTGGTATGTGAAAGTGTAGTCCTTCACATACTTGTGTATTGTGGGTCAATAGTAGCCAATAGCCAATATTTTATGTGCTATCCTTTGGGCAGAAAAATATCCTCTACATGGTTTTGTATGACAAGATCACATTATGCCATAATATTCATTCTCTCACATACACCTATGCAAAATCTAGTTAGGATCAATTCTATATAAGCAACCTCTGATCCATTATAGGGTGTGCTTTGTTTAATTGACCTTCTTTTCTGTTTAGAAGATAATTATAGTGAAAACTTCCCTACAACAATATAATTAGCAATATCTACATACTAGGGAGCTTTAATAAAATTGCAGATAAATTTTTTTCAGAAAATTTATTGTCAACAATCTAAGAATCATCAACATAAGTGACTCAAGAAAGAAAATCAACAACCACATTATGTTTACCATTCTTATCTACAATAGTTATATCAAATTCTTACAATAATAACATCCAACAAATAATTTTCTTGCTCACAGTAAGTCTATTTATTAGATACCTTATAGCAAAATTATCAACATAGAAAAACACCTTGTATCTAGTAATATAATGCCTAAACTTATCAATGGTATAAACTACAACAAAAAAAATTCTATTATAGTATCATTAATTTCATCACTAAAAATATTTTTAATTACAAAATTAATAGCATATGATTTCTTTTCTTCCATTTGTTCTAAAACTGCTTCGAGTTTTGCATCTGAAGCATTTGTGTGAATTTGAGAAGGCAAACTCTAGTTGGATCTCCTGAGTACAAGTATAGAAGTTAGCTTCTTTTTTAAAAATTTGAAGATCTCTTGACATGAGGAGTCCAATTAAAAGCAGCTTCCTTTGTGAGCAATCTAAATATAAGAGAAGCAGTATTCCTAATATCTTTAATAAACTTGTAGTAATATCATGTGTGTATTAGAAAACTATGACCTTCAGTAATGTTTCTTGGAGGAGGTAGTGACTCAATAATCGAAACTTTGATAGGATCCACCTGGACTCCTTAAGAAGAAACATAGCACCCAAGCACTTTTCCTTCTATCATCATGATGAAACACTTCTCATGGCTTAACGATAAATTATGTATACAACATTTTATAAGCACCTTTTCCAAGTTAGAAAGAGCTTCATCAAAAAAAATTCCATACACTATAAAATCATCCATATAAATTTCAATACATTCATGTGAAAGATAGGAGAATATAGAGAGAACTACTCTTTGAAAATTAGTAGGAGCATTGCACAATCCAAAAGAAATAACATTATAAGCATATGTTTCCCATGGGTGGGTAAATGTTGTCTTCTCTTGATCTTTTAGGGCTACTCGAATATGATTGTAGCCACTTTGATAGAAAAAGGCAAGTGTGGTATGGTTTAATTGATTTACCAACAAGTACCAAATTTTTTTAATCATATTGCAATGGGCCCCGTCCATATTACATCTTGACCACATAATGGTATTACAACAGCTTGGCAATTATGCATGTATCTCTTAGCAAGATTTGAACCTAGGTCCCCTCAAAGGTTGAAGATAACCAGTTGAGATAATGTTATTTAATAAAAATGTAATGTTTAGATGTAATATTTTTTATTTGAATGTAGCAATTAAAAATAATAGAAACAAAGTTTAAATACTAAGTTAATTTATGCTTAGACTAGAGCTAGTATCAAATCAGTTAATAATTTTACCATTGAAAAGGATTTTAGTGTTTGGGTTAAAGTCTTAGGTAAATCATTCTATAAAGTTAACAATTTTGTCATTCAAAATAATTTATCTTAAAGGTAACCTCTTAGATAAGTCATCTTGTCATGAGAGCTTGAGTAGTTCTGACTCTTGCTAGGTTTATGGGGATCATGCTTCAATAGTTTGATATGTAGAAATATCTATCACATTTGAAATATAATGAAATTGAGAATGGAGTTTAGTACTCTCTCCAAAACTCAAAAAGGATTTTTACCTTTAAAAATATAAAAACATTATTAAAATGTCCAATATAAGGATAAAAAACAACAATAAAAAGAAAAAATATGATTACTTGATATGCTTGTTATGTCTTGTTTAATTTTTACATTGATTTAATATTTCAATCTATTTTTGTAGATACTCACCATTTTTTTGGAAGTTTGTTTTTATTTTTCATATTTTTAAAAGTGTGTTAGACTTAAGTAATAATAATTATATAATTAGAGGTCTTCATTTTTCCACAATAGGAAAAAGAAATATTAGAAAGGACAAGCTTGATGAACTGTACATTATCTTTATTGTTGTCTCTTGAAGATGTAATATCTACTCTCAATGCCTTCAATTTTGTAACATAGTCTATGATATTATCAAGTTCAACCATTATAAGAGAAGAAATATCTATTTCCATATGACTGGCTTCTATGTATATATATATAGAGAGAGAGGTCTTCATTTTGCCACAATATATTAAAAATAATGAAACTAATATATTGTGGTAAAAGGAAGACCTTTTTTTTGTTGGAGAATAAGGATTGTACTCAAGTCCCCCACCCTTGACAATTCATAACTCTCTTCTTTAAAGCTAGAGAGTTTACAAACAGATCCAATTATCATCAAAATTGAGTTGTTATAGCTAGATACCTTTGAATTCTTAATTTTTATTTTTGGTATCTTCTTCAATTTTCTCGTGTGAATGCAACAAAGTAATATATATATATATATATATATATATATATATATATATATATATATATATATATTTATTTATTTATTTATTTATTTATTTATTTATTTATTTATTTATTTATTCTTATTCCTCTTAAAATTATTATAAACATCATAAAACATTCCTCTTGCACACTTTTTCTAATATCAAGAGGAATAAAAAGCTCACTCTAAAACAAACTAGTGTTTGTCTTATATTAGGCTTTGTCTCTTGGTTTAAAGCTTTCATTTTGTCGACCTCATAAGGGGAGGGTATTGTGTACCTCTCCATTCTAAAGGTGTCGACTAACCTTGATCAAGGTTCATTTTTTTATAAAGTTTTTGCTTAAAATTTAAAGGTAGTGGATTAGGTGGAGTAAGTCGACACAAAGGAAAATCCTTGTCCTCGCAGCTCTATCGTGTAGAGATATGCTACTAATTATATACTCGCTCATCATATACGGTCGATGGGAGACGTTGGATGGGAAGAGGGAGAAGGGCTCCAGCTGTGCAAGCGGCCCCTCTATTTTAAAATGGGCTCTAGTTGTGCAAGTGGCCCCTCTATTTTAAAATCCCCTATCCTTATTTGTTGCGAGCAATTGAGAGCTTTTAAGGTACTTTTAAAATAGAGGGCATCAACAACTCTAGTGATGAAACGGCTTCCTCATGAATATGTACGTTGTTCGCTGTGATCCATTCCGTAAAAATCTCCTAGCCAGAGCGATGATCGCATTCTCTTCGGTGCCAGATCAATCACAAGCGAATGAACCGCTCTTCATCGATCAGAGCTATTACATAGCCATAATTGAAGTAGTGGGGTGAGTACGCGAATAATATGTCATTGTTGGCCTTGCATCATCTCTTATATAAGGTGGTTGTATTCAATCACTATACTATTTATATATTAGACCTAGCCAGTTGATTTGAAGGAAAAAGAAGCAAGGGCAAACAGACCATAAAGAAAAAGTGGAATAGAAACGACCCTTTTTAAGCAAAGATTCTATAACCCAAGGCATTGAAACATACAAGCATATAGAGGGTGAATACAGTAAATGAAATCATATAACACTCTTAAATTATGAGTGCTAAATTTATGATCCTTGCAAGACCTTTCAATCAATAAGAGTTAATTAAGAAGATTAATATTTTTTAATATTTTTTTGTTGATTTTTTAAATATTTTTAATTTTTTTAAATTAATATAATGTTTAATAATTACTATTATTTATTATCCAAATCAAAATAATTGCAAAAATGTTGTTTATCATATGGACACAACTCTCAAACTCAAATTCGTACATTGTGATGGTCATTCCCATAATAAGGTTGCTCAAAACTCATTATGGGGTAATGGCAAAAAGGTGGATAATTATACTAAGACAATCCATATCTAAATCCCCATGTTGTGATGGTCACTCCTACAATATGGTTAGAAGAATGTAACTTATGATGCTCTATTTGCATTTGTGAGCTCCAGTTTATAATGATTTACAATCTAGTAATTAGTTGTTGTAGATAAAACTAAATCCTAACAAGTTATCCCTAAAATCCCAACTTATCCCGACAAATCCTAAAAATAATTGTAACAAAAAATGCAATAATAGAAATATTTTTCATATCAATTTATTCTAATACTCACCTTAATGACTAACATGGATATAATCCCAAGCTTATCCCTAAATTTTCCATATTTTCTTCTACTTCCAACAACTATTGGATATAGAGACAAGGAACTTTAATATGTTTTATTCTAGCATGATATATTGGATTCTTCACCAACTTGAGCACACTTTGATCATCACAATCAAGCGGTATTGATGTTGTTTGATTTATCTAAAGATTATATAATATGTCACAACCAAACAACTTCATAAACTGCATTTCATATTGCCTTATATTCCGCTTTTGTTGATGATAAAGCAAATATGTTGAAGTTTTCTCTACCAAGAAATAGCCCTTGATCCAAGAGCAAACATATAGATAGTAGTAGATTTTTAATCATCAATTGGTCCTACCCAATAAGCATCAGTGTATCCAACCAAATAAAAATCATTAGATTATTGGTACAATAAAACAAATTCAAGGGTACCTTTGAAATAAGTGAGAATACATTTTGTAGCTTGTCAATGCTCTCTTTGAAATAACTCAACGTAAAACATAAATTCAATTGAGTGGTCATAAGATAAATCAAGTTGCCCAACAACTGATGATATACTAACTCATTAACTAAAGATGAATCATAATAGGCTAGCAATATTTCTCTTCATTATCAACCTTTGATGTCTTTAAATCTAAGTGAACTATTTGTCACAATACCACCAACAGTTCTAAAACATACAAGAATCTTAATAGGTTTACCATCATCTAAGAAGAAAGGAATATTCTCGTGTACAATAATATCCCTACTAATTACAATCTCGTTAGTAGAGACATCAAGCAATATGTATGCCTTAGAGTGTTCACTACAGCCAACACACATGAACCATTTTCTTATTGCGTCTAGCTTAGTTTTTCTTCTTAGAAGTTAATGCAAAAGCAACACAACAAAAAATACAGAAATGACTAATTGAAGGTTTTCTTTTATACCAAACTTCTTTTGGAGTAACATTTTATAGAGCTTTACATGAAGACCTATTGAGAATCAATACTGTAATATTTGTTGCTTCAACCCAGTAATAATGTGGTACATTTTGGCTATGCACCATGTATTTGGCCATCTCCATGATTGTCCTATTTCTCCTCTATACTACCCCATTTTGTTTTGAAGTGTAAGAAGTTGTATATTGCTTGTGTAATCCTTGAATAATCATCAACCATCAACCAAAAATAAATGGACCATACAAATAAATATGACTAAGTCCAAAACACGTTGTCCACACCAAGACTTGTCAAATGATTAACGAATCTATTTTCCAAGTTGACATCCTATACATGAATATTGTTGCTTCTGAATGGATGTCAATCCATTAACCATATTAATGAGAATCAATAAACAGTTATAATTGAGATGATCAAAACTATTATGCCAAAGAACAAAACTATTGTCTTCAACTGCTAAGGCAAATGAATTGACAAACTTGTCATCAACTAACTTGTATAGCCCCTTCTCACCTATACCAAGAGAAATGGGCTTATTTTTACCTATATGAATCACCTCACATTTGTTCTATAAAAATGCACAAATTGAGAATTTTTGGTGATTTCACTAATGGATAGAAGATTTATATTTGTATTAGGAACATACCAAACATTCTTGAAGGAGTGTGTAACATTATTGTCCAATGTTACACTAGCATCACCACACGCTTCAATAAAGTATGATTTACCATCACCAAGTTGAACAAACTCATCTTAGATTTTCAATGAAATTAACTTCTCTTCCTAATCTTCTATCTTAGCAATATTTATTTGTTTCTTCCCATGCTGATTTTGTTTATTCTTCAACTTAATGCAATCTTGTTTGCAATGACAAGTTTCCTACAATAAAAGCAAATGACTTAGGACTATTAGAAATTTTACCTTGCTTACATTCAAATGATGAGGGATTGATATTCCAAGTGCTTGTGTTTGGCTTTACCAATAAATGCACTCTTTGTACTCCCTAAGGTGAATACTCCCATATGCGATTGTCTCCTCTATTTTGTAAAGGTAAAGAAGAATCTTTTCAAAATTAAGAGTGAGTTTTAAGAAGCAAATGTGGAGACTCAACAAAAGACTCATAAGACAAAGGCAAGCCTTGCAAAACAATGTTAACCATGTCCTCATCAAGTATCTTCTAAATAGTAGCTAGTTGACCTCTTAGATCCTTTAGATGCATGCATAAGGTACTCAGAAACAAACCCCCCTTCCTCCAATCACAAAGAATAAAGAAGATTCTTTGAAAATAAAGTGCATCCTACTTCAAATGTCTAATACATATTTTGCAACTTTCTCCACAGTGTTGCAGTGTTATCTACATTACAAAACTAAGAAATTAAATCATCTACAATCGATTTTTGAAGTCATTAGCATTATCTCTTGGCCGAGTTTCTTCTTGAGATATTCATAAATTGTATCTTATGGATCCACACTTATTTATTCCAATTAATTTTTGTGAATCTGAAAGAATTAGAGTCAAAAATGATGTGTCTTCCACTAATGGCAACCTCAAATAGCAAATGCCAAATGCCAAACACACCTTGAACACTAGACTCAAAAATGAATGTCAAACATTGCATTCTGCTCCATCCAAGCTCAAAACTTTGGCAACCTCCAACCAGCATTTTGTGCACGATAGAAACATGGGAAAACTCCAAGTTGTGCTTTACCACAACCTCATCAAAGTCCAAATGTTGCAAGCAACAACTTTATCAAGTACGAAGAAAACCATCGAACGCCAAATATCAAAACATCAAACATCGTTTATCAGATCCAATAGATCTAAACACAATGCAAGAGAAAACCTTTGTTGACAATGCAACAACACCAACACTGACCATAGAGAAATAATCTGTAGTAGCAATAACTGCCTAAGACAAAAAAAATCAGCATGGCTAAAATGAACAATGTGAGACAAACTCCTTTCTCCTTTCGATGGCTCTAATACGATAAAAAAAATGTAACACATGATGATAAAAGAATGTAACAAATGCTGCTCTATCTGTATTTCTAAGCTCCAATTTATAATGATTTACAATCTAGTAAAATCAATTTGTGTTGATAAAACCATATCCCAAAAATCCCAATAAGTTATCCCTAAAAATCCTAACTTATCCCTAAAAATCCTAACTTATCCTTACAAATCCTAATTGATCCCTAAAAATCTTAACTTATCCCTACAAATACTAGAAAATGTTGTAATAGACAATACATTAATGGAAACCCCTATCATATCTATTTATTCTAATAAAGGTTACCTAAAATAATATGGTTTGTTTCAAAACCATAATAATTATTACCTAAAATAATATGGTTTGTTTCAAAACCATAATAATGTAATTATCATATAATATGATCCCAATTTCAACATAAATAATTAATCAAAAAAACTAATTTGTTATTGGAGGTAACACCAATTACAACCATAATCATTTATTTTAAAGCATATTATCATAAATCATCATAAATCACCTTATCACAAACAAAAATTAAAGAGGCTCAAATCCATGATATGGTTGCACTCAATCTAATATCCATACATTGCCATAGTTTGATCCTCACCTGCAAGTGTCTTCATGGCCCTACAAGATGCTCAACAATTGTATTGTAACTTTCAATTACAGTGTAAAACTCCTCACTCCCTACAACTTACTCCCAACAAATTAGACAAAATATTATGGTTTATCCATTGGGCTTAGAACCTTGTTACAACATGAAAATCATTGTTTCTTAATGCTTGCCCCAAACCTAATGAACAAAAATGTTCATATATGAGATTGGAAAATCTCTTCGCTCCCTCTCCCTTACCCAAACTTTGTCCAATTAAAAATTATCTTATTCATTAGTTATTAATGAGATGCTTTTAATAATAAAACGATTTTGTTATTTTAAAATATTATTATTTTACTTTATTTAATAATAATTTTTAAAGTGGATAAGTTTATAACGTCCTAGGTAATCTGTAATGCTTTGTCTATGAAGTTCATAGCCAGAGTTCATAGCAATTCATGAGTGAGGAGTTTCACCCTAAACCAAGGTTATTGTAAGCAAAGGTTTTAATCTTGCAAATGAATCTTAATATTTACAGGTCATGTGATTTGAGCAAACAATAAGAAGCAAAGAGATTCAAATCTCATACCAATAATCCCTATTCCTATAGATGAGTATGAACTTCTAAATCAAATGCCATGATCTCAAGTGGTTAAATAAACTTTCGAGACAAAAACCTAAGTTCAAAACTTGACAAATGATACATACAATTATCAAAATGTTATCCCAATCATCCCAATCTCATCATGTGGTTTGTTGAAATACCATGGTTACATGGTCATCATGTAATATGGACAGGTCCTTGTTTCAATCCCATATAAAAAAAAACTAAAAATAAGATCCAAGGGCTGCAAGAGTATCACACTTGAGCACAGGGTCCAATGCCATGGGTGAACCTTAAGATTTAGCCCAATAGAAATTCTGGCAATCAGTGAGGAGCTAAGGGTTTCACATCATAAACTGAAATTTCAATCCCATGAGTGAACCTAAACATTTCGGCTTATTGGCTTTCAAAGTTATGGATGGAAAGCAAAAGTTACCCCAAATCAAGGTTTCAATTTTTTGAGGGGACCAATAAAAAACAAGGGATTTCAACCCATAAGCCAATGTTCCAATACCATAGGCTAATCTCTTAATACAATCATATAAACACAAGTTACAATCTCAAGGGTAAACATTATATCCAAAACATTGTGAAGCAACAATAAATGTAATGCCATGATATTGTTCACCTAACCTAAATAAAACCAATCACAAATTAAAAATAATAAAACAATTTTTAAAAGAACTTAATAATTATTCTTTTCCCAAGTAATTGACCATATATAACAAATTTATGTATGACCCTTCAAATATCAACACCATTCTGGTTCAATATCCTTCTTGTTATAAAATAGAGATACGTGACCCTAAACATCTACACCATTCTGGTCCAATATCCTTAAACTTTTCGCGTCTTCTACTCCAATTCCCGTGTACAACACTAATTTATGTTTAATTACTTCCTAAGCCTTCTTTATGTTTATTTGCTTCTAAGATTACTGTTCCAAGAAGCTTCTGAAGGCGCATTGTGCTCTTTTGAGAATTCCAGTCTATGTAACGTATACAATGTTAAATTCATAAAAAGGAAATTAAATGTTCCTCTTACGAATAACTCCAATCAACACTATCCATTTGTTTTTCTTTACAACTAGTGTGATGAACTGTCTTTGAAGGGTGGCATTTTCAGGACATCAAGACACACCTCCAAGACAACCCCCCAAAGCCCAAGAAACATTTATTTCCATGGTACATAAATGATAATAAGGTCCTTCATATAATTATTTTCTGCCTCAACAATAAGCAAGTTCAAGATGGATGTCAAATGCATCCTTGCCAAAACTCAAACGAAGCACAGCTAGAGGTCTGCTATTAGAAGGAAAACACATTTGCAACATATGATGCAATTTTTTTGTAGAACAGAAACTGTAAACCTCTAGATTTACTCTCCAGCAATGTTGTTCCATGTACAATCTGGATAAGATGTCATCATCAACACACCTTTGAGAAGTCTTTACAAGAATATCTTGACAGCATTCCCATGCAAATGATGTAACAATATACATCGCAATTTTACAAAAAAAAAATCTCAGAGCTAGAACCCCTATACTATATGATGCCAAACACGTGGCTTTAGAATCAGAGGCATCCAATGACTACATTACAAAGCTGCGCCCAAAAAAAATAACAAAAATGAAAAGTAGATGAGACTTCTCAGTAAAGAAAATGCATGTTGAACAGAAATACAATTAGCTGATGATTCGAAAAAAGGCATTTCTGCAATGCCTAAAAATTCATCATAACATAATACAAGAACGGAAGAAATTACTTCAAACAATCTAAATATGTTACCAAAAGATTAAGTCGCTTTTACTTCTTGTAAGCTGGTCTGCAAATTTACAAAGATACTGTACAGACGTATCATCTTCAGTGATTGCCTTCTGCTGATATACTAGATGCCATCTCACCTTCCACAGGCTTCAAAGAAGGTCCCATACAAGACCGAGCAACTGACTCAAATAATTTCTCTATCTCAGGGGCACAGCGTGTGAAGCCACGATTCCAAAAATCATAGCGAGGATTCTGTCACCACACATACTAGAAAAGTTAAACCCATGAAAACCATTACAATAAAATATGAAAATCCCTACCTAACAACACAAACCTTTATAAGTTCAATGAAAGTAATGAGTAGCCCCCAAGGGTGAGGCCTATTTACTATCAGGCGCTCCAACAGTACTCTCGTTATTTGCTCTTGGATAATTTCCTATGACAACAATCATTACAGGTTAATTACTATAAAGAAAATTCTAAATTTCGTCAATGCAGAAATACATATGGGGGCAAAAATAAATCTTGTTAGAAGTATGGAAGTACCTGATTTGCTTCCGCAAAAAGATAAAGCAATACACATGAAAAGTAATGTGTATGATTATTAGGGTAACGCAACTGATTTGCAACTGCATTAAGAAACAAGTATCGACCTTCTGTGTCTAGATCTAATATTAACCTCTGGAAGATGTCCATTGGAGCACTATGTATAGGTGCTGTCGGTACAGGTGTAGTTTTGCTCTGTAATTGCTGAACAGAATCGAAAAAGAAGCATGCAGTTATATGCATAAAAGCCTCTTAACCACCAGTGTCTAAACCATTTGAGAAATGAATTCAAAAACAAAATACCTGCATCCCCACATAGAGCACCAGCGAATTGATTAAAGGAACATTATATCGTGTTCCAGCAGACACAGCTTCATGTTGAGGAAGGAACACCCGCTGCTTCAACTCCACAACAAACATGGATTGCTGCCTTGTCTGTAGCAGAAACAACAGTAGGATTATAAGGAGACAACTAGCCAAACAGTCAATTTCAGCTGCTACAACATTTTAAGGGAAGGCACGGATCCTCAATAGATTTTGGCGAAATTACATAAGCAAAACATAGTCTCAATCTTCTAATTATCACCGGTTGTTTAGTGCAATTACTCAATCTTTTAATCATCACCGCTTGTTTAATAGATAAATTTTAAATAACTGATAGATCAATATCTTTTAAATTAATATCAGATTACAGGCTTTGAACCCCCATTGTATCTAACCAAGGAAAAGCAGTCTAAGAAATATCAGAAGCATCAAAAGCAAGATGCAACAAATCTTCTGTTATATAGCTCCTAATCTATAACAATTTCTTATTAGAACTAATCCAAATATCTGCCCAATTCTGTAGACATCTGGAGACACAAGTTTCCATCTTTTAAAAGAAGATATTGGATCCATGAAATAACTTGAAAAAGATTAAACACACAAGGCTTAATAGCCTTTTAACTCTGAAATTTGATGAGGCATTTAAGCAAAATTAATGCAGGTATCCTCGTTAATTAATTTCACCCTTTATCAAATGACGTTAACTCTCAACTGGTTAGATTCCTCAACATTCAAGAAAAAGACCCAGGTTCGAATCTTGCCAAACAATACATAGATAATATCCAAGCTGTTGTAATACCACTGCGTGGTGATGATGTAATATGGGTGATACCTGTTTCAATCCCATATAACCAATTAAAAAAAAAAACACCCTTTAAGCTTACCACTGCATGATATTTAGTCCAAGAAAGAAATATCACAGTCCCCAATTTGTACCAAAAACTCTGAGGTCATAATCCAGATCATATATCTTAAAGCCTATACAAAAACCCGTTTAGCACTCCACCGAAAAGCTGAAATCAGCCTAGTGAAAGGCATATATTGACATTACTATAACTGGCAACTTATATTATAGATATGCTCAAACTGATATCTGTGCTGTTAAGTTTACCGGCTGACTCCATCCCAGCTGAGTATTTGATTTGTGTGTAGAATGTCTTGTGGTTATTACCCATGTCCTTGAAGAAATGTCTACTCGTGAAATGGTCATGGAAAGCCAGCTCAAGTATTAAATATTACATGGATTTCAATATCGATCAATATCAAATGTAAAACTAGCAATCTAACTGTTGATAGTTTACAAAATAAAGAAAAATAATGAAATAATATTGTACCTTTAAATATTCATCAACCTCTCCTTTTAACCCTCTAGCCTTCAAGGCTGCATCTACTTCAGATAATATTCTTGGCGACTGGCTGATTTCAGGAAGAAGATCAACCTGTAAAGGGATACATAAAGGTTTTCAACATTCAAATAGAAGCCAGAATAATTACCAATAGCTCTGTACTTGTACACTCAATTCGTCCTTACCTTCAAATTAGGAGTGAATGGATCTGGCAGTCTCATGTTGCGTGGGAAGGCACTGAGAATGAGATTTCTCATTTGTATGCAACTAGGAGGAATAACATCACAAAAACTGAAATGATAATCACATAGAAACTCTGAAAAGTCATGAAGCAGAACCAACAACACCCTAAGGGTGCCTTTGTACAACAACCTGACCTGTAAAGCAAACAATGCCGCAACAGAGAATTATTTCATCTATATTACTTTAGATGTATACTAAATATATAAGCCACATGAATTTTTATATTTTTGCAAGACAGACAGCATAATGAATGAAGTAATATTTGAAAGATTAAATTTCAAGAATATTCAATAAATCCTTCATTCGATTAAGAAACTCTGCAAAATTGACTTAAATAACTCAATATTCATTACTGGGGAGTCAATAATATAAGACAAGAAAAACAAACCGGATCACTTAGCTCAGCATTCCTCAAGTAAGGCTCCATGAACTTCAATAAATCCACAAGTAGTCGCTGAACCAAGGGCCAGCCCTTTTGATTGTTGCTCAAAAGTAACTTTGGCATAAAACTGCGATGGCTGATCAATTCAAGCCAAGCAAAACTGCAGTAGCAAGAAAATTGTATAGTAAACCTTTTTCCTAGTAAAACATGAATATATAGATCTTCAAATATTTGCACTGCTGCAGCTATCAACCCAGGAATCTCAGTCTCTTAAAGTTGTTTGTTTGAAACACATTCATGGCAATATAGTGCCTCACATATTAACATACCTCCAACCAGGTACTCTCAATGGTTGTAGAGAATGGAAAGCATTGGCAAATGCAGTAAGCACCTGTATAATAACAAGCATGCTTTAGCCACAGAAACCTATAATGTCACATCAATAATGCAACTGAAGGATACCTGAAAATTGCTGGGATCAAGAGCAGGATCAGGGGAGTTAAAATCCATAAGCCAGTTCATAAACAACCGGAAATAAGGTCTGGGATGAAATGCAGTTTTTTTCTCTTCTGCATCCCTTTGAATGACACGCACAGTTACTGCAAAGACCTGCAATGGTTCCTTTTTGTAAAAAAATAATGAAACATATTATCATTTAGAGTATTCTGGAAAGAAAAAAGGCAGACAGTAAATTGGAACCTTGTTCAGAAGATTAACTTTAGTCATTCCCGAGTCCACTGTACAATACTGAGAAAAACAGAATATGAATTAGCTCTCCTCTCAAACATATCTACCATTTCAAGTCAAATAGAATAAATGTTACATCTACAATATTGAAACTATGAAATGTGCCAAAATATAACACAAATAAGATTACTGGGAAAAATCACCTTAACTAACAAAACCACAAGTTTTGTATACATATCAATTGCAGTGAAAGAAAGCCCTTGCATCATTTGTTGAGTTGGAAGTTGTATAGAAGGAACTTCAGAAGCCAAACAAATTGCAACAGAGAGCTCCTGTTATACAAAGAACAATGAAGTCCACTTAGAAAACACATAATCATGTGAACTTTTCTTCCAGGAGAATTGATGAAATATACCCCATTCTCTATCTAAACAATAGACAAAGTCATGTATTTGAGGTAAATTTACCGTCAAAACACGAAAAAATCGATCAGTAATATCATCTCCCTTCAACATCCCACTTAGTTGCAACTGTGACATGTATAATGCTTGATCATTGGCTCCAGGAGAATCGCATATACGAGCCCATTCTTCAAATAGAACTGTAACCTGCACAAACAATTACAATTCAAACTTCGTATTGATTTAGAAATATTCAATCTTCAATTTTAGTTCACATTACAGCAGCTGCTAATATTATGAATCAAATAATACAACAATTTTGTATACCATGTTTACAAGAATATTGTCTATTGACCACAGAAGCATTAATTTCATCAATTTGAAATTTTCATCTCATGATTTATTAGTCTTGCATGATCACAGTGCTACAGAAGGATAGTCTGAATGAAAACTTATGAATGTTATCAGTGTCATAGGTCTGATATTTGTTTGACAGCAGTATGATATTTAATAACAATACTTTACTACCCAAGGCTTGCAGCACACATGGTCCTATGAGATCTTATTTGTTTAGATGTCTATTAACTGCTTGATCATGTATCTTAAGTTTACTTTATATTACAATAGTTCCCCTTTGTTTTACAGATAAGACAAAAACTCATATTTAAATGGCAGAAGAGTGTCAAATGTAAATTGTCAAAAATCACAGAAGGATTTAATTTTCATAGATGTCAATTCAAGCTTGGTCTGTAATATCTTAACAAATACTTCTTAAGCTCGATTACTTTGTCTATAAGCATCACCCACCTAAGGAATTGCATTCTTGTAAAAGGTTGTGGAATCACAAGCATTCCAAGATATGGTCTATTTCTCCACTTCTGGGAAAAAAAGGAATAAAGGAATGTTATAATAATTTCCATAAGTACTCCTGAGTGGGAATGAAAAGAAATGAATGATTGTTTCAAAACTCAAGGGTAAACCTTTACATTTAATTCCTCTACTTTCAAGGAGGGGACCTAGGTTTAAATCTTTCCAAGCAATACATGAATAATTGCGAAGCCATAATACCACTATGTGGTCATGATGTAATATGGGTGGGGCCCATTTCAATCCCATATAACCAATAAATAAAATAGCATCCAGTGACCAGAGTAGGTCAACGAGACTCAAAGGACACCTTGTCCCAATAGACTCGAGGAGCAAAAGAGGAGCTCTGTAGTGGAAATTGTAAGATTATATCAGAGAATCAATTTGAAAAATTCTATATGTTTTGTGAATTGAATATCAATTAGAGATTTTCACAAAATCCAATATATAACTTATAAGCTGACCTCTCAAAATTGAATACTAACCTGTTCACGAAAACCAGGAGGATCAGCCAATCCACCATCACGACTAACAAGTTTGTTGTCATCCCTATTTGTCCCAGCTCGACCAATAGTAACCTGCTTACAAAAAAAATGGTCTATTAGGTACCAAATTATCCATTGCAAAATGTAAATGCATCATAACTATTAGATTCCCTAAATATATAAATTTAGTTACAAAACATAATAGGTATATATAACAGCAAAAAGAAACTTTTTTATCTCTAGAATGTCCAACTTTGTCCTCCTGCTAATCCATCACACTGATTAAAATCCATAAATCTACAAAGTTAGAAAAGCATAATAGATATATAACAGCAAACAAGAACCTTCTTATCTCTAGATTGTCTGGCTTTGTCCTCCTTGCCAACAGAGGATGCAGTCTGAGAGGCCACATTTAATGAAGTATTCTTCACATCTTCAATCAATTGTTGCAAGGACTCTGGAGAGCCTGGCCTTTGTGCTACCTGTACAATTAGAACATCACGCCAATGACAGGAAAGCTAAGGAAAGAATATCTACGAATAAAATCATGATACCTCCTTACACAGAAGGACCAATAATTCTTTGAAAAAAAATATAAAAAAAACAGTCGCTTGCTTTCAATTTTTTCAAGATGTAGACTACCTTTCCCAGTGCTTCGATAAGATTGTAAAGCTCAGTTGCACTAACACCTGGTTCTTGAACCACACAGGTCTGAACGAGAAATATAGCAAACTCCATAGCAGAAGCTGTATCAGCCCAATGCAAACGTAAGTAAACCAGCTTAACTTCTACCAAAATTAAAAGGAAAATAATTGTTGCATACCATTCCGCCCTCCATCTACAAGTTTTGCAAGGTAAATGTTGTACTCTGTGAGATTTATAAGGTCAGATCGAATAAGACCAACAATTATATCTTTGTTGAACTTGCGTTCCTCATCCGAGTAAATTACCTGTGAAAACAAAAAGTTATCAAAAAAGTTCGCAACAAAATTGAAATTTAATTAAGCAATCCTTAATAAGGATACAAATTCATTAAAAATATTATTATTAGACAGAAAAACAGAATATGTGTCATAAGAAAAAATGATTAAGACATATCTACAGTGAATTCTTTGCCTTAAATATGGGACGAACTTATATTTGAACAAAATAGGAGCAACAGCTGAATCATCTAAAAAGACCCTCACTGTCTTAGTGTAGAGTAGAAAGGAATTATTGTATACGTCTTAGCTAGATGACAAGTCTTCTGTATACTGACACTTTTACTGCAGTGAGAAAGAGTAGAAGGAGAAGAAATTTAACAATCATACCCAGCTTGTGAGTTCCTTCACAACCCGTTTGCAAACATCACGAATAGCAGCCAAAATAGTTATATAAGTTGAAACATGCAAGTTGTTTGAAGCATTCTCGTACAATTTCTTAAAAACCTGCTTCCACAAATTTAAAAGAATATGAGATGACAATTAATGTAACTGACAAGAGATTAAGCTCTCCCAAGATAAATGTCAAACCTTTTGCGCTATTGCCAGTGCTGCCTCGTCTCTACTTATACACAGCAAGATAATTTCAGGAATCTCTGAAACAAGTCCCTGTGAAAAAATAGGTAATTAATGTTACCCAACATGAACCTAATAATATAATATGGTGGAGCTATTGCCAAATTTAAAAATAAAATTAAAAAATAAAAAATATTGAAAAAAAGGTCTGTAATTCCAATATAAGGACTTATGCCTGAATTTCATGTTCACCGGCACCCCTTGAGATTGCTGCCTCCAACTGCAAAAGGCAAAATAGTTTACAAGGGAAAAGGCATAGTCAGAATTAAAATTTAATTTCACTGCACAATACCAAACAACATTCATAATAAAGAATTAAAATTTAATTTCACTGCACAATACCAAACAACATTCATAATAAAGGTATATACAGAGCAACTGAATTCAAATAATGAAAACTCAAAAGATTTAATCAGATTTCCTTCTAATACAAACATCAGAGGTAAACTACTCAGATTACCTTCTGAGAAACAAGTTGATACTTATCCAGCGCTTCTCCTGTGTTAAGAGACGGCTCTAAACCACTAGACCCAAGGCGCTCGACAGTTGAAGATGGTGTTGACGGCCGGACTATGGATCCAGATTCCTTCACAAACACCATGCAAAACTTATTGACTGTAAATAATAAAATTAAGCAAAAAAGACAGTGACTTAGTTATGATTAATTAATTCCACCTTGACAGAACCCTCAAGAACAGTTCCTTCTGAAATAGCCCCACTAGTAGTCAATGAATTTGGAACTGATAACACATCTGGAACTTGCCGCAAACCTCCATCTGCTATTGGAATTTGACTGCCAGAAACACTGTAGCATGGAATCTATTGTTAGATTGTATTTCATAATCTAAATCTAAACCGCAGAACTCAAGACAAATAGTCACTTTAAAATAACCTATGAGGTGATGCAGCACGAGAATCCAATTCTTCAGTAGATTGTTCCAGAGGTTGTGCAATTGCACCCAATGGTGAAGTAGTTAGTGTTGCATTGTAACCACTTATGCTAGGCGGTGCTAACGCAGAACTATAAACTCGGGAGAAACCAGATCCAATAGAAGCAGCACTTGAGCTGGACACACCACCCGTTGCCACAGGAGTATTCTGAGTGGGTTGATTCTGCCATGGAAGTCTTGCAAAATCCTATAATAACATAGGCATCAAGCATTGAGCAAATCAAATTTGTTGAGATGATCTATGTTACTGAACAAGACTATCAGCACATCCAAGACCAGCATGCATGAATACCTCATAAACCCGCTGCTGGGCTGAAGACAATCGACCAGGCTTTGGACGAAGTGCCTCTGGCAAGCGAGCTAAATTGCCTTGAGAATACATAGGATCATAAAACTTAGCAAATTGTTCCCTATGTTTCCTTCTATGAGCAAGAGCATGTCCAATTACATCATCAAGGTCACGAAGGGCCTGAAATGACAAACATAACTGATAAAAATGCAAGAATATGATTTAAATAAACCTCTATTATCGCCCTTACAGACCTCACACATAGAAGATAATGTTAATATTAAAATTTATTTATGTAAAATGCAACAATTGACATCCAACAACATTTAATGCACAAACAGGCAAAACCAAGCAACGAATGACAAACAGAACACAATATCACCTTCTCAGTTGCAGCTTGTTCTATGACTGCACACCCCAGATCCAGATTATCATTTGTTACAAGCTGTACAGCTTGCTCAAGAAGTTCACCCCCAACATTTAAGGTTTGAAGCAAACTTCTCAAATGATTCGCCATCGCAACACGAAGAGGTTCCTAAATGGCAGCATCAATTACAAGTGGATTAATAACAATTACGTATAAAAAACAGTCCAAAATGAATCATTTTTACAAAGCAAATGCACAAAACTGAGAAATATAACAGAAAACAAAATGCTATTCAAAAGAGAATTAGCATGTTCCTGAAAAAGTTGAATGTACAAAATCACCTTGCAAGTGACATGTGCTAAACTCCCAGCTAGACTTGCTACCATTAAATTGGATGAGTGGCGTATACGGCTTTCTTCAGACTCCATCGCATAATCCTACAGAAATTTATTTGAAGGCAATATTTTTTCACCAGTTTTGCAATCTTGTAAAGAAAGCAACAAGCAATGCATGTGCAGAAATGAAAAAAAAAAATCTCTATAGGAAGAGTAATGATTACCTTTGTCACAAGTTCACGGGTTGTCATGCATGCAATGGTAACACTTCTTTCTACAACAGGAGATATGATCTCTCGGATGGCTCTCTCCATGGCCATGGGAACAATTCTGAAAGAAAAACACACATTTAGATGTCACATGTGTAGATACTCTTACTCTCCATTCAGTGATTGAATATGAAACAACTCACACAAAGGGCTACATTTGGATACCTTTGGAATGGTAATTGCTGGCCTAAAGGACCGAGCTTTTGATTTACAACAACATATGGACCAATATTTGACACTGGCAGGGAAAACTGCAAAATCATCAAAATAATTACATCAAGCAAGAAAATAAAAATATCTAGTTTCAAAACATATGCCTTTATGAAAACAAATGATTACTCAACCTGACTTAAAGAGAATGGAGATTGAGTTGCAGAAGCATGTGGCAGTCCAAGACCAGCCTGCATGCGGTCAGGCATGGCTGCTAATGTGCTAACTTTTTCATCCTCTCCCACTGTACTTGATGAAAGATGCAGAGCAGCAGAAAACTAAAAAAGAACCACGGATCATTTCCCAGACCTCATGAAACACAAAATCAATCAAATCAAAAGGCACGCAAATAACAATAAGTACAACAAACCTGAGGTAAAACGGGTTGATGAGGGGCACTAGGATGTGATGTAGACACATCAGATGGCAGCTCCACCTGACTAATTGAAGGCATTATTCCTGTTGTATGTTCTTGTACAACTTGTGGAGCAGATCCATGGTCTTTATTGGAAAAATCCGGGTTTCCTTCTATCTCTCTTGCACGGCCCTTAAGAAGCTGAGTAGGCTTGACATCTTTTGCATCTACACCCAAATTTTTAAATAATACCTAACAAATAAACTGAATCAGCTCCACATTTTACGATTATATCTCAAGTATTTGCTGGCCAAACAGATTTTAACCATATGAATAATTATATAAAGTTGCAAATTTTGTACCTCAATGTCAAATCTAAGATTCATCTTCAAATTTGGCAAAGCATAGATTTCAGCAAGTAAGCCAAGGATTCCCATTGTCCAAGGATTGGGAGGCTGATATGCGAGACTTGATTGACAAGGCTCTAAAATCTGCAGAGCAGAATATTAAGCTATATACTGCCTCTTAAATTATGCAATGGTACAAAATTTATGAAGGCCAAACAAGGCATACCTTCGACGTAAACGGAATCACAGCAATCATCAGCCCCTTTTCATATGCCTGCACCAAATGTACATAAAATATGTTAGTGACCAGTAAGAGGCCTAAGAAGAAGACAGCAGATTTTCTTTTAAAGAAGGCAAAAATAATTTAAATATAAAATTTATTATTATTATTATTTAAAAATAAAACAAATAATAAAAAAAAAACCTCAATGATCAATTGTTTTGGATCAATTTCCCGAGCTCGCAGTGCCTGATTTCTACCAATGGTGAGTTTCCCAAGCCAACTTCCTAGATTTTTAAGTAAAGATCGTTCTTCTGAACTAGATTTAATCAGCTCTGACCTTAAAAGAACCTGCCAATAAGATCAATCTAAATTAAGATGACAATAAATTTAAGCCATACAAAGGCTTTTGTGCATACCAAAGCGCTATTAAGAAACAAGCTAAAATATTAACCTTGCAATTTTCATACGTAGCTTTAATGATTTCCTTCTGCAATGCTTTTGAATTAATCTTGTCCAAAAACTTCAAGTACGTATCATGGAAGTTAGGTTCAATGCTAGCCCTGCAATTGCGAATTAATTGTTGGTATTTTAGCCAAAACAAAAGGACATCCACTATAAATGATCAAGAACTGTCAAAAATAGTGAATAAAATAATGTAATTCACCTTTTCATCACCATATACTGAGCAAACCATGGATAGAACTGCTCTTTCAAGATCTCCAAAAATTCTTTAGATTTTGCTTCCAAATTGGTTGCTGAAATGTTATTGATCATGAAAGCTATCTTATCCTGAACTTCTGAGCCAGGTGCCTGTACTTCCCCATGTTTTGGCAACAGTCTTACATCAGTAATGATTATAACCCAAGAAATTCCACTCATACAGGAAAATACCTCAAGTTGAAATGTGGTGTTTCTCACCACATGCAGTCGCCCTCTACCTCTCAATCAACGTTTCAATTAAATCAAATTAATTCCAAAGCAAAAGACTCTTACCATCTTATGTATTTTCTTCTACATTCTTACATGCTAAATTAGTTATCACATTATATCTCAACTGAAAGTATGCTTTAATTCTTCCTCATCTTAGGTATACTGTGTGATGAATGTAACTACACAAGACTTGGATATAGAACATACCTCGATAGGAATATCCCGTCTTTCAGCTGCAGCAACTAATGTTTCAATGTTCAGGGCATGCCCAAAGCTGTTCAAAGTTTGTCTAGTAGCTGTTATAAGCAAGCACATGCACAAAGAAGAAAATAATGTCAAATCCAAACATATCTTTACAGAATTATATCCATACAACTGATAACTTTAATCAAAACCTTTATCTGGCTATTCGTCTCATTTATGGTGCCCAACATCCTAGGTGATAAGTACATGCCCTAAAACTTTAACAAGATATTATCCATTTTAGACAATATACCTGGAATGGTTGAACCTCGAGAACTGGACAAAAATCCCTGACTTGGTAAAAGAGATGATGCTGACCCACTAATGACTTGCTGTGAAGGGGCTGTTTGGGAAGACTGAGCATGCAAAAACAGCAAATAGACAAAATCAGCAAGAAACCAATTTACTTAACAAACCATATAGAAATAAAGTTGAAAATGATCAGAAACCATGGCAATATCAACACAAAAATGAATTACCCAAAATTATAAGCACATTACTGAAAATTTGTTAAACCACCACATTCAAATACCTTAATTCCCAAACCAGAATCAATCTGACTGTTCACTGATGTTGTCTGGCCTGTCGCCACAAGTGACGGTTGTCTCAGATAGTTTGCTATGAATCCGTGTTGTCTCTGTACCGTTACAGACTGGTTAGTTCCAGAACCCACAATTGATTGCCATGTTACCTCCGAATTCTAAAAGAACAACGACAACAGTTCACTCAGCTGTGAGCTGGCTCTGAAAAATGTAATGCCAATACTTTATGTATGTTGATAAATTCAGCTGAATCATAGGCAGCCTTTCACTTACCTCATTCGTATCAGAAACTGGCAAAGGCATTGAACTCTGATGTTGGTCTGTAGGAGCAGGAATCCCTACAGTCTGTTCTGGCTGGCTAGATGAAATGCGTGCGAGAGCCCTCTCAATAAACTCAATTAACTCTCTATGTGCATCCCGTACATGGGATATCTGCAAGATATGGTTGCAATACTGAGGCCATTCTACCAGTCGATCAATAAATTGTTCCAAAGCCGTCAATCCAAAGGAAAACATCTGTAGATAAAAATGATTGTCAGTGCTCAGAATTCTACGATAACCATAGCTGCAATTTCAACAAGTCGACAAATATTAGAGCAAACCTTAGAATCCAACGGTTTACGCAGAGCATCAAGGACATAACGAAGTGCTATGCCCAGAGTGAGAGAATTCACAAGCTGATGCTTTATTAAAGAACCTACAAAATATTGTCATCACGTGAATATTTAACTATTTTTTGTGAAATCTGGATTAGGAAAGAAGTGCAAAAAGTAAACACTCGCAGAATATAGAAAGCATAACATCAGAAATTAAAAGAAAGGAGGGACTACCGAAAAGAATGGCTGTGGTCCTCAACTCCCTCTCTGGGTACCTTGGGAAAAAACGGTATTCATCAAATAGGCTTTGTATCATACAAGCAAAGATTTCTTGCTCCCTGCAAAAGACACCAGAGTAGGGCATAAATCAACCACGTTAAAAAAAATTGTAAACAAGAACTAGAGCAATCACATTGAAAACTACAGTTCAAAAGATTGTAGAAAATTATTTATGATTCTGTGCGACTAATAGACAATTCAATCAGAGAGACACACACTGACAAATAAAGATTAGAACAAGAGTACTTCCTTGAAACTATTTAGCAAACAGTGATTAAGAAAATTCTGATAAAACTACTACTTGCAAAGCAAAATAGTAAAACTATAGTAAGACAATAAATTATTAGTTAACTTTACTTCTCCGTTCTGAAATGTGGCTATAGGTTGCATGTGTATTAAACTAAAAGGGACATGGAAGACTAAAGTTGAAAACCAAAAACTCAAAAACCATTGAGCAATAATTTATTAGTCAGAAAGAATGATACCTTTGCTCAGAAGACTCCTTGAAACCTGCAAGCATTTGCACTAAAGCCTCAATACTCATCTGCCCAACATAGATCTGCTGAAAATAAGAATTTGCCTCTTCATCAATATCTGCTGCAAAGGGCTCAGACTGCTCCGTAGCCCCAACACTTAATAAGCGTGGATTCACATGGATTGTTGCATGATATAATCGTTTCATTTCCTCCCCAAGATCTCGAGACTCCAGTTTGCCCAGATTAGATTGAAGGACCTGAGAAAAGTCCAATGGTTAGATAATGCACATTCATTTTAAAATGTGTCCATAAGCAGAAACGTAGCTAACCTTGAAGAAGCTTGCAGTTGTATCCAAAGAAAGATTGACAATTGGTCCAGAACGTTGAACTGGATTTCCTGATGCATCACTTGATGCTTCAAATGTAGTTCTTTCTCTCAAAAACTTTAGACATGCCTGTAATCAAAGTCAAGACAGCATTCACTATCGACCAAAACCTTAGGTCAAAGTATTTTGAGTAAAATGGTTAAGCAAATTTCCAAACCCTTACACTAAATAAAGCATCCACATAACCAATGAATTAAGTTTGCTAGCTACCTAAACAAGCAAGGTTTGGTCATCAAGACCAAGTCCAATGCAAAAATATAAAAATAAAAATAAAAAAGCAGCCTTCAAATAATTACCTCAAATAAAGTGTCCCGGTGAATGCTAAGATTGTCATTTAGCCACCTCTCCAAATTCAAATAATCCCTTCTAGATGCAGAAGCCGCAAGTTCAATTGCAAAAGAAAAGGGCGTCATATCCAACACCAGTAACAACACCTGTAAATTACCATTTTTTGTAAATAACAATGACAATAAGCTATGCATTTAAGAAGCAAAATAACTTAACATTGAAATTTGAGTTTAGAAACTAGAAATAGAATCTGGCACACCAGAAGTGAAAAGACTGTCCGATAATATATAAAAAATATCATAAAGATTGTGAATGTTTAGGTTTTTCTGCCAAGCATAGCCTTGTAACAGACAAGCTTCTTACATAAGACAAGTTTATTATCTATTTGCCAAAACCAACTTGATATATAGAAAATGCATTCATTCATCAGGAACACACCCATAGGGGTCAAAGATGTCTGAAACCCTCTGCATTTCAAGGACAAAGTCAGGCAGGAGTTATGGATAAAAATAAACTCAACTGAGGCCCGACAAGATAGGAGACAGGCACAGGAACATGGATGGAAGGAACTCTTTATTCATCCCTGACATTGAAGGACTGTGCAGAGGGATGAAGAAGCAAATGTCTCTCCCTAACCAATCTAACATAGAGAAATATGCCCCACGTTGTGAGCGGTGGCAATATTGAAAATCAAATTGCAGAAGTTTTTTTTTTGGGAAATAAAAAGGAAGATTGTGGCATGTGCCATACCAGAAATTCATACCATGCAACAACATAAAGATGCAAATGAAGAAGATCACACTGGGACAAAATAAGTGCTTAACAAAGATCTCTATGGAGGATGTTAGGAATTTATTACATCGTGTAATATTATTAGGATAGATAATTGGGAGTTGAACCCGAATAGGTGGTTGATAGTTTGCTATCCAAACCAACCACCTCACCTTTATTGTATATATTCACATTTTATTAATAAAACTCTGTCCAGCACCTTGCTGGTCCAACATGTGGTATCAGAGCCGATGTAGTTAAGAAAAAAATAAGATTTACTTGTGGGAGAATACAATGAAGATTGATTGAAGGAGAGAGAGTTTGGACACCAACTAGAGGAAGCATTGAAGGGAAAGTGCAAAATCTATTGTTTGAGGGAAAGTGCAAAATCTATTGTTTGAGGGAAAGTGCATTGAAGTGGTGTAAAGCAGTTGTTGCCAACTGTCACAATGCATTATTCATGGGCCGTTTCATTCCATCCCATGAGAACCCAGCCATCTATACATTGCCTGGAAGTTTTGTAGTGCAACGACCAACGAATAGAAACCAGAAGACCATCAATGTCATGGATGTTACAGACGAAGGTGTGTTTACTCTATGAAAGAACACGCTAAGAACATGCCTGCAGAACTCACTAAGGACAAATGCAGCGGAAACGGTGACAAGTTATGTTGTTTTTATTTCGATGCCTGAAGGGTGCATAAGCCAGAGAGGTGATCACTCAAGTGTTTTGAGACGAGAGAACGACCCATAACACCATTGCACCGTCACTCAAACGAGAGGAGTAAATATGCAAAGTGTCGCCATTCAATGATCAAATGGCATTAACAATAGAAATGTGCTCCTTGCTATCATTTTTTAATAAGAGCATACTAACGTGTTGGGCAAGGACAAACTGGTTTGAACACATTATACAATGGAGCTCATTTTGGAGATGTAAGAAAACGTCAGAAAATTTACAGAAATATTGCACAATTGACATGCTTAAAGGTGTTGTGCACGGAGAGGACATGCCATCTAGAGAACAAAAGACACTAAATAACACTTCTCAAATTCAAAGAACCCTAAAGCATCCATTTTTGAAGTTGTTCCAATGGTTTGCCAAGTTGACACACCGCCATTGAAGGAAGGTGCAGCACAAAACCCTAATCTTGCATGAGCTGATCCCACTGTCAACAATTAACAATGCCCTCTTTTTATTCTGAGTTTTTCATCTCAGCCATCAACGTGGCAAAGTTTCATAGTGGGACCTTGAGGCACATCCGCTCTCCATTGGTGAAGCATTTTGAAGAAAGAGGTACTTTCTTCTATCGTCCAAGATCAAGATGCACTCATGGGGATTGTTGCATGTCAGTCAAGGTTTGATAGCTGAAGTCACTATTTGTGACTATAGTTAACTAGCTGTGTGAGTGTTTGTATTTATAAAAAAAAAGTTGTATTGTTGTATCCAATAGTGCTATTTGAAATGTCTATTTGAGTGCTGAAAAAAGCGGTGCCATCGAAGAAATGTATTGGGCTGTCTACAATAAAGGTAACATCATTTGTACGTTTGCTTACATTGTTTGGAGAACTGAGCCCTTCACATAGATGTTGTGCATCATTAGGACATGGTGTTGTTATGGCCACATGAATGCTATGAATGCTATAAGAGCTATGTTGGTGAGTGCTAGCAAAAAAGAAGTGCTGTGACGTCCAAAGTGCTTGGGCATTTAAATTTTGTGATGTTTTAAAAAATGAAAACGTTGTTGCTGAACGTGAAAGGTGAAGGCCACCAACTATGGCGTCTAAGACATGCCAAGGTTTGTTGCGGCACTGCTGTGAGGTAACCACCACTGAAAACAACTACTAAAAACAGGTGAAAGCTACTGTAAAACATAATCCACTATTCTGAGACAAGTGTGGCCACACGTTGGATTCAGAAAAGAAGATCCAAGGCATGCTGAAAGATGTGATACAATTCTATTGCATCAAGAAGTTGAGGCGCCTGCTATGATAATGTTGAAAAAGGAGGCACCAGATGAGTGATATTGTTGCAGGTTGAAAATGCAGTAAGATGATATAGCAAACTATCAATGGCAGTTTCAAACTTAAAAAATTTCAAACTTCAGCCATCAGATTGGAACAGAAGAGATTTCATTTTGATATCATTTAACCTGATGTGACATCAAGGGCTGACATCATTGGGCTGAGGCGTGTGTTTCTTATTGGAGGCAAAGCATTTTATATTCCACTTGCATTGCTAGGAGTGTTGTTTGTCGTTTAAATATACTATTATTAAAGCGAAAGGAAAGGAAGCAAGTTGGAGTTACCTTCTTTTTTATCGTTGATTGAAATCATTGCTCGGAGTGTGCTTTGCTTTAACCATGAGTTGACATGGGAGAAATATTTGCATCGCATATATATTTTACTTGGCAAGGCTCTGTCATTTTTCTGTGATTTGAGACACTTGTCTTTTTGCAAATATAGGCTTATATATACTCGTCGGAAAGCTCTTTTTGAGCCTTAAGCAACTGTCTTGTTGAAGAAAATGTCAATGATTTGAAGACCACATGATTAAGAAATTGTTTAGTTTGCAGGGGGGGGCACATGGTTGACCCAACTATGATCTTGTGAATCCCATATATATTTTACTTGGCAAGGCACTGTCGTTTTTCTGTGATTTGAGACACTTATCTTTTTGCAAGTATATGCTTATATATACTCGTTGGCAAAGCTCTTTTTGAGCCTGATGCAACTGTCTTGTTGAAGAAAGTGTCAATGATTTCAAGACCACAAAATTAAAAAATTGTTTAGTTTGAGAGCGGGTCACATGGTTGACCCAACTATGATCTTGTGAATGGTTCTGTGCATCCTCGTAGTGAGTCTCTCTCTATCCACTTATGATGTAAAATCTTGAATAGTTGTGTTTGTCCCTATCCTTGATTGAGTTTAATTTGGTCAGTCCCATTGAGGTGAGCAGTTGAATTTGTCCCTGTTCACAATGGTGTAAATCATGGACTAATGTGTCCTAGTCCGTGATCTTTTTGAACTTTTTGAGTTGGTAATTCCTGCCCCTATTTGTAGCATGATGTAATAACAGGGGGGATGTTAGGAATTTATTACATCATATAATATAGTTAGGATAGAAATTCAGGAGTTGCACCCAAATAGGTAGTTGATAGTTAGTTATCCAAACAAACCACCTCACCGTCAATGTATATATTCATATGTTATTAATGAAACTCTGTCCAACACCTTGCTGG
The DNA here is from genome assembly GCA_028583015.1 of Wollemia nobilis. NCBI lineage: Eukaryota > Viridiplantae > Streptophyta > Pinopsida > Araucariales > Araucariaceae > Wollemia > Wollemia nobilis. Next base: position 2,227,856 of record JAQPPZ010017254.1, on the reverse strand, counting down.
TCCAACAAAGGAGCTACATAGGACACTTGTCTCTTTCCAGTCTAACAAAGCACCTGGCCCCAATAAATTTCCTGCAATTTTCTTTCACAAATTTTGAGATTTATTCCACAATGATATGTTGGCTGCGGTTGAATAAGCCCAGAAAATGAAGGCTACAATAAATGAGATCAATGTCACTTTATTATATTGGTTCGCAAAAAATACAAGACAAAATACTTCAATATTTTTTGTCCAACAAGCATTTGTAATACAATTTATAAGATCATTTCAAAATTTATGGCAAACAGGTTGAAAAGCATTCTAGATTGTCTCAGAGGAACAAAGTGGTTTTGTTTGTGATAGACAAATTGTTGAAGGTGTACTCATTGCACAAGAGGCCATACATTCTCCTCATTCCATGAAAAAGCCATATATGCTTATGAAATTAGATATGAACAAAGCTAACGTTAAGGTTTGATGGAGTTTTTTACATGATATTCTCAAAAAAAATGGGTTTTGATCAAGGATGGTGTAAATGAATTAGATTTTATTATATCACTCCAAAATATTCTAATTTGATCAATGGATCTCCTGCTGGACACTTTGAGTCATCCTGCGGACTCCTCCATGCTCACCCACTATACCTTTCACTATTTAATTTTCTTGCAGAGGCATTAGGGAGAGCTTTCTCAAAGGCAAAAATGGAAGTTAAAATCAAAGGCATTCAGGTTGCAACAAATGGTCCCTAAGAGTCTCATCTCCAATTTACTGAAGATACTTTTCTTTTGGGTCATCCTTCAATCAGTGAGGCCATGATGTTCAAATCATAATTTTCATGCTATGAGAGGGCTGACGGACAGTTCCTTAAGCTACAAAATCCAAGATCTTTTAAATAACACTGCCCTATATTTACAATGGATAATTCTGGACATTTTAAGATTTAAATTTGGAAATTTTCCATCAACATATTTAGCTAATCCTTTGTCTTGTAAAGGAAAGAAGAAGGAGCTTTGGGACTCAATTTTGGATAGAATGAAATATTTTTTGGGTTGGAAAGGTAAGTTCTTAACCATGGCTGGAAGGCTACAAGTCATAAAGACTACATTGCAATCCATCCCTATATACATACATATATATATATATATATATATATATATATATATATGATGCCACTTTCAAAATTGCCCACAGGTTTAGCATCCAAATTTGATAAAATTCAGAGGGAATTTCTTTGGAAAGAATGTGAGGAAATATTTAGGTTTCCTCTTTGTAAGTGCGATAAGGTTTGCAAAGGAAAGAATATTGGAGGCTAGCTTGCAGAATCTCAGAGTTACAAATTTGGCCTTAAGGGAAAAACTGGCTGGAGATTATTCAATGATCACAGAAAGAGAAGGGCATATATGTTACTTCAAAATATGTAGGTTCTCTTGATAAAATAATTCAAGAAACGAACCGACTAAAGGATCGCTGACTTCAAACTTCATATCAGATAGTTAGCAATTGATCAAAAAACATGTTAGATAGTCTATCAATGAGAGGGGCTGCAAATGTTTTATCCGATGCTTGGTTGAAGCTGTCTCCTCTTATTTTTTATTTCAAAATGGCAACCACTGAACTAGACATGTCTAGCTTGTAAAGGTCCAAAGGTTGAATATTATATTAATGTAAGCAACAACTCCAAATCATGGATTTCTATTTATTTCCTGATTGAAGGAGAGGAACTCCATCAAATAGCAAATAAAGCTTCAAAAGACGCTTCAAGAGTTCTATTTGCCCATATTTACACGTGAAGATGAGTTGGTTTGGAATCTATCAAAAAATGGCAGATACTTGGATATAAAAATTTAGAGCAATTAGAATTTCTTATTTTGAAATCTATCAAAAAAATGGCAAATACTTGGTCAAGTTGAGATATAAAAATTTAGAGCAATTAGAATTTCTTATCCCTTGGAATAATGTTTGGTCATTGGAAGCCCTCCCTAAGGCCTCAACATTCCTTTGGTTGGCAATTCATAGCAAGATTCTTACATGGGAGAGTTTCATGTGCGCCTTGTCTAAGAAGGATCTAGAAACATTGGACAATTTACTTCTTCATTATCCCTTTGCTTACACCATTTGGGGCTGTTTTTTCAAAAATATCAGTATATATTGGGCAGCTCCTTCATCATTAAAAGAGTTGATGAAATGTTGGATTAATTATTTCAAAACTAAAGCATTACGTATTCTATGAAGGAATGATCCTCCCATTACTTGTTGAAATTTATGGTTTGAAAGGAATAATAAAAAAAAATTTAAATAAATTTCAAAATCATGGTGCTCATCATGGGGAAGTCTCAAGTGCTAGCCTCTTGGTTACAAGATTTGAATATACATGGAAGGGTCATCTGCGACAATAGAGTTAACACAAAGGATTTGCTTCAATCTTGGGTAAAATGGAAATTCACAGAAATTGGGTTTATCAAAATTAATTTTGATGGTGTTTCTAAAGGAAATCCAAGAAAAGCTGGTGGAGGTGATGTTTTTCAAAATAATGAAGGCAAAATTCTCCTCACTTACTCAGAATCATATGGAACTTCAACTAACAACTACGTAGAGGTTAAGGGCACCTTTTATAGAGATCAAAATTGCAATTGTAGAAGGGTGGAAATATATTTCAAACGAGGAGAATTCACAAATTATCATTATGCTATCAATAAAAATGGATGTGGGGATTGAAAAAAATAGCATAATTTGTTATGTTCATCAACTAGTGTTGGAGGTTGAAATGTGTGCATATCTATAGAGAAGAAAATTGTGTAGCAGTAATTTACACAATCACTATGTTAATCTTTGTCTTGATGAAACTATTGGCCGAGTGAGATTTTATCTCTTAATGAAAATGATGTCAAGGAGTTGATTGTGGAAACATAGCAATTTGAGGAATATGAATATATTTGATAGAAAATAAATGAAGAATATCTTTGATAGAAGGGCAAGCTGAATTTTATTCAATTCACCTGACAGAATATATACTATTTTGTTATTTTGATGAGAGTGGCCACCAATAGAAGCCACATATAGTTTATTAAAAAATAAAAAAATATACAGATGAAAAAATATCAAATTTTTTATTTGCTCATAGCATCCCCTTCCCTGTTACACATTCTCTTTGTTACAAGGAGGTAGCCAAAAAACAGTACCACCAAGGCCCCTCTAACCTCAAGTGAACTCAAGATAAGGACAACCTCATTAGAACATCAAGTTTCAAAGGTCAATATCCACCCGGAGCAATTGAACCAACCTTGAAGGCTGGTAAGATGCTCTATTATCATGGATGGGTGGATAAATGTTGTTTGTTCACCAATTATCAACATAATAACTACATCATCAGTAAGATTCCTCCCTTAAAGAGACAGTATTCTAAATAGGACAAAAATGGAACTTTTCAACATGATATTCTTCAAAATGCCAGAATGAAGGCTGAGAGCTCTAATGTAGTGTGCGCAGTGAAATACAAGTATGACCAACATAGTTATTCTGATCACATGTGAAGTTTGTAAACCTTGAGTTGTCTACATACATTGAACACACATTAGAATATATGCTGAAGATTATACAAGTGTCATTGAAGCCATATTTGTTTCAAATTATTGCAGTACACAATACAGAGGAAGACATCCTATAAATGGATCAATCACTGCTTAAGATGTACATCCGTTTAATTGCAACCACCACCTCTCATTGGCTATTCACAAGTTGTATGCAAGGAACAAAATCCTCAATCCCACAAAAATAAGAAATGGCAATTGCCATCTCTTATTGGACATTGGAAGGCATGGTCATTACAGTGAAAGATTCAGATAAAAGTAACACACAACAAATCAAGGAAAAAAACAATGCAACATCCATTCAATGATGAATAGTGGACACATTGAAGGCACTTAATCTTTTTTTTTGGTCATTATAGTATATTTATAATATGCACATGTAGATTTACCTAGCCTTTAAGAGACTAAAGAAACTTTGATGCCATATTACGCAATGTGAGGGTTGCCATATACAAACAAATGGAGTAAATGAAGCAAGACTTAACAAGACATTGCTGATACAGAGATTTTATCCAATGATTTCAATTTCCATTGGTTGTCACATACAAAGAATCAAAAAATGACTCTAATTGACAAATTCTTATTAAAAAATTCAGGAACTGATATGCAAATGGTTTTTAATTGAATGTAGAAAAACACTATTAGTTGGAAACTACATGCAACAATGAAGTTCACAAACATGCCCAAATGTGCTCCCTGCAAACACTTACCTTCATCTCCTGGCATGCATCTACAATTCTTGAGATACTGCTAGGGTCTTTTGAATGGATATCCATCATACTCCACAGAACAATATTGGAATTAAATGCCCAGAATTGATTCAGTACAAAACTGCTATTAGGATTTCCCTCAAGATATAAGGGAAAGAGAATAGAGAATACTTCACGCTGGAGCATGTTGAATGTAGTCTGTACAAATGGAATTGCATTTTCCTTAGTCACCATAAAGAGTTTCACAAACATAGAATAAAATACAACAGAAACAAGATCATCAGTTCTGAACAGTTACCTTGACCTGGGCAATGACAAGAAGTAAAGTCTCTGGACAGTGCTTTATAGGATACTCAAGAATTGATCGTACAGCACTGGCATGCCCCATCTCTGCCAAATGGCACAATACTTCTACTAGATCAATGGACAACCAAGCCTGGTTCATAGAACCAAAAGAAAGATATCCGTGTGGACCTTCTAAGGTTGCCTGCCAAAAACAGGAATTACTTTATGACACTATTAAAATATTTAATGCAGATTACAGCAAGACTAGATGGTCAACTCATACCTGTCGCCTCCTCGAATTTCCAAATGTGAAAATTTCAGGAGAAGCAGACACAGCAAATCTCAAAAAGGATAGCTGGCCTTCATCATTCTTCCATACACTTCCACAAACTGATTCAACAGGAAAAGGATCCTGCAGACAAAAAAAAAGGATATTCTCAGATCATTTATGGCAAGAAAAGACTTACTTCCCTTTTACATGAATGCTAACAAAAGACTTGTTAAAAAAAGAAAATTATGAACAAGTTATATGCATACAGATTGCAGCAGGTGCCTCAGAATTCTCGAGGTATACCTGGCAAGTTTTGGCATATATCGACATTAACATGGTGAATGCCTGCTGATCGGGTAAGTAAAACTCTTCATGATCTAAAGCCTTCATTACAGAAAGCCAATTGATATCTGTGGCCTGCATAACAACTACCACTACTCAATATTGCATGCTACTTTATTCCTTGAACTCGCCACAACTACTGTTCATATCACAATGCAGCAGCTTACATGGGACACATATCACTCACCAGTTGTTTGATAGAATCTAAGAGAACATCAATATTCCAGGTTGTTAGACATGAACCATCTGTAGTGGAACTAGTAAAAAATGAAGAATAAAATGTTGAATGGGTGCCATGTGCGTCCACCAGGCCTGTATGAGTTCGAACAACTGTACTAATGATCTTGGCTACAGTCTGCTCCTTAAGTGGAGAAAACAATGACAAAATGTCCTTGCAATGTGCAACATCTATTGTACATCCATATCCAAGTTCTTCGATTAACTTTGCAGCATCGGTACCCTCTTCCAACTGTGTCAATACGCCATCTGAATCTTGCAAGTTGTGCATACAGGACTGAAAACTCCTGCAAACAGTAATTGAGAAAGAAATGAATTGCATGCATACAATACTGAAGTAACCCCATTAGACACCTTTTTTTAGGTGAAGGCCACAATCCCATGTTTCTGATGAGTTGAGAAGAATTGGAGATCATGAGAACATTGACTTAACGGTCAAAAAATGAAGAGAGAAGTCAATACCTGGAAGAGTTAAAATCATTTCCTTCGTTTTTAAATAGAGGAGTCAGTAATAGCGAGCTCTTAGCTTTAAGCCCGACGGAAGACAAAGCCTGGAAGAAATAAGGCACATGCTTTGATAGCGCTTCGCTTTGGTGAAGGAATAACAAAATCCGCTCAATAAGATCTTCAGAAATATCAGGTGTAGGATTCTGGCACAGTTCAATAATTCTGGCCTTGCAAAAGTTTTGCCCTAAAAAGAAATTAATTGTCAAAGTTGTTGAAACCCTAGTAAAGAAAAATTATGAAAACCTCAAACTGTGACTTCATTCAAACCAAATATGTCTTGACATCTTTTTTACAATAAATAACAGTACAATTTCCACTGTACATACCTTGTTGGCTTCTATCGGTGTCATCCGCGTCTGCAAAGGCCAACCCCAATCCAAGTTGCTCAGGCAACGACAAATGTAACGCCTTTGACAAATCTCCAAGGATTTCTTCAGTCATATGAGTATTCCTTATAGCTTGACAGAAAACGGTACTGAAGTTTGGTTGATGCACCAGATATTTAACCACGAGAGAAAGGAGTTCCAACTTCAAGTGCATGTTCTGTGCATCTTCATCGCGCGAATTTACCTGATCCAAACAGCTTTGCAGCAACACAATGGCGCCATCTAACCCATATCTTGTAAACTGTTCAAAATAACAAAAGTTGCATCTATAACTGCTGTGAAATAAAAAATATAACTCATTCATTCAACAAAAAAAATCTGATTTAATACTCATAGAAACCTTTCACACAAAAAATCCAACGGAAATCAAAAATTTATTCAATAGAAAGCAATATGGCCATAGGGTTAGGGTTTAAAAAAAAAATCATACGCGAGTAAGCTCGTAGGCGACGGAGCGGTAATTGGTGTCATTCAGTTGGTCAAGCAAGAAAACAATATGGCTCGCGAGGGTAGAGATCATCTTTGCCGCCATAGTCATTCACCTCGCCCTCGCCCTCGCCCTCGCCGTCAACCGTGGAAGTGGAAGGGTTTCCACCTATTTATTTCCCCAAAGACCAATTTCTTTTTTTTTTTAAATCGATCCTATTCTCAGAGGCCTTAAAATTATTGAATCGGTAGCCTTGGGGAAGGCCTCTGGGGCTATCAGCGGCAACTTGACGATTTTTACGCTGAGAACTCTGAAACACAGTTGAGGTCCTTCAATTTCTGTATTTTTATCTCTATTTATATTGGTCCGCTTCTTCGTTCAGGGCTTCTTGAAAATTGCTAAATTCGGTGTTGAGAAGGAATCGATTAGCTCATACAGTCTGCCTGTCTTCGTCTTCTGTGCCTTCGACGGCTTCTCTGATTTTCTATATATCGACGGTCGATCGATAATCTATTGCACATGTTTATATAGTCAGCGATGAAACTTCAAAATTAAAAAAAATAGCAAAGCATCTCGAAATTGATGATGAAAATAATAATATTTTTTTTTTTAATAATATTTCTTATATACATCCACCGTGGAATTTTACCCAACCGATAATGCAAATGGTGTTCCGGCAAGGAGGCCACTTGCATTATGTGATGTGACCCGAGTTCAACCCCCACCACGAATATGTATATGTATAAAAAGTATTTACTCAATATTAAAAAAATAAATAATATTTGTGAGAATAATAATTTTATATTTATTTTATTTTAATATTTTATTAATTTAAATGATGTAATATGGGTAGGCAAGTTTTAAAGTTGAAAAAAATAGTAATAATACATGAAAAAATAATTAATTGAGAAATTTTGAGGGTAGATGTTGACAAACCCTAGAACGTCTCCACCAATTTTCAGATTATTTGGAGTAAGATAGATCCTAGCGTATCCCTATGTGTGAACGAAATTTTTGGTAAGTGACTATGCGAGGGTTTCATCTAGGTTGAGCAATAGTGAAGGTGGTGGTAAGCGAATGAGCGATTTTAGGCGATCGAATGGCTTCAAAGGAGCGAGGAGAAGGCGGGAATATGAATTTTCAAATCTCTACAGGTGGATCTACCCTTCATAACTCATCAGAGACAAGCAATGCATGCAACGGTGAGAAAGCGGGCCCCAATTCAGAACCAGATGATACGGGGTTTTTAGGGAATGCGAAACCTTTTCAAGGAAAAGACCCTTCGAACAAATAGAGTGGGGCCCCTAAAAATTTTGTTTCCCCCTTGCTCACCTTTGTTGAAAAAATGAAAGGGCGGGAGAAATTTGTTTCCAAAAAAAGCGATATCAACACCTTACTTCCCAACGGTGAAGATCTAGTTATCCTTTCTTGAGTCCCACACTCTGGTTGAGAAATTTATTGGAGGTAGACCTGACATGGATTCCATACGGCAATGGGCTTTTTCTAAGTGGAGAACCCTAGGTAACATGGAGTTGGTTGCCCTGTCTCAAGGTTTTTTTCTGATCCGCCTTAATAACCAAGATGATGTCTCTCGGATTCTCACAAGCAGACCCTGGTTTTATGGTCGGAAAAGTCTTTTTCTGTGAAAGTGGGGTGAATATTTCAACTCAAAAACTCAAAGTGTTAACTACACTCCTATATGGGTTCGCCTTCCATATCTGCTTATCGATTTTTGGCACAAAGACATCTTGCATGGCATTGTTAAATCCATTGGAGAATTAGTAGCTATCGATCCTATCACTAAAGCTTGGACTCGAATGATTCATGCAAGAATTTGTGTTTATGCAAATTTGGATTCTCAAATGTCCACCCATATTAACTTGGTCTATGACTCATATTGTAGATGCCAAACTATCGAATATGAGAATAAGCCCACTTTTTGTATTGAGTGACAGACTCAAGGTCACCTCAAAGCTCAGTGCTCGTCTCTCAAAACCTCTAAAGAAATGTTGGGCATCTAGGCGACAGGTTCCAAGGAAAGCAGAACCACGCTGGGCCTTACCAAAAAAAGAATTCGAGTTCGGCTACGCTTAAAGGGAAGCAAATTGCAGTTTCAGATCTGATGGACAACCAAGCTAAGGTTAGCTCTCCCTTTGCTTACCCTAACAAATTTGGTGCATTAGCTAAAATTTTTATTTTTGAGTTTGTTCCCTTTGATGAAACCCTATTGCACGAGTCTACACCCCTTGGACCCGTCATTATTGTCCAAGGGGAAACCCACTCCCCGTCCAGATCTGGACCTTCCCATATTCCTTCCAAACCTCTGCCTACCCCTGAAGGGCATATTGAAATTGTAGTCATACTCCTGTCAATACTGACTCTGAAAGTTGTAACCCCTAACTCAACCAAACCTGAGTTCAGCCCTATCAACAAGAAAAAAAGGAAGACTTTCCATAAATGATCAAAAAAAGAAATGCATAATGAAATTGCCAATGGCATTCAAAAGACTCTTTTCCAGGACCTTTTCAGTCAGGAGAAAGATGAATCAAAAAGATCCAAACCTCCCTTACAACAGTCAAAGGGAGGCAAAAAAATTTCCAAAATTTCTAAATGAGGATCCTCTCATGGAATGTGAGAGGTCTCAATAGTGATGTCAAGTAGAGACTTGCATGCACTTTGAGGAAGGAATACAGGCCCACTATCATGATTATGCAAGAAACAAAGATTGACCAAAATAAAATCCAAAAAATTGCTAAATCTATTTGGAAGAATAGTGATTTCAATTTTAGCCCTGCTCAAGGCACTTAAGGGGGATTAATTTGTCTATGGGATTCCAGTAAAGTTGAAGATAGAATAATCATTTTGTTAGACAAAGTTCTAAACATTTTGTTCCACTACAAAGACAACAGTTATTCATGGGTTTTATCCAATGTTTACACCCCCAACAATCCAACTAGTAGAAATACCTTATAGGATACCTTGAGACACATGAGGAATGCTTTCAAAAAACTTTTGTGGATCCTTATTGGAGATTTTAACTCCCTCTTTTCCCATCAGATAAGCAAGGGGGACATATCACTCCATCTAGAAGCATTGAAGATTTTCATAATTTTGTAATTGATAGTGAATTAATGGACATTCAAATTAAAGGAGCAAAATACACATGGAGCAATAGGAGAGTTGGGGATCAGCATAGCCAAGTTAAGCTTGACAGATTTTTTCTTTCTCAAGAGGTTATTCCTATTATGGGTGATGCTAATCTCATTTGTCTCCCGAAATTTGGCTCTGATCATTGTCCCCTTTTGTTAGAAGTTGACAAAGGCCCCAATTTCAAGATTCCTTTCAAATTCGAAGCCATGTGGATCCAAAACCCTGATCTTCGTAACCAAATCTCTGATTGGTGGCAATAGGATTTTTCTGGGTCTTTCATTACTCAAGTTTCCCATAAACTCAAGGTTGTCAAGGAAAACCTCAAAATCTGGAACAAGGACATTTTTGGCAATATTTTTGAAAGCAAAAAGCAGATTATGGATAAACTAAAAAGCATTGAACAACAAATACAAAACGACCAACTGAGTGACCAAATCAGAGTTTAGGAGAAACAACTTTTAGTAGAGTATCTTAACATTTTGGGCAAAGAAGAGATGTTCTGGAGGCAGAAATCTAGAGCCCTTTGGCTCAAGGAGGGCAATTCCAATACAAAAAAATTCACGCTTCCACCCTCAGGCACAAAAGTTCAAACAAAATCAAGGAATTGACCAGAGGTGATGGCTCCATTACCAGGGATATTTTTGAAATTCAAGATGAAGCCTCTTCTTTTTTTGAAGATCTCTTGGGTACCCAGCCCCAAAATTCTGATTGGCCCAGGAACCAGTTACTCAATCATATTTCTGCCCTAGTCACTCCATAAATGAATTCCTCACTCATCGAGCCTCTTTCTTCAGATGAGATCAAGTAAGCTTTATTCACTATGCACCCTGATAAAGCGCCTGGGCCTGATGGTTTCTCCTCCCGATTTTTCAAACCTTTTGGGACATTATTGGGCAAGATGTGTGTAAGGCAATCACTGAACTCCAACATGCAAAATCCATCCCTAGAGGTATTAATTCTACCTTCATAGCTCTTGTTCCTAAAGGGTATGTGTGCAAATCTATGGCGGATTTTAGACCCATTAGTTTGTGTAATGTGAATTATAAAATTTGAACCAAATCTATGGCATCCAGAGTGAAAGAATTTCTTCCCCAAATCATAGATCGCTACCAAGGCAATTCGGTAAAAGGAATATCTATAACTGATGGTATCATAACTTTGCATGAAGTCCTCCATTCTGTTTCCAACAACAAAAAAGTTGCCTTGGTCCTTAAAATTGATATGAATAAAGCTTTTGACAGGGTCAATCGAGAGTTCCTGCTTGTTGTCCTTCTCAAGTTCGATTTCCATAGAGAGTGGATCAAACTTATTCAAGGCTGCATTTCTAACCCTTGGTTCTCAGTGTTAGTCAATGGGTCTGTAGCAGGTTACTTCCCAAGCAACAAAGGGCTTAGGCAGGGGGATCCTCAGTCACCTATTCTCTTCATTATTCTTGTTGAATCCCTTCAAAGAACTCTTAAAGTTGCTTGCTCGGATGGCATGATCTATGGTATTCAAGTTGCTTCCAACATGAGACCCCTTTCTCATCAGTAGTTTGTAGATGACACCCCATGCTTTAGTTTGGGAAGCAAAGTCAATTAAAGGTATTTTAGATCTCTACGAAGAGGTTGCAGGGCAAAAGATAAACTATGCCAAGAGTAAAGTTTTCTTTCTCAATACCCCCTATCTAGATAGGTCAAGATTGCTCGTATTCTTAAGTGTGTCATATATGAGCTTTCCACTATCTATTTAGGGCTTCCCCTATTCACCAGTTGCCCCAAAGAGTCTATGTGGAGCAATGTTATTGAAAGAATCAATAAAAAGCTTGTAGGTTGGAAAGGGGTCCTCCTATCCCAAGCAACCAAATCCATTCTCACTATGGCCTATCTTCAAAGTATTCTTGTTTATTTTATGTCAATCTTCAAAGCCCCAGTTTCTATCTATAACAAAATTGAACAGATTCAAAAAATATTCCTTTGGGCAGGTTCAGATGATAAAAAAAGTTTCATCTAGTCAACTGGGAAAATATTTGCTTACCCAAAAATCGGGAGGGTTGGGTCTTAGAAGAATTAGTAATATGAACATGGCACTATTGGCCAAGAAGGCTTGGAAGGTGTTTACCAATTGCAATCTTGAATGGGTTTCCATCATCAATAAAAAATACACTCACATCTAGAATTTTATGGATGAAAATATTCCTAAATTTGGGTCCACCTTTTGGAAATAAATCCTCCAGACTATACCTCTTATTCAAAGGGGAACCATATGGCATCTTGGAACAGGAAACAGGATAATTTTTTTGTCAGATAGGTGGATCTCCAATCAAACACTTAGTGAGAACAATGGAGTCTCAATGGTGCGACCTTTGCTGGATAGTCTCATAGGCATAAAGGTGGCTGATTTTATAGACTCTTTAGTCCAACCCAAAAGATGGAAAGAGCTCCACATTGCAAATGTTGATGCCCAAATTTCAAATGCTATCACAAAATTATCAACATTGTTGAGGGTAATTGTAATTCCATTTGGTATATCTCATGATACCCCTTTCTGGAAAGAAACTAACTCTAGTATTTTTTCTATCAAATATGCTCATATGTTGACTTTCACTCCCCAAACTTCTCTCATTCCTTTCAATCTAGTTTGGCTTAAACACATCATACCTAAAGTTTTTGTCTTTTCTTGGTTGGCCATCCAAAATAAGATCCTCACTATTGATAATCTCATGAAGAGAGGGATGGTTGTTCCTAATAGATGTCATCTTTGTTTGGTGGCCTTGGAATATGTCCACATATTTACGAAATGTTCTTTCTTCCACTCTGTCATGGATCATCTCGTGTCCACCTTTCACATCTCCTAGGACTAGCCCAACTCCTTGGCTCTATTTTTCTCCTAGTGGACCATGCCTTACAGAAATTCTAGGTTGTCTTCTTTGTGGAAAGTTTATCTCCATCATCTCCTATGACAGTTTTGGCTCGAAAGAAACAATAGAATCTTTTTAAACACCCTTAGGGACTCTATCTATGTTGTAAACAAAGCCATCACCTTTGTTGTTGAAAAATCTAAGCTTTTCCCTTGCACCAAACCACCTGAGTCTGCCCTTGAGTCCACTCTTTTCCATTCCCTTAGTATTCCCCATAGTCCCAACTCTACTCCTAATCCCCATCCTAGAATTGGCACTCATTGGACTCCTCCTCCTATAGGATGGCTTAAACTTAACTATGATGGTGCTTCTAAAGGAAATCTGGGTGCAGTGGGTGTTGGAGGTTTGGTCAGGGATCACAATGGATGACTCATAGTGGCCTATGTTGAGTTTATGGACGTCTAAACTAACCACTATGTTGAAGCTTGTGCATTGTTGAGAGGGCTAGAAGTTCTCAAATATTACAAGGGAAATTTACAAATTGAAGGATATTCCATGAATGTTACAAACTCTATCATCAACGACAAAATTCCTTCATGGAACGTGTGCACTGTTATTCAGGAAGCTAAGGTCTTGATGCAATATTTTTGCAACACTATAAGTCTGCTGATTTGCTTGCCAATGTTGGGTTTGGTCACATGAATCTGTCCATCTAACACCAAAATTTCCCTCAAAATGTTCTTAATGTTGCTATTGTCGACTTGGAAATGCACAACCGACCCTAAGACGTATGCTCACCTCAAAAAATCTGATGATGGGAGTGATAGAACTGCTTCTACGATGGCCATATTTAACTTGGTCTACAACACCATCCTTAGTAGCATCATTAGGGACATGGATAGCATCAGCACCTCCCTGAAACTATTGGTCAAGAAACATGGCCAAAAGAGCTCTATAGTTGATAATTATCGATGATTAGAGTTGGTTTGTTTTGTCTTTCAAGTTCTATTCCCCTGAGTGGGAATTTTGGTACTAATATTTTGACCCTTGTGTCGGCACTGGTTTGATTTTACTTTATGTTCTCCTTAACCCCTATGTGGGCTCTCTCTTTCGATCTTTGTTTTTTTGTTAAACAACTCTTGCGTGGGTCTGTTTTTTCTCTGGTCTGGTTCACGGAGCGGCTAGGGTGTAAACACCATGTTTTGTGCTTCTCTACATACTTTTCGTCATATGCTTATATTTTTGGTTTTGGGCACCAGTTAAAACCCATATAATATAATTTCTACCACCTACCAAAAAAAAACTAATTGAAAAAACATATTTTACTAAGCCATAGATATGTGTAATTTTTTAAAATCTTTTATAATTGAAAATTAATAATAATTTTATAATATTTTTTTTATTTGGTTAGTGTGAGAAATCTCTACGACCAACGCATAGGGCTAGGCAGGCTCCCCCAACCATGACCCCTCCTAAAGCCAAGAGCTATGCTTATCAATAGGGAATTTAACACACAACCACCACACACCCACCCCCTCACACACTCGCCCACGTCGCGGTTTGAACCTTGGACCTCCCGAAGAAGAGCCAAAGCCCGAACTGTTGTGCTATATATTATAATAATTTTAGATAAGCTATATGCAATTTGGCTCAATAATATTATAATTCTTATTAAGTTAACTGAATTATATTTAACTTGTTATTTAAGTTTTTTCAATGAGTTTACACAGGGTTTTTATGAGGGGTCCCCTTATACTAAATGTTACATTTAGTAGCTGCAAGCTTACTGCAGTGGTAAGGGCTTTGGCCTCTCTTGGTTCAAAATCCACTCACTATGAGGGGATCGAGATCCCTCATAAAAACCCTGTGTAAACTCATTGAAAAAATGTTACCTTCTCTTTCATAAGGAAATAGAATTATATTGAATTTCGTTAGAGATTGTAATTGTAAATCAATTTAAGTTTTACATTAATAAGTTGAGGTTCTTCTAATATTTTTTTTGGTACATAGGGGAGTTGGTTACAACCACACTATTTTTAGTAGTTGACAAGTGCAGGGTTCAAACCATAGGGGTTGCTTCCAACAAGCCTATTCCATCTCGTTGTTGTTGACCCGACGTGAGAGGGAGACCACCGGTCGCTCGGGATTCATATTGTCATTATCGATATGATGTGCACTCAAAGGATTCAGATCAGACTACTACCTTTGCAAATTGTCACCCCCAAGATTTGAACTCAGGTCTCTTCTTGGTAAGTGCCTGGCCAGACAAGCAATTACCAATCCACCTAGCCCTTGGGGGTGAGGTTCTTCTAACATTATCAAATAAGTAATTGTCTTTAAAATTGTTTTATCTAGATTTGTACAAGTTTGAGACGACACTACACCCTATAAGTGAAGGCAAAACTTATCTTATGTCAAATCGACTAAAACTCCAAAAGATAGTTTTGTTACACTCAAACCATTGCTAGTTGTGCGAACGATTAGCCCACAACAAAATAAACAGTCTTTCACACTCGGTGATACACACAAGCTACCATGTAAAATACCACTTAACCAGTTAACTAACTAGGAGCTTGACGAGTCAAAGAGTTGTTTGGAAGTGCTAGGGACATACCTAGCCAAAAACTATGACACAATAGGCCACATTGAGTGAAATAATTCATCTAATGTTACAGTGCTTACTCTACAAAATCTTAAGGATGATTGGAATAGCTCCAAAACAAAACCTTAATTTTAAACAATGCCACAGGTTTACAGACCTAGAGAACGTCATGTCTAAACGAACTCAAAGCATAAAAAATCTACAAAATAGTAATGCATACAGAGTAAGGTTTTTCTTTGACTTACAAGAGTTTTAAATCATGTTACCAACAATTGTTCGGTTACAAGGTTATGTGTAGCCAAGTCCAACAAGATTGGGAGTCGTTTTCTCTCCAAAATCCCTCTACCACATATTCTTCTCTTTGTTTCCCAAGAACAAGAATCCTCCTCCTCTGCTCTCACCTTCAATTTAGTTTTTCCTCCTAACTTCCAGTAAGATCGGGTCCAGTTTCCACTACGCAACTCTCTGGTAACTTCTCAATATGCCTCTACTTCCTAACCAACCCTAGGCATCCCCCACTCCCGAAGTAACATAAAAAAAGCATCATTAAAACCTTTCCTTCTCGATGCAACACAAACACCACTTATTATAAACAAGATGTTTTTTCCACAATGCGATGCGCTTCAACGTAATCCACGAAGAGCACATAAACACAATGGAACAATAATAGCCAAAACAATAGTTCCTTGGTAAGATCTATAAATATTTACCTTGTTGACCAATATACTAACATTGCAAAGAAATAATTCAAATTTTCCATATCCTACTTTCTTTTTTGAAAGGAAACTTATGCAAGAATTTAAACAAACATTTTTCCTATAATATTGTTTTTCCACCATATAGACAATTGTCAAACAACACGCAAATGCAACTAGATCATGATATTTTTATTTTTATCATATAAATTATGATATGCATCTTCGTGAAAGACATTTATACATGTTGCCCCTCAAATATTATGACGGACAACCCATCACATCACTTCCCTTAAGGCAAACCCAATCTCGGTGGTTAGTTCTTTCTACCATCGTCTGAAACCTGTTCCTGCAGAAAGGGTGTAACTTCCATTAGCAGTATCATATTCTACCAACTAAATGTTTTTCGTAGAAATTACACATGAAATATTCAATCATTTCAATGGTAAGAATATCATTTTTTCCATACAATCTCTTTCCTACAAAAATCATAATTAGTTAAACAAACATTCCAACCACAACATTCATCATTAACATCATAAACCATTTACTCCTATGCATCTAGTCAAGGAGTATACAAACATTCCATCAAGATAAAATAAATACATCAAGATGTAAAGTCTGCCAAAGGAGGGTCATGAAATTGATGCTTCGAGAGACACTAGCGGTATCCAGGTAATCTTAAACCATTTTGCTTGGTGGAATTAAATTTTGCAATGCTAGGTCTCGTATATGGAAATATTGTTCAATATTTACTATGTGAAATTTTAGTGGAAGTTTAAGTTTTGTTTGATGAACCCCTTTTACCAATAGAATAGCAGTTAGACTCCTTTCATAGTGCAACCACTATAAGTGTTATGTATGTGGGTGTCTTCTATGCCTTAAAGAGGTTGATAGGCATCTTTGTTGTGGCAGGAGTTCCAACTTAGAGTAGGAACCACTATGATTCAGCTTGCACCACTCAGGAGTGTTGTCTCTAGCTAATCTTTTCAACCTGTCATTAAGACTTAGTTAAATATGTGTTGGGTAGTTACCGGATTTTCTTGTAGGCCAAGTAAACTAGTGGTGGGTTACTTTTATTAGGAATTATTTTCGAGTTGTGAGTGTCCTTCCTGTAAACACCTAAAAAACGTCATGTTGATACGACTACCTATATGGACACCTTTTCAGACCATATGACCCACCTTGGGCTTCCCCAAGGTTTAACAATGGCTCTTACCACTCAAACAGGGGTGACATATCCTTTGCAGCTTGGACCATCATACCCAGGAGTGGCCTCCAATGGCCATTGGACCTTGTGATGGCCTCCAGTCACGGATGCTCCACCCTAGAATGATCGCACTGTAACAAATTTGGGCTCCTTGAGCTAAGCCAAATCAGTTACAGGGCAAGTTGAGCTTAACAACTAAGCACGATAAGTTTTTAGAAGCAACATTTGGGTTACTTAGATCTTAACCGAATCTTAGTCTTGGCTTCTCTTACAAGCCAATTGGGCATCTTATAAGAAGAGCCCAAGCCTTCATGAAAAATATCATCAATCAAATGCAATGAAGTGTTGTCGATTTGTGTAATAGGGAGAACATACTCTCACAAGCAATGGAGTGCTGCCCAAATCCAGCCATAAAGCTTGCATTCGCGTCAATGGATTTCCTTGGAGCTTGAAGATCAAATTCCACCATTGTGCATCATCAATCATCTTAAATTTGAGCTAATTTTTGTGATTCAACTATACTTCTAAGAGCACAATCCTTGAACATCAATTTGATAGACTAATAAAATGTCGCCCCACATCGGATACGAAAAAAGGTTCTCTATTCAACAATCGCTTCACTCCGAAGCGACCCACAAGCGCAGCCGCTAGACCTTCTAATGGCTAACAGAGCTGACCACTTTACCCCGTGACGACCTCTTTGTGAAATCTATTTTCTCCATATTTTCTAATTATAGTAGCTTTAGCAATATCTAATTTCTATTTTAGCATAGTTTTATTCAATTTGCATGCATTTTTTTATCGTTTTAAGTTGCTTATTATGGAAATGGACCTCATCATGAGAGGTTCCACATTTTCTACTAATGTCTCGTAAGTGTTCTTGTGTGCAGGTGTCAAATATTATCAGGATATCTTCAATATAAAGATCCTTCAATTTTATATCGTCATGTGGAGGTCTCAAAATAACCCTATATAATACATTTTGATAGAGCAAAGACTCTATGAATTACACCCACCCTTTGGTTCTCAATTGTAATTTGTATCAAATTGGTGTAATCCCTAAGAGGGATATCTTTGTAACCACTTTGTAAAAGACAATTTCAAATATCAATGAGAAGGGCATTATTTTCTTCATTCTTTTGTATCAATATGGTTACATGATATCATCTTATCAATTTGACTTCATAAATGTTTAGTTGTACGGTTTTTGCTACTCTACAGTGGCGATCATGGTGGGACTCTTTCCACATTTCACAAAATTCATCACTAACTACCTGTTTATTTGTTTTCATGAATTGCATGTACCATCGCTCTAGGCTGGAACGACTCACAAAAGCCATCGTCCTACCCTGTGATGGCTAGCAAAGCCTACCGCTCTACCTATGACGGTCTTAGAGCATAATCACAAAACCAAAGAGGCAACAACTTCATCGAATGTAGGCTTTTCCAGTGAGTTCTTTACACTTGATTTTACTACTTTTCATAGAAAAAGATAGAATTTTAGGTTTGAATTGAGAAATTTAGAAGAATTGCTAGATTTGAAGCTTTCTACCTATGACCACTCTTGGGTATAGTGACCTCTGTTGTTGATCGCTATGGGGTACTATAGACTGTCTTACACAGAGATAACCCTTGTTTTACTGTATGTTTGTGTTTGCATGCTTGCTGCCTGTCTAAAGGCTAACATCATTTAGGGTTTGCACTTTCAATTTTTTTGAAATTGAAATGTTCTTATTTAGAAATTTAGAAATTTGAAATATATTTTATGCATTAGAAAAATATCATTGATTGCTCTATGTTGCATCTTTCTTTTCACATAAAGTAAAAAGAACCCACACACACCACATATCATATTAAACATCAGCGAGTTGGAATTCACACCCAACCGCTGATCAAGACTAACAAAGGTGGCCTTCATCACCACCTTATTAGCTTGATTGTGGTTCTTCGCACTCCATTTTGGCCAAGGCCAGTCCAAGAACCATCATAGTCGAGGAATATAGCACATATATTTCTTCGAGGAGATATATCGTTTACTTAAGTGAATTGGGTGAGGACTTGTAGGACCTGGACTCTCTCACCATATTTGGTCACCAAATCTTGGTGGGTTTCACGACCTGGACTTCATCACCAAGTCTGTGTGTGAGAGGATACAGGTGAAATCCATTTAACTAAGTATTACATCAACAAATTCAAAACTCAAACAATATAAAAGCAATAAAACAACAAATCAAAACACACAAACCAATTTAGAAATCACAAAGAATCTTTAAACATGATAATCATTATGTATACTTTGTTTTTCCTTAATTTATGCATAATCAACATAAAATGGTCACCACACGTAGCCATACCCAGTTACGTAGCCATACCCAGTCACAAACTGAGGCTACAAGAAATGCACTAGGAGTTCTAAAATGCCTTCGTTATAGCCCAACTAATTTACTCCCACCTGAACGCCATCCTAGCAGCCATCATGGAGATAATTATACTCATGGAAGATTTGATCATCGAGATACCCCTACTAGGAGGACACCTATAGGACCTCCCCACGATCGAGAAGATCTTCTCAGACCTCACCCGTCTCATGCTACTTCTAGACAAGATCCGCTTATTGAGGGGCCAAGCAGAGGGGTAGCATGAATTTGTGTCCCTAATCGACCCACAAACCCATCCAAACTTGGAGCAGAATATATGCCTTTACTTGGGTTAAATGAGTGAGGTACCCCTCTTGATCATCCTTATTTGAGCCGAAATCTAAATCATATAGATAGATACAACCCTAATTCTACTCGTAGAGAAACTTATTCTATTCATACTCACTTTGAGGATGGATGCGATGAAGATCTAGTGCATCCTCTCCATACGCATGGAGAGTGTTCTACACGAACATGTCATACTCCTGCGCCTTTTTTACATGAGGATCACACCCCTAGGGTTGAGCATAGAGTCAATGCAGCTTTGATTGATCAAGGGAAGAGGGTAGCCATCCCTACTGCATGCACTAAAATAGCCAAATCCCCTCGTATTGAGACGAGAAGCCATAGACCTCATATAGTTGATCGAACAGATCGGTTGCCTAGGCCAAATACCAATCAGAGAGAGCAGTTAATCCAATCATAATTGGATAATTTACGTAAAGAGAGAGAGAGTGTCTATATCATGAACATGTAAAACAACAAATTCTACACCATCAACGGTTATATGAACATAGGTTGCGTGAAGAGAAAATTCTAGAATAGAGATTGCACGAGGAGCAATCACATAGGATAGCCTATGATGAAATTCCCATGCCTAGCACCTACCAGCAATAACTTAACACAAAGCACACTATGCAACATCAGGAGTTGCCTTCTAGACCAACCAAGAATCATTCTCCTCCTACCTTTATTCATCAGTCTCGGCCAAGATAGCGCCAATCGCCAAATCTGTCGAAATATGAGGTATACGAAGAGACAAAAGCAGAGCACCAGGATCAAGCATATCCCCAATCACTTTTTGAGGATGTGGTTGATGATTACTGTTAGAAATATAGTCTATCACATCATTTAGATCATGTAAATGTATCTTCCAAGTTACATACTTAAGACATTATATTACTTTACGGAGAAGTTATCTAGTTACTTCATGCAATGTAATAAATGCGTAAGTGTCGATGTGTAAGTTATACATGTGCAAGTTGTCCCTTACACAGCTAGGTAGAGTGTTGGCCAAGGTTTTTATTTTAATTATATAAGAAAGTCCTCGTACAAATAGATATATTGATATAGAGAGAGTCGGGGACATAATAGCTTAGAGGTTAATACAGTTCTATGTGGATCACCATCCAATGGTGATGGGTGCAATGTAGTTAAGTAGCTTTATTAATGGAGTGCTCATTTTATCCATAGCTACATTGTATTCATTTATATCATTTCTATTTATTGCATATCTCAGTATTCTAGCAGATTTACTTTCTTTGATATTATTATGTATCTCATGATTATTATCTCCCCATGGCCATTACATCAAAAGCTATGGTAGATATAGTCTATGTAGATCAACTAGGAAAACCACCATTATCATTGAGCCTGAGTGTTTTGTCAACCTAACGCATCGTTGGACCAGTCACTATCAAAATATCTCAAAAGAATATAGGTGGTAGGATTAGGGAGAGTCACAAGTGAGGATTGAAAGAAATATTAGTTCCAAAAAATACTGAGATTGCACTTGACTAGAGTCTTTCCATAGAGTTACAGGAAAAACGTGTGGAGACCAGGATTCAACATTCAATCCACTAGATTGATAGATCATCTAGTGAAGATCCAGGATATCTGGAACTTGCTAATTACTACCCAAAGTTTCTTTTGTTGCAAATAATTAATTCTCAGAGGATTGGTACTCCTCCTACAACAAAAATCTAGGAGACTCCAATTTTGTTGACCAAAGGTTGGCATGCCCTCATAGTGCAAAGATTAGTTTCTTGAGCAAGAGAACACTACGGAAGAAGACTTCTGGAGAAGAGTCATGGTGAAGTTAGGAGACTGAATATCTCCATTGCTAAATTGAAGAACTTCATAGTTGAAGAACAATACATAGAAGCCTTGATACAAAAGGCCATAATGGCCTTGAATAAAAGGCCATAATGGCCTTGAATAAAAGGCCATAGAAGCCTTGAAGTAGAAGCCACAAAAGCCTTGATACTAAAAAGACCATAAAAGCCTTGATATTGAAAAGGCCATAGAAGCCTTAATACTAAAAAGACCACAAAAGCCTTAATACTGAAAAGGCCATAAAAGCCTTGATACTGAAAAGGCCACAAAAGCCTTGATATTGAAAGAAAAGCCACAACAACCTTGATCCTAAAGAAGACTTATGAAGATAATATTTATTTCAGAAGTAGATTAAGATTTTAGTATAGGAAAAGAAGATTCAGTGAGTTAGGAAATTTCCTATAAGAAATTTAGGAAGAGTATCTTCTTTAGAATCAATTCAGCACCTGAAGCAAAATAGACCAGGAGAAGATCTCATTGAAGGACTTCAAAACTTGGAAGAAGAAGAAGGACTAGGAGAGTCCTGCTCGAATCCAAAAGTAGCAAAATTAGATATCCAGAAGCAGATTACACTGCCAACACTTCTAGGAGCAGAAGATTGAAGAGGTCTCAAGGGAAGACCATCAAAAGCTGCAAGATCAAAGACCTTGGGAAGGTCTCATCGAGCATCCAGTAAAAGGATAGGAAAATCTTACTAAAGAAATCATCAAAGGAAAACTCATTGGAGAAATCCACTACCAAGGAGAAGCTCCTGATAGTGAAGGACTTGGGACAATTATCGCCATCCGACAACAATCCCAAGATAAGGAGAATTTGACAAAGAGTGCCAAATATGAGAAGAAGAATTTGGCAAGGAGTGCCCAATCCCAAAATAAGAATCCAGTGAAAGACCTCAAGATATTCAGAATCTTGAGAAGAAGATCCTACTTGAAGTCAAAATTCGACAAGAAGACTTGAAGATAGAAGAAGTTCACCAAATCTAGGAGATTTGAATATTACCTCTCATAGCAAGAAGGCATCACTTCAGAGACAAAGACTTCTCCAAATCTACAACAGAAGGAGGAGAACACAAGAGGAGAACAAGCCACCAAATATTAGGCTCATGAAAGAAAGTTTGAGACCATATTTTGGTGAATAAGGAGTTGTTCAAGATAATCTACAAAAAGTTGCAAGATCCTACTCTAAGTAGCAACTTGGTGATATTAGAAACCAAGATCCACATCCTCTACAGAAGAGGCAAAAGAGCTACAAAAGCTTTTAAAAAGGTATGCAACTATTGGTGCTAGCTTTCTTATTAATTTTATTACTTATCAAATTCATTGGAGCACCTTATTTAGATTAATGTTGCAAGAAGGGAAAGCATAATTACAGTCTTTAAAAGTGTAAAAAGAAAGGTTCATTTGCACATTAGAGGTTGATTAAATTTTAGAGTTATCTATTAACTACCTATCTTCTACTTTGAAAAATAAAAAGATGACTTGATCCAACAATTGTGTTTGTAGTGAAATATGCATGGGTTCATTCCAGATTATGCTTGAAAGGTTGCAGTGAAATTATTAAGTGTATTTTTAAGATATTAGTGGAGCAATAAGGTGAGATTATTGTTACCATTGAAAAGGTGCATTGTTAAGCACTATACTAGTTGTTTTGTTAACTAGTTATCTCAATTAATTTATGTTGTTGAAAGTATAAATTAGCACAAAATCTGTAGCACTTTTGTGGTCTATAGAAGCCACCATTGGAAGCAAAAGATGAAGAAGAAATCCACCATTGAATTCCTTGAAGGAAACCTCAAACTGAGACCCTGGAAGTCTCAAGATTCAAAGAAATTATAAGGGGTTCATTTTAGTGCCAAAAGCAGGATTTCCTATTCAAAATCAACATTAACTTGGATCATCTATCATATTAATAAAAATAAAAATATTTCGTATAAAAAACCCTTTTTTTGGGTGCAAAAACTATATATTATAGAAGCACCCGTTTTGTTCTTTTGGAAAGATAAAAGTATTATCTACAAGGGGGCAACAAGGACATTTTATCTAGCAAAATAAAGGATCCACAGAAGTGCCCATACATCCAAGGAGTCAAGGTGTTTACAAACAACGATTTTCAATCTTCAAATCAAGCCCTATAAGAGTATGTATCACTTGCAACATTGGAAGTATAACAAGGAGCAAAAATCAGCCAAATATTACGTAGAAGGGCATCCTACAAGGAATAAATTACCTACGTAAAAGGAGCATTATCAAAATCAAGCAAAAGAGAAGCATTCAGCTGTTGTGAAAATGAACTATTAGCAAAGGAAAAGGACATGGTATATCCAAGGCAAACGTTCGCCATTGAAGACTACAAGGAGCTACCATAGGACCATCGTGGAGAAGCACCAAAGATCTAAGAGCCAATACGTAAAAGTAGCCAAGGACGCTGGGAGATTACTTGCATTTCAAGAAACAAGACAAGTTTACGTAGAAGGCAAGATAAGGCTCCAAGAAACATTACAAGGGAGGCTCACATGCATAAGCCTTGAGTGCCACTTGGCATAGATGCTCTATACTCTCCAATGTACGTGAAGACTCAAGCACTCACCAAGAAGACATTACACATGCTTGAAAGACGTTACACATGCTTGGAAGGAGTTACACATGCTTGGGAGGAGTTACAAACCTCATCATTGCAAGGTTTACGTTGAAGGCATCTATAAAAAATGTTTCAGGTGACACTTGTCACAAAGTGCAAGCAACTCATCCTATTTAAGGTGCCAAGGAGGTCAAACAAGCAAGACGAAAGGCAATACGTAGCTAACCTGAAAGTAGGAGACTATTTTCCAGCCATACACCATTCAAAGGTGTAAGAAATACATTTAAAGCACTATCATAAGAAAGCACCTGAATTTAGAAGGAGATGGCGCATTTCAAGACATAGGAGCACCATACAAGAGAGAAGAAAGTGCAGGTCAAAGAAGACTTTGACTCCCAAAGTGCCTACATTCAACATTGAAGACAAGGAATCTCCATTGTTTCTAGCACCGAAGGTAACCTAATATAGTTGTTATATCCAATCGAAAAGAGCACCGAACAATGAGGAGAATTAACATCCAAAGGTAAGGTTTAATCCCATTTTATTATTGCTTTCATTTTTTGAGATATAAGGGTTATAAGCTAAGGTTGAAACTTATATTTTGAAAGCAAAAGCTATAAGGGATAACTTATCAAATTGAAATAATATTTGTAATTTAACCTAGGAGAAATAAGGAATTCTACGTGGATTAAAATTCTTTAATACTTTGCAAATATTATTAATATTCTAATTTTCCAAATTTAGGAGTGATAAGGGTTACAACATCAAACTCGGTTATTGGAAATTAGAAACACTTGAATCCTAAGGGTTACAAAAGAGGTTATTAAAGATTATTTCATAAGGTTGAAATTTTATATTTTTCTTGTCTCAAAATCTTTCAAAAGGGACAAAAGTAATCCAACATTAAAACCTCTTTAAAATTTGGAAAAGTGCTTAGTTCAATTAGGAGTAATAAGGTGTTAGAAAAGTTGATTTTTGATCTTTACAAAACTGTGCAAAATAAACCATAAATTGAACTATATTTTACAAATGAACTATACCAAAATCCAAAATCATTAGGGAGTCATAAGGCATTCTACAAAAACTTGATAATAATATCTATAAAAAATTATCAAGTTGGGAAGATTTAAGCTTTCTTCAAAACCTAAAATTAGGTGTTCATACTCTCATTACTAAGGAGATATAAGGAATCCTACAAACCTAAATATTAATAAAGGTTTCATCAAATCAAGCTTATATACTTCAATAAGGTATCATATATAGGGAGCTATAAGAAAGACTACAATTTTATCTCATTTCTTTAAATTTAACCTCTTCAAATGGGTAAAGGAATGTCATACAATGAATGTAATTCTTGCTCCAATAGGAACCGGTTCACAAATCTTAAACACGTGGTATTGTACGACCATAAAGGAGTGCACCCGATATTGCAATTGCGTAAAATGAAACAAAACGGACATTCACACACAAATTGACAAAGACAAAAGCAATTAAATGAAATGCATCTTTATTCCTCTTCGAATCAATTCATGTTTTACAAATGAATCCCTCTTAGGGATACCCTTTTTGATACGCAATTACAGTGTTACAATCCTCTCAAGGATAAAATGCACTTTTCAAGCCTTTAAGGTGACACGAACTGCTCTAGGGTGGAGTTGACCCTCTTCTTCGCGTTGAGGAAGGAATTGGATGATTGAATCTCCTTTGAATCTGCTTTCCTGCGGTCAAGAAACAACACAAAAGCATTAAACAAATAGGCAGCCTCTCATGATGAGGCCCTTTGAGGAAAATATGCATAAAGATGCCATAACAACTATGAAATCAAGAAAATGGATAAAACATATTAAACTTATGCAAGATTCATAAATATTGTTAGAAACATGAAAGCAAGAAGTACAGCTATCTATCTACTTGATCAATTGCATGAAATTAAGCAAGTTAACATGAAAAGAAACCATTAATGTCCTACTTGCTATAATGAAAACAATATTGATTAAACCCTAAATATATTAGTCAGATTGTCTCTAAACATGAATTAACCCACTAAAATGACTAATCTAACCTAATTAAGCATAATGGAAAGAAAATAGTAAGGAGATCTATCACCTATTGCAAACCATAGCTCGGATGAGCGGTCTGCACTGTAAACCATGGCTGTCAGCCATGATGAGCAACAAAGTAACTTTACCCTCCAAATTCTAGGGCTGTGGTCTTGATCCTCCTTGTCAAATTGATGATCAAGGGTCACCTCAGTGTCCTCTGATAGGTTTGGCGGTTGAATTGCTCGATAGGGCCTCCGTTTGCCCAAATTCGCGTTTCTTGGCGTTCTAGCTCCTTAGGGCATCCATGGCATAAATTGTCATGATGCTTGGTGAATTGGCAAGTGAATAGCAACTAGTCTCTCTTAGTGCACTCAAGTGAGTCCACAATTCGATAGGGCTTCACTGCTCAAATGCTCTAACTCTCTCTGCTATATAGTTTATCCCTAATTCTAAGGGGTACTTATAGGACTACCCAAGGGCTAGGGGTGGCTTCATGGAGAAGCCAAGATCAAGAAGGGGTGGTTAGGATAGTTGGATTGGAAGCTTCCATCCTTTAACCACCTTCTTCTAGAACAAATGGTCGTTCAAACCGATTTGGCTTGGATGAAGGCCAACTGAACTTCAGTTTAGACCATAGGTGACAACTACGGTTCAGACTGTAGACCGTAGGTCTCAACCATGGTTCAAACTGTAGACCGTAGGTCTCAGCTATGGTTCAGACTGATTAGGCCAAGGAGCCCAAATTGAGTGGTTAGAACCACTGCTCTATCTTGGAGTCTATCCAAGATCTTCCATATGGTCTTGTAGCATGTCCATATGAGTAGTCACCTTCGACATGACGCGTTTTAGGTGTCTACAGATGCCCCTTTTGAGATGCATTGTGAGATCAAACAACGCTGAGCAAAAATAGACCTCCTAAAATGATGTCGAAGGTTCTATGATGATCATTAGTCGGATCAACATTAGATGCCCCGGGTCCAACAAAAGGATGCGCATCCTAGAATCATTGCTTCCAACTGGGTGAAAGGCTTAAATTTTGAAAGGGTTGTGCCCTCCTCATCAGACATTCGGGTAGCTTTGGTGCTACAATAGGAGTTAGGCCTATATAACCGAAAGGAGGAGAGCTACAAACTAACTATCATATTTGCTATTTACCCCAAGCAAAGGGGTAAGCTTATGATAGTTGTTAGCAATGATTCGTAAGGATGAACACAATTTTGACAAGATCAAGGGATCTACGATTTCAGGGATCTTCTGTTGACTTTGATTATGATTATGATATTATGACTACCCCCTCAAGCGATGAGTCGATGAGGGTAATGACAATGTATGAAGCGATGAGGTCGCTTGACCATAATGAATGATCTGCACAAACTTAGAATTGAGCATTTAATTACTTGGCTAAGCCTAGTTCAGCGTATGATTGCAACTGTTAATAGTAATTGCACATTCCTATCCCATGGAGCAGTCAGACTACAATAGCCTTCTTAGGGAATCAAAATGATACAATGCCAATTAGATTTATGTTGAATCAATTTGTCGATGATTTGCTGAAAAAATGTGTCATAAGAGAAATGACATGAAACACCTCATTCCCGTGGAGCGGTCCAACCTTGAAGGCCTTCTTCGGGATTGAAAAGAAGCATATCAAATCAATGATGACAATTTTACCCCAAATGTCCTTATGGTTATTTACTCATCTCGTCGGATTGCATGGATCGTTAGTCGCTGCAACCACCAAGTGTATAGGGTAAATAACTGAATACGAGGTGCATTTGGCTTTTAATTATTTGATTTTTTTGGTTAATTTGAATTTTTAATTGATCCTGGTGCTTGAAAATCACCAAATTTGTTAAATTGATTGCTCTTATTGAGATTCTGATCCATTAGGAGTCATTGATTTATCATTTAAGACCTTCCCATGATGGGATTTTAGTGCATTTAATGCTAGTTGCAAACCGTGGCTGCGATTGAAACTTTCAAATTTTGGGAACCATAGATCAGACCTACATGGAAAACCCTAATTCTAGGACCACGGGTGTTAGCTGCGGTCCAACAAAAATAGGAAAAGGTTTATAAATTTCTTATTTTCAAATTTTCTCATTATTCCTTGACAACGACTACAATTTGAAGAGCTCTGAGAGGTGTGAGAGTAAACTTGATGCGAAATGCTGGTAAAACTAAAACCTACTACCTTACACACCTCACGATGGCAGACCCTGGACAACCCTCCACTAGCAGAGGCCTCAGTGCGGGTAAGGTAACTCGAAACCGAGTCCTCACACTCATTACCAATTTAAAAATGAACCACATTAATTAATGGGTTAAATCAATCTCACTAAACTGTTGGCAATGAACCTCACCTTAGACTAGGCTAGTTTAGGATTTAATTATTATTTTTTATTTTTTATTTTATGGCTAGGAAGTGACCCCAAAAGGGTCATATTCCTAGACCACTAGCTTAGCATCTGTGGTTCTCCATTGATATATTGGGGACCGTAGGTATCAGCTACAGTTAGATTCAAATTACAATGGTAAAAATTTGACCATTATGCGGACCGTGGGTTTGACCTGTGGTTCCCTATTTTTAGAAAAATTTCCAAATTTATTGATTTTTTTAATTTTTCTTGGCAATTAATGTCATTTATTGCACTTATGAGATGTATTATTGAATTTTTTGATCATGCTTAGCATAATTTTGTATTTTTAGCAATTTTTAGCTTTATTTATCTCTTTTTAGGTCATTTTTAGCTAGCTTTTCCCTTATGCATTATTTCTTTTTAGAAATTGACTTCTAGATCTAGGGAGTCGGACATCCTTCGCACCCTCCACCCACTACTTACTGACCTGGAGTGGGAGTGGTTTGGAGCCATTGGCTTTGGCTACATTTTGGATCTACCCACTATTAGGGTAGATCAAGCCTACATGACTGCATTGGCCCGCTACTGGAATGCGTGGACCAACACATTTCACCTATCGATAGGTGAAATGACTATTACTTTAGAGGATGTCTACTAGATATTTAGGATCCCTATTGATGGTGAGGCCATCACCTCCTCCTCCTTTACCAGTAGAGGAGTTGTTTTTGATTCTATCTTTGGTGATCGAAGCTAGGATGCCTAGGGAAGGATCGACCACGGAGGCATCCATATCGGTTACTGGTAAGGGAAGGGCATCTTCTCTATTAGAGAGGTATTATTCATGCACTTGGTCATGCAGATTGTCCTTCTAGACTCCTCGGGTGTGAGGATCCCCTAGAACCTTCTAGCCAATGTTAGGAGGGTCACATAGAGCTCTATCGATCATCCACTACTCCTAGCCTGGGGGAGCACTCTATTATGCTAGTTGTACTGAGAGCTCTACCATATCACTAGTAGGAGTCGGGTAGGGATTAGCTGTAGTCTACTCCTCTAGATCTAGGGTTGGTAGCACATCAGGATCGAGCATCCTGTAGAGCTACCCTTGGATATTACTTCGATTGATGATGCCCATCAGTGCTATATCGCATGCTGGCCTCATGAGGAGGAGGGGTTTCGAAGTAGGTCCCATGTTGGGGATATAGAGCACTATATTGGCAGATTTGTAGTGCTTCGATCGGATGACATTGAGTGGCATCCATACATGGATTGCCCTGCATGGGAGGAGGCTAGTGAGTGGCTACACTAGACTCATTGAGATAGGTGGCTACTTGATCGCAAGGATAAGATCCATGAGTATCAATTTTACTCATGTGTCTTACGGTAGTTTGGGCTAGTGCAGGATATCCTAGAGCTACCCATCATCTATAGGCGATTGGTACTAGAGAGAGATTTACCTTGGATACAACCTACACTGCTTGGGGATGCTGTTGATGACTTTTAGGAGTCAAGGATTGCTAGGGCTGGGACCACTCTCGCATATGATACTTGGTGGTCCCTATTATAGTGGTAGGGATCTGGGCCCCTCGATCGGGTAGATGATGGGTAGAGGTTGATCCATAGGGGTGTAATGTGCACCAATGTACTGAGGGTGGATGGGGGGTAGAGGCTACCATAGAGGATGCACCATAGATTGAGGTTAAGGAGGAGGCCCTATATGAGGGTGAGGTGCCTCTTGATAGTGAGGTGGGGTAGTTGCTAGCTTAGGTTGCAGATCTATAGAGTCAGGTTGGGAGACTTCAATCCTAGATGTTATAGAGGGATACATCTATCACCATGCTAGAGGTGAAGCTATCTTACAATGAGAGGCAGCTACAATAGGCTCAGGAGGAGACCACATCTATGACAAGCGTGCTACAATGGTAGAGGGCGGGTCTAGGAGCTCACTAGTGCACTTGATCTTGCAGAGGCACGATGGGGCATAGCTATAGTAGAGAGGGATTTGGCCCTGGATTAGAGGGGAGATCCTTCATCTTCCCATACTGTCATGGCACCACCCGCAACACCATCATCCACACTACCAGGAGGTCATGACCCCATGACAGAGATTAGGTGGCTCACTTCCCTCGTAGAGGAGGGGAATGATCTATGTGATGTGAGGGTAGCTCGCATCTCCCAGCTAGAGGGGTATATCAGATTGATAGGTGGGCAGGTTCTCGAGGATCCTCATGCTTCAGGTACTCATTAGAGCAGATCCAGGACTAGGACTACGGGCCAGTCATCTATGAGCTCGAGCCATAGGACTCATAGGACTGAGAGGACACATAGGTCCTCTAGCACTCATGGAGCTAGCTCGCATAGGAGCCACAGTAGAGGATGATGGGTGATGTACTCAGGGGTGAGGCACTCCCACATGATAGTATATATCTGTGATATTTATTGTAACAATTTTGAGTGTAAGGTCGAGGACCTACATAGTTGTATCCTGGGCATTTTTGATGTACCTCATGTGTACTCTTATATATAATATATATATATATATATGAGATTTTGATCATTTTGGCTCATTATGTGTACTTGTATATTTTTAATTTTATGTTTATGTTATGCACATGGATGCAGATGTTTATATTGATGCTATGCTTATGTAATGTGATGTATGGATGACATGCACTAGATAGCTATTTAATTTTATGATGATGATGGTATGCAGTGATCTAGATGCTTAGATATGCTATTTATGATGGATGCATATGGATGCGATGTTTACTTTTAAATGCATATTTAATTTTGCTTTATTGTATGCATTTAATTTATGATGATATCATGATATGTTGATGCAATGTATGTAATGCATTATTTACATGATGGTAATCTAATGTAAATGAACCTGTATGCTTTAATCACTTAAAACATAAGGAATGAATGCGATATGAGTTTAACAATCTAATGGACGACACCACAGAATGTGTAAAAATCATGAATGTAATTGAAAATCCTCATTACAAGAATTTAATCAATTAATCACCCATATATGAAATGCAATGGTATGAAGTGGTATGATGCGAATGATATAATATGTCATTCTATTTTCTTTTGCAATTTTGAAAAATATGCACAATATAGTCAGTGGCCATCTAGATATCATTTCTGATATCCATCCGGTATCTATCCTATATCTTGATTGTGCTTTATGTAATGATGTATCATGGATTCGATACTTTGTAGTTTGATGATTTGAATGACTTTATTCTATATGGTTTGTGATATTTGGTATTTTGTTGCTATTAGAGAAATTTTTGAGGTTTTCCATGAGACTCAAACACCCTAGTAGACTTCTCAAACATCACATACTAATTGTACAAGGCTTTTTTTGGACAAGGCTTTCATCATGAATGACCCAACTGTTCATTACCCCTGTGTGTGCATGTGAGTATTTTTAGATAGACCATAGGCATACCCCAGATGTCAGTCGGGACTCTTCCAACCCATATGTGAGATCGGGTTCCTCCTATGTTCGTATCATCCTTGTTTTAGACTTGATTGGACTATACTTCTAGACAACCCCAGGCACCTAGAGCTAGCTCATCTCGCAAATTGATCAGGACTACCCCTCCAAAAATAGTCGAGACTCTTTCAACCCATTGCTGCATTTGGGGATCACCCAATAGAACTACTACTCTGAAAGTAGGCGGGACTCTTTCAACCCATTGCTGCAATCGGGGTTCATTCTATGGCTTTGAATGGTGAACAATCCAGGGATTCAAGTTCTCACCCCGTTTTTTATATTTGCTCATATGTAGTGATAAAAATCACTGTTTTTCACGTTTTACTCTGAGTGATAAAAATCACTGTTTATTCCCATTTTTCTTGAGCAAGGGATTTGTATAGTGCTTTTGATTCACTATATCATTTTAGATTTGAACTTTGAACTTTGGGTTTGAAATTTAAACTTTGTATCTATGTATGAGTAGGGGAAATTCTTGTCCTTTTGCCAAGGTTCACCACTCTAGACCGAACTATTTGCAAGATAAGCAGGTAATAAAACCCATCTCTCTAAATACCCAGGACCACTTTCGCAACTTTCATCCTCCCTTATCTTAGCAGGATTTTAAATGTTTCAATTAGTGATGGGATCCTGATATGCCAAGCACTATCACAACTAATGACCTCATCTACAAAATCAAAAGAAGCTTTCTACGACATCTGAGAAACCCACTAGGTATGGTTGAGTGATTGGAAAACTTTGGTATACACACATATCTCATAGCAATAGGTGTTGTGTATGAATGCAATGGATTATGATAAATGCAAAGGTGCATGATTAAAACACAAACGTGGCATCATTTGTAAGATTGACAAACACAATCCCTCCTACTACGAAATGCAATGGATGATGAATGCCTATATGCAATGCAATGATGAAATGAATGCATGTGTAAATGAAAATGCATAATGCAAATGCAAATGTTTTTGGATTTTATGCTTTACCAATTTTTTTTGGATTTTATTGATTTTATAATTTTTATTGATTTTGAGCCTTTATATTTGACCAAACGATGAGTACATGCCTTTGGAGCCTTTTGATTGACCAAACTACTCACAAGAGAGCTTGGAGCCTTTTAGGATGACCGAGTGGTTTTAAGCAAACCCTCGGAGCCTTTTGGGGTTGACCAAAGGTTTGAAATACCTTTGGAGCTTTTTGATTGACCAAACTACTCACAAGAGAGCTTGGAGCCTTTTAGGATGACCGAGCGATTTTAAGCAAACCCTTGGAGCCTTTGGTGAAAATAAAAGGAGGATGACGAGTGGTTTTAAGAAACCCTTGGAGCCTTTTGGGGTTGACAAGGTTTGAAGAAAGGTGATGACCAAGCAGTTTTAAGAAACCCTTGGAGCCTTTTGGGATGATCGAGCAGTTTTAAGCAAACCCTCGGGGCCTTTGACTGACATGACCAAGCGGTTTTAGGAACCCTTGGAGCCTTTTGTGATATGACCAAGTGGTTTTAGGAACCCTTGGAGCCTTTTGGGGAGGGTATGCTACCCTATGTACCCCTAGCGTGCATGCTATCCACTAAAATGTAATCAACTTGTTTAGGAAGAGTGATAGAAATCAACTCTCCCAACTGAGGAATGGACCTCAATGGAGTGCCTATGTCTTGGCAGGGTTGAATGAGTGAACCATCCTCATGGATCATATCTCATTCTACTAGGTCTTGGATGACCCTCTTAAATGATTGACAATCTTGAATGTCATGTCCATGCACTCGATGATACACACAAAAGGGGCTCTTACCAGGTGACCCAGTCTTGGATGCCCTTTGCTTGACTTCGGGTAATATGAATGCCTTTGCCTCGTGTAACTTTTGGAACAAAGTTAGAGTAGTCATCTGAAATGAAACTATTCGTTGCACTGGCTTATCGGGCTTACGAGGTGACTGACGACCTCGGGGTCACTCCTGAGGAGGTGTGACCTCCATTTTAGCATGTTGGGGCACTATAAGAGAACCATATTCATGATAAACCCCCTTATCTATCAGGTTTTGCACCACACTCTTGAATTCATGACAATCTCGAATGCCATGACCCTCTATTCGATGATAGAGACAATAGTGATGCTCCCTGTAACCCATAGGCTTAGCTCTATTTGGGTCTAAAGGGATGATATCAAGCAAGGTGATGACCTTAGCCTCTTGTAACTTCTGAAATATGTCAGACATAGACTCTTTTAAAGGAGTCCAAATGCGTTGTGACTATTTTGGGTGCTCGACCCACATTGGCTTACTTTGAGGACCCAATGGTTGGGTAGGCCACATGGGCTCTTGCTTTTTTTGAGGTTTTTCTTGTACTTGCATAGGAAGTGGTTCGACCTCAAACAAGGGATGCTTTTGTGATCCTAGTTTTCCAAGTTGATTCATGATAAAATGCAATACCTTATCTTGCTCATCCATTCGATGTTCCATTCGTTCTAGATGACTTAGAATGGATCGCAAGACTGACAAAGAATTCATATGTATTTCCAATGAGTGATTCGAAATACCTTTGTCTATTGAAGGAAATAGAAAAGTGGATGCTAGAGATCCATTAGGTAATTGCAAATCACCTATTTCCTTCATTTGGGTTGATGCGGATGCTTCTTGATGATACACTTCGTCAATGCTATCCACATGCTCATGCGCCTGACTCAGTTCATGCTGTTGCTCGACTTGAAAGAATTGAACTGTGTCAGTTTTAGTACCCCCAATCTGATATGGGGTACACACTTGCTCTTGTCCCTGAGAAGGTGGCACAAGAAATGAGTCAGGAGTGACTAATTTTAAAGGTTCTGACCCTTTCAATATGGAAGCAATGTCTGATTGCCCCATCTCTAACTTTGTCTAATTAGGAGTCACTTGATCCTCTAGCCTAATGTCAACCATTCCCACAAACTCATGAGAAGATGACTCCACAATTGCATGAGTCGTAGGTGACTCATCAACCTATTGGGGTTGTAGCATTTCAATTGTAACAACTGAATCTTCCTCATGCTCATGCGATGCATCAAGGATAGGATCAACAGGTAGAGACTCGACAAGAAGTTGACCTAAATCCTCAATGGTCTCCATGATGGGTGACATCGTAATGCTAGCCTCTATAAGCTCTTCATATTCAACATCATCCTCATGAGGACTATCTTGTGATATGATGGATGAAGATGGTATGATACACTCAGGTTCATCCATATCCACCATAGGCTCTTCTACTTCGATAGGAGTATGAGGCTCCTCTAATGACACATCCAAGGTAGTTGTGAGCATCTCCGTAACTGCATTCATCAATCCCTCCCTGCTAGGAAATATCGAGGATGGAGGAGTGATAGGTGACTCCATCGAGGACAACGGTGGTGAAGGTAACTCCACCATAGTCTACGAGGTTGCATCCAAACTTTGGATAGACTCATCATGTTTAGTGTTCAGATGCCTAGGCGACCCACTAGATTCTTGAGGGTGATCCTCAGGTTTATAATACTTGAAAGGATCTAGGTCCACCTCTACTATATGGACTTCATTTCCATGGGTGTACTTAATGCACTGATGCACTATGGATGGTATGCACTCCATGGCTCTTATCCACGGCCTTCCAAGCAGTAGGTTATACTGTCTTGATCCCTCTAAAATGTAGCACAATGTAGGAATAATATTTTGTCCCACCTCGATGGGGAGGACTATTGTGCCTACTGTAGGGGATTCCACATCATTAAAATCTTGTAGCATTAAAGTTGTTTCCTTGATGTGGGAAGGTGGAATTTTGAGATGTTTGAATGCAGAGGTGGTGATGATATTAATCGACGATCCT
This sequence comes from Wollemia nobilis, assembly GCA_028583015.1. Taxonomy (NCBI): domain Eukaryota; kingdom Viridiplantae; phylum Streptophyta; class Pinopsida; order Araucariales; family Araucariaceae; genus Wollemia; species Wollemia nobilis. Next base: position 2,191,789 of record JAQPPZ010017254.1, on the reverse strand, counting down.
GTATCCACCAACACTCGCTTATACGCAATCTGATTTATCCTCGCTATGATATGCAATGGAGGATCAGATTCCTTGATAGGGATAGGTTTGACTTCCTATTTATGGAAAGTAATCACAGGTTCCTTATATGGTGGAATAGACTGTATATGCCCCAAGGATTGTGATGACTTTTGAGCATTGACATTGCTCACCTGTCGGACTTGACTACTCTCAACCTCATGCTTGCGCATGGGATCCTTAAACATGTCTTTTTGTTGTTCTTCAATAACCCTAGGTATGTCTATCCATCTATAGAGAATGGCTATCTACTTGCTTAAGAGGTAACTCTTGATGATGCGTAGGGTGCATCGCGTTGACTTGTTGCCTAAGCACTCTAGGTATGAGCTTCTTTTTAGGAGTTACCTCACATGATTGTTCTTCACATAATTTCTATTGGTAAATCCTCTCTTCCCATTGTTGGAGCTCATCCAACCTCTGTTGATGTGCTCTCTTCCTCTCTGTGCACTCATGCTCTAGATGCTCACGCTCAATGCATGCCTCCTCCAATTGGTCTTGGAGTAGTCACCTCTTATGGGCTGCATGAGACTCAGGTTCCCTATATGACCGACTCATGGAGTAGGATCCACAACTCTCTATCTCGCTAGGAGGAGACCTAACAATGTGGGTTCTCTCCGTGTGTGGAGAAACCCCATGGCCTATATGGGTGAACCCCCTGCGTGATGAAGGGAGCTCGCGATGACTATCAGAGTGTCACGCTGGGAGGATTAGATCCTCAGGTGAATGATGCGTGTGATGCCTAGCAAGGAGGCGTGCAAGATCTGAAAGATCCTCAGGGGAATATCGAAGGCATTGAGGGCCTCTCTCTGCATATTCTGAGTCATTAGCTCGTGAGTGAGCTCGACTATGCCTAGTTGTCATGATGTGCCAACTAGACAAGTCTTGAGAGGAAACCTCTCTTACTAAAAATTTTGGCCTCAAGGAAGGCCTTATCTTGATGAATTAAGCGATAAAGAAGCATACAATGTAAACAATGTGATTATCTCCTTTACATTTTAAAAGTGAGCCCTAAACTGTTTGATGTTGTTTCAATGATTTGTTGTATCAGTAAAGAAACTCCTTATCATGTTTTGAAAGCTTGTTGGATGATATTCTCAGTTTAATTGGCTTTCACCTGTATACTCGTAGCTCGACAACTTGGCTATGAACTCCAAGTCACGTAAATCAACCTATAATGTGTGGTAATGAAGCCCACACCCGGTCAAGGAGCACAGGTCCTCCCAGATCCTCACCCATTTTCCCCAGTCAGCGTTATACCCTCCGAAGAGAATACATGCAAATTTTCTAGGGTACGAAAGGTTCTTGGATCCGGTATTGGTCTAGTATCCAAGGGTACGTAGGATTTGGGCCAACGGATGGAAATCACCTCCACCGTCGTTGAACCCTACTAGTGGTTGGATGTCACTCCCAACTCACTAGCGTTTAATTGAAACGTGGTGTGTGTGGTTCATTTTAATATTTGCATAGAAAGGAAAATGCATAATATAACATGAATGATTATTTCCTACATGATATGCAAAAAGAAATGTTTCATTTCAGAGAATGCATGCTATATCCTATATGACTTTTTGACAATGCAAATTACGATGATATAGCCTCTGATTGGGCCTCAAGCATGCAAACCAACACACAATTTAAACCTAGCACGTTGGATTCTAGGGTGGACTGCACTCAGAGGTCCATTGTTCCTAGCAGCGCCTAGCCAAAATTCAGAAAAAGAAACCCTAAGGACCTAATTCATTTCCTTTTTTAGTGTCCTAATTAGATTTCACTTTTCTGCTTTCTGGAAAACACAGACAAAATAAAAAAGTATAGAGAGTGAAAAATGGGGCCTACCTCAGGTCCTCATCTAATCAAGCTTTGACTCCTTACTGTCTGATGTGTCTGCTATGAACCGTAGGTCTGATGCATGGTTTAGACTATAGACCGCATTTTGAAGCCGCATGCCAACAATGAGACCATAGCTGAAACCTACGGTTTGCACCTGATATAAATAAAAACATAGAGGTCAGAAATTAGTTGCATAAATTGTGGAGTTCCATCGTGATCACCTTCTGTATGACCAAAAAGGCATGCACCCAATATTGCAATTGCATAAAATGAAATAAAATGGATATTCATACACAAATTGACAAAGACAAAAGCAATTAAGTAAAATGCATCTTTATTTCTCTTTGAATCAATTCATGTTTTACAAATGAATCCCTCTTAGGGATACCCTTTTGATACACAATTACAATGTTACAATCCCCTCAAGGATAAATGCACTTTTCAAGCCTTTAAGGTGACACGAACTGCTCTAGGGTGGAGTTGACCCTCTTCTTCGTGTTGAGGAAGGAATTGGATGATTGAATCTCCTTCGAATCTGCTTTCCTACGGTCAAGAAACAACACAAAAGCATTAAAAAAATAGGCAACCTCTCATGATGAGGCCCTTTGAGGAAAATATACATAAAGATGCCATAACAACTATGAAATCAAGAAAATGGATAAAACATATTAAACTTATGCAATATTCATAAAAATTGTTAGAAACATAAAATTAAGAAGTACAGTTATCTATCTACTGGATCAATTGCATGAAATTAAGCAAGTTAGAACATGAAAAGAAGCTATTAATGTCCTACTTGCTATAATGAAAAACAAGATTGATTAAATCCTAAATCTATCGGTAATATTATCTCTAAACTACGAAATAAACCATTAAAATGATTAATCTAACCTAATTAAGCATACTGAAACATAAATAATAAGGAGATATATCACCTATTGCAAACCATAGCTCGGATGAGCGGTCTGCACTGTAAACCATGATTGTCAACCATGATGAGCAACAAAGTAGCTTTGCCCTCCAATTCTAGGGCTATGGGCTTGATCCTCCTTGTCAAATTGATGATCAAGGGTCACCTCAGTGTCCTCTGATAGGTTTGGCGGTTGAATTGCTCGATAGGGCCTCCGTTTTCCCGAATTAGCATTTCTTGGCATTCTAGCTCCTTAGGGCATCCATGGCATAAATTTTCATGATGCTTGATGAATTGGCAAGTGAATAGCAATAAATCTCTCTCAATGCACTCAAGTGAGTCCATAATTCGATAGGGCTTCGCTGCTCTAATCTCCAACTCTCTCTTTGATAGTTTACCCTAATTCTAAGGGGTACTTATAGGACTACCCAAGGGCTAGGGGTGGCTTCATGGAGAAGCCAAGATCAAGAAGGGGTGGTTAGGATAGTTGGATTGGAAGCTTCCATCCTTTAACCACCTTCTTCTAGAACAAATGGTCGTTCAAACCGATTTGGCTCGGATGAAGGCCAACTGAACTTCAGTTTAGACCGTAGGTGACAACTGCGGTTCAGACTATAGACCACAGGTCTCAGCCATGGTTCAGACTATAGACCATAGGTCTCAGCTATGGTTCAGACTGATTAGGCCAAGGAGCCCAAATTGAGTGGTTAGAACCACTGCTCTATCTTGGAGTCTATCCAAGATCTTCCATATGGTCTTGTAGCATGTCCATATGAGTAGTCGCCTTCGACATGACGCGTTTTAGGTGTCTATAGGTATATTGACTCAGGAGCTAGTTATCATATGACAAGAAATATATAATGGTTTGACTGTCTTGAAGTTGTTAAAGGTTACAAACTAAGAATTGTAGACAATAAAACTTATCCTATACATGGATATAGACATGTCACACCCACCAAATATTTTCCAAATCTTCTACTACATAAAGTATTGTATGTTCCTAGATTAACATTCAATCTCATTTCAGTAAGCAAGCTAGTAGAAATCAACTATATGATTAACTTTGGATATATAAATGAAATCAATACGTGTCTCATTATGAATCAATATGGAATAAAAATCTCGTGATTGTTATCTACCTATGGCCATTACATCGAAAGATAACAATTACAATCCACCACCTCGATCAAACAAGAACCTTCCACCTCCTCCTCCTCCTAGGAGACCACTTCAAAAGAATGAGATTATTTCATCTTAGGCATACAAGGTCCTTACAGAGTGAATTCAATCGCTAGAAAAGTAAGGAGTGGGTTACCAAAAGCCCACATTGCACAAATTATACAATCAACCTCTCAACCCATAAGTTCCTTGTCCTGCTTATCCAAAGAAATTAGAAATACCTAAGATGGATAAATTCAGAGAAGACGATCATGCTCAAGAGCATGTCATAATTTTTATGAACTTGTGTTTCTAGTTACAAGATAACAATGCTTTGTTTTTAAGAACATTTGTGATAACACTTTCTGGTGCAACTTTAGAGTGGTATAATTAATTATCGCAACATAGCATCTCTAGATTCAAACAACTAGTAAACGCCTTTCTAGAATGCTTCTATTTTGGCATAAAAAAGAAGGCTAATTTAACTGACTTATCGAACCTATGATAATTTTATGATGAGCCAATTATGGACTATGGAAACAGGTGGTGAAAATAATATCAAAACTACCTTTCACTGTACTTGTTTCAACACTGACATGAATGTTTAAAAAAAGCTGCTCAAAGCCAATATCACTTCTTTTACAGTTGCAGTAGTATCAAACATTCAAAGAGGCTTTGGCACAAGCTAAATTTATTAAGGACATTAAGGTCTAGGAGGGAGACATAAATCTTCGTAAAAAGGAATGGAACAAGAATACTCATAACAATCACCATAAAACAAAACCAGCTCTGGTAAATTAGATTGTGTTAAATATTCCTAAAGTGGAGAAAGCACCACAATAGCCTAATTATCAGGCTCAACCCCCTCCAATGAACTAAAATAATCAACGCCAAAGAAACCAAGTGCAGGATAAGCAACGTTGTCCTCCTCACACACATATGCCACTACCCGAGTCTTTGGCATCTCTTTTCAATAGATTATGTAGGACTAAGGCGATTACCTTACCTAAAATCCACTTGGTAGATCCTGCCCACCCAAAACCTAAAGGGTACAAAGAGGATTTATATTGTGCTTATCATCAACAAAATGGACATGATATTCAAACGTGCTATGGATTCAAAAACTTAGTATAAAACATGTTGGATATGAACCAATTATAGATTGACCACCCTCTCACTCTTGATATTCAGTAGATGGTATTTTTAAAGATCCCTTGCCCACCCATGAGGTCAAGGGTAACCAAACTAGGTAGGTCAATGAGATACATATGGATCCACCCACACATGGGTTTGTAGGTATGATAAATATCATGACACAAGATAGAAGGTACAATCAAGTTGAGCCGCTCGTGACACCTATTCTAATTTCTTCTATGCCCCAGTAAGAGCCATCTCAAAACTCACTTCCAGGTCCACCACCTCCACCAGTGATAACCATAAGAAATAGGCTTACCCAAAGCCTACAGACGACATCGACCAAGCTCTCCATCTATGATCTTATTCAGTAGTCTCCTAGACATAGGGAAACACTCATGGAGATTTTAAAATCTATCGAGCTTTAGCCCCGAGATCCTAATACATTTACCAATTTTGTAGGGCATGTCTAGAAGTGTAAAGAGCCCGTGGTAACCTTTTATGACCATGAAATTAAACAAATTCCAACCAACGTAGTGAATCCTTCGTTACACATAATTGCTTGCATCAACCAAATACCATACAAGTGAGTGTTGATTGATATAGGATCATTGATCAACATAATAACAATGAACACTCTAGAACATCTAAGCCTTTCAACATCGCACATAGTGGTGTCTACTTTTATATTGAGTGCATTCAATGATGCATTATGCTCAACGGTTGATACTATATTCTTGCCTATTTCGGTGGGACTAAAAACCATTTCCATATTATACCATGTGTTGGAAGGAATGATGCAATACAACATATTGCTCAGTCATCCTTGGATTCGAGACATGAAATGTGTTCCTTATATTCTTCATTAGTGTATCAAATACGTGCATGAAGGACAAGTTCATGTTGTCCCATTGGATGATGAACCATTTAAATATGTAAATCAGGTTAGCAATATGAGGGAGTTTGTTTTACCATCAACACATTTGGATATTATACCTAGTTCTCCCATAAAGCATCCAGAGTACCAACCAAAATTAGCACATGATGATCAATCCACCTCATCACTGTCGCCTTCACCTAAACCATTGGCTACTTCTAATAAAACTTCATCGTCATCTGATTCTTGGATCAAATAGAAGATGAAGGCACCCATGGTAGACGCTCTAGAAGTCATCCCTAACATCTCTATGGTTGAAATTTTGATTCCCATGGAAGAGGAAGAGTCACCTAACATAATGGAGGACGTGCCTCAACCTACATCCCCCACCTCATCGATGGGATCATCTGCACCTCAAGTAACTATTCATTTAGTCAACCCAAGCTTGCCAAATATTTGGTACAAAATATCAATTTTACACCAATTATTGAGTCTATGCAAGACATGAGGAGGCCTTGTGCTCCTCCCTTTCCCATTGGAATTATGGTACCCCTAGGCATACTGCCCAAACAGAGAAATTTCATATATGGGATTTTTTACGAAGCCATCGATCAATCTCCTGTTATCAATAACGATAATGAATCGTTTATAAGAAACATATACTATATGTTCAACGGGTAAAGGAATTTCATACAATGAATGTAAAATTTGCTCCAACAGGAACCAGTACACAAATCTTGAACACGTGGTATATTGACTCAGGAGCTTGTCATCATATGACAAGAAACATACAATGGTTTGACTGTCTTGAAGTTGCTAAAGGTTACAGACTAAGAATTGTAGACAATAAAACTTATCCTATACATGGATATGGATGTGTAACACCCACCAAATATTTTCCAAATATTCTACTACATAAAGTATTGTATGTTCCTAGATTAACATTCAATCTCATTTCAGTAAGCAAGCTAGTAGAAATCAACTATATGATTAACTTTGGATATATGGATGGAATAAATACATGTCTCATTATAAATCAATATGGAATAAAAGCAATAGGTTCAATCCATGAAAATACATACATCCTAGACTCAATGGAAATCTCACAGGATTTTGTGGTGTTTCAAAATGATACTAACATATTTACAAATAAACAAGTTGAATAAAATGAAGAACTGGTACATAAAAAAGCTAAGCACAGAAGGATCAAAAGTAAAAATATGAGAGGGCAATTGCACTATGCTCTACTCATTCATCAACAATCATAACCAAATGGAGAAACTTGCAAAGATAACTATAAAGGTGGCTAGATAGAAGACAAGGATGATGAATCTGAACAAGGCAAATATCATCCAATGAAAGAAGAATCTTTAGCTTCAACTACAACTTAATCTGCATCATATGAAGACACAAATTACCTGTTGAAACTAAATACAAAGAATACAAACGAAGTATACAAAGCTCAAGATGAAGAAGAAGAAGATCCATATTGAATACTAAAGTCTTCAATACCCAAATAATGTAATATAGGGGGTGTTAGAAATAGATTCTATTAAATCATTTGGGTCATGTAAATGTATCTTCCAAAGTACATACTTAGGATATTAGATTACTTTAGGGGGAAGTTATCTAGTTGTTTCATGCAATGTAATACATTCACAAGTGTCAATGTGCAAGTTGTATATGTGCAAGTTGTCCCTTGCACAACTAGGTAGAGTGTTGGCCAAGGTTTCTATTTTGCCTATATAAGAAAGACCTCATACAAATAGATATATTGATATAGAGAGAGTCAGGGATATAATAGCTTAGAGGTTAGTATAGTTATTTGTGTATCACCATCCAGTGGTGATGGGTGCAATGTAGTTCAGTAGCTTTATTAAAGGAATGCTCATTTCCTTCATAGCTACATTGTATTCATTTATATCATTTTTTTGTTGTTGCATATCTCAGTCTTCTAGAAGATTTACTTTCTTTTAAATTATTCTGCATCTCATGATTGTTATCTCCTTATGGCCATTACATAAAAAGATAACAATTACAATCCACCACCTCGGTCAAACGGGAACCTTCCACCTCCTCCTCCTAGGAGACCACTTCAAAAGAATGAGATTATTTCATCTTAGACATACAAGGTCCTTACAGAGCGAATTCAATCGCTAGAAAAGTAAGGAGTGGGTTACCAAAAGCTCACATTGCACAAATTATACAATCAACCTCTCAACCCATCAGTTCCTTGTCTTGCTTATACAAAGAATTTTGAAATGCCTAAGCTAGATAAATTTAGAGAAGATGATAATAGAGCATGTCACAAGTTTTATGAACTTGTGTTTCCAGTTACAAGATAACAATGCTTTGTTGTTAACAGTCTCTAGTGTAACTTTAGAGTGGTATAATTAATTATCACAACATAGCATCTCTAGCTTCAAACAACTAGCAAACACCTTTCTAGAACGCTTCTCTTTTGGCATAAAATAGAAGGCTAATTTAAATAAATTACGAACCTATGACAAATTGATGATGAGCCAATTATGGACTATGGAAACATGTGGTGAAATAATGTCAAAACTACCTTTCATCGTACTTGTTTCAGAACTGACACAAATGTTTATAAAAAGTTGATCAAAGCACATATCACTTCTTTTACAGTTGTAGCTGTATCAAACATTCAAAAAGGCTTTGACGCAAGCTAAAGTTATTAAGGACATTAAGGTCCAGGAGGGAGACATAAAGCTTCGTAAAAAGGAATGGAACTAGAATCCTCGTAACAATCACCATAAAAAAAAACCAGCTTTGGTAGATTAGATTGTGTTAAATATTCCTAAAGTTGAGAAAGTGCCACAACAACCTAATTATCAAGCTCAACCCCCTCCAACGAACTACAATAATCAACGCTAAAGAAACCAAGTGCAGGATAAGCAATGTCGTCCTCCTCGCACACATATGCCACTGCTTGAGTCTTTGGCATCTCTTTTCAATAGATTATGCGAGGCTAAGGCGATTACCTTACCTAAAATATGCCTGGTAGATCCTGCCCGTCTGAAACCTAAAGGGTACAAAGAGGATTTATATTGTGCTTATCATCGATAAAATGGACATGATATTCAAACGTGCTATGGATTCAAAAACCTAGTATAAAACATGTTGGATAAGAATCAATTGCAGATTGATAACTCTCTCTCTCTCCTGATAATCAGTTATGGGTATTTTCAAAGATTCCTTGCCCACCCATGAGGTCAAGGGCAACCAAACTAGGTAGGTCAATGAGATACATACGGATCCACCCACACATGGGTTCATAGGTATGATAAATATCATGACACAAAATAGAAGGTACAATCAAGTTGAGCCGCTCGTGACACCTATTCGAATTTCTTCTATGCCCCAGTAAGGGCCATCTCAAAACTCACTTCTAGGTCCACCATCTCCACCAGTGATAACCATCAGAAATAGGCTTACCCAGAGCCTACAGATGACATCAACCAAGCTCTCCATCTATGAGCTTATTTAGTAGTATCCTAGACATAGGGAAGCACTCATGGAGATTTTAAAATCTATCGAGCTTTAGTCCTGAGACCTAATACATTTAATAATTTTGTAGGGCATGTACAGAAGTGTAAAGAGCTCATGGTAACCTTCTATGACCATGAAATTAAACAAATACCAGCCAACATAGTGGATCGTCCATTAAACATAATTGATTGCATCAACCAGATACCATACAAGGGAGTGTTGATTGATACAGGCTCATTGATCAACATAATAACAATGAACACTTTAGAACATCTGAGCCTTTCAACATCACACATAGTGGTGTCTACTTTTACATTGCGAGCGTTCAATGATGCATTATGGTCAATAGTTGGCACTATATTCTTGCCTATTCAGGTGGGACTAAAAACCATTTCCATATTATGCCATGTGTTGGAAGGAGCGATGCAATACAACATATTGCTCGGTCATCCTTGGATCTGAGACATGAAATGTGTTCCTTCTATTCTTCATAAGTGTATCAAATGCGTGCATGAATGAAAATTTCATGTTGTCCCACTAGATGATGAACCATTTAAATATGTAAATCAGGTTAGCAACCTAAGGGAATTTGTCTTACCATCAATGCATCTGGATATTATACCTAGTTCTCTCATCAAGCATCCAGAGTGCCAACCAAAATCAACACATGCTGATCCATCCACCTCATCACTGTTGCCTTCACCTAAACCATTGGCTACTTCTAATAAACCTTCGTCGTCATTTGATCCTTGGATCAAACAGAAGTTGAAGGTACCCATGGTAGACGCTCCAAAAGTCATCCCTAATGTCTCTACGATTAAAATTTTGATTTCCATGAAAGAGGAAGAGTCACCTGATATAATGGAGGACGTGCCTCAACCTGCATCCTCCACCTCATTGACGGGATCATCTGCACCTCAAGTGACTATTCATTTAGTCAACCCCGAGTTTGCTAAATATTTGGTACAAAATTTCACTTTTACACCAATTATTGAGTCTACACAAGACATGGGGAGACCTTCTACTCCTCCCTTTCCCATTGGAATAATGGTACCCCTAGGTATACCATCCAACTAGACAAATTTTGTATATGGGGGTTTCGACCAAGGCATTGATCAATCTCCTATTATCAATAATGATAATGAACCATTTACAAGAAACATCTACTATATGTCGAACCCTAATATTGCTATAAGATACTTCTACCATTTTCATTGGCATGGTAATGACTTATGTCTATATGATAAGGGTCAAAAAACACCTTATTTTTTGCAATATCAATTGTCTGCAGATAAATTTGGTTTAGGATATTCCATTTGCATACCAATTGAGTTGTTGTCCAGTTCCCTAGAACACATAAGCCTAGGATTTGGGGAGGACATTAATGAGAACGAGTACGCTGACCCCGACACTTCTCATTTATTGAGGGATCATAATCACAATGGTCACCATAAAGCCCCTTGAATCATATCATGAGACCAATCAAGAAGAGGAATTTGAACTTAATGATATTCATAAAAATGACTGGATTGACGAATATGATGAATATGAGGATAAAACAAAAATTGCATATTTAGGTCCTACCTACCTTTATCACCTCAATAACTATACAGGATATATTGATCCTGTTAGGCCCCCTGTTAACATAGATGACATCTATCATAGGATGTTTCCTCCTCCACTTACGGACCCAGAGATCCCAATGCCTCCTAATCCACATCTAGAGCATCTAGAGCAATCAATAATCGACAGGTCCTACCTGAGCTATAATAGGGACTGCCAACCATCCATCAACATGATTTCCATTGACTTAACCACACCTCTCCGCAATTCTAGCGATCCTTCAAAGCCATTGTACCTCAATATTAAGGCCATTAACTTTGATCGCACTACATCACCACCATCGCCTGAGCTCTTCCCATGTGAAGAAATGTTGCAACCATTTCATTTTGCTCTAGGCCATACTCATGATGTCTATAATGCTAAATTCAAATCTGATATGATAGATCATCCTAACCCAATGGATGACATCCACTTGATCCCTACACCTCATCAACTTGAGGAGGGATCCCACATGTAAATCGAGGAGACTTTTGATACGGATATTAGAAATGACCTTAACAATCTCGAGAAAGTCAAATTTGGAGAGAGTCTATCTCTTGAAGAGCATGCCATCCTCATGCCTATTTGACAAAAAATTTTGACATATTTTCTTGGTCATATAAGGACATGTCGGGTCTTGATCCAAATTTGGTTACACATAACCTTACTTTAGACCCCACTATGAATTCGATCAAGCAAAAGCTCAGAAAGATGCACCCAACAATCGCGTTGATGGTGAAGGATGAGTTATAGAAATTGTTGGATGTAGAATTTATCCAACCCATCGACTATCTAGAATGGGTATCTAACATGGTACTCATAGGTAAAGTTGATGGGAAAATCCATATTAGCATGGATTTCAGAGACCTAAACAAAGAAACTTCCAAGGATGCATTCTCGTTACCTAACATTGACTCTCTAATAGATGCAACTGATGGTCATGATATGTTATCCCTTATGAATGAATTTTTAGGCTACAATCAGATTTGGGTCAAACCCGAAGATCAACATAAGACAACCTTTACCACACCATGAGGAATATTTTTCTATAAAGTTATGTTATTCGACCTTAAAAATGCTGGTGCAACCTATCAGTGGGCCATGACATATATTTTTCATGATTACTTGTAGACACTAAAATCCAACACCTTCAAAACCACATTTGCCACCCCACCATCAAATCCTGCATAATAATATTATATGCCTAAGTTCTAACTTAGGGATGTAAAATCCTGCACATTATCCTATTTTCCTAATTTACTTAATTTGGAAAATCACCCTAGGATACCCTGTCTACCCATTGGACATGTGTCCTGGACACTTCACCCAACATTTTTGCCACATCTTACCCACTCTTGTCCCCCTTGTCTTTGCACATGGGACAGATTCCCAACACCCATGCCACATCTCATCCATTTTGTCTCCCTTGTCCCTTCACATAGGACAGGATCCCACATTGCACTCCACTTGCAGCCACATCACCCCAGTTAAGTGAGGCACACTGAATGACTCACTATAACTACCCCTTCCACCTGGCAGTTCAGATTTACCACTTGGCAAGTCAGGCTTGCCACCTCCCATTCCCCTCCAAAGCCCTAGGAAGCCTATAAAAATGCCATCTTGTCAACAAAGAAAGGGAGCTGAATTTGCATACCGATAGGCTGCCAAAATTGACTTAGACCCAACGAGAAATTGAGAGCGCGAGCTTTATTCTGACCATTGGCTCGAATCTCGAGGTAATCTGTTCTTCAATCGAAACCGCTCGTCCATGGTTCCACAGTCAAAAATGCACGTCCACGGTTTCACAACCGTAGGTCCACGGTTTCCATCCCACAACCACGCTTCCACGGTTCCACAGTCCCGAGCATGAATTCACACGTACAATCGAGATCAGTAATATTTTTGTGTTAGCAAGGCGTTATTTGTTTATTATTTCTATCATTTGTTTCATATACTTATCTGCTTAGGGTTTTATGCATGCATTGATTTTATTGCTCAAATATACAGGTGCTACTAATCCCTTTGCTGGTTTGAATGTGTGCAGGTGACAGGTACTTTGGATAAGCTGTTGAAGCTGGAGTGGTCCCTTGCTGGATACCAAAGCCCACTCACCCCTTGAAGTTGTGACGAGAGAACAAAGAACACTACATCCTGTGAAATATTTGGAAGACCCCTTTCCTATCAAAATCATTGTATTTCAGAAGAGATATAGATAAAGCATTGTAACATTGTCCCCAACACATTTGGGGCAATTCAAAATCTTTGTAAAATTGTATCAAATATCAATATAAAGATTCATTTGTGGCAATCTCTCTTTTTTGTATTATATATTTATTTGTGTTCAGTTCTTTGGTTACATAAATGGCGATCATGGTGGGACCCCCAAAGGGTTCTATTTTGTTTGCCTTGCTTTTTTAAATTTATTTATTGATATTTGTTTGCACCTACAGGTTTTGGGAGTTCGAGGTGCACATAAATCCAATTTTGAGTTCGATAAATTTGGAAAACCCTGTGCTTGAACTGTTTACTGTGGAAATGCAGAAACGTGGTTTCTATCCTGAGAAAATGTAAGCACGTGGTTTTTGCTCTGAGGAAATGCAAAGGCACAGTTGAACATTCTGAAATGCGAAGGTGCGGTTCCTGTCTATTGAAACATGGGTCGACGGTTGATAGCTGGAAGGAGCAACGATTGGATTACATGTCTGTACCTTATCTCCTATTTTAACTTTCTTTTAAATCTTGGTTTAGCATTGCATTTAGGGTAAATTAAGAGTCATAGTCTTGTATGCCCTTGTTTGCATATAGGTCTTAGGATAGGAATAAATTCATTAAATAAAAAAATAAAAGAATTTGATAAATATAGTAGGAATAATCATATTGCATTTGTCAAGTTAGAAATAACCTAGGTATTTATTTTTAGGTTTGGGTCTATACTCTATTGTTTCTATTGACAAAAGGACCCACGCATCCATGGTTGGGATATCCCAAACACGTGTACGGTTGGATAACCGCATTTCTACGGTTTACCAGAACTAACCGCCCACCCTCGGTTAGCCCTGTTAAATAGAATTTGGCCTAGTCTTACTTGAAGTTGACACTTTTGCCCCTGATCTGCTATTTTTTGCTATTCTCTATTTTCTATTTTCTGCATCTAGGCATTGAAATAAAATTGCATGATAGTTTTGCATATCACAATAATCAAACAAAACCACCACACACTCACATAAACGTTGGAAAATGATTGGATTTCATCACCGTCGGGTTTGGATTTCATCATCGAACCACCAAAATTATACCCTGATTTTGGCCAAGGCTGATTCCAAGATCCGTCATAGCCCATGGGTTATAGCATACATTTCTCTTCGGAGAGGTGTATCGTAGACTACGGGTGAACTGGGTGAGGAATTGGTAGGACCTGTGCTCCCTGGTCATGTGTGGACTTCATTACCACACATTATAGGTGGGATTACGTGACCTGGAGTTCATAGCTAGGTTGTCGAGCTACGAGTATACAGGTGAAATCCTAGATTCATATAGGGCAAAACATTGAGCACACATCTTTTCATTTTTAAAAAAAAAAAAAAAAAACTAACAAAAATCTAGCACCAAAAACTTTGTGTGTTTGTTTGCTTTGCGTGTTGTATTGCATCGTACTATCATTTTATTTACATAGATAGTCGCACTTGGCATTGTACCACATAGTAGCGTATGGTAGTGACTCGTAGTCAAGCTAAGAAACTAGTGTCAAACCAAAGTCAGTGGTCTTCCCCCATGGCCTCTCAGTCTAGGAAATGTCCCTCACACTTCGGTGGTAGGACAAGTAGGCATGCCTTCTTCTATGTCCCAAAGTCTTAATGTAGGGCCTTCTAGTAATGCCCCTAATATGGACATAGACATTATGCATAGGGCTACTCACACAGCCATACCTGAGACACCTAGGAGTGAACCTCCTGTAGTGGTAGATAGTCATGTCACCATGTTCGACATGGATACTATTAGAATGTACTTGAATGCAGCTGGAATGGTCTTCCCATCATTACCACCACTCTCCATCCCATCCCGTGTTGTACCATCATTACAACAAGAGCCCGCATATACTTACCCACAGTAGTCGAAACAAGTTTTTACAAATCCTCTTTTTGAGTTAGTTGTTGTAGCACTAGGCTAACCAACCATCATCATCCAACCAACCACCCCACACATTACCTCAACAACTCACCATTTCCACTAATCCCTTGTATGAAACAATTCTTGTTGTTTCACAAACCCTAACATCCACTCAACCCACTACCCTCATAGGTTCTACATCTCATATCATACCACAGTCAGTGGCAATACCCTTTGCTACTTACCCCCCACTCACTTCCACTACCATGGTTGTTCCACAACCAACCCAACCTACCACATCATAGGTGGCGGTCCCTACTTCAAATGCAATTGCTATGCAACAAGCTTTCTTACAACTACAACAAATGATTTTAGATAACGCTAACCGTAGCATAAATCCTGACCCCAACCAACATTTGCAAGGGATTGAGCACAACTTCCCACCTCCATCTCACCAAACAAATACCTTTATCCAAGATCCATCTTGGACAATGCGCCCCCCATCCACCACTATAGCTCAGAACCAACCTCCACATCCATATGCTAATACAGTAGGTCAACATACCATCATGCCCCCATCACCCCATCCGTATCATAATCTCCATCACCATTCATATCATAACACATTTCAGCCAACCATACCTTATCACCCGTAACCTACATACAATCCACCCCATTACCAACAACATCAAGTACATTCAAGTGTCGATCCTATGGATGACCCTAGATACCAATTTTTATAGAGTCATATTGATAGTCTTGCCATGCAAATCCTAGGTTTGCAATACCAAAAACCAACTTTAAGGCAACTACTCAATCATCCTATTCATGCTTCGGTCCCTGAGCCACCATATCCAATAGATTTTCAAATACCTAAGCTTGAATTTAAGGGGGAAGAGGACCCCCGTGAACATATAACTAGATTTGTAAATGCATGCTTCAGAATCAAAAGCAATGATGCATTACTGTTACATACATTTCCTTAGACACTAGGGGGAGAAGCCCAAGACTGGTACAACCACCTACCACATCAAAGTGTTTTTACCTTTGAACAACTAGCGGACCAGTTCTTGGAAAGATTCACCTTGAATGTCAGAAAACAAACCACATTGATTGATTTGATTTATCTAAAACAATATGATGATGAATCAGTCTATGACTTTGGCAATAGGTGGAGATCAGTCATGATCAAGTTACCATTTTCCCTCCCTATGCCAGAGATAATATGAATGTTCATGAAGAGTTTTGGTAGACCCATCTCTTCATTATTACAACTACAGTAGTATAGGACATTCGATGAGGCACTCGCCCAAGCAAAGCTAATAGAAGAGATCAAAATTCATGAAGGTGAGATAAAGCCTAAAAAGAAAGAGTGGCACAATAAGAATCAAAATGGGAATAACCATGGTCAATCTAAGACCACACAAGTTAACCAGATAGTTTTGGGCCAACCACAGTTAAATCAACCAACCCAAGCACAAATCCAACAACCCCAACAACAACAACCACAACAATTGAATCATCAAGCGGTTCCACCCCCACAATAGGCACAAAATCAGACACAACCTGTAGAAAGGCAACAACATCATTTTAAGCCAAAAATAAATTACACACCAGTACAAGAGCCATATTCATTAGTTTTCCAAAAGTTGTATGTGGTAAAACTCTTTACATTGCCAGAAATGAAACCTGAAGATCCTAACAAACCAAAAACAAAAGGTTACAAAGAACACCTCTTTTGCATCTATCATAGACAAAGAGGACATGATATCGAAGGTTGTCATGGTTTCAAAGGAATTGTGCAAGATTTATTAGAAGCGGGTACAATCAAAGTTGACAATCCACTAGCCCAAAACAACCAAAACCTAGGCATCTATCAGACACCTTTGCCACATCGAGAGGTAAATCAACAACCGATGGGAGCATCAACTTCTACAGTTCCTCCCAACCAGGTTAATTATGTGTCTCAACTACCGCAAGGTTTTGTAGGAGCTATCAGTATAGTTACCCATGGATAGAGGTAAGCTAATCGCACAACACAAGCTCCAACAACACAACCAACAAATGTGCCCATACAACTTGGACCAAGCATTCCACCACCACCTTTCCATAATCACCCAGTTGTCACCTTAAATAGTCGGTTAACGCAAAGTTTAAAAATGGCTTCAACAAAACTATCAATTTATGAGCTAATACAACAATCAACACCCCATAGGGAAGCATTGATGGAAATCTTAAAGTCTATACAAGTACAATCAGAAGACCCTAATGCATTCAATTCCTTTGTGGGGAGTGTGCAAAAGTGCATGGAACCCTCGATAGTATTTTATGACTTCGAGGAAAAGCAAATTTTGGTAGATTCACCTGATCCACCATTGCACATAGTAGCTCACATTGACAGGAAGCCATTCAAGAGAGTGCTTATTGATACCGGTTCATCCATCAATCTCATCACCACACCTGCAATGAAAAAGCTCAACATCCCATCATCTCACATCACAACTTCCACCTTCACCCTTAGGGCTTTTAATGATGCTTTATGCTCAACTATAGGGAATGTTGTTCTTCCCGTCACCGTGGGGGTGAAAACAATACATGTCCTCTTCCACATCTTGGAAGGAGAAATGCAATATAATATACTTCTTGGACGCCCTTGGATTAGGGAAATGAAGTGTGTGCCTTCAACATTACATCAATGCTTAAAATATGTACATGAAGGAAAAGTACATTGTATACCAGTTGACACAGAACCTTTCAAGTACTGCAACTTGATTTCAAACCCGTATGAGCCCTTGCTTCCATCAACACATCTAACTATCCAGCCACTCACCATTAGGACCATTCCATCTAGTAACACTTCATCAAAAGCACCCATTCAAGAGGAATTGCCTATAGTTGACCCAACTTTTGCATCCAAAAGCGTCAGCTCAATTCAGCCTTCGAACACTGCATATCACTTTCCAATCACACCAAACCATCTTGCCAACCAACAACCAACTCCATCTAGCGCACTTCCAGATCCACAACAACCATTCATATTCACAGCACAACCCATTCCATCCATCAATAAACCACAATCATCACAACCCGTAGTCTCGCAAATAGGGCCACCTATTAGAGATAATCCACCACCACCATTAGAGCCACAACCAAGCACAGAAGAACCCTCCTCATCCATCGAGCCATCAACCTCCCAACCTCCCCGAGTTGCAGTACATCTTGCCAATCCTGGTATTGGTGAGTATATTATTGAAAGTGTCATGGTTACACCACCTATTGAATCAGTCAAGGATTATGGTCACCCTCGGGACCCACCTTTAGCCATAGGTGAGATATACAAAATGGGTTCCTCATCAAATGCAATAAATTTCATATATGGGGGAGTCGATTCTTCATCTGGTCCATCTCCTCCAGAGGAGGACCATGTAAAAGAGTTTAATGAGAACATTGATTTTTTATCTAACCCATCATTTCCAGTGAGATATTTTCAGAGGGTTAATTGGCAAGGATATGGACTTGGACGACATGAACAAGGTCCTCACCGCATTATTGAGCCAGAATATAGAGAGCCAAATGACCGCTCAGGTCTAGGTTACAAACCTTCCATCGCAAGCTCTTCGCTAAGTCAAACATTCCAAGAACTGGATATTGAGTGCGAAGACGGAGAAGGAGAAAGTGACAAGGAGGATGAACCTAATGATGAGGATGATGATATAAATGGTGAATACCTAATCAACAATTTTTACCCTCATGTGTTTGGAACTTTCTCAGAACAAGCCTTGCAGCAAGAACCAGGATACGAAGATCCACCAAAAATGGCCGACCTTAGGCCAGATTACACACAACTTGTTCTGGGACCTCATACAAATGCTAACGGCTTCTGGATAAGTGATGACGATTATGAAGATGAGACAGAAATGATATTTCTAAATCATGAGCATGAAATGCAAGCTAGAAGAATACTACAAGCAGAGGCGCATCACGAACAACATAATCAAGAGGCAGAAGAACCTAGAGAGGAGTTAGTACATGCAGAATCTATTCGAAGAAATGACTGGTACCAAAAGAAGTTCCCAATAAATCGAACTCTCTTTTAGCTGAGCAAAAAGCATGAAAGTCCTGAACCAGAACCTCCTCCACCACCTTGGCCGCTCCTGCAGCATCGCCAATCACACACATTAGGTCAGTTGCAACCTAGGGAGGATGAGTCATCGCCTCTCAAATCGTAGCCACATCACCTTCATCAAGTCAACATGATTTCTGTTGATTTGCTCACCCCACTCCGCAATCCGTATGATGAGGCAAAGCCGATCCATATCGACACTAGCCTCATTGCCATGGACAGGATCTCATCCCCACCATCCATTGCTAAATTTGTCCTGTCCAAAGAGTTGTTGCATGCTTCAAACACGTATATTTCACAACAACCTTCATCATCAAATAATTCAGTTTTTCAAACTAAAATAGAGGGGAAAATCCCAGAGACATTTGAAAATGTGGCGGATGATATCCACCTCATCCCAACTCCACATCAACTAGAAGAAGGTTCTCACATGCTGATTGAAGAGTCTATAGATGTGAACCTTAGTCAAGATGCGGATAATCCCCAAATTGTCAAAATTGCAAAATATTTATCCGTAGAAGAGAAAGAACGCATAATAAACATGCTAATGAAAAATAAAGAAGTGTTCGCATGGTCATATAAAGACATGCCTGGTTTAGATCCAGACCTGGTAGTCCACAACCTAACACTGGCACATGATGCAAAGCCTTTCAAGCAAAAGCTTAGGAAAGTCCATCCAACAGTCACATTAATTGTAAAAGAAGAGCTACAAAAGTTGTTGGATGTGCACTTCATAGTACCAATTGATTACCCAGAATGGCTTTCAAATATGGTACCCGTTCGCAAACCGAATGGAGGGATACGTGTATGCACTGATTTTTGAGACTTAAACAAAGCATGTCCCAAAGATGATTTTCCTTTGCCTAATATCGATCAACTAGTAGATTCCTACGCTGGTCATGAAATGCTTTCCTTAATGGATGGTTTCTCGGGATACAACCAAATTCGAATTAATCTCGAAGATCAACACAAGATAACATTTACAACACCCTAGGGGACATTCTGTTACAGAGTGATGCCGTTTGGACTCAAAAATGTAGGAGCTACATACCAACGAGCTATGACGTACATATTTCATGATTATATGCATAAGATCATCGAGGATTATGTAGATGACTTGATTGCTAAATCTAAGACACGTCTTGAGCACATCGATGTACTAGAAAAAGCGTTCGATCGATTGATAGAACACAAAGTAAGGTTAAATCCTAAGAAGTGTGTATTTGGAGTCACATCAAGAAAACTTCTAGGATTCATTATCTCCAAGCGAGGCATTGAAGTGGATCCAGGTAAGGTAAAAGCAATATTAGAAATGCCACCTCCCAAAACATTGAAAGAGTTGCATAGTTTACAAGGAAAGATCCAATCTATCCGATGATTCATCGCACAACTCTCAGATAAATGCAGGCCTTTCAATCACCTATTACAAAAGGGGGTGACATTTTCATGGACAACTGAATGTCAAGAGGTATTTGATGACATAAAGAAGTATCTGGCATCACCACCAGTTCTTACACCACCTCGAACAAGAATCCCTTTTCACCTATACATTTTTGCAACAGATTTTGCACTAGGGACTATGCTTGCACAAAAGAATGAAAAACATAAGGAGCAAGCAATTTACTATATTAGCCGAACACTGGTAAGTTACGAAACAAGATATGCTTATGTCAAAAAGTTATGCTTAGCAAGTGGTTTTCACCACTAAGAAACTTAGACATTACATGCTAAGCAATACTACCTATGTCATAGCTAGAGAAAATCCTCTACGATACATGATGACTCACACATACAACAACACCTATATTGCTAAATGGATAATGCTTTTAATCGAATTTGATCTCGAATTCGTAAGTCAAAAATCCATAAAAGGTCAGGTGATAGTTGATCAACTAGCTGAAGCTCCGCTACATAATGACAAACCACTAATCATTGAGCTTCCAGATGATTCAGTATTCTCTGTCACAGAACAAGAAGAATTAGTTTCTCCTGAGGAAGAAGCAGACATGACCATGTTCTTTGATGGGTCTAAATGCGACAAAGGACAAGGTGCGGGAGTCATGTTTTATACACCTGAAGGAATGCCAATTCCTTTATCATTCAAACTCGACTTCACATGCACCAATAATAATGCAGAGTATGAAGCCTTAATCTTAGGTCTTCAATCAGCTATAGCAATGGGCATAAAAAGACTAAGCATTTTTGGTGATTCTCAACTAGTTGTATACCAAGTAAAAGGAGAATACCAATGTAAAGAACCAGTCTTAAAGCAATACCATGAAGTAGCAACAAAGTTGCTAGAAAAGTTTGACTGGTACAAAATTAGTAACTTACCCCGGTCCACAAACAGATTCGTGGATGCAATGGCTTCTTTGGGATCTCTCATCCCTAAGAATGAGCATGGAGAAGTACAACCGCTAATCATAACAACAATGTCAAAACCATCAATTCAAAAAGCAGAACCTACAGGTGAGAAGAACGTTTGTTTGATACATGTTGAACCTTACAATTCTTACCTTGATGAGATAAGAGACTTTCTCAAGTCTGGAATACTCCTAGTAGAAATGACATGAACTACAAAAAGAACGTTCAAACAAAAAGCAATTCATTTTACTCTACTAGGGGATGTGTTATACAAACGTGGGTATGATGGAATATTATTACGATGTTTAGATCCGATTGAAGCAGAACGAGCAATAATAGAAGCCCACGATGGTACTTGTGGTGGCCACTTCAATGGAATGGCCATTGCAAAGAGAATACTGCGTATGGGATACTATTGGCCGACCATGGAAAATGACTATTGCAAATATGTCAAAAAGTGTCAAAAGTGCCAATATCATGCAAATTTGACTCATGTACCATCGCACGCTTTACAACCCATTCAAAGTATTTGGCCCTTTTCACAATGGGGTCTCGATTTGATTGGTAAAATATCACCTGCTTCATCAGGACAACATAAATTCATCATAACTACGACAGAATACTTCACAAAATGGGTGGAAGCAATTCCAATGACCACTATGACTGGACCTCGAATAGCGGAGTTTATACTTCAACATATTATCTATCATTTTGGAATACCCTCAAAAATAATTTTTGATAATGGGAAGTCATTTAAGAATAAGGATGTTAGAGCATTGTGCAACAAATTCAAAATTCAACATAGTTTCTCCACACCTTATTACCCACAAGCAAATGGGCAAGTTGAAGCAACCAACAAAACAATGGTATCCATTCTCAAGAAACTGGTCAAAGAAAATCATCGAGATTGGCATACTCAACTTCCTTTGGCATTATGGGCTTATAGAACAAGCATCAGAACGCCAATGGGAGCGACACCATTTTCACTAGTTTATGATGCTGAAGCTATATTACCTTTAGAGCTCGAGATACCTTCCTTGTGAATCGCATTACAAGAATTCATGGATGATGAAACAGCTAGACAAGCACGTCTTGACCAATTGACACTTATTGATGAAAAATGTATCAATGCTCTAGAGCACTTACGAGTATATCAAGACAGATTCAAACGTGCTTACAACGCAAAAGTCCATCCTCACGAATTTCAAGTGGGGGACCTAGTGCTCAAAGAAAATCAACAAAATACCAATGCATTGCCACACTTGAGAGACAAATTTATGGCTAATTGGTTAGGCCCGTACATTGTAAAGCATAAGTTGGGACCAGGAACTTATAGACTTGCCAACTTCGAAGGAGAATTGGAGCCAGAACCACTAAACATAATGCACCTAAAGGTATTTTATGCATGAAACGACTTGCAATATATGTATATATATGTACATGGCTAAAAAAAAAAAAAAACAAAAAAGAGAAAATAATTTTTATTTCCAATATTAGTTACATTGTAAATAGAAATGTCATTACTAACATTTAGCATATTGCATTTGCATGTTACAAAAAAAAAAAAAAAAATTTGTGCATTAAATAGGCATATCACAAGCATATAGCAACATTAGACTAATCACATAATTGCATCCATCCCATCCCATGTTCAGTGATCTTTCATAGTGGTGATGATACGACCAAGTAAAAACAAGTTCCAAAGAATTGGGGATACCCAACTAAGACTCTTCGCAAGTCAACAAAAGTCATATCCACACATGTTTTCCTATATCATAAATCAAATTTTCAGTCACTCAACAATGTCTAGTGAAGAACCAAAATTCATAATATGTCCAATTTTCTTTAGGACCAAAGCACTTATGTCACATTAAGAAAGTCTTGAGTATGGTAGATTGACCCCAAAGCAATCTTGAACCAAAAACACTTTACAACTTTAAAAGCATTTTGAGTAAGAAAAGATAACGCCAACTTGGGTACAACCTTGAAGTGAAAAGGTAATATTCCCCGCTTGTCCCATTACGCAACATAGTCCAAAATCAAAATGGTGGTTTTCACCACCATCACAACAATCCAAACATTTAAATTAAAGGTAGAATAGTAAGGATAGGATCACATTCTCATCACACTTCGGTTGAGAATTCGATTCCCCAAACTCTATCATGATAAATTCTATACACACACCACAGATCACAAAAGCAAGAAGGATCGTACTACATTCCCCTCAGAAAGTTATGTAGTCATCCCCAAAGCTCAAATATCAAGTCATTGGACTATGGAGCGAACCTCCACCGGAGCTATAGATGCTTGACTGGCAGTGGAGTAAACTCATGCAGGGTGACACGTCTCTCTCCCAAAAGAAAGACCTCTGACCGCACATACGGACAAGCTAGCTAATTGGTAAACCCATACAGGTACCATCCAATTTTACTCATCATGAGTTAATGAACTTCACATACACATGCACTGGTTCTTGATTGCTTAGGGCCATTCCCAAACCAAAGATTCAGAATAACGAACTCCACTTGCACACACCTTGGTCCTAAAGAAGGTTAGACGAATATCGAGAAAATGGTTGACATCACTAGACTGTTTGAGTCTTTGAAAATCCTCCAATGTTATATATCAAAAACCATACCAACTACCATATCATTGTCACATGTTCTTACATTATCACATACATACACCCACCATACATCAACCGCGAAGAGTCATCAAGTTGGATACCCCCAATTGCAACAGTGAACAAGTAATGGTCAACTACTCTGAGCTATAAAATATTACAAAAACATCATGCATTTCATCATATAGTTATATGAAAATAAATATAAAACTACATATTACATATTAGTTTACATTCATTTAACATAGCACAAACGTAACAATGTGTACATTGCATCACATAAGCATTAACAAAACATAAACAAAAAGCATGCATATAAACATTAACACATGAGATAACCAAAATACAAGGCCATGTATATATATATATATATATATTTTTTTTTTTTTTATATATATATGAAGGTCCCAAAGGTACAAAATGCCCGTAGGTTGTATACATCGAAGCACTAAGGCTCATAGCAAAATAGAAGCAAAATACAAAAAAGAGAAACAACATGTCACACTAGCTAGTACTAGTAGGATCCCTTCGAGGACCCTGCGTTGTAGAAGCACCATGAGAACTCGATGATCGATGAGTCCTATGACTCCTATCAGTCCCTCGGGTAGTAGTAGTAGCTGATGAAGAAGGAGGAACAAGCAAAGGAATCTGATGCTCATGCAAAATATTCTCCAACATCTCTATATAAATAGCCTGCTTGTGCAGGCTCCTCAAGTCTGCACCCTCATGAGCAACCCACTGAGAAATCTCTGCTCGAAGAGCAGCAATAATAGTTGTAGTGTCACCTCCGCTTGACCCTACCTATAGCCGAGTCAGCTCACCCTCTAGTCGAGTGACCTCACCTCCGAGCCTAGAAATATCCAAGTCCTTTGTAGTAAGAGCATCGTTGCTAGGCCCATCATGCATCCTATCCACCTCACCCTAGAGATGAGTCACCTCACCTTGGTACCATGCTAACTCACCCTTTAGGTGAGTCACCTCTAAACCTAGGCTATCATGCTCAGCCTGTAACATATCCCAATCCTCCTCTATCCATCGAGGAGGGGCATCCCCATCACCACCACCCTCATCATCTCCATCACCACCCCCATCACCACCACCCTCATCATCTCCATCACCATCTCCACCTCCCTCCATTGGTTGTTGTACATCAGTAACTACATCAACCCTAGGAGTACTATGTCATCGATGCTTCATCGATCGAGGAGTCTACTCACCCACCTCCACATCATCACCACTCCCCTCATCATCTACCACAACACTCGACATCCAAGGAGGCTGAGAAGAAAACCATATATCATACTCGGGAGTGGTACCCACATCATCCAAGTCAGGAATCTCCAATTCAGAGTCATCAGTAGGATCATCAACTCACCAAAATTTAGGAGCAACAGGTAACCCCAACTCGTCTCCCCATCGTCTATACATCACAGGCGCATCAGGCACACCCTGTACCAAACCAAACTGATGATGCACCCGAGAAAACTACACAAACTCCATCTCCCTCAAATGGGCTCCAACAACCCATCGCTCTCGCCTGATGCGATGAAGCTCTACCACATCCGTCACCCAATCCATGCCCCTCCAAGGTCACCAACTCATGAAGTCTCTAGAAAGGGAGCTCAGGATGCCTCGATACTTCGATGCCCCAATCATTGGATGATTGAGCTCCTCACTAAGTAGCCACCTATAAGCATGAGGAGTGGCATCACAGGCACAAGGAAGACCAACCGACCATCCAACAATGATGTGCTCCCAAGACCATACTTGGAGCACCAAACTACAACCTAGTCCCTTCCGCCCCTACCTCTTCACCTCGTACAACTCGTTGTATATCTGGCATAGAAGAGCGGGAGCCCATGCCAACCATCGAGGATCCACAATAAGATCAAGTACAATAGGAACCTGGTTCCATGGGATCCTCGATCCCATGGAATTAGGCAACAACATGTTGCTCAAAAGGTACATCAAGAAAGTTGGAACAACTCCCAAACTATCAGCAACAAAGAGATCCAGGTATGCGATACCTCCCCGACTGTAGTCTACATCCCACATATCACCAAAAATAGGGAACAGGGCCTCCTTCTTGTCGAGGCCAACATGGACAATAGGACCCTCGATAGGAACATGGAGAATCTGATAAATATCCTCCAAAGTGATAGTCAGCTCCCCCGTCGAAAGTTGAAAGGTACCCCTATCAAGATCCCAACGCTCAACAAGCATAGACAACAAATCCTCATCGACCCGAATGGTGCTCAATCACCCACAACCATCAAGACCAATGGTCTCTAGGAACATCCAATCATCGTCTGTAAGGGCCTTGCGCACTTTGCGAATAGTGCGAGGCCACCTATGTCGGGCATCAAGGAGCCTAACCTGAAAAAAAAAATAAAAAAATATTAGAACAAAACAAAAAAAAAAAAAAAAATAAAAATTATAATAGGTAATAAAATAAAAAAAAAAAAAAAAAATAAAAAAATATTACCTAACCCTAGGTAATCAAACAACAAAAAAAAAAAAAACAAAAAAAAAAAAATATTACCTAACCCTAGGTAATAAAAAAAAAAAAAAAAAAAAAAAAAAAATATTACCTAACCCTAGGTAATAAACAAAAAAAAAAAAAAATAAAAAAAATTTATAAAAAATAAAAAAAAAAAAAAAAAATATTACCTAACCCTAGGTAATAAAACAATAAACAAAAAAAAAAAAAAAAATAAAAAATATTACCTAACCCTAGGTAATAAAAAAAAAAAAAAAAAAAAAAAAATAAAAAATATTACCTAACCCTAGGTAATCAAACAAATAAACAAAAACAAAAAAAAAAATAAAAAATATTACCTAACCCTAGGTAATAAATAAATAAACAAAAAAAAAAAAAAAAAAAAAAAATTACCTAAATAAAAAAAAAAAAATTACCTACCCCTAGGTGATCATATATCAATAGAAAAAATACAAAAACAAAAAAAAACAAAAAGACAAAAACAAAACAAAACAAATCAACAAAAATAAAAAAAATTCATTACCAGCCCCACTTAGTTATAAAAAAAAAAAAAAAAAAAACAAACAAATAAACAACTACAAACACAAAAAAAAAGACCCTAACTACAAGCAAAGGACCACCTACCTCGACAAACCGACCACCGCCTTCCGCTCCAGCCGAGACGCCACCACCGCCACCTCCGCCACCACTGCCCTCGTCGATCTCCATCTCACTCATCACTCACACCAAATCAGCAGATGACAACTGGCAATGAAATGAAAATGATAGGCACAAGCCTATTTATAGCCGCATTTCACGGCGAAAAATGTGCGTCCGCATTTTTCGGATCGCGCAAAAATGCAAACCCACGGTTTGAAGCTAAACCGCGAAAGCGCGGTTAGCGCGTCAAAACCGCGAACCCACGGTTTCAGGAATGCGCAACCGCGTTTTCAAATACAAAAAAAAAATTAAGAAAATAACAAAAGCATAATCCAAGGTTAAATGACGCCTACTCCGTGGGGTTACAAAACATGGTAAGTTCAAATCAAGCAAATGCACAATGGAATTGCTAACAGTCACTAGGACAAGCAACTAGGATGATTGGTTCCTTTTTACTTCATTTCATGCATGTCAGAAAAACCAAACGATAATCTGCAAAACAACTTAATTAACTCGGAGCGACATCAAAAATAACGCTATCAATTGGCCATTGGGTCTCAATTGTTACCCACTCACCAATCGAGGGGGTAAACATGCAAACCAAAATTTCATTTACAACAGTCATCCATCTTGCCACACCAAAAGAGAGTGAGTCCATCCATCCAATAAAGTTAGATGTCATCAGTTTTTGCACTGCATTGTGTTGTACACAACGCAGTACAAAAAGGGGCAACTGTAGACACTAAAATCCAACACCTTCAAAACCACATTTGCCACCCCACCATCAAATCCTGCATAATAAAATTATATGCCTAAGTTCTAACTTAGGGATATAAAATCCTGCACATTATCTTATTTTCCTAATTTACTTAATTTGGAAAATCACCCTAGGATACCTTGTCTACCCATTGGACATGTGTCCTAGACACTTCATCCAACATCTTTGCCACATCTCACCCACTCTTGTCCCCCTTGTCCTTGCACATGGGACAGATTCCCAACACCCATGCCACATCTCATCCATTTTTGTCTCCCTTGTCCCTTCACATAGGACAGGATCCCACATCCCACTCCACTTGCAGCCACATCACCCCAGTTAAGTGAGGCACACTAAATGACTCACTATAACTGCCCCTTCCACCTGGCAGTTTAGATTTGCCACTTGGCAAGTCGGGCTTGCCACCTCCCATTCCCCTCCAAAGCCCTAGGAAGCCTATAAAAATGCCATCTTGTCAACAAAGAAAGGGAGCTGAATTTGCATACCGACAGGCTGCCAAAAGACATTCAGACCCAGTGAGAAATTGAGAGCGTGAGCTTGATTCTGACCGTTGGCTCGAATCTCGAGGCAACCTGTTCTTCAACCGAAATCGCCCGTCTCATGGTTCCACAGTCAAAAATGCGCATCCATGGTTTCACAACCGTAGGTCCACGATTTCCAGCCCACAACCGCGCTTCCACGGTTCCACAGTCCCGAGCACGAATTCACACGTACGATCGAGATCAGTAATATATTCTGTGTTAGCAAGGCGTTATTTGTTTATCATTTCTATCATTTGTTTCATATACTTATCTGCTTAGGGTTTTATGCATGCATTGATTCTATTGCTCAAATATACAGGTGCTACTAATCCCTTTGCTGGTTTGAATGTGTGCAGGTGATAGGTACTTTGGATAAGTTGTTGAAGCTGGAGTGGTCCCTGGCTGGATACCAAAGCCCACTCACCCCTTGAAGTTGTGACGAGAGAACAAAGAACACTACATCCTGCGAAAGATTTGGAAGACCCCTTTCCTATCAAAATCATTGTATCTCAGAAGAGAGACAGATAAAACATTGTTACATTGCCCCCAACACACTTGGGGCAATTCAAAATCTTTGTAAACTTGTATCGAATATCAATATAAAGATTCATTTGTGGCAATCTCTCTTTTCTGTATTATATCTTTGTTTGTGTTCAGTTCTTTGGTTACAATTACATGCATAAGATATTGGAAGATTACATAGATGATTTTCTTACCAAATCGTTATTGCATGAAGAGCATGGAGAAGTTCTACAAAAAGTCTTCGATCGCCTGATAGAGCATAATGTCAGGTTGGATCCTCAAAAATGTGTTTTTGGCATCACATAAGGAAAACTTATAAGATTCATAGTCCCCAAGAGGGGGATCGAAGTAGATCTTGCAAAGGTCAAAGCAATTCTAGAAATGCTTCCTCCCATGAAGATTAAAGAGCTTTGTAGATTGCAAGGCAAGGTAGTGTCCTTCAAATGCTTCATAGCGTAATTTTTGGATAAATTTTGATCCATGAATTGACTACTACACATGGGGTTCCCATTCACTTGGGATGAGGAATGTCAAAAGGCCTTTGACGAGATCAAATAGTACCTGACAACACTGCCAATATTAGCTTCATCTTGACCAAGTATACCTTTCTTGTTGTATATTTCAGCCACAGATTTTGCTCTGGGAACCATGTTGGCCCAGAAGAACAAAGAGAACAAAGAATAGGCTATCTATTACATTAGTCACACCTTGGTCAGTTACAAGCTAAAGTATATATACATCGAAAGGCTTTGCTTAGCAATGGTGTTCTCTACCAAAAAGCTTCACCACTACATGTTAAGTCATACCACGTATGTCATATCAAAAGAAAATCCTTTGCGGTACATGATGAGTCACACATATCATAATACACAAACCACAAAGTGGATCATGCTATTGATGGAATTCAATCTTGAATTCCTCAGTCAAAAATCCATCAAAGATCAAGTCATAGCTGATCAATTAGCAGAGGCACCTCTTTAGGATGACAAGCCTCTTGTGATTGAGTTACCCGATGATGTAGTGTTTGTGTTGGATGTGTCTCATCCTTTGTAGAGGAAGTACTGTAGGTCATTAAATGTCTATAAAAAAATTGGGGCCCCTTTTTTTTGGAGATATTCTCGAAGTTATTTTCGGAGGTGTTGGTGGGATTCTTGTGATTGGTGGGTATGGGTGGTTTTAGCCCATGGTATTGTGCCCATGGTATTCTAATACCACGTTGTGGTTTAGGGTTGTAAGAGTTTCCTTTATATTGATTGTAATGTCCCATTATGGGCATAGTGTAAAACAATAATAGAAAAGGAGGAGTGGCTCTTGTTTGCTGGAGTAGCCCATATCGGGTGAACCAGGATAAATCTCTTGTGTTCTATGTACATGTATTTTGTGAGTTGTTATTTTCTTTTGAATTATTTATTTCTACATTATTATTCTAGAATAAGTATGGGTATAACTCTTCATATGGTATTAGATCCAGGTTGTTAGCCATAGAGGGACACCTTTATTGTTAGGGTTTTAGTTCATTTGAAGAGGATCTAGGGTTTTTAGGAGTTATAAAAAACCTATTCCGGAGTGGGCGTTTTACGCAGAAGGAGCTTGAAGTAAAATTATGTCAAATCATTCAAAGATAGAGATTTAGAAATTTTATGGAAAAAGTTTTGAGCTATGGAAATTAAAGATAAAAGATTTGCTCGTGGACAAAGATCAATGGTTTGTTATTTTTGAAAAAACAAAACCTACCAGTACATCCGATGAAGATTGGGAAAAGTTGAATCAAAAAGCGAGGAGTCTAATTCGATTATGCCTTGCAAATTCAGTCTTAATTAATGTTTCTGGAGAAGCTACTACAAAGGATCTCTGGGAGAAGTTAGGGGCTCTGTATCAATCTAAGTCCCTGGTGAACAAATTATTCCTTCGAAAAAAGTTGTATAATTTGAAGATGAATGAAGGGGATTAAGTAGTAGATCATCTTAAAGCAGTTAATACGGTGGTAAGTCAACTTACATCTATTGAAATTAAGTTGAGTGAGGAAGATAAATGTATTACTTTGCTATGCTCTTTACCAGATTCGTGGGATAACCTGGTTGTAGCAATTGGTAGTACAACATCCACATTGAAGTTTGAAGATATAATGGCATCTCTATTATCAGAGGATATGAGGAAAAATTCCATGAAGGGCACATCAAAGGATGCCCTAACAATGAGAGGGCGTGCCAAGGAAAAGGATAAAATGAGATCTGGTGATAGATCTAAGTATAGAGGTAGATCTGGTTTGAGAGAAAATATTGGAAATGTGGTAAGCTTGGACACATGAAGAAGGATTGTAGATCAAAGAATGTTGATTTTGGAAAGAGATCTAATGAATCCACTTCCATAGAGATAAATAAATCCATTGATGAAGGAGGGGATGTATATTTGACATCTTGCTCCACACGTTCAGATAGTAATGATTGGTTGATCGATACTGGTGCCTCTTTTCATATGACCCCTCATAGGGGGTGGTTCAGTGAATATGAAAGATATGATGAAGGGGAGGTACTTTTGGGAGATGATTCACCACTTAGAATCAATGGTATCGAAAGAGTGAAAATACTATTGCAGGATGGTAGGGTTAAAACCCTCCCAGGTGTGATGCATATTCCTGGCCTTGCTAGAAATTTAATTTTTGTAAGCAAAATGGTTGATGCAGCAATGAAAATAAGTTTTAGCAAGGGTTCATGAAAATTGGTTTGTGGATATATAGTGTTAGCAAGAGGAGTTTGGATTGGAACCTTGTATAAGCTATTAGGAAGCACTATGACAAATGAGTGCAATGGCTCAACTATTATTGAGGCTTTTGTTTTTTTATTTCTATGAACATTGTATTTATGGCAAGCAGAATCATGTGAGTTTCCCATATGGTGTTGCAAGATCAAAAGGGGTATTAGATCTGATTCATAGTTATATATTTGGTCCTGTTCCTATTCCATCCCTTGGACAATCATGGTACTATGCTTCTTTCGTTGATGACTTTTCAAGATATGCATGGATTTATTTTCTTAAAAGTAAAGCTGAAGTGTTTGATAAGTTTAGAGAATTTAAAGCACTTGTTGAAAATCAAATTGGAAAAAATATTAAGGTGTTGAGGTTTGATAATGGAGGAGAGTATTGTTCAAATAAATTTGAGGATTTTTGTAAGCAATGTGGTATTGCAAGATAGAAGACTACTCCATATACACCTCAACAAAATGGAGTTGTTGAGAGATTGAACAAATCATTGATGAAAAATGCTACAAGTATGCTCAATGGTGTTGGTCTAGCACAAGAATTATGGGCAGAGGCAGTGAATGCGGTATGTTACTTACGGAATCGATATCTTACATCAACATTACCAAATCAAACTCCATTTGAAGCATGGTTTGGTAAGAAACCCTCTCTTTCACATCTTAGAGTTTTTGGATGTGATGCATATATGCATATTCCAAAGGAGAAAAAAAGTAAGCTTGATATTAAGGTTGTTAAATGTATATTTATTGGTTATAAAGATAGTGTTAAAGGATATAAACTTTGGAATCCAAAAACTAAAAGTACAATTTACAGTAGAGATGTGGTGTTTAGAGAAATGAAAAGTGATCACAAGAAGGAAGTAACAAAAGAAGAACCTGAAAAGGTGCAATTTGATCTCATGGAAGAAGAATCCTACTCATCAGAAGAGGATGAACCAGAGGTTCATACACCTGTGGTAAGGAGATCAACACGAGAAAGAAGGCAACCTGAAAGGTATAGTCCATCAGCTTTTCCTTCATTTTTTTATTTGTTACTGATGAAGATCCTAAAACAGTTAGAGAAGCTATAAATTTTGAAGAGGCAAAACTTTGGGAAGAGGCCATGAATGAGGAAATGATGGTCCCAAAAAATAATAAGACATGGGATCTAGTAAAATTACCTGGTGGAAGAAAAGCAATAGGTTGCAAATGGATCTTCTAGAAGAAGTAGAATGTTGAAGGTAAAGTGAAGAAATATAAAGCTCGCCTAGTTGCTAAAGGCTATTCTCAGGTAGAGGGAATTGATTATGGTGAAGTATTTTCTCCTATTGTAAATCTAACCTCAATAAGATTCCTTTTATCTATGGCTGTTGCACTTGATCTTGAAATAGAGCAAATGGATGTAAAAACTACATTCATTCATGGATATTTGGAGGGAAGAAATATATATGAGATAGCCTACAGGATTCATTGTTGAAGGAAAGGAGGATTTTGTATGTAAGTTAAAGAAATATTTGTACAAACTGTAACAGTCACCTAGAATGTGGTATCAAAAATTTGATACTTATGTTTTAGGACTTTATTTTGCTCGTAGCAATGTTGATCACTGTGTATACTCAAAGCAAATTGGTAATGAACTTGTCATTATATTTTTGTATGTTGATGATATGTTACTAATTGGAAACATTAAGGAAATGATCAAGGAAGTGAAGTCTCAGTTAGCATAACAGTTTGACATGAAAGATCTTGGCCCTACAAATTTTATTTTGGGTATGCAAATAAATAAATATCGTTTGAACAAAAAGTTGTGGCTAAATCAGAAAAGGTA
The DNA here is from genome assembly GCA_028583015.1 of Wollemia nobilis. NCBI lineage: Eukaryota > Viridiplantae > Streptophyta > Pinopsida > Araucariales > Araucariaceae > Wollemia > Wollemia nobilis. The sequence goes on along the minus strand of JAQPPZ010017254.1, from coordinate 2,157,968 downwards.
TGTTGAGAAAATATTGAAGAGATTCAATATGCAGGATTGCAAACCAGTGAAGGTACCTATTCCGTTGGGTGAAAAATTATCTGTTGAACAATATCCAAAAATAGAAGAAGAGGTAGAAGAAATGTCCCATGTTCCTTATGCAAATGTTATAGGGAGTTTAATGTATGCCATGGTGTGTACTAGACTAGATATTGCCCATGCAGTGGGAGTTTTGAGTAAATTTATGTCTAATTCTGGTAAAGAGTATTGGATTGTTGTAAAAAGGGTTTTCAGATATTTGTGTGGTACATCTAATTTTTCAATATGTTATGAAGGTACATGTAACAAAAACAAATCCTTGGATATAGAAGGTTTTGTTGATGCAGATTGGGATGAAGATCTTGATAATAGAAGATCTACTAGTGCATATGTATTCAACTTGTTTTGAGGGGCTATTAGTTAGATGAGAAAAAGGTAAACTGTTGTTTCTCTTTCAACCACTGAAGTTGAGTACATGGTAGCCATTGATGGAAGTAAGGAAGCAATATGGCTACAAAGACTATGTGCTGATATTAGGTTCTTTCAAGGAGTTGTGAAGATAAATTTTGATAGCCAAAGTTTTATATTTATGGTAAAGAACCTTACTTACCATTTAAGAACAAAGCACATTGATACAAAGTACCACTTCAGTAGGGACATGATTGAACAGAAGAAAGTATTGCTAGAAAAAGTGGATGCCAAGGTAAATGTTGCAGATGCTTTAACCAAGGCAATTAGCACAGAAAAGTTCATGTTTTGTACAATTGAAATGGGTTTGGCTAGACCAAGTGTTGGAACTAACATTGATTACAACCTTTATGCAAAGTATTCAACAAGTGGGAGGATGTTGGATGTGTCTCATTCTTTGCAGAGGAAGTACCGTAGGTCATTAAATGTCTATAAAAAAATTGAGCCCCCTTTTTCTAGAGATATTCTCGGAGCTATTTTCGAAGGCGTTGGTGGGATTCCCGTGATTGGTGGGTATGGGTGGTTTTAGCCCATGGTATTGTGCCCATAGTATTCTAATACCACATTGTGGTTTAGGGTTGTAAGAGTTTCCTTTATATTGATTGTAATGTCCCATTACGGACATAGTGTAAAACAATAATAGAAAAGGAGGAGTGGCTCTTATTTGCTGGAGTAGCCCATATCGGGTGAACTAGGATAAATATCTTGTGTTCTATGTGCATGTATTTTGTGAGTTGTTATTTTATTCTGAGTTATTTATTTCTGCATTATTATTCTGGAATAAGTTTGGGTATAACTATTCAATTTGCACTATCAGAATCGCATGAACTCGAAGAACCAAAAAATAAAGCAAACATGATTTTGTTCTTTGATGGTTCCAAATGTGAGCAAGGGGGTGGTGCAAGGATTGTTTTTTTCACATTGCAAGGAGCTCCTATGCCCTTGTCCTTTAAACACGATTTCTCATGCACTAATAAAAATGCGGAATACAAGGCTCTAATCTTAGGTCTTAGAACAACTATCACCATGAAGATTAAAAAGCTTAATATCTTTGTTGACTCCTTACTCATTGTAAACTAGGTCAAAGGTATTTATCAATGTAGATTCCCCATATTAAAAGCTTACAAATAGCTTATGGACACATTGCTAGCCAAATTGGAATGGTACGACATTGAGGTAGTCCCTCGTACGTCTAATCGCTTCATAGATACAATGGCTTCTTTGGGATCCTTGATCCCTCAAAACTCTTTCGATAATTTTACTACCATCCATGTTAAAACACTCATAATCAATGATGTTGCATGAGGCTTTGAACAATGAAGAAGTAGTTCACATGATTCAGATTGAACCAAATCACGAGTGGTTCTACAAGGCATAACACTTTCTAAAACAAGTAGCTTACCGGTCCTTGATATCACAGGGTCCTTCAAATAATGGCATGACCATTCATCATAAGGTTATCGCCCAATACCCATTTGTGTGTGATGAATCACAACAAGAACAAGCTATTCAGTCAGTTGAAGATGAAGCTTATCAAGATTGGCTAACCCAATTAAAATATTACCTAAAACTTGGTAGTATCCCTTCAGGATTGTTGCATACCACAAAATAAGCATTTAAATAGAAAACAACTAGGTATGTATTTCTAGGAGATATCCTTTATCGTCAAAGCTATGATGGACGACTCCTTCGTTGTCTCAAGATCCAAAAATATGCTTGGGCAATCTCGCAAGCTCATGATGGTACTTATGGTGGCCATTTCAACAACATAGCTATCATCAAGCACATCCTTATAATGGGCTATTATTGGCCCACAATGGAGAAGGGTTGTTGCTCATATATTAGGAAGTGCATAAAGTATCAACATCATGCCAATATCTCACACTTGCCATATTAGGCCTTGCAACCAATTCAATCGGCTTGGGATTTTTCTCAATAGGAATTCGATCTAATTGGGAAGATCTCTCCTCCATATTTAGGCCATCACACACTCATTATAATGGCTACTAAGTATTTTACTAAATTGGTGGAAGCAATCCCTTTAACCACTATGACTGGAGCTCATATTATGGAGTTCATACTCCATAATATTATATGTCATTTTGGTATTCCATCCAAAATAATATCGGATAATGGGACATCATTCAAGAACAAATATGTGCGGGATTTAACGTCCAAATATAAAATTTAGCACAAATTTGCAACACCCTATTATCCGCAAGCAAATGGGCAGGTAGAGGCCTCTAATAAAACTATAGTTACCATATTGAAGAAAATCGTTAAGGAAAATCATAAGGATTGGCACCTTCAATTACCTTTAGCTTTATGGGCTTATTGAACTAGCATTCTAACACCCATTGGGGCAACCTCGTTTTTTCTAGTATATGGCGTTGAGGCCATTATGCCCTTAGAATTAGAAATTTTATCGTTGCGAGTCTCATTGAAATAATTCATCGATGATGACACATCACAACAAACTCACCTTGATAAATTGACCCTTCTTGATGAACGATGAGTGAATGCTCTCGAGCATCTATGCGTTTATCAAGATCATCTTAAATGAGCTTATAATACTAAAAGTCCACTCAAGAGACTTTAAGTTTGGGATCTTGTGCTTAAATATAACCAATAGAATTAAAACCTACTACCTCATCTAAGGGATAAATTTGTGACCAATTGGTTAGGTCCTTTCATCATTACAGAGAAAACAGGACCAGGAACTTATTGCCTAACTTCGCTAGAAGGTTTTGAAAATCCTAAACCTCTCAACATTCGTCATTTATGGGCATTTTATACTTAAATTATAAAACAATAAAAAATCACAAAAACAACAAAAATTATCAAAAACACCAAAAAAATTAAAAAACACAAAAACACAAAAACAATACAAAACATCAAAATACAAATATATATACATTATGTTATCATGAATTTCATTATATGCACTACGTAGTTGCATTGCATTAGGCATATTCATCCGTTGAATTTGCACTAGGATAGGTTGCATTTACATTCTTACGAATGACACCATGTTTGTATATCAATCATAAATCCACATATCATTATCATTCATATTTTCCTTGTGAGTAACTATGTTTTTCAACACAACTAATGAGTTGTTATAGGGTGTATACTAGGGTTTTCTGGTCATTCGGCCATCCCTAGTTATCTTTTCAGATTTTGTAGAAATCTATCTTGGATTTCATAAGGTAAGGTCTAACTTCGATAGTACCTTGTATATGTTAAAATCCCAACATAATTTTAAACATTAACAATCCGAGTCTGAACAAAGAAATATGACACTACAAAGTGGTCCTTATCACCTTAAGTGAAAGGTATTCCTTGCTTATCCTATTATGTGCATGGTCTAGAATTCTAACAATTTAAAAAAGGACAAGCTCTCCCCTACCCAAAAAATCCCCTTTCTCTTCCACAAAATAAAAAAATCCCCAAAACAAGAACAAAAGAAATATTGAATTTCATCACTAAGCAAATCCCTTACTCAAAATCAAAAAACAAAACAAAACAAAACAAAAACAGTGGTTATCACCACTAAGCATGAGCAAGTATCCCAAGAAATCAAAAGAAAAGAATGGGGTAATGATATTTGTAGCATAAGGGTGTAGTATTCCCGATGGGGAGGTGATTTTCTAATGCTTAGAATGATCAATGTATTATCCTTAACTTGTTTAACAAATCGTACGATTGTACAATCCCTAAAACTACCCTTGTATGCCCATTGAACAACTTGTACGAAAGTCAGTTCGACACACTGTATGATCCAAAATCATACAGTGGTATGGCTTATACGATTATACACTCAGAAAAACTGTCAAATTCGGATTTGGAGGCTGCCGTACATAGTTTTGTAATTAATAAGTCAATTCCACAAAACTGCCAAATCGGATAAGTTTCCTTCTATCGCCTAAATTTCCAAATCAGATAAATTGTATTTATATGATTTGTACAAACTCTAGTGTACTATTTGTATGAAATGAAGGTACAACCAAGTGCCAAATTGGATACTCCACTGGGCCAATATTTCTTAGATAGGTTTTGTAAGGATTTAATATGTCAATTAACCCATTTCTTGCAACATGCAAAACATCTTAACGAAGTTTGAGAAAGATGCACTTCCAATGGCTACATTAAAAAATCATACAGTAGGGTTCAAGACATCCTCCTAAGTGCTACCATGCTCATAGATCATTCCATAAAGCTCCACCAGTGCTGGATTCATCCAAGTTACCAAAACAATGCATAAACTAATCAAAGCATTCACCAAAAAGTACATGCAACATGATTAAACCATAAATCATCGTTCATCCATGCCAAAATCGTACACAACCTGGAACAAATGTATTCATGCTCATTTGTATCTTATTTTATCATCAATGCAATTACAATATGGCTGATCTATAACAATTATTGCAATAACTCAGAACATGCTAGTCTAACTCACTCAGATTCTCACCAATAAATATCCAGCAATAACCAGACCTACAAAATTGAAAATGGGGCCTTATATAACATTGCCCAGGCCATTCCAAAGTGGTTCCTAAGGCAATTAGTTATTTTACAACCGCCCATGCATAAAATAATGCATTAATTAAGGCTTTTACTAAGTCTAACACTTTAATTATCAAACCTATGCACCATTTCAACCTAAAATTACATTTCCCATGCATTTCATTACATTTTAGTGCGCCTTGTACGATTTACCTCCGCCTTGTACGGTTTGCCCTCCTGGTTGTATGGTTTACAAAACTTGTACTAACTATAAAAATTAAGAAAATCCATTGGATCACTTTCTCTTCTTTTGGAAGGTGGATTTGATGCCTACATCTGCCCTCCCCTTTACTTTGGTCAGTGTCCTCACCGACTGACCTTTCTGCTTCAAATTATGCCTCATAGTCCACAATTATCTCCTACAAGTCAGTCACTTTGGTTTAAAGAATTACATGTTCATTCTTCAACTTGGCTGTGTAGCTTCCCATTTCCACTACTTTCGCCCCATGGAAATTGGCCTTCTCTTTAGCAGTCTTCAGGAATTCCATCATTTGCTTTTCTTGATCAGTGGCACTCCTCTTCAACCTCTCATACAAGTGGGCTTCTGTTTGAGTTGCTACTTGAAGTTCCTCATTCTTCTCAGCAATGGTCTCCAGGTGGTGATGAATATCAGCCTCCAAGGCACGAACAATATCTTCCCTGGCCTTCAACCGCGCTTGCTTCTCCAAGACTAATTTATTGTATCTTTTGCTGTCCTTTTGAAGTTTTTTTATCTACTTCACCTGTGTCGCCACTTGCTTATTTTTCTCATCCAACTGAGCTATCATCTGATCATCCTTTGCCTTGAGTTGTACCTCCAACTCCTTAATCCTATATTCTACCATTTGGGAGATTTGTTGCTTCTCTTCTTCAACCAAATTAAGTCTAGTTTTAGATTCAACCTTTATGCTTGTTAGATATTCCTCTAGTTTCTTTATTTTCTCCTCTGTTGTAGCCTTACACTTTTGCAATTCTTCCTCCATTGTAATCATTTCTATCCGAGTGGCTTCCATCTCCTCTCTTTGATCTTCCTTGAGCTGATAAATATGCTCCAATATAATGCTCAACCACTCTATCCAATGTGTGAGAAAAGTTCAACTTCCTTAGAGTGATAGCCAAATCTGTAGTGACCCTCTTGTACTCTAATTCTCCTATGTTCATTGGACAAGTCGAGTGATTGGTTCTATTCAAGTACAACCTCAGATGCTGCCTGTAGTTGATTATCATTCCTTCTGGCAAGTCATCTTTTCTCAACATTGTGGTTACCTCTTCCCTAGGTAACTTCCATGGATGGTTCTTGTTTCTTTTATCATTCCACCATCGTATGCATGTTTCTCCTCCATGTTGTATGAATGAAATATTCGTTATCTCTACCTAACCTTCCTTAGGTCCACTACTCATATCCTCATCCTGATCTGGAATATGTACCTCGCTCCTCAATTCCCTTCTTGAAACCCTTTCTTGTGCCATTCTCTCCTCTCGGTATCTTGGTGGTGTTCTTATTATGTCAGCCCTCCAGTACCTCTGACCTCTCCATGACCTATATCCTCCTCTTCTCCAAGGATGAGTACCACACCAATCACGGGACTGAGACTATCACCCTTGGTACTGCTGTGGCCATGGCTCTCTTTCGTGTAGAGGTCCTGGTGATCGTTCCACCCTATTGGCTACAATCCTTCTCAATCGGTATCCAAACTCTTCTACTGAGATCATTTTCTCACCATACCTCCGGTTGTCTTGCTAATCGAACATCACCGATTCCACAATTGGAAGTGTTGGAAATCGTACAACTATTGCAATTCATACAATCTATTGAAAAATCGTACAATCTGCTCTTCTTCCTACTCTTGTACGATTTCCTTTAGGAGCACCTCTTCTAGATCGTACAATCTTACAAACTATCATTATTCGATCTTAAAACTACTCTATCTCCCTCAAATCGTACAATTGTCACATGAAATCGTACAAGCCCATACTACTCCATACGGTCTTCCTCCTTGACTGCTCCCCTTCATCGATTTCATACAATTTGCTCGAAAATGGCTGAAAACAGCCAAAAAGCTATCCAAAATTGCACAAGTTTTCTCCTGAAATCGTACACTCCACCCCAAAATCATACAATACGTCTTTTCAAACCCTAGGTTGTCAAAAATTCATGATTTTCACTTCCTTTGCCGAATTCTTCACCAACCCAGTTGTCGGATTGCCCCGATCTCTCTTTTTAATGCTTTTCGGGAGCAAATTTCCAACTTTTCCACCCTTGGCGCAATTTATCTTCAAAAAAAAAATTTTTTGGCTATATTTTATGGTTGTACGGACTTCTCCTTCTTCCCACTATTTTTTCCCTTCGTTTTTGGCTGCTTTTGTTCTATTTAGGGTTTAAAATTCCTTCCTTTTGCAATTTCTCTATTCTGGCTCCAAGTTATCACTCTTCCGAACCCTAACTTACATTTCTCCACCACCAGGTTCTCACTTGGGCGCCTTCTACTACTAACCCTCCATTATTTTTGGCTGCAATTCAAATTTTCCCTTCAATGGAGTCAAACCCTAGCCTTTTCTCCCTTTTGCCTCTCCAGTTCGATTTTTCTGAGTGCGAAAAGTTCTCCTTGGTGCTAATTAAAATGGGTCCTTGCTTATTGCATATTACTGATGAATTTTACTGCCCATGTGGTCTTCTTCATTTGGTTGCATGCTTTTCACCTTCGTTCTATAGAAAAATTCGAATTTTCTCTTGTACGGTTTAAAGAAAATTGCCAATTTATCCTCTATTTAAATTGTTCATCAAACCCTAACTGAACCCTAACTAATTTATTTTCTAGATTGTGCCACCTTGCATGTTTTCCATCCTCCTAGCTTGGATGATTGACAACTCAACACTTCATTTTAAAAATTTTGTCTTTTCCCGCTTTTTCCTCCAACCGCTCTTTTTTCACACATGTCGCATTAAATGGGGTAGTTGAAAATCGTACAACATGCCCAAAATCGTATAGTGTACGACCTAAATCGTACAACCTATCCTTTTGTACGATTTCTCATGTCCCTTGCCAATTTTACTTGTACGATCTCATAGTTGTGCCTTTTTCATCTTTAATTTTGACTTGTACGATCTTATACTTAGAGAATTTTTCAATTTTCTCTCTTTTTGAAGAGGTCGTCGTTTCCGGTTTTCAACCCACTTCCTTCTTAATTGCGTCCCGAGGGATTTTCACAATTAAGGCACTTTCTTTTTCTTTTTCTTTTTTTCAATCCTAGTCTATTTACACTTACCGTCGTGGCAATCGTACAGTGACATTCACTTGTACGATCCCATCAGATTCTTCTCTTGGAGGTTCGACTATGATGTTTTGAGTGGTTGTGTCACCTATCGGTACTTGCTCCCTAGGCCGATTCATCTCCACTTGTGATGTTACTAAATTTCCTGGCCTTCCCCTTCCATGTGTACAATTTGGAATTGTACAATTGCAAGCTGGAGTATCTTCACCTGGTGTCCTTTCCCCTTGTCGCACAGGTGATTGATCTCTTGGTAGCGGTGTCCTTACTACTCTACTATCATTCGAGTGACTTCTCCGCCTATCACCTCGGATCAATTCTGGCTCCAGACTTGGCGATCGGATCCTTAGTTGTCCCTGATTTCTTTCATCTACAAAATGCACTCTTCCTCTACCAACAAGGCCTCTCCCACGCGAGTGTCTTCCTCGTCCTATTCCTCTTGACATCGGGTTTCTCTATGCCAATGGTGATTCCTCCCTTTCTTGGAGTAATCCTCTACCACCTACCACTCTTTGAGGTCCTCGTCGGATTAGTGGTGGTCATCCTAGTGGGTACTGCCTTGCGGGACTAGGTAAGATTCCTCTCATCCATGGTAACCCTCGTAGATTCCTTGTCCAGTTCATACAGGCTAAAGGTGTATCTCCTAGCCATCTAGGAGTAGGGGGTCGAAACCTTCCTCATCCTCTTCCTCCTCTGATTGTAACATCACCTTGTCCTTGCTCATTTCATAGTCGAATACCTCCTCCCCTTCCTGGCTGAAGCCTTAGGGGTCTTTCTCTGTTTCTTCCTCCCATTGCTCGGGTATCAGGAGTTATCTCTACCAACTCAATGTTGGCTAGTGGACTTCTACTTCTTCTTGTGCTTGGTGATAATTATCGTAGTGCTCTGATTCTATGATCCGCACGTGCTAGGCGATGTCTCCATATTCTTTCCTCGAAGCTTCTTTATGGAGATGAGGTTGCCAAGACCTCTCTATATGCGTCAGAAAAGTCCATCTCAGAACTTGAGTGATTCTGATTCTCTTCTCTCTGTTCCATCCAATATGTTGGTAAATTCATCAATCTCTCCAATATCTGTACTTCTCTCCTTTGTCTTCTCAACTATCGATAGGCTATTATGTATGCTTGCGGGTCGAGGTTGGTTTGATGGCCTTGTAGTCTCCCTAGTTGTCGTTGTGTTGTTGTACATACTGGGGGATCACGATTACCTCGAGGATTCTGGGGGTTCTCTGGACAATCATCCTCATCACTACTTTTTGTACTAGGTTCCATTACTAGCCAAGGCATTCCTTCATTACTGGAGTCACTCAAATCCAGTCGTACATTACCTTGTGATTCGGGTGATGTGGTTGCTTCCTCAATGTCTCACCACAACATTTTTGCGTCTTCATTCATCATTGGTGGATCACTTGGTGGTACTTGCAAACTTGTGCTTGCTCCCTCATTTCTTATACTACTCCTTGGAGTTATCCCCTCATCATCCTCAGGTTCTCCTTCTAGCTCTTGTAGCCTAGTTGTTCTTTGCTCATCCAACCTTCGTATTGTACTATCCAATTCCTGGATGATTTGTTCTCTCAACCTTGCATTATGACCTCACAACGTCTGATATTCTTCTTGCAGTTGTTGAGTCTGTAACCGCATTCTCTATTGTAATAGCCCTATCTAAGCCAATGGAGTAAGTCCAACCAATTCTTGATCAATGGTCTCATTCCTATCTTCCTCTGGAACTTCCATTTCAAAGGTGTCCACTCTATCCTCATATCGTACTATTAGCCGTATCCTTCTTCTTCCTTCCACTTGTTGGGGTAGTTCCCTCTGTTCTACCTAGGGATACATCATATTTCTACTTACTAGCGGTGCTTCTTCCTACCTTCCCCTATTCCTAGGTAATAATACTATCTCTTGATGTCCTCTTTCATTTGGAGGAATCCAATCTTCATCTTCTTCCTCTATTCATTCGGTCCCATCCGCAAATCTGACATGTACTCGCAATATTCTTCTTTCTCCGGGTCGAGGTGCCAACTCTTGCTGTTCTATGGTTGGTCGTGTCTCCTCCCCTTCTACAAATAAGTGTGTGAGTCCTATGTCAGGCTCCTCCTGTGATGGACCTAGCTCACTTTGAGCTCCCCTTTGAGCTTCTGCTCATCTTCATCGTTCAATCTCTTCTGAAGAAATGAATAAGCATTGTACCTTGTAAGGCTTCAACTTTGAGCCATTTACAGTGTCGGGCACCTCTATCCCATTCAAGTTCTATAACTTGACTGCTCCATTATTCATTACTTCAACTACTTTATAGGGACCAAGCCATAACGTCTTCAACTTACCGGGCTTGATTTCCCACTTCCCATTAAACTTTAGAACCAAGTCACCCAGACTAAGTTCTAACTTCCTCAAATGTTTGTCATGCCATGCCTTCCATATTTTTTGAGCTACCTCAATCGCCCATTGTGCCATGACTCTTCTTTCATCTAATTTGATCAGTGTTGTCAGTCGCTCTTCCAAACTTTCTTGATCACCCAAGCGATGCTCTACCGCGACTCTCAAACTTGGTATCAAGAATTCAACTGGCACCACTGCCTCCTGTCCATACATTAATTGGAAAGGTGTATGTTCTGTTGTAGGTTTAAAAGTTGTTCTATATGCCCACAAAATAGATGGTAGCCTTTCCTCCCAATCTGCTCCCTCTATTCCATAGGTTTTATACAGAGTAGATACCAGGACTTTATTTGTTGCTTCCACCTGCCCATTAGCTCTGGGATAATACGGACTAGACAATGAGTGTAAAATCTTGAACTCCATTGTCAACATTTTGATAATTTCATTGACAAAGTGTCCCCCTCGATCACTTGTTATCTATAGCGGAATACCAAATCTTGTGATCACCTGCTCATACAAAAATCTTGCTGTACTTTTTGTCGAGTTGTCAGGTAATGCTCTTGCTTCGACCCATTTTGTTAAGTATTCCATTGCGACTACGATGTATCTACACTTCCTTCATCGTGATGTTTTCAATGGTCCAACGAAGTCTAACCCCCATCGCTCAAATAGTTCTTGGGGTTGCGATGGATGCAAAGGCATAAAGTCCCTCTTTACCGGCTTTCCTACCCTTTGGCACGTATCGCATGCTTTCACATATTCTTTTGCATCATTATACAATGTGGGCCACCATAGTCCAGCTAGTAATATTTTTCTAGTTGTCGCATCTGGTCCCATGTGCCCTCCTACTAAGCCTTCATGAGCTTCTTTCAATGCTACTTTGACTTCTTCCTCCATCACACATCTTCATAGGATACCATCGCTTCCCATATTATACAACAATCCTGCTATCAACTGGAAGGGTGTTGACTTCATGATCACTTTATTTTTCTTGGTTGCCATCATTTCTTGTGGCAACTCACCTGTGGATAGGTACTGGCCAATCAACTTGTACCATGATGGAACAACGTTGATGGCGAATAATTGTGCATCTGGGAATTCATCCGAAACTCCCATTCCTATAGGCTCTCCTGATCGTATCCGAGACAACTGGTCCGCAATGACATGCTTCTTACCAGGTCTTACTACTACTCGAAATATGAACTCCTGTAGGGTGACAAGCCACCTACTGACCCATCCTTGTATCACCGGCTTATTTATCAAGTACAACAGAGCTTGGTGATCGACATAGAAGGCAAAGGGATTTGCCAATAGGTAATGCCTAAAATTTTGAACTGCATATACCATTCCCAAAGCTTCTCTTTTTGTTGTACTATAATTTCTCTCTGGCCTTGACAAAAGGTGACTAGCAAAGAAAATAGGCTGATCTAGCCTAAACTGCCCTTCTTGTGCCAAAGCACATCCAATTGCAAAATTTGAAGCATCAATATGGACATGGAACTCCTTATCCCAGTTTGGGAACACCAAAATTGGACTACTCACAAGCTTAGCCTTCAGCTCCTCAAAGGCTCCTTGGTGCTCCTCCGTCCATCTGAAAGGAACATTCTTCTTCGTCAATGAATCCAATGGGTAGGATACATGTGCATAGTTCCTGATAAACCTTCGATAATATCCCGTCGATCCTAAGAAGGTTTTAAGTGAACTCACATCATATGGTTCTTCCATGTGCAATATCACACGAATCTTATCAGGATCTATTTTTAATCCTTCACTGCACACTATGTGTCCTAACAATTTCCCATATGGTACCATCAGGTAGCATTTCCTAGGATTTAATGATATATGTGCATTTTTGCACCTACTCATACATTCACTGAGGGTAGGAAGATGCTCCTTGATCTTCCCGTAAATGGACCAATCATCCAAAAATGCTTTAAAGTTCCCTATTGCCAACTGATCAAATATATACAGTATGATACGTTGAAATGTAGTTGGGGCATTACAGAGCCCGAATGGCATTTGATTGTATGCATAGATGCCATTCTCCACAATGAATGTGGTCTTCAGCTTATCCTCCTTGGCTATGCTGATTTGATTGTACCCTGAAAACCCATCCAAAAATGAATAGATCTCATGTCCGATGACTTCTTCCAAGATGGAATCTGTGAAGGGAATGGGGAAGGGGTCCTTAATAGTTACTGCATTCAGACTCCTAAAGTCCATGCATATTCTGATCTTGTCTACTTCCTTCTTCAAAGTGATCACTATAGGTGAGACCCATTCATTGGTTGTCACCCTGAAGATGATTCCTGCTTCCAACATATTTTCTATCTCCGCATTCACTAATGCAACATACTTTGGATTCATTCTATATGGCCTCCTCCTTACGGGTTGAGCTCCAGGAATTAGCGTAATCTTGTGGACACATAACTCTGGTGGTACTCCCTTCAGGTCCTTATATGTCCATGCAAAGACATCCTTATATTCCAAGAATATCTTAAAAGTCATCGCTTTCAGTACAGGGTTCCAATCATCACCGTAGTGAATCATCCTAGGTTCCTCCTCCGTTCCTAGATTGATGTCCACTATCCGAGGTCCTTCATATTTGATATTTTTTGGCTCACTTGCTGCTTTCTCTACATTCTTTGGGTGTGTCGACCTTGTATCAATCTCCGCATCTCCTACTGTATACTCTGCAAAACTTTTTGGGAATGTCCATTTCTCTTCTACCTCCTTCTTAGGTTCTTGACTGACTTTTGGTTCATCTTGTTTTTCCTTGATCTCCTCTGACTCAATACAGAGGCAGTTGGGCTAAAAAATTTTGTACTCCTCCATTTTCCAATGAAGAAGTCCGCTATCAGATCTAGCTTCATCTTCACTACATTCATCTAGGTACAACATTCCTTCTCCATCAGGTTCATACCCTTCATCTCCTGAGGAATTTTTTGATTCATCCATCGTAGCTACATCCTCACTGACTTTTTGATTAGCTAGATTAATCATATATTTATGTTGTCCCTTCTTGAATGTGATCTGATTCTTTCCCCAGTTGTGATTAACTTTGGCTACTCATAGCCATCCTCTCCCCAAGAGAGCGTCGTATGCAGGCTTTTGCATTGTAATCACAATGAAATCCAAGACAAACTCTTGGTCAACTATCACCACTTGTTGTGCTATCAAGACTCCCTTTGTCTCGATACCATACTGGTCAACACCATATAATCGGAATCTCGGTGCCCATAGAGATGGAGCGCCTAGTTCTAGCCAAGTTCTTTCAGGTAGCACATTAACATTGGATCCTCCATCCATAATCACTTGTGTTAATTTGTGCCCTAGGATCTCCATATGAACTAATGTGGGTTTCTTTCCCACATCAATCATTAATATAGTCGGATCCATGAATTGATCCTTCCTTTCCTTCTCCTGAATTGGTTGGCTCTGTACTTCCATCACCTTATGTGGTTGTATTTCTTCCACCATTGCTTTCTGCAATGTTGGAATAGCTTCCAACAGGTTCGACACTTTAATCTCTACTGTGGTGTCCAGAACTTGTGCTGCCAGACTTTGCACAATCACCTTCTCTTCTGATGGCTTTTCCAGTTCCTTTCCTTTGGCTAACTTCACTTGTTTAGCTTTTTGTGCTTCATCCTGTAGTATTTTCTTTGCTACTTGCCAGCATTGCTTTTCCTTTGTTGGCTCTGGATACTTATCCTTTTTAGCTTGATTCCTCATCACGACTAATACTTCTTGGGTTTCCTCCTTAACTTGAGGAACCTCGATGTCTAAATAATTGATATTCTATGGGTTACTTGAACTTGCCTGCTTTGGGCAATTCGCTTCTTTGTGGTTCCCTGGACCACACCATCTACACATATGTGTAGTACTTGCTTGTGGTGTTTCTTGCTTCTGAGGTGAAGGATAATTTTTCATGAAATGCCCCCATTCTTGGCAATTACGACACTGTATGATCGGCCTTCCTTCCGAGTCATACTGCAAATGGCCTTGGCCTCCTTGTCGATTGCCCTGGTTCGGCCTTCCACCTCACCTACTATTCCTATAACCACCACTTGTTGCTTGTTGCCCACTCCCTTGGGCTTTTGGTTTCTCTTCCTGCTCTTGGATTGATAGGACCTGTGGATGTACTCTTGCATTATATGGACATAGCATTACCTCATGTCCCATCACATTACAGATATGGCAATAATCATTGCATGGACACTTTACATTTGTATGACCTTCCATCTTACATTCCGTGCACCAAATGTCATTCCTATCAGGTTTGCTCCTTTGTTCTTTCATTATCTTGTCGAACTCCTGATGAAATGATGCTACTATCCTCTATATAGTGTCATCTTCTCCACTATCCGAATCATTAGACTTGGGGTGAGACAAAATTCTTGTATATGTCTATTTTGATTCACTTTCAAAATTCTTTGCATGCTTTAAAGCTTCTTCATATGTTTCTGATGGTACTGCCTTCATATTTTTCTTATATTTTGGTAGTAATCCATCAACAAACCACCACTTTATCAGGACATCTTCCAGAGGCATCTGCATCTTATCGACTAATTGCTTTAGTCTACGGTTGTATGATTTCACATCTTCATCAAATTTTTGCTTTGTTACGCAAAGTTCAGTAATAATATCTCCATCATCCTTCAAAGGTCAAAATTCTTCGATGAACTTCTCCTTTATCTGATTCCAAGTCTAAAAATCTATGGTATTTTCTCTCTTCAAATACCAATCAATTGCCAATCCTCTCAAGGTAGTAGGAAATAAAGTTACCCAGTCATCCGGTCTATCTACACCATTTGCTCTCCAAATGGTTATACAAATTCCAATGTGTCTTGTGGGGTCTTCCTTACCCTCACCTAAAAATGGTGGACATCTCTGTTTGGCTGCCTTGTTAGCCATCTTTGGAGAATCATCACTATCACTTGAGGTCTCCCATGGGATTTCTATCTGATTCCTCCTTGGGGGTGTCTTTCTACCATCATCATCAAAAGTTTCTATTCAAGGTATCTTGTTCTTTCCCACCACTCATTGACCAAACTCTCATGCATCTTCACTCTATGACCACCTTCACTGATGTGAGGGAGATGGTCTTGGTCTTTCCTCCTGAGACCTCATGCCCTGTTGCTCTAGTGCCTGACTCCCATCCTCTGCACTCCCTTGCAACCCTTCCATCACTTTCTTAGGTGTCACCATCCACTCTTCATCCCCTTGCACTATTTCTCTGTCAACTCTCACCTCTACGCTAGGTGGTTCTATTTCCTCATCTTCTATCTCTATCAACAACGCCTCAAAGTCTCCTTCTTCAGATGTCCAAACTTGCTCTATTTTTGGTTCATGTGTACTATGGTCTGAGTTACTTGCATTCTCTCTATGATAAATCCTCATGCTCCTTCTTACTATAATTTTCTCTCGTACTTCCCATCTCCTACACCTTTGTACACTGGTGTCTGTCATTCACCTCCAGTTTTTGTAGTATTCTTTCTTTGTCAATTTGACCCATTTTAACAAAAATGCCAGATTTGATAAGGCAACGATACCAAATGTAGCATAGGGGTGTAGTATTCCTAGTGGGGAGGTGATTTTATAATTCTTAGAATGATCAATGTATTATCCTTAACTTGTTTACCAAATCGTACGATCGTACAATCCCTAAAACTACCCTTTTACGCCCAATGAATAACTTGTACGAAAGTCAGTTCGACACACTGTATGATCCAAAATCGTACAGTGGCATGGCTTGTATGATTCTACACTCATCCAAACTATCAGATTCAGTTTTGGAGGCTGCCGTACACAGTTTTGTAATTAATAAGTCGATTCCACAAAACTGCCAAATCGGGTAAGTTTCCTTCTATCACCTAAATTGCCAAATCGGGTAAATCATATTTGTACGATTTGTACGAACTCTGGTGTACGATTTGTATGAAATGAAGGTACAACCAAGTGCCAAATTGGATACTCCACTGGGCCAATCTCTCTCAGATAGGTTTTGTAAGGATTTAATATGTCAATTAACCCATTTCCTGCAACATGCAAAACATCTTAACGGGGCTTGAGAGAGATGCAATTCCAATGGCTACATCCAAAAATCATACAATAGGGTTCAAGAAATCCTCCTAAGTGCTTCCATTATCACAGATCATTCCATAAAGCTTCACCAATGTCGAATTCATCCAAGTTACCAAAACAATGCATAAAACTAATCAAAGCATTCACCAGAAAGCACATGCAACATGATTAAACCATAAATCATCATTCATCCATGCCAAAATCGTACACAACCTGGAACAAACGTATTCATGCTCATTTGTATCTTATTTTGTCATCAATGCAATTACAATATGGTTGATCTACAACAATTACTGCAATAACTCAGAACATACTAGTCTAACTCACTCAGATTCTCACCAGCAAATATCCAACAACAACCAGACCTACAAAATTGAAAATGGGGCCTTATATAACGTTTCCCAGGCTATTCCAAAGTGGTTCCTGAGGCAATTAGTTATTTTACAACCACCCATGCATAACAGAATGCATTAATTAAGGCTTTTACTAAGTCTAACACTTTAATTATCAAACCTATGCGCCATTTCAACCTAAAATTACATTTCCCATGCATTTCATTGCATTTCAGTGCACCTTGTATGGTTTGCCTTCTCCTTGTATGGTTTGCCCTCCTGGTTGTACGATTTGCAAAACTTGTACTAACTATCAAAATTGTCAAAATTGAGCAAATCCATTGGATCACTTTCTCTTCTTCTGGGAGGTGGATTTGCTACCTACAATATTGAATCCCTGGAATCTTTAGTATTAAAAATCCATGGGGTAATCATCATTCAAAAGCCATGGATTAGCCTTATGCGTGGCGATATACTATCACATTAGTGACTTTCTTTTGTATAAACCAATGTTAGCAAAAAACCAAACTCAAGATTAGGATGACCATAAGGTGATCCTCATTACATCAATAGGTTGAATGAAACCCATCTAGCAATGAGGTAGTCGTAATGCCTCAAAAAAATATTCACTTTGCACACACATGGATAATGAATATATAGGTCATCTTAATAGACTTGTATATTTCAAGAGTCCTGTGTAGTCAGTATACAACTTTTTATCAATCAACTAGGGTGTTTGAGTCTCACGAAAAACCTCAAAAATTCCCTCATAGCAATAAATCATCTCATCCACAATCATAGTTTTCTTTATGAACTTTTGTTTATTAAAGGGTCTTCATAAAATAGGATAGATACCAGATGAATATAAACAATAATATTTATATGGCCACTAACTATTTTATGCATACCAAAGCCTATAGGGAAAACCCCTACATTTCACATAATTCATCTCACATTATATGGTCTTCATTTCACAAGGGAAAACCCCTATATTTCACATAAATGTACAACTCTTATGATAAGGGTAACATTTTTATTCATGATTTTTATACATTCTATGGTGACTGCCATTAGTCTGTTAAACACAAATTAGATTCATTTATTATGTTTTAAATGATTAAAGCATACATGTACATTTGCATTAGATCATCAACATTAAATTAATGCATTACATACAAATTACATCCAACATATCATGTAACATAAATTAAATGCATAATCAATTAAAAAAATCTAAACACATGCATTTAACATCAAATACTACATCCATATACACATACATAGTACTACATCCATACATCTAGATCACAAAACCTAATCATACATCCATCATCTAACTATTGCATGTCATTAGTACATCGTATATATAGAACAATACATCATCATATAAGCATCACATTCATAAAATGCATCCATAACATAAATCAAAACCATAAATACATGATGAGCCAAAAAGAAGATCTCTCATATATATGGGAATGTAAAGTACATAATGGTACAAAAATGGCCCGTAGGCTACAACTGTGTAGGTCCTCAGACCTTACACTCAAAAATAATAAGTACATAAATGTACATGCAAGGTATGCACCCCCAGAGTCACCTCCACCCTCGACCTCATCCCTGCGAGACTACCGAGAACCACTAGATGCTAACCTAATCATACATCCATCATCTAACTATTGCATGTCATTAGTACATCACATATATAGAACAATACATCATCATATAAGCATTACATCCATAAATGCATCCATAACATAAATAAAAACCATAAACACATGATGAGCCAAAAAGAAGATCTCATATATATGGGAATGTAAAGTACATAATGGTATGTCCTCAAATTATACACTAAAAAATAATAAGTACATAAAGGTACATCAAGAAGGGTATGCACCCCTAGAGTCACTTCCACCCTCGACCTCATCCCTGCGAGACTATCGAGAACCACTAGCTGCTGACCTCTCTGGTCGAACTGATGACCTATGATTGGGTCTTACTGATGACTGCCCATAATCACTGTATTAACTATGTCGAGAGCCCCCTACTATAGACCTCTCTAGAAGACTGCCCCCATGTAACCTAACCTGAGTCTCTAGACGAATAATATAGGCTACATTAGATCTACGCTAGGCCACAACCTCCTCTAGGAGGCTCTATAGTTTGCTGATATTTGCATCCCTAATTGACGTTGCTAGCCCCTGAATAGTTGGAATCGATGGTGTAGCCTGACCTGCAGTCGCGACCACCAACTAAAAATGTATAGCATCATGTTCAGCTGTATTAGCATTCCTCTACGATCTTGGTAGCTAGCTATATTTGTAGAGTATCCCTCTCCATCGTAACCTTGTTAACTATTTCTTGGGCTATGGCCACATGGACCATGAGGAGATCTCTCTCCTTAGAGCATCCTCTCCACCACTGCTATCCACTGCTCAAATAGCTTTGGACTATAGCAAGAGTTGTCTTTCGCTCTGCCAACTACCCCTATGTAGTTTGTAATTGTGCTCGTATTTGGGCCACCTCACTTGTAGGGTCCTCTTCATCACCCTCCTCAACTTAGGGCTCCTCTACCTACTCTACAACCTCGTCCCACTCTCCCTTGGTCCTGCAATGAACTTGTCACTAATATCCATATCCACCCTCCTTTGTTGCTGCCTCTATAAGTCTATCCATTAGACTGCCTCCATGCCATAACTGAGTGACCCACCAAGAGTCATAATTTGCACCCATACTTGGGTTAGCTAAACCAATCTCTTCCACTACCTGATCCTCCTCCTTTGCAAGTGCCTCTACTCAAGGTAACTCTAGTTGCATCTCGTTGCTCCGATGGTGGTAGATGACCAGCTCCTCTGGGACATCCTAGAAGATACCAAACTATCGTGTAACTCGATAGTAGTGGAAATAATCTTGCTCGGTCCCATGCCACCCAACGAGCCACCTCCTTCACCTCACTTGAGCCAAATAAGCAGTTACCTCAGTCTAGTAGGGTAATATAAGTAGGGCCTCCATATGATATGATCACACTAAAGCCTATCCAATGAATCAATATAATGTGTTAATTGGCCAATCTCTTGATCTTGCGACCATCGAGGTGTATACCCAATGTTTGTATCCCCTAGCTCAGCTTGAGGTATTGATAGTCCTGTTGGTCAATCCACTTGGATGTGCTCCCATCCCTATATATGGAGCAACAAACTACACCCCAATCCAGTGCACCTCCTATGTTGAATCTCATAAAGCTCATCATATAGATGATCCAAGAGAGTACTCCCCATGCCATGATTATGGGATCCTCAAGGTCACACTCCAATGGATCCTAAAATATGTTGAGGAGGTTCCAAGGGAACCTCGATCCCAAAGAGTTTGGCAACAGGATGTTGGAGATGATGTACATCACCACTACCTACTATCGAGAGAATACATGGGTCTCATACCATGTGTTGACCAAAACTTTGTTGTGGTTCATCCACATCAAAGTCGCATCTACCTCCCCAACAAAAATCTTCTAAAGAACCCTCTCCTGATGCCACAACGGAGTAGAGGCGATGGCACATCCCTCAATAGGAATCTAAAAGATCCTATACATGTCCTCTAGTGTAACCATCATCTTGTCAGTCAAAAGAGGGAAGGTGTTGATCATATTATCCCAACAATAAGCCAGGGCTGTCAAATACACTTGATATGACATAACAGTAGTTAGGTGCACCACCTATTTGAGGTCGATTACCCCAAACCATACCCAATCATTAGCATTGAGCTCTTTTTGTAGCTTAGTTAGCAGGGTGGATTCCCTATCGTAGGCCATCAAAATATGAAACCCAATAAGCACACACAAATAAAAAAAAATTAAAAAATAAACAAAAATAATAAAAAATAGTAAAAAAAATAGTCAAAAAATTCAAAAAAAAAAATTAAAGAAAATTTCTAAAGTTGGGAGGCCGCTCTCGACATCGACGATCACAAAGTGCGACCGCTGGACCCTAGGACGACCACACCAATGGTTAAAATTTTAATCGTTGGAATTCAAACGCAGCCTCATGCCCCATGATGAGCCCATTTTTTCCAAATGGGAGCCACTCCTGCCCAAAATAGCCCCGCAGTGGCACCTAAAAGGGGACGTACCCCATGATAAAAATGCTAAATAAAATTGAGAGGGAAGAAAGTAGAGAGGGGAGGGCTCTGGTCCCTCCCCTGCTCCCCCTCCCATGGCTTCTGGTTCCTGCCCAGTCCCTGGATCAACCCAGGTCATCCCTCCCGGGGAGTGGTTGTTTGCGAGATGATCTCCGGGGGGAGATCCTTCTCCACTATCTGCGCCCCTCCCGGACCGGCTAGGGTTTCCTTGGTTGTTTTTTCGGATCGGTGCTTCCCAGGGATCCCTGTTTGGTTGGGGATCCCTGCCATTTTTCCCTCAGGCTTCCCCCTGGGGTTTTTTGTAGGTTATTCACATGGATCTGGTCCCCTGCATTTCTCGGTGCGGTGGAGGTGACGGTTTAGGGTTTGGACAGCTTACCCCTTTTTCTTGTGAATCCTCGACGGGCTCTGTGCTTGGACAGGATTCTTGGTCCTTGCTTCTGGGATCCTCTCTTATTTTCCCAGGGCGGGTTCCTTGTGGTGCAACTCTCTAGTCACTTCCTGATGGGCTGGATCCTCTCTGTGCTGTCGGCTTCCTGCAGGATGGCTCTCGCTGAACGGAATGTTTTCTTGGTGGGCGGGATGGTTTCTCCATAGGGTGGGATCCGCCAAATCCATCGGTTTTCTCACGAGGCGGGATCCTTCTTTTCTGCTGGTTTCCCGGATGGCGGGATTTCCCTGTTGCTTCCCGCTAGGCGGGACTGTTTGTGGTGGTTTTGATCGCTTTCCGCGAGGCGGATTTTATTGTAACGGTTTTTCTTTGCTTCTCGTCGGGCGGGATCTTCTCGATGGTGGTTTTTGGCTACTCCCCGTTGGGCGGGATCTCCAAAACTACTTTCTTTCTTTTTTGTTTGTTTCCATCTAAGAGGGATTGTTTCATGCTTACTGTTATCGCTGGGCGGGATTTCTATTTTGGTGTTCAGTTTCAAGGGATTGATGCCCTAGGCCCATTGCTTATGTAATCAGGTTTTGGGATCCTTGTTAAAACCCGTTGTAAATACAAACACTACTTACCAAAAAAAAATGCTAAATAAAATTAAACTACCCTTAAGCTACCCTAATCTACACATTTCTAAGCTAAGGTGAGGTTCATTTCCAATGGTTTAGTGTGGTTAAAACTACCAATTACTTAATGACATTCAATTTTAATTGGTAAAATTACAAGAGAGGGATTGAGATTTCTACCTTTTTAGCTTCGACTCCTCCACTCGTAGAAGCCTCTGGTTGATTCATCATAGTGATATGTCAGGAGTTCGGTAGCGTTCCTTGTTATATTATCTCTCCTTCACCTCACTTCTCATTTTTTTTCTCACTGCCAACTGTCACAATGACATTAAAATTTGAAAAAATTGTTTTTATATTTTCCAGAATTCTTGACCACCCTGGGGTGGAGTAGTTGTATTTTGGTGTGACCGTTCTACCTCGAGATGACCCCAAAATTTGCAAAATGCGATCGCTGTACCCCAGGATGGTCTCCAAATGGTAATAAATGCACACATTCTGTCATCATCATGAGCTTCAATTTAGACATCTAACAAAATCTAATGGTCCACTTTAATCAAAAAATAAAAAAAAACAAAAAAATAAATCAAGAAAAATATCAAATGCACTTCATACCTAGTAATTTACCCTATACACTAGGCAGTTGCAACGAATCTCTATCCATGCAATCCGATAAGATGAGTAAATTACCATAAGGCCATTTGAACCAAAATCATTCATTGACGAACTAAAATGTCTTCACTTCAATTTCCAATAAGACCATGTGGTTGGACTGCTCCATGGGAATGAGGCATATATTTCATTCATCTATGAATTTTCATTAGATCATCGAACATAGTGATTCACCTCGACATCACATCAAATTTCTATAATCTTGATTCCCTAAGAAATCCATATGGTCAAACTGCTCCATGGGATAGAGATGTACAATTACTAATAATGGTTGAAATCACAAATGTAACAGGATTTTCCCTTCCACATTTGTTATAGTCTTGCAACGCTCAAACAAGTCATCTTGGTCAAGCTACTTATCGCTTTCATCACTTGCCATTTCCTCATAGACTTGTCACTTGAGGGGGAAGTCATAATCATAGAATTCATAATCAAAATCAATAATTAAAAACTCAATCATGCAAATTGTGTTCATCCACAAATTATTGCTAATAACTATCACAAGCTTCCCTATTTGTTGAGGCAAAAAGCAAAAAATGCTAAACTAAATCTTTGTCAGTCTAAACTAGTGAAACATGTAGTTACACAAAACTACATGAATACCTTCAGATTTATCAAATTTTTACAAAAATTAAGTCCACCAAAGTGTTGGAGGTAATGAAACAAAGATGCACGCTCTTTTTGTGATTGGGGCATCTAAAATTGACTAGATCAATGAACATCAATCAACCTGCAATATGATGGTAGGTTGTCTATTTTTGCTCAGTGTTGTGCTTTCACTCAACGTATCCCAAAAAGGGGTATCTGTAGACACCTAAAACACATCATGTTGAGGTGGCTACCTATATGGACACATTTTCAAGCCATATGACCCACCTTGGGATTCCCCAAGGCTTAATAGTGGTTCTTACCACTCAATCAGGAGCAACCTATCC
Source organism: Wollemia nobilis (assembly GCA_028583015.1). Taxonomy (NCBI): domain Eukaryota; kingdom Viridiplantae; phylum Streptophyta; class Pinopsida; order Araucariales; family Araucariaceae; genus Wollemia; species Wollemia nobilis. Next base: position 2,134,130 of record JAQPPZ010017254.1, on the reverse strand, counting down.
TTTGCATCCTGGAAAATCATACCCAGTAGAGGCCTCCAATGGCCATTGGACCCTATGAAAACCCCCGATCATGGCCACTCCACCCTCGGATGGTCGTGCCTATAACAAACTTGGGCTCCCCAAGTCGAGCCAAATCAATTACAGGGCAAGTTGAGCTTGAGGACTAAGCATGAGAAGTTTCTAGAAGCGACGTTTGGGTTGTCTAGATCCTAACCAATTCTTGGTCTTGGCTTCTCTTGGAAGCTAAGACTTACAATTAGGAATATTATAATAAGAGCCCAAGCCTTCATGAAAAATATCGTCAATCAAATGCAATGAAGTGTTAACGATTTGTGTAATAGAGAGAACATACTCTCACAAGTAATGGAGTGCTGCCCAAATCCAGACATGAAGCTTGCATTTGCATACATTGAGTTCCTTGGAGCTTGAAGATCAAATTTCACCATTGTACATCATCAATCATCCTAAATTTGAGCTAATTTCTGTGATTAAACTGTGCTTCGAAGAGCACAATCCTTGAACATCAATTTAATATACTAATCAAACGTCGTCCCACATTGAATACAAAGAAAAGGTTCTCTGTCAGCAACTGCTTCATCCTGAAGCAGACTGTAGGCGCAACCGTTGGACCCTATGATGGCTAACAGAGCTGACCACTTTACCCCATGATAACCTCTCTGTGAAATATATTTTCCTTATGTTTTCTAATTATAGTAGCTTTAGCAACATCTAATTTATGTTTTAGCATAGTTTTATTTAATTTTCATGCATTTGTTTATCGTTTTAAGCATTTTTATTTCAATTGATTATTATGGAAATGGACCTCATCATGAGAGGTTCCAAATTTTCTACTAATGTCTCATAAGTGTTCTTATGTGCAGATTTCAAATCTTATCAGGATCTCTTGAACATAAAGATCCTTCAATATTTATCTCATCGTGCAGAGGTCGTAAAGACACTCTCTATAATTAGTTTTGAGAGAGCAAAGACTCTATGAATTACACCCACCCTTTGGTTCTCAATTGTAATTTGTATCAAATTAGTGTAATCCCTAAACGACAATTTCAAATATCAATGAGAAGGGCACTATTTTCTTCATTATTTTATCTCAATATGGTTACATGATATTATCTTGTCAATTTGATTTCATAAATATTTAGGTGTATAGTTTTTGCTACTATACACTTCCTTTCGAACGACGCTAGCTGTGAGTTAGTCAAAGTTGGGAATGAAGGAACTCTTATTTATGTTCTTTAGAGCCAAATATAACTTGGTGTGTCCAACTATTTGGCAAGGTGTGGACTGCCACATAATAGTGTTAGAGAGTGTTCACTTTAGTTCTATTGCTTTTTTAGTTTTGGAGAGTTGCTAGAACTGGTTGTTTCCTTTTGGCCTGTAGGGGCACTTATGCTGAAGTCGATTTGCTTAAATCTATAAACTTTATCCTACATTATTTGATTATTGATAAACGGTTGGGATTAGAATAATAATGTTGTAGTGTCACCTCTTAAAGTTGTCAGCTTCGATGCTGGAAAAGAAAGAGGGGTTATGATTTACACCCATAAGATGTTAGATGATTGAACACTTACTTGGAATCGTATATTTTCCTACATTCTTATAGTACTATATTATTGAGAAAGAGATTTTGTTTACTCTATGTATTGAAAATAATGGGAAATAATCTTATTACACTTTGTATTTGGAAGAGTTTTGTTTACTTTGTGTATTGAAAATAATGGAAAAGAATCTTATTACACTTTGTATTTGGAAGAGTTTTGTTTACTCTGTGTATTGGAAAGAATGGGAAAGAATATTATTTCACTTTGTATTTGGAAGAGTTTTGTTTACTCTATGTATTGAAAATAATGGAAAATAATTTTATTGCACTTTGTATTGGGAAGAGTTTTTGTTTACACTATGTAATGGAAAGAATGGGGAAAGAACCCTGTCTACATTTTTGGCATTTGAAAAAATGTGAAATGAAACCATTGGTAAAGATGCATCATAGGAATTTATGCTTGATCTATAAATCATGATGTTTTGATTTTGGGAGGTCATTTATGATCCCTTGCTAAGGCTAGTACCTTCTCGATGGTTAAGTCTAGATGCATGAATAAGATTTCGCATGACACAGGTCTGGATCAACGACTGAAGACTACAGTGATGCCTCTTGTATCAGTTTATTGGAGATTGTTTTCAGTCAGGTTTGATTACATCTATTAGATGTTTGGTAAATGTGTGAGTGGTGTTTCACTTGTGAAGGAAACTTAGGTGGTTCTAAGAATATGTTAAAAGAATCTTATGTAATGTCATGGAGACGATAAAAAGTCCCAGTGACCCATGTTATGGATTGGATTGTAATAAATTGTTTACAATGGAATTTTAATGATCCAATAATGTTGCTACATGAATGTTATTGATTTGAGAGATCATCAAGTGATTATAAATTTAATCTCTTACATCTTGAATGTGGAATGTTTGATTATCATAGTGTGAGATGATAATAATTAAGATTAGCTAGAGGGTGGTGAACTTCCCTTTTTATATTGAATGTGTGGTTTTGTTCACAAAAAGATGTTGTTGTCAGGAATATTCCTTAGAATGTAACCCCTTAAAAGCACTCTTCAATTAGAGTAGATTTTAATAATGAATCAATATTAACTTTAATTTATCTCCTACAGATAATGAACGCAGTTCATCGTTTGAAGTTGGATTGGATTTTGTTAGAACTCTCTCGAGTCTTTGTAGGAAGTAAAACTATGACTTCGTAGTCAGCTAGTTTTTCCATAATTATGAAAATACTTGGAGTGGTGTACCCTATTAGGAGTGGGATATTGAATCTAAATTTAACCTTGTTAAGTGGTTCCTACGTTAGTGACTAGGTAGAGTTCAGCTAAGGTGTAAACCGAGCTTTCACTATACCAAGATTTAGGAAGGGAGTAACCTATGGAGTCAAACCCTTAGAGTAGAGCATTACCACATAGAACAACATATGTGAGTAACGTTGAGTAGTCATTCTTCTTCGATTGATTGAAGAGGGATAAAGCTAGCCATTGAAGGAACATGGTCTATGCTGATATTGAGCTAAAGGTATTTATGTAGAAGGACTTATGTGAAATGTAGAGTTAAGAAAATTCATGTAGATGGACTTACGTGAAAGGTCTAGTTAAGGATATTCAGATAGATAGACTTATGTGAAATGTTGAGCTAAGGACATTCATGTAGAGGGACTTATATGGAATGTTGATCCAAGGACATTCACATAGATAGACTTATGTGACATGAGGGCTAGGGGTACATAAATATTAACTTGTGTGAATTGTGTTAATATAGTTCGATCTCTCTCGGTCAACTAAGTAGAGTTAAGCTCGTACTTTGTAAGGATACGTTGGATATATAGTTATCTTCTTAGAACCTGGTACACTTTCTTGAGTGGACTCATGTTAGTAGTAGGGTTGGTGGACTCAAATACATGTCATATATATATGGGTGTGTGTGTGTGTGTGTGTGTGTGTATGTGTGTGTGAAAAAATAATAGGAAAAATTGGTTGTAACAGGATACCCTACTCTTTTAGCTTCTTAGTGATATTTTGCTTCTCCAAAGCTTCTTTGAGCTACTTCATCTGCTCTGATAGAGTGAGGACATACTATCGTGACATAGGTATAATGGATCTCTTAAAGTGCTCAATCACATTGAAATATTCTAGGGGTTTTTTAGCATGTTGCTTAGGATCCACTGGGTCCTAGGCCACTCAATTCTAAGGTTGGATGCTTAGACTAGCTCTAATAGAAGTTGCTTTCGTATAGGCCATTTTGATACTGGTCATTTTGGTTATACTTGGTTCCTCTCTTGATGTTGATTGCTCTTTGGGCTACTGACTTCCTATGTTAGGACTTGTTATTTTTAGGTATCTTTAGTTGCTCTCTCCTTTCTCCTTATGAGAACATTGGACTACATCTAAAATAATATATTTGATGGTGCACTTGTACGTCTAGAATTGGCAAAGACTAATCCCTCATCCTATGTTACCAAAGTATGTTCTAGTGGTCCAGTACCTAGGGTCAAGGAAACTTTTGGGGATAGATTATGAGTGGTTGGTTTTGAATCCTACACCATGGGATTTTGATATGAGGGCTAAGGTATAGGACACATTGCATGTTGGATCTCCTTTTTGCCCTAAATTATGGGTTAGGTCAATAATGTGGCCATCCATAGGGATCTCCTATATAGTTATTTTGGGCAAGGACCATATCTTTTACTAGATTCAAGGGCACTTGTTGCATAGGGATGGGTATGGATAATATTTGTCACCCATAATCTTGAGGTTGATTAGACTCCCTATTGGGTTGAAGTGGGTACTTTTGATATCCATTTGAAGGAGGATGATATCCTTGATTGCCATGTTGGTAAGAGGATCTCAAGTAATTTTGATAACTAAACCTTTGAAAATTTCATTGGCATTTGAGGGATATAATTTCATTGTTCATATCTCTAAGGGTGTTCTATAATATCTCTATTTCTAGGGATTGGGGGACTAGAGGGGTTGGGATGGGAATAAATGGAGTTGTTTGCACCAAGGTTTGACTTGAAGTAGGGGTCGATTAGAAAGTGGTGCACACACCGTTGGAAGGGGCTAATATGGTGGTTGGACACTAGGGAAAAGAGTCATGGGGGGCCTAAGAGCTAACCTTACAATTTGGATGAGGTCTCTCTTGGCTTGAATGACTATCTTGTAGGATGTTAGTAGTGAATTACATCCTCTAGACTTTATCATCATGGCTATTTTAAAATTGAATGCCTTTATATAGTAGATAAAAACCATACCTAAAAAGTGTCATATTTTCTCTATAATTTATGTACTAGGACTTGTGGAATATAGCATTGAAGACATCCATAGATTCCATGGGATCTCTTTTCATGGTCACCAATTGCTACAATAGAGATACTTCATCTGCTTTCTCCCTGAACCTATCGACAAATAGGTTAGCAAGTTGGTCCTAGTCAATGAAAAAGTGTAGATTGAGTGAGATGTACCACTCTTATGCTTTGCTCTTGAAGGAGGCTAGTGCAACATTTTGTTTTTTAATGTTATATAGAGCACATAGGTTAACCATGTGTTTGAGATGCTTAATTATAGTTATCATGTCTTCTCTGATAGAATATAGCAAGGACTTTAATGAGGAGACTAAGATCTTATTCCAAGTGGTTGATGGTATCGATGGCTGCAAGGGGTTTGTATCATTCTGTGTTGGGAGTCATAGCTGGTTCAAATTTTAAGAGGTAGACATATTTTTTGTTGGAATATTTGTTTATTACTAAGGTTCAAAGGGGGGAAATAAAAACTAAGGATTCTTCCTTATGCTTGTTGGATTTTAAGCCTTACTATTTCAAAATATCATAGGTCCCAATATAAATAAGCCAATAGCATTATAGGTCAATATATCAATAATCAAGAGTAGAATTATATATATGAGAAAAAAAAAATATCTAGGCCAATATAATAATGAAATAAAATTCACTTATAATATCAAATATGAATGTAAATGGCCAAAATAATTCATGTACATGCATGAAAAATACTTACAATTAAATTGCTCAAAATTTGTATACAAGTTTTATTATCAATGCTTGTTATGTGGTGATCGCTATAGATTTTTTTCTCTTATATTGTATGGAGATTTATCTCTATAATATAGAAAGTAATATGACTCATCAATACTTGTATATTTCACTCCTCACATATTTGGGAGATACAACCTTTTCTATTCTTGACCTTTGGCTTCTCATCTTGCCACTTGTAAACTAGACTCTTCACTCTCTTCTTACATTCATACTTGACTCTATGACACTTGAAAAATTCTACATGACTATTATTCTCCTACATGCACTCTTAATACAATACACTTATGCACATGCTCACTTTACATATTTGCACACTTACATATATGACACTTGTGCACATTTTCTCAAGACACACTTGCACCCTTACATGACACTTGTGTATATCTTGCGCATGACACTTTTCCATATCCTACACATTACACTCTTACATAAAAGGTAAATATAAATCACTCATCTAAAATATAGATACAAACCCTAATCTATTACATATTTACATTTGTACCATGAAGGTACCATGGGGGTATATTTGCATGTACCAAATAATGTAATATTCTCCAACACCCCATGTATTACATTATTTGGTTATTAAAGACTTTAGTCTTTTTAATTTTTATTTATCTTTGATCTTCAATATTCAAGTGACCTTGCATTGTCTATGAACCTCTACTAGAGATTCATATTCAACTTCTCTTTCATATTAATTCTTTGATTCTTTAGTCTTTGCTTCTTGTTCATGAACTACTCGAGCTTCTTCTTTTTCTTTGGTCTCTGGTTCATGTGCTTCTTTTATTCCTATAATCTCTGAACATTCACTTAAAGCATCATAATAATTTCCTGAATTTGAAGTGCTTGGAATACCAGTATTGCATGTAGAATAAAACACTATTTTAGAGATAATTCACATGATTCTTTTGGATCATGATCAAACACTTTTCTTTTTAGAGTTTTAATCAACTTCATAATATATATATTTTTTAATTATCAATTTCTTCAACAGTATTTGAATGTAAATAATATACAAATGTTTCAAAAATTTCATTCATAGCTTCTCTATAGATGAATTGCATTATTTTTTTTTTGATAAATAAAAGATCTTAAATTAAAACAAACGGGTTTTTTAGGTTGACCCAAAACCTTTGAACAAAAGCAACGTAAAGCTGAAAGCCGAAACCAGAGAACAACAAAGGATCCTCGACCCTCTAACTAAACCAACCATCCACGGCTTACAACAAAAACAACAGGAAGCCTCGGAACAGGGAGACCAAAAATAGAGAAGATAACCGCTAAGAGACAGCGGAGAAACCCCAGGGATGATGAACCACACCGTCAAACAAGAGGTCTTCTGATCAGCCCGCCTCAAAAATGGTCCGGGAGGGTCCACATCACTCCTCCTCTACGTCCTCCTCATTCTGCTCCTTGTCAATCTCCTGGTCATCGGCGTCTTCGGCCATATCCTTAGCGCTTTGGAAGCCCTCATTGAAGAAGACTTTGGTGAGGGCGTCAAGGATCTCTTCAGTCTGCTTGGCCATAGTCGCTAAGGATGTCAGAACAAAGCGTTTGAGAACCATGATGTTGATGTCATGCCCCTCATCCTCCGAGTCAACACTGATGGCTTTAGAGTTACCCTGAGCAAGCTTGCTCCTTAACCTAGCAGAGGATCTCGTGGATCCTTCCGGTTCGTCAATCTTCAACCTCTTCCTGGCAGGGCCGCCTCTAATGACAGCCTCAAAGTCACGTTTCTTAGCAGGGGACCCCGAGTAGGCCTTGGGCAGACTGGCTCTGGTCTCGGAAGGTGGAAGGGCCGGAGGTTCGGGAAGGGGAGAAGTAGCAAGGACAAACTTGTAGATGACCTTAAAAAGGCTCTGGTGTAAGGGCATAGCAGACCCTTTCTTACTACGACACGAATTAATAGTGTAATTCATGGAGTTCAGGAGGAATTGGGGTATGCTGATAGGGTTAATGTCGCGGAAAAAATTGATGAAAGCATACTGAAAACTAAGAAGGACCTTACCGGGATCCTCCGCCGTGATGAACTCCATGACATTTTTCATCACGGAATTCCAGGGGGCAGGAATATCAACCCTAGTTAATCCGTTCTTTGCCTCCTTAAAAATCTTTTGGTTGTCCTTGAATTCACGCAGCTCGACCTCCCAGTTGTGCTTCTACCTGTGGATCGAATGACCCTTAGCCGTCTGCCCTGTAATGGTTGCCAACAAATTAATGTCGACCGTGATTTCTCGCCCGTGGACCACAATCCGCCCCTCATCCCAGGACTCCATTACCTCGGCGGTGATGCTATCATCAGGACCAGAGAACATGTCAAAAAACTGCGTGAGCCTCCTCTCAGTGAGGATGGCTTGCATAGCAGGCTCCATAACCACCATGCTGGGCTCGATGTAAGTCATAGTGACTTTGCCTCCACAAACCTCTGCCTCTTGGAAGACCGAGCAGGATGACGTACTCTCAAGCACAGACTGAGGGAAAAGGTGGTGGAAGCAAACACTCTTTGTCCGCCTTAAAAAGCCCACATCATTAGAGAAAGTGCCTAACCAGCATGCTAGCCACCGCCTACCAGCCACCTGGGCGCCATGCCGCGCCGTTCCGGATTGGGAGGAGGGGGCCAAATCGACCTTCCTCAGGAGAATGATGGAACTCAAGGGGTACCACCGTCTCACGTGTCGAGCACTGATGTCTAAATTTTCCCATGCATCCGCATCGTTCGAGTGGTAGTTTGGGCCCTTGTCATGATGGGCACGCCGTCTGAGGACAAACCACCGCATACCAGCCACGTGGGAGCCATGCTGCGAATCCGACTTGGCATGGGGGAAGTTATCCTCGACACCCTTAGTCTTGAGATGGTAAGGGTCGCTCTGAGCGAGATTCATGGACGTCAGAGATCTAACCAGGCTGGAGAAGCTGAGACGGCCCCATGCCACCACATCAGGCGAGAAGCTTAAAAAACTATCGGCCCAAGGCACAAATCGCATGGGAATGCCGATCCTAGGGAAGCCAACCTCCGGGTAATCGAGGTACCAACGGACCACCTGCCTACACGCATGGTAATCTGGGCAGTCAGCCTTGGCAACTCTGTCAGCATGGGTAGACCGACACTGCCACCCCTTAGCCACATTCCCGAACCAACCAATCTTGCCACGCAAGACAATCCAACTTGTGATCCCCATCAGGCACCACGTCGCACCTCGTCCTGGATAATCCCTTCCACGTCCGACGGAAGGTCATACGTCCACGTGGTCAAACTATCAGCGTCAACGCCTAAATTTGCTAACTTGTCTGCCGCCTTGTTGGCTTCACGAAAGACATGGTGGGCCACGCTGTCAGTTCTATTTTTCAATAGGATCCTAGCTTCCCTTAGGCAAGACTCAAATTTCCAGGGGGGATCCTTATCATTGTTGAGGAGATTGATGATCACTTGGGAATCTCCTTCCACGATTAGCCGCTCTTGGATGTTCTGAGCAAGGTGTAGTCCGTGCCAGACAGCTCTAGCCTCGGCCATATTGCTAGTGGAGACTCCCAGGGGTTCTGCAAAGGCCATGACAACGTGGCCCTGATGGTTCCGGATGGCCCCTCCAGCTCCAGCGCGGCCCGGATTGACTTTGGCAGTGCCATCAAAATTCAGCTTAAGGCAGTCGGCGGGGGGAGGAATCCACCTGATCTCACGCCTAGGGTTAGTCTTGACACGACCATCCTGCCAGGGAAGACACAGGGACTGGGCTAGAAGTTTTTCGCCAGAAGGGACAGATTGGGCCTCTGCAGAAGACGACAATGAGTTTTCTCTGGCAAAGGCAAGGATTTTATTTGTAATGGATCCTGTATCTCTGGAAGACTCATTAAATATTCTAAAGTTCCTTTCGAGCCAGACCTACCACAAGAAGTGGTGGAGACTGATCTTCCACATGAAACTCAATTGGGTGCTAACAAACGGTTTTGGCCATTGTTGGAAGAAGTCATTGATGGACCCAGGTCTGACCCAGGCTATGTTGAAAGCTTGAAGGAGGCCACTAAGGATTGAGGAGGCAATGGGGCATTCAATGAATATGTGTTGGATGGATTCCCAGTCTGCCCTACACAAAAAACACCTATTAGGAATGGACAGACCACGTTTCATCAAATTATCAATGGTAAGAATTTTCCCTTGGACGACCAGCCAAGTAAAAAAGGATATTTTGGGGATAAGACCCTTGATCCAAACTAACTGAGTCTGGAACCGAGGTGTATCAGGATGAATTAGCAGATTGTAGGCGGATTTGACTGTGAACATCCCACTATCAGTCGCTGTCCATCTCATCTGATCAACACTCGGGGTTGCGGGAACAAACTGATGTTGCAGAAAACTATTGAGATTTTGAGTCGCTGCCTCCATTCCACGGATGTCTATAGGCTTCCAGAAGAGTTTGCCCCTGTCCTGTCTTAAGAAGTCAGCCACCTTAGACCCAAACCTCTCCAAGGTGAGGTTTCTTAGTTGGGCCAACGTGGGATCTGTACTAAGGGCTTCTGCCCTTGCCCATCTGTCCTCCCAAAAGTCAAATTTTTGCCCATTTCCAAGGATCCATCTTATGCCTTTTCTTAGCACATCCCTGCTAGATGAGATTGCTTTCCAGAAGGAGGAACCGCGGGTAGGGATGGTATTACTCAGGAACTCAGTGCCTTGGAGGTACTTCCTGTTAAGGATGGTGGTCCACTCATTCCTTTCATTGGAAACCAGATGCCAGGCTTGTTTCACGATTAAAGCTAAATTGAGGAGAGAGACTTTCCTCAGGCCTAGACCTCCGAGATCCTTAGGCCTACACACCTTGTCCCAGCCAACCAGGTGGATGCGCTGCTTTTCTTCTGAGCCGGACCAAAGGAAATTCTTTTGGCGCTGCTCAATCGCCTGGTAGACTCTAGAAGGCGCTTTGAAAACTGATAAGAAGTAAACCGGAATACTTTGGAGGGAGGCCAAGGTTAACGTGGCCTTACCTGCTTGGGACAACAAATGGCCCTTCCACCCGGCGAGCTTCTTTTGGATCCTCTCCAGGACAATGTTCCACATCGAAATAGTCGGGACCCCTGTGAATAGGGGAAGACCTAGGTAAGACGTAGGAAGGGTGGAAATGGAGCACTCAAGGATTCTGGCAATTTTAATTTGCCTGGGGAGGGGGGTGTTAAGAAAAAACACCTTGCTCTTGTTGAAATTGAATTTTTGCCCTGTCGCATCTTCGTAGAGTTTAAGGATATGCCTGATGATCTTGGCCTCCGCCACCGACGCCACGATCAACAATAAGGTATCATCCATGAATTGCTGATGGGTAACCGGATCCGTGAGGGATGTAGCTTTAATACCTGAGATTAACCCTGAGATACGGGCAACTTTGATTGATCTTCCTAGGGCTTCAACCACTATGATAAACAACATAGGGCTAATAGGATCCCCTTGCCTGAGCCCCCTTCGGATTTGGAAGAACTCAGTCGAAGACCCATTGACCAGCACTGAGAACCACGGAGAGCGAATGCAGCAGCTGATAAGTCTGACCCAGTCGGGATGAAACCCAAATTTTAACAGAATGGCATTCACAAAGTCCCAATTGACACGGTCGAAGGCCTTATTCATGTCAAGTTTCAGAGCTAAGGCAGCCTTCTTGGTCTGGGAAGCAGAGTGAAGAGCTTCGTGGACAGTAATGACCCCATCCAGGATCGACCTGCCTTGAATAGAACTGCCCTGGCAGGAATCGATAATCTGAGGCAGAATCCCTTTCATGCGATTTGCAATGGCTTTAGTGAGGATTTTGTATAACACATTGCAAAGGCTGATTGGCCTAAAGTCAGTAATGAACTTAGGAGCTGGTCCTTTCGGAATCAAGGCTAGGAAAGTAGAGTTGTAGCTTCGAGGGATATGCTTAGAAGCTTGGAATTCCCGGATAGTAGAACAAACCTCATCTCCTAGGATGCCCCAATACGTTTGAAAGAACCTGGGGGAAAATCCATCCGGGCCAGGGGCCTTGTCAGGGTTCATGGAAAAAAGGGCCTCCTTGATTTCCTTGTCAGAAAAGGGAGCGGTGAGCATTTGGTTGGCATCATTCTCGATCTTACGGGGGATGAATTGGAGCAGGGAGTCCCGGGCCGCTGCCTGACAACTAGGTTCCTCCCCAAGGAGAGCACTAAAATAGGACACGACTTCATGCATAATGTCGATGTTGCCTCGGGCACTGGACCCATCGGATTTAAACACCTCTCTGATGCGGTTGTTGCTCCTATTTCTGAGCGTGGTGACATGGAAGAACTTGGAATTAGAATCTCCATATTTGAGCCATAAAGCCCTGGACTTCTGCCTCCAAAAAGTCTCCTCGCTAGCCAAGATGTTATGGTAATCTGCCAGAAGTTTCCTCTCTTCGGACCTGGTCTCTTCATCTAGCTCTCCATGCTGTATCTTGTTGTCAATGGCTTTCAGTTTTTCGCTCACAATATTTTTGTTTTCAAAAATATTTCCGAACACTTCTTTGTTCCAAATCTTGAGATTGTTCTTGACCACTTTCAGCTTTTGGGTAAGTTTGTAGGAGGGACTTCCCTGGACGGGCTGTTGCCACCATTTGATTATTCTATTTTCCAGGTCCGGGTGCTTGACCCACATTGCCTCGAAGCGAAAAGGTCGATTGCCACTGGAATTGAAGGATTGAGGAACCTCCAAAAGGATGGGGTTATGATCAGACCCAACCTTGGGAAGGGAGAACAGAGAGGATTCTCCAAAGACCTGGATGGCTTCCTACGATAGCAGGACCCTATCCAGCCATTCTTGGATGAGGTTGCTACCCAGCCGCCTGTTGCTCCAAGTGTACTTAGCATCCTTAAGCTTGACGTCCATCAGCTCGTGAGAGTGGACAAAATCACTGAAGTCCTCCATGCTCCTACTTGGGAGCCCTGTTCCCCCCCTCTTATCATACAAAAATAGGGGGGTGTTAAAGTCTCCAACAATTATCCATGGGACATCCTGGAAAGCCTTGCTCAAGTGGCTCAGATGCTCCCACAGCCTACCTCTTCCTTGCACCGTGTTGGGCGCGTAGACATTCGATAAGATCCAGGACTTATTGCTGGTTAGATCATAAAAAATAACGGTAAGGACGCTATCGTCAGCCTGAATGAGGCTACCTTCCACTTTTTTGGGGTCCCAAAGGACCATAAGGCCCCCAGAGGCGCCTCTAGCTTGCATGAACACCATTTCCCTTTGTTTCCAGATTTTATGAGCTAGAATCTTGGACCACGTCTCATCTATTTTTGTTTCTTGGAGAATAAGGACTGAGGGGGAGGTCTCTTTCCTTAATGCCTTGACTGCTCTCTGCCTAGGCGGGCCATTAAGGCCTCTCACGTTCCAGGAGAGGACCTTCATTTAGACTGCTTTGAATTCCTCCCTCTTCCCCGACCTTGGGGTGGGGGAGGTTTGCTGGTCTTGTTGGCCTCGAAGAGAGCCATGTCTTGCGGCACTAAAGTGCTTTGTTTTTCGTTTGCTATTTCGTTTTCAATTTTCAACCTGTAATGTTCTGCATCTGGGATTCTTCCCCTCCTCCTTTCGCTGCCAAAGTCTATAGAATTAGTTGAACTACGGGTTTACTTCGGACTAAATTTTGGGGGTTCTTTCCCTATCTGGGTCGGGCTGGAACAACCTTCGCCCACTATCGGTTCATCCCCTATCTGCACTACTTCCATGCCGAAGCCTTCCAGAGGCATGCCGTAAGGACAGTTAGGGGTTGGGTGAGGAGAGGACCTAACAGGGGAGGGAGGAGGGGAAACAAGATTTTTAGGAAGCCCCGGTGCTGGTCCTTCACCAGTAGGTTTGGCCATTTCAATGGCAGACTGAGCAAGGATTTCAAAGGAATTAGGATTAGAAAAGGAAGGACTAACCTGGTTATCCTGATCGTGATCCACATGCTGTTTTCCTTTTCCTTTCTGATGAGCGGAGACGTCTTGCGATTTTTGCTGGTAAACACCTTTGTGAGCTGCTTTGGTGGGCCGGGACCAGGGTCGAAGGGGCCTTCCCTGCCCAAAAGCATTAGGGCCTTTTGGATTATTCCTATTTGGTGCTTCCTTGACGGCAACCAGGTCAGGGCACTGATTCCTCAGGTGACCTTGGGTTTTGCATTCTGAGCAGAAAGTCGGCTTGTTTTCATATTCAATGGGTTGCCTCCTTGAGTAATCCCCGTATTCCAGATCTATGAAGGACGGGAGCTCGGACTCCAGATTCGTAGTTACACACATCCTAGCATGCGTCATGCGGGATCTAGCTAGGGTGGGGTTGTCAATAACGACCAGATCCCCGATGACTTTGGCGATTCCTCTGAGGAAGTATTCATGGAAGAAATGGGCCGACAAGTTGGGGAGCCTAACCTAGATGGGGGCAGAGTTAATGCTCTGGCTTTCAGGGTCGAAGTCCTCACCCCAAGGCCTAAGGAAGAGGCTTCGCCTGCCCAGGAACCATGGCCCACCAGCGAGGATTCGGTTTGCATCTTCCTTATTATGGAGCTGGATCATGAAAAACCCTCGTGTCATTGCAATAATCTCCATGCTTCCTACAAGGCGCCACTTGGAGAAAGCCCAGGTCCTTATTGTTTCAATGTCAGGCCTTCCACCCAAAAACTTGCCGATGAGGGACGAGGATTCGAGGGAAAGAAAATCTTCCATGGTGGAGACAACAACCCTAAGCTTATTCTTGTCTGGGGAGAGAGGAGGGAGAGATTGAGACAGCACGTTCTCCTTACCTTTAAGGGTTTGAGCAAAGGACAACCTCTTAAGAGGAGCCCTAGCCTGGGTTCCTTTGTCCGTGTCTTTATCAGGTGGGTCCGCATCCCACCTTTTTTCAACCGGGACCGACGACTGAGGGCCCTCAGCATCCTTAGTAGCCACCGATTCCTCACCGTCCTTGCTTTGCTGGCTTGGGGCACTGCCTTCCAAGCTCCCTGCTCCGCCTGATCCGCCTGGCCCTCCTGGCCCACCTGCAGCACCTGTCCTGCCTGCTTCCATCGCTCTTAGGTTCAGATGAATTGCATGATCATATCTAGCTTACCTTCAGATTTTTCAATAAATTTACCAATGCCAAAATTTATAACTTCCAATATTCTCTTTCATAATAATCAAGGTTGTAATTCAATTCCTTTGAAGGTGAACTTATATCTCCCAAGTTAAAAAATCACTCAAATAAGAAAATTTAAAATTTCTAAATTTCTAAATTTTTGATGTAGTTATCTTTTGTCTCCCAAATTTGAAAATCTAAAATATCTTCTAATTTTAAAATCTAAAATTTTCAAATCTTCAAACCGTATAACTCTTCAAAGAAAAATTAAAATAGCCAAATTTCAAAAAATCAAAATTCAAATCCTTCAAATCTTAAAAATAAATTTCAAAACTTTGTAACGATCATTTTCACTCCGAAACTTAAATATATATAAATATTTTAAAAAATAACTTTTGAAATAAGTAATTTAAAAAATATACACTTCAAAAATCATAAATGTGGAAAAAACTTATAAATCCCCCTTAAAAAAGCTTAATAGAAAATCAAACTTATTTTGCTTACTCTCCCTCCAAATAATTCGAAAGATGATTAATGTAGCTTTCTTATTTTGAAATGCTTAATACCTCTAATTAATGCAAGTAGATATTACCTATGTTAACTCACCCTGCACTTGATTCTAACTATAGTGCTTACAATTTCTCAGGTTGGATAACGTTTGATATTTCAAAACTATGGTGCTCAATATTCTAGGGTTCTGACTTTGAGTGTTTTCAGCTAAAAAGCATGCTAGAGGGCAACATCTACTAAGAACTCACTCAGAATCTTCTATATGACATGTTCGTCTGGTAAGACCTCCATTAGAATATTTTGGATGGCACATTCATCTGCTAAGAGCTTACTTAGGATCTTCTATATGTCATGTTTATCTTCCAAGAGCTTACTTAGGCTCTTTTAGATGGAGTGTTTTTTTGCTAAGATCTTACTTTGGCTCTTTTGAATGGAACTCTCTAGGTTTCTAATGAATTATGCTCTATTAGAATTCTCTAACTTTAATGGATGTTGCTCTAGATAGCATTACCTTCTATCATTCTATCTACCTGCTTATCTTTCACTAATATTAATGCATGTCACTTAGATTCTAGGCAACATTATGCATAGTGGTGAATCATTGTTAATTCGTGAATATTAGGATTTTTGAAATTGGAAATTGGAAAATATGGGGACCCTTGATGGGGGCCCATTCACCAAAAAAATTTAGGTCCAAAATTTTTTTGGGGGTCAGCTCACCTCATATTGAAAATAATTTCATCATTTTTATTTTAAATCACCAACACTCCCGCCTAAATCATGGACCTTTTTCACCTTGAAATTATAAAAACTTTTATTTATCTTGCCAAATTTACCTCTTATACCACCAAATATATATACCTAACATGACAATGATAAACATACATATAAAACATTTGAACTCCTCAAAAATAGACCTAAAGCAATGAAAACCCTATAGTAGACATGACCTGAAGTAGCTAAAAAACCCAAACATGATTAGTTGCAAAGGATTATCTATTGATAAAAAAGTTGATCGGTTGCATAGGACTATACATTAATATATTTATAGATTGATTGCAGAGAAGCATGACACAGTAATGATCGAGTGCAGAATATTGTCTATTGATAAAAGTTGATTGGCTATAGAGGACTGTCAATCGATAGATTTTTTGATTGGTTGTAGAGAAGCATAACAAGGTGAAAATTAGTTGCATAAGACTATCTATTGAAAAAAATCGATAGATTTTAGAGGACTATAATTCAATAGATTTGCTAATTGATTGTAGAGAAGCATGACAGGATGAAGATCGATTGCAAAAGACTATCTGTCAACAAAAAAGTCAATCGGTTGTAGAAGACTGTAACGATTAGTTTTAGAAAGGTGTGATGATAGATAAAGTGTAAGCCTCAAAACATCTAAGTATGGTTGTTTTTCTTTGGATTATCTCTAGCAATAGATTGTACATTATGCCTACTTGTTGTTGTAGAATTTTTACTTGTTTTGTAACCTTTGTTGGTGTGCCACTATAGAGTTTCTTTAGAATTGAGCTATAGAACTATTCTTTTAGTTTACAGATTATGGTAGTTGCAATGATATTAGAAGTCAAGGTTTCTTTATATTTGAGTGAATTTTAGCCTTGGTGGAATGCAAGGTCTTCCATTAGTGTTGGGTTTGGAATGTTATCTTGGATTGTAATCTTCTTTCATTATTTTGTTGTTCCTTCAATTTCATAGGCAACGTAGATGCACTATCTATAACAATGAGATCCAAATATCCATGTCATCTTGTACTTTTTAGGAGAATTTTTTGTTTTTAGAGCCTGCTTTGTGTATCTTAGAGTAAGTTTTTGTAGCGTTGCATTACTTTATTGTTGTTCCTTGAGCACGAAGGTAGAGGTCATTGTAGAGGGCAGCATAGATTTGTCCTCATAAATGCTTAATGACATGATATTTTAACATTGGTTTCTTTGAAGAAATACTTTAATTTTATGCTTTTAAGTTTGTGATTAGCTTTCTAAGAATTATTACTTGCTACTTATATTATGGAATCGAATTATGTAGAAATGAATAATGCAGAAATTTATTACTTGCTACTTGTTTTGTTTTGTAAGAAAAATAAATGTATAAGAGTTATTTTTTTATTTCTTAAAGGAAGTAATGGATAATAATAATGGTTCCCTAACCCTTTAGTAAATATAGAAACAATTATTGATGGAAGTATTGTTGTAAAAATCATGATAACAACTAAGTGTTGTAAGAATTTCCTTCTACCGGTTGTAGATTTTTCTCAATTTTGTTCAACTTCATATTAATTTCCTAACATAAAAATATCTTTTCTTTATAGGTACAATGGCACCTACTAGTGATAGAAAGAAGGGAGGTAAATATTCTGGTAAAAATAGTATCCTAAAATATTTTAGACATATAAAAATGCAATGAGGCATCCACATCTACACAAATTTAAGGTACAAACACCTTTTACCAACTAAATAGTTAATTTTTGTATTATGTTATTCTTAAATATAAAGCCTTTCTTCATCAAAAAATGGTGGTTTGTTTGTTGATGGATTTGGCCAAGTGGCATGTTTATCTACCTCTTTTTTAATGCTTGTAAAAATATATTCCGTTAATTCTTTAAAATAATGCCTTTTTACATCAAAAAAATGATATAGAACACAATTGTATGCAGAAAACATTGTTGACCCTAATATACCTCCACTTGAAGATATTACCGGGGATGAGATGCCTCCACATGAAAATTTTCTTAATAATGACATGCAACAACCACTTGATGAGATACCTCATATAGACACACCAACCGAAAAAAAATGATCATTCAAGTAAATTGCATACTTATGGGAATCTTCTAGTCAGAAACCTAAATGTAGAAAGTTAACTAGGTGGACTATTGGAAGGACATTTCAGCTTGAATGGTCATCAACATATCCCTTTATTGAGCCAATCCAGCTAGAGAATAAAAATGACATACCAACATAATGTAGATGTGTAATTTGTAGTTGGAAACTAGGAAAGGATCATAAGATGCAACTTAAATTAGACACAATAGAAAAACATTGTGGGAAAGTTTATTTGATAGTAAAATAAAGTGATGGAACAATTAAGAAAAAAATTAGGTGGAAGGATGCATAAAAATGCATGCATGTCAGATATGCATAGGAATATGAAAAAAAATGAAACAACAAAAAACTCTTGTTGAGAAGGGTGGAATGATCCAAGCCCAATTTAAAAAAATTCATAAGATCACATTAGCTTCAAAAATTTTATAGTTTGTTGTTGTATATAGTATTCTTAAAAAGGGTAGACCCATGTCTGATTTTGTTGATTATAAGCACCTATTTCAACTAGCTAATGTGTAGAACCTTCCTAGTTCCCATTGGTCAGATCAAAGTGGTTGGAAAATGGTAAAATGTCTATCATTGGTTGAGGAGGACCTAAGAGAGAATGTAAAACATGCCAAATTTATTTCACTTTCAATTGATGAGGTAATGGTTGTTGACAACACATCTTGGATTTGCATGCATGTTTACACATTCTAAAATCATTTAAGGCAACCTCATTTACTAGCACTACATAAGATGGTGGAAAATTATAATGCAAAAAATATTTACAATGTTGTTGTAACCAGTTTAAAGGATATTGTAGGAATGGATGATATAGAAATAGCCACAAAGTTAATTTGTGTTGGAGTTGACGGTGTTGCTACAATGCAAGGACACAAGAATAGTCTTTGTGTTTGAATTTAGACATCAATTACCCCATATTTGATTCCCATTCATTACATGGCTCATAGAATGAATCTTGCATACAAAATTGTGAGCATATTTGAAAATATTACGAGAGTGGAAGAACTCATCCGTGAAATACATGCTTACTTTTTGTGTAGTCCAAAAATGTTTACAAAGTTTCAACAATTTTCACTAGGTGTTACTGAAGGTAGAAAATTGTTAAAAGATGTAGATACCAGGTGGATTTCACTATTTCATCCTAAATATAGAATTTTTATAGAATATCAATCCTTAGTAGGGTTTATGTATGCAAATCATAGGGTTGTTGATAAGGCAAAATATTTGCTATACCGTATGACTAACTTGGAAACACTTCTCACATTATGTGGTATTCTTTGATTGTTGCAAGAAATGAATACTTTGATTAAACTTGCACAAGAAATATCTATTTATATTGTCGATTTCATTAGGATGAGAAAACAAATATGTATGCATATTGATAAGATATACTTGTTTGGAGAAAATTTTATAGATCCTTTGTTTGATAGTTGGAAAACTTTAACTAATGTCAATGATCCAAAATTTTTTTGAAGTTCAACATCAATGATCATATTTGTATTACTATTCATGGAAATATGATACCTTTATATTGTTTTGAAAAGTGGTCACATATAGTTACAGAGGATGTTGAATAAATACCCATAACACACAATGGATTTGATGTAGTTTTACACAATACTAAGATTAAATTGATAAAAATAGTAGAATCATTGACAAGGGAAATAAGAGATCATTTTCAAAGAGATGAGTTGCTTGAGGAGATGGGTGTGGTTAACCCCATGTTCTGGAATCCTTGTATTGACTATAATACTAAAAGTGAGTTTTTTATAAGATATATGGGCACTCTTGTGAAACATTTCACTAAAAGTGTGGAAGTCAATGGTATTGAAATCAATGGTATTCTCAACAAAGAATATTTTGAGACAATAATAAACCCATTTTGGATTGATAATGGTTGGTCAAATTCCACATTTGAGTAACCCTCATGAGATTGGTTCCATTACATGTTTGTGGAAAAAATTGTATCCAATTAGTGAAAGACAAAAGTGTTTTTAGTGCACTGTATTTTGTGAAATCTAAAGTTTGTAATAGGTTGGAAAAAAATTTGGAAAATTGTTTGAGAATATATGTGTCATCGTATAAGTTGGATAGTATCCCTATGACAGAGCTTTGGCATATTAGAAATACCTAGTAGACAGAAGAGGTATCACTAATATTCATGATAATGAGGATAATGACACTTGCAGTGATCAGATTGTGGAGACACAAAGATCTGATATGCTTACAAGTGATTTTGGACAAGTTGAGAAGTGTTTGTTTTAGCTTCCTCCATTGTAAAATTTCTAAGATTTAACAAAATTGATATATTTAATGGTATTTGTTATCATTTTTTTCTACAAGGATATCAAAATTGGCTTTCTGGTTTAATAAAATGTTATGTTTTATATCATAGCCTTGTTATTTTATTAACTATCTTCGCTGATAAAATTTTATTTTTTATATCATAGCTTTGTTATTGTATTAACTGTCTATGTTGATAAAATTTTATGTTTTATGCTTTGGCTTTGAATAAATTTAAACCCATGCATGCATGTATCCTTCGTAAATATTTTTTTATAGAAAGTGTTGTATGTAGTTTAGAAAGTGCTATATGGCCAAACTAAGTTCAAACATAATTGAATTATCATAAATTATAAAAAAAGCACAAGAATATACATGGAAATAGTATAATACTCAAGTTATGAAAATGTCTTTTTTATTAATTGAAAAGATATCATTGCATTGTACAAAATTGTTGACTGCAATACAACAAAATTTGTAGTCAACAAGTGAACTATGTTCACTTTTTCATTCTTGAGATTGGGGGCCTAAGGCAGTTTTGGGCTCTCCATGAGTTTTAGGTTCTTTTCCCTTTTGTGTTGCCTCTACAGTCTGCACTTCTAGTGCTCTAGGTCCTTCCTCTAAAGTCTGCACTTCTAGTGCTCTAGGTCCTTCCTCTACAATATGCACTTCCAATGCTCTAGATCTGACCAGGTCTTCCTCTACTATCTCTAAACCCCCCAACAATGCCCTTTCTTCTTTTGTAGGATCCTCTTGTACTATTGAAATTAGTTATTTACTCTTTTTTATTAAGCAAAATATCAGGATCTAAACCGTGTAGGATTATAATCCTTCTGAAATTGTTGTTCTCTCTAATTGTCACTTGTAATCTTTCTTTCATTTTTATAGCATCTTGCAGGTTTACCTTTGCCATTTTTAGATAAACTTGCAGGATTTTCACCTATTTCTTTAAATTATCAAAATTGGCCTACAAAAGAGAAAATAAAAAATAAGTTAGTAGATAGTTATACAGAAAAAAGAGAACAAACAAAATTTAGACGACTTACCTCGACTACATCCTTTGTAGCCTCAACAACTGCAACTTTTTTCTTGTCACATGCCCATTGGTTAAAATAAGCCTGGGCTTTAGCATTAATGTTCTCCAACCTATTCAACATAATATTTAAAATTTTATCATTGTAAAAATATATAGTCTTCATTATGCTGGATTTAGCTTGATGTAGTAGAGCATCAAGCTTTTCTTGTTTGTTTTCAACAAATGAAAAAATGTCTTCCTTTTTTGAATGGCCCGATACTCCTAATTTTTATTTCTTTTAAAAATTGAAGCAATGGATATTTGATGGTTGCTTAACAATTGTTAGACATTAAAATATCTTCAAAAATATTTACTTTCTCATCCTCAGTTAGAGGATGAGGGTCACTGGTTTCAAGAGGAGGCGATGAGGTCTAGGGAGATGTAGGTGAATCTTCTACTTGTTGTGCTTCTTTTTTAGGATATTGAAGCACATCTATTGCTTTAAATAAATTGGTAATGTTTCCTTGTAAAAGATAATCCTCATCAAGTGGAGTATTATCTAAGCTTGAAGCTAAAATTCCCTACATACTTGAAAATTTTCCAAGAGAAAAATTTACAAAATCTAAAAATGTTTGGCATGGTGCTCCCCACGTGATGGATGGAAAAAATTATTTTTCTTGCATACATTGTTGACCGCTCATTATTTTTTGTCATGGTGGAGGAGGGGGCAATATCATTTGTTGTCTTCTTTGGGTAAATTGTAATGAAGCTGCTCAAAATATCATAATAAAATTTTGTAAAATTTTTTGTGAACAATGATACAATAAAATTTAATTTAAATATATTGCACTTCTCGAACAAAGATGCGATCTCTTGGATAGCTACACCATGTAATGGCATGTTTTTGTGGTGTAGCTATGAAAACATATAAAAAAATTCAATAAAAATGATTGATTATAATTTTAACTAAATGAATACATGAACTAAAACTTGAAATAGAAAGCTTACGTGTAGTGGGTGTGGCCTCACTAACTTCAACATCAGTTTGCACATGATGTGTAGGTAGAGGTGGATGAGAAATAGGAGAAGTAGAAGACCTTAAATATTTTGTAGGTCTTCTTTGTAATGATGTCAATTCTAAGTGTGTGTTAGAATCTCTAGTTTCTTCTGGTTTATGACCTCTTAAAGTAGCATCACATTTTAAATAGGGAGGATGCCCTTTTCTACATTTATGCATAAAAAAAAAACGTGAATATAAAAAATATTACTTTGTCAAAAAATACAATTTTATCTACATCATATCCAATGTCATGCCAACATTGACTAGGTTTGGGTGGAGCAAGGTCGATAGTAGTATTTTACACATTACAATAGGGTTTATAATAAAAAAAAATAATATAATTGCATGTGGAGAGTGTTATAGAAGTCTTAATTTTGATGTTGTGTAGATCCGCTATGATCCGCTATGAAACATAGGTGCACCAGTCAAATTTTTGGTGGTCAATGCAACAAACCAAATATGCCAATGCCCATAATGAAATTTTTGTCGGTCTTCCTTGTAGAACAAGTCTTGCTTGGAAGAATTTGATACACACTCAAAGAAACTAGTCTAGAACACATGATAAAGTCAAGCCCCTTCTAAAATTAGTATCGAAATCTACAAAAAAATATTAGTACTTGAGAAACCCAAAATTTAAATTTTAAACAAGACTAGAAATATGAGAGTTATACCTGACAAAAAATATGAAGAGACAATGTAGTTGGTATCCAAGTATACTTTGTCATTGTCACTTAAAATGAATGTTGGAGTGACGGGATCACAATCTATGTGTGGCAAATATGTTAATCTATCGATGTCTAAGGGTTTGACAAATAATTTTATATTCTTGTTGATTTTCATATTGATAGTCACTGGATCATTGCCATTCATGCCAATAATCTTTAGAAATAGTTTATTGTTTGTTTTGTACTACTACATCAACACTAAATCCTGAAGACTAGAGTTGTTGACCCATGATATGGCATTAACTCCTGGTGGTTAATATTTCAAAAATAAGGGGGTACACAAGGTTTTTGAATTTTTTTTGAAGGAATAGGGGTGAAATATGTCACCATTGATGTATTTGATAACAAATCCCTAGGGTAAGGTACGAGGGATCAGGGCATAGTGTGGAAGGTCAAATTTTTTATGGTGTATAGTGGGTTTTGCTTAGCTATGATGTGCTACATGTGAGAAAAAAATTAAAAATTATTGAGGACAATGGATTAGGGTATAGGATATGAAGATAAAAGTTTGAGGGTGTACGATGATTTTTTTTGGTTTTGATATGATGTGCATGAGAAAAAATGTTAAAAATGATTGTTGATATCTTTTTATAGGCTTCTTCATGCCAAAATTAAATGTTGGTTTAACACATGATATCAAATTATTTGACATATGACATATTACAACCTATCATAAGTAAAACCCTTTACTATAATTGATAATCAATGGAATCCTCTGTTGTAATCGATCGTTAATGGAACCATCTACTAAAATAAATCATCAATGGAACCCTCTGTTGCAACTGATTATCAAAGGAACCTTTGCTACAATCGATCATAAAATAAAACCTTTACTACAATTGATTGTCAGATGAAATCCCTATTGTAATAGATCACCAATAGAGTCTCTGCTACAACTGATCATCAATGGAACCTCTACTACAATCGATCATCAATGGAATCCTTTATTGCAAATGATCATCAATAAAATCTCTTTTGAAAGTGATTATCAATGAAAACCTCTATTGTAACCAGTCATCAATGGAACCTCTGTTTCAATCGATTATCAATGGAATAATCTACTACAACCGATCATCAATGGAACCCTCTACTACAATTTATCATCAATAGAACCCTATACTATAATATATCATCAATGTAACCTTTACTACAATCAATCATCAATGGAACCCTTTGCTAAAATCAATAATCAATGGAATCCTCTACTGTAACTGATAATTAATGGAACCCTCTACTACAACCAATAATCAATGGAATCCTTTGTTACAACCTATCATCAATGGAACCTCTGCTACAACTGATTGTCAATGGAGCCTCTATTGCAATTGATTATCATAGTGCTATCATTAATGGAACCTCTACTACAACTGATCATCATCGTGCTATCATCAATGGAACCTGTATTGCACCTGATTGTCAATGTACTATCATCAAGCATAATTGTCTATAGTTAGTCTATCAAATATTGTATGGCATCAATCATCAACACTATAAAATTTACCATAGTTTTATAATTTTTGGTAAAATATAAATGTAAATTTTCATGTCTCCTACATGAGTTTGGACATCATTCACCTCAATTTTGAAACTAATTTACCTCTTTTTTTATAAATAGATTTTAGGTTGGACCTCTTATGCATAACTCTAATTCTAGTCCACTTCATTTTTTGCTAGTTGCTTGGTCTACCATGTTTTCTCTACATTGGCCACTTGGTCACTTTGTTCTCTTTATGTTGATCGCTTTGTCACTTCATTCTACACTAGTCACTCTATTCAACACTAGTTACTGAGTCTCCTCTTTGTTCAACATGGGTTGCTTGAATATTATTGTGATATTCTAGATTACGCTCTAATGGTGATTATATTCACTCCATGATTTAGAATAATGCACTACTCTTATGAATTTTAGATAGTTGCACTTATAGTTTTTGTATAATTATGCTTATACCTCTTAGATAACTACAATATAATAGCACTTATGGCTTTTAGATAGCCATTGTATGGTAGCATTTATGACTCTTTAGATAGTCATTATGTGGTATCTCTCTTGATGGTGCTTATAACTCTCTTCCTTCTAATGTGAATTTTGTATGGTAGCCTCTACCTTATTTTACATTGAAATGGCTTCTCAAAGAATACTTGAAAAAACTAATACAATTCGAAGACTGAAATGATATGAAGATATTTACAGTTAGCCTTATATTTTGGATTATCTAATTAACAAAAATCTCAAATTTTATCTATATGACTCTATATTCCCTTATCTATAGAGGCTTCTTCTATGTACTTCTCAATATTTTTCTCTTTATAGTTTGGAAGCTTATACTGCTTCTTTTATCTATCTCTTCTCTACTATTCTTTATAAGTTTAAATTCTTATATATCCTTGGAAGATATTATGTTTCTCAATATTTGAAAGCTATGATTCTTCTCTATATCTTGAAAGCTATAATGCTTCTCAATCTTCTAAAATATATCTTTGATGTATTCAATTTCACCTAAGAACAATAAATATTCTCCTCTTTTCTAGAGAATCCAAAAATCAATATCATGGTGACTATGAATGCCCCTACACGTCCATCTTTCTTTTGAGTTGACTCTCTCAATATATTCAAGCTGAGTCCTAGTATTCATTGGTTTTTCCTAAACCAAGTGGAAATACCCTAGCATCCAAACCAAGGTGACTTTACCTTGTCCCCTCAATATATACTCAATCAAACCTTTAAAATAGAGTCCAAGTCTTCATTGCTTTCAAAGTGGACAAACTCCAATATTATGATGGCTCTAAAATATAACTCTATAAAAAATGGATAGAGTTAAGTGGTATCTCTAATACTACTATTGGCTTTTAAGCCTTATTATGTCAAAATAGCATAGGTCCCAATATAAATAAGCCAATAGTAATATAGGTGAAAATATCAATAATCAAGAGTAGAATTATATATATGAGCAATCAAATATATATCCAAGCCAACATAATAATGAAATAACATTCACTTATAAATATGAATGTAAATGGTTGACATCATTCAAGTACATGCATGAAGAATACTTACAATATAAATTTCTCAAAATGTGTATACAAGCTTTATTATCAATGCTCATTATGTGGTGATCACTACAGACCATTTTCCTGTTAGATTTTGAGGATGTATATTAAAGGAAATTCAACCACAAGATGTAAAATAAGTAAGCTATGATAACTATATGATAATGGCACTATAATATGTAGGAAA
This sequence comes from Wollemia nobilis, assembly GCA_028583015.1. Lineage (NCBI taxonomy): Eukaryota > Viridiplantae > Streptophyta > Pinopsida > Araucariales > Araucariaceae > Wollemia > Wollemia nobilis. Next base: position 2,107,778 of record JAQPPZ010017254.1, on the reverse strand, counting down.
ATAATATGATAAAATTTTGCAATAACTTAGTAATATACCATTAATAAAAGCTCACAAAAATAGTACAATGCAATATAATGGAGGACATGAACACTCCAGAATTTTCAATGAAGAACTACATTGTACCTACTCACTACCATGACATCATTCCTCTCACTCTATTCACTCTCTCACCTTTAACTCATACTCTCAAGGCATATATATAGGAGGATATGTTCCTTGGCCTTTACTCTACCTATGACTCTTCATCTACCTATCCTATGACTCATGTACATGTGGACTACATGCACATTTACATCTTTGCACACTTGTGCATTTATTACTTGCTTGAAGTATCTACTCAAACCTTAATCTAAGATAATATCCTAATCTAGAAATGTACCCAAGGTGGTACATTGGCATGTACCAAATAATGTAATATAATCTAACATCCCCTATATTACATTATTTGGGTATTTAAGACTTTAGTCTTCAATATGGATCTTCATATTTTGAATGTTCTTCAACTTGATCAATATTTCTTCCATTTTCTTTCTGGCATGCTTTCGCTTCTTGTTTCTTCTTCTTCTTCTTCTTTGTTTCTGCAACTTTGCTATAGGAATATATTCTTTATGATGAGTTAGTACATCATCACAATAATATTGACTAGGATTGCTATTTTATTTTATATTTTGAAAGAGTTCAAAAATAATTAATGTTAGATATATCATCAAACATTCTTTTGATGTGAATACAACTATATTTTGAGTATTCCACCAAGCTCTAAAAAGTACTTCATGAAGATAACCAATTACTGTTGTTAAGTCTTATTACTTTGTTTCCTTAAAAAATAAAGAAAATATTTCTTTCAAATCTATAGTTAAGTGTTTAAATCCATCAAAGGTTTCTATTAGGTTTTGTGAATAAAACCCAAGTTTATGAAATAGTTCTTCACTATTTTCATTAAAAGCATTCTTAATTATTTCATCCATATTGCTTTGTGTAGTAAGCCTTTTAATTCTTGAACCTTTGATGTTGAATACATTATGTCTTCCTAGTGTTTAGGATAAGTGAACTAACTTGATAAACCCTTATCAAATCTTGGATTTTATAGTATCCTTTATATCTTCAAGTGATTATAGTATGCTATGGTTTTTATTAGCATCTATTAGATTTCATTTTGAGTTGATTCCTTAATGTTTTTATGACAATGATCAAATCCTATATCACCTTATTTCTCCCTATAGATATATGCACAACCTTGCTAAGACCTTTCAAATTTTACAAGTTTTGTAAAATGCCTTCTATCTTGCAAGTGTTTGAATGTACTATGAACTTGATAGTATGCTTAGCTTTCCTAGTTTGAGTTGAATTCCTTTTGTCTCCCTAATATTCAACTTTACTTTCACCTTATTTCTCCCTAATAATTAGTAAGTAGAAAGCTAAAGATAAATGATGATGCACCTTCAAGTTTTAATAAGGTTCTTTTCCTTCAAGACCTTTTAGTTGGATTAATGTCTCATAAATTAGTATAAGAGACTAATGTAAAAAGCAATTTCCAACTTTCAAGCAATTAATGGTTTTGCTTCTTTAACCTTGAATTTTCAATGGTTCAATTTTCTAAATTTCAAGAAACTAAAGTTTGATGTAGTATTCCTTATATCTCCCTAATTTGGAAATTTAGAAAATAATAATATTTGCAAACTAGTATTTTAATTTTCCAATGTTGAAAACCTTATATCTCCTACTTGATTATTTGTAAATATTTAATGTTAGAATCTCATGCAATTTGTAATATCTTTTGAGATATACTCCCTTTACTTTAATTGCCTTCTAACTTTCTAAGGTTGGTATTTGCTTTGTTCTTCAATGCAGTAATAAATAAACTTCAACCTTGTATTAAGCACTTTGAAATATTTTTCACTCCTTTGGTTTAATTGCTTTATATTCTAAGGTTATAAAATCTCCAATGCAATATAAGTTTAACCTTAGATATATAAAATACCTTATATCTCCTTTTGCACTTTAATGAAAGCAAATGTCAATGTAAATATACCTTTTAAATTTTGTGCACTGATTGGCTTCGATATTGGCTTCACTGTGCAAACTTGGAGCACTAGGATTTCTCTGTCTTCACCTTATGATAATGAGCATTTAATGCTCTCCTTTGAATAGTGCTTCCCTATGATAGTCTCTTACTGTGCTTTGACCACTTCTGTGCACTAGACTTTGCTGGAGATATGCTTCACCTTCTTCTACGTGCTCTTCACTATGATGGCTATTAATATACCTCTCCTTTCTTGAAATGAGTGCCAAGTGGCACTAGGCATTGCCCAAGACCTTGGCAGTGCTATTATAAGCCTTGAAAAATATTACTCCATGTGGTGTTGGTCTGAGAGTATTTCTTGGATGTTGGCTATGGTTCTTGAGCGTTGAAGATGCTCTTTCATGAGCATTGAAGCAATGATGAGGATGTTACTCCTTTTGAGTACCCTTTGAATTCCTTTGCAAGTGTTAGAGTATGAAGATGCTTCTTTCAAATTTGTGCCAAGTGGCACAAGATGCCTTTCTCTGTTAGGGCAAGTGGAGGCACTCCTTTGCATGCACTCAAGCTCCTAAATACCTCTTATCTTCTTGGTGCCTTTCACTCTTGTTGCAAGTTATATCAAGCTCTTTCCAACATGCTTTCAATGTAGGTGATGCTTCCTCTACGATAGTGGCTCCTCCTCGATGGTGGTGGCTCTTGTTGTGATAGTTTAGAGCTTTCTTTAGCGTAGATGATTCATCCAAGATTTTCCTTACATATGCTTGGGCTATATTCGATGGTAATATTCACTTTGCACTTCGATTTTGGCCACTTATGTTATGTAAACCTTGTGTTCTTTCCTTCTCACTTGTACTGGTGTTATCTTACGTAGACTTGTTGAATGTTGCAAGTTTGTTTCACGTGCACTACGTAGGCACTGAGTTGGGTGTCTTTAGACACCTCAAATGATTGGATATTGAGCCTTTGGATGACTCTATATTTTACTTGTCGATGCTTCCTCTTTGGACTATGAAGAATGCCCACTTGAAGACTTTGATATGGGCTACATTTTGTCTCCCTATTGCTCAATGATTCGACCCCTTGTAGACTATAGTGCACTCATTGTTGTAGTGTCTTTAGACACTCTAGATTTTGCCTTTGTTTTGGTGCAATAATGTAAATAAATATACCTTAGATTGCACTAAAAACTTGAGACTTTATAGTCTCTTTTTAAGCCTATTTCCTTCTTTAATAAGATAACTTCCTTCTCCAATATTTGGAGGTGATATTACTCCCTTTTGGTGGCTTCTCCTTACCACAAAATATTGTAGTATATCTATGCTTAATAGTGTCTTTTGACACTTCACTCTTACCCTATTTTGTGCACTTAAACTTCCTCTTTAGATAAACTCTTAATGCACTTTAAAAACCTTTAAGGAAAACTAGTATAATGTACTTTTAATAACTCCTTATTGCTCCTTTAAATGAAATCTTAAAAGTACCTTGAAGTATGCACTATAATCTATGCAACTTTCACTTTAAGGATAATGTCTTCTTTGCTTGCAATGAATAGAAAGTTGATATGCTTCGTTCTCTTGAAATATATCTAACTCCTATTTTTTATTTCAAGTTATAACCCTTGTAGAAACTATCTTCTGCACTTCCTTGAAGACTTAATATGCAACCTTCTCCTTGCAACTTTTAAATGCTAATATGGTGCTTAATGAAACTTAATAATGAACCAAGTAACTAATGTTCAAGTAATGAACTTTATGCACCAAAGTTGCTTACCTCAATGACCTCTGTAGATGATGGAAATCTTGGTGATTAGATTCACCTAAATGCTGCCTTGTACTAGATGAAATTGCAGCTCTTCTTGGCTATCCAAAATAGCTCTTTAAGTCACCAATTTGCAGCTTTAAAACTCCTCTAACTTGCTACCCAAAAATGTAGTTTGGTGGCTTTAACTATCCTTCAGGATGGACCCTGAAAGTCTAAAACTTAGTAGCTATTAATGCTGCCCAAATTGCTGCTTTCTTGCTATTCTCAAATCTGAAATTTTTAGATTGCAAAGCAATCAATTTCTCCTCTGAAGTGTTGTCCTTGAATCTCACAAATTTGGTAGGAAACTCCTCCAAATCGCAGCTGAGATTTTCCTTCAAGAACCCTTCACTTTTCTTCTATAAAAACCAACAACCTCCTTTCTCCAAAATAGCCTTCAATGGCAATCTTCAAATCTCTTGGATTTGATGGCTTCTTCTAACTCCTTTCTCCTTCAGACTTCTTGTTGAATTATGACTTCAATATTGGCCTATCTAATGGCCTTCTTCTCAAGATTCTGACTATCTTGAGGTCTCCACTATTCTCCTCCAAAATTTGGCAAACTCCTTGCCAAATTCTTCTCCTTGGGCTTGTTGTCGGATGGTGATAATTATCCCAAATTTTCTTTATCAGAAACTTCTCCTTGAGTTCTCCTCAAATATTCTCCAATGGACTTCTTCAAGTCTCCTTCAATGAGGCTTTCCTAGCCTTCTCCTTGTTTCTCCTTTCAAGTAGCTTGAGGCCTTCTCCTAGGGCCTTCAAATTTTTACAACTTCTCTAGTCTTCTCAATGAGACTTTTCCTTCAATGGTAGTTTTGCAATGAGATCTCCTTCTTGGATCTCTGAAATATGCTGCTTCTAGAATGGGACCTTTGCTAGTCCTTCTCTATCTTCAATCTTCCAAATCTGGAAGTTCTTCAATGAGACCTTCTATGGGTCTTCTCTTCAACTTTCAATGGATATCTCCAATCTCCAATCTTCTCAAGACTCTTTTCCTTGAGTCTCTTCCTCCTTCAATGGGGTCTTCTTTCTAGGACCTCCTCCTTGATTTACAGTCTTCAATATTCAATGGAGATCACCAACCTCCAATATTCTCCTAGACTCTTTTCTGGAGTCTCTTCAATCTACAATAAGGCTCCTCTAGCCTTTTTCTCTCTTCTACAATCTGTAGGTCTACAATCTCTAGCAATGGGACCTTTTCCTTAGGCCTCCAAATCTTCAATCTCCAACTTGTTGTTTCAGGTACTAGATTGATTCCAAAGAAGATATTCTTCCTAGATCTTTGTAGGAAGCTTCCCAAATTTCTTTGAATCTCCTTTTCCTACAACAAATATTAGAATCTACAATGGAGAAAACTTTAAATCTAGAGATAATGAATCTTCACTAGTTGATTTGTCAATCTAGTGGAATCAATGCTGAGTCCTAGTCTTCACAAGTTTTTTGCAACTCTATGGAAATACTCCAGCCAAATGTATTTTTAGAAATTCTAAAAATGATATTTCTAATCTCCTCTCAATATCTCTTGTGGCTCTCCCTATTTCCTATTGATCTACCGTGTGCTCTGATACCACTGTTAGCTTTTGAGGATGTATATTAAAGGAAATGCAACCACAAGATGTAAAATAAGTAAGCTATGATAACTATATGATAATGGCACTATAATATGTAAGAAAATAAGATGATAAACTTCTGCAATAACTCAGTAATATGCCATTAATAAAAGCTCATGAAAATAGTACAATGCAATATAATGGAGGACATGAACACTCCAAAATTTTCAATGAAGAACTACATTGTACCTACTCACTACTATGACATCATTCCTCTCACTCTATTCACTCTCACCTTTTACTCATACTCTCAAGGCATATATATAGGAAGATATGTTCCTTGGCCTTTACTCTACCTATGACTCTTCATCTACCTATCCTATGACTCATGTACATGTGGACTACATGCACATTTACATCTTTGCACACTTGTGCATTTATTACTTGCTTGAAGTATCTACTCAAACCTTAATCTAAGATAATCTCCTAATCTAGAAATGTACCCAAGGTGGTACATTGGCATGTACCAAATAATGTAATATAAAATAACATTTCCCTTACATTGTATGGATCTTTGTCTCCATAATATAGACATAGTAATATGACTCTTCAATACTTGTCTATTGCACTCCTCACATATTTGGGAGATACAACCTTTCCTATTATTGAACTTTGGCTTCTCATATTGCCACTTGTATACTAGACTCTTCACTCTCTTCTTACATGCATACTTGACTATTGACACTTGCACACTTCTAAATAACTCTTACTCTCCTACATGCACTCCTAATACAAGGCACTTGTGCACATCCTCACTTTATATATTTGCACACTTATATACATGACACTTGTGCACATTTCCTCAAGACACACTTGCACTCTTACATGACACGTGCATATCCTGCACATTACACTCTTACATAAAAGGGAAATATAAATGACTCATATAAACTATAAATACAAACACTAATATATTACATATTTACATTTGTACCATGAAGGTACCATAAGGGTACATTTGCATGTACCAAATAATGTAATATTTTCCAATAGTGTTGGATATTGTGATAGACATGGACCTCATGAAATGAGGGGCCTATATTTAGGGGATTTATTGCTTTGTCCAAGTCTTCTTCTCCTATCTTGCATAGTAGAGTCACCAGGTGGTGAGGGTTTTGATTTAAATATTTGAAAGAAAGATATTTCCACCATAAATTTGGTTTGAACTTTGAAAGGTGATTTATTGAAGGTCTTCTTTTGAAGCAAAGTCATCTAGGTGCTCCAATAAGTTGTGAAATGATGCTTTAACCAAAGTATTAGTCTATATTCTAATGAGGGGATGAATAATTCAGGTCCCATTGGTCATGTCAATTAAATTACTGGTAATCATGTTTGGTCCTTACACTTTGAGTGTCATGACCACCTACATGCAATTTATTCGGTGCATCTAGTGCTCATGTCGCATGTGGAGCATAGTTTAGGAAGTCTACTGAGCATAAGATGAGACTCTATTGGATGACCTCCAAGGTTTTACCAAGCTCAACCCCTTGTTTGAATGCTATCTTTTGCACTCTCTTTATTTCCTTGCTTCCAAAGCTAATCTAAACTATTGGTTTTTGCTGAAGAAAGACATAGGAATGAAAGAAATGGTAAACAACATAAACAAATAAAATTTAAATACTATGCAAAAGAGGTAATGCATCAAATATTATAGGTTCCTTTTTAGATATTAGTGAGATGAATGAACATGGGAGTCATAGCAATATAGCTAGATTTGAGCATGGTCATTATATGATACAATTGCATAATGGATGATCTCTGACAGGGATAAGGATATATGCTAGTCATAGCTCTCCTCAAAAAGATATATGTATGCTAAAGATCATGACAAAGATTTACAATAATCATAATTCCTTGCATTCATATTAAAAGCATATTACAATCATACAAAATAGAGAGAAACTTAGTGGTCTGTAAATGTGGTGACCTAAGGTTCTAGTACAAACTAATATACAAAAAGGACAAATTGAGAAAAAAATTCAAGGCTAGATGCTAGGCACAAAAGTAATTATTCCTCCTTTTTTATTTTTTACTAGATATTTATATTTTACATCAAAATTTTAAAATTTAAAATTCCTTCCATCTACCATGGGTAGGAGTCCTTTACTCTTCTCGATAGTTGGATTAGAGGTACAATGTTAAGAGATACATAATTGGTTTAAGTCTATTTTCCATAAATAACAACCAGAAGTATGGCTCATCACCAAACATGACATTAATTCCCTCAAGAAATGAGTTTAGGTAGTGTCACAAAATGGATCTTGTCTGATTGAGTTTCTATTTTTGATTACAAAGCTCTAGTGCTAATTCCTAGTTGATGTCTCCTTTTAAAATTCTAGTTGCTCCAGTTATGTTCTCCCAAAACTAGATATCTTATTAATTTTTCTGTTTTTTATAGATGCCTACCCCAAAATTAGAGTGTAAGAAAGAATTTACAACCTCCATGATATCTCATAAGCCACACTTAAAGCTTTACCTTCACTTGATGGTAGTGAGAAAATTACATATGAGAATTGTTAAGACATAGTTTCCCTAGCCACTATGTACAATATTGTGCATGAGGATATAATGGTGAGATTATTAGCCTTGTGCATTAGGGATAAGGTATTAGTTTAATACCATTCATTAGAGGAAGGTAGCATTAGTACATGGGATGACCTTGTTGAACCCTTTATCTTAGATTTCAATTATGTAGGGGATTCCTTTTCTCTTCTCACTTAGTTCATGTCCATTCAAAGGCATCCTCAGGAAAACATCATGGATTTCAACATCCAGTTTAGCAAGACTTATAGAGGACTTTCTAAAGATTTAAGGCCATCACATGCCCAAGCCTACATCTACTACCTTCATGTTTTTGTTCTATACTTAAGTATTCAAATCTAAAAGTCCAATGAGATGAGATTCCCTTAGATATTCCAAGATGCTATTGTAGCAAAAAATGCACTCATCTCAATTGGAAAACTTCCTTTCATAGTTATAAAGTCATATTTCTTAGAGATCCATCAAATAAGCTAATAATATTTACTTCTAGCTCTATCAAATCCTTCACTGGTTGCCTTACCTTCACCAAAGTCCTATTCCTAGTATACTATTCTACCAAGTCTCATACCAGTCCTACCCACCATAGAGCCAAAATAATTAGAGGAGATGTAGGAGTTGAAAGTTGTGATCAATAATATAAAAAATAAGATGATGATAATGGAATGGTAGAATGTTGAGAGGGGGTTTGATGGATATTAGCAAAGAAGATACCCTTGTATATCAAAAGAACAAGGGCTTCTACTAGAAATGCTACCAGGAAGCATATTTATACTATCAGAAGTCAAGAGGAGGAATTATCCACTACCCAATACAAGTACTGGTGTTTAGCTTACAATGATCCTCATAATGCTAACACATGCATGGTCTACCGACATCAATGCTAGCTAGTTGTAGCCCAAAAGGTTGAAAGGAAATCAAAAGGACTTGTGGGAATGATGATGGATCTATAGAAAAATCTAATTTTTGAAGAGTCTTCAACTTCCAATCTAGTCCACATATTGACTAGATCCAGGAAAATACCTATTTTATTAAATACCCAAAGTTTGAATGGTTTAAAGTTGCCATGCAACCTCAAAAGGAGTAGAAGAAGGAGTAACCTAAGGAGTAGGACAAGCTAAAAGTACTAAAATCCAACCAAAATTTAGAGGAACCTAAGGTTCTTCATGAAGAATATAGGGAGAAAACCTTAAGGAAGTTGTGGTATCCTTCAATTACTAGAAAATAAAGGGATGAATCCATGCAGTAGTATCAAAGGAAGTTTAAGAAACTAGTTTGGAAATAAGGAAGAATATGGAACCCTATAGGTATATCATTGTCAAGGAACTAAAGAAGACTCCATCAAAAGTCAACATTTACGATGCTCTATTGATCCCTAAATAGATCAATTTACTTAAGGCCATACTAAATGATGCATTTCCAAGTGGATTTGGATGTCCAAATCTAAATTTGGCTCAAAACAAACCAATGTTTTGAATGGGTAACATAAAGCCTCCATCATTTTACATGTATTTTTGCATGGAAGGTTGGATTGTATGCAATTGTATGATGGATCTTAGAGCTGCAACAATAGTCATGCCTAAGGTTTTTTGTGACGAAATGGGCATGGAATAAACCCATACTAGTTTTAGTGTGTTGCAACTATATGGGACACTGGTTCAAATGGTGGGAGTAGTAAAGGATATTTCAATGTTGGTGCATAAGGTTATGGATATCTCAATAATCCAAGAGGTGATAGTGGTGGACCTTCCACCACTATTCATATTGTGCTTATCAAGGGAGTTCACAACAAAGCTTGGGGGTATCTATCCCTAGATTGCATTCAGATGGAAATTTTCTATAAGGGAAGAAAAACCTAGATCTATGTGTATAAGCTTAGCCCCTACCACATAGAGAGGTATAGATAAAAGTGTTAATATAGTTGAAGATGCCTTAAATAACCTTCAAGTGGATATAGAAGAGAATTTGGAAGACTTGGAGAAGCTAATAGAAAAGTTGTTGATGGAATATGAGTTTTTTATGCTTGATTTTAATGAAATAATTCAAGTAGACATGGGAACTCAACATATACCAAATCCAACGAACCATCGAATCTTAGTTACAACAAGTCACATGTTCAAAATATAGAAAGGTAGTGGTGACAAAAGCATGGATTATTATGGTCTAAACATTGTAGATTTTTATGAATGAGTCCCATGTGATATATCTGGTATGCAAAGGTGTATCAAAATTATGTACTATATTATTGATAAGAAGTGTTTAAATAAATTTGATAAAAGCTAAGTGTTGTATAAATATTGGCTAGAGTAGGCAATGACATAGAACTCATATGAAATAATTTTTTGGGAAAGTGCACCAAATAATTCACATGCATATTTGAAGGAGGGCTACATGGATCAAGAGGTCCAAGAATTAGAAAAAAATATAAGAAATGGTCTACAATTGTGCCTTTGTTTTTTCAAATACACTAAAAGATCATTTTCCATAAGCTTGCCAAAACATATTACATGAAAAGAGGGTTCATTAGATGAGTGACTTCAACGAATTTCCCAGTCAAGGAAGTATATATAAGGAGAGTCCTCTTCTCAAAATTTCATAAGCCTCAAGCAAAAATTCCCTTCAAGAAAGAAATTTGTCTCATATCTCCTTAGGCCCCAAAATTCTAGGATTTACCTAAATAGACTTTGTGTCCAATAGACAAGGCTTCTATTTTTAGGTTCTTTACCTCCAAGTAGAATCCTAAATGAGTCATCTATAGTGAAATTTCAATACATTAGGAAAACCCAATAAAGGGGAATTTTGAGCAAAATTGTTACCTAGAGTTAAGCAAGACGAGAGGACCTAAATCTCCCTCAATCTATCAAGTAGCTAATGTTGTAAAAATACCAAATATGCTAATAAGGGAAGGCCTTCAAAGAAAGTTGCTAGAAAATTCAAAACTCCATACACCATGAGGCTATGCTGATACACTAGACTAGAAAGATAATGATTTATAGCCTTTTCGATGGTAGGTAAGCCAAATCTCATTATTGACATAAATCTTGGAGCCTTTCTAGTGATAGCTAAAAAGGGCTATACCTTAGGAAGGATTTTGTCTCATTCAACGATTTTGGATTCACTCATAATCATGAGGAGTGGGTTGGAAAATCAAACTATAATCCACACCTAATGGGGTCCATTGTGATTACCCAATAGGAGCTCTTGGTAAATAAAAATCAAGAAAAGTGAAGGAGGAAAGAGTACCGAAGGTGACTGGACAAGATATTGGCATCATCTAGAAGAGCTTAATATCTATGGAAACACAAGCATCTTGAGTGTTCAAATTAAGAAACTTTCATAGATTGTATAGCCTTATTAGTCCATAAAGAAGTTACCCCAATCATGGTAAGAAGGAAAACAAATATTTTTGGACTCTATAATTTCTCAAACCTTTCATCCAAAACCAAAGGAAGCAAATTGGCCAAACCAGAAAAGGAGAATAGTTCAAGCACACTCATCAAATAAAGTCCAGTAATTCTTATATGAAGGTAACTCTGAAGCATAAAAAATCAAGGACTAGAGAGGTAGTAAAAGGGCATTCAAGGAATTGGGAGACGATTGATAAGCACCAACTAAAACTCTGGTTAATTCAAATTCTAAGTGTTTTATCTAGAGGGCTAAAGCAAAAAATTACAGACTCAATATTTTTTAAGGTTGGCTTAATCTTTCAAGATGAAAGCTTGTTGTTAGACCTACAAAGGAGGTGAGCCAAAAAAATTATATGCTGACATAAGTAGACACTTTAAAATCTACAACAAACTAAGGATCTCATAAAGTGAAAAATATCTAAGACTAGGCACTCCAAATATAGTGAGCCATAATTTCTTGTTGGTAATGTTAGCTTACCATTCCAAAAGATTTGACCAAATGTAGAGTCAAAATTCAAAATCCAATCAACAATATTATACCTTTATGAGTCCATAAACCAAGTTAAGGCAAAGAAGTGTGTTAGAAATTCTTCATTGTTAATGTTAGCAGGAGCACTTCAAATATTTGGCACAATGTAAAATTGGTGAGACAAATGGTATCCATTATAGAAGAGGATGAGATAGAAATTTTTTATGAGTGATGTTAGCTGAGCTTTTAAGAGTTTAGGCAAAACGAAAATAATTCAAATAGCACTAAAGGGATCCTAAAAATCAAAGCAAAGCAAAGTGATAATCTAGAATATGGATCTTCAACATGAGGAATTTGGTCAACTTTAAAATGGTTTGGAATACTTGTACTAAGTAAGATAAGTATCCTAGAAAGGAATGGATGCCATAACAACATCTTGGACTCAAGGATATCATCATGAAAAATACATGGCACTCTAGAAACGAGTAATTAGACCATGCAGCATCTATTAAAACTAGAAAGTAATAGCCATGAAATATAATTGAGTATCCTATGATCATAGCTAAATAGGCTTCAAAAAGAATATTCATAGTGGTGCTAGCTCAACTTATGATTGTGCCTGATAAATTTTGGCCAATAATTGCATGTAGTAGTTAGTTGCATTTTAGTTCAGCAAAAGCCATAAAATGAGCAATGCTCCCCATTGTAAAGGTTCATTCAAAGTTTTCTTTTTCTTGTAAGGTAAGTGTTTCTAAGCTACTGAAAATAAATACAAAGTTGTTTGAATTATTATATTTAAAGTGAATAAGAATATGTGTCATTCATGCTCAATTTTTTTTATTATGTTTTAGTTGAAGTAAATTCTATTAGGTTGAGAGTTATTTGGATTATTTTAGTTGAAGCACTTGGAATATAGAATGTTGTGATTTTTGTGTTCATTATATGTAGGATTAGTATTTTTGTTTATGTTTTAGCTAAGTTTAATTCTATTAGGCTAATATTATTTTGAATTATTTTAGTTAGAATGATTGGAATACTAAATGCTGTAGATTTTGAGTTCATAATGCTTACTAGATAAGCTTTGAGTGAGAGAATGTTTGTTAGGTTTTACTTGCAATTACTAGTATATGTTCATTTATCTAAATAAATTTATTATTATCTAAATATTGTCCAAAAATAATCATGATTCTATCCCTATTTATCCTTTTTATTTTTTTGGTTTTGTCTTTTATTTTGGCTTTGGCCTTCTCTGGAGGTTAATCTAGGAGTATATCTAGATCATCCAATTTTAACTTCATTTTGAGGTGCATATTTCATACCTAGGAATATTGAAGGATCAAGACTTCTCAAACCAATGCATGCCACCTATGCAATGATTGATTGCCAATGGTTTTGGAGTAGCATCCCAAGATAGCATGCACATGGGAAAAACATGCTAAATTTTGAAGTGCTACAAAGTGTAATTTCCTTTGTGTGAATTGTAACTCTTTTCATTTTCAAATCATACAACATATCACCTAAATTTATTCTCAAATAACCATGTATATTTTGTAATAAACTTATTGACATGATCTTTATGCTTTTTGTAAATCACTTCCATATGGATCATATCATCATTTGACACCAAAAAACCTTATCTAGTGCTAGTCAATGTATTAGTTGCTATGAATTTTTGGCACTACCAGATAAGTTCAATGCTCATCCATGAATTAGCCACCAAAGCACTAAAATATTTTATTATATAAGAAATTAGTCACCTTGTCCGTGTGAACATACTAGAGAGCAATTACTTTGGCCCATTTTGTTATAGAATCCGTATACACTAGGATGTGTTGCTTCCTTTCGTATGGTGGATCAATGGGTCTAATACAATCTATATCCCATTTTTCAAATATCTCCAAAGCCACCTAAGGTTGAAGTTGTATATCATTTTGTGTAGTGGTTTTCCCCATTCATTGGCATTGTTCATAGTGAGACACATACTTATTTACATCCTTGTGAAGTAAGGGTCAGTAATATCCAACTCCTAGAATATTTTGTGCAATTCTCTTTGTTAAGTAGTATCCTCCAAAAAGTTCATTATGACATACCCAAAGGATGTCATAGATTTCATTCTTCCTTACACACCTACACAAAACATGCTCAAGTCCACATTTGAATAATAACCTTTTAACATTGGAATGATGAACTTTATCAAATTAAATGACATCTTTCATTAGTAGTAATATGAGAAGGAATATTTCTAGTTACCAAATAATTGGAAATATCTGCAAACCATGGTGAGTGTACTAATTTTATGAATATATGTTAATTATAAAAAGAGTCACCCACTGGTTCTTTTACACCAGTAGTGTTTAGTCTCAATAGAAAGTTAGTGATTACATTGGTTTTACCAGGTTTATCTACAATAGCGATGTTGAATTCTTGTAGTAGTAATAGCCATCAAACCACCTGTCTATTTACCATAGGTTTATGCATTAAATATTTAATTACAAATTGGTTGATATGCACATATACATGATACCCTATAATATAATGGTGAAATTTATTGAAGGATTAGACTATTATCAAAAATTATTTCTTTGTGGTGTAATTATTTTTTACCCCAATTTAATATTTGCTAATATATTAAATGACAAATTTTCTCATTTTCTTCTTCTTGACCAAGGACTACACCTATAGTAGTATTGGAAGCATTAGTATGGATATGGAATGGGAGTTTCTAGTCAGGTCCCCTCAATACTAGTGTAGAGATCCATTTTTATTTGATGGACTCAATGCCACTTAATGTTCTTGTGTCCATTTAAACTCAATATTCTTGGTAAGGAGGGAGAATAGTGGGGTGATAATTTTACTAAATTTTTCAATAAAATGTCTATAATAGTCTTAATACCCTAAGAAACTTTTGATGTTCATTTAAGTCTCTGGTGGAGGCAACTGGTTTTGATATCTATATCCCTTGGATTTACTTTTATACCTATGGCTAAGACACGATGCCTTAGCACAATCCCTTTGTCCATCATCATTAATAATTTTTCATTGCTTAAAGATAGGTTATGAACTTCACATAGAGTGATAACTTGATCAATATTATGGAGAGCCTCTTCAAAGGTTTCTCCATATACTATGAAATCATCCATGTATACCTCGACACATTCATTAGTGAGATCAGAAAAAATGGCAAGAACTTCCCATTGGAAAGTTGTAGGGGCATTGCATAACCCAAATGGTAGGACTCAATAAATAAATATCCCTAGGGGCACATAAGGTAGCCTTATATTAGTCTTTAGATGCTACCAATTTCTAATTATAACCACTAAAACCATCTAGGAAAGAAAAATATTTATTCCTAGAAAGTGTATCGAGCACCTGATCTATGAAAGGTAAAAAAATGGTCTTTTGTGTGGCTTTATTAAGTTCTCCATAGTCAACACACACCTGCATATTAATGTTCTTCATAGGTATAATAACCAGTGGGGAGACTTGTTTGCTATTAGATATTAGGTAAATAAAACTTACATCTAATAATTTTTCAATCATTGTTTTCACCATGTCCCTCAAAGCAAGACTTATCCTCCTTTGTGGTTGACGAACAAGTTTCTTATTGGTGGTATATATCCTATGAGTGCATATGTTGGAGTGTATCCCCTTAATATCACTATAATCCCATGTAAATGCATTTACATGTCAGCTTAAAACTTTAAACAATTTGGCTTTATCTTCATTCTTCATCCAAATATTAATATGGACAAGTTTTCTTGGTTATATCTCTACTTGCTTGTTGCCTGGTTGCACTAAATTAATTCCTCTACTTGAAGATAGGAAAAACACGTCATTACATTAACTTGAAAGATATATTATAAAATGAAAATATTTTTACAAAACGCCTTTAAGGGCTTATAAATTAGGGTTTTCACAATGAAAATTTGCCTTGTTTTACATGACAAGATCAAAGGACATTGATGTTCATTTTCCTAACTCCTTCAAGGTGTGGATGGATTTTGTGCTTCATTGGAAGGCTTGACCATCTTGGACTACGTGCACTCCAATTAGTTCCTGCAAATAAAAAAAAAAATAGATTAGTAGCATATGTAATACCTAGCATGCTTAAATCTCGGGCCTCACCGGACTGAACGCTTATCCCTTTCCTGGTGCTTTCATCGACGTAAAAGGTTTAAAATGATTGAGGCATGGTGGTTATAGGGGTGGACTGCGCGAAGATATATGTGGTGGCTTCTAGGGCGAACAATGCAGAATACTATGGCAGCCATAAAAAAAGTTGGACAACCTACTCAGATTCGTGGTGGCTACCGATTCCACCATGTAAAAAAAAAAAAAAAAGACCTAGCATGCTTAGGCCCTAGTTTCAAAAAATGATGCAAATAAACTAAAATAAGCATTCTAAAACTGAACCAAAATGAGAATTTGACATACAAAATGTTATAAAACACAACTAAACTTATATTATCGACATATAGAATGATTTTAGAAAGCTTCGCTAAGATATTTTTGGGATACACAATGGAGAAATGGGGGTATTTATAGAATTTTTGGAGGGAGAGAGGAGGGTAGCTAAGATCTGGAGTGCTTACTTTTACCTACTATGAAAGGGTTAATGCATCTATTTTGACTTGGGCCATCAATGGGAATTTTTAATTCAAACAAATCAAATTTAAATCCCATGGAGTGTGAAATGGAATTTTGCATTTAATATGGGTGATCGATGAGAGATTAGAGGGATTTAATTAGTGGATAAGAAATATTATAAAGAATTTGAGGAAGATTAGGGGGAAATGATGGATTAAATGGGATTTAGAGGGAAATTAGATGATCAAGGAGGCTAAGAGGGTATTTACAAGGGTTTTAGTGAGTTGGGGGTTTTGGTGGATGAAAATGACTAAAATGTGGTGTCTATAGATGCTCCTTTTTGTATCGTGTTATGTAAAATCACAATGCAATTAAAAAATAAGAGACACTTGGTTGGTTGGATTGATGATGCACAACAATGAATGGATGATGTTGTGTGGTGAGTGAATGATAAAAGCAACTTTTGGGTTGAAGGGGTGACATAAGACTACCTTAAATCAAGGACAATATAGGATGCCCCAATCATGAAATGAATAAATGTCTTTGAATATTTGCCTTTGATAGAATTATGAAATCACTTTATGTGGTAAATGAGCCAAACATATGGTTAGGTGTCCTCACAATGCTACAATTGAATATAGTTTGTTAGTTAGTTTTGCCACATCAATTGTAGCATAAGTCAAGTAGACCCATACATAGGCATGGTGTGTAGTGAATCGAATTTGATTGAGAGGAGAAATTTTACATTTTGACCTAATAGAGTAGGGTTCATGATAGCCTTAGGCAAATATTCTTGAACACATGTGACTCCAGGATTGGGTGTTTGGTTATTGAGCTTGTTTGAGATTGAATTTTTATGGATATTGTCTACCCCCTCAAGCAACAAGTGGGTGGAAGATAAAATGGATGATAGCGATGAGTCAATTGACAAATGGTAGAATGGGTAATGGTAGAGTGGAGATGAGATTGTAGGTGAAAACTTGAGATGAATCACAAGGTTTGTTTTTGGTTCATTATTGTTGTTTTTTTGTGAACTATGAGTGTCCTTATGGTAATATACTCATCCTCCAGGATTGCATGGATAACCAGTCACTGAAACCGTTAGGTGATGAGAGTAGATCACTAGATACAAGGTTCACTTTAGGATCTATACTAGCTAAGCTACAACAATAAATGAAATATGAAGCAACTACAGGAAAGAAAAAGTTATTCTAGATGTTGACCAAAGGGGTTTGGTGCCTTTGGAGCCTTTGAATTGAAAAAGAAAATGTTGACCAAAGGATTTTTGTGCCTTTGGGACCTTTGAACTAAAATTTAGTTTTTGAGATGGTGAGGTAAAGGGCACAACCATTGATAAAACAACATAATATTTTAAACCTGGCAGTTGATTTGGTGATGGAATGTGTATTGGAATCAAGAAAAGCATACCAAAGTCTAGATGTCATGGAAAAGGCTGTGATTGAATGATTTATTGAGTTGTTTACTTGGTGGATCGATTAAAGGAATTGTTCTTAAGTTACCCCAACAAAAAAGGAGAAAAAAATGAGTGTGTTGATTGGGACCAAAAAGGCCTCCATGTCAAATTCATGTTCATTCACTTTTCATTATTTCTATTTTTTTAGATGAGGATGAGGTGTTTATATGGATACATGATGAAATGTGTTTATTTAGTGATATGGAGGGATATGATGTATGGATGACATGATGTATGCATTTTAGGTTCGGGTAGTTGAGGAGGGAAGGGGATGGGTAGATATGACATGTCTCGAATAGGTGGAAGTGTATGGATGATGATGTGATGATGCAAGAATGATGAACATGTGAGATAATTTAAGAAGAAATGGATAGAAATGTATGAGATAAAATAGGATAAATAGAATAGATGTATGCATATTGGATTGTCATTCAAAAAACACTTAGAAACATATTGTTATTGATGATTTTAATAGATAAATAAAGGGTGTCAAGTTAATGGTAATGACATGAATATAGAATGGATGATAGGTAGTGATATATAAAATATGCATGGGGTGAGCAAAATGAAGAAGTGAAGGTGACACAACTTGTCAGTGCATGTGTCCTAAGGAGAAAGAATCTCAAAGTGCTTTTAAGAATCTCAAACACCCTAGTGAATTAATCAAACAAGTGCTCAAAGATACTGAGACCAGTCTAATGAGTCAAGTCTCTCAAGAACCAAAGTGTGTGCAATGAAGTTCATTTTTAATATTGAGCGAGGTAGGACTAACTGTTGGCAACTCAAACCATTATAAGCTAGCTCATTCAGAAGCAGTCATAGGTTTGTACAAAAAAAGGTCGCTAATGTAACAAACATGTTGCCACATGGAGGTCATACTCCCCTATTAGTTAGACATCTATAGACCTAATGGAGATAGCCCCACAATCCTTTGATATTTCTCCAATACTAGCTAGGCATCTATAGCCCTATTGGAGATGTCTAAAATACCCAAGGATCCATGAAAATATATGGTATTATTGATTTGTTTGAATTTTGATTATTGATTTTTTTATTTTCTCTCTTTTATTTTTTTTGTTAATATATATGTCATGTGGATCCTCAGGTTTAGATTATGCGCATGATAGGATAAGTAGGGGAAATTGTTCACTTTATGGCTAGAGCGACACATGGCGTCATCTTTCCTAAACTCAAAATTTGATTAATATGTGATATGTGTGTGGTCCAAGAGGACACCGAGGTAACCAAAAAAGGCCTATAGCACACAAAGACCAAAATATGTTTAGTAGGATTTTGATTGAGATACTAGGCATGGCTAAGCAACTAAAATAACCTAGAGATTATTCAAACCAAATATGTTAAAATGGACAAGGTATCATATGGGTAGTGTTAAGAAACACAAGGGTTATGATAGATGGCTATGAGAGCAAATAATATAATGATAAGAAGCATATGAATAGGTGATACAAATAAAATGATGGAGATGCCCTTGATTAAGAAAACAAAACCAAACCAAATAAAATGGGCTAAAACAAACTGAACCAAAATCAAAGTAACATTACATTCAAGAGTGAGCTTGCAAAGAGGTGGCTACAATGGATATGAGATAATGGAATGAATAAGGATGAAGGATGAATGAGAACAAGAAAAAAGGTGAGAGAGGGGGAGAAAAGAGGAAAGAAGTAGGGAAGAAATAAAAAGGGGAACACATCGATCCATAGTACGTAGTTATGTGAAGCGTGACCATACAAATAGGAGTGATGTGTGAGGAAGGAGAGAAAAATAATAAGAATGTGAACATGGAGTGGAGAGGAATTGGTTGGAAAGTAGAGAGTGCTGTGAAATGAGTAGGTGTTGTTTTATATGGTGTGTTATTGGGGATTTTTTTGGTGTGTTGTGTGTTGTTTGTTTTTGTTTGGTTTTTTATGAACAAAAAGATAGTGGAATAGAAGCTAAGCGTAAAAGGTATGCAAATGAAGGATATTGATGGGCTCAAGTTCCTCAATTCCCATGAGAGTGGCAATTTTATAGGTCCTAAAGCCAAATGTCTGTGTGACAATGAATGGACCAATACAGTTGACAATAAATTTATCCCGAGATGAGATGGCAGATTTGAGTTTTACTGATTTTATTTAAGTACAAGGTCATTGACTTGGAATTCATGGGGATGCAGTCTATGATCACAAGCTCTTTTGATTTGATCTTGATAAACATGAAGGTGCTCTAGAGTGTTTATTCGATGTTCATCAAGGAGATTAATTTGATCGAGTTGTGCTTAGCATGTTGTGTCATCATCCATGAATTCATGTAAGGATATACATAGTGATGGGATAACAAGTTTAAGAGGCATGATGGCTTCAACACCGTAGACTAGTGAAAAGGATGTGGCCCCTATGGGTGTATGAATGCTTGTGTGATAAGACCAGTGGGCCAAAGGGAGCTGAAGATACCAATATTTATGACTTTATTTTATAGTTTTCTTGAGAATGGCTATGATAATTTTGTTGGTGGCTTCAACCTATCCATTTCTCTAGGGGTAGTAAGGTCTCGAGAAGCTATGAAGGATATGATACTTGTTGCATAATGCTCAAACATCATTATTTTTTAATGAGGGACCATTATCAAAGATGATATTCAAAGGGATACCAAAGTGACAAATGATATAATGGAGGATAAAATCTACAATTCAAGGTTCGATCATAGTGGTGAGGGGAATAGCCTCAACACACTTTGTAAAGTACTATGTGGTCGTGATGATGAATGTATGATATCTTGATGATAGAGGAGATATTTTACCAATAATATTGAGGCCCCATTGTGAAATGGCCAGAGGGCTTGGGGGTCCATGCAAAAGCAACCCCTTTTTATAAAATATGGTTGAATGACTTACATTTATCTGATAATTGAGTAATGAAGTGATGGATCGCTTGGATCTTTCCTTGCAAGCTACGCAACTCTTTGAGGGTTGTAGGAGGTGGCATTTCGACAATGACCTTGACCTTATTAGGGTCTACTTCAATTCCTCGTTTGGAGACTATAAACCCTAAAAGATTCATAAAAGTGATACCAAATACACATTTTTAGGGTTGAGTCTGACACTATGCTCAACTAAGCGGTCAAAATATTGTGCAAAACATCAATGTGCTCATGATGAGTTTTTGATTCAGCCAAAAGGTCATCCATGTAATATTCAACTATTTTGTGAATATAATAATAGAATATATAAGTCATGGCACATTGATAAGTGGCTCCAACATTCTTGAGATTGAATGACATAACTTTATAGCAAATTATCCCCCAAGGTGTCATGAAAGATGTTTTGTGTTGGTCATCGAGATTGATGTAGATTTCATTATATCCTAAGAAACCATCCATTAGGGAAAGCATTTCATGGCTAGTGGTGGAATCCATGAGGGTATCAATATGGGGAAGAGGAAAATAATCCTTGGGACACTTGTTTAAATCACAAAAATTAGTGCAAATGCTTATCCCCTCGTTAGGCTTGCCAATGGGTACCATGTTTGAAAGCCATTATGGATAATCAATGGGTTGAATAAAACCCACATCTAAGAGTTTTTGTAATTCTTCTTTGACCATGAGGGCAATGGTAGGATGAAGTTTTCTCAGATTTTTTTTGATCGATTTGGCATTAGGATTTAATGTGATATTTTGGACAATGAGATTTGGATCGAGGCTATGTATTTCTTTATAGGATCATGCGAAGACTTGTTTATATTCAATCAATAGGATGAAAAAACATTATTGCTCTTCAAGCGAGAGACTTTTTCCAAGTTTAATGATTTGGGGGTTGTCAAGGCTAGTTCTGAAGTTGATGTTAATGGTTTCCATAATGGGTATGTGGGAACCTTCCTCAAGCTGACAAGCGATAGGGATAAGGTGGATGTCATCGATGAAATTTTTAGGAATAGTTGGTTTGATATCACTAAATTTGGCATTATAGATAAAAGGAGGAGAAATAGGAGGGGAAAGAGGAAAGTAAACATTAGATTTATTGAGTAATTGGGTAGAGGGAAGGAAATTGGTGATGGATGAAGGGGAGGAGATTCACTTAAAGTCAATGACACTAAGGTTGATAGGAATGGGGTGGTTAGGATCATGTGAATTATGGAGGGGAGTTAATAAGTCAACGAATATCATGTTGACTTGGGGGAAGGAAGAGGTTTATGGATTAGATGGTTGGTTCTCGTGTACATGTTTATGAGGGAGAAGATGTTCAAGAATGGGTGGGTGAGAATGAGGTTGGACTGGAAATGGTGAAGGTAGGGGGTGTATGGGTGTGTTGGGATGCTCCAATGGAAGGAGCATAGAAAAAATGGGAAGTGGAATGGGGAACAAATGTAGGTAAACATGACCATCATCTAAGAAATTAGTGATGGGGATAATGGGGGATGATTCTTCTATAGAGCTATCAGAGGCAATCGAAAGTGCCTCAAATTGCTCATCAAATTCATCTTTCGAGGTATCAAATGGAATGATGTGAATGGTGGAAAATTGAAAAGAGGCTACAGGTGATAGGTGAGCACACTCTGGATTAGTGTACTCATTAGCCTTATCCTCCTTGATACCAAAAATGATACATCATAGATCATGTTCTAGGTGGTCGACCAAGGAATACTAATTATACCCTAAACCAAATTTATATGTAGGAGGCTGATAATGAGGTTCCAAGGGATGGTGAATGCCTTATTCATATCGACCGAGACTATAACCTTACCAATGGAAATGTTGAAAATACCACATGGCAAAAGAGAGTTTGGATAAGAAACTAGTATTTTTATAAAATAGCATTTTGGATGCCCTGTTCGATGGTTTGTCGATAGATGAATCAACTCTCCCATACACAAAATTGGTATAATTAGAGGGTCCCATTGGGATAATAGGATCAATGGTTAATGGAGGATGGCTAGGGTGACCATAATTACTAATAAAATCTATAGGAAGTGTAAATGCTACACTATGTACACTAGGTTTTATCATATGTACAACAATGTTGGTGGGTGGGGATGAAGGCATGTGAGAGGTGGATGGAGGTGAAGTTGTAATAGTGTCCACTAAAGGGGATAGGGGAGAAGATGAGGATATGTGTGTTCCATGAAGAATTTCAAGGATAGAGGGATTCACATTGGATGAGTCTAGAGGTAGGGATGGGTCAAGTGCCATGGAAGGGGATGTGGATTGGGAAGATTGAGTGGATAAAGGGACAACAATAATGGTAGTAATGGTAGTCATGGTAGGAATAGTAGGGGTGGTAACCTATCCAGTGGTGGAGGAAATTGGAGTAGAAATAGAGGTGGTGGAATAGTTGGGAGTATTGTGGGAGGAGTGGAATGAAATGGTTGGGATGTAGTGGGTCTAGGATGGTGGACCATAGGGGTAAATGAGGGATAAATAGGAGGATAAGGTGGTGTGGGTAGAAGAAGAGACGTTAAAGAGGAATGTTGAGTGGTTGTGGATGAAAATGAGGGATGAGGAGGTGTAGAATTGAGTGGTTGAGGAGGGTAAATGGTTTGAGTGGTGGAGGTGGGGATGTTGGGTGTTGGGAAAAGGATGGAAATCTTGGACATTGGGAGAAGAATGGAAGGAAAGGGAAGGAGGATGATTGGTGTAAACAAGTTGGGTGTAGGAATAAGAAGATTTATAGTGGTGGGGAGAGGGAGATGATGAATATAAAGGGGATGTATGAGTTTGATGAAGAGTGTGGTAAGTCACTAGAAGAATCAGATTTGGTGGAATCGAGTGAGTAAGTGGTAAATTGGGTGCATGTAATATAGATGAGGTAGGGTGAGATATGATTGATTGGTAAGATGAGATGGGTGGAATACATACGAGGGATAGATGTGTAGAAGGTAATGAAGACTAATGTGGGTAGGTGACCATGTGATAATATTTGAAAGATTCTTCATCTGCCATAATGCAATGTATGTGACCCTCATGGGAATATTTGAGGTAGTGATATAATATTGAGGGTATGCACCACATATCTTGTATCCATGGTCTAGTAATGAGCACATTATATTGCATTTATCCATCTAAGAAATGATACAAGGTATGGATGGTCCTTACCCCTACTTGAATAGGGAGAACAATTTTTCCAAGAGTTGATTACAAGGTATTATTGAAGGCTTGCAAAGTGAAAGTGAAATCATCTATAGAGGTGGGTGGAAGATTAATGTTTGTAAGTGTGGTAGATGTGATGATGTTTATTGATGAGTCCATGTCAACCAAAATATGTTTAAAATATTTTCCATTGATGTAAGACACTATATATAAGGGGGAATACGATACCTCCATTGGAATGATTTTGATTTCATGATCTTATAAAAAGTAATGCCTAACGACATGCAGGTTTGAATATTACCCATAAAATTAGCAAAAGCATTGGGGTTATGGGTTTGCAACTCCATGGACTTAAGGATATCCAGTAGTGCCTCTCAGTAGGGTGGTGATTACGAAATTAATTCATAAATTGAAAGCTTTATCGATGTCATTTTGAGGCTATGAGTGAGCCTACTCTTAAGATGGAGGATTGGACGAGGTTGATATGGCGTAGCTTGCATTGGTGGAGGTGGCAAAGTGGATGAAGAATATGGATTAGAAAAGCCAAATGGTGGTAGTGGTTGATCAGGATACTAATGATTTTTGGTAACAATGTGGATCATGCTAACAAAACCTTGGTAGTGTGGGACATTGTGGATGTGATTAACTTGGTTTGGTTGAGGTGTGGAAGTTGATACCCCATTATTTGGTGGTACTGTCCCATGGTGCGGTAATGGAGTTTGATAAATACCAAGGTTTTGGTTAGGTGGAGCCAAAGGATTATCAATGACAATAGAGCCATTTTTGATCAGATCTTGTACTATATTTTTGAATTGAATGCAACCATTGATATCATGACCCTTCTATCTATGATAAATATAGTAATGATCTTCTCTATATCCTTGACCTTTGGGTTTGTTGGGACCATTCAAGCCTTATTTTGGGTAAGGTGATTACCTGTGCCTTGAGAAGTTTTTGAAGAACTATTGACAATGGCTCTAAGATAGGCATAAAATTATGTGGGGGCCATTGTGGGTATCTTGGATGAGAGGCAGGTTGGTTGGGATTGTGAAGTTGAATAGGTGGTGGCACAACATTGTATGTTGGTTGTGGTAGTGGATATGAGGGTTGTTGTGGTTGATATTGGGGTTGTTGAGGTTGAGTGGTTGGGCTACTCAACACCACTTGGTTGACCTATGGAGGCTTGGATTGAGTATTGTTGTTGTTGTTACCCTTAGCATTCTTGTTTGGCCATTCTTTCTTTCTGAGCTTGATCTCTCCCTCTTGAATTTTAATGTCTTCAATTATTTTGGCTTGGGTCAAATATTCTTTGAGAGTTCGATATTGTTGGAGTTGTAATAGTAATGATATGGGTTTTGAACAACTTTGGGTGAAAATTCGAGTTAGCTCTATGATGGAGATAGGGAATGGTAATTCAGTTAACACAAATCTCCATCGATTTCCATAATCAAGAATAGATTCATCCTCAAATTGTCAAAGATTGGTGAGATTTGTCAAGGTGGTTTTCTTTTTGACATGTAGAGAGAAGCGCTCTAGGAAGAGATTAGCCAATTGTTCAAATTTGTAAAGGCTATGATTGGGAAAATGGTTGTACCACTCCAGGGCTCCTCCTACAAGGGTTTGGGGAAGGTTCGGAGCATGAGGGAGTCGATGTCATTAATGAGAAAGCAAGCATTGATAAAAAACACTTACGTGTTCCTGAGGATCTTCTTTTCCCTTGAATTTCTCAAGCTTAGGCACTTCAAAACTAGGAGGGTATGGTGGGGAGGGTACAAAAGGATGGATAGGATGATTAATGAGTTGGTGAAGGGTTGGTTTTTGGTATCCAATACTAGTAGCTTGTAGTTCTAAACTATTGAACTTGTTAGCCAATAGTTGAAATACATCTTGAGCGACCTAGGGTATCGAATAAGGTGCAACGTAGGGGGCCGAGTGAGATGGTTGGGAAGGGGGATATGAATGATGTGGATGTGATTAAGAATAATAATACTGGTTGGGGTCAAGAGATGGTGCTTGGGAAATTTGTGAAGTTGGTGGTAGGGACTGAAGTAATGGATACGATTGATTGTATGAATTGGTAGAGTTGAGTGGTGGTAGTTGAGTGGGATGGGGATGGTATGTCATGGAGGGTTGAGGTGGATTATATAGTGGTTGATAGTGTGTAGGAAGGGGTGGATGATTAGAAAGTGAGGGGTGATGTTGGGGTGCAAAGTGTAGGTATGGTTGATTGGGGGGAAAGTGAGGTTGTATTTTAATATGAGGAGGGGGTAGTGTGGATGTTAGATGTGGTTGGTATGGGGTTTGGAGCAAAATTGATGTTGAGTTGAGGGTGGTGGTTGTTGTTGATGAGTGGGGAGATGTTGGTATGGATTAGGGGTGGATTGATATTAGTTATATGGTGGTTGGTGTGGGTGTAGGTTGTGCGACTATGTCGATGGCCACTATTGAGAATTTTGAGAATGGGGGTGTATTGTGTGGAACATGGGTGGACGAGAGGCCCAAAATGGAGATTGGGGAAAGAAGGCACCTTGGATGGATTTAGGGGGTGATGGATCTAGGATCTAGGGTGGTTGTTGAGGAATGTGAGTATTGTATGAAGAAGGGGTGTGATGTTGGAAATTTTTGGTTGGCATGTGTTGTAAAGAAGTAAAAGGAATAAGAGGATCATGATAGTGAGGAAGATAAGAGGAATAGGATATAGAAGGATGTGCTACACATGCATCAATGATATGAATGGTGGTAGATGAAGGGTAGTTGGTAAAAGGAGTATCATGGAGAGGAGTGAATTGGTGAGGGGGGCTAGAAAATTGAAACAAAGAGGGAGGAATGGATGTGGGTAGATGGGAAGTAGTGTATACGTGGGTTGTGTGATGTTGGGAAGGATCAAGAGTGATAGATGAGGGTGGTGTAGAAGTAGGGTGAATGTGTGATGAGGAAGCATGGTTAGAAGAGGATGAGTGATTTGGGTCTATGGCCATCAACAATAGGTATGTTGCTAGGTGAGGAGGTGTGAGATTAGTTCCTACAAATGAAAATAATTCAGGTGGCATTCCAAGAACTAACACTCTCGAGGTGAGGGTTAAGATCAGTAAAGAATAAAGGAAGTTTATGAGAATGATGGGGTGTACGAGAATGAGTTTGCTCTTGGGGAGGTGGGGGGACCGTGCAAATAGGAATGTGTAGTGGGGATAAATATGGTCACGATGAGTGGGGTGGTGGAAGATAGGATGATGAGGAATCTTGGTTATAAGGGGATGGTTGGGGAGGGTAGGACGATGTGGTGGTATGGATAAGGTGAGAGGCATTAGGATCTAGAGGTGGGAGATTGGGATTGGTTGGGGAGGAGGGAGTCTCATGGCTGGGAGATTCAAGAAGGTCGATATGGGTAGTATGGTGCATTGTGCTTAGATCATGCCGAGTGTGGTGTGTCTCAGGTGGGTAGGGGATGTGATTGTAGGTTTCATTGGACAAGTGGCCTTGGTGTACTTGGGATGCAACCCCTTGATGAGTCAGAGGAACGATCGAAGGAGGGGAAGATTGGCTAGAAGGATCCATGGAGGCTTGGGCTTGGGCTTTGGCTTGACTATGAGTCAATACCATAAGATAACATGAGGGAAAGGATATGTGGATTGGAGGTTTTGGTAAGGATGTTTGTGGTTTTGGTGTGGGGATGTTTTTGTGGCGATTTGGGAAGATGGTGTGAAATGAATTGTGTTTTTTATGTTATAATTTTTTATTTTATTTTTTTGGTTTTGTTTTTTGGTGTGTTTGATGTATTCCTAAACCTAAGAACTACAAAGGGGGTGAATGGAGTGGAAATGAAAAGGGCGTGTTTATGCCCACCTCTCTTATGAGAAGTGGTACAAAAATGGTTAACAAGGATTCCTAGGTTGGAGGTTATGGCATTGGATATCCTAAGGGGACCAAAAAGTACCTCCTAAAAGAGGCTACGATGTCTAAGTCCTGCTACCAGCCTACCCAATATTTCACTTCACCCTTAGTCAGGCTCAGAAAAAAATGATAGCTATGAATCCACTAATTATTAAGCCCCATGGTCAAAGGGCATATAACCTAACCTATCCCTGAGGGAATATCAATATTAGGGGATTTTATGGTGATGAAATCCAGAAAACCACTCACGAGGGATACTACTATGTATAGGGGTGAGCCAACGAAAGGAGATAAAATCCAACGTTGTTGGTCTTGCTTGGGGGTTGGTGATGAAATCCAACGTTATGAATGTGTGAAAACCATGCAAGTGTGTGGGGTTTGTGCAGATTTAATTTACTTTTATGTTTTTGGAGGTTTTATGGTGATGTGGATGCCTACTTGCAATGTAAACAAAAAATAAAAAAGGTAAAAGTTGCCTAAGCTACATGCAATAAATATAATTATTACCCTAAAGGATGTTTTTTTTAAAGCCTATGTAAAATGCAAAATGACTAATCAATGCTAAAAAGGAACTTTTGTTTATTTTTTTTAATGGTGAATTTTTAAGTTGGTTTTAAAAAAAATAAAATAAAAATAAAAACTAAAATAAAAAACTAAAAAAACAAAATAAAAAAGGTTTAAGCATTTTGGAGCACATGCGCATGCGCTGATTACTATTATTTTTTTAAGGGTTAATTTTTAATTATTTTTAAAGGTTTTATTTTGATTTTTTTTAATAATTAGGTTTTGAAAATTTATGTTTTTTTGGTCGTTAATGTTTATGGGTGGGTTTTTAATTTGTGTTAGGTAGCGCTAGAGAACAACATGACCCACACAAGGTCATGGGTTAAGGCCAAGTGGTGGAGGAAGGGGGCAGTGAGGAGTGAGAACATATTATAGGAAATGTGACAAGGAGGAACGTGGAGGAGAGGACAAGAATGAGGAGAGTAATGTGAGGAGGGTCGTGCAGGGATGGGGAAAGGAAGAGCAGGGAAGTGAGGGGAGCATCAAATTGAGGGGCATGGGAGGTTGAGAGTAGGGGGAAAGGAAGAGTGGGGAAGTGAGGAGAGCATCAAGTTGGGCAGCATAGGAGATTAGGAGTAGGAGAAAGGAAGAGTGGAATATGGAGGAAGGGAGGAGGCGTGTGAGGGGGAGGGGAAGGAAATAGGCTAAGGAGGCAAAGTGTAGTCAGGATATCAGGGTGGGGAAAGGGAAAGAGAGATAAGAGAGGGGGATGGGAGAGGAGTGAGAGTGGAATGAGATAGATCACGGGGTTATGTAGTAGTGCAACAATGGCTACATGGGGGCTAATGAGGCTGCGACCATATGTAGGATGTGGGGGGGTCTAGGGTTAGGTAGGATTAGGATTTTGAGGAAGGTGAAGGGGATGGGATGGGGATGAGGAGGAAAGAGAGGGGAGCATGGTCAAGATTGCATTGGAGAAAATGAAGGAGGGAGAAGGGAAGGGGGATGAGAGTGGAGCAGGAGTGGTGCAAGAAAAGAGGACGGTCAAGGGACAAGGGTCCCCCGTTTTTTAATATAAATAAAAAACGTAAAACAAGTTTTTTTTTCAAAAAATGAAAATAAAAAAAACAGGTTATTTGTTGTTTTTTTTTTGAAAACAGAAAAGGAAAAAGCAACAATTTTTAATTATTTTTTTTAGTAATGAAAAGGAAAAACAACAATGTTTTTTGAATTTTTTTCTTCAAACAAAAAATGAAAAAGAAAAACAACAATTTTTGTGAATTTTGTGTTTTTGCTTTAAACAAAAAATGAAAAAGAAAACAAAAATATTTTTTGAATTTTTTTCTTTAAACAAAAAATGAAAAAGAAAAACAACAATTTTAGTGAATTTTGTGTTTTTAATTTAAACAGAAAATGAGAAAAAAAACAACAATTTTTTTTGTTTTTGTAAAATAAACTAAAGATAAATGGAGTTAACGATACTTACTTGGACAAACGTTGAACAACCCCTACAATCAGTTGAACAAACTTGGAACAAGACTTGCAACCAAAAAAAAGGATTAGTTGTGTACTCAAAACAAGAATAATATTAAACTAAGATTAAAAAAATTTATTGTGATCACCATTTGAAGATAGGAAAAACACGTCATTGCACTAACTTGAAAGATACATTATAAAATATTTTTTTTTTTTACAAAATGCCCTTAAGTGCTTACAAATCAGGGTTTTCACAATGAAAATTTACCCTGTTTTACATGACAAGATCAAATGATGTTGATGTTCGTTCTCTTGACTCCTTCAAGGCGCATATAAGTTTTGTGCTTTGCTGGAAAGCTTGACCATATTGGACTGTATGTGCTCCAATTAGCTTCTACACACAATAAAAAAATTACATATTAGTAGCATGTCAAGCCTAGCATGCTTAGGCCCTAGTTTCAAAAAATAATGCAAATAAACTAAAATAAGCATTCTAAAACTGAACCAAAATGAGAATTTGGTATACAAAATGTTATAAAATATAACTAAACTTATCTAATCGACATACAAAATGATTTTAGCAGGCTTTTCTAGGATATTTTTGGGATACC
Source organism: Wollemia nobilis (assembly GCA_028583015.1). Lineage (NCBI taxonomy): Eukaryota > Viridiplantae > Streptophyta > Pinopsida > Araucariales > Araucariaceae > Wollemia > Wollemia nobilis. The sequence goes on along the minus strand of JAQPPZ010017254.1, from coordinate 2,077,307 downwards.
AAATGAAAAAAATGGGGGTATTTATAGAATTTTTGGAGGGAGAGAGGAGGGTACCCAAGATATGGAGTGCCTACTTTTACCTAGTGTGAAAGGGGTTTAGGCATTTAATGCATCTATTTTGACTTGGGCCACCAATGGGAATTTTAAATTAAAATAAATCAAATTTAAACCCCATGGAGTGTGAAAAGGGATTTTGCATTTAATATGGGTGTCTTGTGGGATATTAGAGGGGTTTAATTAGTGGATAAGCGAGATTATGAAGAATTTGAGGAAGATTAGGGGAAAATGATGGATTAAATGGGATTTAGAGGGAAATTGGAGGATTAGGGAGGCTAAGAGGGGATTAGCGAAGGTTTTAGTGAGTTGGGGGATTTTGGTGGATGCAAATGACTAAAATTTGGTGTCTACACTACTCACTATTGAGTTTAAGAGACAATGATGAGGTATTAGAGAATGGAAAATCCTAGTGTTTTCATCAAAAGTGATCCTTACAAGAACAATATTTACTAGAGGAAATTTAATGGATGAGAGGAGGTATCTTTTTCACCCATGTGCCAAAATAAATTTATTGTCTTACCAAGACACAAGTGATATGGGTTCAGATATTTCACCCTTGTCCCTCCATAGGAATTGGTGAATTGTGGCCTTATCATATGAGCAAGATCCACATGAAGAATCTAATAGGATAGTTTCATCTTCAAAAAGGGATCCTTCTAGTGGGTCTAACTCCTCTACATGTTCTTTTACAATTACCATAGCCAAATAAGCAAAGTTATCTTGTTCACCAAGTTTGTCAATCCATATATTTCTAGAAAAATCCATGGAGGGTCAAGCTAGAGGGTATAGAGAGATCTTTTTGGAATTTAATCCACTAGAGATAGTCATATCCCTTGAGCAAAAATGTATAAAATTATAAGTCATGTCCAATCAAGGTCTCCCAAGGATCAATGGGTAACCATTCACCTTGGCTCTTAGTTGCAGAATCATGAAGTCAACAAGATATTCCCATGAATTTATGGTTATTGAAATATTTTCTATTATTCCTTTGGGTTTTGTTAGAGATTGGTTTGATAATTGAAGTATAGTAGAAGTGGGTCACACATTAGTTATGGATAATTTATTAAGCATATCTATGGTCATGAAATTTATGGTTGCTCCTAAGTCAATCAATACATTGGATATCTTAGTTGTACCAATGGAGACTATAATAATAATATTTTTGGGATCTCCATACTTAGGTGGAATGAGCTTCCCTGCTAAGAGATCATAGGCTTCTTGATACACATATCTTGGATAACCTTGTTAAATATGGGTCATATTTGATGGCTTAGTGTAAATGGATTGTTATATTAAAATATTTTAATTCTATCAATAGATCATATTCCTCTTAAAAATATTCTTTGGATTTTAAACATTCAATATATGGTGCGTTAGAGGCTCCCAAAGGAATAGTTTTTGGAAGATTATATTTTTCTTTATTTGAAGACTTAGGACTTGGTAATGTTGTTTACCTTTCTTTTTTTAATTCAACTATTATAGGAGGCACTAGATCAAGCAATATTTTCTTGAGAAAAGTTGGAAATTTTCATAGTTGATAGCACTAAGGTTAATTGTGTCATTATGTTCAGTATTATAGATTGGTGTTGCCTATATATTACTATTTGGATTATTCATATGATGATCCAAAAGTGGAGGTTGCTTTGGCACTTATGGTTGCACTAGTTGAGCAGTACCAATGGGTCCTAGTAGCAATGCTTGTTACTAATTTTAGAATCGTTGTTGTCCTCCATAAAGTTGGTTAGATTGATATGGTCCCGAACATTATTGGTTTTGAGTTATCCATAATTGGTTGGGTAGTGATTCATCCATGGTTGGTTGAACCATCCTAGATTAGACCATTTGATAGGTGGGGGGTAGAGGTATTGGACCCATTGTTGTGGTGATGGATACATGTTCCATGAAACATTATATGGGTTCTATGCTCATGATTCCCTTAAGAAATTTTAATTATAGGAGAAATGATTTTGTTGACCCACCTAATTAATTTCTTCTATAGTTGAATGATTATTTCCAAGGGTAGCTTTGATTTCAGGAAGGAGATCACATCGATCTGTAGGATGGCCTTTATTTTAAATGCTACATATATTAGTCTTATTTAAGGGGTATTCCTAAAGGCCATGTTTCTACTTGCACCTTGGACAATAAATGTCTAGTGGTTCAGTGGCCTTGAATTTAGCATGTAATTATCCAACGTAGTGTTTAGGTGAAGTAGAATATTGGTTTTAAAATTAGCAAATTTTCCTATTAATTACCCTATCTCATTGCCACTCTTTCATACTCAATGTTTGCAAGTCTCTCCCATTGTATTGGAATAATTCCTTACACATTTTCATGATATTAGAAAGGTCTTATTTGTTCATGTCACCTTTCTCCATGAGGTTCAAAACATCCATTGATTCATCTTGTAATCCTTGTAAAAAGATTACTTTGATCAGTTATTGGTCTATCCTTTTTCCACATCTTCTTTGGATTAATAATAATTTATCTAAATAGTCTTCAAGAGTTTTATCTTTATTTTGTTTCATCCTAAAAGTTCTTCCTTTTGGTCCTTAACATGACAATATTCTTAGTATTTTTCTAGGAAGGCCCTTTCCATTTTTTCCCAACTATGAATGGAGTTTGGGGCCAACTCCATAAACCATCACATCGCTAAGTCTTTAAGTGTGGAGAAGAATAATTTAAGTTCTTTATTGTCAATTCCATAGTCACAAGTTTGGTATATGATCTTAAATTCAAATAAAAATTGATCTAAGTCTTATGACGTAGTCCCCATAAATATTGGCAAGATTGACAAAGAGATTATTTTCATAGGTGTTGTGAAGACAAAAACAAAACACCAAATATAGATAGCAGAAAATGAACAAACAATGATATAAGAGATTGCACAATAAAACAAATATTATATTATTAATGTCAGTGCATCTCAATACAATCAAATATACCCCAAATAGGGGTTTACACTATTTTTTTGATACAATGAATATAATATGCTAGGGTTCTTCAAAACCCTAGCCAAAAATGCTTGTGGCATCTTCAAAGCTCATTTTTGCTCCAAATAGAGGTGAGTGGGCTTCAAATATCCATTAACCAGATCACTCCAGCTTAAGAAGCTACCAAATTCCTGTATCTCTAGATTTGCACACAAAAAATGACAAAAAAGGGTTAATAGCAACTGTGAGGGCTCCACTATGTGAGATCTTTAGAAATCAATAAAAATCATAGCTATCAAATAATAATTCTATAAGAAAATATAGAAATAATGAAATCAATACAACAATGGAATATTTGTAAAATTATCACTTTTTGATCTATAATTATCGTCATTGTAGGAAAATAGGTATGCAGATGCCTTAGAGACACTCGAGGGTTCCTTGGTCTACAGGCCTAGGGGATGAAATGCTTGTGGGTGCTCAACAGTAGCAAGAAACACCTGTGGGTGCTTGAGTATGGTGGAAAGCACCCAAAGGTGCTCAGGTATAGTAGAGGGGCACTTAGAGATAGCAATGAGGCATTCAGGGATTGAGGTAAGGCCTACAGAAGCAGATCTGCTTTGGGTAAGGGCTACGATGGTGGATGTGGAGGAAAATATGAGGGATGTGAAAGGAGAATTTTGAAATGCAAATGCCCTAGCGACACCCGAGGGTTCCTTGATTTGTAGACCTAGGGTTTGAAACGCTTGTGGGTGTTCAACAATAGCAGGAAACACCCGTGGAGTCTCAAGGATGGTGGAAAGTGCCCAGAGGCGCTTAGGTGTAGTAGAGGGGCACTTGAAGGTAGCAGTGAGGCATTCAAAAATTGAGCAATCAAAATGAATTCTATTTATAATATTCCCTAGGGCACATTAGGGTTTCAACAACACAATTTGTGTAGTCAATATTAAAACGTGATGGAGGGTGGAGATTAAATTTGGGTAGGTGGCATGGATTAAGGTGGATGAATGGCTAGAATTAGACCAAGATGGATGGCTGAGATTAATTTACACACATATATATATATATATATATATATATATATATTTATTATATATATAAAATATAATATAAAAAATATAATATATATTAAACAAATATACATAAATATATGTAAATAATGGGTAAAAATGGTGGGAAGACCTGGATGGACGACAAGTGGCTAGATTTTGGTGTCTACAGGTGCTTACATATTAGGGTCCATCCAAATAGGATATGTAGGTGTTGTAGTGGCATTACTAGCCCCCATAGGATGACATGCATTATTGTGTCCATCCTCATCCTCTTGTATCTCCACCATCATATTTTCCCAAAAAAACTTGTAAACTATATGGAACACTTTAGGTTAGAATAATTAATCTAGTGTAGGAGGTGGTGAACTTCCTATGCTTCCTTCCCCTTCACTTATATGGGATAAATCTCTTAAGACTATATAAAAATTTGGTATAACCTTTGGGCATGATTGTTGTGAACATGTGGCTTATTGGGTTTTTTTTTAAAAAATATACCCTTTTTATACCTAGGTCTGTTCATACACCCTAACTTATCAAAAAATCCTTAATTTTTTAATACTTGTACCTTTCCTTCTCAACACCACTAGTTATTGCTTGGTTTTGGCTAATCAGTCTCTTATTGGCATAAGGTACAAATAGGGGCACTACATATCCTAGTCTAAGGAATTAACCTTGACCTATCCTAACAAACACTTATTTTAAGAAATAGCCAATTAAGGAGGTGCACTTTAGCCCCAACAACTAGTTAGATTTTTGACCAAATAAAAAGGTTGTGATGTTAGATATTCAACAAGTTTTTATAACAATCCTAATAATATTATGCTCCCCAACAATGGTGCCAAAAAGTGATGGGATTTATATCTACCTCACTTTAATTAATTATCAAATATGGGGTGGTTTTCAAAGGTAGTATGTGCTAGGAATAATTTAGGTAAGCTCGGGTCTAGGTTTTTTACTCTAAAGAAACTAAAAGGTAGCAAAGAAACAATGTTTGATAGAAAATAGAGATGATTATGCTAAGAAACATCAAATATTGGTATAAATGTGCTTATAGAAGATCGAAAAGAGAGTGCATTATTAAAATTTGAATGTAAAAATATGCATTATTTAACAACATACTATAACAATAATAGTATTTTCCTTTTTTCAAGCTAAATTAATAACTAGTCCTCTTGGGAGATTAATTCAAATAGCTATTTAACTCATGATTTTTACAAAATAAAAGTGATCTAAATTATAATTTAACTTTAACACACAAACTACATTTGAAATAAATAGATTCCACATTGCTTGGAGTGGGTCCTTGCTCCATAACATTATGGAAAGGAAGGGTCTAACTCAGTTCACACTAACGAATACTTTCTAGAAAATTCAAATCCAATATTGCATTACAAGTTTTAAACAAGAACAACATCTATTATAGAGTACAATAAAGAAACACCAATAATAATAATCAATATCAACATCAACCAACTTATTACATAAGACTACATCACTACTTATAGCCGAGGAGGATAAGATACCTTGTTGCATTACATTATCATACTATTAAAATAGTAGCATACTTGGCAGATTTACTTTAGTAAATGTAGATAAAATAAGGTATAATAGGTTCCCATTAATTGTACCCACCTTGATTAGATCCTAATTGTTAAAGCTACAAAGTTGAAAATAGTATATTATGGTTACAAAGTGGTTTACCATGGTTATTAGTGGAGAACAAGTTGCCAACATTCAAATATAGGCAACAATTATGCTGAGTTAGTAGGTAGTTGACTAGATATTAATGTCATTACTAAGAGGTTGGCAGAATGAAATATCTCTTGGCTATAATGGTGGAGATACATTTTGTAGGTATACGATGCCAACAATCCTTAACCACATCCTCTGTCACCTTTTTCTACCACATCCAAAGCTAATCCATCAACCCAATATTTGATGCTAGTAGAGCATTGTTGCATCCAACACTAGTAAACTATTATCACATAGGGTGTTGATTGTATAATTTTGCATCAAGTTCCCATTAAAGTTCTCAATTTTGATGCAATGTGTAAGGTTATTTCTAGTGCCAACTTCCACATTGTCTTTGGTGATCTTGTTGCTACGTCCCAAACCTAATGATTTTTTTATCCCCTAAATATTTGAATAATCTCATGCTTTTTACCTTAGTACTACATTAATCCTAATTACTATATTTAACCAAGTACTAATTCAAATGTTGAATCAAATAATGGTCAAATAGTGCAACAAAAAAAAAAAAGGATGTACAAAGGAGGATTTTTTTAACCTCATTAATGATGAGTAGGACACATTAATTCAAAATGCTTCAATCTTGCATGATCAGGCGAGTGGTGATGAGTTGGATTCTTCAATTTTAACTTCTAATGTTATCACAAGATGCACACGATTCTTCAGTTTGTCCATCACCCAAGTGGGTTAATATGCTTTTGAAGGATTCTTAGCCTATTCTATCTCTTGAGTGACATCAAAAGGATCCTTCTAAGCATTGATTTTGAAGGTAGCACATTATTAGGATCCTTTCACATATTCTTAGACTAAGGGTAGGACATAATAAAAAGATGTTATATTGGTAGAGTATGAGGCTCTGATGAAGAATAGGACTTAGGAGCTAGTCCCTCTTCTAGAAGGGAATAATGTTGTTGGTTGTAAATGGATCTACAAGACAAAATACACATTATATGGCTAGGTAGAGAAGCACATGATATTTCTTGTTGCTAAAGGATTCTCTCAATAGGAGGGAATGGACTATTTTAAGACTTTTGTACTATTGGCTAGGATGGACTTAGTCAAGATGATTATATTTATTATTGTCTTCTATGTATGGAAAGTGCATTAGATGGATGTGAATATATCCTTTGTACATTTGAGAGCTTCAAGAGGAAATCTACATGTAGTATCCATCCAATTTTGAGCTTGAGGGATACACTCAATTGGTTTTCATCTGACTAGGTCCTTGTATAGACTCAAGCAAGTTCCTTGTGCATGGTATGAGAAGATCCATTCTTTTTTTCTTAGTTGTGGGTTTTAGTTATGTGAAGCTAAACACAACATTTACATCAAACATCAGTATGGGAAAACTTTGGTGATTATGTTGTCTATTGAAGATCTTCTCGTCACTTAAAGCTCCTCTAATCTGATATAGGATATGAAATCATGACTTTGATCTACTTGTGAGATGATATATTTGGGGAATTTGTATTATTTCTTGGGGATTTAGACTAATTAAATAGATTTTGGCATCACCATTTCTTAGTTAAAGTATACCTTGGATCTTCTTCACCTTTTTAGGATGGGGGATTGTAAGTCTATATGAACTCCTTTTTACCTAGGCCTAAAATTTTGGGACTATTACACCACACCTTTGGTAGTTTCCATGTTGTATCAGTCTCTTATGGGAGTACTTCTCCATCTTACTCACAATAAACCTGATATAGACTTTGTTGTTAGATATTGTTCCAAATATGTGGAGGCACCTTGGGAGAGTCACTAGACAACAACTAAAAGGATTCTTAGATACATTAGAGGGACCTATCAGATAGAAATTCACTACTCCATTATCTCCCCTTCAATTTTAATAGCTTATTTAGATGTTCATTGGGTAGGTGACTTGTATGAGCATCGGTCCACCATAGGATTTATTCTTTATTTGAGGTCTAATCTAGTTGATTGGTGTTCTGAATGCCAATCAAAAATTTATTAGTACTCCATAAAAGTTGCATACTATGATTCCAATGAGATAGCTAAAAATATCAGGTGGATGCTTAGGATTTTGAAGGAGATTGACATTCCTTATAGCTTTCCAATCACCCTTTGATGTGAAAATCAAAGTACCATCTAGCTTGTCTACAGTCTAGTGTTCCATCAATGGATAAAGAACATAGAGGTGTATATGCACTTTGTGATATAGGTTCATGCACATGGGATGCTTGATCCAATGTTTATACCTTCATCAAATCAAGAAATGGATATTTTAACCAAGGCCATGCCTAAAGTCACTTTTGTGCGCATGAGGGATCTTCTTGGAGTTGGAGAGTTTTCTTTAAGGGGTATGATAAGTAAGGATATCTCTCCATGTAACTAATTCAAATTAAATGGATGTTGGAATATAGTGGTTAAGATTCTCTTGAGGCCACAACTAAAATTTGTACTTGTATTGATAATATTTTCTCTTTGGACGCATATAAACCTTTAAAAATGTGTTTTTGTAATTTTTTGTGATATTTAATTTTTGAGTCTAGTATTATAACCTTGACCTAAAGGCAATATGTATTTGGTTATAAATACCCATTAATACCAACCATTTATTTTATCGGTGAGAGAGTAATTTCATTTCCATTTTGTGAGATTATTTAGTCTCTATGGTTATCCCATCATATTTTGTATTCTTTTTGGTTCTATGTATTCCTTTGTTAATTAATACAGAGTAATGTTTGATTCATTTGTTTTTGGAAACTAATATAAAATCCAACAATTATAATGAAAGTAGTGTAGATTTTATCCCTTCTACTCTATGGTTTCAAGGGTAACAAGTAATAAGTATAGAGGATATCCATGAAGATTTTTATGCAACATAAAAATTAAGTACTATGGAGGATGATCCATGAACTTTATAGTTTCCAAGGTAATATAAAGAAAAAAGTATTTTTGAGGATCTTCCTTGCAATTCAAATTCTCCTAGGCAATATAAACCTATAGATGATAAGTTTTATTATGAACAATCAATAAAATCAAAGATATTTATAAAGCTAAAAGTGACCGGTTTGATTCATCAACATTTCAAGAAGGAGACCTAGGTTCAAATCTTGCCAAACGGTACATGGATAATATCAAAGCTTTATTGTAATACCACTATGTGGTAATGATGTAATATGGGTGGGGCCTGTTTCAATCCCGTATAACCCATTAAAAAGAAAGTGTTGGTGGAATACAAATTAAGAGTAAGACACTCAAAGAAATATAAATAAAAAGGAACACTTAGAGAGATATCAATATGGGAAGCCATAAATAACATCACAAATGCTAATTGGGACTAGTCCCACAAATAAGAATAAATAGTGATGATAAAAATGTTATCTTGAAAAATTATGGTTATGAATAAGATCCTTAAAAAGAGTTATTATGGAATTAATAGGTTGTTATAGTCTTGAGTTTGTTTTAATACAAGAAAAACAAATTAGTAAGGAATATAAGGATACATTAAAAAAAATTGGAATATAGGGTATTATTTAGTGCTTTCTACTATAGGATATTTTGGAGGTTTTACAATAGTACAAGATAAATGCAAATGGGATGGACAATTACTAAAAGCAAAAAGTAATTGGTTTATTGGTATATTTTTTAAGAAAGATAAAAATATGAAAATTGGGTTTATAAATGTTTATGCTCCAACTATAGTTACTCTTGATAAAATATATTGGAGTGATGTAAGCATACTTTTATAAAAGACAATGATGATTCCTAATTGTGATCTATGGATTATTTGGAGGACTTAATCAGAATTCTATATCCTTCAAAATTGAATGGCAATGCTCCTATATGGTCTAAATTGGTGGACACTTTTGCTTAATTTATCAGTTAAAATAGCCTTTGGGATGTTATTCCTTCAAACTTTCAATATACATGGCATAATAAATTTATTGGGTAATATTATATAGCAAGAAGAATGGACAATTTTTTGTTAGCTAATATATAGTTGCAAATAGAGTATACAATCTCTTCGAACATTTTGTTATGAGCAAGGTCAAATCATAAACCCATTGTCTTAAGATATGATCTACTCAATAATGGTAATTCAAAACCTTTTTTATTTTATTCTATGTGACTCTAAGACCCTAATTTCTTCCATATGGTTATTTTATATTAGGACAAAGCAAGGTATGAAGGATCATATTTTATATATATATATATATATATATATATATATATATATATATAGGTTTGTTTAAAATATGAAATATCTAAAGGGGGCAAATGATTATCTGGAATGCTAAATATTTTAGTGTTATATTTAAAACATAGGAGAAAAATAAATGCAAGCTCAATAATTCACTAGATATAGTAAAAATCAATGAAATGGACCAAGATACTTATATGAAAAAATAATTACTGTCTAATTATCATAATGTATTGAAAAATGAAGAGTTATATTTATCCCAAAAATATAGGGAGAGATACCTTAAAGAAAGGGATTAAAATACCAAATGTTTTCATGCTACAACCAAAATAATTTCTTATTTTTGTCAAATCAAAAGCTTTTTAACTCTGAATAGAAGAAATATTGAGGAAGAAGAAGATATCAAAAAGGAAGCAATTAATTATTTCAAGGATATTATGTTTGATGTTGGTGCGAGATAAGAAGGCTCAAGGTAACCTTTTATAAAATATTTTATCAATTATTTATTTATTTATTATTATTATTTTTTGGTATATAGAAGCAATGGTTACAATCACGATTTTTAGTAACTACCAAAGACAACTGGTAGGGTTCAAATTATCTACGAAGGCTCCCAGGACTTCCACCATCTCGGTACATGGTAACCCGGCGTGAGATGGGGACCACCGGACGCACAGGGGTTGCACCGTCATCATCAATTTGGCGCACCACTCAGAGGAATCAGATCTGGGCTACAAGAGGTAATTTTTTCTTGCAACCCTAACAGGGAACTAACCCCAATGGATTTAATATAATTTTCTTTAAAAAATTGTGATTTATTGAAGAGTGATATGTTGGATATGGATGAAGAATATAGAAAAATAAGTCTACAATAAGTTTGATTAGTCTCATCTTTATTGCATTGGTTCCCAAGAAAGGCGAGATAAAATATTTTGGTAATTTATGTCCAATAAACCTTTAACAACATGATTTATAAGATTATCTAAAAAATAATGGCAAATAGATCAAATTACATTCTAGGTTATATTATCTTAAAGGAACAAGGTGCTTTTATTCATTGTAAACACATTCTTGATGGTAAAATCATTGCATACAATTCTATACATTTTTTCATTCCATGAAAAACCTAGGTATACTTATAAAATTAGACATGAACAAATTATATGATAGGATTTATTGGAGTTTTCTAAATGATATTCTCAAAATTTTTGATTTTGATAAAGGTTAGTGTAAATGGATTAGATGTTTTATAGCACTCCAAAGTATTTTATATTAATCAATGGATCCCCTATTAAATACTTTGAATCATGTTGTTGATTATACCAAGGTGACCCACTACCTCCTTATATATTTATTATTCATGCTGAGGCATTGGGGAGAGCTTTCTCAAAGGAAATATTGTAAGAAAAAATTCATAGATATTTAGGTTGTAACAAATAATCCCTTTTAGCCTCATCTCCAATTTATTGTTGATACCTTTTTTAGACTATCCCTTAGTCAAGGACGACATATATCTTAAATAAATACTATCATGTTATGAGAAGGTTTCTAGATAGTTGGTTAATACTATAAAATATAAAATTATATTCTTAAACACCACCCTATATTTAAAAAATATTATTATAGATATTTTAGGGTTTAAAGTTGAAAAATCATTTTCAATTTATTTGCATATTCATTTTTTTGATAAAGGAAAGAAGAAGGGGCTTTTGGACTCAATTTGGAATAGAATAAAATCTTGTTTGAAAATTTAGAAACATAAGTTCTCAACCATGGCTAAAGATTATAACTCATAAAGTATATATAAAATTTTATCCCCATAAATGATGTTACTTTTAAGATTTATAGTAGGTTAACATCTGCATTTGATAAATTTTAAAATATTTTCTTTGGAAAGGATCTGACAAATATTTTTTATTTTCTTATTATAAGTTGCATATGGTTTGAAAAGGAGAAAATGTTGGAGAGTGTAGTGGCATGCCACTACCTTAGAGTCATAAATTTTTAATGTTACAAGCCAATGAAATCATTTAATAAATACCTTCTAAAATACATGAAATCTTATAAGTTTAACACTAGTGTTTATTTACTCCATGAAGATCAATTTTTCCAAGAGTAATTCTCTAGTAGAGTGAAGTGATTTCCTTGTAGGATAAAATTTCTAAGGAAATTATAATGAATCACAAATTTAATGAAGTTATTTTCTCATCTCCTCGAGTAAATCATTTGCAGATCAATGGAGGGGCAAAAAGATAAGTATAGATCTTGAGGAAGATCTTTGCAAAGTGATATTTTGGCATGTAGTCACACCATAACTCATTTTGGAAGCCTTCTAATACTTTTAGAGGTATAATTAGAGGCATGTAATATTTGGAGGTGCATAATTTTGTTATAGATGCCCCTCAATATTTAATTTTACTAGGAGTAACAGTATGTCACCTTGGGTAACCTAGAGGTAAAATTTTCCTATACATACGAGCCATGGGCTCCATTGTAAATATCTTTTAGACTTGAGGAATTTATAGTTAGAATTTATGATATTTTCATAAGGCTCTTATAATTCATGAAACTGATGGAAAATTGGTGTCTTTTACTCTCCATAAATGGTCCCACCATCCTAGATTATAGAATATGCAGTGATCGAGGCATGTCCTATTTGCTCATCTTGTCATCAATGTCATAAAATCATATAAATTGAATGGAAATAATGTTGTTATTTAGATTTTTCATGTGTTCATTAATCACACACTCTCCTTGTTATGGTTTTGGTCGTATTTTTTTTTTGTAGTTAAGATATATTATCATTAATACCAGGTTTTACAGGTTAACCCAAATCCTATTACAAAAATCAACATTATACTGTTACGGATCAAAAACTTATTAGGGACAGTCTATCCACCGCTACTAGTAGCCTTCTTAGAACATACGTCCGAGGGAGCACACCACCCCTTACAAATATTTACATACATAAAAAGCCATTGACAGTAAAAACAAGCTATACTGCATATCTCCCAGACCATATTTATAACATCAACATAGCTATTCAAGACCTATGCCCAAAAGGAAACCCCTTCCCCAGTACATAAAAAAAACAAAAATGATCACCAGATGGAGCAAAGCAGAGCTGATAAACCAACATTCTTCTGTACTAGGAGCCTCCAATGAGGACCCTATTATTCTTCGTCTTCGTCCTTGATTTCATTTTGAATAATTTCGTCCACGTCACTTGGGACCCCATTTTCCCAAGTGACAATCCCATATGCTTCCACCCATATATTGGCCAATCTATCAACTATTTTATTGGCTTCCCGAAACACATGCTGGGCTAGCCGGTCATTCCTAACCTAGAATAGGATCCTTACCTCTTCAATGACTATATTAACCCACCATGGAGGATTTTTATCATTGCTGAGGAGATTTGTGATATGTAGTGAATCTCCTTTAATTATTAATTTACCTTCAATCTCCTGAGCCATCTGAAGACGTCTCCATAATGCTCTTGCTTCTGTGTCATTATTTGTTCTTATTCCCAAATGCTCAAAAAAGGCCATCATCGGGTTTCCTTCATGGTCTATCACTATTCCTCCAGCCCCTGCTCTGCCAGGATTATCTTTAGCAGCCATATCAAAGTTGAGCTTGAGCCATCCAACCGGGGGCAGGATCCACCTGACACCTATTATGGGATTGGCCTTAACAAACCCAAGATCCTCTACCAAGGTAATGTTTAAGGAACGAGAGATATTATTTTCCATAGGGGAAGGATTCTGGCTATCATGAGGGATAAGGCTGACATTTTCACGGGCAAAGGCAAGAATATTAGTGGTAATGGAGGTAACATCATGGATTGACTCATGGAATGCTCTATGATTTCTTTCTAGCTAGACCTACCATAGAAAATGATGAAGACATATTTTCCACATAAACCTAAGCCTAAGGCTGACAAAGGGATTTGGCCATTGGAGGAACAGGTCAATGATGGTGGCTGGACTGACCCAGGATATGCTAAATGCTTGGAATACCCCATTGAGAATATTCAAGAAAAAAGGGCATTCAAGGAAAATATGATGGGTAGACTCCCAATTTATCCTACATAAAAAATAGCGGTTAGCAACTATCATACCTTTCCTTATCATGTTGTCCATCGTAAGTATCCTTCCTTGTATTACCATCCACAAGAAAATTGCAAATTTAGGAATTAGTTTTTTGACCCACACCAACTAAGTCTAAAGTATGGGCTCCTAAAGATCTAACATTAGTTTGTATGCAGATTTGACTGATAACTACCCATTTTCTGTGGCTTCCCAGATTACTTGATCTTGTCTTGATCTCATAGGTATGAATTGTTGATGTAGAATGCTTTGGATATCTTCTGATTCGACTTCAAATCCTTGAATCATTATATGTTTACATTTAAGTCTTCCTCTGTCCTGTCTCATAAAATCAACTACTCTCCTTTCAATGAGTTCATCTGTGGTTATTTTGATCCTAACTAAGTTAGGTACCTGAGATAGAGCCTCATCCTTAGCCCACCTATCATCCCAAAACCTAATATTTTACCCATTTCCAATAAACCATCTCATCTCTTTCTTTATGACCTCCCTGCTGGTCAAGATTGCTTTCCAGAAAGCCGATCCTCTGCTATGAATATTGTCATTTAGGAAATAAATGCCTTGGAGATATTTTATTTTAATGATGGTTGTCCATTCATTCTCCTCATTTGTTATGCGATTCCAAGCTTGTTTGGCTATTAATACTGTATTCAAGTGTCCCTTTCCTAGTGCTTTCAACGGCATAAAAGGTTTAAAATGATTGTGGCATGGTGGTTATAGGGGTGGACTACGCGAAGATCTATGTGGCGGCTTCTGGGGTGGACAACGCAAAATACTGTGGTGGCCATAAAAGCTGGACAACCTGCCCGGATTCATGGCGGCTACCAATTCCACCATGTAAATTAAAAAAAAATAAAAAAAAAATACTGTATTCAAGTGAGCAATTCTTTGCAATCCTAGCCCCCCATTTTATTTCAGCCTACACACCTTGCTCCACTCCACTATGTGGATCATCTGTTTTTCCTCCGTACCGGACCATAGAAAATTATTTTTGAGCTTTTCAATTTTTTGGTATACCTTGGTTGGGACCTTAAAATGGATAAGAAATACATCAGAATACTCTATAAAGATGCCATGGTAAGAGTAAGTTTCCTTGCCTGAGACAAAAAGTGTCATTTCCAGCCAGCTAGTTTTTTTGGATTATTTCTACCACTCTCTCCCACACAGAATAACTTGGAGAGCCAGATAAAAGGGGAAGGCCTAAATAGGAGGTAGGAAGAGTCACTACAGAACATCCCAAAATCCTCGCTATTTTGACTTGTCTCTGTATTGGGGTGTTAAGGAAGTAAAGCTTACTCTTGTTAAAATTCACTTCCTGACCCACCGCATCCTCGTAGAGTTGGAGAATATGTTTGATCCTTATAGCTTCAACCATTGACGACTGGGTTAGCATTAGAGTGTCATCGAAATATTTTTGATGACTTACTAGGTTGGTGAGGGAGGTGGATTTGATCCCCAAGATTAATCTTGCATTGCATGTTGCTTTTATAGTTCTGCCTAGAGCCTCTGCCACTATAATGAACAAAATTGGGCTGATCGGATCTCCTTGCCTGAGTCCTCTATGACTTTGGAAATACCCAGCTATCGTGTCATTGACCAAAATTGAGAACCAAGGATTGGATATGCACTCTTTTATCAGTCTGAACCATTGAGGAGAAAAGCCAAATTTTAGAAGGACAACTAACATAAAGTCCCAGTTAATGCGGTCGAACACTTTTTTCATGTCAAGCTTTAGGGTGAAGACTGCCTTTTTGGTTTGCCTAGCGGAGTGCAGAGCTTCATGGACCGTGATCACCCCATCCAGGATTGATCTCCCCTGAATCGAGCTCCCTTGACACTAGTCAATAATAAGGGACAATATTTATTTCATCCTATTAGCAATGGTTTTTATCAATATATTGTAGGACATGTTACATAAACTGATAGGTCTAAAATCTACCATTGTCTCAAGGGTTGGGCCCTTAGGAATCAGGGCAATAAAGGTGGAGTTAAACCCTCTCGGGATATGTTTTGAAGCCTGAAACTCCTTGATAGCTGAAATGACATCCCCTCCCACTATATCCTAGAAAGTATGATAGAACCGAGGAGGGAACCCGTCAGGGCCAGGAGCCTTATCGGGTTCCATGCTAAATAAAGCATTTCTGATTTCCTCATCAGTAAAAGGAGCAAGAAGCCTACCATTAATGGCCTCATCGACCATATTAGGAATGAACTGAAGGAGAGAGTCCTTAGCTTCCTCTTTACACTGTGATTCTTCCCCGAGGAGGGAGCTGAAATAAGCAACCACTTCTTCTCTGATCTCAATCAGATCCTGGGTTTTGGACCCGTCAGCTTTGGTTAACTCTTTAATCTTGTTATTGCTTCTATTCCTCAATGTTGTGATGTGGAAGAAATTTGAATTCGAGTCACCATCCTTTAACCATAAAGCCCTAGATTTTTGTCTCTAGTAAGTCTCTTCACAAGCCAGGATATTATGATATTCTGAGAGCTTGATTTGCTCCTCCTTCCTGGTAGATTCATCATAGGTACCATTTTGAATCATGTTTTCAATGGCCTTCAGCCTATCCCCCACTTGTTTCTTGTTCTCAAACAGGTTCCCAAAAACTTCCTTGTTCCAGATTCTAAGGTTTTCCTTGACTAATTTTAATTTTTGAGCAAGTTTGAAAGTCGAACTTCCCTGAAAAGGTTGTTGCCACCATCTAGAGATGTTTTCCTTTAATTTCGGGTGCCTAATCCACATTTACTAGAAGCGAAAAGGTTTTTTGAAGGAGTTTGATTTTGGGACCTCCAAAAGAATGGGATTGTGATCTGATGCAATTTTGGGAAGAGTTTGCAGAATAGAATCTCCAAATTCCGTAATAGCCTCCTTTGATAAGAAAAACCTGTCAAGTCTTTCCTGGATAAGTTGATTTCCTATTCACCTATTACTCCAAGTGTACTTTGCTCCTCTTAGCCTCACATCCATTAATTGATTTGAGTTTACAAATTGATTAAACTCTTCCATACTTTTGGTTGGGAGCCCTGCTCCACCATTTTTGTCTGAGGGGTATAAGGGAGTGTTGAAGTCACCTGCCACCACCCATGGAATTTCATTGAAAGCATCACCCAATTTTCCCAGGTACTCCCACAAAGACGCTCTCCCTTGAACTGAATTGGGGGCATAAACATTTGAGAAAATCCATGATCTATTGTTGTCAATGTCATGGAAAAAAACACTCAACACCCTATCATCATCCTGGATAATGTTCCCTTCCACCACCCGGGGATCCCAAAGAACCATAAGCCCCCTGAAGCTCCTCTTGCTAGTTTGCATACCATATCCCCTTGACTCCACATTTTTTTTGCTATTATTTTTTATTGAGCTTCGTCTATTTTTGTTTCTTGCAACATCAAAATTGTTGGGTTATATTGCCTTCTTATTGAACTAACCACCCTCTATTTGGGTAGGCCATTGAGGCCTCTCACATTCCATGAGAGAACCTTCATTTAGATTGTTTAGAGTTTTTTGCTTTCCCCCTCCCTTGAGGAGGTTTCCCTGATTTGTTATCTTCTTGTCTTGGGATAACTTGTTGTATCAATATTTTCTATTTACCGCTAGCAATTTCATTGTCAGTCCTCATTTTGTTGTGTTCATAATTTGACATCCTCCCCCTCTTTTTCTCACCATCGTAGTTAGGCGACTTGGTAGTGCTCCTAGTCTGCTTGGGGCTAAAATATGGAGGAACGATCTGTTGAAGAACCAGACTAAAACATTCCTCAATCTCATTCATTTCTACCACATCAATCCTTGATTCTAACTCCTCCATATTTTTCCTGTACTCTCCTAGTTTTTGCACTGAGTCTTCTGGATGATTTGATGAGCTTCTAGTTATGATGTTGGGAAGGACTATTTCCTTTGATTCTAACCCCTCCACATGTTTCCTGTATTCTTTAGGGTTTTGATTTACGCCTACATGGCAGTTTGAGGGACTCTTGATTATGGGATTATAAGGACCCGACTTCGATGGGGATTCTAGGGTTTTAGGTAGTTTGAATTGAAGGTTTCCTTCTTCTAAAACCTTAATCTCTCCTTCTACCTCTATATTAGCTAAAATTTCAAACTGATTTGAGTTCGGAATTTTAGGGCTTACCTAATTTTCCTATCCATTGGTGATTTGTTGCTTGCCTTTATTCTGAGGTTACCCTTCACCCTCCTTTGATTTATCCTGATAGGCATAGTTATTTTTACCTGGCCTAAACCCTAATTTGCTAGCTAGGCTCCCTCTCGAAGGGAAATTATTGGGGTAACCTTTATCATTTGGTCGTTTACCTTCCATCCTCTAGTTTTCTCTACTAGCTGCTAGATTAGGGCACTGACTTCATAGATGGCCTTGGGTTTTACATTCTAAGAAAAATGTTGGCCTATTTTCATACTCCACCACCTATTTTCTTAGGTAGTCATCGTACCCTAGTTCGAAAAAATTTGGCATCTTAGATTCTAAATCAGCGTTGACACATATTCTTGCATGCATCATCCTTGTCCTAGCCAAGGTTGCATGATCTATGGTTACCAGCTCCCCAATAGCTCTGGCTATACCTTGTAGCCAATACTCATTGAAAAACTAAGCTGGTAGGTTAGGAAGGCAAACCCAAATAGGGGCTATATTGATATTCTATTTTTTAGGGTCGAAATCCTCCCCCCACTATCTGAGGAAAAGGCTACATTTTCCTAAAAACCAGGGTCCTCCAGTTAGAATGTGATTCACATCCTCCTTGTTATTGAATATTATAATGAAGAAACCCCTGGATAGGGCAACAACCTCCATACTCCCCATCGTTCTCCACTTAGATAGTGCCTAGGACCGTATGGTCTCTATATTCGGCCTTCCACCGAGGAACTTGCCCACTAACGAAAACTCTTCCATGGATAGGAAAGGACCCATAGAGTTTACAGGTGCCATTATCCTATTATTTACCGGTATGAGAGGTGGGAGTGAAAGAAAGTCACTCTTTCTACCCTTTAGGGTTTCCACGAAGGTTGGGCCTCTTCTGGGACCCATGTCGCCCTTCTGTGACCTTTTGTCGGGATATTTTTGAGGAGGATCGAGCCCTCTTTGGATAGCCTCTCCTATCATAGAAGGCCTACCTTCCTCTGGTTCCTCACCTAACTCTTGCTCGAGGTTCCCGCCCGCATCCTGCGTACCTTCTCTACTGCCTTGACTGAGGTTCCCGCCCAAAGCTTTTGAATTTCCTCCGTCGCTTTGATCGCTTTCGCTACTCCTCTCCTCCATATCTCAGTCTACCTACCTGTATCCTTTGCCGTCCTCTGATATCAAATTGATCCTAAAACCAAACACCATAAGAGTCATGTGAATTTGGTTTCTCTTAAATTTTCGAAGCTAGAAACTATTGGTCGTATTTATTTTAAATATCTAACACCCTAAACAATTTACTTTCCATGTACTTTAATTTTTATATTTACTTTCAACACTTTAATTTTAAGTAATTATATTATGTTAAAATTTAGAAAGAAGAGTAGGGATTCAACCTAAATCTAAAGGTTTAAAGAGGTTATAAACCCTTTCATTTAGCTATCATTGAAACTAGAATTGTGGGGAATGAAAATGACAACCCTTTCCATAATAAAATCTAGGTTTTTGGCTTACCTGTTGGTGTGAATCCCTATTATTCACCCCACAATAAGCACGCAATTTGGTATTTAGTAGACTTTCTTTATTTTGGCACTAAATATATACTCCACCATACATGGGATGCATTTGGCCTAAAATTGAGGATTTTTGCCAAGTCCCCAAATAGGTAGTAATTTCCTCCAAACTTGGATCAATTCACTTCGTCTAGGGCCAAAATTTTAAAGATCATAAAAAAGGTATAAACTCCACTTTTGGGAGCAATTTGATCCACTAAGCTAGCAATTTATTTTGAATCTACAAAATTTTCATATCTTAAATCTAGAGCAATTTAGTGGGACCAGGGACTTGATTTATCAAGCCTAGTCACAAATTGACCTTGAATTTTACATATTTTTATTATTTATGTCTAATTTTTTTAGTACTTTGTGAATGGGGACTCTATTATAAACATTAGAATCATAAAAAAATATATAAAGCAAGAAAGCATGACAAAATGAAATCTATAAAATATTTGAATTTTAACTCTAATTTTGCATCTACCACAAGCAAAAAGCATTTGGGATTTTTTTTTCTAAATTTCAAGTTAGAGAAATTCATTCCATCAAACTCACTCGAAAATAGTAAAATTTCTCCAAGTCAAGTTCATGAAGTGATTCACCTAGATTCTAAGTTATTCATCCTAAAATATCAAATTCTTCCTAGCTCCTCCAAGGAAAGTGGTTTACCCCCAAATCCAATGAATTTGCTTGGCCCTCTACTTGTCAAATTTTCTAAACTTAATTTCTTGAGTGATTTACCCAATTCTACTAGTAATTTTCTCTAGTTTACTAGCAAATCACTCCATAGACCAAAATTTACAATTTTTTATATTTTAAACAAAAAACCTATTTATGTAGGTACATGTATGCATGATGTCAAGCTTATTAATACACATTAAAAATTTCATGATCAAGTAAATAACATTAATCACCATAGTTAATCATGTATCAGTGAAATAACTCAAAATTTGAAAGGAACGAATAAAGTGCCATATGGGTGCAACAAGATGATGATATTGAGGAGAGTTCTACATCTAATCCCACTTTATCAAAAGGAAAAATTCCAATGGTTGAACAAATCATTCAAAACCTACATCACAAGATATTAGTTTCTTTGGTTAGCAACTTAGTTATTTATCTACTCCTGCAAACCAAACTAGAAAAGTATATGTCCTATCTTGATTATCATCCTATAAATAATCCACCCTTTGTAGCCTTTCATAATGTGATTAATGTGATTCAACCTCTAGTGTTTAATGCATAGATCATCCCTTAAATTAGTATGGATTCATATCAAAATATACCCATATCTAGCATATCCAACACAACAAACCCTCCATTTGGATTGTCCATATAGCCAAATGTAGGTTCTTTAAGATAAATTTTTATTCCTAATTATATATAGGTATTTGATCATACTTCAAGTGCCAGTTGACCAAGTGGGAGCACAAACTACTCAAGGAAACCCCTAGGCCAAATACTACCTCCAACCAACTAGATAATACAAAATTTGTAGCAATATCTATCTTTTACAAATCAAGAAATCCTTCCACAAGGCTTGTAATATCCTTCTCCATTCCAAAAGATGTAAGCTTCCTTGAATTAGCAATATAATCTACCACCTCAATAACTTAGGCTCCAAAATCAACTTTCCAATTAGACCTACTAAGGACCATTATATCTAGGGACCTATTCTCCTATCATGCCCACTACTATGAAATTATTATCTACCTTTGATAGGAGTGGAATAAAACATCATTGGATCATCTCAACAAGTTGTTTACACTCAAAAAAATTCATTGCATCTAAGAGGAAAGCATCATGGTATGTTTGTTGATCTATTCCTTGCATGATAAAGTTGCATTATGGTATAAAGGTTTATTGATAATTTGGTTATTGGTTGGGAATCGATTATAGAAACTCTCATGTGTAGATTTGGGAGTATGGTTAGTGGGTACTCTAGTCTATTTTACTAAAATGTTATATAAAGAAACCCTAAAGAAAATAATCATGATTATAATACTAGATTTTTTAGGATATTAAATTTAATTCCACAAAATGCTAAACCAAACAAATGATAAACATTACCATACTAAATTAAATGCTTACAATCTAACTTGGATATTATATTTTGTAATACTAACCATAGCATACTAGCTATAGCCTTTAAAGAAGCAACTCATACAAAAGATATTTTGATTAGGATAGTAAAACTACCACCTATATTGCTTATAGCATAAACCACTCATGTTACCTACAATCCATAAATCACCAGATCTACACCTTCCATATTACCCATTCCAAATGTACAATAATCTACTACTCAAATATTTCTCCATACAACATAACACGTTTGGCCAAAACTCATCATCAGTCATTGTCTTCCAGCCATTGCTACTAACTCTACTTTCTCCATCACCAATAAATAATGAAGATAAATCTATTATAAACCAATATAAGGTTTATATGAAAGAAATGTTGGAAGTGATGTGAACCTCAATAAATTAGAATAATAATAAAAAGAAATAATGGATATAGAATAGCATATGGAAATAGCAATAAAATTGGTAGCCTAGAAAAACCCCATATCTTACCAAAGATCAGGCTTAAGCACAAGGGTGAATTTCACAATTTATAGCGAATTTTAGGTTTTTAACATTTTTTATTTTGCTATTTTTGGGACCCTAGAGGTCGGCCCATTCGCCCAAAAATTACGGGAATTATTTTTTTAGGGTAAAATCACCCCTATACAATATGTATTCCCGCCTAATATTCACCCTAAAATTATTTGAGAAAAAAATTATCCCACCAAAATTGCCTCTTGTACCCCCACTATATATAGGTAACCTTGGAGGCTGGGAGCAACACTCATAGTCTCAACTTGACAAGGCGACCACAAAAAGTGACTGGCAGAAGCGAGGGACAAAAGGCTATCGATAGAAGTGACAGACACACAGTGACTGTCACCATGCGACTGACACAATGTGATCGACACTGCATGACTGGCAAGTGCGACTAGCAAAGCGCTATTGGTACTGCATGATTGACACCCCGTAACCGCCACGTTGTGACTAACAAATCGTGACTGACAGACCATGACTGACAAATCATGATTGACAAGCCATGACTAACAAATCATGACTGATAGGTCATGACTGACAAATTATGACTAAAAGTCCATGACTGTCACGATGTGAACGCCAAGCCGCAACTATCACAATGTGACTGACAGGCCGTGACTGCCACAACGCGACCATCACACTGCGATTGTAATAGGGTGACTGACATAGAGGGCCAACCATTTGCCGATAAGTTTTTATTATCAATTTTATTTCTTTTTTATACATTTGTGTTCATTGACGCTCAATAAGGAGGTTTGTGATGTGTCAGATATTGTGATGTCTTGAATAGTAGTTCTCTCTTTAACCAGTTATTTCCATTTTTCAAAATGATTTTCTTGTTACTCTTCTTTTTATATAGGTAAAATGTCACCTATTGGCAATGGAAATAAGGGAGGCCAGTCTTCCAGTTTCGATAAAAGGAGTATCCTCAAATACTTTCGTAATATTTCAAATTCCAGTCAGCCACCAACATCTGCACAAATTGAAGGTATGAACGCCTTTACTTACTAACCAGTTATTTTTTGTTCATTGTTCATTTCATATATAATGTCTTCATTCATTAAGAAGGGTGATTTTTGGTGTATGGCTTTGTCCATTGTTTATCTAAATTTTTCAAAAGAAGGTATGCTTTTAACAGAATGTATGCTTTTAAAAAGAATAATGATAATGACCCTGGTATTTAGTATTGACCCTAGTATTATCTCTACAAAAAATAGTGTTGACCCTCGTATGAATCCACTTCCACATGACTACGATATTGAAAAGTCCACAGATGAAAATTTTCTTAAAGAAATGGAACAACAACATGAAGAGATTCCTGAAACAAACATGCCAAATGGAAAACAAAGTAATAGTTCTTATGCAGTACCCACTTTCGGAGAATCTTCTTCTAAAAAACATAAACGTGCCAGGTCATCTAGATGGACAATTAACAGATCATTTCAGCCTGATTGGGTTTCAGATTTTCCATTTGTTGAGCCAGTGCTTCCAGAGAATAGTAATGAGGTAATAACAAAATTGAGATGCATAATTTGCAGCTGGAAACACGAAAAAGATCACAGATTGCAAGTTAAGAAAGATACAGTAGAAAAACATTGCGAAAAGGTTTATATAAAAACAAAAGAAAGTGATGGACCAATACAAAAAAATTATAGGTGGAAGGATGCATCAGAGTGTGCCCATATCAGATATGCACAAGAATATGATAAAGCAATGAAAGAAAAACAAACTTTGGTTGAGAAAGGTGCAACGATTCAAGCCCAATTTCAAAAAATGCAAAAGTTCACTTTAGCTTCAAAAAGTTTACAGTTTGTTGTTGTACTCACTATTCTTAAAAAGGGTAGACCTATGTCAGATTTCATAGATTATAAATCTCTATTTCGACTAGCTGATGTGCAGAATTTACCCAACGCCCATTGGTCAGATCAAAGTGGTTGGGAAATTGCAAAATGTCTGTCATTGGTTGAGCAGGATGACCTCAAAGAGAAAATTAAAAAGGCCAAATTCATATCACTTTCAATTGATGAGGTGACTATTGTTGACAACACATCTTGGATTTGCATGCATGTTTACACATTGGAAAATCATTTAAGGCAACCTCATTTACTTGGACTACGTAAGATGGTGGAAAATTGCAATGCAGAAAACATTTACAATGTTGTTGTTTCTAGTTTAAAGGAAATAGCAGGAATGAATGAAATGGAAATAGCCACTAAGTTAATATGTGTCGAGTCGATGGTGCTGCTACAATGCAAGGACACATGAACGGTCTTTGTGTTAGACTACAAACATCTGTTACCCCATATTTGATCCCTATTCATTGCATGGCTCATAGAATTAATCTTGCATATAAAATTGTGGATACATTTATAAATGTAGCTAGAGTGGAAGACCTTGTCCGTGAAATTCATGATTATTTTTCGTGCAGTCCAAAAATATTTTTAGAGTTTCAGCAGTTTGCACTTGGAGTTACTGATGGTAAAAAACTCTTAAAAGACGTGGATACTAGATGGATTTCAATGTATCAACCGACATATAGAGTTTTCAAAGAATATCAGTCCTTGGCAGGGTTTATGTATGTAAACCGTAGGGCAATTGATAAGGCTAAGGATTTGCTATTACGAATGACTGACTTTGAAACACTTCTCACATTGTGTGGTATTCTTCCAATGTTGGAAGAAATGAATACTTTGATCAAAATTGCACAAGAAAGATCGATTTATATTGTGGATTTCATCAGGGCGAGAAAATGAATTTGCTTACATATTGATACGATGTACGCATCTGGTGAAAGTTTTATGGATCCCATGTTTGAGAGTTGGAGAGCATTGACAAACATCCATGATCCTCAAAACTTTTTGAAGTTCAATATAAATGATCATCTTTGTATTAATGTCCATGGAAAGGAAATTCCTTTATATTGTTTTTGTCAGCGAATGGATATTGCTACAAATGAAGTTGAACAAATGCCCGTAACACACAATAGATTTCATGTAGTTGTAACAGATACAAAAATTAAACTAAAACACATAGCAGAATCATTGACAAAAGAGATCAGAGACCGTTTTCAGAGAGATGAATTGCTTGAGGCTATGGGTGTGGTTAACCCGATTTTTTGGAATCCTTGTAATGAATACCAGAATATAAGTGGTTTGTTTCAAAAATACATGGGCAATCTTGCTAGCCATTTCACTAAACCTGTGGTATTCAATGGTATTGAAATCAATGGCATTCTCAACAAAGATCTTTTGACAAGCCAATCAAACTGTTTTGGAACAACAATGTCTGCTCAAGTTTCACAATTTGCTAATCACCATGAGAGGGGTTCTATTTCACGTTTCTGGAAATATTTATATCCCAGTAGTATCCTGCAAGATAGTATGAGTGAATATTTTAATTTGTATGAATTATGCCAAATGATGATTTTAGGATCTGTTGAGGATGAAAGGGTATTTAGTGCATTATCATATGTAAAATCTAAAGTTCGGAATAGATTGGACAAAAATTTGGAAAATTGTTTGAGATTATATGTGTCGATCTATGAGGTTGAGAAGTTTCCTTATGAAAGAGCTTTGTCATATTGGAAATCTTTGGCAGAGAGAAGAGGTGTCATGAATACTCTGGATGATGAGGATAATGGTAACACTGATGACACTGTGATGACAAAATTTTATGGAATGAGTGCAGAAGAATTTGCACAATCTGAAAAGAGGTTGTTCCAGCTTTCACCATTATGATGCAAAGATGCTTTCATTTCCCAATATTATATTGGGATTTAATTCATTTATTTGATTTGATATCAAATATGGAGATTTGATTATATTTTGAGACAGGTTTCATGTATTTTGGAACAGAATATTGATTATTGCATCACAGATATTACTATTTTTTACATGTATTTTGATTTCATATATTATGCTATCAATTGTCAACAAAATATGTGTATATTATGATTTCATGTATTTTGAAAAGTCCATGTATTCAAAAAACCATGTTTTGAAAACTATGTATGGCAAACCATGTATTGAATAAACTTTGTATTGAATAAACCATGTATTGAAAATAATGTATGGCAGACAATGTATTGAATAAACCATTTATGGCAAACAATGTATTGAATATACAATTTATCGAAAACAATGTTTGGCAAACCATCTATTGAGAACAATGTATGGCAAATAATGTATTGAATATTAAATTGGTTGAAACCATGTATTGAATATCAAATTGGTTGAAACCATGTATTGAAATCATGTATACAATTTAGTGAAAACAATGTATGACAAACCATGTATTGAAAACAATGTATGGCAAACAATGTATTGAATATCAAATTGACTGAAACCATGTATTGAAACCATTTAAACAAACCATGTATTGAAACCATTTATACAACAAACCATGTACTGAAACCATGTATACAAACCATTTATGGTAGACAATGTATTGAATAAACCATTTATGGTAAACAATGTATTGAATATCAAATTGACTGAAACCATGTATTGAAATCATGTATACAATTTAGTGAAAACAATGTATGACAAACCATGAATTGAAAACAATGTATGGCAAACAATGTATTGAATATCAAATTGACTGAAACCATATATTGAAACCATTTAAACAAACCATGTATTGAAACCATGTATACAACAAACCATGTACTGAAACCATGTATACAAACCATTTATGGCAGACAATGTATTGAATAAACCATTTATGGCAAACAATGTATTGAATATACAATTTATCAAAAACAATGTTTGGCAAACCATCTATTGAGAACAATGTATGGCAAATAATGTATTGAATATCAAATTGGTTGAAACCATGTATTGAAATCATGTATACAATTTAGTGAAAACAATGTATGACAAACAATGTATTGAATATCAAATTGACTGAAACCATATATTGAAACCATTTAAACAAACCATGTATACAACAAACCATGTACTGAAACCATGTATACAAACCGTGTATTGAAAACAATGTATGGCAAACCATGTATAATAAAACGTTTATAGCAAACTAGATATTGGTGCTCCATTATTGCATCCACATAATTCAAAATTATTTATTGCATCCACACAACTGATCAAACCATTACAGTATTGAAAGAAAAACTAAAAAGTAATATAACATTTATATAATATCAAATATTATGTTTAAAAATATGTTAAAATAGGAGTCTTTGAAACCATGTTTTTTCACCACAATGCCACATTCCTGAATCATCAAATAAAGAAACAACAGTTCTACTTTTCTATGTTTTCTTGCTAGAAAGTGCCTGAAGTGTCAGTTGCATCTACCTCAATATCCTTTGCTTCCAATGCACCAGACCGTACCAAACTTTCAGTTGTAGTGTTTATCCCTGATAGCATTAAACCTTCTTCCTTCGTGGGATCTTCCTTAAATGGTGCATTCAACTCTTTCTCATTTTCTTTTATTGAAGCATCCACATCCAGGCCCTTTTCTTTGATAAGCCTCTTCAGCCAATTGTTTTGTTGAACAATGTGTTGTAGTCTCTTTTTCAATTCAATAGCATTAGTCACACTAATTTTTGTAGTCTTGATCCAGGTTTTCATGGCTGACACCTGCTGCTTTAAATGCTGATAATTAG
Organism: Wollemia nobilis; assembly: GCA_028583015.1. NCBI lineage: Eukaryota > Viridiplantae > Streptophyta > Pinopsida > Araucariales > Araucariaceae > Wollemia > Wollemia nobilis. The sequence continues at coordinate 2,049,327 of JAQPPZ010017254.1, read as the reverse complement.
ACTACAAAATACAAGAGAAAAAGATTAATATTAATTAAAAAGTATATTAAAGAAAAAAATGATTTTCAGATATGTGTAAAACTTACATCTGTTGTAAGTCTTGCAGTTTCTACCACTGCTACTTTCTTCTTGGATAGTTCCCATTCATTGAAATATGCTTGGGCTTCAGCATTCAGGTTCTCTAATCGGTCAAGTATAATGGCCAAAACTTCATCACTGCTTGTAGCATCGGCCTTGACGGTGCTAGATTGGGCTTTTAGTAACAGAGCATCGAGCTTTTGTGGCTCATTATCTACCTTCGAAAATAACTCCTTTCTATGTCCGAAGTTCTTGTATCGACCATTTATTGCTTTGATCATAACCTTGGCCCGATATTCCCATTGTCGTAATATATCAATGTCAACAAGAAGATTATTAGTAACATTAGCCCTACAAACATTTGCTATTAAAATATTTTCAAAAAAGTTTATTTTATTATTGTTGTGGCTGATCCACAACACACCCCAAAATTGGGGACCCACCTTTTTCGTTTTGATATTCGGGTGTTGACATTTCATTTTTGTCTAATCCTTCGTTTTGTCGTAGGTTTTGCAATTGTTGTCGGTTCTTGTTGGCAGTATTTTCTTGTCGACGATATTTTATTGTCGACAACTTTTTCTTGTCGATGATTTTTTATTGTCGATAACTTTTTCTTGTCGACGATTTTTTATTGTCGATAACTTTTTCTTGTCGACAATTTTTTATTGTCAACGACTTTTTCTTGTCGACTTTGTGGTCAGTTTCTCGTCAGCGTTTCCTTTTTATTGTCAGTTGGTGTGGCGGCAAGTCCGTGTTGTCAGTATTATTGTTTGAGAGTTTGATGTACATTTGTTAGGTTTTGTTGCAGTTGTGATTGTGACCCAGGTTCACTTCCCACGGCAGACATGTATATGTATAAGAAATATTTACTCAATAAAGTAAGTAAAAAAGGAAAAACATAATAAAAAATAAAAAAATAAAAACTAAATGAAAATAAAATTTATTTATACCTTCATTCACCGCGTGTTAGTGATTAGACAACTTAACTTTACATATTTCTTTTTAGAATTGATTTTGTTTTAAAGTTTGTTTTTCCATCTTATGTTCTATGTGCAGGCAAGGTGGAAACAGGACTAGTGGCGGCAGGAAAGCAGCATATTCCGACACAACGAAGACCAGGTTCGAACGCGAACATCGGGAGAAGAGACTGACGAACCACGGTGGAAAATTGCATTCAGCTATGAACAAGCCGAGACGTTAGGGAGGTTCGTTGGCAGTCACCGACGTGATTAATGTGGCAATGGAGTGGACCCACACGGTGGCCGATAAGGAAGCACTGCGAACGGGTGATGCGGACGTGGATACACAGCGCAGCTAACGCTAGTCAGGGCGTTTAGTATCAAAATTTGGCAGCCGTATCTCACCCGAAGATAGGGTCTTCATTACCTGGTAGGCGACGGTTTGGGGTTGGTCGTCGGATGTGTGAAAACGCCCGACTCAGCTACTCCACCGGAGTCCAACGCCGTTGCACCAGGTGATACAACCAAACCCAATAATCCCGGAAAAAGTGCTGCTCCTGAAGACATTCCTACGGATATTATTAAGTCGCCGGAGCCACCAAGCATTATTAAGTCGCCTCAGCCACAGACATGGGCGGAACGGACCGCGTGGCTTAGGAAAGTCCGAGAATAAAGGGTCCGCTACGAACAGAGGATGCTTGAAGCCCAACGCGAGCGTGACCGCCTTGAAAAGCTGGAGCGCGACAGGCTCGTCTATTCCTGCTTGGGAAAGACGATGAATCGGATGAGTGAGGGCAGTAAAGCATAGCTCGGTAGACGACAACCAATGTGGCGGACACGTAGGAAAGTATGCAGAAGAAGACCCAGACATCTCCGGCATGGACACAGTGAATCGAACACGACGGGTTTGGACGGCTAGTTACTGGCAGGCCAAGGCGTTTATAAAAAAATATATACCCTTAATTTAGATTTGATCATCCACGTGGGTGACATTGAGGAAGGATATTTTAAAGAGTATAACTCCCAAGGTATTAATAAATTTGGAAAAATAATCTTTAATATAACATTTCAAACGGCCACAAGGCAAGGGAGGCCAAAATGAAATAAAAACTTATCGAAACCCAAGCAGCAGGAAAACAGAAACGAAGAGTCAAAGGAGAAATGAAGGGGTTTTCAAAAGTTTTATATACTCCATTGAAGGATTGAAAAAGGAGGCAAACGAGACGGAACCTTTTTGGGCATGGCCGACTGGAGACTTTTTGGCATGGCCAAAAGGGGGCATGATTTTGAGATGTAAAACTTGGATTTTAATTGGAATGTGAAAGCTTTTATTCAGAAATTTCAGGCCTTGTTAGCAAGAAAGAATGAGAAATTTTCTGCATGCTTAATTTTAATTGTCTTATTTTTCCCCTTTCAGATTTCAGACTTGTATGTGAAATTGATGCCATTATTTTGGGTTGTTTCATTTGAATGTCTGCAATCTGGAAATTATTTAGGATCCTTGGAGCCAGCACCTAGTTTACTTTGATTGTGTGTTGTACAGGTCAAATATGCTAGGTTGCATGTATGAAACTCTCACGTATTCGGTTTTGCAGGATGGGGTGCTATCAAACTGAAGGAGCTTTTGCATTGCTGTGTTTTCAGCAAGTATTTTGATGCAAATTTTAAATTTTCTGTTTCCAAAAATTTTAATTTCAGAAATTTTTCCTATTTTCAGGCATTAAAATAAACATTAAAAAAATTTCAAAATCTAAAAACGATTTCACCATTGTGTAGATTATAATTCAGACTTCCAATACGCACTTTGAAATTTCATTTTCGGACTTGTTTAGTATTTTTAAAAATTCATCGAAGTTGCTGTTTTGCTACAGATTTTAAAATTCCGAAAATAGAAATTTTCCATTTTAAGGTCAAATTTCATTTTTCCAGTTTTGTTTTGCATTCATGAGCCTATGATGACATTCCCTTCATGGAAATTCCAATTTCATTGAAGGGGTTATGTTTTACGGCATTTTCACAAACTTCCATTTTGGGCCTAAAATTACCCTTTTTTCATAAAAATTCCAATTTTACGAAAGAGGGATAATTTGAATACTACATTGAAGGTCTTTTCCTTAAAGCACTTAATTGTTCATCTTGATGAAAATCTGATTTCATTTAAGAGGGATAAGTTAAAGTGACATTTTGAAGCTACATTTGGAGACCATATTCATCATTGAAGATTTAATGCAAGATAAAATCTATCTTAAAATCATCAAGATAAAATGAATTAAAGCATTACATCGTGGTCATATGAGGGCCAACTCACATTCACTTTATCAGGGTTCAATGAACAATCATTAAATTTTCATAGTAAAATAAACCAACAGTGCCCCTTGTTTACAGTTACTTGCAACCACTAAGGTGTTCCAAGCATTTCAATTGAATATCTTTATTTGAGATTACTAATGCACATATGCAAATGCTAATATAACAAGAACCTTGGAGAAGTTGTTTGTTTAACTTCTTTGCAAGAGGGGATTTGGAACCCGAATCCTACCGGAGAGTGTGCTTTCACAATTGGGTGAAAACACCACTCAACAGATTGGTGCTAGAAGGAGGGCATGAATCGGTTTATTTCATCATGATTTTAAATGCTTAAAATTGCTTAAGAGCTTTACAACACATTTGGATTGTTCATACAAAAATAAAGTGATTTAATTTTGAAAATTTTGGTCTTGGCTAACAAAGTGTTATTTCATTCAATTACTTTTCATTTGATTTCAAGGAATACATCTCTTCTTTGATGCTAACGTGATTTTTGTTTATACATTGCAGGTTGAATATTCAACAGAGTTGGTTCTAAGATTACATTTTAAGTTCACTAATGGCAACACTTGAGGAGCAAAGGGTATCCTTAAGAAAAGAAATAGTGTCTCTAAGAGAGAGAATGGTATCAATATTAGAGGATCATTATAAGGGTTTGCCTATACCTGTGGTACCATATCAAATTCCTACAATGTTATTGGATTTTTTACGGTGTTTTAATCAAGAGGTGCCACTAGGATACTTGCAAAAACTGCATGTCTACAAGAATGCATTATGTCAATTTCAGATTTTCTATGAGGAGGTAGCTTGTGGGTTATTTGCATACATTTTGGATGACAAACCATTCTTTTGGTATAGCCAACTACCTATGGAGGTTAGGACTTCTTGGATACAATTAGAAGCAGCCTATCTTTACCATTTTGGTAATCAGGTTGACTTAGAAATCTTAAAAAATCAGTTTACCTCCATATGTAAGGAGCCTAATGAATCCTTGAGTCATTTCAATGGAAGATTTCGTGAGTTGCATTCCCAAATGTGGGAAAATTTTAACACATCAGAAGAAGAAGCCATGGAAGTATACCTAGGAGCCATACACCCCACACTTGCTTCATTCATTGAGGAAAAACTGAGTGGTTTGTCTTTAGAGAAAATCCAGGAGGTCTTAGAAGAGATAGAACGACAAGGTCTTGAAGAAGAAAAGGCACAACATGTTCATATGAGAGATAGTTCTTTTGATGCCAACCTACACCAACCATCAAACATAGCACCCTCCACTCCAATGATATCTAAGGTAAATGATCAAGGGGATGAATTTGAATATCCAAATCTTACAACCACCTTAGATGTAGTCCAAGAGGAGGTGCAAATTGCTAAGACAACATCCGATAGTCAGGTTCATGTAGAGATACATGATTATCTAGATGAAGGGGTTCTAAGTTCAACAATGTTTGATATATGTGATAAGATGGAACCCACTATAGAATTGAATGAAGTGGTTGAAAGTGAAATTGGGAGAAAACCAATAAATGAATTTGAAGACATGATAGAATTTCACCACTTGTTCTTGGAAGATGCTATTGATGAGACGTGTACAATTAACAATCAAGAAATTCTTCACCCTCCAAATCGTGATAAAATTGAATCATGGGTTACTAATTTGGACAATGATAGCCTTATAAATTTGAATTCAAGAAATGACCCACTTTTGGAAATAATTGAACCATCTAAGGAAGGTGAAGATGAATTTGATGAGAAACACATTGATGAATGGGAAGATGTTGAAGAAGTAGTTGAACGTCACCACTTGATTTTGAAAGATGATTATTATGATGCTTGGAAGAAGTGGGAAGACTACACTCTCTCCAAAACTACTAATGAAGCTTGTGTGCCAATTGATATACAGGACAACATAATTGCCTACTCAAAGGAAGATATTACAACTCCTGTACAGTTTGAGGATGTTTTGGAAGAGGGTTTCAAATATCATAAAATTTTGGAAGATTATGAGGATCCTATTGCCAAGGACAAAGAAAGAAAAGAATTTATGAATGAATCAAAAGATCATGTCAATTTGGAAGATAATTTTTATAATGGTTGGGGGAGGTATGATAATGCATTCTTCTCTCACACTTTTATAGATGAAACTCATATTTCACTTGATTTGCAGGATGTTGAAACTTCCACCTCACATGAAGAGATACCATGGATAGTGAACAAAGAATTAGAACTAAATGACAAAGAGATTGATCAATTGAAAGCAACTCAAATGAAGGATCATCAAGATGAATCATGGGACATACACTTTGACCAAAAACATTTGGGTGAAAATTTGAATGACCATGTTTTGAATTTGATTGATGTTTATGATGAAATGTCATTAAAGGTAAATGAAAAACAAGGTATAATTTTTAATCACGCCTTTAATAGCATGGTTTTAATGAATGGAAAAGAAGTTGATGCGCTTGAATTGTTAAACCAAATTCATCAACAATTACTAATTGAATCTAGGATAAAAACTCTTAATGATCCTAATTTAGTAAATATCCTAGATGCTTGCAAAATGTTACACAAATTTGATTGGCCTACAAATTTGGAAAATGATTTGGCTTTGAAATTTGTAGAAATAGGCTCTTACTTACAAAATTGCATATTTGAAAAGGATAGCCTAATTCTAAATCAAAGATTGACTTTTGAAATGGAAGTTTTAGAGAATAGACATAATAAAATTGAAAATCAATCATTGTCTAATCAATTTGAGAATTTGAATCCCACCTATGAGAATACTAATGGAGCTAAATTTGAATGGTGGGGAGAGAGAGGAAAGTTGAAGGGGGTTGCATTGTTTGGTCTGGTCTTGTTTTTGTTGGATGCCCACAACATTTGGCATGCATATCATGTTATATTTTTGTTGAAATGTTCTTATCATGTTTGGGATCCAGGAAAGTGATAATCCAAGCTTTGCATCATCTTGTATTATATTGTACATTTGTATATAGATTTTGGTTTTTTGGGTTTTGGTTTGTGTTTTCAAATTTTCATTTTTGGGATTGCTATTTGGATTAGGATTTAAGTCGTGTGTTTGATTTTATTTGACATATTTTGATAAATTTGAAATGTCAACTTATGCTTAAAATCAGGAGAACATGAAACATTGGAATTATGTTGTAGAAGCTCCATGGCCATTCTTAAATCCATTGTGCTTCAGCTTGAACCTGTCATCGAGGATATTTTGAAGAGCCACAACTGACTCCACTTCCTCATGAAATTTGTAGGTAATGAGGAAGATATTTCCAACGTAATTGTGAGAACTTGGGAGGGTGGTCAGGTCTAGGTCCATGGCATTGACTTCACGATTGATGTTCGGATGCTGGTGGATGTTACCAGGCTTCCTATTGATGGCAAGAGAATTTGATGAAATAAACATATGATGGCGATAGAGCTTGATTTTTCTCTTAGAAAGGTAAGGACCTTCTCACTACATATGGGGGTATTGAGAGGAAAAAACTTCTAGGGCATTGATATCATGTCATGGTCCTCGTACTTCAATACTTTACAGTCGACAAGACCGATTCCACTCTACGCAAATTTCATATTGTATTTTTAAACCACTTCAAAGGAAATATGAAAATGAATATTCCTAATTACCTATTTAGATCTATTGAATTGTCTGTCACTAATGTCAAGATTGAAAAAGCCCATTACCCCATTCACCAGGGTCTGCATCTCATTCTTTGTAAGCATACCCTGGATGCCTTTACTAGAAGAGCTCTTAGTACTATTTCTCCTGCCCCTCCCCATCCTACCCATGCCCCTCCTAGTCCATCTCAGCCCACCCATCCTAGTCCTCCTCAACCCTCCCCTTTGCCTTCTCCCACCTGTCCTCCCACTTATCCCACCCCTGTTAAGCCTGTGGAAAACAATAATTGTGAGTAACCTATTCATGAGGTTCCAAGCGATGAGACTAATCCCGATTACTCCTCCCCTACACCATCCAAGCCTAAAGTTAAGCCTTGCACTGATTCAAAGACTAAACCTAGAGTCGTGAAGTGGTCTTCATCAAAATTCCTCCAGAATCCTAGCCCTTCCCATACTTGTGTGTCTTCGTGTCTAAAGAAACTCAAGAAGGAGAAGACATCCTCAGTAAAATATAGTGAGCCAATCAAGGAAATCGATGGTGAGGTGGTTTATATGAATGAGCCTACGAAGGAGGATGACAAGGTGATTCAGGAGCTGGTGATGAAGGTTTGCAATGGTGGAGGTAGATCCATACTCACTCACCTTGCCAGTGTGGTAACCACCCTATCCATGATAGCTGAGATGCTCAATTCTACATGGATGATCTTTAATCAGGTGGCTAATGACCTTGACACAACTCACACCCATATTAGCATCATTTTCAAGGATGTGGATGAGTCTCGAATTACCTTGGATGGCAACTGATTGTCTGGTTTTTGCTATGGGATCTCCCCTTGGGATGGCCCCGATTTCTTGGAAGGGTTCATCCCCTCTATTTTTCTTCCCTGTTTTGTTTCATTTCGTAGGATACTCACTAATTTTCTTAGATCCCTCTCGAGGGCTGCTTGCTTATTCGACTGTTAGACCTATTTTTTGTTATTTTTATTTTGGCTGTACTAAGGTTTTGGGACCCCTTTCAAAACTCATCTATTAATGAAATATTAATTTATCGATAAAAAAAAATTAATTTCTTTTACTGGTTAGGTATCCAAAACAAGATCCTGATAATTGATAACCTTCAAATGAGAGGTATGGCCTTACCCAACAAATACTACTAATGTGAAAAGAAATTTGAATGTGTTAAACACCTATTTTTGGAATTTCCATTTTCACTGGAAGTGATGTCCCTAATTTTCCAAAAGTTTGGTATCTCTTGGGTCCTTCCAAATAATATGGTAGATATTTACCTCCAATGGTTCTTCCCCTATTCTAGTCCTCATTTAAAGTCTCTTTGGATGTTTAGTCTTCCCCATATCATGTGGAGACTATGGAAAGAAAGGAATAGAAAAGCTTTTAACAATGAGAAGAAGGATTGTAATTTCATTGGAGCCAAGATATGTGTCATTTTGGTTAAATAATTTCATAGCCTAAACTTTGAAATACCTAGAGGCAAAGGAAGATCTAGTTGTTGTGGAAATATGGGGTATTTCTAGGATTGTGAAAGTTTTTTATCAGATCCTTCCCCCCATTCACTCTCAAACTAGATGGAAATCTTTGTCAAATGGTTGGGCTAAGCTAAATTTTGATGTAGTCAAGGGTAATCTTGGAAAAGCTAGTGCTAGTGGAGTTATTAGAGATAAATATGGAACCTTAATTATTACCTATGTGAAAGGTATATGACTTGAAATCAGTCATTTCATAGAGGTACGAGATCTATATCATGTTGTTACTCTGATGAAAGAACTAAATATCAACAAATTTATAATAGAAGGTGACTATCTAAATATTATAAATTATGTCAAAGGTCTACATTAACCCAGCTAGAGCATAGAGGATATGTTGATAAATATTAAATAAATTCTATAGGCCTTGGAGAATAACTAGGTTAATCATATTTATTAACCTGTTCAAGATTTAAAATTTTCCTTTCATTCTTCTAGAGGTGATAAGAAAGGACACTCTTGTGGTTGATATGGTTGAGTGGTTCTTTGAAGTTATTTTTTGGGTCTCCTTTATGGGAGTGATAGGCCCAATGGATTCAATTATAATTATGGGAGAGTCTATAGTGTGTTTAGGGGTAGAGTTTCTCTTTACCCTAGACCTTTCCTATTGTCTAGGGTGTCTGTTATATCTAGTAGATGTTTCTTGGGGTCTAGTTCATGCCTGGGTGCTTGGCTAAACCTCAATTCTTCTCTTACCCAGGTTTCTAGTTTGGTTCTCTACATTGCTCCTTCCTGTTTTTTGCTTTTAGGCTGGAAGTGTTGTTTTGATTTTGGCTTTGGTTGGGAGAATTTAGAGTGGTCTCATTTTTGGGTTTATTTTCTCTTTTTTAGGGTGACATTTTGGTATAATTTTTTTCCTGTGAGTTCCATGTCTTGTAAGCTTGAGTTTCTAGATATGGATTCTTTTATTTTTTTGTTAGGAAGTGGGTTCTTGTTTAGATCAATGTTGTGGATTTTGGTGATTGGTTAGGCTACCTAGTTGTGCCCAATCCTAAAAGTGGTTTTATTTTTCTAACCTTCTACTATGGGTTTTCCGATGAAAATGAAAAACTATGAATTTTATCACACTGTTTGGTAGTAAGTTAGTTTTCTATGGACAACTAAAATGGAAAATATATGGAGACCTGTTGGGGTTGGAGGTAAAATCTTCAAATTTCAATGGGGATTTGTGATGTGGACCCCATTATTTTTTCTATTCTATGCAATAGCTATGTAATAATCAAATATTTGAATGAATTTATTCTGAGAATTAATAGAATGGTTAATATGATGGTTGAAGAGATGGTTGCCCACCTAGAAGATGTTAAAAAAAATGGTTGATATTTTCCCAAAAGAAGAGCAAGATAGTCTAGGGAAGAAGCCCAAAGGTAAGAACTAAATCATGTTTGGGTGTTTGGTCCCTCATCAAATTTGCATCCTTTGTCTAGTTGGTTTCTTTGTATTTATTTGTTGTGTCTTCCTTTGGCCCTTACCTGATGGTTTAAGGATTATTTGATTTGTGTCCTCTTCTATGCTTCTATTTGACCTTCTGAGGTCCTTTTTACTCTTTGTAAAAGGTTTGAAGTACATTTAAAAACCCCTTATTTACTAATAAAAAAATCACTCTTCTTCAATTATTCACTCATCAATTTAATTTATTTTTTCCCTTCAATTTAGTCAATTTTTAAATTTTCAAAATTTTTAGTTAAATTTTAAAAATTTCTATTGCTTCTTATAACTCCATGAAATTTTCTTTCAATTTTTAATTCTCCTTTAATTAATTTCTTCTTCTTATTTCTCCTTTCAATTTTCTTAAATTTTATTCTTTAATTTATCTTTCTTTAAATCAATTAATCTTTAATTTTAATTTCTTTCAATTTTCCTTCTTCAATTCATTTTCAATTTTCAAATATCAAAATCAATCTCAAATATTCTTCTATCTCCCTTCACTTTCCATTTTAATATTCTCCTAATTTAATTTCTTCAACTCTTCAATAAATTATCAATTTAATTTCTCCTTATAATTAATTCATTCTTTCTTTTAGATATTTAATTTCTCCTTATTATAGCTCCTATATATTTCATTCTTCTTCAAGTTTATTTTCTATCTTCTTATCACTCCACTTTTATTCAAACAAATTAATTTTCCTCAAACGTATGCCTGGATATTAAATAGTTCAAAGGTCAAAATTTACCTTAATATATATGATGCTTATCCTCTAATTTGTAACCTCCCATTTAATTTGCATTAGGGGGATTTATCCATGCAATTATTTTTCAACCTTATATTTTCCTAAGAATTACTCAATTTGCATTGACCAATTAAGTTCTTCCTGATCTCACCTATCATTTCCAATCAACTCTCAACTTGCAATAGGTGTTATACTTTTCTTATGTATTTTTCTCTCTCGTAGGCCCCAATGCAAAAATCTCCTTACTTTCCTCAGTCCTTTTGTAGTCAATTATTTTATTATATTTTATATCTTGATTTTCTCCTAAGTTTAATGTATTATCTATTTTCTACTGCATCATCATCCAAATATTTGACTAGTTCTTTCCTTCTATGTAGCTTCAAACATTTACAACATTCTGATATCAATGCTCCTCTCTACAAATTTAATGTGGCTTCAAACATCCACTCTCATCTATGCTACTATGATTTATATCCACTTCAATATTCTCCTCTCCAATTCATTTGTCCTCTTGTATGTTGTGTTCATCTAGCTAGTTTCCATCCTTGGCATCAAACTTGTCTTCTTCTTACTTCAATATCCTTCAATGTTCCTGTAGACACCTAAAATACATCATGTTTATGAGACTACTCATATGGGCACCTTTGTAGACCATATGAATGAGCTTGGACCTTTCTAAGACCCACTAATGATTCTAATCACTTATTTTAGGTAGTTTAGGCCTATGCAACCTTAGCCACTGATAGCATCAACAACTATTATCCTTAGCCACTAACGAAATCAGTAACTATGATCCTTAGCTGCTGACGACATCAACAACTGTGATCCTAGCTATTGACGATTAGAGTAGCTAGCCTTGTAACCAACTCAATCTCCCTGAGCTAAGAAAAATTAGTTGCAACAACAAATTTGCAATGATTCTTGGGTGGTTTGAGTTACGAAGCTTCTAGAGGATTCTTCCCAACTACTCAGGCCAACTAATTCTTGATCTTGGATTCCTTGAGAAGCTAAGATTGGGATTTGGTAAGGTCTATTTAAAGGCCTCCCAAATAGACATATGCAATCATGAATTGACTACAAAAAAGCCCTATCATATTGGAGAGCCATTTTGCAACCCTTGAGGAGTAGTGAAACACTATCCAATTGGAGAATGACAATTGTGCATACTTTCATGGAGCTTCCATAGAATTGAGGATCAAATATGCTTTCCTCCATAAATTCATCGTAAATTCATAATAATACACCATCAAATTTGTGTTTGAGACACATGCGACCCCTGACCATCAAATTTTCAAGGAAATTGAGTATTATAAAGCCGAGATTCAAGGAGTAGAACAACTTCCTCGTGACCGCTGTTTTCAACAATGGCCCATAAGCTTAGTTGTTGACTGCGATAGTGGCTAGCAGAGCCAATTGCTATAAGTGATAGCAACCAGGGTTTGATATGATGTTTTCCTTGCTTTAGCCATATATTTCCTATTCTTAACATGTATTTAGCTTTATAGAGTAGCTATTTTTATTGCATTTCCATGGTTTATTATTAGTTTCATATGTATCTTTGATTTTATTTACATTCTTTCATACATTAGGTTCTTTATGCTTCATTTACAAGTTGATATGCATCTTTAGGTTTCTTTGTATGTTTCAAGTATTCCTTCATGCTTTATTATCAATCTTTCAGATATATTTATGCATATTTACACATATTTATGCTTAGATTTACAATTTGCACTAACAAAGATACAAGCCTCATTTCGAGAGGCCTCATATGTTGCTAATATTTTTTGAAGTTCTTTGTGTGTAGATATCAAGGCATCATAGGCAAAGGATCATCAAAATCTGGTTTCTTAATCTAAAGAGACAAAGGTGGATAAGTAATCCCTCATATAAAAAAAGTGGTGAAGACATGAAGACCTTGTGAAGCACATATTTCCTCATTTTGGTATCATTTGTATTTGTAACATTGTATCAAGATTTGGTATCCCTAAGAGGAACGAATTGTAATCAACTATTAATTTGATTAATAAAAGAGAGCATTCTTTCTTGTTATTTCATTTTGTCAAATGATTATATACTTTCAATTCCTTATCATGTTGCAATAGCTTTAGATGTATGGTTTTCATAGCTTTACAAGTGGCGATCACGGCTGGACCGACCTATTTTATCAACTGTTTACTCATAATTCTATGTTTTTCTTATTGCAGGAACAACCACTCTGAGCGATAATGGCTAGTAACCTTAGCTGCTATCGATATTAGTGGTTAGTATTGCAGCTACCCTGATCAACAACTACTAGAAAACACAGATAAAAATAGTCAGCAACTTGTTTCTTTATCAAATATGGATCCATTGGTAAGAGGTCCTATCTCATGTTCTATTTTATTGCTTATTCTATTTTTTTGAAAGGCATTAGAAGTAATTAAAACACATAGAAAAAGGATTTAAAGGTAAATAAATTATATTTTTCTATGCTCCTGTTAGCTGTTGTAGAGAATAGCAACTGGTTCTCCTAGCCACCCAGAAGACAGCTAGGAATTCTAGCTGCTACTGTATTTAGCAGCTACGACTGTGCACCACTAATTATAGTAGCGGCTACTGCTTAACTTTTTTGGTAGGTGTGCCTACTTGAGGTTTGATCAAAGGCTATTTTCATGATTAAATTTATATTTGCATTCTTTGAAATTAAATAGCATTAAATTGTGCATTATCTGAAAATAAAACATACCTTATAGGCATATAGAGAAAAATCATTTGAATGCTTCTTCATGCATATTTCTTTCATGTAAATAAAAAGGAACACACACACACACCATGTTCCAGATTAAACATTAGTGGCATTGGGCCTTCACATCCAACCCGCTGATCAAGACCAATAGTGGAAGTCATTACCACTTCGTTGGCTTGTTTGACATTGTATCATTGGGACCTATCCATGGCCAAGGCCAATTCAAGAACTATCATATCCATAGAAAATAACATGTACTCTTATTTAGAAGGTATATCATTGCCTACAGTGTGCAGGGTGAGAATCGATAGTACCTATACTGATGTAGTTAACTCAATGTGAAGCTATTTTATTCAGCACATAATGCAAATATATATAGGAATACAATGGAATCTTACATGGTTAAGTGGTTGCAACAATTTGCCAAACATGGCCAACCACTTAACTACTAGTTAACCAAATGCTAACTATGGATGTCCACTAACTGCTAGAAGACAAATAAGATATATACCAATTAACTAACATCTAAGAACATGCTAACAACCTATTTCTAACATAGGCATACTATGCCTCACGTGAATACAAAGTGCAATGAAATATGAATAGTAAATAATAATAATAATTAACTTAGGCTTAAGTGGATAAGCCTAAGTTATACTCAACAATAATTAACATAATTGATACAAAATCATCTCGACCAGTTGATGATTTGACCACAACTAGTTTGAAATCCAAAATACCTTCTCACGAATTCATGGGAATGGTCAACTTCAAGACAGAGGGTCCGGTAGCTCTAAAATGGGTAAAACAACAAATGATGCTATCTGATATTGCTTCCACATCGAAGGAGCCAAAAACATTGAAATTAGTTGTTGGAAATTTTGAGTTAGTTGTGTTGTCATTGATGTCAAGAGTCAGTGTCAATGATCAGTGCAGGACTTGGCAAAAGGAGGGTTAAAATATTTATATTTTAAGCCCAAGAGATTTGGTTTAAGAGCTTCACATGATTGGTCAAAAGGATGGTTAAATACCCTGAAGGAAAGGGAGGCCTAAAGGAAATAATATTATAATATTTATTATTATAATATTAAAGGAGGTCAAAAAAGGTCTAAGGGTGAAAGAGAAAAATACCTAGGCCCAAAGGAAATAATATTATAATATTTTTATTATAATATTAAAGGTTAAAAATAAAGCCTAAGGTCATTTATAAATTATTTATAATATTTATATTATAAATTAATTTATAAAATAATATTATTTAAACCCTAAAGTTAGGGTGGGTGCAAATTCATTTTAAATAATTCTTCCTCCCCATCGACGTTCGAAGGTGCTTGGCATATGGTATAAATACCATAAGACTTGCCAACAAAATACAAGTCTCCGATTTAATGCATGTGTGAAAAAGGCAAAAGTCTAAGTGCAAATTTCGTGAGCATAAGAAGAGGATATTAATTTTTAAAAGGGCAGCAAAAAATGTGATGAATAATTTGTTCAAGGCATAGAGCTTTGTCACCAACCGACTGGTTGGGCTAGTGGCAAGTGGTCGGTGTGTAAGGCGTGGGAGAGCGGAGGTTCCACGTTCGAGTCTCAATGGTTGCGAAGGGGCAAGTTTTATTTTTGTTTTGGTGTAAATCGAAGGTACTAAGTGCATGAGGTACTTTTCCCTCCCAAGTGAGCACCTAGCTCATGTGGCGGTTGGGCCATGGCTAGGGCGTTGGCGATAGTGCGACCTGGGATCGAATCCCACCGAGTGACGTGCAAAGGTACTTTAATTTTTATTATTTTGTTTATTGAGCATGTGGCCTAAGGTTGGTTAAGTGAGCGCCTAGGGAGATATAAGGAGGTTAAGGTAAATTTAATTTTTACCTTAGTTAAAGGTGGTAAATGTTATAATTGTGATTTAAAAGTAAATTGCATTATTTTTGATTTGTAAGGTCAATTATTTTTGGAAATGCAATTTTTGAGTAGGGAGACATAAGTAAGAAATTTGGATTAATCTATGCATTAAATTTTTGAAGGAGGTTATAGTGAAATTGAGTAATTGGAATCTTTGTTTGAGAAGTTTGGAGATTATAAGGTGTACTTGAGACTTGATAATTTTTGTATAGTGAATTAATTTTTGAGGAGAATATTTGTGGAGATTTTGAGATAGATTGTTGCTATCTAACCTTGAGATTGGCAAAGAAGATTTTATTGTGATTGAGATAGGTTTTGAAGATATATCTCCATAAAAACAAAAGGTATGGGCACATCTTCCTTATGAGTGAAATATTGTTGGATTGAATGTTGTGAAATGCAAAGTTGGAGTGAAAAGGTTTGTTTGATAAGCATTGTTGGAAATGTTTGAGTGAGTTTTCATGTGCATGATTGGTGAATGTTTGTGAAAAGATCATGAGTATCATTGTTATGTGAAATTGAGAACTATCTTGAGCTAGGGTTTGTGAAAGATCATGAGTATCATTGTTATGTGAATTTGGAATCATCTTGAGTCAAGGTTTGAGTTCCATAGTGTGAGTTGTTGGAAGTATAGTGAAACACTTGGTTAGGGTTTGTAAGCAAGTTGTGTTTCATTGAGTGAATGGTTGAGTGAAGTTGGATGAGCATTATTGATTGAATGCATTGGAGTGATAGTTCAAGTTGTGAAACAAATTGTTCTTTATTCTAAATTGATTTGAAAGAGAGTTTGGAAGTGATTGAGTATTTTTGTGAGTGTGAAACATATTGAGTCTCTAATCATTCTCTATATGTTTCTATGGTTAAACAAGATTCTGAGTGAAACTTGTTTGTGTGATTGAAGAGGTTTTCTGAAAGAGATTAAGTTGAGTTTTGTATGCAAGTTTTACAATTGATTTGAATAAGCTTTTGTGAAAGCTAGTGGATAGATTTGAGTAAGTCCTAGAGGGGACTTAAGGATAGAGTTAAGCAAGATTTTGTGAAATCTTGTGAAGATTTGAGTAAGTCCTAGAGGGGACTTAAGGATAGATTTGTGTGAGCTATTTGTGTGAAAGCTTAAAGAGATTTGAGGTAAGTCTTGGTGAAGACTTGTTGAGAGATTGGAATGTTTTTTTGAGGTAAGTTGGTGAAGACTTGTTGAGAAATTGGACAAGTTCTAGAGGAGGACTTGTTGAGATATTTGAGAAGTCTTAGAAGACTTAGGTGGATAGTCTTAGAGAGAGAGTTGATGAGCAAGTTCTTGAGAGGACTTGTGGATAGATTTGAGGTAAGTATTTGAGAAGACTTGAGAGCAATAGTTGATTGATTTATTTTGGGTAGTGGGGTAGATTTTTTGTTAAGATTGGGGCAGATTAGTAGAGTTGATTTAGTGATTGGATCAAGATTTGTGTTAAGGCTTGAGGATATATTTGAGGATAGATTTTGGTGTATATTTGAGGGTAGATTTGTGCTAGACTAGAGATAGACTTGTGAGCATATTTGTGCTAGACCGAAGGATAATGTTTAGTGTATATTTGAGATAGATATTGAGTAGAGCTGAGAGTAAGCTTTGGAGGTGATAGAGTAGAGGATAGTAGTCTCTAGTGGATAGAGATCCATTAGCTAGGGTAGTGAGGATAGAGGTCTTCTGAGTGAGGATAGAGGTCTTTAGTGGAGAGAGATCCACAAGCTAGTGTAGTGGAGGTAGTAGTCTTCTAGAGGATCACCAACCAGAGCAGAGGAGAAGGAGTTCTCCTGTGGATAGAGATCCATGAACCAACAAAGGGGAAAGAGTTCTCCTATGGATAGGTATCCACGAACTTGATTAGGGGATTGGTGTCTCCTTTGGATAGAGGTCCATAAACATTGTAATAGGGAAGGATTCCCAAGAGATTTGTTGAGAAAATTTTAGTGAAATATTTTCTTCGTGGAGTAGCCCACATTGGGTGAACCATGTTAAATTGGTGTCTCTATTGTGTGTGATGATTTGTGCATTGCTTTGATTACTACTATTGATATTGCCATTGATATATTGGATAATATTGTTTGGGAAAGAAAAGTAAAAAGTGATCTTATATTGTTCACCCCCCTCTCAGTATAAGCTTGTGTTCTTCAATTGGTATCAGAGCGGGTTCCTTCGGAAGAGTTTAACAACTTGAAGGAAAATCTTACAGGAACACAGATGGATTCTCAGAGTGGATCTTCAGGGAATAAGGCACCATTGTTCGATGGGAACAATTATGCATTCTGGAGTGTGAGAATGAAGATTTACCTAATGGCACTAGGAAATGATATATGGCAAGTAGTTGAGGATGGGTACATACCGCCAACTACTCCACCTACAGATAAATATGGTAAGCTCCTACAACTAAATAATTCAAAGGCAATGAATGGAATTTTAAATGGTTTACGTGAAATAGAGTTTGTAAAAGTTATGCATTGCACATCAACAAAAGAGATTTGGGAAAAGCTAAAAGGTATATATGAGGGAGACAAAAAGGTCAAGATGGAAAAATTGCTAAATCACAAGAAAACATTTGAAGACCTAAAGATGAAGGATGAGGAAGACATTGCTACATACCTACTTCGTGTGGATGAGGTTGTTAACTCCATGCAAGGACTTGGGTTTAAATTTGAAGAAATAGATGTTTGTCAAAAGATTTTAAGGTCACTCCCTAAGAGGTATAGTGAAAATATTTCAGCCATAGAAGAGTCAAAAGATATTGAAATTTTGACAAGGGATGAGTTACATGGAATTCTCACAACTTTTGAGATGAGAATAAAAGAGGAGTCTATCCCCTAGAAAGAAGCAACCTTCAAAGTTACAAAGAAGACAAAGGGTAAGAAGTCAGATTCAAGTAATGAGTTATCTAGTGATGAAGAAGCAAACTATGGCAGAAGGAACAAGGACACAAGAAAGTATAAAGGTACAAAATTAGTTAGGTGTTTTAATTGTGGTAAATATGGTCACTATGCATCTGATTGTCCAGAGGCTAGAAGTAGTAATGATGATGAAAAATAGGATCATAAGAATAAGGAAATAGGAAAATACAGGTATCAAAATAAAAGTAAGGATGGACAAGGCAAGCAAGGAAAGAAGTTTTTCCAAAGGCATAAGAAGAGTTTTTATGCAGATAAGGTAGGTAAGAGTTCTAGTGATAGTGATGGAAGGTCCTCAGATAATGAAGAAGAAGAAATTCTATTTTTGATAGTAGAAAAAGAAGATGTTAGAAAAAGGGCACCAATAATTCTCAAGTGTTTTAGGTGTGGTAACTTTGGTCATCTTGAAGATCATTGCACAAGGAATGGGTTCAGTTTCAGTGAAGATGAATATGAAGATGCTCTTGAAGGTCCAAAAGAAGAAAGTCTTCTTATGGCAATAGAAGAAGAAGGAAGTGCTCCTATTGAAGATAAATCAAAAGGAATGAAGATGATCTAAAAGATAAAGAATTAGAATCAAGAGGAAGGAGAAGTTGATCTTGAGGGTGAGCTTATTTCTGCTCTTAAGGAATTAAGGAAGGTAAGAAAGTAGAACTCAAAACTCAAGCTTCAATTTCAAGAATGTGATGAAGAGAAAGGAAAGCTTATAGAAGATCTAACCAACTCAATAGCTAAGACAAGGAGATTTAAAGAGAAGTTAGAGGCAAAGGTTTTAGAATGTGAAAGATTAGAGCATGAGGTAGCTTCACTAAGGAAGGAAGTAAAAGAGTCTAAAAACAAGCTACATAGGTTTGGGAGAAGCTCAAAGACCTTGGATAATATTATCAAGGTACAAAGATCTTCATCAAACAAGACAGGACTTGGTTTTGAATAGGAACATAGAGAACAAGGAGAGGAGTCAATCTCAAGCTCCAAAGAAGAAGAAGCTTCAGAAGAAGAGAGTGTAAGAGAAAGTGAGACTTCTGAGGATAAGTTGGAAAATAGAAAGTTCAACAAGGAAAGGAACAATGCACAAATGAGGAATAGATGGAACAAGAAACAACATAGGGAAGAAGAGACTAAGAGACCAATGGGGTCAAGGCAAGGTTTCTTCAATGGATGTTGCTTCTCATGTCACAGGTTTGGTCACAAGGCTACACAGTGCAGGACACATGAAAGATAGGGATATGGTTTCACCAATAGAAATTTTAGAAATGGGCATCTCTTTCAAGGGTATTGCTACTCTTGTAATCAGTTTGGTCATAAGGTAGTTAATTGCAGGGTTCATGATAGGAATGGATATGGCTTCACCAGGAGGAACTACAAGATATTTGCACCTTCAAGGAATCACAACATTAAGTGTTATAAGTGCAATAATGTTGGGCATATGGCTAAGTGGTGTAGAGAAAAATTTCTAGAGATAAGCAGGAACAAGAACATTCAGAGGAATCAGAAGGATCAGTTGAGGAAGAAGGTGGACAAAGGTAAAGATCAGTGTATGCTGGGAGTAGAGATACTCCCACCCCAAAATTAACCACCTCAAAAGAGGAGGTGGGGGAGGGGCTGAGCTAAGAGTCTTATCTTTAGCCCCAAGCCCCAAAGGTGGCCCTTTGCCATTGATGTCAAAGGGGGAGAGATTTGAGTTAGGGGGAGAGCATTCAGTTCTAGGGGAGCAATTTTGAAAAAGAAAAAGGAATGGTTACAGAGAAAGGGTTGCCATCAATGACAAAGGGGGAGATTGTTGGAAATTTTGAGTTAGTTGTGTTGTCATTGATGTCAAGAGTTAGTGTTAGTGATCAGTGCAGGACTTGGAAAAAGAAGGGTTAAAATATTTATATTTTAAGCCCAAGATATTTGGTTTAAGAGCTTCACATGATTGGTCAAAAGGATGGTTAAATACCCTAAAGGAAAGACCTAAAGGAAATAATATTATAATATTTATTATTATAATATTAAAGGAGGTTAGATAAGGTCTAAGGGTGAAAGAGAAAAATACCTAGGCCCAAAGGAAATAATATTATAATATTTTTTATTATAATATTAAAGGTTAAAATTAAAGCCTAAGGTCATTTATAAATTATTTATAATATTTATATTATAAATTAATTTATAAAATAATATTATTTAAACCCTAAAGTTAGGGTGGGCGCAAACGTGTTTAATACTTCATCCTCCCCATCGACGTTCGAAGGTGCTTGGCATATGGTATAAATACCATAAGACTTGCCAACCAAAAGATAAGTCTCCGATTTCATGCATGTGTAAAAAGGCAAAAGTTTAAGTGCAAAATTTTGTGAGCATAAGAAGAGGATATTAATTTTTAAAGGGCAGCAAAAAAGTGATGAATAAATTGTTCAAGGCATAGAGCTTTGTCACCAACCGATTGGTTGGGCTAGTGGCAAGTGGTCGGTGTGTAAGGCATTGGGAGAGCGGAGGTTCCATGTTCGAGTCTCGGTGGCTGCGAAGGGGCAGAGTTTTATTTTTTTTTTTCCAAATCAAAGGTACTAAGCGCACAAGGTGCTTTTCCCTCCCAAGTGAGCGCCTAGCTCATGCGGTAGTTAGGCCATGACTAGGGCATTGGCGGTAGTGCACCTAGGATCGAATCCCATCGAGGAGCGTGCAAAGGTACTTTAATTTTTATTATTTTGTTTATTGAGGTTTAATTGAGCGCCTAGGGAGATATAAGGAGGTTAAGGTAAATTTAATTTTTACCTTAGTTAAAGGTGGTAAATGTTTTAAGTGAATTGCATTATTTCTAGATTGTGATGTCAATTATTTTTGGAAATGCAATTTTTGAGTAGGGAGACATAAGTAAGAAATTTGGATTAATCTATGCATTAAATTTTTGAAGGAGGTTATAGTGAAATTGAGTAATTGGAATCTTTGTTTGAGAAGTTTGGAGATTATAAGGTGTACTTGAGACTTGATAATTTTTGTATAGTGAATTAATTTTTGAGGAGAATATTTGTGGAGATTTTGAGATAGATTGTTGCTATCTAACCTTGAGATTGGCAAAGAAGATTTGATTGTGATTGAGACAGGTTTTGAAGATATATCTCCATCAAAACAAAAGGTATGGGCACATCTTCCTTATGAGTGAAATATTGTTGGATTGAATGTTGTGAAATGCAAAGTTGGAGTGAAAAGGTTTGTTTGATAAGCATTGTTGGAAATGTTTGAGTGAGTTTTCATGTGCATGATTGGTGAATGTTTGTGGGCATTTGGTGGAAATTGAGAACTATTTGATAGGGTTTGTGAAAGATCATGAGTATCATTGTTATGTGAAATTGAGAACTATCTTGAGCTAGGGTTTGTGAAAGATCATGAGTATCATTGTTATGTGAATTTGGAATCATCTTGAGTCAAGGTTTGAGTTCCATAGTGTGAGTTGTTGGAAGTATAGTGAAACACTTGGTTAGGGTTTGTAAGCAAGTTGTGTTTCATTGAGTGAATGGTTGAGTGAAGTTGGATGAGCATTATTGATTGAAAGTATTGGAGTGATAGTTCAAGTTCTGTGAAACAAATTGTTCTTTATTCTAAATTGATTTGAAAGAGAGTTTGGAAGTGATTGAGTGTTTTGTGAGTGTGAAACATATTGAGTCTCTAATCATTCTCTATATGTTTTTATGGTTAAACAAGATTCTGAGTGAAACTTGTTTGTGTTATTGAAGAGGTTTTCTGAAAGAGATTAAGTTGAGTTTTGTATGCAAGTTTTACAATTGATTTGAATAAGCTTTTGTGAAAGCTAGTGGACAGATTTGAGTAAGTCCTAGAGGGGACTTAAGGATAAAGTTAAGCAAGCTTTTGTGAAAGCTTAGGGCAGATTTGAGTAATGTCTAGGGATTAAATTGTGTGAAGTTGAATAATTTGAGGTAAGTCTTGGTGAAGACTTGTTGAGTAGATTGGACAAGTTCTAGAGAGGATTGTGAAGATTGAGAAGTAAGTTGGTGAGAGACTTGTTGGAATGAGATTTGAGGTAAGTCTTGGTGAAGACTTGAGAGTAGATTGAGAAGTTCTTGAGAGGACTTGTGGATAGATTTGAGGTAAGTCTTTGAGAAGACTTGAGAGAATTGAATTTTGATTGATTTGTTCAAGCTTTGAGTTAAGGCTTGGGGTAGATCTAGCAGAGTTGATTTGTGATTGGATCAAGCTTTGTGTTAAGGCTTGAGGATAGATTTGAGGATAGATTTTGGTGCAAATTTGAGGGTAGATTTGTGCCAGACCAGAGATAGACTTATGAGCAGATTTGTGCTAGACCGAAGGACAGTGTTTAGTGCAGATTTGAGATAGAGATTGAGCAGAGCTGAGAGTAAGCTTTGGAGGTGACAGAGTAGAGGATAGTAGTCTCTAGTGGATAGAGATCCATTAGCTAGGGTAGTGAGGATAGAGGTCTTCTAAGTGAGGACAGAGGTCTTCAGTGGAGAGAGATCCACAAGCCAGTGCAGTGGAGGCAGTAGTCTTCTAGAGGATCACCAACTAGAGCAGAGGAGAAGGAGTTCTCCTATGGATAGAGATCCACAAACCAACAAAGGGGAAAGAGTTCTCCTGTGGATAGGTATCCACAAACTTGATTAGGGGATTGGTGTCTCCTTTGGATAGAGGTCCATAAACATTGTAATAGGGAAGGATTCCCAAGAGATTTGTTGAGAAAATTTTAGTGAAATATTTTCTCCGTGGAGTAGCCCACATTGGGTGAACCACGTTAAATTGGTGTCTCTATTGTGTGTGATGATTTATGCATTGCTTTGATTACTATTGTTGATATTGCCATTGATATATTGGATAATATTATTTGGGAAAGAAAAGTAAAAAGTGGTCTTATACTGTTCACCCCCCTCTCAGTATAAGCTTGTGTTCTTCATTAGTCACCCCTGATTTATTTCTCATGACACCTAAAGAATAAGAACATGTATCGTCCCCATGTCAAACTAGGGGTACTTAAAATCGCACACTTCAACACTACAAAGTGAATTAGAAATGTGAACTGAGTAACAATCATGAGCATGTGGATGCCAATATCAAAGTGGATCATCAAGAAGCATCCACATCATCTCAAATGAAGGAAATAGGTGATTTTCATTTACCTAAGGGTTCTATAGCACCCAATATTTCACCTCATTTAGTTAATGATGGTATTCCAAGCCAGTCACTAGTAATACACCTAAGAGCCTTATTAGTCTTGGAACGTATACAAGATCACCTGACTAATCCTAAGGTGTATATGGAGCAATAGAATGAGGTATTGCAATTATAATGATCCATCTTGAGAGCCAAAAAATATAAAAGCAACCCTCATCTGAGGTCAAACCACCTCCTATACAATCATAGGAAAAACCTCAATAATAGTAGGTGCCAACTTGGCCACCCCAACAACCTAGCAATTATACCTCATTTCCCAAGCTTGTGGTATCGATTTTCAATTGATTATGCACCGCAAAAATCATCACCTTACCTGAGGTTTTCCAATTAACTCCAAATCATTCGAAACCCTAAGGATATGAGGAAGAGTTACACTATCTATTTCATAGACAAAATGGTCATGATATTTAATCATATTAAAGTTTTAAAGCCATAGTATACAATATGCTTGAAAAGAAACAACTTTGGGTTGTAAAACAACATATAATCATAGTCAAAAATCCATCCCTTGCATTGAAAAATAAAAAAGAGCCCCCTAAGTAAGCAAATGATATACCTAGGGCTCAACTTGGTCATCAAACTAAGCCAGAGTATGATACATGCTCAAAACACCAACAATGTAGTTGGAATCCTTTAAACGAGCTTATGTCTATCATTTTTTAGAACCTACAGGAAGCTAAGGTCATAACCTTACCTAGTATACCCACTTTAGACCCAAAAAAGCTAAATATAAGGGTTACAGGGAGGATCACTTATGCCTCTACCATCGAGTAGAGGGCCATGGCATTTACAATTGTAATGGATTTAAAAATGTGATTCATGATCTCATTAAAAGTACAATTTTATCCATAGATGGGTCATCCATAGCACCTCAACCGACCATAGTTTGGGCCACATCATAACATTTGAGCCCCCTAGGTTAGATGCATCCTCTTAGGCCTAACAAGCAAACTCAATGAGTAGTTACATTTGAAATGACTACTACGACCTTATTTCAAAAGCTATACAAGGCAAATGCATTCGTATTACTAGAGGTCAAACTAAGAACACCCAAACTTGGGTCACCTGATGAAATCCTTTATTGTATCTACCATCGCATGCATGGGCATGACATCCATGGCTGCCATTCATTCAGGAAGGTGGTTGAAAACCTGCTAGAAAATAATGAGCTCCATGCAAATGGATCACTCATTGTATCCCATAAAAATAGTGGCACCTCACAAAGGCCCGTGTTCTAGTAGAGAGATTTGATTTTGTTACTCTTCCTAAACAAGCTGATTACATTGTGGCAAATGACATGCAATGGGAGTAATCAAGGTAGCGTACTTTACCCACAATCCACATCAAGATCAATGAAATAAAGTGAGAAATCCATCTCACCTTCCTCACTTTCATTGAGTGGAACACACACTAGGGGTACCTAAGGTAGCATACCTTTTTCCACTTAAAAACATAAAAAAAAAGAATCATAAAAAAAATAAAATATTCAAAAACAATTCAAAACATCAAAAACACAAAAACATTTACATTTACATTTTGCATTTCATTTCATGCATTCATTTAATTACATTGCATTACACATGTTCATCCATTGCACTTGCATTAGGATAGGTTATGTTTACAATATTACAAATGACACCACATTGTATGCTAATCATGCATCCTTACATCATCATCATCCACCATCCCTTGTGAGTAATTGTATTTTTGAACACAACCCCTCCAGTTGCTATGAGGTGTATACTAGGGTTTTTCGATCATTCAACCATACCTAGTGATATTCTAAGATTTTGTAGAATGCTATATTTTATTTTTTAGATGAGGTCTAATTCTAATAGCACCTAGTATATATCAAAATCCCATCACATTTTAAAACATTAACAATCCTAGTTTGAACAAGGAAAGATGAATACTACAAAGTGGTCCTAGTCACCTTAAGCGAAAGGTTTTTACTTGCTCATATTGTGATGCACATGGTATAGAATTTTGATCATTGACAAAAGGACAAGCTCCTCCCTACCGAAAGAAATCCCTTACTTTCATACAAACTAAGAAAAATCCTAAATATAATACAAGAAAAATGCCTTACTAAAAAAAATGTAAAATAAACAGTGATTTTCATCACTAAGCATGAGCAAGTATCTCAATAAGTCAAAAGAAAAGAAGGGGGTGAATAAATTGAATCCTTGGAATGGTCAGTTATCGAAGCCATTGAGTTATCCCCATTAAAATAATGGGTTGAATGAATCCTTCCTGGAAATGGGGTAGTTCTAAACAATTTATAAATGAGCTAGCTTTAGGTGGCTTGTATTACCTAGTAGCCTAGTCCAACTACATTCAAACTTAGGATCATGATGAGCATATGATGATCCTCATGACAACAATGGGCTGAATGAATCCCACATGGCAATGAGGCAGTCTTATGTTTTATCTAATATATTCATTTGCACACACAAGGATAATGAATATTTTGGTCTTCATAACGAAAGCTTTTATCTTTCAGGAGTATTGTATAGTCATTATACAACTTTTGATTAATCAACTAGGATGTTTGAGTCTCATAAAAAACCTCAAAAATTTCTTATAGCAACAAATCATCTCATCAAACAATCACAATTTTCCTTATGAGGTTTTTTTTATTAAGGGGTGTTCATGAAATAGGATAGATACCATATGGATATCAACAATGATATTTAGATGACCATTGACTATTTTGTGCATATATTTTAATTTGCATAAGAGAAAACCATACATATCACAACATATCATCTCACATATGGATGCTTAAATGATTAATTCTTATGATAAGAGTTATCATTTTCATTCATAATTTTTATATATTTTGTGGTATCTTCCATTAGTTTGTAACACATATTAGATTCATTTCTTATGTTTTAAGTGATTAAAGAATATAGGTTCATTCACATTAGGTCATCCTCATGTAATTCATTCCTTATATTACACATCATCTATCATATCATATCACATTGATTAAATGCATAAACAATTGAAACAAAGTAAACATGCATATAACACTCACCATTGCATTCATATATGCATACATCATAGTGCATCTATGCATCTAGATCACAACATATAATCATACATCTATCATCTAGCTAGTGTATGTCATAAATACATCATATCAATATAGTGTACTAAAAACATCATATAATAATTGCATCCACACTTGCATCACATGAACATAAAGCAACAACATAATACACATAATGAGAAATGGAGGAGTATCATATATATGTGTAAAATGTCACAAGTACATGAGGTACACATCAAGATGTATTAAGCATCACTTGCACCCCTTGAGTGACCTCCTCCCTCAACTCCTCTCTACAGGGTTTCCTGGAGCTAGTGCCTACTAATATCTCTGATCGGGCTCCTGATATGTGATTGGGCTGCACTGATGACTACCTAGACTCACTCTGCCTGCTCTGATGGGAGCCCCCTACTATAGATCACTCTAGTAGAGTGCCATCTAGTATCCTAATCTAACCCTTTATAGAGACCATGTATGCAAAATATGCTACCATCTACATCATTTTCTACTCTAGAAGACCCTGTAGTCACCTAATATCTCCATATGCATCCATGCATAATGGTTTCTAAGTGACTAGAGTGGATGGTATGGCCTAAGAAGTAGGGGTAGTCCCTAGCTATATCTTGAGAGCATCTCTCTTAGCAGTCCTGACATCTAGCTGTGCCTGTAGTAGGTCCCTCTATGTAGTGATCTAGTCTATAGTGGTCTATGCTGAATCTACCTAAGCCTAGAGAAGATTCCTCTCCTCCTCAAACCCCTACCATCACTCCTACCCTACACTCAGCTGGCTCTATGATGTAGCAAGAGGTGTATATCTCTCCATGATCTGATGTCGTGCTATCTGTAACTCTACCTGTAATCTGTGTACCTATACCCATAACTGACCTCATCAAAAAGGGCATCCTCCTCCCCCTCCTCATCATCATGAAGCTCCTCCACCTACAATATAGTCTATCCCCACTCGCCCTCTATCTTTCAATACACTCGTCACCCATGTAGATCATCAAATTTAGCCTTAGTAGCATCCCCATCCCTAGATCATCCTAGAGCACCACTACCCTACCATAGTCTAGAGATCCACCAAGTGTTATAGACCTCTATCATCCTAGGTTCTACCACACCTATGTCATCTATTAGAGATTCTACCTCCTCTATCAAAGTTATCATTTGTGGTGGTGGGAGCTATGTCTCCAACTATTTGTGATGGTAAAGGACTGGATCCTTAGCTTCACAACAAAATGTTCTTCAAGCAATCCATTCTCTTATCACTTCTAAGGAGAACTCTATTTTGACTGCTCCTGTTACTATCAATGAGCTTCAACAAGTAGTTTTTAAAATGCAAAAAGGGAAAACCCCAGGTCCTGATGGTTTGCCCATTGAGTTCTACCAAGTTCTAGGATATCCTTTATGTTGATTTATTAGAGGTAGTGGAAGAAGCCAGGAATGCTAAAGAAATTTTGAAGGTTATAAATAAAACTTATATTACTCTCATTCCAAAAGCTCAAGAGGTTTATCATAGCTCAGATTTTAGACCTATTGCTTTATGTAATGTTCTTCTCAAAATCATTACTAAAATCATGGTAGAAAGGTTGAAGCCTCTTTTGCATAAGATTATTTCCCCAGAGCAAGGGGGTTATGTGGAAGGACGTCAAATAGTAGATGAGATAGTTCTTACTTAGGAAGCCATCCATTCCATGGATATGCAAAATTCTCCTTCCATATTCATTCGGTTAGACTTATCCAAAGCTTACGACAGAGTGGATTGACACTTCCTTATCAAAGTTTTGAGGCAATTTGGTTTTTCTAAGGATTGTATGGATTGGATTATGGAATGTATCTATTTAGTTTCCTAATTAGTTCTTATCAATGGTAGGCCTTCTCAATCTTTACCAACTTCCAGAGGTATTAGGAAAGGTGACCCGCTATCCCCTTATTTATTCATCATTATTGCTGAATGCTTGGGTAGGACTATAACCAAAAAGAGGGAAAAAAAAACCCTTGAGGGAGTTACCATTACTCATGGAGCTAGAACTATCTCTCATCTTCAATTTGTGGATGACTCTACTCTTTTAGGTAAAGCTACAATTAAGGATGCTTCTAATATTAAGCAAATCATTAGCTATTTTTCTAAGGCTACTGGGCAGTTGATCAATGAAGACAAATATAAAGTTATTTTCTTTCACTACTCTGCTAGACAAGAATCCATGATATTGGATAAATTAAGATATTAGAAGACCTCTCTTCCAATCACTTATTTAGGTATTCCCATAAATATTCAAAGGCAAAAAAATAAATATTGGAATTGGTTGTTGGACAAAGTCAATAAGAAAATTTGAAAGTGGACCAACAAGTGGCTTTCTTCTAGGGGTAGAATAACCTTGGTAAAATTAGTCCTTCAAGCTATTCCTATTTATGTTTCTTCCATTTTGAATATCCCAAAGGTTGTTCTTCAAGAATTGGATCAAATCAGTCATCGTTTCCTTTGGAGTGGTACTAATGAGAAAAGAAAATGGGCCTTGGTGAAATGGGATACTTTATGTCTTCCTAAGAGTGAAGGGGGGTTAGGATTCCGGTCTTAAATTAATAACAACAAAGCTTTAGCTACTAAATTATATTTGAGGATGTTGCATAACCCCAATGCTCTTTGGGCCAATAATCTCCATGCTAAATATGCTGAGAACAAAAGTCCTGAAGACCTTGTTCGCTATCAACTCCTACCAAAGGTTCTCCCATTTTAGCAGTTCTTAATACTGGTGATGATTTGATAAAGAAAAAATTATTTTGGATCATTCATAATGGTCAACATGCAAATTTTTGGACAGATTCTTGGGATGGTCACAAGCCTTTGATAACTCAGTTTCTCGATTGGAGACCTTGGATGGAGGAGCTTCACCAAGCTAATTGGATAAAGGTGGCTAATTACCATCGATACCATACTGGTAATTCAAAGGTTGGTAGATATTGGATCCCTATTGAGGAATTGCCTATTCAAATACCAGAAATGCAAAGACAAGATATCCAAGGCATCCTTCATATGAGATCCCTCTCTTGGTCCCATGAAAAATATTGTTTTGGATGGAACAACACTACTAAGGGTGAGTATTCAGTTGCTCAAGGTTATTTGACCTTATGCCATAATAATCCCAACCATTATTCTGACATCTTTTCTTGATTGTGGGCTTAAAAGATCTAGCCTAAGGTGAGGTTATTTAATTGGCTTTTATTGCATCATAGGGTGCTTACTGGTGAACAACTTATGAAGCATGGTTTTCATGGCCCTTTTAGATGTGAAATGTGTGAAGAGAATATAGAAAATATCAACCATATTTTTATTGTGTACTTTAGCCTCTGAGCTATGGAGGAGAATGGCCACTTTACTTGGCTTACAATGGTCCAATTTTTTTTACTTTTGAACAGCTTTGGAGGGACTGGCCTAATCAAGAGGGTGTTGATCATTTTATTAGGCAGTTAGTTTGGATGGGTTCTACCATTCTTCTTTGGAATATTTGGAATGAAAGGAATAGGCAAATTTTTAATCAAGATAGGAAGGATATTCACTATATTTGGAAAAAGACCATAGCAAACTTAGTTGAATCAGTCCATAAACTCCTTAATCATCCCAAAAACTCCCACCAAAGATGGGATCAAGTGATGCAAAGATTGAAGATTAAATCTTCTAAGGGAAACCAACTTAAAGGGAATGTGAGTATTAGTAAGATGGATAGGACTAGAAATTGGCAACCTCCTCCTAAGGATTTTGGAAAAGTCAATACTGATGGGGCCTCTAGAGGGAACCCTGGAAAAGCCACTGTGGGAGGAATTGGTAGACTTTCAGATGGCTCCCTGGTTTTTACTTTTGCTAAGAATTTGGGTATTATTTCCAATAACCATACTGATGGGTATGGTATCCCTAGAGGCCTTCAGGAGGCTACTAAGGTTGGATGGGAAAAGATGTTAGTTGAGTATGACTCTCAACTTATGATTAATCTCTTGAATACTCCTTCTAATAATGATAAGGTGGATTGGAGAATAAAAATAATTATTGAGAAGATTCAGTTAATCCAGATGGGATTTTTAAAATTTGATTACAATCATATGGTCAGAGATCAAAACAAGAGTGCTTATGCTTTAGCTAATTGGACTTTGGACAAATGTGATCTTACTTGTTATGGCCACCCTCCTATATGATGGGCTTCTCAAATTAGGGAAGCTCTTCTTTCTATCATTTCTTTGGATGGCTCCAGTTTTGAAGGTACCTAGTTTCTTGGTTTTTTTTTTTGCTTCTCTTTGGTTCATTCAATTTTTTTAGTTCCCTAGCTCATTCTATTGTTTATTTTGTTTCCTCTATTGATTATTGTTTTAATAGTCTTCTGGTCTAGATAGGTCATTGTTTTGTTCAATTTTTTTTTGTTTTTTTTTGTTTAGTTTTTTAAGGTGGGTGGGTTCTTTTGTTTTGTTTTGTTTTTGTGTTCTTTGTGTTGTTTTTTGTTGTTTTGTTTTTTTTTAATGTTTTTTGTTATTGTTCTTGTGTTTTTTTCGTTCTTGTTCTTGGGTTTCTCTTTTTTTGTGTTATTTCGTGTTTTTATGTGTGAGTGTTTTCTATGTTTTTTGTTTTTGTTTATTGTCTATTGTTGGTTGTTTTTTATTTTTAATTTTTTTTAATTTTTTAGGTTTTGGTTGTGTTTATTTTTCATGTTTTTTTTGGGTTATGTCTTTGTAGTGTCATGTTGTTTTTGTCTTGTTTGTGTTTTGTTATGTGGTTCTTGTGTTTTTATATGTGGTTTGTGTTGTGGTTTCTTTTATCTTATTGTGCATGTTTGGTTGTGCTTTTGTTTTTGACACACTCAAGGAGCATGTTTTTTATTTTATTTTATTATTTTTGTTGTTATTTACTTATTTTTAAATTGGTTTTGTGTGTTTGTTTGCTCCTTGAGTATGTCAAAGGTGGTAGGCCAGGTCCGAGTCCTGGGTGTTTTTGGTGGAATGGATACCCCTACCTCCTTGGGTCTTACCCAAAAGTTGCATCCCTTTTGGGATGTTTTCCACAAAAAAAAAAAAAAATTATTCCCAATGACCCATCGACCTCACCTCGTTCGAGCTAGGTACCTATCTACCTCCTCCTAAGCTGGACAATCCAAGTAGGGTCTCCATATGATCTAACTCACCTATAGCCCTGTCAGTGACCCCATATAATGCTACATAGCATTGTGCACCACATTGAGATCTACTTCTACATTTGTCTCTACCTCCTAAGGCCATCGAGCACCATAGCATTGTGCCACCACTGCTATTGTTGTAATCTCTCGAGGCAATCTTCCAGGCCTGTATATCATGATATGCTACCACCATCAGATATATTGGAGCAGGTTGCATCCTACTCCCACTTGCCCTTGCCTAGTGATTCAGTATAGCTCATCATAGAGATGGGCCATTAGCATGCTCCTCCATGCCATAATTAGTGGTGTAGTGTTGTCCAGCAAGTCCTATATCATTGCTAAGAGGTTCCAAGGTAACCTTCCACCTGTAGTGTTCGATAATAGTGCATTACATATAATGTGCATAAGTATGGTTTGGTATTGTGATAAGACATCCTCCATGTACTAGTGCTCAATAGGTACCCCACCATGCTCTATGTTGCCTAGTACCTTAGTAGCTCTATTCCTAAACACCCACTGTAAGACTATTTCCCTAGTTGTAGTAAAAAAAGAAGTGATGGCCCAATCGTTGATTAGGATCCGAAAGATATGGTAGACGTCCTCCAATGTCACCATCATCTGACCAGTCGAGAGATGAAAAGTGTTAGTCCTAGAATCCCATAAATGGGATAGGGCTGTGATATAAACCTGGTCCAACATCATCGTCGGTAATCTAAGAACATAGCCGAGGCCTAGCACCTCAAACTAATTCCAGTCTACATGTTTTAACTGGGATCATAGTTTGTTTAGTATATCAGGCTCCCGCGCACCATGCTATCAAGGTCTAAGGTGCAAAAATTCCAAATGCATAATCAAAATAAAAAAAAAGAAGCAAAAAATAAAAATTTCAAAAATTTGGCTAAAGTTTCCTAGCCACTCATGTTGTCAGTAGCCACCATGGACACCACCGATGTTGATAGTGGCTAGCACCAATGGTTAATTTTTTGATCGTTGGGGTTTCAACCTAGTTGTTGACAGTGACAAAATCCCCCCTTTGGTAGATTAGGAGCCACCATAACTAACAACGACTATGATAAAAACCCTTTGTGAGGTCATTTCTTGCCCCAATAGTACCAAAAATATAAAATCAAACCCACCCACCTAAGCTAACCTAATGCTAAATCTAACTAAGGGGTGAGGTTCATTGCCAATAGTTTAATGTGGTTTGTTTAACTATATTACTTAATGAGGTTCATTTTATGGTTAAAATCATGAGTGAAGGTTTTCAAGTCTACCTTCAGAGTACCAGCTATGCCACTCGATGCCTCTGGCTGGTTTTTTCCATAGAATTCGAGGGTAAATCTGGCAGTATTTCGTATCAAATAATTTTTACTTCTTAAAGCTCACTATTCACTCAAGCCAACTGAAAATAATGAAGCATAAAAACCCTAAATTTACTTTTATATTTTCCATTTTTTTCATGACTACTGACATCGACAATGGTCGTAGATTAAGCAACACCAGTTGCTAACGTCGATAGAGGCTACACAATTTGCAAATTCCAGCCACAAATTTTTATAGTGGCTAGCTAGCAATATTTAATGCCCTAATTTTCTAACCATGAGGAACTTCAAAATGGAAAATTAAGCATATATAACGGTCAAAAACTCTCAAAATTTTCAAAAATAATAAAAAAATTGAATAAAATAAAAATTTCAAGTGCTCCTCGTACCTAGTTATTTACCCTATACACTTGGTGGTTGTAGCGACTTGCGCTCCATGTAATCTGGTAGGATGAGTAAATTACCATAAGACCATTTGAACTAAATCATTCATCATTGAATTGAAATATCTTCCCTTCACTCTCAAAGAAGGCCATTGCTACCAGACTGCCCCACGGGAATGAGGTTTTCATTTCATTTCTTCTATAATATTTTCATCAAATCATCGAACATAGTGATTCACCATAAGCTTAACTGTAATTGCTATCATCTTGATTCTCTAAGAAGTCCATCGTGGATGGAATGCTCCATAGTATAAAGATGTATAATTACTATTAACGATTGAAATCATAGCTATAATGGGACCTACCATACAATAACATGTAATCGTATTGAATTATCCAAATCAATCATCTTGGTCAAGTGACTCATCGCTTTCATCACTTGTCCTTTCCTCATTGACTCGTCGCTTGAGGAGGTAGTCATAATAACAATATTCATAATCAAAATAAAGAATTTAACATTCAATCATGTAAATCACGTCCGTCTTACAAATCATTGCTAACAACTATCATAAGCTTACCCTTCTACTAGGAAACAAGCAAATATAATGAATTAAATATTTGGCAATTTGTTTTTTGGTTATTTTTGTTCAAACAATCTGTACCGATTTCATGCATATCACGTCCAAATATTTACTCAAGCTAAGCCTTTCATGCCATTGGAAGTAATGATTTTGAGATGCACATCCTTTCTAGGATTAGGGCATCTAATGTTGACCAGATCAATGAACACAAATTAACCTATAATATGGCTTTAGGTGATATATATTTTCTCAACATTATGTTTTACCATAACACATCCCAAAATGGGTATCTGTAGACACCTAAAACATGTCATGTTTAGGAGACTACTCATATGGGCACCTTTGTAGATCATATGAATGAGCTTGGACCTTTCCAAGACCCAACAATGATTCTAATCACTCATTTTAGGCAGTTTAGGCCTATGCAGCCTGAGCTGCTAACAACATCCATAGCTAAGATCCTTAGCTACTAATGGCATCAATAGTTGCAATCCTTAGTTGCTAACAAAATTAGTAACTACGATCCTTAGCCACTAACAAAATCAGTAGCTACAATCCTAGCTATTGATGATCATAACGACTAGCCCTGTAACCAAATAGGGTTCCTCGAGTTGTAATGACAAATTTGCAATGGTTCTTTGGTGGTTTGAGTTACGAAGATTTTGGAGGATTCTTCCTTACTGCTTAGGCCAACTGATTCTTGATCTTGGCTTCCTTGAGAAGCCAATATTGGGATTTGGGAAGGTCTATTTAAAGGTCTCCCAAAGAGATATATGCAATCATGAATTGACTACAACGAAGCCCTATAATATTGGAGAGCCATTTTACAACCCTTGAGGAGTAGTGAAATGCTGTCCAAGTGGAGAATGACAACTATGCATACTTTCATGGAGCTTCCATAGAATTGAGGAGAAAATATGCTTTCCTCCACCAATTCATCACAAATTCACAATAATCCACCACCAAATTTGTGTTTGAGACACATGCAACCCTTGACCATCAATTTTTCAAGGAAATTGAGCATTATTGAGTCAAGATTCAAGGAGCAGAATACCTTCCTCGTGGCCACTATTTTCAATAGCAGCCCATAGGCTTAGCTGCTGATTACGACAACAGCTAGCAGAGCCAACTACTATAAGCGATAGCAACCAGGATTTGATATGCTATTTTTATTGCTTTAGCTATATATTTCCTACTCTTATCATGTATTTAGCTTAGAGTAGCTATTTTTATTGCATTTCCATGGTTCATTATCAGTTTCATAGGCATATTTGCTTTCCTTTACATGATTTCATACATTAGGTTATTTATGCTTCATTTGCAAGTTTATATGCATCTTTACATTCCTTTTTATATTTCAAGCATTCCTTAATGATTTATTATCAATTTTTTGGACATATTTATGCATCTTTATGCACATTTATGCTTGTATTTACAATTTTCACTAACAAAGATACAAGCCTCATTTCGAGAGGCCTCATATGTTGCTAATATTTTTTGAAGTTCTTTGTGTGTAGATCTTAGGGTATCATAGAGAAAAGGATCATAAATATCTATTTTCTTAATCTAAAGAGATGGAGGTGGCTAAGTAATCCCTCATATAAACAAAGTGGTGGAGACATGAAGACCTTGTGAAGCACATCTTCCCCCATTTTGGGGTCATTTGCATTTGTAACATTGTATTAAGATTTGGTATCCCTAAGAGGGATGAATTTTAATTGAATATTCATTTGATTAATAAAAGAGAGCATTATTTCTTATTATTTTTTTTGTCAAATGATTATATACTTTAAATTCCTTATCATGTTGCAATAGCTTTATATGTGTGTTTTTCACTGTGTGGTTTTCATAGCTTTATAGTTCCTTCTCCAAACTCATAATCATCCTTCCTCCAAAAATCACCATTATCTCCCTAAATTTTATTCCTCTATCACCTTTAGCTATTCCTATCACATTCCTCATTGTAGCTATTTCTCTCAATGTGGCTCTATCCAATCTCACTCAAGGTGGCTCTGATACCACTATTAGCAAAATACTATAATATTCATAGAATAATATTCTCCAAGATCATAAATAAATTCAATAACATGACTTATTATCTTACTTATGATCCTCTTAATCTCACCCTACCTTAGAATTATGATCCTCTCATATTCCTCCCTAATTACTTGATGCAGGTCAGATTTACCCTATTTCTTATTGGTGGAGATATATGCATGTTATATTTCACTCTACTTGGTTGAGGTGGAAAAAATATTTTTGGGATAGTGAGAATTTTTGGGATGTGAAATCATTATTATTTTAGAAATTTTCTAGGAGGAAACATATATTTGATATGTGGAAGGCTTCAGGTTTGTCCTTTGCTCTTTTAGTCTCTCTACAAGCTGATTCCCCTTGAAGACCGAATCGTCTAAAAAATTATTGATGTTCTAGTAGGAGAATGTTACAAATAATGGTTGGTAAATTGAAGGGAGTAAAGCCAACTACCTTATTTATGGATGATGATGTGAGATGATTCTTAATAAAGGGGGACTTCTAATTTTTTTAATGAAGTTCAATGAGTTTGACCGTAAAGTATCCATGCAAATTGCATTCACCTAGGATGAAGGGAAAATTAGGGCAAAAGGGATGGACTTCACCATTTATGTTCCCCTAATTATATAATTTGTAGACCTCCCAATGGATAGAGAATGTGTTAACAGGGAGAAACACTCCCTAGCCAAAGAGCTTATGCAATTAAAAGGCAAAGGTAAACATTTGGTGAAATGTAAAAATAGATATATTCATCAATCTCTAAAGGCACCATGGAATAGGGTGGTAGTAGTGGTGATGCAATATTTCATATTGGATAATCAAGACACATTTTTTCATAGCCCCCAATGGATATACCAGTGTTTATTTTTAAAACTCTAAAAAGAATGGTGTCACAAGTGAAAGATGGCAACTAATCTATCCCTCTACATCAAAGACTGATGAAAGTGCTATTTGAACATGTGTTTTAGCATGGGGATAATGTGGTATTGAATAATTTGGGCTTGCTCAAGAATTAACCAAAGGTGGAACCAAAAGAAAATCCTCTAAGAATTCTGAGAGTAACAAACCCATAACTCCAACCTCAACCTCCTTGGACCACTTGACTAAATAAAATAGAGTTTTATTAGAGGAGGAAAAGGTAGAAAAGCTAAAAAATATAGTGGTGAATATTGAGAACTAGAAGTCCGTTAAATAAAAGGAGTCCACTAGGTGCTCAAAATATTTAAGATCCAAAATGGTTAAGGTCGAGTAGTCTCTGTAAGAAATATTTAATTCTAAGGGTTCATAGGAGTCTATTCCAATTCTTCAAAATAAATCAATAAATAATGTAGGTATCCCTAATGGGAAATAGAAAGAAGATCTGAGGGCATG
Organism: Wollemia nobilis; assembly: GCA_028583015.1. Lineage (NCBI taxonomy): Eukaryota > Viridiplantae > Streptophyta > Pinopsida > Araucariales > Araucariaceae > Wollemia > Wollemia nobilis. The sequence continues at coordinate 2,012,018 of JAQPPZ010017254.1, read as the reverse complement.
GAACCCTCTCAAAACTCCTAAAAATATGATGAAGACAATGGGTGATCTCTTCAAATCATTGAGCAAATCTATGAAAATTATTATAATGTATGATGAGGTATTTCAAGAATAACAACTCTGAGAAGGATTTGAAGGTATCTAAAGTCAAATATGAATGATTGGGTTGGCTAGTTTCATCCTAGTCCTATTGTTATTTATATGTTTTAATCCTTGGTGTCTTCTCCTTGGGGTCTCTTAGGATAGGACTTGAATTTATTCCTTGTGGTCCTTTGGTTAGGTCATGTTTTCTCTTTGGTTTATCAGATGTTTTGGTTTTTATGGGCTTTTTGTTGATGCTCTACTTGTAAATATGTAAAGTATTTGGGAACCCTTTCAAACCCCCTTCTTTTTTCCATCTAATAAAAAAAATTAATAACATGCATATATATAAAACTTTAATAATGAACAATAAACACATTAAAATATTTATTGAAATTACAAAAGCAATGCATAAATACAATGCTTCCTTGAGTTACATATTGCATGGATTTGTCTTCAATATATACATACATATGACTCTTCATATTACCTAACTCTTGAACTTTGCTCTCCTAAAACTCATGGGAGAACCAACTCTTCATATTTTTCTTTTATATAATAAATCTTGCATATTATATAAATCCAAAGTCTCTCATGATTGGTCATAATTATCTACTTCTAAAATTAACACATCATTTATATAACTCACACTTTCTAACAAGATACCTCACACACTTATTTACATGACATGTGCATTCACTTAATAACTTGACACATACTATGAAATCAAATTTTAAACACACACCCTAATACAAATATTTACAAAGGTATTAAATAGCGTAATACCTCCAACACAATTAAAGGATAAAGGGCCAATAATAATGGTACAATAAAAAAAAAGAGATAAAATCCTTGGAAAAAACTATTGTTACACCTTAGGTAGATGCACAAGTAAGGATAGGCCAACAAATAAGGAAAATGAATATAAAACTAAAAAGATAAGTCTAGAGGGGGTATTTAAGTCTAATAAAGGGAGGAATGAGAAAGAGAGGGACTAAATTTAGAAAGAGATAGAAACATATAAAATACCCTTTCCTTATAAGTTAAGGATGTGCAATGGATACTAGACAATATAGAAAGTTCATAATATGTAATGAGAGTAGATAAATCAAGTTTAACTTTAATATCACTAAATATATGAAGATAAACCTTGCCAAAATAAGCATGATGGAGGTACTAGACCTTGCCAAACAATGGGATCTACTACAAGAATCCCTCAAGGAACAATAAATAAGGTGTACAAAGAATGAGTAACCTAAGCTCATTCAACCCAGTCTAGCAAAAAAACCTTAATAGTGGAGAATCCATATAATATTTAGGTATTTATGACACATATCTTGAATAATCTAAATATTAAAACACTAAAGCCATGACCATTCTATGTGACTCTAAAAATTAAATATTACCTATTAATAAATTGCATAGTTAATTTAGGAGTAGCTATAACAATGATGCTAAAAGTAGTCTATGAAAATATGGGGTTATCCTACACCAAGATAGCTAAGAATTCAATTTATATAGATGGTACAAGAGTAAATTTCATGGGTATTCTAAAGGATCTAATCACAACCATAGCAAAATATGTAGAGCTAATGGTACTATAGGAGGTAATAGTAATTGAACTCCCCCTATATTTTGGCATGTTACTTTCTAAAGAATGGACACATAAGTTATCTGGGAATGGATACTTGGTGATGTAATGCACCCACATGAAAGTACCATAGGTCAAACAAATGATCTAGATTGAGAATTAACATCCATGCAATTAATTTTTGCACAAATTCAATGAAGATGGCATAGTAAATTGGAATGACTTGCCAAACTTTATGGATGAAAAAATGCTAGAGGATGATCAAATATATAAGATAGATATGATTATTGAAGTACTTCAATATGAAAAGGATATAGATGTCATATTCAAGGAAATCAAGATTGACAACTACCTAATATCAAAAGAACCATCCAACATCCTAGTTCTAACAAGCTAGAAATAATAGAGATCAGATTAGGCATGGATAATACATTTTGATGGCACAAAAGCCCAAAATGGAGCAGTCACAACCATCCAATTTATTAACCTATAAAGAGTATAAAATAAATTTAAATGTTGATTATTGTTAAAACTACACTAACAGTTTGGTTGAAATGAAGCATTATGCACTATTTTGAGGAAGGTCGAGAAGATGGGGATAAAAAATATGAAGGTATTTGGTGACTCCAAATTAGTCATAAATTAGGTTAATTCCTATTGTGCCACCAAGAATAAACACCTAAAGACATATAAGCATTTATTCTAGGATTTTTTAGAAAGCTTAAATAACTATGGAATCAAGGTAGTTCCCAAGGATTTGAATGCCAAAGCATATGAACTACAATTAATGGTAACAAAATTTGATACTACTAACAAAATTTGGGATAAACTAAAGAATCTAGAAGTAGTACTTAGGCTAGTAGTTCTTGATAATTATTATCACTAGTAAATCTTCAATAATGATAAACAAATAATCAAATTCCTCATCAAGGAAGCTCAATATGTCAAAGAAAAAAATATAGGGATGATATAAAATATTAGTTATTTATTTAAAGATAAATTAGTTACCTAATTGGGTATGAGGTCTTGGTTCAATGGTCAAAAATGCTTATGTAGGAGCACGGAGACTAGGGTTCCAATCCCTCAAGCCCCGTAGTACCAATGGGTGTGTTGTGTCAGCATAGACGGCTACGTAAAAGGTTTACCCAATGGAACTAGAAGTTATAGTGGTGAAAGGAGTGAGATTCAAACCCATGAAGAGGCATAGAAAATTGTAACGAGTTACCGATTCCTCTAGTATAATAAAAAAAATAGTTACCTAATTGGCTAATCACTCCAAAAGTAGTATTCAATATAAATGATAGTTCATATAAATCTATCATCAAGGTGAAATCCTCTTATTACCACCCTATCAAGGTTGTTGAAAGAAAGAACCTATTATTGGTAAAAAGTGCATCAAGGAGGAAATTTGTGTACTCAAGGAACTATATGGAAAATATGGAGACATCATTGCTGGTCCTATGAATATTTAAAGGTATAGAATAGGAATATCATAGAGTATGCTATCAAACCAGAACTAGGTGCAAAGCCTTTTCAACAAAAACAATGACCTATGAATCCCAAAATTATAGTTATGAAGAAAGAGGTCATGAAACTTTTATAGGACTAATTTTTTTTTGACTAAGTACTCCACTTAGGCATCCAACCTAGTACCATTTCAAAAAAGAATGGTAATATCAAGTTGTGCATTTACTTTAGAAACCTTAATAGGGTATCACAAAAATATCATTAATCCCTACTAGCTACACATCAAATTTTATAGAAAGTAGTAGGGTCATAAATGTTATCACTCTTCAATGAATTCTCAAGGTATAACCATATCTCAGTTAAATACTATGATTATCATAATATAGTCTTTGTTGCTAAATGGATAACCTTTGCCTACCATAGAATGTTGTTTATAATATCAAACATATGAGCTACCTTTTAGTGATCCATGGACATCACCTTTGCAAGATTATCTAGTGAGATCATTCTCATGTACCTTAAAGATTTACCTATATTTTTGAAAGAAAGTAATAAGCATATTGAACACCTATACTCTATGTTTTAGAGGTGTAAGGAGTAAAAAATCCATCTTTATGGTCTAAAAAGGTAATTCATTTGGTCATGTGGTGTCAAAATATAGTTTAGCAATCCAATATATTCCCCTAGCCATATTGGTCAAAGGAATTTGGTACTTATTAGGACAAATTAATTTGTTTCTAAATTCATAACTAGTTTTGTGCAATCGGTTATATAAATCACTAAAATTTTAAAAAAGATGCAACCTAGCATGGATCAATAAAGATAAAAAGGTCTTTCAAGGCATAAAATATTACCATCACCAAGGTTATAGTCCTAATCAATCTTGATTTCTCCAAATACTTTAGGCTCTATGTATATGGAATAGATGATAGCATTGTTGTAGTTCTAACTTGAATAAATTATAAGGACGAGGAGCATCCCATATCTTTCATGATCTAGGTATTTCATAACTATAAAGAAGATACAACTTCATTAAAAAATAGGTATGTGTCATTATGAAAGCTCTTATAAAATTTAGGTATTACCTATCACAAGGTATGACCACCATATTTTTAGTCAATCCTAATATCCAATATATTTTACTTCATGGTGATTAAGAGAAAAGAGAGCAATATGGATAAACAAGATCTAGAAATTTGATATAGAAATTAAATCTATCAAGCTTATCAAGGGTAGATACTTATATGAGAATCTTGCAATGTTTACTCTAAAGTACCAAATTGCCTTGATAGATGAAATAGAACCTAATAATCAAACAATATGTATGGGAGACATATATAGATACACAAAAATTGGATGGGTCTCAAAAGGACCTACACCTAAGAAAAGGGATCAAATTACTATGCTTGGATAAATGGTATACTATCTAGAAAGATATATGATGGTTTCTTGCTAAAATGTGTTGAAGAAGAAAGGACAATGATGAGGGAGGAAATCATTCTACACCAAATACATAAAAAAACCTAAGAGCATTATACTTTTGGCCTATCATATTCTTTGACTATTTCCAATGGATAAAAAATTATAAATCCTATTGTACATCCATGGGAAGAAGAAGAAAAACACCACCGCCTATAAAACTCATTATCATAACTAAACACTTACACAAATTGGGCTTAGAATTCACTAACAAGATAAGCCCTTTATCTAGTATAAGACATAGTTGAATTTTGACTACAACCAACTACTTCACAAAGTGGGTGGAAGCAGTGCCAATGAAATTAGTTAATCATGAAATGGTTGTCCAACTATCAAAAGATATCATCACCAGATTTGGGACACCGTCCATAATAGTCATCTAAAGGACCACATCTGTCATAGGTTTCTAGGTTGTGAAATTTGCCTTAGAATATGGTTTTGTATTCAAAACATCCTCCAATTATTACCCCTAGGGAAATGGACAAGAGAATCTACCAACATGAATATAGGATGCTAAAAATGATCATTCCCAAGGCACATAGGTATTGATGTATAAAACTATAAAAGATACATTGGATGGATTGAGTGACTCCAAAGGCCTCTATGAGGTCTTCTCCTTATAAATTGGTCTATGGGAAGGATTTTGTATTGCCAATAAATTTTAAACTCCCCTACAAAAGTAATAGTAGCTAGATATTGAAGATGCTAATGTTTGAACCAATGAAAACAATGAATAAATGTCCTATTATCCCTAAATAAGGAGGGAAAAATACATTCATGAGGGTAGTATAACACCAAGAGGTAGTTAGAAAGTGGTTTAAAAAATGAGTAATAAATATGGATTATAAGGAAGGTGATTTAATGTTCAAGTGGGATGAGGATATAGCTAAACTAGGAGAACATAAAAAGCTTGAATTTATTTGGAGTGGATCATATCAAATCCTTTAAATCATGCATCTAAATACCAATAAACTTGTAATGGATGGAAAAGTGTTATAAATTTTAGTAAATGGGCATTATCTCTGATTTATTGAATGCAAAACTTAAACCAAAAGGAATGAAACTATGTACATAGATTTTCTTTGTTTTTGGCTATTATATTCACCAAAAATTATCCCCTTACCATTTTTGTTTCCTCCATAAATTCCACTTTGTATATTCCTCTTATTCCCTTATGAAATTTATCTTGCCTAGAATATTGAGTTTGTATCATTAATTGTATATTGAAAAAAGAAAATAAAGAAATAAAGTTTAGTTTGAATGAGTGAATCGTTTATAAAAGTGAGAAAAGCACTCATCAAAGTGCCTTGTCTAAGCACTAACTGACCTCATAGTAAAATTTTCTCCTACCATGTCAACCTACCTATATAACCCATTAAATGTAGGGTGTAGGCAAATTGAGTGGTATAAATACCCTAACCCCACTCTATATCCCTCTACTTTGCATCTATATTAATACTAAGATCTATCAACTAATCCCAAATTGACCATTTCACTTTGTGTGCATTCCAAATCCCCAAACAACCCACCCCAATGAAAAGTGGTTTTACACCCCATTGGATTAATTTATCTTGTATGCACTCTTAATTTATCACATAAAATAAAGCACATGTATCTTATAGCCAATCAAATAGGACCAAACTACTTATCATAGCTCTTGAATACTTGAGTCAACCTATCCCCATAGGTTCTAAAATATTTAAGGAGTAGCAACACCCCTAGTAAGACCAATCAAGTTGGACCACATAAGGGCTCCTTAGACATATTGGTCTATCCTTAAAAAGAAAGGTTATCACCAAAAATATTTTAAGTGCTAGATAATTAACATTTTTCTAGTAAGACTTAGCAAATAACTCTCTTTATAAAACCGCCCCTTCCATGAAAAATATTGTCTCATCCAAAACTTTGCCAAGGTTTCCTAAGCAAGTAATTTACAAATGTTTTTGAGAAAATTTCTCACCAAGTTAAAAATTGTTATATGTGACTTTGAAGGAGCAAATTTATCCCATTCATGAATGAATTACTCACTAAGTCAAGTGAATCACTCCTTTTCCTATAACTTGGAAAAAATCCTCTTTTCCAAAATTTCATATTTTTCCTCCACAACCATAATGGTACCTCTTTTGCATCTACAAGCCCATCCAAGCCAAAGGCTAAACTAGTGCCTACACTTTCCATAGCTATTATTCCTCTAGTGACTACTCCACCATCATTAGTTCTAGTACTAACAAAATAGGTGGGTCCCCCAAGGGGAATGGTAAGAAGAAACTAAAAAGGAAAAGATAAATTCCTCCCCTCATCGAAATACCAAGGATTTGTTTGATGAGCCCTATAAGAGGATCAAATAGGGCAAGTATAAACATCTTATTAAAAATTTAAGGAGGCCCTTAGGAGTTTCAATCTAGGTCCTCAAACTAATTCCTAGTGTATCAACAAAATATGGATATTGGGTCTCACTATGAACATGGTATCATAGGTGGGGAATTTCTCTAAATTGGTAGAGGCCTATGCAAAGAGATACTACTACACCAACAAAAGTATAAAGGCACCCTAGTGGATGAAAGATTCTTTCTATATAAAAAGAGGAAGATATACAAAAAATGCTTAAGACAATTGATGATCTAGTTATGTGAGTCACATACAAACCAAAAACTAAAGAAATTTTAATTATATATGTGACCAAAGCTACCAATAGGATTTTTTAATACCTCATATCAATAACCTAAAGAATATGGTTGACTTCACAATTCCACTAGGGTTATTCAAAGATGATGTGTAGATGGTCTTGTCTAGGATTGTAATGGTTCTCAAAGAGAAATAAAATACCAAAATATATGAAAAACACATTTCCATCCTCCATAAATTTTAGAACTACCCTAGGCATTCTCAAATGATTGACTAAGTTTGATATATAACCGACTAGACGAGTAATCAGATCAAATATTTCAAGGAAGAAATAAAGTTTACCTACACCTTACCAAATAAAATATCAATTTCCCATGCTTCCACAACATAAAATAGGACTAGACAAAGATCCATTTTTAGTGGTGGAGTATGTACCTTACCAAGAAGGGGATGAAACATTATATCACTTTTATGATTAAGTTTATAATGTAAATATGGATAAGATGAAGGGAAAGGCTTTGAGGTTGTCAGAAGAGACTAGAAAATTTCTCAAGTTAGAAGAAGATCTAAATATAGATATTTACTTGGGGAGCTCATGCTTGTTCATACAACTTTATAAAAATTTAGTCATGCCCTTAGAGTTGTCAACATTTATGCCAAATTACATGTTCAACCTTGATTTTATCAAACAACACAATTACATGGATTTGAGATACTCTAGTGGTAGAATAATACCATCTTATACCCATTCAATTAGTTGATTATAAATATCATGTCCAAGCTATGAGGGTTCCATAAGGTAATAGAGGATAAATTAAGCGATATGGATTTGGAGCAACACTGGGATATATGGTCTTATGACCCAAGAGAGTATTTTAAAAAACATTTGAAACACAAGGGTTTCAATACCTTCTTCATGTATGAGAATAGGTATGAGATAGAAAAGGATACAAAACCAAGTGAAGAATTAGTCCTAGTCACTTTGGAAAGTGCATGTGGATATGAGAATAAAGTTTAGGGTTGGTACACCAATACCCATAGTGGCACTCCTACACTGAAGCCAAGATGGACAATATTGACCTAGATTTCAACCTAAACCATCATACATTGGGGGTATTGGAGAAGGTGGGCTACACAAAGAGAAAAATACTTGATTGAAATAGGATGAGATATGATACTAGGAGGACCAAAACCATGAAAAAGTCCCCAACAGGTCCCCCAAGTTTACCTCATGTCTCTATGTTATAAATTGTCACATCTAATGCACCGACCATGCTAGTATTCATTAGTTTTATGATGCAAGAAATAGAAATAGAGAGGCAATAGAAATTAAAGTATGACTAGCATGGGATGATGTTTGGGAAGGAGGAAGTAATAACATAATAATAATAATAATAGATACCTCAACTCATGGAGGGGAAATATCCAAGAAGGAACTCCTCTCTAGAGAGGAACAACTAGAATAATTTTCATAGTTTCTTTCACTTCCTTCCACCTTCCACCACTTCTACTTCTTTTATTTCTACTTATTTCTCTTCCTACACACCTTCGATCATACTTCCCTTACCATACACTAATACAAAATATAAATTTTTGGAGGTAACCTACCTCCAACTACTACATTCACTCCTGGAACCACCATTATCACTTCATTTACATCACCCATGATCCAAGTTTCCACCATAAAACCATTGGTATTATATTCATAAACCCCTTCACCACTAGTATCCCCACTAGTAAAAGCATTGGCATAGTTGGATTTAGGTGCAACATCCTCCACAAGATCATTCACTCCCATATTCATGCAACTTGATCCACTCACCATATCATCTCATTCATGATATGTCCTATTGAAATATAGGAAACTCTTATCATAGGAACTATGTCGTCCATGCTAGCTCCAAACACTAAGACATACGTAAGGTCTAGCTAGGCATTTGTATGGGAAATCACTAGTAATTATTAGGAGACAAGTAAAAAATACACTTGATTTCCTCTAAGATGAATAAATAAGGATTAATAAGGAATATAAATAGTTAAGAGATAATACCTCCTAGGATCTAGTTACATGATGGTTGTAGTTGGCATCCAGGGGAAATTAAGTCCTCATTGTAAAAGAGGTGTAGAATAACCCTTTCAAGACTACTAGATCCCCTACTAACTTCACTACTAGGGTCTCTAAGTTGGATCTAAGTCAAAAAAATACATACTAAATGATTTAGCTCATGAACCAATTGGTAATTATCACAACCATGTACTTTTACCAATTTGGTAATTTTACGAAGAAAAGGAAATAACTAGAGGATCTTTCACAATAGATTGCATAAGAAAAATACCAATTAAGAAAGAAAAATGAATAAGAAAAATCCCAACTATAGGTACAAGTGAAATATGCCCAAGAGGCCTAGTAAGGATTAAAAATATTATCAAGCTCCAAGGAGAAATAGCAACATTGAAAGAAGTATTATATTTAGGAAAATCCTTTGAGGTTCAAATATTGAATGCCTTCAAGGATAATATCAAAGCTAAAGTGATGAATAACAAAACATATTTATATTTTTTAGATTATATATAAATTACCTTGAGTCAAGTTACTGGAACCACCAAGCATGATCAAGAGTGATTGGTTGTAAAGGATAAGTTTTAGGAGGTGCTCAAGCTTATAGCCACATTGTTAGCAACACAATCCTAGTAGTTAAGGATATATTAAAAATACATGGTTAAAAATCTAAAGAATATCATTGATGTTTAGAGACACATATAGTATTACAAAGATACATTCTCTCTAATATCCATATTGTAGAAAGTGATAAAAGAAATTTAAAGGATCATCATTATGGGATTGCCTAACATATTTGATCCTTAGAGGAAAATCCTTAATGATAATATAGTTGATGTGATACTCAAAGGGGACAATGACCAATTTGAATTTATAGATGCAATTAAGCAATACAAGAAGCTGGAGCCACTATATGCCAAGATATAAGAGTTAGTACGGAAGTAAAATGGGTTGTTAGAAAACCTGTAAAATGTTATAAAAGGGATTCCAAATTTTAATACTCCACAACCAAGGATAAAAGCAAGATCTAGGACATCTTGCCAGTCAAGCTTGGTTTCCCATGAAGTTATTAAAAATGTAGTGGCCTATTGCTACCTTGGAGTTTGTAATTTTGTAAGGTTATAAAATAGTGAAATAATTCAATCAAATGCCTTTTCGAAACCCCTCAAATCCTGTTAAGTTTAAGATAAATGTTAATTTTCTCCATGAAGACTAATTTGTTCTAGGAGCAATTTTTTAACAAAGTAACGCAATTGTATTACAAGAATAAAGTGTTAGGGAAATGCTAGAATATTTATAGTAGACTAGAGTGATTGCTCACCTCCTAGAGAAATTTGGTTGTAGACCAATGAAGGGGTAAAAGACAAGCACATACCCTAAGGAATATCTTTAGAAAATGATATTTTGGCATGTAATGGTATCATAACTAATTTTGAAAGCCTTCTAAGATTTTGAGAGGCTTAATTAGATATATGTAATATTTTGAGGTGTATCATTTTTCTATAAATACCATAAATTCTTATTTTTAGTAAAATTAATGGTTTCTCACCCTAGGTAACTCAAGGGTAAACATTCCCTTATAAATAGGAGCCATGGGTTGCATTGTAAACATATTTCAACCTTGAGGAATTTAGAACTACACTTTGGGAGTCTTACATAATTCTCATGTAATTCATGGAATTGATAGGAAATTTATAAGTCTTTTGAACTCCATTAGTGGTACTAACCTCCTGGATTGTAGAATGTGCAGTGATTGATGGATAGCAATTTTGCCTATCTTGTCATTCCTCCTATAATTTTATATCAATTGAATGGAAACATTGTTATTTATATTTATCATGTGCTGATTGTTCTCACACTCTCCTTGCTATGGTTTTATTCATATTTACATTAAATTTATCGTACCTTAAACTTAAAAATTTACTTTCCATGCATTTTAATTTCCATATTTACTTTAAATATTTTATTGTCATATAATTATATTAGATTAGAATTTAGCAAGGATAGTAAGAATTTGGCTTAAATATAGAGGTTTGAGGAGTCCATAAACCCTTCCATATAACTATATTTTAAATTATAATTATGGGCACTTAAGAAACCATACCATTTTTAAATTCAATAGAGGGGAAGACTTGTGAAAATACAAACTTATGAGTTCATAATTAGAGGTAAAATTTGCTTGGAAATTATTCAAATTTTAAGGAAAGAGTTGGGAAAATGTTACTTCAAAATTACATATATTTTATTAATGCAGTAAAAATGTTCAAGAAATGAATCCTACCTAAAGACTTGGCAAAATGCAACTTCATATTAGGTAGTTTTTAATTAATCAAAAATCATATTAGATGATCATTAATGAAGGGGACTTTACAAATTTTTGGAATGATGTTTGGTTAAATCCTTCCTATTATTTATAATCCAGAATGACAATTATTGGCTTGGGCATGTTTAACTTGTAAATATGCAAAGGTCAAAAGTTATATTAATGTAAGAAACAACTCAATATCATGGATTTCTATTAGCAACCTAGTTGAAGGATAGGATCTAAAATAAATTAGAAATGTAGCTAGGTTATGATCAAAATTTTCATTGATGTGATAGATGAATATATAAATGCATGATCAAGAATTGAGAGGACAAGAGTTATAATAGAATTTTGTAGCTATATATAACCCTTACAAATGTTTGCATGGCTACATCACTAGAATGTAATATTCCTAACATTGCCCCCTTTATTACATCAATGCTCAATCAAAATACTTGTAAGAAAAACTCTAAATTTTATATATTTAACACATGCAAGATACTTTGTCAAAATATGTGCATGTTGCTCCTTTATTGAAAAAAATTGAATATGTATATTATGTTCTTAAACATGTTAACAAATGAAATGACATTAAAATTCAATGTGTTTTATGTGCTTATAAAATATTAGATTATGAACAAGCTTTAGAACTAATTGGTTGTTATAGTTTAGGATCATTGGATGATTTTGTATTCCCATTCCTAAAAATTTGTAATGTAACCATATCATCTCGTAGATAGCTCCTACAACATGATATTTATATTCAATGGAATATTAAGCACCAACATGATACTTCTTACTTCCCCAAGAAATTGAACCAATACATATATAGAAGTTGATATCTTACCATTAATAGAGCCTACATAGTCTACATCCATGAAATCTATTAAGAAGAATTGACCATTCTTTTTATACTTCAAATCATACTCAGTCATATAAAAAATATATATGAGCACCTGCTTTGTTGCTTTTCAATGATACACCATTGATTCTTGCATGAAATATGAAAGACAACCAATAGCATATCTGATATTTGGTATACTATGTCATAAAAATAAAATTCCTAATAATATAGTGATAGAAATTCTCATTCACCTATGGAGATGTATAATTATAGGATAGTTGTAACATTGACTCCATTAGAGTTTCCATGGGCTTGTAATATGTCATCTAAAACTTCTCAAGCAATGTATTGGCTTATTTCATTTGTGATATGAACACATGGCACTGATTTTGCTACACCTATTATTAAAGAAAATAATGCATTATCCTAAGATCAATCATGTCAAATGATTGTTTAAAATATTTCTTAGTTTCTTCAATTAGATTCATTAAACACTTGATGAGGACCAAGTTGTCAACATATATGATTATTATCATGATCTCTCTTTCTTGTCTTTTGGTCTAAAGTTTTAGATCATAAGGACTATGATGGAATCCATGTCATAGAAAATGTTCATCAATTTTCATATACTAGGCTTTGGGGGCCTATTTCAACCCATAGATATGTTTGATGAGCTTGCATACCTTCTTCTCCTAATCATATATAATAAATCCATCTAGTAGTTATACTTCTTCACAAAGGTCTTTTATTTAGAAATGCACTCTTCATATCTATTTGATATTAACTTTCAACCAAATTCCTTAGTCATTGCAAAAAGTATCTGAATGATTTTGAATTTTGTTGTTGATGCAAAAATTTCATAATAATTGATTCCTTTCTTTTGTCCATATCATTTCATTAGATTTGTATTTTATCATAACACTTCAATGATGTTCTCAGTGATAAGAGTATATTAAGTGCATATTATATTTCCTAGTATGGCATAACAACATATAATAGGACAATAACAACTTACTTCCATAATTGGAGGAAATCACAACTAAATACCAACCCATAATTCCTACATGAGTTATTGTAACCACTAAACTTGTTTAGACAATGTTAACTTCATCACATATTAAGATAATATAATTTCCTAATAATATTTAGTCTTGAATACCCACTTTCAACCAAAGGATTTAATTCTGGGTGAAATATCAAAAAGTTTCCATGTCTTGTTCTTCATCAGTGGTTAATATTTAATGTTCATAGAGTTCTTCCATTCATTCTAAGAAATAGCCCCATAAACCATTGAATATTTATATGTTTGTATCACCATAATCATAAGGGCTAAGGTTGATATTGTTTCAAACTTAGCTTCAATTTCTTGACCTTGAACTAGATGTGTTTGGAACATCGTTTAAGTTTGTATCATGAATTATGTTGAGATACCACTTAGGCCTATGAGTGGAACTTGAAGTGGATGGTCCTATGCCATCAAATCCATCAATAGCATCCCCATCATCTTCATCCAAATCAATATCTTCTTCCTTAGAGGCTTAATTATCATCATCAAAAGATAATAACAAGTGCTTTGTCAATAGTGTGTGGATTATACAAAGAGGTACACTCATTATTCTCATCAAATACATCTTGACTAATATACAAGTTCTTGGTATTACAATCCATGAGGTGATATCCCTTCAACTCAATGTTGTATCCAATTAAGATTCATCTTTTGAATTTCTCATCTAGCTTCATCTACTTCTGCTTTAGAATATACACGAATACAACATATCCAAATACATAGACATATGATATGCTAGTTTTGATACCTATCCATGTCTATATAGTTGTGATACCATTTAATATAAGTGTGGGTGCATGATTTAATAAGTAGACCATAGTATGAACAAATTCTACCCAAAATGTTAGCTCCAAATTTAATTGTTCAACATGCATCATAGCATATCTTAAATAGTATGATTTTACCTCTATAACTCTATTTTATTGAGGTGTGTAAGTAGTCATCAACTATTGTTTGATGCTGCGTTGTTTTAAAAAAGTATAAAACTTACTACTAGTGTACTCCCTATCAATTAGAGTGGAGGACTAGAATGTGATGACCTATAATTTCTCCACATAAGCTTTGAACTCCTAAAAATAGTGGAAGGCTTCATCCTTTGTATTCAATTAATACACCCATATTTTGCATGTATAATCATCAATGAATAATTAAAAATAATGATGGCCACTAAAACTTAAATCTATGGGTTCAAATAGATTGGTATCTAGGTCAAATAGAGCAGTCACTCTATAACTACTTGAGACAAATGTGGTTTGATGTTTCTTTCTAGGAAAATAACTTGTATAAAGATTAGGATGCTTTATCAATGATAGAAGTCCATATACAATTTAATTATTGAGAAGTAATTTCTAATGGGAAAAACTGATATGTCCAAATTACTTGTGCTAAAGTAGTCAATTTCATTTGCCTTGGCTAACCAAAGCTTTGTCATCTTGCATTAAAATCATAAGCTATAACTTCTTGCCTATGCCAGTAGCATAAGTAATGATTGTTAAACCTCTAGATATTTTCAAATGATACAAAGTTTGTTTGCATCAACTTTGAGAAAATTAGATCTCAAATTGTGATCAACTAATCGATTCATAGATATTAAGTTCTTCATGAGGCTAGGCACTATTGTGGCCATTGCACAACTACCCCAATTTGGGGACCCATTTGAAATTTTGAATATTTTTGTTTGTATTTTGTTGATTTTTCTGTACTAGGAAATTTTGTGATCCAAAAGTTTACCAATGTCATGGTTTTAACATTTGATATTTCTGTATTAATTAAAAAAGGCATAAAATGAAAATGATTAATTTTGATATGTTAGGTTTTGAAATTCATGTCAACATGTTGATGTGGTTTTTATATTTGAAACCTGCCCTTTTGGATTGGTCATATTCAGTTTAATTTATGGATCATGTGTATAAGAATTGATAAAGGAACTATTACATTATCTTCATAGAGAGGTTTATGAAAAGGTATCTTTTAAACCATGGGGGTGTTTATCGCTATATTAATTTTCTTAAAAAATTGATGAGTTATTTAATTATGCATGTGCGATTGAAGCGGTCTTGTTTAAATTCCATGAATTCAAAGTCTATAATTCTCATGCCTATCACCTTTAATTAATAGTTATTTTATTTGTATTTTATTTTATTTAAACATGTTATAAATTTGCAAGAGACATGTTATGATTGCGCTTTCTAGAGAGGATTGAATTTAAGAGATTCAACATAGAGAAAACATGTTTTGATTGCGCTTGTCGGAGAGGACTGAATTTAAGAGATTCAATGAAGAAAGAGATTTTAATACAATTGATACTTTATTATTTAGTCACTATTAATATATGCTGCCAATATTATTTAATTTATTTCCAAAATATGACATTATGAAATCTTCGTTCATGATAAGGCCTAAATATAGTAAAAATGGGTGGCCAAACAAGAGAAGTGGACATGTTTTTGTCATCAAAATATTGTGGGTTGTGTGTTCATTAAATGAATGGATGTCGCATATTTGCATCATAGTTATGAGTCATTGGTAATGAATAACCTGTAGATAGAGGCCTCGGTTATTTTGACAAACTTATTCACTCTGGCAGACTACAAACTTGGAAATATGAAATACTACAAGGTTTTGAAGATATTCACTGTCATGTCTTTGAAATAAAGTTTAGGGTTGGTACACCAATATCCATAGTGGCACTCCTACACTGAAGCCAAGAGTGACAATATTGACCTAGATTTTAACCTAAACCATCATACATTGGGGATCTTGGAGAAGGTGGGCTACACAGAGAGGAAAATCCTTGATTGGAAGAGGATGAGATATGATACTAGGAGGACCAAAACCATGCAAAAGTCCCCAAAATGTCCCCCAAGTCTACCTCATGCCTATATGTTATAAATTATCACATGTAATGCACCAACCATGCTAGTATTCATTAGTTTTATGATGCAATAAATAGAAAGAGAGAGGCAATATAAATTAAAGTATGACTAGCATGGGTTGATGTTTGGGAAGGAGGAAGTAATAAAATAAAATAATAATAATAATAGACATCTCAGCTCAAGGAGGGGAAATATCCAAGAAGAAACTCCTCTATAGAGAGGAACAACTAGAATAATTGTCATAGTTTCTTTCACTTCCTTCCATCTTCCACCACTTCTACTTCTTTTATTTCTACTTATTTCTCTTCCTACACACCTTCGATCATAGTTCTCTTACCATACACTAATACAACCTATAATTTTCTGGAGGTACCCTACCTCCAACTGCTACCTTCACTCCTAGAACCACCACTATCACTTCATTTCCATCACCCATGATCCAAGTTTCCACCATAAAACCATTGGTATTATATTCATAAACCCCTTCACCACTAGTATCCCCACTAGTAAAAGCATTGGCATAGTTGGATTTAGGTGCAACACCCTCCACAAGATTATTCACTCCCATCTTCATGAAACTTGATTCACTCACCATATCATATCATTCATGACATGTCCTATTGAAATATAGGAAACTCTTATTATAGGAACTATGTCGTCCATGCTAGCTCCAAACACTAAGACAACCATAAGGTCTAGCTAAGCCTTTGTATGGGAAATCAGTAGTAATTCTTAGGAGACAAGTAAAAAATATACTTGATTTCCTCTACGATGAATAAATAAGGATTAATAAGAAATATAAATAATCAAGAGATAATACCTCCTAGGATCTAATTACATGATGGTTGTAGTTGGCATCTAGGGGAAATAAAGTTCTCATTGTGGAAGAGGTGTAGAATAACCCTTTCAAGACTACTACATCCCTTAATAACTTCACTACTAGGGTCTCTAAGTTGTATCTAAGTCAAACAAATCCATACCAAATGATTTAGCTCATGAACCAATTGGTAATTACCACAACCATGTAATTTGACCAAGTTGGTAATGTTACGAAGAAAATGCAATAGCTAGAGGATATTTCACAATAGATTGCATAAGGAAAAGACCAATTAAGAAAGAAAAATGAATAAGAAAAATTCCAACTATAGGTCCAAGTGAAATATGTCCAAGAGGCCTAGTAAGTAAGGATTCAAAATATTATCAAGCTCCAAGGAGAAATAACAACATTGAAAGGAGTAGTAGATTTAGAAAAATCCTTTGAGGTTCAAAGGTTGAATTCCCTCAAGCATAATATCAAGGTGATGAATAACAAAACATATTTATATTTTGTAGATTATATATAAAATATCTCGAGTCAAGTGATTGGAACCACCAAGCAGGCTCAAGAGTGATTGGTTGTAAAGGATAAATTTTAGGAGGTGCTCCAGATTATAGCCACAATGTTAGCAACACAATCCTAGTAGTTAAGGATAGATTAAAAATACATGGTTAAAAATATAAAGAATATCATTGATGTTTAGACACATATATAGGTTTACAAAGATACATTAGCCTCTCTAAAATCCATAGTGTAGAAGCGATAAAATAATTTTAAAGGATCGCCATTATGGGATTGCCTAACATATTTGATCCTTAGAGGAAACTCCTTAATGATAATATAGTTGATGTGATACTCAAAGGGGACAATGACCAATTTAAATTTATAGATTCAATCAATAAATACAAGAAACTGGAGCCACTATATGCCAAGCTATAACAGTTAGTAAGGAAGCACAATAGGTTGTTAAAAAACCTGTTTGAAGACTTGGTCGAAGAAGTAGAGAACCTTGATACCATCCAAATACTAAGAGATAAAGAATTAAATAATTTAATGGGGATGTTTCTAGAAAAATAAATTAGGAGAACCATAATTTTGAAATTTTATAAAAGGGATTCCAATTTTTAAGACTCCACAACCAAGGATAAAAGAAAGATCTAGGATATCTTGCCAATCAAGCTTGGTTTCCCATGAAGTTATTATAAATGTAGTGGCCTATCACTACCTTGGAATTTGTAATTTTGTAAGGTTATAAAATAGTGAAATAATTCAATCAAATACCTTTTGAAACCTCTCAAATCCTATTAAGTTCAAGATAAATGTTGATTTTCTCCATGAAGACTAATTTGTTCTAGGAGCAATTTGTTAACAGAGTAAAACAATTGTATTACAAGAATAAATTGCTAGGGAAATTCTAGAATATTTATAGTAGACTAGAGTTATTTCTCACCTCCTAGAGAAATTTGGTTGTAGAAAAATGAAGGGGTAAAAGACAAAACACATACCCTAAGGAAGATCTTTAGAAAGTGATATTTTGACATGTAATGGTATCATAACTAATTTTGAAAGCCTTCTAAGATTTTGAGAGGTATAATTAGAGATATGTAATATTTGGAGGTGTATCATTTTTCTAGAGATACCACAAATAATTATTTGTAGTAAGATCAATGGTTTCTCACCCTAGGTAACTCAATGGTAAAAATTAACTTATAAATAGGAGCCATGGGTTGCATTGTAAACATCTTTCAACCTTGAGGAATTTAGAACTAAACTTTGTGAGTCTTACATAATTCTCATGTAATTCATGGAATTGATGGGAATTTATAAGTCTTTTGAACTCCATTAGTGGTACTAACCTTTTGAATTGTAGAATGTGCAATGATTGATGGATAGCATTTTTGCATATCTTGTCATTCCTCTCTTAATTTTATATCAATTGAATGGAAACATTGTTATTTGGATTTATCATGTGCTGATTGTTCTCACACTCTCCTTGCTATGGTTTTAGTCATATTTACATTAAATTTATCGTATCTTAAACTTAACAATTTACTTTCCATACATTTTAATTTCTATATTTACTTTCAATATTTTATTGTCATGTAATTATATTATATTAGAATCTAGCAAGGATAGTACGGATTTGGCCTAAATATAGAGGTTTGAGGAGTTCATAAACCCTTTCAACTATTTTTGAAATTAGAATTGTGGGCATTTAAGAATCCATACCATTTTTTAATTCAATAGAGGGGAAGGCTTATGATAATACAAACTTATGAGTTCGTAATTAGAGGCAAAAATTGCTTGGAAATTATTCAAATTTTAAGGAAAGAGTTGGGAAAATGTTACTTCAAAATTACATATATTTTATTAATGCAATAAAATTGTTAAAGAAATGAATCCTACCTAAAGACTTGGCAAAATGTAACTTCATATTAGGTAGTTTGTAATTAATAAAAAATCATATTAGATGATCATTAATGAAGGGGACTTTACAATTTTTTGGAATGATGTTTGGTTAAATCCTTCCTCTTATTTATAATCCAAAATGGCAATTATTGGCTTGGGCATGTTTAACTTGTAAATATGCAAAGGTCAAAAGTTATATTAATCTAAGCAACAACTCAATATCATGGATTTCTATTAGCAACCTAGTTGAAGGATAAGATCTAAAACAAATTAGAAATGTAGCTAGGCTATGATCAAAATTTGCATTGATGTGATAGATGAATATATAAATGCATGATCAAGAATTGAGAGGACAAGAGTTATAATAGAATTTTGTAGCTATCTATAACCCTTACAAATTTTTACATGGCTACATCACTAGAATGTAATATTCCTAACATTCCCCTATTTATTACATCAATGCTTAATCAAAATACATGCAAGAAAAACTTTAAATTTTTTATATTTAACACATGCAAGATACTTTGCCAAAATATATGCATGTTGCTTCTTTACTGAACAAAATTGAATATGTATATTGTGTTCTTAAACATGTTAACAAATGAAATGGCATTAAACTTCAATGTATTTTATGTGCTTATAAAAAATTATATTATGAAAAAGCTTTAGAACTAATTGGTTGTTATAGTTTAGGATCATTGGCTGATTTTGTATTCCCATTCCTAAAATATTCTAATGTAACCATATCATACCACAGATAGCTCCTACAACATGATATTTATCTTCAATGGAATATTAAGCACCAACATGATACTTCTTACTTCCCGAAGAAATTGAACCAATACATATGTAGAAGTTGATATCATACCATTAATAGATCCTACATAGTCTACATCCATGAAACCTATCAAGAAGAATTGACCATTATTTTTATACTTCAAATCATACTCAGTCATATAATGAATATATCAGAGCACCTGCTTTGTTGCTTTTCAATGACACCATTAATTCTTGCATGAACTATGAAATGCGACCAATGGCATATCTAATGTTTGGTATACTATGTCATAAAAATAATATTCCTAATAAATTAGTGATAAAAATTCTCATTCACCTATGGATATGTATCATTCCAAGATAGTTGTAACCTTGACTCCATTAGAGTTTCCATGGGCTTGTAATCTATCATCCAAAACTTCTCAAGCAATGTATTGGCTTATTTCATTTGTGATATGAACACATGGCATTGATTTTTCTAAACCTATTATTAAAGAAAATAATTCATTTTTCTAAGATCAATCATGTCAAATGATTGTTTAAAATATTTCTTAGTTTCTTCAATTAGATTCACCAAACTTTTTATGAGGACCAAATCATCAACATATATGATTATTATCATGATATCTCTTTCTTGTATTTTGAAGTAAAGTTTTAGATCATAAGGACTATGATGGAATCCATGTCATAGAAAATGCTCATCAATTTTCACATACTAGGATTTGGGAGTCTATTTCAATCCATAGAAATATTTAATGAGCTTGCATACCTTCTTCTCCTAATCATATATAATAAATCCATCTAGTAGTGATATGTATACTTCTTCACTAATATCACCATTTAGAAATGCACTCTTCATATCCATTTGATATAACTTCCAACCAAATTGCATAGTCATTGCAAAAGTATCTAAATGGTTTTGAATTTTGTTGTTGATGCAAAAGTTTCATAATAATTGATTCCTTTCTTTTGTCCATATCATTTCATTAGATTTGTATTTTATCATAATACTTCAATGATTCTCTCATTGATAAGAGTAGATTAAATACATGTTATATTTCCTAGTATGGCATAACAACATATAATAGGATAGTAACAACTTTGAGGTGATATCCCTTAAACTCAATGTTGTATCCAATGAAGATTCATATTTTGAATTTCTCATCCAACTTCATATTTTTTTGCTTTAGAATATGCATGAATACAGCATATCCAAATACATAGACATGTGATATGCTAGGTTTGATACCTATCCATGTATATATAGTTGTGATACCATTTAATATAAGTGTGGGTGCATGATAGACCATAGTATGAACAAATTCTACCCAAAATGTTAGCTCCAAATTGAATTGTTCAACATGCATCATAACATATCTTAAATAGTATGATTTTACCTCTGTAACTTTATTTTATTGAGGTGTGTAAGTAGTCATCAACTATTGTTTGATGCTACATTGTTTCAAAAAAGTATAAAACTTACTACTAGTGTACTCCCTATCAATTAGAGTGGAGGACTAGAATGTTATGACCTAGAATTTCTCCACATAAGCTTTGAACTCCTAAAAATAGTGGAAGGCTTCATCCTTTGTATTCAATTAATACACCCATATTTTGCATGTATAATCATCAATGAATAATTAAAAATTATGATGACCACTAAAACTTAAATCTATGGGTTCAAATAGATTGGTATCTAGGTCAAATAGAGCAGTCGCTCTATAACTACATGAGCCAAATGTGGCTCGATGTTTCTTTCTAGCCAAATAACTCGTATAAATATTATGATGCTTTATCAATGATAGAAGTCCATATACAATTTCGTTATTGAGAAGTAATTTCTAATGGGAAAAACTGATATGTCCAAATTACTTGTGCTAAAGTAGTCAATTTCATTTGCCTTGGCTAACTAAAGCTTGGTCATCTTGTATTACAGTCACAAGCTATAACAACTTGCCTATGCAAGTAGCACAAGTAATGATTGTTAAACCTCTAGATATTTTCAAATGATACAAAGTTTGTTTGCATCAAATTTGAGAAAATTAGATCTCAAATTGTGATCAACTAATTGATTAATAGATATTAAGTTCTTCATGAGGCTAGGCACTATTTAAAATTTTGAAGATTTTTGTTTGTATTTTGTTAATTTTTCTATACTAAGAAATTTCTTGATCCGAAAGTTTACCAATGTCATGGTTTTAACATTTGATATTTCTGTATTAAATAAAAAAGGCATAAAAATAAAATGATTAATTTTGATATGTTAGGTTCTGACATTCATGTTAACATATTGATGTGGTTTTTATATTCGAAACCTGCCCTTTTGGATTGGTAATATTCATTTTAATTTATGGATCATGTGTATAAGCATTGATAAAGGAAATATTACATTATATTCATAGAGTTTTACATAGAGAGGTTTATGAAAAGGTATCTTTTAAACCATGGGGGTGTTTATCTCTATATTAATTGTCTTAAAAATTGATGAGCTATTTAATTATGCATGTGCGATTGAAGCGGTCTTGTTTAAATTCCATGAATTCAAAGTCTAAAATTTTCATGCCTATCACCTTTAATTAATAGTTCTTTTATTTGTATATTATTTTATTTAAACATGCTATAAATTTTCAAGAGACATGTTCTGATTGTGCTTGCTGGAGAGGACTGAATTTAAGAGATTCAACATAGAGTCTGAAAAGCTATGGTGATGAAGCTGTTAGAAGATTTCTTTGTCATGAACAAAAATCTGCAAAACGTTGTTGCCACCATAAAAAATTCTATGGAGTCTCATTTGGTGTATGGGAGGAGACGTCAAGCTCAATACTATATTCATAAATATGGAGGAAACCAAGTCCAAGTTATACAACAGATCAAATATGATGGTGAAGTCAATAGATCTCGTTATATGCCACAAAATAGTTTTGCTATTGCTACCAAAATGGTTAATTTAGAGGTCTACGTGTTTGATTACAATAAATATTCATCAAATATTCCACAGGGTGGTGGTTTTAATCCTGATATTGGATTTAGAGGTCAAAACATAGAATGTTATGGTTTATCATGGAGTCCTTTTAAACATGGTTATATATTGAGTGGTTTTGATGATGCACAAATATGTTTGTGGGATATCAATGTACTTACGAAAGGTGTGCGGTAGAGTTTATGCAAGTTTAATATTATCGATTTAAATATTAAAATAAATAAAGCATTGAACAAAATATTAATGATATAATTTATCATTATGACAATAATGTAAATATACATAAAACCGTTGCAAAACATGTTAAGAAACTAAACAATGAAATTGTAAACTGAACAACTGTAGGTGTTTGAAGTTATAAATTGCCATTGAGACTCAAAGAAAGGGGTCAAAAGAATTTGGAGCAAGTGAAAGAAAATATTGAAGATTGCCATTGCCAAAAGTTTCCTCCCGGGTTGCTTTACTGATAAGTTTTCCATCTACAAAATATCAATTGATGTGAGGTATTATGAAGTTTGTATTAATTGAAGATATTTGTAACAATATCATTGAATTATTTAATGAGACATATGCATGTTGATGGTAGTTTCATTATTAATAATTTGGTATATTGATTGTTTCCTTTTGAAGATTGCATCAGATCTAATTTGGATTGTGTGAATACTGGTCGGATTAGATTAGGTTAAGTTTTGGAATATTTTCTTCTACAGATTCAGAATGGAATTTCATAAGTTGTTGTAACCTGTGTTTTATTTTCATTTCATTTTATTTTATTTTTTCTAACCTTAAGCCTTTTTATTTTATTTAATTTCATCGCACAAGAAAAATCAAAACCCTAAATTTTATGCAAAGTTTTAATTTTTTATATTAGGGTAAATGTTTATTTCATTTTAATAAATTCTCAATATTACACATTTGAAATAAACATTAGGATTTTAATTAATTAAAATTTTTAAATAATAATAATTAAAGTTCAAACATTAATTATTTGGAAATTTTTTATTAAAATCATTTTCTAAGGTTAAAGTTCAAATATTTACATTTCATAAGTTTTATTATTTGTAATATTTGATTATTAATCTTACATTTTGGCAATTAATTTCATGAACAACAATATTTTCACAATTTAAATCAAATATCAAACCACAGGCCCCACATTATAATAAATTAATCAAACAAAACCTTGGAAAAACTAATTATTTCTTTACAAGAGAGGATTGCTTTGATAGGATCCTAATTGTGAGCGTTTTTTCGTAATCGAGCAAAAATATCACTCAATAGGTATGTAAAGAACTTGGGTCAAGTGATAGGCATGCACTCTAAGATACAAATGAACATCACTAATATCAGCAATAGTGTATATCAAGTTGATTTCTAGAGTAACTTACCCATGGTAAGGTGCATGGTCAAGGATCATGAACCATTTGTTCTAGCTTATCATGTGTCTAGTAGATCCTAAGTCAACATACCGAATAAGGCTAGGTTTAGAAATAGCATTAGGATATTTAATATATTAGATATAGTCTTTGTTATTTTTTGTCAAAATTTGCATCCTCTCCTAGATTTCCATGTTATCTATTAGGTGCATTCCTCTTTTTCTAATGAGAACCCTTTTACTTTCCTCTTGATGAATTATTATATTGATTCATTGAAGAACCTTATGAGAACAGGTTGTACTTGCACTCCTAAAGTACATGGCATGGTATCCCATAGATAAAACATGTGATGTTGGAGTGTGATTAGTTATTTTATTCTTGTTAGTGTTTTTGATTTTTCCCTTTACCTTTTTTTGGGAGTTTGCC
Organism: Wollemia nobilis; assembly: GCA_028583015.1. Classification (NCBI taxonomy): domain Eukaryota; kingdom Viridiplantae; phylum Streptophyta; class Pinopsida; order Araucariales; family Araucariaceae; genus Wollemia; species Wollemia nobilis. The sequence goes on along the minus strand of JAQPPZ010017254.1, from coordinate 1,986,843 downwards.
ACCTTTTTCAACTATATTGATTTCTTTTCTTTTTAACACATGACCAAAGAATGTTCATATTTAGTCTTTATCTCTTGAATTACTTCTTCTTACTAAAGCATATCCATAAGATTCTCAAAATTAGGACTCTAATTCCTCATGTTTAGAGTCAATACCAAAATGTTGAATGCAAGTGGAAATGCTCACAACACTATAGGAGCAAGCACATCATCACTTATAGTTTTACCTAACATTTATAGCAAGAGTCATAACTCAATAATTCATCTCAAAAAGACCTCTAAATTCTCACAACTCTTTATATTTAGTCAATGCAATTGTCTCTCTAGGTTTAGAATTTGGTTCTAGTTCTTGGATTCAAACATCATACTAAGTTCATCCCATGCATCCTTTGTTGTTAATGCATCATAGAAGTATGGATGCATTTCATTAGTCATGCCAAATATTATAATCAATTAAGCTTATTAGCCAGATTTATTAAAATTACTTTATATTTTATGGTTAGCGATATGCCTTTGCATAGTGCTAGATACCATTCCCCACAAATATTTGAATTCAAGATAAATATTCCACTTTGTTTTCCATGTGGAATAGTTTTCATGTTTCAACAATTGAGAATTAGAAAATAGCATATTTGAGGCATTAATAGCCAAGGAAAATTCCATATCCACTAGAACAAGATCTAAAGGAGATTTCCTATGAGTATATGTACACCTATACTCATAAAAATATTGATGCCTCAAATCATGAGAAAGCAACAAGGTATCATGAGGAAAAAGATATGAGGGTATTATTCAATTTCATGGTCAAATTAGTCAATGGTCCAATCAATTGAGACTTCAAAATTTTATACACCTATATGGATGTAGAACTCCACCTTATGTTGATTTACTAATTTCTTTGAGGTAAAAGGGTTTTTAAGGATCAAAATTTTATCCCACCATGCATGTAGGACTTACTTTGTTGCAGAGTTCAAACAACAAATGTATACTTTTGCTCTATGACATAAGTAATAAGCCTAGAAAATTATTAACCAAGTAATATCCATCATTAATCTTCAATACAATGGTATAGATCTAAACCAACATGAGCATGCACATCTATTGTTGATTGCTCCAATCTAATGATGTACAATGAAGGTAATCTTAGGGTTAAAAATATTATATTTTTTTATAATTATTTTTCCAACCATACCTCTATGCAACAACTAATATTGTTCTTCCTTTAGTTCCTTCTCTCTTTGAATGGTATTAATACCTTCAATAATAATTAAAAAAACACTTCAAATACATTTCTCAATAATATCAATGTCTTATAGTAGTGGACGACACTCTTTCTTTAGAAATACCTCAATCACATCTAGCGCCTTACTCAACAATATTATCTCTTCTTTAAGTTAAATTATATCCTCAAATTATGATTATCTCTATGCAAAAGAGTAGAAATATATCATCCATAATGGACATATCACAAAAATACCTAACTATGCCACAACACGTAAATACATCGTTCTTTCAATAATCCTTTAATAAGTTGCTTGTTTTGTCAAGAAGATGGTTTTTTCACCTATATGGATGGTCCTATAAATAGATGCTCTATGACATTTTATTAGGACATCTTGGTCAATGTAAAATGAATTGATCAATTTTGAATGGCCTATGCATTATGTCCTTTGACCTCCTTCCAATGATGTTAGATGACCTTATGTAGATGATCTCTCATGCAAAATTTTAGATGACCCTCCTTGTAGATGGCCTTATACAATCTCAATGTAATATGCTTGGACAAATGATATTGCTCTACTATTTAAGGGATTACATATAATGTCTTGGAAATTATTGCTCAACTTAAAATGGCCTCTCCACTTCAATTTGAAATTCTCTTTGAATTAGATGACCCTTCCTTCATCTGGTCTAGACAAATCTCAAGAAAAATGGGTAACTCTTGACATAAAAGAACCCTTACTAATGCACAATAGACAATTCAAGATGACCTTATTTATGATTACAAGATGGTTCATTAAAATCCTTCATTCTAAGGCTATACTAATATTTTTGTATAACAAGGGACAATCATTTTTATATGATGCTAGCTTCAGTTTAGCATGTCTTCCTACATGTAAAAATAACAATAAAAAATCAACTTCAATTATGTTTCCAACATGCACACATCTTCAACTCAAGTATTCCTTCAAATTTCTTATTATCACATCTAAAATAATATCTCACATCTAGGCACATGACTTTAGATAGCCCTCATCAATAGATTACCTCTTGAATTATGAGATAATTACTTCTCCATCATAATTAGAATGCGAGTGAGAACATGAAATGCATAATATAGCCTGAAAATATATCAAATAACCTTGCATATATATGAGATTTAATCTCTAATTATTTAAAATTATTTTACATGAATAATGTTTATATAGAGACGGCACACATTCAATGATGATACTCCAACTTCTTCATAGAATACATACAAAATCAAACATAAGAAAATAAAATAATGTGTTTTTTTTACAATTAATTTGGCAAGGTCTCCTCCTTGCTAAAAATCAGCAATTGCTTGCACCTATAACTTTTGAATTATCTAGGGTAGTATTCATAGACTTTTAGAGGTATCTCTACTCTAGGTCACCTTTGCAATGTCAAATATCTTATATAAAATATTAAAAATATAGATTGGTTATGTTCAAACTTTGTATTGATGTGATAGAAGAATATATACATGCATGAACAAGAATACAATATCACAAGAGTTACAACTAAAATTTGCAACTACCTATAACTTTTGATACCATTTACATGAATATATCATTAGGACATAATAATCATAAGAAAACAAATAGCGGATGTTTTTCAAAGGATGCTTTAAGAGTTTTATTTTCCTAATATTATATAGAAGGATGAGTCAATTTTTGGGATATAAGTATTTGTAGCAATCAAAATTTCTTACTTTCAAATATTTTTCTTAGAATAATGGTCACTTGAGGCCCTCCTCAAGGTCTCAAAATTTCTCAACATTCCTCTAGTTAGGATTCCAAAGCAATATTTGTACAAGTTGAAAAGAAGAGGATATCATGGAAATTTAGGTGTGTCTTACATGAAAAGGATCTAGATATATTAGATGATTTACTTTTTTTTATCCCTTTGCTTGTACCATTTGGGGCTATTTTCTAAAAATGTGATAATATATTGGATAGATCCATCAACATTGAAAGAGTTCATAAAATTTTGGATTAACTTTTTAAAGTTAAAGCATTATACATCCTATGGATGATTGGTCCTACCATTATTCGTTGGAATTTATGGCTTGAGAAATTTTTAAAGATAAATCTAAAAATCATACCTAAGTTTGGAATCTTATTATTGCCTTTCTTGTAAAATATTTACAAACATGGTGCTCATCATAAGAATTATTATTTGTAGAAAATATGTGTTAGCCTCTTTGTTACAATATTTGAATATACATGGAAAGGGTTATCTATGATAATTGAGTTAATACAAATTATCTACTTTGATCTATGGTAAAATAAAAATGTCGTGAAGATGGATTCATCAAAATCAATTTTGATGGTGTTTTCAAAGGAAGCTTGAAAAAAGGTAGTTGAGGTGGTGTTTTTTGAAATAAGAAAGGCAAAAATATTTCTAGTTAAAATCATATGGAACTTCAACTAACAACTATGTAGAGGCTAGGAAATTCTTATAGGGATCAAAATTACCATTGAAAAGAGATGGAAAAATATTTCAATTGAGGGGGATCCACAAATTATTATTATTGGTATCAAGAAAAATAGATGTGGGGACTGGACAAAAAATAGCATTATTTTTTATGTTCAACTATTGTTGAAGGTAGTGTCTTAGAAATGGCAAAATGTCTATATATAAGGAAACTATATAGCAAATAATTTAGCAAATTATCATGTCGTTCTTCCTCTTGGAAAAATTTAAATTTTAGAAGATAATTGGTTGAGTTAGATATCTTATCTTAATTAAAATGATGTGAAGGAGATGATTGTATAAATATGGTTTGTTGAGAAAGATTAATAATATCTTTTATAGAAATGAAAATAAAGAACATTTTTTATTAAAAAGTAAGTTGAATATGGTTTAATTGACTAGAGAATAATGTAATGGTTTTGTTTTTTGAAGGGAGTGGACTCCAATAGAATCCACACATAGCTTATATTTTTTTTCAATGAGTACACATAGCTTTATATATATATATATATATATATATAAAATCCACACTTTCAATTATTTTTATTTTTTATTAAGAATATAATTTTATCACAATTAATAAGTTATTCTTCCATTCCATCAACACATACACATATTTGCGAATGATCATATGTTTCATTTCATTATTAAAATAATCACAAGCATGGTATCATATAAATTATAAACTACCTCATACACATATTATCATATTGGTGAGAGTCAAAAGTGTAAATGTCAATATTTAGATATAAAACCATAATAAATCTAAAATTATTATTAGCTAAGATAAGACCTAAAATAAGAAACACTAGGGTACAATAGTCACCCACATTTGGAAAAATATCGTACATCATATATTAGCTAAGCTAGGCACAAAAAAGAGTCTCATTCACAAGACTAACTAAAAATATAAGATCCTATATTCAAGATTGCCTCAATTTTTTTTTTTGGAGAACAAGGGGTTTACTTGGGTCCCCCACCCTTGACAAATCATAATTCTCTCCTTTAAATTTTCATATTTTAAAAACAAAACCAATTCTCATCTCAATTGAGTTGCTATCGCTAGATACCTACATCATTTTCAAAAAGAAGTCAAAATTCTTGATTTTTATTTTCTGGATCTTCTTCAATTTTTTGTGTGAATACAAATATTCTAAAATTTAGCATCCTTCTTGACATTTTATTTCAATAGCCTTCATAATACCAAAACTCCACCTCTAATATCTATGCATTATATCTTTATAGAGTAATATTTCCAAAACTATGCGCTATCATAGTCCTCTTTGTCATATCTAGAATGCTAGTTTCCTTCCCGAAGCATAAGTGCAACCACAAGAATTGTAATAAATAGTTTATATGAAAAAATGTTAATGTTATAAAATAAAGCAAATATTACCAATAGAAAACATTAAATTAAATATTAATCATTATTTGATTCGGGCAGTCAATATTTTCTTGTTAGCTTTAGCTAAAATTACTACTTCCTCTAACTATAGAAAAGATAATTTAACTTCATGATCCTCGACTAAAATTCCTCTATTGTCTATACTATCTATACATTTGTTTCCTTTCCTTAAGATATGTGTACCCTGATTTCTTCAAATTGTGTAGCAAGGTCTTGTATTTCCATTATTATCTCTTGTATATTCCATGGATCCTTTCCTTTCCTCAAAATTGCATTCATTACTATTAGTGGATCATCTTCCACCCATACTTTGTTCCATTTAATTTTCCTACATATTTTTAACACTTTCAAAGTTGCCCAAGATTTAGCTTCATTACTTATCTTAAATCCACTATTGAAAGTGTAATGAGACAAAATATCTCCCCTGATATTTCTAATTATTCCTCCTCCTCTTGGTCTTGGATTTCCTTTAATGCTTCATCAAAATTCAAGTTGACCAACTCCACTTCTAGTGGTTTCCACTTTATATTCTTTGTCTTTTTTATTTCTCCTACACCCAACATCATAATTCCATTTGATGACTTGACTCCATCTATCAAGGCTCTCTACTTAAATATTAGGAATTGGGTGAGTTGATAGGGTTGGTTTAAACTCCTTTATGGCTAAACAAATCTTCATTTTTATTACCTCTAAATTGTTTTCCTTTCCTTTAAATATTATTCTATTCCTTTCCAACCATACATTCCAAAGTATTGTATCTTTTGATATATCCTATATTGTTTGTAAAGACTCACATTATTCAATTCTACCATTCATCACTTACTCAATATATTAGGAATCCATTGCCATAGTTTCCATACTATTGACCAATGTCCTCAGAGATGGTCTATACTCTCCTCCTTTTTACATAGACATTATGAGGGACCATGAAAACTCCTTTTCATAAGGTTATCCTAGGATAAAATCATTCTATGACCTACTAGCCAAACAAACATTTTAAATTTAGTAATGCTCGAGCTATCTTATATATCTCTCCATATTCTTGTAGTATTCCTATTTTTTTGGTGCTTTACATTTTTTTATAAGGATAAAAACAAGGTTTTTTAAAGGGCCCAGACCATTTTACACTTTTGAACTAGCATCACCATTCCTATTGCACAAAACCTCTTCCTACAAAATTTTGGATCATTTCCATCAGTTTTTTAACCATTTTCAACTTGTTCCAGACTACCATCCTAATTCCAAAAACATAATAAGATGACTCTTGGTCCTTATCCAAAGGTCAAAAGAGTTACAAACCTTATCCATAGACCATTGATCTACCCCCAATACAAACCATCGTCAAACCATACCACCTACCAAACCTTAATACTATCCCTAAGTTTAGCTATTTGTAGGGACTTTTCTCGACCAATTTAATCACTAGAAACTTTATACCCTAATTTTTTTTTCCTTATTCCTATAAATTGTTGATCATTGTGTTCAAAATATTTGCCTAGGTATTTGATGTGGTAACCACATGTCTAGAAGGGACAATCTATGGGCTTGATTTTCATTGAGGGATATCTTAAACAGACTACCACTACATCTGCCATGTTGCAAATGATAAAAAAATTTGTTGGAAAATTTATGACATATTTAATAATTGTGAAGGCCAAATATTAATTAGGTTAAAAAATAAATTTCAACGCATTGACATGTGACTCAATATATTCTAATAGTAGGGATTACTCCTAAGATTTTACTCCTCTAGCTTGTGAAAAAGTGTAGGCCATTATATTAAACTTTGATCGGATGATAAATAACCTATTTATACCTCTTCCCTTTATACTAACTATTTTATGTCTAAGTGAACATTATCTGAGGGAAACCATGTTTGGTCCTCTTCACAAAGAGCCCCCTAGAGGACAACCAATTTTCCACCGTATTACCTTTTATAAAAACATGATTCATCTCCACTTGCTCCAGTGAGTTAAGGATCCTTAGAGTTTTTGTTTTTATACTTGACACCCACCAACTCTTTGTAGTCCTCTTGTTAAGGTAATTAATAATGTTGAGAGAATCTCCCTCCACTATCAGCTTCTTACTCCCAACTCCTTTCCAGTTTTACTCCAACCAAAGCTACTCTAGCTTCTACTTGATGAATCATCATAAAGCCTAGGAAATCACTAATAACACCAATTATGATCCCTTTGTTATCCCTTATCATTGCTCTTCCTTCCTTCATTGGGCTCCACATAGAAGATCCATCAAAATTAAGGTTTAGCCATCCCTCCCTTACCCTTCTTGGATTTTTTTGGGTGGATTTATCCATATCAACTAGATTAAGGTCCCAATGTTTAATAATCCTTTCCTCCTCTATTTATTCCCTAATTTTTTTTTTTGGTAATTAAATTATTTCATTCATACCGGGTTTTACAGGTTGACCCAAAACCTTTTTACAAAAGTCAGCCTTATGCTGAGGAACCGAGACTTAAGCATACTGAGGATCCTCTGTCCTCTAACCTTACTAATATTCCTTAACTGGGAACCTCCACACTGGTCAGCCCAACCTAGGCAAGACACAGACGATGAAAAGACACCAAAGCCCTTATTGGGCCCCAAAAACCAGAAACTTCCTTTGCACTCCCTGAAGTTTGCCAAGACAAAGACCCCCAACAAAAAACAACAAACACTCTGCACAGAACGTAACGTAACACTAGCTAAGATATACATATTCAGTTTTTACAAAACAAAAATTCTGAACAGAGTCAAAACATGGAGGATCCTAGTCCTCCTCTTCTTCATCCTCCTCCTGGTCCTCGTCTTTGTTGTCCTCATTATCATCCATCTCCGGATTGACCTCCACAGGTTTGTTGCTCTGGTAACCCTCATTGAAGAAAACCTTGGTTAACACTTCCTAAAGTTCCTACATCTGGTGAGTTATGTTGGTCGACGTATTCAGAACAAACCGCTTAAGCACCATGATTGAAGGGTCGGGACCTTCATCCTCAGAATTGATCTCAAGGGTTTTGCCACTTCCCTACGCCTGCTTATTCTTCAGTCTCAAGGAAGACCACGTGGCCGGTTCCTCAAGCCTTAGTTTCTTCCTCGCAGGACCTCCCTTAATGCTCATGTCACCCTCTCTCTTCTTGGTCGGGGATGCATGAAAGGGTTTGGGCAAACCGAGACTATCCTTCCCCCTAGAGATTTCGCCGCGGGTAGCAGGGGAATCATCTTGGGGTAGGGTAGGGGGTTCGGCTTGGGGAGAGGTGGCAAGCACATATTTATAAATTACCTTGAGAAGGCCTTGGTGCATGGGCATAGCATAGCCTTTCTTACTATGACACGAATTTATGGTGTAGTTCAGGGAATTCATCAGGAACTAAGGAATGCTAATAGGGTTCACATCTCGAAAGAAGTTAATGAAGGCATAATGGAAACTCAGTAGAACCTTACCAGGGTCCTCAACCGTAATAAACTCCATTACATTCTTCATGACCACGTTCCACGGGGTCGGGAGGTCCATCCTCGTCAACCCGTTCTTTGCCTCCTTGAATATCTTTGGGTTATCCTTGAATTATTTAAGCTCCACCTCCTAGTGGTGCTTCTGCCTATGAATAGACCTCCCTTTGACCGTCTACCCTATTATTGCAGCAAGCAGAGTGACATCGATGAGAATTTCACGTCCTCTTATTTCCACCTTACCATCCTCCCACGACTCCATTACCGCCAAAGTGATGTCTTCCTCCACACCAAAAAATAGGTCAAAAAATTGGGTGAATCTTCTATCGGTGAGGATAGCTTGGGCTGCCGGCTCCATGACAACCATGCTTGGCTCGATGTAAATCATGTTTTCATTGCACTCTATCAATTTCCTCACTTGGCTTCTAGGATGCTCAACACTCATAATTCTCCACGTCCTCTTGCAATTGTGATAAATAGGAAGGTGGTAGCACCTTTGGTTTCCCTTATAGTCCGTTATCACATCCTTGGAGATGGTGCCATGTGTGGGAGCATGCCTCCAACCTCCTTTTCCTTGAATTTCCTACCACTTTAGAAAAGAAATCGTGCCACCATATCCCACATCAAAGCTTGTAGGATCCGTTATCTTTGTAATCATGGGAGAATTTGACAAAGTGTGCCTGGCAGAAAACCAATGCCCCTCAAGAAAAGCAAAAATGCTCTGACCATCATTTGGAAACTTCCACCACCTCCCTCGGGACCGTCTCCTCGCATGAATATCTTTTTTTGAGAAAATGCCCACTACATCGTAGTTCTGATTATGGTTTTCCCTATTTGACCAATTGGCCCTGCTCAAAATCTTGGTATTTTCCAATCGAAGCTCAACCAATAAGATAGTCTTTCTATTTTGGACCCGATTCCAATACCTAGTGGGACTCCCAATGGGGCACGTGATCAGAATTTGCTCACCTTTGATCCACGTGAACCCAGTCATAGTTTTTCAAATTGGATTATTTCCTCCATGTCACGCGGGACCCCTTGCATCCATGTGACGAGCCCTTCAGCCTCTACGCCAATGTTAGCCAACCTGTCAGCTGCCTTGTTGGCTTCACGAAAAGCATGTTGAGCTACTCTTTCTTCTTGGGATTCAAAAAGGATCCTTGCTTCATTGATGTGGGCCTCGATCCTCCATGGAGGTTTCCTTTCATTGTTAAGGAGGTTGATGATATTTAATGAATCCCCTTCCACTATGCATTTACCTTGGATCTCCTGCATCAACTGCAATCCTCTCCATAGTGCCCTGGCTTCAGCTTCATTATTTGTCTTGGTTCCAAGGTATTCTGAGAAGGCCAAGACTATCTGACCTTGATTATCTCTAACCATACCTCCAGCCCCTGCTCTTCCAGGATTATCCTTAGCTACCCCATAAAAGTTGAGTTTGAGCCAATCCACTAGGGGGGTTCCACTTAGTCTCCAATCTAGGATTTGGCTTGCTAACACCCAAGATTTCATCCAGAGTAATATTTAAGGATTGGGCAAGGTGTTTCTCCCTAGATGGGATTGATTGAGGCCTAGGAGGAAAAATACTAAGGTTTTCTTTAGCAAAGGCTAGAATTTTGTTAATAACTGACACCGGGTCATGTTTGGACTCATTGAATGCTCTATGGTTCCTTTCTAACCATATTTTCTAGAGGAAGTGATGAAGGCAAATCTTCCATAGGAACCTAAGTTGTAGGCTGACAAAAGGACTAGGCCATTGCTGGAAGAGCTCATAAACCATGGTTGGCTTTACCCAAGATATATTAAAGGCTTGGAAAACTCCATTAAGAATGGTGATGGACCAAGGGCATTCTAGAAAAATGTGGTGAATTGATTCCCAGCTTGCCCTGCACAAATAACAATGATTAGGCACAATCATTCCTTTTCTTATCATATTATCTATGGTTAGAATTTTTCCTTGTATTACAACCCATGCAAAGTGGGCCAGTTTGGGAATCAGCTTGTTGATCCACACCAAATTGGTCTGTATCGGAGGATCCTTGGGGTCAAGTAACAACCTGTAGGTAGATTTGACTGTGAATTCCCCACTTTCAATCACTGCCCACCTCAAGTGATCCTCTACGTCTCTTATGGATATGAATTGCTGAGATATAATATATTCCAACTCCTTGGATTCGGCTTCCAGCCCCTGAGCCTTGATGGGTTTCCACCTGAGGATGCCCCTTTCCTGCCTCAAAAAATCTACCACCTGAGTCCCAAAGGTATCATCAGTATATTGTTTAAGCCTCACTAAAATGGGGTCCAGAGCAAGAGCCTCCTCCCTGGCCCATCTATCATCCCAAAACCTGATCTTCATGCCATTGCCTACTATCCATATCATACCTTTTTTTACTATGTCTCGGCTTGCCAAGATGGCTTTCCAGAAGGCCGATCCTCTCGTTGGGATGGAGGTATTCAGAAAGTCAGTTCCTTGGAGGTATTTCCTCTTTATAATAGTTTTCCATTCATTCTCCACATTCATGATGAGATGCCATGCTTGTTTGGCAAGAAGCACTGTATTGAGGTGGGATACTTTCCTCAGGCCCAAGCCTCCACTTTCTTTGGGGTGGCACACCTTGCTCCAACCTACAAGGTGGATCCTATGCTTGCCTTCCATCCCTGACCACAGAAAATTATTTTGTAGCTGCTCAATTTTTTGAAACACGCGTGCCGGGGCCTTGAAAATAGACAAGAAGTAAACTGGAATACTTTGGAGTGAAGCCATGGTTAGAGTTGCTTTGCCCACTTGTGACAGCAAGTGACCTTTCCATCCAACCAATTTTTTCTAAATTCTTTCCACCACATTGTTCCACATTGATTCCACTGGAGCCCCTGTGAAGAGAGGGAGGCCAAGATACAAAGTCGGAAAAGTGGATATGGAACACCCTAGTATCCTTGCAATCTTGGTATGCCTTGGGATAGGGGTATTGAGGAAATAAATCTTACTTTTATTGAAGTTAACCTTCTATCCAGCCGCTTCCTCATACAATTTTAATATGTGTTTAATTCTTCTGGCCTCTTCGACCGATGCCAAAGTTAGCATTAGAGTATCATCCACAAATTGTTGATGGGTGACTAGGGCTGTTTGGGACGTGGCTTTGATGCCAGAGATGAGCCCTGCAGAGCAAGCAACTTTGATAGTCCTTCCCAGGGCTTCAACCACAATGATGAAAAGCATGGGACTTATAGGATCCCCTTGTCTGAGGCCTTTGCAACTTTGGAAATACCCAGCTGGCACCCCATTGACCAGAATAGAGAACCAGGGCTTATGGATGCATCCTCATATAAGCTTAACCCACAGAGGGTGGAATCCAAATCTGATCAACAAAGCCTCCAGGAATTCCCAATTAATGTGGTCATAGGCTTTGTTCATGTCAAGCTTTAGAGCAAAGGATGCCTTCTTTGTTTGATTAGCTGAATGAAGAGCTTCATGGACAGTGATAACCCCATCAAGGATAGATCTCCCTTGTACCAAACTGTAATTCCTGAATAGCCAAGCAAACATCAGCCCCCATAGTATCCCAGTAAGTTTGGAAGAAACGAGGTGAGAACCCATCCGGTCCTGGGGCCTTGTCCGGATCCATTGAGAACAGGGCTGATCTGATTTCCTCATCTGAGAAGGGAGCAATGAGTTTTCCATTAATGTCATTATCAATGGCTTGAGGAATAAATTGTAGGAGGGAATCTCTTGTTGTAGCCCGACATTGGGTCTCCTCTCCCAGGAGGGAACTGAAGTACGCCACTGCTTCATATTTGATTTCATGAACATCTTGGGTGGTTGATCCATCTTCTTTAGTCAGTTCTCTAATTTTGTTGTTGCTTCTATTTCTTAGGGTGGTCACATGGAAGAACTTAGAGTTAGAGTCCCCATCCTTGAGCCATAATGCTCTTGATTTCTGCCTCCAATACATCTCCTCACAGGCCAAAATGTTGTGGTACTCAACCAACAATGTTTTCTCCTCTATTCTGATTGCCTCATCACACATACCATTTTGAATGCTGTTTTTGATGGCTCTCAGCCTATCACTCACCACTGTCTTTTTCACAAACAGGTTTCCAAATACCTCCTTGTTCCATGTTCTGAGGTTGTCTCTCACCATCCTTAGTTTTTGGGAGAGTTTGAACGAGGGACTACCTTGAAAATTTTGCTTCCACCATTGGTTAATTATTTCCTTGAGGTCATTATGCTTAGTCCACATTGCCTCGAACCGAAAAGGCTTCTTAAGGCATAAGTCTTGGGGAACCTCAAGTAGGATGGGGCTGTGATCAGAGGCAATCTTGGGAAGAGATTGCAGGGATGAGTCCCCAAAAGCTGAAATTACCCCTTTTGATAAGAGGAACCTGTCCAACCTCTCCTGAATCAATTGATTTCCCACCCGGAATTTCTCCAAGTGTACTTAGCTCCTTTCAACTTAACATCCATTAATTCATTTGAGTTGACAAACATATTGAAATCTTCCATACTCCTAGAGGGCAGGCCAAATCCTCCTTTTTTGTCTGACGGGTATAAGGGCATATTAAAATCTCCCGCTATCACCCAAGGGATGTCATGGAAAGCCTCGTTCAAGTGGCTTAGATACTCCCATAGTGAAGATCTATCTTGCACAGTATTAGGGGCATACACATTTGATGTGATCCATGACCTATTGTTGTCCACATCATGAAAGAGGATGCTTAAGACCCTATCCTCCGCCTGAATGACATTGCCTTCCACTTTTTTTGAATCCCACATTATCATGAGTCCTCCAGAAGTTCCTCTCGCTTGCTTGAATGCCATTTCCCCATGCTTCCATATTCTGCTTGCTATTGCTTTTGACTGACTTTCATATGTTTTTGTTTCTTGTAGTAAAATTATTGTAGGGTTGATTGTTCTCCTTAATGACTTGACCATCCTTTGTTTGATTGGGCCATTAAGGCCTCTCACATTCCATGAGAGGATCTTCATTTAGATTGCTTTGAGTTTTTCCCTCTCCCCCTTCCCTAGATGTGGAGGAGATTTATTGTTTTTGCTATCATCCTGACTTGTGATAACTTGTTGTAGAAGTGTCCTCTATTTTCCATTTGCTATTTCATTGTCAATATTGAGTTTGTAATGTTCAACCTCTAACATCCGTCCTCTCTTTTTTTGCTCCCAAAATCAATCGAAGATTTCACTGAGCTTCTTGTCTATTTTGGACTGAACTTCGGGGGAATGATTTTTTGCAGGATGGGGCTAGACCCCCCAGTATTCCTTTTGGTGCTTATTATATCTATGCTTGACTCTACTCCCTTCAAGTTCTGCCTATACTCTCCTAGGTTCTGGGATATGTTGTAAAGGCTATTAAGGCCTTGTATGGCCTTGGAAGGTCCTAATTTCGATGGAGATTCTAGGTTTTTAGGCCAATCTATTCGAGGATCATTGTCCTCCACATTGACCTCATCTGAATCCCCATCGACTAAAATTTCAAACCTATTGGAACTGAGAATTTTAGGACTTACCTGATCTTCCTTTTTGGTCTATTGCTTTCCTTTCTCCTTTTGCTTGACTTGAGCTTGTTGCTTTGTGTGGTTTTGGTCATTCCTAACCTACCTATAGACTCCTTTGCCTGGTGGGACCCGAGGTCCTTGGTTTCTGGTATGCCCTCTTTTGTTTAACCCTCTTAGCTCTGATTTCTTTTGACCTTCTTTGTTGATGGCCAGACTTGGACATTGATTTTTGAGGTGGCCCTGGGTTTTTCATTTGGTACAAAAGGTTGGTTTATTCTCGTACTCAATAGGTTGCTTCCTCAGGTATTCCCCATAGCCCAGATCAACATAGGTTGGGAGCTCCGAGTCGAGGTTTACATTTACACATATTCTTGCCTGAGTCATTCTTGACCTTGCCATAGTGGAGTGGTCAATAGCTACCAGCTCCCCTATTGTTTTGGTGATTCCTCGAAGCTAGTACTCATGAAAGAACTGAGTCGGTAAATTTGAAAGGTAAACCTAGATGGGGGCCATGTTAATATTTTGTGTTTCAGGGTCAAAATCCTCACCCTAGTGTTTGAGGAAGAGGCTACACCGACCTAGGAACCAAGGTCCTCCCGTTAGGATGCGTTCTACGTCTTCCTTATTGTTGAGTCGTATAATGAAAAACCCCCTGGTAAGAGCCACAATCTCCAGATTACCTGTAATTTTCCATTTGGTCCATGCCCATGCCCTTATAGTCTCTATATCAGGCCTTCCTCCAAGGAACTTCCCTACGAGAGAATGCTTCTCCAAAGACAAAAATCCATCCATTATGTTTGTTGGAGCTATTATTCTATTATTTTTTGGGATGAGGGGTGGGAAAGACTTAAAGAAGTCACCCCTTTTGCCTTTTAGGGTTTCTAAAAATGACCATCCTTTTTTGGACCCCGCAACACCTTCCTGGGTCCCTTTGTCAGGATCTTTGTCAGGAGGGTCGGTCCCTCTGGCCGTGCCCACTTGCTCAAAGATCACATCTCGTCCATCCTCTATCGTGGTTCCTCCCTCTAGATCCTCACCTGTCGCTTTCTCAAGGTTCCCACCCTCCACCATTGTGCCTCCGCTTCTCCTCTGCTGCTCCTCCATATTTTTTGATTCTACGAATTTATTCCCTAATTTATTTCATACTCAGGACTTCAAAATTTTCCACTGTAGCCACTCGGATCATCTACCTAATTCTTAAGGATGGTATATTTTCCTTCTTAAATATTATTTTGCTACACTCCAATAAAACCCTATAAGCATATTGGAAAGGAATTAGATCCAATATCTTATTCAACATTATACTCCTAAAGGTTTTTCCCACTATTTTATTCAATCCACTATTCCGTTTGGTAGTACCCAACAACCCCCATCACCTCAATTAAATTTTGAATAATAAAAATGGAATAGCTACATCCTAACATTGAGTGTTCCACTAACTCTTCCTATTCTTCACATAGATAACATCTATTAGAAAATTAAAACCCTCTTTTATGTAAGTTATCTATTGTTAGGATCTTATTCCTTGAGCTATTCAACTCCTACTTGGCTCTCCTCAAAATAATATTTTTTTTTATCTTTCAACTCAATCACCTCCTAGCATCAATGTCTTGTATATTTGTAAAAAAATCTTATTTCCATTTTTATCTTCCTTCATGATCCTTGTACATAATGTTTTAAACCATATCACCAAATTTATCTTGAAGTAATCTCATCCATGGTTTTAAAATTAGATCTATATTGAGTGGAATTTTAACATGTCAAGTATCCATCCAAATAGAATGTTTTTCTCCAATTCCCACCACCTATATTAGACCTTTAATCACTAGATAAATTGATTTATTTATACTGTTCCATAGTGTAGAATAATCTTGTAATGAGAATGTTGTAAATATTAAGCTTGGGTCATTGGGCTCAATGTACTTAGAATAATTCTTGCCCATTGTCTTTGACTATATTTTTACAATATTCAAATTACTCTTCCCCTATGAGCTAAGTTTACATCCATAAGAACTCTTAAACTAAGACCTCCCCCAATTTTATCATCACACATCTTCTTCTATTTCACCAAAGAAATTTTCCTTTTATCATGTAATATTGACCACATAATATAAATTAATCTTTTTTCTATCAATTTTGGGATAGTATATAAGGATTTATAATATGTTTTTTTAATAAGTTTTTCAATGAGTTTACACAAGTTTTTTATGAGGGGTCCTAGTCCCCTTATAATGAATGGGCTTTGAACTTTGGACCTCTAAAAGAGAGGCCAAAACCCTTACCACTATAGTAAGCTTACAACTTAAGGATATATAATATGCTGGAATGACCTATAAGACTAATTTAATTAGCTACACTCTTCTTGCTAATGATAACCATCTATCTTTCCATATCGGTGTTTTATTTTAAACTTTACTTATAACTAGATTTGGCAATTTTATCCTAATTCTCCCCTCAAATAAGGGTGTCCCTAGATAAGTTGTTGGAAAATTTGACTCTTCCATTTGAAGTAACTTGTGTTAGAGTATATCCTAAGTTGTTACTAGGATATTTAGGATAATTTTGTGTGGTTGAGATCAACTTAGTTTGTTATGATCCGATGGATCATATTGTACACCTTTGCTATTTAAGCAAGGTCCCTTTCATTGAATAATAAGAAGTTTTTCATTCTCTACATGGTATTAGAGCGGGCTTTCCCTGCCTTATGATTTTGAGTGTGAGTTTGAGGAGCCTCATTTTTCCCCTCTTCTTTTTTTTCCTCTTATTTTTTTCCTTTGGCCATTTTTTTTCAAAAAACTAAGGGAGTATGCTTTCCATATTTTGATGGATCAAAAACTAGATGTTTGAAGAAAAATTTAATGGCTGCAATTTTTTTAGGGTATAATCTAGTGTGAGGTGAAGATCTGTTGAAAATAGATGCAAATTTCTATGGGTTTATTGGAGTATTCTAGATTTGAGGGATTGTACCCTCGTCCACGGATGTAGACGATAATATTTCAACATCACACTCGTAGTTTTCCCATGCCATTTGATTTAAGGAACTATTTTAGCTCCCTTGTTTGTTGCTATCATGCTGTTGGCTATATTTTTTTCAAGCGTACGGTGTGAATACCCTAATTGTGCAAGCAACTCTAGGGCTTGAATTTTTACATTGATGAAATCATTGTTGTCTTTGGCTATTATCCTGGGGCATCAATGTTTAATGGTGCTTGATACTCATACCCGCATTGGCACTAGCATCATGGTGGAATATACACCATGTGGGAGGACCAGATCTACACCATGATGGGTTGTCATGGACACATATTCCTATGGAAGAAGACTCCTATGACCTTCATCCAGGATGTGAATATTTACTGCAAACATAATATTTTTTTGTGAAGGCAATGACGTTCTTCCGGCAGGTGGTTCTGATGATGATTTCTTTCATCGAGGTATTGTGGGCTCTCATTGCAACTTGTTGCGTGAATACTATTTGCTGGTTATGTGAGCTATAATCCATGGTTGGTATGATGTACAACCCTCTATGGCCATTTACATTCTCCACAACGACCATTATGGACTGTGTTATACATCATTGCACTTGGTTGTTTTGCTAGATGTTAAAATTACTATAATTTTACCTCATATCGGCTGAAATATGTTGTATTTCCAAAAGCTAGATTTGCCGCTCCATTTGATGGTGGCTATGCTGCTCGTTATTTTTACTATTACCTGTTACCTTCAACCGAGGTGGATCATGTAGTGGATGCAGTGGATATTACCCTTCATCTCACTGATGATATAAATTTTGCATGGAATTGATGTTGGGATGGTGTCTAGTTGTTTGGAGATATCTTTCTTTCAGCTTGGTCTACTGTGGTCTTCATGTTGCTTGATAATAGAGCCACACACGATTTTCAACATCAAGGATTAAGATTGTTTCAGCAGTACCCAATGCCAATTTTCACAGTGGTAATTGCAGACATCATAAGCTCAAGTTATTCAAAATCACAACTAAATTTGAGTGAAATGATGAGGCTGTGCAGTTTGATCTGTAGTATCAAGTCGAATCTAGGTTTGGTGATAGCACTGAATAAGAACCTCCTATGTCTCGACAAATGATGTTGCATCGTGTTCTGCCCCACACTCATTTTTTGGGCTTCATTTCACAATTTCTTTGTCATCCATTGATTTGAGATTTGAGATTTGAGATTGTGGAGACATCCAACAGGCACAAAAAATTTCTTTCAACATCTAAGGGTCGTGTGTTCCAGTTTCATCACAACCAATGCTTTCCAATACTTGGACACCGCATGCCGGATGAACCTTGGTCTTCATTTGATGCAACTACATGCCAGCTCATGCGCTCCACTGGTGTCTCCCATAATAGCTGAAAACTAACGTTTACATTGGATTTACAGTCATTCTCATTTTTGATGAAGCTGCAGGCGATTCATCAGCTGTAGGAGTGTCTTGCCACATGCGACAATGAGACGTTCGAGTTGGAGTATGGACCACGACAAGAAGTGGGTAGAGGTTATGCGTATTGAAAATACCACTGTCGTCAGCTCTGCACATTACAATTCTCTTTTGTGCAAGCTCTATCACAAGTATTTGTATGATTACGAGATTTACCAAATGTCCATGAATTCCGGTAAGAGAAGGTCAAACTTTAAGAGGGGTATAAAGAGAGCCACAACAGAGTTGAATCTCGTACCTCAAGGGACAAAGAAAAGGCTAATGTATTTTTATGTGTTGTTTCCCATGTGGTGGACCCTTAAATAATGACCTTTCAGGAGTAAATGATCGATAATCATGTTTTAATGTGGGTCCTATTTGCATTTTTTTAAAACGGAACATCTTATTTAAAAATGCAATTTACTTGTATCTAATTTCAAGTTGGAGGTTGTCTTTTTTCGCAAGAAAAATCTTAAAAAATCCCAAGTTAAGCATTTTGTCCCAGAGTACCACTCGGATGGGTGACCACTTGGGAAGTCTCGGAGCTGCACCCACTTAGAGGGACATCATTTTTTTGCATTTTTGAGCACCTCTATTTTTAGGAGTATACCTTTATATATACTTGTTGGAAATATTTTTTTTGAGCCGAACATAATGGTGATGTTCAATTTCCTTTTTGAGGTAGTTCAATATGTGAATTTTGGGAGGTTTTGTTGCTGCTACAAAATACATTTTAAAAGTCTCTTTTTCCCCTTGTTTAGCTATTTGTCCACATAGTTTGGACCTTGTTATCAGTCCATTGTGTTCGTATAGGTGGACACCATATATTTGTGCTTGTGGGGTCAATTTTGCTCTAACCTTGTCATTGTGGTGTTTTTTTTTCCACCCTATCTTCACACTCTTCTTTTGTGAGACACTTTGGTTTCAGGAGATTTTCTTTGGTGACTTTTTCATGGTTCGCAGCCTTGTTTAATTGATACAAGCACTAGATTTCATGTTGGAGTGGGAAGATATTCAGTTTGGTGATGAGGCATCTATTCATTTTGGGACATCACATGGATCCTTTTCAAGCCCTTCTTTATGGAAGCTATCCTGGGGGGTTGAAGAGGACATCTTCCTCTCCATCCTCCTTCCACATCTTCCTTCTTCTTCTATTCTGGCAGATGGTTTTTTTCCATGTGGTTTTTCATCATCTCTCCAGTAGAGTTTCTTATGGATATATTGTACATGAGTACCTTATTAGGCCTTTTTGTTGGGACTCATATCTATGGATATGCCACTTGTTTGGTTTTGTTGTTTTTTTACTACCTCCTAGTACCACTTAAGGGGGGGTGTTAGAGTATATCCTAAGTTGTTACTAGGATATTTAGGATAATTTTGTGTGGCTGAGATCAACTCAGTTTGTTATGATCCGATGGATCATATTGTACACCTTTGTTATTTAAGCAAGGTCATTTTCATTGAATAATAAGAAGTTTTTCATTCTCTACAACTTGCACATCCCTAATTTGATTCTATTTGGAGTGTTTAGAAACTAAATTTTGGATTTGCTCCTATTAAATTTCTACCCTGATGCTCTTTCATATTACTTTAATAAGTTATTCATAGCTCTAGATTCATCTATCCCTACCCTTCCAAAAAGGGTTGTATCATCTACAAATTGTTGATGGGTGATGTTGTCGATGTTATTATTGGACTTATATCCATTTATTAGCCCATATTTATTAGCCTTCTTGAAGTTCCTAACCAATACCTCATGCCATAATAATGAAAAAATATGGTAATAGAGGATATCCCTATATAAGACCTCTCTTGGCTTTAAATAATCCTATTACTAATCCATTGACCAACATTGAATACGAAACTATAAAGACACAAATATTTAATACATTTGACCCATTTCTTCCCAAATCTAAATTTTTTTAGTACTACAAAAATAAAATCCCATTTAACCCTATCATAGGATTTACTCATATCAGGTTTTAAGATCATTGCTCTCTCTTTTCTTGAAGTTATCAAATGCATAAATTCACAAGATACTACGATATCGTCCATAATATGTCTCCCTTTCACAAATCCTCCTTACTCTTCTAAAATATTTTTTTCTAATAGTGGTCTTAACCAATTTTCCATCACTTTGGATATCATCTTATATGTCATATATAAGATGTACAAAAGATCTAACACCTACAAATGTAATATGAAATCAAATGGCAAATGTGAATTATGTAACCATGATGACAAAAATATAGAGAAATAAAAGTGCCCTTCTCATTGATATTTGCAAAATGTCTTTACAAGAGGTTACAAAATATCCCTCTTAGGGATTCACCAAATGATACAATATTACAAATGAAATCCCACAAGGGTAGGTGTCTTCACAAGATCCTTGTAATCTCCCAAAACTGATTATGGAGGGTTTTCCTAGCGACCTCCGCTTGATGATGCCAAGATTGAGGAATCTTGATGTGATTTGCTCTTGTGGAAACCTAAAATATACACACAAAACCAACTACAAAGCATCAATAGCAAATTTGAAGCCTCTCAAGATGAGACCTATTTCATCATAGTGCAAATGAAAAGAAATTATGTAAAATAGTGAATAAATGCATGAAATACTGAAATAAAATGTGCTAAACTAGGTTAGAAACAGAATTAAAAGCTAATAAAACTAATCTAATTGATAAAATAGAGAAAATTGAACATCACAACAAGGCCATCATTGATCAGAACAATGGGCTCTGCTAGCCATCATCGGGTCCGATGGCTCCACCTATGGGCCGTTGTTGGGCACATCGACCGCTAAATAGAGAACTCTATTCTCTACGCTCGATGCGTGGCAACATCCAAAATGTCTATCAAAAGGATTGATGTTCTTGGTGCATTCTTGAGGAATGACTTACGATGGGAATTGAGTCAAATTCATGGTGAATTGATGGTGAACAATGGTGAGATTTGTCCTTCAAGCTCCAATGCACTCCATGGATGTGAATGCAAACTTCATGATGAAATGTCAGTAACACCTTGATGCTTATGAGAGAATGATCTCTCTAATCTCAAAATGGCAGCACTTCATCATATACAATTCGAGATCATTTGATGAAGGAAATGCTCCAATTTATAGATTTTCCTCAATTGCATTCTTGGCTTGCTGGAGAAGCCAAGACCAAGATTTAGTTAGGCTCAGGGAGATGAAGCATCACTTCTGGAAGCTTCTCGATCATAACCATTCAATATCAGTTGCCCTGTAATGGATTTTACTCGGCTTGGGGAGCCCAAGTTTGTTATAGGTGAGGTCATCCTCGACAGGCATGGCCCAAACTGAGGGGCCATCATTGGGTCCAGCGGCCACTAGGCAACCGCTAGGGGGGACAGTGGCCTAGGTTGTAAAGGGTTAGATTGCCCTATTTGAGTGGTTAGAACCACTTTTAGGTCTTGGGAAGGCCCAATATGAGTCATATGGCTTGAAAAGGTGTCCATATGAGTAGCCTCCTCAACATGATGTGTTTTAGGTGTCTACAGATGCCCCTTTTTGAGATGCATTGTGTGAAAGCACAACACTGAGAAAAAATAGATAACCTAACATCACATTGCAGGTTGATTGATGTTCATTGATCTAGTCAACTTTAGATACCCCAATCATGGAAAGAGCATACATCTTCGAATCATTACCTCCAACAAAATGGGTAGGCTTAATATTTTGGTAAAATTTTCAGCCATGGAGTAGACACTGGGGTCTACAACATCATGATTCAAGCATACCAAGGTTTGGTTTAATATTTTTGCTTTTTCCCCTAGAAATAGGGAAGCTTATGATAGCTGTTAGCAATGATTCTTGGATGAACGTAATTTGCATGATTAAGTGTTTAATTGTTGATTTTGATTATGAATTGTTATGATTATGACTACCCCCTCAAGCGACACGTCGATGAGG
This sequence comes from Wollemia nobilis, assembly GCA_028583015.1. NCBI lineage: Eukaryota > Viridiplantae > Streptophyta > Pinopsida > Araucariales > Araucariaceae > Wollemia > Wollemia nobilis. The sequence continues at coordinate 1,964,396 of JAQPPZ010017254.1, read as the reverse complement.
AGATGTAAAATGATGAAAGTGATGAGTCGCTTGACCAAGATGACTTGGATGAATTGACCAAAGGTATAGGCTTCTTTGGAGCTTTTGAGATTTGACCAAAGGAAACTAGGCATCTTTGGAGCTTTTTGAGATTGAGACAGTGAGGCAAAGGGTGCAACCTTTTGGAAACCTAGCAATTGGTGTGATTGATACGTGATTAGATTGAATTAGACTTTTGAATAGAAAGGCATGTGACCTTGATTATTTATGTGTTGCTTGATTGTTTAATTGTTGATTGGGAGAAATATGATATTGATAATGCCCTAGTTGATGTGTGAAAAATGTTGTTTGATTTGTAATTTTGATATTTTGGACCATTAGATGTGATTAAATGCCCAATTTGAAGCCAATGATGCTAACAAAATGAATGCATTTATTGCTTTTTGAGGCCATCATGGGGTACAACGATCATGCCAAAATGTGATCACCCTCCAGGGGAGTGACTACCAAATTTAGAAAATATAAAAGCAATTTTAGGAATTTTTATTATCATTTTATAGCTGGTAATGAGAGAAAAGTGAGCTCTGAGATGAAGGAGAGAGATATTGATATGGAATGCTGATAGAATTTTTATAGATCATGATGATAGATCATCTAGAAGCATCCACGAGTGGAGGAGCTAGAGCTCCTAAGGTAGACTCTCCATCCTACCCTTGTGAATTTTGAAATTTAAAATGAACTTCACTAATTAATGGGCTAAATGAACCACATTAAACTACAGGTAATGAACCTCACCCCTAGTCTAGGAATTTAGCTTAGGTTAGCTTAAGGGTAGGTAGGCATTTAATTTTTTGCATTTTTGGATTTGGAAAATGACCCAACGTGGGTGCCACTATGGGGCCATCTTAGGTAGGAGCGGTGCCCGTCTAGCCAAAACAGGGTCATCAAGGGGTCTAGTGGCCATGTTTGAATTCCAATGATCATATTTGTTTGTCCTAGGGTCTGATGACGACCTTGGATGCTATCGAGGCCCATAGCGACCTCCAACCTTAGGTCTATTTTTTAATTTTTTGATGAAATTTTTGAATTTTTTATGATTTTGGAGTGTTATTTTTTATAATTTTTTTGAATTTTTGAGATGATTGATTATTTTTGAATTATGGGCTTTTGGGTGTCAGACTTTGATAGCTCAAGCTAGGGAGCCTAACCTATTCTTAGAGCTATGAGAGGTGCTTGATGATGATGATTGGGAGTGGTTTGAGGTGATCGACCTCAAACAGGTTGTGCGCCTATCGACTGTGATGTCGGATCAGTCCTACCTCATGGTCCTGGCTCATCGTTGGGATAGCAGGACCAACACATTCCATCTCCTCACTGATGAGATGATGGTGATATTGGAGGATGTCTACCAGATCTTTAGGATCCCCATTGAGGGATGAGCTATCACTTCTTCTCTTACTTAGGAGAAGTTGAGTCTTTTGCAGTAGGTTTTTGGTGCCAGAACAACTGAGGCATTAGCAGATATAGACCATGGAGGGGTCTTAGTCAGTAGATGGTATGAGTGATGCATCTTCTCTCAGTGTTAGGTAGTATCTATGTACATTATCTCTAATGTACTACTACTCGACTCCTCAAGAGCGAGGTTCCCTTGGAACCTCCTCGACATGGTACAGGACTTATTGGAGTGTGACCTAGAGGATCCAATTATTATGGCATGGGGGAGCACTTTCTTGGTACATCTCTATGATGAGTTGTATGAGATACATTATAGGAGGTGTACTAGAGTGGGGTGCAGTCTACTACTCTAGGTCTAGGGTTAGGAGCATATCTAGGTGGATCGACCCATTGGATTACTAGTGTCTCAAGCTTATTTAGGGGATGATGATATTGGCTATGCATAGCGATGGTTGCGGTATGGGGAGGTTGGTCAGATTCAACCACATGGATTCATATTGTTGTGTTATACTGAGTTGCTATAGTGACTAACATGAGAGCATGTCATATGGAGGTAGTACATAGATTACCTCGACTAGATTGAGGTGACAAAGTATCTATCTAGAGTAATATGCAGTAGATGGTTGATAGGGTGTCACAGTACTAAGCGAGAGTACTTCCATTACTCTTGGATGACTCAATAGTTCATGATTGTCCAGGATGTACCAAAGGATCCAGTTCTATATCGTCGTAAGCATACCAAGACACAATATGAGTTGCCTCAAGTAGAGAGACTATCAAATGAGGTGGACCCTCAAGTAGAGAGCTTAGAGGACCTAGGGACCACTATGGAGTTTGACACCTAGTGGGTAGCACGACTATGGTAGGGAGGCGGTCCTATGGGTAGACCTACAATAGTGGCAATGAAGAAGGATAGAGATGACGATGAGTGATGGGTTCATCGTAGGATAGAGGGTGAGTGGGGGTAGGCTACAAGCCAAACAGATGAGTCCCAGAAAGAGGAGAAGGGTAAGGATGATGTCCCAATATATGAGGTGGTACAACTATGGACATAGTTATAGGCTACACAAATGCAACTACAAACTTTTCAGATTTAGTTGATAGAGCGAGATACATCTCTTACTACTAATAAGAGTTATCTTAGTGTTGAATAGTAGTAGTGGCAAGGATATTTTGAGAGAGCTACTCTTAAAGCTCAGGTGGATATAACTATGGTGACGATACATACTCTATATACTCAATTGGATTCTAGGACTATCGAGTAGAATGCTAGGACCACGAAGTGGGATGCTCTCAGGGTACATTTAGTAGTCATGCCTATAGCTTAGGCTACACCATTCACTCTAGCCACTTAGGGACCAGCAACATCAGGTGGAGACATAGAGGTTATGAGATTATGGTACCTCTTAGATGAGAGTGTGGCTCAGCATGGAGTAGATGCAACATATATCATCGCTTTAGAGATAGGTTAGGCTATGTGGTGGTACTCTACCAGAGAGGTCTACAGTAGGGGGCTCCTAGTGGAGTAGGCGGAGTGAGTCTGGGTAGTCATCAGTGTGGCCTAGTCATAGGTTAGCTTCTCGATCTGAGATATCGGTAGGTGTTAGCTCCAAGCAGCCTCATAGAGATGGGGTTGAGGGTGGAGGTGACTCTAGGGGTGTAGGCCCCACTTGATATGACATTATGTATTTATCATTTTTGAGTGTAAGGTCTGAGGACCTACACAGTTGTAGCCTATAGGTAATTTTGTACCATGATGTACTCTATTTTCACACATATATATGATATCTTCTTTTATGGCTCATTATGTGTTATGGTTTTGATTTTATGTTTATGGATGCATTGATGGATGTAATACCTATATGATGATGTGATGTTTTATATGTATGATGTACTAATGACATGCAATAGTTAGATGATTGATGTATGATTAGATTTTGTGATCTAGATGTGTGGATGTACTACTATGTATGCTTATATGGATGCAATAGTTAATGTTAAATGCATGTTTTGATTTGTTTCATTGATTATGCATTTAATTTATGTTATATGATATGGTGGATATAATGTGTATGTAATGCATTAATTTCATGTGGATGGTCTAATGCAAATGTACTTGTATGCTTTAATCACTTAAAACATAATGAATGAATCTAATTTGTGTTTAACAAACTAATGGTAGACACCACAGAATGTATAAAAATCATGAATGAAAATGTTAATCCTTATCATAAGAATTAATCATTTATACATCCATATGTGAGATGAAATGATGTGAGATGTAGGGGCTTTCCCTATAAGCTTCTGCAAACTAAAATGTATGCATAAAATAGTCAGTGGTCATCTAAATATCATTGTTGATATCCATCCGGTATCTATCCTATTTTATGCAGACCCCTTAATAAAAAAAATTCATAAGGAAAATTATGATTGTTTGATGAGATGATTTGTTGCTATGAGGGAATTTTTGAGGTTTTCCATGAGACTCAAACACCCTAGTTGATTGATCAAAAGTTGTATAATGACTACACAAGACTCTTGAAAGATACAAGCCTATTAAGAAGACCCAGATATTCACTATCCCTATGTGTGCAAAGTGAATATATTAGATGAGGCATAAGACTACCTCATTGCCAGGTGGGTTTCATTCAACCCATTGTTGTAATGAGGATCACCCTATGGTCATCATGATCCTGAGTTTGGACGTAGTTAGACTAGACTACTAGGCAATACAAGCCACCTAAAGCTAGCTCATCCATAAGCTGACATTGGTCTGTACAAAATAAGGTCACTAATGTGATAGACATATCACCACGTGTAAGGCTACTCCATTGCCATGCGGGTTTCATTCAACCCATTGTTGTAATGGAGATCACCCCATGGCTTTTGAATACTAAATATTCTAGGGATTCAAGCTCGTTACCCCCTTATTTTCTTTTGATTGCTTGGGATACTTGCTCATGCTTAGTGGTGAAAACCACTATTTATTTTCATTTTTGTTTTATTTTTTAGCAAGGGATTTTCTTAGTGATGAAAATCACTATTTATTTTGCATTTTTTTGGGAATTTGCTCATTTTGTGGAAGAGCAAGGGATTGTTTGGGTAGGGGGAGCTTGTCCTTTTTTCAATGATCAACATTCTAGACCATGCACATAATAATATGAGCAAGGAAAACCTTTCTCTTAAGGTGACTAGGACCACTTTGTAGTGTCATCCTTCCTTGTTCAAACTAGGATTGTTAATGTGTAAAATTGTGTTGGGATTTTGAGATATGCAAGGTACTATCAAAACTAGACCTTACCTTCTAAAAGCCAAGATAGCTTTCTACAAAATCTGAAAATATAACTAGGGATGGCTGAATGACCAAAAACCCTAGTATACACCTTATAGCAACTCATAAGATGTGTTGAAAAACATAGTTACTCACAATGGAAATATGAATGATAATGATATGTGGATTCATGATTGACATACAAACATGGTGTCATTCGTAAGAATGTAAACACAACCTATCCTAATGCAAATGCAATGGATGAAGATGCCTAATGCAATGCAACTAATGAGTGCATATAATGAAAATGCATGATAGCATAATGCAAATATTTTTGTATTTTGTATTGTTTTTGTGTTTTTATGTTTTCTAATTTTTTTGGAATTTTTGATGATTTTTGTTGTTTTTGTGATTTTGATTGTTTTATGATTTTAGGGGGAAGGTGTGATACCTTATGTACCCCTAGTGTGTGTGATGATTGATGAAAGTGAGGAAGGTGCGATACCTTCAGAATCCCTAATTTTCTTCATCGATTGTGATGTGGATGGTGGGGAAGGTGTGACACCTTGAAGACCCCCAGTGTGCATTTTTTCTATTGCAATATAATTGGCTTGGCTAGGAGGAGTGATAGAAATCGACTCCCCTATTGTGGCATAGAATTTTGTGAAATGTCAATGTTCTTATGGGGTAATATGAGTGACCCATTTGTGGATAAAGCCTTCTTATCAATAAGGTCTTGGACCACATGTCTAAAAACATAACAATTATTAATGTCATGACCCTTTATCTGATGATAAAGGTAAGAGTGATCCTCCCTGTAACTTTTAGACCTAGGCCTATTTAGGTTGAATAAGGGTATGTCTGGTAAGATGATTGTCTTCGTTTCTTATAACTTCTAAAAATGGTTGACATGGACTCAGATATCGATGTCCAAGTATGAAATTGGTATTTTAAGTGTAAAGGATGTAATGGCTAAGTTTGATGAGGTGGTTGAGCTATATGTATCTTAGTCATTTTCTTAGGTTGCTCTTCTTGTTTTTCTAGCATAGGTAATGGATCATTAACTATGCTCACTTATTGGTTTTTGGTAGTGAGAAGGTTATCAATTCAAAGTTGATTCTTCTCAAGCATGTTTTGTATTTTGTTCTTGAAGTTGTAACATGATTGAATATCATGACCATCTAGTCGATGGTATAGATAATGTAAATCTTCTCTATATCCTTTAGGCTTCTCATGGTATGGATCTAGGATGCAAATTTTAGGTAAAGTGATGGTCTTTGCATCGCATAATCGATTAAATATTGATGCCATAGGTTTGGGTAGTGGTGTATAAATGTGGGGTGATCAGTGTGGCTGACTCTACGCTTGATCTTGTTGAGGTTTTTCTTGTGGTTGTAAAGGAGGTGGTTTGGCCTCGGATGTGGTTTGCTTCTATAGCTCTATGTTCATGAGTTGGTGCATGATTTGTTGCAAAGCATCATTTTGTTGATCCATTTGTATCTCTATTTTATCTAGGTGATCTAGAATATGTTGTAGGATTGATGGTGATGATTGGTCACTTTTGATAGGTGATTGAAAGGATGGAACTATTGTAGCAATGATAGATGGAGTTTTAGGACTCTTGTCCTGTGTTACCAAACTAATTATTCCAACAAATCCTTCATCTAGATGAGGTATACATACCTCATTAATCTATTTAGGAGGCTCTTGACAAGAATATCGTGCCCCATTGTTAGGTATCAAATCAGGAATGGTACCCATGGATGAAGATTTGATGGGAGGGTAACCTAAGTCTTTTACTGACTCGATGATAGGTGTGAATGTCTCATTTTGTGTTATGTGCTCACCTAGCTCGAGGCTAGTTAGTTGAGTTGAAGCATGAGGTAGGATGGATGCCGATAGTATAGGGGGTATTGATTTGGTTGTCACAACTATGGTTTCCTCTTCATCTTTAGGGGTGATGATATCTTGTGTTACATTGATGGGAATATATGGAGGGATCTCCTTGATTGACCCCTTCGAGTTTTCTCCATTAAAGGATCTTGATGATGTAGAAGGGGTATAGGGAGGAATCAATAATGATGATGGATATAAAATGGGTGATGATGGCTTGATGGATGGTCGTAATGATGGAGCTAAATATTTTATGATGTCATCTGAGTGGATATCTAGGTGACTAAATGGTGAAGGAGGTTCTTGTGGTTCATCGATCACTTTGTAATATTTGAAGGGATCTGGATCGGTGTATACCACATGTACTTGACCTTGGTGTATAAATTTGAGGTGTTGATGTACTATGGATGGGATGCATTCCATATCTCTCATCCAAGGTCTTCCCAATAGTATATTGTATTATCTTTCACCCTCTAAAATGTGGCACAATGTAGGCATAATATTTATTCCAACCTGAATAGGTAGGACTATTGTACCAATAGTAGGGGATAAGGCATCATTAAAAGCTCGTAAGGTGAATGTGGATGCGGTGATGTGTGAAGGTGGAAGGTTGAGATGTTTTAGTGCAATGGTAGTAATGATATTAATGGATGAACTGGTATCAATCAAAACTCGCTTATACGGAGTTTGATTTATGCTAGCTATAATATGCAATGGTAGATCAGGTTCGTTAATAGGGGTTGGCCTAATCTCCTACTTGTAAAAAGTGATCATAGGGTCCTTGTATGGTTGAATGGGACTTAATTTCTATGAGGATTGTGATGTATGTTGAGCGTTGATTGGATTCGATAGTGATGCAGACTGGTTAGGGTGTTTCTTGCTCCTCATCATGATATTGATCATGCCGATAAAACCCTCATTAGGTGGGGCTATATGCACCTCATTCACATGCTCTATTTGATCTTCCTTGACCTCATGTTTGGGTAAGGGATATTTAAATATGTCGATTTGTTGATTATCGATAGCAAGAGGGTTATCGATTTGTAGTTGATTTTTTTCAAGCATATTTTGTACCAGGTTTTTAAATGAAAAGCAATCTTGGATGTCATGGCCATGCTGTCGATGATATATGCAATATAGGTCCTCCCTATACCCTTTAGGTTTTGGGTGATTAGGATCGAGGGTATGCACCTCAGGCAAGATAATAGCCTTAGCCTCGCATAATCGGTTGAAAAGTGATGCCAAAGATTCAGGTAATGGCATGTAAGTGCGAGGTGTACAATGTTGCCATTTTTGTGCCTAAGTCTAATGTAGCTGATTATTATTTTGTGCTGGAGGGGGTTGAGCCTGATAGTTAGGTTGCTATGGTGCTTTTTCTACTTTAGGAACATGTAAAACAATCTGATTGACCGAAGCCAGTTTCGTTTTATGATGATTGTTATTATGTTGATTTTTGTTCCATTCTTTCTTATAGAGCTTAATATCTCCCTCTTGGACCTTAATGTCCTCAATCACTTTGGCTTGAGCCAAAGCTTCTTCGAATGTTTGGTATTGTTGCAATTGTAATAGCAATGATATGTGCTTAGAGCAACTCTTGGTGAACATTCATGTTAATTCAAAAATAGGGATGGTGAATGGTAATTTTGACATGATCTTGCACCATCTATTTCCATAATCCATGACTAGCTCATCATCATATTAACGTAGGTTCGACAAGTCAGATAGGTTTACCTTCTTCTTGACTCCAAAAGAGAAGCGTTCAAGGAAGGCATTGGCTAGTTGTTCAAAGCTAGAGATGTTATGTCTAGGTAATTGATTGTACCACTCTAAGGTAGAGCTAGAGAGTGTTATCACAAATATTTGTAATAGCAAAGCATCATTATCTTGGAGCTGAAAACACAAGTTCATGAAACTTGTGACGTGCTCTTGGGCATCCTCATCCCCTCTAAATTTATCCAACTTAGGCATCTCAATATGCTCTAGGTAAGTCATACTAGACATAGATGGATTAAGGTATTGATTATACAATTTGCACAAGGTAGGTTTTGATAACCCACTCCTTGCTTCTCAAGTGATTGGATTCACTCTATGAGAACTTTGTATGCCTATGATGAGATAATCTCATTCTCTCAAAGAGATTTCTTAGGAGTAGGTGGTGGAAGGTTTTAGTTTGATCGAGTTGGTAGATTTTGATCATCCACCAAGTCTTCACAAGATGGCTCAAGATATGTTTGGTCTTGTTCATCTACTTTCATCTCTTCATAGACCTCATATTCTGATGGGTTTGGCACTAGGTGCTATCTTTGTCAAGAATGATGCATAGAGGTGTGAAGAGGATGGGTGTCTGTCTGCCTAGGAGGTAACTCTTGATGATGCATAGTGCACCTCATGTTGAGTTGTTGCCTATAGGTAGTAGGTGTGGGTACCTCATCATGAGCTACCCTACATGATTGTTCTTCATGTAATCTCTATTCTAAGATCCTTTCTTCATGCAGTCTATGTTCATACAACTATTGATGATGTAACCTTTGTTTTTCTGTGTGCTCATGGTCTAAGTATTCTCACTCATGATGCAAATCCTCCAATTGAGATTAGAGCAATTACTCTCTCTGACTAGTATTAGGCCTAGGTAGCTGATCTATGTGATCCACTATGTGTGGTCGATGACTTCTCATCTTGATACGAGGGGTTTTGGCTATTTTAGTTCTTGTAGAAGGGACAGCTACCCTCTTACCTCGATCAATCGAGGTTACATTTACTCTGTGTTCAACCCTAGGGGTGATATCCTCATGTAATGATGGTGCAGGAGTATGTCGTGTTTGAGTGGAACACTCTCCATATGTATGAATAGGATGAACTACATCTTCATCGCATCCACCCTCATAATGAGAATGAGTGGAATAAGGTGCTCTACGGGCTACATTAGGACCATACCTATCTAAATGATTTAACTTGTGAGTCTTCCAAGGTTGGTCAGGAGGAGTAGCTCCCCCATATCGACTAAGTAAGGGCATGTACTCTATGCCAAGCTCTAAAGGGTTTGTAGATCTGTTGGGTACATGGATGCATGCAACCCCTCTGTTAGGCCCCTCATATGGGTGGATCTTGTCTAGAAACAACATGTGATGAATGAGGTCTAGAAAGATCCTCATCTTGGTCATGAGGAGTTCCCATAGGAGTCCTCCTAGTAGGGGTCTCTCGATGAGTAGATCCCCCATGTGTAGAGTTATCTCCACGATGGCTGCCTGAATATCGTTCAGGTAAAGGTAGGTCATGTGGGTTGTATCTAAGGTATTCTGAGCCTTCTCGTGCATTTCCTAGTAGCCTCAGTTTGTAACTAGGCATGGCTTCATGTAGTGACCATTTTATTTTTATTATGCATGTGATTAGGAAATAAATAAAGTATACAAATTATTATCTCATTTAAGAATTATTTGTGTTTCCTAAAACTGGCTTGTGTGTTATGATTCATTGAATTTCTTGCCTTTCTCTTGTTCGAGTTTGAATGTTGTTTGTGAACCCCATATGGGGGGTGAGGGAGAAGGTCCTACCAGTCCTCACCTAGTTCACTATGGTTAGCTATACACCTTTTGAAGAAGAGTGTATGCAATTTTCCATGGCTACGATGGTTCTTGGAGTTGGCCTTGGCCAAAATGGGGTACAAAGATCCATAATACAAGCCAACAAGGTGGTGATGAAGGCCACCATTGTTGGTCTTGATCAATGGTTGGATGTCACTTCCAACTCACTGATGTTTAATTTGAAATGTGATGTGTGTGTGGATTCCTTTTATTTTATGCAAAAGAGAAATGCAACATAAAGCACTCCATGATATTTCACTAATGCATAAAAGGACATTTCAAATTTCTCAAATTATGAATAAAAATATTTTAATTTTAGAAAATTTGAAATGCAACCCTAAATGAAATCAGCCTTTAAGCAGGCCACATGCAAGCAAACCCTAACAATCAATTTAATCAGGGGTCATCTCTATGTCAAATGGTCTACAATAGAGGTCGTCAAACACAAGAGTCGATCAAAAATAGGGGCCATAGTACCCTAGGGTGGCTAGTAGTAGAGGTCACTGTTCCCAAAAGTGGTCATAGGAAAGAGTATTGAAACTTAAAATTTTCTTCTAAATTTCTCTAGATTTTCAACTTAAATTGCTATTCTATCTTTTTTGTAAAAATACAGTAAAATCAGGCATAGAAACACTTACAGGTGTAGCCATCATTCGATGAAGATGTCACAAAGTTGATTTTTGCACTCTATTCTGAGGCCATCATAGGTCAGAGTGATGACTCTACTGGTTGTCATAGGGTATGGTGGTAGCCACTGTGAGCCATGCCAACTCAAAACGGTGGTACCTGCAAGTCCAAGAAATCAAGAAAACAACAAGTTAGCAATAAATTATGAGATTGTGGGAAGAGTCCCACACGTGATCACCATTGTAAGATGTACAAAATATCTAACACCTATAGATGTAATATGAAATCAAATTGATAAATGTGAATTAAGTAACCATCATGACAAAAATATAGAGAAATAAAAGTGCCCTTCTCATTGATATTTGCAAAATGTCTTTACAAGAGGTTACAAAAGATCCCTCTTAGGGATTCACCAAATGATACAATATTACAAATGAAATCCCACAAGGGTAGGTGTCTTCACAAGATCCTTGTAATCCCCAAAACTAATTATGGAGGGTTTTCCTGGTGACCCCTGCTTGATGATGCCAAGATTGAGGAATCTTGAGGTGATTTGCTCCTATGGAAACCTAAAATCTGCACACATAAGCACCTACAAAGCATCAATAGCAAATGTGAAGCCTCTCAAGATGAGGCCTATTTCATGATAATGCAAATGAAAAGAAATTGCGTAAAACAATAAAGAAATGCATGAAATACTGAAATAAAAATGTGCTAAACTAGGTTAGAAATAGAATTAAAAGCTACTAAAACTGATCTAATTGATAAAACAAAGAAAATTGAACATCACAACAAGGCCATCATTGCTCAGAATGGTTGGCTCTATTAGCCATCATCGGGTCTTGATGGCTCCACCTACGAGTCATTGTTGGGCACAATGACCACTAAATAGAGACTTTGTTCTCTATGCTCGATGCATGGTGATATCCAAAATGTCTATCAAAAGGATTGACGTTCTTGGTGCGTTCTTGAGGAATGACTTACGGTGGGATTTGAGTCAAATTCATGGTGAATTGATGGTGAACAATGGTGAGATTTTTCCTTCAAGCTCCAATGCACTCCATGGATGTGAATGTAATCTTCAATATGAAATGTCGATAGTACCTTGATGCTTATGAGAGAATAATCTCTCCAATATCAAAATGATAGCACTTTATCATATACAATTCATGATTATTTAATGGAAATGCTCCAATTTATATATTTTTCTCAATTGTATTCTTGGCTTTCTAGAGAAGCTAAGACCACAATTCAGTTAGTTGTAGGGAGGTGAAACATCACTTCTGGAAGCTTCTCGATCATAATTGTTCAATATCAGTTACCCTGTAACACTTTACTCGGCTTGGGGAGATCGAGTTTATTACATGTGAGGTCATCCTCAATAGGCGTGGCCCAAACTAGGGGGCCATTATTGGGTCCAATGGCTACCAAGCAACTACTTTGGGAGACAATAGCCTAGGCTGTAAAGGGTTATATTGCCCCTATTTGAGTGGTTAGAACCACTGTTAGGTCTTGGGAAGGCCCAAGATGAGTCATATGGCCTAAAAAGGTGTCCACATGAGTAGCCTCCTCAACATGACATGTTTTAGGTGTCTACACCATATTACATAGACTTCTGGGCCTAAATGAATCAAACAATTATGTATCCTTCTTTTTTGGAATCAGGGTAAGATATGTTGCATTTATTTTAGAAGGTATGTATTATTTAACCCTAGAATATTCCACTACCACAAATAAATAATCCTTCACTATATCCCAATTATGTTGATAGAATATCATAGAGAACCCATCCGAACAAGGGTATTTATCCTTATCAAAATAGAAAAGAGCTAAAAGAACTTATTCAAGAGTAATAGACTCCATTAGTTTTGTATTTTCTTTATTTGTTGTAAATAAAGGTACTTCTTGTAGTATCAAATGGCATTAGCTCAACTAGTTAAATTCCTCAACATTTCAAGGAGACCTAGGTTCGAATCTTGCCAAATGATACATGGATAATATCCAATATTTGTTGTAATACCACTATGTGGTGATGATGTAATATGGGTGGGGCCCATTTCAATCCCATATAATCCATTGAAAAAGAAATGTACTTCTTGTAGTATTTTATCATTAAGAACTTCAAGCTCCTATAATCCTAGAATATTTTGTTAAAAATACCTTCTCCTTTTTTATTTCACTCTGGTCTTCAATACAAACCCTTTATACTAATTTAATTCTATTAATTTTGGAAGTCAATCTTTGTATTATTGTCATCCTATGAAAATTTTATGTTTTTATCTCCTTTTAACCAACTTTGTTTCAATTTTAATATCCAAAATTTCTCTTCCTTACTCGAAATATTATGATATTCACTAATCATATCCCTTTCCTCTAAGCTTGGATTATTATATTCATATTTTTTTAATTTTGAAAGTTTCTATTTTAGTTCTTTCTTCTCAAAAATATTTCCAAAAGTGTTCTTGTTCCATTCTTTTAATCTAGATGTCATTGATTTAATTTGTTTTGGAAGTGTATATAGCCCATCATTTCCTAAATAATTATATGTTTGTGCTATCATATCAACAAATTGAGGATGGTCTTCCCACATCTGCTCATATTTAAAATATGATCTTTTTTTTACTTACTTACCACCATTTTAACTCGTATTGGCTAGTGATATAAACCAATCCTTGTTAAAGTATTAATTTTAGCACAAGTTCCTTCATCTAGCCAATGATCTAAGAGTATGCGTCTATCTAATTTTTTTCCTATTAGGTTATGACATCTTCTATTGTTATTCCATGTATAGTTTTCCTCTCCAAACTCAACCTCCTATAGATTATTGTTTTGAATGAAAGTTGAGAAATATCTCATACTTTGGAATATTTTCCTAATTCTCCAAAAAAACTTATCCAACTAGGTTAGGGCATTAAAATATCCTATGATCATGAGTTAGGTTTCTTGGTATTTACTTCTCATAAAGGCTTTAGTCCCAGTCCATACATATAATTTTTCTGATTGATTTGTAGGTCCATAGACATTTATAAGGATGAAATAAATATGTGTAAAGTAACAAGTGACTAATGAGGCTATCCAATGTTTTTTTTATGAATGGTTGCACATAAGGATCAAACAACATTCCAACATGTTAAAATTCCCCCTGTCACTCCTTCAAAATCCATAGCATCCCATTCACATCTTTCCCATACTACTTTCATAGTTTTGAAAACTTCTTCCTTTAACATTTTAGTTTTTTAGATATAAAGAATATTAGGCTTATTACTTAAATAGAGGTCCTTGATACACCTTTATTTGAGGGGACATTAGAACCTCGTATAATCCATGAGATGTTAATCATGTATTATTAGGATTTATTGGCCCTACCTACAAAATATGAATATTATTATATTTTTTGGTAAAGAGAAGTTCAACTGACTTAGATTGTGTTCCTTTCTTCATGTTTTCTCTTACTTCCCTAGATCTTGTTTGACATTTCATATTTTTTCCTTTCCTAAATCAATATTAGGTATTATTATTCTATTTCTCAATATTCTTTCACAACTTTTATTTTTATTAGATTTATCCTCACTTGGCTTTGCTACAAAATATTTTGACTTGGCCTGCTTATTTTTCGGTATTTTCTTATTAATGATAGAGGTATTAAAATCTAACACTATGTTTTCTATACCACTTTTCTTCTCTTGAATGGTGCATGGTACTTTAAGAGAGTTGTAAAAAATTGATGAGGTGCATTTAGGTTCAACAGGAATGTTCATCACTAAATCAAGATCATTATGAATAGACAATTCCTTGTTAATATTCTAATCCTATTGTACCATGTCCTCTAAGATCTGATCTATTTTTTCTTCATAATACAAATCCTCAAAATAATTGTTTTTCTTCCAATATCCTCCTCACTGGTCTCTACTATTTATTTACTTTCATTTGTTTGGACCTATTTTTTCAAAGTTGAAAACCATCCTCATCCATATCCATTTGAAACTTGATGAGGTACATTTAGGTTCAACGGGAATGTTCATCACTACATCAAGATCATTATGAATAGACAATTCCTTGTTAATATTCTAATCCTATTGTACCATGTCCTCTAAGATCTGATCTACTTTTTCTTCATAATATAAATCCTCAAAATAATTGTTTTTCTTCCAATATCCTCCTCACTGGTCTCTACTATTTATTTACTTTCATTTGTTTGGACCTATTTTTTGGAAGTTGAAAACCATCCTCATCCATATCCATTCGCAAGTTTCTCTTACGATTTTCCACATGTTTTTGTTAGACTCTTCTTAGGGCATTTTATCTCAATATGCCCCACCTCATGACATTTTCTACATCTAAAAATATTTTTTTTCAATCTATGGTTTGGGTCCACAACTTAGCCCCATACTTAAGAATAATTCTTGTAAAGTTTTACTTATATTAATCATGACTAATATCAAAGCATAAATAGCCAATAATATATTTGTTGTAGTTCCTAAAATCTCAGAGAATTCTCCTAGAGTGTTTCCTATTTTCTTGAAGGTATCCATTTCCTATAATTAAATGGGTAACCCATACATCCTAACCCATATTGGTACTAGGGATAGATTTACATTTTTAGGTGCAAAGCCTTCATACCAACATGTAACGAAGAGTCATGTTCTTCCCATAAATCAAGGACCCCCTTTTAGGATTCTATCTCTTTCCTACCTAGAACAAACAATGGATAGGAAGAAACCTTTGGAAAGAAAGGATAGACTCACTCCTAGAGAAATCCAACTCCTATCAATCCATTTTTTCAAAATCAAAGCCCCTAGCAAAGGCCCATTAAATTTATCAAAAAATACCCTATCTTTGAGCAATAAGGATTGCTTCTCTATGAGATCCTCACTGAACTCTACTAATAGGTATTATTCTAAGTATTTATTTGTAAATCACTCCATGGGAAGAAAACTATATCTCAAAATCTACTAAAATTAGTATAGCAATTATACTATTTGAAAATAAGTCTATAATAATTTGCATGAAAAACTTCTAAGATAATGAAGGAGGAAAAGAAAATTAGCTGAAAATTTCTATACTTAGAAATAATTTCTTACATTTTTTATACCCTATCCCTCCATTGCTCCTCCCATCATCCAAGCCCTAGTTGACATATATTTACAAATTCATTTTTTATGACTTGAAAAATCATCATTACCCTTATTTAGGATGGTTGACTTCACAAGATTATATCTCCTTCAATATTACTTGTATTTATTCATATAACCACTCACTTTAAATATCTTCAAATTCTACACAAATTGATCTAAGAATTGTCTAAATTGGATAACCCTTTGCAAATAAATGGCTCCTAAAAGATGAGACATTTTTCAAGAAACAATTGCCCTAATACTACCCTAGTTTCAAACGGTTTTCTTCAGATGGTCATATCTCCCTCAATACTTATTGGATTATTTTGAATGACCACTCATTTCAATTTTTTTAAATTCTATACAAAATAGCACAAGATTTGTTTGAATAGGGCAAATCTATACAAAGATATGGCTCCTAAAAGGTTATTTGTTTTAAAAAAAAATTACTCTAGCTCTATCAATTCATAATTTCCTAGATTGATAATCATTATTTAAGAATAAATGACCTTATAAAATATTTGAATTAATATTATCTACTAGGCCTCATTTAAATAAAGTTATAAATAATTACCTACAAGGGGTAGACATAATGCATAAGAGGTCTATATCAGAAAATTATTTAATTGGTGCAAGTACATAACATATTGCATCAATTCAAGAACATAAGATACATTGGATAATAAAAGGGTGAGGGACCCAAGTACAAACCCTTTTTATAAAATAAAAAAAAGATACATTGGATAATATTAGAAATTTAAATTTTAAGGAATAGTGATCATGTATGCCCATTATTATGTTATCCTCCTGGAAAGGGGAAGATTCAAGTAGTCGACAATGACTTGTTTATAGATTGTTTAAAATTTTCATGACAATGTGATTGAATGAGGATAAAGAGCACTTATTTTAAATACACTTTTTATGAACATGACCTATGAATAAGACAAACTATGATAACATTAATGTAACTTTCAATAACATTTATTTTCCCTTTTTCAATAGCCACATGTTGGATGATGCTCATGTAACCGTAGTCAATGACTAGAAAAATATGGAGTGTCTTCCCCTTAATAATAGATGATATTTTTCATAATTAAATGTATGATAGTCTATTCTTGAATAATGGTTACTTTCTTAATAGTATATAGTTATAATCTCCTCTAAATAGTGTTGGTTGTTATTTTCCCCTAATATATGACATTCTTTGCTTGCTTTCCTCACATGGCCTTCAAACCTAGATGAGTGTTAGCATAAAACTATTTCATCATAATAGATGTGGATTTGCCAAGAAATAAATTAATTCCTTTTTGTAGTTGACCCCAACCTTGATCAAAATAAATAAGACAATCATCACTTACACTTAAAATGATAGTTGTAACTTGTTTTTCTTGGATAACTCCTTCTATTTGAGTGGTAATAAAGATATTTCAAACACAAACTCATTTTACTTTGTTAGTGCTTGGCCTATGTAGTATTTAAATGTCTCTTTCCTTGTATTACTTTATTTGAATATGCATGATTGTCTACTCCTTAAATATGGTCAACATTCAGAACAAGTTGGACAACCCATTGAGGAAAACCTTGTCAAACAACTAGTGTAGGATGATGTTTAATATGAACACTCTTAGAGAGATCATGATTTTCTTACAAATATGTTGGATGGGAAATGAGTGAATGCATTCTTTCTAAAATATTTGAGGATACTCTAATATTTTGATGGAACACATATTCCATATTAGAAAGTCTTAAGTAGCATATATGTAATAGAATAAAAGTCTTTTAATATCCATGAGATGAAATTGCCTATAAAGTACAAAACTAGCCATCAACATATGTATGGTTAACATTTCATTTTAGGGGATCTTTATGTATTGTAAAAATGATGATCCAATTGATTTTATCACCTTCTACTTGTATTCATAAGACATGTATTTTTGGATAGACATT
Organism: Wollemia nobilis; assembly: GCA_028583015.1. Lineage (NCBI taxonomy): Eukaryota > Viridiplantae > Streptophyta > Pinopsida > Araucariales > Araucariaceae > Wollemia > Wollemia nobilis. The sequence continues at coordinate 1,946,529 of JAQPPZ010017254.1, read as the reverse complement.
CACTATCTAAATACTTGTGACTCATGAAATATTTTAAAATATTATATTTTTGATAAGGGCATTCCTATTCGAAAATATTTGAATACGTACTCACAATATTTTTAAAAATATAGCATACCTTTACTAATCATTTTATATTAAAATAATATTTTAAGTAATGTTATAAAATATCATCTCATTGTTTTTACCTTACCTACATCTTTTATTTGCTAGTGCACCTTGCACCATATTCCTATTAAATTATTATTCTCCATTTATAACCATATTCTCAGCCTTTTTCTCTAACCCATAGCTTCCTAATTTTCTAATGTTCCTTCCTAACATATTTAAGACCATTGAAATCCATGAATTGACATATCTCATTGTAAGAATAAGGAAATAGTCTTGTAACTATTTTTAAGAATGATAATAATACTTTCAATATTGATAATCATAATAACTTTAGTAAAACCCTTAAATAAATATGATAGCTTAAATATTTTTCAAACAAGTTCAAGCGCACTACATCTATAATGAGTTTGATAAAAACTTTATTTTATAAATTAAAGATAAATAAATATCAATATCTAAAATAAATATTATCTTATCACCTTAAGTTCTCTTATACCAATAAAAACAATAACTACTAATATTTAGTTATTGAACCAAATATTTTTTAAAAATCATTAAATAGCTACTAATTTTCACATATTGAACCAATTTTTTTTTTAATAATTATATAATTACTAATTTTCACTTACTGAACAAAATATTTTTTAAAAATCATTTAAACAATTATTTTATAATGCTAAAGTAATTGATTGAATGATTTAAATTGAAATACTTACAAAATTATATAGAACTATGTTGACGATTAAATGTAGTGTACTACACAAAGAACATAGGCAAGGAATAATACTTTTACATGTACATCAGATCAGCATTACGCTTTTACTACTTAAAATCATGTCCTACCAATCTAGGTACCTTGTTTATGAAGAAATGAAAAGTTTATCTGTTGCAACACTTATGAATAGTAGGACCATTTGCCATCATAAAGAGATTGAAGAAGTGCAAGGGAATATCTTCCAAATTGATAATTTTATTTAAATTCAATATACCACAGTCCTTGACTATAATATGTAGGAAGAGGAGGGTTGGACAAAGAGTGATTCTCCTATATGTCTCTCTTTCCTGGTAAGATTTAAAGCTTGTCTACAATTTTTTCCTTTTTTAACAGAAGAGTGATATAAATCAATATATAGGTAGATAATGGTGATTATTTTCTAGCCTTGGGAAACTTACATGATCACTTGAAAACCAATACCACTGAATGTAATTGTAAAATCTAAGAGGCTCAAGGCTTTAGAATATAAAAGGATGTTTAGAACTTAAATCTTGAAGGTAGTAAAATTGTATACTATATCTTGATAATCAAAAAATAAAATATTTTTTATTATAATCATCTTATATAATTTATGATCATCCTCTATTCTCGTTATCAAATAATGATCACTAGGCCACCTCTTTGATACATATTTAGGTTGAGGAAGAAGCGTGTGCAAGCTTCAGAATTTTACAAGATTCCATGTATCAGCGAAGTAAATACCCATACACTTGGAGGAACAAAGATCAATAAAGTTCAAACTAATGAATTCAGACTACATCCAAAAATTAATTGTTTCAAAATAAATGAATTCAGGCTAGACTTTTTCTCCTCTACCTTCCCTCTCTCCATAAAGGATGGCTAAGTGTTTCAAAATAAAAGAGTTCTTTACCAAAAAATATATGTGTGTTTACTATAATTTTTTTAAATAATTTTTATTAGGTTATTTTTATCAAAATGTTAAAATATTATATTTGTTTTTTATTGGTTGGAGGAAGGGGTTTTGAAAGGGTCTCCAAACCTTTTACAAAGAGGAAAATTCCTCGAAGAAGAGCCGCCCAAACATAAGACTAAAAAGAGAAAAAGCACGCTATAGATTCAAATTTAAAGTTTCCTACCTAAGAAAAGGATAAGATTATTCACAGTGACAAATATTCATTAATAAGAAAATATTAGCATTTTTTAAAATGCAAATTGGTGATTTTTGGGGACCCTAGACGTCGACCCATTCACCCAAATTTTTGAGTGAAAAAAATTAGGTGTCGGTTTGCTGCATGTTGATAATAATATTACGTATTTTTTTAAATTCACCAACACTCCTGCCTAAATTGAGGGCCCTTTTCACCTTCAAATTATAAATTTTTTAAATTATCCCACCAAATTCGCCATACCAATATATAATTAACACGTTAGCAATACTTTTTCATGTAAAACATTCAAACTATTAGAAAATTGAGCAGTAGCAACAAAAAGTAAAACTTTCCAATAGAAAAGACAAGAATAGGAACATTCTATCTATTGCAGAATTTTATCAAACTCCAGTCGATCCAAATACAACTTATAATCGGATAGGAAACTAGACCCATATCTACACCTAGATTGGGACGGACCCTATTTTACACTTGAACCATGAACCAAACCTTTTCTTGCACCAAATAAAAATTCAACCCTTGTTTTGCATCCAAACTGAGAGTTGGACCAAGTTTTGGACCTGAACCAAGAGCTAGATCAATTTTTGCACCTGAATTGAGAGTTGAACCTAATTTTGCACCTAAAATGAGAGTTGGACCTTATTTTACACCCAAATTGAGAGTCAAACATTATCTTTGCATCCAAACCGAGATTCAAACCATGTTTTGCACCCAAACTAAGATCTAGACCTTGTTTTGCACCTAAACTGAGAGTCGGATCTTATTTTACACTTGAACCGAGAGTCAGATTTTATTTTGCACTCGAACCAAAATTCGAAGCATGTTTTGCACCCAGATTGACTGTCGAACCCTGCTTTGCATTCGGACCATATCCAGATCATGCGTCGCTTGTAAAAAATAAAGGTACAAAATTTTACCTCTCTAAATTCTTTTTAGAGAATATGATTTCAAGTAGTTGCAGTAATAACATGTATTTTTTGTAGTAGTTATTATCTTCTTATAGGTTTATTTTTATTGTGTTCCCCTATTTTCCTCTATTCCAAATTTGATTGCTTTGATGTAGTTGTAGTAATAAGATATGTTTTTTGTCTCTAACTACTAGTTTTTCTTTTACTGTTTTCTATCATTTATTGAAAATAGGTCCATGCTCTGTTTCCCATATTTTTCCTTATTTTGCATGTGAATGTTGTGTTACATTTTTCAGCTACTTGTCCTTCTCTTAAGGAAAAATTCTCTCTTTATCTTAAGACACTTTGATTATCAGTTTCTCTTGATATCTACTTTTTTTTCATAAAATTGTAAGTAATTAAATGCTCTATTTCTCTTGAGACACTAGTATTCTCTATTTTTCTTGATTTTTAGAGAATATGAGTTCAAGGAGAACACATTTTCCCCTATTTTTCTTAGTTCGATGAGTGACTATTTTCAAGGATTTTTTATCTAGTTGAACTTCCCTTAAGACACTATCATCCTCTGTCTATTCCACTAATACTATGAGTTTCTAGTCCATTCAATACTATAATGTGATATTTTTCACATTTGTACCTCTAATTATATTTCGTATATTGATTATATTTTTGCTCTTAATAGTTACAAGTGCTATCTCCAAAAAATAAAGTAGTGGTATGCACTAAAAAAATCAAGATAAAACCTACCTGGAAACTGGTATGTATTTTCTACCAACCAACCATCTATTTATTCTAGTTACAATATTATCTTGAGGTCTCACAGTAGTAATATCTCTTCAACATTTTATTAATTTTCTAAAATGAAAAATATTTTCTTTACAAGTAAAATGACACCTACTAGAAATGGAAATAAGGGAGATAAATCTTCTACTGAAAAGAGTATCCTCAAATATTTTAGCCATATATCAAAATTCAATGATCTATCAGCATCCGTGCAAATTCAAGATACAAATGATTTTTACCTACTAAAAATTTAGTTGTGTATTTCATAAATTATTCAAAATAATGTTTTCTTCCTCAAAAATTTAATTTTTAGTATGTGGCTTTGGCCATACTGCATAAATATATGAATCTTTTTTCTATTTGTAAATTTTCGCTGTTAAATCAAAAAATGATAAGCAATATTATTGTATGCAAAATACACTGTTGACCCTGATATGCCTCCACTTGAAGATATTCCTCACCAAGATATGCCTTCTAATAAAAATTATCTTAACAATGACATCCAACAAACACTTGAATATATTCCTCAAAATGACATGCCAATTGAAAAAGAAAGCAATAAATCAAATACAATACAAAATTTTGGAGAATCTTCAAGCATTAAAACTAAACATAGAAAGTTATCTAGTTGGACTATTGGAAGGTCATTTTAGGTTGAATGGGCATCAAAATTTCCCTTTATAGAGCCAGTCCTAATGGATAACAACAATGATGATAAAAAATAATGTAGATACAAAATTTGTAGTTGGAAACTAGGGAAGGATCATAGGATGCAAATGAAGATAGATACAATAGAAAATATTGTGGCAAAGTTTATTAAAAAATTATAGAAAGTGATGGAACAGTTAAGAAATATTTAGGTGGAAGAATGAATCGAAATATATGCATGTTAGATATGCAAAATAATATGATAATCATATCAAGCTACAACAATCTCTTATTTAAAAAGGTGAAATATTGAAGACCAATTTCATACAATTCATAAGACCACTTTAGCTTCAAAAAGTTTATAGTTTGCTATTGTATATTGTATTATTAAAAAGGGTAGACCCATGTCTAATTTAATTGATTATAAGCACCTATTTCAACTAGTTGATGTGCAAAACCTTCTTAGTTCTCATTGGTTAGATCGAAGTGGTTGGTAAATTGTAAAATATCTATCATTGGTTGGGAAGGAGGACCTGAGGGAGAAATTAAAACTTGCCAAATTCATTTCACTTTCAATTGATGAGGTGATGACTTTGGACAACACATCTTGGATTTGCATTCATGTGTACACATTATAAAATCATGTAAGGTAACCTAGTTTGTTAGGATTACATAATATGGTGGAAAGTTCTAATGCAGAAAACATCTATAATGTTGTTGTAACTAAGAAATAATGGTGAAATTGTTCTATTGATCAACAATGCATTACATAGTTTTATAGTTCTTGAAAGAACTAAAAATAGACATGGTGGTTGAGATAAATCCTCTCAAACTTATTACAAAAAAATAACTTAAAGATATCTTTTATCCTAACAACATGCTAATCTTGGACTATGGTTAAACATTGACCAACCAAGCCAAAACCTCAACGTATGCTAATCAAATTAACTAGAAATACGTAAATCAAAACATTAAACTAAAACTAAATACTAGGACTTAATACTTAGGACTAAGGAGGCAATGTTGAAAATATTCCAACATTCTCCCCTTGATGCTAAAGACACTCATGCAAGAGTTCTTTAAGCAACATAAAGTTGGAAGAAAATATTTCTCTTACGTTTCCTCAAATATTGAATCAAGAAATCAGAATTTACAAAATACTTATGGTGGCACTCCTTCCACTCTTCATGTAGAATTTCCTACAAATGCTTTAGTGTCTTATTTTGTTTATTAGCTCCCCCTTCAACAAAAGTATCTTCTCTTGTGGTTTTAAGAAACCACTCTCTTACATCTTTATCATTATGGTCTTTAAACCAGGCTCTCACATTTTGATCTTCTTTTACATCTTCAACACTAAACAATACTCCACATGAGTATTTACAATTAATCGTCTCACATAGATGATTATACCATACAACTCTTTCACATATTTTCACACAAAAAATCACCACAAATATGGCCATATAATTACCAACTACATATGCAACATAAATTTTCTCCTCACACAAATGTTCTCTCAAAACAATGACTTTACAAGAGTCTTTTTCCCAAGGAATTTTGAACACATCATTTTGATCCATATGACCCAAGTTCTCCATCACTGTCTTCTCTCCAAGAAGACTCTTTGTAAAAGTTGTCTCAATGAGACAATCTCTTCTCAATAATGCCTTTGGAAAATATTCTCCTTTCTTTTCATTCCTTCTCACAAAAAATAAATCATTAATCATAAAAACATTACCTTTAGTATGAGTAGATTTGGTGCTTCCCATAAAGCTATGTTGTAGCAGTTCTCCTTCATTGTATGGTGCTTCAAGATCAACCATAAACTCTTCACTAAGAGTTCTCCTCCTCTGTTCAATCCATGTTGGTGTGTTGAAACACCATTCATTCAAGCAATCATACATTGTTGCCTTTTTATTCAAGCAATCATACATTGTTGCCTTTTCAAGACAACTCTTTTTCTGTAATGTAGACACTCCAAGTGAGTGATATTCATCCACAATTGTCTCTTCAAGACAATTCTCAATCTCCTTTGATGATGCCTCCATTACATCATGAAGTCCATTAATGACTATCTCACTATTTTCTTCTTTGAGATTCACAAAATTTCTCTTCACACAAACTTCTTGGGCTGATGAACAAGAAGCATCTGTATTTATCACTCTTGTTGAGTGATCTCTATTGAGCATGCAACTTATATTTTACATCTCCTATTTATCAACAATATCGTGGTTATCAACATCCCACATAACTTGAGCCTTACAATCAACATTCACTCCATCTGAGTGAGCTTCCATATTTACATCTTCATTTTCTCTTTCAAGAGAGCACACATCCATTCCAAGTGAATGGTCTTCATAAAAAGTAAGCCAATAGTCTTCCATGAACATTACTTTTCCATCATCATATTATTTATTCTCCTCCATGAGAATTGTAGATGCATTATCCATGAAGCATTCTTCAACAAATAGTTGATTTGGTGTCTTCTCCATAAGACACTCTTCTTCATATGTCTCCTTCATAAGACATTCTTCATCATACATCTCACCTTGGTGATATTCAAGCAAGTGACACTCCAATGTGAGTGTTTCTCTTCCTTTATATTCAAATTCTTCTTCCTCTTTGATATCAATGTGAATGCTTTCAAAGCATACCATTCCTACAAAAAATTCTTTAGTACAATTTTTCTTTTCAACTTTTTCTCCTAAAAGAAATAATTGTTTATTACAATTTTCCATGCCTATACAAGACATGTCTTCAATGATCTGTGTCTCACAATGACTCTCTCCAAGGAAAGTTGTACAAGGCTCTTCCTCTTTGTTATCCTCTTCTCCATTAAGAGATTCTTTACTCTCTTTCACACAAGGCTCTTCTTCAAGTATATCTTCCTCTTTAAGAAATAATTCTCCATTATAAGAATGTATGTATTATGCAAAAGACATAACTTCATATGAGTCTTCAAAAGACTCTTCAAAGGCTCCTTCAAAAGGATCTAATTCAGAAACTTCATCAAGGAAGCAAGGCTCCTCCTAACTAGTTTAAAAGATATTGTGAGAATGAATGATATAGACATAGCCACAAAGTTAATATGTGTTGGATCTGATGGTGCTGCTATAATGCAAGGACATGAGAATGATATTTGTGTTTGACTCTAGACATCAATCACCTCATATATGATACTCATTCATTACATGGCTCATAGAGTGAATATTGCATATAAAATCGTGAGCACTTTTAAAAATGTTGCGAGAGTGGAAGACCTCATTCATGAAATACATGCTTATTTTTTGTGCAATCCAAAAAGGTTTGCAGAGTTTCAACAGTTTGCACTAGGATTTACAAAGTGGATTTAATTGTATCAACCTACACACCAATTTTTTAAATAATATCAATCGTTAATAGGGTTTATGTACACAAATCATAGGGCAATTGATAGGGCAAAATAATTGCTATTTCATTTGACTGACTTGGAAACCCTTTTAACATTATGTGGTATTCTTCCAATATTACAAGAAATGAATAGATTTATTAAACTTGCACAAGAAATATCCATCTATATTGTTGATTTCATGAGGATGAAAAAACAAATATGTATGATTATTGATAGGTTATATGTCTTCGAAGGAAATTTTACAGATCCTTTGTTTGATAGTTGGATAATATTAACTAATGTGAATGATCCACAAAGATTTTTGAAGTTTAACAACAATGATCATATTTGTATTAAAGTTCATAAAAAAATCATACCTCTATATTGTTTTGAAAGGTGGTCAAATATAGTTATGGATGATGTTGAACAAATTCCCATAACACGTAATGGATTTGAAGTTGTTTTACACAATACTAATATTAAATTGTTAAAAATAGCATAATCATTGACAAATGAAATAAGATATCAGTTTCAAAGAGATGAGTTACTTGAGGTTATGGGTGTGGTTAAGCCTCTATTTTGGGGTCCTTGTATTGACTAAAAATCCATACATGAGTTGTTTATAAAATATATGGGCGTACTTAGTAAGAATTTTAGTAAACGTGTGAAAGTCAATGTTGTTGAAATCAAAGGTATTCTCAACAAAGAACTTTTAATACAACAATCATCACATTTTGGAAGTACAATAGTTCAGCAAACATCACTTTTGAGCAACATCCATGAGCCTGGTTCCATTACACGTTTGTGGTAAAGATTGTATCCAAGTAGTGTCTTGCAAGATACGATTAGTGAATGCTTTTTTTTATATGAATTATGTCAAACAATGATTTTGGGATTTGTGGAAGATGAGAGGGTTTTAAGTGTACTATCTTTTATAAAATCTAAACTTCATAATAGGATGGATAAAAATTTGGAAAATTGTTTGAGTATTTGTGTTAGTGTATGAGGTGGAAAAATTTTCCTATGACAAAGCATTGGCATACTGGAAATCCCTAGTAGACAGAAGGTGTATCACTAATACACATGATAAGGAGGATAATGATGGTTGTAGTGATTAGATAGTGGAGACACAAATATTTGCTATGCTTAATAGTGATTCTGGAGAAGCTGAGAAGTGTTTGTTTCAACTACCTGAATTGTAATTTTTTCAAGATTTTACAACATTCATATATTTGACTTCATTTGATATCAGATTTCAAAATAATATTTTAGATTTATTAGAATTCATAAATTTTATGTTTTATATCACATTGTTATTTTACAAATTGTATGTTTTATATCATAATGTCTCAATTACCTTCATTGATAAATCCTTATGTTTTATATCATAGTATTGTTAATGTATGAATATTGATGTATTGGCACAATTGAGGTCTTTTTACTTTGCAAATAACTATTAACCAACAATAATATTTCTTTGTTGTTTGAGATGAACATAGTAAATATTATTGGATCGACATAAACTAAAAAAGCAACACAAAATTATAAATGGAAACAACCATTGAATGATAGAAGACACAAAATTAGTAAATACCTTTTTCATTAATTTGATTAAAAATATATTACATTGTACAAAATTGTTGACTGCAATATAAAAAATATGCAATCAACTAGTAATCAATCCATAGTTTTTTAAACATCATATTGGGGATTTTATACCTCAGCTTCTCCTTCAATTGTTTGTTCCTTTCCTTTTTGGCAGTGCTCCAGTCCTGAGTAGGCCTTCCTCTATTTTCTCAAAACTACCCAACAAAGTAGATTCTTCTTGGGTTGGATCTTCGAGCATTGTTTGAAGCGTTTCTTTCACTTTTTGCTCCTGTAGCATGATATTAGCATCCTGGTTCAGTTTTTCCTTCATATATCTTCTTAAAATATTATTATCCCTAACTTTAGATTGCATTGTTTTCTTCATTAACATAGCATTTTTCAAGAATTTCTTGCTCATTTCAATATTAACATTTATGCTTTTAACTTGTTTTCTTAAATTATCAAAATTTGATTGCAAAAAGAAAAAGAATACATAATTTGGAAGAGTTATAAAAAAAGTTAACTTGTTTTGATAAAATATTAAAATTTGAGTGAAAAATAAATAGAATATATAAGAAAACATTTTCTCACCTCGGCAACATCCCTTGCAGCCTCATCAACTACAAATTTTTTCTTATCGAAAGCTCATTGGTTATAAAATGCTTGGGCTTCAGCATTACTATTCTCAATTCTACTAACCATAATGTTTAGAATATCATCATTATACAAAATAGTAGACTTCATTGTTCCTAATGTAGCTTGATCTAGCAGGCCAGTAAGTTTTTCTAGTTCATTCTCGACCAGAGAAAAATTGATTCTCTTTTATCAACATTTGTATATCGGGCATTAATTTCCTTCATGAGAACCTTGGTCTAATATTCCCACTCCTTCACCACTTCCAAATCTTGAAGTAACACCTCTTTTATGTGTTGATAAATGTAGCTCGGATAGGAACTTCTTGCACAGGATTCAGTATGAACGTGCTAGAAGTGGTTCAAGACATTTCTAATTCTATTTTGAATTTCACTTAAGTGATTTTCTATTTTTAAGTTCACTTAAATGATTCTATTTTAAAATTCACTTAAATGATTTTCTATTTTTAAGTTCACTTAAGTGATTCTATTTTGTACTTCACTTAAGTGATTCTATTTTGATATTCACTTAAGTGATTTTCTATTTTTAACCTTACATATCAATATGAGATGATATCTAATATTAGGGTTAGAGATATTAGGGTTACCTTCTTCAAAGATAAAAGGAGAATATCAAGAGTGTTTTAGATACACAGACAAAGACATAGAAAAGAATGGGAGGAGAACAGATTGTTGAAGGAAAAATACAAGCTTAGGAGGAGAAGAACAATGCTTGTTGGCTAGAAAAGCAGTAAGAAAGCAGAAGTGTTCTATTGTAGTTGTAGCCTCTTTTATTTGTAATATTTTAGGTTTAGAAATATATTTAACTTTCGTTGTTTACGCTATATATTTTTTCCAACCATATGTGTGACTGTTGCATGTTTGAATAAATTATTCTCAGGTCTAATTTATTTTAAACTAACATAGGACAGTAGTTATCTAGGGTTTAAAAAATTTACATGGTATCAGAGCTAGGTTCTGTGATTGAGATCCTGAAGGGTTTACAGCGGTAGATCACTGCTAGATATTAAGAAAAAAAAATAGCAGTTAGTGGTTCAAGCGAAAAAAAAATAGTAGTTAGGGTTTCATTTTTTTTTTTGGCTTGAAGGACTAAGCTTATTTGTAGGACTATTTTTTTGAGTCATTAATATTTCAATAGTTAGGGTTTCAAGCAAATAAAAAAAAAAAGTAGTTAGGGTTTCATATTTTTTTTGGCTTGAAGGACTAAGCTTATTTGCAGGACTATTTTTTTTTAGTCATTAATATTTTAGCAGATATCAGAAATGGCAGCAGCTAGCCTCAGATTTGAGGATAGATTGGAAGGTGCCTCCAATTTTTTGCCTTGGAAAGTTAGGGTAATGTTCTTATTGGAAGAGAATGATATTTGGGATATTGTCAAGGTTGATGTGAATTTGCCTATAGATCTGCATGAATTGGCAGCTCACAAAAAGAAGGAAGTGAAGGCCAAGCGGATGATCTTGGATGTAGTGAAGGATCACCTAATTCCTCACATATCTAAGAATACTAAGGCAAAGGAGATGTTTGATGCCCTAGTTAGCCTCTACCAGAGCAAGAACATAAACAGGAAGATGATATTGTGGAACAAACTCATATCTATGGAGATGACCAGATCTGACACCGTTACCAATTACCTAATGAATATCACATAGATTCATGATCAATTGGTAGCAGTAGGGGAGAAGGTTGAAGACACAGAGTTGGTGAACATGGCACTTAATGGTTTCTCAGCTTCATGGGAACCATTTTTCAAAGGAATTTGTGCTCGTAAGAACCTTCCCAAATTTGATAAACTGTGGGATGATTTCATCCAGGAGGAGACTCGAATGGATTCAAATACCAACAATAAATGTGGTGATGATAACCTAGCTTTTTTTGGGAAAACCAAGAAGGGCAAAGGTAAAGGACCCAACAAGGGTGAGGTAAAGAATGAGGAGTAAACCTCACAGTCAGGGAAGAATAACTTGAGAAAGATCAAGTTCTTCATTTGTCATAAGCATGGCCATTATGCATCACAGTGTCCAAAAAATAAGGGCAAAGGAAAGCAGCACCAAATGCAGGTATCAGCATCTGCAAAAACTCATATGAGTGAGTTTACTACCAAATTCGAGAAGGATTTCTCATTGGTCTCTTGCCTTTCTACTAGCATGGTTCCAAGGAATGCTTGGTATGTGGACAGTGGGGCATCTCGACACATGACATCAGCCCAAAAATGTTTTACCAGTCTATAAGAGTAGGACTCAGGGGTTTAAGTTGAGCTTAGTGATGATACCAAATATCCATTTGTAGGAATTGGTACCATTCCTTTTCAACTCGAGTCAAGGAAATATTTAGACTTTGATGATGTTTTATTTGTTCCAGGTCTCTAGAAGAACTTGATTTCAATTTTAGTTATGGAGGATAAGTATTATGCAGTGGAGTTCAAGAACCAACATGTCCTTATTAGACCAAAATAATCTAGCCCAAAAATAGCACAAGTAATAGGGGTTAGAGAAGGCAGTTTATACAGGTTGTAGGGTGAACCTGTTCGAGCCCTAGTTCATAGTAGTAATAACTTGTGTGATTTGTGGTACAAGAGGATGGGGCACCTGCATCATAGAGTGTTGTCTATTCTGAGGGAGATAGTCATAGGTCTTCCAGAGTTTAGCATTGAGCAATAGGGAGTATGCATAGGGTGCACGTTTGGCAAGCATGCCAAGGTTGTTTTTCCAAAAAGTGAGCATAGGTCTAAGAAGATACTAGATCTAGTACATTTGGATGTTTGTGGACTGATGTTAGTAGCATCAATTTTAGGTAGCATGTACTATGTTTCATTTATTGATGATTTCTATCGCAAGACATGGATCTATTTTTTAAATACCAAGGATGAAGTCTTTAGCAGGTTTCATGAGTTCAAAGCTCTAGTTGAAAACCAGAAAGAGAAGAAGATCAAGGTCTTGAGATCATAAAATAGGGGTGAATATACCTCCAAGAATTTTTATGGTTTCTACAAGCAGGCAAGAATCAATAGGGAGTTTATTGTTCCATACAATCCATAGCATAATAGGGTTGCAAAGCGAAAGAATCGATCCATCATAGGGGCTGCTAGGGCCATGATTCATGACCAGGGCTTGCCAATGTTTCTTTGGGCAGAAGCATGCAACACAACAGTCTACATCCAAAATAGGTGTCCTCATAGGATCTTGGAGGACAAGACACTAGAGGAGGCATTCACTGGTGTGAAACCAGAGGTGAGTCATTTTCACATCTTTGGATGTCCAGTTTATATCCATGTTCTAGTAGAGAAGAGGGTCAAGTTGGAGCCCTCCAGTAGGAAGGTTTTATTTGTAGGATACAGTGAGACTTCAAAAGCTTATAGGGTTTATAGTCCAGAGAAGAGGAAGACAGTAGTGACTAGGGATGTAAATTTTGAGGAGGACGTTGCATCCAGGAAGTCCTATGAGCCTATTCTAGTGATAGAGAATGATGAGCAAGAAGCTTCGAAGTTTGAGCCAGGGTAACCAAAGAAACCAGTGGTTTCCAGTTTAGAACAACAACCTTTAGGTGAGGAGGTAGATACATTAGCCCCTTCCAGTTCTATCAGGAGACCTCAATAGCTTACACATACATTGAGGGATGCTGAGGAGTATGTTGAGGCTCCTAGTAGCATGATTAGGGAGAGTAAACCTCCAAGGAATTTTTCAAGCTACATGGCATTGATGAGTAACATCATAAATTCAGAGCCTACCAATTTTTAGGAGGCAACAGACCAACAGGTTTGGCGAGATTCCATGGTGAAGTACACGTTCGTCATGAAGAATGATTTTTGGGACATAGTGCCAAGACCGGAGGGGAAGTCAGTTGTGAGTTCCAAGTGGCTCTACAAAATTAAGCATGCTATAGATGGTAGCATCGAGAAGTTCAAGGTAAGGTTTGTGGCGAGAGGGTTCTCCCAGAAAGAGGGAGTGGACTATGAGGAGACTTTTGCTCCAGTTTCCAGATACACTTCCATTAGAGCAGTTATATCTTTAGCTTCATCTATGGGATGGCAGATTCAGAAGGGAGCCATAAAGCTCCAATATATTCCCACAAATTAGTAGGTAGCTAATATTTTGACCAAGCCCTTAGTGAAAGGGAAGTTTGAAGCATTTAGAGATAAACTTGGATTGGTGCAAAATTCCTTCCTCGCTAAGAGGGAGTGTTGAGAAATGTAGCTCGGACAGGAACTTCTTGCACATGCTTTAGTATGAATGTGCTAGAAGTGGTTCGAGGTATTTCTAATTCTATTTTGAATTTCACTTAAGTGATTTTGTATTTTTAAGTTCACTTAAGTGATTCTATTTTGTAATTCACTTAAGTGATTCTATTTTGAAATTCACTTAAGTGATTTTCTATTTTTAAGTTCACTTAAGTTATTCTATTTTGTACTTCACTTAAGTGATTGTATTTTGATATTCACTTAAGTGATTTTCTATTTTTAACCGTACATCTCAAGATAAGATGAGATCTAATCTTAGGGTTAGAGAGATTAGGGTTACCTTTTTCAAGGATAAAAGGAGAATATCAAGAGTGTTTTAGATACACAAACAAAGACATAGAAAAGAATGGGAGGAGAACAAATTGTTGAAGGAAAAATACAAGCTTAGGAGGAGAAGAACAGTGCTTGTTGGCTAGAAAAGCAGCAAGAGAGCAGAAGTGTTATGTTGTAGTTGTAGCCTCTTTTATTTGTAATATTTCAGGTTTAGAAATATATTTAACTTTCGTTGTTCATGCTATTTATTTTTTCCAGCCATCCGTGTGACTGTTGCATGTTTGAATAAATTGTTCTCAGGTCTGATTTATTTTAAAATAACATAGGACATCAGTTATCTAGGATTTGGAAAATTTACATTATGGTTATTTCACATTATTCAACTATGAAATATATTTTTCATCATAATTTACTATGTCATCCTCAGTTTGAGGATGAGGGTCATCTGACTGACCAAACGATAATATTTTCTAAGTTGTAGGGGTTTCTATTTTTTGTGCTTCTCCATGCAGATTTTGAAGTTCATCTATTGCCTTGAAGCTTGAAATGTTGCCCTACAATAGATAATCAACATCAAGTGGGATATTATCTAATCCCACACTTGAAACTTTGGTGCCTATGCATTTGTTTTCAATGAAAAGTTGAGAACACAGAAACATTCTCACTTGGTGCTACCCCCTACGATATCTGTGAAAATAGTTGTTTTCCAACACCAAAATGCATATGCCCTCTCATTCTCTAAATTTATTGTTGTGGTGGTGGAGGCGATGGTGACATCACATTGCCTCTCACAGGTTGTTTTTGGGAGGCGCCTGAAAACAACAAAAAATATTTAGCTAGAATTATTGAGAAAATAAAATAGAAAAAAATAAATATATGTTAATACAAAATAAATACACATTGATTTACCTAAATATGATGACATCTAATATATTTGGGTGTCGAATGGGGTGGGGTAAAAGTCTAAAAACATATAAAAAGGTTTAATAAAAATTATTATAATTTTAAGTAAAAATATATAGAGATAAAATTTGAAAAGAGAAACTTACGTGTTGTAGGGGTGGCCTCACTAGATGAACATTGCACATTTTGTGCAAACATAGGTGCACGATAACCCCCAAGATAATCATCATGCCTCAAACATTTTTGTAGCCTTTGCAATAGCGATGTGTGTGATGTAGTGTTTTTATAATCACCAATGGCCTTCGACATGTAATTCCTTATGGAAACATCCCATTTTTTCCTTGGGGTGGCTGTCCTAGTCTGCATTTAGGTGCAAATAAAAATCAATAATGAAAACAATGCTAAAATATAAAAAACTATTTGATGGTGAAATATGGACTTATTTACATTTAACTCTAGGGGTGTTATGGCAATGCTCTATAGTTTTGGATGCACTACATTTGGTACACGAGTATTCTATAAATTATAAAAAATTTCATAATATAGTGCTAAAATATAATTAACGGTACCCACGATGGTTGTTGAGTTCATTTGGATGCCATGCAACTCTGTTTTGATGTAATTTGTAATATATGTGCACTAGTCAAACTTTTCATGGTGAAGACAGTGAACCATGTAGGCCAATGCCTAGAACTAAAGTTTCATTCTTCCATGCACAACCAGTATTGCTTGGAAAAACTCAATAATTACCTTCAAAGTTGGATGTTGAATAGAGGTAAGTGTTCCCAATTTTAGGGGGTTGCAGGGGACTTCCCTGGGAAGTCCTTCTCTTCTTCCCTATAGTCTATCCTTGGCCCTGTTCCAGATCTCTAGCCCTATCCTAGATCCCTGGCACATCCTTTGCCCTTCATCCTCAGATGGTAGGTGCTACATATGATCTCCTTGGGGTGGAAGGTCATTGTTCCTTTTTTTTACCCCTTTCCTTGTTGTTTGGTAGGGTTTTCTTCTGGTGCCTATGATCTAGGATGTCCTTGGGTTTTTTTGGGACGTCCTTGGGTCCTGTTAAAATTCCTTGGCACTCCTTTTGCCCTCCTCCTTGGCTGGATCATGTTGTAGATGATATCCTTGGGTTGGGAGATCCTTTATTCTATTATATGCCCCTTTCCATGCCTTATGACAAGGCTTTCCTTATGGTGCCTATGAAATGGGATGTCCTTGGGTTTTTTTGGGATGTCCCTAGTTTTTCCTGGGTCCTCCTTTGGGTTTTATGAGTTCTTTTAGGAACCCTTTCCATTTTTTCTTGTAGGGTCCTATTTGGTGCTAAGGATAAAGGGTTCTTCTAGTGCAGTGCATTGTGTATGGGGGTTTTTTGGCTTCATGAGCAACTCTTCACAATATATTTTGTCTTGGATGGGACCTTGTGCTTATTCCTGTGGTGTTGCTCTTTGGGTTTCCAATTGCAGGTTTGATGGTGGGTTCTCAAATTTTCATGGCTTGGGGGAGACCTCTGTGTTAATTACTACTATGTTCCTATGGGTCATCCTCTTTTGGATCCCTGAAGCTACTCGTTGGTGGCATTGGTGGTTGTTGTGGAGCTCTTGCTACTTTTTTTCCTGGCCTTTGGTAGGGCCCTACACTTTTAGGTGGTAGCTCATGCTTCACATATCCTCTATTGAGGTTTCCTGGGACCTCCCCACCTTTTCCCTTGGATCACATTTTTGCATTACTATTTCCTCTATCTCCCTTGGCCGTTGAGTAGTTTTCCTTGCTGCAACGAGATTTCATGGCCTCTAGAGTCCCCTGGTTGTTGTTCCACTTGTAGGCCTATTCGGGATGTTGATCCCTATTGTTGCATCCTTCTGTTGCATCCCTATGCATCCTTAGGTGGGAATTTTTTGTGTTTCCCACTCTAGTTTCAAATTTGAATTTTTAAATTATTGTTATGGGCGAGATTTTCGTGTTTCAAATTTTTTGTATAGGTTTGCCCTTTTTCATTTCTTCCTTGCATGTGCCATTTGGGCGATCTTTCTGCACGTATTTTTTGGTTGTTCTGGGCGGGGTGGCACTGTCCCAGAATTCAATGTAAAATTATAAAAATAAAAATAAATTAAATTTTGTCCTTTAAGGCTATCCTTTAGCCTTTCCTGAAAGGATGTCCTTAAGCCTATCCTGAAAGGCTTTCCTTATGTATTTCCTTTGGATTTTGGTGTCCTTTCCTTTGGCCTTCCTCTGGCATTTTTTTAGTCTTATGACTTGTTGTAATCAGGTTTTGGGATCCTTGATAAAAACCCATTTTTAATTTGATTTAACTTATAAAAAAAAGGATGTTGAATAGAGGTGTTTGTTAATCCTCTTTTTGATTTAGAGGTGGAATATACAAAAAAATAGATAACAAATTAAAAATTTTAAATTATGAACATTAATAGAATCTAAGAAACGAGAATTATACCTAACAACAATTTTGTACCGATATTGTATATCATCTCTAGGTAACCTCTATCCTCTAGAGAAAGCACGAACTTCAATATCATTGGAGGAAAATTCTTGTAATGATTATCTGTTAATCTCTAGATGTTTGCAGGTGTGATTGTAAATTATAGTTTTCTATTCTGTAATTGTAGATTCACTGTGGCATGGTCATGGTTGTAAATATCTATGATGTGCAGAATGAGTTTATCTATCTTGAATTGGGGTATTGAAAGCAATTTCTACAAATCTACGTCATTTACCCACAAAAGTTTGTAATATGGGGTGGTTAACATATCTAAAATTGTAGGGAAACAAAGGTTCTTGAATATAATTTTTGCATAAGGAATTGATGTGGTGGCCATTTCTAGAAGTTGTGGAAGTAGTAGAAATTGAATTGGGAAGGTTGTGGGGTAATGGTTGCTCAGGGAGGGTTTGATTTGGTTCACTTTGGTTCATAGTCGTAGAAATAAAAATAAAAAAAAATGACTCTCGATTCCTTTCATAGATAGCAATGACTGTAGGTGGACATGTGGTAGCATATCATTTTACATGCAATGTGGGTGACCTATCACGTGACATGTGGTAGTCTAAACCCTGGTGCACCTGGCCTGAATCTAGATATAGTTTTGCATCCAATGCAAGGTTGGACCTTTTTTACACCCGATTAACTGTCAGTTTGTATTTTGCACTCGGTTAATTATTGAACCTCTTTTGCACCCAATTTTAGGCTGACCTTGATTTACACCTAGTTTTGGTCGAACCTTGTTTTGCACCTGATTTTGATCGGACCATATTTTGCACCCGGTTTTGGTCAAACCATGTTTTACAACCGATTAGGTTTGAACCTTGTTATGCATCTGATTTTTGGTTGGACCTTGTTTTGCACCCAATTTTTTTTGGACCTTTTTTTGCATCCGATATTGGCCAGAACTTTTTTTGCAGCCGTGTTATCGCTGGACCTTGTTTTGTACCTAGTTTACTGTTGAAACTTGTTTTGCACCCGATTTTGGTCGAACCTTATTTTACACTCAGTTTTGGTCAAACCTTGTTTTGCACCCAATTTAATTCAGAGCTTTTTTTACAATTGGATCACGATCGAATTATGTTTTGCACCCAAACCATGATCAGAACATGTTTTGCACCCAGATCATGATCAGCACCTGGACCACGACCGAATCTTGATTTACACCTGAATTAAGATTGAATCTTATTTTACACCCAAAATATAGCCAGACCTTATTTTGCACCCAAGCCATAGCCAGACCATGTTTTATAGCTAAACCATGATCGGACCTTATTTTGCACCCGAACCGTGATCGAATCATGTTTTGCACCAAACGATAGTCGAGTCATGTTTTGCGCTCAAACCACATCCAAACTCTATTTTTCAACCATATTGTGCCTTTCAACCGGTTTACAACCAAGACTCTCAAATTCATCACTATTTTATAATTTTTGGTGAAAATAAAGGTAATTCGCCATGTCTCCTACATGAAGTTGGCTAAGATTCATGAGGATTTTGAAATTGACTCGCCTTTTTTTATAATTACATTTTAGGTTCGATCTCTTATACATAACCCTAAGCAAGGGTGTCACTCACACATGAAATTCAAATTCAAAAAAATCCTACCTAAACAAGGGAATCCTGCTCAAACAAAAATTTTGAAATTTGAAAATTTTCCCCCTCCTCGAAGGGGTTTCCTCAAGATCAATCATTCAATAAAAAACTGCTCCAAATCCAAAGGTATAGAAGTATCCTAAGAACACAATAGATACAACAATACTTAGCCAGATTCTAAAGATAATTTTCCAAGAATCAATGATGCATGTGACCATAGGATTCTCTCCTAGGAAGGGAAGTCAAACGTGCACCACCAATGGAAGACAAGGGGTCCTCTTGGTCCCTAGTAATATAAGATATTCGATGATGCATCCATAGGATACCCAGGAAGGGATAACAATCACACCATTGAAAGAAGATAAGAGGCCCTCTTGACCCCTAGGAAGACAAGCTCTTCGATGAAGCACACGACCATATGATACTCTCCCAGGAGGTAAAATCAATCACACACCATCGAAGGAAGACAAGGGGACCTCCTGGCCCTAAGAAGGAGGGAAAAGCAATCACACACCATTTAAGGAAGACAATAATAATTTTTTAAACTTGGGCATGATTTTGAGATTTATTTTTAAAATTTATCTTATTCCTTTCAAGCCATAAATTCAAAAAAACAATGGTAGGTCAAATCCTCCACAAAATACATAATGATTTATCTTTGAAATAAACATTCAATATTTCATCAACTCTTTCAATGTTAATGGAACTACCCAATATAATTGCATTTTTTAAAAAAGTAACCCCAAATGGTGTGAGTAAGGAGACAATGAATAAATAAATGATCTCATGTTTCTAAATCCTTCTCACACAAGGCATATTTGAGAGGTTTATGATATCCTCTTCTTTGTAGACTCTCTCTTGTAATAATCTTACTTTGAATTGCTAACCAAAGGAATGTTGAGGCCTTAAAGAGAGCCTCTAGTGACCAAACATTCTTCCAAAAAAATATTTGAGAGTAGGAAATTTTTATTTCTCTAAATCCTCATATCCCAACTTAACTGAGTATCCACCGTTTTTTGATATATTCTAAACCAACTCATCATTTTGAGTAAAATCAACAAATAAAATTTGCAAAGCATATTTTGAAGTTCATTTGCAATTTATTTGAGTTCCTCTTCAATTGGTTTACTAATAGAAATCCATGATTTGTAGTTGTTTCTCATATTAATATAGTCTTTGACCTTTGAACCTTTACAAGCTAGGGAGCCAATGGTTGCCATTTTGAGTCAAAGATAAGAGGCTAAGTATTCAACCAAGCATCAGACCAAAAATTTACATAATTCCCTTTATTGACTAACCATCTAATATGTTTCTTTTTCAATTTTAAACTATCTGATATGAAGTGTCATGTTGAAAATTCTTTAGATAGGGTTATTTTCCTAAATAATTGTATTACATCAAGAGAATTTATATATTTTTTAAGTAATATTTTAACCCAGTTCTTTTATTGAGCTCTAAATAATCTCCACCCAAGCTTTGTCCCTAAGGCCAAACTCATAAGTCTGCATTTTTGCAAGCCTACTCCTCTAATATTCTTTCCTTTCCAAACCCTATTCCATTTACAAAGAGGAAACCTAAATTTTCCTCATATCCTTTCAATTTTTGATGATATACCTTCTAGCAATCTTGAAAGTGACATCATATCATATAAATAGGAATGGATTGCAATGCAATATTTTTGAGTTGTATATTTCCTACCATACTCAAGAACTTACCTTTCCAACCTACCAAACAAGATTTCATTCTATCCAAACAAGATACCTAAAGCTCCTTTTTATTTACTTTATAAGATAAAGGAATAACCAAGTAGGTTGATGAAAAGTTTTCAATTTTAAACCCTAAAATATCCATAATAATTTGTTGTAAATCTAAGGCAATGTTAATTAAAAGACCTAGATTTTGAACTATTAACCAATTTTTTAGTAGCCTTATCATAGCATGATAATATTGATTTAAAATATATGGTCTCACTGACTAAGATATGACCTAAAAAAAAGTATTATTAACAAGTTGGAGATGATTCAATGGGGACCATTTTTTGCAACTTGAATACCTTTGATTTTTTCTTCCATTTTTGCCTTTGAGAAATCTCTCCCTAATGCCTCCATAAGAATAATAAATAGATAAGAAGATAGTGGATCATATTTATGGAGTCCACAAGATGAATTAAAGTAACTAGTAGGAGAACCATTGATCAAATAGAATATTTTGTAGTGTTATAATAATATAATTTCATTTGGTTAGGTGTAACACTTAATTTTTTTCATTCCTCTACCCTAACTTCATTCTTGCTTATGGAAAGTGAAATGGGATGGAGAGCTCGAGGCAAGAAGCAGCGCCAGGTTTGACAGGATCGACAGGCAAGCAAAATGGACAACAGGAAGAAGATGTTGGGGTCGATGATGGAGATTGTGATATGAGTAAGGAAAAACCTTTTGACCCAGGTGCTCAATCCTGGGTTAATATTTTGAAAGGTAAGCAAAAAATCTCAAAGAGGGGCTTCAACCTGCAACCGTTGAATGGAGAACTGCAAATCCCAGATGATTTGGTAGACCTGGCAGTTGAACAAGCAGAGATGTCTCTCGTTGGGAAATTCGTTGGAGTTCGACCAGGGTTGGAAGAGATTAGGAAATGGGCAGCACAAAAATGGAAACCCCTAGGTCATATGGACATTGTGGCCTTACCACAAGGGTTTTTTTGGGTCAAATTAAACTGTTCAATGGACTGTGATAGAATCCTCCAAGGAGGCCCATGGTTCTATGGGAGAAGAGGGTTTTTTCTTCAAAAATGGAGCCCTAATTTTGATGCCTTCTCGCAAAGCATTGATATAGCTCCGATCTGGATTCATCTCCCTGGGCTCCCGATTCACCTCTGGCATGAGGAGATTTTAGCGGGTGTGGCAAGAGATATAGGATAGTTAATTGCAGTGGATCCAACAACCTTAGCCAGGTCAAGAATACTTTTTGCAAGAATTTGTGTAAATGCAGACTTGAATCAAGAATTACCCAAATCTATAAAACTGATTTCCAAGTATGGATCTTGGAACCAAACCATTGAATATGAAAATTTGATAGTAAAGTGTGGGGTTTGTAAAAAATAAGGACATCTTAGTGTTGCATGCAATGCACACAAGAATAATTTTAATGGTAAGCGTAAATGGGTTCAAAAGCAAGCTGCTCCTCATCAACAAGCTAAGATTTCAATGAAGAGTTTTCAGAAGGCAGATTCAGAAGGAAGGGCAAAGCAAGTGACAGGATCAAGAGATCAGGAGACATCAAAGGAAGGAGCAATGGAGGATCTTGATAAGGAGGTAAGTGAATTATCCCCAAACCCTAATAAGTTGAACAATAATATTCCCCTATCAAATTCATTCTTGCATTTGAATTTTATTGAAGAGATACCAGGTTGTTCTGATACAGAACTAAGGGAAACTCCAATAAGGGGAAAAGAAAGAGAGGGTGAAAAATAATCCTTAGATAATGAAATCCAAATAGAAACCAAATAGTTTGATGGAAAGTTGGAGAAGATTATGAGAGAAAATTCAAGAGGTAAACACCAAGATGTTTCAACTCAGAGTAGAGTAACCCGAAGTCATTCCAAAGGGTCAATGGACATGGGAGGTGAGACAGGACCAGGTAGACCATCAGTTGTTGTTACTATTCAGAAAGAATCTGCCAGGGATGTGGTCGATGGCACTCAAGCAACTTTAAATTTTGGAGGGGGGAAGAATATTTCCACCAAAACAAAGAGATGAAAATTTTATCATGGAACATTAGGGGCCTTAATGCCCCTTCAAAACATCATTTGGTGTATACTCTTAGAAGAGAAAATAATCCAGATATTTTTTTGTTACAAGAAACAAAACTGGACCATATTAAAATTGATAGGATTCAGAAGGAAATTTGGAAAGAGGCAGGTTGGGAATATAGTGAAGCAGTAGGAGCTTCAGGAGGGCTCTTGTGTTTATGGGATAGGAAAAATATTGAGGGCAGGTTAATTGTAAGTACAAGATGGTCGATTACAATTTTTTTCCACAATCTAAAAAATAGGTAAAATTGGATTGTGACTAATGTGTATGCCCCTAATACAACAGTTGGAAGAAGACAGTTATGGTTTGACCTAACTCAGATGAGAGAAGCATTTAAGGGACTACCTTGGATTCTAGCAGGAGATTTTAATACTCCTCTAAATCCTTCAGACAAGAGAGGAGGATCTTCCACCCTTTCAGAAGGAATGCAAGATTTTAGAGACTTTGTCAATGGTAATGAATTGATGGATGTAGAGCTCAGAAGAATACCTTATACTTGGAGTAATAGAAGGTTAGGAGATCAACTCATTCAGATTCGATTAGATAGGGTGTTAATTTCTTAGGAGGGGTTGACCATTTTTGGTGATTCCACACTCACTACAATCCCAAATATTGGGTCAGATCATAACCCAATCATCTGGGAATTTTTAGAAGATGGTAGGAAGTACAATAATCCATTTAGGTTTGAATTAATGTGGTTCAAACATAAGGATTTTGACTCCAAAATTGAGGAATGGTGGCAGAAATATTTCCCAGGATCTAAACTTAATCAAATAGCAAAAAAATTAAGATATATCAAGCAAAATCTTAAGGTGTGGAATAGAGTGGTGTTTGGAAATATTTTTAAAAGAAAATCTGAAATAAAAGAGCAGTTATCAGAACTAGAGATCAAGTTGAATCAAGGGAATCTCACAGAGGAAATTAGACAACAAGAGAAGGAGCTTCTTGCAGAATATCATAATATCTTAGCTAGTGAGGAAGTTCATTGGAAATAAAAGTCTAGGATTAGATGGCTAAAGGAAGGGGATCATAATACAAAGTTTTTTCATGTTTCTACCCTCCGTCATAGAAGCTGCAACAAGATCAAGGAAGTTGTTAAACATGATGGATCAGTAGTCAATAAGCTTGATGATATTCGAGAGGAGGCAGTGAATTTCTTCAAGGATCTCTTAGGAACTCGGGAAGAGGAAGATCAAGAAGCAATGGAAACTTTGCTAAATCATATTCCCCATCTCATACAGGATGATTTTAATGATTATATTTCTAGCCCTTTCACTAAAGAGGAGATTAGAAAGGTAGTTTTTGATTTGGGAGGTGATAAAGCTCCAGGGCTAGATGGTTTTCTAGTAGCTTTCTTTCAGCATTTTTGGAACTTGGTGGGCAAGGATGTGGTGGAAGCTATTCAAGAGGTGCAAGGAACCCATTTTATCCCTACAGATGTCAATTCCACTTTTTTAGCTCTAATCCCCAAATCTGCAGGGGCTAGAGATTTTACACAGTTTAGACCTATAAGCCTCTGCAACACCTTATACAAGATCCTATCAAAAACATTAGCTAATAGGATTAAAACAATTTTACCCTTTATTATTGATGTTAACCAAGGGGGTTTTGTTAAAGGTAGGCAAATCTTGGATGGAATAGTCACAATTCATGAGGTTATTCATTCTATGGATAGAAGTGGGGAGGCTGGAATGTTGTTAAAATTAGATATGAATAAGGCATATGATCGAGTCTCTTGGGAGTTTTTGGAAAGGATCTTAAAAAAGTTTGGTTTCAATGAGAACTGGGTAAAGTTGACCATGAACTGTGTCTCCACAACCAAGTTCTCAGTTTTGGTAAATGGAGCAGCAATAGGATACTTCAACAACATTCATGGATTACGTCAGGGAGATCCATTATCCCCATATCTTTTTATTATTCTTGTAGAGGCCTTAGGTCATTCCTTGGTAGCAGCGGTCTCTGAAGGTAATCTTGGAGGTTTCAAGGTAGCTCCTTTGTCATATCTGGTATCTCATCAACAATTTGTTGATGATACTATGATTGTGTCCAAAGCCTCTGTCCCTCAAGCTCAACAAATTAAACTTATTCTGGACAACTATGAACGAGCAGCAGGGCAAAAAGTTAATTTCAACAAGAGTTTGATCTACTTTCTAAATACTCCAGAGCATAGACAAAGAAGCATTAAGAGAATTTTTGGTTGTGCGATTGGCACACTCCCCTCTTATTACTTGGGAATGCCACTCTTTAAAAGAAGAATGAAATCTGAGATGTGGAACCCAGTCATAGAAAGGTTTTCAAAAAAGTTATCCGGTTGGAGAGGTAATTTATTGAGTCAGGCTGGGAAAGCACAACTAGTTCAGTCCACCTTGCAGAGCATTCCCATCTACTTTATGTCAGTTTTTAAGATTCTTGTTGTTGTTAGAGATAAATTAGAATAGATCCAAAGATCATTTTTATGGTCTGGTTTAGAGGATAAAAAATGCTTGTCCTTAGTAAATTGGGATCAAGTATGTTCTAAAAAAGAATATGGAGGCTTAGGCTTTAGATGCCTAAAATTACTGAATGAGGCCTTAATTGGTAATATGGGATGGAAGTTGATTAATAATGATTAGTTGGGTTGGGTAAAAATTTTAAAGGTAAAATACCTAAAAAATAATAAATATTTCCTATGTTCAGAAGATCTGCCCAAGGGGTCTGCATTTTGGAATAATCTAATGCATAGCAAAGACCTTTTGAAGAAAGGCTCAAGGTGGAGGATTGGCAATGGGGAGAAAGTGGATTTTTGGAAGGATTGTTGGTTGACTAACCAACCCCTGGAGTTTGACATCGAGTTACAACCCATTAGATAGTTTTTATCAGAAATATTGGGTGAAAAGGTGAAGGATTTTCTTGTTTTGAATTCTGAGAGAACTAGGTGGAAAGATGTTAGGTTGGAAGGGTTGACTGAAGAATAGAAGAAAGCAGCTCACAATATCTTTAACCTACTCAAGGTTTTTCCTCTGAAGCCTAAGGGTAGTAATGACTCTCTGGTTTGGAGTAAAGAAAGTAAAGGGGACTATTCTGTTAAATCAGGCTATTCTCTATTGGATAAGGAGGGAGTTGGTTGGCTCCTAGTTAAGAAGATTTGGATTAAAAATTTAATTCCCAAGATTAAATTTTTCTTTTGGTTGGTTGTTCAGAATAGGATTTCTACCATTGATAATCTCTGTAAAAGGGGCTTCCATTTTGTAAATAGGTGTGCTCTATGTGAAAATGCTTTGGAATCAGTCCAACATCTCTTTTTGGATTGTGTATTTTCCTCTGAAGTCTTTAATTCTTTACTCCAAAAGTTTTTAGTCTCTTGGGTGAAGCCTAACAATATAGTGGATCTATGCTTACAATGGAACTCACCCTTTAATAGCAAGAGCTTGAGTGTTTTATGGCACTTTTGTCTTCCTCATTTTTTATGGGGGATATGGAGAGAGCGTAATAATCGCATTTTCAAGGGCAAAAAGAGAGATGTTTCTTCTATCAGTTTAAGGGTTGGGAGTGCCTTAGAGGAGAACTTTAAAGCTTATTTTCCAAAAGAAAACCTCAATATAGAATTCCCTTTTCTTCTAGATTGGCAAGTTTCCAATTTTTCTCATTCTTTGTTGAAGCCTTCTCGAGCTAATGTGTTTTGGGAAATACCTCCAAAATACTGGGTTAAGCTTAATTTTGATGGAGCTTCAAAAGGGAATCCGGGTGCTGCTGGAGCAGGTGGGGTAATAAGAGATGAGATAGGTGATTTTTTATTAGCATATGTTGAACCTCTTGGCAGTCAAACTAATCATTTTGTAGAAGCTAGAGCTCTCCTATTGGGCACTCATTTTTTACTGCAAATGAAGGCAAGGGATGTCATAATTGAAGGGGATTCTTTAAATATAGTGAAAGCTCTCAAAGAAGAACAAGAAGTGAGTTGGACAATAGCAGAGATGATTGATGAATGTAGAGTGAATTTATCACAGCTGAATTCTATCAGAATTCAACATATCTATCGAGAAGGGAATGGAGTTGCAGATGTTATGGCCAACATTGGAGTTTCATTGGAAGAGAGTAAGTCTTGGATAGATAATTTTCCCCAATCATTACAAGAGATAGGGGTAAAGGAGAAAATAAGGAATGTACCTTTGGAGGAGTAGTAAGGAATGAACAGATTGGATAATGTTCACAGATGATGGGAATTAACCAGATTGAGGCAAGTTGTTGCGGTATGGTCTTGACTATTTCTTATGGAGATTGTTGTTTAAGTTGTACTTGGTTGTGTTTTGCTCAAATTTTAGTTCAGTTCATTGCCAGTCTGTGTTTGTACAGGGTAGTTTTGTATTGGTCAACAAGTTATGTAGCTGACAGGTAGTTCTTTGTCAGTTTTTTATGTTGAACTGTATATTTTTCTGGATTTTGTAAGGGTTTGGGGACCCTAAAACCCCTTCTTACCATAATAAAAAAAAATAATATAATTTAATTTAATCCATTCACACCAACTATAATCAAAACTGAACTTTTTAAGAATATCATATAGAAAAATTCAAAAACCTTATTATATGCTTTGTTCATTTCTAATTTCATAATCATACATAGTTTTTCATGGAATGAAGAGAATGTATGGCCTCTTATGCAATGAATATATCATCAATAATTTTTTTACCACAAACAAAATCACCATGTTCCTTTGAGATAACATAATATAGAATGTCTTTCAACTTGTTTTCCATAGAAACGATCTTAGAAATCATATTACAAAGGATTATTGGACAAAATTTATCAAAATATCTTATCTCATGTTTCTTGGATACCAGCATAATAAAAGTGGAATTTATCGTACTTATTATATACTTCCTTTTTTGGGCCTCTTCAACCACAACTAACATATCACTCTTTAATAAATTCTAAAATAATTGAAAGGAAATTGCAAGAAATCCATCAAGGTCAGGTGTCTTGTTAGGATGAAAAGAGAAAACTACTTCATGTAGCTCCTCCATAGATATATTTTTCATCAAGCTTTCATTTTTTCCATATGTAATAACTAATGGAATATTTTACAAAATCTTATCTTGTGCCTCCTTAACTTGCCCAATATTTGATAAAATATTTTTGAAATAATTAATTGCTTCCTTCCTTAATATTTCTTCCATCTAGAATTAAAAAAATCAATGTGACTAAAAAAAAATATTGTTATTGTTATAGCTTGAAAAAAAAATGTATTTCTATCTCCTTGATCCATTTCTTCCTATATTTTTGGAATCAATATGACTCCCTCTCTTTCAGTGCATTATGATCATTAAAAAGTAAATGTTTTTCTTTCATACAGGAATCCTAATCCATTGCATTAGTTTTTACTATCTCTTGTAAGTTTTTGAGCTTAGATTCAATTTCTTTATTTTCTTTTAAAATGCTACCAAAATATTTGGCATTCCAAATTTTTATTTGCTCCTATATATATTTCATATTTTGAACAAAATTATACATATGTCATCCTTCTAAATTTGCTTCATCCCACCATAAAATATTCATATGGAAGAAATTGGGATCTTGAAGCCACATAGACTGGAAGCAAAATGGATTTAGATGACCATTATTGGGTAAATCACAAGTCAAAATAATGGATTTATGATTTAATCCTACTCACAATAAAATATTTGAAGAGATTGTATACTTTTTTTGTAATTATGTATTGGATAACAAGAATCTATCCAATATTTTTGCTATAAGTTTATCTAATGCATTTATTATCCCATGTATACAAAAATTTGAAATACTAACATCCCAAAGGTCATTTGAAGTAACAAATGAAGAAAAATCTTACAATGATTTATACCATCCAAGAGTACCATTCTTATTTTCCAAAGAAGATAGAAAAGTGTTGGAATCACCCCCAACAAACCATAGATCACAATTATGAATCATCGTTGTGTTTTACAAAAATATGCTAAAGTCCTTCCAACATATTTCATGAGGGGTAACTATAATTGGAGCATATACATTTATAACCCCAACTTTGGTGCTTTCCTCTTTCCTACAAAATAGTCCTACAACCTAATTACTTTTTTCTTCTAACAATTATCCATCTTGTTTGTGTTTGTCTCATATTGTTGCAATACTACCTAAACCTCTTATAGAAGAAATTGCTAGACAATCACTCATCTTCCAAATCATTTTAGAATATTCCTTACATTCCTTACTACTTAATTTATTTCTTATTGTAGACACCTAAAATTCGCACATGCTCACTCATTGAAACTTGCAGACCTGCATAGACACTTGTAGACCATCGTAGGCCATCGTAGGTCATCATAGTTGTCTGTAGGTGTAAAACCCTACAAAACTATACAAAACATGTCCAAATACCTCCTACTTGTAGGAGGGCTACCTACAAGCCCCTTAAGGCCACCTAATCCCTTTCCTATGCCTAATTAGGCCCCCATGGGACCATTCCCCACAAAAAGCCTAATTATGCTAATTAGGATTCTAATTTGCAAGTGACTTTCCACTTAAAGTGCACTTTATCATTAAATTGTGTTTAATTAGGGTTAAGAATCAAATTAGTCCTAAACATGTCCTCACACATGTGTGCATCCCAAATTAGTTAGGATATTTTCTAGGATACCTGACTCAACCCTCAATGAACCTAGGGCCTAACTAACTAGAGTTAACCCTAATCCTATATCACATGTGTGAGGATAGGATATTTCCCCTAGGGCATTTGAAAGGATAACTAAGCTTACCACTTCATAAACCCTAACTTCACCATAATAGGACTTGACCTTAGAATTTTTTTTTACACATAACTCCCCCCTAACCTTCATTTCCTCTATAATTAGAGGACTAGTTCCTTAATTAATATTTCTCTCTCCCTTTTAGTGAACATACCAGACTCTACCAAAATTACTCCAAAATCCTTTCTATCAATTCTACACCCGAAAAACAATAGCATACATCATCTAGGACCTATTCGAACAACAATTTTGTAGCAAAAGTCAACAAGATTCCATTTTGCACCCCAAACTATGAACCCATGATCTATTTTGCATGTTGCCATGCAAACTAACCCCACAATAGATTTATAGCATCAAATCAGGTACATATTAGTCTTAGATACTTTTTACAGCATTTATATCAATTTTCATCATGTTTTCCTTTATTTTTATATCAATTTTTCTTCATAACTATGGGTTTTGACCAAGGTAAACCCTAAAACACACTAACCCCCTTTTGCAAGCCCAGAGCAGGTACAAAAGGATAGAATCAAACATCACTACCGGTGGCACACACACACAAAATCCCACCTTCACTAAGGGTATTGAAAGACACTAGAAAATGTTCTCAAATTCATGTGGAAAAAGGGATAAAAACCTTCTCAAGAGGAATATCATTCTGAAACCCTATTTTAGATTAATAAAATAACATTTAGCACAAAATTGGTATTTTTTGTGTGTTACATTCTACCACACCCGGTGGGACCCCAAAAGCATGATTTTAGATCAGCTATCTTTTGCTATCTAACTCATCATTTGGGCTTTATTTTTGGTGTTTTTAGGTACTATAAACCAATCACAGAATCCTCAAAAGCCCTAAAATACATCTCAAGCCTTCTATTTGGTAGTTGTAAGCTCCCAAACCTAGTTTACACCGTCTTGTGAACTACCAATTTGGTTTGCATGTCGTCACGCAAACTTTGCTAAACAGTTATAGACTAATCCAGAACTGTTAGCATTTGCAAAAAATAGATTATCCAAGACTTTGGGAGGCAGGAATTTTTCTCAAGATACTTGTTATTCATCATTCCTTTATGAAGAATGACTTCTTTCTAAGTTTTCAATTCATTCATAAAATTCCTTTCAAGCATTTAAATTAGGGTTTCAATCTCTTTTCATCATTTAGAATAGAAATTTCCTATTTCTTTCCAAATCCCCTTGGATAAATTGCATTTTTGCTTTCAAGAATTCAAATTAGGGTTTCAATCTCTTTACGTCACTTAGATTTAGAAATTTCCCATTTCTTTCCAAATCCCCTGAGTAAATTGCATTTTCCCTTTCAAGCATTCAAATTATGGTTTCAATCTCTTTTTATCATTTAGAATAGAAATTTCCTATTTCTTTTCAAATTCCCTTGGGTAAATTGCATTTTCCCTTTCAAGTGATCAAATTAGGGTTTCAATCTCTTTATGTCACTTAGATTTAGAAATTTTCCATTTCTTTTTAAATCCACTAGATAAATTGCATTTTCCCTTTCAAGCATTCAAATTAGGGTTTCAATCTCTTTTCGTCATTTAGAGTAGAAATTTCCTATTTCTTTCCAAATCCCCTTGGGTAAATTGCATTTTTCCTTTCAAGCATTCAAATTAGAGTTTCAATCTCTTTAAATCACCTAGATTTAGAAATTTCCCATTTCTTTCCAAATCCCCTGGGTAAATTACATTTTTCCTTTCAAGCATTCAAATTAGGGTTTCAATCTCTTTTTGTCATTTAGAATAGAAATTTCCTATTTCTTTCCAAATCCCCTTGGGTAAATTGCATTTTCCCTTTCAAACATTCAAATTAGGGTTTTTAATCTCTTTACATCACTTAGATTTAGAAATTTTCTATTTCTTTCCAAATCCCCTAGGTAAATTGCATTTTTCCTTTCAAGCATTCAAATTAGGGTTTTAATCTCTTTTCGTCATTTAGAATAGAAAATTCCTATTTATTTTCAAGTATTCTTGGGTACACTACATTTTTCCTTTTAAGCATTCAAATTAGGGTTTCAATCTCTTTACATAACTTAGATTTAGAAATTTCCCATTTCTTTCCAAATCCCTTGGGTAAATTGCATTTTTCCTTTCAAGCATTTAAATTAGGGTTTCAATCTCTTTTCATCATTTAGAATAAAAAATTTCTATTTCTTTCCAAATCTCCTTGGGTAAATTGCATTTTCTCTTTCAAGCATTCAAATTAGGGTTTCAATATATTTACGTCACTTAGATTTAGAAATTTTCCATTTCTTCCAGATCCTCTAGGTAAATTGCATTTTCCCTTTCAAGCATTCAAATTAGGGTTTCAATATCTTTTCATCACTTAGAATAGAAATTTCCTATTTCTTTCCAAATCCCCTTGGTAAATTGCATTTTCCCTTTCATGCATTCAAATTAGGGATTTAATTTATTTACGTCACTTAGAATAAAAATCTCCTATTTCTTTTCAAATCCCTTCGGTAAATTGCACTTTCACTTGTTCATGCATTTAAATTAGAGTTTTCAATTTATTTTTAATGCACATAGTTAAATTGTCAAATTCCTTTTTCATGAACTTTAGTTTTCTTGTTTCCATGCTTTTATAGAGTAAATTTATTTTTCAAAAAGGCATTTAGATCTAGTTTCATTTTGAAAATGCATCTAGGGTTAGTTTTATTTTTGAAAAGGCATCTAGTTAGTTGTTTTTACTTTCACCTCAGTGGTAGCAAACACACCATCACACACTCACATGGCATACATAGTGGTGAGATTGGACTTCATCCCCAATCCATCGCTCGAGATTGGTGATGTTGGAATTCATCTCCTTCCACCAGCTCACCCCTAGACACCATAGTAGCCCCCAGGAGTGGTTTTCTGGACTTCATCACCAGAAAATCCCCTACTCTTGAGACTAGTTTTCTAGAATTCATCACCAAAAGGGACCTTCAGAGTAGGATAGGATTAGATACCTTTGTTCACAAGGCTCACATAATTAGTGAATAGGTAACTATCGTTCTTGACTAAGCTCACCCGAGAGTGAAGCGACCACCTAGTTGGGCCAGTAGTAGGTCTTAGATAGTACCACCTCTTCTTGTGAGAGGTTTTTGGACTCATTAGCACATTTTGAGTTCCCCCCCATTTGGTTATCATTTTACTACACCTTTCCATTCAGGTTGCCACTTGCTTGTTGAGACACTATTCTATTTTGTGCACCCTTGGGTGTTGTAGGAGGTTCTATGTCGATGACATTCCTATTATTTCTAGAGTTCACTCCACTTCCTGTGATATTTTCTAGAAGCAAAAATCAACATCATAACACACAAAAACAAACAAACATTTATTTTTTTATATTTAGCACTGATTCCAGTTACGCTTTGTTTGCATGCTCACAAAATTGGTTTTAGCACATTCACCTATTAGCAACCCATTTACTAGTTGTCTACAGCCTATCACTTTTAATTTTCTATTAGATTCACTATCTGGGTCTAGTTTGCATAGCACTATGTGAACCAGGTTTCTGTAGTTCCAGTTCGCATAGCGGTATGCAAACTCTATGGGTTACCCAAAAACATTACACATAACACACCCACAACTTTAGATTTCCATTTTTGGATAATTTGAGCACCTAATTGCACTACATAGCACCATGATTGTTATCACTCATAGCCAAGTATACAAATAAGCACACCTTGAGGAGGCTTCTCGCACAAACTTTAGTTAGTCTACTTCTCTCCCTCTATTCACAAGGGAAGCTTCCACACTCACACCTGATATCCTTACAAATTTTAAATCACTTCACATATGCACTATATCTCATGGTGAGACTTCTATCTCGAGCAACATGCTTGCCACCTCATCTAATGAAGATCATCCGCTTCTTCCCCGCTCACCCTCACCTAATCCACCTTCCATGTTTTGTGACCACGTCATCTACACTACTCTAGGAAACCTACCTCCCTTCTTCACTATCAATGAGGAAACTCCACCTACCTCACCTACCTTTGCACATCCTTTCTTTTAGAATCTATCTCATTCCCTTTTGAGAATGACTCTTCCTTACTCAATCATCCTCACCCCGAGGGTGCATCATTTACCCCTACCGTAGGGATGATATCTACAATAATCTTCATTGTAGCAATAATATACCCCACCCACATCATCACATCAGTACGCTTCCCAAGCGTCACAACAACCATCTTCCCAACAATCATTCTTTCTATATTTTGATACAACATCACAACCACCTTCTCAATCACAATAATTCTAATCTTAACAACATCAACAAATCCTATATCCACAATCCTTTATGGATACGTTCACCACACCGTCCTCTTAGGCTTCTATCTTTGAGGCCTACACTCCTTCCTCATCATTACCTCCACCTACATTCCCCCTTCTAAGAATGTATGGCATACCATCTTCTGCTCCTCCTCCACCTTCATCTACTTCCACATTTTGACTCCCTCCACCTCCACCATTTCAAGCTCTACCTTCCATCCCCTTTTCTACCTATGATCCATGCTACCTATATTATCCTTCTAATCCCCCATGCTATTCTACTCAATCTGACTTCTCCACTCATCACTCGTCTAGTCAGGCATAGGTACCATATTTTGGTACATCATCTCACCCACCACTTGCACCATCTATCCCAACACCACTACCTCCACCATAGTCTATCGCACCTACCTTTTTCATGATACCTCCTTCTTGGTCATCATCCCCCACTACACAACCATTATAGCAGATCCCTATATAGCAAACCCTATGCAACAACCACAAACCTCACAACCACAATATTACCATTCCCAGTAGATGTCTACTCCATAGCAGAGCATCCCATCCACTTTGACATATTACACCTTTCAATAACCAAATCCATAAGAACACCTACAGTACATTCCTACTTCACAATGGGAAGAAAAGCAACTCCAATATCCTCCTCACTCTCAATATATGACTACTTCATCATAGTTCATCACACCTCCATCACCTGAACTTCAACTCTTGTAATAGGAAGTCAATATGCTAAATCTTTGCACAACTAGTTATGGGTCCCAAAAACCCACATACAATGAGCTATGCAATGAACCTATTCACCCATCAGTTCCTATTCCTCCTTACCCATATCACTTTGAGATTCTAAATTTTGACAAGTACAAAGGTAAAGAGGACCCACGAGAACACATTAGTAATTATCGCTTTACCTATTATCAGCTACACAATAGTGATCCCCTCATGTTGCGTACCTTTTCTCTCTCCCTTGGGGGACAAGCCCTCGATTGGTACAACATGCTCCCGTGCCATAGCCTATTCATATTTGAATAGTTGGCCAATTCATTTTTGGAACACTTCTCCATCAATATCAAGAAGAAAATAAACTTTTTGGATGTCTACACCTTATGATAGGTTGATGATGAACCAATCATAGATTTTGTGTCATGATGGATATTAGTCATCCATGACCTATATCATAGCCTCCCATCTATTGAGCTAGTCACATTATTTTCTAAAAGCTACCACAAGCACATCTCCACACCCCTGCAACTTCATCAAAGTCACACATTTTATGAAGCCATTGCTCAATCCAAGGTCATCAAGGACATCAAAGTCCAATCTAGCAAGATTAAGCTCAGACAGAAACCATCTTACAACTCCAACTTTTGCTTCAATTAAAATGCACCAAATCAACCCTTTTCAAGACCACCACAAACTAACCAAGTGGTAGCAACTTCTCCAGCTTCTTCATCGATATCATGACCTCCCCCTCCATAGCAGTAGTTGTTCCAAACCAACATGTCCCTTCCATCTAAACCACAATAGACTCATAGTCTTCATCCCCAACTTCCACAACGCAATTTGACTCCACTCTCTAAGCCCTTGCCAACTCTATTTTAGAGATTATATGATGCAGGTCATATCACCTTACCCAACATTTGATCTATTGATCCGAATCAACCCAAGCCTCATGGGTATATCGAGTAGACCTTCTATACATACCATCGATAGCGTGGACCATGATATAGAGTCTTATCACTCCTTTTATAGCCTAGTTCAGGACCTCATTGATCAAGATACCATTCAGGTTTCAAACCCCCTTGCACCACAAAACCAAAACTTGGGTATCTATCAAAACCCACTACCAGCACACAAGGGGACCAATCCCCAAGGAACCTAATCTAATCCACAAGGCCAATCTAGGCAGGTTAATAATTTTCAATGTGATCCTCCCTCACATGGAGTGGTTGGCATGATTAACCTCACCACTCATACCCAATGCTATCCACCATGCCAAGACACACCAATTGTTTCACCTCTAGTACCATTCACTTCACCACAATCCCCATAGCATCACATGCTTCACCACCCCTACCATGAAACATCATTACTATTCATGGTAGCATAACACATCAATTGCGCAATGCCCCAACCAGGCTATCTATTTTTGACCTATTACAACAATCTCAACCCCATCATGAGGCATTGAATGACATTCTTCGATCCATTGATCTTGAAACCTATGACATGAATGCATTTGTGAAATTTGTAGGGAACATTCCCCACTGCATGCAGCCCTCCATTAGCTTTCATGACCATGATATTACCAAACTCATGGGTGAGGGAGATGATCCTCCCCTCCATATACAAGCAACCATCAATGACATCACCTACAAGCATGTCCTCATTGATACTGGTTCCTCCATTAGCATCATCTCTACTATTGCTCTTCATCACCTGCATATACCACCCACTCACTTCGCCACACCATCACTTGACCTTCATGCCTTTGATGGTTCCATGTGATCCATAGTAGGTTCTATCATCCTACCTATCCACGTAGGCATTAGGACCATCTCCATTTTATTCCATGTTATTCAAGGTGAGATGCAATACAATATCTTGCTTGGACGTCCATGGATCAGAGACATGCAATGTATTCCTTCCACCTTGCATCATTATCTCAAGTATGTGTATGACGGACTCATCCATTGTGTTCCAATTGATGGTGATCCATTCAAGTTTTGCAACATCATCGACCTTCCACTAGGACCTTCATCATATTCTACATAGGTCCTCCCTATTCCTTCACATCATCATGTGGAGACTTCTATGCCTTCTCCTACACCTACCTCATCACCACATCACTCATTAGGGACACATACATAGTCCCCTACATCTATTTCTAACCTACCTCCATCCTCTTCTATGGATCCCCATATCACATTTATATCTTTCTTACCACCTTCTTCATGGCCTCCTCCTCCCTCCCAACCTTCTTCTTCCATGAATCCACCTCCCATATCGATGCCTCTTTCACCACCATCTTTGTGGTCTCCTACTTCATCTCATCCATTTTCCTCCATAGACCCTCCTCTTCTCCCTACTCCTCAAACACCCCCACTTCTCTTCCATTCTTGACCTCGGTCTTTCACATCTTCTCGTAGTTTGATACCTAGGCCTTCTCCCACCACCTCGTAGTTTTTGCATGTGGATCATCCAATCCCTTTCACTATAGCTAAATTTCATGATTGGGAGCAACGAGCCTCTCATATTGATGATCAACTATTCCATTCCTCTATTTCCACCATGCATGATTCCTAGCTTTCATCTTCTTCTTCTAACTCAGACTCATTGCCTTGTTCGTCATCTCAAAATTCACCCCAAGTATTTATTTTCATGACAAACTCAGGCCCAAGTGAATACAATATCCATGACGCTTGCATACATCCTCCTCTAATTCAATATACCTATGATTTTGGTCACCCTTCGGCTTCGGTGTTAACCATTAGTATAATTTTTTCTCTCGATCCATTAGATAATCATACCAATTTATTTTACATAGGTCTAGACTCATCACTTCTAGCAGTTGTGTCTCCATCACTACAATCTAGTTTGTGTGGTACCTTAGACCACATATACAATCCACACTTTATCCTAAGCTATCTTCGATGTTTCCATTGGCATATATTTGGACTAGTATGTTATGAAAAAGACTTATGAATGCCTATCAACCCTCATGTTCAATTACCCATCGATAAATCTAGGCTAGGATATCACCCTACAACCATCCATATGCTCAAATATGAGATTCAAGATCTCTCCCTAAATCCTCCACTGATTCCTACACATTCATTGGAAGAATATATCAATATTAACATCCTAGATGAGAGTCCTTCTCCTCATTCTACCATCAATATTCCATGCACCTTCTTCCAGGAAACACCATTTTCTGACACTACCATTGCTTACTGCATTGATGAGCTAGTCGATAGATTTGTTGCCCTTTCCCTCACAACTCCTTGCTCAGAATGCACTTCTTCACCTCCCCCTCCATCGCCTACGCATTCATTCATACATTTGCCTCATCGATGACAAACTCATCATTCTATAACTTGACCTCATTCTCCACCCATGGTGCTACATCCATCGTTAAATCTACCACATCATTCACATACTCCTGAGTCTTCATCTTCAGACTCATCATCTGACACCATCTCCACCACCTCCATTAATATGGTCAACATTGATTTATTCTCCCCACTTTGGTATACATCTCCTACAAATCACACTGAGGTACCCAATCCAAACTTCATTGACTTCACACACATCTCCTCTACACCTTCATCACAAGACTTCTTACTATCACCACCTATCCTACATGTTGCTAATGCACCATCACCATCTACTCCACCTCATATTCCATGGATTAATCATACAAACATATACTTATATGATGAATTCGATTTACCTGAGGCTATCAATGACCTCCATCTCATTCCAATCCCTGTGCAACTCCAAGATAGTTCCCACATGCTTGTGGAGGAAACCATCGATGTTGACATCGGTGATGATCCCACCAATCCTCACATTGTTAAACTCACTTCTAGCCTTTACCTAGAGGAACATGCCTTATTCATCGCTTTCCTTAAATAATACATAGGAGTTTTCATCTGGTCCTACATGGAAATGCCTAGACTCGATCCCTCATTAGTAGTTCACAACCTCATTCTTTATGGGGATGCAAAACCCATTAAATAGAAATTGTGATGCATGCATCCCACAGTCACTTTAATGGTAAAATCAGAGCTCCAAAATCTCCTCGATGTAGGGTTCATACAACCCATTGATTACCCAAAGTGGGTGTCCAACATGGTTTTGGTACCCAAACCCTCCGACGAAGTTCGCATCTGCATTGATTTTTGAGATTTGAACAAAGCTTATCCCAAGGACAACTTTCCCCTCCTAAACATTGATTCACTAGTCAATTTCATCATTTGTCATGAAATGATATCCCTTATGGATGGCTTTTTTAGTTACAATCAAATCAATATCAATCTAGACGATCAACACAAGACATATTTCATAACCTCCTAGGAGACCTTTTGCTACAAGGTCATACCCTTCGATCTTAAGAACACTGGAGCAACTTACCAGCGTGCCATGACTTACATATTCCATGACTACATGCACAAAATCATGGAAGACTACATTGATGACCTCATAGCCAAATCAAAAGAATGTTCACAATATCTTGTTGATCTTCGTAAGATCTTTGATTGCCTTCTCAAACATAACGTGCGACTAAACCCAAAGAAGTGTGTCTTTGGTGTCACTTCAGGTAAAATATTGGGGTTCATTGTTTCTCAACAAGGTATTGAAGTAGACCCCAACAAATTCAAAGCCATCATCAAGATGCCTCCACCCACAAATCTCAAGCAACTACATAGTCTATAGGGAAAAATTCAATCCATTCATCATTTTATTGCCCAATTATCTGATAAATGTAAACCATTTAACCACCTTTTACAAAAAGGGATTGCCTTCAAATGGGATACCAACTATCAGCAAGCCTTTGATTCAATCAAATCCTACCTTACATCACCACAAATTCTATCTCTACCCCACTCACAATTATCATTCTTTTATACATATATTTTGCACTTGATACCCTGTTAGCTCAAAAAAATGTGTTCAACCACAAGCTAGCCATCTATTATATTAGTCGTATGCTGGTCATCTATGAAATCCAATATGCCTACATGGAGAAGCTATGTCTAGTTGTCATATTTGCAATACAAAAACTATACCACTATATGCTTGACCATACTACCTTTGTCATTACCAATGATAATACATTATGCTACATGATGAACAAGAGTTATCATAACTCACACACTACTAAATGGATTATGCTTCTTACTGAATTCAACCTTAAATTTATTTCTCAAAAGTCCATCAAGGGACAGGTCATCATCGATCAACTCACTAAGGCTTCATTGCCTGACAACCAACCACTCCTTATTTAGCTTCCTAACGACTCTATCTTCCACATCACTGAAGTTTAGGATTACATTGAACCTGAAACACCAACTGACTTAACGTTCTTCTTCGACGGCTTCCGTTGCACTCATGTTGGGAGTGTTGGTATTTTATTTTCTACACTTGATGGAGACCCTCTCCTATTTTCCTTCAAATTAGGATTTTCTTGCACAAATAACAATGCTAAATATGAAGCTCTAATTCTTGGCTTAAAATAAAAACATGTCATGTACATTAGATGCCTTCAAATTATTGATGATTCTCTTCTCATCATAAATCAAGTCAAGAATATTTGGCAATGATGCTGCCCTATCGTCCAAATATACAAAAAAATTGCCCAACAATTACTCGCTCAACTTGATTGGTATGATATCAAGGTCGCTCCTCACTCTTCCAATCATTTCACCAAAATAATGGTATTTTTGGGATATTTAATACCACAAAACCCCTATCTAACATGACACATGTGTCTATACATACCTTAACACAATCTGCTATTTCACCTTCATCCCCCATCGACGATGATGGCATCCATGTCATCCAAACTGAACCACATTGTAGCGACCCCAGGACGCACGCACCGCTCTTTTTACTCTACTTGCAATGTATTAAAACCCAAAAATGAAATGGAAGACAATGAAAAGCATATAACACGAAAATAACAAAGATGGATCTCTTTATTTGTATTGAAACCCGGTTACATGTCGGTCCCTCTTAGGGATACCCATTTCGATACAATAAGGTTACAAATAGGCAAAGAGTGCCCCTTTCACAAAGAGGTGGTGCGCTTTCAAAAGCTTCCCGGTTCCGCACACGAAAATGTATGAGGGCTTACAGATGCCTCCTTCTCTAGGCCTATTTCCTAGAGGGATCCCTTTTGCTCTCGTATGTTGCAGATTTCGTCCGATGAACCTGTGGCCCTGTAAGCAATGAAACAACAACACACGCTTAGATGTCCGAGAATACCTCCCCGGATGAGGTTGTTAGCAATGAATATAACAAATGAAAGCAAGTGCAAATTAAACTAATGCTATGAATGCGAATGAATGAAATGATGCTATGCTAATGATATGCTAAACAAAATAATGAATCTAATGTCTAAAACCCTAAGCTAGGCCTACGGGCCACTGTCCAAGACAACGGCCGCTAAAGTGACTCTCGTCCTCTTTGCTCCAAAGCTATGGATCAAAGCTTGTATCCGATGTTGAAATAATGGTTGCTATGCTCTCCAATTTGTCAGGGCTTCATCGTAAATGTGATCTCCAAGGGAAACTCTCCAAGTCTCGAAAGCTCTCCTCAATGACCTATCCTGATAAATTTGGGATAAATATCCTTGGTGCTCTTAGGCTTGCACCTTTTATAGTGTGAAACCCTAGGTCTATGTCCAAGCCCTAGGAATGAATTCCTCATGCGTAGTGAGAGTTAGCATGAGAAGATTTTTGTCTTTTCTATGTTTAAAGACCAGTTAACTAAATTCTAAATGCAAACTCAAGTCTCCCATGTGAACTGGTCATGAAAGGGAATGCAAAGTTACTCCCGCTCACCTTTATTGCATGCAGACTACCACTTCCACCCGTGATTAGGCCTATTTGTCGATAAAATTACTTTTATGGTTTAGCCATTGTCATCTATAGTGACTAATATCTAGCCGCTGTCATCTAGGGCTAAGGTCTGGCCACTCTAGGCTTGAGCGGCTAAGATCTGGTCACTCTAGGCTTGAGCGGCTAGGCTTGGATGGCTTGAAAAGGCCCCAAATGAGTGGTGAGAACCATTGTTGATGCTTGGAAAGTCCAATATTATGTCATATGATCTTATGAATGTGTCTATGTGAGTAGCTCCCCTAAGCATGACATATTTTAGGTGTCTACAGATGCCCCTTTTTGTGATGCACTGTGTGGAAAACACAACGCTGAGCAAAAATGTAGACTGATCTATTTGTAGGGTGTATGGTGATCAATGGTCTGATCAACATCGGATGGCCCAATCATGCAAGATGGCACGCATCCTTCGAATCATTGCCTCAATGTTCGGAGGACTTAGCTCAGTGGCTTGGGCATGTTAAATTGCACTCATTCCTCAAACTCAATCGGGTAGCTTCAGCTGCTACAATAGTTTCGATCGGTAGGAGAGCTACAATTGAATATGTCATGTCTGCTTACGTTCCCAGCAAACAAGGGAAATTTGTGATTGTTGTATGCAATGATTCGTAGGATGAACATGATTTTGATGTGATCGAGTGATATTTTGTTGATTTGATTATGATTATGTTGAAGTTTTGAACTACCTCCTCACACAATGGATTGGTGAAGAAATGACAATGAATGAAGTGACAAGTCGCTTGACCAATATGACTAATCTGGTTCCTTTCTAGCATTTGTTGCTTTTAATGGGCAATCCCACATCCAAGTGTGATTCCAATTGTTTATGATAATCATCCATCCCTATCCCGAGGAGCGGTCCAGCTATCAATAGCCTTCTTAGGGAGTTAGGATGAGTGATTCTATTTATGTTCATATTGTATCACTTTGGCTTAATGTTTTTGGTATCATAGGGGAATTAGGATGATCCTTTCGCACCCGTGGAGCAGTCCGACCATCTTGGTCTTCTTCGGGATTGAAGGGTGGCACATCGTAATTCCAAAATGAAATGTTTTTGCCCCAAGTGGCCTTATGGTAACCTACTCATCTCATCGAAGTGCATGGAGTGTGAATCGCTGCAATCATCGAGTGGATAGAGTAAGTAACTGGATACGAGGCCTGCTTGAGATTATGCTTTTATGTGATTTTTTTGTTATTTTGATCATCAAGATGATTTTAATTCATCAAAATGCATTTATTTAATGTTTTTTTGTTATCCCCCATGGAAGGAATCTTTTGTTTTTATCTATGGAGCAGGCCGCTGTCAGGTCCAGTGGCCTCTGAGTCTCTGCCTATGGCCGTTGTCACCTTGAGCGACCATGAAGTTTGGGCCGGATGTCAGCAATGGCCAAGGCATAATTTGAAAATATAAAAATGCACTTTTAGGGCTTTTGACCTATCATTTTCTTTGTTGACAATTCACTTTTTAGAGCTCTGGTGAGACAATGATAGTTGTAGTTTTGGAAGATACCTGCATCGAGGATATGGTTGCGTAGGGTGAGGTATTAGCTATTGGAGGAGCTAGAGCTTCTCGGGTATTCTTTCAAACCCTAACCTCTTTTCCTCTTTTGGGTAAAATTGAACCTCACTAAGTAACTGGTAAATGAACCTCACTAAACCTGTTGGTAATGAATGAAATCCGTAGCTAGGCTTAGTATAGGTTTTTATGTGGTGGGTTGGTCCCCATTTTTTATGTTTTCAATTTTTTTGTATTTTATGGCCTAGGGTTCATGGGTTTTCCATGTCACCTTTGGCTTGTCGCTCAGAGTGGAAAAATTTGGTTGTCGCTCAGCGGCTAGGTTTGAACCCCAATGGTAAAAAATTTGACCATTGGGATTTGGCTACTTGTATCTCCAGTGGCTATATTCTGGGCGCTGTGGGTGACAATGGCTAAATCCCTTAGCCAATTTTGCAAATATTTTTGATTTTTTGAGATAGTTTTTAATTTTTTGGAATTTTGAACTACTCTTTAGCATGTGTTGCATGCCTAGGTGTATTTATCCCCCTCTTTGCTCATATTTAGGAGAGTGTCAGATTTTTCATGTT
Source organism: Wollemia nobilis (assembly GCA_028583015.1). Taxonomy (NCBI): domain Eukaryota; kingdom Viridiplantae; phylum Streptophyta; class Pinopsida; order Araucariales; family Araucariaceae; genus Wollemia; species Wollemia nobilis. The sequence continues at coordinate 1,902,529 of JAQPPZ010017254.1, read as the reverse complement.
TTATTGGGATTTATGCCTTAGATGCACTGTAGTTATGTTTCATATTTCTTTTGTTTTGCTTAGATCCTTACTGCTCGGGCTCGGGACCCGAAGCTCATGAATGACCTTCTACCTCTTCTGGATGACATAGATTGGAGGTGGCTTAAGGCTCATGGGCTCCAGTATGTTACCAGACTACCTCACATTATGTCGGATCAGGCTTACCTTATGGCTTTGGCCCATCGTTGGGACCCTCGGACTAATACCTTCCACCTCTCGATCGATGAGATGACCATTATGCTAGAGGATGTGTATAGGATCTTTCGGATCCCTTTTGATGGAGTGGCCATCGTTTCTTCGACCACTAATGATCAGGTGGTTATTTTCACTTGGGTGTTCGGAGGACACTCTACGGAGGCTCTCAAGGACACCAAGTCTAGGGGAGTGTCCATTATCCATTGGTATCAGGAGCATGTTTTCATAGTGAGGCATGCGGTATTGTTGATGGTCATCAACAATGTCCTTATCCTAGACTGCTCAGGCTTGAGGTTCCCTTGGAACCTCCTCGTGATGGTTCAGGACCTGATGGATAGTGAGGAGCCTATCAGATATGCATGGGGTAGGTCTCTATTGGCTCAGTGTTATGATGAGTTGTACCACATCCATCGGAGGGGTCATGTCAGCATCACCTATAGTTGGATTTTGCAGATCTGGGGATGGGAGCACATTAAGGTAGATCATCCCAAGGGGCTTCCTATTGAGATCATAGTTGTGGATGGGTGGATGTAGTGCTATGCCACCAGATGGGCTAGAGAGAGTGAGGAGCACAAGAGCCACACTTTTGTAGGGGATTTGTCTCATTATACTGATACTTTCACTGGACTCTAGGCTGGAGATGTCATATGGCACCCGTATCATGAGTGTCCCACTTGGGATGACCCGACCAGTTTTACTGCTAGGATGCGATGCGAGCGATGGCTCATTGACCATAATATTAGCATCTGGGAGCACTTCTTCTACTCTTGAGTTCTTCGTCAGTATGGGTTGTAGTAGGATGTGCCACTAGTACCATTTTTGTATAGGTGCATCGAAGTAGAGAGAGACCTCCCTCCTCGATAGGTTACAGAGTTAGTTGATGAGGAGGATGCCCCAACTGTTGATCTTGGAGTGGTTAGGGGAGTCATATATGCATTTGTGTGGTGGTGGGGTGACTTGATGTGGCATGGTGAGGGTAGTCTAGGTTGAGAGGATGATGGTAGAGATGGGGTAGATCCATCGGGTGTAGGGTTCATGCTAGGACTACGGCGTGGGGCTAGCAGGTAGAGTAGGTGGTAGTGGAGGAGTAGGAGGCTCTTGAGGAGGTAGAGGAGGAGATGGAGCCTAAGGAGAGAGATTCTCCTCTTAGGGCATAGCTACATGATGTGGAGGCTGAGCTCCAGTCAGCCAAGATATAGGTACAATAGTGTGATGCCATCATAGCTCAATGGGATACCACTATAGCATAACTTTCAGACTAGATATAGGCTTTGTAGGTTGCTATGGGAGGAGCTACTCGGATGTAGGTTGTTGTTGCTCCTCCTACTCTTGAGGGTCCTTCGAGGGTAGCTCTCGAGGATGAGATCAGGCATCTATAGGGTTTGTTGGATGAGAGTGATGTATAGATTGTTGAGGATGCAACCCATATTGTCGCTCTCTCGAGGTAGATCAGGAGGCTAGGAGCCATCCCTAGGGAGAGAGGAGCCACAGGTGGGTCACAGGTCAGTAGGAGCTCTACAGTAGGGTAGTCTTCCATCCGGCCTGGTCATGGGGCCTGAACTCATACTGAGAGACCAGCAGGGTCCAGCTCGCACCATTCTCCTAGAGATCCGGCCATAGGGGGTGGTGTTGCAGGGGCGCAGGCCCAGTATTTGATTGATGGTGCACTTGGTTTTGTTTTTGAGGTCGGCTGACCTATATGACTGTAGCCCATGGGCATTTTTGTATATCCATGGACTTGACACACATACTTTTATGATATCTTTGCATTATGACTCATTATGTGTATCGTTTATTGCTCATGTTTTTGTTGTTATTTTGTTTTATGATGTGATGTGATGATGGCATTATGATGACTTGATGTATATGTTAGATGATAGATGATATTGTAGATGCTTAGATGGATGTGTAGATGCTTATATGATTTGATGATATGATGTGATGTATTTTGAGTTGATAAATGATGAATTTATGATTGTATGCAAATGGATATTGCCTATATGTTTTATGATGTGCTTTATGATGTAATGATGGGTGATTTGGTTTTTGTGTTTATGGATGCGATGTTATTGTTAAATGCATGTTTAATTTTGCTTTAATTGTATGCATCTAACTTATGTGATGGGATGGTATAAATGAACCTGTATGCTCTAATCACTTAAAACATAAGGAATGCATATGACATTGACAATCTTAATGGGTGATACCACAGAAAGTAAAAAATTAATCATGAATTTAAATAATCACTCTTATCATAAGAATTGATTAAGTATTCATATATGAGATGTAATGGTGTGAGATGTATTTTCTTGATAAGTTTCTATAAATTAAAATATATAAAGTAGTCAATGGTCATCTATATACTATTTCTAATATATATGCGGTATCTGTCCTACTATGTTGATACCCCCTAATTTATAGAATCTTATAAAGAAAGTGATGGTGTGAATGATGATATGATTTGTTGCTATGTAAGAATTTTGGGGCTTTTCGGAGATTCAAACACTCTAGTTACCCTATCAATGATTGTGTACTGATCATTTAAGGCTTTTGAAAATTAGGCTTTCATCATGGTCCTAGATACTCATTCTCCTTGTGTGTGCAAATGAATATATTTAGATAGAACCCATGCATTTCCTCCGATTTCAGGTGGGATTCTTTCAGCCCATTGCTAAGATCAGGGATCCTCAAGTGTTCATCTTATTCTTATGTTGGACTCAATTGGACTATACCACTAGGCAGTTTTGGATTACCTAAAGCTAGCTCATCCACATTCAAACATTGGTCTATACAAATGCATAGCTTTTGTGATAGACATATCATCATGCATAAGGATTTCTCCTTCCAATCCTGTATAGTGCTGAGAATTCCAGGGATTCAAGCTCCAATCCCTTCTTTTCTTCATTTTGACTTGGGATACTTGCTCGTATTTAGTGATAAAAATCATTGTTTATTTTTTATTGATTTTTTTTTTGAGCAAGGGATTCTTGTAGTGATGATAATCACTATTTATTTTGCTTTTGTCCTTTTGATATTTTGAGCTATGAATATGGGTGTTGATGTGTGACTTTTGAATATTTTGAACTTTGAACCTGGGATTTTTGCTTGTTGACTTAAGCAAGGGATTTTTGGGTAGGGTGGAGCTTGTCCTTTTGTCAATTCTCAGTATTTTTGAACTGGTTGCATAGGGGGATAAGCAAGGATGTCCCTTTTCACTTTATGTAACCTAACCACTTTATGACTTTCATCTTCCCGTGTACCAACTAGAATTTAGTGTTTGTAATTAGTGGTGGGATCCTGAGATATGCTAGGCTTTGTCACCACTAGACCTTATTCTCTACTAACCAAGATGGTTTTCCACAAAATTTGATAAGATCACTAGGTGTGGTTGAATAACCGAAAAACCTTAGTATATTATGTATAGCAATTGATAATGGTTGTGTTGAAAAACACAATTACACACATGTGTTGATGGAGGTATGGATTTGAATGGTTTGTGAGACAAACTGTGGCATCACTTTTAAGGCTCTCATGACATATGCGAATGTAATGGATATGAAAATGTAATGCAATTATGTGGATGCAAGATGTGAGATGCAATTGTTTTTGTATTTTTTATTTTTATGTTGTTTTTGTATTTTTGCTTAATTTGACCAAAGGGCTTATTGTGCCTTTGGGGCTTTTTTATTTTTGACCAAGTAGCATGAAGTACCCTTGGAGCTTTTTGATTTTGACCAAGTGGCATGAATTACCCTTGGAGCATTTTTTGATTGGAGTTGACCAAGCGGTTTGAATACCCTTGGAGCATTTTTATTTGATTTTGACCAAGCGGTTTGGATACCCTTGGAGCATTTTGATTGAATTTGACCAAGCGGTTTGAATACCCTTGGAGCATTTTAATTTGATTTTGACCAAGCGGCTTGGATGCCCTTGGAGCATTTTGATTGGATTTGAATTTTTATGTTTTTATGATTTGTTTGTATTTTTGACATATTTGAATGTTTTTGTGTTTTTGACATATTTGAATGTTTTTGTATTTTTGACATATTTGAATGTTTTTGTGTTTTATGTGTAGAATGCCTTCAAGTGAATGATATTGAGAGGTTCAGGCTCTTCAACACCATCTAATGATATAAGGTGATATGCTCCAGGCCCAACTCTTTGTGAAATCATGTACGGGCCTATCCAATTTACCATGAACTTGTCTCGCAGGTGCGATGGCAGATTCAAATTCTGTTGGTTTTCTTTGAGCACTAGATCTCCAACCTTGAATTCTCTTAAGTGGACTTTACTATTGTAAGCTCATGCAAGGTGATCTTGGTAAACATGAAGATGCTCTAAAGCATTGACTCGACATTCATCAAGAAGCATCAACTGATCAAGGCGGCCTTGCCACACGGCATCATCATCTATGAAGTCCTTTAATGCTATGCGTAGAGTTGGAATTTCCAACTCTAGTGGCATGATGGCCTCAGTGCCATATACTAGTGAAAATGGTGTTGCCCTAGTGGGCATCCGTATACTAGTCTTGTATGCCCATAGTGCAAGAGGTAACTGCATGTGCCAATCCTTGTGATTGTCTTGCACCATCTTCCTCAAGATGGAGACTATTGTTTTGTTTGAGGCTTCTGCTTGCCCATTTGCTTGTGGATAATAAGGCATTGAAAAACTATGTTGAATATGGTATTTGTTCATTAAAGCACGCACATTTTTGTTCTTGAAAGATGGCCCATTATCCGATATTATCTTCGAAGGGACCCCAAAATGACTTATGATATTGTGGAGTATAAACTCCACAATCCTCGGTCTAGTTGTCGATGTTAAGGGGATCGCTTCAACCCATTTAGTGAAGTATTCTATGGCCATTATGATGAATGTGTGTCGGCCTGAGGATGGGGGTGAGATCTTCCCAATCAAGTCTAGTCCCCACTACGAGAATGGCCATGCTTCCTGGATGGGTTGCAAGGCTTGCGATGGTAAGTGCGTTAGATTTGCATGATGCTGGCACTTAATGCATTTCTTGACATACTCACAGTAGTCCTTTTCCATGGTGGGCCAATAGTAACCCATTCTCAAGATGCGCTTAATGATGGCCATGCCACTGAAATGCCCTCCACATGTGCCATCGTGAGCTTGCAAAATTGCCCAGGATGCTTCCTAGGGCTCAAGACAATGGAGTAATACTCCATCATATCCTCGTCTGTAGAGGATTTCTCCTAGCAAGATGTATCTTGTTGCTTTATGTTTGAACGTTCACCTTTCAGTATGCGACAAACCTTGAGGTACTATTCCAAGTTTTAGGAAGTCCCATAGTTGGGAAAGCCAATCTTGATAAGCCATGACTTCTATAGAAAATATGGCTTGCTCTTCCTGCATTCTCGAGCTGGTGAACACGGATTGAGGAACAACTCTATGGTGTATGGTTGCACCACACTCCATAGGTCCTTGGGAGATCAAAGACCCCCAAGGTGCCATTTGCAAGAAATCTCTAGCTATGAAGGACCAATCCTGATTTGGTTCGATGTTGATCATGTTGACTGATTCTTGATTGTCAAAAGCTTCACGATGTATTGTTGAGTGTGAAAGCACTTTCACATGAATGGTTGTAAAATCAGTAGATGGATTCTGAGGGATTAAGGATCCCAAAGAGGCCATGGTGTCTGCAAATCTATTTGATGTACGAGGGATTGCCTCGATGTCATACCATTCTAGCCGGGCTAGGTAGGTGTCAACAAGTTCCTTGTAAGTCTTCAAGAGTGGGCACCTACATTGAAATAGTCCTTTGACTTGGTTTACTATGAGCAAGGAGTCACCAAAGATATTCAATATTTTAATGCCCATTGCTATGGTTGTTTGGAGTCCCAAGATCAATGCCTCATATTTCATGTTGTTGTTTGTGCAAGGGAAGTCTAGTTTGAATGATAAGGGCAATGGAGCGCCCTACGGTGTGATAAAGACAATCCTTGCTCCGCCCCTTGTTCACACTTCGAACCATCAAAGAACAATGACATGTCTCTTTCTTTCTTAGGTTCTTCGAGTTCTAGCGGATCTGATAATGCAAAGACCGCATCATCAGGCAATTCTATGGTGAGAGGCTTGTTATCTTGAAGAGGCGCCTCTGCTAATTGATCTGCTATGACTTGTCCCTTGATGGACTTTTGGCTTATGAACTCTAGATCAAATTCTATCAATAGCATGATCCACTTTGTGGTACGTGTATTGTGATATGTCTTGCTCATCATGTACTACAAAGGATTTTGTTTTGATATGACGTAGGTCGTATGGCTCAACATGTAGTGTCACAACTTTCGAGTTGCAAAGACCACTGCTAAACACAACTTTTTGACATACGCATATCCTAGCTCATAACTCACCAAGGTGCGACTAATGTAATATATGGCTTGCTCTTTGTCTTGTGCATTCTTTTGGGCTAACATGGTGCCCAATGCAAAATCAGTAGCCGATATATATAGTAAAAATGGTATGTCTGGCCTTGGTGGAGCCAATACTGGCGGTGTTGCTAGATAAGTTTTGATCTCTGCAAAGGCTTGATGGCATTCTTCATCCCAATGAAAGGGGACCTCCTTGCATAGCAACCGATTCATGGGTCGGCATTTGTCTGATAATTGCATGATGAATCTTTTGATGGATGCTATCTTGCCTTGTAGGCTCCTTAGCTCCCTAATGTTGGTAGGGGCGGCCATTTCCAATATAGCCTTTACCTTTGTAGGATCGACTTCAATGCCTCTCTTGGATACGATGAATCCCAAAAGCTTGCCATAAGTTATGCCAAATACGCACTTCTTAGGATTCAATCGGACATTGTGCTCAATGAGGCGGTCAAAGACTTTTCTAAGGACTTCAGCGTGCTCTTGCCGCAATAGGGACTTGGCTAGTAAGTCATCCATGTAATCCTCTAAGATCTTATGCATATAGTCATGGAATATGTATGTCATGGCCCGTTGATATGTGGCACCAACATTTTTGAGACCGAATGGCATCACTTTGTAATAGAATGTTCCCCATGGAGTAATGAAAGTAGTTTTATGTTGATCTTCGGGCTTAATCTGGATCTGGTTGTATCCAGAAAAACCATCCATTAGGGAGAGCATCTCATGACCTGCGGTTGCATCTACAAGAGCATCTATGTTTGGAAATGGGAATGAATCCTTTGGTGTTGCCCTATTTAAATCTCTGAAGTCTATGTAGATACAGACTCTTCCATCGGGTTTCCCCATGGGTACCATGTTCGACACCCACTCAGGGTAGTCGATAGGAACTATGAACACTGCATCCAGTAGTTTTTGCAATTCGTTCTTCACCATCAAAGCGATGGTTGGATGCATTTTCCTCAGCTTTTGCTTGATTGGCTTCTTCATGGGATCCAATGAAAGGTTGTGAATGACTAACTTTGGATCTATCCCTGGCATGTCTTTGTAAGTCCAAGCAAAAATATTTGGCCTCTCTTTGAGGAGAGGAATTAGGATGGCTTGTTCCTCTAGAGATAGACTTTCTTCGAACTTGACTTTCCTTGGTTGGGTAGGATCATCATTGATGTCCACCTCGAAAGTCACTTCTATAGCCATATGTGACCCATCCTCTAGTTGATGAGGCATGGGTATCAAATGAATGTCATCGATAGGATTTATAGGTCCTACTGACTCAGGATCCAAACTAGCATGGAAGACATCATACGCACAACCTGATGCAAAATGGAATGGTTGTAACATCTCTTCATTGGGGAAGAGGTCTTCAGGCTCTATGGGTGAATCAATGTGATCCCAATCAATAGCCTCTACATCAAGATGCAATGATTTGGTAGGATCTACTAGATTATGAAGTGGAGTGGCCAAATCAATGGAGATCATGTTGATGGATGGGATGAAATCTCCAGGACCACATGGGTGTAATCTTGTTTCAGGGGTTTCCCTTCCATACTTGCGATGAGGTTCTAGTGGTTTGGGGATGAATGGGTCCTCCCTATGTAGCATGTGAGTGGTTGGATTCTCTCTATGCACAGACTATGAAATGGGATCATTTGGCTCAAGGATCTCTCAGAATGTAGGTAGAGGGGGATTGACCATGCGGTGAATAGCCCCTAAGTCAATAGGTCTTCCGAGGAACCTTAATCTAGGATCTATGGCATGCAGTGCCACCTCTCTTTCTACTAGCTCATTGACTTGTCGCAAGTGGTGAGGCCCAAGATAAGCCATCTCGGTCTCATCCTCAAAGTCATCATCACTTATCCAGAAACCGTTAGCATTGGTATGTGGCCCTAGAATAGAAGGCTCATGTCTTGGCCCCAAGTAGGCCATCTCCATTTCATCTTCATATTCTTCGTCACTTATGAAGAATCCATTTACATTTGTCTCTTGCCCCAAAGTCAGGGGTTGATGGCTCAGGCCTAAGTAGGCTCTTTCTGTTGAGTCTTCTGATTCATAGTCACTTTCATCCGATATGTACCCACTCTCATTATGGATGGACCATGTGAATATTTGTAAATAGTGAGGCCCATGGTAGGCTAAGCCAAGTTGCACCTCATCATCACTTGCTTCATATCCATTCTCTTCATCCCATGAGTTGTACCCTATTGGGGTGGAATCAATTGAGATGTTTGGATGATAAATTTTTGGTGGTGGTACGTTCACCATGGCCACTTGTCTGTTGCTCAAATTTCTTGTTCTTAGGGGGTGATAAGGAATGAAATCGATGTCTTCTCCTAACCCTAAGCTTAATCTATCCAATGCTACTATAAGAGAGTCATCTTGACCTCCAATATAATAGCCTAACCCAAACCTATCGAGAGGAAGCTGATATTGTGGCTCGTATGGCCACTCCCCTGCTCATATATACCAAGGCCATAGCCATGCCAATGGCAATGCTCAAAGTAGCTTAGAGAAAACTTGGGATTAGAGAGGTAACGAACATTGACCATGAATAATTCATCATAATCCTCTTCTACATCTAAAGACTTATGGGTGCAGTCTAGGCTGACATAGACAAAATTGGTTTGGTTGGGAGGGATTCCAAGTGGAACCACTATTCCCACTGGCGGTCTCAAGTCCTTAGGTCTTCCCATGTCTTGTGCAGACTCAATGATAGGTGTAAAGGTAATGTTCTACACAAGGTACTCCCCTATGCCTGTGCTTGCCAAGTGTATTGATGCATGCGATGTGGATGACTACCACAATGTTTAGCGAAGGGTATGGTAATGCAGTAGGTATTGTCTTAATCTCATGATCATAGAATCGAATTACAGGTTCTTGGCATTCTTGCACTTGTCCCACAAAATGAGTGAATGCATTTGCATCTTGTGGTTGGAGCTCAATTGTGCTTAAAATTTCTATTAAAGTCTCCCTATGCTTTGGGGACTGTTGTATGAGCTCATAGATGGATATCTTAGCCGGAGTCATCTGTAGGTTTTGCTCCAATATACTCTGGATAGTTACCATAGGTCGTGTTGGTGGACCTGGAAGGTTGTCTTGCCTCTGCCTAGGTGTGGTTGGGACATTCATGGGAGCTATAAGGAGGTTGTGGTTGACCATACCTTCTAGTCTTGGTTGCTATGTTAACAATCTCAACCATCTCAACGCATCCATGGGTAGGTATATCATCTCAAAACTGATTGACTTGGGCCCCTTGCTCTCTAGGGGCCTCATGATTGGGTAATAGGTTTTTGTATATGCCCATGTCTCTGTTATCGAGAGCCAGTGGGTTGTCAACTTTGAGTTCTCCCACCTCAATCATGTTTTGCACTTGATGCTTAAAACAAATGCAAGCCTCAATGTCATGCCTCGGTATCCTATGATAAGGGCAAAATTGATCTTCCCTATATCCTTTTGGCTTAGGATGGTTGGGATCTATAAGAGGTATATCAAGAAATCTGATCCTCCTGGCCTCGCTCAGCTGATTGAAGATTGATTGCATTGATTCTGTCAGAGGCGTGAAATAGCGAGGTGGCTTGCATTCTTTGTTTCTTCCCTGATTGTTCCTTTGATCGTAATTGGCTGGTAGGGGATGTGCTTGATAGTTCTGGGGTTGTTGTGCACCCCCATCCTTAGGTGTAGCCAATATGACTTGATTGACTGGAGCAGGGGTTGCCCTGCTTCTGCTTGTACTTGTCATTCTTACCATTCTTGTTCCACTCCTTTTTGTTTCGGAGTTTAATGGTTCCCTCATCTACTTTTATGTCTTCGATGAGTTTGGCCTGTGCCAAAGCTTCCTCAAATGAAGGATACTACTGAAGTTGTAGCAAGAGGGAGATGTGTTTAGAACAACTTTTGGTGAACATGTGAATGATCTCTTTTGTGGGAATGGAGAATGATAACTTTACCATGACTTTTCTCCATCTATTCCCATAATCCATTACTGGCTCATCATCATACTATTTCAAGTTGGCCAGGTCTGAAAGGTTCACCTTCTTCTTAGCACCAAAGGAGAAATACTTTAGGAATGCATTTACTAGTTGTTCAAAGTTGGTTATGCTATGCTTAGGTAGTTGGTTGAACCATTGAGTGGCAGCACCTAAAAATGTCATTATGAATGTTCTTAGCATGAGAGCGTCATTGTCTTCAAGATGAAAACATGCATTGATAAAATTGGTGACGTGCTCTTGTGCATCCTCTTCACCCTTAAATTTTTCCAACCTAGGCATCTCAAAGTGCTTAGGATATGGAGGGCTAGGGATTGATGGGCACAATGGTTGGTTGTGTATTTTGCTCAATGTTGGCGAGTTCCCAACTGCCTCTTGTTTCTCAAAGGCTTTCATCTTTTTAGCAAGCTCTTGAAATGCCTTTGATGCATGGATTTCCTCCTCTTGTAGGCCTACTCACAGTGGTAATGGAGGTAACTCTCTATCCATTTGATTTGTTCTATTTTCCTCCCTCCTATGAGGGGACTTAGGATTGTGATCCTGGTTTGTTATGTTTGCCCTTTCCCCACTAGTTGGATTTCGTTCATGGTTTGGTGGGTGGTTTCATTGTGGGCTATCTTTTCTAGTGCACCTCTCCTTAGGTGAGTCAGCATGTCTAGTTCTTTGGTGGTCACCACCATTTTTCTATAAATTGTTAAGAGCTAGCCACTCAACTTGCTCTCTTAAGCGCTGCTCATGTTGGCGCAAGAGTCTTTCTCTTTGTTTATCTTGTTCGAGAGCTTCCACTAGCTCTCACTCCTTACGTAATGCATTTTCTAACCATCTCATATGGTCATTTTGCATTGTCATAGAAGACTCATGTTTATCTGACTCTGTTCTTGTTGTCTTGACTCGTAGATTCCTCGAGGAGGTTTTTGTTGTACCTGTACTCTTGCTAGCTAATGTGACTTGTTCAGTGTACTATTGAGTATCTCTATGATCAGACTCCATACATTTACTATGGGGTCACTTTGAGGTACCCCCAAACTGAGAGGTGTGCTTAGAAGTCATAGTTCATGAGCTTCCAGATGCAGAGTTCTCAGTAGCTATAGTTCTTTGAGTTGGTCATGTAGGAAACCGATCCAACCCGTCTAGCTGTCTTGTTTTCCATGGATGGTCCCATGGGGTGCCATTCACTCCTATGAGGTCATAGTCTACGGGAATATTTCCTTTTGTGTGAAGGGTTTCTTCTATCTGATTCCCATGACTAGATGTAGCTCTAGTTTCCTACCCTTCAGTGGGCAGACCTATTTCATATGTTTCTTGTGAATCTTGAGGTGTTGCAACTCTTGCTTGCCTTCTTGATGAAGAGGGCTTTGTGGTGACATGTTTTCTCCATGTGGATGGAGATGTAGTAGTCTCGTCATCCCTATGTGAAGAATGAGTTTTAGAACCTTCTTTATGTCCATGTGAGGAGGAAGCCCTTGAAGCTTCCTCACGTATTTGAGATGTTTCTGTGTGTTTAGAGGAGGCCCTTGAGGTCTCCTCATGTCTCCTTGATGAGGATGGTTGTGAAGCCTCTTTTTGTTTATGTGACTTTGTTCCATGATGTGGTTCCCTACTTGGGGTTTCTCGAGGAGATCCCCCAAGGGTTGAGTTATCACCCCTTAGGCTCGTGGAGCTACGTCTCACGATCTTACGGGTAGGTCGTTCAATGTTACTATGACTCCGCCTATGGGTATGAGTTGATTCAGTATCTCCCTCGGTATCATACCGAGGGTGTTTACTTCTTGTTTTGACCATTTTGTTGTCTATGAATTGATCTTTTGAGTTGCAATTTAGGAATAGCCACACAATACCAAACAAATGTTTATCTTGATTATCGATTTAAGTGTGCCCTAAACTATTTGGTGTGTTTTGATGTGTTGTTCTTTGCTTTCTTGCTCTTGTTCTTGGATTAAGAATGAGAAGACTCATCCATAGTGACAATCAAGTACACCCATGCCAAACATGATTTTCTCAAAAGAAGCTAGGGTACACTGTTGAAGACCTAGTGGGGGGTTCGCCTAGCTCTTCCACTCTGAACCAATGATTGTTCCAACAGTGGGAGATAGTTTGAGCACAAGTAACTTAGTATCACTATAAGTAAGTTTCTCAATCCATTTCTAGGAAGCTCTAGGGGGAAAACCAGTGGAAGGAGATGAATTCCAATGTCATTGGACTGAATTGAGGGTTGGTGATGAAATCCAACTCCCCAATGTTTAAATGAGACGTGCGTGTGTGGTGTTCATTTTAAGCTTACATAACATAAAGTGCATCATATAGCAACAATGAGTCTTTCCTATATGCCTAAGTGCAAAAATACGTTTCAATATTCAAAAATATGCATGAACTACTATGATTTGTATGAGCGCACTTTATTTCGTGCAACTATGGCCTCTAGCAGGGCCTCAAAGCAAGCAAACAACATACAATGTCTAGCACATTGGATTCTAGGGTGAACTTTTTAGGCATAAGCCGCTGTTCCTAGCAACGCCTAGTGGAAATCTAAAAGAAGATCTAAGATATGCAAAATGCTTAATTCTTTCTCCTTTTATTCTTTCAATTTCCAAACATAAATGTGCTTTAAGTTCTCTATTTTAGACACACATAAGCAAACATAAAGTTATAAAATATCAGAGAGGTTATACCAACCTCTAATCTAGCTCAGAGAACCTTGTTTTTGTCCTCTACTGCTCTCCAGTTCTGGCCATTGTTGACCAAAGTGGTTGGTTCTTGGTCATTGTTAGTGGGAGTGACTAAGGCTCTATTGGCCACTATAGCTTAGAGCAACTGATTTCTGGCCATTGTAGCTCAGAGCGGCTAGACCTGCACATAAAACTAAGTTAGTATTCAAGTAGAAAATAAAAAATCAGTGGAGGTCCCATCGTGATCACCATCTGTAGTGACCCCGGGATGCACGCACCGCTCTTTTTACTCTACTTGCAATGTATTAAAACCCAAAAATGAAATGGAAGACAATGAAAAGCATATAACATGGAAATAACAAAGATGGATCTCTTTATTTGTATTGAAACTCGGTTACATGTCGGTCCCTCTTAGGGATACCCATTTCGATACAATAAGGTTACAAATAGGCAAAGAGTGCCCCTTTCACGAAGAGGTGGTGCGCTTTCAAAAGCTTCTCGGTTCCGCACATAAAAATGTATGAGGGCTTACAGATGCCTCCTTCTCCAGGCCTATTTCCTAGAGGGATCCCTTTTGCTCTTGTATGTTGCAGATTTTGTTCGATGAACCTGTGGCCCTATAAGCAATGAAACAACAACACACACTTAGATGTCCGAGAATACCTCCCCGGATGAGGTTGTTAGCAATGAATATAACAAATGAAAGCAAGTGCAAATTAAACTAATGCTATGAATGCGAATGAATGAAATGATGCTATGCTAATGATATGCTAAAAAAAATAATGAATCTAATGTCTAAAACCCTAAGCTAGGCCTATGGGCCACTGTCCAAGACAACGGCCACTAAAGAGACTCTCATCCTCTTTGCTCCAAAGATATGGATCAAAGCTTGTATCCAATGTTGAAATAATGGTTGCTATGCTCTCCAATTTTGTCAGGGTTTCATCGTAAATGTGATCTCCAAGGGAAACTCTCCAAGTCTCGAAAGCTCTCCTCAATGACCTTTCTTGATAAATTCGGGATTACTTGGATAAAATATCGATAGATGAAAAATTTCCTCTTTTGGTGCTCTCAGGCTTGCACCTTTTATAGTGTGAAACCCTAGGTCTATGTCCAAGCCCTAGGAATGAATTTCTCATGCGTAGTGAGAGTTAGCATGAGAAGCTTTTTGTCTTTTCTATGTTTAAAGACCAGTTAACTAAAGTCTAAATGCAAACTCAAGTCTCCCATGTGAACTGGTCATGAAAGGGAATGCAAAGTTACTCCCGCTCACCTTTATTGCATGCAGACTGCCACTTCCACCCGTGATTAGGCCTGTTTGTCGGTAAAACTACTTTTATGGTTTAGCCGCTGTCATCTGCAGTGACTAAGATCTGGCCACTATCGTCTACAGTGGCTAAGGTCTGGCCACTCTAGGCTTGAGTGGCTAGGATTTGGTCGCTCTAGGCTTGAGCGGCTAGGCTTGGATGGCTTGAAAAGGCCCCAAATGAGTGGTGAGAACCATTGTTGATGCTTGGAAAGTCCAAGATTATGTCATATGATCTTATGAATGTGTCTATGTGAGTAGCTCCCCTAAGCATGACATGTTTTAGGTGTCTACACACATGATCCTTGGTTTTTTCAAATCAAGGATTATATCAAATTAGGTTTCCTTCCTTGCAATTTACTACATGCCCATCACTGAGCATTCAAACAAATGGTGATTCATTATACACTACTGAGGGGCATCCTTTACCACTGCAATCATGATGGTAGTCTTTTACATTTCTTAGAGCAACATGAATCTCAATGAGTAGTCCAAGAGATCCATGGTGGAACTTGCGATGGCCACTTCAGTGGCATGGCCATCACCAAGCACATTTTATGCATGGGCTACTATTAGCCAAAAATAGAACATGATTACTATGAGTATGTAAATTGATGCTTCAAATATTGATAACATGCTAACCTCACATACTTACCTTCATAAGCACTTCAGCCAATTCAATCCATGTGGCCCTTCTTGTAATGGCGTCTAGACCTTATTGGAAAATTTTCACTTGCTTCCTCGAGAAATCATAAAATTATCATCACTACCATTGAATATTTTATAGAGTGGGTCGAAGCTATACTGCTTGTGTAAACAACAAGAGCCAAAATTGTGGCATTCATCACTGATAATATCATTTTTCACTTTGGAATTCCCTCACAAATCATCTTTGATAATGACACCTCTTTTAAAAACAAAACTATCCATACTCTTTACACCAAAAACAACATTCACCATAGCTTCTCTACCCTGTACTACCCATAGGGTAATGGCTAGGCTGAACCTAATAACAAAACTATTTGTGCTATCCTTCAAAAAACTATTGTAGAATCTCATCATGATTGGCATAATCAAATTCTATTAGCTTTGTGGGACTCCTACACAAGCATTCGTACTCCTACTTAGGCAACACCCTTTTCTTTAGTCTATGGCACCAAAGCCATTATGCCCCTAGAACTTGAGATACCTTCTCTTTGCATCTCTATGAAGGACTTCATTGATGACAACATTGCTTTTCAAGCCAAGCTAGACCAATTAATGCTTTTAGATGAGTGTTTCATCCATTCCATAGAGAACACACGTGTTTATCAAGACCATATTCATCATGCCTACAATAGTAAAGTACACTAGCACAAATTTTAGATCAATGACTTGGTTCTCAAATAGAACCAACAAATTACTAGTCAACCCCACCAATAGTAAGAAAAATTCACCCCAAATTGGCTGGGTTCTTACATTATCACTCACAAATTCAGTTCTAACACCTATCAGCTGACCAACCTCGAAGGACTCATAGAGCTTGAACCTATTAACATCATCCACCTATGCACATCAACGCCTATCTATTCAAGTTACACATCACTAGTGGTTGCACATATTGTCATTAATATATTATATATATCACCTCACTCACATATTCACAATCCACTTTGTACTCAAAACACACTTTGTACTTTTTGTTACATGATAGAAACACTTTTACTTTATCTGTCATTTTTATGTTATTGTTATCTTTGGTCTTGCATGTTTCCCATCGCCAACTGTGATACCTTTACAAAGACATATTGCTTCATATCTACACCTCTAGCATACCATCATTCCATCATGTAGGACCTTTCAATGCTCCCTCCAATACCGATTACCCTAGCTAATATTGTTGTACCACCTGACCCTATTCATGTTCGTCAGTCATCCCTATCATCACATTCATCTCATCACACATCACCTCAACCTCATTCACCTAACCATAGGGATTCCTCCTATTCTCATTGCTTTGACGATAGTTAGATTTCCCTTTCCTCTATTGCAGATAAGAAGTAACATTCCCATTTCCAGACCATGTGCATGATAGGATAGCAGGGGAAACTTTTTGCTCAGGAAACCATTTCTACTATGTAGCATCATATCGAATGTGCAATGAAATCATTTTAATGTGAAAAGATATACTTGGTTCAAGTAAATGACAATATCAATTCTCTATGCTCAAAATTTAATTTAATGCCAATGTGGAATTTGATATAAGAGAGATTAATAATCATACAAAATAAAATCAAGATATTTATTCATGTGAGTGTGAAAGTGTGGGATTCTAAATAAATGCTCATTTATCCAAAATAATTGAAAATATAACTGCAAACTCCAAGAATTGATAGGTATAAAAAAGATGTTTTTGAAGATTTTGACACTTTTGATGTTTTTGTATTTGATTGTAATTGATGATTTGCAATAAGAAATACTATTACTGTTCTTTAAAAAAAAAAAATTAATAGAAATGGCTAAAAATGAAACAATATGCAAAATACAGTATATACAAATGATGAGATGACCCAATGTTTTATGCATAGTAGCATTTGAGATGCATAATGTTCATAGGTTCTTTAAGTTCTTTACCATCTAAGGTAGATAATGTGTATGCTCCTAATCCAAATTTATCATTGATGACATATGGTCCAAGCCAGTTGGGCTCAAATTTACCTTTAAGGTTTGTAGTTGCATTAGTATTTTTTTATTTTCTTTTAAGACAAGGTCACCGATCTCAAAGGATCGAGGATGAACTTTCTTAAGATATGCTCTCTTAAGCTTGTTTTGGTAGGCGCAAAGATGCTCCAAAGCATTGATGCGCTTTTCATCTAGAAGTTCTAGCTGACTAAATTTGCCAGCACGATATTCATCCCCTACTTCAGTATCTTGAAGTAGTAGAGCTAAAGAAGGAACTTCTAATTCAAAGGGAAAAATGGCTTCAGCACCATAAACTAAGACAAAAGGTGAAGTTCCGGTGGGGGTTCGAACACTAGTTCGATAGGCCCACAAAGCAGGATATAACTGAATGTGCCACTCTCGACCGGTTTTATTGACCAATTTTTTGAGAATTTTGATTAAGTTTTTATTAGATGCTTCTACTTGACCATTACCCTGAGGATAATAGGGATTGGACCAGCGATGTTGAATTTTATATTTTTGACATAATTTCTTGACATCTTTATTTTTGAAACAAGTTCCATTATCAAAAATGAGATTGGCAAGAATTCCAAACCTACAAATAATTTGATTAAAAACAAACCTAGAAACTTATGATCCAGTGCAAGAAGCTAATGGCATAGCTTCAACCCACTTCGTTAAATACTCAGTGGTAGTTATGATGAATTTGTGTCCATCAAATGACACAGGGTTGATTTTTCCAATGATGTCTAGGCCCCATTTTGAAAAGGGCCAAGAAGATGAAATAGCATGCATCTCTTATGTAGGTTCATGGACAAGGTCAGCGTGTTTCTAGCACTTGTCGCAATGTCACACATAATTATGTGCATCAGTTTCCATGGTAGGCCAAAAATATCCTATCCGAAGGATTTTCTTAGCAATGGCGCTACCACTAAAATGTCCCCCACAAGATCCATTGTGGGCTTCATTCAAAGCTGCTCTGGATTCTTCTAGATTCAAACATCTCAATAAGATGCCTTCAAAAGATCTTCTGTACAAGGTATTACCAATAATCACAAAGTGACTTGCTTGTCTATGTAATAACCTATGCTGGTTGCTAGTACAACCATCAGGGAAGGTTCCTTTTTGCAAAAAATTAAATATATCAGTATACCATGGTTCAGGAGTTGTTTCATTTATGAGAAACACATCCAAAGGTTCTAAACATGATTTGCTTGAAGCAGGTTCCTGGAGTCGACGAATAATGATGGTAGCATATTCATCGTCTAACTCCATGGGTAGAAGAGATGCAGCTGCAGCCATAGCGTCAGCTGCACAATTGCTAGTTCGAGGAATAACTTCCAAAGTAACTTTATCAAACAAGGATAACAACTGCAAAAAATATGCTTTATATGGATGTAATTTATCATCTCTGGTCTAATAAACATCATTGATTTGGTTTATGACAAGTTGGGAGTCACCGAAAACCAATAAACTTTTGATTTTCAATGCCAAGGCAACTCGTAATCCAAGGATAAGAGCTTCATATTCAGCAGTGTTATTGGTGCAAGCAAATGTTAATTTGAAGGACAGAGGAATAATATGTTTTTGTGGAGATATTAAAATAATACCCGCACCAGCCCCACTCATGCATCGGACTTCGTAAAAGTATAGGGACCATTGCTTTGAATGGTCTACCTCTAGTTTAAGGCATTCATCAGGAAACTCAATGATGAGGGGATGAGTAGATTTTAAAGGTGCAGCAGCTAATTTATCGGCTATGATTTGACCTTTAACAGACTTTTTTCCTATGAAGGTGAGTTCAAATTTGCTTAGCGCAAGAACCCACTTGGCTGTGCGACCAAATAAATACGATCGACTCATGAGATATCGCAAAGGGTCGAATTTGGCAATAACATACATTTTTTGACTGAGCATATAATGTAGTAGTTTTTGTGTATAAAATACCACTGCAAGGCATAACTTCTCTAATATAGTATAGTGAGTTTCATAATTGATTAAGGTTCTGCTAATGTAATAATTAGCACGTTCTTTCTTCTCATCGTCAAGTTGAGCTAACATAGCCCCTAAGGCAAAATCAAAAGCAAAAATGTACAAGATAAAAGGACGATCAGATCTAGGTGGGGAAAGCACTGGTGGTTTGAGGAGATATTTCTTAAGGAGTTCAAATGCTTCTTGGCATTCGTCGTCCCAATGAAAAGAGACATCTTTCTTAAGAAGCTTAAGAAAGGGTTCAGTTTTGTCCGCCAACTTGTCGATGAAGCGGCGAATAGCTTGAAGCTTACCTTGTAAACTTCGTAATTCTGATATATTGGTGGGTGCGGGCATATCTGTGATAGTCGTGATCTTGAGAGGGTCAATTTCAATGCCACGTAAAGAAACTATAACCCCTAATAATTTACTGGACTTAACTCCGAATATGCATTTAGCTAGATTTAGTCGGATAAGATATTCCCTTAACCGATCAAATACTTTCATTAAGTCATTTAAATGATCATCTTCTTTGATGGAACGAGCTATGATATCATCTACATAATCATGTAGGATATCATGCATCATGTCGTGAAAAATATAAGTCATAGCTCGTTGATAGGTTGCACCTGCATTCTTTAAGCCAAATGGTATCACTTTCCAACAAAAAGTTCCCCAAGGGGTAATAAAGGCTATTTTGGCCTAATCTTCAGGAGCTATCCTGATCTGATTATAATCGAAAAATCCATCCATTAAGGATATCATTCCAATTCTAGTAGTAAAGTCAATGATCTGATCCATTTTAGGAAGAGGAAAATCATCTTTAGGGCATGCAGCATTAATGTCTCTGAAATCGGTGCAAACCCTAACTTTAGTGGCTTCTTTCTTAGTGACTGGAACTAAATTTGAGATCCATTCAGCATAGTCAATGGCTTGTATAAAAATGACTTTCAACAGTTTTTCTAGTTCTCCTTTGACTAGTAAGGCCAATTTGGGATGCATTTTTCTGAGCTTCTGTTTAACAAGTTTAGCATATGGATGGACTACTAGATGATGCATAACTATAGAAGGTTCCAAACCTGGCATGTCTTCATATGTCCAAGCAAAGACATCTTCATAGTCTTTAAGAAATGAAATGTATTTATCTTGTTTTTCTTGACTTAATTTTGATCCAATATTAATGATGTGAGGGTTATGTTCGGTTCCAATGTTAATTTTTATAACGTTTTCAACTTCCATATGTAAATCTCTCTCAAAATTAGGTGGGGTGGATGAAACACCCAATTCTTGTAATTCTTCCAAGGTTAGCTTGGATAATTCATCTTGAGGAGTCGAGGCCTCAAGCTGGGCTATACTAGGTATAAAGCCATCAAAATAAAATTCATTATATAACAATTCCTCAATGGAAATATCATGAAAGATATCTCCCTCCAACTCGTCGTCGGATTCGGCAATCATTTTAGGATAGGCTATGGATAGCATATTGCAAGTAGAAGAATTATTCTTTGGACACAAAGAATCTTGTTTATCTAGATAATCTTGATAACATACGATATGGTCATCATCCTCAAATGGAAAGGGCTGACCTTTACTAGAAAATAAGCCAATGCCATAGCGGGCAGGCCACGGTTCTACCTCAAAAGGTTCTTTCATACCATTTTGGAAAGCTCCCATACCTTTCTCTTTATATCCCAATTTAAGCATTATGGGCTTAGCTTTAATATATTCATTAGCAAAATAGCATCGAGCATATCCATCACAATGTGTCTTAATGTTTCTGGGTATTCTTCCCCAATCATATCCTTTATAAATAAAAGCACAACTCCCGACTTGGTAGATACTTCCCATAGGTTGTGGGAGGCCCAAGGTATGAGGAGAAGGTGGGAGTTTATTTAAAAGGAGGGAAGTCTGCATGGCAGTGTTGATCTCTTCTGATATAAGAATTTTAGATAAATGAGGTAAGAGCTCATCAGTAAGAGCATAAGAGGTAGAAGGAACATTTCCTACATCTTCGAATGTGGAAAGAATTCCTGTAGTGGATGATGATGTTATAGGGATATCGATGGATGAGTCTATCGGTATGGAAGTTATAGGGGTAAAACAAGAAGCATTGGTTGTAATTTTGGGATCTTTTCGAGGTGCTAATGTGGTTTGTTCAGAATATGGTTGAGCTATATGTATAGGTGTAGTTGAAAGAGTAGATGATGTTATGGGTGTGTGTTTCACACGTTTGGGTGGATGATGAGAATTAGGATGTGTGGATGACAGAGCAAGGCACAATTGAACTCCCACCGGTTCTACCAAAGCACACATATCAAAGGGTCTAGGATCACCATGAATGGTAACCAACTGGTTTTTAAATTCAAATTTAACACACTGATGTAAAGTGGAGGGAACCACTCGCATCGCATTGATCCAAGGGCGACCCAAAAGTATATTGTACGATGGAGGGCAATGTACAATAAACACGGTCATATCTAGGGTTCTAGGACCAACTTGCAAGGGTATAGTAATGACTCCACACGTTTCTTGTGTCTTGTCATTGAAGGCTTTGATAATCATATCCATTCTTTTCATTTTGTCACTCCTAAAGCCAAATCTTTGGTAGAAGTCAAAAGTGTAGATGTTTAAAGATGAACCATTATCAATCAAGACTCGTTTAATAGCTACATCTCCAATTAGGGCAGTAATATATAAGGGATTATCCTTATGTAAACTATGTTGTGGTATATCTCTATCTCGAAAGTCAATACAATCGACTTCTCGAGTGATGATAGTATTGGTCATGGCTTCAGGCTGAATATTTTGTGGTACCATCATTTGGCTTAATGTGAGCATTAATTCATCCCTATGGGTAGGAGAAGATCTTAAAAGATCCAAAATGGAAATTCTAGTTGTAGTGTTGGATAATTGTTCATTAATATTATACGGAGGCTTAGGTTGAACATTAGGCATATGATTCCCTTTATTGGGATTTTTCAAAATAAATGGAGCTGATCCATCATTCTGAGTTTGATCCTATTGAGAATTTTGAGCCTGTTGTCTGGTAACGACTCCGATGGTACCTACAATGTTATATTGAGGACGATGAATTGGTCTCGGTCTAGCGTTTATGGCTTGTTCATTAGGAAGGAACTGATGAGAGGAGGGTCGAGTAGTAACTCTTCTAGGAAATGGTTCTTCCGGAACCATAGAATCTGTGATAGGTTGAATAGGATCTGATTCATTTTTAGAACTATTCGATTGATTTGAGGTGATGTCTATTTCACTTTTAGTATCCGATTCTACATCACTAAAATCAAGTGTTTGAGTATTATATAGGGGTCTGGACGTAACTATGGATAAAGTTGTGTCAAATATTTGAGGATCAGGAATAGGTAATTGTCCACTAATAGTCCCTACATATCGGGTAGGAGGGGGAACATTATGATGTTCGATTTGATTAGCCACCTCTTTACCATGCTTTGGTAAAGGATGTTGAAATATGTCCAATGATTGATTGGCATTCTGATTCTGACTTTGAGGGGTGCTCTTTTGAGCGTTATTAGAAGGATTTTGTTTAGGTTGGAAGGCTTGCACCTCCATCTCATTATTATCAATCAAATCTTGTATTTTATGTTTTAATATTTTGCAAGAGTTGGTAGCATGTCCAGGTCCTCTATGAAAATCACAATGTAAATCAGCTCTGTATCCGGGTATAGTTGGATCAGGTTCTCGGATAGCTGGTAATTGGATCAAGCCTCGTGCTAGTAATTGGGGGAGAATGGTTGATAAAGGTTGATTTAACCTAGTAAATTCTTGAGGTGGTTTATCAGGAGGTTTCAATATGAACTTCTCCGTTGTTTTCGTAGTATTAATATTAGCAATGTTTCTACTATCAGTGACTCCGTCACCCACAACTTGTTTATTTTTATACTGATTTCTGGATGTTTTCTCATCATCTTTCTTTTTGAGCTGACCTCTTCTAATGAGAGCATCTTCCACCCTTCGAGCTAAGTCTATAGCTTGATCGAAGGTGGTCAAGGTAGTAGTTGATAATTCATAGGATAGTTGTTCTTGTAAATTATTGATAAAAATATCCAACATCTCCCGATAAGGTAACACAAAGTGTAGTTTTCCTATCAACTGTCTCCATCGAGCTAAGAAGTTAGCAAAACACTCATCTTTGTCTTGTTTTAGGTTGTACAAATATTTAATGGTTACATGCCTTTCGATATAGGCACTAAATTGATGCACAAAAGACTCAGCGGTCTCTTCAAAATTTCTCAAAGAATGAGTGGGCAGTTGATAATACCACTCCAATGCCATCCCCCCTAAGCTTTTCGGGAACATTTTTAGTAATAGAAAATCATCATGTGATATATCATGACATGCTATCCTAAACATATGAAGATGCTCTATGGGATCTTCGGTTCCTTTATATATAGGTAGGACGAGGCATAGGAAAGCGTTTGGGATATGGTTGTGCTACAACTATAGGATCTAGAGGTTGACTACACATCTCTCGATAATTGTACGAGGGACGGTAGGGATCTATTTGGTCCATACGAGAGGTTAACTGTTTCACCATGGCTTCCAAATTGCCAGTTTGTCCACCATATTGGTTTGGTGGTACATGAGTATGGGATTTGTGAGCGTAAGAAGGCGGAACATAAGGATTCGATGCTATGTTACTATTATGCAAATGATTGGTAGGAAGAGTATTATGAAGAAGATTTGTGGTAGCATTATGTTGTATCCCAGATTGTTGGAAATTAACATTTGGTTTTGTTTTAGGCTTTAGTTGATTTGAGGTATATTGATCAATAGTTTGGCAAAATAAAGTAGTGAATGAAGGTTTCTTTTGTGTAGGAATAACCCTTGGTTTGGTAACAGGCACTCTAGGTGGTTGGGTAACCTGTTGTTGTTGCATGTTCTGGATTATAGCAGCCATGTCCAAATTGGATGGTCCAACTTGATCACTTTCTTGATCAACAAAGGACAAAGGATTAGTGCGTGTGTGATATATATCTTCTAGGGTTGCTTGAGTATCACTAATTTGATCTTTATCCATATGGACTGCTCTATTAAGAGTGCCAATATTATTATTGAGAAATTTCCAAAAATGGTCCATGTTCTCAAAAGTAACAGCTCCGTCTGGAGTTATTTTAGGAGATGAGGATCCTTCCTCTCTATCATTTTCTTTTTGTTCATTTGCATCCACAAATTCTTCTTCTTGTTGGTTTAAGGTTACTTCTTCTTGAATTGGTTCTTCAAGAAGGGCATCTGGTTTATTGGTTTTTCCTAACCAATCTTCTTCTACTTCAATTTGTTTTCCATTCCTGAGTCTAGTCATTGTGTCTAAATTTAGGTTTTAGCAAATATATATTAATATATTTGCAACAGATCTTGGGAGGTATATATTTTAATTATATACCTACTATAATACTTAAAAGAAAATGTTTTGATTTTTTTTTTGTTATTATTTTTTATGATAATTTTTTTTGTTTTGTTTTTTTATTTTTTTTATAAAGACAATAAACAACACACTAAATACAAGAAATAGCAATAATAAAATAATAACTTAGTTTTCTATAAATAGTTTATAGATGTCATTGATAGGATCAAGTTCATCAGGAGTCATAAAATGCTCCTCTTCAAATTGGAAATGGTTTTTCAGGAACTTAATGAAGTGTGCTATAGTGATATTATCTACTTCAGATTTTGTTTTGTAAAAATAAATCTCATGGCAATACTCTCGATATAACACAGCTCTGGGAACTCTATTCCATATTTGTCTATCCGTAAGAATGACCTCTTGATCTTCTATACGAGACAGAAATTTATGTACTACAATTGCATTATCGAGGTATTCCTCAAAGGTATACAACTCAGAAGACACAAGGGCTCTTTTATCTGCTAACCACCTATGGCAAGCTCTCTAAAGTTCATGATACAAAATCACTTGATCGGGATCCAGGATTCTATCTAGGACAAACCTCTTGATTTGCCTAAGTTCAGTTGCTCTAGATGAAATGAGATCTAATCTCCTATTAAGTTCGTCCCACAAAGGTTGAACCCTATTTGTTTGAGGTATGCTAAGCACTGAATTAATCTCTATAGTTGCTAATTGATTTTCAACATTAATGGTGACAACTCGTCTTTTATTATAATCTACCATCTAAATATGACATGCAATCTTTGATTCTAAATGCATTTATGTTTTGTTTTTTGTTTTTGAATTGAATTGTTTTCAAAAGGTTTTTAGTTTTCACGTCGGGTTCACCAAAATGTATCGCTCCAAATTTTTTGCACCCTTACCTTCAGGCTATAGGATCCGTGCCCGGAAGGGGGATGTGAAAAGGATGGGACAATACCTCGGACTGAGAGGCCCTTTGAAGGTCCCGCCTCTCGGGGGAGGTGTATAAGGGTGAATTTTTGACGGATGGTGGGTTCACCAGGAAACTTTTGAATGGCAGTTTCCACGCCTAGGTTGATAGTGTGTTTGATGTGTTCATTTTTATGCTTGATCATTCAAGTCCTAGGTTTGGCCGATATGAATCTAAACTATTCTATATGCCAATGCGGATTTCAATGAATACAAAAAATAGAAATAGATGCAAATTACAGAGAATATGCTAACCAGAAGAATTCATACCTGATTTTGGATGTCTGATGGAGATTTTGAGTCTTGTAGCAGTTCAGATCATCTCAGTTTGCACATTATCATCTGATATTTCTTGGGATCATCTCAAATCATAGAAGGTCATCTGAAATAGGACAGAATCGCCTAAAATCTGATGAATTCGTCAGACGAATCCGTCAGAAACCTGCAATCACAGAAACAGACACAAAATACCAAATATGCAAATGCAAAGCAAGGGATAATGATAGAAATAACAGCAAACATGCCTAAATAATAGTGTCTAATAACAAATGAGGAAATGCAATAAATTTAATGATTGATTTTACCTTTATCATGCAATTATGCTAAATGAGGTGAACTCCAAGATGCATAAAACATAATAACTTAAAATAGTGCAAAAATATGTTATGGAAAATGCAGAAAAGCTTAAGAAAATGCGAACTCTAAACTCGGACTGCCCCCAATCTGGACTACAGTCAGGATCGCCTCCAATCGTACGAAATCGTCCGCAATCGTCCGAGATCGTCTGCGACGATCCAAGCTAGCTTCGACTGAAAAATAGTAGAATTCCTACAAAATACCAAAATGCAAGCAATAATGCGAGGGAATAAGGAGCTAACTCTGCAATGAAATCCTGTCAACAAAGGGGTTGGGGGTTCAGGGAGAATCAACAAGAATTAGGCAGGGAGGCAAGGGGATAAACTAGAAAAATCCTAGTTTATATAGGATTAAAAAGAGGTTTGGGAGGTTGGGGATCATCCCAATCTGGGAGATCTCCAACAGGGAAATCTCCAACTGCGCAGACACGCTTACGCCGAGTTGGAGAGGCTATTGAAACAGAAGCTAATTATGAAAATTTGGTTTTGGGACGAAATCGTCCGGACGTTCTATTCCAGACGAATTCGTCAGATCGGGGACGATTTCGTCTAATCTGCGACGATATCGTCCAACGGTCAAAACAAATCCTAAAAATGGCACGGAAAATGGGGAAAGCGGGTAAAAGGCGGTTTAACGGGCGGTTTGGGGTTGAAATTCAAATTTTAATATTTTATCTTTTTACTAAGGTTTTAACCGTGCCAATTTTAGGGTGCTACATTTTGCCCCCTCTTTAGCGAATTTTTCGAAGAAAATGCGTTAAAGACGAGTTTTTTCCGTTTTACGAGAAAGCAAAAATATACTCAATTTTTTAGACGACGATTCTTGGTCGAATCGTACGAATGCTGACTTATGGTGCCCCCTCCGTGTTTTTACCCAAATCGAACGTTTGAGGTAAAAACATGGAAAAGCAAAATTTAAAATGCTGAGTTTTTTAAATAAAATTAAGAAAATAGGGTAAAACCCTAATTCATTTTTACTATTCCAAAGTTCTATAGAGAGAAAGAAAAAAATGGTGGAGACAGCGCATAGAGCGACAGAGGTCCAGCGCGGGCTACGGGTAAGGATCTAATCCTAGTAGATTAGGTTTAATGGAACTTTATGCAAGTTGTTTTGATTTAAATTTGATTGTTTGGGGCATCACGGCCATTTTTAGGCCGTCGACGTCGTCGGGACAAAATCGTCTCGATTTCGTCGAAATCGTCCCTAGATCGTCGATTTCGTCTAACGCAAAATCGACGAAGTAGGGGCGATTTCGTCCAACAAGGGGCGATTCCCAAGTTGCGAAATAGGAGACGATTTCATCCTCACAAAAGATGATTTTGCCCAATTGGGGACGATATCATCCAATGGTGGACGATATCATTTTGAACTTGATTTTAAGTTGTTTAATTTGCATGTTAATGATTGTTATTAATGATTTTGTTGTTTTATTGTTTGTTTTGTAGAAGGGATTACTAAAGAGCCAAGAATGGAAATACGATGGGCTAAGAGATGACATAGCCACGCTTGACCAGGCAGAGCATGACCGACTTGGATTGGTCGGTCTACAGCATGTGGCAGAGATGCCACAAGTGCCGACTGACATGGGGCTACTGACAGCCCTAGCAGAGAGGTGGTATCCGGGGTCGTCCTGCTTTCGGTTATCGATAGGGGAGATGGCTCCCACTCTAGAGGACGTATGGAGGATCATGAGGATCCCCATACAGGGACGGCTGATGACACCTATGGCCAATCAGGGCCAGGCGATGATGAGGCTCACTGGAGACCCTAGCTTCGCCCTGGAGAAGGGCGGAGTGAACATCGAGTCTCTACGGTAGATGCCTAGGGCATCTAGGCTGACTCGAGTTTTGGCAGGGGTTGTCGGTGGCTTACTATTGTGCCACCAGAGCGGATGCAGACTATCGTGGGTGCTCTCAGACATAGTCTACGACATGAGAGACCACGGGTACAGATTTTCATGGGGCAGCTTTGTTCTTTGCCACTTGTATAGGATCCTGCATGGGGTCGTATACAAGGGAGGTCGATGTCTAGTTTTGACATCGTTGCTACAGGTTTGGTGCTGGGAGCACATTACGATGCGGAGGCCGGTAGGGCTCCCATTGATAGGTGTTGACCGGGAGAGACCCTAGGTTTTCTATTGGTGGCTACAAAGAGGGTCATAGTGGTGGATAGATCTGTCGATGTCACGGAGGTTGCTGGATGACCTCATCCTAGACTAGATCACCTAGAGGCCATGGCGAGAGCACCCTAGGTGGGCAGAGGATGGGCAGGAGCTGGCTCGCATCAGGCGAGTCTGTTGGCTGAGGATGGAGCGAGGAGAGGTAGAGCTCCACCGCTATGATCGGGTACTATGATAGTTCGGTCTACAATAGGGGATCCCTTCTATCAGGGATTATGAGTACTCCTAGACTATTCGGGATAATACTACATTGAGCGGGGCTCTAGATATGCAACGATTTTGGAGTCAAGATGTGGATGATGCCCCCATCCAGCCAGTGGATGGTGACGACGTCGAGGTTGTTGATGGCTATGATGCCTGGTACGTAGGCATCCACCCTCCTCGGATGATGAGGGCACAGGGTCCAGTACACGCTATGGTGCGCCAGATGGGGAGGCGATGGCAGGCTGCTATTGAGGCAACGTGGGGTCATGGGGGAAGAGAGCAACGATGGATCCCATAGGAGAGACGCCAGAGGATGGCACGGGCTCCATAGAGGCCATGGGAGATAGAGCGAAGGGAGGAGAGGCTCCCTTCATAGTAGAGGGAGAGACCACCATCGCTTGATAAGGGCAAGGGTGTTGATGTAGGGGAGAGTAGCGAGACAGCGGCTCTTCGGGCTGAGGTTGCCCGCCTTCGGGCTCAGGTGCAGACACTGCAGGATGAGGCTACACGGCTCAGAGCTCGGGGTGGAGGGGTGAGCAGGGATGATCTATCATGGTCTATTGCTCAGACCACATTCTACCAGGGGTTATACTATCACATGGTTCCAGAGAACCAGAGGGTACCACTGCCAGCCCCTATTGCAGAGCCGGTCATGATGGGATCATCGAGGACATCCTCACGATCGACGATGAGGACCCGAGATACAGCCCGGACCTCTATGGGACCACCTCCTCCACGTCAGGGTGGGGGAGGAGATGAGGCTGAGAGCTCGAGGGCTTCTCGAGGCTAGGTGTCTATGGACTATAGATTTTGTAGAGATTGTTTGAGAGGATTGAGTATGCCAGGGTATAGATTGTGGCATACCAATCCAGTTTTGATATGATGTAAATAATTTTTGGATATATATATATATATGATCTTGTTTTTGATGATATGACTTGTTCATATGTTTTTATGATGCTTTAATGTTTGAATTGTTTGCTTATTGGATTGAGGATTCATATAATTATGTCGTTTTGAAATATTATAATTTTGATGTCATGCTTTGTAAGATTTTAAATGAAATAATCTGATGTAAACAATTGGTGGTTGTGGTGTGATTTGATAAAAAATAAAAGGGACTTCTAACAATAATTTCAAAGGACATTGTCGCTATTATAGACCATTTCATGGAGTCGCCGCTCACTCGGTCGTCAAGCTAATCCCAGTATAGAAATATTGTTAAAAGTAAAAGAGTGCTTAAGAGACTTGTCTTAAGACTTTGTGTTGTAATGATGGAGATAATGATGGTTTGATGATTTGTTTTCAGATTTTCATAAAAATAGTATGCATGAAAATATGATGTTGCTAGGCATAAATTCCTAAGTGTGATAAAATTGTGAACAATTCCTTTAGAATTTATACCATGGGTGCAATATTGAATTTTGAACATAATGTCATGAAATAGAATAGGTGTTTGTTTGTTTGTAAAGCATAATTGTGTAACATAATGATGCAAGTCACATGTTTTGATGAATTTTGTTTTAAAATAAATGGAAAAGAAAATTAGAATGATGGTTTGCGCTAGGCATAGAATTATAGGTATAAACTTATACCATCATCGCGAAATCCAAAGAAGAAAATAGATTGTTGGTTTTATTGCAAGATGCATTTTTGACTTTTGATAAACGAGAAAAATAATAATATGAAAATTTTGTTTGAAATTATTTTTGAGATTTTATGAGAAGATGTATGTAATTGCTTTTATACAAAACAAAAATTCTGAAATAAAAGGATAAAATTATTCCGAAAAGAGTTACGAGAGATATTTTAAATTATCTCAAAGAGAAATGTAGATTTATAAGGAATCCTCATGTGCAAATGTGAGTTCATTACCAATCTTGATTTATCATAATGATACAAAATCTCTCAAATACAAATGTGTGTGCGATTGTATTGTTCATTCACCAATTTTGAGCAAGATAATTTGATACAAGTAATTTGACTTAACCAAATGAATGTTCGTTGACCATGATTTATATGCATGTAACCGTACCAGACTACTATGTAAGTTAGGTTATCAAGAGCTAGCTAATCCATAAGCTAACAGAGGTCTGTACAAAAGAAGGTCGCTAATGTGACAGACATATCACCATGCTAGGGATTACCCAAGGCCAAGCGGGTTGGGCACAAACCACCTGTTATGGGGCTTACCTCACAGTTTTCGAATAATTGAGAATTCCAGGGATTCAAGCTCATTCACCCTTCTTTTCTTTTCAAGGGGTAGGGAAAGGATTTTATTGTATTTTGCTTTGGCTTTTCACTTTTGCTTCTTTTTTTTTTTGTACTTTTGTATTTTTGCTTGATATTTGAGATAATGCTGAAATATTGTTGTGATGATTCAAATAACCTTTTTCTTTTTCTTTGTTTCTTGAACTTTTCTTTTCTTCCTATGCTAGGGATACTTGCTCGGATTAGTTGTAGAGCAAGGGATTTTTATTCTGGGTAGGGGTGAGCTTGTCCTTTTGTCAATTCTCAAAGATTCTAGACCATGTGCATGATAGGATAGCAGGGGAAACTTTTCGCTCAAGAAACCACTTCTACTATGTAGCATCATATTGAATGTGCAATGAAATCATTTTAATGTGAAGAGATATACTTGGTTCAAGTAAATGACAAGATCAGTTCTCTATGCTCAAAATTTTATTTAATGCCAATGTGGGCTTTGATATAAGAGAGATGAATAATCATACAAAATAAAATCAAGATATTTATTCATGTGAGTGTGAAAGTGCGGGATTCCAAATAAATACTAATTTATCCAAAATAATTGAAAATATAACTGCAATACTTCAAGAATTGATAGGTATGAAGATAAAAGATGTTTTTGAAGATTTTGACGATTTTGATGTTTTTGGTATTTGTATTGTAATTGATGATTTGCAATAAGAAATACTATTACTGTTCTTTAAAAAAATATTTTGATAGAAATGGCTAAAAATGAAACAATATGCAAAATACAGTATATACAAATGATGAGATGACCCAATGTTTTATGCATAGTAGCGTTTGAGATGCATAATGTTCATAGGTTCTTTAAGTTCTTTACCATCTAAGGTAGATAATTTGTATGCTCTTGATCCAAATTTAGCATTGATGACATATGGTCCAAGCCAGTTGGGCTCAAATTTACCTTTAAGGTTTGTAGTTGCATTAGTATTTTTTTGATTTTCTTTTAAGACAAGGTCACCGATCTCAAAGGATCGAGGATGAACTTTCTTAAGATATGCTCTCTTAAGCTTGTTTTGGTAGGCGCAAAGATGCTCCAAAGCATTGATGCACTTTTCATCTAGAAGTTCTAGTTGACTAAATCTACCAGCATGATATTCATCCCCTACTTCAGTATCTTGAAGTAGTAGAGCTAAAGAAGGAACTTCTAATTCAAAGGGAAAAATGGCTTCAGCACCATAAACCAAGACAAAAGGTGAAGTTCCAGTGGGGGTTCGAACACTAGTTCGATAGGCCCACAAAGGAGGATATAACTGAATGTGCCGGTCTCGACCGGTTTTATTGACCAATTTTTTGAGAATTTTGATTAAGGTTTTATTAGATGCTTCGCTTGACCATTACCCCTGAGGATAATAGGGAGTGGACCAGCGATGTTGAATTTTATATTTTTGACATAATTTCTTGACATCTTTATTTTTGAAACAAGTTCCATTATCAAAAATGAGATTGGCAAGAATTCCAAACCTAAAAATAATTTGATTAAAAACAAACTTGGAAACTTGTGTTCCGAGTGCAAGAAGCTAATGGCATAGCTTCAACCCACTTCATGAAATACTCTGGCGGTTATGATGAATTTGTGTCCATCGGATGACACAGGGTTGATTTTTCCAATGATGTCTAGGCCCCATTTTGAAAAGGGCCAAGGAGATGAAATAGCCTTGCAGCTCTTGTGCAGGCGCATGGACAAGGTCAGCGTGTTTCTGGCACTTGTCGCAATGTCGCACATAATTATGTGCATCAGTTTCCATGGTAGGCCAAAAATATCCTATCCGAAGGAGTTTCTTAGCAATGGCGCTACCACTAAAATGTCCCCCACAAGATCCATTGTGGGCTTCATTCAAAGCTGCTCTGGATTCTTCTAGATTCAAACATCTCAATAAGATGCCTTCAAAAGATCTTCTGTACAAGGTATTACCAATAATCACAAAGCGACTTGCTTGTCTACGTAATAACCTATGTTGGTTGCTAGTGCAACCATCGGGGAAGGTTCCTTTCTACAAAAAATTAAATATATCAGTATACCATGGTTCAGGAGTTGTTTCGTTGATGAGAAACACATCCAAAGGTTCTAAACATGATTTGCTTGAAGCGGGTTCCTAGAGTCGACGAATAATGATGGTAGCATATTCATCGTCTAACTCCAAGGGTAGAAGAGATGCAGTTGCAGCCATAGCGTCAACCGCACGATTGCTAGTTCGAGGAATAGCTTCCAAAGTAACTTTATCAAACAAGGATAACAACTGCAAAACATATGCTTTATATGGGCGTAATTTATCATCTCTGGTCTGATAAACATCATTGATTTGATTTATGACAAGTTGGGAGTCACCGAAAACCAATAAACTTTTGATTTTCAATGCCAAGGCAGCTCGTAATCCAAGGATAAGAGCTTCATATTCAGCAGTGTTATTGGTGCAAGCAAATGTTAATTTGAAGGACAGAGGAATAAGATGTTTTTGTGGAGATATTAAAATAATACCCGCACCAGCCCCACTCATGCATCGGGCTCCGTCAAAGTATAGGGACCATTGCTCTGAATGGTCTGCCTCTAGTTTAAGGCATTCATCAGGAAACTCAATGATGAGGGGATGAGTAGATTCTAAAGGTGCAGCAACTAATTGATCTGCTATGATTTGACCTTTAACAAACTTTTGTCCTATGAAGGTGAGTTCAAATTCGCTTAGCGCAAGAACCCACTTGGTTGTGCGACCAGATAAATACGGTCGACTCATGAGATATCGCAAAGGGTCGAATTTGGCAATAACATACGTTTTCTGACTGAGCATATAATGTCATAGTTTCTGTGTAGAAAATACGACTGCTAGACATAACTTCTCTAATATGGTATAACGAGTTTCATAACTGATTAAGGTTCTGCTAATGTAATAATTAGCACGTTCTTTCTTCTCATCATCAAGCTGAGCTAACATAGCCCCTAAGGCAAAATCAGAAGCAAAAATGTACAAGATAAAAGGACGATCAGATCTAGGTGGGGAAAGCACTTGGAGGTTTGAGGAGATATTGCTTAAGGAGTTCAAATGCTTCTTGGCATTCGTCGTCCCAATGAAAAGAGACATCTTTCTTAAGAAGCTTAAGAAAGGGTCCAGTTTTGTCTGCCAACTTGTCGATGAAGCGGCGAATAGCTTGAAGCTTACCTTGTAAACTTCGTAATTCTGATATATTTGTGGGTGCGGGCATATCTGTGATAGCCACGATCTTGAGAGGGTCAATTTCAATGCCACGTAAAGAAACTATAACCCCTAATAATTTATCGGACTTAACTCCGAATATGCATTTAGCAGGATTTAGTCGGATAAGATATTCCCTTAACCGATCAAATACTTTCCTTAAGTCATTTAAATGATCATCTTCTTTGATGGAACGAGCTATGATATCATCTACATAATCATGTAGGATATCATGCATCATGTCGTGAAAAATATAAGTCATGGCTCGTTGATAGGTTGCACCTGCATTCTTTAAACCAAATGGCATCACTTTCCAACAAAAAGTTCCCCAAGGGGTAATAAAGGTTATTTTGGCCTGATCTTCAGGAGCTATCCTGATCTGATTATAACCAGAAAATCCATCCATTAAGGATATCATTCCACTTCCAGTAGTAAATTCAATGATCTGATCCATGTTGGGAAGAGGAAAATCATCTTTAGGGCATGCAGCATTAATGTCTCTGAAATCGGTGCAAACCCTAACTTTAGTGGCTTCTTTCTTAGTTACTTGGAACTACATTTGAGATCCATTCAGCATAGTCAATGGCTTGTATAAAAATGACTTTCAACAGTTTTTCTAGTTCTCCTTTGACTAGTAAGGCCACTTTGGGATGCATTTTTCTGAGTTTCTGTTTAACAGGTTTAGCATCTGGATGGACTACTAGATGATGCATAACTATGGAAGGGTCCAAACCTGGCATGTCTTCATATGTCCAAGCAAAGACATCTTCATAGTCTTTAAGAAATGAAATGTATTTATCTTGTTTTTCTTGACTTAATTCTGATCCAATATTGATTATGTGAGGGTTATGTTCGGTTCCAATGTTAATTTTTATAACGTTTTCAACTTCCATATGTAAATCTCTCTCAAAATTAGGTGGGGCGGATGAAACACCCAATTCTTGTAATTCTTCCAAGGTTAGCTTGGATAATTCGTCTTGAGGAGTCGAGGCCTCAAGCTGGGCTATACTAGGTATAGAGCCATCAAAATAAAATTCATTATATAACAATTCCTCAATGGAAATATCATGAAAGATATCTCCCTCCAACTCGTCGTCGGATTCGGCAATCATTTCGGGATAGGCTATGGATAGCATATTGCGAGGTAGAAGAATTATTCTTTGGACACAAAGAATCTTGTTTATCTAGATAATCTTGATAACATACGAGATGGTCATCATCCTCAAATGGAAAGGGCTGACCTTTACTAGAAAATAGGCCCACACCACAACGGGCAGGCCACGGTTCTACCTCGAAAGGTTCTTTCATACCATTTTGGAAAGGTCCCAAACCTTTCCCTTTATAGCCCAATTTAAGCATTATGGGCTTAGCTTTAATATAATCATTAGCAAAATAGCATCTAGCATACCCATCACAATGTGTCTTAATGTTTCTGGGTATTCTTCCCCAATCATATCCTTTATAAATAAAAGCACAACTCCCGACTTGGTAGATACTTCCCATAGGTTGTGGGAGGCCCAAGGTACGAGGAGAGGGTGGGAGTTTATTTAAAAGGAGGGAAGTCTGCATGGCAGTGTTGATCTCTTCTGATATAAGAATTTTAGATAAATCGGGTAAGAGCTCATTAGTAAGAGCATAAGAGGTAGAAGGAACATTTCCTACATCTTCGGATGTGGAAAGAATGCCTGTAGTGGATGTAGATGTCATAGGGATATTGACGGGTGAATCTAGAGGTATGGAAGATATAGGAGTAAAACAAGAAGCATTGGGTGTAGGTTTAGGCTCTTTTCGAGGTCCTAATGTGGTTTGTTCAGAAGATGGTTGAGCTATATGTATAGGTGTAGTTGAAGGAGTAGATGATGTTATGGGTGTGTGTTTCACACGTTTGGGCGGATGATAAGAATTAGGATGTGTGGATGACAGAGCAGGGCAAAATTGCACTCCAACAGGTTCTGCCAAAGCACACATATCAAAGGGTCTAGGATCACCATGAATGGTAACCAACTGGTTTTTAAATTTGAATTTAACACAGCGATGTAAAGTGGAGGGAACCGCTCGCATCGCATTGATCCAAGGGCGACCCAAAAGTATATTGTACGATGCAGGGCAATGTACAATAAACACGGTCGTATCTAGGGTTCTAGGACCAACTTGCAAGGGTATAGTAATGACTCCACACGTTTCTTGTGTCTCGTCATTGAAGGCTTTGATAATCATATCCGTTCTTTTCATTTCGTCACTTCTAAACCCAAATCATTGGTAGAAGTCAAAAGTGCAGATGTTTAAAGATGAACCATTATCAATCAAGACTCGTTTAACAACTACATCTCCAATTAGGGCAGTAATATATAAGGGATTATCCTTATGTAAACTATGTTGTGGTATATCTCTATCTCGAAAGTCAATACAATCGACTTCTCGAGTGATGATAGTATTGGTCATGGCTTCAGGCTGAATATTTTGTGGTACCATCATTTGGCTTAATGTGAGCATTAATTCATCCCTATGGGTAGGAGAAGATCTTAAAAGATCCAAAAGGGAAATTCTAGCTGTAGTGTTGGATAATTGTTCATTAATATTATACGGAGGCTTAGGTTGAACATTAGACATATGATTCCCTTTATTGGGATTTTTCAAAATAAATGGAGCTGATCCATCATTCTGAGTTTGATCCTGTTGAGAATTTTGAGCCTGTTGTCTGGTAACGACTCCGATGGTACCTACAATGTTATGTTGAGGATGATGAATTGGTCTCGGTCTAGCATTTATGGCTTGTTCATTAGAAAGGAACTGATGAGAAGAGGGTCGAGTAGTAACTCTTCTAGGAAATGGTTCTTCCGGAACCATAGAATCTGTGATAGGTTGAATAGGATCTGATTCATTTTCAGAACTATTCGATTGATTTGAGGTGATGTCCATGTCACTTTCAGTATCAGATTCTACATCACTAAGATCAAGTGTTTGCGTATTATATAGGGGTCTGGACGTAACTATGGATAAAGTTGTGTCAAATATTTGAGGATCTTGAATAGGTAATTGTCCACTAATAGTCCCTACATATCGGGTAGGAGGGGGAACATTATGATGTTCGATTTGATTAGCCACCTCTTTACCATGCTTTGGTAAAGGATGTTGAAATATGTCCAATGATTGATTGGCATTCTGATTCTGACTTTGAGGGGTGCTCTTTTGGGCGTTATTAGAAGGATTTTGTTTAGGTTGGAAGGCTTGCACCTCCATCTCATTGTTATCAATTAAATCTTGTATTTTATGTTTTAATATTTTGCAAGAGTTGGTAGCGTGTCCAGGTCCTCTATGGAAATCACAATGTAAATCAGCTCTGTATCCGGGTATAGTTGGATCAGGTTCCCGGATAGTTGGTAATTGGATCAAGCCTCGTGCTAGTAATTGGGGGAGAATGGTTGATAAAGGTTGATTTAACCTAGTAAATTCTTGAGGTGGTTTATCAGGAGGTTTCAATATGAACTTCTCCGTTGTTTTCGTAGTGTTAACATTGGCAATGTTTCTACTATCAGTGACTCCGTCACCCACAACTTGTTTATTTTTATACTGATTTTTGGATGTTTTCTCATCATCTTTCTTTTTGAGCTGACCTCTTCTAATGAGAGCATCTTCCACCCTTCGAGCTAAGTCTATAGCTTGATCGAAGGTGGTCAAGGTAGTAGTTGATAATTCATAGGATAGTTGTTCTTGTAAATTATTGATAAAAATATCCAACATCTCCCGATAAGGTAACACAAAGTGTAGTTTTCCTATCAACTGTCTCCATCGAGCTAAGAAGTCAGCAAAACACTCATCTTTGTCTTGTTTTAGGTTGTACAAATATTTAATGGTTACATGCCTTTCGATATAGGCACTAAATTGATGCACAAAAGACTCAGCGGTCTCTTCAAAATTTCTCAAAGAATGAGTGGGTAGTTGATAATACCACTCCAATGCCATCCCCCCTAAGCTTTTCGGGAACATTTTTAGTAATAGCAAATCATCATGTGATATGTCATGACATGCTATCCTAAACATACGAAGATGCTCTATGGGATCTTCGGTTCCTTTGTATATAGGTAGGACAGGCATAGGAAAGTGTTTGGGATATGGTTGTGCTACAACTATAGGATCTAGAGGTTGACTACACATCTCTCGGTAATTGTACGAGGGACGGTAGGGATCTATTTGGTCCATACGGGAGGTTAACTATTTCACCATGGCTTCCAGATTGCCAGCTTGCCCACCATATTGGTTCGGTGGTACATGAGCATGGGATTTGTGAGCGTAAG
The DNA here is from genome assembly GCA_028583015.1 of Wollemia nobilis. NCBI lineage: Eukaryota > Viridiplantae > Streptophyta > Pinopsida > Araucariales > Araucariaceae > Wollemia > Wollemia nobilis. The sequence goes on along the minus strand of JAQPPZ010017254.1, from coordinate 1,864,182 downwards.
AAGGCGGAACATAAGGATTCGATGCTATGTTACTATTATGCAAATGATTGGTAGGAAGAGTATTATGAAGAAGATTTGTGGTAGCATTATGTTGTATCCCAGATTGTTGGAAATTAACATTTGGTTTTGTTTTAGGCTTTTGTTGATTTGAGGTATATTGGTCGATAGCTTGGCGAAATAGAGTAGTGAATGAAGGTTTCTTTTGTGTAGGAATAACCCTTGGTTTGGTAATAGGCACTCTAGGTGGTTGGGTAACCTGTTGTTGTTGCATGTTCTGGATTATAGCAGCCATGTCCAAATTGGACGGTCCAGCTTGATCACTCTCTTGATCAACAAAGGACAAAGGATTAGTGCGTGTGTGATATATATCTTCTAGGGTTGCTTGAGTATCACTAATTTGATCTTTGTCCATATGGACTGCTCTATTAAGAGTGCCAATATTATTATTGAGAAATTTCCAAAAATGGTCCATGTTCTCAAAAGTAATAGCTCCGTCTGGAGTTATTTTAGGAGATGAGGATCCTTCCTCTCTATCATTTTCTTTTTGTTCATTTGCATCCACAAATTCTTCTTCTTGTTGGTTTAAGGTTACTTCTTCTTGAATTGGTTCTTCAAGAAGGGCATCTGGTTTATTGGTTTTTCCTAACCAATCTTCTTCTACTTCAATTTGTTTTCCATTCCTGAGTCTAGTCATTGTGTCTAAATTTAGGTTTTAGCAAATATATATTAATATATTTGCAATAGATCTTGGGAGGTATATATTTTAATTATATACCTACTATAATACTTAAAAGAAAATGTTTTGATTTTTTTTTTTTGTTATTATTTTTTATGATAATTTTATTTTGTTTTTGTTTTTGTTTTTATTTTTTATTTTTTATAAAGACAATAAACAACACACTAAATACAAGAAACAACAATAATAAAATAATAACTTAGTTTTCTATAAATAGTTTATAGATGTCATTGATAGGATCAAGTTCATCAGGAGTCATAAAATGCTCCTCTTCAAATTGGAAATGGTTTTTCAGGAACTTAATGAAGTGTGCTATAGTGATATTATCTACTTCTGACTCTGATTTGTAAAAATAGATTTCATGGCAATACTCTCGATATAACACAGCTCTGGGAACTCTATACCATCTTTGTCTATCCGTAAGAACGACCTCTTGATCTTCTATACGAGACAAAAATTTATGTACTACAACTGCATTATCGAGGTATTCCTCAAAGGTATACAACTCAGAAGACACAAGGGCTCTTTTATCTGCTAACCACCTATGGCAAGCTCTCTGAAGCTCATGATACAAAGTCACTTGATCGGGATCCAGGATTCTATCTAGGACAAACCTCTTGATTTGCCTAAGTTCAGTTGCTCTAGATGAAATGAGATCTAATCTCCTATTAAGTTCGTCCCACAAAGGTTGAACCCTATTTGTTTGAGGTATGCTAAGTACTGAATTAATCTCTATAGCTGCTAATTGATTTTCAACATTAATGGTGACAGCTCGTCTTTTATTATAATCTACCATCTAAATATGACATGCAATCTTTGATTCTAAATGCATTTATGTTTTGTTTTTTGTTTTTGAATTGAATTGTTTTCAAAAGGTTTTTAGTTTTCACGTCGGGTTCACCAAAATGTATCGCTCCAAATTTTTTGCACCCTTACCTTTAGGCTATAGGATCCGTGCCCGAAAGGGGGATGTGAAAAGGATGGGACAATACCTCGGATTGAGAGGCCCTTTGAAGGTCCCGCCTCTCGGGGGAGGTGTATAAGGGTGAATTTTCGATGGATGGTGGGTTCACCAGGAAACTTTTGAATTGCGGTTTCCACGCCTAGGTTGATAGTGTGTTTGATGTGTTCATTTTTATGCTTGATCATTCAACTCCTAGGTTTGGCCGATATGAATCTAAACTATTCTATATGCCAATGCGGATTTCAATGAATACAAAAAATAGAAATAGATGCAAATTACAGAGAATATGCTAACCAGAAGAATTCATACCTGATTTCGGATGTCTGATGGAGATTCTGAGTCTTGTAGCAGTTCAGATCATCTCAGTTTGCACATTATCATCTGATATTTCTTGGGATCATCTCAAATCATAGAAGGTCATCTGAAATAGGACAGAATCACCTAAAATCTGACGAATTCGTCAAACGAATCCGTCAGAAACCTGCAATCACAGAAACAGACACAAAATACCAAATATGCAAATGCAAAAGCAAGGGATAATGATAGAAATAATAACAAACATGCCTAAATAATAGTGTCTAATAACAAATGAGGAAATGCAGTAAATTTAATGATTGATTTTACCTTTATCATGCAATTATGCTAAATGAGGTGAACTCCAAGGTGCATAAAACATAATAACTTAAAACAGTGCAAAAATATGTTATGGAAAATGCAAAAAAGCTTAAGAAAATGCGAACTCTAAACTCGGACTGCCCCCAATCTGGACTACAGTCAGGATCGCCTCCAATCGTACGAAATCGTCCGCAATCATCCGAGATCGTCTGCGACGATCCAAGCTAGCTTCGACTGAAAAATAGTAGAATTCCTAAAAAATGCAAAATACCAAAATGCAAGCAATAATGCGAGGGAATAAGGAGCTAACTCTGCAATGAAATCCTGTCAACAAAGGGGTTGGGGGTTCAGGGAGAATCAGCAAGAATTAGGCAGGGAGGCAGGGGGATAAACTAGAAAAATCCTAGTTTATATAGGATTAAAAAGAGGTTTGGGAGGTTGGGGATCATCCCAATCTGGGAGATCTCCAACAGGGAAATCTCCAACTGCGCAGACACGCTTCTGCCCGAGTTGGAGAGGCTGTTGAAACAGAAGCTAATTATGAAAATTTGGTTTTGGGACGAAATCGTCTGGACGTTCTATTCCAGACGAATTCGTCAGATCGGGGACGATTTCGTCTAATCTGCGACGATATCGTCCAACGGTCAAAACAAATCCTAAAAATGGCACGAAAAATGGGGAAAGCGGGTAAAAGGCGGTTTAACGGGCAGTTTGGGGTTGAAATTCAAATTTTAATATTTTATCTTTTTACTAAGGTTTTAACCGTGCCAATTTTAGGGTGCTACAACCCCCATCCCCATTTTGTGGTATTCTACTTTAGCCTATTGCACTACCAACTCACCACTTTCAATCCCCTCCTCATCATCCATTCTCATCTTTGTGGTCATATTCCAATCCCATTTTTACACTAGAATTATGCTTCCCACCTACCTCGATTCCATCACCCTCTCCCATTTATATCCAACACATCCTCTCCCAATTCGACTACCTCAAGTTACATGAGTCATTGTCGATGTCATTCCCCTACACACCATTCTTCTATGGCCTGTATTCCCTCACCTTCTTCCATCCTTGTTCCTTTCTCCTGCACACACCCTCCATCGAATTACAATTCCACAATCCCACCACTCAGGTCTACCCTACATCCCTTATGCTCATCGCCACCTAAGCCATACATTTATCCCACATCTATACTTTTAGAGCTGCTCTTCCATAATTTTCACCAACTAATGCATGCAGGACTCCTAGAATTACCAAAAATCAATCCCATTAACTCCCTTCACCCCAAGGCAAGGAATTACAAGGAAAATCAATTCTGCATTTACCATCGATAACCAAGGCATAATATCGATCACTATTGTACCTTTGAAAGCCTTGTTAATAACATGGTATATGGCACACTTCCTCCATGATCTGAGAACACCACCTCTACTAGATTTCCTAGCATTGCACTTACTCCCATTCCTTGCCCCACACCTTCACATGAGTCTTTCACATCCACACTCCACTATTTCCAAGAGCTATCCAGCTACACCAATCATAAAAATCCTAGTCTTATTGTTGTGCCACTTAGTCACTCATGACTTGATCTTCGCAACTTCTCAAGTTCTTAAATTTCCTTCCTATTACTTTATTTATCTTCTTTCTCTCCTTCTCCTTGTTATCTAGCATTGTTTTATAGTCACACTTCAAGCAGCTACACACCTATGCTAAATATATCTTATTCTCTCTTTTTCTTCTTGTTAGCTGGCATTGTTGTATTTTCAAGCTTCGATCGGCTACATATCTTTGCTAAATCTATCTTCTCTTATTCTTCTTCTCTTCCTCCTCCCTTATTTTTTTCCTTCTTTTATGGTCCTTCATTATCACTTTCTTCACAATTTCCTTTAGCTTCCCACTTTCCTTGTTCTTATTCATCACATGCATTTTCCCACTCACATTCACCTCTCAAGCTTGTTACACCTCCCACATGTTGGGGCAACCATAACTATTGTTCCTTCCTCTCATCATTTCTTCACATGTACATTTCTTTCGAAATAACCTCCAATATCATCTCATTGAGTTTCACAAATTTCTTATAGATATTTTCCTTTCGTGTTATATCTCTCATAGTGCATCCATTGCATATATACATCACTCTTCTTTTTACATCTATAATCATGTTTGTACATTCCCCCTATAGAAATGTGACCATGATAGGATTAAAAACATGCACTTGTTAGCATCACCACTTGGTTTTCCGCTCCCCTTTTTTGGATTACAGATTATATGGTGTTTAGCATGATTTTGATCACTCAGTAGTTATTACAATCAAACATCACCTCTAGTTGACAAGTTCTTACACTTATAGCTTTATTTGGTTGGTTTAAATCCTTTAAGGGACCATTCATAGGTCATATTTTTAAGCAATTTTTGAGTCTAGGTAAGACAACACCGTGTGCAAATATTGCCATATAGCAAATGGTTTACCTGCTCATCCTATCATTTGCAGGATAAAAATATGACCTAGAGATAAACAAAGGGAAAAGCATAAGAAAAATTATAAAACGGACAGAAAACAAAATTCAATGCCCACATTCCAATAAAAAGAGAGATAAAAGAGTACCACAAAAATATAATCAAAATAATGAGGGACTAAAAAAAAAAGGAAAAGCCTCCAAAAACACTATTTTTATACTTGATCTCCTTTGGTCCTTAGGTTTAAAATACCATCACGAGACGATTTCCATCGCCAAAAATAGGCTCTAAGTGTCTACCTACTAGTGGAATAGTCTTACAAGTGGTGACACATATGTCATATTAGTGATATTCTTTTGTAAATATCATTGTGTGCTTTTGGATGAGCCAGCTATTTTAGCCACATTTTCAATGGGTTAGTCATATCTCCCTCAAAATGGAAAAATGAACATCACTCTTTGTACACACTAGTCCCTGATAGACTCTGATCCAGTCAGGTTAGTTATGAGTTGTAGTTGAACATTGCTCAGTTTCTCATAAGGTTTGATTGTTATAACTATGATAGTTGAAATTATTGCATACTCCCTATGCAATCCTAAATTCTTGAGGTAATAGAATGGATAGCATTGCCACCAATTATTTTGTGATACAAGTGCTTCCTATACATATTTTATCATCCATATACATGCATCATTGCATCTATTTTATATTTGTTCATTTACATTACATCATTCCACATTACATCTAATCTATAGTAATATCATTCTCCTACATTTTACTACATGCATACATATTCATCCATTATATATTCACCTACCACTGTTCTATATTACACATACACATAATATTGCACTACATATTCATTCACACAAATCATGACACATGTATATAAAGTCATACCAAAAATCATGTATATATATTACGTTTAAAATATCCTCGGGCTATAAAAATAGTGTACATCCATAATTTATATCAGTCCTACTGACCACTAGGAGTCTCACTACTCCCTTCCTATGCCATCAATGCCAACTCCAACCTTCGTGCCTCTACCTCCCCACTTGACTCTAGATCTGCCTCCACCACATAAGCTTATACAAGCACTACCACCCTATACAACTCTGGGGTAGCTCCCACTACCTATGATACCACTGGTACTATGATCCTTGACTCCCTTAAAACTATCAAAGGAGTAATTTTTTTACTCTGCTATGAATGTGCATGTGTTCGCGACCATGATCTCGACCTCAATTATAACCCTTCATAATCTGGAATCATATACCCAAATGAAATCAAGACAATCTCACACTACATCCTCATTGATACACGTCAGCATGAGTCTATCACCAATGAGCTACCTTGGCTTATAGGGTTGTCACCTCAACCCCACACCTACCACCTCCATCATGGCCTACTCAACCACCACCCTAGCACAATTAGCTTATCTTATGCCTACTACTACCTCTCTATCTATACATGTATCTCCATCATCTCTACCTCATGCATCACTCAAACCACATCCTTTTTTAGCTTGTGCTCGTCGCATACTCTCCTACACCATTGTAATATCTACCCTTAATCTCTCCTAGATAGCCATTATCTTCACAACTTGGCATCATAAATCCTCTACAGTTTTAGCATACCTCACCTACTCTACTTCAAGCTATCATAGCATCTCCTTACACTGCCTCTTTGACTCCTTCCTCTTTGTGCATATCACCTTCTTACCTATCGTGAAAGTCTCCTCTAGATCCTAACACTCCTCCCTCCATATCCCTAGATCCAAAGCCTAATCTATCTTATTCTCATGTGATATCACCTCTAGATCTCATTCTCTCTGTCTCTCTCAAGGTCATTAGCTCATCCTAAGAATCCATCCTATCCTGTATGTTGAATGATATGTCCAACATATATCTAGCATCATCCTCCTCCATCATCATCATATCTCCTTGAGGAGACCCTATTGATGCATTTATATCATGTCATATTCCTCCTCCATAAACATTGTCTCATCTAAGGGTTTGCCCCCATTGCTGACCTCTCACACTGGCGATCCCACAATAGGAATACTAGCTCCATCATCCTAATGTCACCTCTATCATTGAAGAGGTTCCTTTGCCTCCTCCTCTAACCCTACCTCTGGTAAAAGTCTAAATCCCCCTGATATGTGTCCTCCCACTGTAGGTAATCCTACCACTGGCTACGCCCAATCATCAATCACTCCAACTCTTGGTTTCCACCTCTACATGGCCCATAATGTGTTATACTCAGGATTCATTCCTACATCATCCACATTTGAAATCACCATCGATGGATCCCTCTCAACATCCAAGGGAGGCACTATAGGTCGCATACCTAAATCATCCTACCTCATCCCTATCACAACATGTGGATCTTGTCTCCCCTATCATAATCCAAATTGTCACATGACTCTACTAAAATGGAAGAACTCCACTTATCGCCTATACTGCCCTACCATCCATCACCCTTTGTAGATTTATCCCAACTACTTAGCATCCTTCTCCCACACTACCCTACCCCTCCATAACCTCCACTAGATATCCTTAAGCTCCAACTTGCCTAACAACCTCCTCCAATACAATCCATCACCCTTATGACTTATCTTCATCCCCTTCTCCATATTCGTACACCATTTCAAGGTGTAGGGTACAAAGTCTCCCATAAATGCATGTGTTATATATGGCAACAATGGTGGTTACTCTATTACAATGTGCTCTCATGCCCAAACCTACAGCAATGGGCTCCAATTCAAGCTTGACCACCCTACTTGCATCACATTGTGCAACTCCCTATACACATGTGCCAATAACATGGGTGACCATGCAAACACTACCTCATGATCCATCAGCTCACACACTACATCCATAATATTCTAGGAAAACTTCACTCCTAAAGTATCTAGTAGAGCATACGTTGATATCATAAGCATCACCATACAATGGCGATCAAACATCTTGTTATCCCAATAGTACTCATAGTCCACATCCTTCTCAAATTGTACCTCTACCCACTTTGCACTAAATTTTCACTACAACACCTCCTTCTATGTACTATCTGTTGCCACGCTCACTGGAGTGCCCTCTATCAATAATTTGTAAATTTTATATGTATCTTCCAATGTAATGGTCATCTCGCCTATGGGAAGGTGAAATGTGTTCTTGTCTGGATCCCACCTCTCACACAATGTTGAAATATATGCCCTGTTAGCATGAATACTCAAAACCTCTCATGTACCCTTCATTCACACCCTACTCATCCACTCCATATCTGCCTTAGAATATTTATAACCCAATACATCTCTCAATGACCACACACAATGCTACGGCTCAATATTCTTCATCTATTTTCATTCAAAAAATGTCACACACATTTTTTTCAATTTCACATACATATAAATTCATTTTTATTATTTTATACAAGTATTCATCACATAGAACCTTCATACAACACCTGTCATGCATATCAAAAAAAACTCTCCAGTTCGCATGCCACCATGAGAACTCCAATTCGCACCCCACCATGCAAACTCTGTAAAACCAACATTTTTGGGCACCCATTAGGCCCTTTCATGACAAAAATCTCATACACATACAAAAGCATCACTTTTATGATATGAAAAACAAATTATGATCCCATAAGCACACACTTCGAGGTATACATTCACAAAACACATTAATGCATTATAAAATGGTAAAAAAATCACATTTTTGGATACCCATTTTGACCTTTTACGATGAAAGTTCAAACAAATTTCAAAAATAGTACATATTTCATGCCACACAACAAATTCAAACTTCACAAACATACACCTCATGGCATGCATTCACACAACTTGCCAACACATCACAAAAAATCAAACAAATCATATTTTTGGATACCCATTTTGACCTTTCATAATGAAAATTCAAACAAATTCCAAAAATAGTACACCGTTCATGCAACACATCAACATCAATTCTCATGCATGCGCCACATGTCATACAATCAAACATGTCAAATTACATATCAAATTGGAAAATAGTCAACACTTTTGGATACCCATTTGGCCATTTTTACACTTTGTGCATGCATTTCAAACTAACATCACATGCAAACACGCATACATGCTCTAACCCTACTTACCATACTTTTCAAACATTCACCCAATTCAAAATCAAAACTAGTTTGCATCTTGGGTACTTATCGGTAGGGTCCCATGTTGACTGCTAGTGCTCACATGCTCTCTTTCCATCTCTCCATCAACTCAGGATTATACAAGCACTTCACTTTACAAACTCTTCCTAACTCTTCTCTCCACCACTCTTCATAGCACAAATAACCCTCACACGTGTGACAAGGGGCTTTATTCTCCCACAAACCTTAGTTCTCATACTGACATGTGAAATCTAGTCTAGTTTGCATGCTGCCATGCAAACTCTAGTTAATTTTGCATGTTGCCATGAGAACTCCAGTCCTGGTTTGCATGCTGCCATGCGAACCAAACTTCATGACATAATTTTCATTTTTTCTTCACTCCTGCAGCTTCTTCTTCCTTTACCACCACTATTTGTCCTATTTTTCCACCTATTGTTACCATTTTCTTCTATCAATTAACTCATCACCACATCACCACATATCATTTGTATCATTTCTAATTCCTTTCTTGAGGGGGTATTCATACATAAATATGCTTTGCATACGATCAAACAATCAAACATCCAACTCATGGATATCACATATATCTACAAAAATATTTGCTAATGATTATCTCAAGATAAAAATTCAACCCCAATCAGACATTTGTTAGGTCAAGAGAGCCATGCACATTATTGGACACATCTTGATTTCATTTTGTATATCAGCACCGACCACATACTGGATGTTATGCTTGATTTGTCTATGCCACTCAGCTCAAATGATTTGACAAATATCAGCATGTGTTCATCAATCAATCAGAAGCAAAAAATTGAATAGGTAGTTGTTCTATTTGTAATTGGACCACCTTGCATTGGTCATAAAAGTAAAGCAGTCTTAAGTTGCCCTCACAAACAACTAGTACGATATTACAAAATATTATACTAAATTGGCAAATCACTTATTTCACCATCATGTTTCATTCATATTCATTCATTCATTTGCATTCATCCCCTCCTACTTCATCTTCTCAAACACCTCATCACCTTCTTCCATCATATTTTTGTATTAAATTATGTTTTACATAGCATAGTACAAAAAGAGGTAAATTTAGACACATAAAGTTGCACATGCTCGCTCATAGACACTTGCAAACCTACATAGATACTTGTAGGTTTGCATGGGCCATCTTAGGCCATAATACGCCATTGTAGGCCATCTTAGACCATCGTAGGCCATTTTAGGTCATCGTAGGCCATCGTAGACCATCATAATTTTTTGTAGGTGCAAAACCCTACAAAAGTATACAAAACGCATCCAAAACACCCCATACTCATAGGAGGACTACCTACAAGATATTTAAAGCCACCTAAGACCTTTCTTGTACCTAATGAGGGCCCCATGGGACCATTCCCCACAAAAAATCTAATTATGCTAATTAGAATTCTAATTTGCAAGTGACTTTCCACTTAAAATGCACTTTATCATTGCATTGGGTTTAATTAGGGTTAAGAATAAAATTATTCATAAACATGTCCTCACACATGTGTGCACCCCAAATTAGTTAGGATATTTTCTAGGATACCTAACTCAAACCTCACCTAACTTAGGGATTAACTAACTAGATTTAACCCTGATCCTAGCTCACACATGTGTGAGGATAGGATATTTCCCTTAGGGCATGTGAAAGGATGACTAAGATTTCCACTTCATAAACCCTAAATTGACCTCAATAGGACTTGACCTTAGGGTTTAGTACACCTAAATCCCCCTGATCTTGGTTTCCTCTATAAATATAAGACTAATTCCTTCATTAATATCTCTCTCCCTTTTAGTCAACATATCCAGACTCTACCAAAATTGCTCCAGAATCCTTTTTGACAATTCTACACCCAAAAAATAGTATCAAATATCATCTGGGACCTATCCAACTAGCAAGTTTACAACAATCAATCAATAGGAGTCAAATTTGCACCCCGACCTACAAACCTAGGATCAAGTTCACATGTCGCCATGCAAACTAGCCCCACAATAGATTTACAACATCAAATCAGGTAAATATTAGTCTTAGATACTTTTTATTTTCATCATGTTTTCCTTTAGTTTTATGTCAATTTTTCTTCATAACTACGATTTTTGACCAAGGTAAACTCCCAAACACACTAACCCCTTTTTACAGACCCAAAGTAGGTACAAAAGGATAGAATCAACCATCACTACCAGTGGCACACACACACAGAAGCCCACCTTCACTGAGGGAACTGAAAGACACTAGCAAGTGTTCTCAAAATCATGTGGAAAAAGAGATAAAAACCTTCTCAAGAGGAATCTCATTTTGTAACCCTATTTCAGATTAATAAAATAACATTTAGTACAAAATTGGTGATTTTCATGTGTTACACTTAAAATAAACTTAAGGCTATAACAGCTTATTAATTCCTTAATAACTATTTTTTAGGGGTCTTACTCATATGTCTAATATTCCATGATATCATTTTTGTCATCATCACTTTTTATTTTTATTAGTGGGCTTAGCCCCACTTTTTGTTAATACTTATAATATTTTTATTTGGGATTAGTGGGCTGAGCCCTACTTCTTGTTAACACCTATGATATTTTTATTTGGCTTCCCAAATTAATATCATGTTGAGTTTCTTTTTCTCTTTATTCATGCTTTGATGGCCTCCCTCTCCTTTCTCCATTCCCATAAACACTCATTTCTTCATAAATATCTTCTATTTTTCTATATTATTCATAATTAGACTTATCTTCTAAATATTTATATTGCCCTAAAGAATCTAAAATGCAAGGAATAGCCTTACAAACTTTTTCTTCTTTATGTTACCCCAAAAACACTAAAGTGCACTGATGATCCTCCATAGTCATTGTTTTCTTATACTACCCTAGAAACACTAAATTTCCTTTGATATCCTCATCCCTTGTGTCATTTTTTCTTCTAATTGTTGATTCGAGTGAACTATAATGGACTTTTTTATTTGATGATATAGAGGGGTTTTTCTTGTCACTTTATTAGGAGTGGAAAATCCTTGATTTGACTCATCTTCTATGATATGATCTTGTTTCATACAAAATTTTACCTAATGCCTAATTTGTTCCTTATCTTTATCTATCATTTTTACTTTGCAATCTTGTCATATGTCCTATTTCATGACATTTGCGACATCAAAATGCAATGTTTTTATTATCCACTTGTTGATACTCTTATGTTGATTGAGACTTAATCCTAATAGATTGTGGTAAAGGTTTTAAAATATCCTAGCAAAACATATTTAAATGTATAAATAATACCTTCTCTCCTTAATATTTGGTCCCTCCTAGATGAATTCACCTGAATTATTGCCAGTATTATTTAAAACCTCCTTATTTATGAGTTGATAAGAAAGTCCAAAAATTCTAATCCACACTAGAAGCTTTTTAATAGTCTCTATATTCATATTTAAATTCCCACCCCATGGTCTTAATATAATGCATCTTTACCCCTAAACCAAGGGTCTCCATCTATTATTTTATCCCTTATTTTTAAATTAGAGAAGATAATAAGGAGAAATCCTTTTGGAAGAAAATTTATATAGTAATTTGAATTCAATCCCCACTTCCACTTGATCCAATTTTGAATCTCACAAAAACCTAGTTAATATCCATGGAGCTTACAATTTAACAAGGGATTCACATTTCCAAAAAAATATTCCTTTTCAATTCAAGGATTCAAATAACAAAGGCAAATCCTTTAATTATTATTACAATCCAATTATAGTGAAGATATCATATTAACTAATAAAAAATATTTTCATTAAAAGAGCATTATTGATTACATTTTATAATACATATTATATTTGAATTGATTTCTATGAATATCAATGAGAATTCAAATTAACATAAAATATTATAAAGTTGTACTTACAATATAAATATAATTATATTAATATAAATAAACATATCAATATTTTTTTTAATTTTTTGACACATAAAAATACATACTATGTATTTTATAATAATATAAGAATGAACATTAACATAGTTATAAATTAGTAGAATTAAATCAATAGAAGGGGTTTGGATTTAAGACTTGAGCAAAAATGAGGGCAAGGTTTTTTTACCATAATATTCTAGGATCAAAGGAAAATAAAGTTCTTAATGATAAAATACTGCAAGAAGTACCTTTAGTTATAATAGATGAAAAATAGAAAACTAAAATAGCAAACTGATGGAGCCTATTTCTCTAGAAGAAGTTCATTCAACTCTTTTCTCTTTTGATAAGGATAGTTGTGCTAAGTTGGAGCTATAGTGGTGAGGAGGAGCACCAGATCTTAAACAAGTCAGATGATGGTGGAGGCACAAAGAAAACTATAGATAACCAATATCAAATCCATAAATATTTAGTCATGGAATCAAATCCATAGATCTTCAATCATGATAGAAGAGCAACAGGTTCATCCAAATTACATCAATACTTCAAACCCCTATCACAAATGCATCGAATATTGTTTTTAGAAAATTATCAAAGCGAAGGAATGTTGTAAGAAATAAGAGACAAGAGTGAGTGTGAGTGTGAGTTGAAATCAAGTGTAAGTGTGATCTAGGATCAAGTGCAAGTGTAAGCCAAGAGTACGTGCAAGCTAGAAGTGAGCCCGATTAGATAGTACAAAAATAAATTATATTTGAAATCTCTAATGAGAATTTAGGATGCCCTAGCTAGTAGTATTGATGCCTAAGTTGGAGATAAGTGAAAGAGCAAATATATGGTAAGTTTGATCTAGGTAGCAGATGTTACACCAAAAGTGAATATCAAGGATGAGATGATTGAGTATGATATAATGTCTCTTAAAAGTAGAATTTTAATATGTAAGTTCCATAGATCTTGGCCAAGGTTTTTAGAGACTCAAAATTAGATCAAGTGAAATTGAGGATTGAATTTAAATTACTCTATGACTTTTCTTCCTAAAGTTTTTTTCCTCATATTTTATAGTTCATAAATTAGGGATAATTTAATGGCTTGTATCTCATGGTTTATGGGGAGATATACCTTTTATTTAAGACCATGGAATGAAAAAAAATTGTAGAGATAGAAACTATTAAGAAGCTTCCAATGTGGGTTAGGCTTTTTGGACTCCCATATCAGCTTATCAGCAAGGATATTTTCTTGTGTTTATTGGTAACCTCTGAGTGGTTGGCCTATTGGGCCATATCCTTGTGGGTTTATATTTTTTCAAAGATTTTGGGGATCATTTCAAAACCCCTTCCAATCAACTAATCAAAAAAATAAGGATGTTTTGAAGAATAATGGAAATACCCTAGGGGAATTCATCAAGGAAGGACTAACTATTAAGTAGTGAAAGCATGCTATATATACCCCAATATGTTTTTCTATGGATATTTCAAAACCTTTGACATAGTCCACTAAGATAAAATTTGAATCAAGAGAATGGGATCAACTAATGGATTATTAAAATATTGCATTTCAGTGCCACAATTGTTATGAGACTGGACACATGGCAAGAGTTTGTAAAATGAAAACTATGAAGAAAGAGATAAAAAAAATTGGTCATGAGATAAACTTAAAGATACAATATATAAGCTTAGATCATATCAAGGATATTCCACTCCAAAATAAGAGATAAAGAAATCCTATCTACAACATCATATGGTAAAGGCCACCATAGCTCACTTGGATCAACCATTAAAAGAAATAAAGAAGGATATAAGGGATGAGAAAGTACAATGTGTAAGTTCAAGTTCAAAAGGAATTAAAGGTGCAAAGGAATATGTGGAGAAAAATCCTTAAAAAAATAACGCAAAAGAGGTTAATTTTATTCTAGGTAAATCATCTTCATTTTTTCTCTAGTATAGAATCTTCTTCTAGTATTAAAAATGAAAGCGGTGTATAGGTTATCCCTTGTACTTTATGGTTTCTGGAGCAACATAATAAATAAATGAGGATGGAAGAAATCCATAACAATTTAGAGTTTTTAGGAAAAATAAAAAGGTAATTTCTATGGAAGAGTGTCCTTGAACTTTAGAGTTTCCAAGGCAACATAAGGAAGAATGTGCTAACAAAAGCAAAAGTGTTAATAAGAAGTGGGGCTAAACTTACAAATAAAAAAAAAAAATGAAAATGAAAATAATATCTTGGAATATTAGGGGCATGAAACCTTTAAAAAGAGTATTAAGAAATTATCAGGTATTATAGACAATATATTTATAGATATGGAAACTGAACAACAAATATTCTATCATTTATGGTGTTGAATTTCATATTAAAAAATGTTAATTTTGGAAGGTATATGTATGAGTAAGATTTTATATCTTAATAAAATGATATAAAAGAGTTGATTGTGAAAAATTAGTAGTTTGAGGAAGATAGTGAATATCTTTAATAAAAAATAAAATTAAAAATAATTTTAATAAAAAGACAAGTTGAATATGATTTAATGGACTTGATAAAAATATAATAAGAAACAATATAATATTTTATTTTTATTATGAAAATGATTCCAATAAAAACCAGACAATTTATTTATAAAATAAAATAAAAATATTATTATTTTTTTTTAATATAAAGGAATCAACAGAAAACTATCACTATAACCAACTGCCTCGTGATAAACATGTAATAACTAGTTAAGTATGTCACTTTAATTTTCATAATTATAATAATTTTTACTTCATACTAACTACCTCTCGCTAAGGAGCACGTGTTAAAAACAAATTATATGCAAATTACTATTTAGTTTTAACATGGATCTTTACATGATAAAGAAACAACCACTTATTTATGAGCTACAATGAAAAATCACTAACTTTTATTTCATCCACAATTTTATACATATATATAATCTCTCCTTACAAAATATATATATATATTTGTCTCGAGTGATATGTGAATGATTGTAATTAATATTTTACCTTTTCATGCAATAATATGTGCCTTTACATTGAAATGGTAGCTGAAGCGAGTGCAAGTGCAAGCCAGGAGTGAGTGCAGCTACAAGAGAGTGCGAGCACGAGCTAGGAGTAAGTGTAGCTAAAAGCAAGTGAGTGAAACCAAAAATGAGTGAGTGCAGCCAAAAGCAAGTGAGTGTAGCTAAAAGTGAGTAAGTGACGCCAAAAGTGAGTGTGAGCACAAGCTGGAAGTGAGTGCATCCAAAAGTGAGTGCAAGCACAAGCCAAAAGTGAGTGCAATCGAAAGTGAGTGTGAGCATGAGTTGAGAGTGAGTGTAGACATAAGCGAGTGAGTGCAACCAAAAGTGAGTGCAAGCATGAGCCAAGAGTGATAAGGAAGTGTGAGTAGAAAGTAGAAAGAAAAGTGTGATCCAAATGAAGAAAACCTAATTTGAGCCAGGAGAAAGTGCAATCTAAGGAGTGCAAGCCAAGATTCAGTCATGGTGGAAGAGCAACAGGTTCATTCAGATTGCATAAATGCATCAAGACCTTACCACAAATTCATGGAATATTATTTCTAAAAAAAAATTGAAGCAAAGGAACATCGAAAAAATAAGACAAGGGCTATTGCAATCCAAGAAGGAGTGCAAGTTGAGAGTTAGTGTGAGGCAGGAGAGAGTGCAATCTAGGAGCGAGTGCAATTTGAGAGGGAAGATAAGATAAGAGGGAGTGCAAGCCAAGAGAAAGTCCCATTATCTATTATGAAAGGAAATTCATATTTGAAAGACCTAATGGAAAGTCAGGATGCCCTAGTTGGAAGTATGGAAGCCCAAGTTAGAGATAAGCAAAAGAATGAATACATGGAAAGTCCGATCCAGGTAGTAGATGTTACACGAGAAGTAAGTATAAAAGATGAAATTATTGAGCATGATATAATGGTTCTTAAATTAGAGGGTTACTATGTAAGTTCCATAAATCATGCCCAGGGTTTTTGGAGATTCAAAATTGGATCAAGTGGAAGTGAGGATTAAATTCAAATTAATTTGTGACTTTTCTTTCTAAAGTTTTTTTCTCATCATCTTTTCCAGTTTAAAAAATAGGGATAAAATAATGGTTGGTGGCCCATGGTTTAGGGGAAGAGATGCACTTTATGCGATACCATAGAATTAATTTTTTCTATTTAGATAGAAACTATTAAGAAGCTTCCAATATGGGTTAGGATTTTTGGACTTCCATATCAGCTTACAAATAAGGATGTTCTGAGGAATATTGGAAACACAACAGAAGAATTCATCAAGGAAGGACTAACTACTAAGGAGTGAAAGCATTATTTATATACTTGAATATGTGTAGCTATGGATATTTTAAAACCTTTGCCATAATATATTAAGATAAAATCTAAATCAAGAGAATGGTATCAACAAGAAGATTATAAAAATATCGCATTTTATTGTCATAATTGTTATGATATTGGACACATGGCAAGAGTTTTCAAAGTGAAAACTATGAAGAAAGAGACAAAAAATTCTAGCCATGAGATAAACTTCAAGATGAAACAAGGAAATTATATAGTAATAGAAGATAGATCTAATCAAGGATATTCCACTCTGAAATAAGAGGTAAAGAAAGCCTATCTATAGTATCATTTGGCAGTTCAAAGGGAATTAAAGGTGCAAAAGAAGATGTGGAGAGAAATCCTAAAACAAAGACAGAAAAAGAGGTCAAGTTTTTTCTAGGTAAATCATATTCATTTTCCTCAAGTAGTATAGAATCCTCTCCAAGTAATAAGAGTGAAAGATAAGAATATGTTATCCCTTTCACTTCAAGGTTTCAAGAGCAACATAATAAAGAAATAAGGATGGAAAAATCCCATAACAATTTATATTTTTTAAAGAAAAATAATAAGGTAATTGCTTGTTGAGAAATGTAGCCTGGATAGGAACTTCTTGCACAAGATTCAGTATGAATGTGCTAGAAGTAGTTTGAGATATTTCAAGTATGATGCAAAGGATGATATAGCATAGTGGGATCCACAATGGAGAGTGGGAGAATCTACATGGCACTTGGAGTTATGTCTTAGGTTTAGATTTCCTATTAGTCCATTTCCTCTCATTATTTGTAAAGTGATCATTCTATTTTGTAATTCACTTAAATGATTTAATCTTTACCATACACCTCAAGATGATATGAGATCTAATATTGACCATACATATAAAAGAGATTAGGGTTAGAGATATTAGGGTTTCCTTTTCAAGCATAAAATAAGAGTAATAGTGGTTTACACAATAGAATGAAATAAAATAAGAAGAGTAAATTATTGAAGGAAAATTGTAAGCTTAGAAGGATAAGAATAGTGAAATTGTTGGCCAAAAAGGTAGCAAGAGAGTAGGTTGTCCTATTGTAGTTGTAGCCTCCTCTATTCTATAATACTTACAGGTTCAATAATATATTTTGCTTTCATTATTCATTTTCCATCCATATGTGTGATTGTTGAATGTTTAGAATAAATAAATGTCATATCTGATTTATTTAGAAATATAGGACAACAATTATCTAGGGTTATAAAAATTTACATGGTATCAAATCTAGGTTTTGTGATTGACATCCTCAAGGGTTTACAGTATTATATCACTATTGGATATTAGAAACTATCAGTTAGAGGGTTTCATACTTTTTCTTGAAGGACTGAATTTATTTACAGGATAGCTTTTTGAGTCATTTATATCAAATCTAAAATTTTATACAGTAGATCTCAGATATGGTAGTAGCTAACCTCAAATTTGAGGATAGATTGGAAGGTGCCTCCAATTTCTTTCTCTAGAAATTCATGGTAATTTTCTTATTGTAATAGAATGATCTCTAGGATATTTTCAAGATTTTATGACTTCGCCTATAGATCTGCCATAGTTAGAAACTCATAGAAAGAAGTGAATGCCAAGCGAATGATCTTGGATGTAGTGAAGGATCACATAATTCCTCACATATCTAAGAATACTATGACAATGGAGATGGTCAATGTTTTGGTTAGCCTCTACCAAAGAAAGAACATAAATAGGAAGATGATATTGCAAAATAAACTTAGATATATAGAAATGACCAGATCTGACACCATTACTAGTTACCTGATGAATATCACACATATTCATGATCAACTAGCAGCAGTTGGAAATAAGGTTGATGACACAAAGTTGGTGAACATGGCACTGAGTGGTTTCTCAGATTCATGGAAACCATTTTTCAAATACATCTATGCTTGTGAGTACCTTCCCACCTTAGAGAAATTATGGGATGATTTCTACCAAGAGGAGACTCGAATGGATTCAAAGACTAGCAAGAAGGGTGGTGACAATAACCTAGCTTTCTTTGGAAAAACCATGAAGGGTAGAGGTAAAGGACCCAACAAGGGTAAGGTAAAGAGTGAGGATTCAACCTCACAGTTATGAAATAAGGACTTGAGCAATATCAAGTGCTTTATTTTTCATAAGCATGACCATTATGCATCACAGTATCCATAAAATAAATACAAAGGGAAGCAGTAGTAGACGTAGGTAGTAGCCTTTGTAGAAACTCAGATGAGAGATTAATCTAAGAAGAATTTATTATTGATCTCTTGCCTTTCTATAAGCATGGTTTTTAGGGATGCTTGGTAGGGATGCTTGGTATGTGGATAGTGGGGTATCTCGGCACATGATATCAGTTTGATAGTGTTTTACCAATTTACAAGAGAAGGACTCAAGGGTTCAGGTTGAGCTTGGTGATGATGCCAAGCATCTAGTTGAAGGAATTGGTACCATTCATTTTTAAATCAATTCAAGGTACTCTTTAGACTTTGATGATGTTTTGTTTGTTCTAGTTCTCAAGAAGAACTTACTTTTTGTTTCAGTTATGGAGGATAAGGTCTATGCAGTAGAGTTCAAGAACCAACATGTCCTTATTAGATCAAAATAATCTAGCCCAAAAACAACATGAATAATAGAGTTTAGGGAAGGCAATCTATACAAGTTGTAGGGTGAACCTGTTAGAGCCCTAGATCATAGTAGTAATAACTTGTGTGATTTGTGGCATAAGAGGATGGAGCACCTACATCATATAGTGTTGTCTATTCTGAGGGAGATAGTCATAGGTCTTCCAAAGTTCAACATTGAGCAACAAGGAGTACGCAGAGGGTGCACACTTGGAAAGCATACCAAGGTTATTTTAACAAACATCAAGCTAGGTATAAGGAGATACTAGATATTATACATTTGGATGTTTGTGGACCAATGTCAGCAGCATCAATTGTAGGTAGCATGAACTATGTTTCCTTTATTGATGATTTCTCTTGCAAGACATGGATCTACTTCTTAAAGACCAAAAATGAAGTCCTTAGTAGGTTTCAAGAGTTCAAATATCTAGTTGGGAATCATACAAAGAAGAATATCAAGGTCTTAAGACCAAACAATGGGGGTGAATATACCTCCAAGGATTTCAATGGTTTTTGAAAGAAGGCAGGATCAAGAGGGATCCGACTATTCCATACAACCCACAGTAGATTTGGATTATAGAGTAAAAGAATCAATCCATCATAGGGGTTGCTAAGGCCATGATTCATGATAAGGTCTTGTCAATGTTTCTTTAGTTATAAGCATACAACATAATAATTTACATCTAGAACATGTGTCCTCGTAGGATCTTGGAGGACAATACATCAAATGAGGTATTCACTAGTATGAAGCCAAAGGTGAGTCATTTTTGCATCTTTGGATGTCTAGTTTATATCCATGTTCTGATAGATAAGAGGACCAAGTTAGAGCCCTCCAGTAGGAAGGGTTTATTTGTAGGATAGAGTGAGACTTCAAAAGCTTATAGAGTGTATTCCCGAGTAGAGAAATACAACATTGAGCAAGGATGTAAATTTTGAGGAGGATGTTGCATCTAGGAAGTCCCATGAGCCTATTCCAATGATAGATAATGAGGAGTAGGAAGATTTGAAGGTTGAAATAGGGTAACCAAAGACTCCAATGGTTTTTAGTTTAGGATAGCAACCTTCAGGTGATGAGGAGGAGACATTAGCCCCTTCCAGTTCTATCAGGAGATCTTGATGGTGTACACAAACATTGAGGGATGCTCAGGAGTATGTTGAGGCTCCTAGAAACATGATTAGGGAGAGAAATCCTTTGAGGAAGTTTCAAAACTACATAGAATTAATGAGCAATATCATAAATTCTAATCCTTTTAGTTTTCAAGAGGTAACAGACCAGTACATTTGGTGGGATGCCATGGTGGAGGAGTACACCTCCGTCATGAAAAATGATGTTTAGGACTTAGTACCAATATTGGGGGAGAAGTCAGTTGTGAGTTCCAAGTGGCTCTATAAAATTAATCATGCTACAAATGGCAGCATCGAGAAGTTCAAGGCATGGTTTGTAGAGAGATTATTCTCCCAGAAATAGGGAGAGGACTATGAGGATACTTTTTCTCTAGTCACTAGATACACTTATATTAGAGCAGTTATGTCTTTAGCTTCATCTATGGGATAAATAGATGTGAAGACAAATTTCCTTAATGGGATCATTGAGGAAGAAGTGTACGTAGATTAGACTCAAAGCTTTGAGGTAAATGGGAATGAGTCTTATGTTTGTAGGCTTGAGAGAACCTTATATAGACCCGAACAGGCACTAAGAGCATGTATTCTAGGATAGATGGATACTTGCAGAGTGTGGGCTTCACAAAAATTGATGCAAATCTTAATCTATATTACATATTTTTTAGGACTAATATGCTCATTTTGGTGCTATATGTAGATAACTTATTTCTTACAGGTGCATAGAAACTCATTGCAGGGTGAAAATTAGATATGGCAACTAAGTTTAATATGAAGTACATAAGCATGATGCATTACTTATTGGGTTTGAAGGTTTGGTAGAGACCAAGGGAGATATTCCTTGGGCAAGGTAAGTATGCAGTTGATATCTTGAATAGGTTTCAGATGGAGGATTGCAAACCTATGGCCACATCCATGATCACTAATCTAAAGAAGGTGATAGCTTAAAATTTAGAGTTGGTCGATCCTATGTTATACAAGTAATTGATAAGATCTTTGATGTATTTGGTCAATACTATACCAGATATATATTTTACAGTGAACATCTTGAGTCAGTTTATGGTGGTGCCAAGGTAGGAGCATTGGGTAGTAGCAAAACATACGCTCAGATACTTGAGGGGTACAATGGATTCTGGTCTGATATATCTTGGATATGGTTAAGTGAGGTTTTAGGGGTATATAAACTCATATTGGGTAGGTAGTATAGCAAATAGGAATATCACATCAGGGTGTTGCTTTAGCTTGGAATCAAGCATGATAGTTTGATTCAACAGGAAGTACACTTCCATGGCACTTAGCCTAATAGAGGATGAATACATGGTAGCCAGTACTACTAGTTGTGAGACCATTTGGCTTTGCAAGTTGCTTATAGTATTGATTTATCAGGAGTTAGATCCAATGGTGATATACTATGATAATCATAGTTGTATCAAACTCTTTGAGAATTTAGTTTTTCATGGCAAGTTCAAAGACATAGAAATCAAACATCACTTCATATGAAATAGGATTCAAAAGGGAGAAGTATAGCTCTAGTATAATACCACAGATCAATAGGTATTTTATATTCTGATCAAGCTCTTAGTGAAAGGGAAGTTTGAAGCATTTAGAGATAAACTTGGGTTGGTGCATAATTATTTCCGCGTTAATATGGAGTGTTGAGAAATGTATCTTAGATGGGAACTTCTTACACAAGATTTAGTATGAACGTACTATAAGTGGTTTGATACATTTCAAGGATGATGCATAGGATGATATGGCATAGTGGGACCCACAAAAAAGAGTGGAATAATCTACATGGCACTTAGAGTTGTGTCTTAGGTTTATATTTCCTATTAGTCTATTTCCTCTCATTATTTGTAAAGCGATAATTTTATTTTTATAATTTACTTAAGTGATTTAATCTTGACCATACATCTAAAAGATATTAGAGTTAGATATATTAGGGTTTCCTTTTCAAGCATAAAATAAGGGCAAGAGTGTTTTACACAATAGAAAAAAAAAATAAGAAGAGTAGATTGCTAAAGAAAAATTATAAGCTTAGAAGGAGAATAACAGTGAAATTGCTAACCAAAATGGAAGCAAGAGAGCAGGCTATCCTGCTATAGCTATAGCCTCCTCTATTCTATAATACTTATAGGTTCAGTAATATATGCTGCTTTCGTTGTTCATTTTCCAACCATCTATGTGACTATTCCATGTTTAGAATAAATAAATTTATCTGATTTATTTAGAAACATCGGACAACGATTATCTAGGGTTAGAAAAAATTACATTGCTACAAAAAAGCATCCTTGCACATTTAAGTTTCTAGAGAAATATAAATAAGATTGTATTTTTGAGGTTATTCCTTGCACTTCATATCCTTCAGAACAAGATAAACCTAAACATGATAAGTCTTACTATGAGTAGCATGAGAAGATTGAAGAGATAGATGAAGATGAAAGTATTGTTGGGAATGAAAAAAAGAGAGGAAGACCCAAGAAGAAAAAACAAAGAGAAAAAGAAACCTAGAGGGATATTGATATGGGAAAACAATAGAAAATATCACAAGTGCTAACAAGAAGTAGGGCTAAACCCACAAATAAAATAAAATAAATAACAATGAAAATAATATCTTGGAATATTAGGGGAATAGATAAGAACCCTAAAAAAAGTATTTATAAATTGTGATGTTATTATAGATAATATATTTATAGATATAGAAGTTGGGTAGCAAATATTTTAGCCATTAGCAGTGTTGAATTTTATCTTGATAAAATTTAAATTTTAAAAGGCATCTGATATAAAAGGAGTTGATTGTGGAAACTTAGCATTTTGAGGAATATGGATATTGATAGAAATGTAAATAAAGAATATCTTTGATCAAAAGGCAAAGTGATGGAGATTGATAGAAAGGCAAATATTTTTGAATGAAAGGTAAAGTTGGATATGTTGTAATTAACTTGTTAGAAATGTAATGAGAGCAATGTAATGTTTTGATTTTGTAATAGGAGTCGCCCCCAATAGAAGCCACACATAGTTTTTTAATGAAAAATAAATATGACAAAGTAATACTCTAAAAATATAAACTAGTTTTTGATTCACCATATCACAAATGCACTAGTGAAGAGCATACTCCTAGTGTTGTAGAATTTCTGGTTCACTAAACCGCATTATGCACAAGTGAAGAACATAATATTGATAACAAAAACATATTAGAAAACAAAAGGAATAAAAAGAGAGATTATAAACATAGAGAAAGAGATGAGTTAGGGAAGGAACAAAAAACATTTGATTGAATTTTTATTCTGAAAAAAGGAAGTGATACATCTACAAAACTCTTCAATTCTACCATTCATCACCATGTATTTACAAAATATATTAAGAATCCATTGCCATAGTTTCCATACTATTGAGCAATGTCCCTAGATATGGTGTATACTCTCTTTATTTTTACATATAACACACAATGAGGGGCCATGAAATCTCCTTTTCATAAGTTTATCCCAGGATAAAATTCTTCTATGACCTATTAGCCAAACAAACATTTTGACTTTAGAAATGCTCGAGCTATATTAAAAATATATCTAGATTCTTGCGGTATTCCTATTTTTTGTTGCTTTACATTTTTTTATAAGGATAAAAACAAGGTTTTTGAAAGGGCCTAGATCCTTTTAAAATTTTCAATTGGCATCACCATTCCTATTGTACAAAACCTCTTCTTATAGAACTAGAAAATTTTAGGTCATTTCCATCATTTTCAACTTGTTCCAGACTACCATCCTAATTCCAAAAACATATATAAGATGACTTTTGGTCCTTATCCAAAGGTCAAAATGGTTACAACCCTTATCCATATACCATTGATCATCCCCAATTCAAACCATCATCAGACAACACCACCTACCATCCCTTAATACTATCCTTGAGTTTAGCTATTTGTAGGGCCTTTTTCCAACCAATTAATCACTAGAAACTTTATCCCCTCAAAATATTTCCTTTATTCCTATAGATTATTGATCATTCTGCTCAAACTATTTGCCTAGGTCTTTGATGTGGTAACCACATGTCTAGAAGGGAAAGTCTATGGACCTGATTTTCATTGAGGGATATCTTTAGTAGACTACCACTACATCTGCCATGTTCCAAATGACTACTAATGATAAAACTTTTTGTTGGTAAATTTTTCACTAGGATTTTATAATTACAAAGTTCAAATATCAGTTAGATTAAAATAAGTCTCAACGCATTGACATGTGACTCCATAGTTTCTAATAGCGGGGATTACTCCTAAGATTTTACTCCTCTTGCTTGTGAAAAATATAGGCCATTATATTAAAATTTAACCAAAACATAAATAACCTATTTATACCTCTTCCCTTTCTACTAACTATTTTATTTCTAAGTGAACATTATCTGAGGGAACCCACCTCTAGTCCTCTTCACGAAGAGCCCCTAGAGGTCAACTAGTTTGCCACCTTATTGCCTTCTCTAAAAACATGATTCATCTTCACTTGCTCCAGTGAGTTAAGTATCCTGAGAGTTTTAGTTACTATACTTGAAACACACCAACTCTTTTTAGTCCTCTTGTTAAGGTAATTGATAATGTTGAGAGAATCTCCCTCCACTATCAGCTTTCTTTGCTAGTTTTACTCCAACCAAAGCTACTATAGCTTCTACTTGATGACTCGTCATTGAGCGTAGAAACTCACTAATAGAACCAATTAGAATACCTTTGTTATCCTTTATCATAACTCTCCCTTCCTTCCCTAGGTTCCTCTTAGAAGCTCCATCAAAATTAAGATTTAGCTATCCCTCCTTTACCCTTATTCTTGGGTTTTTTTAGGTGGATTTCTCCATCTCAACTAGACTAAGGTCTGATAATATTGAGAGAATCTCCCTCCACTATCACCTTTCTTACTCCTAACTTCCTTACTAGTTTTACTCCAACCAAATCTACTCTAGCTTCTACTTGATGACTCGTCATTAAGCGTAGAAACTCACTAATAGAACCAATTAGGATCCCTTTGTTATCCCTTATCATACCTCTCTCTTCCTTCCTTGTGTTCCCCTTAGAAGCTCCATCAAAATTAATATTTAGCTATCCCTCCTTTACCCTTATTCTTGGGTTTTTTAGGTGGATTTCTCCATCTCAACTAGACTAAGGTCCCAATATTTACTAATTATTTTCTCCTCTATTTATTCCCTAATTTCTTTTATACTCAATACATTAACATTTTCCACTATAGCCACTTGAATCATCTACCTAATTCTTAATGAGGATCTCTTTTCCTTCTTAAATATTATTTTGCTACACTTCAATCAAACCCTCTAAGTATAGTGGAAAGGAATTATAGCCCATATCTTATTCAAAATTGTACTCCTAAAGGTTTTTTCCACTATTTTATTCAATCCATCATTCTATTTGGCAGTACCCAAACAACCCCCATCATCTTAAATAAACCTTGAAGAATTAAAATGGAATAGCTACATCCTAAAATTAAGTGTTCCACTGACTCTTCCTATTCTTCACATAGATAACATCTATTAGAAAATAAAAACTCTCTTTTATGTAAGTTATCTATTGTTAGGATATTATTATTAACTATTCAATTCTAAAATCAGCTTATCCTTGGCTCCCCTCAAAATAATCATTGTTGTTATCTTTCTACTCAACTACCTCCTAGCATCAATGTCTTGTATACTTGTAAAAAAATATTCTTTCCATTTATATCTTCCTTCCTGATCCTTGTACATAATGTTTGAAACCATATCACCATATTTATCTTGAAGTAATCTCATCCATGGTTTAAAAATTGGATCTAGATTGAGTGGATTTTTATCACACCAAGTATCCATCCAAATAGAATTTTTTTCTCCAATTCCCACCACCTATCTTAGACCTTTAATCACTATATCAATTGATTTTTTAAATTCTTTCATAGTGCAGAACCATCTGGTAATGAGAATGTAGTAAATATTAAGCTTAGGTCATTGGGCTCAACATACTTAGAATAATTCTTGCCCATTGTCTTTGACTCTCTTTGTACAATATTCAAATTACTTTTCCCCTATGAGCTAATTTTGCATCTATAAGAACTCTTAAACTGATACCTTCCCCATTTATCATCACATAGCTTGTTCCACTTCACAAAATAAATTTTCCTTTTATCATGTAATCTTGACCACATAATATAGATTAATATTTTTTCTATCAAGTTTGGCATAGTATGTAAGGATTTATAATATGTTTTTTTAAATAAGTTTTTCAATGATTTTACACAAGTTCTTTATGAGGGGTCCCAATCCCCTCATAATGAGTGGATTTTAAACTTTGAACCTCTAAAAGAGAGGCCAAAGCCCTTCCTATTGCAGTAAGATTGCAGGTTAAGGATATATAATATGTTGGAATGGCCTATAAGACTAATTTAATTAGCTACACTCTTCTTGCTAAAAATAACCATCTACCTTTCCATTTCGATGGTTTATTCTAAAATTTACTTATAACTAGATTTGAGAGTTCTATCCTCATTCTCCCATCAAATAAGGGTGTCCCTAGATAAGTTGTTGGAAAATTTGACTCTTCCATTTGAATTAACTTGTACATCCCTACTTTGATTCTAGTTGGAGTATTTAGGAACTAAATTTTGGATCTACTCCAATTAACTTTCTACCCTAATGCTCTTTCATATTCCTTTAATAAATTATTTATTAGCCTCATCTATCCCTACCCTTCCAAAAAGGGTTGTTTGTTGTATCATCTAAAAATTATTTATGGGTGATGGTGTTGATGTTATTATTGGCCGTATGTCCATTTATTAGCCCATATTTGTTAGCTTTCTTCAAGTTCCTACCCATTACCTATGCCATAACAATGAATAAATATGGTGATAGAGGGTCTCCCTATCTAAGACGTCTCTTGGCTTTAAATAATTATATTACTAACCCATTGACCAACACTAAATATAAAACTATAGAGACATAAGCTTTAATCCATATGACCCATTTCTTACCAAATCCAAACTTTTCTAATACTCCAAAAATAAAATCCCATTTAACCCTATCATAGGCTTTACTCATATCAGGTTTTAAAATCATTGCTCTCTCTTTTCTTGAAGTTGCCGAATGTATAAATTCACAAGATACTATGATCTTATCCATAATATGTCTCCCTTTCACAAATCCTCTTTGCTCTTCTAAAATAATTTTATCTAACAATGGTCTTAACTAATTTTGCATCACTTTGGATATTATCTTATATGTCATATTACATAGGCTTATGGGGCTAAATGAATCAAACAATTATGTATTGCTCTTCTAAAATAATTTTATCTAACAATGGTCTTAACCAATTTTCCATCACTTTGGATATTATCTTATATGTCATATTACATAGGCTTATGGGCCTAAATGAATCAAATAATTATGTATCCTTATTTTTTGGAATCAGGGTAAGATATGTTGCATTTATTTTATAAGGTATGTATTGTTTAACCCTAGACTATTCCACTACCACCAATAAAGAATCCTTTGCTATATCCCAATTATGTTGATAGAATATCACATAGAGCCCATAAGGACCTGGGGATTTATCTTTATCAAAAGATAAAATATTTAAATGAACTTCAAGAGTAATAGACTCCATTAGTTTTTTATTATCTTCATTTGTTATAGCTAAAGGTACCTCTTGTAGTATCAAATGTTATTAGCTCAACTGGTTAAATTCCTCAATATTTCAAGAAGACCTAGGTTCAAATCTTGTCAAATTATGCATGGATAATATCCAAGCTTTGTTGAAAATGTGAGATATGGAGGAGAGAAAGAGTAGAAGCGGTCAAAGCGGTGGAGGAAATTTGAAATCTTTGGGTGAAACCTTAGTCAAGGTAGCAAAGAAGGTACGCAGGATGTGGGTGGGAACATCGAACAGGATTCAAGTGAGGAACCAGAGGGAGGTTGGCCTTCTGTGACAGGAGAGGTTTTCTAAAGAGGGCCCGATTCCTCCTCAAAAAGATCTTGATAAAAGGTCACAGAAGGGTGATGCGCGTCCCAGAAGAGGCCCAACCTTCATGAAAACCCTAAAGGGTAGAAAGAGTGACTTTGTTTAACTTCCACCTCTCATAATGATAAATAATAGGATAATGGCACCTGTAAACTCTATGGGTCCTTTCCTATCCATGGAAGAGTTTTCGTTAGTGGGCAAGTTCCTCGATGGAAGGTCGGATATAGAGACCATACGGTCTTGGGCACTATCTAAGTGGAGAACGGTGGGGAGTATGGAGGTTGTTTCCCTATCCAGGGGTTTTTTCATTATAATATTCAATAAAAAGGAGGATGTGAATCGCGTTCTAACTAGAGGACCCTAGTTTTTAGGAAAACGTAGCCTTTTCCTCAGATATTTGGGGGAGGATTTCGATCCTGAAAAACAAAATATCAATATAGCCCCTATTTGGGTTCACCTTCCTAACCTACTCCTTTTTTCAATGATTATTGACTGCAAGGTATGGCCAGAGCTATTGGGGAGCTGGTAACCATAGATCATGCAACCTTGGCTAGGACAAGAATGATGCATGCAAGAATATGTGTCAACATTGATTTAGAATCTGAGCTGCCAAATTTTATCGAACTAGGGTTCGATGACTACTTAAGAAAATAGGCGATGGAGTATGAAAACATGCCAACTTTTTTCTCATAATGTAAAACCCAAGGCCATCTACGAAGTTAGTGCCCTAATCTAGCAGCTAGTAGAGAAAACTAGAGGATGGAAGGTAAATGACCAAATGATAAAGGTTACCCCAGAAGTTTCCCTTCGAGATGGGTCCCAGCTGGAAAAGGAGGGTTCAAGCCAGGTAAAAATAACTACGCCTATCAAGATAAATCAAAGGAGGGTGAAGGGCAATCTTAGAATAAAGGCAAGCAATAAATCATCGATGGACAGGAAAATCAGGTAAGCCCTAAAATTTTGAACTCAACTCAGTTTGAAATTTTAGCTAATCTAGAGGTAGAAGGGGAGATTGAGTTTTTATATGGAAATATTCAAGTCAAACTACCTAAAACCCTAGAATCCCCATCGAAGTTGGTCCTTCTAATCCCATAATCAAGAGTCCCTCAAACTTCCAGGTAGGCGTAAATCAAAACCCTGAAGAATACAGGAAACATGTAGAGGGGTTAGAATCAAAGGAAATACTCCTTCCCAACATCATAACCGAAAACCCATCAAATCATCCAAAATACTTGATGCAAAAACCAAGAGAGTACAAGAAAAATATGTAGGAGTTAGAATCAAGGATTGATGTGGTAGAAATGAATGAGATTGAGGAATGTTTTAGTTTGGTTCTTCAGCAGATCGTTCCTCCACATTTTAGCCCCAAGTAGACTAGGAGCACTACCAAGTCGCCTAACTATGGTGGTGAGAAAAAGAGGGGGAGGATATCAAATTCTAAACACAACAAAATGAGGACTAACAATGAAATTGCTAGCGATAAACAGAAAACATTGATACAACAAGTTATCCCAGGACAGGAAGATAACAAATCAGGGAAATCTCCTCAAGGGAGGGGGAAAGCAAAAAACTCTAAACAATCCAAATGAAGGTTATCTCATGGAATGTGAGAGGCCTCAATTTCCTACCCAAACATAGGGTGGTTAGTTCAATAAGAAGGCAATATAACCCAACAATTTTGATGTTGCAAGAAACAAAAATAGACAAAGCTCAATCAAAAATAATAGCAAAAAAAATGTGGAGTCAAGGGGATATGGTATGCAAACCTGCAAGAGGAGCTTTAGGGGGTCTTATGGTTCTTTGGGATCCATGGGTGGTGGAAGGTAACATTATCCAGGGTGATGATAGGGTGTTGAGTGTTTTTTCTATGACATTGAAAATAATAAATCGTGGATTTTCTCAAATGTTTATGCCCCCAATTCAATTCAAGGGAGAGCATCTTTGTGGAAGTACCTTGGAAAATTGGGTGATGCTTTCAATGACATTTTGTGGGTGGTGGTAGGAAACTTCAACACTCCCTTATACCCCTCAGACAAAAATATTGGAGCAGGGCTCCCAACCAAAAGTATGGAAGAGTTTAATCAATTTGTAAACTCAAATAAATTAATGGATGTGAGGCTAAGAGGAGCAAAGTACACTTGGAGTAATAGGTGAATAGGAAATCAACTTATCCAGGAAAGACTTGATAGGTTTTTCTTATCAAAGGAGGCTATTACAAAATTTGGAGATTCTATTCTGCAAACTCTTCCCAAAATTACATCAGATCATAATCCCATTCTTCTAGAGGTCCCAAAATCAAACTCCTTCAAAAAACCTTTTCACTTCCACTCAATGTGGATTAGGCACCCGAAATTAAAGGAAAACATCTCCAGATGGTGGCAGCAACCTTTTCAAGGAAGTTCGACTTTCAAACTTGCTCAAAAATTGAAATTAGTCAAGGAAAACCTTAGAATCTGGAACAAGGAAGTTTTTGGGAACCTATTTGAGAACAAGAAACAAGTGGGGGATAAGCTAAAGGCCATTGACAACATGATTCAAAATGGTACCTATGATAAAGCTACCAGGAAGAAGAAGCAAATCAAGCTCTCATAATATCATAATATCCTAGCTTGTGAAGACACTTACTGGAGATAAAAATACAGGGCTTTATGGTTAAAGTATGGTGACTCGAATTCAAATTTCTTCCATGTCACAACATTGAGGAATAGAAGCAATAACAATATTAAAGAGTTAACCAAAGCTGACGGGTCCAAAACCTAGGATCTGATTGAGATCAGAGAAGAAACGGTTGCTTATTTTAGCTCCCTCCTTCGGGAAGAATCATAGTGTAAAGAGGAAACTAAGGACTCTCTCCTTCAGTTCATTCCTAATATGGTCGATGAGGTCATTATTGGTAGGCTTCTTGCTCCTTTTATTGATGAGGAAATTAGAAATTCTTTATTTAGCATGGAACCCGATAAGGCTCCTGGCCCTGACAAGTTCCTTCCTCGATTCTATCAGACTTTCTAGGATATAATGGGATGGAATGTCATTTTAGCTATCAAGGATTTTTAGGCTTCAAAACATATCTCAAGAGGGTTTGACTCCACATTTATTGCCCTGATTCCTAAGGGCCCAACCCCTAATACAATGGTAGATTTTAGACCTATCAGTTTATGTAACGTGTTCTACAAGATATTGAAAAAATCCATTGCTAATAGGATGAAAGAAATCTTGTCCCTCATTATTGACCAGTTTCAGGGGAACTCGGTTCAAGGGAGATCAATCCTAGATGGGGTGATCATGGTCCATGAAGATCTTCACTCCGCTAGGTAAACCAAAAAGGTAGTCTTTGCCCTAAAGCTTGACATGAACAAAGCATTTGACCACATTAACTGGGACTTTCTATCAGTTGTCCTAAATTTTGGCTTTCATCCTCAATGGGTCAGACTGATAAAAGAGTGCATATCCAATCCCTATTTCTCAATCCTCATCAATAGCACAATAACTGGGTATCTCCAAATTCATAGAGGACTCAGGAAAGAAGATTCGATTAGCCCAATGTTGTTAATAATAGTGGTGGAGGCTCTAGGTAGAACTATAAAAGTAGCATGCAATGTAGGATTAATATCGAGGATCAAAGCCACCTCCCTCACCAACCCAATAAGTCATCAAAAATTTATTGATGACACTCTAATGTTGACCCAGTCATAGTGGTTGAAGCTAGAAGGATCAAACATATTCTCCAACTCTACAAGGACGTGGTGGGTCAGAAAGTGAATTTTAACAAGAGTAAGCTTTACTTCCTTAACACCCCAATCCAGAGATAAGTCATAATAGCAAGGATTTTGGGATGTTCTATAGTGACTCTTCCTACCTCCTATTTAGGCCTTCCCCTTTTCTTTGGCTCTCCGGGTGATTCTATGTGGGATAGAGTGGTAGAAAGAATCCAAAAAAAATTGGTTGGCTAGAAAGGACACTTTTTGTCTCAGGCAGGGAAACTTACTCTTACTATGGCATATTTACAGAGTATTCCAATGTATTTCTTATCTATTTTTAAGGCCCCAACCAAGGTATACCAAAAAAATGAAAAGATCCAAAAGAATATTCTATGGTCTGGGTCGGAGGAAAAATAGAGGATCCATCTGGTGGGGTGGAGCAAGGTGTGCAAGCCAAAAGAAAATGGGGGGTTAGGATTTCGAAGAATTGCTCACTTGAATACAGTCTTAATAGCCAAAAAATCTTGGCATCTCATAACAAATGAGTAGAATGAATGGTCAGTCATCATTAAAAGAAAATATCTCCAAGGCATTGATTTCCTAAATGACAGTATTCACAGTAGAGGATCAACTTTCTGGAAAGTAATCTTGACCAGCAAGGAGGTCATAAAGAAAGGGATGAGATGGGTTATTGGGAACAAGTAAAATATTAGGTTTTGGGATGATAGGTAGGATAAAGAGGAGGCTCTATCTTAGGTGCCTAACTTAGTTAGGATCAAAAGAACCATAGATGAACTCATCGAAAGGAGAGTAGCTGATTTTATGAGATAGGACAGAGGAAGACTTAAATGGAAATATATAATGATTCAAGGATTTGAAGCAAAAATAGAAGAGATCCAAAGCATTCTGCATCAACAATTCATACCTATGAGACGAGGACATGATCAAGTAATCTGGGCAGCCATAGATAATGGGTAGTTCTCATTAAAATCTACATACAAACTAATGTTAGATCCTGAGGAGCCCATACTTCAAACTCAGTTGGTGTGGGTCAAGAAACTAATTCCTAAAGTTGCAATGTTCTCATGGCTGGTAATCCAAGGAAGGATACTTATGATGGATAACATGATAATAAGAGGTATGATAGTTGCTAACCATTGTTTTTTATGCAGGGAAAATTGGGAGTCTACCCGTCATATTTTCCTTGAATACCCTTTTTCCTTGAATACTCTCAATGGGGTATTCCAAACATTTAGCATCTCCTAGGTCAGTCCAGCCACCATCATTAACCTGTTCCACCAATGTTCAAATCCCTTTGTCAACCTTAGGCTTAGGTTTATATGGAAAATATGTCTTCATCATTTTTTGTGGCAGGTCTGGCTAGAAAGAATTCATAGTGTTCCATGAGTCGATTCATGATGTCACCTCCATTACCACTAAGATTCTTGCCTTTTCATATGAAAATGTTAGCCTTATCCCTCATGATAGTCGAAATCCTTCCCTTGTGAAAAATTAGATCGCTCGTTCCTTAAACATTACCTTGGTAGAGGATCCTGGGTCTGCTAAGACCAATCCTAGAATAGGTGTCAGGTGGATGCCACCCCCGGTTGGGTGGCTTAATATCAACTTTGACAAGACTTCTAAAGATAATCCTGGTAGAGTAGGAGCTGGAGGAATAGTGAGATACCATGAAGGAAACCTGGTGATGGCCTTTTCTGAGCATTTGGGAATAAGTACAAATAACGTGGCAGAAGCAAGAGCATTATGGAGAGGTGTTTAGATGGATCAGGAGATTGAAGGTAAATTAATAATTGAAGGAGATTCACTGCATATCATAAATCTCCTCAGTAATGGTAAAAATCCTCCATGGTGGGTTAAGATAGTCATTTAAGAGGTAAGGATCCTATTACAGTCTAGGAATTACTGGCTAGCCCAGCATGTGTTTTAGGAATCCAATAAAATAGTTGATAGATTGGCCA
Organism: Wollemia nobilis; assembly: GCA_028583015.1. Taxonomy (NCBI): domain Eukaryota; kingdom Viridiplantae; phylum Streptophyta; class Pinopsida; order Araucariales; family Araucariaceae; genus Wollemia; species Wollemia nobilis. The sequence goes on along the minus strand of JAQPPZ010017254.1, from coordinate 1,829,641 downwards.
ATATAGGGGTGGAGGCAGATGGGCTTGTCACTTGGAAAAATGGGGTCCCAAGTGATGTGGACAAAATTATTCAAAACAAAATTGAGGATGAAGACAAAGAAGAATAGGGTCCTCATTGGAGGCTCCCAGTATAGAATAATGTTGGTTTGTCAGCTCTACTCTGCTCCATCTGGTTATAGTTTTTTTTTTTCTATGTATTGGGGAAGGGGTTTCATTTTGGGCATAGGTCTTGAATAGCTATGTTGATGTTATGAATATGGTATGGGAGATATGTAGTATAGCTTGTTTTTACTATCAGTGGCTTTTTGTGTATGTAAATATTGGTAAGGAGTGGTGTGCTCCCTCGGACGTATGTTCTAAGAAGGCTACTAATAGCGGTGGACATATTGTCCCTAATAAGGCTTTGATCTGTAATAGCATAATGCTGATTTTTGTAATAGGTTTTGGGTTAACTTGTAAAACCCGGTATTAATAATAATATATCTTAACTACTAAAAAAAAATATCCAAGCTTTGTTGTAATACCACTATGTGGTAATAATGTAATACAGGTGGGACCCATTTCAACCCCATATAACCCATTGAAAAAAAAGGTACTTCTTGTATTATTTTATCATTAAGAACTTCAATATCCTATGATCCTATAATATTTTGGTAAAAATACCTTACCTCCTTTTTTATTTCACTCTAGTATTCAATCCAAACCCTTTCTACTGATTTAATTCTATTAATTTTAGAAGTAAATCTTTGTATTATTGTCATCCTATGAAAAATTATGTTTTTATCTCCTTTTAACCAACTTTGTCTCGATTTTAATCTCCAAAATTTCTCTTCCTTACTCAAAATATTATGATAATCACTAAGCAACTCCCTTTCCTCTGAGCTTGGATTATTATTTTCATATTTTTTTAAATTTTGAAAGTTTCTCTTTAAGTTCTTTCTTCTCAAAAATGTTTCCAAAAGTGTTCTTGTTCCATTCTTTTAATCTAGATGTCATTAATTTTAATTTATTTTGGAAGTGTATATAGCCCATTGTTTCCTAAATAATTCTATGTTTGTGCTATCATATCAACAAATTGAGGATGGTCTTCCCACATCTGCTCATATTTAAAATATGATCTTTTTTTAACTCACTTACCACCTTTTAAACTTTAATTGGCTAGTGATCTAAACCAATCCTTGTCAAATTATTAATTTTAGCACAATTCCCTTCATCTAGCCAATGATCTAAGAGTATGCATCTATCTATTTTTTTATATTATGTTATAGTCTCTTCTATTGTTGGTCCATGTATAGTTATCATCTTCAAACTCAATCTCCCATAGATTATTGTTTTGAATGAAAGTTGAGAAATCTCTCATACTTTGAAATATTTTCCTAATTATCCAAAAATATCATCCAACTAGGTTATGGCATTAAAATATCCTATGATCATGAGTTAGGTTTCTTGGTCTTTACTTCTAATAATGGCTTTAATCCCACTCCATACTTCTAATCGGTTTGATTGAGGTGTATTTCCATAGACATTTATAAGGATGAAATAAATATTTGTAAAGTAGCAAGTGACTAATGAGGCTATCCAATGTTTGTATTATGAATGGTTGCACAAAAGGATCTAACAACATTCCAACATGTTATAATTCCCCCTATCACTCATTCAAAATCCATAGCATCCCATTCACATATTGCCCATACTACTTTCATAGTTTTGAAAACTTCTTCCTTTGTCATTTTAGGTTTTTGGATACAAAGTATATCAGGCTTAATACTTAAACAGAGGTCCCTGATACACCTTTGCTTTAAGGGGGTATTAGAACCCCATATATCCCATGAGATATTAATAATGTATTATTAGGAGATACTAGCCCTACCTAAAAAATACGAATATTATTTTGTTGTTTGGTAAAGAGAAGTTCAACCAACTTAGATTAGTTCCTTTCTTCATGTTTGCTCTTAATTGCTTAGCTCTCGTTTGATATTTTTTCATTTTTCCTTACATAAACCAATTGTAGGTCTTATTATTCTATTCCCCAATATTATTTCACAAATTTTCTTTTTATTAGATTCATCCTCACCTGGCTCTACTACGAAATATTTTGACTTGAAAACCTATTTGTTCTAAGGTTCAAGTCCCACTCAGTATGAGGGGACCGGGACCCCTCATAAAAACCTATGTAAACTCATTGAAAAATATGTCGTTTAGCTGTAATATTACTACAATGGTAACGGTTTTAGCCTCTCTTTGAGAGGTCCATGGTTCAAACCCCACTTCGTATGAGGGGACCAAGACCCCTTATAAAAACTTGTGTAAAATCATAGGAAAAAAACAAAGCAGTTGAAAAATCAAATCAAAAGATATCAAAAATTGTTTCACATAAATTGAATCTCTCTTTTAGTCTAGATAATGCAACCCATCTTATGTTTAAGCAAATATTTCATTAAGATAAATTATCTTTTTCACTTTCTATATGACAAGATATTAGTGAAGTTTTGGCATATGCTTCAATTAATGAAATCACAAGGTCTATTATACATGGTGAGTTGAATTATTTATGTTCCATTACATGAATGGATATATGGACTTATTTACTCTATAGTAGCATGGTCGTTATACCATGTCTCGCAAATTTTTATTTATTTATATTTATAAAATATCTAGTTTTTTTTTGGTATGGTATTAATAAAGGGTTTTTTGAAAGAACCCCAAAAACCTTATTTATAAAATTAGAAGTACTGGATAGTCGAGGATGAATCTATAAGTTCCCCATAAAACCATCAAGCCTCACAGTCCAACAAAACTAACCAACAGTCCAACAACCAATTTTTTGAAGCTAGATTTCCTCGAAGGAACCATTAACCACACTCCAAATGACAACCACAACTACAAATAACATAATATAAATAGGTCATCCAGGCAATGTAAGCTCCCATCCCAATAATAACACTACCACAATCGATGAAAATTAAGTTTTTTGTATCCAATTTACCTCAAATCAAAAAGGGATGTCATCCAATGATAGATTGGAAATTTAAAAAAATACAAATCTTACCAAGGCTAGGAATACAAATTTGCTCCAAGAAAATTAAAAGAATTCCAAAGGCATGATTCCCACCCACAAGAAAGAGGGACCAACCAAGCCAAGGGACTTACTGCAACACAAAATCCAAAAAAATCTAGCTCACCAAGAGAGCTCCACCAACCATTGGGCATACATTCCAAGGTCAGAAGAACTTTATTGTCGAAAACCACATTCTTCAAATTTGAAATAGCAACCAAAAACATGGATACTGCACTAAAATACAACTAAATCCACCAATTTCCAAGGGAATATGGGGAGAAGAGCCATAGACCTCCTCCAAAGTTAATAATTGAGAAGGAAACTCCAACCCTCCCCAACTTGAGATAAATAAACTCCAACATCTATAAAATCTAAAAAACTTTTAGATCCACAAAATGATGCAACATTTGAATAAAATTAGAAATACTTTGGATCCACTCAAGGACCTACGATGTTTTAAAAAAATAATTTGAAGTCAAATTTTCTCAAAGGAACCACTATCCACACTCCAAATGACAACAACAACTGTAGAGAACATAAGAGGAACAGGCCATCTAGGCCACGTAAGCTCCTAGTCTAACAATAACACTACCACAACAAACAAAAATAAAAAAGGGTTGTCATTCAATGATAATTTGAAATTTATTAAAAAATACAAATCCTACCAAGGCCAAGAATGTGAATCTGCTCCAAGAAAATTTAAAGAATTTCAAAGGCACAATTCTTGTCCATAATAAAGGGGGGCCAACAAGCCAAGGGACTTATTGCAGCACAAAACCCAGAAAAATTTCTAGCTCACCAAGAGAGCTCCACAAACCATTGGGTATACATCCCAAGGCCACAAGAAATTTTACTATCAAAAACCACATCCTTAAAATTTGAAATAGTAACCAACAACACGGATACTCCATAGAAACATCATTGAATCCACCAATTTTCGAGGGAAGAGGTTCTGAGATAAGAGCCACAGAGACCTCCTCTAAATTTAATAACTAAGAGGAAAACTCCAACCATCACCAGCTTAGGATAAATAAACTCCAACATCAACAAAATATAAAAAACTTTTGGATCCACAAAATGATCTAGTGTCTAAATAAAATTGGAAATACTTTGGATCCACTCAAGGACCCACGATGGTAGAAAAAGCAACAAGGATAAATGATAAGTATGGCTAGGATCCCCCTCTTCAATATTTATCTCCTAGAGGAAATCCATGATAAGAGTTTCATTTATGGGTTTTGGGGACCTGTTTCTTACCTCTCAAAGCCACTAAGGCTTGCTAGCAAAATTATTCTATTTTAAGCTTCTTAACTCCCATATATTTTCCCATATTTGCTTTTAGGGTGGCTTGGGACCCGTTAGAAATATCTGATTTAGAATATTTATTCCTAAAGTATTTGTTGGAAGGTCTCCCAACCTTCTTTTCAACTTTGACATTGACTAAGTATTTCCTCTAGATATAGGTTTTACGACCTGGAGATCCCTTAACCAAATTGATTTTTGGAGAACCCTCCAACAACTCAAAGGGATGAGCAACCATCTAAAAAATAGGTTCATCCTCCCCAAAACAACCAAAATAATTATGGAGGAGATCATTGGACACCAAGACTTTAATAATAAGGTCTGAAGGACTTACCTCGAAAATAAGAGTCGAAGAAATTACATTTGGATGGGTCAGGGGCACTAAGTCCTCATAAAATGCCCCACCTGATACTTCTTAGACCACATTGTCCACCAACTTTTGCCCAAGACTATTTCCAGTGATTGTGTCTCCCATCTGGTGGAACTTCTCTACCATTGTTTGGAGTTCCAAGGGAATTAGGGAACTCCTAGAATTAGTTGGTTTTGGCCCACCTATTTTATTCCTTGATTTTTAAATGAATCACAAGTTTCTTGGAGGATTTTTAGATCCATTTGTTAGGGTTATTCACCCCCTTGCATTAGGTTTTGGTCCCAACCCTCACTAAGAACAGTGCTCTAAATAATGGCCTCACATTTTACATCCTAAATAGATATTAGGTCTATTTTCATATACAACATCCTGAGACCAAGAGCCCATAGGGGTTTCTAATACAAACAAAGAGGGGAGCTTAGATTTTGGGTTTGCCATCATGCACATTCAGGTTGCAACCATCCTTTTTTTCACTCTAGTGGCCAAATCGTTCAAAATAAAATCCCCTATTGCCTTGGTCATACCACTAATAATATCCTCATATCATATGTGTAAGGGCAGAGTCAAGAGATTAACCCAGAGAGGAATCAAGTTAGTCTTTTACGTATTTGATTCAAATTTGATCCCATATTTTTTGAGAAACAATCCTCATTTACCTAAGAATCAGAGGCCTCTACCCAAAATTTGCTTTGAATCCTATTTATAGTTCAATTTAATAATAAAGAAAGCTTTAGGTATTGCAACTATTTCCAACAATCCCAAAAACTTACATTTGGTTACTACCCAATTTTGGATGGAATCCAGATCCAATTGATCCCCTTGAAACTTTCCCATCAAGTTCTAGGTGCCTTTGTTTAGCGTAATATTCAAAAATACCATTAGAATCTTAATATTTTTTTGGATCGAGGAGAGATAAAAAAGATATTTTGATCCAAAACTCTTACTATCTATCACCATCGGAGCAAAAAAAAATCCTAGATCAAAATGCTTAAGAAGCGCCTAATACCCCAAGCCACAGGCCCCACCCTCATTGGTGATAGCGGTAAACTAGTGATTAACTTCATGATCCATAGGTCCCTCGTGACATGCCACCTCACTGAATCCACCCATGTCTTCTACAAACACAACTCAAGAGCATGTCCTCCAAAACAAGTCATTGAAGCAATCACCCCCACATTCAATAAACCACCAACACCAAGGACGTCTTGGGGTCTACCAAAAACTACCTTTCCACACTTTTCTAAATTAAAAGCTTCACCCACGGAATCATAGTACACATCCAGTTCCATTCCATTAAAACCCTAATTTGCACCCCAAAAGAACTTCAAAATATTATTATTATAATAATAATTTCAAAGGGGAGTGTTAACAAGAAGGACTAAAGATTCAAACCAAGAGGTAACAGCCATGGTGACAGCTAAAGATCCATCTACAATTTTTTTTGTATGTGAACAACAGTTTGAAGAAGTTTATTTGGTTAGAATCATGGAATGCACACAACAAAGCTAGGGTTTGCAAAGTGAAGCATAGAGAAAATTAAAAAAAAAACACAAGTGACAATAATTTATTTTTCTAGAAAAATATTTCATTTATTGGAGGAGGAACGAATTTGGAAGAAGATGAAAAACCCTAGCATCGATTGATTTTTTAGGAGAGATCGTGAGTATCAGTTTAGATATGGTACTTTGGCTTTAGCTTTGAAAATATTTCATTGGCTAGGGCTTTAAAAATAGGGACCTCTTCTTTGGAAAGTGATTTATGGAATTATGTTGGTTGTAATGATGAATACAGCCTAACTTTTCAAATAAGCAGGCAATGAGGCCTTCTCCATGTTTTCACAATAGTTTTCCTTTGATGAGGAAAAGTTGGATCATATGCATCAAGTGCTTAAAGAAAGGAAAGCACCCCATATAAAATCCTCACTCTAACAATAATACCTTTGCACCCAAGTTATATGAGTCTCTTGTGATTGAGGTACCTCCAACCCTCATCCAGTAGCCTTTGCTCACACTTTCCACCCAATCCCTTGCATGTAAATTTGTGGAAATATGGCCAAGTCCAATAACAATCCAAAAATGGTTTAACACACATTGGGAGGTGAAGTATCCTCTTATGATTTCATGATGATAGATAGGGGATACTTTGTTGTTACATTTACCTCTATGGAGGACAAGAGCACTATCTTTCATAGAGGTTCCTAGTTTTTAGGATCTAGCCCACTCTACATGACCCCATGGATCACGATATTTGATCCTCAAGAGGATGAGCCTAAAGAATTTTCTATTTGGGTGAGGTTTCCATTTCTACAATTGTACCTATGAAACAAACCTTTGATGAAATTAATAGGGAATGCTATTTGGAATGTTCATTGATTGGGCTCCTCCAAAGGCCAATAATGCTATATGTGTGCGCATTTGTGTGTAAGCCAATCTGAAAAAGGGTTTGCCTAAGCATATTGAAATAAATGTGTTTGATTGGATACATAACCAACCCCTAGACTATGAGCATATACTATTCAAGTGTATAACCTATCATGAGCATGGGTATTTCTCCTTAAACTACCCAATTAAACAAGTACAAGAAACAAAAAAGGAAGAACTAGGACTCTAGGAATTTAAAAGGAGACCATGCAGATCAAGAAGCAAGAATCGACAACCTCAACCATAGGATCAAAAAAATTCTAGCATAAAAATACATTTTCAAGTCTTAATTAAGGAGAAAATAAAATCACCTCTCTAGATGTAATGACTCCTATAGATAAATAGAAGATACCTATAACTAAAGCTAACAACTCGCTAGAGATCTTAGGAGATACACCATAGAACACAATAATTGGAGAAGAAACTGATGGAAACTCAGAGGAAGACGTATAATAAATACAAGTGGAGGAAATAGTGATTCTCAAGGGCTTGTTGACCACACAATCTAGAGCTAAGGGAAGAAAATCAAACCACCAACTCAAAAATGAGCAAGTACAGAAAGACTTGTAATCCAAAACGTAGGTCAAAATTGAGAAAAGCTTCATAAAAAATAAGAAGCAATCCAAAAAATGAATATTATGTCATGGAACTATAGGGAACTGGGAAGTCCTCTGAAAAAACTATCTCAAAGTTCTAATACAAGAGCAAAAGCCAACAATAGTTTGTATTCAGGAAACAAAAATAGTAGAGGCAACACTGAATGTAGAATGGTAGAAGATATGGGCACAATCATAATTGATAGTTGTTGATTCTATTGGAGTTTCAGGGGACTGGCTTTGGTTTGTAACCCACAATAATTAGTTTGTATCTTACAACATAAGCACAATAACTAGATAGGTACAAAATTTGTCTTACCAGATGGAACTAGTGTAGTAGTAATAAATTATTATGGTTTAAAATATCCTATCCAAAAAAGAGAAGCATGGCAAAACTTAGCACAATGGCTAGACATTGAGAAGTTTGACAACATAATACTAGGAGGAGATCTCAACATGATTCTCTACCACTGGGAGAAGGTTGGGGGAATTTTAGCAAGGGATCCAAATAGAGATCTGCTCAATCAAATTATGGCAGATGAAATCTTACAATACATTTGATCGACCAAAGGAAAGTACACTTGGAGCATTAGAAGAGCAATGGCAAACTTTATTGCAAAAATATTGGATAGATTTTTTATCATGGAAAATCTCCTACCACGCTTTCCCCTCACTTCCAGTCATATTGTTCAAAACTCTATCTCAGATCATAAGCCAATTCTCTCAGATAGCGGTCAAAGACTACAACCCGAAAAAATTCCTTTTAAATACAACTCTAAATGAGTGGCAAAAGAATATTTCAGTGAACTTTTGGAAAGCACTTGGAACCAATAGGTTCAATCCACTAACCCCCAAGAAAAGTGGAAAAGAAAAATTCAAAAATTGAAGCACATGATAAAAAATGGTTGGCAAAAAAAGTGAGAGTCAAACCAGATAAGAAGTAGTTGCAAAACTAGAGCAGCTAGAAACAAAAATTGGGGATCATCCTCCTCAACCATGGCAAGAAGATGTAAGAAATGACCTAATTCATAAGCTCAATAAATTAAGCACTGAATAAGAAACACATTGGAGGCTTATATCTCGAATGGTTTGGCTAAGCAAGGGGGATAGAAACACCAAATATTTTCATCCGAAAACCATGCAACACTGCAAAAGAAACAAAATCAAAGAGATAGAGCATGAAGGAACCACTTATACAAATAGGGAAAAAATTAAGAAACTTTCCAATCAACATTACTCAGCTCTGCTCTCCAGAGAAAATAGTAACCCACATTCCTAGGGAATATTACTATAGCATATGTCGACAATATTAATTTTGGAAGACAAACAGGACCTTAGTCAATCAATCACTATGGAGGAACTTAAGGAGATTATAGCAGCTCTACCAAAGGACAAAGCTCTCGAACCTGATGTATTTACAAACAAATTTTACCAACAATACTTACACATCATTGAAGAATATTTGCTATGGATGATTAATGATGTTAGGGTGAAAGGTAAGCCTCTTGGATCCATCGACTCCACCTTTCTAGCATGGATTCCTAAAGAAAAATGCCACTACTTTCTCTAGATTCAAACCAATTTCTCTATGTAACTCTTCCTATAAAATTTTTACCAAATTTTTGCCCAATAGAATAAAGAAGAAACTTGACAAACTAATATCATAAGAGCAAAGGAAGTTTGTGTCTGGAAAATAAATATATGATAATATCATAACAGTGCATGAAGCCCTCCACATTAGTAGAAAATCAAAAAAGAAACAAATTATTATATAACTTGATATGGCAAATACCTTTGATCAAGTTAATATACAATTTATAGAACATGTCCTACAAAATTTTGGATTCCCACATCAAGTCATCAAGTGGATCGGAGCATGCATAAAAAACCCATGGATAGCCCCCTTAATAAATGAAGAACCAATAAATTTCTTTTAGGTTACAATGGGAATTATATAAGGGTGTCCACTATCACCATACATTTACATCATTTTAGTAGAGACTCTTGGAAGATTAAGTAACCATCTTCAAAGAGAACAAAAAATAACAAGGATAGAGGCTACAACACAATGCAAAGTTGTAACACATATCCAATTTGCAGATGATATCATTCTTCTAGGTGAACCCACCAAGAAAAATGTTAGACAACTCAAGCAATGCCTGGATTGGTTCACACAAGCTATATGATATATAAACACTCAAAAGAGTCAGTTTATACACAAAATGTTGCAGCAATAAGAGTCAAACTCTTTTGCACTATCCTAAGATTTTGGTCTGGCACAAAAAAATACTTCAGCTACCTAGGAGTGCCCATGAGCTTCCACCTCAAATCCTCAAATTTTTGGACCCCAACATTGGACAATATGGGTAGGAGGATACAAAGTTACAGTAATAGTTGGCTCAGTCTTGTAGGAAGGGTAGTATTGATCAAATCGGTGTTAGCTTCTCTTCCAGTCTACCAACTATTATTAAATCATGTACCCAAGTTTATTTTTCAAAAGACATATGGAATCATATACTTCCTATGACAAGGAGGTAAGCAATCAAAAAGAAAAAAGTTCCACTTGGTCAATATCGTAACCAAGATTAAATTTAAGGAGGACTGGGAATCAAAAAATGGAGATAGTTTTGAAAGCACTAGGAGCAAAACATATTTGAAACATGCTTAAACACAATCGAGCATGGTAGCGCATACTAGTCAGCAAGTATGTGTAGCGACCCTAGGACACACGCACCGCTTTACTCTACTTGAAATGTTATTAAAAACCCAAGATGAAATGGAAGACAATGAAAAACATATAACATAGAAATAATAAATATGGATCTCCTTATTTGTATTGAAACTCGGTTACATGTCGGTCCCTCTTAGGGATACCCATTTTGATACAATGAGGTTACAAATAAGCAAAGAGTACCCCTTTCGCGAAGAGGTGGTGCGCTTACAAAAAGCTTCCCGGTTTCGCACATAAAAATGTATGAGGGCTTACAAATGCCTCTTTCTCTAGGTTTTTTTCCTAGAGGGATCCCTTTTGCTCTCATATGTTTCAGACTTCATCCGATGAACCTATGGAACTGTAAGCAATGAAACAACAACACACGCTTATATGTTTGAGAATACCTCCCCAAATGAGGTTGTTAGCAATGGATATAACAAATGAAAGCAAGTGCAAATTAGACTAATGTTATGAATGTGAATGAAATGATGTTATGCTAATGATATACTAAAATAATGAATCTAATGTCTAAAACCCTAAGCTAAGCCTACGGGCCACTATCCAAGATAGCAACCGCTAAAGTGATTATCGTCCTCTTTGCTCCAAAGCTATGGATCAAAGCTTGTATCCTGATGTTGAAATAATAGGTGTTATGCTCTTCAATCCATTAGGGCTTTGTCGTACACGTGATCTCCAAGGGAACTCTCCAAGTCTTGAAAGCTCTCCTCAATGACCAATATTTATGGAGAAAAGATCGATGATCTAGATAAAAGATGTTTCCCTTTGGTTCTCTTAGGCTTGCACCTTTTATAGTGTGAAACCCTAGGTCTATGTACAAGCCCTAGGAATGAATTTCTCATGTGTAGTGCAAGTTAGCATGAGAGGATTTTTATCTTTTCTATGTTTGGAAGCCAATTAACTGAAATATAACTGCCAACTTGAGTCTCCTATGTGAACTAGTCGTTAGCATGAGAATATTTTGTCCTTTGTTTATGTTTGGAGACCAGTTAACTAAAGTCTAAATGCAAAATCAAGTCTCCTATGTGAACTGGTCATGAAAAGGAATGTAAAGTTACTCCCGCTCACCTTTATTGCATGCAGACTGCCACTTTTGCTTGTGATTAGGTCTATTTGTCAGCAAAACCATTTTTAGGGTTTAGTTGTTGTCGTCTGCAGTGACAAAGATCTTTTCATTGTCATCTATAGTGGCTAAGGTCTGGCTGCTCTAGGCTTGAGCAGCTAGGATCTGGCCGCTCTTATCTTGAGCGTCTAGGCTTGGATGGCTTGAAAAGGCCCCAAATGAGTGTTGAGAACCACTGTTGATTCTTAGAAAGCCCAATATTATGTCATCTTATCTTATGAATGTGTCTATGTGAGCATCTCCCCTAAGCATGACATGATTTAGGTGTCTACAAATACCTCTTTTTGCGATGCGTTGTGTGGAAAACACAACGCTGAGTAAAAACATAGACTGATATGTTTATAGGGTGTATGGTGATCAATGGTCTGATCAACACTAGATGGACCAATCATGCAATATAGCACGCATCCCTTGAATCATTGCCTCAACATTCGGAGGACTTAGCTCAATGGCTTGGGCATGTTAAATTGCACTCATTCCTCAAACTCAATCGGGTAGCTTCAGCTCCTACAACAATTCCGATCGATAGGAGAGCTACAATTGAATATGTCATGTCTACTTACATTCCTAGCAAACAAGATAAATTTGTTATTATTGCATGCAATGATTTGTAGGACGAACACGATTTTGCTATGATTGAGTGATCTTTTGTTGATTTTGATTATGATTATGTTGAAGCTTTGAACTACCTCCTCACTAAATGGATTGGTGAAGAAATGACAATGAATGAAGCGACAAATCACTTGACCAATATGACTAATCTGGTTCCTTTCTAGCATTTTTTGCTTTTAATGGGAAATCCCACATCTAAGTGTGATTCCAATTGTTTATGATAATCATCTATCCCTATCCCAAGGAGCGATCTAGCTATCAATAGCTTTCTTAGGGAGTTAGGATGAGTGATTCTATTTATGTTCATATTGTATCACTTTGGCTTAATGTTTTTGATATCATAGGGGAATTAAGATGATCCTTTTGCACCCGTGGAGAAGTCTGACCATCTTGGTCTTCTTCGGGATTCAAGGTCAGCACATCGTAATTCCAAAATAAAATATTTTTATCCCAAGTGGCCTTATGGTAGCCTACTCATATCATCAAAATGCATGGAGTGTGAATCGCTACAATCATCAAGTGGATAGAGTAAGTAACTAGGTACGAGGCCTGCTTAAGATTATGCTTTTATGTGATTTTTTTGTTATTTTGGTCATTAAGATGACTTCAGTTCATCAAAATGTGTTTATTTAATATTTTTATCACCCCTCCATGGAAGGTATTTTCTTGTTTTTACCTGTGGAGCAGGTCGCTGTCAGGTCCAGTGACCTCTAAGTTTTTGCCTATGGCCGATGTCACCTTCAGCGACCATGAAGTTCGGGCTGCTGACATCAGTAGTGGCCAAGGCATAATTTGAAAATATAAAAAAATAAATTTTAGGGTTTTGACCTATCATTTTCATTTGTTGTCAATCCACTTTTCAGAGCTCTGGTGAGACAGCGATAGTTGTGATTTCTAAAGCTACCTACATCGAGGACATGGCTGCATAAGGTGAGACATCATCTGCTGGAGGAGCCGGAGCTTCTCAGGTAATTTATTTTTTAAACCCTAACCTCTTTTCCTTTTTTGGGTAAAACTGAACCTCACTAAGTAATTGTAAAATGAACCTCACTAAACCTGTTGGCAATGAATGGAATCTATAGTTAGGCTTAGTATAGGTTTTTAAGTGGTGGGTTGGTCCCCATTTTGTTCTTTTTTCAATTTTTTTTATTTTTACAGCCTAGGGTTCATGGGTTTGTCATGTCGCCCTTCGATCGTTGTTGCTCAGAGCAAAAAAAATTTGGTCGTTGTCGCTCACCTTCGATCGTTGTTGCTCAAAGCAGCAAAAATTTGGTCGTTGTCGCTCAGAGCGACTAAGTTTGAACCCCAATGGTCAAAAATTTTACCATTGGTATTTGGCCGTTGTTGTCTCCAACGGCCAGATTCTGGCTATTGTAGGCGATAGCGGCTACTCCCCTTAGCCAAATTTGCACAATTTTTTTGCTTTTTATTGGATTTTTGAGATAGTTTTTGATTTTTTTGAAATTTTTGCACTATTCTTTAGCCTGTATTGCACTATAGTTATGTTTCATCTTTCTTTTGCTTTGTTTAGATCCTTACTACTCGGGCTCGGGACCCGAGGCTTATGAGTGACCTCCTACCTCTTATGGATGACACGGATTAGAGGTGGCTTAAGGCTCATGGGCTCCAGTATGTTACCAGATTACCTCACCTTATGTTGAATCAGTCTTACCTTACGGCTTTAGCCCATCGTTGGGACCCTTGAACTAATACCTTCCACCTCCCGACCGATGAGATGACCATTACATTGGAGGATGTGTATAGGATCTTCCGGATCCCTTTTGATGGGGTGGCTATTGTTTCTTCGACCACTAATGCTAAGGTGGTCATCTTCACTCGGGTGTTTGGGAGGCATTCTAAGGATGCTCTCAAGGACAAAAATTTTGGAGGAGTTTCTATCATCCACTGGTATCGAAAGCGTGTTTTCACAGTGAGGCATGTGGTGTTGTTGATGGTTATCAACAATGTCCTCATCCCAGATTGCTCAGGCTTGAGGTTCCCTTGGAACCTCCTTGTGATGGTTCAGGACATGATAGGCAGCAAGGAGCCTATCATATATGCATGGATCGGGTCTTTATTGGCTTAGTATTATGATGAGTTTTACCACATCTTTCGAAGGGGTCATGTCAGCATCGCCTACAGTTGGCTTCTGTAGGTCTAGGGATGAGAGCACATTAGGGTAGATCACCCTAAGGAGCTTCTTATTGAGATCATAGTTGTGGATAGGAGGATGCAGTGCTATGGTGCTAGGTGGGCCAGAGAGAGCGAGAAGTGCAAGAGCTATACTTTTGCAAGGGACCTGACTCATTACACTAATAATTTCACTGGACTCCAAGATGGAGATATCATATGGCACCCGTATCATGAGTATCCTGCTTGGGATGACCCTGACAAATTTACTACTAGGACGCGATGCGAGCGATGGCTCATTGGCCGCAAGGTTAACATCTGAGAGAACTTCTTCTACTCTTGGGTTCTTTGTCAGTATGAGCTACAACAAGATGTGCCACTAGTACCATTTTTGTATAGGCGTATCAGAGCAAAGAGAGACCTCCCTCCCCGATAGGTTACAGAGTTGGCTGATGAGGAGGATTCTCTAGTTGTTGATCCTAGAGTATATGGTGGAGTTACAGAGGCATTTGCCTATTTGTGGGGTGACTTGATGTGGTATGGTGAGGGCAGTCTAGGCTGAGAGGATGATGGCGAAGATGGGGCAGACCCAGCGGGGCACGAGGTTCATGCTAGGACTGTGGTGTGGGGCCAATAGGCAGAGCAGGTGGTAGTAGAGGAGTAGGAGGCTCCTTAGGAGGTAGAGGAGGAGATAGATCCTGAGGAGAGATATTCTCCTCTTAGGGTGTAGCTACATGATGTGGGGGTTGAGTTCCAGTAGGCCAAGATACAGGTACAGCAGTGTAATGCCATCATAGCTCAAAGGGACACTACTATAGCATAGCTATCAAACCAAATACAGGCTTTGTAGGCCACTCTAGGAGGATTTGCTCAGATGTAGGTTGTTGTTGCCCCTCCTACTCTTGAGGATCCTTTGAGGGTAGCTCTCGATACTGAGATCAATCACCTATAGGGTTTTTTGGATGAGAGTGATGTTCAAATTGCTGAGGATGCAGCCTAGATTCTCACTCTCTCAAGGCAAATAAGGAGGCTAGGAGCCATCCCTAGGGAGAGAGGGGCTACAAGTGGGTCATAGGTTAGCAAGAGATCTATAGCAGGGCAGTATTCCATCTATCCTATTCATGGGGCCATGTCTCATATAGAGAGACCAGTAGGGTCCAGCTCGCACCATTATCCCAAAGATCCGGCCATAGGGGGTGGTGTTGTAGGGGGCACAGGCCCAGTATTTGATTGATGGTTCACTTGGTTTTGATTCATTTTTGAGGTCACTTGACCTAAATGACTATCTCCCACGGGCATTTTTGTATATCCATGGACTTAACACACATACTTTTATGATATCTTTGCATTATGACTCATTATGTGTATCGTTTCTTTCTCATGTTTTTGTTGTTATTTTATTTTATGATGTGATGTGGTGATGGTGTTATGATGATGTATATGTTTGATGATAGATGATATTGTAGATGCTTATATGGATGTGTAAATGCTTATATGATTTGATGATATGACGTGATGTATTTTGATGATGAATGATGAATTCATGATTGTATGCAAAGGATATTGTCTATGTGTTATATGATGTGATGATGGGTGATTAATGCATGTTATTGTCAAATGCATGTTTAATTTTGCTTTAATTGTATGCATCTAACTTATTTGGTGAGATGGTATAAATGAACATGTATGCTTTAATCACTTAAACATACGGAATGCATATGACATTGACAATATTAATGGGTGATACCATAGAAAGTAAAAAAATAATCATGAATTTAAATAATCACTCTTATCATAATAATTTATTAAGTATTCATATATGAGATGTAATGGTGTGTAATGTATTTTCTTAATAAGTTCTTGTAAATTAAAAGATATAAAGTAGTTAGTGGCCGTCTATATACTATTTCTAATATATATGCGGTATCTGTCCTACTATGTTGATACCCCCTAATTTATAGAATCTAATAAATAAAATGATGGTGTGAATGATGTTATGATTTGTTGCTATTAAGAATTTTTGGGGTTTTTCGGAGATTCAAACACTCTAGTTACCCTATCAACAATTGTCTACTGACCACTTAGACTTTTGAAAAGTAATGCTTTTACCATGGACCTAGTTTTTCATTATCTCTGTGTGTGCAAGTGATTGTATATTTTGAGATAGAACTCAAGAATTTCCTTCGATGTCAGGTGGGATTCTTTCAGCCCATTGCTAATATTAGGGATCCTCAAGTGTTCATCTCATCCTTATGTTGGACTTAGTTGGACTATACCACTAGGCAATATTGGGTTACCTAAGCTAGGTCATCCACATTCAAACATTGGTCTACACAAATGCATGAAGCAATTGTGGTAGACATACCATCATGCGTAAGGATCTCTCCTTTCGTTTCTGTACAATGCTAATAATTCCATGAATTCAAGCTTTGTTCCTTTTTTGGCTTCTTTTTGGCTTGGATATTTGCTTATATGTAGTGATGAAAATCACTGTTTATTTTTTATTGATTTTTTTCTTTATGAGCGAGGATTTTGTAGTGATGATAATCACTGTTTATTTTGCTCATATGTAGTGATGAAAATCACTGTTTATTTTTTATTGATTTTTGAGCGATGTTTCTTTGAATTTATGATTTGTGTATCGGATCATTGTTATGAAATATGGACTGTATGCTTGTTTTTTTGAATATGTACTTTGCTTCGAGATTTTGCTTATTTTGATTTAAGCAAGGGATTTGGATAGGGCAAAGCTTGTCCTTTTGCCAATTCTCAGCACCTTTAAATAGGTTGCACAGGGGGATAAGCAAGGAAAATCCTTTTTACATAAGGTAACCTAGATCGCTTTGCAGCTTTCATCCTTTCCTTGTACCAGCTAGGATTTTAGTGTTTCAATTATTGATGGGATCTTGAATATCCAAGGAAATATCACAGCTAGACCTTACCTTCTACTAATCAAAGTTGTTTTCCACAAAAGTTGATAAGATCACTAGGTGTGGTTGATTAACCGAAAAACCTTAGTATATTATGTATAGCAACAAATAATGGTTGTGTTGAAAAACATAATTACACACATGTGTTTATGGAGGTATGGATTTGAATGATTTGTGTGACAAACTATGGTATCACTTTTAAGGTTCTCATGACATATGCAATTGTAGTGGATATGAAAATGCAATGCAATTATGTGGATGCAAGATGTGAGATGCAATTGTTTTTGTATTTTTTACTTTTATGTTGTTTTTGTACTTTTGTTTAATTTTGACCAAAGGGCTTATTATACCTTTGGATATTTTTGATTTATTTTTGAAATTTTATGTTTTATGATTTGTTTTGCATTTTTGACATATTTGAATGTTTTTTTCTATTTCATGACATATTTGATTTTTTTTTTGTATTTTATGTGTAGAATGTCTTTAAGTGAATGATATTGAGAGGCTCAGGCTCCTCAACACCATCTAATGATATAAGGTGATATGCTCCAGGCCCAACTCTCTATGAAATCATGTATGGGCCTATCCAGTTTACCGTGAACTTATCTCGTAGATGCGGTGACATATTCGAATTATGTTGGTTTTCTTTGAGCACTAGATCTCCAACCTTGAATTCCCTTAAGTGGAATTTACTATTGTAAGCTCGCGCAAGGTGATCTTGGTAAACATGAAGATGCTCTAAAGCACTGACTTGGCATTCATCAAGAAGCATCAATTGATCAAGATGGCCTTGCTACGCGACATCATGGTCTATGAAGTCTTTTAATGCTATGCGTAGAGTTGGAATTTCCAACTCTAGTGGCATGATGGCCTCAGTACCATATACTAGTGAAAATGGTGTTGCCCTAGTGGGCGCTCGTATACTAGTCCTGTATACCCATAGTGTAAGAGGTAACTGCATGTGCCAATCCTTGTGATTGTCTTGCACTATCTTCCTCAAGATGGAGACTGTTGTTTTGTTTGAGGCTTCTGCTTACCCATTTGCTTGAAAATAATAAGGCATTGAAAAACTAAGCTGAATATGGTATTTGTTCATTAAAGCGTGCATATTTTTTTTCTTGAAAGATGGCCCATTATTCGATATTATCTTAGAAGGGACCCCAAAACGACTTATGATATTGTGGAGTATAAACTCTGCAATCCTTGGTCTAGTTGTTGATGTTAAGGGGATTGCTTCCACCCATTTAGTGAAGTATTATGTGGTTGTTATGATGAATGTGTGCCAACCTGAGGATGGGGGTGAGATCTTCACAATCAAGTCTAGTCCCCACTACGAGAATGACCATGCTGCCTAGATGGGCTGCAAAGCTTGCGATGGTAAGTGTGTTAGATTTGCATGATGTTGGCACTTATTGCATTTCTTGACATACTCATAGCAGTCCTTTTCCATGGTGGGCCAATAGTAATCCATTCTCAATATGCGCTTAATTATGGCCATGCCACTAAAATGCCCTCCACATGTACCATCGTGAGCTTGCGAAATTGCCCAGGATGCTTCTTGGGGATCAAGACAATGGAGTAATACTCCATCATATCCTCATTTGTAGATTATTTCTCCTAGAAAGATGTATCTTGTTGCTTTCTTGAATGTTCACCTTTTAGCATGCGATAAACCTTGAGGCACTATTCCAAGTTTCAATAAATCTCGTAGTTGGGAAAGCCAATCCTGATAAGCCACAGCTTCTATAGAAAATATGGCTTGCTTTTCTTATATTTCGAAGCTAGTGAACACGGATTTAGGAACAACTCTATGGTGTATGGTTGCACAACACTCCATAGGTCCTTGGAAGACCAAAGACCCCCAAGGTGTCGTTTGCAAGAAATCTCTTACTGCGAAGGACCAATCCTGATTTGGCTCGATATTGATCATGTTGACTGATTCTTGATTTTCAAGAGCCTCACGATGTATTACTGAGTGCAAAAGAACTTTTACATGAACAATTTTAAAATTAGTAGATGTATTTTGAGGGATTAAGGGTACCAAAGAGGCCATGGTTTTTGCAAATCTATTTTACGTATGAGGGATTGCCTCGATGTCATACCATTCTAGTCGGGCTAAGTAGGTGTTAACAAGTTCCTTGTAAGTCTTTAGGATTGGGCACCTATATTGGAATAGTCCTTTGACCTGGTTTACTATGAGCAAGGAGTCACCAAAGATATTTAGTCTTTTAATGCCCATTGCCATGGTTGTTTGGAGTCCCTGGATCAATGCTTCATATTTTGTGTTGTTGTTTGTGCATGGGAAGTCTAGTTTAAATTATAAGGGCAATGGAGTGCCCTGCGGTGTTATAAAGACAATCCCTACTCTGCCCCCTTGTTCACACTTCAAATCATCGAAGAACAATGACATGTCTCTTTCCTTATTAGGTTCTTCGATTTCTGGCAGATCTAATAATGCAAAGACTACATCATCAAGCAATTCTATAGTGAGAGGCTTGTTATCCTAAAGAGGCACCTCTACTAATTGATCTGCTATGACTTGTCCCTTGATGGAATTTTTGATGATGAACTCTAGATCAAATTTCATCAATAGCATGATCCACTTTGCGATACGTGTATTGTGATATGTCTTGCTCATCATGTAATATAAAGGATTTTGTTTTGATATGACGTAGGTCGTATGACACAACATGTAGTGTCGTAACCTTCGAGTTGCAAAGACCACTGCTAAACACAACTTTTCGACATACGCATATCCTAGGTCATAACTCACCAAGGTGCGACTAATATAATATATGACTTGCTCTTTATCTTGTGCGTTCTTTTGGGCTAACATGGTTCCCAATGCAAAATTAGTCGCTGATATATACAGTAAAAATGGTATGTCTGGCCTTGGTGGAGCCAATACTAGCGATGTTGCTAGATAAGTTTTGATCTCTACAAAGGCTTTATGACATTCTTCATCCCAATGAAAGGGGACCTCCTTACATAGCAATCAATTCATAGGTCGGTATTTGTCTAATAATTGCACGATGAATCTTTTGATGGATGTTATCTTGCCTTGTAGGCTCCTCAATTCCCTAATGTTGGTAGGGGCGACCATTTCCAATATAGCCTTTACCTTTGCAGGATCTACTTCGATGCCTCTCTTGGATACGATGAATCCCAAAAGCTTTCCAGAAGTTACACCAAATACGCACTTCTTAGGATTCAATCGAACGTTGTGTTCTATGAGGCGATCAAAGACTTGTCTAATGACTTCGGTGTGCTCTTGCCACAACAGGGACTTGGATAGTAATTCATCCATATAATCCTCCAATATCTTATGCATATAGTCATGGAATATGTATGTCATGGTCCACTGATATGTGGCATCAATATTTTTGAGACCGAATGGCATCACTTTGTAACATAATGTCCCCCACGGAGTAATGAAAGCAGTTTTATGTTGATCTTCAGGCTTAATCCTGATCTGGTTGTATCCAAAAAAAACATCCATTAGGGAGAGCATCTCATGACCTGTGGTTGCATCTAGAAGAGCATATATGTTTGGCAATGGGAATGAATCCTTTGGTGTCACC
This sequence comes from Wollemia nobilis, assembly GCA_028583015.1. NCBI lineage: Eukaryota > Viridiplantae > Streptophyta > Pinopsida > Araucariales > Araucariaceae > Wollemia > Wollemia nobilis. The sequence goes on along the minus strand of JAQPPZ010017254.1, from coordinate 1,808,788 downwards.
CTATTTAAATCTCTAAAATCCATACAAATATGGACTCTTCTGTCGGGTTTTCCCATGGGTACCATGTTTGACACCCACTCAGGGTAGTCAATAGGAACTATCAATACTGCCTCCAGTATTTTTTGCAATTCGTTCTTCACCATCAAAGCGACCATTGGATGCATTTTCCTCAGCTTTTTCTTGACTGGCTTCTTCATGGAATCCAAAGAAAGGTTGTGAATGACTAACTTTGGATCTATCCCTGGCATGTCTTTGTAAGTCCAAGCAAAAATATTTGGCCTCTCTTTGAGGAGAGGAATTAGGATGGCTTGTTCCTTTGGAGATAGACTTTCTTCGAACTTGAATTTTCTTGGTTGGGTAGGATCATCACTGATGTCCACCTCAAAAGTTGCTTCTATAGCCATATGTGACCCATCCTCTAGCTGATGAGGCATGGGTATCAAACGAATGTCATTGGCAAGATTTATAGGACCTACTAACTCAGGTTCCAAATCAACATGGAAGATGTCATATGCCCAACCTGATGCAAAATGGAATGGCTGCAACATCTCTTCATTGGGGAAGATGTCTTCAGGCTTTATGGGCGAGTTATCACGATCCCAATCAATAGCCTCTATATCAATATGCAATGATTTGGTAGGATCTGCTAGATTATTAAGTGGAGTGGTCAAATCAATGGAGATCATATTGATTGATGGGATGAAATGTCCAGGACCACATGGGTGTAATCTTGTTTCAATGGTTTCCTTTCCACACTCGCGATGAGATTCTGGAGGAATGGGAATTTATGCATCTAGCCCATGAGTAGGATAGACGATAGGATCATTGGGCTCTAATCACTCTTTGAATGTAGGCGAAGGGGGATTGACCATCCAGTGAATGGCATCTAGGTCAACAGGTCTCCCCAAAAATCATAGATGAGGATCTATAGCATGGAGTGCCGCCTCTATCTCTACTAGCTCGTTGACTTGTCGCAAGTTGCGAGGCCCAATATAAGCCATCTTGGTCTCATCCTAAAAGTCATCATCACTTATCCAAAAACCGTTAGCATTTTTATGCGGCCCTAAGACAAGGGGCTCATGTCTTGGTCCTAAATAGATCATATCTATTTCATCTTCATATTCTTCGTCACTTATAAATAATCCATTTGCATTTGTCTCTTGCCCCAAATTCAAACCAGTTGAGGTTTGGTGATGAAATCTAACTTCCCAATGTTTAAATAAGATGTGTGTGTGTGGTGTTCATTTTAAGCTTGCATAACATAAAGTGCATCATATAGCAACAATGAATATTTCCTATATGCCTAAGTGCAAAAATACGTTTCAATATTCATAAAGATGCATGAACTAATATGACTTGTATGAGCGCACTTTATTTCGTGCAGCTATGGCCTCTAGCAGGGCCTCAAAACAAGAAAACAACATACAATGTCTAGCACGTTGGATTCTAGAGCAAAATTTTCAAGCATAAGTCGTTGTTCCTAGCAACGCCTAGTGGAAAATTAAAAGAAGATCTAAGATATGCAAAATGCTTAATTCTTTCTTCTTTTATTCTTTCAATTTCCAAACATAAATGTGCTTTAAGTTCTTTTTTTTAGACACATGTAAGTACATAGAAAGATGCAAAATATTAGATAAGTTGTACCAGCCTTTGATCCAGCTCAGAGATTCAATTTTTTGACCTTTGTTGCACTCCAGTTCTGGCCGCTATTGACCAGAGCGTCTAGTTTTTGGCCGTTGTTAGTAGGAGTGGCTAAATCTCTATTGGTCGTTGTAGCTTAGAGCGACTGATTTTTGGTCGCTATAGCTCGGAGCGGCTAGACCTGCACACAAAACTAAGTTAGTATTCTTACAAAAAATGAAAAATTAGTGGAGGTCCCATTGTAATCGCCATCCATAGAGACCTCGTGATGCATGCACCGCTTTACTCTACTTGCAATGTTATTAAAAACCCAAGATGAAATGGAAGACAATTAAAAGCATATAACACAAAAATAAAAAATATGGATCTCTTTATTTGTATTGAAACTCGGTTACATGTCGGTCCCTCTTAGGGATACCCATTTCGATACAATGAGGTTACAAATAGGCAAAGAGTGCCCCTTTCGTGAAGAGGTGGTGTGCTTTCAAAAAGCTTCCTGGTTTCGCACAAAGAAATGTATGAGGGCTTACAGATGCCTCCTTCTCCATGTCTATTTCCTAGAGGGATCTCTTTTGCTCTCATATGTTGCAAACTTAATCCGATGAACCTGTGGCCCTATAAGAAATGAAACAACACATGCTTAGATATCTAAGAATACCTCCCCGGATGAGGTTGTTAGCAATGGATATAACAAATGAAATCAAGTGCAAATTAGACTAATGCTATGAATGTGAATGAAATGATGCTATGCTAATGATATACTAAAATAATGAATCTAATGTCTAAAACCCTAAGCTAAGCCTACGGGCCATTGTCCAAGACAATGGTCGCTAAAGTGATTATCGTCCTCTTTGCTCCAAAGCTATGGATCAAAGATTGTATCCTGATTTTGAAATAATAGGTGCTATGCTCTTCAATTCTTTAGGGCTTCGTCGTACACGTGATCTCCAAGGGAACTCTCCAAGTCTCAAAATCTCTCCTCAATGACCAATATTGATGGATAAAATATTGATGATCTAGATAAAATATGTCTCCCTTTGGTGCTCTTAGGCTTGCACCTTTTATAGTGTGAAACCCTAGGTCTATGTCCAAGCCCTAGGAATGAATTTCTCATGCGTAGTGCAAGTTAGCATGAGAGGCTTTTTATCTTTTCTATATTTTGAAGCTAGTTATCTGAAATATAACTGCCAACTTGAGTCTCCTATGCGAACTGGTCGTTAGCATGAGAAGCTTTTGTCCTTTGTTTATGTTTGGAGACTAGTTAACTAAATTCTAAATGCAAACTCAAGTCTCCTATGTGAACTGGTCATGAAAAGGAATGCAAATTTACTCCCGCTCACCTTTATTGCATGCAGACTACCACTTTCGCCCGTGATTAGGCCTATTTTTTGGCAAAACTATGTTTAGGGTTTAGCCGTTGTCATCTATAGCGACTAAGATCTAGCTATTATCGTCTGCAACGGCTAAGGTTTGGCTGCTCTAGGCTTGAGCGACTAGGATCTGGCCGCTCTTGGCTTGAGCGGCTAGGCTTGGATGGCTTGAAAAGATCCCAAATGAGTGGTGAGAACCACTGTTGATGCTTGGAAAGTCCAAGATTATGTCATCTAATCTTATGAATGTGTCTATGTGAGTAGCTCCCCTAAGCATGACACAATTTAGGTGTCTATAGTATGTAAATAATAAAACAGGTATTCAAATGCTCAAACGCATAGACAAACTTCCTAGAGCCTCATTGGTTTAGAAACATATAGTTGCTGCAAAGAGCATAATAGAGGATAAAATTTCTTGGCTATGGAGAGATGGTAAGTCAATTAATATATGGGAGGACCTAATCCTAGTAAATCCACCATTAAGAGAAAGAACTCCAATTGAATTGTAGAATCACTTAGAAAGCCAAAGAATACTCAAATTAGGTGACTTATTTTATTGGATCTCAAAAAATCTTAATTGGATCTCCCCTCCCATTCCATCTCAACTTCAAATATATTAGGATTATTTTAAGTCCCACATGGTGAGAATTATACCTCTTCATCCCACAATGCTAGACAAACTTATTTGAGATAGCATCAGCAGTAATGAGTAATACTCAGTGCATCTAGGAGTCCAACATCAGCAAATTGGGCGTGCCAACAAAAACTATCGATAGTGTGGAAAAATATAGCACCACATAAACTACAAGTATTCAGCTAGTTAGTCTCTCAAAATAAAATATTAACAGGTGATAATTTGTAAAAGAGGAGTATAGCAGGGCCTCATGTTTGTTACAAGTGCAGGCATAATAGTGAAATATTTTTCCATCTTTTGTTTGAATACCCAAAGGTAATTTCAATTTGGTTAGTAATAACCAAAATTCTTGGCACTTCCTACTATGGAATTTTAACCATAGACACATGTTTTACCAAATGGAACAAATAATATAAAGGTAAAGTTGTAGGTAAGCCCCTCCTAAAATATCTATGGAGCTGTATACCATATTTTATCATCTGGCACATCTGAATGGACGAAAACCAGAGGATTTTTTAAGGCAAAGGTAAGGACTACAAAACTCTAATACAAAGGATAGAAGAAAAATTAGTCCTAAATGTCAAATATAGTTTTTTTCAATAGTAATATGAAGAAGATCTATCACCCATAGAAAGAAGAATAATCTATGAACTTAATATCCAAGCTTTCCTAACATAGGGAGGCTAAAGAGCAAACAATTTTTTGTCTAACATATGTATTTTGGTGCTCTTCTTTTATGGTGCCTCCAAGCCCAACCCTTATCAAGCAGTGGTAGGAGGATTAATTCTTATAATACCCCATGAGATCCTACTCAAATACATGATCAACTTGGGAACATCTAACAATGTGGCAGAGGCTATTGGATGTGAAATTGGATTAAAATTGGTGGCAAAGCAAGGAATCACTTAGGTCACAGTTTACGAGGATTCTAAACTAATAATAATAACTTTTACCAAAAATAAAGATATTATATATTTACAATTGAAGATTATTCAAGACAGGTTTAGAAAACTAGGCAGGATAATTGGTAAAATATGCTATCAACACGTAAGGTAGGAATTCAACAAAGAGGTCGACACACCAGTGAATTAGACAATAAATAGAGTCCTTGGTCATTGTCGCCAAATCATCAAGAAGCATAATGGCAGGGGTGGTATGCGAGGATGACGAGGACTCCGATAATGAAGTCCTCTTTTGTCTTCATGTTCTATTTTTAGAATGCTTTGTTCGCTTTGATCTCTTTGATTAGAGAGTTTTGTATATTTTTCGTAAGTAAATAAATATTTTCCTTTTAAAAATAATAATAATTTTTAAGTCATTGCTCAGATTCCACTCCTCCTATGGAACCTCCACTCCACGCACCTTTGACATCGCTACTCAAACCGTGCTCCTCCTACGGAACCTCCACTCCATGCACCTCTATTGTTGTTGCTCAGATCTTGCTCCTCCTGTGGAACCTCCACAAAAGATCTAGTTTACTAATGAATTATTTATACTTAGTTTTAGATCAATTGTTAGACTATTTTTTATGCGAATGTATATAAGATCACCAAAACCACCATTATATTTACAGTTTCAATGTAGGTAAGATAACCAAATCTACCATTATATTTATAGAAGCCAAAATATCTTAAACATATTGAACATGCAATGGTGGAACTTTTTGCTCTCAATAAAACTATTTGGTAAATGTAATAAAATGTGGGGATTGAATATGCAATTGGGAAACTCATTGCTCTCAATAAAAACATATTTGTATAATGGTTGATATGGATAAAAGACCTGCCAACAAATATGCCTTTGAAATGGGTTGGTTCCAAGTTCAAAAACTAGTTATGAATATGTTGTATTTTTGTGTAAGTTCATGTTTTAAACATGATGCATTTAGTTGTCATATGTCCACAAATTTTGATCCAACTCCAAAACAATTTAAAGGTAAAGAATTTAGTTCTTATGATTATTTTGAGCTCCAAATGATCTTTTTTTTAACCTTGTAGTCAAACTTGAAGATCGTATCCCTAATAAGACGTCGCATTGGTAAAGGCTTTGGGCTGACATTGCGAAGACCCAAGTTCGAATCATGAGGAGGGTGACCCTCGTGCCTCCAACTGTATGCTTCACTCGTTAAAGTATATTCAACAACAACAACAAAAATGAAGATCCTAGTGGACATCAATCCAATCACTCCAAAATGCATCCCAAAAAAGACTGAGATTGTCTTTTACAATATTCATGCCCATAAAATGCCAAATAAAAAGAGATATAGATATAACAATTGTTATTTATCTCAAGGTGGTCTTAATATTAATGAATAATTAAAAGTTGAGAGAGCAAGAATATAAGAGTACCCCAAATTTGTCACCCTAAAATATAATAATATTACTTTTCCAATTTGGAACCTTGATAGAAAAGAATCAAGGAGACCTTAAGGTCAAAATCTCTGTCCAAAAAAAGTCAAACTTAAGATACAAATAAATTAGTTAACATGCAACAAAGCATAAAAAAATATTAAAAAAGAAAAAAATATCAATGCATTTATAAAATTTATATGCATGCACTTTTGAAAAGTTACAAGTTGATAATATTTTATAAATAAACAACATATATAGCATTTATTTTTCATTCTTGAACCTTGATAGGAAAGAATCAAAGAGATTTTTAGATCAGAAAATCTCTGTCCAAAAAAATTCAAACTTAAGATACAAAGAAATTAGTTAACATATAACAAAAGCATAAAAAATTTAAAAAAATAAAAAAATCATACATTGATCAAATTTATATGCATGCAATTTTGAAAAGCTACAAGTTAATAACATTTTATAAATAAAAAACATATATAGCATTGATTTTTCATTCTTGAATCAATGACCTTAATATGAACTTTTATGTTATGAAATAAAATTATATTGTTTTTAGAACAAACTTCCATTAGAATTTTGACTAGCGAGGATATGTGGTTCACAAAGATCCTCACTAGATTCAATTCACATATGTGTTATAATAATATGTTTTGTTGTAATGCCATATGAATCCAATATTCAATTATCTTAGGTGCAATAATAATTCGGTCCATTATTAATATGATTGGAAAATGTGCCCAATAATCTCACAGGTAGATATTTTGAAGATCAAGAATCGTACACATAAAATCACATTCAATAGTAACACAAGTATTGCACAACAAAAAAATCACTATTACATTCATAAATCATATTACATACCATGGAGCTTTGTGTCCAATATATAACCTTACAAAGACTCTTCAACTCTCCTAACTTTTGATGTTCACAAACTCACAAGAGATGCAACCTTTTCACATGCATTTTTACATTATGAAAAAGCTTCTCATGATTGCATAAACTCTTACTTCTAATCTTGACACATGACATGACTTTTCACTTACACACTTCATCTAACACTCATGACTTTTCGCTTACACACTTGACACCTTTCACTCACACTTACACACTTGACATCTTTCACTCATAATTACATAACACAAACATTCTTTATATCTTGACACAAATATTAAAAGACACTCCTAATCTAAACATTTATGATGGTACCAAATAATGTAATACCTTCAACACCCCCCTCCATTACATTATTTGGTGTGAAGACTTTTACCCTTCAATATCTTTCTTTTATCTTTGTCTTGTCTTTTGGCTTTAGACTACTAACTCTGGTATTCTTTTATGTTCGAGCATTGAATATGTTCTTCTAGCTTTGTGTCTTTCATTTCTACAAGTAAGTCATCACAATAAAATATTCTATGAACGTTTGAATCCAATGACTCTTTATTGAAGTTTACATATGTTGAATGAATCAACACATTGTCATGTTTATCCATACTGTCTGTAAATTTTTTATCTGTATCCAAATGTGTTTCTTGAAGAAAATCATTTGCTATCATATCCCATAAATCATTTGTATCGCAGCTGATATTCTTCATTTCTATTTTGTCTTGAAACTCTTGATCAACTTTTCTTGTCTTTGGTTCTCATCTTTATAGATTTCAAAAGTAAGCAATGTCGTATATATTATCATGCCTATGTATATTTCAATAGGTAGGATGAGAACATCTTTAAAATTTCATTTTGCTTCAAAAAATTCTAAATGTAGATATTTGTCAAATGTTGTAAACTTTTCATTTTTGGATTATTGAGAATTGTTGGTTGTCAATCCGGCACCGCACTAAGGGCGAGGGCAGACCAACGCCAACATTGAACGGTTGTCAAGTTGGAACGATGCGGTCGATCTTCTGGTTCCAACTATCTAAGTCATAAAGTGGGAAAAGAGAAAATAGAGGGAAGAAACGAAAAAACAGTCATAGCCAGAACTCACTAGGATGAGTATAGTCGCATAAATACCCATGCAAGCACTACACCACGAGCGGGAACATAGAGACAACACCTAACATATCAAACCTATGATGCCCTCATCAAGCTCTACGAAGTGGTGGGCGGAGAGAAAATTCCAAAACTAGTGAATAGGTGCATGAAATCCAGGATGTAGAATTAGAGCGCTCCTATCCGACTAGCTTTAGTAGAAATAAACCCCCAACCCATATTTATAAATGCACACTCCCGAGTCACTAAGCAAATCCCATGAAATCCATATTGCAGAATAATATGAGACCTACTTTAATAACTAAAGCAGAAGTAAGCATTCATACATTTAATAAAAATATGAAGGCAAAATCGGAGACCAAACAGTGATGAATCTATATTATAATGGCTAAAGAGCCACCCTTAGGAATGACCAACATTCCACTATTTATAGGTAATTTTACATTAAATTCAAAATTTGAATATTAATGGTGGTAGGTGGAAAAATAGCACTTGAAGGTGACAGATGCTCAACTGGTACAATGTTCCTTGGAATGGCGTTGATCTTCTAGGAGGTAGATACGTCTAGCTTGATCTGGACCCTTGGAACCCTCTGACATTTTGGCTCAATTCATTAATCTCTACCTACCTCGTCCTTTTACTTGATTGGCAATCCCCTGGTCAGGCAGCGTATGACTGGCATTAATCATCTTGGGAGCAACGAGCCTCAAATCTATCACTTTTGCATACGAGCACCAAGTACTAGAGAGTTGTGACAGTGAGTATGTCTTCGACTTGAATTTTGGGTGATGGCGGGAGCTTTACGTGTCGGGCGGATGCTTTGTTTGTCCTTCTTTCTGCCTACGGAGACATCAAGAAAGAGGACGAACATTTATCTGAAGATCCGTCCAATTTGTGCTCACATCCGCCCAATATGGACGGGAGTTTATGTCTTCCCCCAAGGACGGGTTATATGACTTTTTTGCCCTCGCTAACCGCTTGAAAGGTTCGCGCAACAAGTGGGCGGGCCTTTTGGATAATTTTTCCCAAGGTCAAGGGTGGAACGTCCACTGTATCTATCATTCGCCCCTACTTTCGTCCATCATTCGCCCTTCACTGCATTAGCCACAACTTGATATCTTCCGCCCATCCATCAATGCTCCTCAAAGTTTTGACGAACTCGTTTGAACAAAGGGAATCACTTCCTGAAGGGAAGAGTGGGTGAAGGGTGCACCCATAAGAATTAAAGATAATCTCTTTTTCAATTCCATTGGGATGTCTTTTTATTCATCAAAAATATCTATTAGATGTTGTGTGTAATATTTTAGTTTTTCCAACATCTCCTCACTATCCTCTAAAAATGCATTTTGAATAATTTCTTCCATGATGATTTTTCACAAATCAATTCCACTTCTCAATTGCTCTCAAATCAAAAATTGAGTTTTACTTCAATCAATCAATTTCATTTCCAAATTCAATTTATTTTTCACTTCTTATAACTCTCATATTTTAATTTCAAATTTTTCCTTCTTTCAAATTGCAAATCCAATTTCAATTATAACTCCTTATAACTCCCAATTTCAAACAATCACTAATTCAATTTCTTTCTTTAACCAAATTCTTAAATCCAATTTTTTTTCTTTAATATTAATTAATTAAATCCTTCAATTAATTAATGATTTTCTTTCATTCACTTCGATCTTTCATTAAATTAAATCATTCTTTATATCTTTCAAAAATAATGCCTTAAAAGATATGACCTAAAACTCCAAGCATTCAATTTGTAAATTCAAAAGCACACCCCCGATAATCAACCGTGCTCAAAATAATTCTAATATTTAATAGCGCTCAAATAAATGTCTTCTCAAGGCGAATTAAACTCCTTTCCAATCTACCAAAGTAACACAAGCAAATTAAACTCCTTTTGAATCTACATGAAGTAATGCTAGCTCACAATCAACCATTACGAAAACTTAAAAATGCTTGAAAGATTTACAATCTCCTCCTTACGTCGAAGTTTGACTAGCAAGAGTATTTGGTTCAAAAATATTTTCCTAGATTCAATTTCTATGTGCCATAATAATATGGTTTGTTGTAATGCCATAACAAACTAATATTCAATTCCCACAAGTGCTATAATAATATGGTTTATTATTAATACTATATTAAAATAATTTTATAAATATTGTAGTAAGAGTGAGATCCTATTTTGATCCCATACAACCAATTCACTTTATACAAGGTACTATTTCAATCTCATACAACCAATTCAATTTATACAAGGTACTATGCAACCGAAAAATAACATAATTACCACTTGAACTTTAATAGAAGCATAATTAGCAAGGTGGGACCTATTTTAATCCTATACAACCAATTTAATTTAAAAAATATACTAGGAAAAAAACACATTTTTTATAATTACTACTAAAATATTGTTTCACAATTATATCAATCATGAAAAATGAGGTATGCTTTGCTTTGGCTTTTTCCCCATGAAAAAAAGTGACAGCTTTTCCTTGTGCTTGCACTCACATTCTTTTAACCACTTCCAACTAGAATTGGTATGGATTTAGGCAGATATGTTTCAAGTAATGAAAAGCTTAAATATCTAATTGTATTACTAAAACTAAATGAACATGCATTCAAACATTCAAAATGCTCATACAAGCAATACAATAATATGCAATCAACAAAAATATCTTAATAACTCAAGCTACAAAAGAACATCCATTAGAAAGTCATACAAGCAATACAACTACTTAAAAAGCTTAAATATGTAATTGATAGAAGTTAAAATTCTTAATATCTCAGGTTGCAAAGGATCACATATTAAGATCTAATAAGCTATAGCACGGAGCAAAGTTTTAATAAGACGTTAGTATGTCCTAATTAGAAATATAGATGCTCAAGTTGGAGCTAAGAATAAAAGTGAATATATAACAAATTTGATCTAGGAGACACATGTTATCACAAGTGATTATTAAGAATGAGATGATTAAGCATGATATAATGGTTTTTAAAAATAAAATATTGTCATGTAAGTTTTGTGGATACGTGGTATGGTTTTCAAATATCCAAAATTGGATCAAGTGGAATTGACGATTGAATTCAAATTATTTCATTTTTCTTCCTAAAGGTTTTTTCCACATCTTTTTTAATTCAAAAATTGGGAATAAATTTATGGGCGATGGCCAATGGTTTAGGGGGGGATATGTTCTCTATTTAACACCGTAGAGAATTTTTTCTAAACAAAACTATTAAAGCTTCCAATGTGGGCTAGGCTTTTTGGACTTCCACATGAGCTAATCAATAAGGATGTTTTAAAGAATAATGGAAATATATGGAGAATTCATAAGAATGTTTTGAAGAATATTGGAAATATGTGAAAAATTCGTTAAGGATGTTTTGAAAAATATTAGAAATATATGAAGAATTCATAAGAATGTTTTGAATAATATTGGAAATATGTGGACAATTCATCAAGGAGGGATTAACTACTAATAAGGATGTCCATGCAAGGTTGTTGCTATGCAATGTTTTCATAATTGCAAGTGAAAACCGTGATGAAAGAGACAAGTTTGATCATGACACAAACTTCAAAATACAAGAAGGAAATCATATTGTAATATCAAGGATATTCCACTCCAAATGAGGCAAAGAAAAAGAAGAAATGACAAGGGATAAGAAAGTACAATGCGCGAGTTCAAAATGGAACTGAAGGTACAAAGAAAGATGACAATTTTTTACATTTTAAGACTACATAAGAGATCAAGTTTATTCCAAATAAATTGTCTTCATTTGTGTTTAGTATAGATTCCTCTCCTTTAACCATAGAAATAATAGTATAGAGGATATCCTTTGTACTTTAAGGTTTCCATAATTAGTATAGAATCCTCTCCTTTAACAATAGAAATAAAGGTAGTGCAAAAGTTATCGCTTGCACTTTAGGTTTCAAATAGCAAATATTCAACAACTTGCAGAGTTGATTTTCATCTTAGCAATTCAAAATTTAGAAGGCAATTAAACAAGTGAGATTTTATCTTTTAATAAAAATCATATCAATGAATTGATTGCAAAAATGTGGCAGTCTCAAGAAAACATGATATCTTTGAAAATGAAAAATCTCTTTAATAAAATGGCAAGTTGAAAATTCAATCTTTGCAACTCTTATTCCACAAGAAATTAAAATCTAAGGGTTTTTGTCAATTCGAGAGGGTTTATCACTAGATAAGATGAAGTTTATGAGAAGTTATTAGCAAGCTCATCGGAAGAAATACCTGGGATTTGACGGACCGCTGAATTGAATTGGATTTGTTTTATTACTTGAGTTTAGACTGCTAAATTAGAGTTGATTTATTACTTGAGTTTAGACTGTTGAATTGGAGTTGATTTATTACTTAAATTTAGACCGCTGAATTGGAGTTGTTTTATTACTTGAATTTAGACTGTTGAATTGGAGTTGATTTATTACTTAAGTTTAGACTGTTGAATTTGAGGTGTTTTATTAGTTTAAGTTTGGATTTTTTTCAAGCTGAAAAAATTAGTTGAGATCAGAGTTACCAAATTTCATTTGAAACGATGGCTTTGATGCTCGAGACAATAAAAGTTATTTAGATCTCTATATTTTTGTGAGCATTTTTTGCAAATCCAACTTATTGAAAATTTTAAGTAGTTTAGATCTCTATATTTTGGTGATCATTTTTGGCAAATCCAACTTATCAAAATTTTAAGAGAAGAATTTGGTGGGCAAGTTTTGATAAGGAAATGAATTATAATTATAGAAGAAATGAAGCATCCATTCTTGAATCAATGGGACCCAAATAAAAAGATAGCTAGTTTGAAGGACACTATCAAAGGATAGGAAGAAGAAATGAAGAAATAAATCAATAAAATGGCTTCAGGGAAAACTAAAAAAAATAATCCCTGAAAAAAAAATGAATAAAGATATAACAAAAAGAAAAAATACAGATGACAATGTGCAAGTTCGTGGATGCATTCGAAAAGAAAAGCTTAAGCAAATATTCAAGGAGAAGCAAAAAGCCTATATAGCAAGGAAATAGGTTGAGAAAACAACAAAAGACTCAAAAGTTGAATTTACAAAAGCAACAACAATAGAGTAAATGGCAAGAAAACAAGTTGAAAAACCAACAGAAGACTCAAAAGTTGAATTTACAGCAACAACAGTAATAGAGTACATGAGGAAGCAGCAACAAAGTCCAAGGATGCATGAAAAGGACATAAGAGAGAATGTTGTGAAAAATATTTTAAAATAGAGAAACAAACTGTTGAAGAATCAAAAGAAACAAAATGTCAGGTTAAGGTTGCAGCATATCAACACCCACACCATCCTGAGTGACAACAATCTTGGAGGATGCTTATTTATCATATCTGATTTCGGGTGCACTCCTCTTCTCTCTTCTCGAATTATCCCTTTCTTGGGATATCAATCGCAACCAGTCCGGTATCATAGGGGGTAGAGAAGTTATTGCACCAACAATGGGCTAGGGTGGCCCAAGAGCTTGATTGACCGGATTTTTGGCCGAGTACGGGCAGGCCATTTCAGTAAGCTTTTTCTCCGCATCTATATAGCTGGTTGTTTTCAATTCCTAGCTGGAGCAACCGGGACATGACCAACTTCCTCTTTCTACTCTTCTTGAAAACCAACCAATTAGATACCAAAACCAAAACTTCCATCGGTTATGAAAGGGGTAAGAATGAGGATTGAGTTCCTTGTGTGGGTGGTTCGAGTCATTAATCCTACGAATACCTATCCTATCTGTTCCGATACACTAGGCATTTCACTGGTTGACCATTGAAGGCCTGCCGGTTGAATCTTTGTTGTCCAATTCCATATCCATCTCAGACGAGGCAATTAAATTTTATTAAATTAAATTACATGCTCTAATCCTCTGAGCTACAGGCCCAATCTCCACTGGATCTGCTCCTAGTGGTCCCCTCCAAAAACCTTTTTTCTCTTCAGTCGTCTATGGAAGCCAATATCTACAAGATAAGAACATGTATTGTTTTCCAAAATGTGGATCGAGAAAGAAGGAATGTCGAGGTTTTGAAAATAAGAGGACCTCTAAATAGAAATAAGAGAGAGCTTTTTATCATCCTGGCACTGAGCTATTTTTCCGCAATCCTTCCCCTACAATATCATCACCACAGTAGAGTTTAACTATCAAGTTCGAGAATGGATTGGTGTGGTTCCTCCACACCTGGGACACCAGAATCTCAAACCATGAACAAGGAAGGTTATAGAATAAAAAGCATATTCGCTAGTAATTGCGAGGCTCCAATCCTGCAAGGTACACCTCTTCTCTTTGTGTCCCCTGCGGGTAGAGAACCCTCCTCTGCTCCTCCGGGTGCATTATTTTTCTTCCAATAAAATAATAAAGTAATCCAGTCCAAATGTGAAACCAATTCAAGTTCATCAGAACTTAGCTTATAAAATTAGAAGGATACTCATAATAATTTGATAAGTACTTTTATGAAATTTCTATTCATTGGAATCTCCCAAGATCTCATATCTTGATTTTTTCTATTAAAAAAACACATACCAACTTTTTGTTAGGTGTGAAGTCCGTATGGCCACTAGACGTCTGGTCTGGCAGACGTCTGGTCTGGCAGATGTCTGGTCTGGTAGACATCTCGTCTAACAGGCATCTAGGCCAGACATCTGGGATGGCAGACGTCATGCCAAGAAGACGCCAAAGAAGAAGACGTCTAGGTAGACGTACGCGGAAGACGAAGTCTTGGGAGCGGAAGATGAAATGAACAGTCTTTGGAGGCTTGCGTTGGAAGATGAAATGAACTATTTTGGAGTCTTCCTTCTGCTCTATAAAAGGGATGTGATCCCTTGCATAATGTAACAAGAGAGTTGTTGAAAACGTCCAAGGATGTGAATGTAATCTTTGCTTAAATTAATAAGAAGAGAAGTTGACATTGCCTCGTGGTTTTTCTTGCACATTGCAGGTTTCCACGTAAAATCTCTGTCACTCGTGTCACTGTTTCCGTGTTCTATATTTTTGTTATTGTGCTTCCTCTTGTAGGTGTGGAATCTTGAAGTTTTTCCTAGCATCTGGTATTAGAGCTAAGGTTTTGAGCGAGTGGGAGCTGCAACAATGACAAAAGGTGTAACCAAGTTCGAGATTGAGAAATTTGATGGCAGGAACTTCGCTCAATGGAAGATGAAGGTGGAGGATTTGTTGGTTCAGAATGACCAAGCGCAAGCCTTGAAAGGGGTCACGAGTAAACCAAGCAGCATGAAAGATGAGGAGTTGGTAACGCTTGACAGGAAGGCGATTTCTACAATCCGTATCTGCCTAGCGGACTCTGTCTTGTTCAATGTAGCTGAAGAAAAGACCGCGGAAGCCCTTTGGCAAAAGCTTGAAAAGTTGTATGAAACAAAATCAGCAACTAACAAGGTTTTTCTAAAAAAATAGCTTTATAGCTTGAGGATGAAGGAAAGTTCATCCGTGGTAGATCATTTGAATGAGTTTAATACTCTGATCAGTAAACTGGTTTCAGTTAATGTGAATATGGACGATGAAGATAGAGCTATCACCCTACTTTGTTACTTCCCGGACACTTGGGATCATATGGTGATGACCATCAATAATTCATCATCAGGAACTCTCAATTTTGATGATGTGGTAGTTGCTTTGTTGGCAGAAGAGTTGAGGCGAAAAACGTCTCTGGAACCCTCAACCAATGAAGCCCAATTTTTGAGAGGTCGATCGTTCGAAGGGAGTAAACAAGGTAGAAAGCGATCCGAGATCTAAGTCTAAAGGACATAAGCGAGAAGGGAAGTGTTGGCATTGTGGGAAGCCAGGACACTCCAAGAATGACTCGTTGGCAATTAAAGAATGGTGAATAGCAAAATCAGCCATTAGTCGAAGCCAGTGCAATGGATTCGGAGAGACAAGCAACATGTGAAGCCTTCAGTATCGATAATAGCAAATCGGTTTTATATACCGGGTTTTGGACTCAGGTGCATCCTTCCACATGTCTCCCCACAGATCGGTTTGTCAAATATCAGTCATACTGTGGTGAAAAGGTCTATTCGGGTGATGATCATCCTTTAGAAATTGTGGGAAGAGGGGATATAAGGATCAGGTTGGACGATGGTAGAGAAAGGATGTTATGTGATGTGTGACATGTGCCCGATTTGAGGAAGAATTTGCTATTAATCAAAATGATGGATAAGCTAGGATATTCTGTCACCTTTTGTAACAACTACTGCAAGATTACCAGAGGAGCTCTTGTAGTAGCAAAGGCAGAATCTTATGGGACCTTATATTGTTTATGCGGTGATACGATGACAAACCAGGCAATAACAGCAATTTATGTTCAAGATGCAGTAATGCTATGGCATCAACGCCTAGGCCATATGAGTGAAAAAGGCTTGAAAATTCTGGGATTAAGTCTTGCAATTTAGACTTATGTGAGCACTGTATTTTTGGTAAACAGAAGAGGGTTCGGTTTACTGCAAGTCCTAGTAAAAGTTCTGATTTTCTACAACTTTTACATTCGGATATATTTGGACCTGTCCCCACTCAGTCCTTGAATGGCGCCATCTATTTTCTAACTTTTATAGATGATTATTCTAGGAGAGTGTAGGTGTATTTTCTGAAGAAGTCGGAAGCTTTGCAGAAATTTAAAGAGTACAAAGCACGGGTAGAGAAGAGTTTGGGCAAGTCAATTTTGTGTCTCAAGTCAGATAATGGGGGTGAATATTGCTCCAAGGAATTTGATAAATTTTGTATGCAAGAAGGGATTAAGCACCAGAAGACTGTACCATACACTCCACAGCAAAATGGTGTTGTTGAGCGGATGAATCGCACAATCATGGAACGTGCAAGAAGCATGTTTAGCGCAGCCATGTTGGAGAAAAAGTTCTGGGCGGAGGTTTTTAATACAGTTGTTTATCTTATTAGCAGGTCACCTACAGCTGCATTGGATGGACAGATTTCGGAGGAGGTTTGGTGTTGTAAGCCAATTGATTACTCTCATTTGCGCACTTTTGGTTGTGACGCGTTTGCCCATGTACCCAAAGAAAAAAGGTCCAAGCTTGACACGAAGTCAAGCAAATGTGTTTTCTCGGCTATGGAGATATAGTGAAGGGGGGTAGATTGTGGGATCCTCCTGCCCACAAGGTAATTATTAGTCGGGATATAATTGTTGATGAAAAATCCATGCAAAGGAAGGAGGTACAGCAAAATCCTAATGTTGTACATGTTGAAGTAGAATTGAGTGAAGATGACTATGAAGATGAACATGCTGAAGTTTTTGATCAGCATGCGGAACGACAGAAGTAGAACAGGAAGTAGAGCAACCACAACGGTCATAAGACCAAGAGCCGAACCGACGGATCATTGGGTTAGAAGATCTACACGTCCACAAAAGTGTCCGGAAAGGTATTCTCATGTGTATCAGTCCTCTTTTGCTTTGTTAATTGATGATGGTGAACCTAGTTCATTTCAGGAAGCTAGAGAGTCTAAGAATGCAGCAAAGTGGAGGAAATCCATGGAAGAGGAAATCGAGGCACTTTGAAAGAATAAAACTTGGGAACTTGTGGATCTCCCACCTGGAAGAAATATTGTTGGAAACAAGTGGGTATACAAAGTGAAGAAGAACAACAACGGGTTGTTGAAACGCTATAAAGCTCGCTTGGTGGCAAAGGGTTGTGCAGAAGTCAGGTGTTGACTTTAATGAAATTTTCTCTCCATTTGTGAAGATGACTACTATCAGAGTTCTAATTGCACTTGTAGCTGCACAGGATTTGGAACTGGAACAACTTGATGTAAAGTTGCTTTCTTGCATGGTGATCTCGAGGAAGAGATATATATGGATTTGCTTGAGGGCTATGAAGAAAGAGGCAAAGAGCATTTGGTTTGCAGACTGAAGAAATCATTGTACGGGTTGAAACAGGCGCCAAGGATGTGGTCCAGGAAATTTGACACCTTCATGAAGAGCCAAGGTTTCAGCATGAGTGAAGCTGACCATTGTGCATACTACAAGAGGTTTGACGATGGTAGTTTTATTATTTTGTTGTTGTATGTTGATGATATGTTGGTTGTAGGCCCCAACATGAAGAAAATCATTGATCTTAAGGCTCAGTTGGCTAGGACATTTGAAATGAAGGATTTAGGAGCAGCAAACCAAATTTTAGGGATGAAGATACACATGGACAGAAAAGGAAGAAAGATTTGGTTAAGTCAAAAGTCATATGTGGCAAAGATTTTGCAGCGCTTCAATATGCAGAATGCTAAACCAGTTAGTACCCCACTTCTTCCACACTTAAAGTTGTCTTCCAACCAGTGTCCTAGAACGAAAGTAGAGAAGACAAGCTTGTCTCGTGTACCGTATTCATCAGCAATAGGAAGCATCATGTATGCCATGGTGAGCACCAAACCGGATATTGCCCAAGCAGTGGGAGTAGTCAGCCAGTACATGGCAAATCGTGGTAAGGAGCATTGGAATGCGATGAAGTGGATATTCAGATATTTAAGAGCCACTTCAAATGTTGCCATTTACTTTGGATCGACGATTTGCAAGTTACGGGTTTTGTGGATTCCGATTATGGTGGAGATAGAGATGGGAGAAAATCCACTACGGGATATACCTTCACCCTCGCTGGAGGAGCGGTGAGTTGGGCTTCTAAGTTGCGATCTGTTGTGGCCTTATCAACCATCAGGCAGAATACATTGTAGCAACCCATGCCGACAAAGAGGCAATTTGGCTAGAGCGATTGTTGGGTGACTTCAAGGTAATGCAGGAGAAAATTACGCTTGCATTGTGATAGCCAGAGTGTTATTCAGTTAGTGAAGAATCCAACATTCCATGATCGCACGAAACACATTGATGTCAAGTACCACTTTATCAAAAATGTGGTGGAAGAAGGTAGGATCGTGTTGCAGAAAATCGACACTGGAGTGAATCCTGTAGATATGCTTACAAAGCCGATCAAGGTAGAGAAGTTTGAATGGTGCAAAACTTCTCTGGGCTTGCTGAAAAAGTAACAAGGGCAACATTGGGCAATTGGCATTGGATGAAAATCTTTTGGCAGAAGAGTTCCTGAATACTGACTTCAAGTGGGAGAATGTTAGGTGTGAAGTCCGTATGGCCACCAGACGTCTGGGCTGCCAGACGTCTGGACTGGTAGACGTCATGCTAAGAAGACGCCAAAGAAGCAGACGTCTAGGTAGACGTACGCAGAAGACGAAATGTCTTGGGAGTGGAATATGAAACAAACAATCTTTGGAGGCTTGCGTTGGAAGATGAAACGAACAGTTTTGAAGTCTTCCTTCTGCTCTATAAAAGGGATGTGATCCCTTGCATAATGTAACAAGAGAGTTGTTGAAAATGTAAGGACGTGAATGTAATCTTTGCTAAAATTAATAACAAGAAAAGTTGTCATTGCCCCGCGGTTTTTCCTGCACATTGCAGGTTTCCACGTAAAATTTGTCACTTGTGTTACTGTTTCCGTGTTCTATATTTTTGTTATTGTGCTTCCTCTTGCAGGTGTGGAATCTTGAAGTTTTTCCTAACATTTTTCAATATTAAGTTGGAAACAATATTAATAATAAAAACAATGAATTCTATTATTGCTCGATCAAATCGAGCGGGTCATTTAGGAACAAGGTTCAAATCTTTCGGTCTGTTAGGATGCCTCAGCTGCATACATCACTGCACTTCCACTTGACACCTATCGGAATGAAAAACGGCTCGTCTCGCCGTGACCTTATCTTGGATTCTACTTTTGTAGCTTGATCCCCTGCAAGGATCGCGAACCCGTCGTTCCCCCAGCCGTGTTTACGACCAGAGGCTCGTGGGGAAGTAAGAATAGGAGAGCACTCATCTTGGGGTGGGCTTCTTACTTAGATGCTTCCTCCCCGATACTCTCCCCGAGTTTTTGCCACTTGCCCGTTGTTTAAGGGCTATCAAACAGTTCCGATGAGCTTTAATATAATACTTGGGGCAGGAGCTGCTTGCACGGCCCAAGTATTATGTTCTTGCCCTTTCAATTTATGGCTTACGACCTTAATATTATATATCTACATGGAGCCAAAGAGGTATCAAGTATGGCAATGTTTGGTAGAATAGACATAGTGGTTTTGGATTTCAAAAGGTTGCAACAACATCAAGGAACACCAAGACCAACCGTTTGAAATATCAAAGCAAAGCCACAAAAGCATGTACCAACCAACAAAAGACTTAAAAGTTAAATTTTCAGTAGCAACAGCCATACTGTCAATGGCAAAGGAACAAGTTGAAAAAACAACAAAAGACTCAAATTTACAGTATCAACAATAATAGAGTCCATGTAAGAAACAGCAACAAAGTCCAAGGACACACCAAAAGAAGGGCATAAGAGAGAAAATTATTAAAAAAATAAATAAATAAAGATACAAATAAGAATCGAAGGTTGCAACATATCAACACCCACACCACCTTGAGCGACAACAATCTTGAAGACATGGCTTAAAACATCAATATTATAGATCTACATGGAGTCAAAGAGGTATCAAGTATGGCAATGATTGGCAAAAAAAAAAACAGTGGTTTTGGATTTCAAAAGTGTCCAACAACATCAAGGACCACCAAGACCAACTGTTTGATATCAGAGCAAAGCCGCAAAAACATTTAGCCAACAACGTAATTATGGATATTCAAGTGGCACAATGACAGATCGACATCATCAAAGACCACCACTAATCAAAATCTCACTTGGATGGATAGATGGATGAATAATATTGGAAAATGTCAAAAGGAAAGATGTTGAATAATTGTATTTACAAAGAAAATTGAAGACCCATAATTGTAGGTATCTAACCATAACATCTCAATTGAAATGAGAATTGAATATGTTTTTAAACACAAAAGGAGAGAGTTGTGATTTGTCAAAGGAGGGGGACCCAACCCTTTTTCTCAAGCCAAAAATAAAAAATAATAGGCAAGTTGTATATGGTTTGATTAACCTAACAAAAACTGCAAGCTTAGTGCAGTGGTAAGGGCCTTGGCCTCTCTTTGAGAGGTCCAAGGTTCAAACCCCACTCAGTACGAAAGGATCAGGACCAAGACCCCTCATAAAAACCTATGTAAATTGTTTGAGTAGCTGTAAGCTTACTGCAGTGGTAAGGGCTTTGACCTCTCTTTGAGAAGTCTAAGGTTCAAACCCTTTGAGAGGCCCAGAACCCCTCATAAAAACCTGTGTAAACTCATTGAAAAATTAACCTAACAACATAGTGAAACAATGTAATGTTTTATTATTTTAACATAAACGATCCTTGTTAAAAATCACACAATTTATTAAAAAATTAAAATTAAAATTAAAAATAGCCATACAACTGTTATGACAGTAGAGCTAACAGCAGCTAACTCTAGAAGTCCAAAAATTTCACTACAAGAGAGAAGTATAACATTGACGCCATAAATTTTTATATTATAAAAAAAAAAACAAGATTGAAACATTATTTAGAAAGAAAAAAAAAACGAGAAGGAACGGTATTAAGAAAGTCCTGGCAGAGGATGAGAGAGCACAAACGTTACATCTGTTGCATAAGGTAAAGATGTGTTAAAAGGTATCACAAGGACTACAAGAATTGCTTATGCATGCCATATAATTGTGGGAAACTATGGGAAACTGTTTTAATTTATAAGTGGGAAACTGTGGGAAACACTAATGGTTTTTTTAGTTGTATCAGAACCTTTTATAATCTCTAACCCTTTCAATAAAAAGAATCAACGGAACCCTTAACCTTTTAAAGAATCGAATTAAAGGCAGCCCATTGGGTAAAGATAAAATCAACTAGACCTCAACCCTAGAAAGAATCGAACCAAAGCAACAGCCCACCAAAAAGCACTCAGTTGCAACCCACCAACCTATCTCTTACCTGTACCACTGATTTAATTTCATATGTTACAATTCCAGTATTCCCTTGCCAGCATACTGCCCCAACTACCACGCTTGACATCTCATTTAACTAAAAATGAACAATTTTAAAGCAAAAACACATTCCTCGTACACAATTAAGTATTAACCAACACTCTTTTCAAAGCAAAAACCTGATTGATTTTGGAAACACATTCCTCGTACACAATTAAGTATTAACCAACACTCTTTTCAAAGCAAAAACCTGATTGATTTTGGAAACACATTCCTCGTACACAATTAAGTATTAACCAACACTCTTTTCAAAGCAAAAACCTGATTGATTTTGGAAACACATTCCTCGTACACAATTTCCTCAAAGAGAGGAAGTATACAATTCGACATAAAAAAGAACCCCACATTCATGTTGATAGTTTAAAAAAAAAGATGACAACCACCATAAGATTATACACCTCAACAACTCTTCCTAAATCTACAGAAGCTTGCTAAAAAGATTCAACCTTAGTGTAGATCTACACATTT
Source organism: Wollemia nobilis (assembly GCA_028583015.1). NCBI lineage: Eukaryota > Viridiplantae > Streptophyta > Pinopsida > Araucariales > Araucariaceae > Wollemia > Wollemia nobilis. The sequence goes on along the minus strand of JAQPPZ010017254.1, from coordinate 1,786,393 downwards.
TCGATATGGTTTCATGATTATTTTCAAATAGCATTTAGCATTGATTGCAGCCTACGTAAAGAGTACAAAGGAGCAGAACTATTAGGACGTTTTGATCATTTGGTAATATTTGGGAAAAAACAAGAGTTTATTTTACAATTGTAGATACTGTGCAGTAAAGTTACTGTAGCCTTCAATGCTGATAGGCTCCTCTGTGGAGTCAATCTCATGTGGAGCCCATTGTAAATTTTATCAAATTGTCTATGATCCAATCTAACATCACCACAAATGCGTTATACGAATCTCTAATGAATATCCGTATAAAAAGGTAGTCTTGGATGAGATATACATACATTGCACGACAGATACAATGGATATTCCTCAGCACATTGTGTACTGCTGATAGGCTCGCACTAACATTGAATTGGAAAAGTACATAATAATTAGAATAGAATAGATATGGGTAAAGAGGGTACCACTGATTGAGACAAGGTGTGGATAGCCCTCAACACATTGTGGACTGCTGATCGGCTCACATTAACATTGAATTGGAAAAAGACATAATAATTAGAATAGAATAGATATGGGTAAAGAGGGTACCACTTATTGAGACAAGGCGTACTCTCGCCCTCTGCAAGTAAATCTGCACCAAATTTATCTGAATGAGGATGTACCTCTCTCTCTTTCAAGGGCCATAAAGGATGAGTAGATGTCAGACATCACTCGAGTAAAATTACATTATGTTCGATAGAAATCATTCACTTCTTAAACTGTGATTGCAAACAACTATGGGCAATCATTGCCCACTTAACAGTAATATCAATCACAATCATAATGATGCTTTTGGGCAATGGGAAATGCTGACTTACTGCTTCTCATTACTCCTACTATTTTATCAAGTTCTTTTCCATTTTCGCTTTGGACTTGCACAAAAATAGACCATATATTTTGCAAGATGCACAGTTAATTTAAAAAAAATAAATAACAAATCAATAATACAAATAACATTTAACCAAAATATCTTTAAGCCATGTCCATAATAAACCACTCAATCCTAAAAAAAATGACTAGGAACATAAAAATATAGTTGAAAAATATAGAGCAACTATACCAAAAACAAAAGCCAGGTTGCTTCAATTTTGAAATGCACATATTTGTATAAAGCACAAGATGAGTATGACCAACTCAATATCACCACTATTGTATAGAAAAATTGCAATAAATTGCAAATTCAAGTCCATTAAGATTGTGCCAAATCCACTGTTTTCAAAAAGTATTAATCACAATAAATTGTATAATGTCAAATAATCAAAATGTATTAAACAAAAATTTGGCCAAGCATCATTCTCACTAATATCCTCCTAATTGAAAAACAAAATCTCTAAGCATAAGTTTCTATGCTCATCGAGCACCACCTGTTGGATTTGCAACACCTGGTCGAGGGGCCTGACCAGGCCTGGGACCATCCTCCTACAAGTATAAAAGAGAAGAACAAGTTACTACATCAATATCACTAATTATCCAATTCAAGCTCTTGTGGAATGCTTTATACAGAATATAAAAACACTGATGGCACGTGTGAACATTCCATTTCAGAGATTTATTACAGCTTACATCATATTACATCCTACAACTAAACTGGGTCTATTTACAAAATTTAAATCCTTTGACGTCTTTAGATAATTATTCAATTTAAAACAAGCATCAGATCATATCACAACTGCCCTGAATTGTACTTTTAGTTATTATGCAAGCTTTAGTAGAAGAAGTTATTATGCAAGCTTTAGTAGAAGAAGTTATTATGCAAGCTTTACAGAACATTCTCCCATTATAACACATTACTAACATTACTAATATTTATTTTAGTTATAGCAAGCAGATATAAGTATTGAAGCCAAATTTGCCTTTGGTGCCAAGGCCTTTGGAAAATATTATTTGCAGATTAAAAAAATAACAGTATTGATCATATTGGTGCAACCATATAGTTGAAAAACTTGGAGTTGTCTCATACTCAACAAAAAATTTCGACTTGAATTTGGGACTACAAAAAAATTAATGGCAGGAAAAAAATAAAAATACATTTTTAACAAAAATAAAGGATTTTCATCCCCCAGAAAAAGTATGTGCAAGTAAAAAGGAACTCGAGTAAAAGAGGACTCACAAACTCTGTAAAATTTAAAAAAGAAAAAGAAAAAATGAACTCGGCTAGACGTTCCAAAAGGAACTCAACAAGGGTAACCCAGCTCACAACTCATCAAGTTGAAAAGAGACTCCCAATTTTCATTGACTGAGGTGTAATAATCCAAAATGTCATCATGACCAAACAATATGCAATATTATTGTTTGTTAAAGAAAATAGTCTTACCCCTAAAGATTATAAAGCCAAAATGACTTCTTGTTATGAGAACAGAAACTCGAACAAATAATCCAGAGAAATTAAACTACAGGTGAAATCAATTAAGGTAATCCATCTCTACACTGAAACCAATTCCATGTAGGAATATATACTTTTAGCTTCAAATCTAAATTTCCAGGTTTCCTTTATTTTTTGAATTAAACAATAAAAGAGGAAACAAAAACTGATAATTTAAATAAATATAAAAAACACATAGATATGAAAAGTTTGATAGATATATAAATATATTCTGATAGAAATTAAGTAAAGAAAAAGTAAATATGTATGACAATTAAAATGATACTCGTAAACAAATGTTTGCTTATGTAGAGATGGATAAATGAAAGCTAACAATTGCAGTTTGGGTCTTATATCACAGATGAAGATCGAACAAATTCTCAATTGAATTTATGCAAGAGGAAAAAACACTTAACTTTTACTGGTAATTTTTGCATTGGAAATTAAAATAAGTATGCGCTTGGTTCGCTTGGTTCAATCAGAGATTTGGTGTACTTATTGCCTCAGTGATCAATATTCAAAAACTCCCGGTTTTATCCCCTAAACAAATCCAGCTTGTCTAAAATTGCTGATGCTGTAGACTTGAGTTTATTTAGGTTCTCAGCTAAGACATATTGCATTAGGAGACAGAGGCCCAGTCACTGACAATGGATGTACCCTTAATCAGCCAAAAGAAAAGTTGGACTTTAATTCAAGTTCCACGCATTCAAATCTCAAGATCACATAAAGTTCCTTGCTCGCTTGAATAATAATCGTAACTATGACAAGTACTAGAGACTGATGGAGGTTGTCTGACTGGCCTACCTGTCAATATGTCCTATTAATTGTCACTTTACAGTTATCTTCGCTCTATTTGGGAAGGGTAAATCTAAAGAATATATTGTAGCTAGCAGGAGATTCGGACAGGATCTCAATGAGTATGAACAGTTCCTTATTAGGAGTTTGTATTCTGGGTTTCTAGAAAGATGAGCTGATGTACGGTCACTAGATATAACAAAAGAAGGTCTCGAGTTCAAATTCATTTTCTTGCATTTTTTTATAAAAACATCATATTGTTTCGTTGTACTTGGACAGCTATCCCTGATCAATATAACCCTAAACCCTCTTGGAAGACCCTTAAAAGACTATAATTCAATTCCTGGGTATACAGAAATCCGAATATCCGCGCTGCCTTTCAATCCATATTTTTAGTTGAATTTAAAAAAGGTGATCACAAGGCTCATCTCCAACGATCCTTTCATTTAAACAAACTGTAAATAGTCTTTAGCAACAAATACGATCACGTTTTCATATCTTTCAATCAAAAAGACAGTATATGCCTGGAAACATATTAAAAGACAGTAAGTACATCCGAGAGGGCCAAAGCCGGTTATCATCGAATTTTAAGCCTGTCATGGCAAAGCTATACCTACTTCAAAATACCTTTCATAACATGGTTTCCTATACATTATCAGAGAGCAGTTGCCCACTGAGAACCCTAAATATACCTTTCAAAAGAAATGATTGAAATTATAAATTGGGAAAAGATTCGAATAACTGCATTTAGTGACAAAAGAAACTTGCGAGAGAAAAATAGATATAAATAGATCAATACCCGGCGTCTGAAACGCTGAGGCGGCTCGCGGTTGCGGCGGTCAGTGCGAGATCTGACTCGCACCACATGGGAATGAATCGCGCACGACACACAGTACTGCATCTTCGCATACAGCTTAGGGAGCGTATATCCTGCACAACATAACTCTAAATATTATTTCTATTCAGACTATCGTCTATTCATAGGAGAAAAAGAAACACGGCATAAGAGCATACCGTCGTAAACGCATGCTTCCTGCACATCACGCACGGCCGCTTGTTCGACTATGTTGCGAACTTGAAACCTCTTCACGGCTTTATCCTTCATTCATCCATTTAAGATCAAATACACATTACAGACTGCATGATCCAACTGAAAATAAAACAGTGTAACTTTAGAAATGAGGCGGAAGATGAAAACGAAATAAAGGGAAAACCTTGGGGCAGCATTTGCCACAGTTGGAGCAGCGAATGAACTTAACGTGGCCGCGGCCGTGCTTGTTGCGTCCCCCGTTCCTTCTCTTGAAAGTCTGCAAATCCGAATCAATGATTTAGACAACAAATGGGCTTCAACATAAACATAAACAGAACAGAAACACAGATCCTTGTAGAGAACGATGAGTAAAAGACTTACCATTGTGATCGATGAAAAGAAATTGAAACAGAAATCTACACCCTCGCTCTGCACTGAAGCATACCTAGGGCTTGGCTTAACCTAGGCCTCTTGACTAACCATGGTTCCGGGTTCTGATTAACTCTATTAATATTTTAATCTAATTCTATTTTTTTTGTAATATCTAATTCTATTTTGACTACACTATTATTACAATTGATATCTTAATCTATTTTTTTAATAAATATAATTGATTTTTTTTTTTCTCGCTGAAAAAAACATCCTGGACGGTCCAGTGAAACCATGTTCTGTAAAGGTGGGTTACCAAGTCCAATCCTTTGTCCGCTTATAAGAAAGTTTCTTTTTTCCTTCGGAAAAAATAAGTTACCCTCAGCCAAGAATGGGCAACCTCTTCACAACTATTACATTCATTATTTTACTAAATTTCATGGTCTGTTTTGAGAGCTAGAGTTTTTTCCTTTATTTTACATCATTAGTTCAAAAATATTTTCTTTATAATTTATAAATGTTTTTATTTAAATGTTAAGTGATAAGTTTTTTATAATTTTTATGAATTATTTATGTAGAGTAGTAAACTTTATATGTATATATTGGTATTATAATAATTTGATTATAATGCATGTATCCATTGGTAAGATTTGAATTTAAGTTTTTTTTTTAAGTTAATATTTGATTCTTTGTAATGACTCTAATGTTGTAGATCACCTTTACATGTATCTTCAACTAACGTAACCAATCAACTACATGCATTTTTTTCACACTTGAGATTTTATATGATAAGTATCATAACTATATACACTCTCTAAGAGAAGTGACAATACAATTCCAAACTTGGGTGTGAGTTTGATATTTATTTTTTGAAAAATCTAATATCTCTTTAAAACATAAATTTTAGCAAATAATGACGAGACCAACCCTTCATAAAAATATCTAATGATTTAGCTTTAAAATAATTTATCCAACTTTTTATCAATTATTTTAATGTCAAAGGAGCAACCCAATTGATTCTCATATTTTGAAGAAGCATCCCCAAATGGTGGAAATAAAGGAACAATTAAGAAGTAGATGATTTGAAGTTTCTACCTCCTTCTCAAATTAGGCACAACTAAAACTTTCATGATCTAGAAATCTACTACATAGTTTGGAGTTCACCCACTGCATGTTTAAGGTCCTCTTCCTCAACTAAATTGCAAATAGAAATCCAAGATCTATAAATGTTGCTCACATTTTTCTTGTGAACCACTACAAGTTAAAGAAACCTAATCTAGTAGTTGTCATTTTTAACATAAATAAGAGGATAAGCCTTCAACTAAGCATCAAACCAAAAATTTATAGAATCATTCTCCTTGATTAACCATTTAATATGTTTCTTGATTAATTATAAACTCTTTCATATGAAGCTCCATGTTTTCAAACCCCTAGGCAAGGTTCCTTTCCTAAACAATTTTGTTGCATCTATATAACCTATGTGTTTTTAAAGTAATATTTTGTGAAAAAAAATTCTTGATTTTGGATATTCTCCATATAAGTTTTATCCTTAATGCCAAACTCAAAAATCTATAATTTTGCAAGCTTAAATCCCAATATTATTTCATCTACAAACCTTATCCTAATTTTAAAAACGAAACCCAAGTTTTTCCTCAATGCAATTCCAAAGAAAAGCTCTTTGAATTTTGTCAAGTTGTGATAATATGCTTGTTGATAATCTTGAAAGTGACATCGTATATACAAGGATAAATTACAATGTAACCTTTATGAATTGAAGTTTTATAGTCATCCTTGAGAACCTACCTTTCCAACCAACCAACATAGATTTTCATTATATCCTAGATTGAGTCACAAAGTTCCTTCTTTCTTTTATCAAACAAGGGAATAAATAGATGTCTTGATGGTATTTTTCAAACTTTAAACCCTAAAATCTCTACAATAATCTATTGTAAATCAAAGGTGATGTTCATAAAAATATATTCAACATTTTGTTATATTAACCAATCATCCAACAACTTTCTCATAACATGGTGGTATTGATTGGACATTTATAGCATTACTAATTGAAGGATGACCTAAAACAAAAGCGTCATTAACAAACAGAAGATGAGATTTTAAGAGAATATTTGTAACGACCTAAATACCTATTATTTTACCTTTAAGAAAACTCTTACCAAAGCCTCAACAAGAATAATAAAAAATAAAGAGATAATAGGTCACACCAATGGAGACTAGAGATGATTTAGAGTGTTCAACGAGAGATCCATCGAGTAAAATATAAAACTTGGGAGTGGTATAACATCTAATCCATACATAACCACCTTGATTAGAACCAACTTTTTTAAGAATAACAGGAAACTCCAACAATAGTATTTTTCAATGGGTTGTATAGGATTGAAATAGACCCCATATTACATCATTGACCATATAATGGAATTAAAATAGCTTGGCAATTATGCATGTATCGCTTGGAAAGATTCAAACCTTAGTCTTCTCCTTGAAACTTGAGGATCTAACTGGTTGAACTAATGCCATTTGATCTCTTCAAAAAACACTATTAAATGCTTTGTCCATACCCAATTTTACAAGCATACCTAAGTTTTTCATAGAGTAAAGAGGATGTGGGACCTCTTATCCAATAATTACACCATCAATGATATGCTTATCATGAACAAAATTGACTTATGCCTCCAATTTTGGAGATATTGAATTGTTTGGTAGCATATGGTACATTTGTAAATATTAGATTTAGGGAGTGTATTTATATTTTCTCTAATGTATGTGTCAATGTGTGAGAAGTGTCCAAGTGTTATGTAATAAAATGTGCTTATGTGCAAAGAGTGAGTGTACAAAGTGTCAAGTAAGTAAGTCAAGAGTCATAGAAGTTAGGTGTTAAATATGCAAGTGAAGAGTCACATGATATGTGGTAAGATGTAAAGTCAAGAGTCATGAGATTTTTGTCATATGTGAGAAATAGGAAAGGATGCATCTCTCGGATGTTTTAGGAGATTAATAGTCAAGTATTAAAAGGTCATTAGTAAGATTATATTATGGAGACGAAGTTCCATGTATTGTATTGAGAAAAATTTTATTATAATGTGTTATTATCTATGAATATATTGTGAGTGATTTACTATTGTGCAATATTGTTGTTATTCTATTGATGAGATTTATATTATTGGCCAATGAGTTGAATGCTTTAATATTGTGATTAGTATTTGATTTTGGATAGGAGACCCATGAGATAATCTAGGATAATTCCCAACAATGATATTAGAGCTATATTTTGGCCATTTGAATTTGAGAAGTTTGAAGGAAAGGGTTGAAGTCATCCAAGTTGTGTATTGGAGAGACTAAAGATTAAAGTGTTGAAGGAACGATTGATATTGCATTGATAAGGAGAAGTTAAAGATAAAAGAGATGGGTTGATTGCACCCTAAGATTGATGGAGTCAAAGAATAGTTCCAAGAAGATAATACTGGCTTGAATGATGTGGGAAAAATCATAGACAATGTTAGATGTAATATGACTTATAGGCATTAATCATGCCAAAAACACAAGATTTCAAATTTGCACAATAGGTGCAAATAACAACTTACTCCTAAAATATAGCTAACTAAAACTAGACTAAGCCTAGCAACTAACATAAGTGATCTAGATGCTAACAACTTAGCTATCTAGATGCCCATGTGAGATTAGAATCTCACATTACAAAACATCTATTTAAAAATAAATCTAGAATAAACTAATCCTAAGGCTATCCTTATCATTACTTCCCACCATAGAAGCATTGGACTCCAATGTGTAGACACCAAAAAGTATCATATTTGCATTACTTAAATGTTAGTATTTAATAAATTGTGCAATTATTTTGATTAATACATTGCAACCTTATAAATATTAATGTTGACTATCCTAGCCCCTTTGACCATCCTAAGCACCTTCCTACGCCTAATCCATGGTCATCATGAGACCATCCCCCCACATTAACCAAGGTCCACCTCACTCTAGTTGGCATTTACTCCCTTCTCTCCTCCACATTCCAAGCTCATTAATGCACATGGATGAGGATTCCCTCCACCCAAGCACATTGATGAAGCATGTAATTTTGGTGGGTGAGAAATATCTCCACCCAAGAGCATTAATGAGGCATGTCATAGCACATCATAGTGTGTCATAACCCAAATAGAGAATATTGCACACTTGTCCATCTAAGCAGTCAAATGGGGAAACTTAAGATTCCTCCCTTCTCTCACCCAAGCCACTTATTCGTCATCCTATCGCCCCCCATCATTCTCCTCACCCTTGGGAAATATTATAAATATGCTCCCATTTCATTCGCTTCAATATAGAGCACACAAAACACTACGAAAACTCTGCCTAGATTTTGTTTAGCCTTCCATGTGTATTTTTTAATTTGTGATTATAGGTACCTCATTTGGAGAGCTCAACAATATCAATCATGGAGTCTCTTTGAAATGCATGTTAATATTTATTTTGTAGTTGTGCTCATCTTCGATAATCAAACAACATCAGATCTGCACCAAAAGCCCTGAGACACTTCCAAAAAGGTTCAGATATGAGATTGAAGCCTCTACCAAAAAATAGAGCCAACTATCCTGGTTGGCTACATAGAGCCAACCTCCTTGGGTGAATACATAGAGCCAACCACCTTGGGTGGCTACACAGAAGCCAACCACCCTATGCAATTACATAGATCCAACTGCCCTGGTGGTTGAGTCTCAAAGGTAAACAAAGACCCAAAATCAATAGTAGGCAGACAAACAAGGTAAAATCAATCATTTTATAAGGTTTTATTACCTATTTGCACACTTTTGTAACTTTTGTTAAAGGTTTTGTGAGTTTTTGTAAGTTTTTTGTAACCCCTTTTCATGATTTTGTATCCTAAAAGGTCCAAAAAAAGTTATCGATGCTTTTATTGTTGGCTTGTGTGTAGGTACTGGGATCCACAAAGAGGATTGTGAAGTCAAGCAAAGAGACTTCAAAATCCTCCCTCCAATTTGTTGTGTGATCGAGAAGATGATTTGTGGCACCATTGAATTCATTTACAAAAGAAAACCCTCCCTTTTGGGAGGTCCATTGTAATCAAAAGGGTTGATTTGTAACAAACAAAGTCTATCAATGCAATATCAAATTTCCATTTTGTTTATTTACATGTTATGGTGCATTTTCTTAATCACACGGTGGGACCCGATTGCCCTTAAAACACTTGACATTCATTGTTTTGATTAAGTTATAGTTCTTGCATCTAACATAGTATATCTTGTGAATTTTGCTTAGGGTTCCTCATGCTTTATTGCTTGTTTTTCTTACTTTATTAACTTTTTGTTTTGATTTCCATCATAGGTACTTAGGAGTAATAAGAACACAATCACCTTATTCAAACCAGGGCTCAATCTTGCAAGACCTACCCACCCAGACTCATACATAACCGCCTAGGGTAGCTACACAGACTCAGACAATCACCTAGGGTAGCTACACAAACATAAACAACCGCCCGAGGTGGCTACACAAACATATACAACCACCTAGGGCAACTACACAGACTCAAACACAACCGCCCAGTGCGACTACACAGACTCAAACACAACTGCACAAACACTGACTTAAAAGTATAGTAGGCTTAGTTTCTTTTATTTATAGCACAAGCTCACAAGTTGGTAGCTTATATTCCTTAGGTTTTTATAGAGGCTCATGCCACAGTTCATTTAGTTATCATTGTTTTTAGTCATTTCTTAATTTGCCATAGGTATTCCTCTCATTAGCACAATTCCTTAGTCTTCTTTAGCATCCCCATAAGCTTTTATTTTTTAGATTAATTGCTCAATCAAAATTTCTTTAGTTTATAAGGTCTTCTTCTTCAAAATCTAAGTCTTCCCCCTTCTTCTTTAGATTCCCAAAAGCTTAGCATAGTTTTATAATTTATGCACAAAGACTCAAGGCACATTGTCTCAATCGTTGTTGTTTTATGACTCATTTGATTAAATCAAAGACTCAAGGCTCTTTAGCTCAATTGTCATTTAATTTCAAGGCTTATTGGTTTAGTTGTCATTTTCTTTCAAGGCTCATTAAATTAGTTGTTATTGCTTTTATGGCTCGTTAGATCAATTTTTCTTTTCATAACTCATTAATATGAATGTTATTTTTTTCATTGGATTCATAGGGTTAGCTTTAGATCTACATGGTAAATAGGTATTTTGAGCATCAAACAACAAAACCAAAACCAAAATAAAAAAAATTAAAAAAACAATAAAAAAAACAAAAATAATTAAAAAAACAAATCAAATCAAGCACACACTTTGCACTATATATTCCACAAAGATTTTGCGAGGACAACCAATCGGTGACGTTGGATTTCACCACCAACCATCGGTTGATCCTTTAGCCACCATAGTTAGATCACATAGTTTCCTAGACTTCATCACTAGGAAGTTGGTTACCCTTGGGACTAGCTCGAGGTAATCTGAGGTTAGACGCTCTTTTTTTCATAGGGATTAATAATTTTTGGACTTGTAGTTGTTGTTTTATCCGAGCCCGATCGAGGGTGAAGCGAAAGCATGGCTAGGCAAATAGCAAGAGTTAGACAATGAGGCCTATCTTGGGAGGTTTTTTTTACTCCCTTAGGATACCTAGAGCTGACCCACCATCCGAGGAAGTTGTATTAGTCATTTGTGTCTCATTCCTCATAAGGGGAGTGGGCATGAATGCACCTTTGTAGATTTTATTCCATCACCCTTCATAGTTCCTAGGTTTAGGAAACATAAAACACACAAAAACAAAATAAATATTACAAAAACATAAAAAAATTGTAAAATAATTACAAAACATCAAAAACACCAAAACAACCATTGTTTTTTTAATTTATTGCTTGACTTTCTATTTGTATAGATACTGCATTTTTCTTTCAAAAAAAAGTAGCCACCACGAGCACCATTACTAGGAACCTCTGATTTGCATCCCACTCCATTCCTGATAGCCTATGGTATTGACCCGCAGTCAAGCCAAGGCCCAATTCTAATTCCAAGTCTTTATGGACCATTTCTATTAATCCTCCCATCCTTCAACCATTCCCTTGACTCATCAGGGGGATGTGTCGCAAATCGACCAAGGTAATCTGTCCAATGAAGCCCATTGTCACATCTCTCACCTACTTGAGACACATCACACTTGACATGATTTAGGTGTGATTCACCATACCACCCATATTGTTCATCCTAAATCACTTGATTCACTTGTTTATTTCAAAAATTTCCTTCTTTCAAATTGCAAATCCAATTTCAATTATAACTCCTTATAACTCCCAATTTCAAACAATCACTAATTCAATTTCTTTCTTTAACCGGATTCTTAAATCCAATTTTTTCCTTAAATATTAATTAAGTAAATCCTTCAATTAATTAATGATTTTCTCTCATTCACTTCGACATTTCATTAAATTAAATCATTCTTTATATCTTTCAAAAAGCAATCCAAAAATAACGCCTTAAAAGCTATGACCTAAAACTCCAAGCATTCAATTTGTAAATTCAAAAGCACACCCCCGATAATCAACCGTGCTCGAAATAATTATAATATTTAATAGCGCTCAAATAAATGTCTTATCAAGGTGAATTAAACTCCTTTCGAATCTACCAAAGTAACACAGGCAAATTAAACTCCTTTTGAATCTACATGAAGTAATGCTAGCTCACAATCAACCATTACGAAAACTTAAAAATGCTTGAAAGATTTACAATCTCCTCCTTACGTCGAAGTTTGACTAGCAAGAGTATTTGGTTCAAAAATATTTTCCTAGATTCAATTTCTATGTGCCATAATAATATGGTTTGTTGTAATGCCATAACAAACTAATATTCAATTCCCACACGTGCTATAATAATATGGTTTATTATTATACTATATTAATATAATTTGATAAATATTGTAGTAAGAGTGAGATCTTATTTTTATCCCATACAACCAATTCACTTTATACAAGGTGGGACCTATTTTGAACTTTAATATACGCATAATTAGCAAGGTGGGACCTATTTTAATCCTATACAACCAATTTAATTTAAAAAAGATACTAGGAAAAAAACACAATTTTATAATTACTACTAAAATATTGTTTCACAATGATATCAATCATGAAAAATGAGGTATGCTTTGCTTTGGCTTTTGCCCCATGCAAAAAAGTGACAGCTTTTCCTTGTGCTTGCACTCACATTCTTTTAACCACTTCCAATTAGAATTGGTATGGATTTAGGCAGATATGTTTCAAGCAATGAAAAGCTTAAATATCTAATTGTATTACTAAAATTAAATGGACATGCATTCAAACATTCAAAATGTTCATACAAGCAATACAATAATATGCAATCACCAAAAATATCTTAATAACTCAAGCTACAAAAGAACATCCATTAGAAAGTCATACAAGCAACACAACTACTTAAAAAACTTAAATATGTAATTGATAGAAGTTAAAATTCTTAATATCTCAGGTTGCAAAGGATCACGTATTAAGATCTCATAAGCTATAGCACAGAGCAAAGTTTCAATAGGACGTTAGTATGGCCTAATTAGAAATATAGATGCTCAAGTTGGAGCTAAGAATAAAAGTGAATATATAACAAATTTGATCTAGGAAACACATGTTATCACAAGTGATTATTAAGAATGAGATGATTAAGCATGATATACTAGTTTTTAAAAATAAAAAATTGCCATGTAAGTTCCGTGGATACGTGGTATGGTTTTCAAATATCCAAAATTGGATCAAGTGGAATTGAGGATTGAATTCAAATTATCTCACTTTTCTTCCTAAAGGTTTTTTCCACATTTTTTTTAATTCAAAAATTGGAAATAAATTTATGGGCAGTGGCCAATCGTTTAGGGGGAGATATGCCCTTAATTTAACACCGTAGAGAATTTTTTCTAAACAAAACTATTAAAGCTTCCAATGTGGGCTAGGCTTTTTGGACTTCCACATGAGCTAATCAATAAGGATGTTTTAAAGAATAATGGAAATACATGGAGAATTCATAAGAATGTTTTGAAGAATATTGGAAATATGTGAAAAATTCGTTAAGGATGTTTTGAAAAATATTAGAAATATATGAAGAATTCATAAGAATGTTTTGAATAATATTGGAAATATGTGGACAATTCATCGAGGGATTAACTACTAAGAAGGATGTCCATACAAGGTTGTTGCTATGCAATGTTTTCATAATTGCAAGTGAAAACCGTGATGAAAGAGACAAGTTTGATCATGACACAAACTTCAAAATACAAGAAGGAAATCATATTGTAATATCAAGGATATTCCACTCCAAATGAGGCAAAGAAAAATAAATGACAAGGGATAAGAAAGTACAATGCGCGAGTTCAAAATGGAAATGAAGGTACAAAGAAAGATGGCAATTTTTTACATTTTAAGATTACATACATAAGAGGTCAAGTTTTTTCCAAATAAATTGTCTTCATTTGTGTTTAGTATAGATTCCTCTCCTTTAACCATAGAAATAATAGTATAGAGGTTATCCTTTGTACTTTAAGGTTTCCGTAATTAGTATAGAATCCTCTCCTTTAACAATAGAAATAAAGGTAGTGCAAAAGTTATCGCTTGCACTTTAGGTTTCAAATAGCAAATATTCAGCAACTTGCAGAGTTGATTTTCATCTTAGCAATTCAAAATTTAGAAGGCATTTTAACAAGTGAGATTTTATCTTTTAATAAAAATTATATCAATGAATTGATTGCAAAAATGTGGCAGTCTCGAGAAAACACGTGATATATTTAAAGGCAAATGAAAAATCTCTTTAATAAAATTGGCAAGTTGAAAATTCAAGCTTTGCAACTCTTATTCCACAGCAAATTAAAATCTAAGGGTTTTTGTCAATCCGAGAGGGTTTATCACTGGATAAGATGAAGTTTATGAGAAGTTATTAGCAAGCTCATCGGAAGAAATACCTGGGATTTGACGCACCGCTGAATTGGATCTGAATTGAATTGGAGTTGTTTTATTACTTGAGTTTAGACTGCTGAATTGGAGTTGATTTATTACTTGAGTTTAGACTGTTGAATTGGAGTTGATTTATTACTTAAATTTAGACCGTTGAATTGGAGTTGTTTTATTACTTGAATTTAGACTGCTGAATTGGAGTTGATTTATTACTTAAGTTTAGACTGTTGAATTTGAGGTGTTTTATTGGTTTAATTTTGGTTTAGTTAAGATCAGAGTTACCAAATTTCATTTGAAACGATGGCTTTGATGCTCGAGACAATAAAAGTTATTTAGATATCTATATTTTTGTGAGCATTTTTTGCAAATCCAACTTATTGAAAATTTTAAGTAGTTTAGATCTCTATATTTTGTGATCATTTTTGGCAAATCCAACTTATCAAAATTTTAAGAGAAGAATTTGGTGGGCAAGTTTTGATAAGGAAATGAATTATAATTATAGAAGAAATGAAGCATCCATTCTTGAATCAATGGGACCCAAATAAAAAGATAGCTAGTTTGAAGGACACTATCAAAGGATAGGAAGAAGAAATGAAGAAATAAATCAATAAAATGGCTTCAAGGAAAACTGAAAAAATAATCCCTGAAAAAAAAATGAATAAAGATATAACAAAAAGAAAAAATACAGATGACAATGGGCAAGTTCGTGGATACATTCAAAAATAAAAGCTTAAGCAAAGATTCAAGGAGAAGCAAAAAGCCTATATAGCAAGGAAATAGGTTGAAAAAGCAACAAAAGACTCAAAAGTTGAATTTACAAAAGCAACAACAATAGAGTAAATGGCAAGAGAACAAGTTGAAAAACCAACAGAAGACTCAAAAGTTGAATTTACAGCAACAATAGTAATAGAGTCCATGAGGAAGCAACAACAAAGTCCAAGGATGCATGAAAAGGACATAAGAGAGAATATTGTGAAAAATATTTTAAAATAAAGAAACAAATTGTTGAAGAATCAAAAGAAACAAAATGTCAGGTTAAGGTTGCAGCATATCAACACCCACACCATCCTGAGTGACAACAATCTTGGAGGATGCTTATTTATCATATCTGATTTCGGGTGCACTCCTCTTCTCTCTTCTCGAATTATCCCTTTCTTGGGATATCAATCGCAACCAGTCCGGTATCATAGGGGGTAGAGAAGTTATTGCACCAACAATGGGCTAGGGTGGCCCAAGAGCTTGATTGACCGGATTTTTGGCCGAGTACGGGCAGGCCATTTCAGTAAGCTTTTTCTCCGCATCTAAATAGCTGGTTGTTTTCGATTCCTAGCTGGAGCAACCGGGACATACCCGATTTCCTCTTTCTACTCTTCTCGAGAACCAACCAATTAGATACCAAAACCGAAACTTCCATCGGCTATGGAAGGGGTAAGAACGGGGATTGAGTTCCTTGTGTGGGTGGTTCGAGTCATTATTGCTACGAACACCTATCCGATCCGTTCCGATACACTGGGCATTGAACCGGTTGACCATGGAAGGCCTACCGGTTGAATCTTTGTTGTCCAATTCCATATCCATCTCTCGGGAGCTGAGACGGGGCAATTAAATTAAATTAAATTAAATTACATGCTCTAATCCTCTGAGCTACAGGCCCAATCTCCACTGGATCTGCTCCTAGTGGTCCCCTCCAAAAACCTTTTTTCTCTTCAGCCGTCTATGGAAGCCAATATCTACAAGATAAGAACATATATTGTTTTCCAAAATATGGATCGAGAAAGAAGGAATATCGAGGTTTTGAAAAAAATAGGACCCTTGAATAGAAATAAGAGAGAGCTTTTTATCATCCTGGCATTGAGCTATTTTTCCGCAAGCCTTCCCCTACAATATCATCACCACAGTAGAGTTTAACTATCAAGTCGGGAATGGATTGGTGTGGTTCCTCCACACCTGGGACACCAAAATATCAAACCATGAACAAGGAAGGTTATAGAAGAAAAAGCATATTCGCTAGTAATTTCAAGGCTCCAATCCTGCAAGGTACACCTCTTCTCTTTGTGTCCCCTGCGGGTAGAGAACCCTCCTCTGCTCCTCCGGGTGCATTATTTTTCTTCCAATAAAATAATAAAGTAATCCAGTCCAAATGTGAAACCAATTCAAGTTCATCAGAACTTAGCTTATAAAATTAGAAGGATACTACTAATTTTAATTTGATAAGTAGTTTTATGAATTTTCTATTCATTGGAATCTCCCAAGATCTCATATCTTGATTTTTTCTATTAAAAAAACACATACCAACTTTTTGTTAGGTGTGAAGTCCATATGGCCACTAGACGTCTAGTCTGGCAGAAGTCTAGGCCAGACGTCTGGACTGGCAGACGTCTGGGCTGCCAGATGTCTAGACTGGCAGAGCCAGACGTCTAGGCTGCCAGACGTCTTGTCTGGCAGACGTCTGGGTTGTCAGACGTCATGCCAAAAAGACACCAAAGAAGTAGACGTCTAGGTAGACGTATGCGGAAGACGAAAAGTCTTGGGAGCATAAGATGAAACGAATAGTTTTGGAGTCTTCCTTTTGCTCTATAAAAGGGATGTGATCCCTTGCATAATGTAACAAGAGAGTTGTTGAAAACATCCAAGGACGTGAATGTCATCTTTGCTGAAATTAATAAGAAGAGAAGTTGCCATTGCCCCGTGGTTTTTCCTGCATATTGCAGGTTTCCACGTAAAATCTCTGTGTCACTTGTGTTATTGTTTCCGTGTTCTATATTTTTGTTATTGTGCTTCCTCTTGTAGGTGTGGAATATTGAAGTTTTTCCTAACATCCGGTATCAGAGCTAAGGTTTTGTGTGAGTGGGAGCTGCAACAATGACAAAAGGTGTAACCAAGTTCGAGATTGAGAAATTTGATGGCAGGAACTTCGCTCTATAGAAGATGAAGGTGGAGGATTTTTTGGTTCAGAATGACCAAGTGCAAGCCTTGAAAGGGGTCGTGAGTAAACCGAGCAGCATGAAAGATGAGGAGTGGGTAACGCTTGACAGGAAGACAGTTTCTACAATCCGTCTTTGCCTAGCGGACTCCGTCTTGTTCAATGTAGCTGAAGAAAAGACCGCGGTAGCCCTTTGGCAAAATATTGAAAAGTTGTATGAATCAAAATCAACAACTAACAGGTTTTTCTGAAAAAAAACAGCTTTATAACTTGAGAATGAAGGAAAGTTCATCCGTGGTAAATCATTTGAATGAGTTTAATACTCTGATCAGTAAATTGGTTTCAGTTAATGTGAAAATGGACGATGAAGATAGAGCTATCACCCTACTTTGTTCCCTCCCGGACACTTGGGATCATATGGTAATGACCATCAGTAATTCATCATTAGGAACTCTCAATTTTGATGATGTGGTAGTCGCTTTGTTGGCAGAAGAGTTGAGGCAAAAAAACGTCTCTAGAACCCTCAACCAATGAATCCCTATCTGTGAGATGTCGATCGTTTGAGGGGAGTAAACAAGGTAGAAAGCAGTCCAGATCTAAGTCTAAAGGACATAAGCAGAAAGGGAAATGTTGGCATTGTAGGAAGCCAGGACACTCCAAGAAGGACTGTTGGCAATTAAAGAATGGTGAAAAGCAAAATCAACCATCAACTGAAGCCAGTGCAGCAGATTCAGGAGAGACGACAACATGTGAAGCCTTTTGTATCAGTAACAACAAATCAGTTTTATATACCTGGGTTTTGAACTCAGGTGCATCCTTCCATATGTCTTTCCACAGAGACTGGTTTGTCAAATATCAATCATCCTTTAGAAATTGTGGGAAGAGGGGATATAAGGATCAGGCTGGACGATGGTAGAGAAATGATGCTATGTGATGTGCGACGTGCCCGATTTGAGGAAGAATTTGCTATCAATCAAAATGATGGATAAGCTAGGATATTATGTCACCTTTTGTAACAACTACTGCAAGATTACCAGAGGAGCTCTTGTAGTAGCAAAGGGAGAATGTTATGGACCTTATATCGTTTATGCGGTGATACGGTGACAAACCATGCAACAACAGCAATTTCTGTTCAAGATGCAGTAATGCTATGGCATCAACGCCTAGGCCATATGAGTGAAAAAGGCTTAAAAATTCTGCATGACAGAGGTATGCTTTCTGGGATTAAAGTCTTGAAATTTAGACTTATGTGAGCATCGTATTTTTGGTAAACGAAGAGGGTTCGGTTTACTGCAAGTCCTGGTAAGAGTTCTGATTTTCTGCAACTTATACATTCGGATATATTTGGACCTGTTCCCACTCAGTCCTTGAATGGCGCAATCTATTTTCTGAATTTTATAGATGATTATTCTAGGAGAATGGGTGTATTTTTTGAAGAAGTCGAAAGCTTTGCAGAAATTTAAAGAGTACAAAGCACGGGTAGAGAAGAGTTTGGCAAGTCAATTTTGTGTCTCAGGTCAGATAATGGGGATGAATATTGCTCCAAGGAATTTGATAAATTTTGTATGCAGGAAGGGATTAAGCACCAGAAGATTGTACCATACACTTCACAACAAAATGGTGTGGCTGAGCAGATGAATCGCACAATCATGGAACGTGCAAGAAGCATGCTTAGCACAGCCATGTTGAAGAAAAAGGGCGGAGGTTGTTAATACAACAGTTTATATTATTAACAGGCACCTACAACTGCATTGGATGGACAAATTCCGGAGGAGGTTTGGTGTTGTAAGCCAATTGATTACTCTCATTTGCGCACTTTTGGTTGTGACGCGTTTGCCCATGTACCCAAAGAAAAAAGGTCCAAGCTTGACCCGAAGTCAAGCAAATGTGTTTTTCTCGGCTATGGAGATATAGTGAAGGGGTATAGACTGTGGGATCCTACTGCCCGCAAGGTAATTATTAGTCGGGATGTAATTGTTGATGAAAAATCCATGCAAAGGAAGGAGGTACAGCAAAATCCTAATGTTGTACCTGTTAAAGTAGAATTGAGTGAAGATGAACATGCTGAAGTTTTCGATCAACATGTAGAACAACAAGTAGAATAGGAAGTAGAGCAACCACAACGGTCACAAGACCAAGAGCCAGAATCGACAGATCATTGGATTAGAAGATCTACACGTCCACAAAAGTGTCCGGATAGGTATTCGCATTTGTATCAGTCCTCTTTTGCTTTGTTAACTGATGATGGTGAACCTAGTTCATTTCAAGAAGCTAGAGAGTCTGAGAATGCAGCAAAGTGGAGGAAATCCATGGAAGAGGAAATCGAGGCACTTCGAAAGAATAAAACTTGAGAACTTGTGGATCTCCCGCCTGGAAGTAAGACTGTTGGAAACAAGTGGGTGTACAAAGCGAAGAACAACAACAACGGGCTGTTGGAACGCTATAAAGCTCGCTTGGTGGCAAAGGGCTATGTGCAGAAGTCAGGTGTTGACTTTAATGAAATTTTCTCTCCAGTTGTGAAGATGACTACTATCAAAGAAAGTTGCACAGGATTTGGAATTGGAGCAGCTTGATGTAAAGATTGCTTTCTTGCATGGTGATCTTGAGGAAGAGATATATATGGATCAGCCTGAGGGCTATGAAGAAAGAGGCAAAGAGCATTTGGTTTGCACATTGAAGAAATCATTGTACGGGTTGAAACGAGCGCCAAGGATGTGGTACAGGAAATTTGACACCTTCATGAAGAGCCAAGGTTTCAGCAGGAATGAAGTTGACCATTGTGCATACTACAATAGGTTTGACGATGGCAGTTTTTTTATTTTGATGTTGTATGTTGATGATATGTTGGTTGCAGGCCCCAACATGAAGAAAATCTTTGATCTTAAGGCTCAGTTGGCTAGGACATTTGAAATGAAGGATTTAGGAGCAACAAACCAAATTTTAGGGATGAAGATACATAGGGACAGAAAAGGAAGAAAGATTTGGTTAAGTCAAAAGTCGTGGAAAAGATTCTGTAGTGCTTCAATATGCAGAATGCTAAACCAGTTAGTATCCCACTTCTTCCACACTTAAAGTTGTCTTCCAACCAGTGTCCTAGAACGGAAGCAAAGAAGACAAGCATGTCTCGTGTACTCGTATTCATCATCGATAGGAAGCCTCATGTATGCCATGGTGAGCACCAGATCGGATATTGCCCAAGCAGTGGGAGTAGTCAGCCAGTACAAGGCAAATCCTGGTAAGGAGCATTGGAATGCGGTGAAGTGGATATTCAGATATTTAAGAGCCACTTCAAATGTTGCCATTTACTTTGGATCGACATATTTGCAAGTTACAAGTTTTGTGGATTCTGATTATGGTGGAGATAGAGATGGGAGAAAATCCACTACAAGATATACCTTCACCCTTGCTGGAGGAGCGATGAGTTGGGCTTCTAAGTTGCAGTTTGTTGTGGCCTTATCAACCACTGAAGCATAATACATTGCAGCAACTCATGCTAGCAAAAAGGCAATTTGGCTAGAGCGATTGTTGGGTGACTTCAAAATAATGCAGGAGAAAATTACGCTGCATTGTGATAGCCAAAGTGCTATTCAGTTAGTGAAGAATCCAACATTCCATGATCGCACGAAACACATTGATGTCACGTACCACTTTATCAGAAATGTGGTGGAAGAAGGTAGGATCGTGTTGCAGAAAATCGACACTGGAGTGAATCCTGTAGATATGATTACAAAGTCGATCAAGGTAGAGAAGTTTGAATCGTGCAAAACTTCTCTAGGCTTGCTGAAAAAGTAACAAGAGCAACATTGGGCAATTGGCACTGGATGAAAATCTTTTGGCATAAGAGTTCCTGAATACTGACTTCAAGTGGGAGAATGTTAGGTGTGAAGTCCGTATGGCCACTAGACGTTTGGTCTGGCAGACGTCTGGGCCAGACGTCTGGGTTAGCAGACGTTTGCACTGGCGGACGTCTGGGTTGGCAAACGTCTAGGCTAGACGTCATGCCAAGAAGACGCCAAAGAAGCATACGTCTAGGTAGACGTACGCAGAAGACGAAAAGTCTTAGGAGCGGAAGATGAAACAAACAATCTTTGGAGGCTTGCGTTGGAAGATGAAACGAATAGTTTTGGAGTCTTCCTTCTGCTCTATTAAAGGGATGTGATCCCTTGCATAATGTAACAAGAGAGTTGTTGAAAACATCCACGTGAATGTAATCTTGGTTGAAATTAATAAGAAGAGAAGTTGCCATTGCCCCGTGGGTTTTCCTGCACATTGCAGGTTTCCACGTAAAATCTCTGTGTCACTTGTGTTACTGTTTCCGTGTTCTATATTTTTGTTATTGTGCTTCCTCTTGTAGGTGTGGAATCTTGAAGTTTTTCCTAACACTTTTCAATATTAAGTTGGAAACAATATTAATAATAAAAAAACAATTAAATTCTATTATTGCTCGATCAAATCGAGCGGGTCATTTAGGAACAAGGTTCAAATCTTTCGGTCTGTTAGGATGCCTCAGCTGCATACATCACTGCACTTCCACTTGACACCTATCGGAATGAAAAATATCTCACCGTGACCTTATCTTGAATTTTACTTTTGTAGCTTGATCCCCTGCTAGGATTGCAAACCATCGTTCCCCAATCGTGTTTACAACCAAAGGCTCGTGAAGAAGTAAGAATAGGAGAGTACTCATCTTGGGGAGGGCTTCTTACTTAGATGCATCCTCCCCCATACTCTCCCCGAGTTTTTTCCACTTGCCTGTTTTTTAAGGGCTATCAAACAGTTCCGATGAGCTTTAATATAATACTTGGGGCAGGAGCTGCTTGAACGGCCCAAGTATTATGTTCCTGCCCTTTCAATTTATGGCTTAAGACCTTAATATTATAGATCTACATGGAGCCAAAGAGGTATCAAGTATGGCAATGTTTGGTAGATTTGGTAGAATAGATGTAGTGGTTCTGGATTTCAAAATGTTTGCAACAACATCAAGGAACACCAAGACCAACCGTTTGAAATATCAAAGCAAAGCCACAAAAGCATGTACCAACCAACAAAAGACTTAAAAGTTAAATTTTCAGTAGCAACAGCCATACTGTCAATGGCAAAGGAACAAGTTGAAAAAACAACAAAAGACTCGAATTTACAGTATCAACAATAATAGAGTCCATGTAAGAAACAGCAACAAAGTCTAAGGACACACCAAAAGAAGGGCATAAGAGAGAAAATTATTAAAAAAATAAATAAATAAAGATACATATAAGAATCAAAGGTTGCAACATATCAACACCCACACCATCTTGAGCAACAACAATCTTGAAGACATGGCTTAAGACATCAATATTATAGATCTACATGGAGTCAAAGAGGTATCAAGTATGGCAATGATTGGCAAAAAAACAAAAAACATAGTGTTTCTGGATTTCAAAAGGGTCCAACAACATCAAGCACCACCAAGACCAACTGTTTGATATCAAAGCAAAGCCACAAAAACATTTAGCCAACAGAGTAATTATGGATATTCAAGTGGCATAGTGACAGATCGACATCATCAAAGACCACCACTAATCAAAATCTCACTTGGATGGATAGATGGATGAATAAGATTGGAAAATGTCAAAAAGAAAGATGTTGAATAATTGTATTTACAAAGAAAATTGAAGACCCATAATTGTAGGTATCCAACTATAACATCTCAATTGAAATGAGAATTGAATATGTTTTTAAACACAAAAGGAGAGAGTTGTGATTTGTCAAAGGGGGACCCAACCCTTTTTCTCAAGCCAAAAATAAAAAATAATAGGCAAGTTGTATATGGTAAAGGCTTTGGCCTCTCTTTGAGAGGTCCAAGGTTCAAACCCCACTCAGTACGAAAGGATCAGGACCAAAACCCCTCATAAAAACCTATGTAAATTGTTTGAGTAGCTGTAAGCTTACTGCAAAGGTTCAAACCCTATGAGGGGACGGGAACCCCTCATAAAAACCT
Source organism: Wollemia nobilis (assembly GCA_028583015.1). Classification (NCBI taxonomy): domain Eukaryota; kingdom Viridiplantae; phylum Streptophyta; class Pinopsida; order Araucariales; family Araucariaceae; genus Wollemia; species Wollemia nobilis. The sequence goes on along the minus strand of JAQPPZ010017254.1, from coordinate 1,762,937 downwards.
GTGTAAACTCATTGAAAAATTAACCTAACAACATAGTGAAACAATGTAATGTTTTATTATTTTAATATAGACGATCCTTGGTAAAAATCACACAATTTATAAAAAATAAAAAATAGCCATACAACTGTTATGACAGTAGAGCTAACAGCAGCTAACTCTAGAAGTTCAAAAATTTCACTACAAGAGAGAAGCATAACATTGACGCCATAAATTTTTATATTATAAAAAAAAAACAAGATTGAAACATTATTTAGAAAGAAAAAAAAAAACAAGAAGGAACGGTATTAAGAAAGTCCTGGCAGAGGATGGGAGAGCACAAACGTTACATCTGTTGCATAAGGTAAAGATGTGTTAAAAGGTATCACAAGGACTACAAGAATTGCTGATGCATGCCATATAATTGTGGGAAACTATGGGAAACTGTTTTAATTTATAAGTGGGAAACTGTGGGAAACACTTAAAATTTACAAGTGGTGTTTTTAGTTGTATCAGAACCTTTTATAATCTCTAACCCTTTCAATAAAAAGAATCAACAGAACCCTTAACCTTTTAAAGAATGGAATTAAAGGCAGCCCATTGGGTAAAGATAAAATCAACTAGACCTCAACCCTAGAAAGAATCGAACCAAAGCAACAGCCCACCAAAAAACACTCAGTTGCAACCCGCCAACCTATCTCTTACCTGTACCACTGATTTAATTTCATATGTTACAATTCCAGTATTCCATTGCCAGCATACTGCCCCAACTACCACGCTTGACATAACATTTAACTAAAAACCAACAATTTTAAAGCAAAAAACTAATTGATTCTGGAAACACATTCCTCGTACACAATTAACCAACACTCTTTTTAAAGCAAAAACCTGATTGATTTTGGAAACACATTCCTCGTACACAATTAACCAACACTCTTTTTAAAGCAAAAACCTGATTGATTTTGGAAACACATTCCTCGTACACAATTTCCTCAAAGAGAGGAAGTATACAATTCGGCATAAAAAATAACCCCACATTCATGTTGATAGTTTAAAAAAAACAAATGACAACCACCATAAGATTATACACCTCAACAACTCTTCCTAAATCTACAGAAGCTTGCTAAAAAGATTCAACCTTAGTGTAGATCTACACATTTTCGATATGGTTTCATGATTATTTTCAAATAGCATTTAGCATTGATTGCAGCCTACGTCAAGAGTACAAAGGAGCAGAACTATTAGGACGTTTTGATCCTTTGGTAATATTTGGGAAAAAAAAGAGTTTATTTTACAATTGTAGATACTGTGCAGTAAAGTTACTGTAGCCTTCAATGCTGATAGGCTCCTCTGTGGAGTCAATCTCATGTGGAGCCCATTGTAAATTTTATCAAATTGTCTATGATCCAATCTAACATCACCACAAATGCGTTATACAAATCTCTAATGAATATCCGTATAAAAAGGTAGTCTTGGATGAGATATACATACATTGCACGACAGATACAATGGATATCCCTCAGCACATTGTGTACTGCTGATAGGCTAGCATTAACATTGAATTGGAAAAGTACATAATAATTAGAATAGAAAAGATATGGGTAAAGAGGGTACCACTGATTGAGACAAGGTGTGGATATCCCTCAACACATTGTGGACTGCTGATAGGCTCGCATTAACATTGAATTGGAAAAAGACATAATAATTAGAATAGAATAGATATGGGTAAAGAGGGTACCACTGATTGAGACAAGGCATTCTCTCCCCCTGCAAGTAAATCTGCTCCAAACTTCAGAAAAAAATATCTGAATGAGGATGTACCTCTTTCTCTTTCAAGGGCCATAAAGGATGAGTGGATGTTAGACATCACTCGAGTAAAATTATATTATGTTCGATAGAAATCATTCACTTCTTAAACTGTGATTGCAAACAACTATGGGCAATCATTGCCCACTTAACAGTAATATCAATCACAATCATAATGATGCTTTTGGGCAATGGGAAATGCTGACTTACTGCTTCTCATTACTCCTCCTATTTTATCAAGTTCTTTTCCATTTTCGCTTTGGACTTGCACAAAAATAGACCATATATTTTGCAAGATGCACAGTTAATTTTAAAAAAATAAATAACAAATCAATAATACAAATAACATTTAACCAAAATATCTTTAAGCCATGTCCATAATAAACCACTCAATCCCAAAAAAAAATGACTAGGAACATAAAAATATAGTTGAAAAATATAGAGCAACTATACCAAAAACAAAAGCCAGGTTGCTTCAATTTTGAAATGCACATATTTGTATAAAGCACAAGATGAGTATGACCAACTCAATATCACCACTATTGTATAGAAAACTTGCAATAAATTGCAAATTCAAGTCCATTAAGATTGCCGAATCCACTGTTTTCAAAAAGTATTAATCACAATAAATTGTATAATGTCAAATAATCAAAATGTATTAAGCAAAAATTCGGCCAAGCATCATTCTCACTAGTATCCTCCTAATTGAAAAACAAAATCTCTAAGCATAAGTTTCTATGCTCATCGAGCACCACCTGTTGGATTTGCAACACCTGGTCGAGGAGCCTGGCCAGGCCTGGGACCATCCTCCTACAAGTATAAAAGAGAAGAACAAGTTACTACATCAATATCACTAATTATCCAATTCAAGCTCTTGTGTAATACTTTATACAGAATATAAAAACACTGATGGCACATGTGAACATTCCATTTCAGAGCTTTATTACAGCTTACATCATATTACATCCTACAACTAAACTGGGTCTATTTACAAAATTTAAATCCTTTGACGTCTTTAGATAATTATTCAATTTTAAAACAAGCATCAGATCATATCACAACTACCCTGAATTATATTTTTAGTTATTATGCAAGCTTTAGTAGAAGAAGTTATTATGCAAGCTTTAGTAGAAGATAATATTACTAACTTTACAGAACATTCTCCCATTATAACACATTACTAACATTACTAGTATTTATTTTAGTTATAGCAAGCAGATATAAGTATTGAAGCCAAATTTGCCTTTGGTGCCAAGGCCTTTGGAAAATATTATTTGCAGATTAAAAAAATAACAGTATTGATCATATTGGTGCAACCATAGTTGAAGATCGAACAAATTCTCAATTGAATTTATGGAAGAGGAAAAAACACTTAACTTTTACTGGTAATTTTTGCATTGGAAATTAAAATAAGTATGCGCTTGGTTCGCTTGGTTCAATCAGAGATTTGGTGTACTTATTGCCTCAGTGATCAATATTCAAAAACTCCCGGTCTTATCCCCTAAACAAATCCAGCTTGTCTAAAATTGCTGATGCTGTAGACTTGAGTTTATTTAGGTTCTCAGCTAAGACATATTGCATTAGGAGACAGAGGCCCAGTCACTGACAATGGATGTACCCTTAATCAGCCAAAAGAAAAGTTCTTTAATTCAAGTTCCACGCATTCAAATCTCAAGATCACATAAAGTTCCTTGCTCGCTTGAATAGAAATAGTAACTATGACGAGTACTAGAGACTGATGGAGGTTGTCTGACTGGCCTACCTGTCAATATATCCTATTAATTGTCACTTTACAGTTATCTTCGCTCTATTTGGGAAGGGTAAATCTAAAAAATATATTGTAGCTAGCAGGAGATTCGGACAGGATCTCAATGAGTATGAACAGTTCCATATTAGGAGGTTGTGTTCTGGGTTTCTAGAAAGATGAGCTGATGTACGGTCACTAGATATAACAAAAGAAGGTCTCGAGTTCAAATTCATTTTCTTGCATTTTTTTATAAAAACATCATATTGTTTCGTTGTACTTGGACAGCTATCCGTGATCAATATAACCCTATACCCTCTTGGAACACCCTTAAAAGACTATAATTCAATTCCTGGGTATACAGAAATCCGAATATCCGCGCTCCCTTTCAATCCATATTTTTAGTTGAATTTAAAAAAGGTGATCACAAGGCTCATCTCCAACGATCCTTTCATTTAAACAAACTATAAAGTCTTTAGCAACAAATACGGTCACGTTTTCATATCTTTCAATAAAAAAGACAGTATATGCCTGGAAACATATTAAAAGACAGTAAGTACATCCGAGAGGGCCAAAGCCAGTTATCATCGAATTTTAAGCCTGTCATGGCAAAGCTATACCTACTTCAAAATACCTTTCATAACATGGTTTCCTATACATTATCAGAGAGCAGTTGCCCACTGAGAACCCTAAATATACCTTTCAAAAGAAATGATTGAAATTATAAATTGGGAAAAGATTCGAATAACTGCATTTAGTGACAAAAGAAACTTGCGAGAGAAAAATAGATATAAATAGATCAATACCCGGCGTCTGAAACGCTGAGGCGGCTCGCGGTTGCGGCGGTCAGTGCGAGATCTGACTCGCACCACATGGGAATGAATCGCGCACGACACACAGTACTGCATCTTCGCATACAGCTTAGGGAGCGTATATCCTGCACAACATAACTCTAAAAATTATTTCTATTCAGACTATCGTCTATTCATAGGAGAAAAAGAAACACGGCATAAGAGCATACCGTCGTAAACGCATGCTTCCTGCACATCACGCACGGCCGCTTGTTCGACTATGTTGCGAACGAGAAACCTCTTCACGGCTTTATCCTTCATTCATCCATTTAAGATCAAATACACATTACAGACTGCATGATCCAACTGAAAATAAAACAGTGTAACTTTAGAAATGAGGGGGAAGATGAAAACGAAATAAAGGGAAAACCTTGGGGCAGCATTTGCCACAGTTGGAGCAGCGAATGAAGTTAACGTGGCCGCGGCCGTGCTTGTTGCGTCCCCCGTTCCTTCTCTTGAAAGTCTGCAAATCCGAATCAATGATTTAGACAACAAATGGGCTTCAACATAAACATAAACATAAACAGAAAAGAAACACAGATCCTTGTAGAGAACGATGAGTAAAAGACTTACCATTGTGATCGATGAAAATAAACTGAAACAGAAATCTACACCCTCGCTCTGCACTGGAGCATACACGCTCGACTGAATAAATGATATGGCTGGATAGGGCTTTAAAAATTAGGGTATTGATTCAAGAAAGGGTTTCGAGAAAACCTAGGGCTTGGCTTAACCTAGGCCTCTTGACTAACCATGGTTCCGGGTTCTGATTAACTCTATTAATATTTTAATCTAATTTTATTTTGACTACGCTATTATTACAATTGATATCTTAATCTATTTTTTTAATAAATATAATTGATTTTTCTATAAAAGTAAAGGTGGATTAGCAAGTCCAATCCTTTGTCCGCTTATATGACAGTTTCTTTTTCCCTTCGGAAAAAATAAGTTACCCTCAGCCAAGAATGGGCAACCTCTTCACAACTATTACTTTCATTATTTTACTAAATTTCATGGTCTCTTATAAAACTCACTCTTGAGAGAGCTAGAGTTTTTTCCTTTATTTTACACCATTAGTTTAAAAATATTTTTTTATATTTTCTTTATAATTTATAAGTGTTTTTATTTAAATAATAAAATATTATTTTTTAAATGTTTAGTACTTAATTAAATATTGAATTATTTATGTAGAGTAATAAACTTTATATGTATATATTGGTATTATAATAATTTGATTATAATGTATATATCCATTGTTAAGATTTGAATTTAAGTTTTTTTTTAAGTTAATATTTGATTCTTTGTAATGACTCTAATGTTGTAGATTACCTTTACATGTATCTTCAACTAACGTAACCAATCAACTACATGCATTTTTTTCGTACTTGAGATTTTATATGATAAGTATCATAACTATATACACTCTCTAAGAGAAGTGACAATACAATTCCAAACTTGGGTGTGAGTTTGATATTTATTTTTTGAAAAATCTAATATCTCTTTAAAACATAAATTTTAGCAAATAATGATGAGACCAACCCTCCATAAAAATATCTAATGATTTAGCTTTAAAATGATTCATCCAACTTTTTATTAATTATTTTAATGTTAAAGGAACAACCTAAATAGATTCTCATATTTTGAAGAAGCATCCCCAAATGGTGGAAATAAAGGAACAATTAAGAAGTAGATGAATTGAAGTTTCTACCTCCTTCTCAAATTAGGCACAACTAAAACTTTCATGATGTAGAAATCCACTACATAGTTTCGAGTTCACCCAGTGCATGTTTAAGGTCCTCTTCCTCAACTAAATTGCAAATAGAAATCCAAGATCTATAAATGTTGCTCACATTTTTCTTGTGAACCACTACAAGTTAAAGAAACCTAATCTAGTGGTTGTCATTTTGAACATAAATAAGAGGATAAGGCTTCAACTAAGCATCAAACCAAAAATTTATAGAATCATTTTCCTTGATTAACCATTTAATATGTTTCTTGATTAATTATAAACTCTTTCATATGAAGCTCCATGTTTTCGAACCCCTAGGCAAGGTTCATTTCCTAAACAATTGTGTTGCATCTATATAACCTATGTGTTTTTAAAGTAATATTTTGTGAAATTTTTTTCTTGATTTTGGATATTCTCCATATAAGTTTTATCCTTAATGCCAAATTTTGGAAGCCTAAATCCCAATATTATTTCATCTACAAACGTTATCCTAATTTTAAAAACGAAACCCAAGTTTTTCCTCAATGTGATTTCAAAGAAAAACTCTTTGAATTTTGTCAAGTTGTGATAATATGCTTGTTGATAATCTTGAAAGTGACATCGTATATACAAGGATAAATTACAATGTAGCCTTTATGAATTCAAGTTTTATAGTCATCGTTGAGAACCTACCTTTCCAACCAACCAACATAGATTTTCATTATATCCTGGATTGAGTCACAAAGTTCCTTCTTTCTTTTATCAAACAAGGGAATAAATAGATGTCTTGATGATATTTTTCAAACTTTAAACCCTAAAATCTATACAATAATCTATTGTAAATCAAGGGTGATGTTCATAAAAATAGATTCAACATTTTGTTATATTAATCAATCATCCAACAACTTTCTCATAACATTGTGGTATTGATTGAACATTTATACCATTACTAATTGAAGGATGACCTAAAACAAAAGCGTCATTAACAAACTAAAGATGAGATTTTAAGAGAATATTTGTAACGACCTAAATACCTATTATTTTATCTTTAAGAAAACTCTTACCAAAGCCTCAACAAGAATAATAAAAAATAAAGAGATAATAGGTCACACCAATGGAGACTAGAGATGATTTAGAGTGTTCAACGAGAGATCCATCGAGTAAAATATAAAACTTGGGAGTGGTATAACATCTAATCCATACATAACCACCTTGATTAGAACCAACTTTTTTAAGAATAACAAGAAACTCCAACAACAGTATTTTTCAATGGGTTGTATAGGATTGAAATAGACCCCACCCATATTACATCATTGACCACATAATGGAATTAAAATAGCTTGGAAATTACGCATGTATCGCTTGGAAAGGTTCAAACCTTAGTCTTCTCCTTGAAACTTGAGGATCTAACTGGTTGAACTAATGTCATTTGATCTCTCCAAAAAACACTATTAAATGCTTTGTCCATACCCAATTTTACAAGCATACCTAAGTTTTTCACAGAGTAAAGAGGATGTGGGACCTCTTATCCAATAATTACACCATCAATTATATGCTTATTATGAACAAAATTGATTTATGCCTCCAATGTTGGAGATATTGAATTGTTTGGTAGCATATGGTACATTTGTAAATATTAGATTTAGGGAGTGTGTTTATATTTTCTCTAATGTATGTGTCAATGTGTTAGAAGTGTCCAAGTGTTATGTAATAAAGTGTGCTTGTGTGCAAAGAGTGAGTGTACAAAATGTCAAGTAAGTAAGTGAAGAGTGATAGAAGTTAGGTGTTAAATATGCAAGTGAAGAGTCACATGATATGTGGTAAGATGTAAAGTCAAGAGTCATGAGATTTTTGTCATATGTGAGAAATAGGAAAGGATGCATCTCTCGGATGTTTGAGGAGAGCAATAGTCAAGTATTAAAAGGTCATTTGTAAGGTTATATTATGGAGACAAAGCTCCATGTATTGTATTGAGAAAAATCTTGTTGTAATATCTTATGATCTATGAATATATTGTGAGTGATTTATTATTGTGAAATATTGTTGTTATTCTATGAATGTGATTTATATTATTGGCCAATGAGTTGAATGCTTTAATATTGTGATTAGTATTTGATTTTGGATAGGAGACCCATGAGATAATCTAGGATAATTCCCAACAATGATATTAGAGCTATATTTTGGCCATTTGAATTTGAGAAGTTTGAAGGAAAGGGTTGAAGTCATCCAAGTTGTGTATTGGAGAGACTAAAGATTAAAGTGTTGAAGGAACGATTGATATTGCATTGATAAGGAGAAGTTAAAGATAAAAGAGATGGGTTGATTGCACCCTAAGATTGATGGAGTCAAAGCATAGTTCCAAGGAGATAATACTGGCTTGAATGATGTGGGAAAAATCACAGACAATGTTTAGATGCAATATGATTTATAGGCATTAATCATGCCAAAAACACAAGATTTCAAATTTGCACAATAGGTGCAAATAACAACTTACTCCTAAAATATAGCTAACTAAAACTAAACTAAGCCTAGCAACTAACATAAGTGATCTAGATGCTAACAACTTAGCTATCTAGATGCCCATGTGAGATTAGAATCTCACATTACAAAACATCTATTTAAAAATAAATCTAGAATAAACTAATCCTAAGGCTATCCTTATCATTACTTCCCACCATAGAAGCATTGGACTCCAATGTATAGACACCAAAAAGTATCATATTTGCATTACTTAAATGTTAATATTTAATAAATTGTGCAATTATTTTGATTGATACATTGCAACCATATAAATATTAATGTTGACTATCCTAGCCCCTTTGACCATCCTAAGCACCTTCCTATGCCTAATCCATGGTCATCATGAGACCATCCCCCCACATTAACCAAGGTCCACCTTACTCTAGTTGGCATTTATTCCCTTCTCTCTTCCACATTCCAAGCTCATTAATGTGCATGGGTGAGGATTACCTCCACCCAAGCACATTGATGAAGCATGTCATTTTAGTGGGTGAGAAATCTCTCCACCCAAGAGCATTAATGAGGCATGTCATAGCACATCATAGTGTGTCATAGCCCAAATAGAGAATATTGCACACTTGTCCATCTAAGCAACCAAGTGGGGAAACTTAAGATTCCTCCCTTCTCTCACCCAAGCCACTTATTCATCATCCTATCGCCCCCCATAATTCTCCTCACCCATAGGAAATATTATACATATGCTCCCATTTCATTCGCTTCAAGATAGATCACACAAAACACTACGAAAACTCTGCCTAGATTTTGTTTAGCCTTCCATGTGTATTTTTTAATTCGTGATTGTAGGTAACTCATTTGGAGAGCTCAACAATATCAATCATGGAGTCTCTTTGAAATGCATGTTAATATTTATTTTGTAGTTGTGCTCATCTTCGATAATCAAACAACATCAGATCTGTACCAAAAGCCCTGAGACACTTCCAAAAAGGTTCAGATCTGAGATTGAAGCCTCTACCAACACACAGAGCCAACTACCTTGGGTGCCTACATAGATCCAACCTCCTTGGGTGACTACATAGAGCCAACCACCTTGGGTGGCTACACAAAATCCAACCACCCTATGCAATTACATAGAGCCAACTGCCCTGGTGGTTGAGTCTCAAAGGTAAACAAAGACCCAAAATCAATAGTAGGCAGCCAAACAAGGTAAAATCAATCATTTTATAAGGTTTTATTACATCTTTGCACACTTTTGTAACTTTTGTTAAAGGTTTTGTGAGTTTTTGTAAGTTTTTTGTAACCCCTTTTCATGATTTTGTATCCTCAAAGGTCCAAAAAAAGTTATTGATGCTTTTATTGTTGGCTTGTGTGTAGGTATTGGGATCCACAAAGAGGATTGTGAAGTCAAGCAACGAGACTTCAAAACCCTCCCTCCAATTTGTTGTGTGATCAAGAAGATGATTTGTGGCACCATTGAATTCATTTACAAAAGAAAATCCTCCATTTTGGGAGGTCCATTGTAATCAAAAGGGTTGATTTGTAACAAACAAAGTCTATCAATGCAATATCAAATTTCCATTTTGTTTGTTTACATGTTATAGTGCATTTTCTTAATCACACGGTGGGACCCGATTGCCCTTAAAACACTTGACATTCATTGTTTTGATTAAGTTATAGGACTTGCATCTAACATAGTATATCTTGTGAATTCTGCTTAGGGTTCCTCATGCTTTATTGCTTGTTTTGCTTAATTTATTAAATTTTTGTTTTTATTTCCATCATAGGTACTTAGGAGTAATAAGAACACAATCACCTTATTCAAACCAGGGCTCAATCTTACCTACCCACCCAGACTCATACATAACCGCCTAGGGTAGCTACACAAACTTATACAATCACCTAGGATAGCTATACAAACATAAACAACCGCCCAAGGTGGATACACAAACATAGACAACCACCTAGGGCAACTACACAAACTCAAACACAACCGCCCAGGGTGACTACACAGACTCAAACACAACTGCACAGACACTGACTTAAAAGTATAGTAGGCTTAGTTTCTTTTATTTATAGCACAAGATCACAAGTTGAAATCTTATATTCCTTACGTTTTTATAGAGGCTCATGCCACAGTTCATTTAGTTATCATTGCTTTTTGGAACTACAAATTGTTTTTAGTCATTTCTTAATTTGCCATAGGTATTCCTCTCATTAGCACAATTCCTTGGTCTTCTTTAGCATCCCCATAAGCTTTTATTTTTTAGATTAATTGCTCAATCAAAATTTATTTAGTTTATAAGGTCTTCTTCTTCAAAATCTAAGTCTTCCCCCCTTATTCTTTAGATTCCCAAAATCTTAGCATAGTTGTTTTATAATTTATGCACAAAGACTTAAGGCACATTGTCTCAATAGTTGTTGTTTTATGACTCATTTGATTAAATCAAAGACTCAAGGCTCTTTACCTCAATTGTCATTTAATTTTAAGGCTCATTGGTTTAGTTGTCATTTTCTTTCAAGGCTCATTAAATTAGTTGTTATTGCTTTTATGGCTCGTTAGATCAAGTTTTCTTTTCATAACTCATTAATATAAATGTTATTGTTTTCATTGGCTTCTTAGGGTTAGCTTTAGATCTACATGGTAAATAAGTACTTTGAGCATCAAACAACAAAACCAAAACCAAAACAAAAAAAATTAAAAAACAATAAAAAAGCAAAAAAAAAAGCAAATCAAATCAAGCACACACTTTGCACGATATATTCCACAAATATTTTGTGAGGACAACCAATCGGTGATGTTGGATTTCACCACCAACCATCGGTTGATCCTTTAGCCACCATAGTTATATCGTATAGTTTCCTAGACTTCATCACTAGGAAGTTGGTTACCCTTGGGACTAGCTCGAGGTAATCTGAGGTTAGACGCTCTTTTTTCATAGGGATTTATAATTTTTGGACTCGTAGTTGTTGTTTTATCCGAGCTCGATCGAGGATGAAGCGAAAGCATGGCTAGGCAAATAGCAGGAGTTAGACAATGAGGCCTTTATTGGGAGGTTTCTTTTACTCCCTTAGGATACCTAGAGCCGACCCACCATTCGAGGAAGTTGTATTAGTCATTTGTGTCGCATTCCCCATAAGGAGAGTGGGCATGAACACACCTTTGTAGATTTCATTCCATCACGCTTCATAGTTCCTAGATTTAGAAAACATAAAACACACAAAAACAAAAAAACATATTACAAAAACATAAAAAATTGTAAAATAATTACAAAACATCAAAAACACTAGAACAACCATTGTTTGTTTAATTGATTGCTTGACTTTCTATTTGTATAGATAGTGCATTTTTCTTTCAAAAAAAAGTAGCCACCACGAGCACCATTACTAGGAACCTCTGATTTGCATCCCACTCCATTCCTGATAGCCTATGGTATTGACCCATAGTCAAGCCAAGGCCCAATTCTAATTCCAAGTCTTTAGGGACCATTTCGATTAATCCTCCCATCCTTCAACCATTCCCTTGACTCATCAGAGGGATGTGTCGCAAATCGACCAAGGTAGCCTGTCCAATGAAGCCCATCGTCACATCTCTCACCTACTTGAGGCACATCACACTTGACATGATTTAGGTGTGATTCACCATACCACCCATATTGTTCCTCCTGAATCACTTGATCCCAATATTCCCCTCTCTCTATCCAATCCCAATATCACCCCTATCAATCTTGATGTCGTTCACCTTCTCTATACCAATATGATCTATCATGCCCAATCACCTTCTGCTAACCAAGATTCCTCTTCATTGAGTCTTCCACCACCTATATCACCATGACCATCATCTACCCCTACTGCATATTCCTACTTGCACTCACCCTCCACTCTCTCGAGTGCAATATTATAAGCCCTATCATCCTCCATCGCCTCTTGCATCTTCTATTAGTTTTCACCCCACTTTGAGTGTGACAACTTTTGGAATATCATTGAAATTTTTTGCACTTGAGGGAAATTATATCACACCCCCTTAGGAAATGATAGGCCTAATGTTGGTGGTCATTGATCCAAACCATCCATCTTCTTCCAATTACGCTCATTCATCACAATGTTAGCACACTTCTACACCATCCTATCGTATTATGCACAATTTTCATCAACATCATTAGGCCCAAGTTTATGTTGCTTCCCATATGCATGCATCCAGGCCTTCCTCTTCTTTTCAATTCTTTAACCTGCCTCAACAATCCATCATTTTAAATTTCACTCCTTCCATAACTTACCCTTTTTCCACTACCACTCATATCACTAGCGCACATGTTGCACATCCTTCTACCTTTTGTTTTGCTTGTCATTATAAATTTTATGATCCTCTTGTTTCTTCTTTTCATTCATATTCACAACAAGCGCCCCCTAGCAATTGTACATGTCACATTCACTCTTCACACACTACTCATATTCCTAAACAACCATCCTAGATCCTCAATCCTCCATCTCATCCATCTACCTATGGCTCCTTCTTTCCCCAGTTTCCATTATGGGCCTCCCATCCACCCATGATACCCTCGATATATTTTCACCCTTAAGATTCTCACCAGTGGCCAATGACACAGTCGAAAACCCACACCAACATCAACTACAACCTAACCAATATGAATCCACCTCGATCAATACCAACACCCCTCTCATCAACATCAACAAAAACCACCTCCAAACTAACATCAATCTACCCTGCAAACATACCAATCACATACAACCCAACACCCACAACATTTAACCTCCATACAACCCCCCATGCAAACCAGTCATCGCATAACCAACCCCAACCACCCCTGCATATCATCAACATACAACTCATAAATCACCATAAAATACTCCACATACCTACGACCAATATCATCAACCACACCAATATCTGCTCTCAGGTTCCCACGTTTCCCAAGCACCATCCTCTGGCCCAAACTAACATTATTCGTGTCAATCATATCTCCCTTTTGAGCCATCCCATTTGACCTATCATGGTGCACCCTATTAAACTCCCCAGGCCACTCCAGACACATTTCAACTATTGGATAACAAGATCAATAGTTTAGAATCATAAGTTATAGGTATTGGGTACCAAAATGTGACACTAAGTCAACTCCAAAATTATCGCATCCACCCTTCAGTACCAGCATTACCATATCTCCCTTGTTTGAAATGTCTAAATTTGAAAAATTGAAGGGAAAAGAATTTCCTCAAGGTCATGTGAATCAATATCTATTATCTCATCAATGAGATGGACCCTATCATGCTCCACACTTTTTTTTTATCCCTTTGAGGAGTCTTGGATTGGTATAACCACTTGCCTAGACACAACCTTCATAATTTTGAACAATTGGCCAATCTCTTCATGGAGTGCTTTACTCTGAATGTAAAAAAGAAAACCACATTGATGGATCGTACCAATATTTACCAATTTGATGATGAATCTATCCTTGATTATGGTAACCTATGGATATCCCCATCATTGAGGTGACTCGAATGTTCACTCTAAATTGTTCAAAATCAATATCCCTCCTACTACAAATCCAACAATATTGAACTCTCGAGGAAGCCTTGACCTAAGTCAAAATCATCAAAGACATCAAAGTTCAAGAGGGAGAGATCAAGCTCTGAAAGAAATAATGGCTAAACAAAAATGCTAAGGGTATTAACAACAATAATCGATCTAGGCCTGCTCAAGTCAACCGGGTAGTGTTGAGTAGTCCAACCACTCAATCCCCACAACCTAAATATCCACCACAACAACCTCAATATCCACCACAACAACCTCCATATCCATCATAACAACCCACATACAACATTGTGCCATGTCTCACTCAACTTCACAATCCCAAGCAACCCACTTATCAATCCAGGCATCCTCAACGATCCCCACGTAACTTCATGCCTCTCTCAAAGCCCTTGTTAATCATATTTCAAAAACATATGGAGGCATAGTTGATATCTTTACCCAAAATAAGGCCTAAAGATCCAAACAGACCCACAGGTAGAGGGTATAAAGAAGATTATTATTGTAGTTTTTATCGATAAAAGGGCCACGATATCAATGGTTGCATTCAACTCAAGCACATAGTGCATGATCTAATTGAAAAGGGATCTATCAAAGTTGACAATCCTCTTGCCCCACCTAACCAAAACCTTGGTATTTATCAAACTCCATTACCACAACATGGGGCAACACAACCAAACAATGGGGACTCAACATCTACCCCTCAACCAAATCAAGTCAATCACATCAATAATGTCCCATAGTACCAAGGTGACATGATTCATATTATCATCAGAAATAGATGGTATCTTGATCAACCAACACTACCAACCGAACCTTCAAATGTACCTTTCTCATCCATTTTGCCACCTCAACCAGTGCATGCCACGACATATCAACCTCAAATAGTCCTCCATCTTAAGAGTGGGCTCACTCATAGACTCAAAATGGCATCGACCAAGATCTCAATTTATGAACTAATCCAACAATCGCCTCCCCATCGAGAAGCATTAATGGATATCCTTAAGTCCATAGAGCTACAAACCCATGAACCTAATGTTTTTGCTAATTTTTTGGGTAATATTCAAACTTGCACCTCATCGACCATTACCTTTTATAACAATGAAATTAAAACTATTTCGACGGAAGGACCAAATCCTCCCTTGCATATCATGGCTTCTAATGATAACAAAGTTTTTAAACATGTTTTAATTGACACGGGATCTTCAATCAACATCATCACATCTACTACCTTCAAACACCTCAATTTGCTATCCACTCATATAGTCGATTCCACTTTCACTCTACATGCCTTCAATAATACTCTATGCTCAACACTTGGAACTGTTGTTCTTCCTATTCAATCGGGGGTCCAAACCATCCACACCTTGTGTCATGTCTTAGATGGATAAATGCAATATAATGTGCTCCTTGGCAGACCTTGAATATGATATATACGGTGTATACCCTCAACGTTGCATCATTACATCAAATATACCCATGAGGATCGCATACGTTACATTTCGACAAATGATGAACCTTTTAAATATTATCACATGGTCACCCACCCACATAAGTCTCCCTTACCTTCCACACATCTATCCCTCACTCGTCTTCCACCAACTTATCTTACCACTTGACCATATCTCGCCCTCCCTCACATGCACGACCTGTACCTAATTCACAACCTACCCACTCAATTCCATCCAATCTGATTCCTCCTTCCTTACCCTTGGGCACTAACCATATTCCTCATCCCATCCAAATCAAACCCATACAGCTCCTCCATATTCCTCATATCTCTCTCCCCAACACTATCCACCTTTCTTCCACCCTTCTCCCACTGCTCAACCATTCCATCCTTCCTATAGCACTCAAGTCATTCTCTCTTCTCCCCAACCTCTTCATTCTCTACATTCTTCTCATACCCAAACCCATACACCTCTTCCATATTCCTCATATCTCTCTCCCCAACACTATCCACCTTTCTTCCACCCTTCTCCCAATGCTCAACCATTCCACCCTTCCTCTAGCACTCAAGTCATTCTCTCTTCTCATCAACCTCTCCATTCTCCACATTCTTCATCTATAGTTACTAGACATCCATCGTCAACCCCTCCCATATTATCCACACCACTTTATCCATCCTCTCTAGCCTCTTTTGTCCATTACCCCTTGTCGACTCCATCTAAACCATAACTTTTTGCTCCTTTCTGCAATCCTCACAACCGATCGATGGCCCCTATCTCCACTATCGTCACTTACATCATTGGACAGGTTACTACCACCATAATTCCTACCACTATCACCACTCCTACCTCTAGCATATCTACATCCACACAATCTTCCCAAACCATATCTCCTTCCATGACACCTAAACCACCCCCACCTCCAAATCTGTTTGATGAGAAACCATCCATCCTTAACATGATTCAAGTGATACACACTCCTTTTTTGCCACCCTCGTTCGCACCCTTGTTCCCTTCTATGGACAACATTGAGACTTCATCCTCATCCACCTCTTCAATGACCCCATCTCAAATTGCTAGTGTCATACGTATGACTACTCCTAGCATAGGTGAATATCTTGTACATAATGTCGCATTTACGCCTCCTATTATAGAGATAGTTAGGAATTTTGGTCGCCCTAGTCATCTTCCATTGACCATTAGCACTATCATCCCCATGGGCCCCTCCTCCAATTCTACCAAATTTATTTATGGGGGAGTTGATTCATATTTTGACAAATCACCTGATAGAGTGCTCGAAATATCATTTTGCAAACACATCAATTTTTTGTCCAACCTATCATTTACCTTGAGGTATTTTCAATGCTTTAATTGGCAAGGATGTGATATTGGCCACTATGAGAAAGGAACATGCACTGTTTTAGAGGTTCATTCTCAGCCCCCTCAAGGCAAATATAGTAGAGGATATGATCAACATTCTTTGATCAACCTCCTCAAAGACAATCTCTGATGTATTACCCTTCACCTCGAGGAGGATAGTGATGATGAGTACATTGACCTTGAGTATGTTCACCTATAACCAAATCAAATTTTCCAAGTTTACACTATTCATGCCATTCCATATGACACCTCAAATGATAAATTCGATGAGCCATTTGAGGCATCTTTTATTGCCTCTGATAGCTCCGAAGAAGAATCCTCTCCCATTGTCCCCATTACAGATGTGAATAATTTTTACCTATGTTTGTTCTCCATTCTACTTCCCATATTTCCTATGCTTCTCCCATTAGAATTTCTCGATGCACCCATGCATCCCTAGCCTCCACCATGGCCACCTCCACTTGATCCTTGCCCACCCATTCTAAATCAACTTCTTTCTCGTGAGCATGTGCAAGGGAACCTGACCTCTAATCCATAATTCCCTTCATTTTCCCAAGTCAACATGATCTTTGTTGACTTATGCACACCCCATCCCCATCAATACCAATATCATCAACTTTGAGCAGATCTCATCCCCTCCATCTATCTCTGATTTCCTTCCTTTTGATCAATTACTTAGAGAATCAAATGTTTACTTTCCTTCTTATCCCCCTTCTTCACCTTCTTCAATTTATCATGTTGAAGTCTGTGATATCCCACCAACCCTCCTTGATGATATCATAGATGAAATTCACCTCATTCCCATTCCTCATAAGCTTGAGGAGGGTTTCCACATGCTCATTGAGGAAACCATCGATATAAACAACATCATCGACCCTGACAACCCCCAATTCCTTAAACTTAAAAAAAGTCACTCATTCAGAGAGCAAAAACATTTTGTCACCCTCTTGACCAAATACCAATAGGTTTTCGTATGGTCCTACAAAGACATGTCTAGCTTTGTTTCGAATCTTGTTTTCCATAACCTCACATCAAATCCTAATGTTAAACCAGTCAAACAAAAGTTAAGAAAACTTCATCCTACAATTGCCCTCATGGTTAAAGAAGAATTGCAAAAGCTATTAGATGTGGGTTTTATACAACCAATCAATTATCCATAATGTATCTCAAACATGGCGCATGTTGGCAAGGCCAATGGAGGGATACACATTTGCATTGATTTTTGTAATTTAAACAAAGCATGTCCCAAGGATGATTTTCCTCTTCCCAACATCGATACGCTCGTGGATTCCATCGTTGGCCACAAAATGCTCTCCCTTATGGATGATTTTTTAGGATATAATCAAATTCGAGTCAATCCTGATGACCAATGTCCAGCTTGTTAGGCTAATCATTTAATTATCAATCTAGGTCAATATGATTTAAATAACAAAAAATCCCATATAGATTATTCCATAACATTTAACTAGCTTACTTGATTCAATTCCTTAAGATCAGGTTACAAAAATAAAATATTTTAAATGCAGAATGAAATTAACTTAATAAATATGAATATTTAACCTAGTTGTGTGGATCCACGTGCAACTAATTATGATTTTAACTATTTACTTTGAAAAAGAAATAATGCAAATTAATTTTATATAAAGTATATTTAATATTAATCTAATTCTATTTTATTCTGCTACCCTACACTACACTACAGGAGCGGGAAAACAGGGACTGGTCTTTTGGAAGTGGGTCCTGCCTTCGAAAAAGTCAGTTTATTTCTTTTCTCCTCTACGCTATTTTTACTTCAGTACTTTACTATTTCATCTACCTATTCTAACTATTGATTATTCATTTATTGCAGGAAAATAAAAGTATTACAGACTAAAGTAAATCATTATGAAGATAAAATAATTATTGCGAAAGACATGGAAGAAAAAGTAATACTATTTTATTGTTGGTGAAGATTACATCCACAGTCGACTTCTTCAACTCATATTACAGAAAATAATGCGAACAAAAGGTAAGGCAAGGCTAGAACAAACTAGGAGCTAGGAGCCAAGACCTTTTCAATGGCCTGCCTGTTGTAATTTATACAATGATATTCAAAGAAGTATTTTCGTAACTTTCTTTGTTTTCTCTAGCTAATCAAAATCTAAATCCTAACTATGTACTAGTAATTTTCTAAAACAAATATAATTTTGTAATAGGACGTAACTTTGACTAATCAGTGCTAACACATGTGCAACTGATTTGTTCTAAACAAACATGAATTTATAATAAATACAACTTGGACTAATCATTATGAGGCCAAGTGGCACTCATCTTAACAACTTTTATTAATATAAGAGACAACATAAATAGTCTTATGCCTTATTCTCAAGGAAAGAGAATATTTAGTTGGTGGAAATAAGAAGTTTTGATCCTTTCTAACTTTAAATAAACCTTTACAACTTTATCAAATAAAATAACAATTTACCAAATATTCCTTTGATCACGTGGACATCCAAAATGAGTGATTGTACAAGGTATGTTCTTTGTTGGTCATGATGTGGTACTAATTTTTAGTCGACCTTTGACTAACTTTTTCGTAGCTCTTCTTTGTAAATGCTTCAATAATACTTTATCCATAATGATTGTAGGTGTGTCATGTGTCCAACCAGTCTTCATTCATCTGTGTTCTGGTTCAGCATCTATGGTCATTCATCCAACATCATACAAAGTTACCTAATAACACACAAACTTACACAAAATCCATGTAAAATACACATATAATAACATTTATAATAATTAATCTAATTAACACATAAATAACAATAAGGTAAAATAACAGTAAAAAGTATTCATATCCATTTATGTATAAAGAAATATATAAGTAAATTAGGTGTAAATAATGTAACACTTTGACACTCATCATTCCCCCAAACTGAAGGAAATGTATGTCCTCATGCATACAAGTCTTAAATATCACAACGTAAAACATTGCAAATATTATAGATGAGATTTAACAAATTTTATAATTGAAACATTGTAGATATAGTGAATGAAATATTATGGTTTGTTAGAAATAACTTTGCAGATGTATAAAATAAAATATTGTAAATGTTTATGTAGAAAATAGTGTAAATGTATGAAATCAACATTCTCAATTCTATTCCTTGTATAGCATGTTCAGGTGTAATTAATTAAAATTCATGTGAAATCAATGTTGTACAGCCAAGGTATTACCCTAGACGTTTTATGGAAAAGATGGGTTTCAAAATTAGGGATTTCTTTTATGTTTCTCCATGCGCCTTTGATCATGATTTGCTCGATGGTTTCTATATCTTTATCTATTTGCTCCCTGTTGCTAGCAGTTGAAGTATTATCACCAAGAGCATATTAAATAAATAAATATAAAAATCAATAAATAATATAATAATAAACTAGTACAAATATAATAAGATTATTATCATAATAAATAACTATTATTATAATAATAATATAATATTTATTAAAAATATTAGACTAATAAAGTATAGTATTATAAATTAATAATAATTATTATTATAATATTATAGTTATGAACTTAATAATATAATAATAATATTATAAACTTAATAATAATATAATTATAGAAATAATATGATAAACTAATAGTACTATTAATAGTATAAAAAATTCACTTCTAATATAATATAATTATATTATATTTTTCTCACATATTAGTAATATTAATATAATTACATAAATAATCATTATTATATTAATTATAGTAAATAAATTACAATATAAAATATAAATACTATCGTGATAATATTATAAACTACTAAAAATCATATTAATATTAATATTAATAATATTATAATATAATATTATGAACTACTATTAAATGAGAATGACAATTGAGTTTATATTTATGTTTTATCATATTATGAGTTTATCTCGCCTACTCTTGACAAAGCAAACACAGTCGAGGGTTTCAACTTGACAACCCAAATTTGGCACTCAAGTCAGATCACCTCAAACAAATCAAATCAGGTAAGCGATCTTCCATCTTCCATGGT
The DNA here is from genome assembly GCA_028583015.1 of Wollemia nobilis. Classification (NCBI taxonomy): domain Eukaryota; kingdom Viridiplantae; phylum Streptophyta; class Pinopsida; order Araucariales; family Araucariaceae; genus Wollemia; species Wollemia nobilis. The sequence continues at coordinate 1,741,970 of JAQPPZ010017254.1, read as the reverse complement.
TTCATGCATGAACTAAAACATCTTGTGATTTGTTGACACATGCCCCAAGAAACAAATAGTGAGCATCTAAATCCAATGTAAATTTTACACTAGTTCCCTTGATATTGATGCATGTAAATTTAATTTAATTTAGACAAGTATAACTTGATTTCAGCCCCAATTCTACATTAGTTCCCTTGATATTGATATTGATGCATGTAAATTTAATTTAATTTAGAAAAATATAAATTATTAATTAATTAATTTATTTTTATATGTATTTTATTATATATTAAAATAATGTTCAAATAAAGATATAGTAACTAAAATATTAAATTATAATATATATATATATATATATATATATATATATATATATATATATATATATATATTTTATTATTATTTAATTTTAATTATTAAATATTATTATAATAATTATTTCTGTTCAAAAGAACTCGTGAATGCAAATTTTGCTTTTTTTTTATTTAAAATTTATACAATTAACAATAATTTAATTTTTGAATCAACATTTAGACATGATAATACATTTTTTTTTATGAAAGGCCATTTTAATTATAAAAATAAAAGTCCTTTACAGCAAAAAAAGTGTGGGTGGAGAAAAAATCACACCCCGAATGCCACTAACTTATCCTAATAGCGGATAAAGAAAAACAAACTGCACCACACGGGCACCACGACCATCAACAACAAACTAGAAACATTCTACAACCAGAAAGGTTTTTAAAGAAGGGGGCCTGTGGCAGACAGGGCCTTATCCATTTGAAGTGGGTGGTTCCCCCCACCCATCAAAGCGCTCCTCACCCCAACCTGAAGCATGAGTAATTGGAGAAGAAGGACGGGACCAACCAAAAATATGCCCATGGCTGCCTGAAGCCCCCCAACCATCATTAGGCACAGGCACAGATTGCGGAGTGATCACAGGCGTAGAATGCTGGGAGGTGTACATATCCGACTGCTGCAATGGGCCTCCATAGTCACGGGATCTGCTCCGAGGAGGCTGACATCATGCACGATCAGGGCATCGATGTGAACGAGATCTGGTTGGGTGAGGAGGCGAACGATCAGGGGCCTCCCTACTGACAACACAAGGGGCTTCACCCCAGTATTTCAGCAAAGCCTACAAATGGTCCAGCTCCATAGCCACCTTTTTAGCCTGGTCACAGATCTGAAACCACACATCATGAAAAACTTCGAGCTTGTCAGCAAATGAAAAATCCTGAGACGGATCAACCTGCTTGAAAATAATCTTGTTTCTAGATTTCCAAATGTGAAATAGAAGGCTGACTCTAAAGATTTGCCACACTTCCCTCAACGGGAGAGAAAACTGAATGGGATCACCTAGAAGGACATGATGCCAGGAAAGCTGCAGGGACATAAATGGGGTAAAGAAAGAACCCACCCAACTCCAAGCGAGACTGGCCCATCTACATGCCCATAAAATATGCATACAAGACTCTGGTTCTTGACAAAATGGGCATCGAGGCTCAGGCACCCCCATATAAGAAAGTCTACGACCAAGGGGTAAACCCTGATACAATAAGCTCCAGGAAAAAAAGCTTTCTTTGGCTCTAGATAAGATGCCCAGGTTGAATGAAATCTGGTTTTCCACCTAGAGGGTGATGAGAGAAGGTCCCATTTGACATTGAGTTTGGGCACCGTGGGTGCAGTTGGCGTAAGCCAGTCATAACCCTGCCTGGCTCTGTAGCTGAGCAAGGAAGTGCTCTTATACCAGGCCCAATATTTCCACCAGGGTTTTTGGGATCTGACACCTAATTTTTGCCATAAGGAGAAAGGTGTATGGTCCAGAACAACATCATACGTAGCCTTGTCAGCGTTGGACAAGCGAAACATCCTTTTAAAATCATTCCAAGGAATCCAGTCTCTATTTTCCCTAGAGTAAAAATCTGCAATGGCGGCAATGCCCCGCTTAAAAAATTTATGGGCATGGACCCAGGGAACTTGGCCCAATGGCTTACCCTGAAGCTTGAATACAGGGGACCACCAGACATTGAGAATATTAATGGAAAGGCCTTTATGTGAATGGACCCCCTTCCAAACAATCCAAGGGTTTAATTGTTGCCAAGCCTTCCATATGCTTTTGATGACAAAGGAGCCAGGGATTTTAATGAAAACTAGGGCCAACACTAGAGAGGGCAAATCCATTCCTACCCAGGCTCGACGGTTGAGGGGAAGCCCAACCGAGATGCAATGTCTGATAAGAACTTTCCATGCTTCAGGTCCTTTGAGAGCCCACACAATCCATTTAGCACAGAGGGCTAACCCTTGACGCTTACAGTCCAACAAACCCATACCCCCTGCTTGTCATGGGAGACAACAAATATCCCAAGCCACTCTATGAAAGCCCTTCCGCTCAGACCCACTAGACCACAGAAAATCTCACAGTAATTTTTCAAGCCATTTGTAACAAGCTTGGGAAGGGACCCAACAAGACGAGTAATAAACATGCATGGAAGCCAACACTTTCGAGCAAATTTGAAATTTTCCAGCAAGAGACAACTTCTTAGCATTCCAATATTCCAACTTGCTTTCTACTTTGTTGATGACATAAGACCATAATTGGGATGGAGAGCCTTGAAAGGCAAAAGGAATGCCCAAGAATTTGAAGACTTCTCCAGGCTGAATCCAACTCCACTGCACATGTTGAAGCCAATGGGGAAGAGGTTGTAGGGATTGCCTGTAACATGAGGTTTTCCTCCATTGGATATTAGACCCGGAGGCTTTGCAAAAAATATCAAGACAAGACAGAGCTTCAGAAAGAGATTGTTCATCCTCATTCAAAGTAAGAAAGGAATCATCAACAAAATGGTCGTTAATGAGTTGACCAACATTCCCAGGAAGGGAAATACCCCGAAGCATCCCAAGAGAAGCACGATGAGCCAAAATATAACCAAATGCTTCTGCTGCTAAAATGAATAGCGAGGGGGCCAAAGGACAACCTTGCCTTACTGACCTATGCAAGCCAATAGCATCAGTTTGAAACTTGTTGAGAGAAAGCACAGCTGATGCATCCTGAAAAAGCATTTTAATAGAGGAAATAAACTGAGGACCAAAGCCAAGAGCTTCCAACATGGAAAGAATGAAAACCCACTCAATTCGATCATAAGCCTTTTCAAATTCAAGCTTGAGGAAGAGGGCCTATTGATTGGACCTGCGAGCCCATTCCATCCCTTCCCAAATAGCGAGAATGTTGTCCAAAATATATCGATTCTGGATAAAGCCAGTTTGCTCAGGCCTCACAATAGAGGGAAGCAAGGGCCTAATCCGTAAAGCAAGCGCTTTGGCAATGATCTTGTAGCTGACATTAAGCAAAGTTATTGGCCTCCAATTTGTAATGATTTTTGGATCCTCAAACTTTGGGATAAACTTGATATTGCCCTTATTGATAATAGCACCTAAGGAGCTAGACTATAGGGCTTCTAAATATACTTTATGCAAGTCAGGACCAACAAACTCCCAACAAGTTTTGTAAAATTTGTAGGGGAAGCCATCAAGCCCTAGGGCCTTCACGTCTGCCATTTGAAATAGGGCATCTGCAAGATCCTGCTCTGATAGGGGTCATTCACATTCATTCTGCTGCACTAGGGAGAGGCAAGTTGGGATAACCTCTTTGCAATATTGAAGGGCTAATTCTCGTTCAGGGGTGTATGATTGAGCAACAAAAACATGAGAATAATGTCATGTAAATTCAGCTGCTATCTCAGGAAAAGAGGTGGTGCGAACCCCATTAACCAATAAAGCTTTGAATTGAGTGGAGTGACGCGGAGGTCGGAGCCTCTGGAAAAACTCTTTAGAAATACGGTCACCCACTTTGAGCCAATGCAGTCTGGCTTTAATCTGAGCCCCTCTGGCCTCGTACACTTCAGCCACTTTGAGCTCATGTCGGAGCTGAGCGACATGGGCTTGAATGGCGGAGTCAAAAGGAGAGGCCTCAAGATGGAAGGAGGCCTGTGCAAGCTCATTACGCAGAGCAGTATTAGAGCGACGATGCAGCTGCACCACCTTCTTCCCCAGGCTTCTGAGCAGAGCAGTGGTACAAAAAATGGCATCATTCCACCACTCAATCCATCTTGAATCTCCATTGGGTCTGGGTACAATGTTCCATATCCTTTGGATGTGACAAACAATGGTTTCATGTTGCAAGAAAGAAGTGTTAAGAAAAAACTGAGCATGAGTAGGCCATTGATGGGTGGAGGAAACATGAATAGAGAACATTATGGGGGAATGATCGGACGAGACCATACCAGGAATGGTTTCAACAAAAGGGACTGAAGGGAGCCGACGAGAAAAAGAAAACTCATGTTGGTCTGACAACATAGCCCTGTCCAACCTTTTTAAAACTCTTGCGGGGCCTGACTAAAAATTAGACCATGTGAACCACAAATGCTCAGGAAACTGACCCATAGAGAAACAACCATTGGGATCGAAGACCCCCAGTTTATTTTTCATAAAATACCAAGCATGTCGCTCTCCCGAGGCCCACCTATTGGGGAGCTGGCCCATTTTATCATAAGGCTTCTCGACCATATTGAAATCACCACACATCAGCCAGACTACGGTAGGTAAGGACAAAGCACACCATCTCCATAGTGCACATCTATCTTGGACCTCATTAGAGGCATAAATATTAATAATCCCGAAGGAAAGACCACCAACTTCGAGCAGAATCCAAACCGCATGGTGAGAGGGGTCAAAACCCCATGTGACAAAATTGCTCACCCACCTATTATTAAGCAAAATGATAGCACCTCCATTGTCATGATTGTGGTTGGTAGCATACATCTGACTACCAGGCCATAACATAGAACAAGTAGATTGTAAATTGAAACCTGCCACTTTGACTTCTTGTAAACACACAAAATCTGGATGACCATAGAGACTGGAATAGGTAGTGAGCTCATCCCGAACCATGTAATGATGAATATGATCCATCAACCCACGCACATTCCAGGATAGAAACAACATTAAAAAGAGTCAAGTTGCATACCCCCACTGGCCTCAGTCGCATTATCCGACAATAGGTGATAGGGGTTATTCTTGAAGGCATCCATGGTGGTGGAGGAGAGAGAAGTTTGCATCGCTTGTCTAAATGAGCAAGCCGCTCACCTCGTAGGGGGCTACGGGACCACCATCCTAAATTCTGAGAGAAACTTCCTTCAGCCCCTGCCTCATCTGGAGAACCCAAGGGTATAGTGGACCGAATCCCTTCATCGTGGTCTACAGACTCGATGACCAGAGGAGGAGAGTGAACAGGGGTTGACTCCATAACCGATGGTTGCATGGGAGGCTTAGGCGCTAGGGCCTGAGCATATGTGGCCACTGTGTGCCCCACCTGAGCGGGCTTGCTACCTTTCCCTTTCTTGCATGAAACCTCAGTCCATTCACCATATTTTGATGGAGGGTGCGGGGTAGTGGGAGATAATACAACACCAGCTATCGGGGTAGCCGCCTTGGCCTTGAATTTTTTAGCCATCAAGGGGCAATCCTTAATGCGGTGGGAGGTTGACTAGCAATGGTAACATGTATTAGGGAGGTTGATATACACCACCCATTGATGAATACGGGTAGAACCAACCTGAATGTCAATATACTCCTTTAGGGTTTTAGCTAGGTCAACCTTGATACACATTCTCCTGCTAGGACGGATCGACATGAACCGAGAGGGTTCATCACAGATAAATTCACCAAGGGTGGACACCAAGTTTTTTAGAAAGGGCCAACATGCAGTGGGGAGGTCCGGGAGTTCTACCCAAATAGGCATGACCAGGGAAATATAATTAGAAACCATGAAATCTCGGCTCCATGATTGGAAAATGAGCAGTGAACTATTAATGTAACTAGGACCCTTATTGAGGACCTTCTGGGCTTGGTCAGGACTACCAAATTGGAAATGAAAAAACCCTTAGAGAGATTTTGGACATGGTCGACTTGAATCCCATACGGACGCCAATACTGCTCAATCCAGTTCCTAAGGACATGCTCAGGGGGAATCCGACCCAAAAAATACCCTATAAGAGTATTGTTTTCAAACCAAGAACATGCCTGATTGAATTCATGTAGAGGAATCACAAAATCAGGTTCAGAAATACCTCATGGTACACCTTGGGAACAAATTTCCTGGGCCGTTTGTTCACCTCCGGAGCCATTCCTCTCATCGCCAGCTTCAGATGAAGTCGGGGAGGAGAAGCCGACATAATAACACCCACGGAGCAAGCACAACATGGAGGCCAACACAAGCTCCCAGAGAATGAATAGAAACTACCAAAAACCCTAGGACAACACGCAGACCGACATGCACACAACCATCAACCTCTCTAATAATACAATTTTTAATTTCAGGTTTAGATAATATTTACGAATTAAATTATTTAAACTATAGATGAAATATTTTGGTATAACTCCAATTTGTTACATGTGGCATTGAATTTTGATTGGTGAGAAAACCAAACTCATGAATGATAATGGTGAAATATTAGGGACCATATGTATTTTTAATTTTTTTTAAAACATGTTTATTCATCTTCTGTCTGTGTGATGAAGATGAACAAGATTAAAGAGGGTCTTTTAACTTTTATTGATAGCAAAATTTATTTATTTATTTATTATATATATAAGGAAGAATGTTCAATTATAATTAAAATTAATATATAATAATAATAATATTTTTTTAATATTTTATTATTTACTTTTATAATATATATATATTTATTCAATAAATTTGGTAAATATATATTTCACTATTTTATTTATTTAAAATTTGTACAATTAGCATCTTGAATATATATAATATTAAACATGAAAATTAGGAATTGGGAGAGTTGATTGAGGAGGGACGTTTTTTGTAGGACTGCCCAAATTATCGAACTTGTTTCGGCCATATTTCACTCATCCGGACTCGGATTGAGCTGAAATTTTGAGGGTAGATGCCTGAAAAACCCTAGAACGTCTCCACCAATTTTTAGATCATTTGGAGCAACATAGATCCTAGCGCATCCCTATGTGTGAACGAGATTTTTGGCAAGCGGTTGTGCGAGGGTTTCATCTGGGTTGAGTGCAAGCAGCTCCAGAGGTTGGTTTTTAGGGCCTTCGGGCCCTAGCGGCCAATATCTTTGTGGTTTATACTCAATATTTTAGCAGGATATGTTGCAGGGGATCCAATATGGGTTAGAAATCTATCTTTCAACAGATCATGCTGTGAACTTGAGTGACAACGACTTCCAATTTGTTGCACAAAATAAAAGTGAAAACCATACCTTTCCACGACGTCTAGGGCAAGGATTAAAGAGATCACGAAATAAGTTTCAAGCAGCTGATCAAAAAATGGCTCAGATCTCAAGTGAATCTGGTGCTAAGGTGCACCCACAAAATAAATCTACTGTGAAAACCCTTGTCAAGGGTAAGAATTTCGAAGACTCAACCCCAAAAATGAATTTTAGGGATGCCCTCCATGGTGGACAGCCTCAACCCAATGCTAATATTAATCTTAGGGCTTCCCATAAACCTCTAAGAATGCCTAAGATTGATCCTAGAAAATGGAGTCAGGATGTCTTAAAGCAGCTGATGGAACTCCTATTGTTAAGCTTGATATGGGTAACATTCAGATTGGCATTGAAGATCTGGAAAAAAGAGGACTAATTTGTCGGTTCATGGGTTTTCGTCCGAGCCTATCTGCTTTCAAAGTCTGGGCTGCAAAAAGCTGGAAAACTAAAGGTGAGTTACAAATCTCTATTTATCCAAATGGTTATTTTCTTGTTTTATTTGCTAATAATGAAGATAGAGAGAAAACTTTTCAAGGGGGTCCCTGGTTTTTTGGAAGGGCAGGGCTTTTCATGAAGCCCTGGCATACTAAATTTAAAGTCGAAGAAGAGATGCCTTCTACAGCTCCCGTGTGGGTTAGACTCTTTGGCCTCCCTATTGAATTTTGGAATCCTACTATTTTTTCTTCAATTGGAAACTCTTTAGGAACTTTTATGATGATCGTTGATTGTACTCAAAATTTTGAACATATTATTTATGCTCGGATTTGTGTTTTAATGGATTTTGACAAACCCCTACCTAAAAAGATCACATTACAATTTGGGGAAGACACTTGGGAGCAAGTAGTGGACTATGAGAACATTCCTTTTCGTTGTAGAATTTGCCATGAATATGGTCATTTGGCTAGTGCTTGCCCAAATAAAATTCCTGATCAAAAGAAAGAAGATATAAACTCAACAGGTTTCCAAATGCCTAAGAAGAAGAACACTCGAAAAAACCAGTTATGAAGGATCAATCAAAGTCATCTGCTAATATGTTTGAAATCCTTTCCACAAATGATGTCCCAAGTGAGGAAGAGGAAATAATGGAAACATAAATCTTAGAAACACAATTTAAAGATGAAGGGAAGAACTCAGAGACAAACCAACAAATCAAAGGTTTTCAACAAAAAAAAGGAAGAAAATTTACACAAGAAAAACAATCTTTTAAATGTCAAAACTTCAAATAATACAGGTCCCAATATAGACTCTGTTGAACCCTCTAGTAAAATTTTGGTTGTGTACGAGCATTCTTCAAGGTTAGAAGCCATCTCGGATTCAATTGGAGTAAGTCAAGAAATAGGGAAAAAAACTGAAGATGGATTCTAATCAAAAGGCAGGTCGCAAGACCAATCAATATCATATGGTAAAAGAAGGTGAAAAGCTTGTAGAGGAAGGTAAGATTAATGCCCTTCCCAACTTTTTTAGCCCTGGTATTAATGAAGATCATCACTTGGAATATTAGAGGACTCAAAGGGAGTCTTTCAAAACAAAATGAAATTAGAAGAATGATTCAGATAAATCATCCACATCTTGTTTTCCTTCAAGAAACGAAGATGTCAATGGAGGATATGGACTCAATTGCTAGTAAAATTTGGCCAGCTGGAAAAGTGGTTTCCCTCAGTTCCTAGGGGACTTCTGGTGGCATTGCTTGTCTTTGGGACCCAAAAGAGGTAGTTATTCACCATATGGTTGGCAGTTGGGGTCTTTTGGCTATAGCTATTCAAAGTAGACATTCCAACCAACTTATGCTCTGCATTACTGTTTATGCTCCGACTGCTTTGGAGGAAAAAAGAAGACAGTGGAAGGATATAACTCATATTATCTCTCATTTTCCTGAAGCTTGGATCTTGATCGGAGGAGATTTCAATACCATCCTCTCTCTAGATGAGAAAATGGGGGAAATAGAAATTTGGACAAAAGCACTGACCTCATGAGCGAATATATTGCAAACCTCCATCTTGTGGACATCCAACCAGATAATGGCCTTATGACTTGGTCTAACAGAAGGCAAGGCTTAGCTTGTATAATGGAGAGATTGGATAGGTTTTTGCTCTCTGAAAATTTCTTAATCCATGGTCACATTCCTAAAGTGAAGACTCTTAACAATGTTGGTTCGGATCACTGGCCAATCATGGTGGAAATGTGGAAAACCAATGTGAGTTTCTCTCCTTTTCATTTTCAATTAATGTGGCTCAGAGACAGTTCCTTTAGACCTCGTGTGCAACAATGGTGGAAGGAAGGTAAGCCTAGGTATGGGACTAAGATGTTCTGTTTTGCCAAAAGACTGCAATACATTAAATCCAAAATCAAGACTTGGAACTGGAAGGAGTTTGGGGATGTTCATAAAAAAACATGAAGTTATTGCTCAACTTGAAAATTTGAATAAGAAAATCCGTTTAGATGGCCTCACAGAGAATAGAAGTGCAGATGAAATTAAACTCACAACTCAGTTAGAGGAATGGGAAAAAAGAGAAGAACTCTTATGGAAGCAAAAATCTAGAATTCAATGGCTCAAAGAAGGAGATCGAAACACAAATTTCTTCCACAAATCTCTTCTAGCTCGAAGATCTCACAACTTTATTTCTTCCCTGAAATCAGATTCTGGAGATGTTGTCTATACTTGGGATGGCATGAACTCTATTGTTGTCGATTACTTTTCCAATATTTTTGTTGCTACTCCTCTTGACTCAACTTCTCAACAAAATGTTCTTCAAGCAATCCCTTCTCTTATCACTTCTGAGGAGAACTCTATTTTGACTGCTCCTGTTACTATCAATGAGCTTCAACAGGTAGTTTTTAAAATGCAAAAAGGGAAAACCCTAGGTCCCGATGGTTTTCCCATTGAGTTCTACCAAGAGTTCTGGGATATCCTTCATGCTGATTTATTAGAGGTGGTGGAAGAAGCCAGGAAAGCCAAAGAAATTTTGAAGGTTATCAATAAAACTTATATTACTCTTGTTCCAAAAGCTCAAGAGGTTGATCATATCTCAGCTTTTAGACCTATTGCTTTATGTAATGTTCTTCTCAAAATCATTACTAAGATCATGGCAGAAAGGTTGAAGCCTCTTTTGCATAAGATTATTTCCCCTGAACAAGGGGGTTATGTGGAAGGGCGTCAAATAGTAGATGAGATAGTTCTTGCTCAGGAAGCCATCCATTCCATGGATATGCAAAAATCTCCTTCCATGTTCATTCGGTTAGACTTATCCAAAGCTTATGACAGAGTGGATTGGCACTTCCTTATCAAAGTTTTGAGGCAATTTGGTTTCTCTAAGGATTGGATGGATTGGATTATGGGATGTATCTCTTCAGTTTCCTACTTAGTTCTTATCAATGGCAGGCCTTCTCAGTCGTTCCCAGCTTCCAGAGGTATTAGGCAAGGTGACCCGCTATCCCCTTATTTATTCATCATTCTTGTTGAATGCTTGGGTAGGACTATAACCAAAAAGAGGGAAAACAAAACCCTTGAGGGAGTTACCATTGCTCATGGAGCTAGACCTATCTCTCATCTTCAATTTGTTGATGACTCTACTCTTTTAGGTAAAGCTACAGTTAAGGAAGCTTCTAATATTAAGCAAATCATTAGCTGTTTTTCTAAGGCTACTGGGCAGTTGATCAATGAAGACAAATCTAAAGTTATTTTCTTTCACTGCTCTGCCAGACAGGAATCCATGGTCTTGGATAAATTAAGATATAAGAAGACCTCCCTTCTGATCACTTATTTAGGTATTCCCATCAATATTCAAAGGCAGAAAAAAATATTGGAATTGGTTGTTGGACAAAGTCAAGAAGAAAATTGGAAAGTGGACCAACAGGTGGCTTTCTTCTGGGGGTAGAATCACCTTGGTAAAATCAGTCCTTCAAGCTATTCCTATTTATGTTTCTTCCGTGTTGAATATCCCAAAGGTTGTTCTTCGAGAACTGGATCAAATCAGTCATCGATTCCTCTGGAGTGGTACTAAGGAGAAAAGAAAATGGGCCTTGGTGAAATGGGACACTTTATGTCTTCCTAAGAATGAAGGGGGGTTAGGATTCTGGTCTTCTATTAATAACAACAAAGCTTTAGCTGCTAAATTATATTGGAGGATGTTGCATAACCCCAATGCTCTTTGGGCCAATAATCTTCATGCTAAATATGCTGAGAACAAAAGTCCTGAAGACCTTGTTCGCTATCAACTTCCTACCAAAGGTTCTCCCATTTTAGCAGTTCTTAAGACTGGTGAGGATTTGATAAAGAAAAATTTATTTTGGATCATTCATAATGGTCAACAGGTAAATTTTTGGATAGATTCTTGGGATGGTCACAAGCCTTTGATAACTCAGTTTCCGATTGGAGGCCTTGGATGGAGGAGCTTCACCGAGCTAACTGGATAAAGGTGGCTAATTACTGTCGGTACCATACTGGTAATTCAAAGGTTGGTAGATATTGGATCCCTATTGAGGACTGGCCTATTCAAATCCCAGAAAGGCAAAGACAAGATATCCAAGGCATCCTTCATATGAGATCTCTCTTGGTCCCATGAAAAGATTGTTTTGGATGGAACAACACTACTAAGGGTGAGTATTCAGTTGCTCAAGGTTATTTGACCTTATGCCATAATAATCCCAACCAATCTTCTGACATCTTTTCTCAGTTGTGGGCTCAAAAGCTCTGGCCTAAGGTGAGGTTCTTTACTTGGCTTTTATTGCATCGTAGGGTGCTTACTGGTGAGCAACTTATGAAGCGTGGTTTTCATGGCCCTTTTAGATGTGAAATGTGTGGAGAGAATGTAGAAACTCTCAACCATATTTTTATTGAGTGTACTTTAGCCTCTGAGCTATGGAGGAGAATGGCCACTTTACTTGGCTTACAATGGTCCAATTTTTTTACTTTTGAACAACTTTGGAGGGATTGGCCTAAACAAGAGGGTGTTGATCACTTTATTAGGCAGTTAGTTTGGATGGGTTCTACCATTCTTCTTTGGAATATCTGGAATGAAAGGAACAACCAAATTTTTAATCAAGATAGGAAGGATATTCACTATATTTGGCAAAAGACCATAGCCAACTTAGTTGAATCAGTCCATCAACTCCTTAATCACCCCCAAAACTCCCACCAAAGATGGGATCAAGTGATGCAAATATTGAAGATTAAATCTTCTAAGGGCAACCAACTTAAAGGGAATGTGAGTATTTGTAAGATGGATAGGACAAGAAATTGGCAACCTCCTCCTAAGGATTTTGGAAAAGTCAATACTGATGGAGCCTCTAGAGGGAACCTTGGAAAAGCTAGTGCGGGAGGAATTGGTAGACTTTCAGATGGCTCCCTGGTTTTTACTTTTGCTGAGAATTTGGGTATTCTTTCCAATAACCTTGTTGAGGGGTATGGTATCCTCAGAGGCCTTCAAGAGGCTACTAAGGTTGGATGGGAAAAGGTGTTAGTTGAGTCTGACTCTCAACTCATGATTAATCTTTTGAAGACTCCTTCTAAGAATCATAAGGTTGATTGGAGAATAAAAAGAATTATTGAGAAGATTCAATTAATCCAGATGGGATTTTTGAAAGTTGATTACAATCATGTGGTCAGAGATCAAAACAAGAGTGTTGATGCTTTAGCTAATTGGGCTTTGGACAAAGGTGATCTTACTTGTTATGGCCACCCTCCTAGATGGTGGGCTTCACAAATAAGGGAAGCTCTTCTTTCTATCATTTCTTTGGATGGCTCCAGTTTTGAAGGTACCTAGTTTCTTCTTGCTTTATTTTTGCTTCTCTTTGGTTCGGTCAGGGTATTTTAGTTCCCTAGCTCAAACTATTCTTTCTTTTGTTTCCTCTGTTGATTCTTGCCTTAAAAGTCTTTTGGTCTAGAAAGGTCATTGTTATGTTCAATTTTTTTTTTCTTTTTTGTTTAGTTTTTTGAGGTGTGTGTTTTTTTTGTTTTGTTTTGTTTTTGTGTTCTTTGTGTTGTTTTTTGTTGTTCTTGTGTTTTTGTTGTTTTGTGTTTTTTTGTGTTTTTGTTGTTCTTGTTCTTGTGTTTCTGTATGTTTGTGTTAATTCGTGTTTTTGTGTGTGAGTGTTTTCTATGTTTTTTGTTTTTGTTTATTGTCTGTTGTTGGTTGTTTTTTATTTTATTTTTTAATTTTTTAGGTTTTGGTTGTTTTTGTTTTTCATGTTTTTGTTGGTTATGTCTTTGTAGTGTTATGTTGTTTTTGTCATGTTTGTGTTTTGTTTTGTTGTTCTTGTGTTTTTTCTATGTGGTTCGTGTTGTGGTTTTTTATCTTATTGTGTGTGTTTGGTTGTGCTTTATCTTTTTGACACACTCAAGGAGCATGTTTTTTATGTTATTTTATTATTTTTATTTATTTATTTATTTTTAATCTTATTGTGTGTTTGTTTGCTCCTTGAGTATGTCAAAGGTGGTAGGCTAGGTTCGAGTCCTGGGCGATTTTGGTGGAATGGATACCCCTGCCTCCTTGGGTCTTACCCGAAAGTGGCATCCCTTCTGGGATGTTTTCCACAAAAAAAATTAAAAAAATTTTTTTTTTTTTTTATTTAATTTATTGTATTTTAAATGTATTTTGGTAATAGCCAAAATAAAAATAGAGGGAAATATTTTTATATAAAGATGCTTATATTTGTAGGAAATTTATATATTATTTTAAATGGTATGGGGGTAAATATATATTGATGTATTATTATAGATATTATATATATTATAAATTATCATTATATAGATATATTTTATTTATTTATATATTTTTATATATTTTATCATTTATATATATTATTTATTTATTTTTATTTATTTGAAAGATTTTCTTCTTCTAATTTCATAAGGAGTTCCATGTGGGATGAATATCAGTCATAAAAAAAAATGGATCTTTTATCATAGGATGATTTTAACAGGATATTAGGGTTCTTGGAAAATACAAACCACACTTTTGTAGGATGGGATAAACCATAGTACTTAGGAATTAGTTTATGACTCTTGCTTGCTTACAACATTCTAGGGTTGTTTTACAAAGACTCAGACATCCTAGAGACTTTGAACAAATTCATCTATTTGTCTCACGAATCAGTATGATGCTAAGGGTGTCCTAATGTTTTCAAGCCTCTCGAGGACCAACTATGTGTGTAGTGAATGTTCATTCCTCATCATGAGTAGGGATTGAGTAAACCAATGGTCACTTATGCCAACAAGCTAGCTTATCTATGAGCATCCATAGGTCTTGTCCAGACTTAGCACTATTGCGTAAGGATACCTTATTGTCAGGTGGGTTTCATTCAACCCATTGTTGTAATGAGGATCACCCCATGGTTTTTGAAATACTAAGAATTCCAAGGATTCAAGCTCTTCACCCTTATTTTATTTAACTTTATTTGGGATACTTGCTTATTTTGAGAGGAAGCAAGGGATTTTGATTACTTTTTGGGATTCTTGCTTATTTAAGAGGAAGCAAGAAGATAATTTTTGGGATACTTGCTCGTTTAGAGAGAGAGCAAGGGATTTTTTTATTGCTTTTTGGGGTTCTTGCTCATTTTTAAGAAGCAAGAAGATACTTTTTGGAATACTTGCTCGTTTAGAGAGAGCAAGGGATTTTTTTTTTTTTTTTTCAAAGGTGAAGGGGGAGCTTGTCCTTTTGCCAATTCATTAGCTTTCTAGACCATGCACATAATTTGGATAAGCAGGGGAAACCATTCACTCTTATGGCAATAGTAACTCATAGGTTAGTCTTTCCAAACTTCACAATGTTTTATTTATTATAAAGTGCGTAGTCCAAGAGGAAACTTGATTGATTAGGAGCAACTTATAACATCCAAATATTGTTTGATTTTCAATGAAGATTTACTCAAAACACTAGTGGTGACTGAGTAATTGAAAACACCTAGATTTATTTTTTATTTAGCAAGCAAAAGTATCATGCAAGATGTGGTAGTAACTTTCCTACAAAACTCTCAAGCTGATGCAAAATAAAGAAATGTCTTTTTAGGATCTTTTTGAAACAACATTGAGACTGAAAATTCTAGTGGAGAATAAAGTGAAAGTGATGCAAACATTGGAACTCTTTTATGAAACAAAAAGAAGCATAATCCTTTTTTTTCCTTTCTTTTATATATATATTATTTATATGAATATATTTTATACATATGTATATTTTAGATATAAAGCAACAACTTATTTAATAGGTAGTGTATTTGTTGCTTATTAAAGAGAAGTATTTATTCAATAGTAGTGATTTTCAGTTTAGATATACATTGCAAATCAGTTTGTTGCTTAAGATGGTGCATGAACTCTTCTTTAGAATGTGGCTTTTTATATAATTTAAGCCTATGTCCATTAACTAGCAATTTTTTGGTTGAGTCATCAATAGGCTTGAGTTTTACTGTACCATTTTTGAATATCTCTTCAATTTCATAGGGCCCAAGCCATCTTGTCCTTAACTTCCCCTAAAAATCATTGAAGCGAGAGTCAAATAGCAAAGCCTAGTCTCTTGGTTGAAACATTCTAGGTACAATGTGTTTATCATGCCATTTCTTCCTTTGTTGTTGTGTTAATTCAGTTCTATGAAGTGCCTCGAGTCTCCTTTCATCAAGAATATTTAACTTCTCCAACCTAGCCCTTTGTGCTCGATCTAAGTTCATATCGAGTTGTACTATTGTGCGAAGAGTCTCAATCTCAAACTCGATGGGCATGATGGCTTGCTTACCATAAGTCATCTCATAAGGTGTTAAACCAGTGGTAGTCTTCCAAGTTGTGTTATAGGCCCATACAACTTCTTTTAATATTTCTGCCCAATCTACTCTACTAGTGGCCACAGTTTTAGTTATTATCTTTTCAAGCTCTCGATTGGTTACTTCCACTTGTCCATTGGCTTGAGGATGATATGGTGAAGTTTTTCTATGTTTAATTTGATAGATTATGGTGAAATGTTCTATTACTTTAGAGAGAAATTGAGTTCCTTGATCTGAGACTAGTTCTCTAGGTGCTCCAAAGTGCAACATAATGTGTGAATAGAGAAAATCGGCAACAGGTTCAGCTTGTGCTCATGGCATAGCTTCTACCTCTACCCATTTTGTAACATAATATGTGCACACAAGTATATGTTTATTATTTGCACTCGAAGGATCTATAGGTCCAACAAAGTCAATTCCCCACTTCTCAAATGGCTCAAACATAACTTGAGGTACTAAGGGCATCTCCATTGTAGGGGTTGGTTTACTAGCCCTTTGGCATGCATCACATCTATCAACAAATTGGTGAACATCCTTATTTATAGTAGGCCAAAAGTATCCAGTTTGATATATTTTACTCATTGTTCTTTGGGCTGCATAGTGACCTCCACAAGGTTCTTCATGTGTTGCCCTAATGATATCATACACATCTTCTTCATGCACACATCTCCTAACTACATGGTCTGGGCAAGACTTGAATAAAATCCCATTAATCCACATGTAAGGGGCACTTTGATGTACTAACCTTCTTCGCTCATAAGGTGTGAAATTTTGAGGTATCTTTCCAGTTACTAGATAATTTACTATATCAACATACCATGGAGTGAAAATAGAAAGAGCAAACAGATGCTCATCCAGAAAGCTATCAGGAATTAATTCATCATCATCAAGTATTTGCATACGAGATAAATGATCTGCAATGACATTGTCTTTGCCTACTTTATCTATGATTGAGATATTAAATTCTTGAAGCAAAAGAAGCCATCTAACCACTCTACCTCCTACTATAGCTTTGTTCATTAAATACTTAATGGCAGAGTGATCAGTATGAACAAATACTTCATACCCTATTATGTAATGTTTAAATTTATTGATGGCATGAACTACAACCAAGAATTCCTTCTCAATAACTGTATAATTCAATTCAGCCCCATGTAAATTCTTACTTACATAATAGATAGCATAAGGTATTTTATTCTCTATTTGTTGAAGTACTGCTCCTATTGCATATGTCGAGGCATCACAATGGATATGAAAGGGTAATTTCTAGTTTGGCCCTCTTAATATCGGAGCAGTAATCAATTTTCCTTTTATGATTTCAAAAGCTTCTTGACATGCTTCAGTCCATTCAAATTCACTATCTTTAGTTAAGATTTTAAGCATAGGAGAAGCATTTTTGCTGAAATCCTTAATGAATCTTCGGTAGTACCCTGCATGCCCTAAAAAGCTTCTTACCTCTGTCTGAGTTTTTGGAGGTTGAAGGGACTGAATAACTTGTATTTTTGTAGGATCTACCTTAACACCTTCTTCGGATATGAGATGTCCTAAAACAATACCCCTCCTCATCATCATGAAACATTTTTCATGACTTAGAGAAAGGTTTTTCTCTGCACATCTAGCTAGGACTTTTTGTAAACTTGCTAGTGTTTCTTCAAAGGTGTCACCATAGACTGTAAAGTCATCCATATAAACTTCTACGCATTCATTAATCATATCAGCAAAAATAGTGAGGATAACTCTTTGGAATGTAGCAGGTGCATTGCATAGTCCAAAATGTAATACTCTATAAGCATAAGTTCCTATGGGACATGTAAAAGTGGTCTTCTCTTGATCTTCTTCAGCTATTGAGACCTGGTTGTATCCACTAAATCCATCCAAGAAACAAAAGTATTTCTTACCAGCTAGAGTGTCAAGGACTTGATCAATGAAGGGCAATGGAAAGTAGTCCTTCTTTGTCACTTTATTTAGTTCCCTGTAGTCTACATAGATTCTCCATTT
The DNA here is from genome assembly GCA_028583015.1 of Wollemia nobilis. Taxonomy (NCBI): domain Eukaryota; kingdom Viridiplantae; phylum Streptophyta; class Pinopsida; order Araucariales; family Araucariaceae; genus Wollemia; species Wollemia nobilis. The sequence goes on along the minus strand of JAQPPZ010017254.1, from coordinate 1,723,944 downwards.
ACCATTATTTTTAGGAACTATTACCAATGGTGAAACCCATTGACTATCAGAGATAGGGTATATAAATCCTGCGTTTAAGAGCTTGACAATTTCTTCTTGAACTATATCTTTCATAGTTGGATTTAATCTCCTTTGAGGTTGTCTTACTGGGTGACAACCTTCTTGAATGAAAATATGGTGGGTACAAATACTCGGATGTATCCCTTTCATGTCCTCATAATTCCATGTGAATGTTGTCCAATGCTTTTTTAAGACTTCTATCAGTTGTGATTCCTGAATGTTTGTAAGTTCATTGCTTATATTTAAAGCTTTTCCAGATGTAATATCTATTTGTTTATAATTACTATCTATACTCATTATTTCATGCTTGAGAGTATTTAGTTGATAATTATAAGGGGCCATCGGATGAGGGTAACTTGTGCTTGCTTCACTATTAGTCATGGTAACTTCATTAGCACCTTGTTCCTCATCAAGAAGTGAAGCTAAGGGCCCTTCAATTTCTCATTGAAAACATTCTCCTAGCATATTGATTGATAAATTTTGTAGATCGTCTAAGTCTTCAGGAGAATCATACCACAATTGGTTTGAAAAATTATTATCTTTTATTGATTCAGGAAACAAGCTAAGATTTTTAGTATACTTACCATTTGAAATAGTCATATTCCCAGATCTACAGCTAATATAAGCATCAATTGTTGCAAGCCATGGTCTTCCCAATATCAAGGGGTGCCCCCTAACTTTCTCTTTGGTTGTAAGACTATAAAGTCTACAGGGTATTCCCATGAGCTTACGAAAACTATAATGTCTTCTAGTTTCCCTTCTGGTTTAATGGTAGATCTATCTGCAAGTTGAAGCACTATAGAGGTTGGTTGAATCATGTGTACCCCTAAATATTCTATTGTTTCCTTCATCATGACATTTATGGCAGCCCCCAAGTCTACTAAGACATTATGCAAGGTTGTCCTACCAATGTGAACTGTGAGTATAGGTACTCTAGGGTCTGTATACTTTGGTAACAATTTCTCACCAGTCATGATTTCAGATAGTTGCCCAATAACTTGAATAGTCTTAGGCTCATTCTTCTTTCTCTTTTGTGAACTTGTTATACTTTTTACCAATTTGGAGTAGATGGGAATGTCTTTAATAGCTTGTAAAAGAGGAATTCTAATAGAGACATTTTCCAATTCTTGAAGAAAATCGAAAGTTGGTTTAGATGGTTCTTTAGGTATAGCTAGTCTTTCAGGAAATGGAGCTCTTATTTCTTTTTGAGAAATTTGAACTTCTTTCTATTGATCCAACACTTCTTCTAGGGGAATTTCTATTCCTTCCTCACATTTATCATCTTGTCCTTTTTCTTTGCTCAAGATTTTGGTAGATTCTTCAAGTTCTGTGAGGGTTGCTCTATGATCTTCCAATACTTTTCTAGATCTTAATTGAATTTTTTGATAGGGCATTATAGATATTGAACATGCCTCATTTGTTTCATAGACCTGTTGAGTATTTTTATTATTATTGGGATTAGGTACAGGTTGAGCCGGTAAAGGTGGTTGTTTAGGAGGATTGTTGTTTGGAGGTGGAAGGAGTCTATTTTGAGGTTGGTTTTGAGGTACTTGCCCCCTAAATTGATTTTGAAAATTTTGTTGTTGGGTTTGCCCTTGAGACCAGCTAGGTCTTGCCTGATTGTATTGGCCATTCCAACTAGGTATGTTTTGATTTTGGCCTACCATCCATGGAGGTGAATTTCCATATGCATTGGGCATGAATTGTGCCCAAGGAGGCATATTCCAATCTTGATTATACTGATTCCAATTTGACCAATTTGGAGTATTTGACCAATAATTGGGTCTTTGTTGGTTGGAATAGTTAGAGTTTGACCAATTGGGTGGACCATTAAATGGACCATTCCTTCTTTGAGCTATAAAGTAGACATCTTCTACCTCTTCGACCTCAGGCTCTTTGATAGCAGTTTTGATAGCTGAGATATATTTACAATTTTTGGTATTATGGTTTTTGTCACAGATCTTGCAATAGGTAGAAATGTTGGAAATATTTGTAACATTCAAAGGGCATTCCCTTAGATTATGTTTCTTTCTGCATCTATGGCAATATATCTCTTCAATATTTTGGTCCTTTGGTTTCTTATCCATGAGGTCGAGGGATGATGTCAATGTGCTTAATAAATTGGTTTTGAGATTTTCTAGCATATTACCGATTTTAGCTCGTGTTACTCCTCCTCCTGGTGATGGGTATTTATTACTTCTTAATGGTTTATTTCTTGAGTAATTTTTACAAAGATTTATGATCTCTCCTAATCCCATCTGATGGATATCTCCTTTTTCCATAAGGTTTAGTATGTCCAAGACATCTTCCTTAAGCCCTTTTAGAAAAAGTTCTTTTTGAACTTCCTCATCCAACTCGATATTTACCCTAGATCCCACAAATTAAAATCTCTCGAGATAGTCCTCAAGGGATTCATCATATTTTTTATTCATACAAAATAATTCTACTTTCTTATCCCAAACCCTACAATAGTCTTGGTATCTTTCAAGGAATATGTCTTTTAATCCTTGTTCTCCATCCCATCGATTACAAATATTTTCCCCTAGACCCATGAACCATCTTAAGGTTGCATCCTTAAGTGTAGAAGGGAATAGTCTTAGTTTTTGCTCATCCATGGTGTAAAAGTAAGTCTGGCACACCACTTCAAATTCAAAAAGGAAAGCATCAGGATCTTCATGTGGTTTCCCATGGAAAGTAGGCAAAACAACAATAGAGACTGGTTTCGGTTCTCTTGTTAGCCTATCTTCGGGAGAAGGGATTGGAAAGGCAAAAGTCTTTCTCTGTCCACCCCCTTTGGTTTTCTACTTCCCTCGATCCTTTGTTCCTTGCCTTGGGTTTCTATTTACTTCCCCTTGTTCACTAGCCTGATCAACCATGACTGAATATAGAATTTCAAGAATTGGACCAGGTATAGGGTCAGTAAAAATAGATGAGGGATCGATATGATCATCAAACTCTGGTTCGGGTAGAAAATATGTTTTGGGATCTTGTTCTAGAATTTCAATTTTCTTAGCTATCATAGAATCTAAAGATGCAGTTTCAGTTTCTTTTAACTCAGAATTTTTAGATTTCTTACTATGGTTTTCTTGGCAATCTACTTTTGGTTTACTGATTTTAATGAATCTACCCTTTGAGTCTCTAGGTCTGAACATGAAACTTTGAAATAAATTTTAGTCTTCCTTGAACAACCTATAGATATCATTGATTGGTTTGAGTTGTTTAGGAGTCATATAATGCTCTTCATTAAACCCAAAGTCTTTTGTTACCAGAGTAATCAATTGGACAATAAAAGCCTATTTGAGAATTGGATTAGGGAATTTTGCTCAATCAATAATTTTTTGAGGTCAATGGATGCAGATTGTTTACTATTTTCCACCATCTAGCAACTTTTACTTCTCTATATATATATATATATTTGGTTTTGTTTTTGTTTTTGGTTCTTTTTTTTAAACAATTCCTACTGTACTGAAACTAAATGGATTGGCCAGCTAATTTCAGCATAATAAGAAAAATTAAAGTGTTTGTTGTTACTATTTTACTTCTAAGAAATGTTTTCACTATGACTGTGTCACTCAATCACACCTACTTCCTGTACTACCTTGTGTTTCTACAGGTCAAAGTCTTAGATTTAAACTAGCAACAACCACACTATGCATGAAAATAAATGCTTGAAAAATAAATTACTGAAAAGGAAATTGCTGAAAAAGTAAAGTCAAGTGTTGTTATTTGTTTTACTTCTAAGGGATGTTTTCACTGTGGTTGTGTCACTCAGTCACACCTACTTCCTGTACTACCCTATGTTTCTACAGGCCAAAACCTTAGATTTTAAACTAGGAACAACGACACTTGTGCAAGAAAATAAATTGCTGAAAAGTAAATGCTTTAAAAATAAATGTTGAAAATAAATACTAGAAAATAAATGACTAAATTCTAGGAAAACAATAAAAATTGATTTTAAGAAAATTGGAACCTGGTCCACCTAAGGTGGAGGATGCTTGTTGTGTGTGTGCATTGATCACTACTTGCGCCACCCTCCACACGTAACTCTATATGTGCGTTGATCACTACTTGTGCCACCCTCCACGTATAGGTAAGCTTCCTTCCTTACGTGGTCCAACAACTTGTAGATTAATGTAATGGCACTACTCTCCCCAGCAATGGTGCCAAAAATGTCTAGCTTGTCAGGCTAATCATTTAATTATCAATCCAAGTCAATACGATTTAAAGAATAGACAATCCCATATAGATTATTCCATAACATTTAACTAGCTTACTTGATTCAATTCCTTAAGATCAGGTTATAGAAAATAAAATATTTTAAATGCAAAATGAAATTAACATAATAAATATGAAAATAATATGAACAAAAGGTAAGGCAAGGCTAGAACAAACTAGGATCTAGGAGCCAGGACCTTTTCAATGGCCTCCCTATTGTAATTTATACAATAATATTCAAAGAAGTCTTTTCATAACTTTCTTTGTTTTCTCCAGCTAATCAAAATCTAAATCCTAACTATGTACTAGCAATTTTCTAAAACAAATATAATTTTGTAACAGGACGTAACTTTGACTAATCAATGCTAACACATGTGCAACTGACTTGTTCTAAACAAACATGACTTTCTAACAAATACAACTTGGACTAATCATTATGAGGCCAAGTGGCACTCATCTTAACAACTTTTCTTAATATAAGAGACAACAAAAATAGTCTTATGCCCTATTCTCAAGGAAAGAGAATATTTAGTTGGCAAAAATAAGAAGTTTGGATCCTTTCCAACTTTTAATAAATCTTTACAACTTTATCAAATAAAATAATAGTTTCCAAATATTCCTTTGATCACGTGGACATCCAGAATGAGTGACTGTGCAAGGTGTGTTCTTTGTTGGTCATGATGTGGCACTAATGCTTAGTCAACCTTTGACTAAATTTTTTGTAGCTCTTCTTTGTAAATGCTTCAATAATACTTTATCCATAATGCTTGTAGGTGTGCCATGTGTCCAACCAGTCTTCATTCATTTGTGTTCTGGTTCAGCATCCATGGTCATTCATCCAGCTTCATACATAGTTACCTAATAACACACAAACTTACACAAAATCCATGTAAAATACACATATAATAACATTTATAATAATTAATCTAATTAACACATAAATGACAATATTAAGGTAAAATAACAGTAAAAAGTATTCATATCCATTCATGTATAAAGAAATATATAAGTAAATCAGGTATAAATACTGTAACACTTTGGCACTCATCAACCAATACAAGACAACATTTACAACTCCTTAGGGGACATTTTGTTACAAAGCCATTTTTTTCGATCTCAAGAATGCAGGAGCTACGCACCAATGTGCCATGACTTACATCTTCAATGACTATATACACAAAATAATTGAATATTATGTGGATGATCTTTTGTCCAAATCTAAAACTCGTCATGAGCACATTGATGTTTTACAAAAAGTTTTTGATCGATTACTCGAGCATAATATGAGACTCAATCCTAAAAAGTGTGTCTTTGACATCACTTCAAGAAAACTTGTAGGGTTCATAGTCTACAAATGAGGTATTAAAGTGGATCCTAATAAATTCAAGGCCATTACCGAAATGTCACCCTCTATGAACCTAAAAAAACTTCCTAGCTTGCAAGGAAAAATTAAAGCAATCTATCACTTCATTGCTCAATTATCAAACAAATGCAAGCCATTTAATCATATTTTGCAAAAGGGGGTTGCATTTCAATGGACCATAGAAGGTCAAGAGGCTTTTGACACCATTAAGCATTACCTCACTTCCTCACCAATTTTATCATCACCTCGACCATACATTATATTTTATTTGTACATATTGGCTACTGATTTCACTCTAGGGACTATGTTGGCTTAGAAAAATGATGTTAATCAAGAACAATCCATCTATTACATTAGTCGTGAAACCAAATATGCATACATGGAGAAGTTATGCTTAACTATCATATTTACAACCAAAAAGCTTCACCATTACATGCTAAATCATACAATCTATGTCAATGCCAGAGAAAATTCATTGTGTTAAATGATGAGTCGCACTTACACCAATACCCGCACTGCAAAATAGATAATGCTATTAAAGAAATCTAATCTTGAATTCATAAGTCAAAAATTTATAAAGGGTCATTATCGACCAACTTGCTAATGCTCCTCTTCAAGATGATAAACCACTTATCATAGAGCTTCCATAAGATTTTGTCTTCAGTGTTATCGAGCTCGAAGAGCATGCTGAACTTGAGGATAAAGTCAATATTACACTTTTCTTTGATGGTTCTAAGTGTGAACAAGGGGGAGGTGATATAATTATTTTATTCATGCCTCAAGGGGTTCCCATCCCTTTTTCATTTAAGTTTGGCTTCCGCTACACTAATAATAATGCATAATATGAAGCATTGATTATTGGACTCTAGATTGTTTTTGCCATACGCATTAAACGTATCCAAATCATAAGTGACTTCCTCCTGATTGTTAATCAAGTTAAGAGGGTTTATTGGTGCAAATACCTGATCTTAAAGTATTACAAACAAATTTGTGATAAGTTACTAATCAACTTTGACTGGTATGACATCAAAGCTTTGCCAAGGTCATCTAATTGTTTTGCAAAAACCATGGCCTCTCTCAGGTCCCTTATTACATAAAACCTTGCCAATAGCATCACTCAAGTTCAAGTTACCATACTTTTCCAATTAGTTGTCTCTTGTGAAACTTCTAATGATTAATGAGGCATCTTTCTAGTTTAGGTTGAGCCTTACCATGATGTATTTGCTCAAATCAAGGATTTCCTCAAACTTGGTACCTGTTGGAGCCTTAAATCCAACTTGAAAAAGACCCTTATATTTCAAAAAAATGATGTCTTATCAAATCTTGTAGTTAGGAAATATTGTTCATCAGAGTCAACTTTTTTTTACAAAGGTTGTTTTTCATGTCAAAATAGTCAATAGGTCATTAGAATGTCCATTTGTTTTACTTCTAGTTTGGTCATTGCAAGAGTTCATTAGTTTGTTGTAAGGCCCCTAAATTTTTTGAAATTTCTTAGTTTGGCCATCAAGTTTCTCATTCAATTCATAAAGTTCAAGTATTTGTTATTTTCCTTAGGTCATTTAAGAATTCATAGTCCATTTAGACATAAATCCCATCTATCCACTAGTCCTCAAAATATCGCGTCTCAAATTTTCCTATATCAAAATCATACCATGTGAATTTTCCCCCCTACATTTGTTTTTCCCTAAGCCTAAATTGTGCCACATGAAATAAATCATTTGCTAAGTTCATTTCACTAAAGCATCCACGATCCCCTCGTTATTATATCTCGTGAACCTTCCTCCATCTTGTGGATGTAGTTTATATCCGCCACCCACCATGTATCCCAACCATCCAATAGGTCAAACCTTTACCCTTAGGCCTTCGATGAAATTATCTAATATTTCACCCCTAAGGTTAATACCATAGGTTGCATATCATTTTCTAAGTGTCCTCGAGTCCATGTCCCCCTTCTTAATAAACCATCCACACTTCTATTTATTCTACGATTGTAAATTATTTCTACCTCTCGCCATCATCGCAATCCTCCATTATATTCAAAGTCCATGAATTATAATCATCTAAGGTCATGGTTATGTAACATAATTTTTCTCACTTCAGCTTTAACAATTATGATCTTTGTTTTAAATTTATGCCATAGAAAATTTATAAGGTTTAAAAGCTTACTCTGAGTCCATATTCTTCATAAACACATAATATTTTTTTTCTTTCACAAGAGTCTAGACATGTTCTTCTACTTTTTTGATAAAAACCTTACATCTTTCAATATCTTATGGTCACAGTTTATCTCCTTCGTTCCCTGTGAATCACAACGTATGATCGATTAAACTTGCTCCCACTATAGCCACCTTTTTCTTCCTAAGTTTTCAAAAGGATATTCATGGGGTCAAAGTCTCCTATGTCTCATGCATCCCCATTTTCATTAAAAAACATGCATATTTCTCCATATTAAGATCATAGTCTATTTTTGTTGATCTTATTTAATGGTGACCGCACGATTTCTTCGAATTGCTCACGTAATATTTGCCTTTTGTCTCTGTATTGTGTTTCCACATTAATTAAAAGGTGCATACTTACCATCAAACTTATGGTCATTGTTTATCTCCACCTATGTTTAGACTTAGGTATTTTATTTTTATTAAGGTATGCATAATTCTTTTTCCTAAGGACTAAAGGTCACATCCACATGAAATACAATATTTTTCTTCAAACCTCAATTTACATGATTTTTGTCCTAAGGTTTCACCTTAATAATTTTTTCCCCTTTTTTACGGTCAAAAAGATTTTCCCCTTCCAAGTAAATAGGCTCATTTTCACCTAAGTTTTTGTCTTAATACAAAAATCAAAAATAATTTACCCCTTTCAATTTATATATTTCTCCGAAGGACCAAAGGCTTAAGCCTTTTTTTTTTAAACCCAAAGGCCTAAAGTTCTCATAAAATCTATCTATGCTTCCTCCCATTAATGAGGTGCACTTCCCACCATATGATGGTTGCAATTCATCTCCATCCCACTATGGTAATCCCTACCATATAAACATGAGTGATTTTTCCACATAAGGTCAAGTCTAAGTTCTCAACATGATCAATTGATTTTATTCATAAGGGTCTAGCTACGTTGTCCCCCCTCGCTTAGACTTTGGATTACAATCATGAAATTTTTAAAAGGTCTAAGTCAAGCCTAATATTTCAAATACTAAAGGTTCCCTTCCCCTTTCGATGAAGACCATGCATATTTCCAATCTTACAAGTGCAGTTCATTTTTATCGTTCCCTGCAAATTGCAACCCTTCATTTGTGGTGAAGTTAAACTAGCCTGAAAAAGACACATTCACTGCCATTAAGTTATTTGCACCTTTTTACATTTTATGGGTGTAGTTTATCTTCGCCCACCCTCATCCATCACTACCTTCCCTTCTCATATACATATCCACATATTAAAGTTCAAACTATTGCCCCCTTTTTAATCCATCCTTGAGAAAGCCAAAAGGTGCTAGCAGGATTGACAGAGAATACCAAAAAAGAGCAGGGAGCGTTAGAAATTCATAGGACACATATCAATGACAGTCCACAAGGAGGTAATATAAATACAAATAAGCCTTTTCATGCTGAAATAAGACAAAGTTGATATGACACATGCAAAGAATTATAATTTGAACATGAGGTTGCACACTAGCCAAAGTTCTTACGACCAATCACAAATATGCATGCCTTACTAGAGCCGTTAATACAATTGGAAAAGGCAAGGTGGCAAGTTCAGAGTGGTAGATTCAAGGAACGTAGTTGGATGAAATAGAAGCTAGTGTATGCTGAATTTACTATATATGTGTACTTCAAATTCACAACTTCCCCTACAGTAAGCAGTTGTAGTGAGACGAACAACCAAAATTTATAGAGGAGCCAAAGAGTTCAGTTATCATCCAGATAATACAAGCTATGGCATATTCAAGTTCTGCTCTCACCATACCTAAGCTCAAGGTTGTAACCAAAATTAAGAGACACACCAAAGCAATGCCATATGAGTATTTGCGGGGGAAAGCCACCACCTAGGACCCAAAAGAATTTGCTTCACAATCAAAGGCCAAATCAGGAGGTTTCTGCAAGCCAAGAATGGAAGATAGAAAATACGGCCACATTCAGTTACCAACTAGCTTAGGAAGACTCAACATCACCTAATGCTACTCAAAGAACTTTTTAAAAGGGCTTGAAGAGATAGACATAGCCCCAAACCTTACTACAATAGATGGGTTTACAATATGGATAAGCTCATATGCCCAATATTTTATTTTTCCTATGACCTCCTATATTGGATGGCGGTAACTTATGATCCTTATGCCAGAGTAATCAAATATTTTGCAAACTGGGCAACATTCAAGATCACACTAGATAGGATAAAGATCTTCAATATAAAAGAAGTCACGCTAATCTTAGACCCAAAGGTACTTTCATCTCAGTCTAAGCATATGATTGGCACTAGTTTTTACACTAGGCTCTTTAATTATAATGAACCAATGTCGAGCAATTTTCCCATTCATAAATCCAAACTCCACCCCTAGGTTAGAGAATATGCTGACATAATCAATATATTAATGGGCACTAGAGATTTGAATTATGTAGAAAAGGAAGTCTTGTTCTTAATCATCCAATGCAAAAAAAGAGTGCAACCCACAATGTACAAATGGGAGAATGTTATTAGTGATAATATAGATAAAGAGCTTAGGGAATTGCAAAAAAGCCCTTGCAGAGAAGAAGGAATTGTTGCCCCATTTTTTGTATTATTCTTTTCTTATACATTTGGTAGTAGGACATTTCTCAAAAAAATTAATCGAGAGATGGGGGCAGTATATGACAAAGTTGTTCAAGATAAGCTCCCTTATGTGCAAATGGGACAATCTAGTTATGCTCAAATTTTCAATTTGTTTCTCCCAAAGATTCATCAACAACTTTTCAACCATCTACTCCTTAGAATTGGTTCTAGTATGACTAAATTCTTGCCTAATATGAACGTTGGTGATTTCTTCCTCACTAAATAATTGACTTATGTAAGAGTACATGATGCAAAGATACCTCTGAAGGTGCTACCCAAATTCTACCCTATGTCAATAGTGGCCCTGGAAATTGTTAGATAGGTAGCATAAGAGATCAAAATGAGGGCAATTAAGAAATCATGAAAAATCCCATGGGTGAAACCCCCGTTTAGAATGGGGTATTATGTATAAAGAGGGTATTTCAATCTGCTAGGCTCCCTATAAAGAATATACTCATATGGTTTTACAAAAATTGCTTGGTGACCTTATGATCCATATAATTATTACAAACTTTCAACGAGTCAAAAAATGGAGCATTGGCTAGTGAATCACCATGGAGACTTGTTTGAAGATGCCATACAATATGTAATAAGAAAATGGGAACGTTTAGAGCATATATGGTAGGACTAACCATAAAAAAACACCTTATACTCATATAGAGATGCTCGGTAAATACTCATCACAATTAATAATACTAAGGATGGCTATGATAGAATCAAGCGCACCATTAGTCCCTACCATACACCCCAAAGAATTCAGGGACATAATTATAGATATTGTAAATAACGGGTCAAACAAATTGAAGCAGTAATGGAGGTGATCAACACTACTATAGAAAGGTTGGGAAAGTCCATAATAGATCAGCCTACCCCTACAATAACAGAGCAATCTCTCAATATTTAATCTACTCATCACCTAGCAGAACATATCAAGAAAGACAAAGATATTGTCATTGCCCAACCCACACAACAAGAAAATATTGTTGCTACACCTACACAGGCTCAAATCACCTCCTAGGATCTTGCTCAAATATTGATGGTCCCAAAATTTGGGCTTGAGGTGATAGTAAACCTATCCCAAGTGATTCTCACTACCCTGATAGTTGACAAAGAAAAGCACAAGATTATCCCACTGGTGCTTAAACACATTCAAGAGGTTGAGGGACTATCCAATCTCCTCAAACAACATCAAGCAAAGGCTAAAAGCCCTTCTAGCTCACTAGAGCGCAAGAAGGCTAGACATGAAATTGCAACCATTGACCTTGAAAGCATTACTCTAACAAGAGTAGAAGCAGAAGTACACTTTGATTCTCATGAAGAGAGATGAATTCAAAACATAGATGAAGGATAGTCCATGATTGAAAAGGCTAGAGAACAAAGTGTCCACAATGCATATACTGCCACCTTTACAATTTCTTTACCAAAGAATTTGAAAGAAGCCCAAATTAACTTAAAAAAAGGAGTGTTGTCAACTATAGCATATTTAATTTCCTTTATGAGATCAAATGTAGTTGTCCAAGCACAATTTGCATTGGTTGTGGAAAAATAAATTGTAGAGTTGAGAGTCAAAGCATCAAAAGTAGACCAATTGCAAACAAAGGTAGATCAGTTACAAACTAAAATGGACAACCTGAAGAAACAAATGTTAGAGTCTCAAAAAGTAATAAGAATAGAGCCTATGATTGTAGTCTGAGATGTTGATTATTTAAATGTTATATCAAAATTTAAGAAAGAAATGAGAAATAAGATACAATGCAAGCTTAGAGACTTGGAAGAAACCTTCTCCAATATTAATCTAATAAGGATTTATGCATAAAGTATCAAATCCCTCTTGATAGAAGTAGAAGAGAGAATTAACCTGGTGTATCCCATATTTCAACAATTTGAAAAATACTATGAGATATTGTGTGGGGATGAAATAGAATCGTAAGATAGAAGTATCCTGCAATGTGCAGAAGAGTTCATAATTTTTTTTTATATTTTTAAGAGATAGACGAGGATGGAAAAGTTGAATCAGTGAAATGATGAAAAATGAAAAATGAAAAGGAATTTACTGATGAATTAAGTGAAGTTGAAATCTCCCTCAAATAATATTTACAAATAGTTGATATTGAAGATTTGTTACTGAACATGATTCAAGATTTTCACTATGATCTAGAAGATGAGTCTGAGTTGGCCACACAGACCGACTTTCTATCAAAAATGGTAAATAGCAAGTGCAGATTTGCTCAAGACACAAAGGAATGGGTATAATACTAGAAAGTCAAAACACTACAGAATCTGAACATGCTAAAATTCACCATGAATTTCGATGACAAAGCATGGTACCTTATTAAAAAAATCATAAATCATATTCAAAGAGAGATGAAAAAGGGTAAGTATGACAGAAAAGGCAGTACAAAAATGTCCATAGGGGAACTAAAACTATCGGATAAAGATGGAAAAAAACAAATGAAAAGTTCATAAAAGGATAAAGTTGAAGAAGTTAGCATTGGGCCCACCACACAAGAGAATACTGATCAAGGGGTTGGTCAACCATTAGGTATAAATACCGTACAGTTGTATCCCATTTTTATTAAAAATGTAAAGTCTTGACAATAGACAAGGGGTAAAATTTTGAATGGAACAACCTAAAGCAACTATGATTTTGCTATAACACACTTAGAAGATCAATGATCGAGATGTTTCTAGATGGACAGATCCACCCACACATTCGTAACAAGATAAGAATCCTTAAAAATATATAAGGAGTTGCGATGACCACAATCATCATTAAGTTTTTGCATAGCAAATTTTACCTAAAGGTATTCTCTAGTGTTCTTGTCTGCCAATTGTATTTCTCCTTTGTGTCTTCTCTCTCTGTCATCCCTTAATTCTTCCCCATTGCTATGCAGGATTTGTAAGGAAGCATTCAAGAATTTGAGATCATGTCCAGTGACTAAACCAAAAGCTAGGAAACCTACTGTTACCACATTGGAATGAGAGGGTGATAGATTCTTGTTTCATAATTTGAATGAGAATATTGATTTTGTATTCAATTACCAAGTTTTGTGCCATTTTGAGCCAAAATTTCTTGTAAAATATTGATATTAATACAAATTCTAGCTTCTTCCTTTGGGCAATTCATTGTTTTCAATATTGTGTGTGTCTCATTTACATGTTACATAATTTGAATGTGTAATTGATGCCTTCTTTCATTGGTTAATTAATTACATTTGTTACATAATTTGAATGAATGTGATCAATCCAACATTTCTCTTCCCTTTCTTTCCTTAGCAACAATTGTGTTTACAAATCTTGCTATAATTGGCCCAATGGACAAGGCACCGGTCAAATGGTAAATGCATAGGTTTATGTGAATCTTGATCAAAGAACATCAAATATTTTTACAAGTTTTATTAATCTGGATGAGCATGGGCTTAATTGTCAATACTTAAGTTCACCTCAGGGGTATCCTAACCCAACCCAATCTATTTAGAGTCATCAGATAATCTATTCCTAGGTTAAAGAGGCAAATCCACTAGAGTCTGCAGTATTTTTGAGATCATGAAATTCTTGAAGCATGACACATCATTAAGGATACAAGATATTTTTCCAACAGTTTATGACGTCCTTGTCAAGGACCAAAAACTAGTTCTTGAATTTATATTTCTTGATTTTCTTCCCCTATCTTTAAATTTTCAAATCTTTAAATCACAAAGGTCATAGGTTTTGTCAAGTTTTTGTAATCTCTTTTGCTAAAATTTTGTATCCCTTTAATTTTGTAATATTGAGAGAATTGAGGTTGAGCAATCTTAGCCAAAGAGTGGTTTTTTCTTTTTTATTGCACATTTGTGTTGGCGACTCTGAATTATATGAATAAAAAAATTAAATACTAAAGAAAAGAAAGAAGAATCTGATCTAGCATGCATAAGAAGAAACAAGAGTCTTTTTCCAGAGCAATCAAATCCAGAGGTATTTCTTTGGACTCGTAAAAGCCCTGTTCCTAAATATTATGCTTCTAAAGATAGATCTAATTCTACTACTATTGAGAATAATTATGCCATTATTCCTACTTTGAGTGTTAGTCCTGTTATCACTACCTAAGTAGTTAATATGGTCAATCCCCCTCCAAAAAATAATAATTAGAATATCCATCTGTGGAGAACTAATAGATATAGTCCCTTCCATTTACCTGTAATCTTGCATGACCTCCCTAGTAAGGCTCATAAATATTTGCTAATATTTCAAGGAAATAATGCAATGACAAGGAAATATCATATCCAAATATTTTTATATGCCATGGATAGCATTGAGGTAGAATACGAGGATGTAGTTCTCAGATTATTTCTTCAAACCTTAGAAAAAGATGCCAAGTATTGGTTTAACAATATCCTAGATGATCACATTCTTGATTTCCATAATATAGAGGATGTTTTTCTAAAGAAATACAAAGAGAGAAAGAATGAAAAATCTTTATTGACAGAGTTAGAAACTATGAAAAAGAAAGAGAATGAATATGTGGAATATTTCAATAGGAGGTTTTTTAAAATAAGAAATAAAATTGAAATTATTTACTACTTGGAGAGGGAAGAAAGTAGAGAGGGGAGGGCTTCCCTCCCCTGCTCCCCCTCCCATGGCTCCTGGTTCCTGCCCAGTCCCTGGCTCAACCCAGGTCATCCCTCCCGGGGAGTGGTTGTTTGCAGATGATCTCTTAGGGGGAGATCCTTCTCCACTATCTGCGCCCCTCCCGACCGGCTAGGGTTTCCTTGGTTGTTTTTTCAGACTGGTGCTTCCCAGGGATCCCTGTTTGGTTGGGGATCCCTTCCCTTTTTCCCTCAGGCTTCCCCCTAGGGTTTTTTGCAGGTTATTCGCGTGGATCTGGTCCCCTGCATTTCTCGGTGTGGTGGAGGTGACGGTTTAGGGTTTGGACAACTTCCCCCTTTTTCTTGTGAATCCTCGGTGGGCTCTGTGCTTGGACGGGATTCTTGGTCCCTGCTGCTGGGATCCTCTTATGTTTTCCCAGGGCGGGTTCCTTGTGGTGCAACTCTCTGGTCACTTCCTGATGGGCTAGATCCTCTCTGTGCTGGCTGTCGGCTTCCTGCAGGATGGCTCTCGCTGAACGGAATGTTTTCCCGGTGGGCGGGATGGTTTCTCCACAGGGCGGGATCCGCAAAATCCATCGGTTTTCTCGTGAGGCGGGATCCTTTCTTTTATGTTGGTTTCCCGAATGGCGGGATTTCCCTGTTGCTTCCCGCTAGGCGGGACTGTTTATGGTGGTTTTGACTGCTTCCTGCGAGGCGAGATTTTATTGTAACGGTTTTTCTTTGCTTCCTACTAGGTGGGATCTTCTCGATGGTGGTTTTTGGCTGGGCGGGATCTCCAAAACTACTTTCTTTCTTATTTGTTTGTTTCCCGCTGAGAGGGATTGTTTCATGCTTACCGTTACCGCTGGGCGGGATTTCTGTTTTGGTGTTCAGTTTTAAGGGATTGATGCCCTAGGCCCATTGCTTATGTAATCAGGCTTTGGGATCCTTGTTAAAACCCGCTATAAATACAAACACTACTTACCAAAAAAAAAAATAAGAAATAAAATTCCTGCAACCTTGAGGTCAAATGATAATTAGTCAATCTACATTTATAAAAATGCATTCCCTAAAAAATTTAATTATGAGTTAAGATAACAAAGAGTGATTACTATTGTTGAATGTATGGATAAAGTAATTGATATTGAAAGAAACATGATTGATAGTGGTAAGCTAAAACCCTATTCCTTAGAACTAAATCAGTCAGAAAAACCAAAAAAGGTAGGGTTCACAATGTTGAGAAAAACGTCCAAGGTTCAAATCTCGGGCCTCTCCGGACTGAACGCTTGTCCCTTTCCTGGTGCTTTCAACGACATAAAAGGTTTAAAATGATTATGGCATGGTGGTTATAGGGACGGACTATGCGAAGATCTGTGTGGCGACTTTCGGGGCGGACAACACAGAATACTATGGCAGCCATAAAAGCCGGACAACCTGCCCGAATTCATGGCGACTACCGACTCCACCATGTAAATACAAAAAAAAAAAAAAAAAACAATGTTGAGAAAAACATAACCAAACCCCATGGAAAAACTAGCTAATAAAATGATAAAGATGTTCGACACTATGAATAATCGATTAGCTAGGATTGAAAGAGGAAAAATTGAGAATGGAGAGCCTTCACCATCTCATAATGATAATAAACCTATTTTTAGAAGGAATTTCAACAAGAATTGAAATAGAAATAACTCAAATGAAGATGGTAAGAATGGGGGAAATAATAACAATTGGAAGACGAAAGAAAGAAATATTCATATTTAGTTCATTCAGTTAATATAGATGCAAATTTCTCTTTCTATTGTCTTTCTTGTGATGCTTCTCACAATTATCCTGATTGTGGTATATACTTGAGTTTGCACAATAATGTGAATCTTGAGGATGATTTCAATGAAGATATCAAAATTAACGTTTGTTGGACTCAGGATGATGAAACTAGAGAGTTACAGTTTGAAAATGAGATGGATAATTTTTCTACTTCTAGTCAACATCCTAGAGCTTTGGTCCTTGATAATATTGATATTTTGCAACAACCTCAGGATAGTAGATTTGAAAGAATGAAACAAGGCAAGCTAGCTCCCATAGTAGAAGAGATAGAATCATTGAAAAGAGTTCATACAATAAATTTAAGAAATAGAACATATATCAAATAGAATGAACAAAGAGTCTAAGGGAACACCACTACACCAAAAATGGTCTTTGACGACCGCTAAAATAAGGCAATTTTTTATGATGGTAAAAAATTGCCCTAATAGATCCTAAGAGGGCGGTTTAAAACCACCCTCTTAGGGATAAGAGGACGGTTTAAAATCGCCTCTTAGGGTGACCCTAAGAGGGAGGTTTTAAACCACCCTCTTAGGGCTAAGAGGGAAATTTAGGCAACCCTAAGAGGGTGGTTTAAAACTGCCCTCTTAGGGTCTCACCTAAATATATATATATATTATTTATATATTATATATATATTATATATATATATATATATATATATATATATATATATAAATACCATGGGAAAAGCAAAGCACTTATTTATTCTATTTTTCTCAAAGGGGGTGGAGCAACGCACAACACAATAGACGGAGGGACCATGAGAAAAGCAAAGCACTTATTTATTCTATTTTTCTCAAAGGGGGTGGAGCAACGTGCAACACAACAGATGGGGGGAGGGAAGTGCCAGTCGATTCTTTCTCTGCCTTGCCTGGTGAAAGGATATTTTAAGTGGTAAGCACTACTCATGCTTTAGAATCTGGTTATCTTTCATCGCAATTTGTTATTTGAGTTTCCAGGGCTTCCTAAAACTTTTATTTCCAAATATTTTCCCCTATTTGCCCATGTTGGTTTTGGTTTGTTTGTTATCCATTTCTAGGGGAACTTATTGGTGGGTTTCAAGCTTTAATATTTATTGTCATTGCAATGATTGTAAGATGCCTTTGCCTTCATCTCTTGTTTGGCTACCTGAGTATGTTTTGTGGAGACACTGACCCCTGAATTTGTTGTCCTTGGCATTTTGTGGCTCTACAATGGGGACATCTTGTCCCCCTTTTTGGGCCTAAGGTAGGGGTCATTCTAGGATGTTTTGCCCCCTTGGAATGCTAGTCTTTGAAAGGGGGATTTCCTAGGATGAGGTTGTCTAGATGCCTTGGAGTCCTTAAGATATTGTGACACTTCTATGACACCTAGGGTAATTCTAGTGCATCTGATGGTGGTTTAGACTTCCATATTTTGTTTCAATTTTAACATTTTATTTTGATTATGAATTTGGATAGTTGGATTAACTAAAATTTAGGCTCTCAGTTGCCTGCTTCTATGGTTTTAGATGTATGTTGTCTCTTGGTTGTTTGGTTGTCCCATATGTGTCCCCCAAAATTAGGTTTAGATCTTAGCAAAACATGGCTTCTTGTCCCACATCATCCTTGTCTCAGATTTTGAGGAACACAACATTCTACTATAAAATTCATTTAAAGTTGGGGCATTATGACTACCTCGTGCCCTTTCTATTTGATTGTGAGGGAAACAAATGATGTGGCAATACTCAAGATTGATATGGGATAAAAAATATTACTATAGTTTGGGCATGACAAGGAGTGATGTCTAGATGCCACAATATTTTCATGATTTCCTTGTGAGTGTTTGTCAAAGGTAAAAGTAAAAGTATCCCTTCAGTTACTTGAAATCGTGTTGTGTTGTAAGCAGGTAGGGACACTGCTAAGTTTTGACTATAGACACACTAAATTTTTGTACTTATTTTTTGCTTTTCCAATTCAAAAATAATTATACCTTCAATTAAGAAATGTTATGTTAGAAACCATAATTTTGTTTGATACCCAAGAGGGGATTATTGGGTCTTTAGCACCCATTCATTCTAATTTGACTCATTAAAAGATGTTTGGACCATGTTGGTTGAATCTGCTCTTTGTTGCACTCAATGGTTTCATGTCACCACTGATTTGCAGCTAGTGCAACTAGGGAACTATGGGCAGTGAATTGGGCTCTAAATGTCTGATAGTACTTGACATTTCATAGATTTGAATGGGGTCACAAAGGGATATATATCATTTGTTCATTGGCTTTGCATGTGTAATCAGGCCATGTAAAGTGCTCATTTGAACATATTATCCCTTATTCCTTTATAGATATAAGGTATTTTAAAAATAAAATTAAAAATAGGGTTTTGAAAGGGTTGCCCTTTCCCTTTTACATCGATTTAGTCACATTGGGCTATTTGGTGCCATCGAGATTTGAACCTTGGTGTGGGCTATGTCAACTATTTGTCCCAACCGATGAACCAAGGATCCATTGGCTATAGATAAATTGATGGAAGGGGAATAGGTTGCCTAAGAGCTTGTTGATCATTCATTTTTGAACTACATAGGTCAAGACATCTATTAAGGAGGTCATACACATCTTATTGATGTAGAATTACATTGTACCTATGTTTACAATTTCTTTAATTAAAAGTTTTGGAGAATATTACATTATTTGGTACCTTGTAAATACTTTGTATCTTGTCAATATTTGGTTTTATGTAATCATTAGGTTTTGTTATTGTTAGAAGGTTAATAAAATATTTTTCATATAAGAAATATGTAGTCATATCTCGTGAGTTTGATAGGAGATAAAGAAATAGTTGAAGATGAAATATCAAGAGACTATGTAAAGGCAGTTGTTGTAGTATTATTATGTGCAGGCCTCCTTAGGCCAATTCCTCTGGTTGGGTAACCTTGCCAATTGCATCCATTGTTCTTGAATCCTCCTCCTCCTCTGTTAAGTTGATTGGCATAAAAGTTTGGCCTTTCTATCATTTTTTCAAGCTTTAAAGTTGCATCTCTTTCATTCTTTGCCTTAATCCTTCCCTCAACTTCTTTGGGAAATAAAAGTTGAACCGTGTTCCAAAGTACAATGTTGATCTGACAAGCATGAAAATATCCCCTACAATCACAACTTTGTACTATCAATATATCAAGGTTCACAACCCCAAAACTATTCTCTTGCTTCCCGATTTCTAAGCTTATCCCATGGGTATGATTTCTCTAAGAATTATGCTCAATCTATCTAGATTTATTTAAAAACATCCACACCTATATGATCATTTGAACAAAGGATTTCTCAAATTCAATCCAACTTGTTTAGTACACATTCAATGAAGGGCCTTATTTTCTTGAACTTACCTCAATGGTTGGCGGTATTTGGGGCACCACGGACCACATTTCTCAATGACATTTTCCAAGCACATCTTACAGAAACTGCATATAGAAAGATCAGTATAGGAGATAAAATATGGAAGCAAATCTAACTTATGCTTGGTAGAAGATAAATATGAATATTAGCAGGGATTTTCTCACACCACATTGTTATACCTATGACCACAAGATGTCGTGGAGGGCTCAAAACATATGTCAAGACATACCTGTAGGAAAAATTTGAAGTTATAGATTCGCATTGACCAAAATATAGTCTTATCTCCAAAAAATATCATGAAGTCTAAAGGGGAATACAAATTTATCCTAAATTGAAAAGTCTTGCTAGAAACAATTGCTTTCTATTGTTCAAGTGCTTCAACTCTACTATTATTAAAGCATTATGTGCAACTACCCTTTTCAGATATTTTTATTATCACAATCTCTTGTAGAGATCCTATCCCAACAGTTTTATAATTAGTTCTTACATTGGAATAAACAAACTCACAGTGAGTGAATAAAAGTAAAGTTTAGTACCGCACAGGAGAGCTCTTCTTGCAATTGCTCCATGCACATTGGTCCAGAAGATCTCTTTTCACTTTTAGCTGATCTACACTTCTCATTTTTTACTGGACTAACTTTATCACTTTTAACTAGGGTACCCTTTTCACTTTTTTTTGGACTATCCTTTTCATTTCTAGCTGGACTAGGTTCAACAGGTTCTGAAGTTCCATCCTTGCTTCTACCTAAAGTAGGTTCAGGTTTTGGATCTTCAAGATGTACCTCCTTATGACCAATTGGTTGGTCATTATCGACTGTAGCTACTAGAGATGTCTCAACTTGTATCACATTTTCTATCAAAGTCAAACATTTCATAGCGATCAAGGATATGCTAGACTAATATGTTCTTGCAGTATAAGATTATGATGTCTGGAAAATGCCTAAATGATGCATAATTTGGAATAACCAATTTACTCTATTCCTAATAGAATATTGCTGCAAATGATGCATGCTTCCTTTCTTCATTAATTGTCATGCAACAACATATCTCTGTTGTTCGATGAAAAACTAAGGAACTAGCTACATCATGGTTGTTATATCCCATCCGTGAATGACATAGACAATTGTGGAGGTTTGACAATCCCCAAAGAGTGGGCCACATAGTTGACTAACTTGGTAGCAACTTGGATCTCCCCGTGGTAAGAATGTTGGCAAAAGGCCAAATATTGACAATAAGGCAATATCAGAATACATTATTTCAAAGAGGATATTTAATTTGTTTTTCTCCTCTGTCCTCCTTTAAGCAAACTTAATCCTCTTCAACATACACTTGCGTATCTTCTTCCACCTTCCCTTTTGAGGATTTTTAAAGAAAAATTATCTATCTCACCATAATTATTTCTCTTGGAAAAGTTTTATTGTACCTGGTGGTTAGATTTTTTATTTATTTTTCCCTGGAGTGTACTGTGTAGTAATAAGTTGCATAAGAAACTCCACTTACCTTGTGCAAGTTGTGCTTGGGAAGTAGGATTATTATCTTTACTTTCAATAGTTGGATCATCCTCAAGACTCAGAGCACCAACTCTAGCCAGGTCAATTGGGTCAATATTTTTTGTCTGGGCCCTTCTGTTCTTGAGGAAGTCCCCAAGACTAAAATTAGTATCACCATTAGTTTAGCACAAATATAAACTAAATTTTGAAGAGGTATGCAGCAAACAAAAGGCATGTGTGACATTATGCATTATCCTTTGCTTTAGAGGCACATTAAAGAAAGGAGGGTCAACTTAAATCATGGAGTGACTCTCCTACCTTTGCTTCATATTAGGAAAACAAGGGTCAGGACTCACTCTTAGAGGATAATGAGTGCTTTATTGGCTCCATGTAACTTGGACTAAAGAAGCAAGATAGTGAAATGTTGAATGTAAACAACAAGGGCTTATATTTAGTACCATGTATTAAATCCAAGGGACTGACAAGGCTTGATTTACCACAAACTTTGTCAAATGGTTGAAATCCAAAAAGGCATAAATTTGAAACAATATGTATAGCAAAGTGGTGGGTTCCTTATTCCAAAGGGGTATCATATGGAAAGTAAGAAATCTATGGCAAGTAAGAAATCTAGTTCACCTTTACCCGAGAAATGACCTAATGTTATTTCTTACTCAGCCAGAGCTAGGAACTCGATCAAGTGTAGCGTTTGAAAACAATTGGGCTAAAACTCAAAGTATAACATATATATCTCACATCAACCAATTTGCCAAAGGAAAATAGGCCAGTTGGTTTTCTCGTTTTGCTTCAGAGGAGTAAAGCCATGAGGATGTGGTTTTGTTTAAAGAGTTTTTGGTAGTCTTTGTCTGAACATCTAATTGATATGTCTTTCAATTTTTATTAAAAAAATTAAGTTCAAACCATAAAATAATTGTGAATGATCTCATTTTGTTGAGCATGAAAAGAGTTTAGGTAGGTATGTAGGTTATGATGAATTAGGTAGGTATTCGTAGGTTATCATGAATTATCCTCCAACTTTTAGTAATTGACTATTTTATAGACTTTTGTACAAAGAGTCTCTATGGATCGAACTTATTTATTTTGCATTCTATAGACAGAGATTGATAAACTACAAAGAGTATGGTACAAGCCTATTATCCCATAGCATAGCAAACATAACTTTCTCACATGCAGATAACCCTATTTGTTTTGATTGTGTCAATGTAGGCATAAATGGGGTCCATTTTGCCTCGGGCACTTCCTTTTCCCAAGGAACTTTGGCATTCGACAAGTCCATGCATGCCTGCCAAACACAAGTTAGTTCACTTCCTTAAACTATTTTATCAGGCATGACAAACAATTATCTATCAGATTCAGCAGGCTCTATTTTTTATTTATACAAGTTGATTTATCATTAGGGATGTCAAAATTAGGGATTGACACAAATTAGGGATTGTCAAAATTAGGGATTGGCAAAATGTTGGGTATTGTCCCTTCACCCTGGAAGGGGAACAAGGAAAATAAAAGAAGTTTTAGTTGGGATTGACACATGTTGTTGAGCTGCCACTTGGATGAAATGTCATGACCTCCTTGAGAGACTTTTGGCACAAAGGAACAATGTATTAATTATTTATGTTGTAATACTTAGTTTGTGCAATGGAATAGATATATGATTCTAGTTTAATATTTGAGAGGGCATGATACTGCTGACATATTATTAATGTGCAAAAATAGGTACACTCGTAGGTGGAAGAGGTAGAATCATCCACCATAAACGGGTACCTAAGATAGGGAAAATTATGATTATAGCAACTTGGGGGTAACATGGATAGATACCCTCATATAGGTATGCATAATCAGATAGGGATAATCATCAATTAGCTAGCCACCTTGAGCCTCAAGTTGATATCCTGGTAGCTATTGTAAATTCTCGGGCTGAGACAGGTAACTGAGTTGACAGAAAGATCCCCTATTTGTTTGTTGTATCCGTTTGATTATCTTTCACTTCATCATTTACTACATAATCTGGTTGCCTTAGAAAAAGCTCCTTGTTTTTCTCAAATTATTTTAAAGAATAACATGATGATAGGATTTGGTGAAAGAACCCTTTGTGTATGATATGCATAAAACATTAGTTTAAATGATAAAGGAACTTCATTTAAAACATTAGTTTAAATGATAAAGGAACTTCATTTAAAACATTAGTTTAAATGATAAAGGAACTTCATTTAAAAACATTAGTTTAAATGATAAAGGAACTTCATTTAAAACATTAGTTTAAATGATAAAGGAACTTCATTTAAAACATTAATTAAATGATAAAGGAACTTCATTTAAAGATTAATATTAATAAACTTCTTTTAAATAAGGAGTTTATTTAAATTATTTTTATATTTCGTATAATGAAAAATTTATTCTTATAATTGGACCTCTATTTGAAGCAATGTGTTCTTAGTTTAAATGATAAAATAATATTGTTTGCAGCTTTTAAGAAATACATTAGTTTAATTGAAGTGGTAAGCTTCTCTGCCAAGGCAATGAGAAAGTCTCACCCTAATAAGAGGATGGGCCCCATCGATGATGCTACCTCGAAGCAATGAAAGAATGTTTTAATTAAGAAAAAGGGCCATTCAGGTGGTAGGATGGATAAGCCTGAATTAATGGTAGATGGGTGAGGAATTGAAGTGAGACAAGACACGTGGGTGGAAAGGAGGAAAGGATTGACGTGGGAAGATAAAATAAGGTGAACGATTATCTTTTGTGAGGGGGATAATATGAGCATGGGAGTGGACTATGCAAATGTTTAAGAGCCAACAAAGACACCAGAGACTTGATGAGCTACGATTGGCACTGTTGGCAATCGAACCGGCCTAGATACAGGTTTTCTAAGTCTACAATGCCCTAGGCCCACTGCCAAGCATTGAATGCCCGAAGGAAAGGAATGTCCTCCATGGCAATCTCCAGTAGGGCTGGTTCCAAAAATAAAAATGGGGGATTGGAGATAAGGGATAGAAATATACTTAAAGAGATGGGAAATTACGAAAAGGAATGGGAAATGGCCAAAGGCCAGAGATTTGGGGTGATGGACCGGAAGCACGATAGACAACTTATCTATTTGAACCAACAACAATCAAAACAATGACTTATAACAGAAAATAGTATAAAATCCTCAGAACCTATGTAAACTCCAGCAAGAATTCCAGGGACCAGTATTCTATCAACAACAAAATCCAGAGAACAAAATTAAACTACAAAATAGAGACACTAGTTTAATAGAAATCATAGAATAGAAGTCATACACAGAGATTGGGGACTCAAACCGTAGCCAGAAGCCTTTATTTTGGGAGCAGATTTCAAGTACACAATTGCTTTTCTAGCAGAAGTTATCCATGCCATGTTACAAAGAAGGAGAGGTTTATATAGGAGAAAGTTATCACTTGAAACATTAATTCTCAACCACTTTCATGATGGGCTGATCCGATTTCGGTGATAGCTAAAAATAGTCTACCTTATCCTTACTGATAATTTAGCATTAAAAGTAGAAGGTTTCAATGAAGACTTGGAATAGTCGAGCCGAAATTATAGATAACTTGATATTGAAGTTAGAAGTTTCTGGTGATGATCATCGATCAAACGGTCTCAATGGCAGCTTCAAAGCGATGAAATAGAGGATGCACTGTGGACCTCTCCTTTAGTTTTCTAGCTCCTTCTAACAAGATGTCCCTGGTCCTTTTAGACAAAGCGCTCCCTTGTGGAGCACTTTTTAGCAAAGTGCTCCCAAGTGGAGCGCTTTTTAAATAAAGTGATGATTTAGCACTTTGAAGACCTATAGGAGAAGTACTCTAGAAAGTGTGTAGATCTCACTCACTTAGCCTTTTAGGTATTCATTGTATATCTTGCAAAGCATCCTTTTATGAAAGTGCTCCCTTGTGGAGCGCTTTCTAACAAAGCGCTCCTTGATGGAGCACTTTAAGGCTTGGAGCGCTTTCTAACGAAGCAAAGGCTTGGTCAGTTAGAAACTTCTAAAGGGGGCATTGTCTCTTAAGTGCTGATTTTATTTGTACTTAGCCATTTTATGGAATCTATTAATGTAGCATTTTAGCTATCTTTTGATAAAGCTCTTGGAGGGGACCTTTGATCAAAGTGCTCCCAAGTGGAGCGCTTTTCAGTAAAGTGCTCCCTTGTGGAGTGCTTTTCCCCAACATACTGACTTTGATATTTTAATATTCTAGGGAGTAGCTTTTTTAGACCAAGTGTTGATTTGATTTATAGTTATTTTTCAAACTACTTTATTCACTTGGTTGTGTGGACCCTCTCGAGAGAAGCTTGGTGAAACCTATTTTTAGTAAAGTGCTCCCTTGTGGAGCGCTTTTTAGCAAAGCGCTCCCAAGTGGAGCACTTTCTATTTTTAGCAAAGGACTTGGAATTTTGGAGGCATTTTGAGAGGAGTCCCCTTTGGACAAGCTTAGATTTCATCTTTACTTAGTAATTTTATCAATTTTGCCAACTTAGCCCCTTAACTATTTTGCAAATAATCCTCTAGCTAAGGAAGGAAAAACATTTTAAACAGAAGAGCTAGAAGTGATAACTTAACATTTGATTGCCCATGCTAAAACATATACAATTTTGCATGCAACATACCAAAACTAAAACGTAAGAGAAGTACATAAAATCTAGAAAAGTACAAAAAAGCTTAGAAAAACCTGTAATAGTTCATCCATAGTTTTATGAGGGAAAGCTTTAGAACAACAACACCTTAACCATTTTTTATGGAAAAAAGGAGGAGTTTTACAATGAGTGCTTTCATAAAACCGTATCTATTATGCATTTTTACAAGGT
Source organism: Wollemia nobilis (assembly GCA_028583015.1). NCBI lineage: Eukaryota > Viridiplantae > Streptophyta > Pinopsida > Araucariales > Araucariaceae > Wollemia > Wollemia nobilis. The sequence goes on along the minus strand of JAQPPZ010017254.1, from coordinate 1,697,435 downwards.
GTGTCAAAACTGACAACACATCTGGCGGCTCATGGGGTATTGAGCCTGTCTCAATGCAAATATCCCAGGCCTTATCCTTGGGCTACAGAGTCATATTTCTCATCTAGGTTTTCCTCCTCTTCTTTGTCGCTCCTAGAGGATTCTCCATCTTCCTGTTCCTCATTGTCTTCAGACTCTTCATCTGACTCTTCTTCCTGCTCATCGAAATCTTCCTCTTCTGAACCAGATTCACTCTCTGTCTTACTTTCTCCTTTCGATGGGGGGCTGAGGGAGAAACTGGTCCAATGACCTATTGAAAATATGCTTATATATAGCAGAAGCATCAACCCAATGCTCATAGGAATATGGGGGGTACTTAAGGAGCTCAAAAATAAGACAACGGTAAGTCTCGATATGCTCAAGATCGACGTGGACCAATACCCTATCAAACTCCTTCAGACAGGATTCAATCTGTGCATACTTGGACATAAGCATAATAATCTGTGCATCTGAGCTGGAGGTATTCAACATATGCAAGTCTGAAGGATTGTCAACAAAATCAGCCCACATGGGCTCCAACTCTTTTATTGATAGAGGAGGTTGTTCTGGATCTATGAATCCTGGGACCCCAATGTCAATGAGGGCATCCAAGTATCGTAGCGCTATCCGGTGCTCTTGCAGAAGCGCATCAGAGAGCAGGTGGGCCTTTTTAGCCAGTTCAACTTTTGTGAAAAAGTAATGCAATGTAGTCCTGGCAGTAGATAAGGATCGAGCCAGATCACTCATAGGCTCTAGATGGATGGGCGCATCCTCCATTTTCTTGAGCTGGGTAGCTAGGTCTAACCAGTAGTTAACATCTGCTTGAGCTGACTCCAAAGTCGGATTTCTAGTGATGATAGTGTCATGTGCCTCTTTGAAGAATTTGAGGGTTGTGATTCCCTTCACTGCCCTCTTGGGAAAATCTCTCAAAAAGTGTAGGTGCATCTCCTACAGGCGCTCGTTAGAAGGCATACTAGGTGGTTCAACCCTTTGCAATTGTTGGGCCTCTAGCTCCTTAACCCGAACCTCAAGGTGCTGCATTTTTTGATTTGCATCCGCTATCTCTCGGATATGGCGCACGTTGGACTACTCATAATCTTGATTTTCTAGATTAAGCCTTTGTACTTCACCTACCAAGTCTTCAATTTGAGAATTTAGCTTTTCAACCTGGCCTTTGTGATTTCTCTCTAACTCTTCATTCTTCCTTCTTGCTTCTGCCAAAGCTTCCTGAAGCTCATCAATTTTAGACTAGGCCCTAAAGTAGCGGGATCTGTAATGTTCTCCATGTGCATAAATAGAGCCAATGCAAACTTGAGCTTCTTCCATATTTTCTTCAGTGTTCATTTTAGCTACGTTCAACCTTGTATGCTTGTGAATGTAATCAACTGGAGCCATTTCCCCTAGGGGCTTGTTTACCAGTGGTATCTTTTCAATCGTATGCAGCTCCATTGATTCAGGATCTAGAATATAAGCTTTGCGTGTTTGCGCCAAAGCTAAGGCCTCTCTCTTCTTATGATATTTGAGCCATTGTATAGAATTTTTCTTGGCCCTACGAACACTTTTAGCTGTAGCTAACTATTGTGTCAACTCCAGCTCTGACTCCAAAGGCTCAGGGACCCCTAATCCGAGAATAGGTGTTGATGGAAGAAATGGGAAATTGGGTTGTAGGTTTGATGCCATAGAGGAAGCTGAGAGGGAAGCGATTGTGCTAACCCTCGAAAGAGTTTGAGTTTGTACTGTAGAGAGAGTGGGCTTAGGTGTTATGAAAGTGGATGAGTCAGTCCAGATAGTGGGAGTTGAAGGAGTGGAGGAAACACCTGAGTCAGAAGCACCAAACACGTGGGTGGGTGGAATCTCTAAAAACCAAGGGGAAGAACTGGCTGAAGCTGAGACTATGAAAGGATTAGAAATGCCTGCATAGGACAGGAATGGGGAGAATGAGGATACAAGTGTGGCAGAAGATGATAAAGATGGCTGAGGAAATGAAAAGCTCTGCTGGCTTGACTTAGCTGGGGATGAGCTCAACGCAGGGACCACCAAAAAAGGTACAGTGGGGACCGTTGAGGCTACTGCTGTAGAGGCTATAGATACTGGCATCATCATAGTCATGTCAGGGATTGAACAGGTTTAAAACAGTGGTACAAAACGTAAGGCTGAGGAAAAGAAATGAGAGCAAGAATTGAAAACATACCTTCGAGCCCCATGGAGGAAGGAGCCGAGAGAGATTCTTCCAACATCTGTATTTCTCCCTTTTCTTCGCCTGGCATATCAGGGCTACCTTCATTTGTTTTCTCATTACTTGGAGGTCCTTGAATGACAGCTTGTCCCACGTCCATGGCACTTTGTTCTTCAATTTTCCCTATTATGAATGCTTCTTGAATATATTCTATTGTAGGCACTTCTAAAATGGCCACCTCAATTTTAGCCTTTTGTTCTTCAATTTGCCCTATTACCTCTTTTGAGATAGACACCTCTGCTATATCCACTTCAATTATTTTGCTCTTTGGGTCTTCTTGAGAAACGACAAGCTCCAAGTCAGTCGACTTTTGCTCCTTCATCTGCCCTGTTATCTCTATCAGAGCTATTTCGCTAGGGTTTGAGGAAGGAGCTAGAGTGCCTGGTTGCACAACCATCCCAAAAGGCTTTTGAGGCCCAGTTCATGGTTTTTTTGTGATTTTTTGTAAAAGGGACACTTTAGTTTTTCTTTTTGATTGAGCGCTCTTCATTTTTAGGTGCTTGCTCAAATGTGAGAGGAGTGCCCATGATAGCTTTGCCTTTCCCTAGTAGATCATGTCGTGGATGCACCAAATCATCCACTTCATCAGGATTACGTCCCGCTTTGGGCACTATATCGATGAAGGAAAAGGGTTGATAAGTGTTAATGCAGTCATCATAGAGAATTGAAAACTGCTCATCAATCGCTAGCTTGTTAGTCGTAGCTTTGTCTTGGTGCACCCTCATAATCCACCATTGTTGTATTTTGTGGTCTAACCATTTTGGGTGCCTGAAATTTATAGTACTCTTGATAGATATGGGCAGTTTTTGCTCTTGATTCACCATGGGGTTATACTCAATATCCATTGTGTAGAAATCCAGCCAAGGCGGTAGCGGCTCCATCTCGTCCACATGCCATTCAAGCTCCAAACCAAGCGGGTTGTTGCGTTGTCTCTCCATGTCTGAGCATGGGCAAGAATGGAAGGCTTGTATCTTAAGGTTGTTTTTTATTATACCAAGTGGGTCCCATTTCCATCGATGGGGCAGCTCAACTAATCCCAACTGGGAGAGTGTCACGGTCAGAACTGCATTCTGACCGCACTGAGTGATCTTGACTCCTCCAAAGTCGAAAGGGGTGGAGACTATGACTTTTCTCCCATGACCCCTTCCATATTCCTCATTAGAGTGATCTAGCTGGCGAGCTACTTCCAATGCAAACTGGAACGGAGTGGTGTAAAAGGGCAATAAAAAGGGTTTTTGTGAAAACCCATAAATTTTGATGACGTAACCTTGCGTAAGGAAGAAGGTATCTCCCAAACGCCGTTCAACTAAATCCTGCCTCAGCTCAGTCAAAAAATGCTCATACTTGCCATAAATTAAACTTAATGCTGGACCTAGAAAAATCTGATTAAAAACATAATATGACTTACTTACAAAGATTGTCCGTCCATAAGTAAACTGGCAGCGGCTTTCCTTCGTGATCTGTCTGTTGCTTTTCTATGAAACCAAAATTTTCATGCTGACTCCAGAAAAAGAGCCACACCATCATGGAAGAGAGTCTAAACTGGTGGTCCTGATCATCGTGAAGAAAAGCTAAGGAGGCATGCAACTGCCTTGAGATGAATTCGGCCCAGTCATAATAAACTAGACTGGAGCCTGGCCTGGCTTTAGAAGGAAAATAATCTGGGTTATCTAAAATGGCTTGTGCCATAGCAATCTGCCAGTCAGTGACCCACTCATCAGTTGCCAACCCTGTCACCCATGCTAGTATGGAGTAAATCTCAGGCTATGAAAATTTGGCCAAAGACCTTGGGAGTGCGGGGAGGTTATCGGATGCCACTGTATGTTTCAACTGTCTCGTTATAAAATCCCTTATCCAGGGCGTAGGTTGATACCTTGCAGCCTCTTCATTAGTGTACAACCTCTGTGGAACCACTCCAGAAGGGTACACCTCTCCACCGATGAAATCTTCTCGGATAGACGTAGTGGTAATTGCAAATAATGGAACTCCATTCGCGTCCCGAACTGTCCGTGATAGAGGATCATAAAATCTAGCCACTACGTGAATGAATTTAGGGCAGACGTGAACAGGAGGGCACATGTAAAAATACAAGTGCGAGTGGTACACAATGGCCAATGGGTTTTCAACTGGGCTTCTATTGTACGCTTCCTTGACATCCCGATGCAACTGCTCCACATCTCTGCTTGTCACCAGGCAGTCTCTGTATCGAAGGAAAGGGTGTTGTGGAGCCTCCAACTCCTCGATATTTTTCTTTTTCTTCTTCTTTCGAAGCTTCTTCGAATCTGATGGTTCTGTAGATACAACTTCATCTTCAGGTTTTTTATCTCTTGGGACCTTCTTCTTATGCCTCTTCTCTTTTGGATTTTCTTCAATTATTGTCTCCTTCATTATCTGCTTTCCTTTCTTACCCATGGTGGTCGAGTGCTTCAGAAAAGTTTCTGGTTTATGTGTCGTAGTGAAGAGTTTCTAAATGAGCTTGAAACTTGCCAGGAATATTATGTTTTTATAATGCCACTGCTTGGAACCACCACCTTTAATGCAGGGCACCTTCAATTAATGCCAGGGTGAACGTGCATGCAATCGGGCGCTTTCAAGTTTCTTCGTGCGGGTGGATTTTTCTTAAAAACTAAATAATGGTGGTGGACAAGGACGTTTCCACGAGGCACACTATCATTAGCTAGGAAGGGTGTCTGTAGATTTGAAGAAAAAGGTCAATTTTGGCTGACGGAGGATGAGGAATGTTTTGATTTGATGGGCGTACGACCCTTTCTCTTTTAAAACTCATGCCAACCTAGGGTTTTGAAAATGACCTTTCATGATGCACAAAATCTTCCTGGACACTTGGCAAAATCAGAGCGGATAGTAAAATTTAAAACATTAAAAGGGCAGGACAATGAGGAAATAAGATTATACTAAGGAAAAAATTTAAAATGGGAGCGACTCCCAATGAAGTGCCCCCAACATTTATTTATTTATTTATTCGTCTTTGGGAAAGCGCTCCCTTGTGGAACGCTTTGCCTTTGGAGCGCTCTCCATGTGGAGCGCTCCAGCTTTGGGCAAAGCGCTCCCTTGTGGAACACTTTGCCTTTGGAGCGCTCTCCATGTGGAGTGCTCTAGCTTTGGGCAAAGTGCTCCCTTGTGGAATGCTTTGCCTTTGGAGCGCTCTCCTTGTGGAGCGCTCGACTTTGGGTAAAGTGCTCCCTTGTGGAATGCTTTGCCTTTGGAGCGCTCTCCATGTGGAGCGCTTTGGCTTTGGGCAAAGTGCTCCCTTGTGGAACGCTTTGCCTTTGGAGCCTATTTTTTGAGAAGAGATATTTCACTTAAAAGTGAGTGACGGATCATTCCTAGACAAACCTCTCGGCCTATCGGGTGAGATTTTATTTCTAACTATCTCATCCTGGCTATAAAAGCCCAGTAAAGGCTTTCTTGAAGAAACTTCTTTAGACCTCCGAAAAACCTCTTGGCCTACCTCATCCTGGCTGCCAAAGGCCTCAGTAAAGGTATTCTTGAAGAAACTCCTTCCTTCTATTTTTCAACTAAGCTTAGGGAAATAAAACACTAACCTACTATACAAACAAAAGGGACTACATACGAGAAATACCTGATCAGCTAGAGAAGAGTGTCGGGCCTTGGTGGGTAGTAAAATTTCAATAAAAAATCGTTTACTAGAATCGGGAGCATGGTACCTTCCATGTCTTCCAGCATGAATGAATTTATCTGATGAACGCTAGAGACCCGAAATGGACCCTCCCAAAAGGCATCAAACTTTTCATGGTTTCTCGACTTTGATTTCTTCACGTTCCACTTCAAAACTAAATCCCCAATGCTGAAAGCCCGATCAAAAGTTCTCTTGTTGAACCAGCTCTTGGTAGTTTCAGCATGCTTGGCGAAGACTTCGTACGCCTTTTCTCTTTCTTCTTCTAACTCCACCAATTGTGCCAACCTTGCATCCATCGGACTGAAATGGCCTCCTTCAATGTCAAGCCATTTAAGAAGCTGTAAGGTTGGTAGTTCGATGTGTGTAGGTAAGACCACATATTTGCCATACACCAATGAATAAGGTGAAGTCTGGATAGACCACTTGATGGAAATTCGATCAGCCCACAAGGACTGATTCAAGAGTAGGTGCCAGCTTCTTTTATTTTTCTGCAAGGATTTCTTCAAAATTCGCAATAGGTTCTTGTTCGTGGATTCAGCTAACCCATTTCCCTATGGATAATAGTTAGATGAAGTTTTTAAATAGATTCCATACCTGACCATGAATTCACAAATATTTGCACCAGTGAAAGGAGAACCGTTGTCCGAGATGATGGACTCTGGGATTCCGAACCGAGTGATCAGACCTTCGAGGAAGGAGATGACCACTTCCTGGCTCGCCTCTTTGGTCGGAATTGCTTCTGACCATCTGGTGAAGTAGTCCGTAGCAGTCAAGATATATTTGTGGCCGATAGAAGAATTGGGATTGATGATCCCGATGAAGTCCAAACCCCACTGTTGGAATGGAGTCTCCACCTGAATGGGGTGAAGAGGAAGCGATGCATTCTTAACCCTTCTTGAGTAGCGTTGGCAACTGTCACAACACTGGCTGGCTTTGAAGGTATCCAAAAAGAGAGTGGGCCAATAGTAACCTACTTTGATGATTTTTAGCACCATCGGTCTACCAAAAAAATGCCCTCCCAAAACTCTAGAGTGAAACTCTTCCAGGATCTTAGCCTTTTCAAACTCTTTAATGCATCTTAAAAGGACTCCATCAATATTCTGATAAAAAATCCCATTGGGCATCGGGACATACCTTTTAGCTTGTAGGTAGAATCTTCTTCTTTGCGAAGCATCGAAGCATGAGGGACATCGACCTGTATCAAAATATCTGATCAGGTCTTCTATCCAATCTGAATCGCTAGTGGATGGGATAGCCAAGTTGCTATCAAAATTTAGGCTATCTGAGTCTGGAATCATAGCTTCAACCGCAACATTTTTGGCTAACTCTTGACAGAGTGCTCTACCTCGAACTAACTTGGTAGGGCGTATCTCGATATCAAACTCTTGGATTTTAGTAACCCATCCCGCCCTTCTATTCCCCAACTCACCTTGGATGATGAAGCTTCGGACGTCGGGGTGTATGACATACATGATTGTTTTACTTTGAGACACGAAGTGCCTAAAATTTTGGAGAGACCTCATCACCGCATGCACCTATCATTCAATGAAATTGAACTTCTCTTCATGAGGTTGAATGATCTGGCTGAGAAATGTGATCGGACACTCATCTCCATCTTCACCTTTCTGGGTTAAGACAATGACATAACTCTCAGGCTCTCCGATCACGTACAAGATGAAATCTCATGAGTAGTCGAGGTTGATAAGGATAGGAGCTTGAGCAATCCACTCTTTAATCTCCTGAAAATCTTACCTCCTTTCATCAGTCCACTTGAATTCGATGCCCTTTTTCAAGAGTTGGGCCATTGGTTTTATCACTTGGGCAAAATCGGCGATGAACTTCTTGATGAAGTTTATCTGTCCAAAAAAGGACTATAGGGCCTTCTTATTTGTGGGAGGTGAAAGTCGGAGAAGCGCTTCTGCTCGAGCTGGATCAATTGTTAATCCCTTTTCAGAGATAATATGCCCAAGTAGCTTTCCTTCTTTCATCACAAATATTGACTTTTTGGGGTTGATGGAGACCCCAAACTCTCGATATTTTTCAAAAACTTACCGTAAATGTAGACCGTGTTCTTCCCACTTATGAGAAAAGATAGTCATGTCATCTAAGTAGATTATGATGACATGATTGAGTAGTTCATCGAAAGTGAGGTCCATCACCCTTTGGAAAGTAGCCCCGACATTTGAAAGGCCAAAGGGCATCCGTTGGTAGGCGAAAGTGCCCCACTTGGTCGTGAATGCGGTTTTATGTTGATCTTCATCTTTAACCCATATCTGGTTATAGCTTGAGAACCCATCTAATAAGGAGAACCTTTGTGCTCCTGCCACCACATGAAGGATTTGATCAATCTGGGGTAGCGGGTAGTGATCTTTGAGGGATGCTTGATTCAGATTTTGGAAGTCTATACACAATCGGATATCACCATTCTTCTTCCATACTGGAACCAGGTTAGCTACCTAGGAAGAATGCTTAATCGGATATATGATCTTAGCTTCAAGCATCTTCAACAACTTGGCCCTCATTAGAGTTTTAACTTTTGGATTTATGGGTCATTGCTTCTGTCTGAAGGGTCTGACACCCTCTTCTAACTCGATGGTATGTTGGATGATACTCTTGTCGTACCCTTTTAGGTCTTGGTAACACCAGGCAATGATGTCGGGATATTCTTTACATAGAACTCGGATCTACTGAAGCTCTTCGGCTATGCAATTGGTCCCTACCATGATGACCTTCCTTGATTCTAACTCCAAGTTGATGAACTCCTTCTGGTCCACCTTGATCTTATGGCTGATAGGCCTATCATTTCTATCGAAGAGGCTTTCCAGCGTGATCAGGCCTTTCGGGATATGATTGTTTTTCAATTGAATCAAACCTTCATGGTCTTCTTCATTCAGAGCCCGCTCTTCGATGGTTGATGCTTCATTGACCAAGAAGTTAACAAGTTGTTCATCATTGTCGAACACCTGCCAATGGAGTTTTTTATCGGGAATAGAAGGTCGGTAAATTAATCTTACCATCTTTGGTTTGTGCATCATGTCATCAACTGGTGAAAATCGGGCACCGATGGAAGCTAGAACGTCAGCCAACTTGTTCTTTTCCCTTGAAATGGATTTGACATTTAGCGCATCGAAGGAATCAAACAAATCCCACACCTTGTTGCGATACGCCTTTAGGTAGTGTTGTTTGCTGACACACTTGCTAGTAACTTGATTACAGATTAGCTCGGAGTCCCCAAAAATCTGTAGTTGTTTGATGCCTAGCTTCTCAGCTTTCTTGAGTCTGAGGCACAAAGCCTCATACTCAACTACATTGTTCATACAACTCCAAGCTAGTCTGTACGAGTAAGTCTTTTGTTCATCGGTTGGGGAGATGAGAGCAATTCCCACACCTACACCATTTTTACATCGAGCACCATCAAAGTATAGCTTCCAAAGTTGGTCTGATGTTGGGAGCACTTCTGGGTGTGCTTGCTTTTCTTTCTCAGGCTTAGTGAGCATGTAGCATCCTAAGTCCGTACCATTAACTACATTGAAATCCATTAAGGAGAAGTCATCCTCTAGTTGGAGTTCATCGAGAGCTTCTTCCATCAAGTCGACTTGTATTTCTTCCACCATCAAGTTGATAGAGACTGAGCTTTTTCTTCATCCTCAAGCTTCTCCACGTGAAAACTAATAGGCTTCTCATTGAAGAGCTTGAATCTTCTTCCTTTGAATGGGATCTCTAGGTGGGTGTAGTCGAGGGAGAGGTAGCCTCCCATATTTGCTATGAATTCTCATGAAAGACACATACTAAAATATGGCTCTAAGTCGACTACCACGATCTCCTGTATGATGGTGACTTGCGGTATTTTATGGAGTTGGATGGGAACATCCTTGATCACTCCTACTATCTTTACCAGAGTTCCATCTAACTGCAGCACCCTAGGACTACTGTGGGTGTACTCCATACCCATGATCTCATAGACCGCTTTGGGCATGATGGTTGTAGTGGTGCCTGAGTCGATCATGCAGTTATGTATGACCCATCCCTCCATTCGAAGAGAAAGGTAAAATGGTGGGGGCCTATTTTTACCTATGGTCAAAGTTGTTAATGGCTGAGAATACATAGTCTGAGTTGGCCTGCTTTCCTTGTCTTGAGCAGACTTGAGAGATTCCTGCAATAGGTCAACTTGACCTAGGAGTTGAAGGGCATCATATAGGCTTACCTTAGTGGGAGCCTTTTTCATTTCTTTGACTATATTGTATGTTGAAGTGGCGGGCTCTCCTGCTCCTCTTGTAGGTTCGTAGATCTTTCGATATTGTTGCGTTGCATCCACCCGTTGGCGTTTAGTCAGCGAGGGATATCGAAGCTTCTCCCTCACCTGGTCTCGTGCTTCAGTTGGTGGCTGAGAAGTTGTAGCTTTAGGTTGAAGGACTCTTTCTCTAACATGAGGTGGTAGGTGGTCCTTCGATAGGTCATACTGATGAGCGATTGTCATCGTATTGAGAGCTTTTGCCTAGGGCTGAGCTTCAGTCCATGATTTAGCTATGGGCTTGGGTGTTGGAGGTACTTTCAGTGGATCCATCTGAACTGGATCTACCTCGATAGGCTTCTTCCCTACCCTGGTGAGAATGGAAACTTGCTCAGTAGATGATGTCATGAGATTCTGACCAGCTTCCCTGATCATATTTACTTGTTCATAGGGACCGCCAGCCAGTGTCTGCACATAATTTAGATGCACCATGCAGTCTTCTTCATTGTGTGGATCATTGCATGTGGTGCACCAATATAAAGAATCAGAGGTGGTGGCCTCTTCACTGTTCATTACCATTGAATTTTGCTCATATTTCCTGTGAGGACCAGTGGATGCTTGATATTTAGTGATCGGGGGAGGAGGGAACCTCCTCTGATGAAAGCCTTGATCATCTTATATTTTCCTTATGGCGCTCATCTGGTTTGCCATCATCTTCATGTAAGCCTTAACTTTTGATAACTCTTTAGCTTGAGCTTCGATTACAATCACTTGGTTAGTAGCTACTTGACCTGGAGGTAATTGAGCCAGCGTTGGTGGTGCTGGTAAAGCTAGATATTGCGTTGGAGCGGGTAACTGGGGAATAGTGGGTGCTTGGTATTGAGGCATAGGCATAGGTTGTAGGGGTGGATTCCAAGATTTATTTGACTGAGTATGAGAATTGGGCAGAGTATATGCACTCAGATATTGGCTCTAGGGGAAATCTGGGTAAATCGGGGTCATAGGTTTTGGAGGTAACTGTCCGATAGACACCAAATTAGTTTCTGCCTAGAGCACCTGATGATATAGCTGTGGGAATGTATTAACATTAGCTTATCGAATGTTCATGCTAATATTGGGGTGAAAAGCTCTTAAGTAATAAAATGCGGCCTACTGTGGTGTAGGTCGTAGGCCTTCGGTAACTCTTTGCCAAGTTCTCTCGAACCGAACATTGAAGTCAGTTATTTCTTCTTGAGGGTGCCTTTGAATAGTTGTGAATTGGTTTAATAGGGAGAAGGGGTCCACTCGTTCATTGAATCCCCTTACCAACTCACCTCCTAATTGATCCCATGAAGTAATAGTATCGGGTGGAAGCGATCGATACCAGTATAGAAGCTTACCTCTCAGTGAAAGGATGAGCAACTTTATCATGATGTCCTCATTGTTGATTTGATGGATGGTTGCTAGTCCTACGATGTCTTGGATATGCTCTTGCATCATATTTCCCATGCCATCATAAGTAGGTAGAGCCTTCAAAGCTATGGGAGGTACCATGTGTTGAGCTTGCAAGGGTGAGCACTCCAGGATGGTTCCAGGTAGCGAACTGCCTGGGTGGTGTTGGTTGTGCCATATGAGCGTGCATAGTCATGTGAACTAGAGCAGTCAGGACACTCGAAATGCTTGAATGAACATTTGATGAAATCGAGATGTTCTGGTGATCTAGTGAATTCGATGGATTTGGAGGTAAGCTTGTTGTCGTGTTGTCAGGAGTGAGAGTAGGAGACTCTAAGACAACTTCTTGTGATGATGTCTCGTCAAGCGGAATATTTGGCCTGACCACCCTAGGATGTTCTCCTAAAGTGTCGATATCAAGTTCGAAGAACTCTACTTCTTCTTTAGCTTGTTTAACTCTCCATCTCATGTGCATGAGGGTAGGATTTTAGACTGGTCTACGAGATTTGGAGGTGTACTGGGTTTAGTTGAGTCGCCAGATGTTCAGATTCAATAGTAGTAAGATGAACATCACTTCTTAAAACTAGTTTAACATGGAATGTTTGGGTCCCATCGGGCGTGCCAAAAACTATTGGTAATCGAACCGGCCTAGATACATGTTTTCTAAGTCTGCAGCGCCCTAGGCCCACTGCCAAGCATTGAATGCCTAAAGGAAAGGGATGTCCTCCATGGCAATCTCTAGTAGGGCTGGTTCTAAAAATAAAAATGGGGGTTTGGAGATAAGGGATAGAAAGATACTGAAAGAGATGGGAAATTACGAAAAGGAATGGGAAATGGCCAAAGGCTAGAGATTTGGGGTGATGGATCGGAAGCACGATAGACAACTTATCTATTTGAACCAACAACAATCAAAATAATGACTTGTAATAGAAAATAGTATAAAATCCTCAGAACTTATGTAAACTCCAACAAGAATTCCAGGGACTAGTATTCTATCAACAACAAAATCTAGAGAATAGAATTAAACTACAAAATAGAGACACTAGTTTAATAGAAATCATAGAATAGAAGTCATACACAGATATTGAGAACTCAAACCATAGCCAGAAGCCTTTATTTTGGGAGCAGATTTCAAGTACACAACTACTTTTCTAGCAGAAGTTATCCATGTTGTGTTACAAAGAAGGAGCGGTTTATATAGGAGAAAGTTACCACTTGAAATATTAATTCTCAACCACTTTCATGATGGGCTGATCCGATTTTGGTGATAGCCAAAAATAGTCTACCTTATCCTTACTGATAATTTAGCATTAAAAGTAGAAGGTTTCGATGAAGACTTGGAACAGTCGAGCCGAAATTATAGATAACTTGATATTGAAGTTAGAAGTTTCTGGTGGTGATGATCGATCAAACGGTCTCAATGGCAGCTTCAAAGTGGTGAAATAGAGGATGCACTATGGACCTCTCCTTTAGTTTTCTAGCTCCTTCTAACAAGATGTCCTCGATCCTTTTAAACAAAGCGCTCCCTTGTGGAGCGCTTTTCAGAAAGTGCTCCCAAGTGGAACACATTCTAGATAAAGTGCTATGGGCTTTAAACTCAGTGGAGCGCTTTTTAAATAAAGTGATGATTTAGCACTTTGAAGACCTATAGGAGAAGTACTTCTAGAAAAGTGTAGATTTCATTCAGACTTAGCCATTTTATCAATCTCACTCACTTAGCCTTTTAGGTATTCATTGCATATCTTGCAAAGCATCCTTTTATGAAAGTGCTCCCTTGTGGAGCGCTTTCCAACAAAGCGCTCCCTGGTGGAGCGCTTTCCTTTTGAAGCAAAGACTTGGTCAGTTAGAAACTTCTAAGGGGGTCATTTTCTCTTTAAGTGCTGATTTCATTTGTACTTAGCTATTTTAGGGAATCTATCAATGTATGCACTCTAGCTACCTTTTGATAAAGCTCTTGGAGGGGACCTTTCATCAAAGCGCTCCCAAGTGGAGCACTTTTCAGCAAAGCGCTCCCTTGTGGAGCGCTTTTCCCCCAACATACAATTTGACTTTTAATATTCTAGGGAGTAGCTTTTTTAGACCAAGTGTTGATTTAGTTTATAGTTAGTCCTTTTCAAACTGCCCTATCCACTTAGCTCTGTGGACCCTCCTGAGAGAAGCTTGGTGAAACCCTCTTTTTAGTAAAGCGCTCCCTTGTGGAGCGCTTTTCAGCAAAGCGCTCCCAAGTGGAGCGCTTTCTATTTTAAGCAAAAGACTTGGAATTTTGGAGGCACTTTGAGAGGAGTTCCCTTTGGACAAGCTTAGATTTCATCTTTACTTAGCAATTTCATCCATTTTGCCACCTTAGCCCCTTAACTATTTTGCAAATAACCCTCTAGCTAAGGAAGGAAAATTATCCCAAACAGAAGAGCTGGAAGTGACAACTTAATCATTTGATTGCCCATGCTAAAACATATACAATTTTGCATGCAACATACCAAAACTAAAACGTAAGAGAAGTACAGAAAAGCTAGAAAAGTACAGAAAAGCTTAGAAAAACCTGTAACAGTTCATCCAGAGTTTTATGAGGGAAAGCTTTAGAACAACAACACCTTAACCATTTTTTTATGGAAAGAAGGAGGAGTTTTACAATGAGTGCTTTCACAAAACCGTATCTATTATGCATTTTACAAGGTGTGTCAAAACTGACAACAACACCTTGAGACCGTGCTCTAGTGAAGACAAGAGTAAAGTTCTATGTTGGGATAAGTCTAGGTTGTAACTAGAATTGAATCCTTGCTATTAAGTTTTTAATTATTTAAAAATAGAAAGCCTAGTTTGCGCTATCATTTGGATTCATATCTTTGCTATCATTACCATAGTGTTATATCTTACTATTCCATAGACCTTCGTTGCTAAAGATGCTTATGTGCTCTTCCCTGTCCAATAGTGTCTAAACAAACCCTTTGATGGGTAGTGACCGCAGTGATGAGTTGCTACCACCTTGTTCGCAGTGGTACTATCACCTTAGCTTTAAAAGGGTGTTGTGTAGGAAGAGTTAGAAACCACTCCTTGGAAGGTGTCTCTAGTTTTGGTGGTATCCTTTGGATTGCGAGAACCATTCTTGACTATATTTGATAACCTAACTTATCTTATCGCCTAGAGTGCCACAGTCGATTCTTTGATCATGCTATGTCAATGAAGGACTAAGGCCTCACTGGAAGCCCTCTTGTTTCCAAAACTCTAAAAGCTGAGGTGATGCTAGTTTCAGCCATAAGTCGTAGTGGTTACCTGCGCCAACATTCGATGATGACCACGTGTGTAGGATTTCCTAGCATTGAAAGTAGGGTAGTAGGAACCACCCTTGCCAATGGGTTACTATCGGGTTGTCCAACCAACTCTCTGTTATGCATCCCAACCATTTAGATGATGGAAGTGTAGTGGGAAAAGGGAGTCTATGAGCTGTGCGAGAACCAACAAATGGTTTGTCGTGTGGGTAGTAGGTGGCAACCACGTAGGTGGTTCATGGTAATCAACCCTTACTTAAAGAATAGGAAGACCTTCCTAGTTTTGTGAGTGTTAATCAACGTTTATAAGTCTTGATTTATGGGATAAAAGAATATTGACTAATTATTAATTAAAGAACTAAGACTTTGATTTATAATGAGGAAATGATTATTTTATAAATGAAGGGTATGATACTTTTATTTATGAAATAAAAGAATATTGGCTAATTATGGATTAAAGAAGTGAGACTTTGATTTATAATGAGGAAATGGTTATTTTAAAAATGAAGGGTATGGGACTTTTATTTATGAAATAAAAGAATATTGGTTAATTATGAATTAAAGAACTGAGACTTTGATTTATAATGAGGAAATGGTTATTTTATAAATTAAGGGTATGGGACTTTTATTTATGAAATAAAGGAATATTGTTATTTATGAATTAAAGAACTAAGACTTTGATTTATAATGAGGAAATGGTTATTTTATAAATGAAGGGTATGGGACTTTTATTTATGAAAAAGAAATATTGTTATTTATGAATTAAAGAACTGAGACTTTGATATATAATGAGGAAATCATTATTTTATAAATGAAGGGTATGAGACTTTTATTTATGAAATAAAGGAATATTGTTATTCATGAATTAAAGAACTGAGACTTTGATTTATAATGAGGAAATGGTTATTTTATAAATGAAGGGTATGAGACATAATAGAATGAAGGAATATTGTTATTTATGAATTAAAGAACCAAGACTTTGATTTATAATGAGGAAATGGTTATTTTATAAATGAAGGGTATGAGACATAATGGAATATTGTTAATTAAGAATTAAAGAACTGAGACTGATTTATAATGATGGAATGGTTATTGTATGAATTAAAGAACTAAGACTTTGATTTATAATGATGGAATGATTATTTTATAAATGAAGGGTATGGGACTTTGATTTATGAAATAAAAGAATATTGGGTTATTTTATGAATTAAGTAGTGAGGCTTGGTTCATGGAAATAAAAGACCTAGCTTATTCTAGTGATTAAAGGTATGGGACTTTAATTGTTGAATAAGGGTTGAAATGAGTTAATTTAAGTAGAACCTGTGATTTAATGTTTGTGAAAGACTCTCGATGGTAATGAGAGGTGAAAATAAAAATAGAGATTTTTATGATATCAACTATGCAGTAGAAGGTTAGATACTTTGATTTAATTGTATAGTTGCAATTTGGAAAAGTAAAGAAAATAGATGCATTTAGAGGGCATGCCTATCCTGAACCATGAGTGCCTTGATCCCCTACTATCCTCAATGATCGAGGGAAAGACATGAAGGATCAAAGATGGCAGTTGGCTTGCATACATCGGTTTGTCTTCCTTTACTATGATTTACTTATGCTCAAATAGACTAGAATTGTGGGAGATATCCCGAATGGAAATGTTGTAGAGTATGGAGGATTTGCCATAGTTTTTATATGTATTAACTCAATGATTGATCTAGAAATGTGTTTTATTATTATGTTCATAAATGCTTATGCTTCTTTAAGTTAACTCTCCTCTTCGTTTAATGCTTACCTTCATTTATATGTTTTTCTCCTCTAGACTTATTGTATGCTTTATTCATGCTTTGATTTTATTGAATGATTTATTCTTGCCTTCTTGTATATATATATATATATATATATATATATATATGAAAAAATAGACCTACAAATTTGAGATCTTAGGGTGAACTTAGAAAAGACCTAAGAAATTGAGATCTTAGGGTGAACCTAGAAAAATACCTAAGGGATTGAGATCTGTTGTAGCCAAAATTGATACAACATGAATGTACCCATAATTTCAAAATTTTGAAGGTCTTAAAATGTACACTTTTTGTGATAGGCTAATAAATAATTCAAATATGAATAAAACATTTTCTATCTTCATTAACATCTCCAACCCCTAAGCAAATCGATTTTTTATTTCATTAAAAAATTAAGGAGTTCCACATCCAGTTCCTTCAAAAAAGATCATCACCTTTTTTTGACCCATTTGTCCAAACAAAAATGATGAAAAACACCCTTTTATCGATTGACATAAAACATATGGCAAAAAATGCAATCTCCAAAAACTAAGCATAAGGACTTTTCGACCGATAGAAAAGAGCATTCGATCGACAAGAAAGAACAAGTGGCCGAGCCTAAATCATGTTAAAATATTTTTTCGACCGACACCCATGGAAAATGAGCTGATGGTATTTTTACAAGTATGAAAATTTTCGGTCGACTGATAAAAGGTTTTGGCTGACCACTCAGGTCGAATATCCAAAGAAAGCAGAATGCACAAATTTTAAATCGGTCGATAAAAAGTAAATTGGTGCCAAACAATTTTGGTTGAACAAATTCAGTTTATTATCACCTCTTTTCAGCCAATAAGAAGAAAGCAATAGCCAAAGACGAAAGGCATTTTAGTCGATGCAAAGTAAACGATAGCCGACTAACTAATCAGTCGTTCGTGAAAAGCTATCACTTTTTTAGTCGACCACAGTAAATAGTCAGTCGAAATATTTATCGATCAAATATAAAAGCAAGTCGCTCAATGAAAATATGTCATCGGTCGAAGCAAATTAAGAGATGATAAAAAAATCAATAGATTTTCCTTTTACTGGCAAAAAACAAAAGACGATTGCTCAAACGAAAGTGAAATTATTGTTCAAAGAAAATCCTTTGTCAGTAAAACAATATAAAAGATCAGTAGAAGATCTGGTCAAAGAGCTATCATTGAAAATATTTTAGTTGATAGAAGAAGAGAATTATGTACTCGCGTTCGAACACATCCTCACCGTCGAAAAGTCATCGATCGAACAAAATCAATGGAGGAGATCAACCTAGCCAATCAAAGGTAAAATCAACGAAGATTTAGGTATGTCACCATTTAATTTTGCATGCATAAAATCTCAATTCAATATTGTTATTATAAGCTAACATCCTCAATAAAAGCTATTACAATTTTTAAAAATGTAGCGTGCATAGAAGTACACAAAGCCATTTTGGCAGAATAATAATGTCCAATGATCAAATATCTATCTGTGCAAAATCAACATGATCCGTTGATCGAAATATGACAAAAGAGAAGAGCTAATAAGTTGATCACCCAATCAGTGGACTATACATTTTTAGCTGAATTAAACCATTTATCGATCGAACATTCATCAACAACAATTGAAGCGTAAAATTCAAATCCATGGACCCTCGACTGAGAAAAGCTGATGCAACACTCAAACCAATGATAATATCACTGACATGACCACACCACTTCAAGCATTATGGGCACACAAGCCAACCACAGGCCTCAACCTCAGATCTCTCTAGGCACAATTTTTAAATCAAAGTGTACCGATCGAATAACTCAAACTCTAACACATGTATGATCTGGTGATCTTTTGCATAAATCAAACAAATGTCGATGATTCATGAACGATCGATCATTATGGAGGATTGAGGTGGCGAGTCAAGAATAGAAAAAATACAGTGGTAGTTGGTACAAATTTAATAATTCTTCATGTGCAAATCAATTTAAATACATGGCCATAGTGATAAGCAATTCAAAGTGTTTACAAAGTTCTCAAACTATTTTGATGAGTTGAGAAAACCAACGATAGATATTTGAGCAATGGCCTCCTGCAATAAGGCAACCCTCAAAATGAGAGTCAAAGCATTAGATAAGAAGGTTCCATTCAAGAAGTTGAATAATAGAAAGACTAGAGAACAAGTATGGGGTGAGGACAAACTCACTAAGTTCAAATTCTAGTCCAACATAGAGGAGTGGCTACTCCCGCACTACTTGTTGAAAAACATCTTCAATCAAGCATACAAAGACAAAGATAAGAGAGCTCCCCGTTGCAAAAAATGGAGAACCAACCTGGAAAAACTCTTGTGACCAAGAGTGCATTTCTACCCCAAATTATTGTCATTGTTAGCCATATCATATGATCAAAGAACTAGGACCATAATTAATGGGAAAAACAAGCCCATTTATAGGATTACACTAGAAAATATCAAATAGGTATTTGTGCTAGAAACAACCAAATAGTGCTACGATGTGAAGGTGATTTCAAAGCAAGCACAGTACATGATCAACACCACCTTATATGATAAGCTATTTGACTATGAAAAACCAATGTCGCCAGATTTCCTAATTCATAAGAATCAATTTCAAAAATGGGCAAGAGACTATGCCGATATGATTCATTAGTGTTGGGAGTTGAGGACCTCAATTGGGTCAGCATCGAAGTGATGTATTTGATAGTATAGTGCAACAAGACCTAGAGGATGCCCATGTATAGGTAGCAAGATGTCATATGCAACACATAGATAAATAATTCAAGGAACTAAAAGATGCCATAAAGAAAAATCTAGATCTTATGCCCCATTTCTCACATTACTCATTCCTTGTACACCTAATCATTGAGCAGTTCAAAGATGATGCTATCCAGCAACTTAGAGGAGTGTCAGGGAAAATTATCCAAGATAGGTTGCCTTGCATCTATGATGGCACTTTCCCTTATTTAAAATTTTGTGGAACGTTCTTAGCATCAATGTACCATGTGCTTTTTGAGAAAAAACCACTCATAATGAGCCCAGGTATAGTCAAGTATCTCCAAGATATGGAAGTTGGAGATTAATTTCTTGATAAAATTTTTAGTCTCATTAGAACATACGAAGGCAAATTGCCATCAAAAGCCTTACCCACTTATTGCCCTAAATTGTTGGCTGCTTTAGAGATAGTAAGACAATTTGTAGAATAAGCTAGACTAAGATGGAGGAAGAAGATCATAGTTCCTTGGATCACAACTCTAGGAAATAGGGGAGTATGTATACCAAAGATATCCAATGATGATAAAAGCTTTACCCGCAATGGACTTCTTCTACTTAATAGAAATCACTTGGAGACCATATGATCCCAATAGTCATTACAAAAGTATTAGTTTAGAGTCTAATCCAATGGAACACAGAGAATATGAGTTCAAGAAAAGTCTTCTATGGGCGTAGAACAATGGAATTGATATCGAACAAATATGGAACAACAAAAACCTATTAAAAGCACATACTCACACAAAGATGATTGGGGACTACTCCACGGACTTGAGGATGGTAAGAAAAGATACATTAGATAAAAAAAAACCTCAAGTAACCATCCTACTAGAATATTTTGTCGATCCTATTGTGGAGGTTATGAGCCTGAATCCTAAGTAAATCAAAATCATAGCTGAGATACAAGATAAAGCAATGAAAGAAAAATATGGTACTTCTTCTACCTCTTAGTCCCCTAGTATGAGTAGAGGAAAAGAGATTGTGTCTATTTTTGCTACCCCAAGGAGTTTCACAATCGAGAGTTTGGCATTGACTCTAATGACCTCGCAACATCTACAAAAAATAGCTACAGGTTCACCATGGGAAGTACCAACAACCTTCATGGCAAACAATAAATAAATTAAGATATCTGCCATGACATGGGAGAGAATAAAGAAAGCTGGAGGATTCAATTATATCTTCAAAAATTACCAGGTAGTGATGCTCGATACTACAAGATCTCCTCCTCAAAAAAGAGCAAGGATTGGATCAAACACCAATGAGCCTATGAGCA
The DNA here is from genome assembly GCA_028583015.1 of Wollemia nobilis. Taxonomy (NCBI): domain Eukaryota; kingdom Viridiplantae; phylum Streptophyta; class Pinopsida; order Araucariales; family Araucariaceae; genus Wollemia; species Wollemia nobilis. Next base: position 1,676,753 of record JAQPPZ010017254.1, on the reverse strand, counting down.
TAAACCTGATAAAGAAATAAGGCTTCATACAATTCACTGCTGAAGAGAAGAAACAAATTGAAGCTATCATGGAAGATAGGGTGACATAAGTTTGAAGTAGAAGTGGAATTCATAATTCACCTCCATCAAGTTCAAAGTCTATTCCAAGGCCACCATTAACATTCCTACTAATGGAATACAATCACTTTAAATAGATCCTAGTATAGGTGATGTAGCAATAGGAGGAGACTCAATATTGTTATTAAGACATGGAGTGCAAGTCCATGCACAGACTGCGCTAGTGATTGAGAAGGAAGTGATAGCCTATAAGTCCAAAGCTGAATTTTTGCAATCAAAAAATGAGAAGCTAAAGGTTTAAATTAGCAAGATTCAGGAGCAAAGGCCTTATGAAAACAATTCATTGAAAGTTTCAAAACTTGCAACCAAATTCAAAGAAAATATGATAAAAATCATTGAGAAAGAAGCAAGAATGATCAAGACCTATTGCAAGAATTTTGGGTCAATAATAGAGACAAATAAAAAATAAAATATCTATTAGAAATTGTAGATAAAAATATAACAACAAAATCCCTAGTGTACGAAAAATGCAATGCCAAATACGAACAAATCATATACATGCAAGTGACCACCATTGATGGTAAGACTCATAGCTTCCAAGGAGAGTATGAAAAAGTTGCAAGTTTTAAGGCGGAAAGACCCATATGGAATAACTCGACCAGAGAGTTAGAAAAAGCAAAAAAATATACTGTTATCCAGTTGAAGCACCTCAATGTCGACCTCCACAAATTACTCAAAACAAAAGTTTTCTATCAAATGATCATCCGAGATATTAGAGAATTCTCTTGTGAAAATGTTGATGAAGACAAGCTATCCGATAAACTCATATATTTTACAACGTTCTCCCTGGACATCATCAAGTTATTTCAGAGTAGACAACCATTCATAAGGGAAGACAAAATCAAAGGAATCAGGGCATTAGATAGGATTCACACGATCAATAGAATCGATGAAGAAATCTAGATCCTTATAGAAGATTCCATTGGTGCAAGTCAAGATGAGCAAGAAGCAATTAAAAAGAATCAAAAGGCATTTGAGTCAACAAGCAACATGGAACCCATGATGACAGAAAAAGGGAAAGAAAATATAAGTGACAACTAAGCAGGGCTTCAGACAAATTTTGCTAAAGCACATTTTTGAGACAATTAGGTAAATAGAAAGTACAAAATCCAATTGATGACAAGGTAAGAGATGGAACTAGGTGGATGGTTCAGATATAAACAGTTTAGGCAGTTACACAAATGATACAACTATAAGAAGAACGTCTATAGCCAGAATAAACATCGAGATTTTACATAGCATATTTTTTCTAAGAGGTATACTCGAGTGTCTGTTATTTGCCGTTGTATCTCCTTTGTTTTCTTTCTCCTTTTCATCTCCTCATTCCTCCCATTGCTATGCAAGTTTTTGATAGGAAAGTGCCCAATAAGCTGATAATATTTCTAGACTATTGAGCTAGAGGTCTAGAGACTCGATTGTTGTGATATTTGAGCAGAAGAGTAAGAGGTCCTTGTTACAATATTTGAACGAGGATCTTTATTGTATTAATATTTCCAAGAGTTAAATGGCAATTCCAAAGCCAACTCTTCATGTAATATCATTCAAATATTAATACAATTATGGGCTTCTTTCTTGTTATCTTTCTGTGTTTAGCTTTGTGTGTGTCTTTGTTATGGGTTACATTATTTGAATACATAATGAATGCTTCTCTCGTTGGTCAACTGTTATGTTTATTGCAATATTCAAATGAACGTAATTACACCGATTATTTTGTCTCTCTTTCTTTCTATTTTCATTGAAATGTTATTAAATCTTGCTACAATAGCCCAAAATATTAAAGCATCGGTCATACATAAGGTATAATAGAACTGTTATTGTTTTAGTTCGGTCAAAATTTATAATTGTTAATTCATCATCATAAATATAGAAGAGCATGAAATTAAAGAATTTAAGCTCACCTCAAGGGTATTCTTACCATGGTCTATCTAGAAAATATTAAAGAAATCTATTCCCAAGTTAAAGACGTAGGTCGACTAGAGCTTGTAATAGCTCATTGGCAGTAGGTTTTCTTGTAGTGTGACAACTTATTCTATGGATGCAGGAAAAATCCCCAATAATACCCTTAGGGTGAACATGGGAATACCTAAGGGAATTAAGACCCCTTAGGGAGAATGAAGACTAAGTAGACTAAAATATTACATCTGAGTTAGGATAGCTCATCGTGGAGATGGTATGGATAGCTTAACTCACAATACACATAGCATACCTACATATACATGCTTGTGTATGGTATGTACATGGGTGTATACCTTCGATTGGTTCAAGGTGATAAGTTTAGCTCATCAAGGATATGAGATAGATAAACTTATTTGTGGTATCACATAATTCACCTCCATAGATGGATTTGTGGAGGGGTAGTTGATAATATGTAACTCTTTAGGAAAGTCGAGAAACTTAGTAGTAGATGTCAAACTAATAGAGAACCAAAGGTTGATTTGGGGTTTATGAATCCCTCTCCTTAATTAGATAAAAAATATATTTTTTGTGTGTTTTCTTGTAGTTATATTTTGGGTCATTACATAAAAAATGGTGTGGCCATGCTTGATGAAGCACATAGATCATATATGCATTATCTGCTCTTGTGGAAAACCAATTGCATTTGGCCAGCATACAATTATTCTAACATGCATCTTAACCTCCACATGGCCTGCACAATGGGGTTCCACATAATTTTATTTTAAAAATGTGAAGTTAAAAAGTAACAAGCAAAATGTTTAAAGAAATAATTTTAAATAAATGTTTTATGTAGGTATCTATCTGTCTATATGTATATATAAAATACACAACTGCACTCTTCTACTTGTGTATCCAATTTTTGAGGGACTGCACAATGTACTATTTCCCTAAAACTTTTGCATCCTTGTGCTAGTGCACCCATTGACATTTATATGTAGAAGTTAAAATCTAAGTTCAAGTATAAAATTTAAAAATTTTCAAGGTATTCAGGAAATATGAAAGAGCAAAAGGCTAAATAAAAATTGGTAAAATATATAGCTTCTTAAAATTGTGGAGCATCCATGTTTTTAAAAAATTTAAAACATTGAGATCTAGATATGAATGGTATAGCCATTTTTGGGACTAATTTGCTAGATATAGGATATTGTTAAATAGGACTTAAACTGAGGCTTATCTTGCATGGATTATCTTTGATGAAGTCTAAGATTTTGTTTTGCATGCTATTAAATATTCTATGAAACAAGTAATCTTAATCATGTGAGGGATGCTTTATTAAAAATTTTTAGGGCTTAAGATTTGGGTCATTTGTTAGGTACTAATTCACACAGGAATCACACAAACAATGGAAAAAATCATTATACTTTGTTAGGGTTTTTGCTAAACTCATAAATGGTCATTCAATGTAGAAAATCATTACTCAATACACACATTCTTTATGGTTTCTAAAGCAGAGTTTGTTCCTTTATTCTCTTTCTCATTGAAGTGTTATCATGGGGTTCCTAGAGAATCCTATCATCTAAGTTAATGGGAATTGATCCTTAAGAGAGGCACACATTTTTAAATCACAGTTATTTAAATTTTTTATTAATCACAATTTTTTATGACTGGGCTGATCAATATAGTAATATTTGTAAGTTCTTTGAATGTTTGTAAGTGCTTCAATATACTTGATATTTTGATCAGTGTTCTCTCACATGTTAGACCTGTGGCATGGAAGAGAATGATGGTGTATCAAATGAATTATCAATTTGCATATGGGGTTGCATGCCAAAACAAAATTGAAAATGATTATGGCCACAAGTAAAATGCAATATGTAGTTGTACGAATGTTGAATCAAAGATAAATTTCACCTTATCTATGATGTGGCTAGGTATAAGAATATCTTCCATCAAGTATCATGGATAAAGCTTGGCTAGGAGCAGCTAGGTATTTCAACTATGTTATCTCCATTAATGAAGAAAAGTTGTGCTTTTGATTAGATCTACCCGTATAACTATACTTTCTTATTTTTTGGGGGGTCTATTTGTAGAAATAGTGAGGACTATTATTGTGGGGTTCACCAATTCCTAGATTTCACAAGAAAAAATTCAATGAACCCTAAAATAACTAGATGTCCATGTCGAAAGTGCTCAAATATAGAAACTCTTGGTTTTTTGGAGGTTCGTGACCACCTGATTTGGTACGAGATTGACAAGACATATATTGAGTTTATTTTGCATGGAGAACAACCCTCTAGTTTTGACAAATATGCATCAAACACGTACTCTACCACTGATGAGGGTCCAAATACCGAAGATATAAAAGATGACATTGTTGTAATGGTCAATGACACATACATATTGTTCAATATCAATTGCTTAGAGAGTGGACAAGAACTATGAGATAATGATGTTGAGTTCTAATCATCTTATGGAGCAGTTCCTACTTATGAATATCGTAGCTTGCTCGAAGATGCCAAATGATCATTATACCTAGACTATACAAAGTATATAAAGCTATCGACGATCATAAAATTGTACAATCTCAAAGCAAAACATGGTTGGCTGGAAAAAAGCTTTAGTGACTTACTAGAGTTGCTGAAATATATGCTCCCTATCGACAGTATAATTCTAGAGTCCACATATGTAGTGAAGAAAATGATGAGATCATTGGGATTATATTATGTAATGATATATGCATTGCATCAATGATTGTATTTTATATTGGAAAGATCATGAAAAGAAGCAAGCTTGCCCAACATGTGGTGCGTCTGGATGGAAAGTTAGCCCTTTTTCACAAAAGGCATGCATTAATGTTCCTAATAAGGTGTTGAGATATTTCCCCATTATACCGAGGTTGAAGAGAATGTATAGGTAAGGGATTTTATTATATCATTAGCTTTGTTGTGTTTGTTTCTTTCAACATTGTTAGACATGGCTGAAGTGAGTTGCTTTCTTCCTATAGCTCTACAAAGGTTATGGAGAATATGAGGTGGTATTCCTAGCATAGGAGGTCGGATGGTAATATGCAACATCAAGTCAACTCCCTAACGTAGAAAAATATATATGTTAAGGGGAAAGGTTCAAACGACGATCCACGTAGTGTATGCCTTGCAATGGTAAGCGATGGGTTCAACTCTTTTGCTGACTTTAGTACTGCTTATAGTTGTTGGCCCATTGTGTTGATCACTTACAACCTCCCACCATGGATGTGGATGAAGAGGAAACATTCAATGCTAACCTTGTTAATACTTGGCCCCAAGAAATCAGGTAATGGTATTGATGTTTATCTATAACTGTTGGTTGACGACTTGCATGAACTATGGACTAAAGGAGCAGAAATGTATGATGTATTTTCCAATACTACATTCAATATGAGAGAAATAATGATGTGGGTCATCCATGACTTTCTTGCTTATGGAAACCTGTCAGGATGTATGACAAAGGTAAAGGCAATATGTCCAATATGCGAGGAGAACACCTTTGTAGAATATCTTAAATGTAGTAGAAATATCGCTTACATGGACCACAAGAGATTCCTTCCTCTAGATCATCCATTTTATCATTAGAGGACATCTTTCAATGGTAAAAAAGAGCTTAATAAACCACCCAAACCTTTAAATGAGATGAAAATACTAAAAATAGTATAGGGAATTCCACCAAATTGGGGAAATAGCAACTCAAGTAAAAGAAAACACAACACAAACAAGGATAGCGTGTTTGTTCCTATAGTATGATGGAAGAAGAAATATATATTCTTCAATCTATCGTATTGGGATGTACGACATGCAAATATGTTGTTATGTCTCTCAATGTTGAATAATTTTTATTTAATGTTGCTATCTATGAACAACATTTTCTAGTTTATTACAACTTGGATGTGATGCATGTGGAGAAAATTTCTCTAAAAGCATATTCAGAACACTACTAGTTATTGATGGAAAGTCAAAGTGTAGACACCAAATCCTAGCCACTTGCCATATCCTAACCCTTCACAAAACCTAATCCACTTGAAAAACCCTAAACCTAACCCTAAAATTTCAAAATGTTATAAAAACCCCATCACTTTTGTGATTGAATAAGGGATGAAATTATATCATCATGATGCCCACGTTTGTGTAGGACTACTAAAATTGCCCAACTTGTTTTGGCCATATCTCACTCATCCAAAATTGTATTAAGCTAAAATTTTGAGGGTAGGTTCTTGACAAAACCTAGAACATCTCCACCAGTTTTTAGATCATTTAGAACAATAAAGACTCAAGCAAAACCTTATGTTTAAATAGGAGCAGATTCAACTGTCAACAGACACATATCAAAGTAGGTAAATCAACAAGGTATAAAGGTTATTATTTTTTTGTTCTTTGCATATTTCATACATTCTATAAGCATTTATATTAGGGTTTTTGGTAGCTTCTATTCATATCAAATAGGGCCTCACACAGTGGAGGCCCTACAAGTGCTACTAATATCTTTTATGTTTGCATCCATACATGTGCAGGTAATAGGTCTATGAGTAGTTGTTGAGGCAAGAGTGGCCCACCAAGGATACACAAGCCCACTCACCAAACTGATTTGTAGCAGAGGAGAACACAAGCACCCATTTCCAGTTAAAACTACCAAAGGGGATTTCCACCCATTTGGATCTATTGTAATCTGAAAGCAACAAGCGAAGCATTGTAATCAAGTCCCTATCATTCAGGGTAAATCATTATTTGTAAAAGAAAGGAGACCAAGGCTCCAAAAATTTCAATATAAAATTCATTTATTCTTGCAATCGCTTGTTTAGGTGTTTCATTGTTTGGGTGCATATTATTTTGCTTACAAAAATGGTGATCATGGTGGGACCCCCAAAGGGTCTTATGTTGATTTGCCTTGCTATTTAACTTGCTAATTTTTATCTGTTTTCGTGATTGCAGGTTTTGAAGCTCTAACATAGGAAAAGTCATAAATCGAAGTTGGGAGTTTCAGAGCCTGTTCGGGTTGTCCCTGTACTTGTGCAAATGTAGATTTGTATTTGGGAGACTTGTACAAATGCAACACTGCATTTGAGGAGCTGGAGGAAGAAAGTGTAAGGCTTCTAGGTAAGCCATTTTTGAAACCCTAGCTCAAAAATTTCACTTTTAAAAGAAAAAGAAAGAAAAATATTTTTTATGTATTTGTTTCATTATAGGCCTTAGATTAAATGTTTTGTAAGCATTTTTAAATCTTTTGTAGGCATATTTAAAAAAAAATCATATTAAAATTACATTTTAGAGCATTTCTTTGGCTTTTTAGGTTACCAGAAGCATAGTAGTTGTATCTAAGGTTATTTTTGCATCCTAGCATGCATTTTAGGTCATATTAGGGTTTTAGGCTCACCTTGTTCTATTTCTAACACACAGTAAGAAACATAGATCTGCCTTTGGGCAATCCCAAATGTAGCACTGTGTTTGCCTAGATGTAGACCTACGTTTGATCAGTCCCAAATGCATCTCTACATTTGGATCTATGTTTCAGAGGTACTATAGGGCCTATTGGGAGCCTGTGTGCTGCATTTTAATATAGGGTTTTCTCTATTTTTCTATTCTATATGCTTTTTGTCTATGTTTTGACTGCATTTTAGGCAAGAAATCAAAATTGCATAATAGATTGCATTTTAGGGTAATTTTGTGCTTTTGCTTTACAAAAAAACATAGAAAACCAAAAACAAAAAAAAACACCACACACACTTTGCACATTTCAATATGTCGCACCGTTGCATGACAAGTGTGAGGAAAACCTCCTGAACGAGTTGGATTTCATCACCAACCATCAGAGAGCCCTAGTTAGTTACGACAGTTTCTTGGACTTCATCACCAAGAAACTAGTTACTCTTGAGGATAGCTCCACCCACCTCGCATAGTTTTTAGGCCTAGGGTTTACATAAAACACACCATAAAAATAAAAAAATAAAAATAAAAATAAAAAAAAAAAAAAAAACTTAAAAAAATCAAATAAAAAACAAAACTTGCAAAAACATAGAAAACATTTGTTTGTTTGTGTGATTGTGTGTTATTCATTTTTATTTTCATCATATTTTCACACACATACCTCCACAATCACCATCTGGTTGTACCCCTAGCTTATGGTATCAACCCAAAGTCAAGCTAAAGCGCTAACAAAAGCCCAAAGCCAACCATTCACATCCATGGAGGACTTTTCTCAAGCCTCCCAAGCCCCAACCACTTTTGTGGTTGGGCAAGCCAGTGTGGCATGCACTATGTATCTAGACTTATCCATTGGGTCATCCAATCATACCCCCACTTTGAACATGGATATGATGTAGAGAGCTACACATGCTACCATTCTAGAGACTCCCTACACCGAACCTTCTTCCCTATTTGATCAGTGCATCACGTATCTGGATACTGATGCCATTAGGAGTTACTTGACTATAGCAGGTTTGGTCTTTCCATCATTGCCTCCTCTCACCATCCCACCTCGAACCATCCCCACATTACATCAAGAAGCCATCTATTCACATCCATAACACACTAATCAAATCATCACCAATCCCCTATTTGAATCAATGGTTGCAACCACAAACCAAACCTATCCATCATCATCCCATCAATATATCTCCATCCCATCCCATCAAAACATCATCTATTCTAACCCACTCTATGAAGCACAAGTCAATGTTGCTTCATAGATGCCATCATCCATTCCATACACATCATCTGTTGACCCCATGCATCATGTCATACCTCATTCAGTCATGATACCTTTCACCACCTACCCCCACCTACATCCACTCACATTGTTGCCACACATCCTACTCAATATTCTACCCCCATACGACCACACAGTCTACATCTACGATTGCAATACAATAAGCTTTTTTACATCTACAATAATTGCTTATGGGTAGCACCAACCAAAGCATTCACCCTATTTTACAACAACAATCATAGGTGGTGGACTTCAACCTTCAACCCACCTCAACCCAAAATACATTCTTCACCCAAGATCCATCCTAGGGGTCATGACCACCCACCATAATCATACCCACTCATCCACTTCAACACACGTATGCCACCTCATCAGTGCAACATACCATCATACCCCCATCTCCTCATCAACAACATCCATTTCATAAACAACAAATATTTCACCACCAATTTCAACAAAACATCCCACATCATCATGTTCCAATAAATAACACACATCAATTGTACAATCAACAAGCAAATCAGGGCTTTCAATCACCATTGGAAGACCCTAAATTTTAGTTCCTACAAAACCATATTGATAACCTTGCCATGCAGACACACGAAATTGTATATCAAAAACCCACTCTAAGGTAGCTAGTCAATCATCCCATTCATCCATCTATTCCCTCACCCCCATATCCATCCTATTTTGAGATGCCTAGGTCTAACAAGTTCAAAGGTGAAGATGAGCTATGATGGAGTCACCAACACACTCATCTAATTCTACAACAAATCTTGAATCACCTCACAAACATTGAGCTACAGTTGAGTCATCATCAACCTCATCAACATCACCCACCTCATCAACCTCATCCACCTTGCCCACCTCATTCAAATCATTAGTCCCATACCTAGACCCCCTAATCGAGCCCTTGTCAACAATATTTCACAAGTTATAAGATGCAAAAATAATTATTTTACCTAACATACATCCTGCAGACACCAAAAGCCATAAATCCAGGTCATATAGGGAAGATCATTATTACCTCTATCATCGACAAGTGGGTCACGACATCAATGTTTGCATGGCATTTAAAAATATGGTCCAAGATCTTATCGATAGGGGACCTTTTCCATCAAAATTCCACTCACACCATCCAATCAGAACCTTGGTATCCACCCGAACCACTATGGGGATGCTCAAGGTATCACACCTTCCCCATGCTCACTAGTCACAAAACAATTTGGGGATGCTTAAGGTATCGCACCTTCCCCATGCAAAAATAATAATAATAATAAAATAAATATATATATAGTTTAATCATTCACATTGCATTTCATACATCCGTTCATGCATTCATAACTCATGTATACATTCCACACTCATTTTCTTATACATTGCATTTATGCATTCATATCATTTGCATCCATTCATGTCACTTGCCATATTAATCATCATTCGATCAGTTTGGATAATTGTTAATCCACTGAATCTTGTTGCCTTAATCAGGGGCATCTTTGGTCTAGCATTACACCCATTTCACCATCCAAAAAATATATAATAAATAATATATATATACATAGAAAAGAGAAAAAATAGTTGCAATAAAATCCCATAGCACCTCATTTCTTTGATAGTATTTGGTTGGGTATTTTGGTCACTTACACACTAGTTTTTAGAGCAAACTTCATTGAACGTCAAACAATATTTAGGTGCTATAGGTTATTCCTAGTTAAATCAGGTTTCCTCTTGGACCAAAACACTTTTCACTAAGAAAATTTTGAGTTTTGGGAATTGACTCTACCACTTTTGAACCAAACACATATCACATTTATTAATGAGATCTTGCATCAAGGAGAGATGACGCCATGATTAGATTGAACCTTGAAGCGAAAAGTTCTTTTTGCTTGTCCCATTATGCACATAGTCCAACAATAAAATAAATATACATCTTTGCAAAAATTTACAAAAATGAAAGAGTGAGTAGTAAGGATAGGATAAAATTCTCATAGGGACTCGATTCGAGTGGTTGAGAATCCAATTCCCCAAAGCTCTAACTCTTTTCACAAAAACATAATAATAATAGAGTGAGTAGTAAGGATAGGGTAAAATTCTCATCAAGACTCGATTCGAGTGGTTGAGAATCTGATTCCCCAAAGCTCTCTCTTTATAAACACAAAGTAATAATAATAGGCCTTCAAGTAGTAAGGATAGGGTTTAATTCTCATCAGGACTCGATTTGAGTGGTTGAGAATCTGATTCCCCAAAGCTTGGAGACCCTAGCATTGGACTATGCTCATGCATGGTGACACATCTCTCTTGAAGAGACCTCTGAACGCACATAAGGACAAGCTAGATTTTTGGTTCTCTTCATGACTGGTTTAATCTTACCTTACTCAAGATTGGTAAATGAATTCATTATTTGCACACACAATGGTTCTTGATTGGCTTGCATCATTACCTTACTCAAAATTGATGGAAAATGAATATTCATTGCACACATAGTTGGTCCTTGAGAGATTTGACTTCTACTAGGATACCATTAGCATCATATGGATTTGTGAGATGAGTAGATGAGTTTGTTTGAGATCACTAGGATGTTTGAGTCTTTGCAAAACAACTCTAGATCATTTATCCCTAAGGTAAACAAAGTCATAAGTGAGGTTCCATTCCATACCACCATCGCATTGTCACACATGTATCATAGTCCATTTCATCCTACAACATATGGTCAAACCAATACTACTGTATTGGTGCCCCTGATTAAGTAATAAAGGCAAAATCTAATAAACAATGGTCCATAACCTCTTCGAATGACAATAAATAAGGCAACACCATTCATTCATTTGCATACATCACCACCAATTGCATTCATTCATAATACATTCATTTCATCACATGCACACAAAAAAAAATTTGAACAATCCACCATTACACATATACATGCACAATCACATCATCAACCAACTAGGGGGGTTCAAGGTCTCACACCTTCCCCAATAATCACATCAAATAATCAATCAAGAAACTTGGGGATGTTCAAGGTATCACACCTTCCCCACTAATTGATTGAATCCAATCATACACTCAGATAATTCAACAACTTGGAGGGTTCAAGGTCTTACACCTTCCCCAATAATCACATCATCAACACCAATTGAGGGGTTCAAGGTCTCACACCTACCCCAACAATCACATTAAATAATCAATTAATAAATCAACTACTAGGATAAAAAAGGTTGCATCATGTTATCAAAGGTTGCACCCTTTGCCTTGCATTCACATTTCAAATCAATTTTCTAGATTCAAAAGGTTGCATCCTCTTGTCAAATGTTGCACCCTTTGCCTCGCATTCATAGACACAACACATCTAATTCCATTTACTTTCCTACATTCATCAATTTTATTCACTAGCATATATCCTCGAGTGAACCTCGTATCTAGTGCTCTACTCTAGTCACCTAGTGGTTGCAACGATTGGTTATCCATGCAATCTGGTAGGATGAGTAGATTACCATAAGGACACTCATCATTTCATTAATTCAAAAGCTCCAAAGGAACCTAACCCCTTTGGTCATTATTTTTATTCAAAATCTCCAAAGGCATCTAACCCCTGTCATGTTTATTCAAAAAGCTCAAAAGAACTAACCCTTTGGTCATAATTCAAAATGCTCCAAAGGAACCACACCCCTTTGGTCAATTCAATTCAAAATGCTCCAAAGGAGACACACCCCTTTGGTCAAATCAATTCAAAATGCTCCAAAGGAGACACACCCCTTTGGTCAAATCAATTCAAAATGCTCCAAAGGAGACACACCCCTTTGGTCAAATCATTTTAAAATCTCCAAAGGCACCAAACCCCTTTGGTCAAAATATCTCTGAGTGAACCTCGTATCTAGTAATCTACTCTAGTCACCTAGCGGTTGCAGTGATTGGTTATCCATGCAATTTGATAGGATGGGTATATTACCATAAGGACACTAGTTAGATTATCATTCATGCAATAAAGTAAAAAAATCTAATTTCAGTTCAAAAGGCTCCAAAGGAAACAAACTCCTTTGGTTACTTTCAATCCAAAAGGCTCCAAAGGAACCAAACTCCTTTGGTCACTTTCAATTCAAAAGACTCCAAAGAAATCAAACTCCTTTGGTCACTTTCAAATCCAAAAGGCTCCAAAGGAATCAAAACCCTTTGGTCATTTTCAATTCAAAAGGGTATTCTCAAGTGAACCTTGTATCTAGTGATTTACTCTAGTCACCTGGTGGTTGCAGCGATTGGTTATCCATGCAATCCGGTAGGATGGGTAAATCACCATAAGGACACTTGTTCAAAAAAACCATCAAATCAACCTCAAAACTTTGCAAACGCAACCACTCAATATTCTTCCCTCTCAAACATAAAAATAAAACTCTCAAATGCAAGAATGAAGTCAACATGAGCACCCCAAGCCTATTTATAGCCAAAATTCATGCTTTTTGGAGCACCCAAACGCAGCCTGCATTTGCAAAAGGCCCCAAAAGGGTCCCAAAAAGGCTACAAAACACTCCAAAACTTCACAAAATCATCCAATCATCCATCCATGCATCCCACACATCATCCCACCTCATCTTATCCCAAATTAAATCAATTTGGCAACTCAATTTTGGAATGTGACTGTGTTCAAGAAAATTTGCTCAAGGTTATCATCAAGCCCTCTTCGTGGGGTTGCAAAAGTGGAAATCCTTTACAAAATTAACTTTGGTATGCATCATGCCATAGGGTCAAACATGATACCCATAGTGGCTGGTCCATCTACCACATTACAAGTGCTCATCATTCTACCAAAAGCAAACTTTCAACAATGCATACACACCCAAACTTGGGGTAATCAACTTGATTTTAATTTGCGACATTCAAAAAAATACCAAATCACTCATACATGCATGCCACAGATCACTCCAATTCATTTTGAAACAAATCAAATCAATTTGGTAACCTAGTTTTGGAAAGCGATGGTGTTCAAGGAAATTTTCCTGAGACTATCATCAAGCCCTCTCCATGGGGTTGCAAAAGTGGAAATCCTTTACAAAATTAACTTTGGTATGCATCATGCCATAGGGTTGAACATGATACCCATAGTGGCTAGTCCATCTACCATATTACAAGTGCTCATCATTTTTTCAACGACAAAGTTCCAACAATGCATACCCACCCAAAATTTGGGGCAATCAACTTGATCTTGTTTTTTGATATTTGCATCCATCAATGCCACCCCTTTCATCATCCACATTTGGTCAATTGGCTCATGGGTTTCATCCTTCACCCATTCACCAATTGAGGGGGTAATTCAAAATCAAAATTTCCAAAAATCATTCTTCTTGCACGTTAAGGAAAGAGTCCATTTCTCCATCCAATAAAACTAGGTGTCTCTTGTTTTTGCACCGCATTGTGTTTTACACAACACAGTACAAAAAGGGGCATCTATAGACACCAAATCCTAGCCACTTGCCAAACCCTAACCCTTCACAAAACCTAATCCACTTGCCAAACCCTAACCTTAACCCTAACCTTCCAAAAGGTTATAAAAACCCCATCACTTTTGTGATGGAAGAGGGGACGAAATCATACCATCATGCTGCCCATGTTTGCGTAGGACTGCTAAAACTACCCAACTTGTTTTGGACATATCTCACTCATCCGAACTTGGATTGAGCTGAAATTTTGAGGGTAGGTTCCTAAAAAACCCTAGAATATCTCCACAAATTTTTAGATAATTTGGAGTAATAGAGACTCAAGTACAACCCTATGTTTGAACAGGAGTAGATTCAACCATCAATAGACCCATATCGAAGCAGGTAAATCAACAAGGTATAAAGGTTATTGTTTTTTTTGTTCTTTGCATATTTCATACATTCTATAAGAATTTATATTAGGTTTTGGGTAGCTTCTATTCATATCAAATAGGGATTCACATAGTGGAGGCCCTACAAGTGCTACTAATCTATTTTATGTTTGCATCCATACATGTACATGTAATAGGTCTATGAGCAACTGTTGAGGCAAGAGTGGTCCACCAAGGATACACAAGCCCACTCACCAAACTAATTTGTAGCAGAGGAGAACACAAGCACCCATTTCTAGTTAAAACTACCAAAGGGGGTTTCCACCCATTTGGATCTATTGTAATCTAAAAGCAACAAGTGAAGCATTGTAATCAAGTCAAATTATTATTTGTAAAAGAAAGGAGACCAAGGCTCCAAAAATTTCAATATAAAATTCATTTATTCTTGCAATCGCTTGTTTAGGTGTTTCATTGCTTGGGTGCATATTCTTTTGCCTACACAAAGGATGGTAAAAAATATGGGTATCAAGAATACATTATGGTCAATAATGAATGGAAACAAGACATATCTTCCACCAACACCCTACAATCTATCAAATATTGAAAAAGAAATATTATGTCGTACACTATATAATATGAAAGTACTAGATGGATATAGTTCGAATATTAGAAAACATATCGTTATGAAAGAAATTAAGATCTAGGGCTTGAAATCACATGAATGCCATGTTTTTATGCAACTTCTTTTGGTAGTGCTATGAAATTTGTTTGATAAGCTAGTGTGACAAGAAATTTGTTGGTTATGCATGTTCTATAGGGATATATGCGCTAAAGTGACGGATCCTGTAAAAATAGAGAAATTATCGATAGAGGTCATGGAGATGTTATATTTGCTCAAAAAGTACTTTTCCCTTTATTTTTTGATATCATAGTGTACCTAACTATTCACTTGGTGTAGGAGGTACGTCTATGTGGACTTATACAATATCAATGGATGTACCCCTTCGAGAGGTTTGTATGCGTTCATCAGTTTCATAAACCACCCTTTTTCTAATTTTTGTAGTGTCTCATCTAATAAAAATTATTTATTTCCTTTCTTAGAATTATGAATATTTTTAAGGGCTATGTAAAGAACTAAGCTAGGTGTGAAGATTGTATTGTCGAATATTATTTTATCAAGGAATTTGTTTCATCATGTGCTAACTACATGAGAGGTATGGAAGCAATTTGTGATCACCTTGGTCGCAACAAGGTATGAAGTGATGAGGATGAAGAAACTATAATCGATGGGAGGCCTTTGTCTAGTGGTTAAGACTTTGATTTGGATTAAAATTCTTATGATCAAGCCCATCGATGAGTTCTCTTTAGCATAGATGAAGTTTAGCCTTGGGTAGAGTAAGTAGATGTTTATTTGTTATTGTTATATGGTAGAATATTAATTAGATCCAACTAAGCTTGATAAAATTTGGGCTAGATCAGAAAGCACCTGAAGAGTATCAAGGAATCCAACCCTTTTGTAGTGAGAGATGAGGGAGTGTTGTAAAAAATCCATAATCAAACATTCATCACTTGGCTACGAGATAAGGTTCTTGTCTACTCTCTTGAATATGATATTTGATATTTATACTAATTATTATTTACTGAACGTCATGTAATGTTCAACAATCATCCTTAAACTATTTTTTTTTTATTTTAGTTTCATGGAGATGGAATGTAACATAATGACGACTTTGACACAATAAAATGGTTGGCACATGGTTTGAGGAAAGTTGCAACCAAACATTCAGGTTATTTAATCAACAATTATAGATTTTATATCAAAGACAAAGAGGAAAAAAGAACAATTCAAAACAATAATGTGTGTGTCAATGGTACTACTTTGTGTAGAGCATGCAAAAAAGACACAAACATGGTGCTTCAAACAATCACATATTATTGTGTTATTAGGGAAATAATCTTGTTGGATTACTATTGGTTTTGATACCTCTTGTTAAAATGTGACTGGGTGAATGTTCTTGATATGAGATATGGATGTACAAAGTATGAAATGGGCTTCACACTAGTCAATATAAATAAATTACTTGGTTGGGATAGACTAAAAGACAATACATTTATCCTAGTGTTGAAATCCAGACAAGTCTTTTATGTAAATGATCCACTTGATACCAATTGATATGTGGTTCTCACATCACCTCCAAGAGGGATCAAAGACACTAAAACATAAGAGGCAAAATATGTCAGTGTCTCTCGAGTAATAGATTTTGTTGGACCTGAAACTACACAAGATGAAAATGCAAATGACAACAATATTCTAATTCCTAAGAAGCAAACCCCTAAATCTATGGCTGACTTCAGGCCAATCAGTTTGTGCAATGTTTCTTACAAGATCCTAACTAAAGCCATTGTAAATAGAATGAGAGATATTCTACCTCGCATCATAGATCCATGCTAGGGAAGCTCTGTCCAGGGCAGGTCAATCTTGGATGGAGTTATCACAGTTCATGAAGCTCTACACTCTGCTCATAAGACTAACATGTTTGTTTTTGCTCTCAAGCTTGATATGAACAAAGCATTTGACAGGCTAAATTGGGACTTTCTGATTGCTGTCCTCCTTAAGTTTGGTTTTCACCACCAATGGGTTAATTTGATCAAAGAATGTATTTCTAAAGCATGGTTCTCAATTCTAGTTAATGGAAAAACTACTGGTTACTTTCAAAGTCGCAGAGGGATTCGATAGGGGGACCCTATCAGCCCCATGTTATTCATCATTATGGTAGAAGCTTTAGGCAGAACCATAAAAAATGCTTGCATTTCAAGGCTAATATCAGGAATCAAGGCAACATCTCTCACTAGGGCTGTTTCTCACCAACAATTCATTGATGATACCCTTATATTGACTAAGGCATCAGTGGTTGAGGCCAAAATAATTAAATACATCCTGCAACTCTACGAGGATCTTGCTGGTCAGAAAGTTAATTTCAGTAAAAGCAAGTTCTATTTCTTGAACACCCCCATTCAGAGGCAAGGAAGAATTGTAGAAATTTTAGGGTGTGATATAGCAAACCTCCCCACTTCGTATCTTGGTCTCCCTCTTTTCATTGGTTCTCCGAGAGAGTCAATGTGGGACAGAGGTTATTGAAAGAATTAAAAAAAAATTGTTGGATGGAAAGGTCATCTTCTATCTCAAGTAGGAAAGCTGACCCTCACTAAGGCCTCTCTTCAGAGCATTCCAATATATTTCCTCTACATTTTCAAAGCCCCTATGAAGGTTTTCCAGAAAATTGAGAAACTCCAAAAAGAATTTTTATGGACTGGATCAGAGGAGAAAAAAAGGATACACCTTATAGGATGGACCAAAGTGTGCAGACCCAGGGAAAATGGGGGCTTAGGCCTGAGGAGAATTGCTCATATAAATTTAGCTTTACTAGCTAAGAAGGCGTGGCATCTCATTTCTGGTGAAGAAAATGAATGGACAACTATGATCAAACAAAAGTATCTTCAAAATATGGAATTTCTAAGTGACTCAGTTCCAATCAAAGGTTTTGCTTTTTGGAAAGCAATTCTTAATTGTAAGGAAATCATCAAAAAAGGTTTAAGATGGGTTTTAGGCAATGGTGAGAGGATAAATTGCTGGAATGACGAGTGGGCTAAGGATGAACCACTGACGCAATATCCTAACTTAGCCTGAATCAGAGATATCATAGAAGAAATCATTGGTAGAAAACTCTCCAATTATATGGTTGAGGACATAGGTAGAATGAAGTGGAAACAAATAATAATTTAGGGATTTAAAGTGAAATAAAATGATCTTTGTAACATTCTCAGGCAATAGTTTATCCCCATGAAACCCAAGGAAGATCAAGTGACCTTGGGCTCCTATGAAAAATGGGCAATTCATTGTTAAATCAGCTTACAAGCTTCTACTTGATGACGAGGATTTTGTCCTCCAAAAGGACTTAGTTTGGATAAAAAATTTAATTCCAAAAATTGTAGTCTTTTCATGGCTAGTTATCCAAGGAAGAATTCTAACCATTGATAATATGATGCGTAAAGATATTTGTATCACTAATCATTGTTATCTGTGCAGGGCTAATTGGGAGACCATTTATCACATTTTTCTTGAGTGCTTTTTTTCCTTGACTATCCTAAGTGGGGTTTTTCAGGCCTTCAATATTTCATGGGTTAAACCAACAATCGTACTTGATTTGTTCATCCAGTGGCCTTGCCCCTTTTCAATCCAAAGACTTAGATACATGTGGAAAATTTGTCTCAATCGCTATCTTTGGCAGGTGTGGTTAGAAAGGAAACATAGAGTCTTTAATGAGTCTATCCATGATCATCAAACTATCATTGCCAGGATCCTATCCTTTGCCAACGAGAATGTGAACCTTATCCCTTTTGATAGCTGTAAACCTCATATGTAGGAGACCACGATTGCTCAATATTTAAGCTTAACCTTGTTAGATGAGTCTGTGCCTAGGATAGTCAACCCCAGAGCCAATGTTAAGTGGTATCCACCTCCTACGGGTTGGTTTAAGCTTAATTTTGATGGAGCAACTAAGGAAAATCCTAGTAGAGCAGGCATTGGTGGCATTGTGTGAGATCATAATGGGAATATGATACTTACATTTTTTGAATATTTGGAAACAAGGATGAACAACGAAGCTGAAGCTAGAGCTATGTGGAGAGGCCTTAAAATGACTCAAGACTTAGAAGGCAATTTGATCGTAGAAGGAGACTCTATGCATATTATAAATCTCCTCAATAATTGAAAAACACCTCCTTGGAGGATTAAAACAATTGTTGAAGAGGCTAGGATCCTTTTCCAGGGAAGACAGGACATAAAAACCCAACATGTCTTTCGGGAAGCTAACAAAATTGCTGATAAGATGGCCAATTTGGGTGTCGATGGTGACAAACTTTTCAAATGGGAACACGATGTCTCGAGTGAAGTAGAGGAGCTTATTCAACAAGAATGCCAAGAATGATAGTCAAATTTACCAACAGGGAAGGCACTGTAAGTTTGAAGGCTAGGAGTATTCCTGTCTCTTTTTTGAATTGGAATCACAATAAAAATTATCCGAGCTGTTAGTCTTCGTAGATGCTGCTTGGAAATACCACAAAGACTAATGGGGATACTCACATGTCAGATAACATGGCTCCTAGTCATATTAGTAATTTGAGGTTGGTTGATAATCATAGGGAAGGAAAGAAACGACAATATAAGACTTTGAACCAAAGCCACGTGGACCACCAGATAGCCACCACCATAAATATAGCCAGCAGGTTCACTTCTCTAAGGTTGATTGGCCAAGATAGTATGTGTTACCAAAGCATGTCATAGATGGAAGAAAGCAATCACCAAAGAATTATTAAGAGTAACTGTCAATACAGAGCTTGTGGGAGTTTTTTCAGTACTTTGCTATGTGTGTCTGCAACTTTTTGTTTCTCCATTGTCTCAAGGAAGGGATCCGTGTCTGTTTATTTTTTGTAATTATGATGCATGTGTGTTTTCTTAGGGTATACCCAAAATGTTGTATGGGAAGTTTCTTTTTGATAACAGGCTATGTGCCTTATCGGATGTAATGGCTTTGGTGACATGTAGATTTTACATATATAGGATCCTTAGTAAGGATATGTTCATCAACAGACCTGGGATGATTTTTGTAAAAGGTTTTGGGTCAACTTGTAAAACTCGATATTAATGCTATAGTATCTTATCTACAAAAAAAAAAAAAATATATATATATATATATATATATATATATATATATATATATATATATATATTTGTGAAGAATGTGAGGGTATATGGTTGGAAGCCTAATTATTGCATTTCAAAAGTAGTTATAATTAATGAGTGTTATTAGACATTTTTTTTTTCTATTTTTAGAAAATTCTAGTAGATAATTAATGGGCAGCCAAGCTAGGAGTGAGGTGAGTAGGTATCCTAAGCATGAGGTTGGCCAGTCATATACAAGAAGGTAATTTGGTAAAAAAAGAAAAAGAGAGAATGCAAATGCTGCTAGGGCATAGGATTAGGAGTCCAATCATGCATGCATGTTGTAATTTGTTGAAATGAAGGTTTACTATGTTGAGTGAGTGTTAGTTATGAAATTGATATTTCATGTTTGACTCTCAGTCCTAGTCCTTAGTAATAGTACTTGTTTTGCATAGATGGATACCCTCTCGCCTCATCTTTGATAATTGGGGTAGGTAGTGATGTTTACATATCTGCCCCTTATATGGAGGGCTCAGGTTGTCCATTCACCTATATCTATAAATAAGAATTTTCTATTTACATATATAATCATAACAAATTTTGCACTTGAAATAAGAATTTTTCATTCATTTAGCATTCTTATAACCGTGCTTTCTATTTATCCATTGGGCATGACCCATTTCAAGCATGGTATTGTGAATTTTATCTATAAAGAGCTATGAGTCTCCGTTATCTTGAAAACTTATATATGCTTGTCTTTTGGTAATGCTTCTTAGAATTCAATAACAATGTTAGTGAAAATCTGCACAACTGGGTGGATGCCTGCACAATTGAAATAGAAAGAGTTTTTTTTCATAATATAGAAAATTGTCAGATTAGATAGACAATTGAAATTTAAAAACTTAATTCCTCCCATATTACAATAATTTAAAGCTTTTATTGACACAAGAATACAAATATATGGGTTCTTGCATAGATTCTACTGAAACTTAACACTAGCATCTTGTTGAGTGGTAATTTTGCCCAATTGCAAAACCATACTCACAGTTAGGATTTTGATTAAAAAACCCTCTCTTGCAAAGAAATAAAAACTTCTCCAAGGTTCCTTTTACTTAATGTGTATTTGTATGTTTGTGAAGATGTATCAATTAAGTGCTAGAAATACCTTAGTGATTTGCAAATAATTGTTAACAAGGGGCCTGTGTTGGTATTATTTTATTACACTATGCTATTGATTGTTCATGAAACTTAAAAGAAAAGAAAATGTGATTGGCCCTCATATGACCACATTGTAAATGCCTTAGTTCATTTTATCTTGAAGTATTTTAGGTAGATTTTATCTTCATTTGGTTAAGCAGATTTTAAACAAGTTTTATCTTCGTTAAATCCTGCTTCGATAATGAAATAAAAGATTAAAATCTCTCTCTAAAACGATGATTAGATTCATTTTAGCTTGCTTGGTGAATGAAAAGAAAATAAATATGCATGACTAACTTTGAAATTTAATGGCATTGAAATGCCAAATAAATTACCCCTATTTAATGAAATTAAAATTTTTATAAAGGGAGGTTAATTTATTCCTTAAAAAAATAATAACCTTTGGAATGCCATATAAATTACCCCTCTTTAGTGAAATTTTAATTTTCATAAAGATAAGTTAATTTAGTGCTTTAAAAACAAACATGCAAAGCTTGACATTTGACTAGCCTTCAAAATGTGAAATTATGTAAAATCTGAAATTACAAACTTCCTTTAAAAACAACTTTGGATAATTTTTGTAATTTCGAAATGGCTTCGGAATGGAATCGAACTTGTTCTAAATGGAGCGTTAAAGCTTACTCTTCACATCCATGCATTTTTTTTTGGAGTTTTAATTTTTTTATTTTATTTGCAATGGTTAAAAAAAATGAAAAAGGGAAGGGTTAGAAAAATAAAATATAATATGGAATATGGACCAGAATATGGAAAGTGACCAAAGAGAAAATATAGAACCCTAATCTGGCCTACGCTATAGAAAATGTTAGATCTTGAATATAAATACATGACGAGAGTCTAAGGAAAAACATGCATTAAAAATATTCCAACAATGCTACCTATTCAAGCATAAAACATCATCAAATATTTCTAAAGTATGAGGAGAAAAATATGCAATACAAGCATTATTTTATTCACAATCTGTCCATCCTGCATACAAATGTGAAGCCAGAATGTTGGAAGCAATTTGTGAACCTTCCAATCTCTTCCCTCACTTCTATCCCAAACGTTCCAGCCCTATTATGTGTTTTCAATGGCTATTTAACCTAGTTCATAAAGTTCTTCATTTGATTTTTTTCTTTCGTTTGGCTGTTCGCTTCATTTCTTCCTTGAAATCCTATCCATTTCGTATTCCTTTGGTCTCTTTCCCACCAAACGTAACCACATGACTGTTTCCATTTTGTTTCTAATGCTTTGTTTTAAATCTATAATACCTTCTTCACATTAAACAAGACACCCTTCCTCTCACCAAAGTAACACTTAATTTTTTTATTCGAATGGGCAGTTACAAAACACAGGGCACATATGAGGACCCTTTATTATAAGCATATTTATTTTATTTCTCCACTATTTGTTGGACATCTTAGATACCCGTTTGGCTATGCACGCCTGCTTATTACCCTAGGCATAAGTTTCTTTTTTTTTTGTTTATTAACCTTCCAAATTTTGAATGGACCACACTGACGGTTTAATACATATTAAGAAGCATCTCAGCACTCACATAGTATGGACGTTACATGCATATGAAATATTTTTATAATATTACAGAAAAACATGGCAAGCATGGTTTAGAATATTTCCCAAACAACATAGCATGGTGTGGTAACAATGTGTCATATCTGTCTTGATTCCTTCCCATAGTGCCCACATTAATTCCTTATTTCCTTCCAAGAATTGTGTGGTTATCAAACTTGTCCTCTCTTGCAAGCTATGATCTTTCAAGATCTCAGTATTAAATCGTCACGTATCTGAACCACTTACCAATTTGCTGGTAAACCTCATCTATTTAGCTACAACATCCAACCTAACCAGCCATTCTCAGCTACATGGTATGTTAAAAATAGTGTTGGTGTATTAAAAAATAGTGTTCTCATGCGTACGTCCCACAATGATTGCTTCAAAAAATTGTGTTGCGTTCACTGGTAATCTGATCCCATGACAAGCTCCTATGTGCATGGTATTGAGACTCATTGCTTTTGACCCTGATATTACCTCCACAACATAAATTGGAAAACTCCCATCGTATATTCAAACTACGCAACCAAGCTACAAATATTCGATACACCTTTTCGACAATTCAAGACGTTTTATAATCATTATTCTCCTACTAATAAAAAGCTGTAGTTCGACGTTGCCCTTTAGCAATTTCTTTCATTATCAATTGCCATACAATCTACGGGTACAACATCTATCCCTTTGAGATATGACAATCTGGAAATGAATCCAACTCCTTCGCATTCCTCGACATCATTTTCATTGGTTAATGTTTGGCATGAGACTACCCACTTTTCATTCACATGATGCTTGAGTGAGTGTAATAACAAACCACTTATTTGTTTAATTTCACATTGTCCATCCATGTTGGAGCCTTCATCATGAGATTAGCATGTGATCATTGGTCCACATCGATGATTATCTTTAAGGACATCTTTGTCCAGGTCATCATAGCCACAAATGCATCCACGTCACTATGCATTCGTCGCATAGGTCTGTTGGGTCATATTACCTTGTATTGTCTCAAAAGCTGCCATGAAGTCATTGAGGCCTTCATTATCACGTATAGCTAGGTACATGGTATCCATGTGGGTCCATCCACATCTGCTCATGTTGGCTACGTGGGTTTGCTTACTACCTTTTGATCAGTCCAAAACATCCTATCGCTCCAGGTCATCACTATATATATCATTGTTGGGTATGCGATGTTATTGTCACGTCATACTATGTCACCATGTCTTCTTTATGTGGGTGTCCGAGTCATACTTACGGACCCACTTTTACCTGCCATGGCAATACAACTCATAAGCATTACAACCATAAAACAAAAATTAAAATAAAATTAAACTCAACCCCTAATGATAAAGAGAGCCAACATTAAATTAAACACACCTTTAAAACAAAATAAACTAAAACCAAGACTAAACTACTATCCTTTTATTATAAATATATATATTATTGTATAATTATTTATTTATATTTATATATATATTTTTAATTATTTTATTATTATTATTATTATATATACATTATTAAATTTGATTTAATTAGCTTCACAAAAGGAAGTTTGAGTTGATTAAAGATACGCAAGTTGACACATTAAAACCAATATCTAAAACTCAAACCAAAATCGTGAAGCAAAACCACCAAGCATAGCAACATAAAACAAGGAGACACTACCAAAACTGGACACTGGAAACTACACTTCGAACTCACAGGCAGGGAAGAATCAAAATTATTGCTCAAATGAAACCAAAATTCTCAAAACTCAAAATTTTAAGGTGGATCCCCAACTTTTTTGGGGGGCTAGTTGTGCAATGGCTGCAAAAAATGTTGACTCTACTGGGAAATGCTCATGAGTATTTTAGGTGAAGAACCCAGTTCTAAAAAAAAACAAACCAAATATCAGGAGAATATACATTGTCTAGCAACATCCAAAGAAAATGGGGTTAGATCGCTTCAAATGAAACACATGAACTCTTTGCTTTAGCGTAAAGTGTGTGAAAGTGCTTTCATTTTGCATTCTTGAGAACCATCTAGAATATATCACCTGATTAGCATTTACACTATAGAAATATTTCTTCTTAAAGTGAATTTCTTTAGACAGAGCCCTACTGCCAGTTAGGCGTCTATAGCCCTGGTAGGGTTTATCTAAATTACCCTCGCGTGTATTTGATATTTTGCAATAACACATTTTTTGAACAGGCTTTGTCTAGATAGATCCCTACTTCCAGTAAAGCATCCATAGCCTCGGTGGAGTTTATCTAGACCTGGTAACTGATTTTAACATGTTTTCCATTGTTTGCTTTTCTCTTTTTTTTTTTTATAAGGCCTTGCAAAAGTTTATGCACCACATGGGTTAGAGAGTATTTTGAAGTTAGAGATGGAGAAAATTAGATTTTTGCCTCAATTTGCAAACCAGAATGACTTAATCCTTCAATATTTCAAAGTATACCCTTTAATAGAATTAAAAACAATTAAAGGGAGACACATTTTTGGCAGGACTGCCCAAACTACCTAACTTGTTTCGACCATAGTTCACTTATACCAACTTGAATTGAGCTAAAATTTTGAAGGTAAGTGCTTAATAAAACCTAGAATGTCTACACCAATTTTTAGATCATTTGGAGCAAAAAATATCCTAGAACATACCCATGTGTGAATGCAATTTTTAGCAAGTGACTATGCTAGGGTTTCATCTGGGTTAAGTGCAAGCAACTCCAGAGGTTGGTTTTTGGGGCCTTCGGGCCCTAGAGACCAATATTTTTGTAGTTTCTACTCAATATTTTAGCAAGAAATATTACAGGGGATCCAATATGGGTTATAAATCTATCTTTCAATAGATCTTCATGTTGTGAACTTGAGTGAAAATGACTTCCAATTTGTTGCACAAAAGAAAAGTAAAAATCATGCCTTTCCAAAATGTCTAGGACATGGATTAAAAAGGTCATGAAACAAGCTTAAAGCATCTGATCAAAAAATGGCTCCGATATCAAGTGAATCTAGTGCTAAGATGCACCCACAAAATAAATATACTATGGAAACCCCTGTGAAGGGTAAGAATTTCAAAAAATTAGTCCCAAAAATAAATTTTAGGGATGCCCTCCATGGTGGATAGCCTCACCCTAATGCTGATATTAATATTAAGGCTTCATGTAAACCTCTAAGAATGCCTAATATTGATCCAAAAAAATGAATTTAGGATGTCTTAAAGCAACTTATGGAATTATTGTTAAGCTTGATATGGGCAACATTCATATTGGCATTGAAGATCTAGAAAAAATAGGACTAATTTGTTGTTTTGTGGGTTTTCATCCGAGCTTATTTGCTTTCAAAGTTTGGGCAAAAATCTGAAAAAATAAAGGTGAGTTACAAATCTCTATTTATCCAAATGGTTATTTTCTTATTTTTTTTGCTAATAATGAAGATAGAGAGAAAAATTTTCAAGGGGGTCCCTAGTTCTTTGGAAGGGCAGGGCTTTTCATGAAGCCTTGGCATACTAAATTTAAATCCAAAGAAGAGATGCCTTCTATAGGTCTCATGTGGGTTAGACTCTTTGGCCTCCCAATTGAATTTTGGAATCCGACTATTTTTTCTTCAATTGGAAACTCTTTAGGCACATTTATGATGACTGCTGATTGTACTAACAAATTTGAACATATTATTTATGCTTAGATTTGTATTTTCATGGCTTTTGACAAACCCCTACCTAAAAAGATCACCTTAAAATTTGGGGAGGACACTTGGGAGCAAGTAGTGGACTATGAGAACATTCCTTTTCATTGTAGAATTTACCATGAATATGGTCATTTGGTTAGTGTTTGCCAAAAAAAAATTCTAGATCAAAAGAAAGAAGATATAAATTTAGTAGGTTTCCAAATGCCTAAGAAGAAGAACACTTTGAAAAAACCATTTATGAAGGATCAATCAAAGTTATCTGCTAATATGTTTGAAATTCTTTCCACAAATGAGATCCCAAGTCAGGAAGAGGAAATAATGGAAACATAAATCTTAGAAACACAAGAGTCTTCCATATGGTTGGTAGTTGTGGTCTTTTGGCTATAGCTATTCAAAGCAGACATTCCAACCAAATTATGCTCTGCATTACTGTTTATGCTCCAAATAATTTGGAGGAAAAAAGAAGATAGTGGAAGAATATTACTTATATTATCTCTCATTTTCCTGAAGCCTGGATATTGATTGGAGGAGATTTCAATACCATCCTCTCTTCAGATGAGAAAATAGGGGGAAATAGAAATTTGGACAGGAGCACCGACATCATGAGCGAATATATTATAAAAATTTATCTTGTGGACATCCAAACAGATAATGGCCTTATGAGTTGGTCTAACAGAAGGCAAGGCTTAGCTTATATAATGGAGATATTGGATAGGTTCTTGCTCTTTAACAATTTATTAATCCATGGTCACATTCCTAAAGTGAAGACTCTTAACAATGCTAGTTCGGATCACTAGCCTATCATGGTGGAAATGTGGAAAACCAATGTGAGTTTCTCTCCTTTTCGATTTTAGTTAATGTGGCTTAGAGACAGTTAATTTAAACCTCGAGTGCAACACTGGTGGAAGGAAGGTAAACCTAGGTATGGGACTAAGATGTTCTGTTTTACCAAAATATTGCAATACATTAAATCCAAAATCAAGACTTGGAACTAGAAGGAGTTTGGGGATGTTCATAAAAAACATGAAGTTATTGCTCAACTTGAAATTTTGAATAAGAAAATTTGTTTATATGGCCTCACATAGAGTACAAGTGCAGATGAAATTAAACTCACAACTCAGTTAGAGGAATGGGAAAAAAGAGAAGAACTCTTATGGAAGTAAAAATCTAGAATTCAATGGCTCAAAGAAGGTGATCGAAACACAAATTTCGTCCATAAATATCTTCTAGCTCGAAGATCTCACAACTTTATTTCTTCCCTGAAATCATATTCTGGAGATGTTATCTACACTTGGGATGGCATGAACTCTATTGTTGTTAATTACTTTTCCAATCTTTTTGTTGCTACTCATATTGACTCGACTTCTCAACAAAATGTTCTTCAAGCAATCCCTTCTCTTATCACTTTTGAGGAGAACTCTATTTTGACTACTCCTATTACTATCAATGAGCTTCAATAGGTAGTTTTTAAAATGCAAAAGGGAAAACCCCAGGTCCTGATGGTTTTCCCATTGAGTTCTACCAAGAGTTTTGGGATATTCTTCATGTTGATTTATTAGAGGTGGTGGAAGAAGCCAGGAAAGCCAAAGAAATTTTGAAGGTTATCAATAAAACTTATATTACTCTTGTTTCAAAAGCTCAAGAGGCTAAACATATCTCAACTTTTAGGCCTATTGTTTTATGTAATGTTCTTCTCAAATCATTACTAATATCATGGCAGAAAGGTTGAAGCCTATTTTGCATAAGATTATTTCCCTTGAACAAGGGGGTTATGTGGAAGGGCATCAAAAAATTTATGAGATAGTTCTTGCTTAGGAAGCCATCCATTTCATGGATATGCAAAAATCTCCTTCCATGTTCATTCGGTTAGACTTATCCAAAGCTTATTATAGAGTGTATTGGCACTTCCTTATCAAAGTTTTGAGGCAATTTGGTTTCTCTCGATATTGGATGGATTGGATTATGGGATGTATCTCTTCAATTTCCTACTTAGTTCTTATCAATGGTAGGCCTTCTTAATTATTCCTAGCTTCCAGAGGTATTAGGCAAGGTGTCCCCCTCTCCCCTTATTTATTCATCATTATTGTTGAATGCTTAGGTAGGGATATAACTAAAAAGAGAGAAGATAAAACCCTTGAGGGAGTTACCATTTATCATGTAGCTAGACATATCTCTCATCTTAAATTTGTTGATGACTCTACTCTTTTAGGAAAAGCTACAGTTAAGGAAGCTTCTACTATTAAGCAAATCATTAGTTATTTTTCTAAGGCTACCTAGCAATTGATCAAAGAAGATAAATCTAAAGTCACTTTCTTTCACTACTTTGCTAGACAAGAATCCATGGTCTTGGATAAATTAAGATATAATAAATACTCCCTCTCAATCACTTATTTAGGTATTCCCATCAATATTCAAAGATAAAAAAAAATTGGAATTGGTTGTTGGACAAAGTCAAGAAGAAAATTGGAAAGTGGACCAATAGGTGGCTTTCTTCTGGGGGTAGAATCACCTTGGTAAAATCAGTCCTTCAGGCTATTCCTATTTATGTTTCTACCGTGTTGAATATCCCAAAGGTTGTTCTTCGAGAATTAGATCAAATCGGTCATCGGTTCCTCTCGAGTGGTACTAAGGAGAAAAGAAAATGGGCCTTGGTGAAATGGGACACTTTATGTCTTCCTAAGAATGAAGGGGGGTTAGGATTTTGTCCTGCTATTAATAAAAAAAAAGCTTTAGCTGCTAAATTATATTGAAGAATTTTGCATAACCCCAATGCTCTTTGGGCCAAGAATATCCGTGCTAAATATGCTAAGACCAAAAGTCTTGAAGACTTTATTCGCTATCAATTGTCTTCCAAAGGTTCTCCCATTTTAGCAGTTCTTAATATTGGTGAGGATTTGATAAAATTTTTTATTTTGGATCATTAATAATGGTCAACAGGCAATTTTTTTGATAGATTATTAGGATGGTCACAAGCCTTTGATAACTCAGTTTCTCGATTGGATGCCTTGGATGGAGGAGCTTCACCGAGCTAACTAGATAAAGGTGGCTAATTATTGTCGGTACCATACTGGTAATTCAAAGGTTGGTAGATATTGGATCCCTATTGAGGAATGGACTATTCAAATACTATAAAGGTGAAGACAATATATCCAGTGCATCCTTCATATGAGATCTCTCTCTTGGTCCCATGATAAAGATTGTTTTGGATGGAACAACACTAATAAGGGTGAATATTCAGTTGCTCAAGGTTTTTTGGCCTTATGCCATAATAATCCCAATCAATAATCTGACATATTTTCCTAGTTGTGGGCTCAAAATATCTGGCCTAAGGTGAGGTTATTTACTTGGCTTTTATTGCATCACAGGGTGCTTACTAGGGAGCATCTTATGAAGCATGGTTTTCATGGTCCTTTTAGATGTGAAATATGTGGAGAGAATGTAGAAAATCTCAACCATATTTTTATTGAGTGTACTTTGGCCTTTGAGCTATTAGAATAAATAATTATTCTCTTAAGCTCTACTAGGATAGACTTACTTGAGTTACCACTCATCCATGAGTTGGGTAAACTCTAAGTTTAGACTAGTTCGGATTTGATGAGTTATTGTAATCCAATGGATCTCAATGATCAACTTTGCTATTTATACAAAGTTGATCCATGGAATAAATAAATCAGTTCTACTCTTCTCTTCATAGTTCTTGTAATGCTTTGCATGTCTATTCATGGGAATTTCTAACATGGTACCAGAGTAGGATAGATTTTGCTAGCATTCTCTCTTGAAGTTTCTAGGAGCTGGTTCATTATATCTTCTGTAGACTACTCACTGAATTTTGTTCAAGTCTACAATTTTTTTTTCATGTAGTTACTTCTAACTATATTTTTTTTGAAATATATGTAAAAGGATTTCTACTTAATGTTTTTTGTCTTCTTCAAGATCTAAAATTTAAAAATAGGGTATTTCATTACTGTTTTAGAAGTGACTATTAATTTTTTTTTGGCCATATTGCTATCACAATCTTCGCCTAAAATTATTTTTTTTAACCTATTTTTTTCTGCAACATTTCAAAAAATCCTCAAGTCTTTTTTGTAGCCTAGGCGCTCCAATCATTTTATCTTCTCCTTATTAATAATATTGGATACTATGGGCATGTCAATTTTTTCTCCTAGCATATGCAGTATCCATTGTTGAGACTACATAATGCTGCCTTAATCATTTTGAAGACTGCCACCCAGGAGACTGCACAACGCTGCCTACATTATCCGATCGAGAGATGTATACATCAAAAATCAGCTCATTAAAGTTTTTTGAGGAGTTTTCCTTCTAGAGATAGCATCAAACTACGTGAAGACACCTACAGTCCTATGCATCGTATTCAACCGCTCTCTTCCCATTGTGCGGGTGCATTCCTCAATGACCTCATGCTATCTTTTGTGCATTATTTTGCCGATTAACTTACATCATTGACGAGTTTAAGCAAAGTTTTAGAGTGAAGGAATCCAACTATAGTACATTTGTGATAAACTATAATGACCTAACAACTATCATTGGTGGGTTTAAGCATGTGTTGAAGTGTTGGGTTCCACCTGCAGTGCATTCGTGACGAATGAACACGTGTTGAAGTGTAGGGTTCCACTTGCAGTTAAATACTATAGTGACCTAACGACTAGTAGAACGGTTAAAATATCTTGCCAAGCGCATTTGAGGCACTCATACTTATAAAGAGGATCACATATTTGTTTATCCCATTCCTCTATGTATCTTGCACTCTCCAAATTCTGGCGCCGATGCCTATGTTTGTCTTGTGAAAGGTTCTAAGCATCAAATATCATACTTTGCAAGGAGTGGTAAGTGTGGAGGACAAATAATGATGTAAATATCTAGTTACTCTCACATTTTTTTATTTGCATATTTTTGTAGCTTCAATCTCACTCTCGCATCACCTTTGTATTCGAATGTAGAAAGCAGCCATTGGGCTTTTTTTTTGGTTGTTTATTAAATGTGCAGGCTTTGACGATTGACACCTTGAAGAATTATCATTGCCTTTTGTTTCCACTCTCATTGGACACTCGTGGTGCACATGCTGCCTGCATTCTCAAAAAAATGCTACTACGTTCTCATCATGACTCTACCTACGTTCTCATCAAGATGGCGACAGTCGATGAGGCTACCTGCAAATCCAAAGGACACTGCCAAGTCATAGGCTGCCTGGTTTTTTCATCAAAGTGAAAATAGATAACGCTATTGTCATCATAAAAAAAAAGAAATTTCCATTTGGTTTTAGATTGAAATCAATATTTGTAAATTTTTTCTTTCATGTTGTACTTCAATAGCATTGAGCCCCTCTCACTATCTCTCTGCCAACTGTTTAAAGGTAAATCAAGTGATGGGCCTCATTATATAGCATAAATACAATTTTGGAGGAGATTATTTTGGTGCTGATTGCACCTGCTTGCTGCCTTGGTTCAAAGGGTGGGTGTGTTTTTTTTGGAGCCTCATAGCTACATTTCCTTTCTGAATATTTCTTCTTTAGAGAAATAATTGCTACTAGGTTATGAAGGTGATTCTTCCAAAAGGCACTTGGTGTTTTAATGCTTAAAATATTACTTAAGACATCTACTAAGATAATCAAATACACACTCTGGATTCCATGCTCAAGCACACTTATTAAAAGCATCACCTTAAATTGTAATATCTCAAAAGCAATCATCTCTTTCAAACAATGCCTATGTTCCACGTACCACTCTCCTCATTTACCAATAGTTTCCCTCACGTAAGGGCGGGTAATTTAGAATTTTTTGATAAAAAGGTCTGGCAAGTTTGTCTTGTTCACATAGCCAATGTTCCACGTATTGAAATTTTCATATAATTATAGTTTCTCTCACGTAAGGGAGGGTATTTTATAAGTTCTATATAAAGGTCAGGCTTCTGCTGCTTCAACAAAAGATTTTTTTTGCTGGTTTCCTATACCAACCAATTCTAAGTGAAAATAAGGGCTCATCATTCTTGCAGTTAAAGGGGGGAATATTGGTTCACTGCAGTATTTCTTGTCAAAATGAAT
This sequence comes from Wollemia nobilis, assembly GCA_028583015.1. Classification (NCBI taxonomy): domain Eukaryota; kingdom Viridiplantae; phylum Streptophyta; class Pinopsida; order Araucariales; family Araucariaceae; genus Wollemia; species Wollemia nobilis. The sequence continues at coordinate 1,643,999 of JAQPPZ010017254.1, read as the reverse complement.
ACAATTGACCCACTCACCCCTCATAACTATCACACATGGAAACCAAAAATATTAAATCTCATTTCTCAAAAAGGGCTCACACACTTGCTAGAAGAAGAGTAGCCTGAATTTGAAAAAGAATATGAAATATTTGTTCATAAAGGGAAGATGTATGAAAAAATGGGTATTATAAGCTCAAATGTAAATGAAATCTTATGGTTTCACATTTTAGAATGTAAAAATCCATTTGAGATTTGGCAAAAACTAAAGAACCTATTTGGTAAAGTAGATCAAATAAGGTCAATGTAGCTAGAGGCAGAGTTAAAAACATTATCTCCTGAAGACTTCAACAATATTGTTGAATTTCTCATCAAATTTAAATAAGTCCTCACATAAATAAAAGGTAGTGGTAAGAATAAAATAGAAGAAGAATGCATCTATCTAATTATTTCTAAATTAAATGGTGTATTTCAAATTTTTGCAACCACCTTTTTGTCTACAAAAGATGCTCTTGGTGCAAGTTTTAAAATGCCCTCTTTAGAAGAATTTTGTGATAGAATAACTAGAGAGGAAACAAAAATTTCTAAGTATGAGATCTCTCCCTCTTCCTCAAAAGCCTTAGTAGCATCCACTTCTACTAAAGAAAAATTCACAAATAGAGAAAGCAGTCCCATAACTTGTACTCACTGCAAAAAGAAAGGTTATTTTGTGAACAAATGTTGGAAACGACTACAACAACTAGAGGCAACAATGAAGGATCACAAGATAGACACTAAGAAGAATATAGGAAAAGCCTTAAATTTTCAAGGTAGAGCTATAAAAACTTCATCAAAATACTAGGTTCTAGATTCGGGACCAACTCATCACATGACCTCCTCAGATAAGTCATTCACTTCAATCTCAAGTTCAAAAAGTAGCATATAATTTGGTGACTCATCCTTTATCCCAGTCAAAGGAAGTGGTGACATATCCATTTATGTTGGTTATATCAATAATGTTCTCTATGTCCCAAACATAGCTACCAATATTCTCTCCGTCTACCAGATTTGTACTTCTAAAAAAGGTAAAACAATTCTCTTCTCACCAACAGGAGTTGAGATAAGGGACTTTCAAGAACCAAAATATCTCATACCAAAAGGAGATATTAATCAAAACACTCACCTATTTCACTTCAACGGATTCAAAAATTTAGAAGGGGCCTCTTGTTTTGTTACTCATGGAGATCTTGAAAGAAAAATTTGGCATGAAATATTTGAACATATCAGTTATAACTACATAAAGGAATTGAACATCCATGAAATGGTAACAGGGCTGCCAAAAGTCTCTTATATTGATGGAGTATATCCTGGATGTGCTCTTGGAAAGAAACATCAAGATCCTTTCCACCCAAGTAGTTCTCAAAAAGCCTCATCCCCTCTAGAGTTAATCCATAGTGACTTGATGGTCTTCCCAGAGCCTTCTTTCAAAGGAGCAAAATATGCTTTAACCTTCATTGATGATTTTTCCAGAAGAACTTGGGTCTACTTTCTAAAATACAAAAGTGATTTTCTATCCCACTTCAAAATCTTCAAGGCCTTAGTTGAAAATCAAGCCACTTGCAAAATCAAGCAAATTTGTACAAATAATAGGGGGAATACTTCAGTAATGAGTTCTCAATTTTTCTATCAAATCATGGCATAATTCATCAACGTTCAGTCTCCCATAATCCGTAGCAAAATGTCATTGAAAAAAGGAAAAACAAAACTTTAAAGGAAATGGCAAACTGCATGCTACACTCAAGATATCTTCCAAAAGTTTTTTGGGCTGAGGCAATTAACTGTGCAAACTATATTCAAAACCGCACACCTCATAAAGCTCTTGGCCATTTGATTCATAAGGAAGCATGGACTGGCTCAAAACCTTATGTCTCTTTCTTCAAAAATTTTGGGTGCACTGCTTGGGCACATATCCCAAAGAAGAAAAGGAAGGCTCTAGATAAGAAAAGTAGGCAGCTCATCTTTGTTGGTTATTGTGAGGAAATGAAAGTATACATACTTCTTGATCCCACAACTCATGGGGTCTTTTTTCATAGAAATGTTCAATTTGATGAAAAATTCCCTAATAAAGATCCTCAACCATCCTCTTCCAACATTATTTCTCTACTTGCACTAGCTACTTCCCAAAAATGGCCTATTTTTTAGATGGATGTTAAAAGTGCTTTCTTACATGGGGACTTAAAAGAGCAAATATTCATGGAACAACCTACTGGATTCACTCAAGACTCCTCCCTTGTTTACAAACTAAGGAAATATCTCTATGGCCTCAAATAAGCTCCTAGAGCTTGGTATGAAAAATGGACTCTTTCCTTCTTTCCTCAGATTTTTATCATTGTGAGTCTAATGCCACAGTCTACATTTGGAGAGATGAAGAAAAAAAATCACCTTATTTGTTCTCTATGTTGATGATCTACTACTCACTGGTAGTGACATCTCTCACATTCAGACTATCAAAGACTCCCTTTTTGAAAAATTTGAAACGACTAATCTGGGTTTAGCTCATTACTTCCTTGGGATTCAAATAAACTAGACAAATGCAAAAATTTCATTATGTCAAAAGAAATACACTATAGACCTTCTTAAACAGTTTAAAATGACTGATTGTAAGCCCTCTTCTACACCTTTTCAAACTGGAGTCACTCTAATTACTTCCTCCATATACCCTCTATGTGATGCTACTATATACCTCTAGCTTATAGGGAGTCTGTTATACCTCACTCATACTCACCCAGATATTTCATATGTTGTTGGCTTGATATCTAGATTCTCACATCAACCTCATTTTAGCCATTGGCAAGCAACAAAAATAATCCTATGCTACTTGCAAGGAACTACTCAATTTGGGCTCTTATATGAAGGAAAATCCATGGATATCATTGGTTACATAGATTCTGATTGGGCAGGTTCAGTAGAAGACATATGTTCAACTTCTGGCTGTCTTTTGTCTTAGTTCTTCACGAATTGCTTGGTCATTCAAAAAATAACAAGCAGTAACACTATCATCTACAAAGGCATAATACATGGCAACAATTTTAGCAGGTCAGGAAGCTCTTTGGCTTCATAAAATACTAAGAGAATTTTATTTTTTCCATGACAAACCTATTACTCTTTGGTGTGATAATCAGAGCACAATTCATATTGCCCGCAATCCAGTTGAGCATCAGCGTACCAAGCACATTGAAATTCACATGCACTTCATTCGACAACATATTCAGAGAGGGGACATACACTTGGACTATATTCCCATAGAAAATCAAATTACAAATATCTTCACCAAATCCTTTCCTTCTCTGCACTACATTCAGTTGCGAGAGAAACTTGGGGTAAGGCAAATGCATTAGAAGGTACAAAAGAGGTTTTCACCTCTCCTTTCTTCTTATTGTTTCTTTTCTTTGGAAGATGTTTTTTTCCCATGTGGTTTTTTTATCATCTCTCCTATATAAAATAACATTGTACATGAGTACCTCATCAAGCCTAGTTGTCTAGACTCATTTATTTTTGTTCAATGAGGACAATCTTCGCCATCCAAAGACATGCCTCTTCATTTTTTTGATAGATGGTTTTTCCCATGTGGTTTTTTACCATCTCTTCAATAAGAATCATTGTACATGAGTACCTCATTAGGCACAGTTGTGCGACTCATTCCTTTTTTATTCAATGAGGACAATCTTCGCCATCCGAAGACATACCTCTTCCTTTTTTGATAGATGGTTTTGCCCATGTGGTTTTTTACCATCTCTTCAATAAGAATCATTGTACATGAGTACCTCATCAGGCCCTGTTGTTGGGACTCATTTGTTACATTCACCCCTAGTATCACTTAAAGGGGGTGTTAGAATAAATAATTATTCTCTTAAGCTCTACTAGGATAGACTTACTTGAGTTACCACTCATCCATGAGTCAGGTGAACTCTAAGTTTATACTAGTTCAAATTTGATGAGTTTTTGTAATCCAATGACTCTCAATGATCAAATTTGCTATTTATACAAAGTTGATCCATGGAATAAATCAATTAGTTCTACTATTCTCTTCATAGTTCTTGTAATGATTTGCATGTCTATTCATGGGAATTTCTAACATGAGCTTTGGAGGAGAATGGCCACTTTACTTGGCTTATAGTGGTCTATTTTTTTACTTTTGAACAACTTTTGAGGGATTGGCCTAATCAAGAGGGTGTTGATCATTTTATTAGGCATTTAGTTTGGATGGGTTATACCATTCTTCTTTGGAATATCTGTAATGAAAGGAACAATCAAATTTTTAATCAAGAAAGGAAGAATATTCACTATATCTAGAAAAAGACCATTTCCAACTTAGTTAAATTAGTCCATCAACTCCTTAATCACCCCCAAAACCCCCACCAAATATAGAATTAAGTTATGCAAAGATTGAAGATTAAATATTCTAAGAGCAACCGACTTAAAGGGAATGTAAGTAATTGCAAGATGGATAGAACAAGGAATTGGCAACCTCCTCCTAAGAAAAGTCAATACTAATGGAGCCTCTAGAGGGAACCCTATAAAAGCTAGTGTAGGAGGAATTGGTAGACTTTCAGATGGCTCCTTGGTTTTTACTTTTGCTGAGAATTTGGGTATTCTATCCAATAACCTTGCTGAGGATTATGGTATCCTTAGAGGCCTTCAAGAGGCTCCTAAGGTTGGATGGGAAAAGGTACTAGTTGAGTCTAACTCTCAATTCATGATTAAACTTTTGAAGACTCCTTATAAGAATCATAAGATTGATTGGAGAATAAAAATAATTATTGAGAATATTCAGTTAATCCATATGGGATTTTTGAAAGTTGATTACTATCATGTGGTCAAGGATTCGAACAAGAGTGTTGATGCTTTAGCTAATTGGGTTTTGGACAGAGGTGATCTTACCTGCTACGACCACCCTCCTAAATGGTGGGATTCACAAATAAGATAAGCTCTTCTTTCTATCATTTATTTGGATGGATCTAGTTCTAGAGGTACCTAGTTTCTTCTTGCTTTATTTTTGCTTCTCTTTGGTTCGATCAGGGTATTTTATTTCCCTAGCTCAAACTTATCTTTCTTTTGTTTCCTCTATTGATTCTTGCCTTAATAGTCTTTTGGTCTAGAAAGGTAAATGTTGTGTTCTATTTTTTTTCTTTTCTATTTATGTGTGCTTTTTGTTTTGTTTTGTTTGGTTGTTTTTTATTGTTCTTGTGTTTTTGTTATTTTGTGTTTTTTGTTGTTGTTCTTGTGCTTGTGTTTCTGTATGTTTGTGTTAATTGTTTTTTTTTTTGTGTTTTAGTGTGTGAGTGTTTTCTATATTTTTATTTTTATCTGTTGTCTGTTGTTGGTTGTTTATTTTATTTATTATTTTTAGGTTTTGGTTGTTTTTATTTTTCATGTTTTTGTTGGTTGTGTCTTTGTAGCGTTCTGTTGTTTTTTGTTATGTTTGTGTTTTGTTATGTTGTTCTTGTATTTTTTTTGTGTGGTTCGTGTTGTGTTTTCTATTTTTTTTAATCTTATTGTGTGTGTGTTTGGTTGTGCTTTATCTTTTTGACACACTCAAGGAGCATGTTTTTTTATTTTTTATTTTTTTAATCTTTTTGTGTGTTTGTGTTTGTGTGTTCTTGTTTTTTGTTGTTTTAGGTTTGCTCCTTGAGTATGTCAAAGGTGGTAGGCCAGGTGCGAGCCCTAGGTGATTTTTGTGGAAGAGATACCCTTGCCTCCTTGGGTATTACCCGAAAGTGGCATCCCTTCATGGATGTTTTCCAAAAAAAAGCATGCCCTTTAATATGATGTGTTTGTGTGTAGCTTTAGCAAAATGATTCAGTATTCCAAAATTCACTATCTTAGTCCTAAAATCTAGGAGTGGTTACTAAACAATTTTATCCCCTTTTCCTTGATCCACGTGATAGGCAATTCACCCTTCATGACAAAGGAACACAAAAAATAGTCAAGAGGCCATAAATTAGTAGCTACCACAAAACATACCACAAACCAAGGGAACGAACCCAAAATGCAACACTCGAAAATAAAACAACACCTAACCTAATGAAAACTGACAAGAAAACAAATAACAAAACTTGCCAAAATAAGGGATTACGCACAAAAGCACCACACAAAGAAAAATTAAAAGCAAACACACAAAAACCAAAAGCTATATACAATAATGTACAAGATGATGCAAAAATATTGGACTATCACTTCCCTGGATCCCAAACATGATTAGCACACTTTAAAAGACATATATCATGATATCCATGCCAAGCTTTACAGAAATCCAACCAAAGTAAGATTAGGCCAAACAATATAACAACCCTCATTTTGCCTCTCTCACCCCACCAATTTGATTTAGTTCCATTAGCAATCCCATAGTGGAGTTTCAAATCATCAAATTGATAAGACAATAATTGATCTTCAATTCTTTCTTGTCTATTCCTTAAAATGCAAATTTCACAATTCAATTCATGATTTAGAATTAGGCTTTCCTTTTCAAATATGAGGTCTTGCAAGTAGGAGCCTATTTCTAAAAATTTCAAAGTCAAGTCATTTTCTGTGTATTTAGTCCAATCATGCTTATGTAACAATTTGCAAGCATCTAGGATATCTATTAAATGAGGATCATTATAGGTTTTTATCCTAGATTCCATTATCAATTATTGATGAACTTGATTCAACAACTCAAGCACATCTACTTTTGTTTCATTTAACAAAGCAATCTTATTAGAGGTGTGAGTAGAAATCAACTCAAATTCTTTATCAACCTCAAATGGCATTTCATCATTGATAACATTTGAATCCAACAAACAATTAGGCAAACCTTCACCTGGAGTTTGAATGGTGGAACACAAAAGGTGAGATTCTACCTTTGATACATTTCCATTTACCAATACTTGGAGAGGATTTGTAACTTCTTCTTTTTCCTCATGATCTCCATCATCGTCATCTTGTAGCACTTCATCTTCATCCATGACCTGTTTATCAAAAACACCAAAATTAGGCACCCAATTAAAAATATACCCATCCTTTTCAAACCATAGATCTTGTCTATCAAGGGATGTGTTAAATAACACATCTTCCTGATCAACTATTTGAGTTGTTTCGAATAGAGCAACATTTTCATTTGGATCATCTATGATATCAAACTCAAACCACTCAGATTCTAGAATTTTCTCTATCTGAGGTAGCATAGGTACTATAGGGTCCTTAGGTGAAACAAGGCTTTCAATTTCTTGCCCCTCAAATGGAAACAAAGTGAATGATTCCCCTTCTTGGTCTAGAATAGTAGAATCATTATTTTTTGAAACATTTGATGAGATTCCATCCCTTCTTTCATGCCATTTTCAGATTGAACATGAATTGCAAGATCTTCATGTATGATAGCAATTTCAGTGTCCTGCATATCAAGTGAAATAGAAATTTCATCAGTAAGAGTGTGAGAAACCAATGATTCCTCATACCTTTTCAAAAAATTATAATAATGGTCGTCTAAACCCATGGGATGAAATTCTATTGCATCTTCCTCATAATTTTCAAGCTCTTCAAGAAACTCTTCTTCAAATTCTTCCTGGTCATTATTTTGAGGATGTTGAAGGTTTTCATCATCAATTTTAATCATCTCATCCAAATTTATGGAAGGTCCTGATTTATCATGTGCATTTAGTTTTCTATGATTATCCTAATCCTCACTTGTAAATAAGGACTCTAAGCCTTCTAGCTTGTCATAACTTGGCTCATGTTGGCTTTCTTGATCATCATAATGATTGTCCTCTAAAAATAAGTGATGAAATTCTATCATGTCTTCTGCACAATCTTCAGATTCATTTCTTGACTCCTCCTCAAATTCACCTTCAACCACCTTTAGTGAGTCAAGGGTTTCTTCAGTGGGATCCATTCTTGTATTTTGCTTTCTAAGATTATCCCAATCCTCCTTTGTGAATAATGACTCTAAGCCTTTTATTTCTAGCTTGTCATAACTTGGCTCATGTTGGCTTTCTTGACCATCCCTTTTAATGATTTCATCTAAGTTACTGGAGAGTCCTGAATTGGCATATATTTCAATGCAAGTCCTATCTAGGCCTTCTCCATTATCTAAGAGAGAATCAAATGGAATATCATTGAAATTTGTATCATGAACTTGATTTGTAGGATGATTTGGAAGCATACTTTGAGGTGCTTGTTCTTGTAATGGAACCATATCTCTACTTAACTTTTGGACCAACCTCTTTAGGTCTTTTACTTTTGACTCAAGCTCCTTGGGTTGGGTAGTAGAAGTGGTAGGATTAGTTGGATTGACATAAGTAGGCAAAGCCTGAGCACTTGTTGCTATGGCTCCATGAGTGGCCAAATGGTTCTCTAACCGTAATGGAGTGGTTGGATGGATAGATGTATTTGTATAAGTGCATGTGGGAGGATAAGTGGGCATGGTAGGGTAAAACTGATTGTAGGGCAAAGTGTTCAACATCGTATTCTACTGTACCCATGCCTGGTTTATCATTGGGGTTTGATTGTAAGCCCCTAGTTGTCCTACCATAGGTAATTGCTCCATCCCAAAACCTTGTGGCCTTAGTTGTTGTTCTATAGTCATGGCCTCTATGTAGGCCAAGGCAAGAGTAGTGACCAAAGGATTTGTCCTAGTGAACATAGCGAGCAAGGGATCCAATGCCCCAAGGTATATCTAAAGAGCAGTATTTTCTAAAATAACAAAGGGAGCAATCAATATCGCATAGATATTTTGAAATCTCATGTTGAACATTCTCAATGGCTCATTAGGTTCCCTCCTACAAGAAGCAAATTGATGATAGATTATGGTAGGATCTATGGGTAACCTAAACTGATTGATAAAAGTAGTTTTTAACTGGGCCCAAGATGTAATAGAGCCAGTGGGTAGATTGATGTACCAATCATATGCCATGTCATCTAGGCTCAAAGGAAATAATCTACAAGCCACATCCTCATGTTCGAATTTCCATCTAATTAAGGTATCCACATAGGACTAAATGTGCTCCTCTGCTAATCTTGTGCCATCATGTTTAAACTTGGGCAAAAATATCTCTATGTTCTTGGGTGGGTCATGAACATCTCCAACAATGTTTAAAGGATTGTTGTGCACCCCATACCACTTTCCAGCATTTGCAGCCATTGGATTAGGTTGTGGTGTGATTAATAATGACAACAACAAATGCTTGTTAACAATGCATCAACTTAACCATCATGATAAGAAATATTCTCAAAAAATGGTTAGCATCAATGTATTATCAATTAAAGCAATTTTCAATCAATGAACACCATCACCTATCAACAAAACCTCGTTAGTCCAAACCAATACCTTCAAATAACCTTTCAAGTAACATGAACAATTTAGCATCTAAATAGCAATAAAGTAAACCAATTCATGCCCTCCTTCTAGCACCAAAATGTTGAGTGGTAATTTTACCCAATTGCAAAACCACACTCACAGTTAGGATTTTGATTAGAAAACCCTCTCTTGCAAAGAAATAGAAATTTCTCCAAGGTTCCTTTTACTTAATGTGTGCTTGTATGTTTGTGAAGATGTATCAAATAAGTGCTAGGAATACCTTAGTGATTTGCAAATAACTATTAACAAGGGGCCTATGTTGGTATTATTTTATTATGCTATGCTATTGATTGTTCATGAAACTTAAAAGAAAAGAAAATGTGATTGGCCCTCATATGACCACGATGTAAATGCCTTAGTTCATTTTATCTTGAAGTATTTTAGGTAGATTTTATCTTCTTTTGGTTAAGCAGATTTTAAACAAGTTTTATCTTCCTTAAATCCTGCTTTGAGCATGAAACAAAATATTAAAATATATCTCTAAATGTGAATCTTAAATGATGATTGGATTCATTTTAGCTTGCTTGGTGAATGAAAAGAAAATAAATTTGCATGACTAACTTTAAAATGTAATAGCCTTGAAATGCCAAATAAATTACCCCTCTTTAATGAAATTGAAATTTTCATAAAGAGAGGTTAATTTATTACTTTAAAAAAACAATAACCTTTGGAATGCCATATAAATTACCCCTCTTTAATGAAATTGTAATTTTCATAAAGGGAAGTTAATTTAGTGCTTTAAAAATAAACATGCAAAGCTTGACATTTGACTTGCCTTCAAAATGTGAAATTATGTCAAATTTTGAAATTACAAAATTCCTTATAAAACAACAACTTTGAATAATTTTTATAATTTCGAAATGGCTTCAAAATGAAATCGAAATTGTTCTAAATGGAACGTTAAAGCTTATTCTTCACATCCATGCATTTGTTTTTGGAGTTTTAATTTTTTTATTTTTTTATTTTATTTGCAATGGTTAAAAAAATGGAAAAGGGAAGGGTTAGAAAAATAAAAATAAAATCTGGAATATGGACCAAACTATGGAAAGTGACCAAAGAGGAACCACAGAACCCTAATCCGGCCTACGCTATAGAAAACATTAGATCTAAATATAAAAAAAATCAAGTTAGACCTACATCCACACAATCTAAGATCCGATTATGGTGAGAGTCTAAGGAAAAACATGCATTAAAAATATTCCAACAATGCTACCATATTCATGCATAAAACACCATCAAATATTTCTAAAGCATTTGGAGAAAAATTTGCAATACAAGCATTATTTTATTCAAAATTTGTCCTTCCTGCATACAAATGTGAAGCCAAAATGTTGGCAACAGTTTGTGAACCTTCCAATATCTTCCCTCACTTTTGTCCCAAAAGTTCAAGCCCTATTTTGTGTTTTTAATGGCTATTTAACCCAGTTTGTAAAGTTATTCATAGGATTTTTTTCTTTCGTTTGGCTGTTCGCTTCATTTTTCCCTAAAATCCTTTCTATTTTGTATTCCTTTGGTCTCTTTCCCACAAAACGTAACCGCACTCCCTTTTGTTTCTAATGATTTGTTTTAAATCTATAATGCCTTGTTCACATTAAACAAGACATCCTTCTGCTCACCAAAGTAACACTTCAATTTTTTATTCGAATGGGTGGTTACAAAACATAGGGTCCATATGAGGACCCTTTATTATAAGAATATTTATTTTATTTCTCCACTAATCGTTGGACATCTTAGATACCTGTTTGGCTACACACGCTTGCTTATTACCCTAGGCATAAGTTTCATTTTTTTTTGTTTTTGTTTTAATAACCTTCCAAATTTTGAATGGACTACATTGACAGTTTAATACATATTAAGAAGCATCTCAAAACTTGCATAGTATGGATGTTACATGCCTATGATTTTTTTTTATAATATTACAAACAAACATGGCAAGCATGGTTTAGCATATTCCCCAAATAACATCACGCGGTGTGGTAACAACGTGTCATATCTATCTTGATTCCTTCGCATGACGCCCACATTAATTCCTTATTTCCTTCTAGGAATTGTGCGATTATCAAACCTGCCCTCTCTCACGGGCTATGATCTTTCAAGACCTCATGAGACATATGAACATTGCTATTTGGTGAAATTTAGTGATCAAAATCATCATTATTCAATCTTAATGTATATGGACTGCTTTCCCTCTTTGTCACAATCGTAAGCTTCTACCATGCACACTATTCAAAAATTGTTATTCTTTTCCAGGATGTTCGACGATCTCCACATATCTTTAATCCTTGACGTTGCTGATTGGTTGCTTCCATACAAAAGAACTTGTATGACCCAATATTCCTGTCAAATTCACTATGTGGGTGAATCTCATAGAACTAGGATACTCGTTGTGTACTTTAGCACTTGCCACAGAACATATTATACCTCTTCACTCATGGGTAACTACTGCTTTGAGCAAATCATCACTAAAATAATATTACTTATCTACTACCATCTCTACATCCACATCACACTTCTTTACAACCATATTTGCTTCCACAACCCACTGTGTAGTCAAGGGCCACGTACATGTCCATGCTTTATTCCAGTTGCCCCAGATTCTCCATTGCGTTGACCACATCTCTTGGTGTCTGCCACATTGCAAATTGTTCACTATACTCACAATTTCCTTCATAGTGAGCCCTTTCGTCGTTCAAATCATCATTATGAACCCCATTTTTATTGGTCTCCTCTACATGCACAAACTACAACATCACCACATCATGCAAGAATCCTTACTCAACCACCAACTCGAGAAACTATAGTTCAAAAATCCATGTGCAATAATCCTCTTCATTGTTCAACGAACTTGACTTCTCTTGTAATATTGAAGTATAAAATATGACCCTCATTACAACTCTATCATTGAGGTGAGCATGCCAGAATGCCATGTTATCCACGTAACCTATCACTTCCAGGTGCAACGTTCACCATTCAACTAATTTGTTGGTAAAACTCCTTTGTTTAGCTACAACATTCAACCTATCCACCTCTTCGCAACAACATTTACAGTGACATGGTATATTTAAAATAGTGTTATTATGCATACTTTCCACCATGGCCACTTCCAAAAATTGTGCTGCATCTGCTGGTAATCTGATCCCATGATGAGCTCCTCTGCACATGGCCTCGAGACTCATTACTTTTGAGTCTGATATTACCTCCACAACATACGCCCAATAACTCCTATCGTATCTTCGAACTATGCAGCCAAGCTACCAATATTCGATCCACCTTTCTGACAGTTCAAGATGTTTTATAATCGTTATTCTCTTACTAATAAAAGGCTCTAGTTCGACGTCACCCTTCAACGATTTCTTTCATTTTCAATTGCTACACAATCTATAGGTACAATATCGAGCCCTTTGGGGTATGACAATATAGAAATGAATCTGACTCCTATGTGTTCCTCGATATCATTTTCACTGGTTAACATTCGGTGTGAGACTACCCACTTTGCATTCGCATGATGCCTGAGTGAGAGTGTAATAGCAAACCACTTCTTTGTTTAATTTCATGCTATCCATCCACATTGAAGCCTTCGTCATGAGATCAACATGCAATCATTGGTCCACATCAATGATTGTCTTCGAGGATGTCTCTGTCCAGGTCATCATAGCCACATATGCATCCACATCACCATGCATTCGTTGCATAGGTCTATCGAGTCATATTGTTGCATCTTGTCTCAAAATATACCATGGAATCATCCTTCATTATCTTTTCCAATTGGGTACATGGTAGCCTTGCGAGTCCATCCTCATCTGCCCATGTTTGCGATGAGGGCCCGCTTACTACCATTCGATCAATTCTAAACATCCTATCACTCTAGGTCACCATTGTATAAATAATTTCTAGGTCTATGATGTTCTCATCATGTCATACAGGGTCACCATGTCTTATTTATGTGGGTGTCTGAGTCATACCAGCAGACCCACTTTTACCTGCCATGGCAATACAACTCATAAGCATTGCAAAAATAATATAAAAATAAAAAGAAACTTAAAGTCAACCCCTAATGATAAAGAGAGCCAACACTAAATTAAACACACCTTTAAAATGAAATAAACTAAAACCAATACTACACTACTATCCTTTTATTATAAATATAATATATATTATTATTGTATATATATATATTATTAAATTTGATTTAATTAGCTTCACAAAAGGAAGTTTGAGTTGATTAAAAATACACAAGTTGACACATTAAAATCAATCTCTAAAACTCAAACCAAAATCCTGAAGTAAAACCACCAAGCATAGCAAAATAAAATAAGGAGACACTACCAACATTGGACAATGGAAACTACACTTCAAACTCACAAGGAAGGAAGAATAAAAATTATCGCGCAAATGAGACTAAAATTCTCAAAACTAAAAAATTTAAGGTGGGTCCCAAATTTTTTTTTGGGGATAGTTGTGCAATGGCCACAACACATATCCATAGAAGTTTTTCAATCCATTTATGCACATAAAGTGAATGCATGACATTACCACATAATATGTTTGGATGTTTTAGGATAGCTATAGAAAAAAATTGAGTCATTAGAAACAAAAAGTTGCACATGATACTTTGAAGAACATACTTAGTAGTCCAGTGGACCAATCACATTGAACTAGTCACTATACTCTCCAAATAATACATCATCATATTTTTTTTGTCCATAGTTGCTAATTAGTAATGAAAAGCCAATGATTGTCTCATATTTATGCCTTTTCATTTATAATTTAAATTTTTAAATATTTTAAATTTAAATTTTTATATTTCCACAATGTTAATAGACAATTGGAGGTTATCAACTTGGGTGTTTGTTATGTTGCTTGTTTGATATGTGATTCTATTGTGTTGGTGATGATATCGAAGAGGTGAAAAATTGATTTAAATTTAAGAGCTCTTTATTGTAATTTGTTTGAATTGAATATGTTGCGGGCTGAAAAACTGACATGGCCCAATGTTATCCCAGAAATATGATTGTTATATTTACGTATACCAAAATCTGTGTTACCAAAATTTTGTATATTGTTTGTGTTTAAACATACCCAGGGAGATTTGAACAAGAGACTTCAACTAGTTATGGCTTTCCAATTTTTGTTAATGTTGGATAGACTATGTTGAAGTATGAAAGTATGGTTCAAACTCTTATGTTTTGATTATACGGTCTTTTGTTGAGGACTTATAAAATAAAGGTAGAAACCTGTTTTTTGGTACAATGAACTTAATTTGATAAAACTGAAAAAGAGTTGGGATTTCAATGTTTTGCAAGGAGGAGGTTATTGGCTATTAGTCTAAAATTTGTGTTTTATTGAATTTGTGTTTGAAACAACAAGAAGTTACGTAGATTTTACAACATAAATTATTGAGTAGTTCTCTTTTATTTCGTTAATATTGTTAAAAGGAAGAAATATCATCATTTAATCTCAGTATGGCTTGAAATTCTAGTAATTTTGTGAATTAATCGCTAGTCTAAAATACACCCAACCTAGTGCAAGTTAAGATTAGGTCTTGGTTTCCAAATAACCATTTTGTATTTTATTCTTTTTCTCACATTTAAATTTCATATTAGCTATCTTGAGGAGATTTATTTCAATATTATTCAAGATCATCATCCTAATTGTAGTATTATGTGCTTTAGTAGGGAGAAGCTTTATAGAAATACCTCCTATAGATGCAAGAACACGACACTTAAAATAAAATAGCAGAAATCAAATAATGCAGTGAGACACAAAGATTGCACAAAAGAATGTATATTCAATAATATGGGGGGAGCCAATAAACTCCTTTATTACAATCCTTGTTCAGTACAACTATTTGATACAATAGATTACAATGATGTTGGGGTTCTCCGAAACCCTAGCTAGTAGCAATGGAAGTGTCTTCAGATTCGGGTGTGCTCTTGATCCCAACAAGTTGAGTGGGCTTTGAATATCCAATATTGGGCCACTCCAGCTTCAACAACCATCAAATAAAATGTAGAACTTGTAGATCTGCATACACAAAATAAAACAAAGAGAGTTAGTAATACCTGTGAGGGCTCCACAGTGTGAGGCCCTCAAACATTAATAAAACCCTAGTTTACTAATAAAATAAAAGAGCATGCAGAATCAACAAATTACTAAATAAAATACACACAAATAAGATTTACCTTGCTATTACCTTGGTATTGACCAGTTATTGCAGATGGCGTTTCATATATGTTGATGCAGCAGCTTCAGAATGCAGTTTGTTGATGACGACAGGCTCGAACGTGAGCTTTGCAGGCTCTGGTTCGCACCTAGGGATATGGCAGGCTCTGGAGAGCGCCTGGCAAGCTCTGTAATGAGCTTGGCAGGCTCTATGGTGCACCTACGGATAGGGCTGGCTATGGAGGGCGCCTGGCAGGCTCTGCGGTGAGCTTCGCAAGCTCGGAACAACGCCTGCAGGGTAGGGTAAATCTGCAGAAGCAGATCAAGGAGATGGCGATGAAAGCGGCAGATGGAGGAAGGTTGTGGCAGAAAGTGAGGATGGATGGATGATGGCTGGAATAGCAAAAGTATTATCGATGGGCTAGGGCTTCAGATCTTTGGGATTCTATGCTAGGGCTTCACCAATAATCACTTCAGAATGCAAAATCTAATCTCCAAGTTCAAGGGTTCAAGTGTTCCAGGGTTTGGGTATTTGCAAAATACCCTATTTATAATCCAACCTAGGGTTTTCTTAGGGTTTTAGCCTTGCACTTTTGATCGTGTGGCTAAGATTAAGTCATATCCTAGGGTTGAGATTACTTTTTGAATGTGACATGGATTAATGAAAATGGATGGTGGAGATTAAATGAAATCGGACGACTAAGGTTAATTGAGTTTATTTATATATATTTTATAATAAATATATTAAAATATAATAAAATATTATATAAAATATAAAATATTATAAAATAATATTAAAATAACCCCAATTAGGCTAGGAAATGGCGGGAAGGTGGATTTGGGCCAAATAATTGGTGGGAAGGTGGAATGGAAGACAAGTGGGTGGTGGGATGGTTAGGATGGAGGTTTAGTGGCTACGATTTGGTGTCTACAGATGCCCCTTTTTGTACCATGTTGTGTGAAACACAATGTGGTGCAAAAATACGAGACACTTGCTTGGGCTATGGGCACAGAAGCAACTTCTCTCTGTTGTTGGATTTGCGCATTGATGTTGAAGACAAAAGAATAAAGAATTTTTTCAAAGTTTTTGTAGCTTACCCCCTCAATTGGCGAATGAGTTACGAATGTATCTCACAAGCCAATTGAAAATGAATGATGTAGTGAATTTGTGCAATTGATGAATGAATGATGTGAAATGCAAATGATTGTGGATGATATGAATGATGTAAAATGTGATACCATTTTTGCCCCAATGGTGGGAAGGGGGTTGGTGTATGATACCATGTGATTGTGGACGATATGAATGATGTGAAATGTGATACCATTTTTGCCCCAATGGTGGAAATGGGGTTGGTGTATAATACCATGTAAAATGTGATGTCGTTTTTGCCCCAACGGTTGAAAGGGGGTTGGTGTATAATACCATGCAAAATGTGATGTCATTTTTGCCCCAACGGTTGAAAGGGGGTTGGTGTATAATACCATGCAAAATGTGATACCGTTTTTGCCCCAATGGTTGAAAGGGGGTTGGTGTATAATACCATGCAAAATGTGATACCGTTTTTGCCCCAACGGTTGAAAGGGGGTTGGTGTATAATACCATGCAAAATGTGATACCATTTTTGCCCCAACGGTTGAAAGGGGTTGGTGTATAATACCATGCAAAATGTGATGTCATTTTTGCCCCAATGGTTGAAAGGGGGTTGGTGTATAATACCATGCAAAATGTGATACCGTTTTTGCCCCAACGGTTGAAAGGGGGTTGGTGTATAATACCATGCAAAATGTGATGTCGTTTTTGCCCCAACGGTTGAAAGGGGGTTGGTGTATAATACCATGCAAAATGTGATGTCGTTTTTGCCCCAACGGTTGAAAGGGGGTTGGTGTATAATACCATGCAAAATGTGATATCGTTTTTGCCCCAACGGTTGAAAGGGGTTGGTGTATAATACCATGCAAAATGTGATACCGTTTTTGCCCCAACGGTTGAAAGGGGGTTGGTGTATAATACCATGCAAAATGTGATGTCGTTTTTGCCCCAATGGTTGAAAGGGGGTTGGTGTATAATACCATGCAAAATGTGATGTCGTTTTTGCCCCAACGGTTGAAAGGGGTTGGTGTATAATACCATGCAAAATGTGATGTCGTTTTTGCCCCAACGGTTGAAAGGGGTTGGTGTATAATACCATGCAAAATGTGATGTCGTTTTTCCCCAACGGTTGAAATGGGGTTGGTGTATAATACCATGCAAAATGTGATATCGTTTTTGCCCCAATGGTTGAAAGGGGGTTGGTGTATAATACCATGCAAAATGTGATGTCGTTTTTGCCCCAATGGTTGAAAGGGGGTTTTTGAAATGATTTGTGTCTGTTCATTGCCCTTAATAGATAAAGGGGTTTTTGATGATGAATGATGGTGTGAATGCAAGGCAAAGGGTGCAACCTTTGACAAAATGATGCAACCTTTTGAACCTAGCATTTGTTGTTGATGATGATGTAATGCTTATGCATGATTGAATTGTTTGTTGAAATTGGTGGGAAAGGTATGATACCTTGAACACCCCCAAGTTTGTGTTGTTGTTTGTTTGATTGGATGAAAAAGTGTGATACCTTGAACACCTCCAACTTATGATGTTGTTTGAACTTTCTAGCAATCTTTGCATATGTGAATTATATATATACATATACATGGCTTATACTTTTTGTGTTATGCTTTTGTGTTAATGTGAATGCAATGCATGTTTAATGAAAATGTTTTTATGGAATGCAAGCTAAATGATGTATGTGCCTAATGCTTATATGGATGATTCATGCAAGCTAAATGATGTATTATTGATGCAAGTAAATGTGTAATGAACCTAAGCTATATGAGAGGGATGCATGGTGTTCGAATGATCTTTTTATAGTTCAAAAATTTTATTGGCCATGTTTGATGTCCACTGTTTTGTAATCAGGGGTACCCAATTTTAACGACTTTATGCAACTTGACGTATGACGCAGGCATGAATGTTGACATGGAAGAAGATATGGATGTTGATATGGAAGAGGATATGGATGTTGATATGGAAGAAGATATGGATGTTGATATGGAATGAGTACTGCAACATTTTCAAAAACTCAAACATACTAGTATTATCAATCAAACTCACTTGGGTTGTCTAACTTTCTTTAGGACCAATGTGTGTGCAAGTGAGGTTCATATACCAAATCTTGAGTGTGACAATGACCTTATCCAATCAAGAACCAGTGTGTGTGCATGTGAAGTTCATTGACCCATTATGAGTAAATTGGGCATGACCTGTTATGGAGATGACCTGAAGCTAGCCTGTCCTTATGTGCGGTCAGAGGTCTCCTTGTTTGCCAAGGAGACATGTCGCCCCGCATGAGCTTACTCCACTGCCAGTCAGGCGTCTATAGCCCCGATGGAGATTCACTCCATAGTCCAATGGGAGTTGATCTTTTAGGTCTTGGGGATGACTACCCATCCTTCGTAGGGACGTGTAGTATGAATCCTTATGACTTTAGGGATCAAGGGTGTTTGGGATTTTATTTGTTAATTTTGTATAGAGCTTTGGGGAATCGGATTCTCAACCGAAGTGTGATGAGAATTGTGACCCTATCCTTACTACTCTATGTTTTTATGCTTATATTTGAAGAGTAATTGAGGTAGTGGTGAAAACCACTATTTTTGCTTTGGACTATGTTGCATGATGGGACAAGCGAGGATTATCCCTTTTCGCTTCAAGGTACTACCCAAGTATGGCACTAACCCTCCTTGACTCATAATGTTTTTAAGATGTGATGGTATGTGATTGGTTCAAGATTGCATTTGGAATCAATTGACATCGCTCAAGACTTTCTTAGTATGTAAATTGTGCTTTTGGTCCTAAAGAAAATTGGACATCCACTTGGAGGTTGCTTTCGACACTAGTAATGGCTGAGTGACTGAAAATTTTAGGCTTTTGTGATTTTGACATGTGATGTTGTTGGCTTATGAAAGTTGCATGATTGTTTCAAACTAGGTACCCCCAATTTCTATAACTTTGACTTTTTGTTTGTGGCCATATCATCATTACTAAGTAAGATCATTCGAACATGGGATGGGATGAATGCAATTATGAATGACTATAGCAGAATGTATATGAAATATGCAATTATGAATGTATGAATCTAGATGTATGAATGCAAGCGAAAATGAAATGCATGTGAAAAATGCTTATGAATGTGAATGTGGAAGTGTATATGCAAATGCCTATATGTATGCATGCTTATGAAAATGAAATTTGATTTTGTTGTTTTGTTGTTTTGATTTTTTTTTTTAGCCATGTATGTACATATATAGTAATCACAATAAGCATGGAATGCTTTCAAGTGTATGATGTTCATCAGCTCGGGTTTGTCTACTCCCACTAACATAGTAAGCTTATGACCAAAGGAGCTGGGTACCTTTGGGGTCTTTTGAAAATTTGATGTGACCAAAGGGATTGAGACCTTTGGAGCCTTTTGAAATTGATGTGTGACCAAAGGGGTTAAGACCTTTGGAGCCTTTTGAAATTGATGTGTGACCAAAGGGGTTAAGACCTTTGGAGCCTTTTGAAATTGATGTGTGACCAAAGGGGTTAAGACCTTTGGAGCCTTTTGAAATTGATGTGTGACCAAAGGGGTTAAGACCTTTGGAGCCTTTTGAAATTGATGTGACCAAAGGGGTTAAGACCTTTGGAGCCTTTTGAAATTGATTGTGACCAAAGGGGTTAAGACCTTTGGAGCCTTTTGAAATTGGTTGTGACCAAAGGGGTTAAGACCTTTGGAGCCTTTTGAAATTGATCAGCCACCGAAGTGACCAGGGAGTGGGGTATGTTTTCCATTACACAATTTGAGTTACTTGTTTTCTTTTGCATTCTAGCTTGAACTATGAAGTGCGTAAACAAAAGATATGCAATTAAATCCAAATAACACCAAACCAAACAATCTTGTGTAGGAATTTTTAAAAGTAAAAGAAAATACAATGTCCTAGGTTTTACCTTGTGTGGCTTACCTCATTCATTATTATTTAAAATGTATTCCTTTTTATTATTATTTGATTTACTTACGTTATGGTACTAACTCGAAATCAAATAAAAGTAATAAGTCAAAACAACTTAATGGAAAACACATCAAATCCACCTATTACGTAATGATGGAATGGCTATTGTGTAAGCCATGTTAGTGATGAAAGGGCTATTGGTTAAGCCATGTAAATGATGAAATGGCTAAGGTTGAGCCATGTTAATGATGAAATGGCTAAGGTTGAGCCATGTTAATGATGAAATGGCTAAGGTTGAGCCATGTTAATGATAAAATGATGAAATGGCTAAGGTTGAGCCATGTTAATGATGAAATGATGAAATGGCTAAGGTTGAGCCATGTTAATGATGAAATGATGAAATGGCTAAGGTTAAGCCATGTTAATGATAAAATGATGAAATGGCTAAGGTTGAGCCATGTTAATGATGAAATGGCTAAGGTTGAGCCATGTTAATGATGAAATGATAAAATGGCTAAGGTTAAGCCATGTTAATGATGAAATGGCTAAGGTTGAGCCATGTTAATGATGAAATGATGAAATGGCTAAGGTTGAGCCATGTTAATGATGAAATGATGAAATGGCTAAGGTTGAGCCATGTTAATGATGAAATGATGAAATGGCTAAGGTTGAGCCATGTTAATGATGAAATGGCTAAGGTTGAGCCATGTTAATGATGAAATGATGAAAATGGCTAAGGTTGAGCCATGTTAATGATGAAATGATGAAAGCTAAGGTTGAGCCATGTTAATGATGAAATGGCTAAGGTTGAGCCATGTTAATGATGAAATGATAAAATGGCTAAGGTTGAGCCATGTTAATGATAAAATGATGAAATGGCTAAGGTTGAGCCATGTTAATGATGAAATGGCTAAGGTTGAGCCATGTTAATGATGAAATGATAAAATGGCTAAGGTTAAGCCATGTTAATGATGAAATGATAAAATGGCTAAGGTTGAGCCATGTTAATGATGAAATGGCTAAGGTTGAGCCATGTTAATGATGAAATGATGAAATGGCTAAGGTTGAGCCATGTTAATGATGAAATGATGAAATGGCTAAGGTTGAGCCATGTTAATGATGAAATGATAAAATGGCTAAGGTTGAGCCATGTTAATGATGAAATGATAAAATGGCTAAGGTTGAGCCATGTTAATGATGAAATGGCTAAGGTTGAGCCATGTTAATGATGAAATGATGAAATGGCTAAGGTTGAGCCATGTTAATGATGAAATGGTTAACGTAAAGCCAAGTTAAATGTATTTTCCATTAAGTTGTTTTGGTTTATTACTTTCTTCTGATGTCTTGTTAATACCATAAAGTACTTAAACCCAATATTTAAAGCTTATCAAAATAAAACCAACTGTAAAAACTTGTACAAGAATTTAAAGATAAAAGAAAACAATCAGTCCTAGGTTTCACCTTGTGTGGCTTACCTCATTCCGTATTATTTTCTTCATTAATGTGTGGTTCCTTTTAAAATTGTGTGGTTGGTGTGTTTGATGTTACCTAATATTTGTTAAATGAAATAAAGGAAAAATATATGGTTGGATAGGGCTACGAGATTCTTGTTGGTAATGACCTCCAACAAGTTTGCTCGGGGGTAATCCTATGGTGTCTAAGGGCAGATATTTGATGGATGGAGATGAATGCCACCGTCACCAAACCTCAAGCAATAGTTGGTGATGAAATCCAACTACTACTTTTAAAAAGTGGAGCGTGCAGTGTGTGATGTTAATTTTATGTTTCTTGTTCTTTATGGTGTGCAAACAATGTTAAAGATGACTAATTTCACTAATATAAATCAGAATCCAACACAAAGATACAAATTTCATCTAAAGAGCGTAGAGTACACCCTTAAAATCCCCTGCCTACAAATGATACCAATATCACAAGAGCAACCGGAGGGTTCGTCCACCTCTCTGCCAAAGGGGCCAGCCTAGGGCAGGATTACTTTATGCATCAAGATGTTGTTCCTATTTATATATGCAAAATTAAAGTGATATTTAACCCTAAAATGCAAAATCTAGGATGCGTTTCTGTTTCATATGCACTCAAAAATGCAAACAATCACCTAGATCTACAATTTTAGAACAAGAAATGAATTTTATGTAATCAGATGCACATAAACTCTAAATGTAATTTTCTAAGGATTATTTCCCAGATTACTTAGTGTTAAGCTCTTTTTATAACCCAAAAATAACAAAAAAAACTGCAAAAAAATACATAATACATAAATCGTGAAACACCAAACTAGGGTTATGGGACTTACTTGGAAGCCTGCATTTTGGTGAAGTCATTCTGAGATATCTATTGCTTCTATTGACCTAAAATTTTGTGGAGACATGATATGGCATGTCAAGAACCTACCCTCAAAATTTCAGCCCAATCCGACTTCGTATGAGTGAGATATGACCAAAATAATTAGGGTATTTGTGCAGGAAACACAGTCGAACACCTCTAATCAACACTAGGAATTTGAGCTGTGTAGGATAGAAGAGCACCTATGGTTTTTAATCTGAGTGTAGAGCACTGTAGGCAAGAGCACCTATGGTTGTCTGCAGACACTATCGAATGCCTACGTAACCTCTGAAAGTGCTGTAGAATGCTTCAAAAACCCTAGCGATAAAATCGATGACTTCTATGCTTCTAAAAATTCTGCAACAAATATAAGTAAAATTAAGTTAGCAAGGTAGATCTACTAAATAATGAAACCCTTGTGGGGTCCCATCGTGATCGCCATTTGTAGATGCAAGAACACGACACTTAAAATAAAATAGTAGAAATCAAATAATGTAGTGAGACACAAAGATTGCACAAAAAAATGTATATTCAATAAGATGGGGGAGCCAATAAACTCCTTTATTACAATCCTTGTTCAGTACAACTATTTGATACAATAGATTACAATGATGTTGGGGTTCTCCGAAACCCTAGCTAGTAGCAATGGAAGTGTCTTCAGATTCGGGTGTGCTCTTGATCCCAACAAGTTGAGTGGGCTTCGAATATCCAATATTGGGCCACTCCAGCTTCAACAACCATCAAATAAAATGTAGAACTTGTAGATCTACATACACAAAATAAAACAAAGAGAGTTAGTAATACCTGTGAGGGCTCCATAGTGTGAGGCCCTCAGACATTAATAAAACCCTAGTTTACTAATAAAATAAAAGAGCATGTAGAATCAACAAATTACTAAATAAAATACACACAAATAAGATTTACCTTGCTATTACCTTGGTATTGACTAGTTATTGCAGATGGTGTTTTAGATCTATTGATGCAGCAACTTTAGAATGTAGTTCGTTGATGACGGTAGGCTCGGACGTGAGCTTTGCAGGCTCTGGTTCGCACCTGGGACTATGGTAGGCTCTGGAGAGTGCTTGGCAAGCTCTGTAATGAGCTTGGCAGGCTCTGTGGTGCACCTATAGATAGGGCTGGCTATGGAGGGCACCTGGCAGGCTCTACGGTGAGCTTCGCAAGCTCGGAACAATGCCTGTAGGGTAGGGTAAATCTGCAGAAGCAGATCAAGGAGATGGCGATGAAAGCGGCAGATGGAGGAAGGTTGTGGCAGAAAGTGAGGATGGATGGATGATGGCTGGAATAGCAGAAGTATTATCGAGTGGGCTAGGGCTTTAGATCTTCTGGATTCTATGCTAGGGCTTCACCAATAATCACTTCAGAATGCAAAATGCTAATCTCCAAGTATATCTCTTAAGGGTCTCAAGTGTTCCAGGGTTTGGGCATTTGCAAAATACCCTATTTATAATCCAACCTAGGGTTTTCTTAGGGTTTTAGCCTTGCACTTTTGATCGTGTGGCTAAGATTAAGTCATATCCTAGGGTTGAGATTACTTTTTGAATGTGACATGGATTAATGAAAATGGATGGTGGAGATTAAATGAAATCGGACGGCTAAGGTTAATTGAGTTTATTTATATATATTTTATAATAAATATATTAAAATATAATAAAATATTATATAAAATATAAAATATTATAAAATAATATTAAAATAACCCCAATTAGGCTAGGAAATGGCGGGAAGGTGGATTTGGGCCAAATAATTGGCGGGAAGGTGGAATGGAAGACAAGTGGGTGGTGGGATGGTTAGGATGGAGGTTTAGTGGCTGCGATTTGGTGTCTACACCTCCACATGGGTTTGAAATTATGGTTATCACAGTTGGTTTCAAAATGTATGTGAGTATGAACCCTTTCTACCTATATATGTATGGTTGGTTACTCACTATTCAGTTGTGTGTCATCCTGAGTGGGGTGTGGTAAGCATTATCTGATTTCTAGTTGGGTTTATGTGATGCT
This sequence comes from Wollemia nobilis, assembly GCA_028583015.1. Classification (NCBI taxonomy): domain Eukaryota; kingdom Viridiplantae; phylum Streptophyta; class Pinopsida; order Araucariales; family Araucariaceae; genus Wollemia; species Wollemia nobilis. The sequence continues at coordinate 1,619,109 of JAQPPZ010017254.1, read as the reverse complement.
TGTTGTTAATAAATGCTAAGTTTTTACAAGTAGCATATATTCAATGAAGAAATTTGATCCACTAGGGTGTGGTAAGCATTATCTGATTTATGGTTGGGTTTATGTGATGCTTGTTGTTAATAAATATTAAGTTTTTATAGGTAGAATATATTCAATGAAGAAATTTAATCCACTTCAATGCTCAGCCTAAGTGATAGGAAAGATGTGGGATAGAAATAAATATTGTGAGATAATTAGTTATTATTATTACTATTTTTAATATCCTTTCTTAAAAAAGTGAGACTAATGTTTCATGAGTCCTATAGTCCATAGAATTTTAATGGACTAGCAATAATACAAACCCTTAATCATGCTTATATAATTTCTCACTCTAATCAACATTAGATTGCAGTATGGTGAATGACTATAGTGGATATATTGTCTTGGTGTGTTGTGGGTATAGTAGGTCATCTTGCTTTGCACCCAATGTTTCATTGTTATGTAATACAACCTATTGTTACAATATTCTAAGAATTTTGAAAATATTATATTAAATATTTGGAACACATTTATGAACAAGTATGGATTGTATGTATTGAATGATCCATGCCTTGTGCAGATGGAGGAAACCTATTTAAAATGTGAAAGAGCTTAAAACATGTTTAATTATTACTTGAAACCTATTTTTTAGTGGAGACCTGGGCTGTAACAAAGATATGTTGATGATTAATGTGCAATTATGTCTAGGTAGAAGGATTACAATGAGAAGAATAAGTTGTTGTTTTAGAAATTGAAGCTAGTTTGTTTGAAAATCCATGTCCTCTCTCCAATCTATTTGATTCCACTTTTGATTTGAGTTTAGACATAGATGAAGTAAAATATTATAGAACTATATCCCAACATGGTATTTGAATGCTTCCTTTGATTAGAGAATAATTTTTTTCTTTTAACAATTTTTGTCAATAATCACTTCGTGACTTCTTCCAATGGTGTTTGTAGACACACCTGTTCTGCCTCGACCTCCTTCGACATATCGATCTATTTATATATATATATATATATATATATATATATATATATATATATATATATATATATATATATATATATATATAGGTATATATATATATATATATATATATTAGGTGAGACCCTAAGAGGTATTAACCCTAAGAGGGCAGTTTAAAACCAACCTCTTAGCCCTAAGAGGATGATTTACAACCACCCTCATAGCCCTAAGAAGGTGTTTTTAAACCATCCTCTTAGACCCTAAGATGACGGTTTTTTAAGGTAGTTTTTAGCCACCATCATATGATGTAGATTTTTTATGATGCCCTCATAGACGACGATTCAATAACCACCCTTATAGATCCCTTTTTGTGTAGTGCACCCAGTCAGAATAAAGAGAAAAATATTAAATATGGTGAAAAGAAACAAGTTGTTCCTAAAGTTACTGAAATAAATGAGGATACTGTGAAACAATAAGAAATTGAGAAATCAAGAGAGGTTAGAAATTGGAATTTGATGTTAGGTTAGAATTGGCTAAACAAAATGTTAATATTACATTTGGTGAATTGATGTCTATCCTAAAATATAGAGATCATGTTTGTAAAGCTTTTGGGTTAGTTGATCAAGCAGATGGACATGCGTATAGTGCCTCTACATCAAACAATATGCCAGCTAGAACTCCTTCATTGGTTAGACCTTTTTATATTTCTCTTAGATATACCTCAAATTTAGAAGATCAATATGTAATCCATAATTGTATGCTTGAAAATGGAGCTTCACATAATATTATGCTAAAGCAAATAGCAGACCAATTAGGATTAACATGTACCAAAGATTCTCCACCAATTTATGTAATGGATAGTAGACAAGCACCCTACGTAGGAATCATATCTAAACTGCTTGTATTTCTAGACCAATATTCCAAGAAGGGAATTGTTATGGATGTGGAAGTTGTGGATATGAATCCTTTCTTCTCCTTATTGTTAAGCAAAAATTGGGTTGAACAACTAGGTGGTTCAATTCAACTAGATTGGTCTTATACCACCATCCCAATATCTAGAAAGAAAAATGTCACCCTCAGACATGAACCCTTAAACAAGTATTCTATAGAACTAAGGAATATTGACAACATAATGGTTAATCTAGTTAATATCGTAGAATAAAAGGGGATAGGGTATATTCAATCTGGCATACATATTTTCTTAAAAATATCCATAAAGCTAAAGACTTGGATCCCAAGATTATAGCAGAAGTTGATGTAGAATCAGACAGGGTGTTAACTAAAGAAATGTGGATCTTGACTTTTGATGTATCAAAGTCGATGGTTTTGGAATTAAATTAACTAAAATAAAAGGAAATTATCTCGGTATACCATACAAACTTGAGTTCCCTTGCATGAGTAATGTATAAAAATACAAAGCTTTGTTGCTTGGCTTAAGAAAAACCAAGGAAATGGGTATCAATTGCTTAACTGTGTATGGAGACATAGAACTTATCATACAAGTAAAAGGAAAGTACCTGGCTAAACACCCAATATTGAGAAAGTACAAACATGCTATAATTGATGAGATTGATAAGTTTCAAGCATTTAATTTGAAATATATTCCCAAAAATAAAAATGAGATTGCAAATATTTTAGTTGTTAATACTTCAAGTGCAAACTATGCAGAAATAAACATAGAGTATATGGATAGGTTCCCCATTATATTTGTATACAAACCCTTTGTACCCGATAACATCGTGTATATTCAAGTTTTTGAAAATGATATAGATATTAAAGACTTCACGACCCTCCAAAATTAGTATGTAAATCTTCTATGTGATGAGGAATATGAAGCAAAATTAAAAGATGTCATAGAAGAACCTATAGAAGTAATACAGTTAAAAACTGATAGAATCCCTTGTGGATTTGTTTCATTAGAAAGTCTATTTGATGACTTTGATAGAGCTTACAAGCCACTATTATAGGAATCATAAGTTGATGAGGTAAATATTGGAACAAAATAATAACCTATATTAGTAAAAATAAATAAAGCCTTGATAGGTAAGGAAAGAAAATGATACATTAGTTTCCTAAAAAAGAATAAATATGTTTTTGCATAGAGCTATAAGGATTTGAGAAAACTCGATACATATGTAATGACACAAATAATACCTCTTTAGGAAGGTATAAAGCCATTTAGACAAAAGCAGAGAAAATTCAACCCAAAATTGCATCTAGCCATGCAAAAAGAGGTAAAAAAGTTGGATGCAAAAATTATCAAAAAAGTTAGATTCTCTTCATGGATTGCAAATCTAGTACCAGTCAAGAAAAATAATGGAGAGATTAGATTGTGTATTGACTTTAGAAATTTAAATAAGTATTCACTTAAAGATAATTACCCACTTCCAAACATGGAGTAACTATTGCAAGCATTTGTTGGATCAGCTAAAATATCTCTGTTAGATGGTTTTTAGGCTATAATAAGATATTGGTGAATCCAAAAGATAGGTATGCTTTCACTACTCCTTGGGGAACCTTTGAATACCTTAGAATTTCTTTCAAAGTAATGAATGTAGGGATAAAATTCCAAAGAGACATGGATTTTGCATTCAAAGGTCTCATATTTGAAATAGTTGTTGTTTACCTTGATGACATAATAATATTTTCAAAGAATCGAGAGGATCAATTTGAACATTTGACTAAGGTGTTTGCTATATGTAAGGAATATGGAATATCTCTAAATACTAAGAAATGCATTTTTGGAGTAACATAAGGAAAGTTGTTGGAGTATGTACTATCAAATGAAGGGATTAATATTAACCCACAAAGGACAAAAGCTATTACCAAGATACCTCCCCCTAAGAACCTAAAAGGATTTAGGTCTTTCTTTGGAAAAATAAATTTTATCAGGAGATTTATTCCCAATTTTTTTGAGACTACTAAACCAATAAATGATATTATAAAGAAATATGGAGACATTAGGTGGATAGAAGATAATGTTAGAGCTTTTCAAAACATTAAAGATGCCATCACTACGACCCCGATGTTGAATCATCCTAACCATTCTAAAAATTTCCATATATATTCCTTCGCATCAGAACATACTATTACTACGATCCTATCTCAGGAAGATGATGAGAACAATGAAAGAGCTACAACATTTATGAGTACAATATTGAAAGGGGCCCAGTTAAAATATACTGTGATGGAGAAACATTCTTATGCTTTAATAAGAGCATTAAAATATTTCAAGGGTATTTTTAGATCTAATAGAGTTATAACTTGCATTCTTTACATAGCCATAAAATATGTCCTTACTCAGTTGGAACTAACAGGAAGTCTTGGAATATGGATGGTTAAACTGTTGCAGTATGATGTAGAATTTAAAGCAGTTTAGATCATCAAAGGGTAGGGATTGGCAAGATACATGGCTAACAAATAAGGGGAGGACATGAACATTGTCATGATAGATGAAATACATAATATTAAGAGGACTGAAAATGTAGAATTCAAATGACATGATGATATATTATCATATCTTCAAACTCTATCCTTACCAAGAGATATGTCTACAAATAGAATGAGATCTGTGAAGCAACAATCCGAAAAATACTATGTTTAGGAAGGTAAAATTTAGTGGAGACATCCAAATGGAGTTCTATTGCTCTACTTATTTGAAAAGAGGTTCTTAAGGTGATTAAACAATACCATGATGGATTCTATGGAGGTCATTTTGCACCTAAAGCTACTACCAACAAGATCATGAGAGTTGGCTATTACTGGTCTTCTTTGTTCAAATATGTGAGAGGTTGTCATTATTATCAGGTTTTTATACGGAATAAACACTTAGCAGCTATGCCTCTAAAGACAATAATTATTGATGCTCCATTTACATAGTGGAAAATTGACCTCATTGGTGAGATGAATCCCAACTCTTTAGAGGCCACAAATGGATTATCACAATTGATTATTTCACTAAATGGGTAAAAGCAGCTCCATTAAAGAAGTCAAAAATCGAAGGGGTTATAATTTTTTTAGAAAAAAAATATTTTGACTAGTGTTAGCTTTTTATGCATGATCCATGAGAGATAACAATCACAAGATGCATAATAATATGTAATAAAGTAAATCTGCTAGATGACTGAAGAATACTAAAATATAAAATATATAAAATATTACAATGTATCATGGAGGAAGTGAGCACTCCATTAACAAAGATACAAATCTACATCATATCCATCACCAGTAAATAGTGTGGAACACAATCCACTGACCTACACTATCAAATAATATCTCCTAGATTTCCTCTACCTGTCATGCTTCTATCTATCTAAGAGGCCATCCTTATATATGCAAAAATATGATGCTTTCCCAACACTCTAACTAGTTGTGCATAGGAGACCTTACACATATACAAATTGCACATGAACACTTGTCCATTTATTACAATGCATGAAGTCACTAGATAACTTGCACAAGAAGTAATATAGGTATGTATCTTAGAGGATACTTTTACATAACCCAAATTATGGAATAGATATTATTTCCAACACCCCCATGTATTACATTATTTGGGTATAGAAGGCTAATTATGGAATAGACATTATTTCCAACACCCCCATGTATTACATTATTTGGGTATTGAAGGCTTTAGTATTCAATATGGATTCTCTTCATTTGCTTCTAATTGATTTGGTTCTTGTTCTGCTGCTACAGTATTCATGTCAATGCTTCTTGTCTTTTTCAATTCTTTACTCCTTGGTCTCAAGTGCCTTTGGCGATTCATAGCTCTCATGATGGTGCATGTCTTGAGTGGATCTGAATTGAATCTTATTATTTCTTTTGTCCCTTGATAAGACCTGGTTCTCTGTCCTTCATAAGTTTCAACCTTAAGATCAAAATTAGTAGATTTAAATGAAATAAATTTCTGAAGATAACAGTTTAATATTTGAAGCAATATTCTTTCATAGTCTGTATAATATCTATATTGGAAGTGACAGGAAAAATATGAGTGATTTGTTCAATATTTGCATGGATGTAAACTCCAACAATTTATTTTTCATGACCATGTTGATTGCAATAGGTGCACAATAGAGATGATCTAGCAATTTTGTGATCTATTTTAGGAATATCATATTTTTCTATCTCCTTAACAAGATCTACAAACCATATGAGCACAATTGAAGCTATTCCATTTTGCATAAAGTCTTGTTGATCAATATTTCCCTATTTTTTTCAAGTGATTCATTAGATGAATCTTCCTTTGCATAGTTGTTGACTTTAGAAATTATATCATATTGTAGAGGTTATTCCTTTCCTTTCCTCTTTTCATCATTGGAATCCATCAGGTTCTTGATCCACATTGATATTTTTCCTATTCCATTTCTAAGAGAATTACCTAGCATGCTAGTAGACATTTGTATGACCTGAATTTTTATAACTCCAATTTTTTTAAAGATTTGTGCTTCTTTATTGAAGTATATAAGCTTTATTTTATGAGAACCTTTATAGATACTTAGATTTGTGGAATACCTTATAACTCCCACCTAATTTTAGGTTTTAAATAAATTTTATATCTTCCCAACTTGATAATATTAGACAAATATTAATGTTATCAAGTTTTGTAGAATGCCTTATGACTCCCTAATGTTTTGAAGTGTGCTATAGTGCTTTTGTAAGAATATAGTTCAAATTTGGTTGATTTTGTAAAAGTCTTGTAATAATAAAAAATCAATATTTAACACCTTATCACTCCTAATTGAACTAAGCACTATTTTAGTTTAAAGAGGTTCTGATGTTGGAAGTCTTTTGTCTCCCTTTAGAAATTTGAGACAAGTAAAAATAAATTTATCCAACCTATAAAAAATCTCTTAATAACCTCTTTTATATCCCTTGGATTATTTCTAATTTCCAAATAAAATAAATTTTATGGAGTAACCTTTATGACTCCCAAGTTTGGAAATTTAGAGAAATGATAATAATATTTGCATTATAGATTAATCCAAGTTAAATTCCTTATTTATCCTAAGTAGGATTGCAAATATTAAAATAATAAGATAAGTCACCCCTTAAGCTTTCAAACCCTAAGTTTCAACCTTAGTTTATAATCCTTATAACTTCCATTTATGAAAGCAATGAATAATGGGATTTAGACCTTACCTTTTACGTAATATATCCTTAATGTTCGATGCTTTCCACGGTTGAATATAATAGCATCTTTAGTGTACCTTGAGCGCTCGGATTAATGGAGATTCAACATGAATATTTTATGTAGGTGCTGATAATGTTGAACTTCCAAATATGGGGAACCTTTAATGCTCCTTCTCCTCTATCTTCCACACTGTAGAACATTTTTGTTTCTTCTCTCACACCCCTTGACTACGTTACATTCATCCTTCGAACATCTTGACTATGCTTTACACTTGCATTTATTTGTAATTCTTCTTACTTTCATAAGCTTCTATCTTTGTTTTTTAGGTTAGTTATGTTCTTCTCCAAATCTGGAGGACTCTAACCCTTATTGGTGGCTTTTATTGGCCACACCAAGTTGCATATTTTTGTGCTTCAATAATGTCTTTAGACACTTGATACAAATCATATTTTGTGCTTTTCAGGAAACACAAAAACTAATTTTCTTTTTGAGAGTAGTATAATAGTACAAAATTTTTAATGCACTAATATTACACCTTATCACTCCAATTAACTCTAAAAGAGATGCACTTAACAATCTACTGCAACTAATCAAGAATAACCTTAAAGGAATCTTTAGGACTTATTCTGAAATTTCACTACAATCAAAGTTGTAGGACTTAGTATTCTTTTTTTTCAATAATAGGTAATAGGTAGTTGATAGAAACTAATAAGGAATCTAATCAACTCCTAATTTATATGCAATTGAATCCTTTGCACTTTAGAAGACTGAAAATATGATTTTATTTTTGCAACTTTAATCCAATTTTAGATGCTCTAATAAATTTAACAAGTAGTTCAATTTAATGAGTCTTTTTGCACCATAAGTTGCATACCTTTTTCTATAGCTCTTCTACCACCTTTGTAGAGGATGTAGGCCTTAGTTTCTAGTAACACCAAGTTGCTACTTTTGGTAGGATTTCATTCATAACTCCTTCACCAAATGATGGTCTCGAACTTTATTTTACGAGCCTAGGATTTGGTGTCTTGTTATCCTCTTGTATTTTCCTTCTTCTGCTATAGATTTGGAGAAGTCTATGTCTCTAGGGTGGTGCCTTATTACTGTGAGAGGTAATATTCAAGATTTTGTGAGATTCTTCTATCTTTAAGTCCTCTTCCCGAGTTTTGACTTCAAGCAGGATCTTCTTCTAGGGTTTGGACTCCTTGCCAAACTTCTTCTTCCTAAATTTGGCACTCCTTACCAAATTATCCTCTTGGGCTTGTTGTCAGATGGCGATAATTGTCCCAAGTACTTCACTATAATGGAATTCACTTGGATAGTGGATTTCTCCAATGAGTTCTCAAAGAACTCTCTTGATATTTAGAAAGGCTCTCCTAGCCTTTCCTGGATGCTCAATGAGACCTTCTCAAGGTCTTTGATCTAGAAGCTTCTAATGGTCTTCCGTTAGACCATTTCTTAAATCTTCTATTTCTAGAAGTGTTGGTGGTGAGATATTCTCCTGGATCTTATGATTCTACTACTTTTAGATTTGAGCAAGACTCTCCTAGTCCTTCTTCTTCTAAGACTGGAAGTTCTTCAATGATATCTTCTCCTGATCTCTTCTCTTTTGCTTCAGGATAAGCAAAGTTTTGAAGAATATGTTCTTCCTAACTCTCTTGTAGGAAGTCTCCCAACTCACTGAATCTTTTATTCCTGCAACAAGAATATTAGTACTAAAATATTTAATCATATTCTAAATCAGATATTTTTTCAAATTCTTCTTCAAGATCAAGGCTTTTGTGGCCTATTTTTCTGGTAAGGCTTCTATGGCATTTTCAGTACCAAGGCTCCTATGGCCTTTTCTAGTATCAAGGTTGTTGTGGCCTTTTTCAATATCAAGAATTCTATGACATATTTAGTATAAGACTTCTTTGGATTCCTCTGCAAGGCTTTTATGGCATTTTTGTATCAAGACTCTTGTGGCTTGTTCTTCAAGTGTGGATTTATACAATATAGAAATGGATATCTTCAGTATCCTATCTTCACCACGATCCTTCATATAAATTATTATTCCATAGTATTCTTCTCTCACACGATGAACTAAACTCTGCATTATGAGGGCACTTTGACCATAGGGTAATGAAGTTGGAGTCTCCTAGTTGTTTGTCATAGGAGGAGTTCCAATCCTCTAAGGATTAATTTCCTGCAATAAAAAAAACTTTAGGTACCTGTTGGAAAACTCCAAACGACCTGGATGGTCTTCACTAGATGATATGTCAACCTAGTGGATCGAAATGTTGAGTCCTAGTCTTCATGAGTTTTCATAACAACTTCATGAAACAAACTCTAGATGAAAATGATCTTAGTATTTCTAAAACTGATATTCCTTTCAATCCTATCTTTATGACTCTCCCAAAATCTACCACCTAGTTCTTTTTCCAGTGGCTGGTCCAATGGTGCATTAGTTTGAAAAAACTCTCAGGTAAACCAATAATGGTGGTTCCTTAAAGACCTACACAGATTAGATATATCGTAGCTCTGATACCACTATTAGATTTTGATGCATGATCCATGAGAGATAACAATCACAAGATGCATAATAATATGCAATAAAGTAAATCTGCTAGATAATCGAAGAATGTTGAAATATAAAATATATAAAAGATTACAATTTAGCTATAGAGTAAGTTATATCTCCATTACCAAAGCTAAATATATACATCATATCCATCACTAGTAAATGGTGATGAATACAATCCATTGAACTATGCTATCAAAAAATGTCTCCCAACTTTCCTCTACCTATCATGCTTCTATCTATCTAAGAGGTCATTCTTATATATGAAAAATTAGGATGCTTGTCCAACACTCTAACTAGTTGTGCATAGGACACCTTGCACATGTACAACTTGCACATGGACACTTATTCATTTATTACAATGCATGAAGTCACTAGATAACTTGCACAGGAAGTAATCTAGGTATGTATCTTGGAGGATACATTTACATAACCCAAATTATGGAATAGACATTATTTCCAACAACTAGATTTTGGGTACCTAAGAAGTTGGTCACTGATAATACCACTTATTTTACCTCATTTGAAATGATTGAATTTTATGTTGAATATAATATTGAGCTTTCTCACACTGCAAATTATTATCCTCGAGGTAATGGTATGGCAGAATCATTGAATAAGAATTTTATTACTAGGATTAAGAGGTCACTTGGTAAAAACAAGAGAAGTTGGAACAATGAATTGAAATATATTCTGTGGGTAGACCAATTATCAATCAAAAGAAGTACAAGGAGATTCCTATATGAGCTAGTGTACGAAGAAAATTCCCAATTACCTCCTCAAGTAGAGAGAATTGCTTTATCTCTACTATTGCAAGATCATGAAAGACATAACATATTACAAATAAGGTTGGATCAAATAACACAATTCCAAGAAAAGAAGAGAGAAGCTTTGACCAGGATAACAAAAAACCACTGAAAACAATGCAATTTTTTAATAAGAAAGCAAGAGGTAAACCATTCTTTGAGGGAGATATAGTGATATATTGGGACCCTAAGAATGAAAAACATGGTGAAAAAGGTAAACAAGAGACCAAGTGGCTTTGACCTCACCAAATAGTTTAGATTTTTGGCCAACACACTTATAGGCTGTAAACCTTGGAAGGAGATCAGATGTAGATTCCAATCAATGGCCAACATCTGAAGTTGTACAACCCTTGTTTTGGGGTCAAAAGAGAATGAAGTTACACTTCTCTTGTGCCATAAAAAAAGAAGAAAAAAGAGAAAAGTTGTATTTTCAATCATTAAGTCTTTAGGACCATTGTTGGATCATTGTTTTAGTGTATTCATATAGGTGATTAGGTAGAAAAGTGCTCCCTTTTATGTTTGTAAGTTCATATAAGTGATTAGGTAAGATATGTTCTCTTACTTTTTTCTTAGGCAATTTAGGGATATGATTATAAAGTATATCAACCAAAAGAATCTAGAGTTCTCAGGTGAACCATTACCAAGAGTAATTTTCATCCCCTATCCTATTCGGAGCCAATGTTGGAGCTTTAAATCCAACTTGAAAACTACCCCTATTTTTAAAAAAAAATTATGTCTTGTTAAATCTTGCAGTTAGGAAATATTGTTCATTAGAGTTAAATTTTATTCATAAAAGTTGTATTTCATGTCAAAATAGTCAATATGTCATTAGAACGTCCATGTTTTTGGAAGAGTTCATTAGTTTGTCCTAAGGCCCCTAAAAATTTTGAAATCCCTTATTTTGACCATCACGTTTCTCATTCAATTCATAAGGTTCAAGCCTTTGCAATTTTTCTTAGGTCATTTAAGGATTCATATTTCTTTCATACATAAATCCCATCTCTCAAATAATTTGCAAAATATCGTGTCTCAAATTTTCCTAAGTTCAAAATCATACCATGTGATTTTCCCCCTACATTTACTTTCCTTAGGCCTAAATCATGCCACATAAAAAAATCATTTCCTAAGTCCATTTTCCTAAAGTATCCATGATCCCATATTCGTTATATCTTGTGCACCTTCATCCATATTGTGATCGTAGTTTATCTCCATCACCCACCATGTATCCCGACCATCCAATAGGTCAGACCTTTACCCTTAGGCCCCTAATGAAATTATATAATGTTTTATTCCTAATGTTAATACCATCGGTCGAATATCATTTCCTAAGTGTCCCCTTAGTCCACGTCCCCCTTCTAATTAAACCATCCATAATTTTGTTTATCCTATGATCACAAATTATTTTTGCCTTCCCCCATCATTGCGATCCTCCATTATATTCAAATTCAATGAATTATAATTATCTAAAGTCATGGTTATGTAACATAAATTTTCTCCCTTCGACCTTAACGATTATGACCTTTGTTTTAAATTTCTACCTTAGAAAATTTATAAGGTCTAAAATCTTACTTCAAGTCCATATTATTCCAAAGCATATATGAATTTTTTTCTTTTACAAGGGTCTATATGCATTCTTCCTCTTTTTCAGTAAAAATCTTGCTTCTTTAAATATCCTATGGTCGCAGTTTATCTCCGTTGTTCCCTGTGAATCATGACCGAATGATCGATTAAACTTGCTCCCACTATAGCCACCTTTTTCCTCCTAAGTTTTTAAAATTATATTCATGAAATATTTTCTATAAGGGTCAAAGTTTCCTATGTTGCATGCATCCCCCTTTCATTAAAAAATGCACACCTTTCTCCATCTTGCGGTCACAGTTTATTTTTGTCGCCCTTGATTAATGGTGACTGTACGATCACTTCAAATTGTTGATGCAACATTCACTTTTTATCCTTGTGTTGTGTTTTACCATTAATTAAAATGTGTGTACTTGCTATTAAAATTATGGTCACTGATCATATCCTCCTAGGTTTAGACTTAGGTCTTTCATTTTTATTAAAGCTCGCATAATTTTTTTTCCTAAGGATTGAAGGTTGCATCCACCTGAAATAAAATATTTTTTTCAAGCCTCAATTTACATGATTTCTGTCCTAAGGTTTCACCTTAATAATTCCCCCCCCTTCCAAGTAAATAGACTCATTTTCACCTAAGTCTTTGTCTTAATACGAAAATGAAAAGTAATTGACCCCTTTCAATTTATATTTTTCCCCTAAGTACCAAAGGCTTAAGTCTTTTTTTTTTAAACCCAAAGGTCTAAATTTCTCGTCAAATCTATCTATCTTTCCTCCCATTAAATGATGCACACTTTCCACCATTTGACAATCGCAATTCATCTTCGTCCCATTATTGTAATTCCTATCGTATAAACATGAGTATTTTTATCACATAATATCAAGTCTAAGTTCTCAACATGGTTATTTGATTTTATTCATAAGGGTCTGGCTACATTGTCCCCCCTGCTTAGACTTTGGATTATACTCATGAAAATTTAAAAGGCCTAAGTAAAGCCTAATATTTCAAAAACTAAAGTCACCCTCCCCCTTTCGATAAAGACCATGCATATTTCTAGATCTTACAAGTGTAGTTCATTTCCACAGTTCCCTATAAATCATGACCCTTCATTTGTTGTGAATTTAAACTAGCCTAAAAAAGACACATTTGCTGCCATTAAGTTTCTTTCACATTTTTACATCTGATTGGTACAGTTTATCTCCACCCACCCTCATCCATCGCTACCATCCCTTCTCATATACATATCCACATCTTAAAGTTCAACTTGTTACCCCTTTTTAAACTATCCTTGAGAAAACCAAAATAGTGCTGACAGGATTGACAAAGAATATAAAAAAGAGCAAGGAGCATCAGAAATGCACAAGATACACACCAATGAGGGTCCACAAGGAGGTAATGTAAAGATAAATAAATATTTTTGCATCAAAATAAGACAAATTTGATATGGCGCATGCAAAGAATTACAATTTAAACATGAGATGGCACACTAGCCAAAGTTCTTACGACCAATCACAGAGTATGTATGCCTTACTAGAGTTGTTAATACAATTGGAAAAAGAGAAGGTAGCAAGTTCAAAGTGGAAGATTCAAGGAATGTAGTTGGATGAAATAAAAGTTGGTGCATGCTAAACTTACTATATATGCACACTTCAAATTCACAACTCCCCCTACAGTAAGCAGTTGCAGTGAGATGAACGACCAAAAGGTATAGATGAGCCAAAGAGTTCAGTTATCATCCTAATAATTCAAGCTATGAAATATTTAAGTTTTGCTCTCACCATGCCTGAGCTCGAGGTTGTAACTAAAATTAAGGACCACACCAAAGTAATTCCATATGAGTATTTGCAGGGGAAAGCCACCACCTAGGATCCTAAATAATTTGCTTCACAATCAAGGCCAAATCAAAAGGTTTCTATAAGCCAAGAATGGGAGATAGAAAACATGACCACATTTAATTACCAACTGGCTCAAGAAGACTATCAACATCACCCAACACTACTCAAAGGAATTTTTAAAAGGTTTTGGAAAGACAAACATAGTCCTAACCCTTATTGCAATAGATGGGTCTACAATATGGGTAAGCTCATATACCCAAGAGTTTTTTTCTCTAACCTCCTATCTTGGTTGGCGATAACTTATGATCCTCAAGCTAGAGTAATCAAATATTTTATGAATCAAACAATGTTTAAGATCACACCAAACAGGATAAATAAGGTATTCAATATGAAATAAGCCACACTAATCCTAGACCCGAAGGTACTTTCATCTCAGTCTAAGAATATGATTGGCACTATTTTTTACACTAGGCTCTTTAATTATAATGAACTAGTATCAAGCAATTTTTCCATTCACAAATTCAAAATCCACCCCTGGGTTAGATAATATGCTGACATAATCAATATATTAATGGGCACTAGAGATTTCAATTATATAGAAAAGGAAGTCATGTTCTTAATGCAACATAAGAGTGAAACCTGCAATGTACAAATGAGAGAATTCTATTAGTGATAATATAGACAAAGAGCTTAGAGAATTGCAAAATACCCTTGCAGAGAAGAAGGAATTATTACCTCATTTTTGTATTATTATTTTCTTATACATTTGGTAATAAGAAACTTCTCAAAATAATTAATCGAGATATGGAAGGAGTATACGATGAATATTTTCAAGAGAATATCCCTTGGGTGTAAATGGGACATTCTCGTTATGCTCAAATTTTCATTCTATTTCTCCTAAATATTCATCAACAATTTTTCAACTGCATACCCCCTAGAATTGGTTCTATGATGGTTGAATTTCTACCCAATATGAATGTTGGTGATTTCTTCCTCACTAAAGAATTGACTTATATAATAGTACATAGTGCAAAGATACCTCCAAAGGTGTTGCCCAATTTTTTCCCTATGTCAATACTGGCCCTGGAAATTGTTAGACAGGTAGTATAAGATACCAAAATAAAGGAAATTAAGAAATCAAGAAAAATCCCATGGGTGAAACCCCCTTTAAGAATGGGGTATTATATATACAGAGGGTATGTCAGTCTACTAGGATCCTTGCAAAGAATGGAATCATATGGTTTTGTATAAATCTCTTGGCATCCTTATGATTCATATAATTATTACAAACATTCAGTGAGTAAAAAAATGGAGCATTGGCTAGTGAATCACCATGGAGACTTGTTTGAAGATGCCATACAATTTGCAATAATAAAAGGAGAATATTTGGAGTGTATATGGTGGGATTACCCACACAAAATATCTTATACTCATATAGATATGGTTGTTAACTACTTATCACAATTAAGAATAATAAGGATGGCTATGGTAGAATCAAGTGCACCATTAGTCCCTACCATGCACCCCAAAGAATTCAGGGACACAATTCTAGATATTGTAAATAAGGGGTCAAACAAGTTGAAGTAATAATGGAGGTGATCAACACTACTGCAAAAATATTGGAAAGGTCTATAACATATTAGCCTACCCATGCAATAACAGAGCAATCTATCGATATGTAATCTACTCATGACCTAGCAAAACATATTGAGAAAGACATTATCATTTCCTATCCCAAAAAATAGGAAATTATTGTTGCTACATATACACAGGCTCAAATCACCTCTCGAGATCTTACTCAAATGTTGATGGCCCAAAAATCTGGGCTTGAGGTGATAGTAAACCTGCCCCAGGTGATTCCCATTGCCCTGGTAGTTGACAAATAAGAGCGTAATATTATCCCACTGGTGCTTAAAAAAATTCAAGAGGTCAAGGGATTATCCAATATCCTCAAAGAACATCAAGCAAAGGCCAAAAACCCTTCTAGCTCACTAGAGCGCAAGAAGGCTAGACATGAAGTCGCAACCACTAACCTTGAAAGCATTACTCTAACAAGAGTAGAAGCATAAGTCATACACTTTTATTCTCATGAAGAGAGATAGATTCATAACATAGAGGAAGGAAAAAATTTACATGAAGGATTATCCAAGATTGAAAAGGCTAGAGAATAGAATTTCCACGATGCGTATACCTCTACCTTTACAATTTATTTACCAAAGAATCTAGAAGAAGCCCAAATTTACTTAAACAAAGGAGTGTTGTTAGCTACAACAAATTTGGTTTCCTTGATGAGATCAAATGTAGTTATCCAAGAATAGGTTACATTGGCTATGGAAAAATCAATTATAGAGTTAAGAGTAAAAGTATCCAAAGTAGACCAATTGCAAACAAAGGTAGATTAGTTGCAAACTAAAATGGATAATCTAAAGAAACAAATATTACAGTATCAAAAAGTAGTAATAATAGAGCTTGTAATTGTAATTCGAGATGTTGATTATTTAAATGTTATATCAAAATTTAAGAAATAAATGAGAAATAAGATACAATGAAAGCTTTAAGACTTGGAATAAACTTTCTCGAATATTAATATAATAAGGATTTATGCATAAAGTATCAAAACCCTCTTGATAGAAGAAAAAGAGAGAATTAACTTGGTTTATCCCAAAAAAATACTATGAGATATTGTATGGGGATGAAATAGAATCACAAGATGGAAGTATCTTGTAATGTGCAGAATAGTTCATAAAAATTTCCATATTTATAAGAGATGGGCTAGGATGGAAAAAATGGATTAGTGAAATGATGAAAAATGAAAAGGAAATTGTTGATGAAATAAGTGAAGTTGGAATATCCTCGAGGAATGTTTACAAACAACTGATATTGAAGATCTATTACTAAACATGATTCAAGATTTTCACTATGATCCAGAAGATGAGTCTGAGTTGTCCAAGCAGATTGATTTCCTATCAGAAATGGTAAATGACCTATGTAGATTTGCTCAAGATACAAAGGAATGGACATAAGACCAAAAATTCAAAATGCTACAAAATTTGAACATGCTAAAATTCACCATGAATTTCGATGACATAACATCGTATATTATTGATAAAGTCATAAATCATATCCAAAGAGAGATGAAAAAGGGTAAGTATGATAGAAAATGTAGTACAAAAATATCCATAGGGGAAATGAAACTATCATATAAATATGGAATAAAACAAGCAAAAAGTTTGAAAAAGGACAAAGTTGAAGAAGTTAGTGTTGGGCCCACCACACAAGAGAACACTAATCAAGGGGTTGGTCAACCATAAGACATAAATATCGTACAATTGTATCCCATTTTTTGTTGAAAATGTAAAATTTTGACAATAGACAATGGGTAAACTTTTGAATAGTACAACCTAAGGCAACTACTATAACACACTCAGAGGATCAATGACCGATATATCACTGGATGGATAGATCCACCCCACACAATCATAACAAGACAAGAATCCTTGAAGCTATAAAAGAAGTTGCGATGACCACAATCATCATCAAGTTTTTGCATAGCAAATTTTGCCTAAAGGTATTCCCTAGTGTTCTTATTTGCCAATTGTATTTCTCCTTTGTGTATATTATTTCTGTCATCCCTTAATTCTTACCCATTGTTATGCAAGATTTGTAAGGAAACATTCATGAAGCTGAGATCATGTCCAGTGACTAAACTAGAAGCAAGGAAACCTACTATAACTACAATAGAATGGGAGGGTGATAGATTCTTGTTTCATAATTTGAATGAGAATATTGATTTTGTATTCAATTACCAAGTTCTGTGCAATTTTAGACTAGACATTCTTGTAAAATATAGATATTAATACAAATCCTACCTTATTCCTTTAGGCAATTCACTATTTTTCAGCATTGTGTGTGTGTCTCATTTACATGTTACATGATTTGAATGTGTAATTGATGCCTTATTTGGTTGGTTAATTAATTATATTTGTTACATAATTTGAATGAATGTGATCAATCCAACATTTCTCTTCCCTTTATTTCCTTAGCAACAATTGTGTTTACAAATATTGCTATAATTGGCCCAATAGATAAGACACCGATCAAATGGTAAATGCATAGGTTTATGTGAATATTGATCAAAGAACTTCAAATAATTTTTTAACAAGTTTTATTAATCTGGATGAGGATGGGCTTAATTATCAATACTTAAGTTCATCTTATGGGTATCCTAACCCAACCTAGCCTATATAGAGTTATAAGATAATCTATTCTTGGGTTAAAGAGGTAGATCCACCAGAGTATGTAGTATTGTTGGGATCAATAAATTCTTGCAGCATGACACATCATTAAGGATACAAGATATTTCCCCAATAGTAACCTTCCTATCAAATTAACATCAACCACTAAATGCACATTCAAACAAAAAATAACTCGATATGCTCTCTTAGGGGATGTGCTTTATTATCGTGGCCATGATAGTATTCTTCTTCATTGTCTCGAACTATAAGAGGCAAGGTGGATGATATCTCAAGCCCATGATGGTACATGTGATGGTCATTTTAGTGGGATGTCCATCACAAAGCACATTTTAGGAATGAGTTATTACTAGCCCACCATAGAACATGAACGTTTCACATATGTTAAGAAAATGTCCTAAATGTCAACATCATGCCAATATAACCCATGTTCCATTGCAAGCATTGCAACCCATTCAATCCCTATGGCCATTTTCGCAATGGGGACTCGACCTTATTGAAAAATATCCCATACATCCTTAGGATATCATATTCATCATCACAACCACAAAATACTTTACCAAGTGGATTGAGGCTATTCCTCTTACCAGTATGATAGGACCCCAAATTGTAGAGTTTATACTACAACACATCATTTATCATTTTGGTATCCCTTCGAAGATCATACCTGATAATGATTGCCCATTTAAAAACAAGGATGTTTGAGCATTATGCAACAATAATCATATCTAAAAAAATTTCTTGTTGGAAATATGTTGAATATTTCTATGTTATTATGAAAATGTTAACTCGAAAAGTTATTGGACACTCTCCATGTATCTTCGTCGATATTCGAGGTTGGATCAAGCACCAAGAAAGGGGGTCACGATGAAATTTTTAGGGTTTTGTAAGCTATTTTTAGACCCATATGGGTTGTTTGGGGTTAAATACTTGAACCCATGGTTGTTTGCCCATGGTATTATAAAATGTATTCTAGTGTTGTTATTTAATTGCACTTGCATCAGGGTTTGAAGTGAGAGGAGAGATGAACATTATTGTATTGAAGACGCTTATGTTTATAAAATAAGGAGATAATACTATACTAGGTTTTTTCATAAGGATTTCTTGGGTGAAATAATGTGTTATATGTGTATTTGTTATCTTATTTTTTCATTTGATTCTATATTTATTATTTTTCTAGATTTAGTTTATTAGGGCCTTTTGCTCTTCATTTGGTATTAGAGCCATGTTTTTTAATCTTTGTTCAAGGAGTAAGGATTTCAACCCTGTGATAAATTAATTCTTGAGTGGGAGTTGTACACAGAAGAATCTAGGTGAAGAAAAATAACGGGAAGCACACAAGTAGAGATTGAAAAATTTAATGGACAAAATTTTGAGTTACAAAAACTCAGGATATAGGATCTATTGGTTGATAGAGATCAATGGATTGTGGTATCAGGAATAAAACCAACATCAACAACAAATGAGGATTGGTTGAAGATCAATAGGAAGGCGAGGAGTACTATAAAATTATATTTTTAATTTGATTTGGTATTTTTGAATGTATCGATAGGGACCACAAAAAAGTCGTTATGGGATAAGCTGAGAAATTTATATTAGACAAAGTCACTGGTAAATAAACGTTTTTCTTGGAAGAAGTTGTATTCGCTTTGGATGAATAATGGTGACTCTATGTATAAACATATAAATAATTTTAACACTATGGTAAGTCAATTAAACTCTATTGAAGTAAAAATAGATGAAGAGGAAAAGTTTATTACTTTACTTTATTTATTACCTGATTCATGGGATAACCTAGTTATAGCTATCACCAATACTACTACATTGAAAGTAGAGGATATAGTAGGAACATTGCTATATGATAAAATGAGACGAAAACCTTCAGAGGATTATCATCAAAAGGATGTCTTTGTTGTGAGAGGTTGTTCTCAATAAAGAAGCAAAAAGAAATTAGGAGAAAGGAAATCAAGATCTAGAGGTAAATTTGTTGCTCCAAAAAAGAGGAAATATTGGAAGTGTGGTAAAATAGGGCATTATAAAAGAGATTGTCGATCTAAAAAGGCTAATAATAGATGATCATTTGATGAAGGAACTTTTATAGAAATGAAGACCACAAATTAAGATTCATAGGACTTATTCTTAGGAAATTTTGAATGCTTGTAATACTATAGTAAGTCAATTAAACTCTGTTGAAGTAAAAATAGATGAAGAAAAAAAGTGTATTACTTTACTTTATTTATTACTTGATTCATGGGATAACCTAGTTATGGCTATCACCAATACTACTACATTAAAAGTAGAGTATATAGTAGGAACATTGCTATATGATAAAATGATATTAAAACCTTCTAAGGATTATCATCAAAAGAATGCCTTGGTTGTGAGAGGTGTTGTACTTAGTACAGCACTGAGAGGGGGGGTGAATCAGTGAAGCCCTTTTAAGCTTAAATCTGCAACTCTTAAAACTGAAATAATGTAAACTAAAACCAAATATAGCAAGCATAACAAGAGAGCATCACACAACATAGGATTTTAACGAGGTTCACCAATATGGCTACTCCTCAAAAAGAATGGCTGCTTGGACTACCATCCAAATCTAGCCTCTTGCAAAGCACCAAATTTACAATTATTTACCAGCACCCACTGGAAGGAGCTACAACCCCTTATTTATCTGCATCAATAGAAAGGAGCACCAACCCCTAATGCCAAGCTGCAACCTGGACTTCAATTTTGAATGTAAATGTTTGACAGGAAAATACCTTCCTTTTCACAAGACCCTGATTGGTCTAAAGCATACCAGATCTCTCTCACTGTTCATAGAATAGACACTTCACACACTTCTGTGATCTACAGCCGCACTACACCTTCTGCTTTCTCTGCAATCACTTCGCACACTTCTGTGATCTACAGTCAACTTTCACGATCATCTTCTTCCTTTCGCGCACTCTGCTCTATTAGCAAATTTTGCACTTAGCTTAATTTGACATGACTTGCTCACTTTGTGCACTTCACCATCATCTCACCGCTTCTGCGCTATCTACGCTCTTACGACCGCATATCGCACACTTTGATATGCATTCAACGATATCGACAACCACACTTCGCACTCTACGCACTATCTTCGAGCATCGCACTCAACACATTCAAACTCTTCAAACAACCTTCCTTTTATAACAATATTTTCAAGATCAAAAACCTAATCTTAGTCAGCTGTAACCCTAATATTGGTCGGCTGCAATCCCTAATCTTCGTCGACTGCAAACCCTAATCTTCGTCGGCTGTAAACCCTAATATTCATCGGCTAACATCGGTCTTCATCGACTTCAACTGCCTCTGTAACTCTTTTGTAGTTGTTGCCGTGAAAACACAACATGTCGCGATATCATGACACTTTCGCCTTCGAACGCTTTCTCTTAGCTTTGGCCCGTGAGAATGCAACATGTAGCGATATCGCTACACTTTTTCTCTTTGCTCTGTTTCTTAACTTTGGCCCCATGAAAACATAACATGTCGCGATATCATGACACTTTCACCGCCATACTTCTTTTCTTGGCTTATACCAGCAAAAACGTAGCATGTCACGAAATCGCGACACTTTTGCCTCCTTGTCCTCTTCTCAGCTTGCACCCGCGAAAACATGACATGTCGCGAAATCATGACATTTTTTGCCTTCTTGTCCTCTTCTCAGCTTGCACCCATGAAAACATGACATGTCATGAAATCGTGACACTTTTTGCCTCTTTGTCCTTTTCTCGGCTTGCACCTGCGAAAACATGACATGTCACGAAATCGTGACACTTTTGCTGCCTTGTGCTCTTCTCTGTCTTTCGCCCGTGAAAACACATGTCACGAAATTACAACACATTCGCTGCCTTGTGCCTTTTCTTGCCTTGACCTCGTGAAAACAGAACATGTCACGAAATCGTGACACTTTCACTTTCGTACTCTCCTTTCCTTTTGTCATGATATCGCGACACTTTTTCTCCTTGGCGCTTTTCTTCTCATCGGGTCGTGAAAACCCGACATGTTGCGATATCGCGACACTTTTTCTCTGCGAGCTCTTTCTCTCGAACCTATCACGAAATCGTGACACTTTTTCGTTCGTACAATCTTTCTTGCAAATTGTCATGAAATCGCAACACTTTTCTTTGCGAGCTCTTTCTCTCGAACCTGTCACGAAATCGTGACACTTTTTCTTTCTTTGCCTTCCTCTTCGCTTCGGACCGTGAAAATGAAACATGTCGTGAAATCGTGACACCTTTTTCTCTCTCCTCTTTCTCTTCGCTTTGGACCGCGAAAATGAAACATGTCGCGAAATCGTGACACCTTTTTCTCTCTCCTCTTTTCTTCGCTTTGGATCATGAAAATGAAACATGTCACAAAATCGTGACATATTTTTCTCTCTCCTCTTTTCTTCGCTTTGGATCGCGAAAATGAAACATGTCACGAAATCGCGACATCTTTTTCTCTCTCCTCTTTTCTTCGCTTTGGACCACAAAAATGAAACATGTCGCGAAATCGTGACAGTTTTTCAATCTTCTTCTCTCTCTTCTAACATGTCGTGAAATCGCGACAGTTTTTCAACTTGCCTTCTTCTCTTCCAACATGTCACAAAATTGTGACAGTTTTACCTGCTTGCGCCTCTGCTTCGAACATGTCACGAAATCGCGACAGTTTTCTCTATTGTTTCTCTCTCCTCCAGTATGTCGTGAAATCACGATAGTTTTTCCCTGTACTTTCTCTCTCCTCCAATATGTCACGAAATCATGATATTTTTCTTTGCACTTTCTCTCTCTTCCAATATGTCGTGAAATCGTGACAGTTTTCCTGTTTTCTGAATATGTCGTGATATCGCGACACTTTCCTTGTCTTTTTCTTTGAATTTTTGCATGTGGGCCACTTAGGTCTTTTTGGAAAAACATTGTACATATTCTGAGAGATCTCTAAACTTCCTGTTTGCTGCATCTGAACTTCCTGTTGCTACACTGAATCAAATGATCTAGCTGATTGTGTTGACAACAATGACAATACTGTTGCATATTCTGAACAGCTTCTGAACTTCCTGTTCACTGCATCATGACTGTGTTCACTGCATCAACTGATCTAACTGTTTGTGTTGACAACAATGACAATACTATTACTGCACCTTGCTCAACAATCTCCCCCTTTGGAATTGTTGTCAACACACATGTAATTACCTGTAACTCTTCTCCCCCTTTGAAAATATTCTCCCTGAGTCCATGCACAATATTCTCAGGCAAACAAAATTTTACACTTAGTAAAACTTACAAACATGAGCAAAAAGATAATCAGATACTTGAATGCTCCCCCTGAGAATGTGATCCCTATAGCTAGTCAATTTTTGAAAAATCTCTCACTAGTCTTTTTGAGCTGAATTTACTAGATTGTCAAAACTGATATGACCGGACTTCTTGTGCCACAATCAGTTTTCTTCTTCTTGTCCAATCAAGCAAGCTCCTCCTTCAAAAAGTGATACCGGATAGCAATATGTTTTGTGCGTGAATACATAACCGGACTCTTGGGGATCTTAATCACACTTAACTGAAATTGGCTTACTGAAGTTGATATCAAGATCTTTCAGGGTTTGTATCATCCATAAAACCTGCATGCATCATGTTGTTGCTGCAATAAATTCTGCCTCTGCTATCGATGAAGAAACTGACTCTTGTTTCTTACTGTGCCTGTTACTAAAAATCAATCCACAAGCTTTCTCAAAGTCTTGCCTCAAATCCGCTCAACAAAATCTCAACTCTTTTCGGATTGCTTGGAAATATTCCTGCAAACAGACCTCACTTGAACCAACTTTTGTGCAACACTGTACTGATACTGCAATTCCACTGTCAATTCTGAGCAAGCACCAAGCACTGTATCATAGCACAACCAGATCCCTTTTTATATTTACAACCTGATCTATGTTTTCTATACCCACTGCTGGTCACACCTTACTATCAACTGTGCAAATCTGGAGAAGACATTCTGTCAAACACTTCATGACCAACCATAGTGCACCTTACTCAACCTCATACTTCTTAACCTCGGATTGGCATTTTATCAACAGTTAAAACGAAACTGTCTGAGAATTAAATAATTTCACCAAGGCGTCATGAAAGTTCTAACAATCTTTACATCAATGTGTAGAACAGATACACGCTGCTTTTATCGAAACACAAATATGCAGCTAGGGCAAACATTCTTCCACTAATCAAATTTATCTGAACTGTTATTAATCCATAGCTTTGAACAGTGACAGTAAGAACCATCAACAGTGCAACAGTGACAAATAGCAATACTACCAATGGTAATAACTCTCATTTTAAACTCCATCCTTCACGGCACTTCCACAAACAATGAACTAAAACATATAGTGCAATTCCCCCTTACTACTTGCCTTTTCATCCTCAAAAAACCCAACAAACACATAGGAGCATAAAAATAAAACCTTTTCAGATTGCTCCCCCTGAGGATGTGTTACCTGGAGTTGCTTAGTGTAGTAGAGGAGTAGTCTCCTTCAGTCCAAGGAGACACGATTTCCTCTCTTCTTTCTTTCTCCAGAATTTCTTGACCATGGGCTTGGGTTCTTCAACTATATCCCTATTTTGCACCTTTTTGTGAACTCGAACATTTCTCATGTGAGGTTGTCTCTTGTGCATCCTTGATGAATGATTATTTTCCTTTCTTTTATGCACATGATTTATTCCCTGTCTTAGATGCGTTCTTTGTGTTTGATGAAATCTATTGTTTTGCCTTAGAATAGAAACAAACGTATTTGGACAAAACCTTGCTATGTGCCCATGACCATTACATTGAAAACATTGCACATGGTGTTCCCTCAAAAATGCAGATGTATTTCTACCAGCATAATTCTTTGATCTATTATTCACTCCATAATAAATTGCCTTGTGACCATACTGGTTGCATCTGAAATAGTAGCCATTAAAAGTATTATTATGAATAGAGTGAGAGTGATAGAACCTCTTTTGTTGTGGCTGCTTTGCTGTAGATCTCCTTTGATAATTTCTTACTTTTGAAGATTCAACTTTAAACTTATCTTGCTTCGATCCTTCAATAGTGAACTTCTTCTTCTCTATAAAATTGGAAGATGAAGGTTGTCCAGCTTCATATCCAAGACCATGCTTATCCATGGAGCTTCTTTGTTGGCTTATCATTTTGTCTAGCAACTCTGTTCTCTTCTCGAATTTGAGATTTGTATTGGCCTCTTCTAGTTGTTTCTGCAATAAAACAATCTCTTCTTCTTGTTTGCGGCAAACAATCTCTTTCTCATTGATCTGTGACCTGAGAGTTTCCTCAATCCTTTTAGACTCTTCTACTTGCAGCTTTAGATTACTAACCACTTTGTTAGAATCCTCTTCACGTTTGTTACACACATCGACTTTATCATTCAGCTGTGACTTCAAGTCTTCTTATGTTTTCTTGGCATTTTAAGAAAGGATTTTCAATATCAACCCCATATTCTTCCAATTTCTTGGACAGTATTTTGTTCTTTTTCTTTTCTATACTCAACTCTTCAAGTGCAGAGATCAACTCACCTTCCCAATCTACTTTAGCCTTGAGATTTTCATCACATGCTTCAGTGTTCACTCCTTCTGCCTTTTTTGGTTCAATTTTCTCTACCACAGGAACTGAAACTGACTGAGATGTCTTTTTGAAGGAGGATCTATTCTTCTTACCCATTGTGTACTAATCCAAGATCAACCCTAGCTGATTTAGCTTAAAAAGGGAACTTGGCTCTGATACCAATTGTTGTACTTAGTATGGCACTAAGAGGGGGGGTGAATCAGTGAAGCCCTTTTTAAGCTTAAATCTACAACTCTTAAAACTGAAATAATGTAAACTAAAACCAGATACAACAAGCATAACAAGAGAGCATCACACAACACAAGATTTTAACGAGGTTCACCAATATGGCTACTCCTCAAAAAGAACAGTTGCTTGGACTACCATCCAAATCCAGCCTCTTGCAAAGCACCAACTTTACAATTATTTACCAGCACCCACTAGAAGGAGCTACAGCCCCTTATTTATCTGCATCAACAGAAAGGAGCACCAACCCCTAATGCCAAGCTGCAACCTGGACTTCAATTTTGAATGTAAATGTTTGACAAGAAAATACCTTCCTTTTCATAAGACCCTGATTGGTCTAAAGCATACCAGATCTCTCTCACTGTTCACAGAATAGACACTTCACACACTTCTACGATCTACAGCTGCACTGCACCTTCTGCTTTCTCTGTGCAATCACTTTGCACACTTCTATGATCTACAGTCAACTTTCACGATCATCTTCTTCCTTTCGCACACTCTGCTCTATTAGCGAATTCTGCACTTAGCTTGATTCGACACGACTTGCTCACTTTGCGCACTTCACCATCATCTCGTCGCTTCTGTGCTATCTACGCTCTTATGGCCGCATATCACACACTTTGATATGCATTCGATGATATCGACAACCACACTTCGCACTCTATGCACTATCTCTGAGAGTCACACTCAACACCTACAAACTCTTCAAACTGCCTTCCTTTTATAACAATATTTTCAAGATCAAAAACCTAATCTTAGTTGGCTGTAACCCTAATCTTGGTCGGCTGCAATCCCTAATCTTCGTTGGCTACAAACCCTAATCTTCATCGGCTAACATCGGTCTTCGTCAGCTTCAACTACCTCTATAACTCTTCTGTAGCTGTTGCCGCGAAAACACAACATATCGCGATATCGCAACACTTTTGCCTCTGAACCTTTTCTCTTAGATTTAGCCTGCGAGAATGCAACATGTAGCGATATCGCTAAACTTTTTCTCTTTGCTTTGTTTCTTAACTTTGGCCCCGTGAAAACATAACATGTCACGATATTGCGACACTTTCACCATCGTACTTCTTTTATTGGCTTATACCACTAAAAATGCAGCATGTCGCAAAATCGCAACACTTTCACCTCCTTGTCCTCTTCTCGGCTTGCACCCACGAAAACATGACATGTCATGAAATCGTGACACTTTCTACCTTCTTGTCCTCTTCTCAGCTTGCACCCGCGAAAACATGACATGTCGCGAAATCATAACACTTTCCTCCTCTTTGTCCTTTTCTCGGCTTGCACCTATGAAAACATGACATGTCGTGAAATTGTGACACTTTTGCTGCCTTGTGCTCTTCTCTGTATTTCGCCCATGAAAACACAACATGTCACGAAATCGTGACACATCCGCTTCCTTGTGCCTTTTCTTGCCTTGACCTCACAAAAATAGAAAGTGTCGCGAAATCGTGACACTTTCGCTTTCGTGCTCTCCTTTCCTTTTGTCGCGATATCGCAACATTTTTTTTCTCCTTGGCGCTTTTCTTCTCATCGGGTCATGAAAACCCGACATGTCGCGATATCACGACACTTTTTCTCTGCGAGCTCTTTCTCTCGAACTTGTCGTGAAATCGTGACACTTTTTCGTTCGTACAATCTTTCTTGCAAATTGTTGCGAAATCGCGACACTTTTCTTTGCGAGCTCTTTCTCTCGAACCTACCGCAAAATCATGACACTTTTTCTTTCTCTGCCTTCCTCTTCGCTTCGAACCACAAAAATGAAACATGTCATGAAATCACGACACCTTTTTCTCTCTCCTCTTTCTCTTTGCTTTCGACCGTGAAAATGAAACATGTCGCGAAATCGCGACACCTTTTTCTCTCTCCTCTTTTCTTCGCTTTGGA
This sequence comes from Wollemia nobilis, assembly GCA_028583015.1. NCBI lineage: Eukaryota > Viridiplantae > Streptophyta > Pinopsida > Araucariales > Araucariaceae > Wollemia > Wollemia nobilis. Next base: position 1,591,229 of record JAQPPZ010017254.1, on the reverse strand, counting down.
TTGCGAAAATGAAACATGTCGCAAAATCGTGACATCTTTTTCTCTCTCCTCTTTTCTTCGCTTTGGACCGCGAAAATGAAACATGTCACGAAATTGCGACATCTTTTTCTCTCTCCTCTTTTCTTCGCTTTAGACCGTGAAAATGAAACATGTCGCGAAATCGCGACACATTTTTCTCTCTCCTCTTTCTCTTTGCTTTCGACCGTGAAAATGAAACATGTCACGAAATCGCGACACCTTTTTCTCTCTCCTATTTTCTTCACTTTGGATCGCGAAAATGAAACATGTCGCAAAATCGTGACATCTTTTTCTCTCTCATATTTTCTTCGCTTTGGACCGCAAAAATGAAACATGTCACAAAATTGCGACATCTTTTTCTCTCTCCTCTTTTCTTCGCTTTGGACCGTGAAAATAAAACATGTCGTGAAATCGCGACAGTTTTTCAATCTTCTTCTCTCTCTTCTAACATGTCACGAAATCGCGACAGTTTTTCAACTTGCCTTCTTCTCTTCCAACATGTCGCGAAATCGCGATAGTTTTACCTGCTTGCGCCTCTGCTTCGAACATGTCACAAAATCGTGACAGTTTTCTCTGTTGTTTCTCTCTCCTCCAGTATGTCACGAAATCATGACAGTTTTTCCCTATACTTTCTTTCTCCTCCAATATGTTGCGAAATCGCGACATTTTTCTTTGCACTTTCTCTCTCTTCCAATATGTCGCGAAATCGTGACAGTTTTCCTATTTTCTGAATATGTCGTGATATCGCGACACTTTCCTTGTATTTTTCTTTGAATTTTTGCATGTGGGCCACTTAGGTATTTTTGGAAAACACTGTACATATTCTGAGAGATCTCTAAACTTCCTGTTTGCTGCATCTGAACTTTTTGTTACTGCATTGAATCAAATGATCTAGCTGATTGTGTTGACAATAATGACAATACTGTTGCATATTCTGAACAGCTTCTGAACTTCTTGTTCACTGCATCATGACTGTGTTCACTACATCAACTGATCTAACTTTCTGTGTTGACAACAATAACAATACTGTTACTGCACCTTGCTCAACAAGAGGTTATTATCAAGAATGAAATAAAAATAAATTAGGAGAAAGGAAATCAAGATCTTGAGGTAAATCTGTTGCTCCAAAAAAGAGAAAATGTTGGAAGTGTGGTAAATTAGGGCATTATAAAAGAGACTGCAGATCTAAAAAGGCTAATAATAGCTGATCATATAATGAAGAAAATTTTGTAGAAACAAATATCACAAATGATTGAATCAATTGACTTATTCTTAGATGACTTTGCAAGAAAGACCTAGGTATATTTTTTACGAAATAAATTTGATGTTTTAAATAAATTTAAAGAGTTTAAGGCTCTTGTAGAAAATAATATAGAGAAAAAGATAAAGGTTTTGAGAAGTGACAATGGTGGTGAGTATTTATGTAAGAACCCTAGAATATTTTTATAATATTTTATTAAAATAAATATAAATTATTGAATCACTTTTTAGGGTTTGAATTGCTTGCCACTATAGGGGGCTCCCTCTTGCCACTTAAAGGGGGCTCCCTCCTACCACTTAAAGGGGGATCCCTCTTGCCACTTAAAGGGGGCTCTCTCCTTGCCACTTTGAGGGGGCTCCCTCCTGCCACTTCAAGGGGGCTCCCTCCTTAGAATCTATGATTCCATATTCTTCTTCTTGATGATTTGATATGGCTTCCGCTCATATCATATATAGAATTTTCAATCATGAATTTTCAATTATGACTTTTCAATAATATGAAATATAAAATTTAATTAATAATTAATTATATTATTAATAATAATAAATAAATGATTTATTTATTATTATTAATATAATAATTAATTATATTATTAAAATATAATCAATGAATGTTAGGATGTGGGATCCTAACATGCCACCCCTCCTAGAAAAAACTTTGTCCTCAAAGTTGGAAAGACTGAAAAATGATCCTCGTTGCCCCTGGAGCATCTTCTTCAGGAAGACCATGTGTTTCAGTGTAGAATGCAGTTGTGTGAGGGTGTTAACATCCACTCATCGCTCTTATCCGTAAATAAATCAACTAAAGATAATTAAATTGTAGCAATGCCTCACTTTTATACTATGTTTTTAAATCACTCGTTCTTTTATGAATGCTTTTTTTATTGGTTTACTGATTATTTTGTTATATTTATTTGCCGAAAATAAACCACCCTAAACCTTAAATCATGAAGAATGACATTTTTTTTATCGCCCATGTGTTCATGATAAGCCTTGTTTTTGTGGGTACAAAGGAGCTGCAATCAGGTTCCTTCACAGTGCAAGCTTGTGTAGATTCGTGGGGTACAAGTAATGACAGTGCTGGATGTAATCGTAATGTCTCTTTCATGACTAGTGCAGATATTCCATTATTGAAAGGTCATATTCGCTTAATATTTGATCTAAATACCTATTACACACTCAAATTCATTCTACAATTTCTTTAATGAATGAGGGTTTTTTGAAAATTTTACTCATTGCTATTCTAATGTTGTCACCGTAGTTTCTATAGTTTTCCAAAGTCAATAGGAAGTCTCAAGCATTTGAAAAAGTTAGTCATTAACTGCAAGAAATCCATTTTTAGTAGTCTTCTAGACAAATTTTGTGCTTTTGAATCACTTGAGCAACTCGAATTAAAGGGCTTTGAAATGTTCTCATCATTGCCCAGCTGTTGTGAAAATTTGACAAACCTATGCCATGTCATGTTGAAGAGGTTAAAAAGTCTCAATTGTTTGCCTGTTTCATTTAAGCAGTTGACATGCCTGCAATATCTAGATTTTCCAATTGTAGGAGGCTCAATTTTATGTCAGAGAATTTAGATATTTTGGAAAACATCACAATGCTTGAGTATTTGAGCTTTGCATACTACGAGGAACTGCAAGTGTTGCCTCATCATATCACAAATCAGCCATTCTTGAGAGAGTTCAATTGTTCTCGTACCAGCATAAGGAATGTGCCTCCTAACATATATAAACTCTACAATTTGGGAGTGAGGAATATATGGACCATGGTGTTGAGAAGTTTACCAATTACTTTTGGTAATTTGTCTAACTTGACTAAATTGGATGTTACTTCTTGGAATGTTTGCCACCGTCTTTTGGTAATTTGTCTAGCTTGATTTCAATGTATATTTATTTCTATGTAAGTTTGGAGTCTTTCCTTGACTCTTTGGGTGTCTCAATATTTTAAATAATTTTTGTTAGTGGAGTTATACCATCGAGTATTGTGAATTGCAACCTTCTTGTTGTTCTCGACCTAAATTCTTGTCATATCTTCTATTATATGTATATATAGTCAAGATAATGTATGTTTTATATTTTAACACTCTTTGCCACCATGAGTTTATGATTAATTTGATCAGCTTAAATATTGGGCTTGAAGTAGGTAATCATTTCCATTGTAGCAATGATAAGGCTTCATGATAAACAATGGCATATCCTACAATAATCACATTGAAATATGGAAAACATCCATTAGACGAGGGTTTCCAGCTAAGCTTATTCCCTTTCCAATTAGTTATTATCCCTCCAACACCTCCTATGACTAGTATTAGTTCCATGAAATCATATGGCTTTAAGTATACTAGTATTGCATAAGCATAACAATCACATCCACGTAGAGGTACTTTCACCTTATTTCTAACTCGCCCATATGCTTATTTAGCTTCTCCCCTAAATAGATGAGGACTTGTAGTATACATGTAGGCCTTAGACAAATATTTGCACAAGCAAGTTGAGATCTCTTTTTCATTGAATGTACTATTTTTTCCAAGCTTCCCAATCCATCTCTCTCCTAAAATAGGTTGATCAATTATTCCAAAAATTGGTATTCATTTTTGAACGAGAGCTATAAGCATACCAAATAGAGGCTTTCCTATGATGAAGCTTTTTGTGCTATTAATTGGATCTAAAACCTAAATATATTTTGCATTTTCTTGATTGCATGTCCATCCATTCTCCTCTCCAAATATTTTATGTGTTGGGAAATGTTGAGCAATAATAGAACGCATGGCTTCTTCAGCAGCACTATTGGCTATTGTAACAAGGCTCAAATCCTCTTTGTCTAAAATATCAAAATATTGTTGGAAATACTGGTGAATGTGTTGTCCTATAGCATTTGTAATTTATTACCCACCTCCACAAATTCATTCATGTTATAATTGTTGTTACTGCCCTTCACACACTAATTTGTCATTCTCAAACTGTTTATCCTCAAATTTCCTACACAAAAGTTTCTTTGCATCTTTGATAAACCCAAAACTTTAGAAAACTGTGAGCGCCTTGGAAAATGATGATTCTCAAAACATACAGAAGAAGTTGGAGAATTTTGGGACTGATCCAACTGACATCTTGACTTTTGTATCGATAAACATAATTGTGAGAGGGAAGAAGTCCATTCATTATAGTTGTATGAATGTATCCAAGATCATGCCATCCAAAATATTTTGTTGGGCTTGTAATAATATCATAGAATATGTCAGTTTTAGTAAAGGTAGTAACGGTCGACTGTGAAGAATTTTTAGCTCCATAATGTACAAATTGAGTGTTGTTGCTTTTGCTAATCCATGTTACTTTCATAGATGAACCAATGGAATCTAAGCTTGAGAGATGAGCAAAGAGTCGTATATTTGGGTTGGAAAACTTGAGAGGCCGTGACCTCTGAAGTATGCAGGGATTAACATAACCATATTTGAACAAAACAAATTCTATGTTTGTCCGTATGTTTACAATGTGAAATATTAAAGAACCACTGCATGTATTCGCTTACACAATGATCCCCTTCCTTATTTTGAATCTTAACAACCTGAGGTAATTGTATTGTGAATTGAATTTTGTCAGTGTTCTAATGGTTTGCACAACTTACTAGAATGAATAGCTCTGATACCAAATGTAAGAACCCTAGAAGGTTCTTATAATATTTTATTAAAATAAATATAAATTACTGAATCACTTTTTAGGGTTTGAATCACTTGCCACTATAAGGGGCTCCCTCCTACCACTTAAATGGGGCTCCCTCCCTCCACTTCAAGGGGGTTCCCTCCTGCCACTTCGAGGGGGCTCCATCATTGGAATCTACGATTCCATATTCTTCTTCTTGATGATTTGATATGGCTTCCACACATATCATATATAGAATTTTCAATCAAGGCTTTTTCATTAATAATGAAATATATAATTAAAATAATAATTAATTATATTATCAATAATATAACTAATAAATGTTTGGATGTGGGATCCTAACAATTGATCTAATAAATTTGAGAAATTTTGCAAGGATTGTGCAATATAAAGGCATAAAACAACTCTATATACTCCATTATAGAATAGAGTTGTATAATAGATAAAAAAAAAATGTATGGTTAAGGCCAAAAGCATGCTAAGTGGTGTAGGGTTAGAAAGGAAATTTTGGGCAGAAGCCATGTTAACTACTTGTTATCTCATCAATAGATCTTCTACCTCAACTTTGGTGGACAAGACTCCACAGGAAGTGTGGACTGGTAAGAAAACATTTCTTAGTAATATAAGGGTTTTTGGTTGCGATGCTTATATGTATATCCCAAAAGAGAAAAGGATTAAGCTAAACTATAAATCTAAAAAATGAATATTTATGGGTTATAGTATTGGTGTTAAAGGATATAAGTTATGGAACCCAGATTGTTTATAGTTGTAATGTGGTCTTTAGAGAAACAAAAGGGGTTCTAAAACAAGAAATGTAACCAAGCAAAGAACCTAAAATAGTTCAAGTAAAATTGGAATAGGAGGAAAAACCTAGTGCTACAGAAGAAGATGAAATAAATAGAGAGTCTAAAGAGGAAAATTTAGAGGAAGAAGGTGAGGAGGAAGCTGAATATGTAGAACCTAGAACTCCAAGTTTGAGGAGATCAGATCAAGTGAGAATACTCCTAGAAAGGTATAGCCCTTCAAATCTTTGTTTTACATTTAATATATCAGTTACTAATGAATAACCCAAGACTGTAAAGGAGACACTTTAATCAAGTGAGAATAAGTTTTGGTAAAGGGCTATGGAGGAATAAATGAAGTCCCTAGATAAAAATAAGACATGGGACTTGGTGAAATTACCCCTGGAAGAAAATCGATTGGTTATAAGTGGGTATTCAAGAAGAAGTACAATATAGAAGGAAAGATGGAGAAATACAAGGCTAACCTGGTAGCAAAAGGATTTTCTCAAGTTGAAGGAATTGACTTCGGTGAGATTTTTTCTCCTATGGCTAAACAAACTTCAATTAGATTTTATTGGCTATTTATGTTGCTTTTGATATTTAAATAGAATAGATGGATGTAAAGACAATATTTCTACATGGTGAACGCAATGAAGACATATATATGTCACAATAATAATGCTTTAGGGTAAAATGTAAGGAGGACTTGGTATGCAAGTTGAAAAAATATCTTTATGGCTTGAAGCAATCTCGGAGAATATGGAACCAAAAATTTGATAGATTTATTTTGACACTTGGGCTTAGAAAAAGCAAAGCAAATCTATGTGTATTTTAAACAAGAAGGTGAAAATTTTGTTATCATTATTTTGTATGTGGATGACATGTTGTTAATTGGTAATAATAAAGAGATGATAAATTTACTAAAATCTTAGTTATTTTTTGAATTTGACATGAAGGATTTGGGTGCTGCAAAATTTATTTTGGGTATGGAAATAATAAGGGACCGTGCAAATATAAATTTATGGTTAAATAAAAAGAAATATGTTGATTTGATACTATAGATGTTTAGGATGCATGATTGTAAATCACTATGTACTCCATATCTTATTGATCAAAAGTTATCTACTGAGCAACATTTTAAAACATATGAGAAAATTGAAAAAATGTATCATGTTGCGTATGCTAGCATTGTATGATGTATGCAATGGTCTGTACTAGATCTAATATTTCATATGTAGTGGGATTAGTTAGGAGATACATTTCCAATCTAGGAAAGAAACATTGTATTTCTATGAAGAGGATCTTCAAATACTTGTGTGGAACTTCAGACTATGTTATTTGTTACCAAGGAAATATGGAGATCGCAATGTTGTAAATCTACAAGGTTTTGTGGATGCTAAATAGGATAGATATCTGGATAAGAGAAGATCAATGAGTGCTCATATGTTTAGACTATTTGGATGGGTAATAAGTTGTATGAGTTAAAAGCAATCAGTGGTTGCTTTATCCACAACAGAGGCAAACTACATTATAGCATCTCATGCCTATAAAGAAGTAGTGTGGCTACAGAGGTTGAGTTCAAAATTTGGTATTAATCATAAGGCTATGAGAATTGATAGTGACAATTAGAGTGTAATAGTTTTGGCCAACAATCTTGGTTTTTATGATCGATCAAAATATATTGATATCATGTACCATTTTGTGAGAGATATGGTTGAAGGGAATCAATGATGTTGGAGAAAGTTGATAAAGAGAATAATGTTGTTGATTCAATAACAAAGGTTATATCTACTCAAAAAATTTCTTGGTGTAGAAGATATATGGGCATGGTTACCCTTGATAGTTAAAAATGGCAATTTTCTACCCCTATGGAAAGTATTCAACAAGTGGAAGAATGTTGGAAATATGTTGAATATTTTCCATGTTATTATGGTAGGGTTAACTCTAAAAGGTACTAGACACTCTACATGTATCCTCGCTAGGGTTCGAGGTCGAGCTAGGCCTCAAAAAGTGGGTGTTTAGGGGCGGTAGCCCTCGGCCAAATTTTTAGGCTTTCTTAAGCTATTTTTAGACCCATATGGGTTTTTTAGGGTTAAATATTTGAACCCATGCTTTTTTGCCAATGGTATTGTAAAATTTATTCTTGTGTTGTTATTTAATTACACTTGCATCAGGGTTTAAAGTGATACGAGAGATGAACATTATTGTATTAGATATGGTTAAGTTTATATAGTGAGATATTATTATGCTAGGTTTTTTTCCCATAAGGGTTTCCTAGGTGAAATACTATGTTATGCAAGTATATGTTATCTTCTTCTTTTTTCCTTTGATTCTTTATTTACTATTTTTATAGATTTAGTTTATCAGGATCTTTTGCTCTTCACTTATCAACACCTTATTATCCCTAGAGCAATGGACAAGTTTAAGCTAACAATAAGACTATAGGTGCCATTATCAAGAAAACTATACAAGAAAATCACAAAGATTGATACCTCCAACACCCTTGGGTGCTCTAGGATTATCACACAAGCATCCACACATCAATAGGGGTAACTTCATTTTCACTACTCTATGGTGTTAAATCCATCATGTATCTTGAGCTCGAGTTCTGACCTTACACATATCCTTGAAGGAATTTATGGATGAGGACACAACTATCAAGCAAGACTCAATCAACTCACTCTCCTTGATGAACGTTGAATCAACACTCTTGATAACCTTCATGTTTATCACGATCAAATCAAAAGATCCTATGATCACAAAATCCATCCATGATAATTCCAAGTTGGCAATCTCTTACTAAAATAAAATCAACAAAACTTAAATCTTCCACCTCATATACATAATATAAATTTGTTTCTAATTGGCTTGGTTCGTTCATTATCACACAAATAATTGGATCGAGGGCCTATAATATTACCACTCTTGAAAGAATTAATAAACCCAAGCCTATCAATATCCTTTTTTTATGCATATTTTATGTCAAGCTCATATTTAGCTTTGTCGTCTTGTACAAAATCAATTTAAAAAATCAACAAAACAAGTAAAATAAAACAACAAGCTCATATCACAAGCACTCTTCACTTTCCAATCTGTTCACTTTCCCACCATATTCTCATTATTCTTATTATTTTTTATAATTCCTCACACATCACTCCTAATTGTATAGTCACGCTTCAAGCGGTTATGTACCATAGACCGGTGTGTTCCTCTCTTTCCTCTTTTCCCTCATCTCTTCACTTTCTTCTTTTTTCTTATTTCCCCTTATTTTCTTTCTTCATTATCTATCATATTTTAATCCATCACCACCTAATTACTTATTCTATGATTCATTTTGTGCTTTTTGTTTTAATCTAATGCTACCTTGGTCATTGTTCGGTTAAGTTTAACACATGTTGTTACGAAGGATTTTATTGTATTAATCGAAGATGTCTTCATAATCATAGTTTTCTAACCTCTTTACATGCACCTTTTCACAATATCCACTACTCCCAAATTCATAGTTCACTATGCTTTATCTCTTTCCTCTCTTAGGTTTAGGGAATATTTGGGTTCTTTCGATCGTTTAGCCATACCTAGTGTCTCAATCAACCTTCATTGAATGCCATTTATCCCTTGAGTGTTACAGGACTTCCTGGTTACCTTAGATTTTCTCTTGGACCATGCACACATCTCATACATTAATCATATTTTTATTTTAGAAAATATTAAACCAAGCATCCCTCTTACCACAAAGTGAATATTTTCCCCTACTCATCCTATTATGCACATAATTCGATCCTAAGGATCCACATAGCATATGTGTCAAAAAAATCATCAACAAAAAAATAAAAATGATATTTTATCATGGATCCTTAGGCATATTAGACATCTCTACCAAGGCTATATACGTCTAGCTAACAGTGGAGCAATGTTGAAGGACTGTGGGACTATCTCCATTGAGGGTATAGATGCCTGACTAGGAGTGGAATATACCCTCTACATGGTGACACATCTATCATATTAGTGATATTTTGTATAGAACTACGTACGCTCATGGATGAGCTAGCTTATAATGGCTTGAGTCACAATTGGCAGTCCTACCTCACTAAAAATTAGAAATGAACATCATTGCATACACTTTGGTATTTGAGCAACTTAGCTCCCTTGGTTGGTCTTAATATCTTCAAGCACTTATTTGATTATTCGATGAGTTTGATCGATGTCACTAAGGTTTTTGAGCTTCTTGAAAGCACTTGTCGATCCTTCCTTCCTATGATAGGTGAAATGACAAGTTAAGTCACATTTGCTCCTACCATTTATTTATATCTTGTATCTATAATATCATATTTACTCCATTTCATTCTATAATTATGTCAATATAATTATGTTGATGCCCTTGATTAATTAGTTAATTCATGAGTAGTTATGCATCATTAGGCCTTTTTGAATGATATCCAAATAAGAATATATATTTACGTTCATTGGTTCATAACCATTACATCTCACATTAGCCATATTTATCATTTCATAATTTGAATAATCTATTATGAGTATCATCACACGCATCTTATTATATCCATACATACATTCATCATACATCACATAATCTCACAAAACACACATCATCTCCATAAAATTCCTATATATATCATGTCACAAAATTATCATACATCATAATAATGTTTGACCTACAAGCTACATGATCATGGCCTATCAATCTACAAAACTATAGTTAACTCATCACTACATAGGTCCTCAGTACTAACCATTGCTAGTATCTTCACTCCCCTCTTGCCTCGATCCCTAAGCTTATCCACACCCACTATGTTATCCCTGTTATTCATCTCCTTGATAAGATCCAATACCTGAAGCTTATGATGTGGATGACTCTTTGACCCATGACCTCATTGCAATAATTAAGGGTCTACTTACCAAGATTTGTTGTGATTCTAATAGCATCAATCGAGGAGGGACCTCCAATCCCTCCCTAATTATAATATCCTCCACATCCATCACCTCATAGTACTTACCAGCTCCACACACCATTCACCTCCCATTGTTGTGCTCTCTCCCACCATCTCATTTGTCAACTTCTTATTCTCTCCCCTCCTTTACCATCCATCGTAGTTGCAAAAATACCCTACAATGCCCTATTAATATCTTTGCACTAGTAACCACCCCAAAAGGTCACCAACTACCTTGGGTAGTCACCGAAAACCACCCTAGACAGTCACAAATGTGCAAGGAAACTACCCTAGGTAGTCATAGGCATCAGGCAACCACCTTGGGCACTCGCATAGGTGCTACGAAATCACCTTGGGTGGTTGGCAAGGCCATTTCAACAAACTGTAACTTCAAATTTTTATATTAACTCCCAAATTAACCCTTTTGCACCTTCATTTCATCCTTGCTACCCTTTTTTCCATCTTTTTTCAATCATCTCATGGTTGTCATCATTTTATTTTCACCCACTCACTTCTTGAGGGGTGGACAATACCCATAAAATTATGTCTCAAAATAGCTCAACACCTCAAACACTCAATCTTGGAGTTTCTTAAGTCCAATAATCTTAGCCCAAGGCTATCATTAACCCCTCTCTATTGGGGTAAATAATAGAACTTATATTCTTCTCTTAAATTTCTAATTAAAACTCTGATTCAAAGACTCAAAATTCTAATCACAGTGATCTCATAAATTTTTCGAAGGCAAAGATTCAAGAGCACTTGTCACTTCCACAATTGCAGTATCCTACATTGTTCTTGATTTGAGATAATCCTATGTCACTTTCCTCAAGCTGAAGGTCGTTCTTCATAATTTGCCAATAATAATCACTGTCCATCAATCCAACAATAGATGTCCTATATTTTTGCACTCTATTGTGTTTGCACACAATGTGCTACAAAAAGGGGTATTTGTAGACACCTAAAAAGTATCATATTTGCATTAGTTAAATGTTAATATTTAATAAATTATGCAATTATTTTAATTAATACATTGCAACCTTATAAATATTAATGTTGACTATCCTAGCCCCTTTGACCATCCTAAGCACCTTCCTATGCCTAACCCATAGTCATCAGGATACCAACCCATCACATTAACCAAAGTCCACCTCAATCTAGTTGGCATTTACTTCCTTCTCTCCTCCACATTCCAAGCTCGTTAATGTACATGGTGAGGATTCCCTCCACCCAAGCACATTGATGAAGCATGTCATTTTGGTGGGTGAGGAATCTCTCCACCCAAGAGCATTAATGAGGCATGTCATAGCACGTCATAGTGTGTCATAGCCCAAATAGAGAATATTACACACTTGTCCATCCAAGCATCCAAGTGTGGAAACTTAAGATTTATCCCTTCTCTCATCCAAATCACTTTTATATTATCCTATAACCCCCTCATCACTCTCCTCACCCTTGGGAAATATTATAAATATACTTCCATTTCATTCACTTCAAGAGAGAGCGCACAAAAAACTACTAAAACTTTACCCATATTTCATTTAACCTTGTATATTTTTGAGTTTGTGATTGCAGGTACCTCATTCAAAGAGCTCAACAATGTCAGTCATGAAATCTCTTTAGAATGCATGTTAATATTTTTTTTGCAGTTGTGATCATCTTCAATAATCAAACAATACTAGATCTACACTAGAAGCCTCGAGAAACTTTTAGAAAGGTTTAGATATGAGATTGAAGCCTCTTCTAGAAAATAAAACCAACCACTCTAGGCGACTATATAGAAGCCAACCACCCTGGGTGGTTACACAAAGCCAATCGTCTTGGGTGATTGAGTCTCAAAGGTAAACAAATATCCAAAATCAATAGTAGATAGCCAAGAAAGGTAAAATCAATCATTTTATAAGGTTTTGTAACCTCTTTGCACAATTTTGTAACTTTTGTTAAAGGTTTTGTGAGTTTTTGTAAGCTTTTTGTAACCCCTTTTCATGATTTTAGGCCTTATATTGAAAGGCCCAATAGATGCTACTGATGCTTTTATTATGGGCTTGTGTGTAGGTATTGGGATCAGCATAGGGGCTTGGTAGGTAAAGCAATGAGACTTCAAAATCCTTCCTGTGATCGAGGAGATGATTTGTAGCACCATTGAACTCATTTGCAAAGAAAAACCTCCCTTTTGTGACGTCCATTGTAATTGAAAGGGCTTACTTGTAACAAACAAAGTCTATCAATGCAATATCAAATTTTCATGTTATTTATTTACATGTTATGGTGCATTTCCTATCACATAATGCTTTCATAAGAAAGTGGGAGAGAATATGGGAATGTGCAAGTGCCCAAAATACAAACCTCAAACTGATGAAGAATATAGAGACCCTCTGAAAGGCTTTGCATACAATTGCCTCAGTGGAATCACTACAACTCCTATGAATGGAGTACCCAAAAGCAAACAATGCTCAAAAGGGCCATGGTAGGAATTTTCTTCAATATTCTCCATAAAATGTTGTATGCTCCTCACATAATTCATGCTTCAAAACTAGAAGCATGCGCCTCAAACTAATAGTCATACCCTCCTGCCAAGCAGGTGTCTTGAAATTGGAGTCGATTCACTATGAGGAAAGGTTACAATAAAGAGAGGAAAAAGGCACAAATCCTTATGATCACGTACATGGCAACCCCATATTTGGATTCTAGCAGAGGTATTGTCTTGTCTTGTATCACATTCGAGGGCTCCTCTAGAAAGTCATTCAGTGGGGAAGACCCCTTCTTCTCAATCCTAGGAATATTTCTCTGAAAACCCTTTAGTATTCTCTTTGTGTTGATTTTGCTGCTAGCCCTATGCCTTATAAAGGTGCTATCATGCCTTTAGGAGGGGTTTGACCTTAGTATTTCAAATTTCTAGGGTAAATAAGGGCCCTATTTAGTTTTCTCTAGGATCCAAGATTTCCAAGGGCTAGGAGGTCCCCCTTTATATTTCTCGGTGCTTCAAGACCTTTTCAAAGGTGCTTTGGTTGCTGGTTTACACCTTCCACTACCATTGGAACTCATCCAAGATTTCACTGCTTTTATCTTGCTAGGGGCCAAGAGGCCCCCTATCTTCCAATAAGGATGCATCTCTACTCCTTCATCTTGGAAGAGTAGACTTTGTGGATGAGTGCATCCTTGATCCCCTATTTCTAGGGAGTTTTATCAAGGGCCAAGATGACCCCCTGTTCTCATTCAAAGGTGCATGGATGATTTTTGGAAAAGATTATCCTATGAACACACACATATTTGATCCGAGTGCCTTGAGATCTCTTCCAAAGGCCAAACACGTCTTTCTCTCTTTTGTGTGTTTCTAGATAAAGCTTCTATGGTTTTGAAAAACTCTCTACAACATTCTAGTTGAAGCTCTTCTACAAATCCAACTATTACAATTACCAAGCACATCTATATTAGCATGTGGCTGGACAAGAGCAATATTAGGAGCAATCCTGCATGTTTTAAATTTTTAAAGTTTGGCTATGCTTGGGGAGACTGCCATGTGGAGGAAAATTTTTCAAATTTATGATTTCATGGTTTGAGCAGGATTTCCTTGCTTAGGAAGGATTTTCCTTTTTGAATTTTTTCTTGTTTGTATATTTATCGCCTTGGTGCCTCTTGTGTAGGCCTCAATTTTTCTTTTTAGTGGTGGTCCTATCTAAAGGCTTTCTATATTTGTAAAAGCTTTGAGGTCCCTTTCAAAACCCCTTATTGTAAAGGTTGAGGGACCCTTTCAAAACCCCTTCCACTAATAAAAAAAAAAATACATGGCAAACTGATGGAGAGCCAAACTTTCTCAATACCACTTGATGGAGAGCCAAACTTTCTCAAACCAATTCTCATTCAAAAACTTGGAAAAGATCCCTTCACAAACCCTCATTCTATGGCTATATAGCCAAAAAAACCCTAAAAACTAAAATGAGTTGGATGGGGCCCAAAATTGGGGTGTGCATCCCTCTTACAATAGACAAGCCAAAAGTAAAGTTTCCAGCCCTAAATCTAAATACATTAGGAGATATTAACCTCTGAACAACTCAAAAAGCATAAAAAAGTAGGTAATAAATTTTAAAACCTAATTTCGGGTCACTAGATGATGGAATTTGGACCCAAAAACTGATTTTTTTGGAAAAATAGGACTTTAGGGAGTTGTATTTGTTTATAACTCTCCCAAATAGCTCCCTATCAAATTTCACGTCAATCAGAGCTATAGTTGAGAAGTTATGGCCCCGACAATTTCATTGGATGCTCCTGCATTAGACACCCGGGGTGGATTGAGAAGTGACCTTCACTTCTGTACTGTTAGAGGAAAACCCAGGTGGTCAACCTCCATTTTGGACAACCAAGTTGCATCTTCTACAGGTCTGCCCTTCCACTTGACCAAATATTTTGAATACTGCCTATTCCTGGTACTTTTGCCTTCTCGAGTGTCTAGCATTTCCTCTAGCTCATCTATGGCTAGAGTAGACGCTGAAATACTCCACAAATCTGTACTTGGTGTCTCACTACTACCTCCTTCATGGTATTCTACCAAGTCAAAATAATTAAAAACAAGTGATATATTCAGCTCACTTGGCTGTTCCACTTCATAGGCATTTCCTGAATCTCTTTTACCTATGATCCTGCATGGTCCAAACCTCTTCATCTTTAGCTTGTTGTAGATTTTGCTAGGAAACCTTTCCTTTCTCAAATAAACCATGACCTCATCTCCCACTTGGAACTCCTTGAAACACCTCTTCTGATCTATTTTGGCCTTGTACTGAGTATTCATCTTACTGATATGTTCTTGTACCTATTCATGTAAACTCTTTATGTGTTATGCAAAATCTTTAGCCTCAGCACTGTGCTTTTCTCCTTTATCCATCGTTCTCAACTCAGAAGCATTCCTTGGGTTGTTCCCATACACAATCTGGAATGGTGATTTACCAATACTTCGTTGATAGAATTATTGTAAGAAAATTTTGCCTATGGCAAAATCAAATCCCATCCCTTGGGCTTATCTCCTACCGGGCATCTTAGAATATTACCCAAACTTTTGTTCACCACCTCTGTTTGTCCATCGATCCATGGTGGTATGCAGAACTAAACTTCAAATCTATTTTTAGCTTCTTCCACAAAGTCCTCCAAAAATAACTCACAAATTTGGTATCTCTGTCGGATACTATACTCTTGGGTAGACCATGAAGGCGTACCACCTCCTTGAAAAACAAGCCTGCAACATGAACTGCATCACTCATTTTTTGACATGGAATAAAATGAGCCATCTTCGAAAACCTGTCAACCACAACAAAAATGGAGTCATTCCATCGTTGTGTCCTTGGTAGGCCAAGAACAAAATCCATTCTGATGTCCTCCCATGGTCTCTCCGATATAGGTAATGGCTGATACAATCCTATATTCTGTCTCACTCCCTTAGCCATCTGACACACTCTGCAACCCTGCACAAATTTCTTCACATCCTTCTACAACTGTGGCCAATGGTAGTTTTCACTAATAAGGTCTGGTCTTATCTTGACCAAAATGTCCAGCTAGTCCTCCACTATGCTTCTCCTTTATCAGATTCTCCCTCATTGAACTTCTAGGAATGCACAATTGATTCCTTCTTAATAGCATCCCATATTGGATTATAAAATCCAACCACTTAGTCCTATCCAAAGTAGTAGGAGACAAACATGCCTTCCAAGCCTTTGCAAAATCTGGATCCTCTGGATACAAACTCTTGAGTTCTTCAAACCCAATGACTTCCACTTTCATATCTATCAACAAATTTTGCCTTCTACTCAAGGCATATGCAACTCTATTAGACTTCCCACTCCTATGCTTCAAAACAAAGGTATAACTCTGTAGGAATTCAACCCACTTCAAATGTCTCTGATTCAATTTTCCCTGACTATTAATATACTCGCAAAGCTTGATGATCAAGTATATAAAACAAACTCTTTTGCTGAAAAATAGTGTCTCCATTTCTTAAGAGCCTCGAACTATAGCATAAAATTCCCGATCATAAACAAAATATTTCTTCCTAGCATCATTTAACTTCTCACTAAAATATGCAACAAGTTTACCTTCCTGACTCAACACGTCTCCAATGGCACTGCCACTAGCATCACAATCAACCTGAAATACTTTATTAAAATTTGGAAGTACCAAAATGGGTTGTTCTGTCACCTTATTTTTCAACATCTCAAAACTTGCACCTGCCTTTGCGATCCACTTGAACTCCTTCTTATCCCCTCTCATGGTTTCTGTTAGGGGTGCACAAATACTGCTAAAGTTTCTAATGAACTTTTTGTAGAAACTTGCAAGACCATGGAATGCTCTTACCTCTGTTATGGTCCTTGGAGTAGGCCACTCAATGATAACCTTTACCTTCTCTGGATCCATTTTTAGGCCCTCATCTGAGATGACAAATCCTAGATACACCAACTCCTTCACAAAACTGCACTTCTTCAAATTAATCAGCAACTGCTCCTCCCTTAGCTTTTCAAAAACTATTCGAACTTGCATCAAATGCTCTTCCAATGTCTTACTAAAAATCAGAATATCATCTAGATAAACAATAACAAACTTCTCTATGAATTCTCTCAACACCTCATTCATCAGCCTGATGAATGTACTAGGTGCATTGGTTAACCCAAACGGCATAACCAACCACTCATACAAACCCTCTTTGGTTTTGAAGGCTGTCTTCCACTCATCACCCTCTCTGATACGAATCTGATGATACCCACTCTTTAAATAAATCTTTGTGAAGTATTTAGCTCCACTCAAACAATCCATTATATCATCCATTCTAGGTAATGGAAATCTATACTTAATGGTAATCTTATTTATGGCTCTGGAATTAGTACACATTATCCATTCTCCATCCTTCTTCGGTGCTAGTATTGTAGGTACTGCACAGGACTCAAACTCTCTCTAATCAACCCCTTCCTCAACAACTCTTGAACCTGTCTGTTCAACTCTTCACTCTTCATGGGAGACATTCTATGGGCTGCCTTATTGGGTAAACTAGCTCATGGAATCAAATCAATTTGATGGCTAACCTTTCTCACTGGTGGCAAACCCCTAGGCACATTATCTGACACAATATCAGGAAACTCTTCTAACAGACTTTCAACCTCTACTGGAATATCCATACATTGTTCCTTCTTAACAGTAGGAATTAATGCATAACACATAGAATCCCTTTTCAGGCCATCCAAAAATTTTCTACCATCTATCAAATAGATTCTAGCACTACTGCATACCTTTTCATCCACTTCCTTCAATGGCTTCAACTTGTGACGCACTCCATATTTCGTCAGAGAGTAAGTATTCACATACCCATCATGCACCGCACGTCTGTCAAATTGCCATGGCCTCCCCAACAACAAATGGCAAGCATCCATAGGTAAAACATCACACAGAACCTCATATTGATAATTTCCAATATGAAATTTAACTAAACACTACTCACTGACTAGTGCTCTATGATATTTCTACAACCACGCAATCCGATATGGATGCAGGTGCTTCCTCTTCTCCAATTTTAACTTAGCAACCATTTATCCTAAAACTAAATTATCTATGCTACCATTATCTATGATAACATTACAGACCTTACCTGCACATTTGCATCTTGTGCGAAATAAGTTCTTCCTCTGATCCACATCTTTCCCTCCATTCATCAATGCTCTTCTTGTCATCAACACTTCTCCTCCTTCTCGCTTCTTCGGAATGTTTTGATTCAGCACCTTCATCTCGCTACAGTAGCTCTGGCATGACCATCAGGTCTCTTATTCATCCTCTCTTGGTGTTGGGGACACTCATATGCCCGATGTCCCTCTTCACCACAATAGAAACAAGTTCCACGAAATCCTCCTCTTCCATACCCACGTCCAGATATACCTCTTCATATTTGTTAACCATTGTTCTGACCACGAGGGTGATAGGTATTCTCCTCTTTCTAATCTCGGTTATTACTTGTTTCACCGGTCTTCTTCTTATCTTCATATTTTCCTCCACTGGTTCTTCCACCAGTTATTTCACCATGACCCCTTCCTATTTGTTTGCTTTCAAATCTTTTGTTCAGCTTCTCTTCAACCTTCAAGGCAAATTGATATGCATCCTCAATGGTGGTCATCCTAACCAAACTGAGTTCTTCTTGGATATTCATTCTTAACCCATTTATGTAACGAGCTACTTTATCCTTATTAACCTCTGAATGGCCAGTTTTGATTGAGATCTTGTAAAACTCCTCTGTATATTCTTTGACAAATTTGCTTGACTGTCTCAAACTCTGCATTTTCCTCAACAGATCCAATTCGTAATCTACATGAATAAACTACCTCTTCAACTTCTCTACCATTTGATACCATCTAGTTATCTTTTCGTTTCCTCTTCTATTTATTTCTATCTGCACTTCTTTCCACCATATGCTAGCATGGCCTTTCAACTTTGTTTTTGCAAACTTGATCCGATATGGATCTACAACCTCCTCATACTCAAAATAGTCCTCCATATCATTGATCCAATAAATCAACTCCTCTAGATTGAGATTCTTAGAATACGTGGAGACATCAAACTTTGGCCTCTTCCCAATCAGAGATATGGCCCTAAATAATCTAGATTCTATAGGATCCATTGCTTCTTCTTCATCTGATGGATCATCAACCTCCCAAGCTTCATCTTCACTACGGTCTTCTCTCCTTGGCTCAACCCCTCTTCACAAATACTCTTACAGGGCTTGCAATTGCCTCTGCAAAGCTCTAAAATCTCCTTCAGGTACCACATTTCTCCCACCACCATGGTTTCTTCATGGAGGCATTCTTCCTCACTCTCTTCTCACAACCCTTCCACAAATCCTGGTGCAAACTGCCTCACTTTCGGCAATCTGCTCACACGCTCAGGAACCCTAAGCTCTGATACCACTTTATGGAGAGCTAAAATTTCTAAATACCACTTGATGGAGAGCCAAACTTTATCAAACCAATTCTCATTCAAAAACTTGGAAAATATCCCTTCACAAACCCTCATTCTATGGCTATATAGCCAAAAGAACCCTAAAAACTAAAATGAGTCGAATGGGGCCCAAAATTGGGGTGCACATCCCTCTTACAATAGACAAACCAAAAATAAAGTTTCCAGTCCTAACTCTAAATACATTAGGATATATTAACCTCCGAACAGCTCAAAAAGCATAAAAAAGTAGGTAAGAAATTTTAAAACCTAATTTCGGGGCACTAGATGATGGAATTTGGACCCGAAAACTATTTTTTTTGGACAAATAGGACTCTATGGAATCATATTTGTTTAGAACTCTCCAAAATAGCTCCCTGTCAAATTTCATGTCAATCGGAGCTATAGTTGAGAAGTTATGGCCCCGACAATTTCGTTGGATGCTCCTGCATCACAAACATTGTTGTGACTAAGAATGACCAACATCTCATCATGGTACCCACTAAGGTTGATATACTCGAGGCTAAAGTCAAGTAATTGCAGAAAGATAAGGTGAAGGATATCACGAAGAATGAAGAACGTCTTGTAAAGACACCCAACATGGCTAAAGCACTTGAAGTTGAGGTTGAAGTAATTATAGAAAGACAAGACAAATGTGTCAATGCTAAAGGTGGAAGTGACTCTGAAGGTGTTTGCTAATTTTTGGAAGAAGGTATGGATTGGAGCGATGCCTTAAAAAAAGTCACAATGGTGACTTCAACTCCTACTATGGGAGTATGCCAAAATGGCATATATAAGTGGATTGAAACAATATGATGGAGTGTCGGGTAATATTGAGCTTGCACTCCATTTTACAAATTCATAATTTTGAATATTTTCAAGAAGGTTCTAAAAACCCAAGTGAGAGGATAGTAAATCCTCAAAGGCTTAATATGATATGAAAGCTAAAATAGTCAAGAAGCTAAAGTAAAAGCTGATGTAGATGTTGTGCTTGATGTGGTGCTACCTAAAGGGCCATTACATGTCTTGCTAGTGATGACATGAGCCAAGCTAGAAAATTCACTAAGAGACAAGCCAATAGGTGAAGAGACAATTATAATGGGTAGAGTAACCATGTAATATACATGATCACATGAAAAGGGCCTTGGTCTTGTAAAAGAAGGTTTACTTCCAAAATAGTATCTAAGAATGAAAGTGGATGGAGTGTTGGGTTCAACTAAAAATGCACTTCATATTATAACAATTTGTTTTTGAAAGTAGGTTTAGGGCAACCCAAACTTTGGAGCACCATAGATCAAGGTAGACCTTCATAAAACTACAAAATAATGGTTCTAGTCGAACTAGCTTGGAAATATCCTTCCAACAAGTATAAACAATGGTATACTCAAGAAATAATAGTGCCTCAAAAAGCAAGAAATTGAAAAGGCTCTCCAAGTAAAAGAAAAAGAGGGAAATTTTCCCTCCAAATGAAATATTTTTAAAAATATTTCACAGTATATTCTTTTCAACGTATTAAGAAATATTTTGAGCATTAAAAATGGCATTGTGCACTAGTCAACAAAAGTGGTCAATCACTAAAATGATCATCAACCATGGTATTATTGCATGCTATAAAACCCTCCTCAAGTGTCAATCGTTAGCCAACTTGGTTATTTTACTTATCACTCAAATGTCCTTTTAAACCATGATAAGCTCCCCTACAATTGCTATCCATCTTAGCTGGTTTTTTTATTTATCACCCAAAGGTCCTTTTAAATGATGATAAGCTCCCCTATCGCACGCATGTGGGATAAAGGCTCCAACTTACACCAATCAAGGAACTTTCCTTGCACACATTCTCACCAATTGGTTGGCAAAAATATGACAAGTGGCTATTTTATTTATCACCCAAAGGTCATTTTAAACCATGATAAGCTCCCCTATCATATGCATGTGGGATAAAGGCTCCAACTTACACCAACAAAGGAACTTTCATTGCACGCATTCTCACCAATTTGTTGGCAAAAATATGACAAGTGGCTATTTTATTTATCATCCAAAGGTCCTTTTAAACCATGATAAGCTCCCCTACCGCACGCATGTGGGATAAAATCTCCAAATTACACCAACAAAGGAAATTTCCTTGCAACTTAAGAATTATTTTTCTATGAGTACAACTCTCGATCATGTTTATCTTGCTTTCCTCAAAGTCCTCTTATCCGTCAAGAAAATCTTGCCTACCAGAATTGCTTCACTGGCATCATGCTATTCGTAAGCGATCATCGTCTCATGACTATCATCCTTTTACCATGGTTAACAAAGTTTTTGATTGCCTTCTTCCACCGTGGCACCTAAATGTTGAAAGAATTGATATAAATAGCCTGGGCATCATGGGTACATGCAGTTCTAAATGCAACATAAAATGGACCCAAATGGATCCAAAACCAAAATGGATACAACAATGCCAACAAAAATCATAGTTGAATGCTTTTCAATGGTTGAAAACTATCAAAATATTTTGTTTGTGGATTGTTGATGACTTGGTGAGGCAATGCTATGGATGTTCCAAGATTGAAATTGTCATAGTCGCTTGTGATCTACATTAAATCTAGGAATCACCCTTCGCTTGGAGAATACATGCATGTTTAAAACTGTTAACCCAAAATCGCCTGTGTAGTTCCAAATACAACATAGATTAGGCTCTATAGAAAATTGCTTTGCAATTATTGTATAATTTAGAGCAAAGGTAAAATAAAACAAGAAAAGAGAATTACAGAGACAAATGGGATAAAACTTGTGAAAGGAGAAGGTTAGGAGCCAAGACACTTTGATACCAACTGATGTGGGAAAATATTGAGATAATATTTTATTCATATGCAAAATGATTTATAGGCATTAATAATGCCAAAAATACAAGATTTTGAATTTGCACAATAGGTGCAAATAACAACTTACTCCTAAAATATAGCTAACTAAAACTAAACTAAGACTAACAACTAACAACTAACATAAATATCTAGATGCTAACAACTTAGCTATCTAGATGCCCAAGTGAGATTATAATCTCACATTATAGAACTTTCATTTAAAAATAAACCTAGAATAAATGAATCCTAAAGCTATTCTTATCATTAAATACTGTCTAGAGCAAAGAATTGAAACCACCAAAGAAAAAATGTATAGTCACCAAGAGAAGGAAATAGAAGATTGCATTGAGGAGAAGATAAAGTTGAAAGAAGAATTACGTGAATTGTCATTGTGGAGAATATTTACAAATGTGAAGGGAGGAGCACTAGTGAAAGACATTTAAAGTTGTTTCATGAAGAAGAAAGTTGCAAGTTGTCAATGATTGAAGACGTGAAAGCATAGAATGAGAATGATTTACTATCAATGATTTGAAGAAGCTTGAAGAGAACTAGTATGTGAATGACGTAGAATATTGGAGTGCCTAAGAGCCAAGGTTGATAATGCTTGAGAGTCTAGATTGATAGTGCCTAAGAGCCAAGGTTGATAATTCCTGAGAGCCAAGGTTGATAGCACCTATGAGTCGAGCTGAATTTGTGAAGAACATCTGAGGTTGATAGAACTGATGAGCAAAGATGAGTCTATAAATGTGAAGTCATCCCTGTGAGAAAGAACCTATGTTCATGCAAGCAAAAGGCACTTGTGTTGTGCGCTAAATTGAAGGACTAAAAATTGTTTGGTCAAAAGTAGCTTGAGAAGAAGTAAAAGAGAAGGCATAACATTTTGGAGACAACATATGTGAAGAAGATGTAACATTCGGATTAGAAGCGTTACATGTGAAGATTCCATACTGCCACATATGCAGAGAAGAGAAAGGTAAGCGCCTCACTTAAAGTTACATATTTAATTACTTTATTTTATGGAAGATAAATTTAGGTATAATTGATTAATGAAGGGAGTTATAAGGTTGATTGAATTTTTTATAATCCTAAGGTTAAAATAAAGATATTTATTATTTGGAGATATAAGGAGATAAATTATTAAATTTGAAAAATGAATTAAATTTTTGGGAGATACAAGGACAAAGCATTTAAAATTTAAATTGAAGATTGAATTGAGAGGAGTGAAAATTAAATTGAAATTTGAATGAAGATTTTAGAGACTAAATTAATTGGAGAGATAAGAATTGAATTGAATAAATGAATGAAGAATAATTTTTTTCTAGAGAACAATGAACTAATGATTGAATGATTTGATTATTTGATTGAATAATATGAAGGAAATAATTGATGATGCAAATGATTTAAAGAAATTTGAAATTTGCAAGATTGTGTGAGAGACTTTGAAATTAATTTTGGGAGTTATAAGAAGATGAAAATGTTTGAAGAATCATGTGATTAAAAACTTGGGAGAAATAATGAATTCAACATTAAAGGAATTGATTTGAGAAAATTTGGCTTGTGAAATTCTTCATGGAAGAAAATAATCAAAATGTGTTGGTAAATAAAAGTGATAAAATATTAAAAGTTCCAAAACTTCACATACAATATTTGATGGAAAATATTGATGAGCAACAAGACGTATCAATGAGATTCAAGAAGGATTTATACTCAATCTACAAAGAAGCCAAATATGAAAACTTTGAAATATTTGGCAATTATCTAGAGTTAGAATTCATTGAAGCACATGAAAATTCTATAAATTCTATGATATTGCCTATAGATATAGGTATGGTAATGTATATGGCATTACTTACACTTGAAATTTATAAGGACAAAAATAAAAAGCAAGAAGAGTTGATTAAAATCCTAAAGGATAAATTAGTGACAAAATACATGAAGACATAAAATAAGACTTCAGTTGATAATAAATATGAAAATAGTGAATATTTATATCCTACATCATATAGCAAATCAGACAGTAGCAGAAACAATGTTGATGAAGGATATGAAACCGAAGAAAAAAAGTTGAAGACAAAGATTGAAGACTAAAAGTCTTCACACCCAATAATGTAATAGACGGGGTGTTGGAAATATTACATTATTTTGTAGCATGTGGTACATTTGTAAATATTAAAATTAGAAAGTGCGCTTATATTTTCCTTAATGTATGTGTCAATATGTGATAAATTTCCAAGTGTTATGTAATAAAGTGTGCAAGTGTACAAAGTGTCAATTAAATAAGTCAAGAGTCATAGGAGTTAGGTGTTAAATATGCAAGTGAAGAGTCACATGATATATGGCAAGATGTAAAGTCAAGAGTCATAGGAGTTATGATGAGGAATATCACATGACCCCTCTTACTTCTAGCTAGGCTTAGGATTTATTTATTTAATTTAGCTTAAGCTAGCCTTTATATTTGCTTACAATAAATTGTAAATGTGAGAATAGTATTCTCACGTGCACTTGTAGCTTCTAGATCATAGATGGCAAGTAGGTGGCATTCTAGAGCTTTAGGAATATTTAGCATGTTTTTGCTAAGTTAAGTAGATTTTATAGGTTCTATTTGGGAAGAATATTTGACAGTTATAAGTTAAATTCTTGGACTCAGTTGGCCATACTGTGAGACTGTATTTTAGGCATATTTGTGCCTATATATTGCTTGTCAAAAAATAAAATACCAGTTGAAATTGACATCCATTTCATTGGTATCAGAACCTAGTTTTAATCTCTAGATTTGTAGAAACTTTGAGTAGTCTCGTACATGCAAGAGGTGATCTATGATATTTTATTCTAATGATGGTAAGAGTCGGTTGCAAGATCAAGAAAAACACATTCAACACTTATTTTTCTATTTTGGTGTTCCACTATGTGCATACAACTTTGGTTTATCCAAGGCACATTGCATTCGATCTATGGACCATGTTGAGTTTGTTACTCCATTGAATTTCATAGAGGTGGAACTCATTGACAATGTGTTTGCACCATACTTGGTTGCTTTCCTACTCAATATCTCCAATGGGATATGGTGGAGAGATCCATCCATGGGTGCAAGCCTAGTAACTATGAGGTGTTATCATTGTGCATGAACATATGAGTCAAATGGATAGTCAAACTATGAGCTCTCTCTAAGTTTTGACACACAAGGTTAGTTTTGTCGATCACACATTTTTAGTTAAGTTGGCTTATGCTTTAACAACATAACTAGATCGATGATGATGGTATAAATCCCAAGTGACAGATGTTTCCTTTCATGATGGATCAACAATAACGAAGCAGAATAGGTTTGAACCTCACTTGTTAGTTATTAAAAATAGTGTGGTTGTGACCAACTCTCCTATGTGTATCGCTCCAAATTTTTTGCATCCTTACCTTCAGGCTATAGGATCCATGCCCGAAAGGGGAATGCGAGAAGGATGGGACAATACCTCGGACTGAGAGGCCCTTTGAAGGTCGCGCCTCTCGGGGAGAGGGTATAAGGGTGAATTTTTGATGGATGGTGGGTTCACCAGGAAACTTTTGAGTGGCAATTTCCACGCCTAGGTTGAGAATGGGTTTGATGTGTTCATTTTTATACTTTAATCATTCAATTCCTAGGTTTGGCCAAGATGAATCTAAGCTATTCTATATGCCAATGCTGATTTATATGGATACAAAAAACATGAATAAGTGCTAAACATAGAAAGTGTGCTAAATAAGACAGAATGTACCTGATTTCGGATGTCTGATGAAGATTCTAAGGTTTGTAGAAGTCCAGATCATCTCAAATCTTACATAATCATCTGCAATTGCATAGAATCATCTCAGATCATAGTCGGTCATCTGAGATCAGACGAGATCATCGTCGACCTGACGAATTCGTCAGACGAATTCGTCAGAAACCTGCAATCACAGAAATAGATACCAAAGACCAAAAATGCAACTACAAAAGCAAGGGGAAATGATAGAAATGATAGTAAACTTGCCTAAATGATAAATCCAGATAACAATTAAAGGAAATGCATTAATTTAATAATTTATTTTAACTTTATCATGCATCTATGCTAAATGAGGTGAACTCCAGGATGCAGAAATAGAATAAACTAAGTTAATGCATAAGGAAATGAAGAGAGAAGATAAAAAAATGCAAACTACGGGCTCTGATTGCCCCCAATATGGACTACAGTCGAGATCACCTCCAATCGTACGAGATCATCGCCGATCTATGATAGGATCATCCGAAATCGTCTGGAATCGCCAGCGACGATCCGAGCTTGCTCCAGCTGAAAAATAGTAAAATTCCTGCAAGAAAACTTGAAATACACAATGCAAACGATGGTGTGAAGGTGTTCTAATGCACGAAAAGTTAAAGTTGCAAGGAAATAAGTCAGCTAGGGGATAAACTAAGAAAATCCTAGTTTATATAGGATTAGGGAGAGGTTAGGAGGTTGGAGATCATCCCAATTTGGGAGATCTCCAACGGGGGAGACTCTAACCGCGTAGACACGCTTTCTGCCCAAGTTAGAGAAGTTGTTGAAACAGAAGCTAATTATGAAAATTAGTTTTGGGATGAAATCGTCTGGACGTTCTGTTCTAGATGAATTCGTCAGATCTGGGACGATTTCGTCTGATCGTCGACGATATCGTCCAACGGTCAAAACAAATCCTAAAAATGGCATGAAAAACAAGGGGAGCGGGTAACGGGCGGTTTGGGGTTAAAATTCAAATTTTTATCTTTTTACTAAGGTTTAACTGTGCCAATTTTAGGGTGCTACATTTTGCCCCCTCTTTAGCGAATTTTTCGAAGAAAATGCGTTAAAGACGAGTTCTTCCCATTTTACGAGAAAGCAAAAATTTACTCAATTTTTTAGACGACGATTCTAGGTCGAATCGTACGACTGCTTACTATGGTGCCCCCTCCGTGTTTTTACCCAAATCGAACGTTTGAGGTAAAAGCATGAAAAAGCAAAATTAAAAATGTTGTTTTTAAATAAAATTAAGAAAAATAGGGTAAAACCCTAATTCATTTTTGTTCATTTTCTTACTGTTTTTAGAGCTCTAGACAAAATGGTCGAAACAGCGCACAGATCGACAGAGGTCCGGCGGGCTACGGGTAAGAATCTAAACCTAGTGAATTATGTTTTAATTTGATTTGTGTAATTTTTGATTTAAATTTTGATTGTTTTGGGGCATCGCGGCCATTTTTAGGCCGTCGACGACGTCGGGATGAAATCGTCCCAATTTCATCGAAATCGTCCCTAGATCATCGATTTCGTCTGAGGGCGAAATCGACGGAATAGGGGTGATCCCGTCCAACAAGGGGCGATCCCCAAGTTGAGAAATCGGAGACGATTTCATCCTACAAAGGATGATTTTACCCAATTTAGGATGATATCATCCAATGGTGGACGATATCATCATTTTTATGAAATTAAGCTTGTTTGAATTGCATTTAATTGATTGTAATAATTGTTTTATTAATGAATTTTGTTGTTTTATTGTTTATTTTGTAGAGGGGATTACTAAAGAGTCGAGAATGGAAATACGGGGGTTGAGGGATGACGTGGCCATGCTCGACCAGGCGGAGCGAGACCGACTGGCATAGGTCGGACTACAGCATGTGGCAGAGATGCCACAAATATCGATAGACATGGGGCTACGACAGCCCTAGCGAGAGATGGTATCCGGGGTCATCCTGCTTTGGTTATCGATAGGGGAGATGGCTCCCACACTAGAGGATGTATGGAGGATCTTGAGGATCCCCATACAGGGATGGTTTATGACTCCTATGGCCAATCAGGGCCAGGCTATGATGAGGCTGTGCGGAGACCCAAGCTTCACCCTGGAGAAGGGCGGAGTGAACATCGAGTCTCTAAGGCAGATGCCTAGGGCATCTAGGTTGACTCAGGTTTTGGTAGGGATAGTGGGTGGCCTACTGTTGTGCCACCAGAGCGGGTGCAGATTACCATGGCTCCTTTCAGATGTGGTCTACGACATGAGAGACCATGGGTACAGATTTGCATGGGGCAGCTTTGTACTGTGCCGCTTGTATAGGATCCTACATGGGGTCGTATACAAGGGAGGTCGATGTCTGGTTTTGACATCGCTACTATAGGTATGGTGTTGGGAGCACATCATGGTGCGGAGGCCGGTAGGACTCCCACTGATAGGGGTTGACCGAGAGAGGCCTTGAGTTTTCTATTGGTGGCTACAGAGAGGGTCACAGTGGTGGATAGATCTATCGATGTCACGGAGGTTGCTAGATGACCTCATCCTAGACCAGATCACCTAGAGGCCATGGAGAGAGCATCCAGGGTGGGGAGAGGATGGACAGGAGTTGGCTCGCATCAGGCGAGTCTACTGGCTGAGGATGGAGTGGGGAGAGGTAGAGCTCCATCGCTATGATCGAGTTTTGTGATAGTTCGGTCTACAATAGGGGATCCCTTCTCTCAGGGATTATGAGTACTCTCGGACTATCCGGGATAATACTACACTGAGCGGGGCTCCGGATATGCAATGATTCTGGAGCCAGGACATGGATGATGCCCCCATCCAGCCAGTGGATGGGGATGATGTTGGGGTTGCTGATGGATATGATGCATGGTACGTAGGCATCCACCCTCCTCGGATGATGAGGGCATAGGGTTCGATGCATGTGGTTGTGCGATGGATGGGGAGGTGGTGCCAGGCTACCATTGAGGTAGCATGGGGTCATGGAGGGAGAGAGCAATGATGGTCTCCATAGGAGAGATGCCAGAGGATGCCACAGGCTCCGTAGAGACCACAACGGATAGGGAGGAGGGAGGAGGGATTCCCTTCTCAGTAGGGGGAGAGGCCACCATCGCTTAATAAGGGCAAGGGTGTCGAGGTGGGGGAGAGCAGTGAGATGGTGGCTCTTCGGGCTGAGGTTGCCCACCTCTCGGAGCTCAGGTGCAGACTCTACAGGATGAGGCTACATGGCTCAGGGCTCGAAGCGGAGGGGCGAGCATGCAGGAGTTGGCACGGTCTATGGCTCAGACCACGTTCTATCAGGGAGTATACTTCCAGCTGGTTCCAGAGGGCCAGAGGTTGCATTTTCCAGTCGGCATTGCGGAGCCGATCAGGGTGGGATCATCGAGGACATCCTCACGATCGACGGTGAGGACCCGAGACACAACCCGGACCTCTATGGGACCACCTCCTCCACCTCAGGGTGGGGGAGGAGATGAGGCTGAGAGCTCGAGGGCTTCTCGAGGCTAGCATAGAGATTGTATATATTTTTTTTTTTTGAGAGGATTGAGTATGCCGGGGTATAGATTGTGGCATACCAATCCAGTTTGATATGATGTACATAATTTGTTGATATATATATAGGATCTTTTTGATGATATGACTTGTGTATATGTTGTATGATGCTTTAATTTTGGATTTGGTTGATTAATGATTCATGTAATTATGTCGTTTGGAAATAAATTATAATTTTATGTCATGCCATAAAATTTAAATGAAATAATCTGATGTAAACAAATTGGTTGTTTTGGGTGTGATTTGATGAAAAATAAAAGGGACTTCTAACAATAATTTCAAAGGACATTGTCATTGTTATAGACCATTTCATGGAGTCACCGCTCACTAGGTCGTCAAGCTAATCCCAGTATAGAAATATTGCTAAAAGTAAAAGAGTGCTTAAGAGACTGTCTTAAGACTTTGTGTTGTGATGATGAAAAATGATGATGGTGATGATTTGTTTTCAGATTTTCATGAAAATATTATGCATGAAATATTAAAAATATGATTTTTGCTAGGCATAAATTCCTAAGTGTGATAAAATTTTGAATAATTCCTTAGGAATTATACCATGGTTGCAAAATGGAATGTTGACATAATGAAATGAAATAGAAAAATGTGTTCGTTCTTTTTAAAGCACAATTGTGTAACATAATGATGTAAGCCATATGTTTTTATAAATTAAAATGAATGGGAAAATAAAATTAGAACAATGGTTTGCGCTAGGCATAGAATTATAGGTATAGACTTATACCATCATCGCGAAATCCAAAAAGGAAATTGATATTTTAGTTTTATTGCATAAT
Source organism: Wollemia nobilis (assembly GCA_028583015.1). Taxonomy (NCBI): domain Eukaryota; kingdom Viridiplantae; phylum Streptophyta; class Pinopsida; order Araucariales; family Araucariaceae; genus Wollemia; species Wollemia nobilis. The sequence goes on along the minus strand of JAQPPZ010017254.1, from coordinate 1,560,682 downwards.
TGATTTTTGATTTTTGAGATAAACAGAAAAAATATAAACGTGACTTTATTTACTAGATTGTTTAATATGTTGTTTGAAAGAATTTTTGGATTTTTGAAAACAATGTATGTAATTGTTTTTATACTAAACAGATGTTCTTAAATAAGAAGATGAAATTATTCCAAAAAGAGTTGCAGAAATATTTTAAATTATCTCAAAGACAAAATGTAGATTTATAAGGAACCCCATGTGCAGATGTGAGTTCATTGCCGATCTTGATTTATCATAATGATACAAAATCTCTCAAATACAAATGTGTGTGCAATTGTATTGTTCATTCACCAATTTTGAGCAAGATAATTTGATACAAGTAATTTGAATTAACCAAATAAGTGTTCGTTGACCATGATTTATATGCATGTAACCGTACCAGACTACTATGTAAGTCGGGTCATCAAGAGCTAGCTGATCCATAAGCCGACATAGGTCTATACAAAAGAAGGTCGCTAATGTGACAGACATATCACCATGCTAGGGATTACCCAAGGCCAAGCGGGTTGGGCACAAACCACTTGTTATGGGGCTTACCTCACGGTTTTCGAATAATTGAGAATTCCAGGGATTCAAGCTCATTCACCCTTCTTTTCTTTTCAAGGGGTAGGGAAAGGGATTTTATTGCTTTTTGCTTTTCTTTTCTTTTTCTCTTTTTTTTTTTTTTTTTGTATTTTTGCTTGGAACTGAGATAATGCTGAAATATTGTTGTGATGGTACAAAATAATATTTTCTTTTTCTCATTTTCTTTGACTTTTCTTTTTCTTCCTATACTAGGGATACTTGCTCGGATTGGTGTAGAGCAAGGGATTTTTATTCAGGGTAGGGGTGAGCTTGTCCTTTTGTCAATTCTCAAAGATTCTAGACCATGTGCATGATAGGATAGCAGGGGAAACTTTTCGCTCAAGAAACCATTTCTACTATGTAGCATCATATCGAATTTGCAATGAAATCATTTTAATGTGAAGAGATATACTTGGTTCAAGTAAATAACAAGATCAATTCTCTATGCTCAAAACTTTATTTAATTCAACTGTGGACTTTGATATAAGAGAGATTAATAATCATACCAAATAAAATCAAGATATTTATTCATGTGAGTGTGAAAGTGCGGGATTCCAAATAAATGCTAATTTATCCAAAATAATTGAAAATATAATTGCAATACTTCAAGAATTGATAGGTACGAAAATAAAAGATGTTTTTGAAGATTTTGATGATTTTGAAGTTTTTATATTTTGATTTTAATTTATGAATTGAAAGAATAAATACTATTATTGTTTTTGAAATTTTTATATGGATGACTAAAATGAAACAATATGCAAAATAACAATATATACAATGATGAAATGACCAGATTTTATGCATAATAGCGTTTAAGATGCATAATGTTCATAGGTTCTTTAAGATCTTTACCATCTAAGGTAGCTAATCGGTATGCTCCCGATCCAAATTTAGCAGTGATGATATACGGTCCAAGCCAGTTGGGCTCAAATTTACCTTTAAGATCTTTAGTTGCATTAGTATTTTTTATTTTCTTTTAAGACAAGGTCGTCGATCTCAAAGGATCGATGATGAACTTTCTTGAGGTATGCTCGCTTGAGCTTGTTTTGGTAGGCACGAAGATGTTCCAAAGCATTGATGCGCTTCTCATCTAGGAGTTCCAGCTGACTAAGTCTGCCAGCATGATATTCATCTCCTACTTCAGTATCTTGAAGTAGTAGAGCCAAAGAAGGAACTTCTAATTCAAAGGGAAAAACTGCTTCAGCGCCATAAACCAAAACAAAAGGTGAAGTGCCCATGGGAGTGCGAACGCTAGTTCGATAAGCCCACAAAGCAGGATATAATTGGATGTGCCAATCTCGGCCAGATTTATTGACCAGTATTTTGAGGATTTTGATTAATGTTTTATTAGATGCTTATGCTTGGCCATTACCCCGAGGATAATAGGGAGTGGACCAACGATGTTGAATTTTATATTTTTGACATAATTTTTTGACATCTTTATTTTTGAAACAAGTTCCATTATATGAGATGAGATTTGCAGGAATTCCGAACCTACAAATAATTTGATTAAAAATAAATTTGGAAACTTGGGTTCCAGTGCAAGAAGCTAAGGGCATAGCTTCAACCCACTTCGTGAAATACTCGATGGCGGTTATGATGAATTTGTGTCCATCAGATGACACAGGGTTGATTTTTCCAATGATGTCTAAGCCCCATTTTGAAAAGGGCCAAGGAGATGAAATAGCCTGCAGTTCTTGTGCAGGCGCATGGACAAGGTCAGCATGTTTCTGGCACTTGTCGCAATGGCGCACGTAATCATGTGCATCATTCTCCATGGTAGGCCAAAAATATCCTATCCTAAGGAGCTTCTTAGCAATGGCGCTACCACTAAAGTGTCCCCCACAAGATCCATCGTGGGCTTCACTCAAAGCTGATCTAGATTCTTCTAGATTCAAACATCTCAATAGGATGCCTTCAAAAGATCTCCTATACAATGTATTGCCAATAATTACGAAGCGACTTGCTCGTCTACGTAATAACCGGCGTTGGTTGCTATTACAACCTTCAGGGAAGGTCCCATTTTGAAGAAAATTAAATATATCAGTGTACCAAGGTTCAGGAGTAGTTTCATTGATTAGAAACACATCCAAAGGTTCTAAGCATGATTTATTTGAAGCGGGTTCCTGGAGTCGATGAATAATGATGGTAGCATATTCGTCATCTAACTCCAAGGGCAAAAGAGATGCAGCTGCAGCCATAGCGTCAGCCGCACGGTTGCTAGTTCGAGGAATAGCTTCCAAGGTAACTTGATCAAATAAAGATATTAATTGTAAGACATATGCTTTATATGGACGTAATTTATCATCTCTGGTCTGATAAACATCATTGATTTGATTTATGACAAGTTGAGAATCATCGAAAACTAATAGATTTTTAATTTTTAGTGCCAAGGCAGCTCGTAATCCAAGGATTAGAGCCTCATATTCAGTAGTGTTATTAGTACAAGCAAATGTTAATTTGAAGGACAAAGGTATAAGATGTTTCTACGAGATATTAAAATAATACCGGCACTAGCCCCACTCATGCATCGGGCTCCGTCAAAGTATAGGGACCATTGCTCTGGATGGTCTGCCTCTAATTTAAGGCATTCATCGGGAAACTCAATGATGAGGGGATGGGTAGACTCTAAGGGTGCAGCAACTAATTGATCTGCTATGATTTGACCCTTAACAGACTTCTGTCCTATAAACGTGAGTTCAAACTCACTTAGCGCAAGAACCCACTTTGTTGTGCGACCAGATAAGTATGGTCGACTCATGAGATACCGCAAAGGATCGAATTTAGCAATAACATACGTTTTCTAACTGAGCATATAATGGCATAATTTTTATGTAGAAAATATGACTGCTAGACATAACTTCTCTAATGTTGTGTAGCGGGTTTCATAACTGATTAAGGTTCTACTGATATAATAATTAGCACGCTCTCTCTTCTCATCGTCAAGTTGAGCTAACATAGCTCCTAAGGCAAAATCTGAAGCAAAAATATACAAGATAAATGGGCGATCAGATCTAGGTGGTGAAAGCACAGGTGGGTTAAGGAGATATTGTTTGAGGAGTTCAAATGCTTCCTGACATTCGTCGTCCCAATGAAAAGAGACATCTTTCTTAAGAAGCTTAAGAAAGGGTCCTGTTTTGTCTGCCAACTTATCGATGAAGCGACGAATAGCTTGAAGCTTACCTTGTAGACTCCGTAATTCAGATATATTTGTGGGTGCGGGCATATCAGTGATAGCCATGATCTTGAGAGGGTCAATTTCAATGCCACGTAAAGAAACTATAACCCCCAATAATTTACCGGACTTAACTCCGAATATACATTTGGTTGGATTTAGTCGGATAAGATATTCCCTTAACCGATCAAATACTTTTCTCAAGTCATCTAAATGATCATCTTCTTTGATGGAACGAGCTATAATATCATCTACATAATCATGTAGAATATCATGCATCATATCATGAAAGATATAAGTCATGGCTCGTTGATATGTTGCACCTGCATTCTTCAAACCGAATGGCATCACTTTCCAACAAAAGGTCCCCCAAGGGGTAATAAAGGTTGTTTTAGCCTGATCTTCAGGAGCTATCCTGATCTGATTATAACCAGAAAATCCATCCATTAAGGATATCATTCCACTCCCAGTAGTAAAATCAATGATCTGATCCATGTTGGGAAGAGGAAAATCATCTTTAGGGCATGCAACATTAATATCTCTAAAGTCTGTGCAAACCCTAACTTTGGTAGCTTCTTTCTTAGTTACTTGGAACTACATTCGAGATCCATTCAGCATAATCAATGGCTTGTATAAAAATAACCTTCAGGAGTTTTTCTAATTCCCCTTTGACTAGTAAGGCCACTTTAGGATGCATTTTTCTAAGTTTCTGTTTAACAGGTTTAGCATCCGGATGGACTACTAGGTGATGCATAACTACAGAAGGGTCTAATCCTGGCATATCTTCATATGTCCAAGCAAAGACATCTTCATATTCCTTAAGAAATGCAATGTATTTATCTTGTTTTTCTTGACTCAATTCTGATCCAATGTTGATTATGTGAGGATTATCTTTGGTTCCAATGTTAATTTTTATGACATTTTCTACTTCCATGTGTAGATCTCTCTCAAAATTAGGTGGGGCGGGTGAAACACCCAATTCTTGTAATTCTTCCAAGGTTAGCTTGGATAATTCGTCTTGAGGAGTCGTGGCCTCAAGCTGGGCTATACTAGGTATAGATCCATCAAAATAAAATTCATTATGTAATAATTCCTCAATGGAGACATCATGGAAGATGTCTCCCTCCAACTCATCGTCGGATTCGACGATCATCTCAGGGTAGGCTATAGATAGCATATTACATGTAAATGGCTTATTCATTAAATGCAAGGCATCACGTTTATCCAAATAATCTTGGTAACATATGAGATGGTTATCATCCTCAAATGGGAAGGGCTGACCTTTACTAGGAAATAGGCCCACACCACATCGGGCGGGCCATGGTTCTACCTCAAAAGGTTCTTTCATACCATTCTGGAAAGGTCCCAAACCTTTCCCTTTATATCCCAATTTAAGCATTATAGGCTTAGCTTTAATATACTCATTAGTAAAATAACATCGAGCATATCCATCATAATGTGTCTTGATGTTTCTAGGTATTCTTCCCCAGTCATATCCCTTATAAATAAAAGCGCAACTCCCGACTTGGTAAATACTTCCCATAGGTTGTGGGAGGCCCAAGGTATGAGGAGAGGGTGGCAAATTATTTAAGATAAGGGAATCTTGCATAGCAGTGTTCGTTTGTTTTGATATAAGAATTTTAGATAAATCGGGTAAGAGCTCGTCAGTAAGAGCATAAGAGGTAGAAGGAACATTTCCTATATCTTCTGATGCGAAAACTATGCCTTTGGTGGATGTAGATGTTGTAGAGATGTCGATGGATGAGTCTATAGGTATGGAAGTTATAGGAGTAAAACAAGAAGCATTGGTTGTGGGTTTAGGATCTTTTTGAGGTCCTAATGTGGTTTGTTTGGAAGATGGTTGAACTATATGTAGAGGTGGAGTTGATGGAGAAAAAGTAGATGATGTTATGGGTGTGTGTTTCACACGTTTAGATGGATGATGAGAATTAGGATGTGTGGATGATAAAGCAGGGCAAAATTGAACTCCAACAGGTTCTGCCAAAGCACACATATCAAAGGGTCTAGGATCACCATGAATGGTAACCAACTGATTTTTAAATTCGAATTTAACACATTGATGTAAAGTTGAGGGAACAGCTCGCATCGCGTTGATCCAAGGGTGACCCAAGAGTATATTGTACGATGCGGGGCAATGTACAATAAACACGGTCGTGTCTAAGGTTCTTGGACCAACTTGCAATGGGATAGTAATAACTCCACACGTTTCTTGTGTTTCGTCATTGAAGGCTTTTATGATCATATCAGTTCTTTTCATTTCATCACTTCTAAACCCAAATCTTTGGTAGAAGTCAAAAGTGCAAATGTTTAAAGATGAACCATTATCAATCAAGACTCGTTTAACTGCTACATCTCCAATTAGGGTAGGTAATATATAAGGGGTTATCCTTATGTAAACTATGTTGTGGTATATCTCTATCTCGAAAGTCAATACAATCGACTTCTCGAGTTATGATAGTATTGGCCATGGCTTTAGGTTGAATATTTTGTGGTACCATCATTTGGCTTAATGTGAGCATTAATTCATCCCTATGTGTAGGAGAAGATCTTAAAAGGTCCAAAAGGGAAATTCTAGCTGTAGTATTTGATAATTGTTCATTAATATTATAAGGAGGTTTAGGTTGAACATTAGGCGCATGATTCCCTTTATTAGGAACTTTCAAAACAAATGGAGCTGATCCATCGTTATGAGTTTGATCTTGTTGAGAATTTTGAGCCTGTTGTCTAGTAACAACTCCGATGGTACCTACAATATTATTTTGTGGATGATGAATGGGTCTTGGTCTAGCATTTATGGCTTGTTCATTAGAAAGTAATTGGTGAGACGATGGTCGAGTAGTGACTCTTCTTGGAAATGGTTCTTCTGGAACCATAGAACTTGTGATAGGTTGAATAGGATCTGATTCATCTTTCGAGCTATTCGATTGATTTGAGGTGATTTCCATGTCACTTTCAGTCTCATATTCTATATCACTAAGATCGGGTGTCTGAATGTTATATAGAGGTCTGGTCGTAACCATGGATAAAGTTGTGTCAAATATTTCCAAATCATGAGTAGGTAAATGCCCACTAATAGTTCCTACATATCGGGTAGGAGGGGGAACATTATGATGTTCAATTTGATTAGCCACTTCTTTACCATGCTTTGGTAAAGGATGTTGAAATATGTCCAATGATTGATTGGCATGTCGATTCTGATTTTGGGGGATGTTCTTTTGAGCATTATTAGGAGGATTTTGTTTAGGTTGAAAGGCTTGCACCTCCATCTCATTGTTATCAATTAAGTCTTGTATTTTATGTTTTAATATTTTACAAGAGTTGGTAGCGTGTCCAGGTCCTCTATGGAAATCACAGTGTAAATCAGCTCTGTATCCGGGTATAGTTGGATCAGGTTCCCGGATATTTGGTAATTGGATCAAACCTCGTGCTAATAATTGTGGTAGAATGGTTGATAGAGGTTGATTTAACCTAGTAAATTCTCGAGGTGGTTTATCGGGAGGTTTCAGTATAAACTTCTCCGTTGTTTTCGTAGTATTAACATTAGCAATGTTTCTGCTATTAGTGACTCCATCACCCACAACTTGTTTATTCTTATATTGATTTCTGGATGTTTTCTCATCATCTTTCTTTTTAAGCTGACCTCTCCTAATGAGAGCATCTTCCACTCTTCGAGCTAAGTCTATAGCTTGATCGAAGGTGGTCAAGGTAGCGGTTGATAACTCATAGGATAGTTGTTCTTGTAAATTATTGATAAAGATATCCAACATTTCTCGATAAGGTAACACAAAGTGTAATTTTCCTATCAACTGTCTCCATCGAGCTAGGAAATCAGCAAAACATTCATCTTTGTCTTGTTTTAAGTTGTACAAATATTTAATGGTTACATGCCTTTCGATGTAGGCACTAAATTGATGAACAAAAGACTCGGTTGTTTCTTCGAAATTCCTCAAAGAATGAGTGGGTAATTGATAATACCACTCTAATGCCATTCCTCCTAAACTTTTTGGGAACATTTTTAGTAATAACAAGTCATCATGTGATATATCATGACATGCTATCCTAAACATATGAAGATGCTCTATGGGATCTTCGGTTCCTTTGTATATAGGTAGGACAGGCATAGGAAAGTGTTTAGGATATGGTTGTGCTACAACTATAGGATCTAGAGGCTGACTACACATCTCTCGATAATTGTACGAGGGATGGTAGGGATCTATCTGGTCCATGCGGGAGACTAACTGTTTCACCATGGCTTCCAGATTACTAGTTTGTCCACCATATTGGTTCGGTGGTATGTGAGCGTATGATGGCGTGACGTAAGGATTAGATGCTATATTGCTATTATGCAAATGGTTGGTAGGGAGAGTATTATGAAGAAGATTTGTAGTAGCATTATGTTGTATCCCAGATTGTTGGAAATTGGTGTTTGGTTTTGTTTTGGGCTTTTGTTGATTTGAGGTATGTTGATCAATAGCTTGGCAAAATAGAGCGGTGAATGAAGGTTTCTTTTGTGTGGGAATAACTCTAGGCTTGGTAACAGGCACTCTAGGTGGTTGGGTAACTTGTTGTTGTTGCATGTTACTGGATTATAGCGGCCATATCCAAATTGGATGGTCCAGCTTGATCACTTTCTTGATCAACGAAGGACAAGGGATTAGTGCATGTGTGATATATTTCTTCTAGGGTTGCTTGAGTGTCACTAATTTGATCCTTGTCCATATGGACTGCTCTATTAAGAGCGCCAATATTAGTATTGAGGAACTTCCAGAAATGTTCCATGTTCTCAAAAGTATCAGCTCCTCCCGGAGACATTTTAGGGGATGAGGATCCTTCCTCTCTAACAGTTTCTCTTTGTTCATTTCCTTCAACAAACTCTTCTTCTTGTTGGTCTAGGGTTCCTTCTTCCTGAATTGGGTCTTCGGGAAGGACATCTGGTTTATTTAATGGTTTTCCTAACCAATCTTCTTCTACTTTAGTCTGTTTTCCATTCCTAAGTCTAGTCATTATGCTTAAACTTAGATTTTAGCAAATATATATTTATATATATATGCGACAAGTTTGGGAGGTATATATTTTAATTATATACCTACTATAATACTTAAAAGAAAACGTTTTAATTTTTGTTATATTTTTGTTTTGTTTTTGTTTTTATGATAATATTATAAAGACAACAAACAACATACTAAATGCAAGAAATAATAATAATAAAATAATGGCTTAGTTTTCTATAAATAGTTTATGGATATCATTAATAGGATCAAGTTCATCAGGAGTCATGAAATGCTCCTCTTCAAATTGGAAATGGTTTTTCAAGAATTTGACAAAGTGTGCTATAGTGATATTATCTATCTTGAGACTCTGACCTGTAGAAATAAAGTTCATGGCAATACTCTCGATATAACATAGCTCTAGGAACTCTATTCCATCTCTTTCTATCCGTAAGAATGACCTCTTGATCCTCTATACGAGATAGAAATTTATGTACTACAACTGCATTGTCGAGGTATTCCTCAAAGGTGTACAACTCGGAAGACACAAGTGCTCTTTTATCTGCTAACCACCTATGGCAAGCTCTCTGAAGTTCATGATATAAGGTCACTTGATTAGGATCCAGGATTCTATCTAGGACAAACCTCTTAATTTGCCTAAGTTCTGTTGATCTAGATTCAATAATACTCAATCTCCTATCAAGTTCGTCCCACAAAGGTTGGACTCTATTTGTTTGAGGTACTCTAAGCACAGAAGTAATCTCTATGGCTGCTAATTGATTTTCAACATTAATGGTGACAACTCATCTTTTATTATAATCTACCATCTAAATATGATATGCAATCTTTAATTGTTTGTCTGATGATTCTAAATGCATTTATTTTTTTTTGGATTGTTTTCAAAAGGTTTTAGTTTTCACGTCGGGTTCACCAAAATGTATCGCTCCAAATTTTTTGCATCCTTACCTTCAGGCTATAGGATCCATGCCCGAAAGGGGATGCGAGAAGGATGGGACAATACCTCGGACTGAGAGGCCCTTTGAAGGTCGCGCCTCTCGGGGGAGGGGTATAAGGGTGAATTTTTGATGGATGGTGGGTTCACCAGGAAACTTTTGAGTGGCAGTTTCCATGCCTAGGTTGAGAATGGGTTTGATGTGTTCATTTTTATATTCAATCATTCATATCCTAGGTTTGGCCAAGATGAATCTAAGCTATTCTATATGCCAATGCTGATTTATATGGATACAAAAAACATGAATAAGTGCTAAACATAGAAAGTGTGCTAAATAAGATAGAATGTACCTGATTTCGGATGTCTGATGAAGATTCTGAGGTTTGTAGAAGTCCAGATCATCTCAAATCTTACATAATCATCTGCAATTGCATAGAATCATCTCAGATCATAGTCGGTCATCTGAGATCAGACGAGATCATCGTCGACCTGACGAATTCATCAGACGAATTCATCAAAACCTGCAATCACAGAAACAGATACCAAAGACCAAAAATGCAACTGCAAAAGCAAGGGGAAATGATAGAAATGATAGTAAACTTGCCTAAATGATAGATCCAGATAACAATTAAAGGAAATGCATTAATTTAATAATTTATTTTAACTTTATCATGCATCTATGCTAAATGAGGTGAACTCCAGGATGCAAAAATAGAATAAACTAAGTTAATGCATAAGGAAATGAAGAGAGAAGATAAAAGAATGCAAACTCCAGGCTCTGATTGCCCCCAATCTGGACTACAGTCGAGATCACCTCCAATCGTACGAGATCATCGCCGATCTACGACAGGATCGTCCGAAATCATCTGGAATCGCCAACGACGATCCGAGCTTGCTCCAGCTGAAAAATAGTAAAATTCCTGCAAGAAAACTTGAAATACACAATGCAAACGATGGTGTGAAGGTGTTCTAATGCACGAAAAACTAAAGTTGCAGGGAAATCAGTCAGCCAGGGGGATAAACTGAGAAAATCCCAGTTTATATAGGATTAGGGAGAGGTTAGGAGGTTGGAGATCATCCCAATTTGGGAGATCTCCAATGGGGAGACTCTAACCGCGTAGACACGCTTTCTGCCCAAGTTAGAGAAGCTGTTGAAACAGAAGCTAATTATGAAAATCAGTTTTGGGACGAAATCGTCTGGACGTTCTGTTCCAGACGAATTCGTCAGATCTGGGACGATTTCGTCTGATCGTCGACGATATCGTCCAACGGTCAAAACAAATCCTAAAAATGGCACGAAAAACAAGGGGAGCGGGTAACGGGCGGTTTTGGGGTTAAAATTCAAATTTTTATCTTTTTACTAAGGTTTAACTATGCCAATTTTAGGGTGCTACACTATGTAACCAAAAAAAAAGGATGGAGTGCCCACATGTGATCTCTAGTGACTCCCTTTCTATCTCTAGTAACACAAACCAACTGTAGGTGCCACCACCTCAATAATATTTTGGGCTATTTGGATGCGTTTTTCTAATGAAATATATGGAGATCCCTAGTTATATTGTGACATGATTTGCGAGGATAGTAGTGTGCAACCATATAGAGCAGGAAATTGGATCAAAATCATCTTCGACCTGTGAATATTTTTGATGACTTTCGATCAACCCTTTGATGTCGAGCAAGTAACAAGAATATCCTTGGTCAATTATTTGTGGCCTGAATAGTTGAAGAGGTCATTTTTTAAACTTTTAGCCCCTTTGTTATCTCCATATTATGACCTATCCACTCCATTGAATCCTACATGTGTCATGGTATTGGTTCAAAAATAATGAACGATTGTTTTACCTGTGCAGAGATAAAAGTGCCATGAATAGAGAATTTTTGTTGTTGCACACCTCATGATTTGATTCTTGCAATGAGAACGTGGTGGCACAAACTTTTTCTTGACATCTTGATATTTTTGGTGATAATATTTGCATTTCTATACGATGTACGTCTTCTTATGATGCTAATACAAGTGAAATTTATCAATGAGGGGCATCTAATTTATAATGGAAAAAACCAGTTCCATTTATATTTACCACTCAACATCAACGTCAAAAAATTGGAGCAATAAGTTCGACGACAAGGATTTCGATAGAAGATATCTGTTGTCAAACACCGCCTGATTTCTTATAGAGCAAGAATATAGGGTAATATATGTATATTACAAAAGATCAATTTAAATTATTTTAGTGCAATAAATTTTAATCCTCGTTTATTTAATTAAATTAACTTTTGATTGATCACTTGTGATTTAATTTAATTTAATTATTTCTTTTACAAGAGGATTTATTTAATTAGTTTAATTAAATTGTTTGATTAAGCACAAAGCATTTTATGAAACTCTTTACTTCATAACTATCTTTTCAAACAAAACGCTTTTGTTGAAGCATATTGTTGACCTCCATTCCTTTAGGTTGACATTAAGAGTATTTGTTGCTTTGTTTTTGTGTATACTAGAGGAATTGGTAACTCGTTACATTTTTCATCACCTCTTCATGGGTTTGAATCCTACTCCTTGCTGCCACTATAACCTCCAGTTACGTCAAGTAAAATTTTTAACATACGTGAGTGTTTTTTTATTTGTCAATTAAGCAAGAAGTCAATTTTAAGATAATATATATGTAATCAAGGAAGTTTGAAACCCTTATTTTTATGCCTAAATTCTCTTGCTCCTAGCTTATACTTGATCAAACATGGCCTCAGACTTAGCCACCCAAATGACCGATTTGGTCCAAGTTGTAAGCAACCTTGTTGATAAAATAAATGATAACAAGTGTACAAAATGCACCTACTAATGTTAAGATCTACAACAATGACCCATGCTCAAGGACCAAGTGTAAGGTCTCATTGTACGATGGATCATGGAATTTTGACTCATTGAATAGCTGGATATTGGATATGGAAATGTGGTTGTCCTATACCTAAACTTCAAATGAATACAAAGTTTCATTTGCCAAGCTTAAGCTTTTGAGTTTAGCCAACATATTTATAGAAATAAAATAAGGTGAAGATATTATAACCACTTGGAACAATCTTGTTAAGGCACTCAAACAAAATTTCTACCCTTCAAATAATGAACAAGATTTAATTATTAAGTGGTTTTTCAATAGGGAGCTAACATGTTTGTTCAGGACTATATCTTTCAATTGAACATGTTTTGCATCCTTCTTGGTGTGAATGATGATGCAATTACCCTTATCATCAAATTTAAGAGTGGAATTTTGGAAGACTTGTATCAAAAGATTATGTATGTTTCCCTTGCAACTTTAGATCTTACTTTAACCATGCTCAGCATGTAGAAGATAAGTTTTTGGCACAATCGAAGGGGTCTCGTACTTCTACTACTTCTTCTCGAGGATCCTCAAAGGGTACATGTTCTTCTTGAAAGAATAATTTTCCACAAAATAAGACTTCTTCTCTCTCCATCTCCTTCTCCTTCTCCTTATTCTAAGAAATTTTGTAACTATTGTAAGAAGAAAGGACATGAAAAGTTTGATTGTTTTAAGTTGAAGAAGAAAAGCTTACTTGTAAAGTCTCAAGTGGAGGACCAAGTGCAAAGTCCCATTGAGGATGTAGGACAAGATCAAGCATACAATGGAAAAATTTAGACTTAATGAAATTACCTTAATGAACCAAAATTCATCTATGAGTGCTTGTGATTCTTTGTTTATCACTTGAGCATATTTGACTCATAATTTTTCAATAGATTGTATTACCAACAATTGATTGCAAAAAACTTAATTGCGAGATCTATAGTCGATAAATTGCATTTGTCGATGGAGCCTTATCCTCATTCCTATTATTTGGTATGAAAGGACAGTGGTACGAGCTCTAAAATCACTCATACTTGCACTGTGAGTTTTGCTTTTGGTACTAAATTTATGGATAGGGTCACATGTGATGTGACATATATTAACTGTTGCAATCTCTTGCTTGGTTAGCCTTATCAATATGACATGAAATTAGTATATTATTCCTATCATAGAACATACATATTTCAGAAAAATGATCAGGAATATCTCATAAAATGTACTAAACAAACACAAAATTTGGTTTTGAGTTACAAGCAAGTCATAAAAGCAATCAAGCAAGCATAAGAAATTGCACTTGTATTCATTCGTCCACAACACACTTATTCTTTTCTTCACTTCAACATCAAAATGTTTCTTTATATAATATATTGAAAAAGTATTCTCACATTTTTTAGGAGCCTAAGTCACTTCCTCCCATACACACTATTAATCACAACATTGAAATCATCCTCGTTGCATCACTTCCAAATGCACCCATGTATAGACAATCTATTTTGCAAAATGAAAAGATAAAAAGACAAATAGAAGATTTTTTGTCTAAGGGATTTATCAAACCAAGTACCTCTTCTTGTGCATCACCAATTTTTTTGGTGCTTAAAAAATATGGGACTTGGTGGTTGTGTATATATTTCATGGCTATGAACAAGATCTCTATCAAGAATAGATATACCACTACCTTGCAATAACGGTCTCTTAGATCAGCTCCAAGGAATAACATTTTTTCTAAGATAGATCTTAAGAGTGGATATCACTAAGTGCATATACAAGTAGAAGATATATGGAAGACAACTTTTAACACCAAAATGGGTCTTTTTGAATGGTTGATCATGCCCTTTGGTATTACCAATGCTCCTATGACTCATGAGATTGATGAATGAGGTCTTCCATGATGTTCTTGATAAATTTGTAATCATATATCTTGATGATATACTTGTATTCTCAATGAATAAAAAATATTGATGGGATATTCCTTGGTTTAGAGGCTGAAGATAATGTTTATAAGGCAACTGTGTGAGGGTTTCATTTGTATGTTGAGCACAAGCGATGATAGAAACTATATTTTGGGGTTTGTGGGCCCTAGAAACCAGTTTTTTTGTTGTTTATGCTCAAGATAAATGTGGGATATGTTGCAAGATACCCATAATGGGTTAGTAATATATCATTCAACAAATATTTATGCTACAAACTTAGTTGAAAATTTATTTTAATTTGTTGTAAAAAAGTGAAAATCACACCTTTCCTTGATGTCCAAGGCATGGATTAAAGAGACCCAAAAATAAGTTTTAAGTTGTATACCAAATAATACAAGCCTCCTTAGGAAAATGAAAAATGGTTTAGAACTCAAGCAATCCCGATGCTAAGGAACGCCCTCAAAACATATCCACTATAAAACCTCTTTCAAGGGTAAGGATCTTTGGGATTCGGTCCCAAAAATAAATTTTAAGATTACCCTCTATGGTGGACAGTCCCAGCATAATGCTAACATTAATCTTAATGCTTCTCATATATCTCTAAGAATGCTTAATATTGATACCATAAAAATTGAATCAATATGTCTAAGAGAAGTTGATGAAACCCCAATAGTTAAGCTAAAAAAGGGTGGCATTCATGATGACATAGAATATCTAGAGAGAAGAGGATTTATTTGTTGTTTCTTAGGTTTTCATTCGAGCCTATCTACTTTCAAAGTATGGGCTGCAAAACACTAGAAAACAAAAGGTGAGACACAAATATTTTTTTATCCTAATGGTTATTTTCTTGTTATTTGTGTTAATGATGAAGATAGAGAGAAAATATTTCAAGGGTTCCTTGGTTATTTGGAAGGGTGGTGCTTTTCATGAAGCTTTGGCACACAAAATTTAAATTTGAAGAAGAGATGACTTCTATGGGACCTATGTGGGTTAGACTCTTTGACCTCCCAGTTGAATTCTAGAATCTGGCTGTATTTTCTACAATCAAAAAATCCCTTGGAACTTTCATGATGATTGTTGACTATACATAGAAAATTTGAACACATTATTTATGCTCGAATTTATGCCTTAATAGATTTCAACAAACCCCTTCTATAAAATATCTCATTACAATTTGGAGAGGACACTTGGAAGTAGGTGGTGGACTATGAGAACATTCCTTTTCATTATAGAATTTTCCATGAATATGGTCATTTGGCTAGTGTTTGTCCAAATAAGATTCCAGATCAAATCCTCATCCCTTCACCCAACCAACCATCAAGCCTGCCTCACCTCACCATACCATCGGGCTCCACACCACGACCTCCAGGTCACATCCGCCCGAGTCAACCCTGACCACATATCTCAATACTATTGGCTGGTATGCACCTCCTGACTCGGCTGAACTTCCTCAGCCACTGCCCCTTGCCTAGCATATGGCTCCCCCATTTGCCATGACTCACATGGCAACCCCTCAGGCTGAGCCATAACAAAATGCTCCTAAGCCCAACACTATAGGAGGAAGTTGCATTAAATCCTCTTCCTCTCCCTTCGAATCACCTCATGTAGCTCCCAATATAACTACACCAACAAGGCAGGTGCACATGCATACTCCGAGGATCCATCGATATATCACTCACCAATCCCAATAGGTTCCAAGGGAACCTACAACCAGTGCTATTAGGTAGCACTATGTTTGCTAATACGAACATGATCAAGGCTGGGAGTGCGTCCAACTCCTTCACCTTGTACATGCTCAAATAGCATATCCCCCCATATCCCATTTGGGCCTCCCGTAATTGGTCACAAAACATCTTATCCATCTCCACCTTCTTGTCATGACTAACTACCACCCTCTCCCCTTCTACTAGCACCTTGAGAATGTGGCATACATCCTCAAGTGTAACAGTAGCCTCCCCAGTAGGTAGCTGGAATGTCCCCCTATCAGGATCCCATCTCTCTATCAGTGATGAGAGATATCCCTCATTGGCCCTCACCACATCAAGCCTAGCCACACCCTCTAGTCCTACCCTACCCAACAACGCCCAATCAGCAGTCGTCAAATTCTTCCTCATCCCAAGAATGAGAGGAGAAAACCAATGTCGAGGCTCTATGTTCCTCAACTACAGCAACAAACAATTTTATTAATATATTTACCAAAATAATAATAATAATAACAAAAACATGCATAAGAGATAAAGTGTTTTTAAATATTATCGAGGAAAATGGTGCCTCAGCTCCACCAGCAGTAGTCGATCCATCCGCCGACATAACTTCTGTGCAATTTCTCACTAGCCTCACTAAGCTCACACTCCACTCCTCAGACGCAGCTTCTCAAAGTCAAAAACGCACAAGTGAGCCTCATGATTCACTCAAAAAGCTATTTATAGCTTTCCCTAGCACATTCAGGCATAGGTCTATGCCTACAAATTTGCAGGCTCACCTGGGTGCCTGCAGGCACACCCAGGTGCATCTACATGCCTGCGGGACACCACAGGTGCAGTCGTGCACCTGACAACAAAATGGAACAAAGATAAAATCGCTCAAAATGGTAGCTTACCTCCTCCAAATTTCACCAAATTTCATCCACACATCATGCACATCCTAAAATCAGGTTTTGTAAAAATAGAAATAATTTTGCAAGCATAATCTTCGAGAATAAAATAAATCTTCAAAATACGTTAATTGAGGCACAAAATGTAGTAAAACAATCCAAATTTTCACGAAACTCACATCTGATCATTCTGCATTATATTCTTCATCATCATATACAATTGTGCAAAAATCAAAGTTAAACGAACATCATATCTAGTAGGATATTATATAAACTTGGCGATTGCAGTGATGGTCATCCATGCAATTTGGTAAGATGAATAATCTACAATAAGGACACTTGAAAATTATCATCATCCATCATCAAAGATCACAATCACATTTTGCACCTCCCATTTTGAAGTGCAACTTTACCAAGAACAATTTGCTCAAAGGCGGTCATTGATGCCCTTTTTCGTGGGGCACAAAAACATGGATAATCAAACACTCATTCATTTGAAAATAGTCACCATATAGGACATATCGGTAGGTTGATTGGTTCTATTATGGAATTGGAAAAGAAATTTCCACAATCACTACCCCACCTCTACGTTGACTTAGTCATCATGCATATTCATAAACTGCATACTCAATGATGCCATTGCAACATCTTATTCAACAACATTGAATAATCCCAAAGTTTGGGGCAACCACAATTTGATTATGATTTCCCAAGATAGGATACATATTACAATCACATGGTATTATACACCAATGCCCTTCCCACCGTTGGGGCATAAACGGTATCACAATTTACATCATTCATATCATCTTACAATCACATGGTATTATACACCAACCCCTTTCCCACCATTGGGGCATAAACGGTATCATATTTTACATCATTCATATCATCCACAATCACATGGTATTATACACCAACCTCCTTCCCACCATTGGTTCATAAACGGTATCACATTTTACATCATTCATATCATCCACAATCACATGGTATTATACACCAACCCCCTTCCCACCATTGGGGCATAAACGGTATCACATTTTACATCATTCATATCATCCACACTCAAATGGTATTATACACCAACCCCTTTCTTCCACCATTGGGACATAAATAGTATCACATTGTACATAATTTATATCGTTCACAATCATATTGTATTTCACACCATTCATTCATCAATAATACCAATTCACCACATCATTCATTATTAGCACAAAAAAATTTCAATTGGCTTGTGAGATACATTCGTAACTCATTTTCCAATTAAGGGGATAAGCTACAAAATTCCAAAAATTCTTTATTCTTGTGTCTTCAACATCAGTGCTCAAATCTAATGACATAGAGAAGCTTCTTCGGTGCCCATAGCCCAAACATGTGTCTCGTATTTTTGCACCATATTGTGTTTCACGCAACATGGTACAAAAAGGGGCATCTGTAGACACCAAATTATAGCCACTATTCCTCCATCCTAACCATTCCACCACCCACTTATCCACCATATACCTTTCCCACCAATTATTTGGCCCAATTCCACCTTTCCTACCTTCAAAAGGCCCACTTTAGCCCTTTCCCACCATTTCCTAACCCAATTGAGATTATTTTAATATTATTTTTTATTATTTTATTTTTAATATAATATTTTATATTATATTATAATATATTTGTTATAAAATATATATTTATAAACTCAATTAACCACAACCATCCAATCCAATCTAATCCCCACCGTCCATCTTCATTAATCCATGCCACATCTAAAAAGTAATCTCAACCTTAGGATCTAATTTAATATTAGCCACATGATCAAAAGTGTAAGGCTAAAACCCTAAGAAACCCCTAGGTTGGATTATAAATAAGGGCATTTGCAAATGCTCAAACCCCTGGAACCCTGATATTAGAATTTGCATCTTGAAGAGATCATTGGTGAAGCCCTAGAGAAGTAGAAAGAGATAGAGCCTCGAAAATCCAAAGCCCTAGCTAGCCAATAGGACTTATGTTGTTCCAAAAATCCCCCATATCCATCCTTTCCACCTCACCATCCTCCATTATTTTCTTTTCCACTTTCACCCATATTCTGCATTCGTCGCATCCCCCAGATCTATTTTTGCATATTTTATCCTCACCGTAGGTGCCCTCCCGAGCTTGTGAAGCTCACTACAGAGCTTGCCAAGTGCACGCATGTGCCTACTGCATTGCAGGATCACTCCAGAGCCTATGAAGCTCACACCAGAGCCTGCCAAGTGTGCATCTGAGCCTGCTGTAACCATAGAAACGAGAATCAGAGACTGTTGTGTCACACCATCTATTGTCAAAACTGCAACAATGAAATGAGGCATCATCATAAGCAAGGTATATCTTTATTGGTTTTATTCTGTTACATGATTTGTATATTTCGCATGCCATTTGATCCATTTTTAGCTAGGGTTTATTGATGTTTGAGGGTCTCACACTGTGGATCCCTCACAAGTGTTATTAATCCCTTTCTCTATTTTTGTGTATGTAGATCTACATATTCTACATATTGTTGAACAACTGTTGAAGCTAGAGTGGTTCGACATCGGATACCTGAAGCCCACTCATTCCGTTGGAAGTGAGGACACACTATCTGAAGACACTTTATTTTTGTAGCTAGGGTTTCGGAGAACCCTAGCATTTTGTAAATCTTTGTATCAAATACTCACTGAGTATAGATTGTATCAAAAGGAGTTTATTGGCTCCCCTCACTTATTGAATAAATCTATCTATTTTGTGCAATATTGTATTTATTTGGGTCATTTGATTTCTTTATTGTTTAAGTGTCATTTTTTCGTCTTCACAGATACCAAATAATATAATACCTCCAACAACAAGAAGAATATCTTCACCTTTTTTCCTTGTTGATTGAACCCAAAATACTTTTCCACGTCAAATAGGAGAGTGACCTTATCAAGGTATGGTCAAAATTGCATGAACTTTTTGAGAAACTAAATACTACTAAAGTCGCCTAGAATTGGAGATTTCCTCTCTTAAATTGGTTAAGTTTGATAACGTTGAAGACTTACTATATTGTGATATTCAATGATTTGAGGGCAGATATCGCATATTCTAGAGGTAAAAACAGATGATGTAGAATGCACAAATATTGTCCTTGCTAATCTCTCCCCCTCTTTTTATATGCTAAACCTAATGGTTCATATGATTCCTATGTTCTTAAAATATTAAAATACTATTACTCTTGATCAACTTTTTTCTCTCTTAGTTCATTTTCAAGTAGCAATGCATAATTGTGGTGGGACTCCACAAATACAAGCTCAAACAAAGAAATTCAAATATAAGGAAGCTAAGGCCTAAACTATGTATTTAAAGAAGTCAAATATCATGTGGAGATACTATAAGAGGGAGGGACATCCAATGAAGAATTGATTGCTAAAATTACAAAAGAATTGAAGTTGAGTTCTTGAATATTGGTGGACGTCTTCTAGATGATGAGGGAGATTCTAAAGGATTTGCCTCAACTGCAAAGACCCATTAGAGCATCTATTATGGGGTGAAGATAATATTGTCACCAATATCTTCTCTCCTTGGTCCCTTAGTTTAGATTATGGAGGGTGTTGAAATTATTTTAAACACCAAAATCTAGCCACTTGTCATCCATCCTAGCTTCCGACCATAATTATCCATTATTTATATATATTTATATATATTTGTTTAATATATATTTAAATAATAATATTTTATATATTATATTTATATATATTTAATAAATATATGTATATATGTATGAATTAATCCCAACCATCCATCAGGTTTTAATCCTATCCATCCATCCGCCTTAATCCATGCCATTTACCCAGATTTAATCTCCATCCTTCATCATGTTTTAATCTTGGCCACACAAATTGTGTCGTCAAAACCCTAACATGCCTAAGGGAAGATTATAAAGAGGATTCATTTTGATGACTCAAACCCTAAGTTCCCTAAGCTTCTGAATTCCCTAAGTCCTCTAAGTTCTTGAGGTCCTAAGCATTCTCAAGTATCCTCGCCACTTCCATCCTATATCGCTCTCTCACATTCTTCGCATCTGCCACTATCCACCTCGTGAACCAAATCTAGTTTTGCAACCTTCCCCTCAACCATTGAATTCTTCTAAGAGTTTCTCTAGCACTCACCAAAGTCTATGGAACACCCACTAGAGCCTACCAAGTGCCTCTGGGTATTTTTGGTCACCACCAAGCACTCGCGGGTGTTTCCCATCCTAGTTATGCAGTCCTAAAGCCCTCGGGTGCCGCTAGGGCACATCTGCGTAACCATTTTTTGCAAAAACAATGAATACATAAATGGCAAGTCAGCAAAGATAAGGTAAAAATTCATTTTTCAAGCATTTTCATATTCTTGAATCTGTTTATAGTTTCTTTTATTTGCAACTAGGGTTTAGTGATTTCATTTTCTTAGGGTCTCACATAATGGAGCCCTTGCAAATATTATCGACTCTTGTTTGTTTGTTGTATACAAGTGTGAGGAGAATATTCATTGGTAGTTGTTGAAGCTTGAGTGGCCCTGCATAGGATACCAAAGCCTACTCACCACTCTATTGGTATCAAATACGAGCAAGAAGACACCATCGTTCATTGGATTAGGGCCTTGAAAACCCTAACATTGTAATAATTGTATCAAGGGCATTGTAAATACCCCACATTGGGGCACATTATTTTTACAATTGGGAGATCTACCCCATTCAATAAAAGAATATATGTTTTATGAAATTTTGTGTCATTTACTTGTGCTTTTATTACTTTCATCCTTCTAAGTTTTTGTTTGATCGGCTTAGCATTAGATTTTAAGGTGAGATTGTGGACAACCATATTAGGATCAAGACCAGGCATGTCCTTATAGGACCATGCAAAAATGCCCTTCTTCTTCTTGAGGAGAGAAATTAATTGCTCTTGTTCATCTATGGATAAAATTTTGCCAAGTTTGACAATTTGAGGATTGTCTGCGTCTGAACTAAGGTTCACATCGAGAGTATCTTCAATAGACATGTGAGAATATACCTCAATTTGATGGGGCATTGGGATCAAATGAATGTCATCTATGATATCATAAAACTCGTTTGACTCAAACTTTTCTATGTCTACCTAGAAAACCTTAAGATCTGAAGGTGAAGGGGAAGGCGAAGGTGGGGGTGATGGAGGAATGTAGTTGGCTGAAACCCTTAATAATTCCTCAAATAGGACAAATTCAGAAAAGGATGACGGTGAGGAAATTTGGTCCATATCAATAAGGCTCGTGTCAATCGAAATAGGCTTTTCCAAATCATGTGGATTGCATAGTGGGATGAATAAGTCAACAGGATTGATTTTGACTTAAGGTAAAATGGATGGTTGGTAAAGGTGAATGGATGGGTGGATCCTGTTTGTTAGAACCAATGCTAAAACTCTAAGAACCTGAACAACAACAAGCAACACAAAAAAATACAATGTACATGTAATGAAAAATGTTTTTGTTTTTATTTTTGTTTTTATTTTATTTTTTATTTTTTTGAATTTATGTACATATGTTACAAGTAAAATGACCGGTGAGATGGATTAATGAGATGGAGGTTGTGGTTCATCGGTTGGTTTGGCTCACTCTTATGGAAGAAGCAAGCGAATGATGGGTTGATGTATGGGGAACATTATGAGGTAGAAATCATCATGTTTAGTGTGTGGAATGATGGGTTTGAATCCTCTTTAGAATCATTAGAATTTATTGACATAAGGTCAAATTCTTCATAGATTTCATCTTCGGAGTCATCGATGTGATGGATATCTTCTCCTGAATTTAAATTTAAGCTTTGGAAAACTTGTTCAAGAGAAGAAGTGGATGAAAGTGGATGATAGCATAAATCCGAACAATCATGTATTTCTTGATATGAAACATCAATAATTTTATGCATTCCCTTTTCATGCCATCTTAGGCCATGTCCTTTCTAATTAACAATGTGAAAAAAATTGGGATAGAAAACCTGACATATGTTGTATATTGGTAGGTGTTGGTGGTTTGGATTCATCTGGGGTAACTAGATTAGATGATGAATCAAGCTCCCCATATACAAAATTAATGCTATTAGGAACTGAACCCATGTTATATACCACTTCTATATATAAGGGTGGATCACGTGGACGATCGTAATCCTTAGCAGTTTGAATGTTGAGCGGTGTAACTGTGATGTCTTGGACTACATATTCACCAATACCAAGATTAGTGAGTGGACCTTGACTTGGGATGATGTGGATGGATTGGATGTAGATATGGATAACTCATGGTTGGTTTATGGCTCAAGGTATGGACTATGTTTGGCTGGGACGATATCTCACAATCCATCATTTTGGACTTGTGAGACATTGGCTAATGGGGATGGAGATGGATTTGGTTGGGTGGATAATGACGATTTAGAAGGAATTATTATATAATGTGATGATTTTGATGATGTGGCTAATGTAGATTGAGTTTGACCACATGTGCATGTAGTCAATGGTGATGAATATGGGGGTATGGAAGTGGATATTTGATGTGAAGTGGTGATGGGAAGCTCCTCTAGAATAGGGGCTTTGGATGAAGATATGGATGGGGTGGTTGATGATGTAGTTTATGAAGTGGTTTATGAAGTGAGGACTATATGAGTGAAAGGTAACATGGACTCATAGGGATTTGAGATAAAATTGCAATACTTGAATGGTTCAACATTTGTCGGTATGCAATGTACTTGTCCCCCATGTACGTATTTCAAGCATTGATGTAGTATGGAAGGGACACATCTCATTTCCCTCATCTAAGGTCATCCAAGGAGTACATTATATGCCATGGATCCTTCCAATATGTGGAACATGGTATGCAACATTTTGATCCCCACTTCAATGGGTAAAATAACAATGCCAATTGTAGAGCAAGGAGCATCGTTAAATGCTTTCAAGGTAAAAGTGGATTTGATAATGTGATCTGGTGTAAGGTTGAGATGTTGAAGGGTAGATGTGGTGATGATGTTGATGGAGGAGTTGGTGTCAATTAAAACTCTTTTGAAAGACTTATTTTTAATTTGATCCATAATATATAATGGAGGATCCACAAATTTCGATGATATTGGTTTGATCTCAAAATCATAGAAAGTGATGGAAGGTTTCATACATGTTTGGATGCTCCCCAAAAAATTACTAAAGGCTTTAGGATCTTGGGATTTAAGTTCAATAGATTTTAAAATATTCATTAATGCCTCACGATGTGGAGATTGTTGAATAATCTCGTATATAGATAGTTTTTCTGAAGCTATTTTTAGGCTAGTAGTTAACCGACTACTCAAGGAGATGATTGGCCTTTCGGGGCGATTGATGGGATGAATGGGTGGATTTGGATATCTTAGAATATGGATTTGTGGATAAGTATTAGTGGTGATAAATTTACATATTGAGACACATTTTCTTATGGTGCTATGGGAGGTTGAATAGGTTGCTGCTATGCATTTTGTTGATTTATGCGTTGTTGTTGACCTCGAGTTACTACATGAATAGCACCCACAAAACCTTGGTACTGTTGCACATGATTGACTTGATTTAGAAGATTATTGGTCTTAGATCCTCCTGTTGTTGGTTGCACCTCCCCATGATGAGGAAGTGGTGTTTGAAAGATACAAAGTTTTTGATTTTGTTGAGATAAGGGGTTATCAAGCTTGATGACCCCCAATTCAATGAGATCTTGTACTCTATCTTTAAATACATGGCAACTGTTAATATCATGTCAATTTTACCTATAAATAGGGCAAAAAAAATGCTATCGACAATGTTTACTATATTTTGTGGGATCATTTGGTTTAACCTCAGACAAAGCAAGTTGGTTAGTGACATATAACTTGCAAAATATGGAAGCATAAGATTTGGCTAATGGGGTATACTGATGAGGTTGTCAAAAAAATTATCGACGTGATCAATTTTTTACAACTGGCACCATGTTTTGACTTGATTGAGTTGTTGAGAGAATCGCATGATATTCAATTTGTCATGGTTGTTATTGCATAGTTTTTTTTTTAGCCATTACCGGTTGGCTCATCACCACTTGATTAACTTGGTTAACTTGGTTGGCCAGATTGGCCTGGTTTGATTTTGACTGGCCATAATAGTTACTTTTATATTGGCCTTTACTTTTCCATTCTCTTTTTAGGCTTAATTATACCTTCTTGGATTTTTATTTTCTCAATGATGCTAGCCTAGGCAAGAGCTTCCTAAAATTATTGGTATTTTTGCAATTGAACAACCAAGAGACGATTTTTAAGCAACTCTTAGTGAACATTCTAGTAAGCTCTTGTATTGGTAGGGTAAATGGTAGTTTGGTAATAACGGCCCTCCAAGAATTGCCAAGTCATAGACAGACTCATCATCATATTATTTTAGACCATATATATTAGATAATGAGACTTTCTTTCTAACATTAAGGGAAATATTTCAAGGAATTGGTCAATCAATTACTCAAAATTATAAACACTATGGTGAGTCAAATGGTTATACCACTCTACAGTATCTCCTTCCAATATCTGAGGAAATATTCAAAGCATTAGAGCATCATTGTTTTGGATTTTGAAGCATGAATGTATGAATGTGTTCACATATTCTTTAGGGTCCTCAATCCCTTTAAATTTTTCAAACTTTGGTACTGTGAAGTCTATCAGATATGGCGATGACGGTACCAAAGTATGAATTGGTTGATTGATCAGTTGACATAAAGTGGGTTTCTGGTTTATCAGACTAGGGGTATGTTGTATCAGACTGTCAACATTGATAAAAGACCAAAAACATTCAAAAAGGTAGCTTAAATCCATAAAATAATTTCAAATTGCATCCATACATCACTTTCATCACCATATCATGTTTTGTGAAAACCAAAATAAATTTAAATTCATAATTTTTGCTTGCAACCAAAAGTCGTAAAATCATATTAAAAGTTACAAAATGCTTCAAAATGGTCCAAATTTTCACAAAATGACCATTTTCATCATTCTCGTCATCCATTCCATCATTGCATTTATTTTTGTGATAATATGAATTGATTTGGATGGCTAACTTTTATTTGTACCCAAAAGGCACAAAATTGCCAAAATTGCTTCAAAATGCTCCAAATTAATACACAATATCAAAAAATCACACA
Source organism: Wollemia nobilis (assembly GCA_028583015.1). NCBI lineage: Eukaryota > Viridiplantae > Streptophyta > Pinopsida > Araucariales > Araucariaceae > Wollemia > Wollemia nobilis. Next base: position 1,534,441 of record JAQPPZ010017254.1, on the reverse strand, counting down.
ATTCAATCATTGTTGCATTGTTCATAATCATACCTTCATTCCAACATAATTTTTATCAATAAATCATGACATTTGCACATTTGCCAAGTTCACATTCCTATCTAGTGGCATATTCTATCTCCTTGGTGATTGTAGCGATTTGCATCCATGCAATTCGGTAAGATGAATAAATCACCATAAGGACACTTTGCCATCCTCATAATCACATATCTCATTTTTCAAAATCAAAATCATCTTTTGGTCCCTCATATTTTTGAGTGAGACTATGTCAATACCAATTTTCTCAACAACTGACATTGATGGCCTTGTTCGTGGGGCTTGAAACATGGATATATTACACTATATCATTCTCCTCAATAATCAAGAATTACATAGAGTCATCTAGGAGCAGCCTCCTAGCAATAATTCGACCTGAGGATGATTGGTTCCTAATATTTTGCATTCTTCATCACTTTGCATTTCAATGATGTCATATGACAATTTCTTCAACAACATGGAATCACCCCATGCTTAGGGCAACAAAAATTGATTTTGATTTCCCACAACGGGATACATCTTACATTATCATGGCATCTACACTTGGAAAAAATCCCTTTTCTCTATTAGGACAAAAATAGAATCAATCACTTTCATTTTACAACCCCCTTCCATCGTTGGGGAAAAAACAACATCACATTTACATCATTCACAATCGCATCATTCATTTGCACAATCATTTGCACAAAATATGTCAATTGGCTCATGAGATTCATTCTTCACTCATTTTACAATTGAAGGGGTAAGCTACACACCTCAAATTCTTTTGTCTTCACAATCATATTTGTATCCCAATGAAATAAAGTTGCATCTTCATCAAGCCAAGCCATTAGAGTCGAATTTAGCCAAGGGGTCAACAGCTAGAATTTTCTACTACATTATAACGTCCTCTCATATTTTTGCACCACATTGTGTTTCATGCAACGTGGTACAAAAAGTGGTATCTGTAGACACCAAAATCTAGTCACATGTCATCCATCCATAGCTTCTCACCACAATTATCCATTATTTATATATTTGTTTAATATATTTCTAAATAATATTATTTTATATATTATATTTATATATATTTAATAAATATATGTATGAATTAATCCTAGCCATCCATAAGGTTTTAATCCTAGCCATCCATCCACCTTAATCCATGCTATTTTTCCATATTTAATCTCCATCCTTCATCATGTTTTAATCTTGACCACACAAATTGTGTCATCGAAACCCTAACATGCCTAAGGGAAGATTATAAAGAGGAGTCATTTTGATGACTCAACCCCTAAGTTGCCTAAGCTTTTAAATTCCCTAAGTCCTCTAAATTCTTGAGGTCCTAAGCATTCTTAAGCATCCTCACCACTTCCATCCTCCATCGCTCTCTCTCGCATCCTCTACATCTGTCGTCGTCCACCTCACAAGTCATATTTGGTTCTGCAACCTTCCCCTCAGCCATCGAACACCCCTCGGAGCTTCTCGAGCACTTGTTGAAGTCTATAGAGCACCCACCAGAGCAGACCAGGAACCTCTAGGTAATTTTTGTCAGCACCAAGCACCCGTGAGAATTTCCTATCCTAGTTTTGTAGCCCTATGACCCTCAAGTGCCGCTAGGGCACATCTGTGTAACTATCCTTTGCAACAACAATGAAGACAAAAACAACAAGTCAGAAAAAACAAGGTAAAAAATCATTTTACAAGCATTTTCATATTCTCATATCTATTTACAGTTTCTTTTATTCTGCAACTAGGGTTTAGTGATTTCATTTTCTAAGGGTCTCACACAATGGAGCCCTCACAGATATTATTGACTCTTATTTATTTGTTGTGTATAGGTGTGAGGAGAATATTCATTGGTAGCTATTGAAGCTTGAGTGACCCTGCATAGGATACCAAATCCCACTCACCACTCTGTTGGTATCAAATATGAGCAAGAAGACACCATCGTTCATTGGAATAGGGCCTCAAAAATCCTAATATTGTAACAATTTTATCAAGGGAATTATAAAGACCCCACATTGGGGTACATTATTTGTACATTGGGAGATCTACCCCATTCAATAAAAAATATTTGTTTTGTGCAATTTTGTGTCATTTACTTGTGCTTTTGTTAATTTCATAGTTTGTACTAGTGTTTCATTTTTGCATTCATAATTATAACCTAATTCATGGCCAAATATGAAATTGTATGATGTATTGGATAGGCCTAAGGAAATTTTATTATATAATGTATTAATTTATTGTAATATTCTTGATGTAATTCCTATAGGCCATGGTTAACCTTGTTATGGCTAAACCTCTCTATAACTTGTTATTAACCTTAAGTCCTCTTATTATATCTTTTTTTTTTAAAGTGAAAAACCCCTTACGGAGCCGCCTTGGTCTGAGAGACCATGAACAAGGGGTTCTACACCGTCAAATTCACCCGGGAGTCACACCCGACCCTGCCCGCACCAACATTATCAATTGGATTTTGGATATCCAATTCACCTTTTTGGTAGGGTGGATATTTGAACCTGGGACCTCCCTTGGAGGATTGCCCTCTCCTCTCCAACTCACCTACAAAACCTGGGTAAGTCCTCTTGTTATATCGAATTTAAATTGTATTATGTAATTAAGATATTGGTACTAGTATAAATACCCCCCTTCCACTCCTCATTTGATTTTTAGAGTGTTATGTAATTTTATCTATGGATATATAATTATTTATGGTGCCTATGGGTGCTCACCATATCTCTTTATTTTTTGTCCTTTTCATTTTTTGTATAAGATTTGAGTGGATGGGTTGCTTCTGTTCATTTCTAGAAAATATTATGAAATTCTATTGGAGCTATAATCCAACTTGAAAAGCACCCCTAATTTTAAATTTTGAATAGTCTTGTAAAAGGTCTCATGTCTAGGATATTTTTTGGTTATATCAATTCAAGATCTTTCTAGTCCAAGTTTTGTGACTCTCAAATCATTACATAACCCTAAAACCATCAATGTCAAGGTTTTCATTTTTGCCCATGGTCATGTCTATATAATCCCTTTGAAAATTTATACTTTGGTTAAGAGCATACCCCTCCAAGTCCCCAAGTCCCCCATAGTCCCCAAGGTTGCTTTGAAAAATCCTTAACTCTCAGTATCTATCAAATTTTTCCTACGTCTAACATTCATTGCACATAATTTTATAATCTTAAAAATCCCAAGTCATTTGCACAAAATAATTTTTTTCTTAGCATGAAATTTATTCCTACAGAGGTTCTCCCCAAAAAATATAAATGTCGTCCATCACCTAAGATTCATACCATAGTAAGCATCTAATATTAAATTACCCTTTCACCCTAACCTTTAGTTCCACAAAGCAGGTCCTCGAAATATTATTTCTTTCATTTACTAAGGCCTAAAGTCATCGCTCTCAAATAATTAAGATCCCCTAAGGTTTCATTCAAATAAGAGGAGTGGAAATTCTAAGTGCTTTATCCTTATAAGAGAGAAATATTCTCCTGCTATAATTCCATTAGAGCAGGAGAAATGAGCATTGCAGTTTTATTGGATGGACAATATGCAAAGCAAAAAAGTGAGCACTTAACTCTCACTAGAGCAAGAAATGTGAGTGCTTTATTAAAATGGAGGACTTGAGCACTTTTGATTTCACTAAAGCTATAGAAGTGAGTGCTTTGATATTTTGAGAGCAGGGAACCTTGACTACTCTAATATCATTAGAGTGAGGGGATGAGCACTTTAATTTGAGTGGAGCAAGAGACTTAAATTCTCTAGTGAGAGAATCAATCATTGTAACCTGATTAGAGCAAGAAACATGAACACTCTAATCATACTCGAGCGAAATACTTAAAAGACTTTAATTTTATTAAAGCAGGCAACTCGAGTGTTGAGTCTTCATTGGAGTAGGGATCTTGAGTGTTGTGACCTTATTGAAGCAAGACACCCTACCACTACAGTCCTATTTGCCAAAGATTATATCATTCTTTTTCTAAGGTCTGAAGGTCATAAATATGTAAAAATAATCACCCCCTTTTTTGGCCTTCGAAGATTAATTTTTGCTCCATAAGGTTTTTACCTTTAGAAATACTCGTCTCATGTAATGTCAAAATTCAAAAGTAAATCATTGCATCCCCTTGAAATCATGATTTCCTAAGTCTAAATATCATTTACCATAATTAGGTCTTTCATACGTTCCTCTCCCCCCTATGAAATCTAGGTCTATTACCTAGGAGAGACCCCTAGAAAGCGTTCCCCTCATATAAGTTCTAAGGACCCTCAGTACATAGACTTTATTTTAACCCCTTTCCTCTCTAACCCTATGCATTAAGCTTTAACATCTTGGCTCCCATGGAATTAAAATAATTTAACTACTCACTAAGTTCTTATTCAAAATATAATGAGTGAAAATCTTGAGCGCTACATTCTCATTGGAGTAAGAGGCTCCACCACTTTAATTTCATTGGAGCGGATAATTGAGCATTGCAATTCTATTGGCTGCAAAATATAAAGAGTAGACTCGAGCAGGTTAGAATAGGTTCTTTACTATCATTGGTTGAAATTTATATTGCTTACCTTCAAAAAATTGAAAGGACCCTCATGTCCCATGAAGAACTTATGGTATTTTTCCCAAGGTGAAAGTGGAAAATATGAGTGTTGCATCCCTATTGGAGCAAGATTTTCAATGCTAATATTTCATTGGAGCAAGAAAAGTGAAAACCATGATAAAGTGAAGAGCTCAAGCACTTTGGTTTTACTACAGCATGAGAGTCGAGAACTGAGCAAAAAATTCAAGCACTTTGATATTATTGTAGCGGGTAGCTTCACCACTGAGATCTCATTGATCATGAAGTAAGTGACCTAAACTTGAGCAAGAATGTTGAGTGCTCCTCTTTCATTGGCCACCATATCAAAGACTCAAAATGATAACTCTAAAGAGAAGATCGATGACCTAATTTTGAATAGGGAAAGCCCAACATTATCTTCTGATTAGTTGTCAAATAAAATGCCTAGATTAAAGTGCTTAAAATAAGATCAACAAAACATGTTCAAGCAAACAACTTCAAGCGTTACATTTTGATTAGTCGAAGAACAAACGGCCCTGATGACAGTGTTGATAAAAAACTGCATGGCCCAAATTTATCCAACAAGAAACCTGTACCATAATGAGCGGTTGTAAGTTCATTTATTTGAAGTTATATTGCTTTTTACTAATGCCTTAAAATTTGATTTCTATGAAAATGAGCCATCAAAATCCCCACCAAATGAACCATGTTGGAGATATTACATTATTTGGTCCACCTTGCAATATTAGTTTGGTAGATGATTTATGTTTTATATAATTTTTGTGGTAAGTTTAGAGCTTTGTCTTTATTAGATGAATATAAAAGATTGCATCTCCCAAATTAAAGAGGAGAGAAATAATTAGAGAACTGAAAATTCATGAAAAAGGATATATTGGAGGTAAAGCTATCTACAAAGTAACCATGTTGTATCATTAATACAATTTATGTATATTGTGTTCATTTGTGTTATATTTTTGTGAGATATTATCTATAATATTTTTTTGTTATTAAGTTTCATTGTTAGTAGCATTAGTTTGATTTATCTTTAGATCCTGGTTGGAATTTTCTATGAGTTAACCTATTCATAAAGCTAATAGTGGTATCAGAGCCACAAGGGAATATTTGAAGGAGGAAGTTGAAGAGTTTTTTAGCTACAAATTATAGAGTCTCTAGACAACAAAAAAGGCAATATTTGGAGTAGCAATTAGAGCTGCATATTCTAGTGTCTTTAATAGAAATTTAGAAGGAGAAAGGAGAAGCCTTGAACAACATTTTTGAAAGGGAATAAAAGCTTATTTTTTATAATAATTTTGGTAGGAGAATAGAATTTTTGAGGGCAAAATTCTAAGAAGACAAAGTTTTACAAATTTAAAGTGAAGAAAAAAATAATTAAAAGGTAACAAAAGGAGGAGATAAAGTATTATCTTTTGAAGGATAAAATTTAAGAGGTTGCTACCACCAACAAACCTGCATCATACCTACAAAATAATAAGTTAGTAAGAATTATAAGCTTGTTATTAGTTTTAGAAATACAAGAAAGAATAAATAATAAAGCTAGTAAGTTGCAGATAAAATAAGACAACGATATAGAGTTACAGTCATAGAATAGGGGGGCAAGCATCCAAGAGTTGATAATATAGAGAGTGAAGCCATCAAGTGAAGGAGGAGCTACTGCGTAAAGAAGCAAATAAGAAGCTGCAAAACGATATGAGAAAGAGATGCATTATTTTAGTTAGCCATCAGAGGTTGGAGAAGCCACAAAAATCTCTATTTTGAGCAGAGGAATTATTGCCTACATACAGAAGACAATCAATTCATTTGGAATAACAATAGCCAAAGAGGAGGTAAATGTTGGCTTCCATAACTTCCAACATGTTGAAGAGCACATGGCATTTAGTATATGGTTAGGTAGAAGAATCACATAGTTGATCGAGCAATATTTTTTAAAAGGATATGTAGGAGTTTGAGTGGAATCTAACCATCATAATAGAACAAACATTGCAAAGGAGGTAAAGAACCATTTAGAAAGGTATTTGAAGAGATACTTGCCACTTGGCATGATGAAGGAACATCAAGGATCATTGGTGGAAGAATTAACACCTTACAAACTGCATTAAATTCATTGAATAAGGATACATTACAATGCAAGTTTGAAGATATCAAGTTCTAAGTTTATAGTTGAGGAGCGCCTGAAGGAGAGTGTTGTTTGGAGCATAGAAAAGCTCACACATGGAGAGCAAAGTCATACGTAAAGATAGCCAACATTATCTACACTATTTGAATAAGGAATAAGTTTAAATGTTTAGAGAAGCACCCTATGTAACATCTAGAACCTAAAAATATAAATTACCACTTGTTGAAGTTGAAGTAGGAGCACCAACTATTTTTGGAGGAGATTGAAATTTTCAATGCGATGGTTACCAAATGCAATGGATATGTGGTGGAGAACAGGGTAGCTAGTGAGGGCAAATTTTAACATTGATGAATGGATGTTTCTAAGTGGTTGAATAATCTGTGGAAGGATTTCAAAGGAAAGATTCAAAGTTTTAGTGCTAGCTTGAACAGGGCAAGATAGTAAAACTGTGAGAGACGTTAACGTGTATTTGTTCCCATTATTACTCCTAGGCACAATATACCAAGATTGTGGTCAATATCACAGTAGAAGCATGTGGCACACCATCATCTAACATTAAGCTTGAGTGTGGCAGATTTGCCTATGTTCATCGAGTTTCAAGTTTGAGTGTAGCAGAGTGAAATAATCACCATACGTGCAGTAAAGAGGGGATATTTCATGGAGCAAAACAATTCTAGGGGAGGTCAAAAATCCTTGAATGATTATTTTGCACGTCAAGTTGGGAGGTAAAGCAATTTAATTTAAAATTTGATTATTTGTCCAAGTTAGGAGTTATAAGGTTGGGTAATGTTATTATCTTATAAGGTTGATAAAAAATTAATCAAATTACTTATAATATTAATTTAATCATTGGATAGATAAGGTATAAAAGTGAAATTTGAAATATTAGAAACATTAATAGTTATTTTTTGAAAGTTTTGAGAAGCCTTAAAATAATTTTGAGAAATTTTAGGAATTAATTTCAATTTTTGAGAAGATTTAGTAAATTTTTGTAATTGAATTATTAAATTTTGTGAAGCATTTTTAATATTTGTAAATATTTTGAGATTTGGAGAAATAAGGTTTCCTACATCAAATTAGAAATAACAATCTTGCAAATACATTTTACAAAACTTCTAAATTTCTAATTTGGGAGCCATAAGGACTTCAACATCAAATTAGGATTTTGAAATTTAGAATCTATTTAATCATATATTTGAAATTTGGGAGATATAAGGTATACAACATAGGTTTTGGAAAATTGAAAATTGCATCAAAATTACTATTAGTTTTTTATTCAAAATTAGGGAGACATTAGGTTATCAATATAAAGATATCCTTAGTATATCATTTAAAACCTATGGATTTATAAGGAAGGCAACTTCAAACATGGCAAAGAAAAAGCAAATGAAAAATAAAACGAATGATCAAATACAAATTCAAAAACCAAAAATCATTGAAATAGACAACTAATGTCTTCAAGAAAAACCAATATACATTGAAGATGACCCATTAGAATAAGCTAAGGAAATGTTAAAAAAATTGAATTGTTTTATCTAATACATGATACAAAACATTGAAGGACAAATGGATATATCAATAAAGGAAAATAAAATCTTACAAACAATCATGGAGAAGCAAAAGATTAAAAAAAAAATTAATGCTTCAAAATTATATAAATTCAAAGTTTGAAGAATCAATTGAAGTCTCTAAAAATATTTTCACATTACCTAATGATATAGGAATAATTATGAAGATAGTATTACTTTATAATGAGGTTATCAAAGGCAAGATGAGAAAATAAGAAAAGGTTGAAGAAATAGGGAATAAAATAGTGATGAAAGATGCTTCTTGTGATACAAATGATTTAAGGCCCATGATGATAGATTCATGTTGTGATCCTATAGAATTAAATCCATTGATGATTGATGCATGTTGTGATACTAGTGATCTTCTTCAAAAAGAAAAATATGTAAATTATGATTCTTGTCAAAATGAAAGGAAATATTGTGATGCAAGCAATGACACTAGTGATTTAGAATTCATGATAAAGATAGAAGAACTTGTTACAAAAATAGATGCTACATGTGATACAAGTGATTTGAATATAGTTCATGATTGTTCAAAAAAGGCTAATGCTATCAAAATTGATGTTGATATGAATTCAAATGATGATAGAAATAGTGATGCTCAGAGTTGTGATGATATAGATAGAGATTAGTCTAATGATATGTTTGGTTATTTTGAAAAGCATACAAAAGGATTTAGTTCAAGGTTATTGAATAAAATGAGATACAAAGATACAGGTTTAGATAAACATGAATAGGGAATGAAAGAACCAATTGTACCATAAATAAGGCCAAAATATGAAGTTCTTGGATATATAGGTTAAACTAGCAATAATGAGCAAGGAACTAAAGTGATAGGAATTAGTGACATCAAATCTATGATAGATATTGATAGAATCGGTTGCAATAAAGGATAGAATGGTAAAAGGAATTTAATAACATAAAATAGGTGCAGTCATTGAGGTAGATATGAACATAATATAGAGATATGTTGGAATCTCCATAGTTGTAAAATTTGTGGAGCACATAATCATTCACAATTTTTTTATCTACAAAATGAAAAAAAAACTATAGAATAAACGTTGATTATGGATAGGTGAACACAGATGAATGGAATAAAATGAAGGAATATTGTATGGTTTCTACAAAATCAAATAAAATACAATCAAAGGTTTCTTACATAGAACTTGATAATTGCAAAAGATAAGTATTACCACTAGATTGAAGAAAAACTAGTGAAGATAAGGATTAATACCAATAGGTTGAAGAATAAGTTTCAAAATCTTGAGAAAGAATCAATTTAGGAAAAGTATATGATATATTGAGTTTACTTATTCCAAGAATATATTTGAAATAGAAGTTAGTCTATAAGAAATTGAAAAGCAGATTAAGGAGACCCATGGAAAGAGTTTCCATATCAGATAGAGAGAATGAAGAGCCAAGCCGAGCTTGGAAGATGCATTTGTAGTGATGATCCTAAATATATGATGATTTTTATAGTGGATGATCCAGAGACAATAATTATCTAGAGGTAACCCAGAGGCAGAGTTACATAAGTAGTGACCTCGAGGTAGTGATCTAGTGGAAGTAACCTAGAGGTAGTGACCCAAAGGTAGAGACCTAGAGGCAGTAACTTAGAGGTATAACTAGTGGCAGTGACCTAGAGACAGAGATCTAGATATGACTCGAATACATTGATCTAGAGGTAAACTATAATATTTATTCAACCATGACAAAGTTAGAGCTAAATATTGAAGAGAAAGAATAATCAGAGATTGAAGGTAAAAAGTCTTCCTACCAAATAATGTAATACAGGGGATGTTGGAGATATTACATTATTTGGTCCCCCTTGCAATATTAGTTTGGTAGATGATTTATATTTTATATAATGTATGTGGCAAGTTGAGAGCTTTGTATTTATTAGAGGAATATTAAAGGTTGCATCTCCTATATGAAAGAGGAGAGCAATAGTTAGAGAACTAAAAAGTCATGAAAATGGATATATTGGAGGTAAAGCTCCATGCAATGTAATCAAGTTGTATCATTAATGTAATCTCTGTATATTATGTTCATTTGTATTATATTTTTGTGAGATATTATCTATAAAAAAAAATTGTTATTAAGTTTTATTGTTAGTAGCATTAGTTTGATTTATCTTTAGATCTTGGTTGGGGATTTCTATGAGTTAACCTATTTAAAAATCTAATAAATCAATAATATAGATTCAAGCAACAAAAATAGAGCACAATGATTTGATTGGCACACCAAACTCGTACATGCACATTAAAGCATCCATTAGTTGGCAAATCTAGTTGGGAGAAGACAAATAATGAGAAAGTCACGATAAAAGCACCCTTTAAAAAAAAATAACAAATCATATTGATTTGGCACACCTGTTAATAAGGATACCTAACAGCTCAATAGTCATTGATAAATCATATCTAGACATCTCGCGACACACTAGACAAGGATTCTCCTCACCAATAGTAAAACATAAGCACTACATCATGATTGTTAATACAGTTGTGCAAGAAAAAGGTGGGAAACTTTGACTGCCTAGCCTAAGGACGTGGTTGAGAATAATTAAAGTCAACGCATGCGAGGCTTACCATAAAAAACCTACATAAAACATTCAAATTTCACTCACAAATAGTACTCACAGTCGAGCATGAGAGGCATAGAAGAAGTCACCCAAGCTATTGAATTCTAGAAGAACTATTATAATTGCAAAGATGGCACCCAAAAGCACTTCCTGTGTTGCCCCTACACACATCAAAACTCAAATAAAAGGATTGGTGGAAGATTTACCTTAACAATTACTAAAATATAAATTTGTGGTAAGAGACCCCAAAGAATTTTCCACATAGTCAGGGCTAAGTGGGGAACTTACCCTCCAACAACAAGGAGAACTTGAAAATATGACTATTTATAGCTATGAGCCCACATAAGAGGATAACTAGCACCATGCAACACTACTAAAAGGGCTATTCAAAAGAAACCAAATACTTCAATTCAGATAAATCTCTCTCTACAATAGGTGGGCCAACAATCCGGGGAAGTTGATATGTCCAAAAGTGTACCACTCTTCAGACCTATTGTCATGGTTAATAGTTGCCTATGGTTTGAAAACCTGAATAATGAGAGACCATAATAACCATATGATCTTTAGAATCATGTCAAAAAAATTAAAAAATATCTTTTAGTTGAGTGCCTCCACCCTAATACTGGATAAACAAGTAATTTTTGTGCAAGCTAAATATATGCTTGATACTTCTTTTTAAACTAGGTTGTTCAATTACAATGAATAAATACCAAGCAAATTTCTTTTTCACAAGTCTACCCTTTGCCCTTGGGCCAAGTATTATGTAGATATGATTAACATAGTACTTGGAAGCAAATATTTAGATTGGGTCAGCCATGAAGTTATGTTTTTGGCCATTCAATGCAATAAAATAAGGAAAATATCGATGTATAGATGGGAAAATATCATAAGTGATAATATAGACATTGAATTAATAGAGTTACAACAAGCTATTAAGGAAAAGAGAGAAATAATACCTCCATTTTTGTATTAATATTTTCTAATCCATATGATAGTGGGACATATGGAGCCATCCTTAGTCAAGCATTTGGTAGGAATAGAAGTTGTTGGCATCCAAGATAGGCTTTCCTGCATTCACAAAGGTTGGTCTAGCTATACTTCAAAAGATTCCTCCCAATCATCAATGAAAGACTCTATGGTTTTCATCCTAGAAGAATTGACAACAGCATAGCCACATTTCTACATCAAAATAAAATAGGAGATTTCTTCTTTGTAGAGGAATTCACATATATCATATTATTTGCGGCCAAGCTCCCACCAAAAGCACTGCCCAAAGTTTGTCCTATGTCCATTGATGTCTTAGAAATTACAAGACAACTAGTAGAAGAGGTGGAAATGAGGGTAGTAAGAAAAATGCAAAAATTGCTTGGCTAGACATTCCTTGCAGGTTAGGGAATTATGTATATAAAGGTCATATTAGCTTTCTAAGGGCTCTTTGGTATATGGATTATTATGGATTTTTTGATATCACTTGGAGGTTGTATGATTTTTTTGGTCATTACTATGAGTTGATAAAGAGTTTAAGTCTTGCCTAGGTCAATCATAGGGTAGATGAATTTGATTATGCAATGTAGGGAGCAATCATAAGAAAGGAATCACCAAAATTGGTATGGAAGATGAGAGAAATACCTCATACAAGGATAGATATGGTGGGGAATTACCCTAGTTACTTGAGAATATTTAGAAGTGCTACAATAGAATCAACTAACCTATGAATTCTAGCTATTCCCCTAAAATACCTATAGGACCCTATGTTGGAAATCATAGACTAGGAACCTTAACAAATAGAAGTGTTGGTGGAGTTATCTCATGTGGAAGAAACAAAAATAGAATACCCTCAAGTTGAACAGTCTTCCCAACAATAATCAAAGGCAAAGAGTTAGTTGCTTCTTCCTCTACATAGGTTCAAGCCACTCCCACCGAGCTCTCTAAAGCACCAATGGCATCGAAACAAGGGCTTGAACTTGTATTGAAAAAACCTCATGTGGTCCCCATAGGTATAGTTATAGATAATAAGAAGTGCAAAATATCCCCACTAGTGATTCAAAAAATCCAAGAGGCAAGAGGATTGTCTAATCTACTGAGAGGACACCAAATCAAAATTAATTCCCCTTTAACTTTTCCAAAACATAAAAGGCCTAGACTTGAAATGACCCTTTCTTTAAATGTTCACAAAAGTCTCACCCTGGTGTATGTAGAAGAAGAGGCCATACAATTTGAGTTTGAAAAAGAAATGTAAATACAAGATATGGAAGAAGGAAAATATCTTAATGCAAGAAAATATACAATTGAAGAACTAGGGAACAAAGTGCCCTTGATACATCTATCGCCACCATTGATATCTCTTTATCAAGAAATGTAAAAGAGGATCGAATTGACTTGGAGAGAGGGGTGATGCAGGCTACAAGAGACCCAGTATATATGATGAAGTCGGGAGTTATTGCACATGTACAACTCACACTTGCTATAGAAAAATAAATTAATGAACTAAAATATAAAGCAGTAAAAGTGGATCAAATGCAGGCTAAGATAAACATACTCAAACAACATGTATCAAGTCTTCAATCTACAACTCCCAATGTAGAAAAATATATTATCATTAAAAATATTGATTGCTCTAATTCATTTCCAAATTCAAAAGAGATATGCAAAATAAAATTCAAAATGAGCCAGGGGATCTAAGAGATATATTCTACAACATCGGATTGATTAAGCTCACTATAGATGACCTGAAACTTCTCTTAAAATAAGCAAATCAAAGAGTGAACCAAATATACCCCACTTTCCAAATGTTTAAAGAATACTACGAGGATATGAGTGAAGGACATATAGTAATGGACGATGTTACCATTATCTTGTATGTTGAGGAATTTTCAAAGATTTCAATATTTTTAATAGATTGGCTGGAATGGTAGACTTGGGAGAGAAAGGTGGTTGAATGCAAAAATAGGATCAATGAAGAGCTATCTAAAGCAGAGTTCACTCTAGAATAATGCTTAAAAGTGGCCAATGTTGAAGATTTAATCCTAAATAGAATATAAATATTCAATCGTGATCCTAATAATGAAGAAGAATTGGCCATATAGACCAACTTTCTTGCAAAAACTGTGGATCACTTATGCATATTTGCTCAAGACAACAAAGAATGGTAAAAAACTATTAAAAATAAGATCATACAAAATATGAACATGCTAAAATTTGCTATGACTTTTAGTGATGAATCCTGGGAGTATATTGACAAGGAGGTGAAGGACCTTTGGGATGAAATCAATAAGGGGAAATATATAAGGAAAAGTAGCCTTAAAGTTTGCATGACCACTAATTCCTAAGGTAAGAATTTAGAGCAAGGGCAAGGTTCACAAAAAGCCAAGGCCAAAGAAGTCAGCACTGGGTCTACCACAGAGGACAATATTGATCAAGAGACTAGTGAGTCATAAGGCATAAATGCCATACAACTGTTTTCCACTTCTTGTTGAAAACCTAGTCTTGACAATAGGTAAAGGGAGAGGGTAAATTTTTAAATAAAATAGCCTAAGACAAATGTGTGTTTACTATAATTAATTCAAATAATAAATGGCTAATAGTTCATCAGATGTACAGATCCACTACACGTAAGCCATAACAAAACAAGATCCCCTAAAATCTATAAAAGGAGCTTCAACAACTAGAATAAGCATCAAGTTTTTGCATAGCAAATTTTACCTAAAGGTACAACCTCGTGTTCTTGTCTATCAATTGTATTTCCCATTTGTGTTTTCTCTCTCTGTCATCCCTTAATTCTTCTCCATTGTTGTGCAAGAATTTTGAGCAAGTAATTAGAAGTTGAGATCATTTCTAGTGACTGAACCAAAATCTAAGAAAACTAATGTTACCACATTGGAATGGAAGGGTGATAGATTCTTATTTCATAATTTGTATAAGAATATTGATTTTGTATTCATATATTGAGTCTTGTGCCATTTTGATCTAGAATCTATTGTAAAATCTTGATATTCATACAAATTCCAACTTCTTCCTTTGGCATTCACTGTTTCCAGTTTTGTATGTGTGTCTCATTTACATGTTACATAATCTGAATGTGTAATTGACGCTTTCTTTCATTGGTTAATTAATTACATTTGTTATATAATTTGAATTAATGTAATCAACCCAAAAAAAATCTCTCCTTTATTTGTTAACAATGATTGTGTTAATAAATTTTGCTATGATTGATCCAATGGACAAGGTACTAATCAAATGGTAAATGTATGAGTTTATGTGAATCTTGATCAAATAACATCAAACCTTTTTAATCAATTTTATTCATCTAGATGAGCATGAGCTTAACAATCAATACTTAAGCTTAGCTCAAGGGTATCCTAACCCAACCCAGTATGTTTAGAGTCATTAGATAATCTATTCCTAGGTTAAAGAGGTAGATCCACCGAAGTTTGTAATATTGCTTGTGATAAAGAAGTATTTTGTGGTGTGACACTTGAAATAAAAAGGACACAAAATATTTCCACAATAGTTTTTGGCACCATTTCCAGGGAGGAACTTGTTTTTAATCTTTAATATTTTTGGATCCCTTGAAGAGAGATCTTGTGAGGTCGAGAGTTTTGAGGTTGAGCAATCTTAGCAGAAGAGTGATTATTTTCTTGTAAATTTACACATTGGTACTAACAACTCTGAATTGAATGAATTTAGAAAAATAAGAATCAATAAGAAAGAATATGATCTAGCATCCACAAGAAGTGACAAGAATATTTTTCTAGAACTGTCAAATCCAAAGGTATTTATCCATACACATAAAAGTCCTATAGATAAATATTTTGTTTCTAGAGATAAATCCCATTCCACTACTATTAATAATAATTCTATCATTATTCCTACTGTAAGTTTTGTTGTAAATCTTGTTGTCAATACCCCCATAAGTTAATATGGCCAACCCTCCTCCACTTCAAAATAATCTAAACAATTAGAATAATTAGAATATCCATATTTGGAGAACTAATATATATAGACCCTTTCTATTACCTCAAGTCTTGCTTAACCTCTCTGGGAAGGCTCATAACTACTTGCCCATATTTCAAGGAAATAATGTAGTAACAAGGGAAGACCATATCAAAATTTTCTTGTATGCCATGGATAGCCTTGAGGTAGAGGAAGAGGATGTAGTTCTCATATTATTTCTCTAGACTTTAGAAAAATATGCCAGGGAGTGGTTTAATAGTCTTCTAGATAATCATATTCCTAATTTCCATAGTATGGAGGATATTTTTCTAAAGAAGTATGGGGAAAGAAAGAATGAGTAGAATTTATTGGTAGAGTTAGCCACTATGAAAAATAAATAGAATGAATCTATGGAAGATTTTAATAGGAGGTTTTTTAAGATAAGAAATAAAATTCATGTCACCCTGAGGTCAAATGACAATTATTCAATCTACTTTTATAAAAATACATTTCCTGAACCTTTTGTAGGGGGGGGGCTGCAGGGGCCAAATCTCCACCCTACCAAAAGATTGGGTATCCAATGTGGTGCGGGGGGGTGGGTGCGCTCGGGTGACTTTGATGGTGTAGACCCCTGTTCATGGTCTCGGACAAGGCAGCCCGTAGGGGTTTTCGCTTTAATAAAAAATACATTTCCTGAGAAATTTAATTATGAATTAATACAACAAAGAGTCACTACTATTGATGAATGTATGGAGAAAGCTATTGATATTGAAAGAAACATGATTGATAGTGGCAAAATGAAACCCTATTCCTTAGAACTGAATCAATTTGAGAAAAACCGAAAAAGGTAGGGTTCACAATGCTAAGAAAAATAGAACATGACCCCATGGAAAAATTAGCTAATAAAATGACAAAGATGTTCAACACTATGAATAATTGATTAGCCAGGATTAAAAGAGGGAAAACAGAGAATGGAGAGCCTTCACCATATTAGAATGATAATAAGCCTCCTTTTAGAAGGAATTTTAATAGAAATTGGAGTAGAAATAACTCAATTGAAAATGGTAAAAATGGAGGAAGTAATGGTAATTAGAAGGAAGAAGCTTCAAAAGATTCAGATATAGTTCCTTCAGTTAATGTAGTTGTAAACTTTCCTTTCTATTGCTCAACTTGTGATGCTCCTCACAATATTGTCAATTGTGGTATATATTTGAGCTTGCATAGCAATGTGAATATTGAAGATGATGGATATATCAAAATTAATGTTTGTTGGAATCAAGATGATGAAACCAGAGAGTTACAGTATGAAAAAGAGATTTCTAATTTATCTACTTCTATTCAACCTCTTACAGCTTTCATCCTTGATAATATTGAGATCTTGCAATGACCTTAGGATAGCATATTTGAAAAAATGAAATAAGGCAAGCTAGCTCCTAGAGCAGAGGAGATATAATCATTAGAAAAAAATCATGTAGTGAATTTAATAAACATAATAATACCATATAAAATAGAAAAAGATTCTAAAGGAACACCATCTCATAATAAAGAGAAAAATATCAAAAAAGGTGAAAAGAAACAGGTTGTTCCCGATATTACTGAAATAAATGAAGATATTCTAAAACAACAAGAAACTGGGAAGATAGTTAAAGTTAAGAAAATGGAATTTGATTTTGGATTAGAATTAACTAAATAGAAAGTTAATGTTACATTTGGTGAATTAATGTCCATTCCTAAATATAGAAACCAAGTTTGTAAAGCTTTTGGGTTAGTTGATCAGGTAGATGGACATGTCTACAATGCTTCTACATCAGAAAATCCACCAGTTAGAACTCCTTCCTCAGTTAGAAATTTTTATATTTCTCTTAGATATGCTTTAGATTTAGGAGATCAATATGTAATCCATAACTATATGCTTGATAGTGGAGCTTCACATAACATTATGCCAAAGCAAATAGCAGATTATTTAATATTAACATGTGCAAGATTTTCTCCTCCTATTTTTGTAATGGATAGTAGACAAGTGCCCTGTGTGGGAATAATAACTGGACTATTTGTTTTTTAGACCAACATCCTAAGAAAGGAATAGTTATGGATGTGGTTGTTGTGGATGTGGATCCTTTATTTTCTTTATTGTTAAGAAAACATTGGGCTGAATAATTAGGTGGTTCAATTCAACTAGACTGATCTTATGCACCATACCCATGTCTGGAAAGGAAAATGTTACTCTCATACGTGAGCCCTTCAACAGGTATTCTATGGAATTGAGGAAACTTGATGACACAATGATTAACCTAGTCAAATCTTTAGAGGAAAAGGGATGGGGGTATATTCAATATGGCATATGCCTTTCCTAAAAAATATCTATGAAGCTAAAGACATGGATCCCAAGATTATAGCAGAAGTTGATGCAAAATCAGATAGGGTGTTAACTAAAGAAATGTGGACCTTGATTTTTGATGGAGCAAAGTCACAAACAAGGGCTGGTGTTGGCATTAATTTGACTGATATCAAAGGAAATTATCTTGGTATACCATACAGACTTGAGTTTCCTTGCACAAATAATGTAGCAGAATATGAAGTTTTGTTTCTTGGGTTAAGAAAAGCCAAGGAAATGGGTATCAATTTCTTAACTATGTCTGGAGATGCAGAACTTATTATACAACAAGTGAAAGGAAAGTACCAAGCTAAACACCCAAGGTTGAGATAGTACAAACAAGTTGTACTTGATGATATTGATAAGTTTCTAGCATTTAATTTGAAATACATTCCCAGGAATCAAAATGAGGTTGTAAATATTTTAGTTGTTAATGCTTTAGGTGTAGACTATGCAGAAATAGATACATAGTATATGGATAGGTTTTCCACTATCTCTATATACAAACCTTCTATACCATATAATGTTGTGTATCTTCAAGTTTTTCAAGAATGATATAGATATCAAAGACTTCATGACCCTCTAGAATCAATATGCAGATCTAATATGTGATGAGGAAGATGAAGCAAAATTAAAAGATGTCATAGGAGAACCTATGGAAGTGATACAATTAAAAACTAATAGAATCCCTTGTGGATTCGTTTCATTAGAAAGTCTATTTGATGACTTTGACAGAGCTTACAAGCCACTTTTCTAGGAATCACAAGCTAATGAGGTAAATATTGGAACATAAGAAGAACCTAGATTGGTGAAAATAAATAAGGCTTTGATAGGTAAAGAAAGAAAACAATACATTAGCTTCTTGAAAAAGAATAAGGATGTTTTTGCATGGAGTTATGAAGACTTGAGAACATTCAATACAGATGTAATGACACATATCATACCCCTTCAGGAAGGTACAAATCCATTTAGACAAAAGCAAAGAAAATTCAACCCTACATTGCACCCAATCATGCAGAAAGAGGTACAAAAATTGTTAGATGCAAAAATTATCAAAAAAGTTAGATTATCTTCGTAGATTGCAAATATGGTACCTATCAGGAAAAATAATGGTGAAATCAAATTGTGTATTGATTTTAAAAATTTGAATAAGAATTCACTTAAATATAACTACCCACTTCCAAACATGGAGCAACTATTGCAAGCAATTGTTGGATCAGCTAGAATGTCTTTGTTAGATGGTTTTTCAGGCTATAATCAGATATTGGTGAATCCATAAGATAGGTATAAAATTGCTTTCACTACTCCTTGGGGAAAATTCAAATATCTTAGGATACCTTTTGGATTAATGAATGTAGGTGCAACCTTCTAGAGAGCCATGGATTTTGCATTCAAAGGTCTCATGTTTGAAATAGTTGTTGTTTACCTTGATGACATAATAGTATTTTCAAAGAATTTAGAGGATCACTTTGAACACTTAGCCATAGTATTTTCTAGATGCAAAGAATATGGAATATCTCTAAATCCAAAGAAGTGTATTTTTGGGGCTACACAAGGAAATTTATTAGGGCATGTAGTATCAAAATAAGGGATTAGTATTGATCCACAGAGGATTGAAGATATTACCAAGATCCCTCCCCCTAAGAACCTAAAAGGAGTTAGGTCTTTCTTTGGTAAGATAAATTTTATCAAAAGATTTGTTCCAAATTTTGTTGAGATTGCTAAACCAATAAACAATAGGATAAAGAAATATGGAGACATTAGGTGGATATATGAGAATTTTAAGGCTTTTCAAAGCATTAAATATGCCATTACTACTGGCCCAATATTGAATTGTCCCAACTATTCTAAAAAAATTCACATATATTCCTTTGCCTCAAATTATACTATTGTTGTAGTCTTGTCTTAGAAATATGAAGAGAACATTGAAAGACCCATAGCTTTTATGAGTGTAGGACTAAAAGGAGCCTAGCTAAAATATACCATGATAGAGAAACATGTTTATGCTTTAATAAGAGCATTAGAATATTTCAAATATATTTTTGGATCTAAAAAAGTCATAGCCTGCATTCCTTATATAGCTATAAAATGTGTCCTTACCCAATAAAAACCCATAGGTAGTCTCGTAAGGTGGATGGTTAAATTATTGTAGTATGATGTAGAATTCAAAGTATTTCAGATCATCAGGGGATAGGGGTTGGCAAGGTTTATGGCTAACAAAGAAGGAGAAAACATGAACAACACAGTTATGGTATATGAAATGCATGACATTAGAAGGATTGTTAAATTTGGAATGCAAATGGTATAATGACATATTATCATATCTTCATACTCTATTTTTCCCAAGAGGTATATCTACAAACAAAATGATATCAGTAAAGCAACAATCCCAAAAATATTGTATAGAAAGGAAAATTTTATTGGAGACATCTAGATGGAATTCTATTGCTTTACCTATTTTAAAATGAGGTTATTGAGGTGATTAAACAATTTCATCATGGATAGTGTGGAGGTCATTTTGTGCCTAAAGCTACTGCTAACAAAATCATGAGAGTTGGCTATTACTGGCCTTCTTTTTTCAAATATGTCCATCAATATGTGAGAGGGTGTCATAATTACCAGGTTTTCATAGGGAAGAAACACTTGGTAGCCATTACTCTAAAACCAATAATTATTGATGTTCCATTTACACAATGGGGAATTTACCTCATTGATGAGATAAACCCCAACTCTTCGAGAGGCCAAAAATGGCTTATCACGACAACTAATTATTTCACTAAATGGGTAGAAGCAACTCCATTAAATAAGTCAACAACTAAAGTGGTTATCAAATTTTTAGAAGAGAATATTTTGACCAGGTTTGGAATCTCTAAAAATTTGGTCACTAATAATGCCACATACTTTACCTCATTTGAAATGATTGAATTTTGTGCTAGATACTATATTGAGCTTTCCCATGTTGCAAATTATTATCCTCAAGGCAATGGTCTAGTAGAACCATCAAATAAGAGTTTGATTACCAAGATTAAGAGGTCACGTAGAAATAACAAGAGAAGTTGGGAGAATTAAAATATGCTTTGTGGGTAGACAAATTATCAGTTAAAAGAAGTACAGGAAGATCCCCATATGAGTTACTATACAGATAAAATGGCCAATTACCTCCTCAAGCAGAGAGAGTTGCTCTATCTCTACTGTTACAAGACCATGAAAGACCTGGCATCTTACAAATAAGACTAGATAAAATAACATAGTTGCAAGAAGAAATAAGGGAAGCTTTGACTAGGATAACATAATAGACACAAAAAATTGTACAACTATTTGACGAGAAAGCCAGAGGTAAAATGTTCTTTGAAGGAGATGTAGTAATATACTAGGATCCTAAGAATGAAAAGCATAGGAAAAAAGTTAAACTAGAACCTAAGTGGATTAGGCCTTATCAAATAGATTAGAGTGTTGGTCAACATACTTACATGCTACAAACCTTGGAAGGAGACCATATTGGAATCTCGTTCAATACTCAACATTTAAAGTTGTACAACCCCTTATTTAGGGTCAGAAGAGAATAAGTTCTATTTGTGTCTTCCAAAAAAATGTCTCTCAAAGTCCTTTGAGCCTGATTAGGTTGAGGAAAGTATGTTTGTTCTGGTCCTTTGCAAAAAAAAAAATTTCAGCTCTTTTCATTAGTTTTTAGGTGACTAGGAAGAAGAATGTCCTATTTTTGTTTCAAAGTATTCATATAGGTGATTAAGTAGAATATATTTTCTTTCCATATATTTTAGGTGATTTAGGAATGTGATTACAAAGTGAGTCTAACTAGAGATTCTAAGGTTCTCAAGTGCTTCAAGATTTCATCACTTGTCCCAATCGGAGCCAATATTGGAGTTGTAATACAACTTGAAAAGTACCCCTAATTTTAAATTTTGAACAATCTTGTAAATATATCAGTTCTAGGATGCTTTGTGGTTATATCAATTCAAAGTCTTTCTAGTTCAAGTTTGGTGACTCTCAAATCATTACATAACTCTAAAAGCTATCAATATCAAGGTTTTCATTTTTTCCCATGGTCATGTCTATATAATCCCTTTGAAAATTTATAAATTGGTTAAGAGCATACCCCTTTCTCGCTCAAAGTCTCCCATAGTCCCCAAGGCCTCTTTAAAAAATTCTTAGCTCTCAATCTCCATCAAATTTTTCCTAGGTCCAACATCTATTGCACATAATTTCATAATCTTAAAAATCCCAAGTCATTTGCACATCATTAATTTTTCTCAGCACAAAATTTATTCCTAAAGAGGTTCCCGCCTCCAAAAATATAAATGCCTTTCATCACCTAAGCTTCATACCATAGTAAGCATCTAATATTAAATTACCATTTTGCCCTAACCTTTAGTTCCGCAAAGTAGGTCCCCAAAATATTATTTCTTTTATTTACTAAGGCTTAAAGTCATCGCTCTCAAATAATTAAGACCCCCTAAGGTTTCATTCAAATAAGAGGAGTGGAAAGTATAAGCATTTTATCCTTATAAAAATGGAAGATTCTCCTACTATAATTCCATTGGAGTGGGAGAAATTAGTGCTACAATTTTATTAGATGGACAATACATGAAGCAAAAAAGTGAGTGTTTAACTCTCACTAGAGCGGGAAAGGTGAGCACTTTATTAAAATGGAGGACTTGAGCACTTTTGATTTCACTAAAGTAGGAGAAGTGAGCACTTTGATGTTTTGAGAGTCGGGAACCTTGACCTCTCTATTCTCATTAGAGTGAGAGGATGAGCGCTTTATTTTGAGTGGAGCAAGAGACTTAAATACTCTAGCAAGGGCTCCAATCATTGTAACCTAATTAGAGCAGTAAACATGAATGTTCTAATATTACTACAGTGAAAGACTTAAAACACTTTAATTTTCATTGAAGTGGGTAACTTGAGTGTTGAGTCTTCATTGTAGCAAGGATCCTAAGCGCTGTGACCTGATTAGAGTGAGACACCCTACCGCTCAATCTTATTGGCCAAAGAGTATTTCATTCTTTTCCTAAGATTTGAAGGTCATAAATATGAAAAAAAAATTCCCCCTCTTTTTTGATCTTCGAAGATTAATTATGCTCCATAAGGTTTGACCTTTAGAAATTATAGGCAGCAAATCCACTTCCTAGAAGAAGAAGAAGTGAAAACTAGATTTGCACAATTTTGTCAATTTTGTCAATTTTGTTAGATGTATGGTTTGTCAAAATGTACAAATGTAGGGTTTGGTCTAATTGTACAAATGTGGAATTATAAAATGTACAATTGGGTGTAATTGTACAATGTTATAAATGTGCAATTAGAAATTAAGTGAAATTAAGTGAAATGTGCATTTAAGGTGAATTTGATAATAATCAAATTAGACTTAGGGAAAACCTTAATGCAAGTTGGTTGTCTAATGGGGTGGTAGTTGTAAATAGTGGTTGTCTTAGGAACCACTTTGGAATGGCTTGGGCAAGCATTATAAGGACCCCCCATTCATTTTTTGATGGTTGTTCACTGTTGGTTCATTCATGTTGTTCATGCTTATGGAAGAGTTGTCCATGGAGGATTGTAGTTGTTCATTTACTGTTCATGATTGTTGATTGGTAATTGTGCATACATTCAGCCATGTTAATATGAAAATAACATTATGGATTGTGAGTCATTGTGAATTCTATTGTGCATGTGAATGGTGAATCCAGATTGTGTGTTCTGTGCAAGTATGGCTAGAATGGTGTGGAATATGGATGTTGTTGCAATGGAATTACACTATTTATGAACCCATAACCCTGGATGATGTTGGGGAATTGACTTTGTGCATTATTATTATTGTACAAAAACATTATTATGTTGTTGTACAATTTTTGGAAATATTGGTAATGATAAGAATTCCAATACAATGAATTAGGGTTTGCATGTTATGAAACTATGTTAGCAATTGCACTAGAAAGATAACCCAAATATTTCCTGGAGAAGAGTCTGTGTACAAATTGGAAAATATGTAAGTGAAGAATTCAGCAAGGGTTTGGTGAAACCGTACATTTGGCCAAACCAAACTGTACAACTGATCATTTACCCAATTTGGAAGTGCAATTGTGTAGTTTAAACTTGCCAATTAAGGAAAATCAGGGTTTTGAAGAGAACGATTACAAAACTGATCGATTTGAGTTACAAAATGACTTTCAACAAAGTGAACAAGTGGAAAATCATACATGTCAACCTGTTGTACGATTTGGATCATACAACTGTATGATTTGGAGACCGTACAAGTAGTTTTGTGAAGTTGCAAATCGTTCAATAGCAAATCGTACACCTGTATGATTTGGGTCAAAAGTCATCATAAAGCATGAGGATCCATTCCAAAATCTTCCAAATCACCTCCCCTTCTAAAAATACTCCCCCTATGCTACATTTGGTATCATTGCCTATTAAAATTATTTCAAATTGATGCAATTGAGAAGAACCCATTGTCATTGTGAAAGGAACAAGTGATAATTTGTGAGTAAGAACCAATTGGAGGTGAATGACAGATACAAGTTTATGAAGATGTGGGAGATGAAATCAAGGAGAGGAGTAGATTCTAGTTAGAAGGAGCATGAGAATTTCTCAAAGGGAGACTATGAACAACTCTATGAATGAACCAATAATCGAACAAGTATGGACTTTAGAAGAAGGAGATATTGAAATGTGGGATACGTTGTTGATAGATATGAGAGAAAGGGTACAAGAACCACCAAGGGTCGATGAGAACGTTGATGTAAGGGAAGATATTGATGAAAGAACTATGCGAAGAGATAGTGAGTGGATGGTAACACTTGAATAAGTGATAGGAAGGTTGCAAATGGGTGTAGAGGATGGGAGTCAGGCACTAGAGCAATAGGGTGCGAGGTCTCAGGAAGAAGAACTAGGGCCACAATCGATATTTTAGTGAAGGAGGTCATGGAGTGAGGATGCACAGGAGGTCGAGAGATGACTATTTGGTGAAAATAAGGTACCATGGATAGAAACATTTGATGAAGAGTAATGTAGTGGATCACCCACCCAAAGAAGGAATCAGTCAAGGATTTTGGATGATACCTCCTCAAGTGACGAGGAAGGAAATCTAGCAATGGCTAGTGTAGCTATGAAAGCAAGGAAATAGAGATGCCCACCCTTCATGGGAGAAGGGAAGGAGGACCCAACAAGGCACATCAGGACATGCATAACCATTTGGAAAGAAAATGGTGTGAACCAACCAGATGAATGGTTGCAATTATTTCTTGCTACATTACGAGGACTCGTAATAGATTGGTATCTAAAGTGAGAGAATACAGTAGCATTCCAAGCATGGAATACGATGAAGAATACTTTCATCAAAGAATTTTGACCCTTGAGAGATGATGATGATATTGTCATAGAGATATACACCACAAAGCAAGGTGTCGATGAGGATGTAAAGACATACAACCATCGACTAAAGCAATTGGCTGATAAGATGCAAATACCACCAATAGATGCATTGGTTAAGTGATGGTTTCTTTATGGGTTACTACCAAGATACAAAAATAAGATGAAGGTAGTACCATCCTCAACATATGAGGAAGCACTAGAAAAAGTAAAGAATTTTGAGAGTGAGGTGAAGCAGATAATAGTAGGAATTATGACACATACTAGGCATGAAGATTCAGATAGTGATGAAGAGGATACAATACATCAGACCATCCAATCATTCTAAAAGAAATTTGATAAGATCATAAAAGAAGCCAAGAAAGATACATGATGAGATCAAAAATATATCTGGTGTACATAATGTAAGACCGAAGGACATTCAAATGTGAATTATCCTCAAAATGAATATTACCACATATGTAATGTGCTAGGACATGAAGTGGTAGAATATCCATTTAATGCAAAAGTTCACCAATAGACCCTCACAATTCAAGATCAAGAGGAGAAACTAAAACCTCAAGGGAGTGGATAGGCTACAACCAGCAGAGGTTACAAGAATAGTCGAAGAGGAGGAAGGCCAAATCAGGGTAATCGACAAGGAGGCCAAAGCCGATTATAGTATGATTCGAAAGGAAGACCGATCATACAATGTCGCAATTGCCAAGAGTGGGGGCATTTTGTGAAGAATTATCCTTCTCCTTAGATGAAGGAGTCGACATAGAATAATGCTACACATATGTGTAGATGGTGTGGTCCAAGGAACCACAAAGAAGTCAACTATCCTAAGAAAGCGAGTTCAAGTGGCTCGTAGAATGTGAATTTCTTAGACATTGATGTACCCTCAGTGAAAGAGGAGAAAATTGAGGAAGAAGTACTAGTCATGACATGGAGTAAGGCTAAGAAAGACACTTACCCAAAACCTACCAAAGAAAAGTAGATATGGTAGGTGGTGAAGAAGGTACTTGAAGAAGAAGCCAAGAAGGCTAAGCAAGTAAGGCTTGTAGAACAAAAGGAGTTAAAGAAGCCTTGCACATTGAAAGATAAAGCAATTGTACAAGATCTGGCAACATAAGTTTTGAATACAACCATCGAGATAAAGATGGCTAGTTTGTTGGAGGCCATACCATCATTACATAAGGTGATGGAAGAGGAGATACAACCATAGAAGGTGATGGAGGTCCAAAGCCAACTGATACAGGAAAAAGAACAAAAGGATTATTTCATGGATCCGACCATACTAATGATTGATGTTGGAAAGAAACCAGCATTAGTCCATATGGAGATACTTGGGCACAAGTTAACACAAGTAATTATGGATGGAGGGTCTAGTGTGAATGTGCTACCAGAAAGGACCTGGAGAGAGATTGGTGCTCCATCATTGTGGGCACCAAGATTTTGGTTGTATGGTGCTGACCAATATGATATTGAAATAAAGGGAGTATTGATAGCACAACAAGTGATAATAGTTAACCAAGAATTTATCTTGGATTTCATTGTGATTACTATGTAAAAGCCTGCATATGATGCACTTTTAGGAGGGATGTTGATTATGAGTAGCCAAAGTTAATCACAACTGGAGAAAAGATCAGATCACATTCAAGAAGGGACAACATAAATATATGATTAACCTAAAGAATCAAAGAATCAGTGAGGATGTTGCCATGATAGATGAGTCAGGCAGTTCTTTAGGCGAAGAAGAATATGAACCTAATGAAGAGGGGATGTTGTACCTAGAAGACTGTAGTAAGGATGAAGCTTGATCTGATAGTGGACTCCTTCATTGGTATATGGAGGAGTATGAGATGTTCCAATGTATGTTCATCATGATGCATGAAATCAAATGAAGATAGCAATAGATAGTTGAGTCTAGTGAACCTTGGGAAGTGCTATCAAGCAATCAAGATCCACCATAGGAGGATGATGATATGGGGATCACACATCTATTTGTAGAAGGGGAGGAGGCAAGACCAATTATAGAAAGGTAAGAATTGGTACCTCACCCTGGTGAAAGAAGGTGAATGCAAGTACATGTAAGGTTCATAGATAGGATGGAACTAAATTGTAGAGGAGGATGAAGAATGGATCCCTCCAAGTGAAATAAGAAATCAAGAACTAGTACCATTAGAAATTAATTAGGAGTGGTAGGAAGAAGCCAACCAATTAGAAGTAGTGTATCCACAACTAGAATGAAGAGAGTTACCTCGCATAGTAGAAGGTCGATGTAGGATATGATTGATGATACAATATGAGGATAGAATAGACACCTTCGATATGGAAATCCTAGATTCAAATGAAGGTGGAGCTATAGAAGAAGAGTTAGTAGGACTCACTCTGTTAGCTCAGATAGGTATGATGCAATAGAGAATGTGATATCAAGCACAATAGTTGTAGGAGGAGTATGAGGTATTGCAAGCACATAATGCAAGGCTTCGTGGATAGATCATTCAGGAGATGGATGATACTATGCAATGGCTTGATGAGCAATAGGTTGCAAGGCAAAGGGAATTGGGTACAAGTAGTGAGAATAGTGAGGAAGTACCTCAAGCAATGGGAAGCTAGTAGGAAGGTACAAGTTCTCATGGGGAGGAAAGATCACAAGTTGAAATAAGAGATTCGACACATGAGCCACTAGTCATAGGAGAAGTAGTTGAGGTAGTATGGTGAGACATCGAGCAAGACCTCACATCTCCTGAACCCCAAGGAAACTTACATGAAGAATCAAGTGATTCTAGTGATGGGGAATGCCCTATCTAGTAAGAGATAGTGACCAAGAGAGTGGCAGTGATGACCTCTTAGCACAAATAGAACCCCATGCTCGACCAGATCCAGATGCCTATGAGATAGCCTATCAACAATTGAGAAGGCAAAGAAGGGAAGTAAGAAGACTTCAGTGAATAAGGAATTTACCAATGGAGTGGTCAACACAAAGAATTGATAGTCATAATGACTCGAGTACAAAGTCTAATTTTTTGGATGATTATAGGGAGACTTTGGTAAATTGTTCCCCACAATATCACTTTGAAGAAAGATATTGGATAAAATGACTAAGTTGTGTGCATCATCAGATAAGAGCATTACAATGGTTGGTGCCACAAGCACCAAGAAATGAAGGACACCTAGCCAATATAGAGTTGGTGGAGGTAACTCCGAGCACTTGGGAAAGAGGGGAACCTAGTCGACAATGGGATCGACCACAAAGGATCCCAAGTACCATAGGGCAACATATAGGTTAGAGAGGATTACGATCACCTAGAGGTAGGAGGGGAAGGATCTAACCTCCTACTCCAATATGGCCTAGAGATACACCACTCACATGTTTGAATTGGACTAGGAATGCACATGGTCTTAATGTGAGAGGGGGACAAGTACCCAATCTCACGGGAAGGTACCCACTTGGGTGACCACCCATGCATCGACAAGGACCTAGAAGGATAGAAGTAGGAAGAGGTTTACCTCAGGAAGAGGGTAACCCATTTAATATGTGAAGAGGTTCGATAGCAAGAGGATGAGGTCATGGAAGACAAGTGCAAGGAAGAGGACTTGTTGGTAGAGGAAGAGTACGCTTTGTGGATGAGGAAAGTCAAGGAAGGCAAAGGACTCGTTCACCAAGTTTGGAGGTAGACTTGATCTGAGGAGATAGGAGTAGAAGCCACCCAAATGAAAGTGGAGTGGCAAGGGTACCCCTACCTTAGGATCGATCAATTGAGTGAGAAAATGTAGCTTTGCAAGGAGGAAATTGTGCAATTGCAAATCGTATAATCTACAATTGTACAACTCCAAATCATACAAATGATAATGACACGATTGCAAATCGTACAATGGGCCAACAAGAGGGAGTAAATCGTACAAATGATTAGTTGGAACCTAAAGGTATGATTACTCGAAATGAGGTGGTAGAACCTCCAAATGACACATTGGTAGAAGGGATTGTACAAGTGAATGTCATTGTATGATTTCCTAGAAGGTAAGTTAGCAATTTGGCAATTTAAAAAAAAGTCTAAAAATAGAAAAAAATCTTAATTGTGAAAATCCCTCGAGATGCAATTAAGATGGAAGGTGGTTGAAAACTAGAAATAGCGGTGCCTTTTGAGAAAAAAAAAATAAATAAAAAGGAAAAATAAAAATAAAAAGAAAAATAAAAAAGAAAAAGAAAAGAAAAAATAATAAAATATTCAAAAAGCAAGAAGGATAAAAATTGCATGCAAAAATATAAAATTACATGCAAAGGAGGTTGAGGTGGTGAATTTTGAAGCATCCAGGAGCAAGAAGTGTGCAATCGAATAAATTTTTTCTCATATGGGTATGCAAACATCATAGGATAACTGAAATTTATGACCCATCATGAATTTGCACCATGAAATCTTCTTGTTTTCGAAAAAGCAAGCTGGATTGGGAGAAAAAGTTGCCAAAGTTAGGGTTTTACTTCGAAAAAGCTGAGTTTTTTTAGAAAATGTATTGGAGGGTGAATTTTAAACTGGTGGAGTTAGGGTTTTAGTAAAAAATGTAGTAGAGAAAACCCCAATGGCAAAAAATGTGGCTAGGGTTTGAATTAATTCCAAAAAAGCAAGCAGAGTGGAAGATTGCAAACCCTAGTGCAGGAAAATTCAGTCGGTGAAAAAGCAAAGATATCTTAGTAGTTGCATGTGGAAAAGAATAAAGGAGAGGGTCATACAATAGATTGCACTTAGGTAGAATTAAAATGTATAGTTGAAGAATTGCACAAGTAGGAGAGAAAAATTGCAAAGGGAACTGAAAATGCACTGAAAAGAGAGATTTGCACAAACAGAGATAAAGGGTGAAGTTAATTGTAGAAATCATGCAAAGTTGAAGATTTTATGGCAAGTGATGGCCTAAAATATAGTTTGTATGATTTGGGGATGAAATTGTATAATTTTAGAGAAATATTGTACAAAACGAAGCTGAATTTGAGCAATTTATGTGCAATTGTATGATTTTGAGTGCAATTGTATGATTTTTGGTGCAATTGTATGGAGGAGAGGTGCACTTGTATGATTTAGGGCTTCTTGTATGATTTCATAGTGAAATTGTATGATTTGAAGCTTATATTATACATTTTGGGTGAATCGTATGGAATTGGACTATAGTTGTACGATTTCTAACATAGTTGTATGATTTGGAGGGTGTGTACGATTTCACAGAGCACTTATACGATTTTGAGTAGCAATTGTATGATTTTTAGAAGTAGTTGTACATTTTTAGAAGTAGTACATTTTTGGAGTATATTGTATGGTTGGTGATGTAGTTATCCTGAATTGCCAAATTGAAGAAGATTGATAGTGAAGTGGTTCCACAATGAAGAATGGTGAAGAATGAGCATCAAGAGGGAGTTTCGAGCTCATTTATGATGGATTGCAGCAACTAGGGTTGACTATTCACTAGGACCATTACACTAGAGGGATTCATGGCCTAGGTGAAGGAGTGACCTACCCAGTGTAGGACCAAGGATGAGGGTTTCAACCACAAGGAGAATGCAACTACCGACCTTGGAGGGGGAGAGGTTATCGGCCATGGAGAGGACCCAAGAACTGGTATGGTGGTAGAGGAAGGACACAACCACAATTCTATGAGGAGGTAATGGAACCACCTAGGGCACACCATTGGGAGCTTCGTAGTGAGGTGCATAGGGAAGCTACCCCTAAAGAGCAAACAAGTGATGATGAAGGAGGATAGGTGGATATCAAGGATATCACCTTTGTACAACCCATAGGAGAATTTTGTCAAAAATGGTGGAATGAGAATGAGGACAAGCACCCATTGAAAGTTGCATTGAATCAAGTAGGAGTGAGCATAATAGCACAAATTCCACCATAGGATAAGGTATTCTATAATGAGTACCTATTGCAAATGGTACAATCATATGTACCTAATCAGAATTGCACCTATGTGCGAGTTGGAAATCACCATATTAAGGTGGAATTCTTGGCTGATGCTTTTCGATGAACATTTGGGTTATCAAAGGAAGGGCAACCCATTAAGAAGAATATTGTGGACCAGATTGAGGCCCACAGGTTGATCACATCACTCACCAAGCTTACATCTCCATCAGCTACAAAGGATTTTGGTCTAGGTGGAAGAGGGATCAAGTAGAGCATGTTAAATACTGATGAGTTGGCATGTGTGCAATGAATGTGGTTATGTCTCGACTATCGGGAGAAGCACACTCTTCTGAGATGCCTATTTGGATGGCACAATGTGTAGAAGGTGTTTCTAAGGGAGTACAGTATGATTGGGGAACCTACTTGGAATAGCAAATTCAAAGGTTATTGGTGAAGAGAAAGAAGACCTTTGCCATGGCCCTCCATGCCATAGCTCTTATGCTAGATGTTGTTTCCCAAGTTGGTATTCCATTTCCTAGGCTAACACCATCACATGATTTTCCATAGGATCAACCTTCTATACTATGATGGGTAAAGGTTGTACCTATCCAAAAAAGGACACCAAAGAAATTGAGATAGAAGAAGAGTACAAGAAAACCTGAACCTCCCATGATTGAGGAAGGAGAGACTTCATCAGATGAGGAAGTCCACCCTTGAAGGAAGAGATGTAGATAGCTACAATTGGATCTTGATTTAGAGTAGTAGGCACCTACACAATGGCTATAGGAGCAGCCACCATCTCATGAGGAGGAGGAGGTAGTAGCATTAATATCTAGTCTAGTGTATATTAGGATGCATAGGCAATGAGAGAGATAGATGAGTGAGAAAACTCATGTGCAGAAGGAGCAATCGAAACCTATGCCCACCAATCTAGATGATGTGCACTTGGATCTGGATGATTTAGATTTGGTAGATATTAATGTGCTAATTGGCATAGAATAGTGGGGAGAAGTGATGGGATCTCCTACATTGCTTTAGGATAATGATTTTGAAGTGTTGGAGACATCTAAGTATTGGATGGATCGAGTGAGGACACCACCAAAAATGAAAGCCAAGGAAGTGATGGTAGCCTTATTGGATGAAGCTAAGGAAAATAAGAAGCCTCAAATAAGAATTGTGATGTGAGGAGGCAATAATCAATTAGAGGAGGAGAATACATGGCCATCACAAGAATGATCTGATCTAATTTTGATAGCCACAGTAGTGGTGGAAGTACAGTTGAATCCACAGGATGAAAGGTTGGCAAATACTCAATAGGAGGAATTGCCAAAACCATAAGAGGAAGTTTAGGCACCTATGGAGGAGCAATAACTTCTTAAGGAGATCATCAATGTCGAGGAGATCAGACCAATTGAAGAAGAGATAGATAAGATTGTAGCTCACATTTCTCTATAGGAAGGGAATGCAGCTAGTGCAATAAAAGAGATTGGAGGAAGTTCACTTCCATAAGAGGAAGAGGAGGAACAGACTCCACCATAGGAAAGGGATGAGAGGATTCGCACAAGATTTTTGCTTGAAGTACCTCAGTTCGGTGTCTCAGAGGGAGATGGTGAAGACACAGATGAATAGGTGGATCACTTCCTCAAACAAGTTTGTGATATGTTCACTAGCACTTGGTTGCAGTTCCACATAGGTGGCATTGGATAATTGAAGTAGTGGAGGGAGAAGACCTTTATTGAATTGGAGAAGGTTATGGAGTGGGTGTGTAGTGAAGATCGTACAAGATAGATAGCCTAGATTCATGCACAACACCCATGGTAGTTACCAAGGGGAGAGGTAACAACGATGTTGGGAATTATAGATTTTTTGGATGGAGTGAGGACCAATTATAGAGCGTATCCACGAGTGTACTTGGATTTGGATAAGAGTTAGAGATGTCCATTGAACACACTAGATATAAAATTTTGAAGGGCACCTTCGGAGCTGGTCTTCATCCTTTAAAAACTAAATTTCTTGACACATTGGATCGAGTGGCTAAGCTTGGGTCTTGAATAAATTTATCAAGCCAAGGAAGCACAGAAGGAAGAAGTTGATGCTACTCAAAAAGAGATGGCTATGATTGAAGAAGAACTAGAATGCAACAAGATTGAGGTTAAGGAGAAGTTGAAGAAGGTAGAAGTTGAATTGAATGACATTAAGCTTGCTTATGAGGATAAGCTATACTCACAAGAATAGGAAAAGTAGCTTGTGATCCAACAAGCAAAAGAGTAGAAGAAGCGGTTGGAAGAATAGGAAGCATTATTGTACAAAAAGAAGGAAGAACAGGAGTACAGAAAGAACAATTGGCCAAACAGGAGGACCAGTTGAAGGCTTTTGAGGAACAACTGCAACTGAAGGATCACAAGATTGAGGAGCTAATGAGAGATGCCATGCACTACAATGATATGATCATGGATCATAAGGCACAATTGTGGGTGAAGGAAGAGCGTATATGGGCATATGAAGTGGACTTACAATAGCATATTTGTGTCATCATAAAGAAAAATGAGGAGTTAGTCATTGCAGCTTAAACGAAAGTAGCATTAATGGAGAAGATACACAAGGGAACATCCGAGCAAGAAAATGAGTTAGTTCAACTCTTGGCTACTATGGAAGAGAAGGCCAACAAGTATGGGTTGAAGGCTATGGAACTCAGCAACTATGCGACTAAGTTGCAAAATGAGTGTGCCATTCTTCATGTTCAACTTGATGATCTTAAGCAAGACCAGTCAACCAAGACTAAGACAACTAAGTCAGTGAGGAAACTACCCTTGATGTAAAGGGGAGGGCAGATGTAGGTAGCAAATCCACCTCCCAAAAGAAGTGAAAACTGGATTTGCACAATTTTGTCAATTTTGCCAATTTTGTTAGATGTATGGTTTGTCAAAATGTACAAATGTAGGGTTTGGTCTAATTGTACAAATGTGGAATTATAAAATGTACAATTGGGTGTAATTGTACAAATTTCATAAATGTGCAATTAGAAATTAGAATGAAATTAAGTGAAATGTGCATTTAAGGTGAATTTGATAATAATCAAATTAGACTTAGGAGAACCTTAATGCAAGTTGGTTGTCTTATGGGGTGGTAGTTGTAAATAGTGGTTGTCTTAGGAACCACTTTGGAATGGCCTGGGAAAGCATTATAAGGACCCCCATTCATTTTTTGATGGTTGTTCATTAATGGTTCAGTTGTTCATGCTTATGGAAGAGTTGTCCATGGAGGATTGTAGTTGTTCATTTATTGTTCATGATTGTTGTTCATTGTGATTGTTCATTGGTAATTGTGTATACATTCAGCCATGTTAATATGAAAACAACATTGTGGATTGTGAGTTATTGTGAATTCTATTGTGCATGTGAATGGTGAATCCAGATTGTGTGTTCTATGCAAGTATGGCCAGAATGGTGTGGAATATGGATGTTGTTGCAATGGAATTACAC
This sequence comes from Wollemia nobilis, assembly GCA_028583015.1. Taxonomy (NCBI): domain Eukaryota; kingdom Viridiplantae; phylum Streptophyta; class Pinopsida; order Araucariales; family Araucariaceae; genus Wollemia; species Wollemia nobilis. Next base: position 1,499,534 of record JAQPPZ010017254.1, on the reverse strand, counting down.
TATTTATGAACCCATAACCCTAGATGATGTTGGGGAATTGACTCTGTGTATTATTATTGTTGTACAAAAATATTATTATGTTGTTGTACGATTTTTGGAAATGTTGGTAATGATAAGAATTCAATGGCAATGAATTAGGGTTTGCATGTTATAAAACTATGTTAGCAATTGCACTAGAAAGATAACCCAAATCTTTCCTGGAGAAGAGTCTGTGTACAAATTGGCAAATTTGTAAGTGAAGAATTCAGCAAGGGTTTGGTGAAACCATACACCTAGACCACCAAACCGTACAACTGATCATTTGCCCAATTTGGAAGTGCAATTGTGTAGTTTAAACTTGCCAATTAAGGAAAATCAGGGTTTGGAAGAGAACGATTACAAAATTGATCGATTTGAGTTACAAAATGACTTTCAACAAATTGAACAAGTGGAAAATCATACATGCCATCCTGTTGTATGATTTGGATCGTACAACTATACGATTTGGAGATCGTACAAGCTAGTTTTGTGAAAGTTATAAATCGTTCAAGGGCAAATCATACACCTGTACGATTTGGGTCAAAGTCATCATAGAGCATGAGGATTGATTCCAGAATCTTCCAACTCACCTCCCCCTCTAGAAATACTCCCTCCTATGCTACAAAAATACCCATCTCATGTGATATCAAAAGTCAAAATTAAATCATTGCACCCCCTTGAAATCATGATTTCCTAATTCTAAAGCTCATTTACCATCATTATGTATTTTATACGTTCCTCTCCCTCCTAAGAAATAAAGAAGGTTTATTACCTAGGAGAGACCCCAAAAGTGTTCTCCTCATATAAGTGCTAAGGACCCTTAGTACATAGACTTGATTTTTCTCCCTTTTTGCTATAACCCCATGCATTAAGGTTTAACATCTCATATCCCATGGAATTAAAATAATTGAACTACTAACTAAGTTCTTATTCAAAATATAATGAGAGGAAGTTTTGAGCACTACATTCTCATTGGAGTGGGAGGCTCCATCACTTTAATTTCATTAGAGTGAATAAATGAGCGCTACAATTCTATTGGCTACAAAATATGAAGAGTAGACTCGAGCTGATCAAAATAAGTGCTCTAATCTTATTGGCCAAAATTTATATTACTTACCTTCTAAAAATTGAAAGGATCCTCATGTTCCATTAAGAACTTATGGTATCTTTCCCAAGGTGAAAGTGGAAAATATGAGTGCTACATACTTATTAGAGTCATATTTTTAGCGCTAAGATTTCATTAGAGCAAGAAAAGTGTAAACCATGATAAAGCAGATAACTCAAGTGCTTTGGTTTTACTAGAGTGGGATATTCAAGCACCGAGTGGAAAATCCAAGTGATTTGATATTATTGGAGTGGGGAGCTCCATCATTGAGATCTCATTGGTCATGAAGCAAGTAGCTCGAACTTGAGTAGGAAAGTTGAGCACTCCTATTTCATTGGCTACCAAATCAACAACTCAAAATGACAATGCTAAAGAAAAAATCGACAACCCAAATTCAAATGGGGAAAGCCTAGTGTTGTCTTTCTATTGGCTATAAAATAAAATGTCTAGATTGGAGAAATTAAAAGAATATCAATGAAGCATGTGCAAGGGAACAACTTCAAGCACTACATTTTGATTAGTCAAAGAACAAATGATCTTGATGACAACACTGAACAAAAAATGCATGGCTGTAAGTTCATTTATTTGAAGTTATATTGCTTTTTAATAATGTTTTAAAATTTAGTTTGTATGAAAATGAGCCATCAGAATCCCTACCAAATGAATCGATAGTATAGATTCAAGTGGCAAAAACAAAGCATTATGATTTTATTGTCACACCAAACTCGCACATACACATTAAAGCATCCACTAGTTGGTAGATCTAGTTGGTAGAAGACATATAATGAGAAAGTCATGATAAAAGCACCCTTTCAAAAAAAAAAATCATACTAATTTGGCACACCCGTTAAGAAGGATACCTAACAACTCAAAAATCATCAACAAATTAGATCTAGACATCCCATGATGCACTAGACAAGGATTATCCTCACCAATAGAATAATATAAGCACTACATCATGACCATTAATACATTTGTGCAAGGGAAAGGTGTAAACTTTGATTGGCCAACCTAAGGATGTGGTTAAGAATAATTAAAGTTAGTGCATGTGAGGCTTACCATAAAAAACCTGCATAAAACATTTGAAGTTCACTCATAGAGAGTATTCACAATCGAGCATGAGAGGTATAGGAGAAGCTTCCCGAGCTATAAAATTCTAAAACAACTATCAGAATTGTAGAGATGGTACCCAAAATAACTTCATGCACTGCCTCCACATACATCAAAACTTGAATTGAAGGATTGGTGAAAGATTTTCCTTACCAATCACTAAAAGGGAAATCTATGATAAGATACCCCAATGAATTCATTGTAGAGTTAGGGGCAAATGGGGAACTTACCCCCCAACAACAAGGAGAACTTATAAATATGGTCATCTGTAGATATGATCCCACAAAAGAGGATAACCAACACCTTGCAACACTACTAAAAGGGAAATTCAAAAGGGCCCAAATACTTCAATTCAGAGAAAACCCTCTCTACAATAGGTGGGCCAACAATAAAGGGAAGTTGATATATCCAAAAGTGTACCACTCTTCATACCTATTATCGTGGTTAGTAGTTGTCTATGATTTGAAAACCCAAACTGTGAGAGACAATAATAACTAGCAGCAATCTTCAGAGTCACACTGAAAAAAAAGGTATTTTAACTGAGTGCCTCCACCATAATAATGGATAAACTGGTAATTTTTGTGTAAGCTAAATATATGCTCAGTACTTATTTTTACACTAGGTTGTTTAATTACAATTAATAATTACCAAGCAAATTTCCTTTTCACAAGTCTACCCTTTGACCTTGGGCCAATGATTATGTAGATATGATTAGCATGGTATTTGGATGCAGATATTTAGATTGGGTCAGCCAGGAAGTTATGTTTTTGTTCATCCAATGCAATAAAATAAGGAAAATATTGATGTATAGATGGTAAAATGCCACAAATGATAATATAGACACTAAACTAACATGAATACAAGCTATTAAGAAGAAGAGAGAAATAATGCCTTCCTTTTTGTACTACTCTTTCCTAATCCATATGATAGTAGGACATATGGAGGCATCCTTAGTCAAGCAATTGGGAGGAATAGAAGCTACTGATGTCCAAGATAGGCTTTCCTGCATTCACAAAGGTTGGTCTAGCTATAATTCTTAGAAATATTCCTCTCGATCATCTATGAAAGACTCTATGGTTCTCATCCTAGAAGAATTGATAGCGGTGTAGCAACATTTCTACAATAGAATAAAATAGAATATTTCTTCTTTGCAAAGGAATTCACATATATCAGATTGTTTGGGGCCAAGCTCCCACCAAAAGCATTGCCCAAATTTTATCTTATGTCCATCATTGTCTTAGAAATTACAAGTCAACGAGTAGAAGAGGTGAAAATGAAAGTAGTAAAAAAAAGGTAAAAATCCTTGGCTAGACGTTCCTTGCAGGTTAGGGCATTATGTATATAAAGGTCAATTTATCTTTCTAAGGGCTCTTTGGAATATGGATTATTACAATTTTTTTTAGATCACTTGGAGGTCCTATGATCCTATTGGTCATTACTATGAGTCGATAACGAAGTTAAGCCTTGCCCACATCAATAACAAGGTAGACGACTTTGAAGATGCAATGCATAGAGTAATCATAAGAAAGAAATCATCAAAATTGGTATGGAATATGAGATATAGACCTCATACAAGGATAGATATGGTGGGGAATTACCCTAGTGACTTGAGAATATTGAGAATTGCTACAATAGATTCAACTAACCCACTAATTCTATATATTCCATAGAATAGCTACAAGACCCTATGCTAGAAATCATAGATCAAGAACCCAAACAAGTAGAAGTGTTGGTAGAGGTATCTCATGTGGAAAAACAAAAATAGAAGAACCTCAAGTTGAACGGTCTTCTCAAAGCACTGCCCTAGCAACAATCAAGGGCAAAGAGATAGGTCCTTCTTCCTCTACACAAGTTCAAGCCACTCCCTATGAGATCTCTAAAGCACTAATGGCCCCAAAACAATGGATTGAACTCACAATGAACAAACCTCAAGCGGTCCCTAGAGGTATAGTCATAGATAATAAGAAGTGCAAAATATCCCCACCGGTGCTTCAAAAATCCAAGAGGTAGGAGGATTTTCTAATCTATTGAGAGAACACCAAATCAAAATTGATTCCCCTTCGACTTCCCCAAAACATAAAAGACCTTGACTTGAAATGGCCCCTTATTTAGATGTTCACAAAAGTCTCATCCTGGTGCATGTAGAAGAAGAGGCCATACAATTTAAGCCTAACAAAGAAAGACAAATACAAGATATTGAAGAAGGGAAAGCTCCTAATGCAGGATAGTATACAGTTTAAGAACCCAAGGAACAAAGTGCCCTTGATACATCTATCGCCACCATTGATATCCCTTTACCAAGAGATGTAAAAGAGGGTCAAATTGACTTGGAGAGAGAAGTGATGCAGGCTACAAGATATCCAACAGATAATATGAACTTAGGAGTTGTTGCACATGCACAACTCACCCTTACTATAGAAAACTAAATTAATGAACTAAAATAAAAAGCAACAAAAGTGGATGAAATGCAGGTTGAGACAGATAGACTCAAACAATAGGTATCAAGTCTTCAAGCTACAAATTTTAATGTAGAAAAATAGATTATCATTAAAAATATTGATTGCTCTGATTTCATTTCCAAATTTAAAAGAAATATGTAAAATAAAATCTAAAATAAGTTAGGGGATCTAAGAGAGATTTTCTACAACATTGGATTGGTTAAGCTCACTACAAATGACTTGAAACTTCTCTTAGAAAAAGGAGCCCAAAGATTGAATAAAAATATACCTCACTTTTCAAATGTTTGAAGAATACTACAAGGAGATGAGTGAAGGACATATAGTAATGGATGATGGTACCATTATCTTGTATGCTAAGGAATTTACAAAGATCTCAATATTTTTAACAGATTGACTAGAATGGTAGACTTAGGAGAGAAAGGTTGCTGAATGGGAAAACAAGATCAATGAAGAGCTATCTGAAGTAGAGTTCACTCTAGAAGAATGCTTACAAGTGGCCAATATAAAATATTTAATCCTAAATAGAATACAAAGCTTCAACTGTGATCTTGATAATGAAGAAGAATTGGCTAGATAGACCAACTTTCTTGCGCAAATTGTGGATCACTTATGCATATTTGCTCAAGATAAAAAAGAATGGTAAAAATATACTAAGAATAAGATCATGCAAAATAGGAACATGCTAAAATTTGCTATTACTTTTAGTGATGAATCCTGGAGGTATATTGACAGGGAGGTGAAGGACCTTCAAATGAAATCGATAAAGGGAAATATATAAGGAAAAATAGCCTTAAAGTTTCTACGACCACAGATACCCAAGGTAAGAATTTATAGAAGGACAAGGTTCATAAAAAGACAAGGCTAAAAAAGATAGCATTTGATCCATCATAGAGGACAATATTGATTAAGGGACTACTGATTCATAAGGCGTAAATTCCATACAATTGTTTTCCACTTCTTGTTGAAAATCTAGAGTTTTAACAATAGGTAAAGGGAGAGAGAAATTTTTTGAATAAAATAGCCAAATATAGTTGTGCAATTTTTGTAACGAATTCAAATAATCAACAACTAAGAGGTCACTAGATGGACTGATCCATTGCATGCAAGCCATAACAAAACAAGATCCCCTAAAATCTATAAAAGGAGCTTCAACAACCACAACAAGCATCAAGTTTTTGCATAGAAAATTTTTCCTAAAGGTACAACCCTATGTTCTTGTCTATCAATTATATTTCCTCTTTCTATATTCTCTCTTTGTCATCCCTTAATTCTTCTCCATTATTGTGCAAGAATTTTGAGGAAGTGTTTAGAAGTTGAGATCATTTCTAGTGATAGAAGCTAGGAAACCTACTATTACCACATTGGAATGGGAGGGTGATATATTCTCCTTTCATCATTTGAATTAGAATCTTGATTTTATATTCATATATTGAGTCCTATGCCATTTTGAGCCAAAAACCATTGTAAAATCTTGATATTAATACAAATTCTAGCTTCTTCCTTTGGCATTCACTTTTTCCAATTTTGTGTGTGTCTCATTTACATGTTACATAATCTGAATGTGTAAGTGACACTTTCTTTTGTTGGTTAAAAAATTACATTTGTTACATAATTTAAATGAATGTAATCAATCCAACATTTCTTTCTGTTTTATGTCTTAACAATGGTTGTTGTAGACACCTAAAATGCATCATTATAAGGAGACTCCCAAAAAGCCCTCCTTCTAACCCGCACAACCCCTCTAGGGTAGCCTTAGAGCTAATTTTATGTCTTTCTCCAACAAAAGGAACTTTTCCCTATGGGAATATTGACCATCTTGACCTAAGACGATCTCAAAGTTAGGATCATCTTGATCCAAGATGGTCACGTGCACATGAAAACAAAAAAATAAAACAGGTAGTAAACTACCTGTCAACACGGCAACTGATTTTTTGCTAGTGCTAAACAACTTGCAGGTATCAAATTACCTATAGTTTATTGTTGAATGGAAAATAGGCTACTTTTGACTACCACTTGCCTCTTTGTTTGTGTGCCAAGGAGGTTATAAATGGAGCTCTCCCCCTCTATTTTCAAAGATCTAAAAATTGAATGCCTGTGCAATAAAGTGCTACCAAATCACAAACTTGCAATCTAATTCCATGAAGTGCTACCAAATCAAATTGTGAAGCTCCCTTACTATCAAATCCATACCATTGGATTGTCTCATATGCTTAGAAGCTATAGGTCTCTCTTATGCATGATCATTCCCACTATGCCATTGACCATTTGCACCTTCACATTCACTCTTAGACTCACCAATAATCTATCGATAAAACCTCCTCGCTTCATCTCAAATTCTACCTAGACCTATTCATGCCAAAACATAGACCTATGATAGTGAATGTCTCCCCCTGAGATGGTCCATAGATAAAATTGTCTCGATTCAATATGTTACAGTCAAAACCATCTCAACTAGAGATGGTTACAGTTAAAATCATCTCAACCTGAGATGGCCATGGTCAGGTGATCAATTTTCTCTCTTTTCTTGCATGTTAGCTTAGATCTCAATCTGCAATTTGTCTTTTATCTTTGATACTTCTCATTCCATGCATTTTATCACTTTTTTTTTCATTTACATTTCCATGTCAAATACGGGTGCGACCTAGGTGGACCTTGCCCATGCCATTAATTTGCTACTATTTTCTTGTGTGCAGGTTTCAGGTTTTCAAGGACAAGGAAGTATTTTGGATCAAACTCTCATGTGATGGCCACAAGGAAACCCACTCTCAAAGCACTGTTTTGGCATGGGAATATTCCATATTGCACCTAAGAAAGATTTTTTTGATGAAAAGAGGAATCCTGTCCCTCATTGTGATATTGTATCATCGGTGAAATCCCTAAAGAGGACTTTGTGTAACACTTTTAAGGAATCAATACAATTAATACATGAGATTCATTGTCATTTGATCTCTTGCATCATGTTTAATTTCCTTTTTATATGTGTATGGTGCAGATTTTTGTCCTTCAATTATGTTAACAAATCTTGCTATAATTGACCCAATGGACAAGGCACTGATCAAATGGTAAATGTATGAGTTTATGTCAATCTTGATCAAAGAACACCAAACCTTTTTAGTCAGTTTTATTCATCCATATGAGAATGATCTTAACAAGCAAGACTTAAGCTTACCTCAAAGGCATCCAAACCCACTCCAATCTATTTAGAGTCATTAGATAATCTATTCTTGGGTAAAGAGGCAGATCCATCGAAGTTTGTGATACTACTTGTGATAAAGAAGTATTTTGTGGTGTGACACTTGAAATGAAAAGGATATATAATATTTCCACAACAAATCCAATATGGTATTAGATTAGGTATGGATTTGCTTCACTTGGTTATGTAGAAGTGCAATTTGGAGCCTTTGGTTCTTCTTTCAAATATTAAAGTAATTTTTCTCTCTAGGTTTCATAGGCATTTTTCGCATAACTAGTGAGATCCATCCATTCTTTCATGATTCCATCTTTCATTCTTTAAATAAAACCTACTATATCCTATTTCATTAATATTGGAGACCCTTTTTGAATTCAAATTCTTTATTTATTGTTCTTGGCAATGAAAACATAATTTTATTTGAATTTAAATTCATTTTCTACTAGTGCCTTATTAGGCAAAATTACAAATTTAGGCACTTTTCACTCCTTTGGTTTTTCCAAATATGTCATTAGACAATGGATCCAAAGGTGTAGCACATTGAGAGGATTGGCTAAAGTGGACAATGTAATGAATTCTAATTTTTCTATTTGGATAGATATAGGGTTTTGAATCCTAGGACCATTTTTGCTCCTTATTCTTATTTTGCGAAGGTTCTTGGCATTACTTCTCCTCAACTATGTCTAACATGAGAGTGTGGTAGCTCAGTTAAAAAGGTCCTTGCCTAGGTTTAGGGAATTATAGGTCATTAGTTTGATGCATGTCCCTACCCCATTTGCATTGGTATTTTTACTGTCAAGATAAGTTGTAGCCTTTAAGGAGGCACTCAAGTCTTAAAGGAATGTGTAATGGGTATCATATTGGTCAGCATATGCACTTTAGGAGTGAGAGGTTCAAAGGTTGTAAGGAAAATTTTTTTGCTACATTAATAGTTCACAAGCTAAAGGGAGTGAAGGAATTTTCCTAAGATAAGTAGTAACCAATCTGAACAAAAATATTAGACTTGGTTAACATGATGGTTTTGGCAATGAGCATGCCCAGATTTGAGTAATACCCCCTACACCAATCCATATGTAATACTTGTTTCAATCTTACTACAAAAAGGACCCTAAGGTATTGGAGAATAAGTGGACATCTATAAATAATTATATGCCAAGTTTGAGTAAGCAATTGGATATTGTTGCACTAAGGTTTGGGGATTTAATTTTTTTTTTTTGGGGGTCCATCAAGGAAAAATTTCTAGAGGCCACAACTTTTGCATATGGAAGCATTTTGAGCCCCTTTTTTCAAATCACATGATTTTTAAACTCTACACATTGGTGCCATCAACTCATAGTCTTTCCATGGTGTTAGGGGTTGGATTATATAAAATGGATCACAAAGACCTAGTTACTCATCTTAGTCAATGAAATTATAATATTTGGTCACCTCAAATGATTGGCCTATTACGCAATAAGAAGTTGTGGTGCATATTTCAAGAGGAAAAAGTAGTTCTTGATGAATAAACTCACCATAAAATAGAAGAAGAGGTTCTTGGTCTATTTTTCTTATAGATTAAAGTAAAGTTCCTTTTCCACATCAAAAAGGAGAATTGACCCTATCAAGGTATGATCAAAACTACATGAAATTTTTAGGAAAGTAAATACTACTGAAGTAAGTCACTTGGAATTGGAGCTTTCCTCTTTTAAAATGGTTGATTTTGATAACACTAAGGACTATATTATGAGATTCAAGACTTTGATGATAAGCATTACATCTTTTGGAGGTAAAAAAAAAAGATGTAGAATGCATGAAGATTGTCCTTGCTAATATCTCCCCCTCTTAATAAGCTTGTTTCTCTCCTAGTTCATTTTTAGGTAGCAATATAGAATTATGGTGGGACTCCACAAATATAAACTCACATAGAGGAATTAAAATCTAAGAATGTTAAGACCCAGGGGCTAAAGGAATAGACTAAGTCTTCAAATAAGTCGAATACCACTTAAAATACTATAAGAGGGAGAGACATCCAATGAAAATTTGGTTTTTAAAATTGTAAAGGATTGAAGCTAAGATACTAAAGATTTATGGACATCTTCCAAATAATGAGGAAGATTTTGAAGGATCTGCCTTAATTGTAGAGGCCCACTAGAGCATCCATTGTGGAGGGAAGATTTCATTGTCACTAATATCTTCTCTCCTTCGTCCCTTTGTTGATATTATAGTGGGTATTGAAATTATAATCTCATTCATGGCCAAGGTCAATATTATATAATGTATTTGATAGGCCTAAGGGTGTTTCATTATACAATGTGTTAATTATAAAAATTCACAATATTTCCCAAAAATGAATAGAAGCAAACCATGCACTCAAACCATGTACAAGGAATGAAAAGGACCATAAATAGAAGGATTTGATGGGCACACATAGGCACCATAAATAATCACTATATCCATAGATAATATTACACAACACTCCAATAATTAAATGAGGAGTGGGAGGGGGTATTTATAGCAATACCAAAACCCTAATTACATAATAAAGTTTAACCTAAGCCAACATAACAAGAGGTATTTAGGTTAATTACAAGATATAAAGAGGGTTTAACCATAACAAGGTTAACCTGGGCCCATAGGGTTTACATAATAAAATATTACAAATAATTAATACATTGTACAATGAAATTCCCTTAGGCCTATCCAAAACATTGCATAATGTCGGTCTTTTCCATGAATCATATTACAATTTCAACACCCCATAATTTGAATTGAGGCACCAAGGAAAGAAGATATTAGTAACAATAATATCTTCCACCCATAATGGATACTCTAGTGGGCCTCTATAGTTGAGGTAAATCCTTCAGGATCTCCCTCATCATTTGGAAGACAACCACCAAGCTTTAAGAATTTAACTTTAATCCTTTGCAATTTTAGCAAACAATTATTTGTTGTATTTCCTTGCCTCTTATAGTATCCACAAGTGGTCCTAATTTTCTTTGAAGACTTAGACTAGCCCTTGAGTCCTTGGGTCTTTGCCTCCTTAGATTTGAATTATTTTGCATGAGCCTGTATTTGTGGAGTCCCACCATAATTTTGCATTGCTACCTAAAAATAATTAGGAGAAAAAAAATGTTCAATAGTAAGTCTTTTGAGATTCCAATAACATTGGAATCATATGAACTATTAGGTTCAACATCTGAAAAAAGGGCTATAGATTAGCAAGGATAATTTTAATGCATTACATCATCTTTCTTTTTGCCTCTAGAAGATGCAATATATATCGTCAAATCCTTTAATATCATAATATATTCCTCAACATTATCAAACTCAACAATTTTAAGAGAAGAAAGCTCTAATTCTAAGTTACTTACATTTGATATTATTAACATTCCCAAAAAGCTCATGTAGTTTTGACCATACCTTGATAGGGTCACTCTCCTCTTTGATGTCGAAAAGCAACTTTGGTTCAATAAATAATAAAAATATACCTACAGCATCTTCTTCTCTTTGATGACAAGTTTCATCATCAAGAATAACTACTTTATCATCTTGAAAGATGCACCACAAGTTCTTGGAGTAGGCCAATCATTTGAGTTGACCAAAAAATGTAGTTTCACCCATTAATATGAGTAATGAGGGATTTGTGGTTAATCTTACACAATATGACCTCTAATATCACAAAAAGTCTGTGAGTTGATGCCACTAGTATATAGAGCTCAAAAAATTATGTTAAAAATACTGACTTAAAACACTTTTATATGCAAAAAATATTGCCTCTACAAATTTTACCCTAATGGACCCAAAAAAAAAAATGCTCAAACCTTAGGGTTGCAAGAGATAATCTTGATCTGCCACTTGGTAGATTCTAATTCACTATTGTGCTTTAATAACATTCCACAACTTCACCTCCTTTGATTCACGTGATCATTGATACTTTTGACCATTTGATTTGAAATATATATATATATATATATATATATATATATATATTAAAAAATGGTTTAGCACAACACAAAAGGAGACCATGTTGACCACCACATTGACCATAAATTTTCTAAAGGGTTAATAGCATCCAAAGAAGCTTGTAGGGGATCAAAGCTTTGTCCCCTAAGTTCTAAGCACATTGTGGTAATCATTTTAGTTGCACCATAAACAAGCGTAAAAGTGATAGTACATCCTCTAACCTATCATAATTTATACTTTTGATGATAAAAAATATGAGCATGTGGTTCGAACCCATGTGCACTGCTTCTAAAGGTGGTCTTGTTGTCTATTAGGGTAGTCCACATAATGGTGATCAAATGGACAAACCCCCATAGGAGATCATCACGGGCCCATACAGTAAAAAAAAAGAGAACACAAGTGACTTAATCCTATATCCTATCCTCCATAATGAAACCTCCATACCACCATGCCATAGCCACATTTAGACAATAATAAAATTTCTAAAAATATTGGTAATGCTTTGAGTGTGCTTGGTAAAATGTGTAGCCACTATCACCAAAAAATCCCTCTATAATAACTTGAACTTGGGATCTCTAGGCAAAGGCACCTTGGGACACGTTGATCTAGCCACAATGGTCATCCTATGCAACAAGACAGAGCATATCCTTCCTCATAGGTAAAAACAATACATGCTCCCTATCGTGACATCACCAAGCCCAATCCAGGGCACACAAAGGTATTGTGCATTGTATTTGATTTTCATACTTGAAAAGTGAGATATGGTGGAAGCCCTTTGAACCAAGGACCAAGAGTCCTTTCAACAACCAATATTTTGGCTCTTAGCTTCTATACATGATTTATGAAAACAAAGTGAATAACCTTAAAAAATCTTGGATGAGCGGATAAAAAATTATGTAAACACTCCTTTTACGTCTTATGCAAAAATAATGAATAAGGTTGTATGGGGAGAATCGATCTTTGGTTTGAAGAAGAATTAGAGGCGTCGAACAATGTTTCTATGTGACCAAGTAAGGAATCTTCATAAGTGCTCTGTTGTTATAATTCACAATATTTTTGATAAACAAATAGATGCAAACCATACACTCATATATTATATAGAGAATGAAAAGAAGGATGAAAAATAGAAGTATTTTATGGTCATTCATAGATACCATAAATAATCACTATATCCATAGATAATATTACACAACACTTCGAAGATTAAAGGAGTGGGAGGGGTATTTATAGCAATACTAAAAACCCAATTACATAATAAATTTTAACCTAAGTTGACATAACAAGAGGGATTTAGTTTAATTACATGATATAAAGAGGGTTTAAGAAGGCTTATAAATATGGGCTAATAAGTGGTCTTAAGGTTAGTAATAACATCGACAACATCACCCACCAATAGTTTGTAGATGATACAACCCTTTTTGGGAGGGCAAGGATAAACGAGGCTAGAGCTTTGAATAACTTATTAAAGGAATATGAAAGAGCATCAGGGCAAAGAGTTAATAGGGCAAAATCTAAATTTTACTTCCTAAACACCCCAACTAGAATCAAAGTAGGGATATGCAGGTTACTTCAAATGGAGGAGGTAAATTTGTGAGCAACTTATCTAGGAATGCCCTTATTTTAGGGGAGAATGAGGATAGAATTTTGGAATCCAATTATAAGTAAAGTTTAAAATAAACTAGGTCCGAGGTGTAGACCAATTGGTTCAACCAAACCCCATAAGGGAGGCGAAGGTCCAAGGTTCAAATCTCGAGCCTCACCAGACTGAACGCTTGTCCCTTTCTTGGTGATTTCAGCGGTGCAAAAGGTTTAAAATGATTGTGGCATGGAGGTTATAGGGGCAGACTACACGAATATATGTATGGTTACTTATAGGGCAAACAACACAAAATACTATGACGACCATAAAAGCTGGACAGCCTGCCCGGATTCGTGGTGACTAGTGATTCCACCATCCAAATTCAAAAAAAAAAGTTTAAAATAAACTATCAGCATGGAAAGGTAGATGGTTATAATTATCAGGAAGAGTTCAACTAATTAAATCAATCTTTGAAGACATTCCAACTTATTATATGTCCTTAGGTCCAATGTTCAAACCCCGCTTAGTATGAGGGTACCGGTACCCCTTATAAAAACATGTGTAAACTCATTGAAAAAACTTATTATATGTCCTTATATACTAAGCCAAAATTGATAGAAAAAAGTTTAATCTATATTATGTGGTCCTCTTTGTGATTAGGTTTACATGATAAAAGGAATTTTCCTTTGGTGAAATGGAGCAAGGTATAGGATGATAAAACTAGGGGAGGTCTCAATTTAAGAGTTCTTATGGACGCAAACTTAGCTCTAAGGGAAAAAGTAATTTAGAGATTGTGTAAAGAGAGTCAAATACAATGGGAAATAATTATTCTGAGTAATTATGTTGAGCCCAATGACCCAAGCTTAATATTTATTGCATTCTCACTTCCAAATAGTTCTGCTCTATGGAATAGTTTAAAAAATATATTGATCTAGTCATTAAAGGTCTAAGATGGGTGGTGGAAACTGGAGAAAATATTTTTATTTAAAAGTATACTTGGTGTGATAAAAAACCACTCAATCTAGACCAATGGATCAAGCCATTAATGATATTACTTCAATATAAATATGGTGATAGGGTTTCAAAAATTATATACAAGGATCAAGAAGGAAGATACAAATGTAAAGAATATTTTTTTACAAGTATACAAGATATTGATGCTAGGAGGCAGTTGAGTAGAAAGATAACAATAATGATTATTTCAAGGGGAACCAAGGATAAATTGATTTGGGAGTTGAATATCTCAAGAGAATACACAACAAGAAGTGGATATATTGTAAAGCACCAAAAAAATAGGAATATCACAAAAATATCAATAGATATTTGGGATAGTTCGAGCATTCCTAAAGTCAAAATGTTTGTTTGGCTAGTAGGTCATAGAAGAATTTTATCTTGGGATAACCTTATAAAAATGGGTTTTCATGGCCCCTCACAATGTGTTATTTGTAAAAGCGAGGAGGAGAGTATAAACCATATCTTGGGACACAACTCAATAGTATGGAATATATGGTAATGGATTCTTAATATGTTTGGTAAATGCATCATGATGAATGGAAAAATTGAAGAATGGTTAGAGCAATGGCAAAGCACTTTTGAAAATAAGGCTTTACAGAAAATCTAGGATTTATGAAATCATATAATACTTTGTATTGTGTGGCTAGAAAGGAATAGAAGAATATTTAAAGGAAAGGAAAGTAGTTTAGAGGTAATGAAAAGGAAAATTTGGTTAGCCATAGAGGATTCTAAACCAACCCTATCAACTCAAGCAACCCCTAATATGGAAGTAGAAAGCATTGATAGATGGATTCTAGTCATCAAATGGAATTATGATGTTGAGTATAGGAGAAATAAAAAGAAGGAAAAAATATAAAGTGGAAACCACCAGATGTGGAGTTGGTCAAATTGAATTTTGATGAACATCTAAAGGAAATCCAAGACCATCAAGAGGAGGAATAATTAAAAATAATAGAAGAGAGATTTTGTCTCATTATGCTTTCAATAGTGGACTTAAGACAAATAATTAAGTTGAAGCTTGGGAAGCTTTGGAAGGATTAAAAATATACAAAAAAATGAAATGGAATAAATTATGGATGGAAGGTGATTCACTCATAGTAATAAATGCAATTTTAAGGAAAGCAAAGGCTTTATGGAACATACAAGAGATAATTGTCAAAATTCAAGACCTTGTTATAGATTTTGAAGAACTGAGGTTTACACAAACGTTAAGGGAAGGAAACAAATGTGCAGATAAGCTAGCCAATAGAGGGGTTTTAATTGAGGATTGTGAAGTTAAATTCTTTTTTCCTTGGTTAGAGAAAGTAGTAAGTTTAGCTGAAGTTGACAAGAAAATGTTGACTGCTTGAATCAAATAATGATTCAAATTTACTTCAATTTTTTTTGGTAGGTAAAAATTTTTATTTACTATTCGGGTTGAAGGGTCCCGTCCCTATTACATTGGGCATCGATAGTGCCAATAGTACAAAATTGACAAAATCTGAAAACAACAATCTGGGGGCCCATCCCCCTACAGACAAGGCAAACCGTAAACAAAGACATCAAAAATAGAACCGAGTTGAAGCAATTACAAACAAAGGTAGTCCAACTACCTGAAGTCACCTTCCCAGAACTATTGGGGTTCCTCTTTACCTTCCTACTTAGCATCATCTTTCTGATCAGAGGCCAGGAGGACCTTGAGCACAACAGGGAGCTCCTAGATTTCAATAATGGCATTGGAGAGGAAAGAGCCAACCTCCCTGATGATATTGGTGGTGGACTTCAGGTGGTCCATAACTTTGCTGATGTGATTGAGAGTGGTAGTGCGCAGGAGGTCTTCAACACTACTTGTCGCCTCTTCGTCTTCATCGTTGATGACCTCGGGGGACTGGCATGGAATGCTCATGTTCTTAGTCTTCATCCGATGGGATTTCTTGCTCTTCTAGGTGGGGTGAACTACTTTTTGCTTACTTCTCAAGGCCATGCCATGAGGGCGATGATCCGAAGGGATAGAGTCCTTGGGAGTGGGGGCAGGGGATGCTTCCTTCTTATCGCTAGCTTGGGTAGGGGTGGAATTGATCAAGGGGGAACCAGTGGGAAACTCAGACAGTGAGGGAATTTTCAGCAAAAGTGGGGGAGAGGGGGGCTCACCTCGACCTTGTGGGTGGATGCGGAGGAGGGCTCAGGGCTGGGGGAGCGAGCAGGGAGACCACCAAAAACTTGGTGCACAAGGGCATGCTTGTAAAGGATAGAGAACAATCCTTGGTGGTGAGGGGGTTTCGAAGACTTGCATTCCCTGATGTTCGCAATAGTTATGTTGATAGACCAAAAGAGGAAGTCAAGAATATTAACAGGTTTAACATCATGAAGGTGGTTAACGAACGCGAGGTGGTAAGCACGTAGGGGACTATTGGGATCATCGACGATAATGTATTGGATGACAAGGATGACAGTGGTGTCCCACGGCTAGGGTAGGGACGAGCGAAGCACACCCTTTTTCTCCCACACTAGGTCCTTCCCCTTGTCGGGGAGATGGTCCATTTCATCTTTGAAGTTGTGTCTATCCCTTCGGACCGCTCTGCCTACAGGTGGTAAACTAGAAACTTCAGCAATAGTGTGGATGCTTACCTCAAAGTGAAGCCCTCGGACCTGAACTTCACCTTCGTTCCAGGAGCTGACGAAGTTGTTGGTCACCTGATCATCTACGCCAGTGAAAATCTTGAAAAATGGAATGAATCTCTTGGCATCGAGCAGGGCTTTAGTCATCGGCTCGAGCTGGAGGTTCGTGGGCTCTGTGATGGCCATCGCATCGTGGAAACTGGAATAAATAGTGCTACTGTAATAACTTCTATCGACCTGAATAAAGTGCCTCAAGAAAATACTCATAGTATGGATAGGGTGGGGACTATAAGGCCAAAACCTTAGGCAAGAGGGGTAATCAATCGCCATAAAAAATTCGAGATAGAATTGGGAACAACAGGCGTAGAGACCGGCCTTATCAAGATTCATGGGGGAAGATGACTAAAAAGGAAGGAGGTGAGGAGGCGGGTGGACCAGGTGGTGCAAGGAGTAGGCAAGGGCAAAAAGAGGAGGGGGTGGTGAGTGGGCATCGAGGAGTGGGGGAAAATGAGGATGAAGGGGTAGAGGCACGAAGAAAGCGGAGGCTAGAGGGAATGACTAGACACTTTGGCATGAGCAGGGAAAATCGCATGATTGGACGTACAGACAATACTCTAAAAAATGATGAAGAGAGTTGAGTCCCAAAGATCCATGGTGTTGAGGGAAAACACCTTTGGTGTTGAGGAAACACCTTCGTGGCAGCAAGAGCTGCTATTTGTGACATTTTTCCATTTTTTCCTGGTGTTGAAAGAAAACACCTTTGGTGTTGAAGAAACACCTTCATGGTAGCTAGCGCTGCTCTTTATGGCTACACTCCACATCATGATAGGCTACCACAATAACATCCTGGGGGAAGACATCTTCCTAGATGATCAGGTTGGTTTGATTGGCCGCTCTGTTGGCCAGAAGGTCTGCCACCTTGTTCGCCTCTCTAAACACATGGTGAATCATGCTTTGTGGTCATTGACGAAGGGAAGCTTGGCATTCTTGAATAATGTTATGGATATTCCACCCTCCATTGTTGTTGTTATTAATGTGACTAACCACTATAGATGAATCACCTTCAAAAATGATAGGTTTAGTCAAAGACCTGCTGACCTCAATACTTCTCCAGAGAGCTCGGGCTTCCGCATAGTTGTTAGTTTGGACCCCTAAGTTTTCAATGAAAGCCATAATGATGTTGCCATCATGGTCCCTGATGACACCGCCAGCCCCTGCATCCCCCGGATTTCCTTTGGAGGACCCATCAAAGTTGGCCTTAAGCCATCCTGGGGGTGGGGGATTCCACTTGACATTACTCCTGGTGTTGGGGGATTCTGAGTTCTGGAGCACTCGATGGAAATCCCCAGAGTCTTGATCAAGAAGGACTCTATCCTAGATGTTGGGAAGTCCGTGCATGGGATGAGGCTGGCATTTTTGATAGCAAAGGACAAAGCTCTATTGGCCACTATTTTTAGATTTTTGAGACTGTCATTGAAGATGCGATTATTCCGCTCCAACCAGATTTGCCAAATCGCATGGTGCAAGAGGGCTTTCCAAAGGAACTTGAGCCTAGGATTCCTGAAAATAGTGGGCCATTGGGTGAACAAGTCAAGGATAGTCTTGGGCCACACCCATTTGACGTGGAACTTGCTGATCAGGGAAGAAAAAACATCAAAGGCAAAGGGGCATTCGAGGAGGAAGTGTTGGGTGGACTCCCACGCCTGAGTGCATAGATAGCATCTGTTGGGGATGATGACACCCCTCTTGATCAGGTTATCAGTGGTCAGGATCTTGTTGTGGACCGTGAGCCAACAGAAATGGGCCACCTTTGGGATAAGGTGCTTGAGCCAAATGGTCTTGGTTGTGTTAGGGCTGTCAATGGTGTTGGGCTGCTTAGGAGGACTATCTGCCAATCGAGAAGCGGATTTCATAGAGAATATCCCATCGTTGGTGCCTTTCCAGTAAAGTTTATCTATCATATGGATCTGGGGAATGAAATTTACCCTAAGGATAGATTGCAGGGACACCATGGCTTTATCTATGACTATGTTTCTGACTCTAAATTGGATCTGCTTCCACCTACGACTATCTTGGTTGATAGCAATGAAGTCAGCAACTCTAGGACCAAATCTATTGTCAGTAAGGTGTTTGATCATTGCAATGTCAGGGTCTTTGGTGAGGGGCTCATCCCTAGCCCATGGGTCATGCCAAAAATCAATGTCCTTGTCATCCCCAAGCTACCATCTAATCCCTTATTGAAGAAGGTGCTTGGTGTGGGTTATGGATCACCAAAAATGGGATCCAGTGTTGGGAGTCCCTTCATCCCTGAAAGAGTGTTGTTGTAGGTACTTTCTCTTGATAATAGAAACCCATTCCAAATTGGCATTGGTGACAACCTTCCATGCTTGTTTGGCCAAAAGGGCCTAGTTCATGAAGTTGATCCTATGCAAACCGAGCCCACCTCTATCTTTAGGGGTGCACACTTTATCCCAGGCCACCAGGTGAAACTTCCACTGGTTGTCAGTCCCTACCCATAAGAAGCATTTTTGAATCTTTTCTATAGCTTCTCCCACAACCACTAGGATTTTGAAGACTGATAGAAAGTACATCGAGATGCTTTGGAGGATAAACTTGACCAAGGTGGCTTTGCCTGCTTGGGAGAGGAGGGCCCCTTTCCACCCTACCAGTTTCCTATGAATTCTCTCGATGACATTGTTCCACATGGTCTTGGCTGGTCTCCCTTGGAACATTGGGAGGCCAAGGTAGGTGGTTGGGAGATCAACAATGGTACAACCCAAGATGCCTATAATTTTGACCTACCGCTTTATAGGGGTGTTGATGAAGTAGAGTTTGCTCTTGGTGAAATTGATCTTCTGACCAACAGCTTCCTCGTAGAGGTTGAGGATAGACTTGATGATTTTGGCTTCAGAAATAGAGGCTGAGGTGGCCAACAGGGTGTCATCCACAAACTATTGGTGGGTTGAAGGTTGGAGGTTGGAAGCAGCCTTAATATTGGATATCAACCCTCTAGTGCAGGAAGATTTGATAGCCCTCCCCAGGCTCTCAGCCAGGATGATGAAAAGGATGGGGGAGAGGGGATCCCCTTGTCTCAGTCCTCTAGTGCTGGGGAAATACCCTACTATTGATCCATTGACAAGGATAGAAAACCAAGTAGAAGAGATGCAGTTCGAGATCAACTTGACCCAATTCTCATGGAAGCCAAACTTGAGGAGGACTTTGGCCAAAAACTCCCGGTCCACTCTATCAAAGGCCTTATTCATGTCAAGCTTCAAGAAGAAGGCAGACTTGTTGGAGTTATGGGCTGAGTGGATAAGCTCGTGAATGGTGATGACACCGTCAACAATATTCTAGCCCTTGATAGTACTTCCTTGGTAGGGGTCGATGATGGAAGGGAGGATGCCTATGAGTCTATTGGCCATGGCTTTGGACAGTATTTTATAAATGACATTGCATAGGATGATGGGGCGATAATTAGATAGGGACTGAGAATTGGGTCCCTTGGGAATGAGAGCGAGGAAAGTGGAGTTGACATCCTTGGGAATGGATCTGGTGAGCTGCATTTCAAAAATAGCTAGGCAAAGGTCGGGGCCAACTATGTCCCAGTAGGTTTGGAAGAACCTAGGGGAGAACCCATTGGGACCTAGGGCTTTATCTGGCTGCATGGAAAATAGGGCCTGGTGGATTTCTTTAGGGGTTAGAGGGCTGAGGAGGAGGTCATTCATGGCCTTGGGGATGGATCTAGGAATGTTCTCAAGAAGGGCATCCATGGCCTGACTGGAGGAGGAAAGGTGGGATCCAAGGAGGGATTCAAAATGGTAGACAACTTCATCCCGGATCTGGTGGATGTCTGAGGTGAAAGACCCATCTTGCTTGGTGAGGCCCTTAATCCTGTTAGCTCCTCTATGCCTGAGGGTGGAGATGTGAAAAAATTTGGAGTTGGAATCTCCTTCCTTAAGCCACAGCTATCTCAATTTTTGGCACCAAACATCTCTTCCTTTCGTAGGGTATTATGGTATTCTGAAAGCAGGACCCACTCCTCAGCTCTGAGATTGTCATCCCCCTGCCCCTGCTGGAACCTATCCTCAATCTATTTGAGCCTGATTTTGATGTTATTCTTATTTTCAAAGATATTCCTGAATGTCTCTTTGTTCCACACCTTCAATTTGGCTTTAATCGATCAAAGTTTCTACGTTACCTAGTTTATGATAGTCCCAGGGAACCTTTCCCCCCACCACTCGATAATCTAATTTTTGAGATCTGGGTGTTGGGTCCACATTGATTCAAAATGGAAGGGGGTTTTGAACTGAGATCTGTTTACAGTTTCAAAAATCAGGGGGCTGTGATCGGACCCAATTTTTGGGAGTGCCTGCAGACTGGCATCACCGAAGAAGGGGAGCACTTCTTGGGATAGCAAAAAATGGTCTAGTCGTTCTTGGATGAGGTCTTCGCCCATCCTTCTGTTGCTCCAAGTGAACTAGGACCCTCTCAGCTGGACGTCCATTAGTTCATTTGAATCTACAAAATGCGCGAAGTCATCTGTGGCTTTGGGGGTTATGGCATTCCCACCTCTCTTCTCTGAAGGATGCAAGGGGGTGTTGAAGTCCCCTGCTAGGATCCAGGGGACGTTGCTGAAAGCTTACCTCATCTGAGTGAGATTGTTCCATAGGATCGATCTGCCCTGCATAGTGTTAGGGGCATACACGTTTGTCATGACCCAGGAGAGCTGGGTGTTGGAGTCATGGAAGTAGATGTTGGATAGGTGCCCTTCACCTGAGATGACTCTACCTTCAACCTTGGTAGGGTCCCAGAGATAGAGGAGTTCGCCTGAGGTGCCAGATGTCGGTGTGTAGGTGAACTCACATTTTCTCCAAATGGTCTTGGCAACTCTCGGTGACCAGTGCTCACCTAATTTGGTTTCTTGAATAAGGAAAATGGTGGGATTAGATTCTTTCCGCATGGCAGCAGCCAATCTTTGTTTGGCTGCCCCATTTAACCCTCTCGCATTCCAGGAGAGGACTTTCATTTGGAACTTTTGGAGGGTTTTTTTCCCCCTTTGCCTTGCTATGTGGGGGTTTGGATCTCTTAGATTCTTCCCTGTTGGCGATCCCTAGTTCCTGGAATAGGGTTTTTTGGGTGCCATTGGCTATATCTTCAGCTGTATCATGACTTCTCAGGTCAGTGCCAGAGGGCCTACCCTTTTTCCTGTCACCTCCTACATCAATCTGGGATTTTTTGAAACTTCGAGTTTGTTTTGGACTCCATGGTTCTAGGGAATCTTGGGAGGAATCATCACTTTCAGTCTCAACATCACAGGATTTTGATGGGGAGAGGGGCATCCTAGTCCCATTGGGTGGGGAAGATTTAGGTGGAGGAATGGGAGACTGTGGGGGTTTGGGGGAGAGCTCTGGGATTCATGACCATTGTTGGGTGGGGAAGAAGGGCACGAGGGAGGAGGTGGAAGAGGGGTTTTCTAAGGGAGGTTGGCCTTGGGGAAGGGTTGGGTGGTTGGATTTGGGATAGGGAATTCCTCACAGGGAGGCTCCTCATCATAGATTTTATCATTAAGACCAAAATTGTTGAGTAAATTGAACTTGTTAGTGATTGTGAGCAGACTACTTGCCTTATGCATATCATCGCCTGGAGGAGGTAGGGCCTATTGCTTGCCCTTGTGGTTCTGGCTCTGTCTCGTTCTGGCTTTCATCTTCTGGTTTTCTCCGTGGACTGGGTGGGTCAAAGTCTGGGAATCGGTCTATGCACCTTTGCGATTCGGGCACTAGGATGAAATATGCCCTTGAGTTTGGCACTCGAGGCAAAAAGTGGGTTTATTTTCGTATTCTAGTGGCTGGCTTTAGTGGAAGGATCCATAAATTAGGTTAAGATGGTCAGGGAGCTAAGTTTCCAGGTTGACATTGATGCATATGCGGGCCTATCAGACGAGTCCGGGCGCGAGTAGTTGGGTCAATGGTGACCAATTCCCCGATTGCTCGGGCTATCCCCTAGAGCGCATCTTCGTGGAAGAAATGTGAGGGCAAATTTGGGAGGCAGACCCAAATGGGAGCATAGTTTATGCTCTGTGATTCTGGGTCGAACTCTGCTCCCCACTTGCGGAGGAAGAGGCTTCTTCTTCCGAAGAACCATGGGCCCCCTGATAAAATATGGTCTGCATCTTCCTGAGTGTTGAGGTGAATCATGAAGAACCCCTTGACATTGCAGACAGTTCCAGGCACCCTCGAGTTTTCCATTTGATCGTCACCCAACACCAGAGTGAATCCATATCAGGTCTTCCGCCAACAAATTTCCCTACCAGGGAAAATGAATCTAGGGTAGCATACTCCTCCATGACTTGCTCTGGATAGAAGACATCGTAGCCCTGGGTTACAAAGGCGTTTGATGTCATAGGCGAGAGGTTTAGGTTTCCCTTGGAGTGCTTCCACAAATGAAACCTGGTTGATCCTCTTGTCGCCCGTTGTTGTTTTATCCGGTGGGTCTTTTCCCCTGTGGTCTCCATTCCCGTCGTCTATCATGCCTAAGGAGGTCTTACTTGTTATTTTTTTCCCATCTAATGGTCACTGGAATCACCACGAGCAGGTACGCCACTCCCCAAGCTCTTACTCCCGCCTCTCTACTTCCCGCCTATCGTAAAATTGAAAGTCGAATGTTCGCTCGCCATCACTCCCACTTTGTACTATCGATTTACTTCAATGTTTTTCATTGGAAACATTTACTTTATTTTATAACATTGATGTATTTTCATATGAACTATTTATTACAATTTTTGTGGTTGCAATTATGCTTCAAGAAGGAAACTAGCAATCCATATTTGGTAAAGCGAACTATGATAGTGCAATGTTTTGGAAATATTACTCTACTAAGATGCAATGCATAGATAGTAGAGGTGGAGTTTTAGTATTGTGAAGGATACTATAGGAAAATGTCAAGAAGGATGCTAAATTCTAGCATATTTGTATTCACACAAAAAATTAAAAAAAATTAGAAAATGAAATTCAAGAATTTAGATATTTTATGAAAATGATGCAGGTATCTAGCTATAGCATCTCAATTGATATGATAATTGAATCTATTTGTAAATTATCAATCTCTAAATGAGAGAGTTTTGGCTTATCAAGGTTGGTGGACTTGAGTACAACCTTTTGTTCTCTAGTAAAAAAATTATCTATGGATATAATGATTATTTATGGTGCCTACGAGTGGCCCAAGTGTCATATCCCAAAATTACCATCCTAATCATGAGCAATTTTATTTTGTGTAAACAAACTCCTATACTTGATAGGGGTTGGTCCATTATTTCTTAGCAAAAAATCTTTCTAAGCTTTAGATAAGGATCCTAAGGTCCCCTAACTAAGTTATTTTCCCATCACAATATTGATTACCTCTTAAACCACTTAGACCCTTCATAGGGTACACCCATCCCTACAACTTACATATGTTTGTCTATGTAAGTACACTAGGTGTAATACCAAATTCAAGCTATCATTATCATTCTCCCTAATGAGCTAGCTTATACCTTTCATTCTGTTGAAAGGGGCACGCTAATCATCACACCCTACATAAGTTCGTCTATGTAGGTGCAACAAGCGTGTTGGATTCAAACTATCCTTCTCATCTCCACGATGAGCTAGTATTCCCGTCAATTGGTATTTTTCTAAAACTTAACCCTATGGTTACAAAGTGTTTAAATTTCTTCTCCCTCATTGCACTATTAAGGTCCATCATGAAATACTTTAAAATAACAATGATGACTAATCCTCTACGGATGGAAGGAATTCCTTGGATACATCTACTTCTAATTTCAAAGATCAAACATCTTTGAAGACTTCTCAACAATATTTCTTTGATAAATACTAGTTGTGTAACCCTAAAGTTGTACATAACTAAGATTACTTTAGGAATTAGTATTCCAAAGGCTATAGAAAGCTAAGATTCACCCTATCACAAGATTGTCCCACTTTGTAAGGTAATCACAAAATGATTTTTAACACCATCTCTAGCATATCAAACCCATATTTCTTTAAATAGTTTTTAGGGCACAAATTATATAATTCCATCAAGTTCCTTTATTATGCTTTAAATATTTATTCTAACAACATGTTTAGTAAAAATATTTCAATAGTTATCTATCCAATCAACTAAAATTCAATCATCTCATCCAAGATCAATTCTCGTTTAACCAAATAAAAACACCTACACACGTATATTTAATCTAATAAATAACAACTCCTTTATTTTACATAGCTAGATATAAAAATGATAATAATAATTTTTACAATAATACAAGTAGACCAATACATAGTATGATGGGTTCAATTCTATTTAACCATCGTTTCCATTCCTACCAATATAATTCACCAATTACATAATATTCTAGAAATTCTTTTCACTCAAGAGAATTCTAGAAATAATAATAAGGAAATGTAGATACAAATATTAAAGGTCCATTGAAACATAACTACAATATGATAGAAGGATCTCCTTCCTTCAGTCATCGCTCGTATGCATCAAAATTTCCCCTTCTTCGAGTCCTCTTTATCCACTAAGAAAGAGATGACTTGAGGGATCAGAACAACTTCTAGCATGAAAGTGTAATCCTAATTGCAAACATCTTTCTTTTCAATGCATGTAAATATGCAAAATACCCAAACATGTTCCATTATGTTTCTTCTATTAAACTACAATCAAATCAATTTTGTTGTTCCTAAAAGTTGATCAAAACCAGATAAAATTCATTATTTCTTTAATACAAAGTGGGCTCCATGCCTCTCAAATTTAAATAGACCTCAAGCATCCATTGTTTACTTCAAGTTATCAAAACCCTATAATCCCAATGATAAGATGGATTCCAAATCCATGTTAAGTATAAGATAAATCTAAAACACTATAACACACCTCCGAAAATGAATATAGAATAAACGAACTCATATAAAATATCATTCAGGTCACTAAATTGGAATTTATCAAAGATTTCCACTTCATTAAGGATACGTAAAAATTCAATGAAAAGGCATAGGTGTGTCATGCATAAATGCAAACATTCATCACTTCCAATCAATAAATTAATAAAATCTTTGCCAAATAACATAAGAGTCTTTCTTAGGTGACCTAGGAGTTCTTGTTCTCACATTGAACTACCAGCACTTTTAGGCACATGCTACATAAAACCTAATTTACACATGTTTAAGTTGGAAACTGGGTTCTCTCCTCACCTTTATAAACATATAGACTCAGTAATAGAGTTCCATTCACTTACTACCATCTTATTAAAACCTATGGGAACGTATTAAATTCCATCGCAACTCTAAATTACATCCATGTATATCCCTTCACAATTTTGAGACATGTCATTCAATGTCAAAGAGAACCAGATGTCAACAATCTCTTATCTGAAAAGAATAATCCTACCGAGATTTACTATGCTTGTGGTTTCATTACATAAGATACAGGAGATTTGTTCACCATATCCTTATCAAAAAGTATAATTTAAAACTAAAACTAAGGCTTTCATAGCAAAATGAGAAACATTAAACAATCACTACATACGTGACTCAACTGTGCTCTCACCTATTTTGAACACATTTGACTTCTCAATTTCCAAAGCAAAGCCTTGTCATGCCTTACAATAAATATTCTACTCTATATGTATAAAATCACTAGGACTTCAACGATAACGTTATGTTGCACTCAAAGAGCTACCATCTCACAAATTATTTCTCAATTCATTTTTTATGAAAGGAGACTAAACACAAGTTTTCAAGTAGCATACATACAAATAGTGATAGACAACATCTATCTTAATTCTAAATGAAAATATATGTTTAAAAGCCAGACATCAATAAATACTACACAATCACTGCATGTTAAGGAATATGAACAAATTGTTTTCACTTATCTTTGAGAACCAAAACTAAATTCTCAATCCAGCATAACATACAAGCCAATATTTCCTTCAAAAAATATTGAAAAATAAAAGGGTCATCATCTTAGGTCCTTAGACCAACAATTTTAGTGCTAGAGTCTACCTAGAGATTTCGTTGTGAGACTTCCACAAGTAACACAGGTAACCCGATCAACTTATATGGTTTGCTATTTTTCCCTTCCTCCACTTCTCTCCCGCATTTTTTTCCAAGAAAAGTACCTTCCATTATATGATTTCCTAGGCATCTTTAATGGATGGTGCATTATCTCAACTAACACTACGTATGTCCCTCACCAATCGAAGCACTATGGAGAAATTCCAAAAACAAAAAAAAAGTAATACATCTTTATTTTCCAAAATTCACTCCATAGTTGCAAATGAAGGCTTATATTATTATTCCTTCTAGTTGATAATTTAGCAACTAACACATCATAGAGAAAAATAATATTTCTAATTACCAACAATGGATCATTGTTCCCTTTTAATGATCTGATTCCTTAAAAGAAATACTTTTCTTTTTTTTTGTAGTCAAAGACAAGATCCATTGATACAAATAACAATGTAAGTTCCTAATTATTATCAAAATCAAGTAAGCATTGTGATTCTCCATTTTTATTGCTGAAGCAAATATGCTAGTCAAAAGATAAATCCTTTGTATCTTTCTTTTTTAAAAGAAAAGATTGCATAAATAATAAAATCAAACATGTACCCTTCTTGCAATGCATATCTTTCTATCAAATAAAATCATATCTAGAAGAATATTATCTAGCAGCAAACAATTTCCATCTAAAACATGGTATATTTCACTCATGCATATCATAATATGCAACTACATGAAAGAACATTCATCCATGTTGCTCCTGTTGTTCTATGAATAAATCATCACATCATTTCTCTTTCTTAAGGTATCCCATTCTCGATGGTTAAGTCTTTCTTTCACCCATTAGAAAGCTTATTATTGCAAAAGTACAAATCTATCAACAACATCATATTATTTCATAAAATATATATTTTTTAGAATCTAAACATGAAATAATCAGTCATTTCATCTACAAGGTACATCATATTCTTCCATAAAATATATGTTTGCAAAAACTAAGCATGAAAGAGCCAGTCATTCCATCAACAAGATAACATAGCCATTCATGAGTCCATCCTATGAAAATTTTGCCAAGGGAGGGTCATGACACGAAATTCCTATGTCATTGTTTTCTCTTTCATCCTTTTATGCTTTTTGTATAAAATTTGAGTGGATGATTTGCTTCTATTTATTTCTAGAAAATATTATAAATCCCAACATAATATCATAGCAGGTATAAAGCAATGTTACTTGGTGTAGACACCTAAAATGCGTCATGTCGAGGGCGACTACTCATATGGACATGCTACAAAACCATATGAAGGATCTTGGATAGACTCCAAGATAGAGCAGTGGTTCTAACCACTCAATTTAGGCATTCTGGCCTAAGCAGTCTGAACCGCAGCCCAGACCTGCGGTCTCCAGTCTGAACCATGGTTGACACCTGCGGTCTGCAGTCTGGACCATAGCTGTGACCTACGGTCTGAACTGGAGTTCAGTTAGGCCTTCCATCCGAGCCAAATCGGTTGGAACGGCCAAGAGATCTAGAAGGAGGCAGTTGGAGGATGAAAGATTCCAAAGGCTTCCATCCCAACTGTCCTAACCAACCTTCTTGGTCTTGGCTTCTCCATGAAGCCACCCCTAGCCCTAGGGGCATGCTACAAATACCCCCTCCAAGCGGGGATGAAAAGAAGAGAGATAATTTGTATAGCGAAGTGCTGGCGAATTATCGAGCGAGCTAATTGATCAAGAGAGCAGCGAAGCCCTATCAAATTGCATAATGACCTTGTGCATTTGAGAGCCCCCTTTGCTATCCATCCAAAGACCAATTAGCCATGGATGCCCTAGGTGCCTAGGAGGATCAAGAAATGCAAATCCGGGTGAACGAAGGCCCTTCACAGTGATTTGACCACCAAATCTATCAGAGGACGACAAAGGCGACCCTTGAACATCAATTCGGACAAGGAGGTCAAGCCCACTGCCCCTAATTCTGAGGGCAAACACATCAGAGGTCAAACCACGGCTGTCAGCCATGGTTCACAGTGCAGACCGCCCCTCACAGCTATGGTTTGCAATAGGTTAAAGATCACCTTACTCATTTTGCTTTTTACCGCATAGATTAGTCATGTTAGTCTTTTCATAGGTTTAATTGCATTTTAGAGAAACTCTGACCGTAGGAATTAGGCATTTTATGCGTTGCATTGGGTAGGAGTATATTGGATCTTTTAGATGTTTTATTGCTTCTAATTTGATATTTGTTCAATGCATCATTTGCTTATTCATGTCTTGTATGTTGTAGTATAATTCTTGATGTGATTAGAATAGCTTAAAGCCTTTCTTTATGCTTTCTTGTTTTACTAGTTTAATGGTATTTACATGTATGTTTCTTTAAAGGGCCTCATCACGAGAGGCTATCAAACTTTGTAATCATGCGTTGTTGTTTC
This sequence comes from Wollemia nobilis, assembly GCA_028583015.1. NCBI lineage: Eukaryota > Viridiplantae > Streptophyta > Pinopsida > Araucariales > Araucariaceae > Wollemia > Wollemia nobilis. The sequence goes on along the minus strand of JAQPPZ010017254.1, from coordinate 1,470,062 downwards.
TTGTTCGTAGGGAGACAGGTGCAAAAGGGAGCCTATATCATAATCCTTCCACATCGCGGAGAAGGGGGTTAGCTCTACCCCAAGGCAGTTTGTGAGTAATCACCGGAGCAACAAATAAGCGCGCCTACCCTGTTGAGGGCATTGGCAATTGTAACATCTGTATCATCTTTGGAGTGACCCTGAGAGGGCATTTTTGTAACCCGAGATCCTTTCGAATATTAATATAAGAAACTTTGCATTAGTTGGCTTCTTTGTTCAATTTGTGCATTTGTGTGGATCTTTGTGTTTTTACGATGGTATAGATCAATACACTAGCTAGGCACACGCTCCGTGGTTACGTCAGATGGCGATCATGATGGAACCCCACAATTTTAGCCTTGAATTTTGACTATTCTTGGCTTTTTCTTTCCATAGGTGCTAACCGCAGCTTTCAGCTACGGTTATTTTTTGGCCCATGGCTGTAACCTGCGGTCTCCACTGCAGCCCGTAGGTCGGACCTGCGGTTCATAGAGGAAGAAGCAGACAACAAGGAAATCAGTGGGCAATAGAGCAGGAGCTGAGGTAGGTCCCAATTTCACCTTCTGTGTTGAATTTTCTGCTCTGCATCTTTCCAGAAATCATCGAACCATTGCAAACTAGGAACAAAAATATAAGGGGTCAATGAACAAGTCCTAGTTTGTTTTTGATTTCCGTTCAGTGGAAAGGCGTTGTTGGGAATAGTGGACCTCTGAGTGCAGTCTACCCCTAAATACAATGACCTTGATAAATATTGTGTGTCATTTGCATGCTTGAGGTCCAATCAGCGGCCATGTCATTGTAATTGCATCATCAAAATATCATGTAGGACATTAGCATGCATTATGTCTAAATTCGAAACGTTCCTTTTCTTTTCATGTACATCATGTAGGAATGGTCATTATGCTCTGTGATGCATTTGTCATTTTTGCAAAATAAAAGGAACCACACACACCACGTATCATTTAAACATCAGTGGCATTGGGCTCTCACATCCAACCCGCTTGATTGAGACCAACAGTGGATGTCATTACCACTTGGTTGGCTCATTTGAAATTGTATTATCGGGACCCGCTCATTGCCAAGGCCGACCCAAGAACTGTCCTATCCATGCAAAATAGCATGCACTCTTCTTCGAAAGGGTGTATCACTGTGCACGGTGTGCTGGGTGAGGGTTGGTAGTACCTATGCTACTTCATTGAGTATGGATGTCATTACCATATTCGGCTTGTGCGAGTATATAGGTGAAAGCCAATTTAACTGAGTTTAAAATCCAACAATATTTCAAAACATGCGAGAGTTTCTAACACTGATACAACACATCTGAAAACAACATCAAACAGTTTAGGGCTCACAATAAAAATTTAAAAGAGATAATCACCATTTGTTTACATTGTTTGCATAATAAAACACATCTAGACGTCAGGTACACAAATGGTGAACACACGGGGTGATCGACAAAGGTCTAGGACCGATGCCCATGATCAACCCCCAACTAGGTCACAACAACATGTGTCGAGTCCTCATACACATGAGCGAACCGAACGATGTTCGACAAGCATTAGAGGTGACAACTCGACACAGGGAGATCCCATTGAGTGGACCCCCGATAGAGGAGCTTCAGTACACTCCTCTAGGCATAGGACTGAGCGTGGAGCTTCTCAGCATGAGGATGCTCTACCCCAAAGCCATTATCGAGACCGCACTACACGCGCATCCATGGGATCGATCGAGGAATATGTGGTGCAAGGGACCAAGTTGGTTCCCATACGTACTAGGTCCATAGGAGGTTCTAACCCTCCATCGTCAGAGTATAGATGAGTCAGAGATCCACCCATTCAGGGGCAAGAGGATAGGCTCACTTTCGAGCATAGGTCCACCCATACTCCCATGCATGGCTCACCATGCAAGATCACCATTGATATATCAAAGGTGGGAGCTAATGGAACACCATCGCATGAGCGGTGGAGGTCTAGATAGCTAGATGGTCTAGGTAGTGTTCTTGAGCAGCTAGGCTGCAAGCCTATAGCTCCACCCACTCGTGCTCCGAGTGAGCATAGCGACAGTTGTATCAAGATCACTAGAGAGCATGGAGAGGCTTCTAAGCGCCCTCATGTCACACGTCCATCATCCACACATCTGTCTGATGGGTACATAACCCATAAGGTAGCTCACATAGAGCACGCACATCAGAGGCCTCCTACGGTCGACCATATTGATAGATCACATAGACTGGTGTCCGAGCAAAGATGTCAGCTCCTCCAAGATCAATTGGATGATGCTCGCCTAGAGAGGCAACATATTGAAGATGAAAATATTCAAGCGCAAAGGCTCCTATGATAGAGATTATATGAGCAACGCATGCGTGAGGAGCATATTCTAGCTCAGAAGGAGCGTATAGAGTAGGAGGATCGGCTAGCCAGGGCTGGCCTATACCCTCCCGAGGAGCATAGAGAGCATGTGCATAGAAGGGTTGTGTCCCTAGCCGATATGCATGAGGAGCGAAGAGACGCTCGTACTCATGTCAGTGCCCAATAGAGGGAGCGACTGCCATCACTCAATGATCTTAGATAGAGGCAGCATGAGCATGTAGATGCAGACAGATATGATCAGGGCTACCCTGAGAGTTGTCGAGTTGAGGAGGAGGAAGAGCCATGTCCTCCACCTCCCTCGAAGAAGACATTACCTCCTAGACCACCTCCATGGTAGCTTAGGGAGGAGGACTTTTTGTCTTCTAAGGCATACAAGGTTTTGGCCGATAAGGTCAAAGCAATAGAGAGGCAGGGCGCGACTATGCAAAAGCCGACACTGAGGAAGATACACAATGAACCTCTAGACCCCTCGGTGCCTACGCCTCCATATCCCGAGCATTTTGATATGCCCCGATTGGAAAAATTCAAGGGTGATGAGGATGCACAAGAACATGTTACGAGTTTTCTGGATGCTTGTTTCTAGATAGAGAGTCAGGATGCTTTGTTGTTGCGCACTTTCATTACGACACTTTTTGGCCCGACCCGAGAGTGGTTCAACCAATTGAAGAAACATAGTATTACTAGTTTCGAGCAGTTGGCCGATGCATTTCTTGAATGCTATTCATTTGGCATCAAGAAATAGGCCAACCTTTCTGATTTAGCTATGCTAGCTCAGCGCGATGACGAGCCCATCGAGCAATATGGAAAGAGGTGGCATAGAATAATGGCAAAGCTACCATTCCCTATTCCTGTAGCCAAACTGACCCGAATGTTTACAAAGAGTTGTGCCAAGCACATCTCGCTATTGTTGCAGCTACAGTAGTACCCTACATTCGAGGAAGTTGTGGCGCAAGCTAGGGTGATCGAGGACATCAAGTTGCAAGAAGGTAGCTTGAAGCTCAAGACCAGGAAAGAGGGGTTTAAAAAGAGTACTACAAAACAACAGGGCAAGCAGGCCCACGTGAATCAAGTAGTACTAAATCTCGGAGGAGAAGACAAGGGGCAGCAAAAGCCTAATTATCAGGCTCAACCTCCTCCTGCGTGTTATGAGACACGCAAAAACAACTATAAGGGCAAAAACAAAGAAGAGCGCCCACCTCGCCAGTTCACACCCTTGACGGAATCGATGACTTTGATTTTTCATCAACTGTGCGAGGCCAAGGCCATACGATTGCCTGAGGTCAAATTAGTAGATCCGAATGTGCCAAAGTCAAAGTGGCATCAAGATGATCTGTTCTACATATTCCATAGAGCGAAAGGCCATGACATCGAGACATGTTGGTCCTTCAAACACATCATGCAGAACATGATAGAAAAAGGAGAGCTGGTAATACCAGGCAACCCATAGGCACCCGACAATAAAAACATGGGGATTTTCAAAAATCCACTACCTAATCATGAGGTACCTCGTAACAATGTCGACCAGGTCAATCAAGTGAGAATCGAACCACCTACCCAGGGGTTCGTAGGCATGGTCAATGTTGTTATGAGACATGGGAGGTATGATCAACCGAATCGACCTCGTGCTCCCATTAGAATACAAGCTACGCCGGATCAATGACCAGCTCAGAACATTCCAGGCCCACCAGCTAGACCGGTGGTGACCATAAGGAGCAGGTTAGTTCAGAACCTGCAGACAGCTCCTACGAAGTTGTCAATATATGAGCTTATTCAGCAGTCCCCTAGACACAGGGAGACTCTTATGGACATTTTGAGGTCCATTGAGGTACAGTCCCAAGATGCCCATGCATTTACAAATTTTGTGGGACATGTACAACAGTGTCAAGAACCCACGATACAATTTTATGATCATGAAGTGAAGATGGTTCCTACTATTATGGCTGACCCACCGCTGCATATTATCACGTGTGTTAACCACATGCCTTTCAAAAGGGTCTTGATCGACACTGGGTCCTCGATCAATATAATCATGACCAAGGCACTGAGCCACCTCAAGTTACCCAAGTCACACATTGTGCCTACCACCTTTACGTTGAGAGCATTTAATGATGCGCTATGCTCGATGGTTGGCACAATTGTTCTACCTATTCAGGTGGGACTCAAGACCATCTCTGTGATGTGTCACATGATAGAGGGCGCCATGCAGTACAACATTCTACTCGGGAGGCCTTGGATTCATGAAATGCATTGCATCCCCTCTATCTTGCATCAGTGTGTGAAATACATTCATGAGGGACAAGTTCACGTAGTGTCCTCGGATGAAGAACCATTCAAGTTCATGAACCTAGCAGATTTGCCTAGGGGTTTTGTACTCCCGTCGATGCATTTGGATATCCGACCTGTCTCATCGGTTAAGATTCCAATAGGCAAACCAGCAGCCCATGCTCAACCATCGACATCTGTGTCACACAGATCTGAGCATACGACTACAACTTCTCTAAAGTCGACTGCATCGGCAATGCACCAGCAAGTCGAGAAGCTAAAGGTGAAATTGGGTGAGAAAGTGGAAAATCATGTGCCCAGATCAGTCGCCAATGAGACTCCCACTCCCATGGATGTGGAAGAACCTCAAGACAAAGTCGAGGAGGCACCTCAGCCTACTTCACCTGCATCTTCAGCAGGGTCATCTGCACCGTAGGTGACCATTCATCTGGCTAGCACAGGGTTGGGTGAGTATCTTGTGCAAAATGTTACTTTCGGACCTATCCTAAAAACTGCACAAGAGATGGGCCGACCGCACGCCCATCGATTTTTTATTGGATCTGTAGTGTCGTTGGGTGAGCCACCCAACCAAACAAACTTTGTCTACGTAGGGCTGGATCAAGCACCCACCAGAATGTCCATAGATGAGGATGATGACGAGCCATTCACTATGAATGTGCGCTATCTGTCCAACCCAAAATATGCCATGCACATTTTTGAGTCGTATCATTGGCATGGGCATGGCCTTGGTATTTTTGAACAAGGACGTAGAACTCCACTCGAACCTCATTATCAGTTAGCTACTGATAGGTTCGGGTTAGGGTTACAAGTATAAGGTCATGATGATTTGCTTGTTGCATCCTTAGATCGCATGTACTTGAGTCTAGGGGACGATGTGGATTTTACTCCATATCACCCTAATCCTTCCAGTTGTTGGAGGACTCACCAGATGGTATCGTTTGTTACCATAGGGCCACCTGATTCATACCATGATGGGCCCTTAGAGGACAACCCCAGAGACAACCTAGGTAACCAAATCTGTGGTGCTACCAATGACACTGGTATGCAGGGGCATGACCCCCATGCTGTAGGCGATCTCAAGTCAGGAGATCTCTGCGATGATGATGGGGAGGAGTCCACCTCCGAAATGAGTGGACCTAGTTATGATGCGGATGATGAGTCCTCAAATGATGATCAATCTGAGGAGGAAATCAAGCCGACCTTTCTAGGTCCGACGTTTATATGCCATCTGCTGCCTATGGAACAAGTGGAAGAGACGAACGAGCACTTCATAGTCGATAGTGATTATAAAGATGAAATAGAGGAGGCTTACTTAAAGCCTCACCCAGCTGATCTCCCACTGTGCATAGACACAATAGAGTGGCCCATCCATGGTAGTGACCATAGTGATGTAGATGAGAGGATCGATTCTAGGCTCGTGTATCCACAATATCTATTGCCTAGGGAATCAAAGCATGTTATGGAGGAATTCCCTCCCAACACTGAGCGCTCTAAGGAAGGAGTAGCACCAGTTTATATGGCAGTATCATATATACGATCGTTCTATTAGATTTATCTGGATAGTGATGATAGCGACCGTAGAATCAGATACATGGGACCACATCTGCCTAATCGCTCCTTAGAAGAGGGGGAAGTGACGGATTGTATTTGTACAGTGATGATGAGGACTCGATGGAGATGGCCTATTTGGGACCTCACCACTTACGTAATAGGCCTCCACCTAGAGGTCCCCCACCTATTACAGCTGTAGGTTTGCGTCGGGAGATTAATCTCCATCGTAGCCTGAGGGAAAGAAGAGAGCTTGAAGAGAGGTATCAGGAACTCTTTCCCCATCCGCCTACGTACGCGGAGCTCCTTGAGCCGAGAGATCCCATTTTGTAGCCAGTGCATCGGGAGGATCCAGTTATACGGACATCCCATAGAGAGGATCCGTTTGTGCCCATACCATCCGAACTAGATCTTGAGTATGGAAGCTACGCTTTAGGGATAGAGTTTTGTCCATGTGGTTTCGGAGATCAATTCCATTCCATCAATATGGTCTCCATTGATTTGACCACTCCACTCCACAATCCAGCAGATCCATCCAAACCGCTGCATCTGAACATGGATGCTATCGATTGGGATCATGTTGACTCGCCAGTCCGGCCTGAAGATTTCTTCCCAAATGAAGAAATGTTGCAACCATTTCATTTCGCACCAGGCTGTGCTCAGGATGTTTGTCACGTCGAGAATGCTTCCCAAGAGGAACATGTGAACCCGATTGATGACATCCATCTGATTCCTATGCCTCACCAGCTTGAGGAGGGATCACATATGTCAGTAGAGAAAACCTTCGATGTGGATATCAGTAAAGATCCCACCAATCCAAAGAAGGTTAGATTTGGAGAGAGTCTCACTCCGGATGAGCATGATAGCATCATCCCTCTACTGAAAGAGAGACCTGATCTCTTTGCTTGGACTTACAAAGACATGTCGGGTCTAGATCCAAAATTGGTTACTCATAACCTTTCGCTAGATCTGTCGAAGAAGCCAGTCAAGCAAAAACTCAGAAATATGCATCCAATAGTAGCCTTAATGGTAAAAGATGAGTTGCAAAAACTGTTGGACGTAGAGTTCGTCATCTCCATCGACTATCCAGAGTGGGTCTCCAATATGGTGCCCGTAGGAAAGCCAGATGGAAGGGTCCGTATTTGTATGGATTTTAGAGATCTCAACAAGGCAACACCCAAAGATTCATTTCCATTGCCAAATATCGATGCTCTGGTAGACGCCACTGCAGGTCATGAAATGCTCTCCCTTATGGATGGTTTTTTTGGATATAACCAGATTCGGATTAAACTCGAAGATCAGCATAAAACCATGTTCATAACGCCATGGGGGACATTTTGCTACAAAGTTATGCCATTCGGTCTTAAAAATGTTGGTGCCACATATCAACGGGCTATGACATATATCTTTCATGACTACATGCATAAAATCTTAGAAGATTATATCGATGACTTACTAGCTAAGTCGTTGCTGTGAGCAGAGCATGCGAAGGTCTTAAGGAAGGTCTTCGATCGCCTGATAGAGCACAATGTCAGGTTGAATCCTAAGAAGTGCGTATTTGGCGTAACTTCAGGAAAACTCTTGGGATTCATCATTTCTAAATGAGGCATCGAAGTAGACCCAACAAAGGTCATGACTATTCTAGAGATGCATCCTCCCACTAATATCAAAGAACTAAGAAGCCTTCAGGGCAAAGTAGCATCCATAAAGTGATTCATCACTCAATTATCGGATAAGTGTCGACCCATGAATCGACTGCTACACAAGGGGGTCCCATTTGATTGGGACAAGGACTGCCAAGCAGCCTTTGCTGAGATTAAGCAATACCTAGCAACGCCGCCAGTACTAGCTCCACCAAGGCTAGATGAGCCTTTTTTGCTATATATATCGACAACCGACTTTGCATTAGGGACCATGTTAGCCCAAAAGAATATGCAAGGCAAAGAGCAAGCCGTATATTACATCAGTCGCACCTTGGTGAGTTATGAGTCAGGATATGCATATGTTGAAAAACTTTGTTTAGCAATAGTGTTCACTACTAAGAAATTATGGCATTACATGCTAAGTCATACCACATATGTTATATCAAAATAGAATCCTTTGTAGTACATGATGAGCAAGACATATCATAACACACGTACTGCAAAGTGGATCATGCTATTGATAGAATTCGATTTGCAATTCATCAGCCAAAATTCCATCAAGGGACAAGTCATAGCTGATCAACTGGCTGAGGCACCACTGTCCAACAGTAGGCCTCTAACCATTGAGCTTCCAGATGATGCGGTCTTCATAATATCTGAAGCTCCCGAACCCGAGGAACCAGAAAATAATGTTGATATGACATTGTTCTTCGATGGTTCAAAGTGTGAGCAAGGGGGTGGTGCAAGAATAGTGTTTTTCATGCCACAAGGAGCTCCAATGCCCTTGTCATTCAAGTTAGACTTTTCATGCACCAACAATAATGCTGAGTACGAAGCCCTACTTTTGGGCCTCCACACAGCCATCGCCATGGGTATTAAAATATTGAACATTTTTGGTGATTCTCTGCTCATAGTTAACCAGGTTAAGGGGCTCTTCCAGTGTCGATGTCCCATACTGAAAGCCTACAAAGATCTTGTTGCCACTTATCTAGCTAAACTTGAATGGTATGACATCGAGGCAATCCCTCATTTATCAAATAGGTTCGTAGACACCATGGCATATTTGGGGTCCTTGATCCCTCAAAATCCATCTATCGATTTTACTACCATCCATGTTAGAACGCTCTCGCACCCAATAGCGGAGCGTGCAACCTTTGATAACAAAGAATCAGTCAACATGATTGTCATGGAACCAATAGCTGATTATTTTTATAGAGCGAAAGACTTTCTTAAGCAGGCACCCTAGGAGTCATTGACTTCTCAGAGTCCTACGGGGAGTGGTACTACCATTCACCACAAGGTTGTTTCCTAGTCTACATTTGCAAAGCTAAATATGTAGGGGGAGCAGGTCATCTTAGCAGTCGAAGTTGAGGCTTGTCAAGGCTGGATGTTGCAAATCCAAGACTTCCTAAAACTTGGTATGATCCTAGAGGGATTGTCGCGTGCCACAAGATGCACATTTAAATATAAAGTGACTAAGTATGTCTTGATAGGAGATATTTTGTATCGATGTAGCTATGAAGGAGTCCTCCTTCGATGTCTTGAGCCCCAAGAGTCATCTTGGGCAATCTCAGAAGCTCACGATGGTACGTGCGATGGCCATTTCAGTGGCATGGCTATCATCAAATGCATCCTTCGCATGGGTTATTATTGGCCCACTATGGAGAAGGATTGCAATGTGTATGTCAAGAAATGCGTTAAATGTCAGCATCATGCTAATCTTATGCACTTGCCATCACAGGCCTTACAACCCATTCAGGCGGCTTGGCCATTTGCTCAGTGGGGATTAGATCTGATTGGCAAGATTTCCCCTCCATCGTCAGGCCGACATACATTCATTATCATGGCTACTGAGTATTTTACAAAGTGGGTGGAAGCCATTCCCCTTACAATGACCACTGGAGCTCGCATCATAGAATTTATTCTCGAGCATATCATATGTCATTTTGGGATACCATCCAAAATAATTTTGGATAATGGAACTTCTTTTAAGAACAAAACTGTGCGGGCTTTAACATCTAAATACCGCATTAAACATAGTTTTGCAACTCCATATTATCCGCAAGCAAACGGGCAAGCTGAGGCCTCAAACAAGACTGTGGTAGCCATCTTGAAAAAGATAGTGCAAGAACACCACAAGGATTGGCATATACAGCTGCCCCTTGCACTATGGGCTTACAGGACTAGCATTCGGATGCCCATTGGGGCAACGCCATTTTCACTAGTATATGGCACTGAGGCCATTATGCCCTTAGAGTTGGAAATTCCAACGTTGCGCATCGCATTGAAAGAGTTCATCGATGATGACACCACGCGGCAAGCTCACATCGATCAATTGACGTTGCTTGATGAACATCGCATGAATGCCCTCGAGCATCTCCATGTTTATCAGGAGTGATTAAAATGAGCTTACAATATCAAAGTCCACCAGAGAGACTTTGAAGTTGGGGATCTTGTGCTGAAAGAGAACCAATAGAACTCGAATTTGCCACCTGACATGCGAGACAAATTCATGGCTAACTGGCTAGGGCCTTACATCATATCTAAAAATATTGGTTCAGGAACCTATCACCTAACGTCGCTAGAGGGTGTGGAAGAGCTTGAGCCTCTCAATATCATCCATCTTAAGGCGTTCTATGCTTGAGAGTGTAGTAAAGGCACCAAAGGCATCTGTAAGCCTTTGGTCAACCCAAAAGCCCCGAGGGTTTTGTCTAAACCGCTCGATCACCCCAAAAGGCCCCAAGCTCTCTGATTAAGAAGCTTGGTCAAGAAAAGGCACCAAGGATTTCCAAAATTTGCTTGGTCAACCCAAAGGCTTTGAGAGTTTCTATAACTTCTTGGTCATCCCAAAAGGCTCCAAGCTCTCTTTAGAGTTGTAAAAAGGTCAAGGGGTAAAATTGGCAAAAAAGGCAAGATTTAAAAGTCTTGGTCAACCCAAAGGCTCGAGGGTTTCTATAACTTCTCGGTCATCCCAAAAGGCTCCAAGCTCTCTTCTAGAGTTAAGTAAGCTTGGTAAGTTTCGTTTTGTTAATTTTAAAAGGCACCAAGGATTTCCAAAAGTCGCTTGGTCAACCCAAAGGCTCTGAGAGTTCCTATAACTTCTCGGTCATCCCAAAAGGCTCCACGCCCTCTTGCTGAGAGTTTGGTCAACTAAAAGGTTCCAAAGGTGGTTGTAAAACCTTTGGTCAATTCAAAAGGCTCCAAGGATTTCCAAAAGTTGCTTGGTCAACCCAAAGGCTCTGAGAGTTCCTATAGCTTCTCGGTCATCCCAAAAGGCTCCACGCCCTCTTGTTGAGAGTTTGGTCAACTAAAAGGTTCCAAAGGCGGTTGTAAAACCTTTGGTCAATTCAAAAGGCTCCAAGGATTTCTAAAAATCGCTTGGTCAACCCTAAAAAGCTCCAAGGACATGTACTCATCGTTTGGTCAAATATGAAAGCTCAAAAACCTATAAAAATCAAGAAAAATATATAAAAGTCCAAAAAAAATGGATAAAGCCTAAAATCCAAAAACATTTGCATTTGCATTTTGCATTTTCATCTGCATTCACACATGCATTCACATCATCATATTGCATTTAGGCATTTGTCATCCGTTGCATTCCATAGTAGAGTGTAGTGCGTTTATCAAAGTTTTACCAATAGTCACACGTTTGTATGACAATCATGCACCCTTGCATTTATCATAATTCATTGCATTCGTACACGATACATGTTGTGGAGACTTATGTATGTATATTAAGTTTTCCTGTCACTCAGCCATACCTAGTGAGTTCTTCAGATATTGTAGAAAGCTTGCTTTGCTATTATAGACAAGGTCATTAGTTGGGATAGTGCTTCAACATATCAGAATCCCATCACTAAGAAAAATAATATAAAATCCTGCTAAGACGAGAGAGGATGAAAGCCGCGAAAGCAGTCTTAGGTATCTAGAGAGATGGGTTTCACGACCTGCTTATCTTGCAAATAGTCGGTTTATAAAGGTGTACTTTGGCAAAAGGACAAGAATTTCCCCTATAAATCCCAAAGTCACAAAAGTTAAATCCCAAGTTACAAAGTGCAAAAAAATATACAAATTTCAAGTTCAAAATATAAAGTGACATAGTGAATCAAAAGCACTATAAAAATCCCTTGCTCAAAGAAAATGGTAACGCATGGACTAACAATGATTTTTATCACTACATCTCGAGCAAGTAAGAAGGGTGAGAACTTGAATCCCTGGATTGTACACCTTTTGAAAGCCATAGAGTGATCCCCGATCGTAGCAATGGGTTGGAAGAGTCCCACCTGCAATCGGAGGGGTAGTTCTATTGGGTGATCCCCAAACGTAGCAATGGGTTGAAAGAGTCCCACCTGCATTTGGAGGGGTAGCCCTGATCAATTTGCAAGATGAGCTAGCTCTAGGTACCTAGGATTGTCTAGTTGTATAAGTCTAATCAAAGCTGAAACAAGGATGATACGATCGTATGAGGAACCTTATCTCACATATGGGTTGAAATAGTCTCGATTGACATACAGGGTATGCTTACGATCTATCTAAAAATACTCACATGCACACACAGGGATTATGAATAGTTGGGTCTATCATGGCAAAAGCCTTGTCCAATATAAGCCTGGTATAGTTAGTATGTGATTTTTGGAGAGGTTTACTAGGGTGTTTGAGTCTCAAGGAAAACCCCAAAAAGTGCTCCAATAGCAACAAGATATCACATATCTTCAGACTACAGAAATATGAGTCATTCATTCATCAAAATGCATTTTACAAAGTACAATCAAATATATAAGATAGATACCGCATGAAGATCAGAAATGATGTTTAGACGACCACTGATTATATAGTACAAAATGACATAATCATTCATTAGCATTTCACCAATCCATTTCACTACATTTCATAAATGGGTGATTAATTGATTAAGTTCTTGTAATGAGAATTATCAATTATTTTGCATGATTGTTATACATTCTATGGTGTCATATTTTAAAAATTGATATACACAGTTTACATTCATTCCTTATGTTTTAAGTGATTAAAGCATACAGGTTCATCTCCATTAGATTATGATTCCGTACATAATGCATTACCATACATTGCATAGCATATCATAAACTGCATAAAATATACGCATGCCCACAAAGCAAAAATAAATATGCATTAAAAATAAACATCGCATCCATCTACATACATCATATGTCGCACATCTAATCATCTAGATCATTGCATATCATCATCATAAAGTAGAATAGCTATCTAATGCATGACATCCATACATCACATCATATAAACATAGCATTTAAATAAGCATTGCATCCATGTGCATCAAATAAACATAAAATCAAAAACAATAAATACACATGTACACATAATGAGCCATGAAATATCATATCATATATATGTGTGTCCAAATGAGTACATAGGGAGTACAAAATGCCCGTAGGCTACAACTGTGTAGGTCCTCGACCTTACACACAAAATGATACATCAAAACTATAGTCGATAACTGCTATAAATCGGATCTAGGCTGCTCCCCCTATACTGGAGCTCTCGTCACCTCCCTCTGCACTGTGCTCTGGAGCCTACTCTCCTGGCTGACCTGGCACCTGTGGTGGATCCTGCTATGGATCCTGCCTGCCTCCAAAGCCTAATGCACCCAACACATGGGAAACTAGTAACTATAGTAGGCTAGTCCTCTAGCTGGAGGCCCCTGATGTCTACCCTGGATCTCTAGCCCTGGCCTGTGATCTCGCTGTGTGCATGCTAGAGGACCTATGCATCCTCTCAGTCCTATGAGTCCTATGACTCGAGCTCATTATGGACTGCCCTGAGGTCCTAGACCTGGTACGCTATGACTCTGCTACAAAAGGATCCTCAGGAACTGGTAGCCCATGCATCTCTATGTAGCCAACTAGCTGATCAACGTGAGCAAGCTGGGCTGCATGCATCTCATTGGTCCTCATGACCATATCATGTAGTCGCATCACCTCAGTAGTCGGATCTTGTATAGCTATTGTACCTACTATTGGTATCATAGGAGGCCCCATGATAGCCTAAGGAGGCCCCATAATAGCTCCCCTCACTGCTCGTGTGAGATCTCACTCTGCCTCTGCTATAGTCCGCTATGCCTGTGCTAACTCTAGGGCAGTCTGTAGTCTCTACACCTAGGCCTCTACATCGGTAGCTCGAGTCATGAGCTCCTGTACCTGGCCCTACGCCTCAGTCAGGTGCCACTCCTTGTCAGCCACCTTCACCTCTAGAGTGGCGATGGTGGTATCTCTCTCACGTTGCTACGTGTGAAAGCACCCAATCTGACTCTGCAAGTCAGCAACCTACGCCAGCAGCTTGTCCCTCTGCACTGTCAGGAGGGACCTCACCCTCCTTTGGAGCATCCTCCTTAGGGTCGATCTTTGGTAGGTCCTCAGTGATGGCCTCTGCGCCCCAACCACCCTTAGTACGTTGGCACACCCTACGCCCATCAGGATCTGCCTCTACCTCTGCCTCTGCTGGCTCTCGGCCTAGAGGCCCGGTCCCGTGCCATCTAAATAGAGACCACCACCCATCATAGTCGGGCGTGGTCCCAACTGTCTCAACCCCCGACTCTTGGAAGTCATCGGGTGCATCTCCTAGCGATGGAGGAACTATCAGTGGGAGATCCCTCTCTAGAGCTAGGCGTCTGTACCTCAAGGGCATATCTGGCAGGTCCTACACCATGTCGAACTATCATAGGACATGAGAGAAAAATTGATACTCTCGGACCTCTGGCTTACGCTAGATAAGCCATCTGTCTCGATGGGCCCATCGTAGCCACTCGTCCACCTCTGGCCATATAGGACAATCCATGTAGGGGTGCCAGACGACGTCCCCGGTCCAAGTGCTGCAAAGCTGATAATGTAATGTTGTGTATCCCCAACATGAGCCCTACTACGAACACCCTCCTTAGCATGAGGCCAGCAGGTGGCGTAGCACTGATGATCATCATCTAGGGTAGTGATGCATAGAGGTAGATCAGTAGGATGCTCGATCCGGATGTGCTGCCACCCCTAGATCTATAGCAACAAGGTTGTAGTTGATGCCCTTATGGCTCCGCTCCATAATCTGGTATAGCTCCCTATAGAGCTGGCATAGTAAAGTGCTCCCCCAGGCCAGTAGTAGTGGCTCCTCCGTCGAGCTCTGAAGCACCCTCCAAGCAGGGGCTAGCATGTTCCAGGGAATCCTCATGCTCGAGGAGTCTGGAAGGACAATCTGAATGATGAGGTGCATAAAAAGGGCCTCTCGAGCAGAGAAGACGTCATCCCGATACCAGTCCTCGATGTGCACCCCTCCATGGTCTGCATCATCCTCTGCGTCGGCTCTCGATCATCGAAGATGGTAGCAAAAATGACATCCTTTGTCATGTAGGCAAAGGAAATGATAGCCTCACCATCGATAGGGATCCTAAAGATCCTATAGACATCCTCCAGTGTGATGGTCATCTCACCAGGAGGTAGGTGAAATGTGTTGGTCTACGCATTCCAACGTCGGGCCAACATAGTAATATAGGCCTGATCTACCCTAATGGTGGGTAGATCCATGACATAACCAAACCCAATGGCTCGAAACCATGCTCGGTCATCATCCGACAAGGCCTCATGGAGAGTCTTCATCAGGTCAGGCTCTCACGCTCTAGAAGTTAACTTTTAAACAAAAAAGCAAAAAAAAACATAATGTAAGCTAAATCTAGCTAAGCAGAGCTAAAGAAAACTAAAAATTTCAAAAAAAAAACAAGCAATTGCAGCCTACAACTGCAACTTGCGGTCCCCAATTTGCAAATTGGGAACCGTAGCTGCAAATTATGGTCCCCAATTTGCAAATTGGGAACCATAGCTACAACTTGCGGTCCCCAATTTGCAAAATTGGGGGCCGTAATTGAAACCTGTGGTTCCCATTTTGCCACCTGGGAACCGTAGCTACCAGCTATGGTTTAGGAGTGGCACCCATTTTGGGTACCCTCCTAGACCACTGAAGCATAAAATTAAATCCTAGTCTAACCTAAACTAGTGGGGTTCATTATCGACAGTTTAATGAGGTTCAATTACCGCATTTATTAAGTGTGGTTCATTTTACTAATATGGAGTGTGAGGTCTCGGTTTCGAGTTACCTTGCCCGCACCCTACCCCGGCTAGTCGATGGCTGATCAGGATCCGCCATCAGGGAAGACGAGTGTAAAGATGGTCGAGTTTGATAGCGTTCCGTATCAGGGAATGACTTCTCTCTCTCAGAGCTCTCAATTTGCTAAAGGTTGCAAGAAAATAATGAAAAATTGTAAATGGGATTTCAATTTATAGGTCCTCCTAGTCTCTGCGGACCGTAGCTGAAACCCACGGTTCCAAAACTAGGGTTTTTCGCCCACAGGTCTGACCTGCGGTCCCCAAAATTTGGTAGTGCAAACCGTAGACCGTACCCACGATCCGCAACTAGCAATAAATGCACTAAAAACCCACCGTGGGAAGGTCTGAAAAGATAAATTAATGACTCCCAATGGATAAAAATCAAAATAAATGATCAAAATTGCAAATTTGGTGATGTTACAAGCACCAGGATCAATCCAATAAATGCAAAATTAAACAAAAAAAATCAAACAATGAAAAACCAAATGCGCCTCGTATTCAGTGATTTATCCTATAAAATTGGCGGTTGCAACGACTTGCGATCCATGCAATCCGACAAGATGAGTAGATCACAATAAGGACATTTGGGGTAAAATTGTCATTTCTTTTATGACATCTTTCAACAAATCATCGACAATATGATTCAACACAAGTCTTCTTGAATTTGTATTATTTTGACTCCCTAAGACGACTATCATAGCCTGACTGCTCCATGGGATAAAGATGTGCAAATACTACTAAGCATTGCAATCATAAGTTGAACTAGGCCTAGCCAAGGCATTAAACATCTCAAATCTAAAAGTTGTTCAGGATCATTCATTATGGTCAAGCGATTTCGTCACTTCAGACATTGTCATTACCCTCATCGACTCGTCGCTTGAGGGGGTAGTCATAATTTCATGTCATAATCAAAATCAATAGAAGATCCCGGAGATCGTAGATCCCTTGATCTTGTCAAAATTGTGTTCGTCCTTGCGAATCATTGCTAACAACTATCATAAGCTTCCCCCTCTGCTTGGGGTAAATAGCAAATATGAAATTTCGTTTGTAGCTCTCATCCTTCGGTTATATAGGCCTAACTCCTATTGTAGCACCAAAGCTACCCGAATGTCTGATGATGAGTGCAGACTTTTCAAATGTAAGCCTTCCCACGTTGGAAGCAATGATTCCAGGATGCGCGTCCTTTTGTTGGACCTGGGGCATCTAATGTTGATCAGACTAATGATCATCATAGAACCTACGACATCATTTTAGGAGGTCTATTTTGCTCAGCGTTGTTCGATCTCACAACGCATCTCAAAAGGGGCATCTGTAGACACCTAAAACGCGTCATGTCGAGGGCGACTACTCATATGGACATGCTACAAAACCATATGAAGGATCTTGGATAGACTCCAAGATAGAGCAGTGGTTCTAACCACTCAATTTAGGCATTCTAGCCTAAGCAGTCTGAATCGCAGCCTAGACCTGCGGTCTCCAGTCTGAACCATGGTTGACACCTGCGGTCTCCAGTCTGGACCACAGCTGTGACCTATGGTCTGAACTGGAGTTCAGTTAGGCCTTCCATCCGAGCCAAATCGGTTGGAATGACCAAGAGATCTAGAAGGAGGCAGTTGGAGGATGGAATATTCCAAAGGCTTCCATCCCAACTATCCTAACCAACCTTCTTGGTCTTGGCTTCTCCATGAAGCCACCCCTAGCCCTAGGGGCATGCTACAAATACCCCCTCCAAGCGGGGATGAAAAGGGAGAGATAATTTGTATAGCGAAGTGCTAGCGAATTATCGAGCGAGCTAATTGATCAAGAGAGCAACGAAGCCCTATCAAATTGCATAACGACCTTGTGCATTTGAGATCCCCCTTTGCTATCCATCCAAAGACCAATTAGCCATGGATGCCCTAGGTGCCTAGGAGGATCAAGAAATGCAAATCCAGGTGAACGAAGGCCCTTCACAGTGATTTGACCACCAAATCTGTCAGAGGACGACAAAGGCGACCCTTGAACATCAATTCGAACAAGGAGGTCAAGCCCACTGCCCCTAATTCTGAGGGTAAACACATCAGAGGTCAAACCGTGGCTGTCAACCATGGTTCACAGTGCAGACCGCCCCTCACAGCTATGGTTTGCAACAGGTTAAAGATCACCTTACTCATTTTGCTTTTTACCGCATAGATTAGTCATGTTAGTCTTTTCATAGGTTTAATTGCATTTTAGAGAAAATCTGACCGTAGGAATTAGGCATTTTATGCGTTGCATTGGGTAGGAGTATATTGGATCTTTTAGATGTTTTATTGCTTCTAATTTGATATTTGTTCAATGCATCATTTGCTTATTCATGTCTTGTATGTTGTAGTATAATTCTTGATGTGATTAGAATAGCTTAAAGCCTTTCTTTATGCTTTCTTGTTTTACTAGTTTAATGGTATTTACATGTATGTTTCTTTAAAGGGCCTCATCACGAGAGGCTATCAAACTTTGTAATTGTGCGTTGTTGTTTCTTGTTCGCAGGGAGACAGGTGCAAAAGGGAGCCTATATCATAATCCTTCCACATCGCGGAGAAGGGGGTTAGCTCTACCCCAAGGCAGTTTGTGAGTAATCACCGGAGCAACAAATAAGCGCGCCTACCCTGTTGAGGGCATTGGCAATTGTAACATCCGTATCATCTTTGGAGTGACCCTGAGAGGGCATTTTTGTAACCCGAGATCCTTTCGAATATTAATATAAAGAAACTTTGCATTAGTTGGCTTCTTTGTTCAATTTGTGCATTTGTGTGGATCTTTGTGTTTTTACGATGGTATAGATCAATACACTAGCTAGGCGTGCGCTCCGCGGTTATGTCACTTGGTCATGTGGAAGACTTTTTTGGATCCTATGATCCTTATCCTGATTTACTGGACAAGATAAAAAAGAGTTATCCAAGTTCTTAAAAGATCTTAAATTTTTTTCCAAAAATCCTTCCTGCTTTGTTGTTATTGAAGCATCTTTGATTTTCTAATTAGAAAACTAGATTTTAGTTTGGATGGCAACTAGAGTGATAGGAAAATTCAAATTTGAATATTGTAGGTTTGTCACCCATTTTATTCTATGAATGAGGGTATACATGATCTAAACCACTTTTGGGTTTTGCATTGGCTTGATGATGCTCTAACGGAAGTGTATCCTATGAAGAGTTAGTTTCAGTGAAGCTATGGCATCAGGGCATCCTTGGTCCAAAATGGCACATAGCCCCTTATTTTATTTGCCTTGAAAAAATGGAGGGACAAGTATGACTCACCCCCTTGACCTTTAGTGGTGTACATGGCACATGGACATGCATAAACTTTTTATTGTGTGAGAGTGTGGAGCTCATGTATTCAAACCTCTGTGTTGACCCTTTGGTTGAGACAACATGATAGTTTGACTCTTCTACAGAAAGCCTATTACTTTTGTTGCAAAATAAGTGTGAGCATAGTTGGCTACACAATGGTTTTTAGAGCATGGAGGTCAAAGGGTCAAATATTGTCCTTATCATTTTTGCCCTTATTGTTTTGGATTAATGGCACATATGGAAAAGTGCTTTTAGCACCTCAAGCAACACATTGGCACCTTGGTTAGTTGAAAGGTTTTTGGGAAAATGACGACTCATGTTTGAATCCTATGGAAGGTTTGATTGGCACTTTTAGGGACTTAATGAATCTAGACCAACAAAGTGGTTGATGTGGCACTATTGCTTGCCATTAAAACCAATTTTTTACTATATAAATGCATCTATCCAATAAAAAATAATCATATGTCATAATCTGAGTGGTTCAAGTAGGTTGAGTTGGAAAACTATTAGTGGACATCACAAGCAAATCTCAGATCACCAAGTGGCAATAGACGATTTTCTCTTTCTTCCCAAGGTTTGAAGATTTAAATTTTAATTTTTGGGGGTCTATTAGGCAAAAACTTTTGGAGGCCATAACTTTTACACATAAAAGTGATTTGAGCCCTTTTTTAAAATTACTTGATTTTTTAAGCTCAACACATTGTGGCATTAGTTTACATACTTGTTCTAGTTTTATGGTTTGGATTATGTAAGATGGACCGCAAAGTTCTAGTTACTTGTCTTAATGAAAAAAACTACAATGTTTGGTCAATGTATAATCTTTTGCCTAATTTTTTGGGAGACATAGATGGATTTGTGATAATTGCAATAGATATTGAGGCTTGTAAAAAAAGGATTCGGGATGTGATTTAGTCAATCCCTCTTCCTCCTTTGGTCAATTGATTCAAATTATTCATAATGACGTAATCTTTCATGATCTCTTTCTTCTATCTTTTGTCAAAGTTCTATTGGAAATTTTTTACAACTCTTCTTTTAAGCAAGTTTATGCAAAGCCACTTTTGATAACTAAAATCAAGTGGTCTACAAGAAAGAAGAAGTCTTCAAATAGGGTGGTATATGTTATGAATGGAAAAGTTGTGCCTTCAAGACATACCTTATGTGATAATGGAAGATTGAAAGATTTTATCTTCGAAGGAGGTAGTGGTTTTGAATTTTCTTCTTTATTTAGATTCATAATGAAAGTGTTTTTTGGATGTGTGTGGGAGTGTCTAATAGTGTTAGTGGTGACTACAGACAAGCCTAAGGAGACTCTTATGCAAAAAATATTTTTCCAACAATAGATTTTAGATGTCAAGGAGATCCAGATAAGTCTACCTCAAAATGTGGAGGCCCACTAGAGCATCCATTATGGGGTGGTGATATTATTGTTGCTAGTGTCTCTTATCATTGGCCCCTCAGTTTAGATTATAGAGGGTGTTGAAATTATTATCTTATTCATGGTCAAGAGTTGACATTGTGTGATGTATTGGATAGGTCTAAGGGAATTTCATTGTACAGTATATTAATTATGTAATAATATTATAATATGTAATCCCTAGGGGTCATGGTTAACCTTGTTATGGTTAAACCCTGTTTATAACAAGTAATTAACCCAAATTCCTCTTGTTTTTTCAATAAGTTTACTAAGTTTTTTATGAATGGTCCTGGTCCCCTCATACTAAGTGGGGTTTGAACCTTGGACCTCTCAAAGTGAGGCCAAAGCCTTATTGTTATATTAGATTAGGTTAAACTTTATGATGTAATTGAGGTTTTTTATTATTGCTATAAATAACCCCTAACACTCCTCATTTTATTATCAGTATTGTGTATTCTTGAGAATTAGAGGTTGTACTCAAGTCCCTCACCCTTGAAAAATCACAACCCTCTCATTTAGAGCTTAATATTTTACAAACAAATTAAATTTTTGTCTCAATTGAGTTGCTATAGCTAGATACCTACATCATTTTTCATAAAAAAAATTGAATTCTTGATTTTCAATTTTTGGATCTTCTTCAATTTTCTTTGTAAGTACAAACATTTCAAAATTCAGCATCCTTGACATTTTCTTGTAGTAGCCTATACAATACTAAAACTCCACCTCTATTGTCTACACACTACATATTTTTTTTAAAGAGAGTTGTATTAATAAGCATGAAAAATAGAGATAAAGTCTCCAAGTAGGCAAGGAAGCCGAAGCTAGAGATGAGTACAAAACAAATACAACAACAGACAAGGATGCCTAACAAGAACCATAATACTAAGAGCAAAAACAAAAATCATCAGAAGTAAACAAAATATATGAAGACAAAGCAAACAGAGCACACAGATAGGGAGCATTAAACATTAGAGCAACTCTTTGCTCCATAACAGGAGACTCTTCTTATTTATTTATTTATTTTTATTTTTATCTTTGTGACTCTACACTGGAGATGAGTGGTGTTAATTACCTCATTAGCCAAGGCAATTGTGTCCCTACTAAATTCTTTCCTTATGTGGGAATATTTGATGCTAGTAATTTTTTTTGCCAATGCTTGATCCTATCTTGGACAATCCTCAATTGTAAATATTGAAGATATTTATTTTTGGAGAGTGCTATCATGACCAATTTAAAATCTTTATACATCAACAAGTGTCTAATTCCCTCTGTCACAATGAGCCTCATCACCATCTCACATCCAAGAATTTTGACCACATTGTTGAATCTGATTTCTAGATTGATTCTGAATTTAATTAGCACCTTCCTTGGGCCTGCAAGGATCGATCCTCCTGCTGTCACTTGTCTTGGATTGGACATTGATGCTCCATCGAAGAACAGTGCAAGGTAGTGGATGATAGGAGCTTCCAAGTCAACATGGTAGCACATTATTGCTAAGAATGCATGGAGATCACGAGTTCTAATCACATGACACTCTTTTGGAGTCAAGTCTTCTTGCTTTTGCTTATGAGTAAAATTTTCTTTAACATTAGCTATGATATCCCAAATGATTCTCCCTATAATTACACTCATTTTATTTCCTTTTCCTTCAAAGATCCATTGATTTTTGTACAGCTATATGTGCCAAACTATAATGTGTGATATTGATTCCCATATAAATTTCATTAAAGGATTTTTTTTAGGCCTCTATAATTTTTACTCTGATGGTTTAAACAACTTTCAATGTTTAATCTCCCTGAAAAGACCAAACCAAATCTGTTAGTAATTTCCAACCATATAACTATCACTCTTGGTCATTTAAATATGAGGTTTTTGATGGTCTCACTCTCCCTTAAACACCTTGAGTAGACATGAGGCCTGACTATATTCCTCTTTTGTAAGTTATCCCATGTTAAGATATTGTTCTCCTACACCAACCAAGTGAAGACTTGCAACTTAGGTGGAATCCTCTTTTTTCAAATTGAGGATAATATTTTGTCGACTGTTCCAACCAGTCAGGAGTGAACTCCAAGTATGATTGTTTACTCTCTATAATTCTTATGTCCTCTCATATAAGTTGATCTAATAGATACCTCTTGATGGATTTGATACTAGTATTCTGCCTCTTGAAACAATCCAATTCATCTTGGATATGCATAGGGAGAGGAGATTTCTAGGTAGGTTCCTCTTCTAACCATTCTATAAGGTCACTAAGCTTCTCAATTTCCAAACTTTGTAGTTATTTTTGGAGATCAAGGTTGCATATTTCTTGTAATAGAGGATTTCCAAGGATCAAATCTTCCCATAAATTGATCTAGTTGCCATCTCCAGGGATCTAAGAGATTGTTTCTACAATTATTGCTTTGGCCTTAACTATATGCTTCCATATTAACAATGCACCTGGATGGTTTTCTATATTTCTTAATAATTGTATGTTTGTAGAGTTATTTGTGCATTTGTTGATCAAGATCTTCTTAAAAGGAGTTTGGAGCGGCTTTAGAATGTTCCACAGGAGCTTGGCACATAGGGCATTGCTTACATTTTCTATTTTTTTGATTTCCAAGCCACCATGCTCTTTAGCTTTGGTGATTGCACCCAATTTACTAAATGGAATTTTTTCCTTTCCATCTGCCTTCCTCCCTATCATAGGAAGTTTTTTATTATGCCATCAATCATATGAAGAATGCTTTTGTGAGCATGATAAACAAGAAGTTGATATATTGGGAGAGTCAATAGAACAATTTAATTTACACTCTTCTGCCTGTCAAACTCAACCATGCATTGCTATAGTTCTAAATTCTCTTAATCAGGTTTTCCAACATTAGACTCTAGCTATCCTTAGGCTTCAGGTGAAAATCCATTGGGACTCCAAGATACCTGAATTGATGTTATTTTCCTTGTTTGAATCTAAGGATTAAATTGAAGCTTTTGTTTCAGATTTTGAGGTGTTTTGGGTAAAATTTTAGTTTTTTTATGTTAATGAATGCTCTAGTGGCTTGTGTGAAACAATCTAAGCATTATTTGATTTACCTCACATTTTACCTTGATGTTTCTCCCATAATAATGGTGTCATCAATGAACTAAGCATGAGTAACTTGTATGTATTTCTCCCATAATAATGGTGTCATCAATGAACTAAGCATGAGTAACTTGTATGTATCCTGTAGCTACCTTAATACCTGTGATCTTGTGGTCCCTTCTTGGCTTGTTGAGAGATCTCACTAGAGTCTCTGCTAGCAGGATGCAAGATATGGGGATAAAGGGAAGCCTTGTCTTATGCCCTTGGAAGACTTGAAAATGGTTGAAGATTCTCCATTGATCATAGGGGATATCCAAAGGGCAGTGATGCATGCTCCAATCCATCTCGTAAGCTAAAGGGTAAATCCAAACTTAACTAACACCTGTTCAAGAAATTGAATATCTACCTGAAAGCATGTCTATGGAAGCATGGCATACCGGGTGCGATGCAAACAAAAGCAGATGTATAATGAAACGCTAAGTCCTACGAAAATGCGAAGAACAAGTGCATGAAAAGGGAAAACGACGCAATGGAACGAGATGTAAAGAAAAACTAAAGTGCAGCCTCTTTTATTAATGTTGCTTGTGATCCGGTTACAATACGTTCCCCCCCTTTTAGGGGCTCGGAGCGTTCGATACAATTTTGTTACACCAACGGATGGTACGCTTCCCTTCGGGATCTTCCGCGTGCCCACATTCGAAATGGGCGGGCCAAACATCGTCGCCGCTTGCGTGAGTGTGTCCGTCGTTCCTTGCTGCCCCTCCGGTGTTGAGATCCTACGTACAGAGAAACAACAAACGGTTAATAGCATATGCGGATGGAAGGAAACATGCAATCCCCAAGACCTCCGGCTAGTGAATACATGAAATAATAAAACAGAGATCAAAACATGTCAGAATGAGATGAAACTTGAACAAGAGCATCCAAACATCATTAGGGACACATTGCAAAAAGAACAGTCGAGAAATCATGCATGGATTTCTAATCGCTCCGGGGTGGGACGATTAGGACTATCACAAAACATGCAAAAGCAACCTCCCAAATGTCCTATCCAGAGGCCTCCAAAATACCTGCAAACTTGGGGTTAGGCAAAATGGGGCATTTTGGGATGACCCAGAAGGTCAGATTTGGTAGATTCTGCCCAGATTGTCCTGTATCCGAAGGCGCTCCCTGTATGTTAGTAAACGCGTAAAATGATAAAAACACAGTCAAAACAAGTCAGAATGCAATGAAACTTGAACAACAGCATAAGTAAATCAAATAGAACATAATGCAAAAGAAATAGTAGAGAAATTATTCATGGATTTCTAATCACTCCGGGGTGGGACGATTAGGACTGCAATAGTTTGGGGGCGCCCGGGGGCAGGACGCCCGCCGTTTGGGGCCTGGTTTTGACACCAATCCACTTGGGATGGGTCCAAAACCTCCTAGGGGGTTGTGTCAGCGAATTTGGTGTGGGATTGTGGCCGATTGCTTGGGTTTTGGGTCGGGATTGCGTTCCTAGTGTTCACCCGATAACCTCTCTTCCAAAAGAGAAATTATGGATGTAGGAAGCACAAAGGGGAATGGGGGTACAATTTGGCAGCACTCCGTTGCTCCAAATGCTCCAGCTCTCTTCTTTTTTGGGGTGAGGATGCTCACCCTTTTATAGACCTAGGGGTCTCTCTTTGAATGCGCATGCGAGGGCGCCACTTGGCTTGCCATGCCTTTTTTTGGGAGAGAAGATTCCTCCCCGATTTAGAGTCTCCTTGCATGAGGCCTCCATGATCATGGCATGCTTGAATGCAGTCCCTCTCTCGGATTTGAAACTGTTCCTCGCAATTGCATGCTCGAAGGCACAGTTGAGTGGCGGATCTATCGAGGTTTGACTTTTTGCCAGTCAAACCTGCTACTCGTCCCACCCTGGGACGATTGTCGCTAATCGTCCCAGGGTGGGACGAATAGGATTCTAATCGTCCCGGGGTGGGACGAGTAGGGAGCAAAGTGCTTAAAAGGTGCCAAATTGACCTCTGACCTTCCAAAACTGATTTGGGAGTGGTTAGGACCACTGTTTAACCTCTAGAGGCTGCCCTAGGGGGTATGTATGCCAATTCGATTAGTGCTTGTAGTCACATAATCGGATTGGTGTTGTTTTGGTGTCTATAGATGCCCCTTTTTGGGATGCGCTGTGTGTGGCGCAATGCTGAGCAAAAATAGATGACCAAAGCACTTAATGATTAGGGTTTCTTAGTAACCTAACCAAATTTTGATGCCCCAAGTATGGAAAGGGCACGCATTCTTGAATCCTTGCTTCTGACGAGCTAAGGAGCTTAACTCAAGTGTAACCTTTTTCGGTGAGGTGTTACTTGATCTTGGACATTGTTCAATCATGAATAGGCAAAGGGCGCAACCTTTTGTCTGAGGAACCTTGTGTTCATGATTCCAGAATGCCAAGTGTTTGATCAGCTTGTGATTATTGCTTGTTTGCTGCCCCAAGCAGGAGCGTGATTGTCTTTGTCAATGATTCTTTGAATGCATGCCATTTCCTTGATTGGGTGTGTATTTGTTGATTTGGTGACTAAGTGTGACTACCCCCTCAAGCGACGAATCGATGAGGGAATGACCAAAATGAGAAAAGCGATGAGTCGCTTGACCCAAGATGACATTTGTAAGGGTGCCTTCAGTTGTTTTTCGTTGAACGCTTATGCGTTTTCCTAGCAATCGGACCTATTTTTGGTGGGTTTTGACCCTTTTTGTGACGCCTATTGGGGTTGAAATTATCGAAAATTCTTCCCTGGGGCGGTAGCTTCTTAGGGAGTAGGATAGTGATAATTTGTGGTCCCGACATGGTTTTTGTTAGGTTTTCATGCAGAGTTATTGTTTTTTGGCATTTTTTGGATTCTGTTTTTGTTGCTTTTTTTCTTGCTCTGTAATCGTCCCAGGGTGGGATGAATACCAATTTGGTAATCATCCCAGGGTGGGACGAGCGCTATCCTAACAGCCTATAAAAGGACCAAAACTAGGTTTTGGGCTCATTTGCAATCTTTTTTTTTTGGCGATTTGGAGCAGTGAGGAGGAGTGCGAGTTTGCGTAGCGGAGCGCTGTCAAAATTTTGGACACCATGAGTGCAAGGACTGGATCTTCGAGTGGCGGAGCCGAGGCGAGACCGGTAGGTGCTCCTTCTCTCTCATTTATTTGTTTTTGCTTTATATGAAGTTAAAAACGTAATTATTTTTTTTGTATTTTTTTTGTTTTAAGATTATAGTTATTTTTTTTTTGTGTTGTTTAACTAAGGTTAAAACCCTAGTTTTTTTTTTTTTTTTTTTTTTGTTTGTTTTTTTGTTTTTTTTTGTTCACACTTAAGGTTAAAAACCCTAGGTTGATTTTTATGTTTTGTTTGATTTTTTGTTCATACTTAAGGTTAAAAACCCTAGTATGAGTTTTAATGTTTTATTTGATTTTTTTGTTCACACTTAAGGTTAAAAACCCTAGTATGAGTTTTATGTTATATTTGATTTTTTGTTCACACTAAGGTAAACAACCCTAGTATGATTGTTTTTGTTTTATTGTTTTTTTTGTTCACACTTAAGGTTAAAACCCTAGTATGATTTTATGTTTTATTTTTTTTTTTTTTGTTTTTGATTGTATAGTTTATTTGAATGTTTTGTACTTTGTGTAATTTTTATATTTTGTTTTTTTGTTTTTTTGTACAATTTATTTGATTGATCTGTACTTTTGTACAGTTTTGTACTTTTGTTTTTCTGTACTTTGTTTTTCGTCTATACAGTTTATTTGAATGTTTTTGTTTAAATTAAGGTTGAAACCCTAATTTGTTTTTTTGTTTTATTGTGTTTGTGTTTTGTAGGTTGTTAGGAGTCGGCACCGCCAGCCGACTGTGTTCTCTGATGCCCGGGAGGCATTGACAGTTGCGGATTGGGAGTGGCTTGATGCCCTTGGGCTCAAGCAGGTGACGCGGTTGGAGCCTATGGTGGGGGATCGAGCATATCTGACTGCCTTGATCAATTTGTGGGATCCCCACACCAACACCTTTCATCTCCCAATAGGGGAGATGATGGTTACTTTGGAGGACGTGTATCGAATTCTACGGATTTCGATAGATGGACTGCCCATTCGGATGACTCCCCGTGATCAGCGGATGATGGTGCTGACACGGTGCTTTGGGCAGGCGACGGAGATGGGGGTGGATAGGGCTGTGGAGAGGGCAGAGGTGGACTACCTGATTGGCAGGATTCTGGTGCGGTGGTGGCTGGAGAAGGGCATTTTGGGGGTGAGGCATGCGTTGCTCATGACCCTCATCTCCAACATGCTGCTTCTCGACTCCTCAGGTGTGAGGTTCCCTTGGAACCTGCTTGAGGTGGTGTTCAGACTGGTGGAGTGTCCGATAGCAGTGCCACTTATTATGAGGTGGGGTCAGACACTATTGGCACAGCTTTACGATGAGCTGTACGAGGTCCACTATCGGAGGTGAAAGGGGATCGGGTGCAGCTATCTTTTGTAGTGTTGGGGGTGGCAACACATAGCTGTGGAGCGGCCGTAGGGGTTGCCTTGGACCACTCGGGGTGAGATGGTGGACAGGGAGATTGGGTATGCTGCTCTATGGTGGAGGTCAGAGGAGCAGGGGTAGTCGCGATGGGCAGGTGTCGTAGGGCACTATACTGATGCCTTCTCTCGTCTTGCTCTAGGGGAGGTGTTCTGCGGCCATACCGAGACTGTCCAGCTTGGCCTGAGGCTGGAGAGTGGCTTGGTGGGTGCGTAGGGGGAGATGGTTGATCGGGCGACATGGGATAGAGCAGGAGTACTTCCTGTACATTCGGGTGACTCGATAGTTTGGGGTGCACCAGGGATTTCCTGGTGAGCCCTTGATCTATCGACGTCGGGGCGATGAGAGGACTCTAGCCTGGCCGATTATTGAGCCGTTAGGCGAGGAGTCTGATGCAGTGATTGATGTCCCCAATATGGACAATGTCGGGGTGACTGCAGAGTACGACCAGTGGTGGACGATGCGGCGATGGCGGGGTGAGGGGCCTCTAGGAGGTCCGGATGCGGTAGCAGCAGGCGGTGGGGGTGCGGAGGCACCGATGGAGGGTTGGGGGGCTCCGCTCGATGATGCGGATATGGTGGAGGTAGATGACTTGACTAGGGATGATTTAGGGGTTTCGAAGCAGCCGGATACATAGGACATCCCAGAGCAGTGGGTGTCGGAGCAGCATGCCATCCTGGAGATGCCCATGCCTCAGGCAGTCCTAGGGGATATGGAGGCTAGGTTTCG
Organism: Wollemia nobilis; assembly: GCA_028583015.1. Classification (NCBI taxonomy): domain Eukaryota; kingdom Viridiplantae; phylum Streptophyta; class Pinopsida; order Araucariales; family Araucariaceae; genus Wollemia; species Wollemia nobilis. The sequence goes on along the minus strand of JAQPPZ010017254.1, from coordinate 1,441,011 downwards.
TGCTGAGATAGCACGATTGGAGGATCTACTATGGAGATGGGATGAGGAGCACAGAGTCGAGAGGGATCTCCTACGGGCTCAGTTGGCGCAGCGGGATGACGCATTGGCTACGTACCATCGACGGGATGTGGAGTGGGGTCGATGTCGGGTGGAGTTGGAGGCCGAGATTATCCGCCTCGATGGACAGTTACCTGAGCTCACTGGAGGTGGATCGTCACACCGTACGAGAGGCAGTGAGACTGAGCAGTCTGCATCCTCTCATCGCAGGCGGGTGGGTGAGGGTAGCGTTAGTGGGCATGATGCGAGGGCTGGCAGCAACGCCCTGAGAGGTCCCATAGGACCCACACCACTGGGGGTAGTTCCAGTTGCATCGATCCTGCGTGATCATGGTGGCCGACTCCCTAGGCTTTGGGGATTTTGAGTTTTTGATTTTTTTGTGAGGTCAGAGGACCATTTTATTGTAGCCTGAGGGCATTTTTGACTTAATATATACATGACTCTCTTTTTGGATTATTTACTTGTTATGGTTTATTGCTCTTTTATGCACATTTATTTATGTTGATGTATGCATATGTTATTATGGATGTTTCTGACTATATGGATGTATGCATATGGAATGGATGAAATGATTTGTTGGTATGCAGGTGGTGGCACCATAGACTGTACAGGATTAACTGGCTTTCTGTACTATGTGATTGCTTTATGAGATGACTTTGCATTTGTAATTTTTTGTTTTGTATTTTTTGATGGTGATGCAAGTAATGAAATGTACGACAATTGTTTTAAGAATGTAGTTAAGGTTTTTCTGAGACTCAGATGCTTTAACTAACTAATCAAGACTGTACATTATCTTACAAGACTTTCGAACAAGGTACGAATCAGACTTGAGTTTGACCAAGTTATTTCACATCCCTGTGTGTGCGATTGAGTTCGTTTATGTGGTATTTGTAAGGATACCGCCAGTGCTAGGTAGGCTGTCCACCAAACTTGTACTGAGGATCACCTAATTAGCTCCACTAACTCCTTTGTTGTATTTAGTAAGATTAATCTACGGGGCAATCTAGGATACCATAAGCTAGCTCATCCACATGCAAACATTGGTCTACTCACACGCAAAGCTAATGTGATAGACATATCGTCATGCGTTTAGGATACCGCCATTGCTAGGTAGGCTATCCACCAAACCCGTAATGAGGATCACCTAAATGGTTCTTCAAATGCTGAGAATTCTAGGGATTCAAGCTCAGGCGTCTTTCGGTTGCTCAACTTGTTGGGATACTTGCTCTCATACATAGTGATGAAAATCACTGTTTATTTTTCTCTTTTTGTTTTTTTTCTTGAGCAAGGGGTTTGAGTAGTGGTGATAACCACTGTTATTATTTTTATTGTTGCCTTTTGAGGATTTAGATTTGGCATTTTGATTTCCAAGTTGAGCTCGTGGGTTTTTGGCTTGTGAGTGGCATTGATCCTTTTGGCCTTGGGGATGACTACCCATCCTGGTCAGGGACGTGTAGTACGAATCCTTATGACTTTGGGGCTCAAAGGTGGTTGGGAATTTTGCTTTGGAATGACATTGATCCTTTTAGGCCTTGGGGATGACTACCCATCCTTCTCAGGGCGTGTAGTACGAATCCTTACGACTTTGGGGATCAAAGGTGTTTGGGATTTTTGATGGTGGACTTTTGGGATTTTTGCTTTGTGAATGGCATTGATCCTTTTAGGCCTTGGGGATGACTACCCATCCTTCTCGGGGTGTAGTACGAATCCTTATGACTTTGGGGACCAAAGGTGTTTGGGATTTTTGATAGTGGTGAAAACCACTATTTATTATGGGGAATTGGATGGGGAAGAGCTTGTCCTTTTGTCAATTCTCAGCATTCTTGAACCATTCGCATAGGGGGATGAGCAGGATAACCTTTCACCTATGGTACCCTAGACTCGCTTTGTAGGTTTCATCTTGCGTTCACACAACTTGGGAATTTTTATGTGTTTTAAGCTTGTGTTGGGATGTGATGTAACAAGGCGTGATCCAAGTAAAACTCTACCTTGTAAAAATCGGTCTGACTTCGTACAACATTTGACTAGAAATCTAAAGACAACTGAATGACGAAAAACCCTAAAGACATTAGCAGACAACCGACTATGATATGGCAAAAATGCAAAGGGTGTTATTTTTGATGGATCTTTTTACAAAATGGACTGAATTTGGAAAAATGATGGAATTGCCGAGTAATTACAGTCTATGGTGCTTTTGACATGTATGACCAAGCAAATATGCAATGTATGTATGCGATGCCTAATGCAGTTTTCATTTCTTTTTTGTGTTTTGATTTTTAAGAATATGCATGAAAGTGAGATGCAATTTTTTTGTTATTTTTGATTATCTGTTGTTTTTTTTGTTTTTGAATATTTGTTTTTGACCAAGCGATTGTGGGAACCCTTGGATTTTTTGGTTTGACCAAAGGGTTTATGGATACCTTTGGGGTGTTTTAGGTTGACCAAGCGATTGTGGGAATCCTTGGAGCTTTTGGTTTGACCAAAGGGATTATGGATACCTTTGGGGCATTTTAGGTTGACCAAGCGATTGAGATCTTGGAGTTTTGGTTGACATGGGAATCCTTGGAGCTTTTTGGTTTGACCAAAGGGATTATAGATACCTTTGGGGTGTTTTAGGTTGACCAAGCGATTGTGGGAATCCTTGGAGCTTTTGGTTTGACCAAAGGGATTATAGATACCTTTGGGGCATTTTAGGTTGACCAAGCGATTGTGGGAATCCTTGGAGCTTTTGGTTTGACCAAAGGGATTATGGATACCTTTGGGGCATTTTAGGTTGACCAAGCGATTGTGGGAATCCTTGGAGCTTTTGGTTTGACCAAAGGGATTATAGATACCTTTGGGGTATTTTAGGTTGACCAAGCGATTGGAGAATCCTTGGAGCTTTTGGTTTGACCAAAGGGATTATGGATACCTTTGGGGCATTTTAGGTTGACCAAGCGATTGTGGGAATCCTTGGAGCTTTTGGGGTGGGCTATGGCTCTCTAAATGTTGAATGGCCTCAAATGACTGATGTTCAAGGGTTCTAGTTCCTTGATTCCTTCAAGAGAGGCGAGCCGGTATGTTCCAGGTCCTATTTTACTATCGATTACATAAGGACCTAACCAATTTGCCATGAACTTGTCCCTTAAATGGGGCGGCAAGTTAGAATTTTGTTGGTTCTCTTTTAAGACTAGGTCACCAACCTGAAAGTCCCTCAAGTGAACTTTCATGTTATATGCTTTCTTAAGTCACTCTTGATAGATACGTAAATGCTCGAGAGCATTGATGCATCGTTCATCGAGCAACGTAAGCTGGTCTAACCGGGCCTACCATGCAGTGTCATCATCGATGAACTCTTGCATTGATATGCGTAGGGAGGGTATTTCCAACTCGAGAGGCATGACGGCCTCGGAGCCATACACCAGCGAAAATGGAGTTGCCCCAGTGGGCGTCCGAATGCTAGTGCGATAAGCCCATAGGGCAAGTGGTATTTGGATGTGCCAATCCTTATGACTATCTATGACCATATTTTTAAGGATGGCAACTAGCATTTTGTTTGACGCCTCTGCTTGCCCATTTGCCTACGGATAATAGGGTGTCGAAAAACTATGCTGAATTTTGTACTTTGTTGTCAAAGCACGCACATATTTGTTCTTAAATGACGTCCCATTATCCGAGATGATCTTGGATGGAATACCAAAATGACATATGATGTTATGTAAAATGAACTCCGCAATGCGGGGCCCAGTCGTAGAGGTAAGCGGAATTGCTTCCACCCACTTGGTGAAGTACTCTGTGGCCGTTATGATAAACGTGTGATGACTCGATGACGTAGGGGAGATCTTTTCGATGAGATCTAAGCCCCACTACGAAAATGGCCAAGCCGATTGGATCGGTTGCAAGGCCTGAGAAGGTACGTGTGTCAAGTTAGCATGGTGTTGACACTTCACGCACTTCCGCACATATGCACAACAATCTCGCTCTAAAGATGGCCAATAATAGCCCATGCGAAGAATGCGCTTTGCGATGGCCATACCGCTGAAGTGGCCACCGCATGTACCATCGTGCGCTTGGGTGATCGCCCAAGTGGACTCCTGCTGGTCCAAGCAATGGAGGAGGATCCCTTCGTAGCTTCGATGGTACAAAATGTCTCCTAGCAAGACATGCTTTGCCGCTTTCTGTTTGAATGATCTTTTCATGGCGTGCGACAATCCAAGTGGGAGGCTACCTAACTTGAGATAGTCTCTTATGGGTGTGTACCAATCCTGCTGATCAGAAACCTCGATGGTATGAACGACCAATCCCTCTTGAAGTTCATCCCTAGCAAAAGTTGAGCGGGAAAGAACTTGTAGAAATAGCGTTGTGTTGCTATTAAGAGGGGTTGGGGAGAACAAAGACCCCCAGTTGGCATGATTCAGACTATCATGGATTCGAGAGAACCTATCCTGAGATGGTTCAATCTGGATCAGGTGGATTCCTGGCGTTATGTCGGAGCTTGCACGCTCCATCATGGATTGCGATAATGTTTTGACTTGAATGGTTGTCATCTCACCAGAAGGGTCTTGCGGGATTAGTGACCCCAAGGAGGCCATAGTGTCCACAAAATGATTCGATGATCGAGGGAGTGCCTCGATGTCGTACCATTCAAGCTTTGCCAGGAATTTGTCCACAAGGGCTTTGTAGGCCTGCAGAACTGGGCATTTGCATTGGAATACCCCTTTCACTTGGTTGACAATTAACAACGAATCACCAAAGATATTCAAGCGTTTGATGTTCATGGTGATGGTTGTCTGAAGACCTATGAGCAAGGCTTCGTATTCAGCATTGTTATTGGTGCACGAGAAATCAAGTTTAAATGATAAAGGCATTGGAGCCCCTTGCGGTGTGAAAAATATGATTCTCGTGCCACCCCCTTGCTCACATTTAGAACCATCAAAGAATAAGGTTATGTCGGCTCGTGACTCGGGCTCTTCGAATCTGGCGATTCTGAGACATGGAAGACCCCATCATCGGGTAGCTCTACGGTCAGAGGCTGATCGTCTTCGAGAGGAGCCTCTGCTAGTTGATCGGCGATGACTTGACCTTTGATGGACTTTTGTCCAATGAATTCGATGTCAAACTCCGTCAACAACATGATCCATTTCATCGTGCGACTACTATGATAAGTATGACTCATCATGTACCGCAATGGATTCTCCTTAGACACAACATACGTCGTATTGCTCAACATGTAATGGCATAGCTTTTTGGTGGCAAATACCACTGCCAAGCATAGCTTCTCAACGTATGCATAGTTAAGTTCATAACTGACCAGGGTGCGGCTAAGATAGTAATTAGCTTGTTCTTTATGTAATTCATTTTTTTGGGCTAGCATGGCACCCAATGCCACCTCAGTAGCTGAGATGTATAAGTAGAATGACACTCCTGGTCTAGGTGGTGCCAATACTGGCGGCGAAGCCAAGTATTGTTTGATGTCGTCGAAGGCTGACTGGCACTCGTCATCCCAATGAAATGCTACCCCCTTGTGTAATAATTTATTCATGGGTCGGCACTTGTCGGATAACTAGCGCTATGAAGCGCTTGATCGACGCGACCTTACCCTGCAAGCTTCTTAGCTGCCTGATGGTGGTTGGGGGAAGCATCTCAAGGATTGCCTTGACTTTGTTTGGATCTACCTCGATGCCTCATTTTGAGACTATGAAACCCAAGAGTTTTCCAGATGTGATGCCAAATACGCACTTCTTGGGGTTTAGCCTAACTTTGTGTTCGATGAGGCGATCAAGGATCTTGCGTAGGTCATCGAGATGATTTTGGCGCAAAAGAGATTTGGCCAACAAATCATCCATATAATCTTCCAAAGTTTTATGCATGTGATCATGGAAGATGTATGTCATAGCGCGTTGGTAGGTGGCGCCAGCATTTTTAAGGCCAAAGGGCATGACCTTATAACAAAATGTCCCCCAAGGCATCGTGAACGCCATTTTTAGTTGATCATCGAGATTGATACGAATCTGGTTGTATCCCGAGAAACCATCCATGAGGGAAAGCATTTCGTGGCCTATTGTAGCGTCTACCAATGCATCGATGCTAGGCAAGGGGAAATCATCCTTGGGACTCGCTTTGTTTAAATCTCAAAAATTGATGCATATGCGAATCCTCCCGTCCGGCTTCTTGATGGGTACCATGTTGGACAACCATGGTGGGTAATCCACGCAGATGACAAACTATGCATCCAACAACTTTTGTAGCTCGTATTTGACCATTAAGGCCACTGTTGGGTGCATCTTACGTAGCTTTTGCTTGACTGGCTTGACTGTCGGATCAAGCGTTAAATTATGCGTGACTAGCTACGGGTCTAGCCCCGACATGTCTTTGTAGGACCATGCAAAAACCTCCTTCTTCTCTTTGAGAAGGGCAATGTAATCGGCTTGCTCTTCGAGGGATAGACTTACCCCTAGCTTGATGACTTGCGGATTCATTGGATCAGAACCGATGTCTACGTCAATCGTCTCTTCGATCGACATGTGGGATCCGTCCTCCAACTGGTGTGGAGTCGGGATCAGGTGGATATCATTCACTGAATTTAGATCTACGTTGGGAACGTCGGGTTCCTCTTCAGCATGGAAGATATCCTGAGTCTGTCCTGGGGTGAAATGGAACATCCCACCGCAAGGCCAGTACTCTGATGGGGATGGTGGTGAGTCAACACGATCCCAGTCTATGGCATCTAGGTCTAGATACAATGGTCATGTTGGATCGATTGGGTTGTGGATGGGGGCGGTTAAATCAATGGAGATCATGTTGATGGAATGAATTTGGTCTCCATTACCGCGCGGGTGTTGACTCGGACATCCTTGGTGATCCTTGCGCCCCGGATCTGGCTCTATGGGTACTGGCACAAAAGGATCGGCCCTATGTGTGGATAGAAGGATAGGGTCTGCCCTTGGCACTGATGGCCCTATAGGGTCTCTAGGTGGGAGGTGCTCTCTGTATGCCCGAAGTGGTGGATGAAGCACTTGGTCCAACTATTCTTGGTTTAAATGCCACCTATGCCTTGGCCCCATGTTTAGTTGTTCAAACATATCATCAATGTCCATGGGGTGTTGTTGTTGCCTCATATGGTTGAGATATGCCATCTCAGTCTCATCCTCATAATCGCTATCGAAGATCCATAGGCCTTCATTAGCTCCGACAACTATGTGCTCTTCTTGTTGGTATAGCCTCCCACTAGGCGTTTCTTGATCACTTGGCCTTATGGCCGACATGGGAGGCTCATTTTGTTCGAGCAAGTTGATTTGGTCCCATCTGGGTTGTTCCGCTCTCTACGGGAGGACCGGATTCTCTTGAGGTGGCAATTGCTCGATTGGAGCATTCAAGGGGAACATTGCCACGAAGTTCTCCTGATAGTCGTCTATGGGTGTCACTTGCGAGTGATTGCTATCGAATTCAAAAGGGTCCCAAGGTGCTACCTCATACTCTACTCATCTTCAGAAGACTCTCCTTGATCTTGTTCATAACCCTCTTGGAGGTTATCCCTTGAACTTTCCTCTTTCTCGATCAAAGGGGAAGGGTTGTTGAGGTCAACAAGGTTTGTTGTTAACCATGGGAGATAGTCCCCCATTGTGTATGTTGTGTTGGGATTGGCATATGGATCTTGTGCCAACCCATCCTTGTTGCCTAGCCCTAGGCCTTGCATGGTTTCTACCAAGATGTCAAGGGGCAAAGGGTGGTTGAACCCTACTCCTGATTTATCATATGGCATCTGGTATCTTGGTTGACAAAGAACGCGCATTCCTTGTTCGTATCTACCCAATCCATATCCATGCCAATTACATTGGCCAAGGTATTTCAAGGCGAAGTCTAGGTTGGACAGATAGTCGACATTCTCAACAAATGGCTCTTCGTCCTCTTCCTCTTGTAGGTAAGGTTCGATGCCATTGTCGAGGCCCCCATATACAAAGTTTGTCTGATTTGGTGGGTAACCTAAAGGGAAGATAGTGTCGATGGGGAGGCGAGGTCTCCCCATGTCTTGCATGGATTCGAGTGTGGGTGTTGCCACGATGTTCCGCACTAGGTACTCCCCCAGGCCCGTATTGGCCATCTCAATGGTAATCGTCGATGGTTGAGGGGGAGGGAATGGGAGTTCTCCCTGAGTCCACTCCATGTTGGGTGAACCAGGTGTCTCGACTTCCATTCGGCTGGGCACCTCTTCGGTAGAGATTGTTGAGACTGATGGTGGCACCTCCTCTAGGGGCTTCTTCCCATTGTCCTTCGATGTGGCCACCATAGGTGGCATTGTTGGTGAAGGGACAGACGACGAAGATGGGCCAGGTCGGTTACTTGAGGGACTCAACAACGGGGATGTAGGCAAAATCGGACCCTGAGTGGATGGATTCAATTGAAAGTCCAAATGTGTCGATGGGAGGGTCGATTGTGGCATCAGCTGCACCGCATTGCAAAACTTGAAGGGCTCTAAGTCTGCTGGGACTACATGTACTTGCCCTTCGTATGTGTACTTGAGGCATTGATGGGCTATCGAAGGGACACACTTCATGTCCCCCGATCCAAGGCCGGCCTAGCAAGATATTGTAGGCCATCTCACCCTCAAGGATGTGACACAACGTAGGAATGGTCTTTTGTCCTACTTGGATGGGCAGGACAATTGTGCCAACCGTCGAGCATAACGCGTCGTTGAATGCTCGAAGAGTGTAGGTGGATGCCACAATGTGGGATGCTGGCAGCTTAAGATGTTTTAATGCCACCGTTGTGATTATATTGTTGGACGAGCCAGTGTCCACCAACACCCTCTTGAATGGAATCCCGTTGACCCACGCGATGACGTGCAGGGGTGGATCCACCATATCACTAGTCACCAATTTTAGTTCATCTTCCCCGAAGGTTATGACCGGTTCTGTGCATTGTCTCACATGTCCCACAAAGTTGTTGAAAGAATTGGGTTCTTGGGGCTGTAGCTCAATGGCTTTGAGTATCTCCATCAGAGCCTCCCGATGGGGCGATGATTGTTGGATGAGCTCATAGATGGAGAGCCTAGCCGACGTGGTCCTTAAACTTTGAGTAAGCTTAGTCCGAATCATGGCCACTGGTCTAGGTGGGGGAGGTTGTGTAGGGTGTTGTGGAGGTTGTGACGTTGATGGAACATCTCCTGTAGCTGCAGCGGGTGCAGCCGTGTTTGGGTATCTTTTGTTCCATGTCACGATGCTTATCATCCCTACGTACCCTTGCATGGGGTAGTTTTGTGTCACCTCATTCACTTGTACAGTCTTTGCCTACGCGTCATGGGCAGGCAAGGGGTCTTTGAAGACGTCCATCTGTTGGTTGCTCAGCGCTACGGGATTATCCACCGCGAGCGTTTTGTTGTCTATCAAGTCTTGCACCAAGTTTTTGAATTTCCAACAACTGAAGATGTCATGTCCTTTCTGTCGATGGAATCTACAATATAAATCTTCCCTATAGCCCTTGGGTTTTGGCACGTTGGGGTCTATGGGTCGACTTTCTGGCAAGTTTATCAGGTTTTCCATGAACAAGCGGTCAAACAAGGAGTCTCTAGACTCTGTGAATTGTGTGAATTGTCGCTTAGGGCGACGCTGCTGATTTTGCTCTTGTTTGTGGTTTTCCTTTTCATAGTTAGCAAGAGGAACTGCCTGATAATTAGCCTTTGGGGGTTGTGTCATTTGTGCAGGCGGTGGTATAGTTATGGCAACTTGATTGACCGCAACGGGTTTCGGTTGCGTGGGCCCAATTTTGGCATTTTTGGTCCACTCCTTCTTGCATGGCTTGGCAATCTCGCCGTCTTGAATTTTGATCTCCTCAATTATCCTGGCTTGCGCCAGGGCTTCTTCTAGGGTGGCATATTGCTGCAGCTGCAATAGCATGGAGATCGACCTTATGCAACTCTTTGAGAACATTTGGGTCATGTCGGCCATGGGAGGGAGGTAAGGTAGCTTTGAAAGCAATGTCCTCCACCGATTCCCATAAGCAGCCATGGTCTCCTCCTCATACTGCTTAAGGCTAGCTAGGTCGCTTAAGGATGCCTTCTTCTTGGTGTTGAAGGCAAAACGTTCAAGGAACGCGTCCACTAGCTGGTCTAGGTTGTTGATGCTATGCTTCGGCAATTGGGTAAACCAATCCGAGGCAGGGCCTACGAACGTGGTTATAAACGTTCTTAGAAGCAATGCATCATTGTCCTGAATGCCAAAGCATTGACTTAGGAATCTTGTCACGTGCTCTTGGGCATCCTCATCCCCTCTAAAAATTGCCAATTGAGGCATTTTGAAGTGGTCGGGGTATGGGGGTGCCGAAACTGAAGGATGCACAGGGTGACTGCAGAGCTGGCGTAAGGTGGGCTTTTGGGGCCCAGAAGTCTTGGTCTCCATAGACTCTAAGCGCTCTAGCAATGCTTTGTATGCATCGAAGGATTTGATCTCTTCCTCCTTGGTTTGTTCCCATTGTGAATTGCGAGGAACTTGAGGCCTATGGAGGGGTAGCTGGGTAGCGCCCCCTGCCTTGGTAGGGCGTTTCAGCCCGCTCTTCTTCTTGCTCAAATTCCTCATAGGCTTCTTGAGGAGTTTTTGGGCGTGACCTATAAACATGGACGGGTGCCCGAGGAAGGCGCCCATCATTGGTTCTAGGGGTGGCCTCCCGCTCAGGTCTCGGAGGTCTTGGAGGCAACACTTGATAAGGTCGTGGAGACCTGTCTCGCACTAAGGGGTTGTGCCTCTCATAAATTTCTGTCCTATGCATGCGAGGGGTTGGAATCCTCTCATGCATAGTGTTCTGGAGCAACTCATCTATCTGGCATCGAATGCACTCTTTGTTAAGATGATACAGTTGCTCTAACTACTGCTGATCTTGCCTAAGCTGCGTGATTTGCGCTTGGCGGGCGACATGTTTGGCAAATGCCAAGTCAATTTGTTCCGTCGTCCTATGTCTAGGAGGCCTAGATGCCTCCCCTACATATCTATCTCGGTCATGGTGATCCGAGATCTCTATGGGTCACTTTCCTCTATCGAGGTTAGCGGCATTCACCCGAGGCTCTGGCCTCAATAGGTGATCTTGATAATTAGCAGGTGCGGAGGCGCATTGCTCCCATGCGGTGTATTGCTCTTGAGGAATATACTGGTTTTCCTCGTGCTCCCTTTCGTACATGTGAAAGGGACGGGCGGAGTTGGCTCACCCTGTCTGAAGAGCCTTGCGCTCTAGATTTGGTCTATTAGTTCTAACAATAATGAGGGGTAGAGGGGGGATGATATAATCATGTGGTCCCTCCTTGTGAACCCTATGCTGCTCTAGCGCTTCATCGCGTAGTGGCCACTCATAATGAGCATCTAAGGGAGCCTTCCCATGTATGTACTCCTCCTGAGAGGGTCTGTGTTGAATGGGAGTGCCCCTCAAAGGGGTGCCTCTATAGTCCTTTTCTGTAGTGGCATAGTGTGGACTATTTTGTGGGTCAGGCCGCCAAGGTGGTATGACCAAGTCCTTGGGGCTATAACGGAGGCGACTTGTGCCTCCTTGTACACTTTTCGTAGCTTCTGCCCGTGATTGGGCTTGGCTACGGGTATACACCATGGTGGTGGTTCTCTACAAGATATGTATGTTTTTATCTCCTTTACGATTTTTTATGCTACACCAAACAAAAGGGGACCACACAAACAAAGAAATGATTATCTCGTTTACAGATTAAATGTGTGTCCTAAATCTGGTTCAGTGTGTTTTGATTTTTGTTGTGCAAACCGTGTAAAGAAAATTTTGTTATTCATGCATGATGAGGGCTCTTATATCTCCAAAATGGTCGCCCCTTCAATATACCACTGCCAGGCCGTTATACCGAACCTCTCAATATACCCGCCCTTACGTGAGGGAAACTATTGGTACGCGAGAGCATAACAAGTACGTGGAACATAGGCGGTACGAAAGGGGAATCACTCTATTTTTGACACCTACCATAGAAGACTTATCCTCATGCACTGGGAATCACCCCCACTACACTTGGTCAGCTTTCATCAGGATTTACGTCTAGCAACAATCACGATCAGGGTTATGTATGCAAAATCCAAGCCAAGGTGGTGATGAAATCCACCGTTGGTCTTGATCAAGTGTTGGGGTATTAAGACCAACTCCTTGATGTTAATATTATTACGTGGTGTGTGTGGTTCCTTTTACTTGCGCAAAGAAAGAAAACATGCAGCAAACTTCCCTATGCAAGCAAAGAAAACAGAAAAATTGCAGAGACAAAAACATAAAAACACAGAGGATGTTCAGAAAACCTACCTCTTCTCTGCCCAAACCAGATGCCTCTGAGTTTCTGCTCAAAAATGTACAGAGAGCTAATCATCCTAGGGTGGGATGAATAGCAGGTCTGTATTCATCCCGGGGTGAGACGAATTTGTATTCATCCCGGGGTGGCACGAATTCCAAGTCTGTATTCGTCACAGGGTGGCACGAGTAGCAGTCCAGCGCCCTAAGGATTAACACACCTACAAGAAAAACACAAAATTTTGATCAAAAAATTGATCCCAATAGTAGGGGATAGGGTCCCACCATGATCGCCACTGAAAGCATGTCTACGGAAGCACGGCGTACCGGGTGCGATGCAAACAAAATATATAATGAAACGCTAAGTCCTACGAAATGCGAAGAACAAGTGCATGAAAAGGGAAAACGACGCAATGGAACGAGATGTAAAGAAAAACTAAAGTGCAGCCTCTTTTATTAATGTTTCTTGTGATCCGGTTACAATACGTCCCCCCTTTCAGGGGCTCGGAGCGTTCGATACAATTTTGTTACACCAACGGATGGTACGCTTCCCTTCGGGATCTTCCGCGTGCCCACATTCGAAATGGGTGGGCCAAACGTCATCGCCGCTTGCGTGAGTGCGTCTGTCGTTCCTTTCTGCCCCTCTGTGTTGAGATCCTATGTACAGAGAAACAGCAAACGGTTAATAGCATATGCGGATGGAAGGAAACATGCAATCCCCAAGACCTCCGGCTAGTGAATACATGAAATAATAAAACAGAGATCAAAACATGTCATAATGAGATGAAACTTGAACAGAAGCATAGAAACATCATTAGGGACACATTGCAAAAAGAACAGTCGAGAAATCATGCATGGATTTCTAATCGCTCCGGGGTGGGACGATTAGGACTGTCACAAAACATGCAAAAGCGACCTCCCAAATGTCCTATCCAGAGGCCTCCAAAATACTTGTAAACTTGGGGTTAGGCAAAATGGGGCATTTTGGGATGACCCAGAAGGTCAGATTTGGCATATTCTACCCAGATTGTCCCGTATCCGAAGGCGCTCCCTGTATGTTAGTAAACACGTAAAATGATAAAAACATAGTCAAATCAGGTCAGAATGCAATGAAACTTGAACAACAGCATAAGTAAATCACATATAACATAATGCAAAAGTAATAGTAGAGAAATTCTTCATGGATTTCTAATCGCTCTGGGGTGGGACGATTAGGACTGCAATAGTTTGGGGGGCGCCCGGGGCAGGACGCCCGTCGTTTGGGGCCTGGTTTTGACACCAATCCACTTGGGATGGGTCCAAAACCTCCTAGGGGGTTGTGTCAGAGAATTTGGTGTGGGATTGTGGCCGATTGCTTGGGTTTTGGGTCGGGATTGCGTTCCTAGTGTTCACCCGATAACCTCTCTTCCAAAAGAGAAATTATGGATGTAGGAAGCACAAAGGGGGAATGGGGGTACAATTTGGCAGCACTCCATTGCTCCAAATGCTCCAGCTCTATTTTTTTTTGGGGTGAGGATGCTCACCCTTTTATAGACCTAGGGTCTCTCTTTGAATGCGCATGCGAGGGCGCCACTTGGCTTGCCATGCCTTTTTGGGGAGAGAAGATTCCTCCCTGATTTAGAGTCTCCTTGCATGAGGCCTCCATGATCAGGGCATGCTTGACTGAAGTCCCTCTCTCAGATTTGAAACCGTTCCTCACAATTGCATGCTCTGAAGGCGCAGTTGAGTGGCGGATCTATCGAGGTTTGACTTTTTGCCAGTCAAACCTGCTACTCGTCCCACCCTAGGACGATTGCTGCTAATCATCCCAGGGTGGGACGAATAGGATTCTAATCATCCCAGGGTGGGACGAGTAGGGAGCAAAGTGCTTAAAAGGTGCCAAATTGACCTCTGACCTTCCAAAACTGATTTGGGAGTGGTTAGGACCACTGTTTAACCTCTGGGGGCTGCCCTAGGGGGTATGTATGCCAATTCGGTCAGTGCTTGTAGTCACATAATCGGATTGGTGCTGTTTTGGTGTCTACACTACCCTACCAAAGGCATTAGTCATATCAAGCTTAATGGTTATATGCTTCTTTTTGAATTTCCTACTGGTGTGGAGAGCTTCATGCAACATTATAATGTTATCATATATTTGTTTCTTGGGAATGAATCCTCCTTGCTCTTCAGCAATTAATTTGCCAATTTTCTTTTTTATCCAGTTAGCTATGATTTTGGAGATAATTTATAAGAAGAATTGCACATCGAGATTGGTCTAAATCTAGAAAACATTACAACATTTTTCTCTTTAGGTATTAAGACCAAAAAGTGAAGTTGATATCACCCTAGAGCTTACCATTTAGTCTGGCATCTTCAATCCTCTTCAGCAGATCTTCGTGAATAAGGTAAAAAAATTGCTAGTAGAAGTTATTGTTGAACCCATCAAGACCTGGAGCTTTATCCTTGGGAAGAGAGTTGACAACTTCTTCTAAATCATCCATTATGAGTGGTTTGCTTATTTCTTGTTTGTCCTCATCATTGAGAATTGCTAGAATATTTTGCAAAAGCAACTCTTGATCAAAAGGTTAGAAAAATGCTTGCTTGCCAACTCTTTGATTTTCTCTTTCCTTCTATATTTCATCCCTTCGTGCTTAATTTTTCTGATTGAGTTCCTCTAATTATTTTGCATTGTCTTGGGATGGAAATAATTGTTTTTCTTACCACCTTTTTTTAGCCAAGTAATTCTTGAGCAAAGTCTTCATTGTGCTTTTTCTTCTACATATAGCTTGTAGGGATTTTGTTGTAGCTATCTCCTTACATCCTCTTGGTGTGGTAGAGGAGGAGAGTATCTCATTTTTGCTTCTAATTATTTAGCCTGTTGAAGCAGTATGTTTTTTTTCTTGAATTTGGTTTTATTTAAAAGCCAATTCTATATAGCTATTTTGAGGTCGATTTTCATTTTCTATATTTCTTGGGGATTGGTTGTCAAGACTTGTTGTTACCAAGTAATTTCAACCAAAGTGATGAATTCTTCATGAGTTTTCCAATCCATATTTCATTTTAAGGGGATTTTCCTTGGTTCTAAAAAGTTTTTTCCACTGTCAAATATGGTGGGTTTATGATATAATATGGAACTTTGGACTACGTAGCTTGAGAGGAGTGGAAAATGAAACAATAGGTCTTCTTTCACTAGGAACTTATCAAGTCTTTCAACTATGAAATATGTTCCAGATCTCCTATTGGTCCAAGTGTATTTTCCTTTTTTTGGTATAACATCTTGGATATATTCATTAGCAATAATTATTTCTACTAATTTCTTATTCAAGTCTTTTTATCTTGCTCCTCTAGACTTTTCCTAATGTCTAAGTGCCATATTCAAGTCTCCCTCAATGATTAAGTTTTCAATATTTTAAATGGTAAACCATTGAGCAAGATGTTGCCATGTATCTTTCTTCTATTCTAGATGATTTGGCACATAAAAGTTGACAACTATTATGGGGCATCCATCTATCATTTCAAATTTTGTTGCTATCCAGTTGTTGGGTTTGTGCCTATTGGTGCAAGTTAATATTTTGGGGTCCCATTCTAGAATCAGACCCCATGAAATGCATGTTGCATCTACTATGATTGTTTTTCATTGTGGCTAGATTTTATTCCATTTTGTTATAGTTATTTTTCTTTTTTGAATACAGACTACATGTAGATGATGTTTCTAAATTAGTGACTTTAGGTAGTTTATTTTTTCTTCTTTTTTTTAGACTACCTAATCCCCTCCCATTCCATGAGAGTAACTTCAATTTTTAGACTGCTTATTATTCTTAGAGAAGTTATCTAATATGTTGGCTTATGTTTTAGCTTATATTTTCTTTTGGACCTGTTCATTTCTTAACTATTGATTTATTTTCCTCCCTTGGTAGCAGATCGTTTTGCTAGGGTTCCTCCTGGAATGACTACTTCTTTAGTTTGTGTTTCTTCAACCTCCTCTTTTGTTTCTTCTTCTAGATGATATTTTTCTTTTGTCTAATTTTCTCCTAGAATATCCTCTAAGTTTTCTTCCATTGGATTTTGTGGAGTGTCTTTCCCTTTACCTTGGGAAGATGTTCCTTGATTTGGTTTTGTTGTTGTAGTTAGATTCTCCTCCTCTTCTAAAATGAGAATAGAGAACTTGTTTGTGTTTTAATGAGTAGGATTTTGATGTGGTTGTCTTTTTCTACTTCTTGATATTCTTGATTTCCTTTTGATTTCTTAGAAGACTTATGTCTCATCCTTTTTCTCCTGTGCCACTCTAGTTGGATGGTTCCTAAAGAAATGATCATGCTCATGATAAGTAATACATTTGAATGTGATTTTTTCATAATCAACGGGATGATTATGTACCCAGTCTAACACCTTGATTCCAATGTACTCTGGCAATCCTCTTTTTAGGTTAACCTTCACACATATTCATGCACAAATGGCATTTTTGGCTTTGGGGGGCAATCTATGAAGGATCAAATGGCATTTATTATGATCTCCATGGTGGGTTTATTCCATAGGTGGAGGGAAAAGAAAGACAATCTTATCCATAATAATATTTCTTCAGGTTCTTCCTCTTGTGGGTCAAATGTTGTGGTCTAAGGAGTCATATACAATGGGCTAGAAACAAGAAACCATGGCCTTCTGTGAAATATGGTATTTCTATCTTCTATGAAGGCAAATATTACTATAAAATAACCTCTTCCTACCATCATAAATTTTTAAGAAGAGACTTTGGCTCCCTAGTTCATGTTGATCCATTTTTGTATCATAGTGGGACTATGCCACAAACTCAATAACTTGCATGTTGAAGCCTGAGTAGATAAGGTAAGAATAGGATGTTGAGTGAACGTTGGTGGTACCTTAGCCATAGGGGCCATATCTAGTTTGGGCATGAAGGTTCCTTTGGAATGATGAGCATGCATATTTGGTTGAGTTTGTAGTCTGGTTCTTGGCTTAAGATCTTGAATAATTGAATCTATCTTCCCTTGATCAAAGGGAGGAGGATGTGAAAACAGAGAAAAGAAGCCATTACCTAGAGTAAATAAGGAAGCAACAACCATTGGGGATTTTAGAAATTATCTTGGGGCTAAGCATGGTTTTTCATTGCCCCAGACCAGGGGCAGAGTAGTAGAATCAAATAATCCCACCAAAAAACTAGTCGTTCTAGCTTCTTTCTTCATTTGTCTAATTCAAAACCCTAAGTTCAACTCTTCAATATGTAGAGAAACCTCTACTACATCTTAATAGAGTAATATTTCCAAATTTTCACATTATCATAGTATTCTTTATCAAATCTAGACTATTAGTTTCCTTCCTAAAGCATAAATGCAATCACAAGAACTATAATAAATAGTTTAATCTCAAAAAGTTGAAAGTTCATAATTAAATATTATCAAGGAATATATCCATATTAACTAAACTATGGGTAATTATAATACAAGTGGAATTCATTTTAATCCCTGTGTTCACCAATAAAAAAAAAATCATTTTAATGAGGTATGAAATAATCTCATTCACATTATAATGACATCTAAAAAAATCATAATAGTATAATTTCAATAAATATTTTAGTAGTAGAAGTTGTAAGCTTACTACAGTGGTAAGGGCTTTGGCCTCTCTTTAGGAGGTCCAAGGTTCAAATACCACTCAATATGAAGGGACTAGGACCCCTCATAAAAACTTGTGTAAACTCATTGAAAAATTCAAGTGGCATTAGCTTAACTAGTTAGACTCCTCAACATTCAAGGAGGAGACCAAGGTTCGTGTAGACATGAAAAATTGATCCATCCAAATGAATCATTTTTCTTTAGGTTCCTTTGGGAGGCTCTCAAACTTTTTGGGAGCAATTTTGGCCCCTTTTTCTTGTGTTTTGCCTTGCTTTTCTTAACCTTGACCGAATTCATGCCTGATAAATTACGGGGCGCATATTTAGCAAATTTAGGGTTTTTCTTGAAAAACCTAAAATTTAAGTTGACCTTTTTGGGCATCGGCTTAATCAAGGTTAACTTTCATTTTCCTATATTTGAGCCCTCCAAAACCTCTATAAATAAAGGGATTGGATCCTCTTTTTCTCCCTAGTTACTTAACAAGTGCTAATGGTTACAAGTTATCAATCTAAAAAAGTTCATGCGAAATTAAGAATTCTTTTGGTTTCTAGTATAATATTATGGTGCTCTTGGTGTTTTGGTGTTCTGTTTTTGGTTTGTTACTTATGATCTACAAGTGGAGAAGGCCTTGATGACAACTTGTCTTCTTGAAGGAGGAGAGGTATTCCACCTTTTCTCTTGCTTCTTCCACAAGATCACCAGGTTGTTCCATTTGCATTCATTAGTTCATTTGATTTCTTCATTCTGTGTGTTGTTGCATTTTGGTCTCTATTTTGGGGTTTTAAACCCTCTTGTGTGAATTTATACCTCATCCGCTACAAGGCACAAATTTGGTGAAAGACCTACTTTCACCTGTTGAGAGTTCTACATCCACTTTTTCTCTGTTACTGAATCCATGCTCAATAATTTACAGGGCACATATTTGGTCTAGGTAGACTTTAGGATGACTGTTCATCCCAAAATTTTAGGGTTTTGATTTACGTGCCCATTGCATGTTAGCTTTTGAAGCTAAATACTTAAGATAAAATAACCACAAGATCTAAAATAAAGTTGCAATATGAAATATAATATAATGGCAATATTCTAAACATATAAAACTCATAAATAACTTCTATAATAACTCATAGAATTACCATTAACAAATGCTCATGAAATTTTTATCTCCATTGAATAAATATCTCAAATACACCATACTTTCACACACTCTCATTATACAATTTATATCTCTTGCACACACACACACACACACACACACACACACACACATATATATATATATATAATGGAATGTGACTCTTCATATGGAGTACTCTTGGCCTTCACTCTTCTTGAGACTCTTCACTATCCTACTCTATGGACTCATGTGCACATGGACTATTATGCACATTTACATTACCAAAATACTTTGCACACTTATGCATTTAGTACATTGCATAAAATAAATACTCACACTCTAATATAAGACACTTTCCTAATCTAAATATGTACCCAATGTGGTACATTAGCATGTACCAAATAATGTAATATATTCCAACACCTCCCTATATTACATTATTTGGT
This sequence comes from Wollemia nobilis, assembly GCA_028583015.1. NCBI lineage: Eukaryota > Viridiplantae > Streptophyta > Pinopsida > Araucariales > Araucariaceae > Wollemia > Wollemia nobilis. Next base: position 1,421,539 of record JAQPPZ010017254.1, on the reverse strand, counting down.
TATTGAAGACTTTAGTCTTCAATATAGTCTTCGCATTTTAACTCACTTCACACTGTATGCCGTCTTGATTAGGTTCTTTCTATTCTTGCTTGTTTTCATCATTGATTTCAGTCTTTATGCTTTTAGATGTTACCACATCCTCATTTGATTCCTATAGAAATATTTTCTCTTTGCCTTTGTCCTTCATATCACAAGTCTTCATCTTGATCTAGTTTCTTTTCTATATTTGAATTTTGCTTTCGTCTAGGATAGTCAATTGTTATATAGCCTTGTTGAACAAGAGACCTAATTACTTCTCTAGTCCACTTGTATTTCTACTATTCTTTGAATAACCTTCTTGCATGTTCTTCATGATTATATCCATTGTTAGCAAAGCCTTTAGAAATAATATTGTAATCTATATGTTAAAACCTTTTCAAATTTCTAGTAATATTCTTCCTTGTAATAACAAAAAATAGATGAATGTGATTATTTTCCACAATATTTACAAGGATGCAAATTCCAAAAATCATTTTTTTCATGTCCTCTTCTATTACAATAAGTGCATTTTAAATTTAATTTTGTTGTTGTTATTGTTTTTTTAATTTACATGGTGGAATCAGTAGTCACCATGAATTTGGGCAGGTTGTCTGACTTTTATGGCCGCCACAGTATTATGCGTTGTCCACCCCGAAAGCTGCCACATAGATATTCATGCAGTCGGCCCCTATAACAACCATGCCACAATCATTTTAAACCTTTTACCTCACTAAAAGCACCAGGAAAGGGACAAGCGTTCAGTATGACGAGGCCCGAGATTTGAACCTTGGACCTTCACCCCACTTACGGGGTTTGGTGGAACCAATTGGTCTACACCTTGGACCTTTATTTTGTTGTTTTGAAAAACTTAATTTCATATGTTTTCTTGATCATCTGAAATAACCATTTGTGTATAGTTGAAGTAATACTACCTTTGCTTCTTTCAAATTTGTAAGAAATTCTCTTGTCCTACATGTTTTGCTATACTTTGAGAATGATCCTTGAGTTTATTCTCAACATTATAATTATCATCAAATTCTTCTACCATATTGTTGGAAGATGTCTTTATAGTATCTAATCTTGTCAAACTATCAATATGTGATTCCTCAAGAGTCCTTTTAAGCCGTATTGATTCTTCTCTTCTACTCACATTTTCCATATTGTTATTATCTTTTGAATCAAGCATATCTCTGAGACATGTTGATTCCTTGAATCCTCTATACTTAATAAGTTCTTCCATTCTTCTTCTAAAGTAATCTTCCTTGTAACTTGCTAGTCTTAAAGGTGAAAGACAACTTTGATGAAATTTTCAAATCTCTAAACCTTTGAGGTTGACTACCTTATGTCTCCTTAGTTTTGAATATATTATCTTTCTAGATAAAATCTTTTCAACTTCTAATCTTTAGTTGAAATTTGAGTATATGAGCAAATACTATTTTCAATTCTTCAAGTTTTGTAGTATACCTTGAACTTCCTAATGTTTGGATAATGATCAAACAATAGTTTTGACAAGGGTTTCAATTTCTCAAAACTTCTAGGTTGAATTCCTTTTATCTCCCAAATTTCAATAATATAATTTCTTCAATTCTAAATTTCCCAATCCTATGTTGATGTTGAATTCCTTATAAAAAGATATTTGTAAGTTTTGTATTCCTAATTTGATTTAGGAAACCTTATTTCTCCAAACTTATCAAATTACAAATATTACAAATTGTTTTGAAAAATTAATCAAATTAATTCCTTCAATTCTTCAAATCAATTTTCAAATCTTCATAAAACTTTTCAAATAGCAACAATCAAACTTCTAAGGTTTCAAATATTAATTCAATATCTTATCTCTCCAATATCAAGTAGATAGAATAATTTTAATTTAACCTTAGAAAATAATAATTTCATCCAACGTTATAACTCCTATCTTGGGCATATAATCAATTTCAAATAAAGTAAATTACGTCCAATCTTAAGACGCAAATTATCTTGGTCAAAAATGTTTGAACTTCTCTCAAATGGTGCTCCTTCTTCTCTATTGCACGTATGGAGCTCTTACTACTTTATGTTGTACTCTAGCTTGCTTCAAAAATCAACTCTCTCTCCTCTCTAACTAGTCAACTATCCTCTCAAGCTTTTTAAGATGCTCAAATTAAATTCAAATGTGTTATGTGTTGTACTCCAATGTATCACTTCAATATTTGACTCTGGCAACTCTGTGCTTACTCTTGTAGGTATGTTTGAGGTTCTTCAAGACCTCCAAGCATGAGCTTCTAAATATCTCTACACACTCCATGTGTACACTCAACCAATGGGCTTCCACATCGCATATCTTGATGTTCTCTTCTTACTACTCTTTGTGAACTCATCTCAGACTTTGCACTCAGTCCATTCTTATCTCCTCAATAAATGCAAGTATATTAATAGATGCTTTGAACATTTTAATTCACCTAGGGCGTTTGGTATTCTGACTTCAGAATGCCAAGTGTTAAGCAATGTTTATTCCATTTCAAACAAATGCTTACTCCTCCATGCCTCTTCATTGGATAACACTTAGAAATGAGTGGTTTTGAAACATTTCCAAGCGTTATAGTTTCTTGGGCATTTCAACAACCATGTGGCAACTTCCTTTTACTCTCTCCAACATCCACTTGTGGAAAGATCTCTTGGTACCCTAATTTTCTTTCTTCAATGTTCTACCTTCTTTCACATCCATCCTTTGATGTCGAACTATACTACCTGTTCATCTTCCACGACTTATCTTCCTTGAGTGGAATTTTTAATGGTGATGGTGCTTTGCTCTTCCACCCCAGGTTAGTGGCACAACTTTGGTGGTTCTTCCTTGGTGAAACTTTCACCTCTTCAACAACTCATTTGATGGCTTCTACGGTAGCTCCTCCTCTACATTCAATAGGTTTGATGGCTTGCTCTCGATGGCTTCTTCACTATGGTGGTTTTACCACTTCTTTAGTGATTGTTCTTCACAAAAATATATACAACCCTTTAATGTCTTTCTTGGTGTTTTTAAACACCTTAGATCTACTGAATTTGAGCACTTATTCTTGCACTTATTAGAATTATAAAAATTGTTAGCTTTTGATGGGAGGTAGTACAACCACAAGTTATAAAATAACTAATATGAGATTACTATAAATGACACAATAATATGCAGGAAAATAATGAGATGAACATCTACAAATAACTTATAAATATACCATTAATGAGAGTGATGAAAATAGTACAATGCTACATAATGGAGGACATGAACACTCCACGAAAGAATATGAAAGGACGTTTTTTTACCATACTAAAAAATATACCACACACTCTCTATATATACTAATACACAGTAAATATTTACTACTCCATAGTCTATATTTACTACCACATTGAAAACACTCACTATGAGGCCTTTATATAGTAAGATAGATTCCTTGGCCCTTACTCTACCTAAGACTCATGTACATGTGGACTACATGCACATTGACACTTGTGCATTTATTACAATACTTGAAGTAACTAACTAACTTTACTCTAAAGTAAACTCATACTCTAGTTATGTACCAAAGGTGGTACATTTACATGACCCAAATGATGTAATATACTCTAACACCCCCTGTATTACATTATTTGGGTATTGAAGACTTTAGTCTTCAATATGGATCTTTATCTTGGTCCTAGAAATTGAGCTCTTCTCTCCAACCTCCTTCATTGTCTTCTTTGTTTGAATTTTGATGAGTGTCTTTATCTTGTTTAGGTTCTTCTTCTTCTTTCACTTATGTCCTTATGTTGTTTCTTCTTGTTATTCTCATTCTACTTGTGTTGTTTTTGAATATGAGTCTTTGTTCTTGTAGTCTTCTTGATATCTTTGATGAACTAGTGATATCATAATCTAGTAAGTCACAAGTGGATTAGAGTTGCTTCCTCTTTTGTTTTGTGGTTTCTTGTATGACATGTTTCCTTGATCTTCAAAGAAGTCAAGCTTGAGCTCATTGTTAGTGGATGTTTCTGAAATAAGAACTTGGAAGAAATAATCTAATTTATATATTAGTTTCTCCTCAAATATTTTATGGTACTTGTATTTGTTGTAACAACAGTAGGGTGGATGATATTTTCTTCCACAATATTTACATGGATGAAAACTCCAACAATTAACCTTCTCATGACCACATTTGCCACAATAGGTGCATAGTAAAGATGTCTCAATGTCTTTGTTATCTATTTTAGAAATATCATGTTTATCTATTTTATTGATGAAATAGTTAAACCATGTGTGTACAATTGATAACATTCTATCTTTGCTTTTCTCATAGATTTGTATGAGATTTTTTTGATTAATGTCCTTTTCTACTTTTTGAATATGATCTTTGATATCTTCATTAGTATAGTTATCATTGATTCCCTTTACTATCTCACTAGAAGATATTCCTAAAGAATCTACTTTCACCAAACTATTAGTTTGTGAGTTTCCAAAAATCCCTTTGAATTATTCTCTACCATTTGTATCTTCCTTATTATCCATTGAATTCTCTGAATCATCAACCATACTTTTAAGCCATATTGGTATTTTCCTTACTCCTTTTCTAATTGCATTATTTAATGTGTTCCTTGGAGTAGACATTCTTATAGCTCCCTAATTTAGTTTTGTAGGACTCCTTATGTCTCCCTAGTGGTTTAGAATATGCTATAAGTTTGATAAAGTGCTTAGTAAGTAATAGTTCACCTTTTGGGTTGATTTTGTAAATAACAATAATCAACTCCTATTTCACCTTATCTCTCCTAATGAACTATGCACTTATAATTTGAAGTTCTCTATGGTTGGATTTCGTTTGTCCCTTTAGGATGAGTGTGAAAAAAGTGCAAGTAAATAATTCCAACTCCTTTAATTAAATGATGAACTTCCTTTTATAGCCCTTAATATCCAATAGATTAATATTTCTAAATTCCAATAATCTATGTTTGATGTAGTATACCTTATAACTCCCTAATTTGGAATGTTAGAAAATAATAATAGTATTTGCAAATTAATATTCCAATTTACCAAGGTTGACAACCTTATATCTCCTACTTGGTTATTTGCAAATATCTCAATGTTTAAATATAAGCAATTTTATAATGCCTTCTAAAATTGCTTCCTTGCTTCTTAAGGTTGTTGTTTTAATGAAATAATAATCAACCTTATACTTAACACCTTATAACTCCTTATTGGAGGAAAGTAAATATTAAATGATATAGAAATTTTACCTCCCTTCAACATATGATGAGTGAGCTTCTAAATTGACGTTGGTCTTCTCCTCTAGAATGGTGGTGGTCTTCCCTTCTCAACTTGAGCATTCAATGCTCTATTTTGCCATTGGTCTTCACTCCTCAAATGAAATTGGTTTCTTCTTGAGCATTTAATGCTCTATTTCATCACTGGTCTTCACTCCTCGAACAATGCTGATGATAATATTGTTGCACTTTGAACCTGGTTGTGATGCTACACTTTGCTTAGTGCTTTTACTTCACAACATGCATTTTATTCATTGCGTAGTCTTCCTGTGGTAGCTATTAATAAGCTCATGATCTTGTAATAGGTGCCAAGTAGCACTCAATGTTGCTCAATGCCTTATATCCTTCACTTAGGTAATGTCAACAACTCTGTAAGTCGTTACTCCATGTGGTGATAAGTCTTGAATGTTGGTTGAGCGTTAAAGATACTCTCTTATTGAGTGTAGAAAAAATGATGATAATCGATGCTCCTTTGAGAGCTCGTTGAAGACTCTTGTAAGTGTTAGTGAACATTGTTGTATTTACCTTCTTTTGTACCAAGTAGCACAAGATGACTGATGTTGTTAGGACAAGTGGAAGTGTTCCTTTACATGCACTCATGCTATCAAATGCTTCACCTATTATCTTGATGCCTTTGCAAGTTGTATCTAGGATTTTCCAACATGCATCCAACTTGTTTCCAACATAAGGTGTCTCTCCTATGGTGATGGCTCTTCCTCAATGGCAATGGAGCTTATTGTGTTGGATGATTGCTTACTTCTTCCAATATTTTCCTACGTAGGCTTGGGTAACTTCCAATGGTAATCTTCCTCCTTGCACTTCAATTTTCCACATATGCAAGGTAACCTTAGTGTTGTCCTTTCTTCTTGTTATCACTCATTGTAACTTCGTTGTCTTACGTAGATATTTTGAACCAATGCAGGTTTGTTGTTGTGCACTTTTGTAGATGTTGAGTCAGCTGGGTTGACACTGTGTTGGGTGTCTTTGGATACCTTCGATGGAAGGGTATCGAGCCCTAGGATGGCTCTATTCTTTACTACCAAAGCTCCTTCGTTGGACTGTGTAAACTGCCCACTATGATGGTAAAAACATGGGCAATGCAGTCTCCTCTATAGTGCATCTTTTCCTTGATGGTGTGGTCCCTTGTAGACTATAATAGGCTCATTGTAATAGTGTCCTTAGACACTTTGGTTCATGCACTTGATTGCTACATAGAGTAGGGTGCAATGATGTAGATAAGTCACCTTGAAATGCATCGAAGTTTGAGACTTCTATGGTCTCTTTGTAAAGCTCTTCTTACTTTTATGATGAGTAGAAGTAAGAGATGTAGAAAATAAAATCCTAATCTAATAGAGGTGATGCACCAAGATCAAAATATTCCTCTATGCATATCTGTAATAAAATGAACACATGCATCATAAGTTACCAAATAATTAAATAAACATGGTTTCAATCATTTATATAAAGCATTCACCCATAAGATACACACAAGACACAGGGTAGAGCAAAGCTAGCCACAACGTCTTATATCATAATCTTACGATTATAGAGATATCAGATTGAAAGGGGCTCAAGGCCATAACAAAATGACTCAAGGAGTTCAGACTAATAAATAGAAAGAAAGTGAAAGGAACTACACACAAGGCTAGATACTAAGTACAAGTCTATAATTTTTAGTGCCTTACAATGAAATTGGAACTACTATTTATAAGAAAGGAACTAGGGATTTTTCCCCTAAAAAAAACTGTATAAGCAACTCAAAATCTTCCCCCAAAATTAAGGAAGGGATTCATCTTCAATTAATGTTGATGGGTCCAAGGTCTCTAGATTTGGATCCATTAATGTTGAAGTGTTCGAGGCCTCTAGATTTGGAGCCTCTGTAGCTATCATTTTTAAGACATCGATCACTTTTACTAGAATTTCCCCCAAAATTGAGTAGAGGATCCATTTCCAATTAATATCATTGGGCTTAGGGTCTTTGGATTTTGAGCTCCTATAACTATCGCCTTTAAAATACCAATTGCTTTCCTGAAATGTCATGTTCGAGTGGTTTAGGTAGTTAGACTTAAGGTTTTTCTGTAACTATTATATTTATGGGCTTGATTGCTCCCTCTAGGAATCATGCTTCAATGTAGCTCACAACAAAGGCACTTATCTACCATGGGAGTTCTTTGTTACATGAGAAAGGTTGGCAGGAAAATTTGAACAGGTCTTTCTATTTTTTTTCAAAACAGTGACTTGTCGGATCAACCTGCTTTTCATATGATAGGATAATTGGTGGAGCTTTTTCTATTTTTTTTTTGTTTACATCTCTCTTCCTAGGTTGTTAATTATTGATATTGGAAAGTTGGCGCACAACTTAAGACTTCTCCCAACTCCCATAAGCTATCAGATCAACCTTGACTTGATCTTCGACCATTGGTGTTTTTTATTTTCGAGTGAGGGGATCATGTGACAACTATGTGGATGGTTGTTGTGATATTTGATAAAGATAAATAAAGTAGTCTACAATCATTGACCTTGCTATTCTTCAACTAATGGTGGAGTTGCTTTGTTGTTGAAATTTTCTTAAGGATGATGTGGGTTGTCAATCATTGATATTGGATAACTCATCTGACTTTGTGACCCAAATGCTTCAATATTTTCTCAAAAATCCCATAGACCTCTAGATTTTCCACTTGTTGAAGATCTACGATGGGCATTCTCTTGATATTGATGGGATAGTTAATCAACTCTTCTCAAGCTGCCAAATGTGTTTGCCACATGTCTCTAGTCTCAACCAATAGAGGGGATCTTCTCTGACAATTTATTTGTTAGGATTCTAAAATGGCATAGGCCATTAAATAATCAATTAATGGTTAGTAGTGCTCTAAAGGCCTCTTTTATTTGATTTACTCATAACCAACACTCATCACCTGATCAAATGAGATTGACAACTCACGTTATTTTGTTATCTTCGTCTTATTAACTTGCATGAAAATCAACTCCCATCGTAGATCATCTCAATCAATATCCCTTGTGGTTTTTGGAGCATTTGTGGCTTTTAACTTCTCAAATTAATGCTTTCCATAAATCAATGAGATCAATGGCCTATGTAGCATAAAAAAATTGTCCTATCATTTCTATAGAAAAATACATTGGCAATGTCAAGTTTAAGTATGCAAATGATAGTTCATATTATATTCAAATTACAAGTTACTTTTTTATATAGTTTAAGTAGGCCTAACAATTAAAGTGTGGGTACTTTAAACATGAGGTCCAAGGTCTAAATCTAAAGGAAAGCTGAGTATGTCTACCCCAGTAGATGGATACCACAATAGAAATATGTGTTGTTTTGTTATATGTAATGCAAATAGATATTGAAAAGTTATTTAATATATTAGTATATTTTGTTTAACATCGCCTTTCAACTACAAGTCACTTTCTTATTAGCATTTCATACACCTTCATATTAATGCTTAAATATTGAGCATGAAACCTTAGTGAAAAATATCTACAAAATTATAGTTCAATTTACATTTCATTCTTAGAACCTATATAATGGAATGTATATGAGGTCCAATGACTTATGGGACTAAAAAATGCAATGTCAAATAGTTTGTGAGTTACAAAAATGCAAGGGCAAACAATTTATGAGATTATGTATACTATTACCAATAAATATATACTATCTTTGTTGTTCTTTAAGGAAATAAATAAGGTTGTGTAAAGTTGTTTGGAAGCATGGTTGAAAGTAGAATGAACAAGTGGATAGGAGATCCAGGAGAGAGGGCAACAAGATAAATAGGTTTTAGACCATGACACTTAACAATAGACCATGGCATCACTTTGATATATAACATTGAAAAATATGGCATGAAAAGGATAAGCCTATTGTTGTTTTGTAGACTTCAAGAAAGGTTTTGACATAGAGTCTAGAAGTAAACTATGGATTTGAATAGAACAACATAGATAAGTAGTTCATAGAATTTATGAGGAGGTCCAAGCTAAAATCAGAACTAAACTATTCTTTCAAAATGCTTTAGTAGTGATTTAGGGGTTAAACAAGAATGTGCACTAACTCCTACCTTGTTTGGTTTATGTATTGACAATTTAAAAGAATGGCTAAATATGTGAGGAGGGGATTGTGTGGGGTTAAACAAGAATGTGCACTAACTCCTACCTTGTTTGGTTTATGTATTGACAATTTAAAAGAATGGCTAAATATGTGAGGAGGGGATGGTGTCACTGGGGAGAATATGTAGTGAGGTTTTTTTTATATGCAGACTATCTCATTTTTATTAAAGGGTCAACATGGGGGATGAGAGATCACTTAAAGGCCCTAGAGAACTTTATAAAGGAGGTAAAAATGCAATTGAATATCAACAAAAGTAAGATTTTGATCTTCTCCAATAATAAAAAAAATAATTAAAATTTCACTTTGAAGGAGGTCTTCTAGAAGAAGTAACAAAATACAAATATCTTGGGATACACTTCAATAATAAGTTTAATTGGGAGACATGTAGAAAGAAGATAATTTTGAGAGGATGGAGAGCACTTTTTGAATTACAAAATAGAAGCATAGAGGCTAAATTATTGAACTATAAAACTATATGGGTTTTATTTGGGCTATTGGTTATACTAGTAGTGCTATATACATGTGACATCTGGGCTAGCAACACATTAGACTTAAAATGGAGACAAATATAAAGGAATCCAAAGCCTTTGATTATTTCAAAATAAAATCTTCAGTTCCAAATGAGATACTTCTAGCAGAATTAAGTACCTTTTCTATAAAGGCAATTGCTATAGTTCATCTTTTACGATATTTGAAAATAACTAAATAGATTGATGCAAACAAATGACTTAAGGTTGTAGTAAAAGGTTTGAACAAGAGAAAGAATACAAGGATGGAATTAAATAATCATATGAACAAATAAAATATTAACCTGAATGAATGCCCAAATAATAATAAAGCCACAAAGACATTTATTAAGAAAACATTAGAACAACTATGTCCAAAAGAAAATAGAAAAAAAAGAGAACCTTATCTTTTTGAATTTAACCCTACATATGATCACATCATCAAAAAACCTATATAGAGTAAACATCAATTAGAAAACAAATATTCTCATGGCTCGAACAAGGATTGGCTCATACCAACTTAGATGTGAAGCAGACATATCATGAAAGAGACCAAAAGAGGAAGGAAAATGATATATACATTTTGCACATCAGGGGTAGTTATTTTTTAATGAATTATGTAATGGGACCCATCCATATTACATCATGGCCACATAGTGATATTACATCTTGAGATTTATGCATGCATTGTTTGGCAAGATTCAAATCATAATTTTTTTTGTCCAATAGGTTATATGGGGTTGAAATGGGCCCCACCTATATTACATTATGACCATAAAATGGTATTACAACAACTTGGCAATTATGTATGTATCGCTTGACAAAATTCAAACTTGGATCTCCTCCATGAAAGTCGAGGAATTTAACTGATTGAACTAATACTATTTGATCAAACCATAATTTATACATCTATTACTTGACAAAATTCAAACCTAGGTTTCCTCTTTGAAAGTTAAGAAACTTAATCAATTGAAATAATGTCATTTAATGCACATTAGGTGCAGTCAAGACAAAGAAACACGTTATTTTGAAATGCAAGGTATAAAATAATATTCAAAGTAGCTATGATAACATTTTAAGAATGGAAACAATGGAAGATTTGTTTAAAAAGGATAAATGGAAAATTTGTTTGAAGAGGAGAAAGTAGAAGAATTCATTATTAAAATTAACAACAAAAGATCAAATATTAAAAATTGAAAAATAATTAAATCAAATTTTGCAGTTAGTAACCATTTTTTTAAAATAATTATCCCATGGATCAATTTTGCTTTAAACCTTGTAGACATAAAAATAATTTTGTTCTTTTGTTCTTTTTTTCTTTTCTTTTTGAAAGAAAGGTATAATTATATTATATACAAAATATTTCCATACACCTTGCAAACTGATTTGTTTGTACAAAATTTAAAAATATTTCCAGATGCGACTGGTAGGCGTAAGATCCTTGCCAGTGTTGATACAATCCATACTTTAAACTATGAAATAGAAGTACACATAACTTAAGCATTCAGTTTGGATCAGCTAATTATGCTTCCTCAAGATTGATGATCTATTTTTCTTCAAGTAGTTCCTATTGCAGTTGGGTTCTTCGTTCCATAACATCTTCTTTCTGCTGTAACTCTGCTAGAGCCTACTTATTCGCTTCTTTTCCTCCAATCTGCCTTCTCCCATAGTTTTGATATCACAACACCCAATAGCATTCATTTTGTTAGCCTTCTTTTTTGTGTGATTTTGATGTGCAAATGGGCTGTATTTATAGCCTCATTTGCTAAGGTGTATGCCTTCCTATTGTGCTCCTATCCAATATGGAAGTAAGCAATGTAATCAAACATCTTTTTGCAGGCTTTTATTCTTTGTAAAATTATAGGTCATACTTATGATAACTTCTTCTTAGAGAGGGCAAAAGTTACAATCCTTGAGTCTCCATATATATGAAGTTTAATTCCTTGGTCCACTGCCAATTTAAGTCCCATTTCACCACCTACCACATTTGCTACATTATTGGTTGTTTTTCCTAGATTGATCTTGAATTGTATTAGAACTTGTACAGGAGCTACCAAGATCACTCGTCTAGTTGTAGCCTTGCCCAGGTTTGACTTGGATGCTCCATCAAAGAAAAGAGTAAGATACTTTATTTCTAGTGTTCTAACTTGACTTATTAGATTCCCTATCTTCAAGAGCCCTTGAAGTTCCATTAGATGTAATATTTATAGTTACTTGTGCTTTTATCTGCTGGTGTTTTGTTTCTTGTGATACATGACTTTTATGTTTAGTACTATTTCTCTTACCACTCTATTAGTTAGAACTCTGAAGTTGGTCCTTTTGTCTTAAAAAATTATCTTGTTTCGTTCCTTCTAGATGTGCCATATAATGAAGGGTGATATGGATGACCAAATCTGTTTTGTAAGGTGCTTGTTCTTTTTTCCAAATCTATACATATATTCTTTAATCCACATCTATACATATAGAATATAAACTCAATTGTTGAAATAATTTTTTGAATTTATACTCCTTGATATAGTTGATTCAAACTGCTTTGTTATCTCAATTTATATTTTTATTGCTTTTAGGCAATCAAAGGACAAATGTATTACTGTTTAATTATTTGTAAAACATCCGAGATATATACATATAACCCTATAATATTCCTTTTTATATTTTCTCATGCAATAATTTTTTTTGGGTTACATAGGAGAGTTGGCCACAACCACATTATTTTTAGTAATTGACAAGTGCAGGATTCAAACCGCAGAGAACTGCTTCCACCAAACTTGCAAGAATCCTTTCTTAATTTCTATTATACAACGTAATGTTTATTTAAAATAAATATATTTTAAAAAACTTATCTATAATGTTTATTACAATTTATAACATAAAATAAAATAATATAATTTTTAAAAGTTCAAAAATAAATTATAAAAAACAACTATAAAAAAATATTATTTATTTAATATATATTTTTCAAAGCAAATTATTAAATTATACAACCCTACTTCTAAAACTGTTATTTAAAATTCCCATCTTCTTAAAACTCACTAAATTTGTACGAAAGGACGAAAAATTTCACAAGGAGGTCCAGGATTCAATATCCAAAAGAAAAAAATATTAACAAAATTTCAGGCTTAGAAGGAAAAGACTCCGTCAGGAACATCGGTCGAGGATTCCAGCAGCAGATCACATCAGATCAGAGCTCCTTTGTTGTCATTCTCATTCTATACTGCACACAGAAGAAGAAGATGGCGGCATCGCTTAACAGAGCTCGTGTTGGGGTGAGCGTTTTATTGGCAATGATGTGTGCATTGAGTGCTTCGCTCAATGTTGATGCCGCTGACTCGCACGCTGCTTTCGTCAAGTCCACCATCTCTAGCCACAAGATCGCTATTTTCTCCAAATCATATTGCCCGTATGTCTCTTCTCTCCGTTAAAACCTATTTCTAGCATGTGAATAGTTTTCAATAATATAATTAAACGAAGGAAATGAAAATTATATTAAATGGCAGATGTGCCTGATTTATGCGGAAACGAGCACTTAGGAGGTGCCCATTTGAGGATATTGAATTCCAAATGGGTTAATGAAATTCATATAATAAATCGCAGTTTAATTATTGCCGAGATCGAAGAACTTGAAGACATAGGCCTGCAAACTGTCTAGTAAATTAGATTTAGGATTCCACTTCAGAAGCTAATGCCCAACTGGGTAGGACAACCCATTTTATTACTGAATAAATGGGGCCGGGGTGATAGTCATCCCTCCTGAAATGAGATGAGGTGTAATTTCTGGATCATGAGAATTAAACTTGCTTATCTCTAACTAGACACCCGTGCATGTTCTCTGGTGAAGAAATTTTCCGTAGCCCGCATTGAACTTGAGCCAATTTATTTATTTATTTTTGATAAGAACTTCATTTAGTGATTTAAAGGTACATTGAAAGCACTGAATAGACTTATTTGCCTCTGGGCACCAAAAACTCAAATAAATCATGTGTGAGACCACTGGGCACTTCAGTTTTGTGGATAGCACTGTATAGACCATGTCAAAAGGATGCATCCACCCGTCATTGAATCTTGAATCGCATGGAAGGGAACAATCTAACCAACATCCACTTTATATATATTGACTAAAGCAATCTGTGGTCGATGCGACCTATGAGACGATTATGGATCTTCTCACCATAATATTTCTGCTATCAAAGATGTTGGAAGTTAAGAGTTTGGAGGGCATTTTGATCTTAATTTTTTTCAATGAGTTTACACAGGTTGAGGGGTACTGGTCCCCTCATACTGAGTGGGGTTTGAACCTTGGACCTCCCAAAGAGAGGCCAAAACCCTTAGCACTGCAATAAGCTTGCAGCTTGGGCATTTTGATCTTAACGAATTAAAGGAATGGGCTAATTTTCAAAATCTCGTTTATGCTTGAATAGGCAGAGCGGTCAAGAAAAGTGCTTTTCATCTTATATGTTATTAGAATTGCATATTCTATGACTTCTATCCTCCCAAGTTCTTCTAGAAGTTGTATCAGCATTCCCTCCAACACTTAGAGAATCTTTCCACCGAAGGATGTGCAACTAATGTGTGCTGAGTAGTTTGCACCATTATGGAGTATTACAATTGTCTTTTGAGAAACAATGTCCTGTCTCTATGGAGTATTACAATTTTCTTTTGAGAAACAATGTCCTGTCTCAATGGAGTACTACAATTTTCTTTTGAGAAACATTCTCATGTCTCAGAATTAATGGTTACATTTCCTTGACATATTAAAATTAAAAAATAGCATCAGTGAGGATCTCTTTTATTCACAGGACAGACTGATTCGGCAAACTTTATCCTGCAACAGGAAGGATTGTGTTTAAGTTTCTAGTTTTACTATTTTCATGTACCATGGTCATTTTTATTTCTTTAATCTTTAAAGTCCAGTATTTTTCATGTTTTATTTGCGTCTTTCTTGACCGCAATTCAATTGAACTTGATTCTGAGGAGCATAGGGAATTTTTAATTTGTACCTGAAATGTACAGAAAATGGATTACAAATGAAACCAAGTTGTGTTTACAATGTCGGAATGCCTTATACAAAATATGAAGGAAGACCCAATTCAACAACTTAACTTTTTATTTCTGACTTGAAAAGCTAAAATTGGGTTGTAGAGTGTCACTCTTTATACAATGGATTAGTCATCTCAGTTTTAGAATTCTTGAGTCTGTCTTTTGTCAATGCCCATTACTGGTTAAATTGGGATTTAGTTCCTATTATTAAATTGTGATCAATTTTATTTTGGGATCATTCAATAATTGAGAAACACTTAGGTTAACTCCTGCTTAATGGATTACTTTGAATGAAACTATCACATTTTAAAATGCTTGTTCCATAGCATATAGGGCTGTAGAGATACGCTAGCAGAGAGCCATATGGGGAGGGAAAACCCTTCTGCCAGGTATGTAATTGTTACTGAGTCAGTCTCCCAAACTTCCAGGACTATGGAAACACAACTGGGGTGGTTTGCCCTTCCTTTGACTGACCGAAATGATGTTAAAGTGAACTGGTTATAGCATACGGTTTGGGGTAATTTCTCTTAGATTAAGGTGTGATGGAGGCTGCCATGTAGGGTTTTCAGTGGATTCCAATCCCTGGATATCCACCATGTA
Source organism: Wollemia nobilis (assembly GCA_028583015.1). Lineage (NCBI taxonomy): Eukaryota > Viridiplantae > Streptophyta > Pinopsida > Araucariales > Araucariaceae > Wollemia > Wollemia nobilis. The sequence goes on along the minus strand of JAQPPZ010017254.1, from coordinate 1,406,002 downwards.
CAGATATGGGCTGGAGATTGGTATGTGCCATAGCCCTTTATCTCAAGAGAAGGAATGTTCTATATTTAGAACTAGCATGAGGAGGGAATGATAAGTGAAACTACAACATGAATCAAGTTTATAACATTCCCTGGGTTGATTTAATGGACTAGCACTGCCGAACATGGGACTGATAGGGTAATTACTAATTTCTGAAGAGTCGGGGTAGGCCCCTTTTTCCCGTGCCAGTTTCAGGAAAAACATAGAAATGTAAACTAATATTGAGGACATGTATTTGTTCCTGAACAGTATGTAGGCATCAATTATTCTTCTTAGACAATCTGTTATAACCCCTGCTTAGTGCATATAGACAGATACAGGAAAAACATAGAAATGTAAACTAATATTGAGGACATGTATTTGTTCCTGAACAGTATGTAGGCATCAATTATTCTTCTTTAGACAATCTGCTATAACCCCTGCTTAGTGCATATAGACACACTGTATCGTATATGTATAATTTTTTTGAAATTGGACTTTGAATTAAGGTAGGATGATTGTACTTTAATTTAATTTGAAACTAGTGTTCAAACGTCTGTGTCAATAATAACAGATATGAATGCCTTAAAAGTCCTTGGTTTGCTTCTAGTTGTCTGTCTGAAAGCTTTTCCACCAATGGGGGAATTTAGGGGTTGATTTACAGTATTTTTAAAATGGGTTATATAGGATTGAAATGGGTCCCACCCGTATTACATCGTGATCACATATTGGTATTACAACAGCTTGGCAATTATGCATATATTGCTTGGCAAGATTTGAACCTGGGTCTCCTCCTTGAAAGTTGAGGAATTTAACTGGTTGAACTTATGCCATTTGATTGGGGTTGAGTTGCAGTTTTTTTTTAATTGGTTATATGGGATTGAAATGGGTCCCACCCGTATTACATCATCACCACATAGTGGTATTACAACAAAGCTTGGATATTATCCATGTATTGCTTGGCAAGATTTGAACCTGGGTCTTCTCCTTTAATGTTGAGGAATCTAACCAGTTGAGCTAATGCCACTTGATGGGGTTGATTTTAAGTTACGCAATTAACTTTGTTGATATATTAAATGCATACTAGATATTGCTAGTAAAATGCTTGTTTACAAGTACATTTTAAATGAAGAGGGGTGCTAAGTTTTCCAAGAAAGAAGTCATCATGATTTCATAAAGTGTTTTCAAGAATACCTGTGTTGCACAAAAGCAACAACAAAATCCATATGCTCATTAAAGAAGGCCGAAACTGGCCCAAAAGGGTAGACCGGTTGGAAGCAGCCTGTATGTTTGCTAGCACGCAACCGCGGTTTGAGTCCCTAGAAGGCTGGTGGTTCACTTTATGCCTGTATGGCGACTAGTCACCATGTTTATCTAAGAGTGGTTGGGTGTATCGTGGAAATATCTGGAATTGAACACTAGACTGGTGGGATATAATAATGGGAAGTTACTAATGTAACCAGGAAAAAAAAATTTGGAACACTAGACTGGTGGGATATAATAACGGGAAGTTACTAATGTAACTGGAAAAAAAAGAAGCTGAAACTTACAATATGCAGACAAAAGTAAAAAGAGTATGAAATTCTGAAATGCACCCCATTTTAAGTTTCAGTAGTTTCTAGATACATCTGACTGTATTATTCCAGTCAGATGCAGGGATTTCCTGGTATAAATTGATAAAAATGTGTTTCCTTTCTTTACAGCTCTTGTATTCACAAAAACACATTCTGGTCTGATTCTCTCAGAATCTTTCATCCCCCCTGCAATTCTTAAATGCCCAGGCACACATTCAACCCACTGTGTGACGTGTACAGGAGATCTGGCATTTTAAAAGAAGCGCAATGAGATCCACATTGAAAACCATAGTTACGAACATCCCAGTTTAATCCTGATCCGATCTGATTTTTTCCGATTTAGCAGGGTTGCCGATTCAAGCATCGGAATCCCGATTTTTGAAAAAATTGGCAATTTTTGCTGATTTTTTCCAAAAAATTATGATATGCATGAAAAAAGCTTTTTTTCAATGAAAATTGCATTTTCTTTGGGTTTTTTTTTTGGCCAAATTTTCCCGATTTTTTTTTGCTGATTCCTGATTTTTCCTGATTCTTTTTCCATGCCGATTCCGATTTTCTCAACTATGTTGAAAACCACACTATGTAGATAGTTTTTTAAGAGTGAAGTGACTGGAAATCCATAAAAGATTCTATTTTAAACAGTATTTATGCCATACAAAAGCATCATAAAATGGGTTTTTGTTTAAGGACACATATCCATGAGTACAAGGTTACGAGTTCAATTATGTCAAAATAGTCTCTCTCCTCTCTGATTACAGTAGACAATTCCATCAAGAATGTTTGATGCTCTCAATAAATTTGTATACAAAACAAACAGAGAAACAATTACCAAATCTTGAAATGAACCACATGTTTTTTCACAGTCTGGCTGGTCGGTTCATTCAGTTTCTTGTTTAGTCTGTTGTAAGTAGATACTGTTGAGCATCCTATGCTGTCAATAATCTTTTTCCAGAAAGATCCGTCCAGCCAGCTTCTCTTGCAGTCCCCTCTATATTCCAATTCATGTTGAAATGAGGGCCTGATGCATGATTCTCTAAGTTTATGGTGGCTTCTTTACATTGTTAACAATGATTCAACACAGATGCACATAAACCAGTGATAATTACTTTTAGTTTCTGGTTTCTGCTCACAATTCACTTGTTCTTTACAGCAGATCTTTTATGGGACTTCGAGCCCCCATTGTATCATGCCTATATCATATATGTACTATATTTGAGATGTATGTGTTTCACATGATGTTATTTTACACATGCTATTTTATAGCGTTCCACGGTTAGAGCTTGTATTTTGTATTCTTTTTGTACATTTTGATTTTGTTTTCTTTGGAACACTATTTCTGGCTGCCCAAACCTACTGTAACCAAGTGTGACGTTTGAGTCTGTTGACCTACTTTGGGCTTTCTTGGACATTATGAGAATATCTTTCCTTCTTTCTTTCACCCAGTTGGGCCTTTTTGCAAGATGCAACAAATAAATTTCCTGAATACTTTTGGCAGGACCAATTTAAAGAATGATTGAGTTCTCCTGATAAGTTTTGTCAATCTGTGAAGCCATAGTTGAGAAAATTGGAATCGGATCAGAATCAGCATGGAACAAGAATGGGGAAAAATCGGGAATCGGGTAAAAAATCGAGAAAAATCGGCCAAAAAAAAAACCCGAATAAAATGCAAATTTTAATTGAAAAAAAGCTTAATCGGATCAGAATCAGCATGGAACAAGAATGGGGAAAAATCGGGAATCGGGTAAAAAATCGAGAAAAATCGGCCAAAAAAAAAAACCGAATAAAATGCAAATTTTCATTGAAAAAAAGCTTTTTTCATGCATATCATAATCTTTTGGAAACATCGGCAAAAATTGCCATTTTTTTAAAAAATCACGATTTTTTTGGAAAAATTGGCAAAAATCGCTGAATCGCTCATTTTTGAAAAAATTGGGATTCTGATGCGATTTGAATCAGCAACCTTGCTGAATGTGAAAATATTGGATCGGATCAGGATTAAATTGGGATTTTTGTAACTATGTGTGAAGCAGATAGTTATTCTAGATTTTTATAAACCATTCTAACCCAAATTTGAAAAGCATTTAGAGCACTTTTTCCAAATGGAACAATATATAAGATCATAAGGATTTAAATTGTTTAGGTGTAATTGATGTTACATCAAAGTGATCTTCACTTATTGTTGTTTTCAGAATTTCTCAATAGGGATGCACTTAATGGTTAGAGTTCTTGGGAATTTGACTCAGTGTCGGAATTCTCTGGTGTCCTAGTGGTGCTTGTAACTCAAGAGCCAATAAGTTAACATAGAACTTCATCAAGAGACTAAACTTCAAGAAACAAGGCAAATGTTTTTCATCGGAAGAGCATAGAGAGTTGATGAATTGTATTGATTGCCATATGGGTTATTTGAACTTTGAAGAATGGTTATGATTTGGTTTGCTTTAAATGAATGCCTTGGATGACGGTTGAAAACACAACTTATACAGTGTTGACTATGGGTAGCACAAATTTAATGATTTATGTATTAGCCATATATTGAATTTGGATGACAGAGTTTAACAGAACACAACTTGCTGCTTGCATGTGACCATCTTGCCCTGCATAAGAGCTTTTGATAATCTGCAGCTGTTGGGATGATGGTACATAAGAGAGAGAAAAATCAATTTTATTGATGTTCACGAACGATCAGTGCAAGGCAGGTGCTCAAGTACACAGGTACATACCACAAACCATGAGATAGTACAAATAAAGAGGTGCCTAAAGCATATCCTGTAAGAACAAAAGTGGCAATAGATATACAGAAGTACAGGTTGAATGTAATAGCCTTATGAACAATGTAATGACCATAGAAAAATATACAAGCTACAAAGCAGTCCCTAGGGGTTATCTCTAAAAGGTCCCCAGTAGAGAGTCATATCCTGCCAACAGAATAGCTTCGTCTGATAGCAGTCTGGTAGAGCTATTCTCAGAGTTTATTGATTCCTCTGTATTCTTCTAACATCCAAGCTCAAATGAGTAATATACTCCTGTCTATAAGGTTATGATCTGTGTATAAGGATATAGCTGGCCCTATGCATCTGCTTTAATTTCGTATTGATCTTTGTGGAGCACAGGGAGTCACTGCCACCATCTTTGTTGATGTTGGGTGAAATCGCACGATGGTTGAGACTCCTCTTGGTTGAGATCAGGTGGAGAAACATATTCTCAATCTCTAGGTTGTGGGAACCACGACCTTGTAAATAAGTATAGCTTTGCATCTTTGGTACGGATGTTGGTATAAAAGTGCGAATACTGGTGCGAAAAAACTTTTGTATTGGGTAGGAAGGATATGTAAAATTTGTTTTTTTGCTGTAAAATATTGAACCCAATTCTCAATGGATTGGTGGTATTGCATAGGACAGACATGGTGAATATGGTTTGAGCTATAAATTAGTCAGGCTACTTCCATATGGGATGGTGGCAGTGACCCTTAAATTGTGAGTATCAAGTACAGTCCAACATAGGTTCACGTGATGGTTCTTGGTTATTCTCCTGTTGTAACCCTGAGGGTTCAATGGGATGACTAACTACCATTGTACTGTAGTGCTTGAGGACTATTGCACTGCAGTTAGTAATATAAGCAGAACTCTCTGGTTTCCATGAACCTATGCAGTCGCAAGAAAGCTCACTTCTAAGAATTTGGGGCTGCACTCTTTTTTTTTTCAATTGGTTATATGGGATTGAAACCGGCCCCACCCGTATTACATCATCACCACATAGTGGTATTACAACAAAGCCTGGATATTATCTATGTATTGCTTGGCAATATTTGAACCTTGGTCTCCTCCATAATTTATCATCTTTGTCAATCGAATTTTTTTGACATTTTTTTTCCCCTAATTGTAAGGCTTGCCTCCTATACATTAGGTCATTTGCTTCAATTAACTTCTGAAATTATGGGTAGTTTCTAAGGATATGTCTTTGATGTATGTGAATTTTGCAGGGAATTGATCAAGTAGTTTTAATATATGACCTACTGGTCTTGTATGCCCTTTGCAGAATCCCTATCCACTTGTCCAAACTTTTCTGTATGGCCAGCTCTCTCTAGATTTTTCCCGTTCCTTCATGTTGACTAGTTTACTATCTATCTTCATACTAGACAATTTATGGGAAGTTCTTTCCTTTTCTTCCCATGTACTTATTCAATTTCTATTTCCATTATGTAGCCGTGTCTTTACTATTTTGTTCCTAACTCCATTTTCTTTCTGCAGAGCAGTTTTATCTCTTCCAGATTCTTGTGTCTCAATGTCCCTTGTTGCTTCTTCTTTAACTGGTTAGATTCTTGGTACAGGGTCTTATCTCCTAGTTGTATTTGTTGCAAATCAAGGATTTTATTTGCACAAATTCTAACAACTTCCTTGGCAGTTTTTAACCTTCATTGATTGTTGGCTCTATGCTTTCTCTGGTCGGTTGGGAAGCAGCTCTTGTTTAAACCTGGAGAAATTTTCTTTACAAGTTGAAATTATAAAAAAAAATCTAGCCTACTACTTTGTTAATATGGGGATTCTATAGGGGGTGACTCCTATAAAAAAAAACAAAACATTACATCTGTGATTGGGTCAGGTATCCAAGCATAATCTCCATGAATCATTCCTAGCTTACTTTTTCATAGAAGTTTTTTTCTAGATACCCCTTGTTCCTACTTCTTGAGCCTTTCCTCTATCAATTTCTTTATATCATTCTCATTGAGAGATAGGATATCTGTCAGCCAATTTCCTTTCAGTATTTGAATTTCATCAAGAGAAAGTTCGACACCATAGTTGGCTAATTTATTTGCATTATTATTTCCTTCCTTGTAGATATGTTGATATTTCCAAGATATTGCACCTATCAATAATTTCGAGACACCTTTGAATGCCATCCTACATTCTCCATTACCTATATATGTCTCGTGTGTTAAAACCATAGTTGAGAAAATCAGAATCGGATTGGAATTGGCATGGAAAAAGAATTGGAAAAAATCAGGAATCAACAAAAAAAAGGGAAGAAAATGCAAATTTTCATTGAAAAAAAACTTTTTTCATGCATATCATAATGAATTAACATTATGCAAATCAAATATTAATATTGTAAGTGATACAAGCTTAAACTACACATGAAAGTGGTAAGTGATACAAGCTTAAAGCCTTAAACTACACATGAAAGTGACAAAATACATCTTAAATAAAGAAATTTTAATGCGTTTAAAATTCAAATATTCTTGTATTGCGTATACTATTAATGTGTCATGAGTCATGACAAGTACAATGCCTCAAGATCTTTGAGGGCCTTTGCCTTTTGCCCTAGAAGAAGCTCTAGTCTCTCTTTATCATTGTGATCGTGCCACTTTTTGTGCCCGTGCCACTTTTTGTGCCCGTGCCTCTTCCTGTGCCTTGGCTGCTATCTCCTCCGCTAGGTTTTCAAAGTTTTCAAAATCATCCATGGAGAAGAGAGGCTCTTGTTGCTGCTCCTGCTGTGGTTTTGTGATCCGTTCAAACGATGGATCAATCTCATCTAGATCAATGGCCTCTGTAATTTTGCCTATAATTTTTTTATGATGGAGGCGAAGGTTGTAATGAACAAACACAAGATCATTCAACTTTTCTTGTGTAAGCCTATTGCGCTTCTTGGAGTGTATGTACTTAAACACACTTCGATTGCACTTACAACCTGAAGTGCTGCATGGTTGAGATAAAACTTTGATGGCGAAGCACTATAGATTGGGCGTATATGCACCAAAGTCCTCCCACCATAAATCTAGAAACAACCAAGAAAAAGGAAATTTAATAATTCACATGTAAAATCGTAAATTGAGATTATTTTTAAAAACAAAATTAAAAGACAAAATAAATAATAATTCAATGAGGGTTACCTGGCCTCATAGTTGACCTTGATCGAATGCACAACGAGGATGGGAAAAGGATGCCCTCACATTTCTTATAAGCCTGCATCTCATCCTGTATCTTAATGCGCATTTCGTCGTTAGGGTACATGCGGTCAATGCATAGTTGAAGGCCCCCATCACCTCATAGTTGGCCATGATTGTATCAACATAAAGATATTTGGGGCATGACAAGGGCTATGGAGTTGAGATGTCCATTGCTTGTCAATGATATCTCAAATGGGACTGTATTTGGTGTGGGTATGTCCATGAAATGAGGCAATTGCCTCTTTTGCCCTATCCATAGCCTCATATACATATGCCATTGGTGATTGTCTTCTGATGCAGGAGCATCCGAGGGCAGCAAAGCAATCGAGCATCAACCAAACTTTTGTTGTTATTTCTTTCTAAGTAACAAAGTTATTTTTTTCTGTTGTTTTTCTAAGTGCTACACAGGGTCGCGAAATCGCGACATGTCGCGATTTCGCGACCCAAGTCGGAAGCCAAAGGGTCGCGAAATCGCGACCCAAACGGAGAAGGCAAGCCGAGGGACACAAGGGTCGCGAAATCGCGACATGTCGCGAAATCGCGACCCAAACGGAGAAATCAAGGCCGAGGGACACAAGGGTCGCGAAATCGCGACCCAAACGGAGAAGGCAAGGCCGAGGGGCACAAGGGTCATGAAATCGCGACATGTCGCGAAATCGCGGCCACTACAGGGAAGCCAAGGCGCGGAAGGCGCAAAGGTCGCGATTTCGCGACCAGAGCAGGAGACGGAGGCCAACAGACAAAAACGGCGCGATATCGCGACAAGTCGCGATATCGCGGCCAAAACGGAGGAAAAGGGCTTGGCGGAGGAAATGTCGCGATATCGCGACAGAAGCTGGAGAGAGAAAGCGCAGGAGAGAAATGGTCGCGATATCGCGACCAAACAAAAAAACACGCACTCCAGCTTTCATAAAGACATCCCTTCGTGCGCGGCAAGTTAGAGGCAGTGAAGCAGCTGTTCCAAAGAAGGATTCCAACGGGCATGTTGGCCACTCGCACAGGGTATCTGGAAGACGCATTTAAAGCATCTAACAACAAGCAGCAGATCGAGAGGTAGATTCCGCTGGATATGGCAGCCAGTCGCACACCTCACCAAGAGTCTCATCAATGCAACTTTCCAGAATTGTTCCAAGTGGCGATTGTAGATCGTGGGAAGTGGGAAAGCACAGAGGATCGGGACCTCAATAAAAACCCATGGATTGTAATGAGAAGGGGTTGGCAAACGGCAGTTTGGTTGTATATTGTAAAATTTCTTCCTTGAGCATCGAATACAAAATCTTGGGCTCTTGTTTCTCTGGTTTCTCTCTTGTTTCTCTGGTTTTTCTGTTTTATGCAAGATCCGTTCTCCACCAAGTGGTATCAGAGCCAGTGGTTCCTGAGCGTGTAGCAGATCGCCGAAGGAGAGGCAGTTACACCAGGACCTGTGGGAGGGTTTGAGATCGAGTGAACAGAATGCCTCCAAGGAGAAATCCTGTTGGTGGGAGAGGCATGGCGGCAGCAGAAGATGTTCGAGCTCTGCAGCGGCAAATGCAAGCTCTGCAAGAAGAAATGCGCAGAAGATTGGAGCCAAGAAGAGATGAAGGTAGTGAAGAGGAAGATGATGAAGAAGAAGACCAACTTGAGGAAGAAGAAGAAGCAGTAGATCCTGCTCAGGCCAGACTATACAAGGCCATATCCCAGATTGGGAAGAGGCCGAAGATGGAGGTTTCCACATATTCCAAGAACCTTGAGCCAGAGGGATTGATTGACTGGTCAACGATCTGGAAGAGTACTTTGAGTACGAAGAGGTTGAGGACCCCGATAGGGTCAGATTCGCAAAGACCAAACCGAAAGGTCATGCTAGCATTTGGTGGAAGGGAGTGCAACTGGAGCAAAATAAAAGAGGGAAAGAGAGAATAACCAAGTGGGAACGGATGGCGAGAAAAGCTAAAGAGGCAGTTCATCCCCGGTGATTATGAGTTAGACCTTGCTGAAGAAAATGCAAGGATTGAGGCAATCAAGCAAGTCTGTGAAAGAATACACAGAAGAGTTTCATAAAATAATGATTAGAACAGGCCACTCAGAGGCCAACAAGGAGAAGGTAGCCCGTTACATTAATGGGTTACGAGCAAGCATTCAGGAGGAACTAAGTCTAGTCCGGATGACCACCATAGAGGATGCCTACCAATTTGCTTTAAAGGTTGAAGAGAAGCTCAATAGGAGGTTTGAAAACAAGCAAAGAGGAAGAGGTCGTGGCGGAAGGACCGGCGGAAGGAACGGTGGAAGAAGAAATGAAGAATCTCAGAAAAATGGAGAAAGTAGCAGCAATCAAGAACAAAGGAGAGAAAATACAGACCGCTCCCGTAATCAGAATAATGGTTACCGAGGGGGAAGAGGCCGAGCTGGACGAGGTCAAGGAAGAGGAAGATTCCGAGGGACTTGCTTCCAATGTGGTGAAGAGGGACATCACCAATATGAGTGCCCACAACAACGAGAAAGAAATAATCGCAGGCCGGAAGGAAATGCCAGAGTAGCAGTCGTTGATGAAGATGCTGGGTCTGAGCATTCAGAAGAAGTCGAGAGAGGAGAAGTAATGATTGCAAGGAGAGTCCTGCTGAATGAAGAGGGAGCTGCAGATTAGAGGAAAAGCTTATTCCGCACAAGGTGTAAATGCGCGGGTAAGGTTTGCAACATCATCATTGACAACGGTAGCACAGATAACCTGGTTTCAGAGGGGATGGTTACAAAGCTACAACTGGAGAGAAAGAAACACCCGCATCCATATCGGATCGCGTGGTTGCAGAAAGACCATAAGGTTTTGGTCAATGAACAATGCCTGGTAAAATTCAGCATTGGAAATTACCGTGATGAGGTTTTGTGCGACATTCTGCCCATGGATGCGTGCCATTTGCTGCTGGGAAGACCATGGCAGTTTGACAGGTGTGCGGTTCATGATGGCCGAGCCAACACTTATTCCATGACCAAGAATGGAATGCGCCATAAGTTGAAGCCCCTGAAGGAGGTGGAAGAAAAGGTATGTGGCAGTGCAAGAATTTGCTTGGTTGACGGAAGAAAATTTTTAGATGATTTGAAGCATGAGCATATGTGTTATGCATTAGTTCCTAGAGTCAGGGATACAGAATGCAAAGATGCACCAGCAGAAGTCCAAGAGCTGTTAAAAGAATTTCCAGATATCATATCTGACAATGTGCCTGAGGGTTTACCCCTAGTAAGAAAAATCAGTCACCATATTGATTTGGTGCCAGGGTCAAGCTTGCCAAATAAGGCTGCACATAGAATGACACCTGTAGAAACTGAAGAACTAAACAGGCAGGTTCAGGAGTTGCCTGGAGAAGGGATTGATTAGGGAGAGTCTTAGCCCATGTGCGACACTGCTGTACTAGCACCCAAGAAGGATGGAGAGTGGAGAATGTGCACAGACTCTCGAGCCATCAACAAGATTACAATAAAATACAGATTTCCACTGCCAAGGATGGATGACATAATGGACTGTTTGAGTGGAGCCAAGTACTTCACCAAAATTGACCTCAAGAGTGGTTACCACCAGATCCGTGTCAGGGAAGGAGATGAGTGGAAGACAACCTTCAAGACAAGAGAGGGCTTGTATGAGTGGTTGGTCATGCCATTTGGGCTGTCCAATGCACCAAGTACCTTCATGCGGCTGATGAATGAGGTACTGAAGGAGTTTCTGGGAAAGTTTGTCATTGTTTATTTAGATGATATATTAATATTCAGCAGAACCCTGGAGGAACACCTGATGCACATCAGGAGGGTTTTTGAAAAGCTACGGGAGGAGCAATTATTAATAAATCTGAAAAAGTGTAATTTTGTCAAGAAAGAGTTAGTATACCTGGGATTTGTAATCTCAGCAGAAGGTCTGAAAATGGACCCAGAGAAGGTGAGGGCTATCATAGAATGGCCTACCCCAAGAAGCACAACAGAGGTAAGATCATTTCATGGTCTAGCCAGCTTTTACAGGAAGTTTATAAGAAACTTCAGCAGCATTTGTGCACCCCTCACGGAAACAATGAGAGGGGATAAGAAAGAGTTCAAGTGGACCTTAGGGGCTGAAAGGAGCTTTGATGCATTAAAGAAAAAGGTCACAGAACAGCCTGTCTTGGCACTTCCGGACTTTAACAAAGTATTTCAGGTCGACTCGTGATGCCAAGTGGCAATGCAATAGGGGTCTGTACTGAGCCAAGAAGGCAGACTCGTAGCTTATTTCAATGAAAAGCTCAATGATGCCCGGAAAAAGTATTCAGTTTATGACCAGGAATTTTATGCTATAGTTTAGGCTCTGAAGAAGTGGAGGCATTATTTGTTGCCAAAAGAGTTTGTTCTATTTAATGATCATCAGGCATTGCAAGACATCAACAGCCAGACAAAACTGAATCAGCGGCACATGAAGTGGGTAGAGTTTCTCCAAAGCTATACCTTTGTGTTAAAGCACAAGAGCGGGAAATCAAATAGAGTTGCAGATGCTTTGAGTAGAAGGCAGAATCTGCTGACTAAAATGATAGTGGAGGTGGTTGGATTCGAAGAACTGAAGGGTCTTTATCTCGAAGATCCTGATTTTGCAGCAGCCTGGACGGCTTGCTTGGCACCTGTTACTGTGGATAGGACAAAATGGTTAGATTTCCTAATCCAAGACGGAATGCTGTTCAAGGGAAGTAAATTATGCATTCCAAGGAGTTCTATGCGGGAGAACTTAATCAAGGAAAAGCACAATGGAGGACTGGCTGGGCATTTTGGTCGGGATAAGACCATTGCCCTGGTAAATGAAAATTACTACTGGCCGCAACTTCAGCAAGATGTGAGAAAGTTTGTACAAAGTTGCAGAATATGCCAGATGGCAAAAGGCGTGAGGCAAAACACAGGATTATACCAGCCGTTACCTGTACCTGAGAGGCCGTGGGAGGACATAAGCATGGATTTTATTCTTGGATTGCCGAGAACACAGAGGGGAAATGACTCTGTATTTGTGGTGGTTGACCGATTCTCCAAAATGGCACATTTTATTCCCAAGACAAGTGATGCAGTTCACATTGCAGGGTTATTTTTCAAGGAAGTGGTACGACTTCACGGTCTACCAAGAAGCATAGTTTCGACAGAGATACAAAGTTTGTTGGGTATTTCTGGAGAACATTGTGGAAGAAGTCGAAGACAGATCTGAAGTTCAGTTCGCATACCACCCACAAACTGATGGACAGACAGAGGTGGTAAATAGAAGTCTGGGTAATTTGCTAAGATGCTTGATAGCAGATAAACCCAAGGGATGGGATTTAGTTTTGCCGTAGGCAGAATTTGCATACAACAATTCTGTCAATAAGAGCACAAACAAATCTCCATTCCAAATCATATATGGAAACAGTCCGAGAAACGTGTCTGAGCTGAGAAAATTAGATAAAGGAGAAAAATGCAGTGCAGAGGCTGAGGAATTCGCAAAACAGATGAGAAGCCTGCATGAAGAAGTAAAGAAACAGATTGCAAAAATGAATACCCAGTATAAAGAAAGAGCAGACCAAAAGCGGCGGTTCAAAGAGTTCGAAGTGGGAGATGAAGTCATGGTCCATCTCAGAAAAGAAAGATTTCCAGCCAAAACTTACAACAAGTTGAAGATGAAGAAGTTTGGGCCATGCAGAATACTGGAAAAACGGGATTCAGGCAATGCATATGAAGTGGAATTGCCAAGTGGACTTGATATTTCACCTGTTTTTAACATATCTGATTTAGTGGAATACCATGAAGGAGATAGTACAGAGGCACCAAGCACAGAATTGTGGAGCATTCCAACGTCTAGCCCAACCAAAGAAGAGATAGAGGAAATATTAGATACTCGTGAAGGCAGAAGCACAAGGAACAAACAATATTCTGAGTATTTGATCAAGTGGAAGGGCAGACCTATTGAAGATGCAACTTGGTTATCAAAAATAGAGGTTGACCGCCTGAGTCTTCCTCCCAAAGATCAAAAGTGAGGATCACTTCTCAATCCACCCCGGGTGTCTGATGCAGGAGCATCCGAGGGCAGCAAAGCAATCGAGCATCAACCAAACTTTTGTTGTTATTTCTTTCTAAGTAACAAAGTTATTTTTTTCTGTTGTTTTTCTAAGTGCTACACAGGGTCGCGAAATCGCGACCCAAACGGAGAAAGCAAGCCGAGGGACACAAGGGTCGCGAAATCGCGACCCAAACGGAGAAAGCAAGGCCGAGGGACACAAGGGTCGCAAAATCGCGACCCAAACGGAGAAGGCAAGGCCGAGGGGCACAAGGGTCGCGAAATCGCGACATGTCGCGATTTCGCGACCCGAGAGCGAGAGAGACGGAGGCCGACGAGACAAAAACGGCGCGATATCACGACATGTCGCGATATCGCGGCCAAAACGGAGGAAAAGGGCTTGGCGGAGGAAATGTCGCGATATCGCGACGGAAGCGGAGAGAGAAAGCGCAGGAGAGAAATGGTCGCGATATCGCGACCAAACAGAAAAACACGCACTCCAGCTTTCATAAAGACATCCCTTCGTGCGCGGCAAGTTAGAGGCAGTGAAGCAACTGTTCCAAAGAAGGATTCCAACGGGCATGTTGGCCACTCGCACAGGGTATCTGGAAGACGCATTTAAAGCATCTAACAACAAGCAACAGATCGAGAGGTAGATTCCGCTGGATATGGCAGCCGACCGCACACCTCACCAAGAGTCTCATCAATGCAACTTTCCAGAATTGTTCCAAGTGGCGATTGTAGATCGTGGGAAGTGGAAAAGCACAGAGGATCGGGACCTCAATAAAAACCCATGGATTGTAATGAGAAGGGGTTGGCAAACGGCAGTTTGGCTGTATATTGTAAAATTTCTTCCTTGATATTGAATACAAAATCTTGGGCTCTTGTTTCTCTGGTTTCTCTCTTGTTTCTCCGGTTTTTCTGTTTTATGCAAGATCTGTTCTCCACCATCTTCCATCAACAAGACAGATAACCCTCATCAAAGGCTCTGACACTTGAAAAAAAGAAAAATAGTTTAAATAAAAATATTTTACAATAAAAAAATTTACAATACAAGTTTTGCAAATGGAAAAACATTAAATAATAAAATAAATTAAAAAACTTAGTCTTGTACCTTGATGGCCTCAATCATGGCTATCCAAAAGGGCTCCTCAAAAAAATAGTCATATATCTTCTGCCCCTCATTGGAGAGTTGGTATCTAGCAGTGTCTTCGAAATTGCACTCATTGCTCACAAACATCTTCTTCAATGTCCCTCTTGTAACAAAGAGGCTTTGCAATTTCATGATGTTTGTGGCAAAGCATATAACTCTAGCCTGCACTAACTCCCTCCCACTAGTAAATTGCCTCATGAAGTGGACCCATGTATGGTAGTAGATGAATTTTGTAATAGCTTTGGACTTCTATACAACCTTTGACACCCAAGGTAATTTCCCAATGTCTTTGAGGAGCAAATCGAGACAATGGGCTACACATGGGGTCCAAAAAACTGTGGGAAAACTCTCCTCCAAAATCTTATGGATACTGTAAACGGTGGGGTCTTTTACAGACTTATGGATATTGTAAAAGGGTGGGACACCCTACGAAGAATTGCGTACTGAAGTTGCAGAAGATTGAATCTAAGTTCCTGAAGCAAGTTGGGCGTCTTTCAGATGATGAGGGAGATTCGAATGGATCTGCCTCAACTGCAGAGGTCCACTAGAGCATCCATTATGGAGGGGGGGAGGAGATATTATTGTCACTAATATCTTCTCTCCTTGGCTCCTCATTTCATATTATAGGGGGGTATTGAAGTTGTAATTTGATTCATGGCCAAGAGCCAACATTGTGTGATGTATTGGATAGGCCTAAGGGCATTTCATTGTGCAATGCATTTATTATTTTGTAATATTTTATTATGTAAGCCCGACATGGTTAACCTTGTTATGGTTAAACCTTATTTAATATTTGTAATTAACCTAAATCCCACTTGTTATGTCGGCTTAGGTTAAACTTTATGATGTAATTTGGGGTTTTGGTATTGCTATAAATACCCCCCTCACACTCATTTTTTCATTGGAGTGTTGTGCAATATCATCTACGGATAGTGATTATTTATGGTGCCTATGGGCACCCTAATATTTTCATCTCTTTCGTTTTCTGTATAAGATTTGAGTGTATATTTTGCTTTTGTTTGTTTTTGTAAAATATTGTGAATTCCAACACATTATAGGGTTCCCAAATGTGACGTGACAATTCTTCAAACAAATATAATTGATATAATTGATGAGCAGGTTGACAATTCTTCAAACAAATAATGGGGGTAATGTCTATAGTTCGTGACAATGTGCAATGCACACAATCGCCATGCCAAGTGTGGTCCCTTAGTTTGGTAGGTGAAGTCACTAAGTTGTATAATTCATTGTGAAGTGTATCAACTGGCTAAATTGGTAAACACACAAACATGGGAGGTAGGCGAGAATAAGCAGGTCAAGTCCTTGTTTGCGTTGTTAGAATTTCCAGTGGGAATGAAGGTCCTATAATGCCATCTCCCTTGCATATGTATGATGAAAGAGCAATTTCAAGGGTATTCTACTATCGCGTTGAAGAAATATCTGAATGCCGATGATTTGAGGTGACTTATCATCAAGTCAATTATCTAACATACATGATACATAGGGTGACTTTGGGCATAAAGACCTTTCATGATATAGCAAGAGAATCCATATAGCGGAAAAGGAGGAAGCCTAAGTTAAACGACTTGAGGAGTTGCGACTTTTGAAAGAAAGAGTTGAATTTGAGGCAGAATTGTAGAAGTTTGAATCAATGTGCAAGGAACATGAAGAGCACTTGCAACAATGCAAGCAGCAAATGGAAACTAAGGTCCCCCAGGAAATTGTAGCATTGTTAGCACAATTGGCAGCTTGGCAAGAGCAGTTGGGGGTAGCACAAGGGCGATCGCTCAACTTGAGCAAGAGAATAAGTAGCAAGTTCAACAGGTGAAGCATCATGGTGTGCAGTTGACAAGATGTGTTGAACATGCAAAGCTGATAAAGCAGAAGTACATGTAGGAATGTGCTAAGGCAGAAGTCCTTCATGTGAGGACACAAACATCTCTCTTGATCCTATGATAGCTGTTATCCACCAAATCAGCCTAATCCCTAAAGAACTGAAACATAGTCGATGAGGACATTGACCAATCTAGAGGAGAGGGTAGATGTAGGAGGCAATTTTGATATGTTGGCAACACACATGCCATCCAAGCCTTGATATGTGCATGCATACGGATGACTTTCATGCAATAAGTTTTGATTGTATATAGTTTTGTGTTTGTACGTAGATGTAGATGTATGTCTGATGAGTGAATGCGTGACGTCCTATTTGTATGTGATGTATGAGATTTAATTTTTGTTTAGACATTTGAGTCCAAGTGGGTAGTTATGCTGCTGTGCAACTACTTCCCTCAACTCAAATGCTATATAAACAATCCTTTCTTTATTGTTTGTATCATCATACTATATCCTATAGTTGTGTTCCACTTGTAGATATTTTATTGTGCATTCCATACTCTGGGAATATAATCTCTTTGTGTGATCCTTAATTGTGCATGGATGGATTGCCATTGTTAATGTTGCAGTGCACTTTGATATTTTAAGTACCCTCAATTGCATGGAATATCGAATTGGTGTGCGACAACTCGAAAGATGAGGGCGACTAGGAGGATGATCGTGACATAGAGAATGAGTGTAAGGGAGGAAGAATATTGACAAAATCTCTCTGAAAGGAGAGGATGCACATATTTAATGAATTTAAAAATGAATGAGACTTAGGATGCAATGAGTCCAAGCGAGTAGAATAGATATTTTGTAGTAAATGTCTGGAGGAAGGACATTCAACAAAGGAATACCCCTTGAATTTGGAAAACACCTAATAGGTGTATTGAGGCATAGAGGGAGACAATTCCAAAGAGAGCCGCCACTTGTGGTCTACAATATAATTTTAGTATAAATATATAAAAAAGGTACACAATGGGAAAAACTTACAGATTCATGTAGATACATTGCGCTTACATCATGTATCTTGCAACCCAATTATTTGCAATACCATCATGGTCTGATCAAGCATACAACACACTCAAACTTGCCTTAACCAGCATGGACCGAGATCATATTTGACGAACAACTGGCTAACCAACCTCCCTTCAACAAGGTAGATCATGTACATATAGGTACAATGGGACTGGTAGGCTGTTGCCAAGTGCCTCACTACCACCAAACTACTTATATACATGAAAAATTAAAATAGTCCATAACATTACAATATATTTATTACAAATACATATTGCTACATACACACATGACAACAATACATGATAACACTTACATACGACAACTCTTCTTTATACGTATCACTAATATGTGACACATACATCCATGTGGCAATGTGTTTATACATTCCTGTGATCATTCAAATGTGCATTTATGTAGACATGACATTTATTGATGTGTCAAATCATCTTTGTCTTTGTACAATGGCGCATTTTGAAACATTGCCAAGGTAATAAAAGAAGTCAAATTGAGTATGATACATGTAAATATAATTTATGGGGGTATTTCACATGAGATTGTTAGAATAATGAGCATTGAAATGAATCAATGATGTGCAAAGGGTTTGAGAATTACGAGGATAGCTAATGGCCCAATGCCAACTTGATAGCAACAAAAGTTGATGAGGTAGAGGTGCTTTATGCTAGATTGGTGATTAGTACAAGAGCGAGTTGTATAGATGTTGACAAAGACACCGCCGTAGGGATCTACCTACAATTACATTTGGACCTTGGAAAATTTTGTTATATTTTCTTTTGAATGATTTTGTTTACCTACAATTACCTTGTAAGTTGCATGATTGAGGACAAAGGCCATTTAGACAACAGAGGATACTGTCTTGGGGAGAAAATAGGATGCTCAAATGACGAAGGATGCCGCATGAGCAAAGAAGCTTGCCATCTAGATGATGAAGGATGTCGAAGGAACTTTGTGGACAAACATAATCTAGGTAGTGGTGAAGCCATTTCCAACGAAGACGAAGCACATGATCAAGTAGGTGGGCTTGTCTTGCTTATTGATGAACTAGATGAACTTTGAGAATGTTGTGTGAAACAAATTGTAGGCTGTCATGGAGTCATCTCTCAAGAAGGAGGTCAAATTCATTGGATGTAGAGTTGTCTACTAAAAAGTTGTACTTGCCGTTCAAGTCACTTTTCGAGTACCATCCAAAGAAAAGCAAACAAGGAGGCATTTTTCTTAGTTTATGGTGTTTTTCTAGAACAAGAATCTATTGTCATTGGGGATGTTGCCATCCACATGATGCATTTCATTTGTTTCAATGCCATTGGTCACCTTATTGTCATCATTGTTCTTAGGGGTGTCATCAAGGGTGTTGTGAGGGTTGCTGACAAAGACAAGTTGGTTGTTGAGGTCTAAGAAGAGGGTGCCATTAGGGCACTTGCTGTCCTCCAGCTTGTTGTCTAAGCCATGAGGTTTGCCATCCATGTCTAAGCCCTTTGCTAGATTGCTGTCGTCCATCACTTTGCTATCAACATTGCTATAATGTGTTGTCTGGGACATTTTTACAGTCTGAGACTTGTTTGCCATTCGAGACTTCATTGTCATCTAAAGCTTGACCTCTATTAGAGACAAAGGTGCAGTCTAGCGGGTGCTACCAGCTAGTGTGCCATTTAACAAAGTGTTTTTAGTTGAGGTGCCATCCAAGGGTAACATGCCAACAACTAGAGTGTTGTTCATTTGAGTGATGCCATTGGGGCCATTTGGAGGAAGAGAGTCTAAGATAGGCTGTTTGGAGGGGAGTTGTCTGACCTAGTCGTTTTGGATAGGGTTGTATAATACTAGGCTGTCTAGAGGCGTATTGTTTTAGACTAGGCCATTAGGGGGAGGCCCGTCTAAGACCTAGCCGTTTGGAGGGTGTCATCTTATGAGCAACAATTTGACAACAAGCCTCCTAGAGGGGGCCATCTGATGGATGGCTATGTGAGATCTAGTTGTCTAGGAAAGGCCTATCTAAGACTAGGCCATCTAGAGAGGAGTTGTTTGAGAGCAAACCATTTACGGGTGGGTCAACTAGGTAGTTCAAGTTGATTGGATTAACAGGGCGGATGGGCTGTCCAAGTTGTTTAGGTCAACTTGGTTGTTCAAGCTGATTGAGCCATCTAGCATGAGTGGGTCATTCAAGCTAATGGGTTGTTTGGGCTAATTGGGCAATCTGGATTGTTTGAGTCAACTACACTGATCGAGCTATTTTGGTTGACTTAGTTATTTGGGGCAAATATGTCGTCCGAGCCATTTAGGCCGTTTGGGGTGTTTGAGTCGTCTAGGTTGTCTAAGCTATCTACCAAGGATTGTTTGGGGATTGACCAGTGGGAACCTAGTCATCTGTATTGCCATCATGAGAGCCATTTGGGAGGCTATTGTCCGACAAAGTGTCATCTAATGGATTGCGGTCTATGTGACTGATTGCGCCCTTGCAATAATTCTTGTTACTGTCTATATGACGAGCATCCAAACCAAAAGTTAGTAGCCACTTGTGAGGTGTCAAGGAAGGCTATGTCGACCAACATGACGTATGGGCCTCTGTTAACTAAGCTACATATTGGTGTTTTGGAAACCCATCATTTGGGGTGCTGATTAGTGTGTTGCTAAGGCACTTGTTGTTTGGGGTGTTGTTCGAGTACAAGCCACTTGTCATCCTCTTTACACATTGCCTAGCGGAGGAGAAGTCAAGCAAATTAGTTGCATTCATTAGGGCTCTCTAAACAAGGGATACCATGTTGATAGAGATTGTGTTGTTCAAGATGGTGAGGTGTTGCCGATAGAAAGGGCCATGTGAGTGTAGAAATTGTCTTGAGAATGATGTCCTTGTCTATCTCCATATTGTCTTCCATGGAAAAATTTAGATTAACAATTAAGGACTTGGTGATTGGGTGTTGCCCCTTGACCTTGCCTTGACCCTCGATACCTATGGCGACGAGTGCTGCTTGTCAGACTTGTAATATGGCTAGTTGTATGCAATGGAGAAATCAATTGGAGAATAAATTTGTTCTGGTAGAGAATATAAAATTCTAATTTTGTGTACAATGTATGGAATAAGAAATGGAGGGAGCATGACAAGTATTCAAGTAGTGAGATTGGTGCCTCTATTCCCATTTTCAATAAGTTGGTTTGTCGGTGAGGCTGTAGACAAGTCTCAGACAAGTCTAAAGGAGGGGGTAATTGTAGGCAGATGAGTTGGTGCATGAATGTCGTGTCTACATGAGTGCATGAATGCATGTGCTATGTCGGTGATGCATTAGTGTCATGTAAATAGAACGTGTTACAGAGTTTGTTGTATTTGTTTTCTTTCTTGAGTTTTTTGTCACATGTATACGATGACATATATGTTTGTAATAAAAATCATGTAATGTGTTATGGGTATTGCGGGTAATGCTTAATGTTTCATGTATACGGGTAACTAGGTGGTAGTTGAGTAGTTGCCAACTGTCTACCAAATCCTATGATAGTTATATGTACACCATCTACCTTGGTTGAGGCATGATGATGATGATGGTTGAGGAGGACCGACATTTATGTTCGTGGTGTGTGTGGCCTAAGTGATTCGACCAAACCAGATATATTCTAGTTGATTGGAATATGGAGGATACATGATGTGTATGTGGTATGTTTGCATGTATCATCATGCTATCTTTATTTATATATAATGGAATTATCTTGTAGTATGCTTTATTCTATTTCTTTGTGTGGGGGTTCTATAGTGTCATTCAAACTTGCTTTTCAAATAAGATTGCGTACAACCTCATTAAGATTTTATTTATATCATATCAATGCTAAAGTGAGATCTAGAGCGAGTGGTGATTATACATTTTAAATTGGATTTGAGAACTGATCCAGAGTGTTGTTATGAGTGTTTATGCTTTGAAGCATGCCACATTTGAAACTAAATGTCACAAATAATGTGGTGTCCTTGAACCTTCACAAAATGCTGAATATTGCAAATAACTACCACTCAATCAGGTGCTTTCGAATGTGCCAAATATATGTATGTGCCAATGGCTTGAGACCTTAGAACAACGATTGATTTGGTTTATTTATCTATAGTTGAGCACCGTGCTATTTGGTGTATATTGTATGTTGGTTAACCCATTTAAAGCTTTCACAAACCATTGCATATTATATATATATTATATAACAAGCATTTTGGAGGAGTGGCTAAAGTGCCTTGCTTGCAAATTGGAGGCCGTGAGTTCAACTCTTGCTAGATGTGCCAAGTAGAATAGAATATTGCCTTAAGCGGACACCTTGCTTGCTTTTGGTCCCAATTGCTCTCACATGGTAGACGAGAATTGCTCTCTATCATAATTAAGCATAATTTTTATTGAGAGGGTGGACCCTATCCACGTTATGGTGTGGGCATGGCTTAATCCCAGGCTTGATTGAAGCTCTACTCTATTGTACATTGAGCTAAGGTGAGATTTGATTGAGTCCCTGTAATCGGATCTTCATTCGACCCAAAGAGGTCATGCGGACTTTTGTCTGCAATAATGCTAGAACAAGTTTGCCAATAGTTGATTCAAGCACCGCTTTGCCTTATGAAATTTTTTTCAAACACATGATGACTATTCTGCTTGATGAGGCCGTTGTTGAACCAAACATCGAACCTACTTCAATGAAGTGAAACACATACACCAAAACAAACTTAAACGGACCTTTGCTCTTTTGTATATGATAAATGTTGAAATGAAACAAAGTCTAGCGGGCCTTCGTTTTGCCTAACTCAAAACTTTTCTAAGTAGAAACACTTCAAACTTGCAAAAGAAAATGTTAAGTGCTTGAACATTTTCCAAGTGTCAAACACCTTAACTTTTCCTCTGGTTTTTTGAACAACAACTTTGGAAGCAAATTGCAAAAGGAACCTAACAACTAATGGTCCTCAAATTAGGTTTCTAGTTCTGGTCTCAGACTTGAGACAAAACAAAGGTTGGAAATTAATTTAAATATTTCTCACAAAACAACCAAAACTCATATGGTTAGTTGAAGTTTATTCTTGATTTCCCAGATTAGACTTGGCTCCAAGAGCATACCTCTTGCTTCAAATTTTGCTCTGGAATTTCCAGATATTGACAAATTGGAGGACTCTTTATTGAACTATAAGAGAAAACCATAGTTAATTGAAGTTTATTCTTGATTTCCCATATTAGACTTGGCTCCAAGGAAAGAGCATACCTCTTACTTCAAATTTTGCTCTGGAATTTCAGACTTTGAAGACCAGATATTGACAAATTGGAGGACTCTTTATTGAACTATAAGAGAAAACCTGAATCTTGACTGAAGTAAATCGAAATTTTCCTTTTTGAAATGAAAAAGGGAGGGAGGGGGGATCGTAAAATGTTACAACATTTCATTTTGATTTTAGGAAGATGATTTTCTACTGTTTAAAGAGGATGGAGACGATATACCTGACTCAGTCACCATCTTTCACCTTGTCCCTTAAAAAATGGACTCTAAAATTTCTTATGTAGCATTGGACCCTTCTGAATCCAATCTCTAACATTGCAGTTGTTGTCCTTGGTTCCTCCTAAAGTTTGCTTTGAATAAATTGTGACAGCCTTTGCCATCGGATAAGGCAAGGGGATTTCTTTGCCACTTTTTTAGCATTGGAAAATCTTTGATCTGAGCATCTCCTTCTGATCCCTTGCTTCAACTTTAGGCATTATCTTATGACCATAACCATTCACATCTTTCTCAACTGTTTTCATTTTGCAACCTCTTGCCTTGTGTCTAGTCTCATGGCATGTGCAACATTGGAATGCAATGCTTTTGTAGTCGACCTGCTGATCCCACTTTCTCGATTCAGATTTTAAAACGATGGATTTTGGCAAAGGTTTTGAAACATCTATAGTAGAGGCATATATCCAAACATATACACCAAGATTTTCTTCCATAGAAGTTGGTGCCACTTGGATGAACTTCCCTAGGGTATTATCAATATTTTTCATACCCTCCACTTCAATAAAGCTTATATGGAAGTTCAAATAGTCTTGACCCAAATTGGAACCCTTTCAAAAGTTCCTGTCTCTATAACAAAATTTTCACTCTGTGGTCTTAAATACAATTCAACCCTTCCCAAGAACTATGGACCACCACCCTTTAGTTTGATCCTTAGTTACGAATTGGAAAAGATTATGAAAAAAGGAAAAATCCTTTGGAAGAGAAGTCATGGAATACTGCAAATTCAATCTCCGTTTTCTTTTAAGCCACCTTTGAATCTCCAAAAAATGTTTCCAGTAACCATTGAATTTATAGATTTACCCGCTATTAAGAATAATTATATCATACTCAATGATCTTACCCTTGATAATCACTTTTGGTGAAACATTTGCCACCTTGATGGGTTTATCAATTATTTCTTCTTCCCTTTGTGCTTGACCAAGAAAAGATTACTTTCCTCAACTAGGGCATGCTTACTTCCAACTAGGGTTTCCTTAAATGATTTTCCTTTGATACCTAGCTTGTCCACATTAGAGTCTTCTACTCTTTGAATTTGTCCTAGCATCTAGAGCAGAACTCTGATGGCCAAAGTTGAGGCTCGCTCTCACACTCCGCTTGCACTCACACTCACTCCTTCCTCGCATTTGTTCCCCACTTTGCTTGCTGCTCACATTTTCTTCTGCAAAAATTTATAATCTGCTATTTGCATGCCTCATGTTTTTTTAATTCATATTTGTTTCCTTACAAATATTACCAGTAGAATTATTACATGGAGTATCATTTAAGGTGTTGCAATTTATCAAACAGTTCAGTTGTTTTCTTTTTATTGAAGCATCTACATTGTCATTGCTCCAATTCTTTGATATTTTTTTGAATTTTCAAGCTATGGTTGCCAATACATCTCACCTTTAGTTTGTTAGGCTTGTCCTTTGGTAATTCATTACATGCAACATTTTGCCTTTTGAAGCTATTTTAAATTGATCAGTTGGATTAACTTTTTCACTGTTCCTGATCATTTTGCCTTTCAGTGGTTCTTTCACCTTCTAATTATGATTATCTTTTTTAATATTGAACTTCCATGCATTTTACCTACACTGCTTTAGGGATAATGGTGGCATTGGTTATTTCAACTGTCATCAGAGCAGGGGGCATTCATTTGATGTCTTGTGACAGTTGCATATATCTAGCATATGGGTAGTTGTAAAAATAAAGTGTATGATTCCTTAGATTCTCTAAGCATAAATTCCCGCTTATAATATTCTAAAGATCTCATGCTTTTATAGCACTGAATTTGGTTTTAAGTCTCAACAAGACACTATTATGTCCATTGCTATGCTGGCCATAATTTTGAATTGTTTATTAAACCTAATGAAATGCTATCTTCAATTTAGTTTCTAATTCTCATTGATAAATATTTGACATTTGTTACAGCACTCAAAGTTACATGAAGTATTCTTGGGAAGGACTTGCGAAAACTTGAATAAACAGAGTAAAACTTCAAAGTAAATAGTACCGTTCATACTAAGAGAAAAAACCTGACAAAGAAAATAAAGATATTAAAATTTTTCCTAAAAAAGGATATTTCTAATTCCATTACAAATCAACTTGACAGGCACTGAATTGAACACAAAACATGGATTAAATATGCAAATTGTTTTTCTAATAGGATGCATATTTTCAATATAAAGCCTTTAGTCTATTTAACATAGGCTATTATGTTTATCTTCATGCCTGGGAAGATAGCTCTGCAAATTGGGCTTATGATTAGACTTTTCACATGGTGAAAAATTTGGCAGTAACTTGAAAGATTTAACTTTTATCATTTTCCTATAAAGTGGATTCAATCTTGAGTGGTCAGCCACTAGAGAAGTATCTTGTGACTCTGATTATGATGTTGAAATCCTTAAGGGATTATTTATCTTTATGCATAACAAGAATTTGGTTTAAGAAATCTCTAAAAACTATTAAAGTAACCAAGAATCTGAAACCAAATCACTATTGTTATTTTGTAACATCCATAAGTTTTTCTATTGTTAGTAATAGAGCATTGTCTGTAAGGTATGGGTCTGAAACAAAGTTTTTATCAGTTGAAGCTTAAGATATGATCATCACATTTAAGCAGCTGTTCCAATTTTATGCAAGAGAAAGTGCAATGTGGTCCTTATACATTCTTATGATTTGGTTGCAGGTACTGTGCACGTGCAAAGAGTGTTTTCAAGGAGTTAAATGTGACACCCCATGTCGTGGAACTAGATCTCAGAGGTCTTTATACTTAATTTGGACATTGAATTTAGTTTTTTATTGTCAGGGAAGTACCATGAGTTGTTTGTTCAAAATAGTTTCAGAATATTATTCTGCAATAGGAGAGAGAAATGTACTCTTTGGTGAGCGTAAGCTTGCGACCAACAACCAAGATTCTTAAGAAACTCTACCCTTTTGGAATGACTTTTAAGCCATGCCCTGCTGCCCAATGGACACAAACTGCCTTAGTTGTTATCAAACCAGGAATTGATTTCCTTAATCTTGAACTTGCCGTATTATACAATGAGTCTGACCAAAAAGCAAGAATTTTACCAAAGCCTAGGGTTGTAGTATAGTGGTGAAAAATGTTGTGGATGGGGAAAACACCAAAATTTAGTTCACAACCTTCTCCATAGAAACCCTCAAATGAATACAAATAAACATATAAATCATTCAGATAACAGAGTATTAATCATGAAAGGATTAACAGAATCCATGTTAATTCTCATATTCACATCAAAACATTGGTCTATCTATCATTAATCTCACTGGAATCTCAAACATCAACTATTTAACTAAAACACTCGTAAGTTTCTGCAGTCTTCCATTAAATCTTTCTCTCTTGTCCACCTATTCTTCAATTATTACAAAACCAGGCCACATATGGCCATTACAACTTACACTTGTGAGAGTTGTAATAAAGTGGTGGCTCCAAGTTACAAAGTTGCAAGGGTTACAAGTCTGAAAGTCACATGTTTGACTTTGGCCTTTCAACTTTCTACTTGATGCATTAATAACAAACTGTCATCAGTTGCCGACACTACTTTAGAAGCGTCAATGCTTCCAGAATGACAATTTTGTTTAATCAACAGAAGTCTTCCAAATATTTATAGTCTCCTTCACTCGTACAACTTTTTCCTTAATGGTCGGTATTACGTTCTTCCTTTTTTCTTCATCTTCCTCTGCTACACTGCCTGTCTGCTGTTTAATCTCATCAACCTCGGGTTTCACTTTTGATATGGTTGACTCAAATCATTAAGAAAGTCACAGCTCCAAGGTACACAGTTGCAGGTGTTATAAGTCTCAAAGTTACAGGTTCAACTTTGTCCTTCCAACATTCTCCTCTGTTACACTGCTCATCTACCGTTGAATCTCATCAACATTGGGTTTCACTTTTGATATAGTTGACTTCAAAACCTAGAACTTTCCAAAGGCTTTCTCCTGTAAGTCCTTAGAACTTTTGTCAAACTTATCCCTTTTTCCTTTTTAAAAACTATCTGATTCTATAGAATTCCTCTTAGTTAAAGTCAAGGTCTTCATTTTCCCTTGCTCAATCAGCTTTAGGATTTTCTCCAGGACTTGTTTCCTTTCTTCTTTAAACTGCTTGGACACAATCTCAGTAATCTCTGTAATAAATAGTTTATACTTTATTCCCTACTAGCTTAGTTATCAAGTTCGAGTTCGTGTTCGAATTCGACACTCTTGAAGTTCGAAAAAATTTTGCCATGTTTAAAAATTCGGAATAAAATTCGAGATAAAATTTGATATATTATAAATGTGCATATATGAACTTGGTTGTATGCACATAACATGTTTTTTTTAATCGGATATAAAACCAACATTATCCAAACCCAACATTTTCCAATCACATTGCCCCACACTAACTGGAAATAAAAATAACAATAATAAACTTGGAAAATTAGGTACTCGTCTAATTAAATTGTTTGGTTTACTAAATCATTGAAAATAATAAAACTGGATATGTCTGCAATTTTGGTGCCGAAGCATTGAATGGACTGACTTCATTCCTTGCATAACTTTTGCACCGTGTAGATTGCATAACTTACACAATTTTTAATGGTCTTAAATTTCATAATTTTTTTTTTTTATATATATAATTTGTATTCCCCTTGTTCCTGGAAACGTCCCATAAACCCTTCGCGTGATTTAAAACACGAAAGCCACAAACCGTGGTCCGCATGTGATAAGCGCTTCGTAAAAATACAAAACCACACATTAACATACCAACTTGCACGCCTGTATTTTTGAGGACCAAAAAAATTCTTGCCGGCATTTTTCCCTCCCATCCGTTTCCACTCAATCTTTTTCCATGGGGATGCCGAATTTAGGGTTTGTTCGTCGAATTTATTCGCTAGGATTTTAAATTTGATGAATTTCGAACTTCATCTAAAAATTTGACGAATTTGATAACTAAGCCTACTAGTAATGTCAATACCTCCATCGTCTATATTCCTAAAGCTTGCAGGATTTCCAACTTGCTCTTGTAAATGCTAGAGACAACTTCCTGCATCCTGGCATGAGCTAAATATGCTTTAGCCTTAGTGATCCTAAGCTCCAAAACCAGATGCAAAATCCTTTCATCTGCTATTTGTCTCTAAGCATTAACCGAACTGTGTCCCTCTTTCGATTCACTATTTGTTCTTGCAGCATTATTACTGTCTTTATATCAATTACTTTCTTAGTCGAATGCTAGACTATCAGACGTGCTTTCATTTCTTTCTATGCCTTGAAAGCCTCTTCCTTGTAGTTCTCATTTTGGAGTTAACTTTTATTTGATCGTTTCACTTGTTATTGCATTTATTTGTCAAACTTATCCTTTTTCTCTCCGAAGTGAATTTCTCTTTGTTCAATCAGCTTTAACCTGGACACGTTCCCTTTCTTCTTTAAACTGCTTGGACACTATCTGAGTAATATTTGTAATAAATAGTAACGAAGAGTTGACCTTATCCGTGGGCTCTTCAATCTCTTCAACAGCATCATCTAGGGACTTAACATTCTTCTGCATATTGACCTTGATTCTGTTTAATATTTCGTTATTGTTTTTGTCAATTGACTTCACATTGAGTAAAATCCCTACTAGTAATGTCAATTGCTCCATCATCTATATTCCTAAAGCTTGCAGGATTTCCAACTTACTCTTGTAAATGCTAGAGACAACTTCTTGCATCTGGCATGAGCTAAATCTGCTTTAGCCTTAGCAACCTTAAGCTCCAAAACTGGCTGGAAAGTCCTTTCATCTTGTTGCTTGTCTGTAAGCATCAACACAGCTGTGTTCCTCTTTCAATTTACTAATTCATTCTTGTAGCTTTATTATGATCTTTTTATTGACTACCTTCTTTGTCAAAGGCTAGACTATCAGATGTGCCTTCATTTCCTCCAATGTCTTCAAAGACTCTTTCTTGTACTTTTTCTTGCTGCTAATTGCATTTTACACTCTGGTTAGTGCTGCCTTTTCACTTGCAAGGGTTGAAGTTTCTTGCTTTTCTTGGTGATGACCTCAGTTAGTTGAGCAAATTCCTTGCCTTGCCTTTGCCAAGCCACTGCTGCCTCCTTCAAAATGATCTTAGGCGTCGTTAAATCTTGATAAATTTGACCAGCTCTATTCATTATTGTCTCTATTGCACCTCTATATTCCTTGCTTCTTCTAAACTGACCCGTTAAGATCGCCATAATTATGACTTCTAAGTTATAATGTTGTAGGTGTCTCACTTTAAGTTTCATTATGTCATGTTCATTGTCTTCATACTCCTCTAATTTTATCTTATGAAACTTAGTCTTCAAAAAGCAAGTAAGGGTTCAAAATTCTATATTCAACGACTTGTTACATTGATTCTGGGGAGTGTCATGCTGATCAAATTTCAAACTGTTATCTTCCTCCTCTTCCTTAGACTTTCCCTGATTAGTAGGTTGCTTTCTATTCCTACCTTTCTCAGTCTTCTCTTTTGACTCCAGTTTCTAATCTTGAATCTCAATTGTAGGCATTTGTTGAACATTGGAGTCTATCATTGCCAAGAAACCAACTTTCTTGGCTTTTTTATCCTCCTTTTCTTTGAAGAGTTTGTTATTATATTTAAAAAATAGCAAGCATGGTTATAGGGCTTACCTTCCTTTCTGGTTCTATCTGCAATCACAAAGATTTTATTATTAATTTTATTATTTTAGACTTCTTTTGGACCTTAGATACTCGAGTTGCCAAAAGCATTGCTCCAACTCTGGAGGCACAACGTCTAAGGCATAAACATCAATTCCTCTCATCCCTTTCCATGTGCTGTTCCAAATTTTAAGAATGTCTGCTTTAGTAGATATATGGTGTTGAATTCATGGACCAAGTCATGCCATTCATCTCTCAACCCAGTTACAATCTGAAGATTTAAGCATTGGTTTGGGGGTCGTGCAAAATACAAATTTCCATTCCATATTCACCCCAACAAAATGTGTACCAACTTGTCGACTTAGTGACCTTGCCTTTTCCAATTAATTTTCTGATCTCAAGCTTTTAATATATCTAGCTGATTCTTTCATACTTCACTTTGAAAACCACCTTATACATCATCCTTGCCCAGTAAAGGGCTCCATGAATATTCTTCAAGATTTCTATGCCTAGGGCTTTTTCTTTGTTTTGTTTTTTGTTTTTCAATTAGTTATATGGGGTTGAAACAGGCCTCACCCATGTTACATCATTACTGTATTATAGCGGTATTTCAACAAACCATCATATTGAGGTATTACAAAAGAACTTTATTATCATGGGCTGCCTTATTGTGGGAGTGCCAATCATAATGCAGGTACTTGAACTCAGGTCACACTCATATAATTGCATCTCTTATACCATTTGCTCTACTGCACCTTAGACAGTACCTCGGGGCACCTTTATTAATGGCATAACTCTAATTTTTTGGTAAAATCTGGGTGGCATTGACCTAGCTTCCAAACATTACCTTGTCTATTGCAAGACCGTGTCCACTCAGCCCTTCTACATCACTTTGAGACTTTTTACTCCTTCCACATTTCCTTTTTGTTTACTAATTTGAGTGGCAACTCTCTTAATCCCCCCATCATTTCATCATTCTACAATGTACTCAATGAACTCTGCCCTGATCTAGGTCCAAGGTGACTCCTATATCTTTTGCTCTTATATTTAGCTTTATACTACTTTTGGAACACTTCCCATGTTTGTAGGATCCTATATTTTTGACCTCTCTTCACACTCTGAGTTCTACTCAAATCAAAGGCGGTTCCTATACACTTTGCTCTTATAGCTAGCTTTTAGACTGCTCTCTGAAAACTCCACTCTACTCAAGGCTCTTCTTGCTTCTATTCCCAATCTCTTTTCACTCTTTGTGATGTTTAGCCATTTCTTCCTTTACTTTATAGAGTTTGTTGATCATTTACTCGCCGAATCTTACCAAGGTTTCACTGGTCCTTTTGGGATGCTGCCTTCAATGGGATCTCCCATCATACATACTAGGTTTTCACATTTGTTTGCATTTATATGCCTAGAATGCAATAAATGGTCCTTCACCTTCCATTTTCCTGCTATCAATTTTTTTGGTTGAATTCTCTCTTTTCTAATTTATTTCTCTTTCTATCGCTTCTGAGAATTTCTCTTTGTGGACACACCAATCGCACTTATCTTTCTCTGTGACTTTCATCTTTCTTTTCATCTCTTCCATCTCCTGTATTTGTCTTTCTTTCTCCTTTCAATTCTATCAACTCTACCTTGCTGATTTTGCCTTTCTTCCATTCTATTCTGCTTCCTTCTTTCCTCCCTCTTAGAAAAACAACAGCTTCAATCCATGGAGTGCTTTTTCAATGTTACAACTAAATTAGACCTTCTAAGACATAGAACTTGTTAAAGTAAATGCATGCACAACAACACATGTGAACTAACTTGGACCTTCTGCGACATAGAACTTGTTAAAGTAAATACATGCACAACAACATATGTGAACTAACTCCTCTCTCTCTCTCTCATATACACATAGTAGGGACTGAAGCATATTCTCATGCAGATTTGGAACCGGAGCCCTTCTTGGGCTAGGGTGAGTTTGTCTTCTTGGTGCCAAAGGGGCTTCCCTTCTCTTATAATCCCTTATATCCTTTTGGAACAATGACGCTGATTCTTTAGAGATTTCCTCTGGTGCCTTCCTCTTGAGTGGCGTCTGTTGTCTGACCTCTGGTTTGCCTTTTGAATCATGTCCAAAACTGTCAACGTGACAGCGTTTTGAAGGTTATAGTTATCTCTCCATCTATGTTCTTTGGATGCTATTTTGGGCAATTTTTTACTTATAAACCTTTATAAAAGTCTTTATTTCAACAATCAAGATTATCCTTTTTGTCCTTTGGTTGCTCCTAAGGGCGCTGCTACTGTCTTATTATTTGGACATGCTTGATGTCCTAGTCATGGTCTTCATCTTGAGCTCTCCACTTTTGATTCTGCAAAGGTTCACTGAGCCGTATATATGAATCTTACTGTAGTAAATACATCTTCTTAGCCTATGACTCTTAGATCATATCCTTTTTTCCCTCTTATACTAAAATTAATTTGGCAACTCCTGTAGCTTTTGGAACATTCCTCAACCTAGAAGGTCACTTAACTCAATTCAACTTGATCAAATTAGTCAAAGTAGGGTTTCTGCTTACTCCCATTAACTGGGGTTGATGATAGTTGCCCAAGCAATGTCTTTAATTCAGCATCTTCATTTTCATAATCCTTATTAAGGATATAAGGACCAGCCTACTGAATCTTTTGCTTACATGTCTTCTTGTACTTAAAGTTGTATAACAACACTTTACTTCCTTCAATGAATTGTTTACATTTGATATGACAACTATGCTAGGCTCTCTATCGTGTCTTCACATTCAAGTTCCTCTAGGCGGTTTCACAATGAATACTCATCATTCAATTTGGTTATGACAGCAACTTTCAGGTTTGGGACCAAAAATCCACATGAACAATCACCTCTTGTCCAAAAACCAAACTAGGAGTGTGTGTGTCAGTTGTCCTGTATGGCCGCAATACTGCTGGAACTCTTATCTTCCTAGTTATTGTGTATCAGACACTTCAATCAGTATTTTCGTTAAAATCTTATTGCATGCTTCAATCGTCCTATGAGCTTGAGGATGATAGGGGGAAATTATAATGCTGGATCATGTCCATCTTTATGCCATATAATAGGTACCTTAATCATTACAAAGGCTTAATAGGCATCCATACCCTGTGATCATAGAGGAACCTAGCCACAGTCACAGCTGTACAATCATGAACTTGTACTGCATTGGCCCGAAGAGTAAAGCAGTCAGTCGCACCTCCTATATGCTTTGCCTCTGTCTGTTTTCCTTAAGAGGAGATAGGACCAACAAAATCAATAGTCCATTTCTCAAAAGGCTGCTGTGTGCTCACTGGTACCAAAGGCATTTCACTTCTGTGACTTCTCCTGCTGATACTATTACAGATATCACATTTGCTTGTATGTGAATGCGCATTAGAAAACAATGTTGGCTACTATAATTTGGCTCGTAGCACCTTCTTGGCTATAGCGTTACTTGCATGATGGCTACTTATAGTGCCTTAACTGAACTTCCCTAATACTTCTTTTGTTTTATGGTAAAATTATATCTTCACAGAAGGTGTCTATTTCCTTCCATGCTTGATGAGGAACTCAACTTCAGAAATTGCAAAACTGAAATTTTTATTCACAAAAGGTGCTTAAATAGCACAATTTACAACCACAATCTTCCTAAAATGGAAGATGCTAATAAATTGCTAACCATGAACTATAATTAAGCTAAGATGCTAACAATATCTAACAATTGCCACCTAAGCCTAACAGACAATGCTATGTGAGCTTGTAGAAGCTTCACGTGGGTACATAGGTTGGCAATAAAATAATATGCCAATTATATCTAGCTAATAATATGCCTAGCTAGAAAAGCCTAGGACTTAAACTAAACCTAGGACTAAATGATCCAAATATATCTAGCTAATAATATGCCTAGCTAGAAAATAATAAGCCTAGGACTTAAACTAAACCTAGGACTAAATGATGTCCTCATCAATGCTCATGTGGGAAGTCTCATGTAGGTCAAACTGAAGAACAATCAAAGTGAGGGTGGGGGAGCATTGTGCGGACATAAAACTCAATAGGATTGCTAAGTATGTACTAACAGGATACTCCAAACAAATCATCACATTAATATGGAAGATGTCAAAATCCTAGCCACAGGAAGACCACCATTTAAAAAGGGACATTAGCAATGAAATAGAGACAAAGAAGCATCTGATAAACATCAATAGGAAATACAACCTTTAAATAAATGATTGCATGGAAACTGCTAATTTTCCACATCAGGAACATAGAAAACAGAAGCAGGGCTTCAATATTGCAGAACCATTGGGATCATGATCACTAGAAAATGGGCCCCCTAAACAATTGAGTTGGAATGGGAACTAAACAAGTTTATAACCTAATTCTAAACTTTATATAACAATACAATTGAATCAGACTAATAAGGTCATCTAAACCATAAATTAAAAGCTTTTATCAATTTAAAAGCTTTACATTTAGAAGGCCAACTGGATAAATCAAATGTTCTTTCTTAATTTAGATAAAAAAGAGGCCCACAACCAAGTGGTCATTGTAAGACCTGAATTCTCTGACTAAAGCCTTAAAGATAGATCAGTCAACAGGATCCAAAGTGTTGGGGAAAGATACTAACACCGCAATGTCTTTGGGATAAATCTTAATTTAGATAAAAAAGCCAGGTCCGCAACTAACTGGTCATTGTGAGACCTGAGTTCTCTGACTAAAGCCAAAAATATTGATCCATCAACAGGATCCAAAGTGTTGGGAAAAGATACTAACACCACAATGCAACCAGAATATTTGGATTCAAAATCTTGACTAATATAATCATCCTCCAATTAATGTAAACGGGGCACACTAGGTCAAGCTGTTTCTTGTTAGCTGTCTTGGTCAGTATTGCAAGTAACATACCAGTAGTAAGATATTGTATTATATCTGCAAGCTCCTATGATACAGGTTCGAATTGGAGTAAATCAAGATCAAGAAAGTCATTTTTGATCAGTGGTCCTTCTCAAGTCTTTATTCCAGATACCTAACATTCAACTTGCAGGCTTTACCATGACTTTGAAGTCAGATTCTTGGAAAAACACGACCTGTAAACATGACAATGCAACATAGATTTGTTAATTAGAAACTTAAGAGCTTCAAGATTAGTGAGAAAGATAGAGGCAAGTGCCAACAACTGCCATAAATTTTTTTGTAGAGCATGAACTGTAGCCAAGGCTTTTTTTTCAGCAGTAGTATAATTCTTTTTTGCTTTTGTTAGCTTGTGAATGGTGAAGTGATTAGGATGATCCAAGTTTCCTTCCCCGGCTTATATATAATGGCAGCCTATTGATGCTCTAGAGGCATCAACATGTACAGGGAATGATATATTCCTGTCTAGAAAGTGGAGAATGGGCGTAGTGGCCAACCTTTGCTTAAGCCTCCTGATGTTTCTTAGTCCATTGAAACTTCAAATCTTTTCTTGTTAGGTCCTCTAAAGAGCAGAAATTTGAGCATAATTTCTAATAAATTTCCTGAAATATTTAGTATATCCAAGAAAGCTATGAACGTCTCTTGGACACTGTGGGGTATCCAACTGTAAAATAGTTGTGACTTTAACAGGGTCAATGATAAGACTATCTTACAGACAGTATGCAATATGATTTTATTATACACCTTTAGGAATGGCAGATAAGCACTTTTAGACATTTAACTAAATCTGCAGATGCCTAAATCTCTTAAATTTCAGTCACAGGGCCTGGATATGATCTTTAAAAACAGTATAGACTCTTTAATTATTCAAATACACAGCAGAAAATATGAACAAAGTCTTTGAAGGTTTCAACTAGTATGTGAGCAAAGACTGCTAGTGCATTTTTCAATCCAAAGGACATAACATTGTAACGAAAAGAAAATCTCATTGTGTAACATATGTGGTTTTGGCTCATCTTCTTCTATAATCTAGACCTGACTATATCTCGAAAATCTATCAGTGAACATGTGCACTTCCCTTATGGTGACTTCTTGTACCTCTTCAGCGAAAGGGTAGAGAAGGACTATAATTTTGATGTCATTTAGAGTTCCATAGTCAACACACACTCTTGGTCCATTGTCTTGCCTGATAGAAATAACAATTGGACTCATCCAATCTGACTCTTTTATGGGGAAAACTAATCCTGCAACTAACATTGTAATATTGTATCAGTCTTTCCTTAACTTTAGCTTGGTAGTTGGGATTCTTCCTATATGTTCATTTTTAATTGGGTTAGCACCTGTCTTTAACTTGATATGCATTTTTCCTAGAGAGAGATGCAGTCCCTTCATCTCAATGTATCCCCTTCAAAAAAGGACTTGAAATTTCTTCAAATTGTTTGCAATCTTAGCAATCTCCTCATCTGTCCAATAATCTCCTATGGTTATCATTATTGGCTCACAATTATTGACAATTTACTTGTTTAGTCATTAGAGGTGCGACATATTTTTCTTTTAACTTAACTAATTGAGTTTCCTGGACCTTCCTTTCATCATCCTAATTTACTCTTATCAAAGTAGAGTCACATGAATTCCTTGTCTTCATCCTAATTACTCTTATAAATATTATAAAACGGTTTACTTCCATACTTCTATTGAGGTTCATGGAATTGACAATGCTTCTAATATTCATCCCACCAACTTTCAAGCTTAACAAGCTTAGCAAATTGAGTATTGAACTCATAGTTGCAGTCCTTTTTAATAAACTCCTTTCTGACTTTTCCCTCTAAGAAGGTCCTGTCCATATCTCTGCTCTATTCTATCTTTCATCCTAGCACCATACTTCTCCTATTCTAGTACAACTTGTGTGGGCCTAACAGCAAGACTTTGGAACTCCAAATAGGAGGTTCAAGGTTCGAATCCAGTGGGGGGTAGAGTTGTATACTGTACTTAGGTAACTGGAATTTGGTTGGATAAACATATACTGGGTAAATAACATCCTCTATGAGGGTCATCTCATATGACGTTTGGTCTTGTGGACGTCAAAAACTACTTTACCTTTTGTCTAACCTGCTGTAAGACATCCATTAATATGCTATACAGGAAAAAGATATATAGACATATGTCTTTAACTCTCACTAGTGTATTGCCACCCTTTCCTCTTGCTGCAGGTACCACTGTCTCGGCCAGTGTTCCAGAGTCCTGATAAAATTGATGGACCCATTATTCAGCAGCTTATCCTTGCAGAATCAATGATTATATTTTTTCATGGAATGGTGCAATCTGTTCTTTACCTTTGTTCTTCTGGAATCTAGCCCTCAGAGCACAAGCAAACCATGGCCACAATTCAAGTTTATCTCAAAGGGTGGAACAGGAACAAGCTACAATCTCATTCAATGTTTATGTTCAAGTAGCCAGTCATCCTCCCTCATTCAGAGGAGCTTCCCCAATGTTTGTCGATTACACATTGACATTCTTTATTCCTTCAAATTGTGGTAAAGCCTTTAAGCCGCCTCTTACTAATTCTTTTAATCATCTTAGTGACAGGAGTCATGGGTGTGTCTGAAACAGCCATGAAGGTAGTCACCTACAGAACATACCTCCCCTAATCTCTTGATTAACTTCAAGTCTTTCCAATTGCATTGCAAGTTGGGCCAATTGCTATTGCAAAGCCCTGATATCTTATGTGGTATTTGGAGTTTCTTTAACCAGAGCATTTGCTCTTGAATCAACACTTGAATGCCTTACTGTAGTTAGCGAAAGTTTGCTGGACCAGCTGATTTTGAATCTTGGGATTCAAAACAAGTATCCTTATTTTGACTGGGCTTACCAAATGTAGCTATTTAGCTACCAGATCTTTGAATTTTTGATCAAAAGACTTGACAAATTCTCCCGGTCATTGCATAATCTCTTTCTTCTTTGTGGGCCCCTTTAAAATGATGGAAAATTGGTGCACCTTCTCCTTTAGATCTTGGACTCCAATTGCATCTAATGCATTTTGTACACATGGATGTGTTGCTTAACAATAGTCACACCATCATAACTCAAAATACACATCCATCGCTTGACATAAATAAAGTTCTCTGCAGGGTCAAGACTGTTACTATTGTTCTAGATCTTGGTTATATGCAACCTTGGTCCTCCGGATCCACCAGGTGTTCTAGCTCCTATAAATGTTCCACCTGACATGGCCTTCCTCATGATTGGAATAGTGTGATTTTGATCAAGAACAATGCAACTCGGATCAAGAACACTTTCAACTCCATTCCATACCAAACTTTGCCAACAGGGTGGTAGGTTTAAAGGTTCAAGCCTTTGGTTTTGCTTATGTGGGATTCCTCCTTTTTGTTAACATCGAGTTGAGGTATTGTGTGTGGGGCATAATAACCCTCTTGCCTTCTAGTTGGGTCTTTATGATGCAAGTTGTTATTGCAAGCTAGTGTTCCTACAATGGCATATTCGCCCCATGGATTTTCATTCCACATTAATATCCTGTCTATCTAATTAGTGTAGTGTGTGTGAGTAATAATTCCACATTGCTTTGAGCTATGAGATTTGAGTGCTTGATGAGCCCTATCACATGTGAAACACGTTTCCAATAGAGTAGCAGGCTTAAAGGTACAAGGCCTTGGTCCCGCTCATGTGGGATTCTTTGCATTGGAGTTCTTGGCAGGTTTGGCATCCTCTGTTTCTGCAAAACCCCATTTTTATTTACTGCGGTGGTGTAGTAGCCTTCCCGCCTTCTAATATGTGTTTGTGATGGAAATTGTTATTAAAAGCTAGTATTCTTGCTGTGCCATATTCCTGCTATGGATTTCGATTATACATAATACGTTGTCTATCTAATTAATTAGAGAGTGTGTGTGAGAGTAATAATCCTACATTGCTTTAAAATTCGAGACTTGGGTGGTTCATGGTCCCTATCACCTACCAACCTCTTTTCCAATGGAGTAACAAGCTGAGGTTCAAGACCTTGATCTTGCTTATATGGGATTTCTCACTTCTCTTAACATTGAGTTGTAGTATCATGAGTGGGGTGTAATTGCCCTCTTGCCTCCTAGTTGGGTCTTTGTGATGCAAGTTGTTATGACAAGCTAGTGTTTCTACTATGGCATACTCCTACTACAAAATTCTGTTTCACATTATACTTGTCTATTTGATTAGTGTAGTGCGTGTGAGTAATAGTTCCACATTGCTCTCAACTTTGAAGCTTGAGTGGTAGCAAACGGTTTGCCAACAAAGTAGCAGGGTTGAGTTGCAAGTCCTCAGTTTCGTCATTTGGGATTCCTCACTCCTATTAACTTCAAGTTGCAGTTTCTTGAGGGGGGTGTAGTAGCCCTCTTGTCTTATAGTGAAGTCTTTGTGATACAAGCTACTGTGGACTAGTATTCGTGTTATGGCATATTTCTAGTATGGAATTCCATTCCATATGAATGCCCTGTTTGTCTCTTTGTCTTGACAAACTTTACCACCTCTCCTTCCTAGACTGCTCATTCTCCTCATTATCACTAAGAGAAGACATTTCTGAAACAGCAGGATCAGGCTCAAGCATGGCCATAAGGCTCCTCAAACACATAATTGCACCTTAATTGCCTCATTCATATCTGTCCAGAAGGGCTCCTCAAACACATAATTGCACACCTTCGAGCCCTCACTAGGGAATCAATATTTATCAACAACTTATCCATTCCACTCCTAGCTCACAAACATCCTCTTAAATACCTTCTTTGCATCAAAGAGGCTCTGTAATGTTGTGAAGTTTTTGGCAAATCATGTCACTCCAACTCGCACAAGCTCCCTCCCATTAGGGAATTGCCTCATTAGCTAGAGAACCCACGTATGGTTGTAGATGAATTTTGTAATACATTTGGCATTATTTACAACTTCAAACACCTAGGGTAATTTTCCAATGTCTTCAAGAACCATATCGAGACAATGGGCTGCACACGGTATCTAAAATATCATGGGGAATCTCTCCAAAATCCTTTCAGCTTCCACATACGTTGCTTTGTTGTCCATGATAACTTGGACAACATTCTCCTCCCCTACCTCCAACACAACCTCCTCCAGCAACCTAGCAAGCATTTCGGTACTCTTAACTTGTGCTGATGCATTCATTGACTCGAGTAACACAATTCCTCCTGTAGAAACAACCAAAAAATTAATCAATGCCCAATTCTTCCCATCAGTCCACCCGTCGGACATGGTCGTGTAACCCCTTTTTCTCCATATCTTGCACTGTTATTCAACCAAATATTGACTATTTTTCATGGATTCCTAAAGGAGAGGGCCCCTAAAATCATCATAAGTGGGAGCCTTAAATATTAGGCTGCAAACGGTGAGGACATCTACCATTCCCCGCTAATATGGAGACCTTGACACATTGAAGGAAATGTTGGAAAAATACCAAAAGCTTGCACAAGCCTTCCTCGTGGCCTTGTGCCTCTCCTGGTTCCATGTAGTTATGCCCTCAAGCATGTGTTGTGACCTTGGAGTGGAAAATTCCACAAAAAAAAACTCTTTGTCCCACTCCCTAGGGGTGGCAGTGATGAATTCGATTCACTGTGGTGCCATTGAAAATGGCTAAAGGCGCTGCTGCTACCCTCAGCAGGAGGAGGCCAAGGAGTAGCAGCCATTTTTTCGCTTGTTCTTTTTTTCAGTTCTCTTTTCTCACTATAATTTTCTAGGAGGGCATTGCATTCCCTCATAACTTCAAGCTCCACTCTTTGACATAGCTTGACATAATGGCTGGGTGTCCTCTCCAAGTGGTTTTTAAGGCTGTTTATGCCTCCAAATATTCTTTCGTCACAAAAGCTGAAATATAGTTCCCCCTTCTCAGAATCCCTCCCATACTTCAAGCTGGGGGTCTTTTTCTGGTCATTTCATTTCAATGTGGCTGGACATGGAAACAATTATCAAGTAGTCAAAAACTAAAGGAAAAGGCCCTAGGGTTCAAGCATTGACAGCTGAATCTCTGTTTTTAAACCTCAAACGTAACTGCTGGGTGGCGGTTAGATTCTTTAGAACTAGGAAAAGTATTTGTTTAGATGCAAATGTGTCTTTTTAGGTCTGCCTTCACCTTCTCTCTGCTCTCTCATTAAGTGCAAACCGCAAAAATGAGGCCACTTTGGAAAAAATAAAACTTATATGCAGTTTTCTGAATTTTTCCTGTCATGGCCAAGTTTTTTTATTGGACTTGCGAGTTTTTTAAACTCGTGAGTAAAAAGAAAACTTGACGAGTCAAAAAAAAAAAAAAAAAAACTTGCCGAGTTGGTTAACAAAAACCTAGGAATTATGACTTGGTGCAGACTCATCGAACTTTTGAAAAACTCGCCGAATTTTGTAACTATGAATCAGATTGTTTGTCTATGGACCATTCCACAAGTAAAACTTTAGAAAGAAGAAAGTAGAGTCATAGAGGCAACCTCAGTGCTGGTGGAAAACTTCATTTTAAGATGAAAGGAAGCCAATGTGCCCTGTTCAAGCTAGGATGAAGTATGCCATGCTATTGAATATCCTACCTGCTAAAGTGCAGAGCTTGTGCAAAATTGAGGTTATTCTATAAAATAATGTTTGGCATGTAAATAGATCATGACAGCTGCCTTAAATGACTTCATTTCATTTGTAGGTTTGACAAGTACAAAACTGGTAACAAGAAAAAGAATATGGTGGGGTTTGTCATCATTTTCTTAAAAGGGTTGTGTCAAAGTGAAGTGGTTCTTAGGATCTTCGTTTTTTCAACTTAATCAATAAAGAAAGCTTGAGCCTTTTCAAGCTTGTACTTTGGGACTGTAAGGCAAAAACTGAACCCATGTCAGTATAAGTGCTTTAATGATTTGGCAATATATTTGAGATCCAATGAAGTACAAAATCCTTTGATTGACAAATACCAACTTCATTGGATTCTATGTTTTTCTGGATTTACGAGGGAAATCCTTCTATCCCCTAGTACATTGTTTAAAATTGAATCAAATAATGGCGACAAGTGTGATGAACTCAATTGTCTCTCATGTTCCTGCTTGTTTTAGTATAAAATTGCATGGGATGCACAGATCCAGTTGCAACTATTATATTTGATAGCATGTTCACATCCATATGAATTGCAGGTGATGGTGGAGAAATTCAGCAGGCTCTTGGCAATTTGGTGGGTCGACGCACGGTGCCACAAGTGTTTATAGATGGCAAACACATTGGTGGATCAGATGGTATTTGTCTTTCTCCCTATGTTGTTTATTGATTTTCAACAAATGGCAAGAAACCCAATTCATGGAGAAATGCATTAATTCATCTTGAAGCCATTTGCCGTAAGCAATTTAGAAATCCTTCAGTTTTGATTACGATATCAAATGGAATTATAATACCTGCTTTTGCATTTCACAGATACTGTGGAGGCATATCAAAATGGGCAGCTGGCTAAGCTTTTAGGCTTGACAAATGATGAGGAGCTGGAGCTGCGTTAAAGATTTAAGCTTTTTGTTTGATGTATTTACTTTTTAGGCTAATCAATGCCTAGGGAGGCTAATCCCTTTTTCTCTTTTGCATTTTTTGGCCACATTTACTATTTCCAATGCAGTAAACTAGTGGCTTGACAACTCATTACACGAGGATACAAAATGGAAAAATGAGTAGAAAGTCTTTTCAAACAATGTTTGCCCTCCCCCCCTCTAATGGTGAGAATTATTGGCAACAATTGTAATTGAGAAACATGCTGATTGTTTTGTTTTTTAAAATAAATCACTCCCAACAGAAATGAATTATTAATTGATTTGTGAAGATTTCAGAGGTATCATAATAATTTATTCCATAGTTAATATTAAAATAAATCATTTATATTAACTATGCTTTAGTAAATATTTGACAAAAATACTGAAATGTTGAATTGTGATTATCTATTATTTTTTTGAAGATTTCCAGGGGTAGGACTCAGAACCAAAAGCCTTTTACACCTTGCCAACAATTAGGAACTTGTCCAGTCTAATGCGCTATCATCCTTTATTACCAAGGATGTTTCCAAGTACACGTTCACAATTGATGTAAATACTATACATTCTATGTTTACCCTTGTCTTCCTTTTATTGAGGCAATCAGTGTGCTTTTAATCTATTCTTTTGTTAAAGCTTTTTTTAATTACGA
The DNA here is from genome assembly GCA_028583015.1 of Wollemia nobilis. Taxonomy (NCBI): domain Eukaryota; kingdom Viridiplantae; phylum Streptophyta; class Pinopsida; order Araucariales; family Araucariaceae; genus Wollemia; species Wollemia nobilis. The sequence continues at coordinate 1,363,218 of JAQPPZ010017254.1, read as the reverse complement.
GGCTTGAAAGGTCAAGCTATCCCTGGTTTTTGTGGCTGGGGAGGGAGGACAGGAAAATTTAGATTTGCTATGATCTGGACTCAGAGCAGGCTTTGTAATCTCTCTACTTTCATTGGCATTGCATTTGGTTTTCTTCTGAAGTATCTATGCTGGTGTAGTTATTGACATCATTGTTTTGAAGATTGCTTGTTGCACAGTAATTGCTACCCAACATATCCAAAGTTTTGTTGCCTTCTCAGAGGCCAATGATGCTGCTTTCATTTACTTTGGGTCATTTAGAGAATTTTGATTTTGAAGTCCTTTGAGGCTTTTGCCAAACGCTTTTTTGTGTTAAGGTTTCTACTGCCTGCGCCTTAAGCCCGCTAATGATAGTTTTGAAGGAGTTACAGCATAATATTGTTTGCAGATATTAAAGATTGATGAGTTTCTTCTCTTCAATTTTAGCATCTTAGTCTGTTCTTCAGTTTATTCTTCTGAGAGCAATGCTTTTCATTCCACTTTTTCTCCTTAATTCCATATGGTTAACTATGAGTACAGATGAGGCCTACATCAACTTCAATGAGGCTATCCCAATAGGGATGAGGCCTACATCAACATCATTGGGGATATTCCTTAGATGTCAGTGTTTTAGAGTATTTGCGAGTTTTGAACATGGATGGAACCAAAATCCCTTCTGCATTGACCCTTAAGGTAGGAGGATCAGGTGCATCTTTCTTCTTAAACTGCCAAGAGGAAATCTTAAATGAAGAAGGATGTAAAGAATTTTTTTGCCATCAATTCTAACTTATTGAATGAACATGAAAATTCTTAAGAACGGAAGAATTGTATGTTGTGAAGAAAAAGTTAAGCAGATCAAATGCTTCCATTGTAGTCTTGGAATTTTTCTAATTATTCCAATCAGGCTAGGGAGAACTATGATTAACCATGGTCCTGCAAGCAATAATCATCTAGAGGCAACATAAATTGGATCCTTTAACCAATATTTCCTGGCTTGAATGCTGTGGATAGTATGCAGTTTATTTTTTTGGAGTTTGTGGAATATCGAGTTCTGCTTCAAAAGTAATTGTATGTTGGTTCTTTGTTTTACTGTATTATATGAATTTGATCATATCTTAATGCTTTAGGTTATTAGCTGGAAGAGCTCAAACCTTTAATTTCCATTTATGTAATATTTATATTGTGCCTTTGGTGGGCAAACTTTTTCTTTCTATTTTTTAATATTTTATTTAACAAATTCATTGTTTTTTTGGTGTGTGATAGGCTGCCCCACAGGCAGAAAATCTGTTTGTTTTGATAAATATATATAATTTTCATATGTAATTTTTCATATTTTATATAAATATATATAATTTTCATATGTAATTTTTCATATTTTATATAAATATATATAATTTTCATATGTAATTTTTCATATTTTATATTCATCTATCTGTCTATTTATCTTTATAAATTTTTCAATATACTTACACAATTTTAAAAATTTGTATGTGTTCCAAATTGATCCAAAACTTTTTTATAAAATTGAACAATTTTAGTTTTCTTTTTTCCTTTTCGATTTGAACCAAACTTTTAGTTATGATCTTAGGTCTGTAATACTCTTTTAGTTCATGCTTCTTGACTGGTTTTGTGAAAATTAACTTAAATTTTCACCTGCATCTTATTTATTAAAGGGAATAAACACCAATGGGTCTGTCTTACCGGGGATGGGGCCGACATCAACACTGATGGGGCTATCCCTTATATGTTAGTCCTTTAAAGCATTTGCTAGATTTGATTATGGATGGAACCAATATCTCTTTTGCACTGTCCAACTTCTTCTTAAGTTGTCAAGAGGAAATCTTAGACAAAATCCTTTCTAGTAAAAGATAAAATGATTGTATAATAAACATGAAAAGGCCTAAGAATAGAAAAAGATTTGAGTTATTGGAAAGAACAAAAATGGATTAAATGCTTCAAACAATCTGAGTCTCTGGAATTCTCTGGTTGTTCAAAGGCAGGCTAGTGAGAAACAGTAGATTTGAACCAATTTTTATTTTCTTTTCAGTTTTCAAAATTTTATTTTTATAAAATAGTATTTTTAGAAGTTATAAAACTATCCCATTTAGGAGGTTGCATAGCAAACATAAAGTTGTTTTTTACAAATTTTAAATGCAATTTTTTTTTTTTTGTTCAAGTTGCTTTTTACAATTATTATATGTAATTTTTTTTTGTTTTTTCAAAAGTAGGATTTTGAAAGGGTTGCCCTTTCCGTTTTACATCGATTTAGTCATATTGAACTATTTGATGCCACAAAGATTTGAACCTTGGTGTGGGCTACATAACTATTTGTCCCAACCGTTGAACCAAAGACTCTTTGACTCCATGTAAATTTTTATGTTCTCATATTTTTTTTTAAATATGAATATATATTTTTTATTGTTTATATTTACTTTCAAATTAAACAAAATACTATTGTTATTTTGGCTGGGCAATGGACGAGAGTTTTTTCGTTCTAGGGGTAGTGTTTGGTTGTTTTTTTGTTGTTGGGTTCCTTCATTGGGGGGTCTTCTATTCTTTTGCATACCAGTAGGATTAGAACCCACAGGGGTGGGGTTTTTTTCTCGCTGGTTGTCTGTGGGGTTTGAACCCACAGATCCCAAGGTTCTGGGTCCTTTCCAAAACCTTGCTCCATGGCCCCTGTTTTTGTTCTGAGATGGAGGTTTGGTATGAGTTGTTCTCTGGAGTTTGGAGGATGGTTGGAATCCAACAGGATCTGTGGGGTTTTAGTCTTCACAGATTTTTGAGATGGAGGGTTTTACTATCGTTGGGGCAATATGTTGCAGATATCCATTTTCGACGGCTGGTTTCTATTGAGTTGGTTGAGCGGGTGATCCAAAGTTCAAATCCTTCTTCTACGCTCAGGTCCTAGTGGTGTTCTCAAGGAAGAATATTTTTCATTTTTGTGGAAGTGCAAGGGCCCTAAGTTTTTTATGCCTCAAAGATGAATTGTTGATACCCTGAGTCCTGGTTGTCAGGGTTTGATGGCACTGTTGGTCGGTTGGTTGGTCCCCCGCTAGGCGGGATGAGGATAATTTTGATTTTGATTTTGTGTTCAAATTGTTGTGTTGCCATTGGATGAGAATGTAAGTTTGATTATTTTTTCTTTCGACAACTTTTCTATTGAGCCTACCTTTGTGCTAGATTGAAGATTGTAAGTTTTGGTGATTGGCTGACTCCTTTTGGAGCTCTATGTACAAGGTTGTCGGATCCTTTCAAAACCCTCACCTTTTACCTTAAAAAAAAACAAAACCTTCTTCACTGTTTTGTTATTTATTTATACCAAACTGTTAAATTAAATTAATAATTAATAATTCATTTTTCATCTAGACCAAACTTTCATCTATGATTTTAAGCATGAGTAGAGACTCATAGTTCATAATTCTTGGCTACATTCTCTAAATTAACTAATTTTCAACTTGTTTCATATCTAATCCACAAATTTAACAAAATCTAAAAAGTATTTACAAGTTAAATATATATTTTTAAAGGATCACTAATTTGTATTGTTCATGAAAATTTAATTTACCTTTACTTTTGAATGCATGCGTGTATTGGTTATTATTGTCTTTTTCTTAGTAAAATTTTGGTAGGAAAGTCAAAATATGAAATAATTATCAAATAATAAATATGGAGTATTGATCAAATGTTATTAGCATTAGTTCAACCTGTTAAATTACTCAACTTTTAAGGAGACGAGGTTTGAATCATAACATTCGCATGCACAATTGCCAAGTTGTGATACAACTATGTGATCATGTTGTAATGAAGGAAGGTAGGGCATGTTACAATTCAATATAACCTATTAAAAATATAAATATGGAATATTGACCAAATGACACATGCTCAACTGATTGTCTTGACTTTCAAGAAGTATACTTTGGTTCGAATCTTACCAAGGGATACATGTTTAAGTGCAAGTTGTTGTAATTCCATTGTGTAACCATGATATAATAAGTATATATATATATATATAAATAAAAGAGAGAGCATATGCTCAAATGACATGAGCTTAAGTGATAAAAAACATAAACTTAAGTTTAAATCTTACTAGTATATGCATCATTACAAAATATCTACCATATAATCAATTTAAAACATGAATAAATAAATATAGAGTATTAATCAAATGACATGAGCTTAAACGTTTAAAAACACAAATGTTCAATGAGGAGACCGAAGTTAAAATATTACAAGTATATGCATCGTTGGCAAATACCTATTCGTGGTTTGTCAAAATATCATAAGATAAAATGGTTAAAACTTGGGTTTTCTAAGTAGAGACCCAAGTTCATAATGGAATATTAGGTATGTATTGGCAATAATTTTGAATGTATTATATCAAGAAGTGAGCATAAGTGAGGAATTAGGTAATGGCTTCAATATAGCCCTGTTGATTATATTTATTTTTATTAGCTTTGGCCCTAGGTTTAGATAGTCAACCCTTGAGCATTAGAGTTAGGGTTAATGATTGATTTAGTCTATATATAAGAAGAGTTAGGTGGTAGTTGGAATTATCTTTCATATTCATATCTTAGTCATGTCTACTGTACATATGAGACATTCTCCTCTCTAAGTGGCTAAGGATTTGCATTGTGATATATTTATATATCACAATAATAGTAATAAAAATAATAATACAATTATAATTATAATGAAAAGTGATTGTTATTGTACAAGTGTTGTTGGTGCAGTACAATTGATGTTGTTGTGCAATTGTTGCTGCCAAGTAGTCACGAGAGAAAATAATTATAAGAAAATAAATAAGATGTGTTGCTACATTTTCTAGTTTAACCCTCGCAAGAAGTAATATAATGCCATATTTCTTTTGGCCCAATTTTTGGTTTGTAAGTTTGTTGTGAATATTTAGTTGGTCGAAGAGGCTATCTTTCATTCGAGCCCCTCCCCTAGATTGCATCATTTGGTATAAGAGCAAGATTTTTAGAAGTCTGCAATACAAACTAGAAGAGAGATGGCATATCGAGGAATAGGAATACTATGTGCTATTATGCCCTGGCAAGCAGACATAGCCAAGATGTTGAGGGGAATCACAACCATATTAGATGCAATTAAGACTACCCATAGCAGAGGTGTCCATATTGAATATGTTAGTGATAGTGAAGAGGAGACTAGTGACTTAAAAACTTGAGTTGAAGAGCAAGCAGAAGAACTGAAACAACAATTGATTTTGGTAATCTTTAGCATGGGAAGTAAGTCAAACTTAGATACTCCTAATTTAATGGAAGTTTAAATTTGGAAGAGTTGATAGACTGGATAACATACATGGAGAGATTATTTGATTATGAATCTATGGTGGACCCTAAGTGGGTTAAATTTGGATGCACATGATTGAAAGGACATGCAACGTTTTGGTAGGATTATATGCAAACAAGGATAATGAAAGGGCAAGGAAAAAATTCAAACTTCGGATAAGTTTGTTTCCAAATTAAAATATGTTTTCTGCCCATTGATTATCAAATTGGGTTGTTTTGAAAAACTTCAAAACCTCAAGTAAAAGGAGTTGGAGATGAAGGAGTATACAAAATAATTCTATAAATTAATTATAAGAGTAGGCCATATTGAAGATGATGAGCAAAAAGTGGTAAGATACATTAATGGGATAAGGCTGTCCATACAAAATGAAATTGGTATGGTATGGATTAAAACAATTGAAGAGGCATATCAATATGCACTCAAGGCAAAAGAGAAGTTGATCTACAAACAAAAAAATAACTCAAGAGGAAGAGGAAAGTTCTCTCGAGGAAGAGGACAAGCCAATAGTGGAAGATGATAGTAAAGTAAGGAGGGAAGAGTTAGTACTTCTCAAAGTAATTTCAGCCAAAATACTAGAGAAAGTAGAGATTTCTCCAAAGGAAGAGGTGGTTATGGTAGAGGATTCCCTAGAAATTCCATTAGATGTGGAGAAGTTGGTCATCGAACATTTGAATGTCCAATAGGACAACATGACAACAATAAAAGAAAAGTTAGCAACCATATTGCACAAGCAAATGAAGAAAGTTTGCCTTGCCAAAGCACATAGAGGAATCATAATAAGGAGAATCTCTCGTGATGAAGAAAGTGTTGCTAAAATCAATCAAAGAGGAGCATGAACCGGTGCAAAGAATAATCCTTTTTAGAACCATATGCAAATCACAAGGCAATTGTTGTTGTAGCAAATAAAACAACACCAAATAGATAGACAAAGGAACACTTGCAATATGAAAAGAATATCAACTTTTGTATTAATAGGGGAGCCTGAATCTTCCAATATTATAATGATTTTGAATTGCCCCAAGTATATTGGGTGCAATGTTTACAATGTGTGATACAATTTACAAGTGTCCAAGCAACAAATGATGGGTTCTCCAAGCAAACAACTGGTGTCTTTCGTTCTTCTTGCTATAGTTTCAGAGGGGTGAGTGGGATTATGCTATCTTATGTAGGGACCACTCCAACTTCAGTAACTCTCCAAGATACCTATTTCCTACACACATGAAAACCAAATATGGATTAGTAGCACCTACAAATCAAGATATAAAATATTGCTATCAAACCCTAACTGGAGAAAACATGTCATACGAAAAACATAATAAAATAAATTACACATCTTGCTAAATGAAACTTACTTATCGATTATGTCGTGCTTGTATTCGGCTCTAATAAACCACGAGCATACGGTGGTGACTGGAAAACCATGCATGGACAGTGAGCAAACCGTGCAGATGCGGTTTTGACTATGAAACCATAGACATACAATTTTGTTTGAATAGCAGATTGTTGTGAAATGGGGCCTTTGGGCTTTAGATATCTCTTCTCCTCAAGATGCGTGCAGAGATCTGGTCCTATTTTGGTAGCCTGATGGTATGAATTTTCAGCCTCTTTGATTTGGTGGGGTGAAGGTGCCTTTATAGGCTCCTTAGGGTTTTGGAGGGAAATGAGAGGTGGCAAGCTAGGATTACCAAGTGGAAATCCAAGGCTACCAAATGGAGGGAGAGTTAGAGTGAGTCACCCAGGGTGTCTCACTTAACTGGGGTGAGGTGGATGCAAGTGGAGTGATATGTGGAGGGTTACCCCATGTGAAGGGACAAAGGGGACAAGGGTGTATGAGATGTGGCAAGGGATGTTGGTGAGGTGGCTAGGACACATGTCTAGTGGGTAGGCAGGGTATCCTAGGCTGATTTTCCAGATTTAATAAATTTGGAAAATAGGATAATGTGCAGGATTTATATACCTAAGTCTAAAATTAGGCATATAACTTTATTATGCAGGATTTGATGTGGGGTGCTAAATGTGATTTTGTGGATGACCAGTTTTTGGTGTCTACAGATGCCTCTTTTTGTATCGCATTGTGTGAAACACGATGCGGTGCAAAAACTAATGACACCTATATTTATTGGGTGAATGGACTCAAATCTTCTCGATGCACAAGAATGACCAATTTTTGAAAATTTTGATGCTATTTTGATTTGTTTGCTTACCCCCTCAATTGGAGAATGGGTAAAGGATGAAACCCATGAGCCAATTGACCAAATGTGGATGATGAAAGGAGGTGGATGATTGAATTATGTGAATGTGATATGTGCAAATGTATGACATTGAATCAAATTGATACCCCAAGTTTGGGATTGATTGTGTTTTGTAAATTTACCTTTGGTTTGTTTGTGGCATATGTTGTGGTAAAACCGTCAACCACATTTGGAGTTTTAGTTCCCTTGTGACTTTAGCAATTCCTTTCAAATGATGGGTTCAAGGAACCGGTCATTCTAGGAATTTGATGCTCGGGTGATTTTTGATTATTACCAAATTTGATTTGATTGTTTTTCGCCTTTCTCCAACATGAAAGGTTTGAAGGATAACCTTGTGCAAAAAAAAAATCGAACATAGTCGAGCTCAAATATTGAGGGACCTAGCTGATTTAATGCCATAGTGATTTGATTGTTTGGATAAGTGTCCTTATGGTGAGCTACCCATCTTACCGGATTTCATGGATTGCTAGTCGTTTCAACCACTAGGTGTATAGGGTAATTCACTAGATACGAGGTTCACTCAATGATGTGATGGTGATGATGATGATGTGCATGGTTGATGATGAGTTGATGATGGAATTATGATTTTGATGATGATGTGATGATGCATTTGGTGTTTGTGAGAGGTTTTTTTTAAAAGAATGCATGAATGTTTTTGTGTTTTTATGTTTTTGTATGAGAAGAATTCATGAAAATGTTTTTGGTGTTTTGTTTTTCTTTTTTTTAGAAATGACTTGTGCATTGATTTGGACCTGTTTTGTGCTTTTTCTTTATTGCATTAATGGATAATGGATGCATATGAGATGATGTGATGATAGATTGAATGGATGATGAATGCTATGCTCTAATGACCATTTGCTATGCTTTAGACTTTTGCTTGATCGACTGTATTCTTGTCACTTAATCAGAGGTCATTAACATGTGGTATTTGTGAATGAAATGTATAATGAGATGTAATAATGTAAATGATAGTAGATGGATTGGATAGATGATCTGTGATTGTTTTGCAAAGACTCAAACATCTTAGTGACCTTGAACAAACTCATTTATGTATCTCACAAATCTTCATGATGCCAAGGTTGTCCTAGTGTTTTCAAATTTCTCAAGGACCAACTGTGTGTGCAATGATTGTTCATTTCCCATCATGAGCTAGGTCAAACTAATCAATTGTAACTTATGCCAATAAGCTAGCTCATTCGAGAGCGGCCATAGGTATGTACAAAATAAGGTCGCTAATGTGATAGACATGGCACCACGTGTAAGGATACCCCATTATCATGTGGGATTCATTCAACCCATTGTTGTAATGAGGATCACCCCATAGTTTTTGAGACACTAAGAGTTCCAGGGATTCAAGATCCTTTCCCTTCTTTTTTTTGCATTTGATTTTTGGGATTTTGATTTTTGAATGCTTGCTCGTTTTTAGGAAGAGCAAGGGGATTTTTATTTCTTTGAGGTACTTTTTGGGATACTTGCTCATTTTGAGGAAGAGCAAAGGGGAATTTATTGCTTTGAGGTGCTTTTTGGGATACTTGCTCACTTTGAGGAAGAGCAAGGGATTTTTTTTTTTTTTGTAATGTTTTTTGGGATACTTGCTCGCTTTGATGAAGAGCAAGGGATTTTTTTTTTTTTTTGGGGGGGGATGAAGGTGGAGCTTGTCCTTTTGTCAACTCTGTAGAATTCTAGACCATGCACATAATTGGATGAATAGGGGAAACCTTTCACTTATGGCAATATCAACTTTTGACTTTGTTATTCCCAAGATTCACAATGTTTTAAATATGTTTTGATGTGTGTGGTCCAAGAGGAAACTTGATTGACCAGGAATAACCTATTGCTTCTAAAGATTGTTTGATTTTGAATTGAGTTTGTTCAAAACACTAGGAGTGGTTGAGTGATTGAAAACATTTTGAATTTGCTGATGGGTTGATGTGGTTTGTAATGTTTGTGATACTTTCGATGCAATATTTTGAAAATTAAAAGACGCACACAAAATAGTTAGTGGTCGCATAATCGTTATTGCTAACAATTATACGATATCTATCCTACTTTATGTGAGTCCCTTAATTAGAAAAATATTATAAGGAAAGTTGCATATTATTGTGATTGATGGATTGCTGAGTGATGTAGGATGCCCCTGATTAAGGCAACTAGACATAGTGGATTAGTGATCATCCAAATTAACCAAATGATCCAATGTAATGAATGGTATGAACAAAATACCTAAAATTCATGTATGGAATGCATGGATGGATGTATGAGATGCAAATGAAAATTTTTTGGTATTTTTGCTCTTTTGTGTTTTTTTTAGCCATGTATATGTACATATATATAAGCTACACTATGCATAAAATACCTTTAGATGTATTATGTTCAATGGCTTAGGTTCCAATGTTCCTTCTAATTTGGCAAGTCTATATGTTCCTGGACCCAAATTCTGCTTGATAATGTATGGACCTAACCAATTAGCCACAAATTTATCTCTCAAGTGCAGTAATGCATTGGTGTTCTATTGATTCTCTTTAAGAACGAGATCTCCCACTTGGAATTCATGAGGATGGACTTTTGCGTTGTAGGCATGCTTGATGCGATCTTGATATACTCGTAGATGTTCTAAGGCATTGATCCGCCTTTCATAAAGGAGTGTTAATTGGTCAATATGTGCTTGTCTAGTTGTGTCGTCATCCATGAATTCTTGCAATGTAACTCGTAAAGAAGGGATCTCAAGCTCAAGAGGCATGATTTCTTTGGTGCCATAGACCAATGAAAAAGGTGTTGCCCCGGTTGGCGTTCTGATGCTTGTTCGATAAACCCATAGTGCCAAGGGGAGTTGAGTGTGCCAATCTCTATGATTTTCTTTGACAAGTTTCTTGAGAATGGCTATCACAATATTGTTGGTCACTTTGGCTTGTCCATTTGCTTATGGGTAATAAGGAGTCAAGAAACTATGTTGGATATTGTACTTTTTGCATAAGGCTTGAACATCCTTGTTCTTAAAATACTTGCCATTGTCAAAAATGATCTTGGAAGGAATCCCAAAATGATAGATAATATGCTGGAGTATAAACTCCGCTATTCGAGGTCTAGTCATAGTGGTCATTGGAATTGCTTCAACCCATTTGGTGAAGTATTCTATGGTAGTTATGATGAATTTATGTTGTCTCAAAGAGGCAGGTGAAATTTTGCCAATCAAATCTAGGCCCCATTATGAAAAGGGCCAAAGGCTTTGAATGGGCTATAAAGCTTGTGATGGTACATGAGTTAAATTGGCGTGATGTTGATATTTTTGACATTTCTTGATGTATTGACAACAATCACTTTCCATGGTGGGCCAATAATAAACCATGCACAAAATGCACTTTGCAATGGCCATTCCACTAAAGTGGCCACCACAAGTACCATCATGGGCTTCAGTTATAGCTCATTGTGCCTCAACGAGATCTAGACATCGAAGTAGGACTCCATCATAGCCACATCTATACAACACGTCCCCCAAGAGAGTAAAACGAGCTGCTTTTTGTTTGAATGATCTTTTTATAGTTTGCATAAATTCTAATGGGAGGGTCCCAAATTTGAGAAAGTCTCTTATATCATCAAGGTAAGAATTATATGGCTCTACGTGGACCAAACAAACACTCTTCTCACCTTCATATTCTACTCGTTTGATTGTTGACTTGGACACTATTGTTATGATAAGCGGTTGGACTTCTCCATGTTCATTCTTAGGAATCAAGGATCCCAAAGAAGCCATTGCATCCACAAATTTGTTAGTCGAATGAGGCAAGTTGCTAATCTCATACCAGTCAAATTTTTCTAGCAACTTCATTGCTACTTCATGATATTATTTCAAGACTGGTTCTTTGCATTGGTACTCTCCCTTCACTTGAAAAATGACAAGCTGAGAATCACCAAAGATGCTTATTCATTTAATGCCCATAGTTATAGCTGATTGAAGCCCCAAGATTAGGGCTTCGTACTCTGCATTGTTATTTGTGCATGGGAAGTCGAGTTTGAATGATAAAGGAATTGGAATTCCTTCGGGTGTGTAAAACATAACTCTAGCACCTTGTCCCTTTTCGCACTTTGATCCATCAAAGAAGAGTGTCATGTCAACATCATCCTCGGGAGGGACTAGTTCTTCTTGTTCAGTGACGAAAAAGACCGAATCATCTGGAAGCTCGATAAGTATTGGTTGATAATTTGGTAATGGAGCTTCTGCAAGTTGATCGGCTATCACCTGAACCTTTGATGGATTTTTGACTAATGAATTCAAGATCAAATTTTGTTAAAAGTATTATCCATTTTGCGGTATGGGTGTTGTTGTATGTGTGAGTCATCATGTAACGTAGAGGATTCTCTCTAGCTATGACATAGGTAGTGTTACTTAGCATGTAATGTCTGAGTTTCTTAGTGGCAAAAACCACTGCTAAGCACAATTTTTTGACATAAGCATATCTTGTCTCATAACTTACCAATGTTCAACTAATGTAATAAATTGCTTGCTCCTTGTGATTCTCATTTTTCTGTGCAAGCATTGTCCCTAGTGCAAAATCTGTTGTAGAGATATAAAGGTGAAAAGGGACTCCTAGACGAGGTGGCATAAGAACTGGTGGTGAAGCCAGATACTTCTTTATGTCATCGAAAGCCTCTTGACATTCGGTTGTCTAGGAAAATGTCACCCCCTTCTGTAGCAAGCGATTGAAAGGCCTACATTTGTCTAAAAGTTGTGCAATGAATCATAGGATAGATTGAATATTTCCTTGTAAACTATGCAACTCTTTCATATTTGTTGGAGGTGGCATCTCAATGATGGCCTTGACCTTATTAGGGTCCACTTCAATGCCTCGCTTGGAGATAATGAATCCTAGAAGGTTTTCCTGATGTGATGCCAAATACACACTTCTTAGGATTCAACCTTACCTTATGTTCAAGCAATCGATCAAAAACTTTCTCTAGAACCTCAATATGCTCAAGATGTGTTTTAGATTTAGCAATCAGATCATCCACATAATATTCAATGATTTTATGCATATAGTCATGGAATATGTATGTCATGGCACATTGATAAGTAGCTCCTACATTCTTAAGGCCAAAAGGCATCACCCTGTAACAAAATGTCCCCCAAGGTGTGGTAAATGTTGTTTTGTGTTGGTCCTCAAGATTAATTTGAATCTGATTGTATCCTGAGAAACCATCCATTAATGATAGCATTTCATGGCTTGCATAGGAGTCTACCAATTGATCGATGTTAGGTAGAAGAAAATCATCCTTGGGGCATGCTTTGTTTAGATCTCAAAAATCGATGCATACGCGTACCCCCCCATTCATCTTGTGAACGGTACCATGTTAGAGAGCCACTCTAGATAATCAATTGGGACTATGAAATTCACGTCTAGTAGTTTTTGTAGCTCTTCCTTGATAATTAATGCTACGGTTGGATGAAGTTTCCTTAGTTTCTGCTTGAAAGGCTTAGCATCTGGCGCTAAGGTAAGGTTGTGGACCACCAAATTGGGGTCAAGGCCAAGCATGTCCTTGTATGACCACGCGAATATATCTTTCTTCCTTGTTAAGATGTCGATCATATGCTCTTTCTCTTCTACGGATAAATATTTTGCAATTTTCACGATTTATGGATTTTTCGCATCTTGGCTAAGGTTCACATTGATGGATTCTTTGATAAGCATATGAGAACCTTCCTCCAGCTGATGTGGAGTTGGGATGAGATGGATATCATCCTCCACATGCTCAAATGACTCAAGGGACTTCTCCTCTACTTTGGTTTGAAAAATTAAAGTAGACAAGGATGAAGGTTGTTGTGGGATGTAAGCGTTTGAAGCTCGTAGCAACTCTTCGAATAGGATAAATTCGACGATGGATGGTGGGGATGAAATCCTATCCATGGTGATAAGGCTAGCATCAATCAAAATTAGCTTCACCAAATCATACGGGTTACGAAGTGGGGCAAACAAGTCAACAAAGATCATATTGACTTGGTGGAAATGAGGTGGTTGTGATTTGAGGAGTGATGGCTCACTCTCTCTAGGTTGCAACTAACCTAAGGTGGATGAATGGCGATGTTACGGGAGTGACCAAGGTGGTGGTGGCGGATCTAGCTCAAGGTGCTCATGCTCCTTATTGAAGTGAAAGATGGTGTGATCTATGGAAAACATCTTGGTATAACACTCATCTCTCTCGATGGGCTCTACAAGGGCCACATCTTCTTGGGGACCATCAAATATTCGAATGATCCAATCTAGGTTTGCTTCCATCTATTGGAATTCCCCAAAATCTTCATCGAAGATATAATCCCCAAAATCTTCATCGGAGATGTAATCATCTGGAATATGATCAATCGTGAATGTATGCAATACAATCTCTAGAAAGGCCTCATGTAGATGAGGTGCAAATTCAGGGTCCAAGTATTCATCATCAGTATCATCACAATCATCGCTCTCCTCATCCTCTTCTTCATACTCAAGAGTGAGTCATTGAAAGGTATGGTTGAAGGAAGAGTTTGAGGTAGAAGGTCTATATCCTAGACTAGAGTGATCATGTGCTTCTCAGTATTTAGGCTCAACAATGTGATGTGGACCCTGCTCATGTCATCCAAGTTCGTATCCCTATCAAGTTGACCTTGCAAAAATATCACAAAGGGAAATACAAGTTGGATAGATATTCTAAATTGACATTAAACTCTTGTAAGGGTTCCTCATTAGGAGGAGGTGGATCGAATGAAGAATCCACTTCCCCATATATGAAATTGATCCTATCTAGTCGGGAACCCATTTTGTACACTACACCTATAGCTAAAGGTGGGTCACGTGGGCGACCATAATCTCTGATTGACTCAATAGGTGGTGTAACTATGACACTTTCAATGAAGTACTCGCCAATGCTTGGATTGGCAAGATGCACTACAACTTGGGATGGTTGGGATGTGGATGGCTCAGTGGATGAGGAGGGTGCTTTGATGGTGGCTTGCGGTTCAGGTGGAGGTGATGGCTCCTCTCGGATAGGTGATCCTATATGCGAGATGATGGGTGGTGAATTTTGGGGTGGATTAGGCTTGATGGAATTGTTAGTTTATGGAGTGGGTTGAGATGAAAATGTGAATGGTGTTTGTGAAATCGACAGTATAGCTAACAATACCATTTTGTGTTGGCCCTTAGGATTAATTTGAATCTGGTTGTATCCTCAAAAACCATCCATTAATGAGAGTATTTCATGGCCTATGCAAGAGTCTACCAATTGATCGATGTTAGGTAGAGGAAAATAATCCTTGGGGCATGCCTTTTTAGATTGTGAAAATCGATGCATACGCGCACCTCCCCATTCGGCTTATGAATGGGTACCATGTTAGAGAGCCACTCTGGATAATCAATTGGGACTATGAAATTCACATCCAGTAGTTTTTGTAGCTCTTCCTTGATAATTAATGCTACGGTTGGATGAAGTTTCCTTAGTTTATGCTTGAAAGGCTTAGCATCTAGCGCTAAGGTAAGGTTATGGACCACCAAATTGGGGTCAAGGCTAGGCATGTCCTTGTATGACCACGCAAATATATCTTTCTTCCTTGTTAAGACGTTGATCATATGCTCTTTCTCTTCTACGGATAAATATTTTGTAATTTTCACGATTTGTGGATTTTTCGCATCTTGGATAAGATTCACATCGATAGATTCTTTGATAAGCATATGGGAACCTTCCTCTAGTTGATGTGGAGTTGGGATGATATGGATATCATCCTCCACATGCTCAAATGACTCGGAGGACCCCTCCTCTAATTTGGTTTGAAAAATTGAAGCAGACAAGGATGAAGGTTGTTGTGGGATTTAAGCGTTTGAAGCTCATAGCAACTCTTCGAACAAGATAAATTCCACGATGGATGGTGGGGATGAAATCCTATCCATGGTGATAAGGCTATCATCAATCAAAATTAGCTTTTCCAAATCATACGGGTTACGGAGTGGGACAAAAAAGTCAACAAAAATCATGTTAACTTGGTGGAAATGAGGTGGTTGCGATTCGAGGAGTGATGGCTCACTCTCTCTAGGTTGCAACTGACCTAAGGTGGATGAATGATGATGCTATGGGAGCGACCAAGGTGGTGGTGGTGTATTTGGCTCAGGGTGCTCATGCTCCTTGTTGAAGCGAAAGATGGTGTGATCTATGGGAAACATCTTGGTATAACACTCATCTCTCTTGATGGGCTCTGTAGGGGCCACATCTTCTTGGGGATCATCAAATATTCGAATGATCCAATCTAGGTTTGCTTCCATCTATTGGAATTCCCCAAAATATTCATCGAAGATATAATCCTCAAAATCTTCATCGAAGATGTAATCATCTGGAATATGATCAAATCATGAATGTATGCAATACAATCTCTAGAAAGGCCTCATGTAGATGAGGCACAAATTCAAGGTCCAGGTATTCATCATCAATATCATCACAATCATCACAATCATCGCTCTCCTCATCCTCTTCTTCATACTCAAGAGTGAGTCATTGGAAGGTATGGTTGAAGGAAGAGTTTGAGGTAGAAGGCCTATATCCTAGGCCAGAGCGATCATGTGCTTCTCGATATTCAGGCTCAACAATGTGATGTGGACCCTGCTCATGTCATCCAAGTCCGTATCCCTGCCAGTTGACCCTGCAAAAATATCGCAAAGGGAAATCCAGGTTGGATAGATATTCTAAATTGGCATTAAACTCTTGTAAGGGTTCCTCATTAGGAGGAGGTGGATCGGACGAAGAATCCACTCCCCCATATATAAAGTTGATCTTGTCTAGTCAGGAACCCATTCTGTACACTGCACCTATAGCTAAAGGTGGGTCACGTGGGCGACCATAATCTCTGACTGACTCAATAGGTGGTGTAACTATGACACTTTCAATGATGTACTCACCAATGCTTGGATTGGTGAGATGCACTACAACTTGGGATGGTTGGGATGTGGATGGCTCAGTGGATGAGGAGGGCACTTTGGTGGTAGCTTGTGGTTCAGGTGGAGGTGATGGCTCCTCTCGGATAGGTGATCCTATCTATGAGATGATGGGTGGTGAAGTTTGAGGTGGATTAGGCTTGATGGGGTTGTTAGTTGATGGAGTTGGTTGAGCTAAAAATGTGAATGGTGTTTGTGAAGTGGGTGGTGTGGCTAATGAAGTTGGTGATTGGTTAGCAGGATGATCGGGTGCGGTGGAAAAATGAAATGTGGTGGATGAGGGTTGACTAGAGCTGATGCTTTTGGATGCAAAAGCAGGATCAACTATCGACAATTCCTCTGGGATGGGGGCTTTTGATGAGGTGATGTTAGTGGGAGTGGTTCGGATGATGAGTGGTTGAATGGAGAGGTGGGTGGATGGAAGCAGTGGCTCATAAGGATTTGAGATCAAGTTGCAATATTTAAATGGCTTAGTGTCTGCTTGGATGCAATGTACTTTACCCTCATGTACATATTTTAGACATTGGTGTAATATCGAGGGCACACACTTCATCTCCCTGATCTAGGGGTGTCCAAGAAGTATGTTGTATTGCATCACCCCTTCCAAGATGTGGAAGAGTACATGAATAGTCTTCACCCCCACGGTGATAGGAAGAACTACGTTCCCCACAGTTGAGCATAAAGCATCATTAAAGGCCCTTAAGGTGAAGGTGGATGATGTGATGTGGGATGATGGTAGGTTTAGGTGCTTGATGGCGGGAGTGGTAATGAGGTTGATGGAGGAGCCAGTATCAATAAGTACCCTCTTGAATGGCTTCCTATCAATATGAGCGACTATGTGCAATGGAGGATCTGGTAAATCTGATGACACACTCTTCTCCTCAAAGTCATAAAATACTATCGAGGGCTCCATGCATTTTTGTACACTCTCCACAAAGGTGTTGAAGGCATTAGGGTCTTCTGATTGTACTTAAATGGACTTTAGAATCTCCATCAATGCCTCATGATGTGGGGGAGACTATTGTATTAGCTCATAAATTGATAGTTTTGCTGATGCCATTTTCAAACTCTATGTTAACCGATTGCCTAGGGTGATGGTTGGGCGAGATGGATTACTCGGATTATGGATGGGTGGAGGTGGAATGGATGGTCCTAGTTGTATGGGGACACTAGGTTGTGTTGTAGGAGCTTGGGTTGTGTGATTCGCTTGTCTTTGCCCATGGGTGACCACACTGATAGCCCCTACAAAACCTTGGTATAGTTGAGACACATAGTTCACTTGGTTGGGAGGAACTATAGAAGTTGATGCTCCCATTGCTTGTTGATTTGCCTCATGATGAGGCAAAGGTGTTTGATATATCCCAAGGTTTTGATTAGGTTGGGCTAATGGATTGTCGACTTTGATCTTTCCCGCTTCTAATAAATCTTGCACAATACCTTTAAACCCATGGTAAGTTTTGACGTCATGCCCTTTTTGCCGATGATAGATGTAGTATAAATGCTCTTTGTAGGCCTTTGATTTTGGCTTGCTAGGGTCTTCGGGTTTAATCTTCGATAATGTGAAAAGTTGTGTCGCATACAACTTTTGAAAGATAGATGAGTAGGGCTCTTGCAATGGTGTGTAATTGTGTTTGGGCCTAAAATGATGTTGTTGCCTTTTGCAGGTTGCGTTTGGTTTTGTACCTACTGTGGGGGTGGAACCGCTTGATAATTCAATTATTGTGGTTGTTGTTGTTGGTGTTGGGGTTGTTGGATCTAAACTTGGGCTTGTTGATTTGGCTATGAAGGTTGGCCCAAGACTATCTGATTAACTTGTGCGGCCTTGGACTGGCCGTGGTTATTCCCCTTTTGGTTCTTATTTTGCCACTCTTTTTTCTTAGGCTTGATCTCGCCCTCTTGAATATTTATTTCCTCTATCACTCTGGCCTGGGTGAGTGCCTCATCGAATGTTCTATATTACTGCAACTGTAGCAACAAAGATATGGGCTTGGCACAACTCTTCATGAAAATTCTTGTTAGCTCTATCATGGGGAGGGAGAATGGCAATTTGATCATAACCGCCCTCCAACGGTTACCAAAATCATGGATCGATTCATCATCGTATTGCTTCAAACTAAGCAGATCGATCAATGTGGTTTTCTTCCTGACATTCAGGGTGAATCGCTCTAGGAATTGGTCTGTGAGTTGCTCAAAAGTGTAAACACTCTGATGCGGTAAGTGGTTGTACCAATCCTGGGCTTCTCCCCCAAGTGTCTGAGGAAAGGTGTGAAGCATGAGTGCATCATTATTTTTGATCCTGAAACACGCGTTAACAAATCTAGTCACATGCTCTCGGGGGTCCTCATCCCCCTTAAATGTATCAAACTTTGGCATCTAAAAATCAGTTGGATAAGGTGGTGTGGGTACGAAGCATGGATTGGGTGATTGAGTAGCTACCTTAAGGTGGGATTTTGATACTACAAACCTGGTGTCTGCATGGCAAGGCTATCAATATGGTTCTGTAAGAACTGGAACTTAGGATCTTCCATAGGGTTAAAACCCTGGTTTGCTTGTTGTTGTTGGTAATATTGTGCATTGTAGGTGGAATGCGGATGATGGGGGATGTTAGGCTGAAATGCATGATGATATGATGGTTGATGAGGGTTCTGATATTGATGAGGTGATGGGGGTATGATAGCATGCTGACCTGATGAGTTAGCATACATGTGATGAAGTGGGTTAGTTGTTATGGTAGTGGTTGGGGGATGCAATACCCAAGATGGATCTTGGATAAAGGTGTGGGTTTGATGAGATGTTGATGGTGGGTTTTGATCAATCCTCTGCAATTGCTATTGAGGGTTAGGATTAATGCTACGGTTAGCATTATCCAAAATCATTTGTTGCAGCTACAAGAAAGCCTACTACATGGCAATCGTAGATGATGTGGGCATAGTCACATATGAGGTGGATGGTTGGGTTGGTTGTGAGGCAACCATGTCAGTAGATGTAGGTGGGGGGTAGGTGGCAAAAGGTATTACCATCGAATGAGGGATGATAGGATGTGTGGGGCTCGTAGGGACGATATATGGAATGGATGTGAGGACCTACGAAGTGACTTGATTTGATGCTTCGTAAATGGGGTTGGTGCAAATGATGTTCTAATGTGGCAAGGTGATGGGTGGTTGGCTAGATGATGATGGGTGACTAGCTAGGGTGGCAGTAGTCGGCTCAAAAAGTGGATTCATGAAGGTTGGGTTGAACTACTATGGGTGTGTGAAGGTAGACTCTTGATGTAATGATGGCATGGTGCGAGATGGGATGGTGAGCGGTGGAAATGATGGAAAAACCATACTAGCTGCATTCAGGTACATCCTAATGGTGTCCATGTCTACAAGTGTGACATGACCATCCATTGGTGTGGGTGGCTCACTCCTAGGAGTCTCAGGAATAGTGGTATGGGTAGCCCTATGCATAATATCTCTGTCTAAAATAGGGGCACTACTAGAGGGCCCTACATTTAAGTTCTGGGACATATTAGGGACTACACTAACTTGCCCTACCACCGAAGTGTTAGGGACTTGACTAGCCTGAGATGGATCCATAGGGGAAGACAACTGACTCTGAATTAATGCTAACTTTTTGGCTTGACCATGGGTCATTACCATATGCTAAGGTGTGATGATGTGTGAAATGCAAGTGTAAGTGTGTGAATGCGTGAAAGAAGCACAATGCAAAACAACACTCAAAGCAAACAAACAAACAAGGTTTTTGTTCCTAAGTTTGCACAAAGTTTGATTTTTTTATTTTTAGTTTTGAAAGTTTTTGATTTTTTTGGAGTTTTGAAAGTTTTTGGAAAAAAAAAAATCGATGTGCAAAATATTTGCCCTAAGATGAATCTAGGATTTCACCTGTACGCCTGCACACACATATCCGGTGATGAAGTCTAGATTGTGAATCCCATCAGACTATGGAGATGAAACCCATAATCGATGAGGGGACACAAGTCCTACTAGTCCTCACCCAGTCTCACTTGGGTAGTGATACACCCTTCGAAGAGGAATGCATGCTATTTTCCAAGGATACGATGGTTCTTGGAGTCGACCTTGGCCATGAATAGGGTAATAATATGTTGGTGGTTGGTGATGAAGTCCAACCTGGTGGTGATGAAATCCAACCATTTCCAATGTTTAAGTGAGTGTGTGAGGTTTGTTTATTTATTGTTTGATGCAAATTATCATGCAATTCTATTTTTATGCCTAATGCAAAAAGTAGGAAATAGAGAATAACAAATAAAATTAGATCAGGGGTTGAAGTTGCTAACTCTGAGCAAGATCTGGCCAAGTTTTGTTGTTAGGGCCAAATTGTGGGTGGGCGGTTGGTTCTGGTAAACCATGTTTGCATGGTTTACCAACTGCATGAGCGTTTGGGATATCCCAACCGTAGGTGCATGGTTTTGACTGAACAATAGAACAAGGGCAACACAGGCCCGAACCCCAAAATTGTCTAGATTATTGCTAACTGGACTTATACATATGCTCTATTTTATCTAACTTTATAAATGTAGATCCTTTTATTTTTTTAAGATTTTGAATGTGAAATGCCTAACCTAGACCCTAAATGTGAACAAGGGAAAATAGGACTGAGACCCTTAATTTAGCCTAGATGCAAATACTAAAAATAGAAAGTAGAGGAAAAAGGGGTTACAGGGGTATAGACTTGTGTTCCTTTCATCGCTCCTTCTAGTGTGCTTCAACCGTAGGTCTATGGTGCCATAGTGTTGTAACCACCTACATGTGTTTTGATAGGTGCTTCATTGTAGGTGTGTGAATATTTTTAAGTGCTCCATCATAGGTGCATGGTTCCTTAGGTTCGAAATTGTAGGTGCACGATTTTGCAGTAATAGGGTCGAACAACAATAGGTCTTGGATCTATCGATCTCGAGATCTTATGATGTCTTTGCTTTAAACTGAAAACATGCAACCATAGAAAATATAGATTAGTATTGAGATTAAGCAAGGCAAAAACAAATAGGACCCTTAGGGGGTCCCACCGTGATCATCATTTTCTATAGCAAAAAGAATAACACCAAACAAATAGATAAATGAACACTTTGCAAATAAAAGAATGATGTATTTTGTATTAATAGGGGAGCCTAAATCTCCTAATATTATAATTTATTTTGAATTACCCCAAGTGTATTGGGTGCAATGTTACAATGTATGATACAAAAGTGTCCAAGCAACAAAATGGTGGCTTCTCCAAACAAATCAACTGGTGTCTTTCCTTCTTTCTGCTATAGCTCCAGAGGGGTGAGTGGGCTTTGGTATCCAATGTAGGGACCACTCCAGCTTTAGCAGCTCTCCAAGGTACCTATTTCTTACACACATGAAAACCAAATAGGGTTAGTAGCACCTGCAAATCAAGATATAAAATGTTGCTATAAAACCCTAACTGGAGAAAACATGTAATGCATAAAATAGAGAAAAATAAAATAAATGCCTTGCTGAATGAAACTTACTGATCTTTAAATCGTGTGATATCGGCTTTGAGAAATTATAGACGTGTGGTGAAGATTGATAAACTATGCACGGGTGGTGGGTAAACCACACGGATGCGGTTTCGACTGTGAAACCATAGACGGGCGATGCAGGTTGAATGTAAGATTGCTTCAAAAATGGACCTTTGGGCTTCAGATCTCTCTTCTCCTTGGGATGCGTGTAGAGCTCTAGTCCTATTTTAGTAGCTTGATGGTACAAATGTTCAACCTCCTTTGTTTGGTGGGGTGAAGGTGCCTTTATAGGCTCCTTAGGGTTTTGGAGGGAAATGAGAGGTGGCAAGCCAGGATTACCAAGTGGTAATCCTAGGCTACCAAATGGAGGGGGCAGTTAGAGTGAGTCACCCAGGGTGTCTCACTTAACTGGGGTGATGTGGCTGCAAGTGGAGTGCTATGTGGAGGGTTGCCCCATGTGAAGGGACAAAGGGGACAAGGGTGTATGAGATGTGGCAAGGGATGTTGGTGAGGTGGCTAGGACACATGTCTAGTGGGTAGGCAAGGTATCCTAGGCTGATTTTCCAGATTTAATAAATCTGGAAAATAGGATAATGTGCAGGATTTATATACCTAAGTCTAAACTTAGGCATATAACTTTATTATGCAGGATTTGATGTGGGGTGCTAAATGTGATGTTGTGGATGACCAGGTTTTGGTGTCTACAGTTGCAAAGTCATCATGGACAATGGGAGTACAAATAATTTAGTGTCTATAGATATGGTAGAAAAGCTTGGGTTGAAGAGGATTGAATAACCCAATCCATATTGGAGGGATTCCCACATAGCATCTTCTGGCTATAATACTTACCATCGAATAAGAACCGTAGTGATGACATGGTTGCGAAGAGTATGTGTCCTGTGATCCAAAATCTAATCTAGCTTGAGCAAGATAGAACCCTCTTTGTTCAATTCAGGTAAAGCAAATTGAACTTGTATGTGATTGCCCAGTTTTTTCTTGAGAGATGATATATGAAAGATAAGATGAATCTTGGATGTAGACGATAGGGTCAATTTGTAGATAGTGACACCAATCCTCTATAAGACCTGGTAGGGACCATAATATTTGGCAGTGAGCCTTTGGCATCGACGTAGCTGGAGAGATAACTGTTTGTACGACTGCAAGTGAAGGAAGACCATATTACTGACTTCAAAACTACGCTCTATATGGTGTTGATAAGCTTGTTGGTGCATCAAATTTTGGGTCAATTCCAAATTTAGCTTTAGTTGACAGAGGACTTCGGCATGGTGGTGGAGTGTAGTGTCAACATCTTGGAATTTGGAGCTTCCTAAAATATAGGATGAAGGTGTTGATGGAGGTCGACCATAAACTGCATCAAAAGGGGTGACCTTGGTCGCAATGTGATAAGAAGTGCTATACAACCACTCGGTCAAGGGAAGCCACTTCGTCCACTATGTAGGATGATTAGAGGTATAAAAACGAAGATAGATCTTCAAACATTTATTTACAATATTTGTTTGACCATCTATTTATGGATGATAAGATGAATTCATTTTGAGCTAAGTTCCCTACAACTTGAACAATTCTTGCCAAAAATTACTAGTGAAGGTAGGGTCACGATTGGACACAATGGAGGTGGGCATGCCATGAAGACGAAATATAGAATCAAGGAAAACTTGGGTAACTACAGAGGCCGTGTAAGGATGGGAGAGGGGGAAAAAATGAACATACTTTGTGAGATGATCCACTACCATGAAAATAATGGATTTGCCTATTGATTTAGGTAGACCTTCAATAAAGTCCATGGAAATATCTGTCCAGACCTGTTTTGGAATATGTGAGAGTTGAAAAGTGCTCGGGAAGGCATTGTTTCCCCTTTCATCCATTGAAAAATGTCACACTCAACCACAAAAGCTTGAATGTCCTTCTTCATACCCTTCCAAAAAAAGTTTGCTTAATCATTTCTTTGGAATTTTTTTTGAGAATATATGTGTCATCATATGAGTTGGATAAGTATCCCTATGACAAAGCTTTGACATATTGAAAATCTCTAACAGATAGAAGAGGTATCATTAATATTCATTATAATGAGGATAATGACACTTGTAGTGATGAGATGTTGGAGACACATAGATATGATATGCTTACAAGTGATTTTGGACAAGTTGAGAAGTGTTTGTTTTAGCTTTCTCCATTGTAAAATTTTCAAGATTTAACAAAATTGATATATTCATTATTTGTTATCATTTATTTTCTACAAGGATATCAAAATTGGCCTTTTGGTTTAATAAAATGTTATGTTTTATATCATAGCCTTTTTAATTTTATTAACTATTTTTGTTGATAAAAGTTTATATTTTATATCATAACCTTGTTATTGTATTAAATGTCTATGTTGATAGAATTTTATGTTTTATGCTTTGGCTTTGAATAAATTTAAACCCAATGCATGCATGTCTCCTTCGTAAGTTTTTTTATAGAAAGTGTTGTATGTAGTTTAGAAAGCGCTATATGGCCAAACTGAGTTCATGGTTATTTGTCTAATAAATATTTAAAGTCCCCCAGGTACATCTATTATGCAAATAACTATACTATATAAGGCAATCAACTTTAAACCAATAGTAAATATCTATTTTGTAAATTGAAAGTACAATAGTAAACATAATTGAATTATCATAAATTTTAAACAAGCACAAGAATATACATGGAAACAATATTTAAATAGTATAATACTCAAGTTATGAAAATGTCTTTTTTAGTAATTGGAAAAGATATCATTACATTGTATAAAAATGTTGACTACAATACAACAAAATTTGTAGTCAATAAGTGAATTGTGTTCACTTTTGCATTCTTGAGATTGGGGGCCTAAGGCAATTTTAGGCTCTCATTGAGTTTGAGGTTCTTTTCCCTCTTGTACTGCCTATATAGTCTACACTTCCAGTGCTCCATGTTCTTCCTCTATAGTTTGCACTTCTAATGTTGCAGGTCCTTCCTCTATAGTCTGCACTCCTAGTGCTCTAGTTCTAACCAAGCCTTCCTCTACTCTCTCAAAACCCCCAACAACACCCTTTCTTCTTTCACGGGGTCTTCTTGTACTATTGAAAGTATTTATATACCCTTCTACTTAAGCAAAATACCAGGATCCAAACTATTTTGGATTATGATCCTTTCTAAAAATGTTGTTCTCTCTAATTATCGCTATCTTTCTTTCATTTTTATAGTAGCTTGCAGGTTTATCTTTTCCATTCTTAGATAAACTTGTAGGCTTTTCATCTGTTTCTTTAAATTATCAAAATTGTCCTGCAAAAGAGAAAAAAAAAAAGTCAATTGACAATTATACAAAAAAAAAGGGAACAAACAAAATTTAGAAGACTTACCTCAGCTACATCCTTTGCAACCTCCGTAACTTCAACTTTTTTCTTGTCAAATGCCCATTGGTTAAAATAAGCCTAGGCTTCAGCATTAATATTTTCCAACCTATTCAACATAATATCTAAACTTTCATCTTTGTAGAAATCAGTAGCCTTCACTGTGCTAGATTTAACTTGATGTAGCAGAGCATCAAGCTTTTTTGGTTTGTTTTCAACCAATGAAAAAATATCTTCCTTTTTTGGATTTTTTTTGTATTGAGCATTTATTTGCTTTATTAAAACTTTGGCCCGATACTCCCAATATTTTATTTCTACTAAATATTGAAGCAACGTATCTTTGATGGTTGCTTCGCAATTGTCTGACATTAAAATATCTTCAAAAAATTTACTTTCTCATCCTCAGTTAGAGGATGAGGGTTGTTGGTTTTAGGAAGAGGCGATGAGGTCTGGGGAGATGCTGGTTAATCTTCTATTTGTTGAGCTTCTTTTTAGGATCTTGAAGCACATTTGTTGCTTAAATAAACCAAGAATGTATCTCTATAAAAGATAATCCTCATTAAGTGGAGGAGTATCTAAGCCTGAAGCTGAAATTCCCTGCATACTTGAAATATTTTCAAAAGAAATTTTCAAAAAATCTAAAAATGTCTAACTTGGTGCTTCCTGCATCATGGATCGAATTTTATTTTTCCTGGTATACATTGTTTGCCTCTCATTAGTTGTTGTCATGGTGGAGGAGGGGGTAACATCATATATTTTCTTCTTTGTGTAAATTCCAATGAGGCTGCTAAAAATATTACAATAAGATTTTGTTAAAATTTTTATCAATAGTGATACAATAAAATTTAATTTAAATGTATTACACTTACCGGACAAATATGAGATCTGTTGGGCAACTACACCATGTAACGGTATTTTGGTACAACATAGCTCTGATAACATATAAAAAAATTCAATAAAAATTATTGATTATAATTTTAACTAAATATATACATGAACCAAAACTTCAAATGGTAAGCTTACGTGTAGTGGGTGTGGCCTCACTAAATTCAACATCACTTTGCACATGATGTGCAGGTAGAGGTGGACGAGAAACAAGAGAAGTAGAAGACTTGAAACATTTTGTAGGTCTTCTCTATAATGGTGTTGATTCTAATTATGTGTCAAAATCTCTAGTGGCTTCTAGCTTATGATATCTTAATGCAGCATCTCATTTTGTAGAGGAAGAAGATGCCCTTTTCTGCATTTAGGTATAAATTTAAAAAAGAAAATTAAAAAGGAAAAAAGTACCTGAATAAAAAAAATTATTACTTTGTCAAAAATACAATTTTACCTGCACATGTTCCACTGTCATGCCAACATTCGCTAAGTCTAGATGCAACAAGGTCAATACTAAAATATTCTACACATTATAATAATATTTGTAATAAGATGAAAGAACAAAACTATATGTGGAGGCTGTTGTAGTAGTGTTCATTTTGATGTTGTGTAGATTTGTTCTGATGCACTGCAAAACATAGGTACACCAGTCAAATTTTTGGTGGACAAGATAGCGAACCAAATATGCCAATGCCCAGAATGGAATGTCCATAGGTCTTCCTTGTAGAACAAGTCTTGCTTGGAATAATTCGATACATGCTCGAAGAAACTTATCTTGAATAGATGCTAAAGTCAAGCCCCTTCTAGACTTAGTAGCGAAAACTGCAAAAAAAAAATCAATACTTTAGAAACCCAAGATTTCAACTTAAAACAAGACTAAGAAATATGGAGAGTTATACCTGACAAAAAATCTGAAGAGACTTTATAGTATCTCCAAGTAAAATTTGTCTTTGTCGCTTAAAACGAAATTTGGAGTGACAGGATCACAATCCTTATGTGGCAAACCTATCAATATTTCAACGTCTGAGGGTTTGACAAAAAATTTGAGATTCTCATTGTTGATTTTGAGATTGATAGTCACCGAATCTTCATTGTCGTATGAATCAATAATCTTCATCAACAATTTATTGTTTGTTTTATACTATAGCATTGACACTAGACCCTGAAGACTAGAGTCATTGACCCATGATATATCATAACCAAATATGGCTAATATTTTGGAAAGAAGGGGGCACACAAAGTTTTTGAAAGAAATTTTGAAAGGAACAGGGGTGGAAGAGGTCACCATTATTGTATTTGTCAAAAAATAGGGTTAGGTATGAGAGATCAAAGTATAGGGTCCAAGGTAAAAAAATTAAGGGTGTACAATGGTTTTTGCTTAGCTCTAATGTGTTGCACATGAAAAAATATTAAAAAATGACTAAGGTACGATGGATGAGGCCATAGGGTACAAGGTAAAAAGTTTGAGGGCGTATAGTGGTTTCTAATTAGCTCTGATGTACTGTGCATGAGAAAAAGATTAAAAAATGATCGTTAATACCTTTTTCTAGGCATTTGCATGTTGAAATTAAATGTAGGTTTGACACATGGCATCAAGTCATTTCACATGTGGTATCGTATTATTTGACATGTGGCTTATTGCAACCGATCATTAGTCAAACCCTCTATTGCAACCAATCATCAATCAAACCCTCTACTGCAATTGATCGTCAATCGAACCCTCTACTGCCATCGATCATCAGTCAAACTCTCTGTTGCAATCGATCATCAGTAAAACCCTCTTCTACAATTAATTTTTAGTCAAACCCTTTATTGTAATTGTTCATTAGTCAAATACTCTACTGCAACTGATTATCAATTGATCCTCTGCTACAATTGATCATCAATCAACCTCTACTGCAACCGATCATCAATCAGTCCTCTGCTACAACCGATCTTCAATCAGTCCTCTGTTGTAAACGATCGTCAAATGATTCTCTACTACAACTGATCATCAATCAGTCCTCTACTACAATCAATCATCAATTGATTCTCTACTGCAACCAATCATCAATCGATCCTCTGTTGCAACCGATCATCAATAAACCTCTTCTACAACCGATCGTCAATCAAAACTTTATTGCAACTGACTATCAAGGTGATATCGTCAAAATAAAATCATCAAGCATATATGTTTGTAGCTAGTCTATCAAATATTGTATAGCATCGATCATCAACACTGTAAAATTCAATGATCGCCACTCTTTTGATTCAAAACACTGACCTAATTATTCATCTAGGTCTAGCCTTGACTTGTATGATTCCTGACATTCAAATGCTCATCCTAGATACACTAGAAAAACAAAGGACTCCTTTGTATGATGCCATTTTGTGCATGCAAATTGAGTATTCATCAGATTTTTTGCTCAACTTTGAAGTTGCTAGCTTCCATTCTTGCTGCAACCTCTGTTGGGGTTTGAGCCATTTAGTACACTTCATCACTTAATAATGCACCCCTATACTTATAATATTAGAAAGGCACCATCCTAGGTCCGTGCCTGAGAATCTAGATGAATGCTGCTGCATGCAAGGACAACTGAATTTGCAAAGTCTGCTGCCTCTATTATCTGAGAGATTCATAGTGCATACACCCATCCTAGATACACTAGAAAGATAGATCACCACTCTTTTGATTCAGAGGACCTACCTAGTGGTTCATCTAGATCTAGCCTCGACATGTATTATCCTAGACATTCAAATGCTCATCCTAAATATACTAGAAAAACAAAGGACTTCTTCATTGGTTCAACTTTATGATTTGATGCGTCACCTAGGTTCGATGATGACCTTCAGTAACTTAGATGTCCCCAAACTCATCAAGGATATGCTAGAAGAACAAATCACAAATTTGTTTAGTTGATTTCATGACTTTCGTTTCACCTAGGTCTGACATTGATTCCAACTCCAACTTGTGCCTTACTCTTGCAGAAGCCTCATCAGGAAATCTGGCACTAGTTTCCTCATATTGAAATTGGATGTGATGGGCCCCATTGCTTCCTAAAATGTGGTGAATGATCTAAGTGCAATTGACGCAGAAAAATTTGACAGCACTAGGCGCTAGTGCCAGATGCTGTTGGGGTGCCATTTGCTAATTGCCATGGTATGGCAATTATTATTATTAACCCTAGTGCTAACAACTGTCAATGTTAGTGCCAACCATTAGCACTAGCACTAGCAGTAGCTGCTTGTGCTAGTGCTAGTCATCAGATGCAAGAACCATCAGCAGCATTCAGTAAGCCTACAAGCAATCCATGGCACCAAACTCTTGTTATCTATGGTAGTGCCACTAGCCATTGGTGCCACGAACATACAATTGCCATTGCTTTCAACAGTCCGCTACCATTGGGGATCGAGTGCTAGCCACCAACCGCCAATGGGATGTTACACCATCATTAGCTGCTATAGGATCTCTACTTGCCAGCTGCCATAGGAGTGCAAACCGCCAACAGCCCCAGGATTGCTAGTTGCCAGCTGCTAGTGGACCTCAGCCTCAATTGATAATGATAGCACCAACCAGCACCGTCGATAGTTCCCTCTTATGCTTAGCACTAGCTGCTAGCACCCATCAATAACACTAAGGGCCAGCACTTGATGCTAGCACCCAGCATTGGGCACCAAGCATAAAGCCCTCAATGACGACAATGCCCAACACTAGAATGTGTGTGCACACTTCCACTCAACATGCATGCAATTTCCAAATGGAACGCAACATCTAAAGGCTTGCGTGTCGATTAGGCAAAACACTTGTTAAAAGGGCCAAGCATGGTCAACTGTCAAAATCTTTTATCAGTATTGGCATCAAAACCTGCCAAACTTGACACCAAGCAAGCATATTAGAACAACCACCTGTCAACATTTGTTAGCTTATCAACACCTTAATTTGAGAGATTGGAAAACAATATATCTTTTAATTGTAGAAAGCTGAATCACTTCACTTCTTGACATTGTTGCTTCACATTCTTGATGATGTCTCTTCATACTTTGTTGCATCCACATTCATGAAGAAACATTGATCCAAGCCTAGCATGATGAAAAACTAGGCAGATACGAATGGAAAACCAATGAAGACAAACAAAGTTGAAAGCATAGTCATCCAACAACTGCACCTGTTCACATCTCCTGTAAAGATGAATTCTTGCATTAGACTACACCTCTCTTGAGAGATATGGCTGCGCCACAACATCTCTTGAAGTAGATAGGCCTTGTGCTACCATATTTCTCCATAGATATACAATGCATCTCTCTATAGATATACAACATGTTTCAACACATCTTTTTATAGAGATATGATTTGTAATCTTACATCTCTTCTTAGGGATCTAGCATATACCATCACATCTCTTGCCATAGAAACAACCTGTGCATCATTAGGATTCTTGCTTTTTGCCAAGATTCATTGTCAAGATTCTCCATGCAACATAGAGTTTCTATACTTCATTGGTAATTTTTATGTT
The DNA here is from genome assembly GCA_028583015.1 of Wollemia nobilis. Taxonomy (NCBI): domain Eukaryota; kingdom Viridiplantae; phylum Streptophyta; class Pinopsida; order Araucariales; family Araucariaceae; genus Wollemia; species Wollemia nobilis. Next base: position 1,332,480 of record JAQPPZ010017254.1, on the reverse strand, counting down.
TTTAACTGTCTGTCTGAATTTAGATGCCAAGATTCATTGCCAAGATTCTCCATGCAACATAGAGTTTCTATACTCCATTGGTAATTTTTATGTTTTTAACTGTCTGTCTGAATTTAGATGCCATATCACATTAGAGTTCAATAGTTTGTGATATTGGCAGTGCTTTGCCAAGTAATACAATTCTGCGTACTTATGTTAGAAGTGTTGCCTTCATACATACACATACACTTGGCTTCGTTCGATGAGATTTGACTTCATTGATGTCAAGAGTTATTGTTATGAGCTTTATGGTTTGATTCCCTAGTCCGAGTTGTTGTTTATCTCTTTTCCCATCCAGCTAGTTAACTCTAGTGCTAATGCTTCTATAACCAGCAAGTCCCTGTTCCCAAAGTCTCAGCATTTTTTGTTCCCCCTCTTAGGGTTTGCAATTCAGTGCAACCATCCAAAATTGAATAATTAATATTAGAGTAGTTGAATTTTTGGTGCCCTATTTTGTTGCATAACTCTGTCATAATTATTTAGTCTCACCAGCTGAAGTAGGGAGTTGTCCTCCATGCCATCATCCTAGGTCCTATATTGCGGATCATAGGTTGACCAAAAACTTGTTCCTTGTTGACTTAGAGGGCATTTGGACTAGCGATTTTGTCTTTTCCTAACCATCATTACAACTCTTCTAAACTATTTTAAACATAGAAAAGGTGTGAAGGTACTCACCTCCTTTTGTGTCAAAATTGTAGTAGATTCCACTTTTGAATTATTATCACCCTCAACTAAGTCATGAGGTACGTAATAGGGCAATTCATCCTTGATAGGTGAAATTTTAGTGGCCTTCTATTAACCCTTAGCTGCTGAGTCGAGATTATGTCTCTGATGTGATTAAACTTCCTTGATGCCCCCTATTATAAGTAACAATGTTTGAACCTGTTCAGCTGCCTAAGCAAGTTATGATATGAACTGGATTTTTGCAATTGACTTTCCTTCTGTGGATTTTGCCCTAGTCATATTGGTATTTGCAGGGGCGGGAGCCTTCTATTGAATCTCCAATTATTTGGAACAAGAGCTATGCATTGCTAAGTAGGATGCTACCATCCACAATAAAGACAAGTGGAAAAATTTGGAGAAATTCTCTAACATGTCCTGAATTTCTAGACTTGTAATGAACATCCAGGGGTCATGGCCTTCTTCCTTCTGCTGGACCATAGCATCCTTTATCTCCATATCGTTCTCCAAACTATTGACTAGGCCCAAATGAGGGGACCTGTGCTAGGTTTACATGAGGCATGACAGCGTTAGTGGGGATGTGGTATTGTGATACAAATATAGTGTCCTTGGTCATAAATTTCGTCAATAGCAATAGCATGACTGCAGATATAACATTTCATACCCAGGACACTTTTTCTTGATGTGGCATTTGATTCCACAATTATTACAGAATATACCTCCCCTAATATCTTGATTAACTTCAAGTCTCTCCAATTGCATTGCAAGTTGGGCCAATTGCTATTGCAAAGCCCTGATATCTTATGTGGTATTTGGAGTTTTTTTAACCAGAGCATTTGCTCTTGAATGCCTTAGTGTAGTTAGCGAAAGTTTGCTGGACCAGCTGATTTTGAATCTTGGGATTCAAAACAAGTACAAACCGCTTCCTTATTTTGACTGGGCTTACCACATGTAGCTATTTAGCTACCAGATCTTTGAATTTTTTATCAAAATATTTGACAAATTCTCCCGGTCATTGCATAATCTCTTTCTTCTTTGTGGGCCCCTTTAAAATGATGGAAAATTGGTGCACCTTCTCCTTTAGATATTGGACTCCAATCGCATCTAATGCATTTTGTACACATGGATGTGTTGCTTAACAATAGTCACACCATCATAACTCAAAATACACATCCATCGCTTGACATAAATAAAGTTCTCTGCAGGGGCAAGACTGTTACTATTGTTCTAGATCTTGGTTATATGCAACCTTGGTCCTCCGGATCCACCAGGTGTCCTAGCTCCTATAAATGTTCCACCTGACATGGCCTTCCTCATGATTGGAATAGTGTGATTTTGATCAAGAACAAAGCAACTCGGATCAAGAACACTTTCAACTCCATTACCTACCAAACTTTGCCAACAGGGGTAGTAGGTTTAAAGGTTCAAGCCTTTGGTTTTGCTTATGTGGGATTCCTCATTTTTGTTAACATCGAGTTGAGGTATTGTGTGTGGGGCATAATAACACTCTTGCCTTCTAGTTGGGTCTTTATGATGCAAGTTGTTATTGCAAGCTAGTGTTCCTACAATGGCATATTCGCCCCATGGATTTTCATTCCACATTAATATCCTGTCTATCTAATTAGTGTAGTGTGTGTGAGTAATAATTCCACATTGCTTTGAGCTATGAGACTTGAGTGCTTGATGAGCCCTATCATATGTGAAACACGTTTCCAATAGAGTAGCAGGCTTAGAGGTACAAGGCCTTGGTCCCGCTTATGTGGGATTCCTTGCATTGGAGTTCTTGGCAGGTTTGGCATCCTCCGTTTCTGCAAAACCACATTTTTATTTACTGCGGTGGTGTAGTAGCCTTCCCACCTTCTAATATATGTTTGTGATGGAAATTGTTATTAAAATCTAGTATTCTTTCTGTGCCATATTCCTACTATGGATTTCGATTATACATAATACGTTGTCTATCTAATTAATTAGAGAGTGTGTGTGAGAGTAATAATCCTACATTGCTTTAAAATTCGAGACTTGGGTGGTTCATGGTCCCTATCACCTACCAACCTCTTTACCAATGGAGTAGCAGGCTGAGGTTCAAGACCTTGATCTTGCTTATATGGGATTTCTCACTTCTCTTAACATTGAGTTGTAGTATCATGAGTGGGGTGTAATTTCCCTCTTGCCTCCTAGTTGGGTCTTTGTGATGCAAGTTGTTATGACAAGCCAGTGTTTCTACTATGGCATACTCCTACTACAAAATTCTGTTTCACATTATACTTGTCTATTTGATTTGTGTAGGCTGTGTGAGTAATAGTTCCACATTGCTCTCAACTTTGAAGCTAGAGTGGTAGCAAACTGTTTGCCAACAAAGTAGCAGGGTTGAGTTGCAAGTCCTCAGTTTCGTCATTTGGGATTCCTCACTCCTATTAACTTCAAGTTGCAGTTTCTTGAGTGGGGTGTAGTAGCCCTCTTGTCTTATAGTGAAGTCTTTGTGATACAAGCTACTGTGGACTAGTGTTCGTGTTATGGCATATTCCTAGTATGGAATTCCATTCCATATGAATGCCCTGTTTGTCTCTTTGTCTTGACAATCTTTACCACCTCTCCTTCCTAGACTGCTCATTCTCCTCATTATCACTAAGAGAAGACATTTCTGAAACAGCATTTGGGATCGGGCTCAAGCATGGCCATAAGGCTCACTATCTGTATTTTCCCATTGACGGTCAATCAATTCCCAAATGGGGCTTAGGATGGACATAATTATAAAATGAGGCAATTGTCTCTTGGCCCTATCCATGGCCTCATATAGGTATCCCATCGGTGATCTTTCTCCATGAACAAGATGGAGAACCCTCACCAAAGGTTCAGCCACTTGAAGTCAAATGAGAGATTTTAGTTATTGTTAACAACTTAGCTATTTGAAATTTGGATTACAATTTATAATTTACAACCAAAAAAAAAAACTCACTCGAGTCTTGTACCTTAATTGCCTCATTCATATCTGTCCAGAAGGGCTCCTCAAACACATAATCATACACCTTCTAGCCCTCACTAGAGAATCAATATTTAGCAACAACTTATCCATTCCACTCCTAGATCACAAACATCCTCTTAAATACCTTCTTTGCATCAAAGAGGCTCTGTAATGTTGTGAAGTTTGTGGCAAATCACGTCACTCCAACCCGCACAAGCTCCCTCCCATTAGGGAATTGCCTCATTAGCTAGAGAACTCACGTATGGTTGTAGATGAATTTTGTAATACATTTGGCATTATTTACAACCTCAAACACCTAGGGTAATTTTCGAATGTCTTCAAGAACCATATCAAGACAATGGGCTGCACACGGTATCTAAAAAATCATAGGGAATCTCTCCAAAATCCTTTCAGCTTCCACATACACTGCTTTGTTGTCCATGATAACTTGGACAACATTCTCCTCCCCTACCTCCAACACAACCTCCTCCAGCAACCTAGCAAGCATTTCGATACTCTTTAACTTGTGTTGATGCATTCATTGACTCAAGTAACACAATTCCTCCTGTAGAAACAACCAAAAAATTAATCAATGCCCAATTCTTCCCATCAGTCCACCCGTCGGACATGGTCGCGTAACCCCTTTTTCTCCATATCTTGCATTGTTCTTCAACCAAATATTGACTATCCTTCATGGATTCCTAAAGGAGAGGGCCCCTAAAATCATCATAAGTGGGCGCCTTAAATACTAGGCTGCAAACGGTGAGAACATCTACCATTCCCCGCTAATATGGAGACCTTGACACATTGAAGGGAATGTTGAAAAAATACCAGCTTGCACAAGCCTTCCTTGCGGCCTTGTGCCTCTCCTGGTTCCATGTAGTTATGCCCTCAAGCATGTGTTGTGACCTTGGAGTGGAAAATTCCACCAAAAAAACTCTTTGTCCCACTCCCTAGGTGTGTCAGTGATGGATTCGATTCACTGTGGTGCCATTGAAAATGGCTAAAGGCGCTGCTGCTACCCTCAGTAGGAGGAGGCCGAGGAGCAGCAGCCATTTCTTCGCTTGTTCTTTTTTTCAGTTCACTTTTCTCACTATAATTTTCTAGGAGGGCATTGCATTCCCTCGTAACTTCAAGGTCCACTCTTTTACATAGCTTGACATAATGGCTGGGTGTCCTCTCCAAGTGGTTTTTAAGGCTGTTTATGCCTCCAAAAATTCTTTCGTCACAAAAGTTGAAATATAGTTCCCCCTTCTCAGAATCCCTCCCATACTTCAAGCTGGGGGTATTTTTCTGGTCATTTCATTTCAATGTGGCTGCACATGGAAACAATTAGCAAGTAGTCAAAAACTAAAGGAAAAAGAAAAAGGCCCTAGGGTTCGAGCATTGACAGCTGAAACTCTGTTTTTAAACCTCAAACGTAACTGCTGGGTGGCGGTTAGATTCTTTAGAACTAGGAAAAGTTTTTGTTTAGATGCAAATGTGTCTTTTTGGGTCTGCCTTCACCTTCTCTCCGCTCTCTCGGTGCAAACCGCAAAAATGAGGCCACTTTGGAAAAAATAAAACTTATATGCAGTTTTCTGAATTTTTCCTGTCATGGCCAAGTTTTTTTATTGGACTCGCGAGTTTTTTAAGCTCGTGAGTAAAAAGAAAACTTGACGAGTCAAAAAAAAAAAAAAAAAACTTGCCGAGTTGGTTAACAAAAACCTAGGAATTATGACTTGGTGCAGACTCGTCGAATTTTTGAAAAACTCGCCGAATTATGTAACTATGAATCAGATTGTTTGTCTATGGACCATTCCACAAGAAGTAAAACTTTAGAAAGAAGAAAGTAGAGTCATAGAGGCAACCTCAGTGCTGGTGGAAAACTTCATTTTAAAATGAAAGGAAGCCAATGTGCCCTGTTCAAGCTAGGATGAAGTATGCCATGCTATTGAATATCCTACCTGCTAAAGTGCAGAGCTTGTGCAAAATTGAGGTTATTCTATAAAATAATGTTTGGCATGTAAATAGATCATGACAGCTGACTTAAATGACTTCATTTCATTTGTAGGTTTGACAGTACAAAACTGGTAACAAGAAAAAGAATATGGTGGGGTTTGTCATCATTTTCTTAAAAAGGTTGTGTAAAAGTGAAGTGGTTCTTAGGATCTTCGTTTTTTCAACTTAATCAATAAAGAAAGCTTGAGCCTTTTCAAGCTTGTACTTCGGGACTGTAAGGCAAAAACTGAACCCATGTCGGTATAAGTGCTTTAATGATTTGGCAATATATTTGAGATCCAATGAGGTACAAAATCCTTTGATTGACAAAGACTAACTTCATTGGATTCTATGCTTTGCTGGATTTACGAGGGAAATCCTTCTATCTCCTAGTACATTGTTTAAAATTGAATCAAATAATGGCGACAAGTGTGATGAACTCAATTGTCTCTCATGTTCCTGCCTGTTTTAGTATAAAATTGCATGGGATGCACAGATCCAGTTGCAACTTTTATATTTGATAGCATGTTCACATCCATATGAATTGCAGGTGATGGTGGAGAAATTCAGCAGGCTCTTGGCAATTTAATGGGTCGACGCACTGTGCCACAAGTGTTTATAGAAGGCAAACACATTGGTGGATCAGATGGTATTTGTCTTTCTCCCTATGTTGTTTATTGATTTATAACAAATGGCAAGAAATCCCAATTCATGGAGAAATGCATTAATTCATCTTGAAGCCATTTGTCGTAAGCAATTTAGAAATCCTTCAGTTTTGATTACGATATCAAATGAAATTATAATACCTGCTTTTGCATTTCACAGCTGTGAAAGCATATCAAAATGGGCAGCTGGCTAAGCTTTTATGCTTGACAAATGATGAGGGTCTGGAGCTGCGTTAAAGAATCAAGCCTTTTGTTTGATGTATTTACTTTTTAGGCTAATCAATGCCTAGAGAGGCTAATAGCTGTTTCTCTTTTGCATTTATTGGCCACATTTACTATTTCCAATGCAGTAAACTAGTGGCTTGACAACTCGTTACGCGAGGATACAAAATGGAAAAATGAGTAGAAAGTCTTTTCAAACAATGTTTGCCCTGCCCGCCTCTAATGGTGAGAATTATTGGCAACAATTGTAATTGAGAAACACGCTGATTGTTTTGTTTTTTAAAATAAATCACTCCCAACAGAAATGAATTATTAATTGATTTGTGAAGATTTCAGAGGTATCATTTCATAATAATTTATTCCATAGTTAATATTAAAATAAATCATTTATATTAACTATGCTTTAGTAAATTTTTGACAAAAATACTGAAATGTTGAATTGTGATTATCTATTATTTTTTTGAAGATTTCCAGGGGTAGGACTCAGAACCAAAAGCCTTTTACACCTTGCCAACAATTAGGAACTTGTCCAGTCTAATGAGCTATCATTCTTTATTACCAACGATGTTTCCAAGTACACATTAGTTCACAATTGATGTAAATACTATACATTCTATGTTTACCCTTGTCTTCCTTTTATTGAGGCAATCAGTGTGCTTTTAATCTGTTCTTTTGTTAAAGCTTTTTATAATTTACGAGGCTTGAAAGGTCAAGCTATCCCTGGTTTTTGTGGCTAGGGAGGGAGGACAGGAAAATTTAGATTTGCTATGATCTGGACTCAGGACAGGCTTTGTAATCTCTCTACTATCATTGGCATTGCATTTGGTTTTCTTCTGAAGTATCTATGCTGGTGTAGTTATTGACATCATTGTTTTGAAGATTGCTTGTTGCACAGTAATTGCTACCCAACATATCCAAAGTTTTGTTGCCTTCTCAGAGGCCAATGATGCTGCTTTCATTTACTTTGGGTCATTTAGAGAATTTTGATTTTGAAGTCCTTTGAGGCTTTTGCCAAACGCTTTTTTGTGTTAAGGTTTCTACTGCCTGCGCCTTAAGCCTGTTAATGATAGTTTTGAAGGAGTTACAGCATAATATTGTTTGCGGATATTAAAGATTGATGAGTTCCTTCTCTTCAATTTTAGCATCTTAGTCCGTTCTTCAGTTTATGCTTCTGAGAGCAATACTTTTCATTCCACTTATTCTCCTTAGTTTCATATGGTTAACTATGAGTACAGATGAGGCCTACATCAACTTCAATGAGGCTATCCCAATAGGGATGAGGCCCACATCAACATCATTGGGGATATACCTTAGATGTCAGTGTTTTAGAGTATTTGCGAGTTTTGAACATGGATGGAACCAAAATCCCTTCTGCATTGACCCTTAAGGTAGGAGGATCAGGTGCATCTTTCTTCTTAAACTGGCAAGAGGGAATCTTAAATGAAGAAGGATGTAAAGAATTTTTTTTGCCATCAATTCTAACTTATTGAATGAACATGAAAATGCTTAAGAACAGAAGAAGTGTATGTTCTTGTGAAGAAAAAATTAAACAGATCAAATGCTTCCATTATTCCGAGTCTTTGAATTTTTCTAATTATTCCAATCAGGCTAGGGAGAACTATGATTAACCATGGTCCTGCAAGCAATAATCATCTAGAGGCAAAATAAATTGGATCCTTTAACCAATATTTCCTGGCTTGAATGCTGTGCATAGTATGCAGTTTATTTTTTTGGAGTTTGTGGAATATCAAATTCTGCTTCGAAAGCAATTGTATGTTGGTTCTTTGTTTTACTGTATTATATAAATTTGATCATCTCTTAAGGGTTTAGGTTATTAGCTGGAAGAGCTCAAACCCTTAAAATTCCATTTATGTAATATTTATATTGTGTCTTTGGTGGGCAAACTTTTTCTTTCTATTTTTTAATATTTTATTTAACAAATTCATTGTTTTTTTTGGTGTGTGATGGGCTGCCCTACAAGCAGAAAATCTGTTTGTTTTGATAAATATATATAATTTTCATATGTAATTTTTCATATTTTATATTTATCTATCTGTCTATTTATCTTTATAAAATTTTCAATATACATACACAAATTTTAAAATTTGTATGTGTTCCAAATTGATCCAAAACTTTTTAATAAAATTAAACAATTTTAGTTTTCTTTTTTCCTTTCGATTTGAACCAAACTTTTAATTATGATCTTAGGTCTGTAAATACTGTAATTATGATCTTAGGTCTGTGAAAATTAACTTAAATTTTCACCTGCATCATATTTATTAATGGGTCTGTCTTACCGTGGATGAGGCCTACATCAACACTGATGGGGCTATCCCTTATATGTTAGTCCTTTAAAGCATTTGCTAGATTTGATTATGGATCGAACCAATATCTCTTTTGCACTGTCCAACTTCTTCTTAAGTTGTCAAGAGGAAATCTTAGACAAAATCCTTTCTAGTAAAAGATAAAATGATTGTATAATAAACATGAAAAGGCCTAAGAATAGAAAAAGATTTGAGTTATTGGAAAGAACAAAAATGGATTAAATGCTTCAAACAATCTGAGTCTCTGGAATTCTCTGGTTGTTCAAAGGCAGGCTAGTGAGAAACAGTAGATTACCATGATCATACTAGCAATAATCAAGTATAGGCAAAATAAATTATATCTAATACCCAATATTTCACGTCTTTAGTGAATGTTAGGATGGTATGCAGTTTATTTTTATGGAGATTCTGGGTTATCATGTTCTAATGGAAGAGCAATTGTATATTGACCATCTACTTCTATTGGGAGAACAATTGTACGTTGGTTTTCTATCTTATTGTGTTATATATTTGTTCTGTCTTGATGCTTTAGTCTATTACTTAGAATAGCTCAATGATTTTATTTCCATTTTGTAATATTTATGTTTGCCTCTTAGTGGGAAGAAAGTCTCTTCTATACTTTCTAGTTATAGTTACAAGGCCTTTTAGATTGGTTTTAGTTATAGTTACAAGGCCTGGTTGAGCCTGGCCTAGGATTGGTCTAATCCAAACCTGTCTGGTTTGAACCCTTTTTTTCAGTTTTTAAAATTTTATTTTTAAAAAATAGTATTGTTAGAAGTTATAAAACTATCCATTTAGGAGGTTGCCTAGCAAACATAAAGTTGTTTTTTTACAAATTTTAAATGTAATTTTCTTTTTATTTTCAAGTTGTTTTTAATAATTTATGTTTGCCTCTTATGGGAAGAAAGACTCTTCTATACTTGAGCCTTTTAGATTGGTTCTAGTTATAGTTACAAGGCCTTTTAGATTGATTCTAGTTATAGTTACAAGGCCTGGTTGAACCTGGCCTAGGATCGGTCTAATCCAAACATGTTTGGTTTGAACCATTTTTATTTTCTTCTCAGTTTTTAAAATTTTATTTTTTAAAATAGTATTTTTAAAAGTTATAAAACTATCCCATTTAGGAGGTTGCTTGTTTTTTTACAAATTTTAAATGTAATTTTTTTTTTTTTTTTTCAAGTTGTTTTTAATAATTTTCATATGTAATTTTTTTTTTTTTTCAAAAGTAGGATTTTGAAAGGGTTGCTCTTTCTCTTTCACATCGATTTAGTCATGTAGGTTACTCTTTCTCTTTTACATCGATTTAGTCATATTGAACTATTTGATACCACAGAGATTTGATTTTGTGTTCAAATAGTTGTGCTATCATTGGACATGAATGTAAGTTTTATTATTATTTTCTTCCGGCAAGCCTACCTTTTGTGCTAGATTGAAGATTGTAAGTTTTGGCTATTGAATAACTCCTTTTGGAGCTCTATGTACAAGGTTGTAGGATTCTTTCAAAACCTTTACCTTTTACCTACAGAAAAAACAAAACCTTCTTCAATGTTTTTTTATTTTTTATGCCAAACTATTAAATTGAATTAATAATTAATATTTTTTCTTTTTCATTTGTACCAAACTTTCATTTATGATTTTAGGCATGAGTAGAGACTCATAGTTCATAATTCTTGGCTACATTTTTTAAACTAACTAATTTTAAACTTGTTTCATATCTTTTAAAAAATTAAAAGCCACAAAGTTAACAAAATCTAAAAAGTATATATAAGTTAAATATATATTTTTAAAGGACCATTAATTTGTATTGTTCATGAAATTTTTCTTTACCTTTACTTTTGAATGCATGCGTATTGGTTATTATTGTATTTTTCTTAGTAAAATTTCGTATTGGTTATTATTGTCTTTTTCTTAGTAAACTTTTGGTAGGAAAGGCAAAATATGAAATACTTATCAAATAATAAATATAGAGTATTGATCAAATGCCATTAGCATTAGTTCAACTTGTTAAATTACTCAACTTTTAAGGAGTCGAGGTTTGAATCTTATCATTTGTTGCACAATTGCCAAGTTGTGATACAACTATGTGATCATGTTGTAATGAAGGAAGGTGGGCATGTTACAATTCAATATAACCTATATAAAAAAATAAATATGGAATATTGACCAAATGGCACGTGTGCTCAACTGATTGTCTTGACTTTCAAGAAGTATACTTTGGTTCGAATCTTACTAAGGGATACATGCATAAGTGCAAGTAGTTGTAATTCCATTGTGTAAGTGGGGCTTGTTTTAATCTTGTATTATATATATATATATATATATATATATATATATATATATAGCGAGAGAGAGAGGGAGAGGGAGAGAGAGAGAGAGAATATGTTCAAATGGCATGAGCTTAACTGATCAAAAACATAAACTTAAGTTTAAATCTTACTAGTATATGCATCATTACAAAATATCTAGCATATAATCAATTTAAAACATGAATAAATAAATATGGAGTATTGATCAAATGACATGAGCTTAAATATTTAAAAACACTGATGTTCAATGAGGAGACCGAAGTTAAAATCTTACAAGTATATGCATCGTTGACAAATACCTATCTGTGGTTTATCGAAATATCATAAGATAAAATGGTTAAAACTTGGGTTTTCTAAGTAGAGACCCAAGTTCATCATGGAATATTAGGTATGTATTAGCAATAATTTTAAATGTATTATATCAAAAAGTGAGCATAAGTGAGGAATTAGGTAATTGCTTCAATATAGCCATGTTGATTATCTTTATTTTTATTAGCTTAGGCCCTAGGTTTAGATAGTCAACCCTTGAGCATTAGGGTTAGGGTTAATGATTGATTTAGTCTATAAATAAGAAGAGTTAGGTGGTAGTTGGAATCATCTTTCATATTCAAATCTTAGTCGCATCTACTGCACATATAAGACATTGTCCTCTCTAAGTGGCTATGAGACATCATCCTCTCTAAGTGGCTAAGGATTTGCATTGTGATATATTTATATATCATAATAATAGTAATAAAAATAATAATACAATTATAATAATAATGAAAAGTGATTGTTAGTGTACAAGTGTTGTTGGTGTCGTACAATTGATATTGTTGTTGTACAATTGTTGCTGCCAAGTAGTCACGAGAGAAAATAATTATAAGAAAATAGTTTTGGATAAGGATTGAAAGGCGAAGGGATTTTAGCCTTTCATATTACACCATTTTCATTGATGAAAAAGCATAAATAAGATGTGTTGCTACATTTTCTAGTTTAACCCTGGCAAGAAGTAATATAATGCCATATTTTTTTGGCCCAATTTTTGGTTTGTAAGTTTATTGTGAATATCTAGCTAGTTGAAGAGGCTATCTTTCATTAGACTCCCTCATCTAGATTGCATCATTTGGTATAAGAGCAAGAATTTTAGAGGTCTGCAATACATGTTAGAGGAGAGATGGCATACCGAGGAATAGGAAGATTGTGTGGTCTTATGCCATGGAAAGCAGACATAGCCAAGATGTTGAGGGGAATCACAACTAGATTAGATGCAATTAAGACTGCCCATAGAAGATGTGTTCATATTGAATATGTTAGTTATAATGAAGAGGAGACTAGTCACCCAAAATATTGAGTTGAAGAGCAAGGAGAAGAACTGAAACAACAATTGATTTTGGCAATCTTTAGCATAGGAAGTAAGTCAAACTTAGATACTCCCAATTTAATGGAAGTTTAAATCTGGAAGAGTTGATAGATTGGATAACATACATGGAGAGATTATTTGATTATGAATCTATGGTGGATCCTAAGTGGGTTAAATTTGGATGCACATGATTGAAAGGACATGCATCGTTTTGGTAGGATTATATGCAAATAAAGACAACGAAAGGGCAAGAACAAAATTCAAACTTGGGATAAGTTTGTTTCCAAATTAAAATTTGTTTTCTACCCATTGATTATCAAATTGGGTTGTTTAGAAAACTTCAAAACCTCAAGTAAAAAGAGTTGGAGGTGAAGGAGTATACAAAAGATAAGAGTAGGCCATATTGAAGATGATGAGCAAAAAGTGGTAAGATAAATTAATGGGATAAGGTTGTCCATACAAAATGAAATTGATATTGTTTGGATTAAAACAATTGAAGAGGCATATCAATATGCACTCAAGGCAAAAGAGAAGTTGATCTACAAACAACAAAATAACTCAAGAGGAAGATGAAAGTTCTCTCGAGGAAGAGGACAAGCCAATAGTGGAAGATGATAGTAAAGGTAGGAGGGCAAAGCTACTACTTCTCAAAGTAATTTCAGCCAAAAGACTAGAGAAAGTAGAGATTTCTCCAAAGGAAGAGGTGGTTATGGTAGAGGATTCCATAGAAATTCCATTAGAAATGGAGAAGTTGGTCATCGAACATTTGAATGTCTAATAGGACAACAGGGCAACAATAAAAGAAAATTTAGCAACCATATTGCACAAGCAAATGAAGAAAGTTTGCCTTGCCAAAGCACATAGAGGAATAAGAATAAGGAGAATCTCTCATGATGAAGAAAGTGTTGCTAAAACCAATCAAAGAGGATCATGAATCGGTGCAAAGAAGAAATATTTTTAGAACCATATGCAAATCAAAAGGCAATTTTTGTTGTAGCAAATAAAACAACACCAAATAGATAGACAAAGGAACACTTGCAATATAAAAATAATATCAACTTTTGTATTAATAGGGGAGCTTGAATCTCCCAATATTATAATGATTTTGAATTACCCCGAGTATATTGGATGCAATGTTTACAATGTGTGATACAATTTACAAGTGTCCAAGCAACAAATGGTGGGTTCTCCAAGCAAACAAATGGTGTCTTTTGTTCTTCCTGCTACAATTTTAGAGGGGTGAGTGGGCTTCTGCTATCCGATGTAGGGACCACTCTAGCTTCAGTAGCTCTCCAAGATACCTATTTACTACACACATGAAAACCAAATATAGACTAGTAGCACCTGCAAATCAAGATATAAAATACTACTATCAAACCCTAACTGGAGAAAACATGTTATACAAAAAACAGAAGAAAATAAAATACATGCCTTGTTGAATGAAACTTACTGATATTTAAATCATGTCCTCTTAGCTTTGAGAAATCGTGTACGTGCGGTGAAAACTGATAAACCACGCATGGATAGTGGGCAAACCACACATATGAGGTTTCGACTGTAAAAATGCAGACCTACGATTTTGACTGAATAATAGATTGTTGTGAAACAAGACCTCTGGGATTCAAATCTCTCTTCTCCTCGAGATGCATACAGATCTCTAGTCCTATTTTGGTAGAATTACGATACAAATGTTCAACCCCCTTTTGGTGAATGGGGTGAAGGTGCATTTATAGGCCCATTAGGGTTTTGAAAGGAAATGAGAGGTGGCAAGCCAGGATTACCAAGTGGTAATCCAGGGATGCCAAATGGAGGGGGCAGTTAGAGTGAGTCACCTAGGGTGTCTCACTTAACTGGGGTGATGTGGTTGCAAGAGGAGTGTTATATGGAGGGTTACTCCATGTGAAGGTACAAAGGGAACAAGGATGTATGAGATGTGGTAAGGGATGCTGGTAAGGTGGCTAGGACACATGTCTGGTGGATAGGCAGGGTATCCTAAGCTAATTTTATAGATTTAATAAATTTAAAAAATAGGATAATGTGAATGATTTATATACCTAAGTCTAATTTTAGGCATATAACTTTATTATGCAGGATTTGATGTGGGTTGCTAAATATGATGTTGTGGATGACCAGTTTTTGGTATCTACAAATGCCCCTTTTTGTACCGCATTGTGTGAAACACGATGCAGTGCAAAAACTAATGACACCTGTCTTTATTGGGTGAATGGACTCAAATCTTCTCGATGCACAAGAATGACCAATTTTTAAAAATTTTGATGCTATCTTGATTTGTTTGCTTATCCCCTCAATTGGTGAATGGGTAAAGGATGAAACTCATGAGCCAATTGACCAAATGTGGATGATGAAAGGAGGTGGAAGATTGAATGATGCGAATGTGATATGTACAAATATATGACATTGAATCAACTTGATGCCCCAAGTTTGGGGTTAATTGTGTTTCACAAATTTCCCTTTGGTTCATTTGTGGCATATGTTGTGGTAAAACCGTCAACCACGTTTGGAGTTCTAGTTCCCTTGTAAATTTAGTAATTCCTTACATATGATGGGTTCAAGGAACCAGTCATTCTGGGAATTCGATGCTCAAGTGATTTTCGATTATTACCAAATTTGATTTGATTATTTTTGCTTTTGACCCAATGGAAAAGGTTGAATGATAACCTTGTGCAAATCTGGTTTGAACACAACCAAGCTCAAAAATTGAGGGACCTAGCTGATTAATGCTATTTTTATTTGATGATGAGTGTCCTTATGGTGAGCTATCCATCCTATCGGATTGCATGGATTTCTAGTCACTGCAAATGCTAGGTGTATAGGGTAATTCACTAGATACGAGTTTCACTAATTGATGTGGTGATGATGATGACGATGTTTGTGTTAATGATGAATTAATGATGAATTAATGATGGAATTGATGATTTTAATGATTATGTGATGATGCATTTGGTTTAGTGAGAGTTTTTTTGAAAATAATGCATGAATATTTTTGTGTTAATATGTTTTTGTATGAGAAAAAATCATGAAAATATTTTTGGTGTTTTATTTTTTGTTTTTTGAATTGATTTGTACACTGATTTGGACCTGTTTTGTGCTTTTGCTTTATTGCATGTATGGATGCACATGATATGATGTGATGATAGATTGAATAAATTATGAATGCTATGCTCTAATGACCATTTGGTATGCTTTAGAATTTTGCTTGATCGACTGTATTCTTGTCACTTAATCTGGGGCATTAACACGTGGTATTTGGGAATGCAATATATAATGAGATGTAATAATGTAAATGATAGTAAATGGATTGGATAGATGATTTGTGATTGTTTTGCAAAGAATCAAACATCTTAGTGACCTTGAAAAAACTTGTTTATGCAAGTCACAGATATTCATTATGCAAGGGTTGTCCTAGTGGTTTCAAATTTCTCAAGGACCAATTGTGTGTGCAATGATTGTTCATTTTCCATTATGAATTAGGTCAAACTAATCAATTGTAACTTAAGCCAATAAGCTAGCTCATCCGAGAGCATCCATAGGTCTATACAAAATAAGGTCACTAATGTGACAGACGTGGCACCACGTGTAAGGATACCTCATTGCCAAGCGGGATTCATTCAGCCCATTGTTGTAATGAGGATCACCCCACGATTTTCAAGACACTAAGAGTTATAAGGATTCAATATCCTTCCCTTATTTTATTGCTTTGGATTTTTAGATTTTTATTTTTGGGTTTGCTCACTTTTGTGATGGAGCAACATGCTTCTATTTTTTTAGGATACTTGCTCGTTTTGAGGAAAAGCAATGGGAACTTATTGCTTTGAGATGCTTTTTGGGATACTTGCTTGCTTTGAGGAAGAGCAAGGGATTTTATTGATTTTGTAATGTTTTTGGGATACTTGCTCGCTTTTATGAAGAGCAAAAGATTTTGTATTTTTTCGAAATGAGGGAGGAGCTTATCCTTTTGTCAACTCTTGGCATTCTAGACCATGCGCATAATTGGAGGAACAAGAAAAACCTTTCACTTATGGAAATAACAACTTTTGACTTCGTTATTCCCAAGATTCACAATGTTTTAACATGTTTTGATGTGTGTGGTCCAAGAGGAAACTTGATTGACCAGGAGCAATTTATTGCTTCTAAATATTGTTTGACTTTGAATTAAGTTTGCTCAAAACACTAGGATTGGCTGAGTGATTGAAAACATTTAGAATTTGCTTATGGGTGATGTGGTTTGTAATGTTTTATGATACTTTCGATGCAATATTTTGAAAATTAAAAGATGCACACAAAATAGTCAGTGGTCATGTAATCGTTATTGCTAACAATTATAAAATATCTATCCTACTTTATGTGAGTCTCTTAATTAAGAAAATATTATAAGGAAAGTTGCAAATTATTATGATTGATGTATTACTGAGTGAAGTAGGATGTAAAATACCCCTAATTAATGCAACAAGAGATAGTAGACTGACGATCATCCAAATTAACCAAATGATCCCATGTAATGAATGATATAAACAAAATTTCTAAAATGCATGTATGGAATGCATGGATGGATGTATGAGATTCAAATGAAATATTTCTGATATTTTTGCTCTTTTTTTTGTATATATATTTTTCTTAGCCATGTATATGTACATATATATAAGCTGCACTGTGCATAAAATGCCTTTAGATGTATTATGTTTAACGACTTAGATTCCAATGTTCCTTCTAAGTTGGCAAGTTTATATGTTCTTGGACCCACCTTTTGCTTGACAATGTACGGACCTAACCAATTAGCCACTAATTTATCTCTCAAGTGTGGTAATGCATTGGTGTTCTATTGATTCTCTTTAAGAACAAGATCTTCCACTTGGAATTCATGAGGATGGACTTTTGCATTGTAGGCACGCTTTATGTGATCTTGATATGCTCGTAAATGTTCTAAGGCATTGATCCGTCTTTCATCAAGGATTGTTAATTGGTCAAGATGTGCTTGTCTAGTTGTGTCATCATCCATGAATTCTTGCAATGTAACTCATAAAGAAGGGATCTCAAGCTCAAGAGGTATGATTGCTTTAGTGCCATAGACCAATGAAAAAGGTGTTACCCCAGTTGGTGTTCTAATGCTTATTATATAAGCCCATAGTGCCAAGGGAATTTGAGTGTACCAATCTCTATAATTTTCTTTGACAAGTTTCTTGAGAATGACTATCACAGTCTTGTTGGTCACTTTGGCTTGTCCATTTGCTTGTTGGTAATAAGGAGTCAAGAAGCTGTGTTGGATATTGTACTTATTGCATAGGGCTCGAACATCCTTGTTCTAAAATAACTTGCCATTTTCAAGAATGATCTTGGAAGGAATCCCAAAATGACAAATAACATACTAAAGTATAAACTCCACTATTCAAGGTCCAGTCATAATGGTCATTGGAATTGCTTCAACCCATTTGGTGAAGTATTCGATGGCAGTTATAATTAATTTATGTTGTCTTGAAGAGGTCGATGAAATTTTGCTAATAAAATCTAGACCCCATTGTGAAAAGGGCCAAAGGATTTTAATGGGCTATAAATCTTGTGATGGTACATGAGTTAAATTGGCGTGATGTTGATATTTTTGATATTTCTTGACGTATTGACAACAATCACTTTTCATGGTGGGCCAATAATAACCCATGTGCAAAATGTATTTTGCAATGGCAATTCCACTAAAGTGGCCACCAAAAGTACCCTCATGGGCTTCAATTATATCTTGTTGTGCCTCAACGGGATCTAGACATCGAAGTAGGACTACATCATAGCCATGTCTATACAACACGTCCCCCAAGAGAGTAAAACGAGCTATTTTTTTTGAACGATTTTTTTACAATTCATGTTAATTCTAATGGGAGGGTCACAAATTTGAGAAAGTCTGTTATCTCATCAAGGTAAGAATTGTATGGCTTCGTGTGGACCAAACAAACACTCTTCTCACCTTTAGATTCTACTTGTTTGATTGCTGACTTCGACACTGTTGTAATGATAAGTGGTTGGACTTATCTATGTTCATTCTTAGGAATAAACGACCCCAAAGAAGCCATTGCATCCATAAATCGGTTAGTCGAACGAGGCAAGTTGCTAATCTTATACCAGTCAAATTTTGCTAGAAAATTCATTGCTACTTCGTGATATTATTTCAAGACTGGTTCTTTGCATTGGTATTCTCCCTTCACTTGAAAAATGACAAGCTGAGAATCACCAAAGATGCTTATTCATTTAATACCCATAGCTATAGTTGATTAAAACCCCAAGATTAGAGCTTCATACTCTACGTTGTTATTTGTACATAGGAAATCGAGTTTGAATGATAAATGAATTGGAATTCCTTTGGGTGTGTAAAACATGACTCCATTACCTTATCCCTTTTTGCACTTTGATCCGTCAAAGAAGAGTGTCATGTCAACATCATCCTCAGGAGGGACTAATTCTTCTTATTTAGTGATGGGAAATACCGAATCATCTGGAATCTCGATCAGTATTGGTTGATCATTTGGTAATCGAGCTTTTGCAAGTTGATCGACTATCACCTGATATTTGATGTATTTTTGACTAATAAATTCGATATCAAATTTTGTTAAAAGAATTATCCATTTTGTAGTACGGGTGTTGTATGTACGAGTCATCATGTATCATAGAGGATTTTCTCTAGATATGACATAGGTAGTGTTTCTTAGCATGTAATGTATGAGTTTCTTAGTGGTGAAAACCATTGCTAAGCATAATTTTTTGACATAAGTATATCTTGTCTCATAACTTACCAATTTTTGACTAATGTAATAAATTTTTTGATCCTTGTGATTCTCGTTTTTCTGAGAAAGCATGCAAAACATGTTGTAGAGATATAAAGGTGAAAAGGGACTCCTAGACGAGGCAACATAAGAACTAGTGGTGAAGCCAAATACTTATTTATGTCATCAAAAGCCTCTTGACATTCAATTATCCAGGAAAATGTCACCCCCTTCTATAGCAAGTGATTGAAAGGCTTGCATTTGTCTAAAATTTGTGTAATGAATCATCGGATAGATTGAATATTTCCTTGTAAACTATGCAACTCTCTTAGATTTGTTGGAGGTGGCATTTTAATAATGGCTTTGACCTTATAAAGGTCCACTTCAATTCCTCACTTGGAGACAATGAATCCTAGAATTTTTCCTGATGTGATGCCAAATACACACTTCTTAGGATTCAACCTTACCTTATGTTCAAGCAATTGATCAAAAACTTTCTCTAGAACCTCAATATTCTCAAGATGTGTTTTAGATTTAGCAATAATATCATCCACATAATATTCAATGATTTTATGCATATAGTCATAGAATATGTATGTCATGGTACATTGATAAGTAGCTCCTACATTCTTAAGGTCAAAAGGCATCACCCTATAATAAAAATTTTCCCAGGGTGTGGTAAATATTGTTTTGTGTTGGTACTTAAGATTAATTCGAATTTGATTATATCTTGAGAAACCATCCATTAATGAGAGCATTTCATAGCCTACGTAAGATTCTACCAATTTATTGATGTTAGGTAGAGAAAAATCATCCTTGGGGTATGCTTTATTTAAATCACAAAAATCGGTGCATACGCGTACCCCCCCATTCGGCTTGCGAATGGGTACCATGTTGGAAAACCACTCTGGATAATCAATTGGGACTATGAAATTTATATCCAGTAGTTTTTGTAGCTCTTCCTTGATAATTAATGCTATAGTTATATGAAGTTTTCTTACTTTATGCTTGAAAGGCTTAGCATCTGGTGCTAAGGTAAGTTTGTGGACCACCAAATTGGGGTTAAGGCCAAGCATGTCCTTGTATGATCACATAAAATATCTTTCTTCCTTGTTAAGATGTCGATCATATGGTATTTCTCTTTTGTGGATAAATCTTTTGCAATTTTCATGATTTGTGGATTGTTCGCATCTTGGATAAGGTTCACATCAATAGATTCTTCGATAAGCATATGGTAACCTTCCTCTAGTTGATGTGGAGTTGGGATGAGATGGATATCATCCTCCACATGCTCAAATGGCTCAGAGGGCTTCCCCTCTACTTTGGTTTGGAAAAATGAAGTAGACGAGGATGAAGGTTGTTGTGGGATGTAAGCGTTTGAAGCTCACAACAACTATTCGGATAGGATAAATTTGGAAATGGATGGTGGGGATGAAATCCTATTCATGGTGACAAGGCTAGCATGAATCATAATCAGCTTTACCAAATCGTATGGGTTACGGAGTGGGAAAAAAAAGTCAACAAAAACTATGTTAACTTGGTGGAAATGAGGTTGCCATGATTTGAGGAGTGATGGCTCACTCTCTCTAGGTTGCAACTAACCTAAGGTGGATGAATGACGATGATGCGAGAGCGGCCAAGGTGGTGGTGGTGGATCTAGCTCAGGGTGCTCATGCTCTTTGTTGAAGTGAAAGATGGTGTGATCTATGGGAAACATCTTTGTATAACACTCATCTATCTCTATGGGCTTTGCAAGGGTCGCATCTTGTTGGGGACCATCAAAAATTTGAATGATCCAGTCTAGGTTTGCTTCCATCTATTGGAATTCTCAAAAATATTCATCGAAGATATAATCCTCGAAATATTCATCAAAGATGTAATAATATGGAATATGATCAATCGTGAATGTATGCAATACAATATTTGGAAATGCCTCATGTAGATGAGGCATACAGTTAGGGTCCAGGTATTCATCATCAATATCATCACAATCATCGCTCTCATCATCCTTTTCTTCATACTCAAGGGTGAGTCATCAAAAAGTATGGTTGAAGGAAGAGTTTGAGGTGATCATGTGCTTCTTGGTATTCAGGCCAACAATGTGATGTGGACCTTGCTCATGTCGTCCAAGTTTGTATCCTTGCTAGTTGACCCTATGAAAATATCACAAAGGGAAATCTAGGTTGGATAGATATTCTAAATTGGCATTAAACTCTTGTAAGGGTTCCTCATTAAGAGAAAGTGGATCGAATGAGGAATCTACTCCCCCATATATGAAGTTGATCCTATCTAGTCAGGAACTCATTTTGTACACTGCACCTATAGCTAAATGTGGGTCACGTGGGTGACCATAATCTCTGACTGACTCAATATGTGGTGTAACTATGATACTTTCAATGAAATACTCGCCAATGCTAGGATTGGCCAAATGCACTACAAATTGGGATGGTTGGGATGTGTAAGGCTCAGTGGATGAGGAGGGTGCTTCCATGGTGGCTTGTGGTTTAGGTGGAGGCGA
Organism: Wollemia nobilis; assembly: GCA_028583015.1. Lineage (NCBI taxonomy): Eukaryota > Viridiplantae > Streptophyta > Pinopsida > Araucariales > Araucariaceae > Wollemia > Wollemia nobilis. The sequence continues at coordinate 1,310,677 of JAQPPZ010017254.1, read as the reverse complement.
TGGCTCCTCTTGGATAGGTGACCCTATCTGCAAGATGATGGGTGGTGAAGTTTAGGGTGGATTAGGCTTGATGGGATTGTTAGTTGATGGAGTGCGTTGAGCTAAAAATGTGAGTGGTATTTGTACACTCATAAAATGCTATTGAGGGATCCATGCATTTTTGTACACTCCCCACAAAGGCATTGAAGGCATTAGGGTCTTCTGATTGTACTTCAATGGAATTTAGAATCTCCATCAATACCTCATGATGTGGAGGAGACTGTTGTATTAGCTCATAAATTGATAGTTTTACTGATGCCATCTTCAAAATCTATGTTAACCGACTACCTAGGGTGATGGTTGGGTGAGATGGATTACTCATATTATGGATGTGTGGAGATAGAATGGATGGTCCTAGTTGTATGGGGATACTAGGTTGTGTTGTAGGAGCTTAGGTTGTGCGATTCACTTGTCTTTGCCCACGGGTGACCACACTGATAGCCCCTATAAAACCTTGGTATAGTTGAGACACATAGTTAACTTGGTTAGGGGGAAATTTAGAAGTTGATGCTCTTGTTGCTTGTTGATTTGCTTCATGATGAGGCAAAGGTGTGTGATATATACCAAGGTTCATTTTTAGGTTGGGCTAATTGATTTTTGACTATGATCTTTCCTGCTTCTAATAAATCTTGCACAATACCTTTAATCCTGTGGCAAGTTTTGACATCATGTCCTTTTTGCCAATGATAGATGCTATATAAATGCTCTTTGTAGGCCTTTTATTTTGAATTTTTAGGGTCTTTGAATTTAATCTCTGATAATGTGAAAAGTTGTGATGCATACAACTTCTGAAAGATATATGAGTAGGGCTCTTGCAATGGTGTGTAATTATGTTTGGGCCTAAAATGATGTTGTTACATTTTTGCAAGTTGTGTTTGATTTTGTACCTACTATGGGGGTGGAACCGCTTGATAATTCAATTACTATGATTGTTGTTGTTGCTATTGGGGTTGTTGGATCAGAACTTGGGTTTGTTGATTTGATTGTGAAGGTTGGCTCAAGACTATCTGATTAACCTGTGTGGCCTTGGAATGGTCGTGGTTATTCACTTTTGGTTCTTATTTTGCCACTCTTTTTTCTTAGGCTTGATCTCGTACTCTTGAATCTTTATTTCCTATATAACTATAGCCTAGGTGAGTGCCTCATCAAATGTTCTATACTACTGCAACTGTAGCAACAAAGAGATGGGCTTGGTACAACTCTTCATGACTATTCTTGTTAACATGGAGAGGGAGAATGGAAATTTGATCATAATTACCCTCCAATGGTTGCCAAAATCATGGATTGATTCATCATCGTATTACTTCAAACTAAGTAAGTCGGTTAATGTGGTTTTCTTCTCGACATTCAGGGTGAATCGCTCTAGGAATTGGTCTGCGAGTTGCTCGAAAGTGTAAATAATTTGATGCGGTAGGTGGTTGTACCAATCCTGGGCTTCTCCCCCAAGTGTTTGAGGAAATGTGTGGAGCATGAGTGCATCATTATTTTTGATCCTGAAACATGTGTTAATAAATCTAGTCAAATTATCTCGAGGGTCCTCATCCCCCTTAAATGTATCAAACTTTGACATCTGAAAATCAGCTGGATAAGGTGTTGTGGGTATCGAAGCATGGATCGGGTGATTGAATAGTTTTCATAAGGTGGGCTTTTGATATTGTAAACTTGGTGTCTACATGGCAAGGCTATCATTCTAGTTTTGTAAGAACTAGAACTTATGATATTTCATAGGGTTAAATCCATGGTTTGCTTGTTGTTGTTGGTAAAATTGTGCATTATAGGTAGAATTTGGATGATGGAGAATGTTAGGCTAAAATGTATGATGATATTATGGTTTATGAGGGTTCTGATATTGATGAGGTGATGGGGGCATGTTAGCATTCTGACCTGATGATTTAGCATACATGTGATGAAGTGGGTTAGTTGTTATGGTAGTGGTTGGGGACATAATACCCAAGATGGATCTTGGATAAAGGTGTGGGGTTGATGAGATTTTGATGGTGGGTTTTTCTCAATCCTCTGTGAATGTTGATGCAAGTTAGGATTAATGCTACAGTTAGCATTATATAAAATAATTTGTTATAGTTTCAATAAAGCCTATTGCATGGCAATCATAGATGATGTGGGCATAGTCACATATGAGGTGGATGACTGGGCTTGTTGCGAGGCAACCATGTCAGTATATGTATGTGGATGAGAGGTGGTAAAAGATATTACCATCGAATGAGGTATGATAGGATGTGTGTGGCTCATAGGGCGATAGACGGAATGGATGTGAGGACTTGCAAAGTGACCTGAGTTGGCGCTTCGTAAAGGAGATTGGTGTAAATGATGTTCTGATGTGGCAATGTGATGGATGGTTAGCTAGATGATAATGGGTGACTACCTAGGATGGTAGAAATCAGCTCAAAAAGTGGATTCATGAAGGAACTATTGTGGGTGTGTGAAGGTAGACTCTTGATGTAATGATGGCATGGCATGAGATGGGATGGTAATCGGTTGTAATGATGGAAAAACCATACTAGCAGCATTCAGGTACATCCTAACTCGTGTCCATGTCTACAAGTGTGACATGACCATCCGTTGGTGTGGGTGGCTCACTCCTAGGAGTCTCAGGAATAGCAATATGGGTAGCCCTATGCGTAATATCTCTGTTAAAAATAGGGGCACTACTTGAGGGCCTTGCATTTAAGTTTTGGGACATACTAGGGACTACACTAACTTGTCCTACCACCGAAGTGTTAGGGACTTGACTAACCTAAGATGGATCCATAGGGGAAGACAACTGAATCTGAATTTATGCTAACTTTTTGGCATGACCACAATATGTTACCATACGCTAAGGTGTGACGATGTGTGAAATGCAAGTGTAAGTATGTGAATGCGTGAAATAAGCACAATGCAAAACAACACTAGAAGCAAACAAAAAAGCAATATTTTTGTTCCTAAGTTCATGCAAAGTTTGATTTTTTTGAAGTTTTTAAGAGTTTTTAATTTTTTTGTAGTTTTGAAAGTTTTTGGAAAAAAGAAAAATCGATGTGCAAAATGTTTACCCTAAGATGAATTTAGGGTTTCACTTGTACACCCGCACACACATATCCAATTATGAAGACCGAATGTGAATCCCATAATACTATGAATGTGAAACCTATAATCAATGAGGGGACATAGGTCCTACCAATCCTTACCCAGTCTCACTTGGGCAGCAATACATCCTTCGAAGAGGAATGCGTGCAATTTTCCAAGCTATGACGGTTCTTGGAGCCGACCTTGACCATGAACATAGTAATAATATGTTGGTGGTTGGTGATGAAGTCCAACCTGGTGGTGATGAAATCCAACCATTTTCAAAATTGAAGTGAGTGTATGAGGTTTTGTTCTTTATTGTTTGATGCAAACTATCATGCAATTCTATTTTTATGCCTAATGCAGAAAGAAAAAAATAGAGAACAACAAAAAAAATCAGATCAGGGATGAAGTTGCTAACTTCAAGCAAGATCTGGCCAAGTTCTATTATCAGGGCCAAACTGTGGGTGGGCGGTTGGTTCTGATAAATCGTGTTTGCACAGTTTACCAACCACATGCGAGCATTTGGGAGATCCTAATCGTAGGTGCACAGTTCTAACTGAATAATAAAACAAGGGCAACATAGGCCCAAACCCTAAAAAATGTTTAGATTATTACTAACTGGACTTATGCATATGCTTTGTTTTATCTAACTTTAAAAATGCAGATTCTTTGATTTTTTTTTTAGATTTTGAATATGAAATGCCTAACCTAGACCCAAATTACGAAAAAGGGCAAACAAGATTGAAACCCTTAATCTATATTGGATGTAATACTAAAAAAATAGAAAGTAGAGAAAAGGGGATTACAGGGGTACAAACCTGTGTTAATTTTTTTGCTCCTTCCACTCCGCTTCAATCGCAAGTTCATGATACCACAGTGTTGTAACCGCTTGCGTGTGTTTTGATAGGTGCTCCACCGTTGGTGCACTATTCTGTAGATCTACACCACTTGTACAAGGTTTTTTAGGTGCTCCACCACAGGTGCATGGTTCCTCAGGTCTAAAACTACAAGTGCACGATTTTGTAATAACAGGGTCGAAAAACAATAGGTCTCGGATCCACCGATCTTGAGATCAAATATTATCGTGCTTCAAAATATCAAAACCTGCAACCACATAAAACATAGATCAGTATTCAGATAAAAGAAAGACAAAAATAAACAAAACTCTTAGGGGGTCCCATCGTGATCACCATTTTATGTAGCAAATAAAATAACATCAAATATATAGACAAAGGAACACTTGTAATATGAAAAGAATATCGGCTTTTGTATTAATATGGGAGCCTGAATCTCCCAATATTACAATGATTTTGAATTACCCCAAGTATATTGGGTGCAATACTTACAATGTGTGATACAATTTACAAGTATCCAAGCAAGAAATGGTGGGTTCTCCAAGAAAACAACTGGTGTCTATTGTTCTTCTTGCTACAGTTTTAGAGGGTTGAATGGGCTTCTGCTATTCAATGTAGGGACCACTCCAGCTTCATCATCTCTCTAATATACCTATTTACTGCACACATGAAACCCAAATACGTATTAGTAGCACCTAAAAATCAAGATATAAAATGATGCTATCAAAGCCTAACTAGAGAAAACATGTCATAGAGAAAACAGAAGAAAATAAAATACATGCCTTGTTGAATGAAACTTATTGATCTTTAAATTGTGTCCTCTCGACTCTGAGAAATCGTAGACGTGCGATGAATACTGATAAACTGTGCACAAGCAATGGGAAAACCTTGCAGATGTTGTTTCGACTGTAAAATCATAGACGTGCGGTTTTGGCTAAATAACAGATTGCTATAAAATGGGACCTTCGGGCTTTAGATCTCTCTTCTCCTCGAGATGCATGCAAAGCTCTGGTCCTATTTTGGTAGCCTAAAAATATAAATTTTCAGCCCCCTTTTGGTGAATGGGGTGAAGGTGCATTTATAGGCCCCTTAGAATTTTGGATGGAAATGAGAGGTGGCAAGCCAGGATTGCCAAGTGGAAATCCAGGACTACTAATTGGAGAGAGCAGTTAGAGTGAGTCACCCATGGTGTCTCACTTAATTGGTGTGATGTGGCTGCAAGTGGAGTGTTATGGGGAGGGTTAACCCATGTGAAGGGACAAAGGGGACAAGGGTGTATGAAATGTGGTAAGGGATGTTGGTGAGGTGGCTAGGACACATGTCTAGTGGGTAGGCAGGGTATCCTAGGCTGATTTTCTAGATTTAATAAATCTAGAAAATAGGATAATGTGTAGGATTTATATACCTAAGTATAAATTTAGGCATATAACTTTATTATGCAGTATTTGATATGGGGTGCTAAATGTGATGTTGTGGATGACCAATTTTTGGTGTCTACAGTTGCAAAGTCATCGTGGATAGTGGTAGTACAAATAATTTAGTGTCTATAGATATGGCAGAAAAACTTGGGTTGAAGAGGATTGAATACCCCAATCCATACAAGGTCTCATGGTTATAAAATGAACATCAAATTTTGGTAAGTGAACAATGTATAGTAAAATTTCAAATTGGTTCTTATAAAGACAAGATACTATGTGATATTATATCTATGAATGCTTGTCATGTTTTTTTGGGAAGGCTATGGTATTTTTATAGAAATACAATGCATAATGGTAGGGTGAACACCTATGCCATTGTGAAGGATGGCAAGAGGTACACATTAAGTCTATTGAAGGACAAAGGGGAAGAGATGGATAACAATTCTAAAGTGTGCTTGATCTCAAGAACATAATTTTTTAAGGGGATGAAAAATAAGGAAGCATGTTTTGCTTTCATTTCTAAACCCATAGAAAATGGGACAATGATCAAGATGTCTAAAATTCCATATGAAGTGAAGTATTTGTTGGAGGAATATGTAGATATTCTTTTAGAAGAATTACTAGATGGGTTGTGACCTATAAGGAGCATTAGTCATCACATAGATTTCATTCCCATATCGAGCTTACCAATTAAGGAAACTTATAGAATGACACATATGGAGAATGAGGAAATGAAGAGAGAAGTCTATGAGTTATTGGACAAAGGGCTAATTAGGAAGAGCTTAAGCCCATGTGCAGTACTAGCCATACTAGAACCCAAGAAGGGTGGAGAATGGTGTATGTGTACAAATTCATGGGCCATTAATAAGATAACCATAAAGTACAAGTTTTGATTGCCATATATGGATGATTTTATGAATTTCTTGAGTGGAGCAAAGTATTTCACGAAGATAGATGTGAAGAGTGACTATCATCAAATCTATTAGAGAAGAAAATGAGTGGAAGCTCGTGTTTAAGATAAAGGATGAATTGTATGAGTGGTTGGTCATGCCATTTGGATTGACCAATGCACCAAGTACTTTCATACAGTTGATAAATAAAGTGTTGAAACCATTTCTTAGTAAATTTATTGTTTATTTAGATGATATTTTGATATTTAGTAAATATAAAGATCATTTGATGCACTTGAGATTTATGTTGCAAAGGTTGGAAGAAGAACAATTTTTGGTCAATTTGAAGAAATGTAGATTTGTTAGGAACCAACTATTAAAATAAAATCACTCACAAAATACTGAAAATAAATAGAGATTCATGCAAAACAAAACATCGCAATGCAAAAAGTAAATGCAAAATTAAAAACTCTCACAAATAACACATACTCATAGGCCTCTTCCAAGGGGCAACCTCCTTCAATATTTCATTAATTTGCAAAAAGATACATTCGTACATGGATCCATGTATTTTAAATATACACTTCATGCAACCCTAACCCTAAGCTCAAGAGTTGACTTACATGCAAAATTCCACTTGAGCTAGAATCTTCTACCAAATAGCGATTACATTCTTGATAATAGTTACATGAAATGACCCCACTTGTCTAGGCATCTTACTTGCCACATACCACTACAAAATATTACAAAATAACATTATAAAGGGATCCCCACATTGGAAGTGGGTCATTACAATAATCAATTGAGAATTACAAAATGGTGTTAGGATGGGGTTCTCACATGCCCTTCCCCTTTAAAAAAGTAGTCCTTAAAGTTGTATATGAGGAAATTGATGTTGTAGCTATTGGAGGGATTCCCACATAGCATATTCTGGCTATAAACCTTACCAATGAATAAGAACCTTAGTGATGATATGGTTGCAAAGAGTATACATCCTATGATCCAAAATCTAATATGGCTTGAGCAAGATAGAACCCATTTTTGTTCAATTTAGGTAAAGAAAATTGAACTTGTATGTGATTTCCTAGTACCTTCTTGAGAGATGATATATGAAAGATAATATTAATCTTGGATGTAGACGGTAGGGTCAATTTTTAGATAGTAGCACAAATCCTCTGTAATACCTGGTAGGGACCATAATATTTGGCAGTGAGATTTTAGCATCGACACAACTAGAGAGATGATTGTTTGTATGACTACAAGTGAAGGAATACCATATTACTGATTTAAAAACTATGCTTTATACGATGTTGATCAGCTTGTTGGTGCATCATATTATGGGTCAATTCCAAATTTAGATTTAGTTGACGGAGGACTTCGACATGGTGGTGGAGTGTAGTGTCAACATCATGGACTTTGGAGCTTCCTAAAATATAGGATGAGGGTGTTGATGGAGGTCGATCATAAACTGCATCAAAAGAGGTGACCTTCGTCACAATTTTATAAGAAGTGCTATACAACCACTCGATCAAGGGAAGCCACTTCGTCCACTGTGTAGGATTATTAGAGGTAAAACAACGAAGATAGATCTTGACAATATTTGTTTGACCATCCATTTACGGATGGTAAGATGAACTCATTTTGAGCTAAGTTCCATACAACATGAATAATTCTTGCTAAAAATTACTAGTGAAGGTAGGATCACAATCGAACACGATGGAGGTGGGCATGTCATGAAGATGAAATATAGAATCAAGGAAAACTTGGGTAACTACAGAGGTTGTGTAAGGATGGGAGAGGGGGAAAATGAACATACTTTGTAATATGATCCACTACCATGAAAATAATGGATTTGCCTCTTGATTTAGGTAGACCTTCAATAAAATCCATAGAAATATCTACCCAGGCCTGTTTTGGAATAGGCAAGAATTGAAGAGTGCTCAGGAAGGCATTATTTCCCCTTTCATCCATTGACAAATGTCACACTCAGCCAAAAAAATTTGAATGTCCTTCTTCATACCATTCCAAATTTTTTTTGCTTAATTCTTTCTTTGGAAAATTGTTTGAGAATATGTGTCATCATATGAGTTGGATAAGTATCCCTATGACAAATCTTTGGCATATTGAAATTCCCTAACAGACAGAAGAGGTATCATTAATATTCATTATAATGAGGATAATGACACTTGTAGTGATGAGATGTTGGAGACACAGAGATATGATATGCTTACAAGTGATTTTGGACAAGTTGAGAAGTGTTTGTTTTAGCTTCCTCCATTGTAAAATTTCTAAGATTTAACAAAATTGATATATTCATTATTTGTTATCATTTATTTTCTACAAGGATATCAAAATTGGCTTTTTGGTTTAATAAAATGTTATGTTTTATATCATAGCCTTGTTATTTTATTAACTATCTTTGTTGATAAAATTTTATATTTTATATCATAGCCTTGTTATTGTATTAAATGTCTATGTTGATAAAATTTTATGTTTTATGCTTTGGATTTGAATAAATTTAAACCCATGCATGCATGTATCCTTCGTAATTTTTTTTATAGAAAGTGTTGTATGTATTTTAGAAAGCGCTATATGGCCAAATTGATTTCATGGTTAGTTGTCTAATAAATATTTAAAGTCCCCCAACTACATCTATTATCCAAATAATTATACTATATAAGGCAGTCAAATTTAAACCAGTAGCAAATATTTTTTTTTGTAAATTGAAAGTACAATAGTAAACATAATTAAATTATCATAAATTTTAAACAAGCACAAGAATATACATGGAAACAATATTTAAATAGTATAATACTCAAGTTATGGAAATGTATTTTTTATTAATTGGAAAAGATATCATTGCATTGTATAAAATTTTTGATTGCAATACAACAAAATTTGTAGTCAATAAGTGAACTATGTTCACTTTTTCATTCTTGAGATTTGGGGCCTAAGGCAATTTTAGGCTCTCCTTGAGTTTGAGGTTCTTTTCCCTCTTGTACTGCCTATATAGTCTGCTCTTCCAATGCTCCAAGTTCTTCCTGTATAGTTTATACTTCTAGTGTTGTAGGTCCTTCCTCTACAGTCTGCACTTCTAGTGCTCTAGTTCTAACCAGGTCTACCCAGGTAGGTGAGTTGGTGAAGAGAGGGCAATCCTCCAAGGGAGGTACTAGGTTTGAATCTCCACCCTACCAAAAAGTTGAATTGGGTACACAAAATCCAATTGATAATGTTGGTGCGGGCAGGGCCGGGTGCGACTCCCGAGTGACTTTGACGGTGTAGAACCCCTTGGTCATGGTCTCTCAGACCAAGGCGGCCCTACAAGGATTTTTTTTCTTCATAAATTTTTTTTTCTAACCAAGCCTTCCTCTACTCTCTCAAAACCCTCAACAACACCCTTTCTTCTTTCATGGGGTCTTCTTGTACTATTGAAAGTATTTATATACCCTTCTACTTAAGCAAAATATCAGGATCCAAACCATTTTGGATTATGATCCTTTCTAAAAGTGTTGTTCTCTCTAATTATCGTTTGTCATATGTCTTTCATTTTTATATCAGCTTGTAGGTATATCTTTTCCATTCTTAGATAAAATTGTAGGCTTTTCACTTGTTTCTTTAAATTATCAAAATTTGCCTGCAAAAGAGAAAAGAAAAAATAATTCAATTGAAAATTATACAAAAAAAGAGAACAAACAAAATTTAGAAGACTCACCTCGACTGCATCCTTTGCAACCTCAGTAACTTCAACTTTTTTCTTGTCAAATGCCCATTGGTTAAAATAAGCCTAGGCTTCAAAATTAATATTTTCCAACCTATTCAACATAATATAAAAAATTTCATCTTTGTATAAATCAGTAGCCTTCACTGTGCTAGATTTAGCTTGATGTAGCAAAGCATAAAGTTTTTTTGGTTTGTTTTCAACCAATGAAAAATATCTTCCTTTTTTGGAATTTTTTTGTATTGAGCATTTATTTGCTTTATTAAAACTTTGTCCTGATACTCCCAATATTTTATTTCTACTAAATATTGAAGCTACGTATCTTTGATGGTCTGACATTAAAATATCTTCAAAATTTTTTACTTTCTCATCCTCAGTTAGAGGATGAGGGTTGTTGGTTTTAGGAAGAGGCGATGAGTTCTGGGGAGATGTAGGTAAATCTTCTATTTTTTGTGCTTCTTTTTAGGATATTGAAGCACATATGTTGCTTAAATAAACTAGGAATGTATCCCTATAAAATATAATCCTCATCAAGTGGAGGAGTATCTAAGCTTGAAGCTAAAATTCCATGCATACTTGAAATATTTCCAAATTTTTTTTCAAAAAAATTAAAAATGTCTAGCTTGGTGCTCCTTGCATCATGGATTGAAAAAGTTGTTTTCCTGGTATACATTGTTTACCTCTAATTAGTTGTTGTCATGGTGGAGTAGGGGGTAACATCATCTATTTTCTTCTTTGTGTAAATTCTAGTGAAGCCACTAAAATTATTACAATAAAATTTTATTAAAATTTTTATCAATAGTGATACAATAAAATTTAATTTAAATGTATTACACTTACCAGACAAAGATGAGATCTGTTGGGTAACTACACCATGTAATGGTATTTTGGTACAACATAGCTCTGAAAACATATAAAAAATTCAATAAAAATTATTGATTATAATTTTAACTAAATAAATACATTAACCAAAACTTCAAACGGTAAGATTACATGTAGTGGGTGTGGCCTCGCTTAATTCAACATCACTTTGCACATGATGTGCAGGTAGAGGTGGATGAGAAACAAGAGAAGTAGAAGACTTGAAACAATTTGTAGTTCTTATCTATAATGGTGTTGATTCTAATTATGTGTCAAAATCTCTAGTGGCTTCTAGCTTATGACCTCTTAATGTAGCATCTCATTTTGTAGAGGAAGAGGATGTCCTTTTCTTAATTTAGGTATAAATTTAAAAAAGAAAATTAAAAAGGAAAAATTACTTGAATAAAAAATAATTATTTTGCCAAAAATACAATTTTACCTGCACATGTTCCACTGTCATGCCAACATTCGCTAGGTCTAGGTGCTACAAGGTCAATACTATAATATTCTATATATTATAATAAGATTTGTAATAATATGAAAGAATAAAATTTTATGTGGAGGCTGTTGTAGTAGTGTTCATTTTGATGTTGTGTAGATTTGTTCTGATGCACTGCAAAACATAGGTACACTAGTCAAATTTTTAGTGGGCAAGATAACGAACCAAAAATGCCAATGCCCAGAACGGAATGTCCATTGGTCTTCCTTGTAGAAAAATTATTTATTGAAATAATTTGATACATGCTCGAAGAAACTTATCTTGAATAGATGTTAAAGTCAAGCCCCTTCTAGACTATTAGCAGAAACTACAAAAAAAATCAGTACTTGAGAAACACAAGATTTCAACTTTAAACAAGACTAAGAAATATGGAGAGTTATATTTGACAAAAAATCTGAAAAGACTTTATAGTTGCTCTGCAAGTAAAATTTGTCTTTATCACTTAAAACGTACTTTGGAGTGAGAGGATCACAATCCTTATGTGGCAAACCTATCAATATTTCAATATCTGAGGGTTTGATAAAATGTTTTAGATTCTCATTGTTGATTTTGAGATTGATAGTCATTGAATCTTCATTTTCGTATGAATCAATAATCCTCGTCAACAATTTGTTGTTTTTTTTGTACTATAGCATTGACACTAGACCCTAAAGACTAGATTTATTGACCCATGATATATCATAACCAAATGTGGCTAATATTTTGGAAATGAGGGGGCACACAAATTTTTTAAAAGAAATTTTGAAAGGAACAGGGATGGAAGAGGTCACCATTATTGTATTGGTTAAAAAATAGGGTTAGGTATGAGAGATCAGAGTATAGGGTGCAAGGTAAAAAAATTGAGGGTGTACAATGGTTTTTTCTTAGCTCTGATGTGTTGCACATGAGAAAAATATTAAAAAATGACCAAGGTATGATGGATGAGGCCATAGGGTGCAAGGTAAAAATTTTGAGGGTGTACAGTGGTTTCTAATTAGTTAAGATGTACTATGCATGAGAAAAAGATTAAAATAAATTGTTAATACCTTTTATAGGCATTTGCATGTTGAAATTAAATGTAGGTTTGACACATGGCATCAAGCCATTTTACATGTGGTATCAAATTATTTGACATGTAGCTTATTCCATTATTTAAACCCTCTATTGCAACCAATCATCAATAAAACCCTCTACTGCAATCAATTGTCAATCGAACCCTCTATTGCAATCGCTCGTCAGTCAAACCCTCTACTGCAATCGATCATCAGTAAAACCTTCTTCTACAATTAATTGTTAGTCAAACCCTTTATTGTAATTGATCATCAATCAAATCCTTTGCTGCAACTGATCATTAATTGATCCTCTATTACAATCGATCATCAATCAACCTCTACTGCAATCGATCATCAATCAGTCCTATGCTACAACTGATCTTCAATCAGTCCTCTATTGCAAACGATCATCAAATGATCTTCTACTACAACTAATTATCAATCAATCCTCTACTACAATCAATCATCAATCAATTCTCTACTGCAACCAATCATCAATCGATCCTCTATTGCAACTGATCGTCAATAAACCTCTTCTACAACCGATCGTCAGTCAAACCTCTATTGCAACTGATTGTCAAGGTGATATCATCAAACTGAAATCATAAAGCATATATGTTTGTAGTTAGTCTATCAAATATTGTATGGCATCGATCATCAACACTGTAAAATTCACCATAATTTTATCATTTTTGGTGAAAAATAAAGGTAATTTGCCATGTCTCCTAAATGAGATTGGACGTAATTCACCTTGATTTTGAAATGATTCACCCTATTTATATATATATTTTTTGATCCCGACACCTTATGCATAACCCTAACTTTGCATGATAAGGTAAGTGGTGAATTTGAGTTGGATTCTTTAGTTTTAGCTTTTGATATTGCTTTGCTATAGAGTGCACATGATTCTTCCTTAGTCATCCAACACGCAAGTAAGTTACAACACTTTTAAAGGATGCTCAATCTATTTTATCTATATAGCAACATCAAAAGGCTCCTTCAAAAATTAAAATCTAAGGTTGCTCATTCTCAAGATCCTCTTATATATTCTTAGGCTAAGGATTGGTTAGAGTGGGAAGATACTATGCTTATGAAGTATGAGGTCTTGATGAATAACAAGACATGGGATCTTGTTCATATTATAGAAGAGAAGAATATAGTTGGAGGAAAATACGTCTATAGGACCAAGTATACTTTAGATGGTCAAGTGGAGAAGCACAAGGTATGTATTTTTGCTAAGGAATTATCTCAATATGAGGGAGTTGATTATTCTAAGACATTTTAATGTGAATCATTGCTTCTATTTGCAAGGCCATCTACAAGCTATATAATTTTGGAATTTACCCTTAGCCAAGGACATTCATCCATTCAATAATTATTTAATATAATATATATTAAATATATTTATCTAAGCACATACACCCCAAGTGGTATTAGAGCCTTCTTCCAATAGCAAATTTATTTTCATTAATGAAGACATATTACCATAATTTTCATATCTATGCACTCATAGGAAAAAAAGCAACATCATCCAAAATTAATTTTATCTACCACAAGCTTAGGAAAATTATCCTTGGTAGGCACAAAAACTGTAGAGAATTTAATGAGTCATTATATTCGTGATTCAAACCTTATATGTATGGTCTTATATAAATTTCCTTATTCTAAATTTGTAGCTTCCCTCCTTTATTAGATTAAAAAGTACAATGACATAGTTGTTACTTTAACATTGGAAAAAAAATTCACCTCTATGTAACCCCAAATCCAACCCCCTCTCCTCTCTTCCCCCCTTTCATGTAACGCCCATATAGTCCCCCTCCCCTTTTTATATCCTCCTACATGTTCCCTTTTCTTTTAAAAAACCATGTGTTCGCCTTAAAAAACATACACACATATTCCTTCATGCAACACACAACCCTGCCCACTGCTCTCACTCACATCCCCCCAACACTCCTCACCCTACCTAACCTCTCCTCTCACCCATGTGCCCCTTGCCACACATGTAACCAACCCCCTACATAAAGTAATCCCCCACTTAAACTTGATATATAGAATAAATTTATAGTGTATATATAAATTAAGTTATATATAATATATAATTAGCTTCCCCCCACACGTAACCAACCCCCATACATAAAGTAATACCTCACTTAAATCTAATATATAGTATAAATGTATATATAAAATATAATTATATACTTGATAATATACTTTATATTATATATAATAAAAATAATAATCAAATGACATTAACTCAACCGATTAGATTCCTCAACATTCAAGGAGACCCAAGTTCAAATCTTGCCAAGTGATACATGGATAATATCCAAGCTTTGTTGTAATACCACTACATGGTGATGATGTAATATGGTTGGGTCCCGTTTCAATACCATATAACCAATTGAAGAAATAGTAAACAAATAAATACACAAGCTCAAACAATAATTGTTGGAATACGTATAAATTGTAAAAAAATTGAAGATAAATAATGTCCAAATGCAATTAATGGTGGAGTCCTTACAAAACAACATAAATATAATAGAACAAGATATAAAACAAACAAAAGAAATATTCAACAAGATAGATGAAGGTAAAAATATTGAAGCCAACATCTAGGCATTGATCACTAAGAGCAAATCCTCAGGAAATTTAAGCTCCCTAGTTACACAAACATCAAGACTAGATCCTAATCAAATATCAAAAAATATCATTGTTCATACTCTACAACAATCAAATTATCATTATAATATGCAAAATACATCATTAAAAACAAATGCTTGAATTTATGTGCCAAATATCAATGGTGAAAATCTACATGAATTTACCAAGTGGAGTGTAAGCATTAAAAATAACCTAAAATTAAATCTTGTCAACAATGAGGATGATGTTATTAAAATAGCTTCCCTCAATTTTGAAGGAAAATAATGAAATTGGTATACTTATTGGTATGAAAAAATACAAGGACTTGTTTGAACATGGGAAGGATTCCTTGTATATTTTAATAAAATATTCGAACCGCCAGAGATCAATTATTTCAATCAATTGACTCAAATAAAACAACAAATATTGGTGGATGAATACATCTCTAAATTTGAGTCTAGCAACATTGTAACTAACATAATAAACAATCAATTAATTCAATGTTATGTGGGTGGATTGAAACCTAATATAAAACATGAACTTCAAGTTAGGGATGATTTGACCCTACCTCTAGCTATCAGGTTAGCTTGGAAGTATGAAAATAAGATATTAAAAAAGAATCAAAACACATGGTTTCAAGTTGGTCATGATGTAAGAAATGAAAATGAGGTATAATCAATAAGATATAAAACTTCACATCAATGAAGCTCTAATTATAATAACTATCAATTAAACAAGAGAAAGAAAGAGCCTCCTAAACCATCAAATTTTAATGATTAAAAATAATAATAATTGTGAAGGAAGGAACCCTAAAGAGGAAAACTAGGATGCAAGCAATAGTAGTAGCAAGGATGTATCTGAGGCATAAAGATAACCTTCACCAGATTCAAATGAGCCTATATAGTTGCATTAACAAGAATCCAATATCCATAAACCTTCAAATGCAAGGGTATATTGAAAATCACCTAGTTATGGTCTTAATTGAATTAGGTAGTACACATAATTTTATTGATTTAGCCATTGCTAAGTGACTCAATTTATTTATCTATCCGACAAAATGATTTGACATGGAAATTCCAAGGAATAATCACCTAAATTGTAAATCAAAATGTCACAAAGTGGAGCTAAGTATGAATTATTACAAATATCAAAATAGCTTTTATGTTAGACATTAGGAGGGTTGGATGTAGTACTTGGAGTAGAATGGTTAACTCCCCCATGATTTTTCAAATGTAGTCTTGAAAAATAAAATTTTAAATTCAAATGGTATGGTTGAAAGTACATCTTAAAAGGATTCTATGGTTCTCCATCATAGTTAGTGGCTTCATATAAAATTAAGTAGATAATTAGAAAGGGTAATTATTGCTCCATGTTTTACCATTGATCCTATATCCACAAATAAAGTACGAGATAATAAAATGAGTCAAATCATCAATAAATATGCTTTGGTATCCTAGGATCTACCCTTAGGAATACCTCCCACATAATATATATTTTTTATTAGATAAAAGAAGGGGTTTTGAAAGGGACCTCAAACATTAATACAAAATGGAACTGAGAGAGTTCAATACCTAGCCCATAAACTCAAACAAAAAGAACCCAAGAAAAAACAACAAATGCCAACCTACACAGCTGACCAAACCACCCAATGCCAAACTAGATCACTCAATCCCATAAGGGAGCAAAAGATAGGATTGCAATCCAGAACAACCAGGACAAGGAGCCCAAAAGCAAGAAAGGACATTACACCTTGGAAGGAGAATTTTCTAAGCCCTCCATCTCATTTTTGGGGGTATCTAATTCATTACATTGCTATTGAGTTATACCTTGAATATCCTTAATAAAAGATATAGGAACATCTAGAGACCCAAGCAAACCCTAGTGCTTCTCATCTAGCTTTCTAAGGAAAGGTATTATGATGGGATATTCATATCCTGAAGAAGGGGACATATCCTTATCTTCAATCGAATCCTTTAAAAGTTTGGTTTTTTTCTTCATAGGAGGAATCTCTTCAAAATATGACAGCTCCATTGAAGCAAGGGAGTTTTTGACCTTCATCGAATTTAAGGAGATATGTTTTGAGTGACACACACGACCATATCTGATACCACTAGGTGAAACTACCACACCACTCATAATCTTGGCCTTCCCTCTAGAAGAGTAAAAAGGACTCTTAAGCTCTTCAAACTTAGACTCAAAGGAGTCACTAGAGGTCTAGAGAAAACTAAAGGAAGATTGAAAATCAAAGGAATTTTTTGGAACTCAATCTTTGACAATGCCTCCTCCACCACTACACCTTTAATCTTAGCCACATGCTCAAAAATCAGAAGGATTAAGCCTTGGTGGATAGGTCCGACCCTTTTCCTCTCCTCACATTTGTCAAAGTTTTTTCTAGCAAATGATAGAGAAAATATGAAATATTCATGAGTCGTTTCCTTCTTAGTTGATTCAAGAACATTACATGGAAGTTACGCAATACTTCTTTGTTCAAATCCAAAGTGAGAAAACACATAATTATAGTGATGACTTGATTCCATGGGACTTTGAGAGCCTTAGCATCATAGTCATTCTGCAACTTTGGCAAGTATTCATATTTTTCAAGAAAGACACTCAATTCCCTCATAGAGAAATGCTTCTTTTTGTTATGGCATCCACCATCAACTGGTAGACCAGTCACCTCTCCCACTAAGCCCATCAAGATTTGGAACTCTAACCTGTTAGCTTGAACCCAGCCCTTTCTCCATGAATGAGCCAACATCCTGGAAAGACCTCTATGGTGTCCATGAAAGGATTGAAGACATGCCAAAAGGCCACCTTTATGAAGAATATTTTTTACCTCATCATCCACCTCCAAGGAATTTGGCTCCAATGGTAGTTTCAGACCTTTCTGGAAGGAACATTGATCCTCCCAAATGAGATATTAAGTATGTTATTGATATTAAGTCTTTCATTATTACTCATAACTTCCTAATTCTAAACTTGATACTTCACTCATAACTCCACACTTAATTACATGACACATATTCACACTTAATAACTTAATACATACTATAGACTCAAATAATAAACACACGCCCTAATGTAAATATTTACAAGGGACCAAATAATGTAATACCTCAAACAAAATCAAATATTTGTTCCAATAACTATTAAAATTAGGTGTTATCACACCTAGTAAGAGCCCATATTTAGCACCAATCATACTCATTCAAAATAAGGATGGATCTTATCGCCTATGTATTGATTTTAGAGGCTTAAATAAAATTACAATCAAGAATTGATTTCCTATCCCATTTATCAATGAAATGCTAGATGAACTCCATGGTGCTAAATATTTTACTAAATTAGACCTAATACCAATATATTATCAAATACGAATCAAGATAGAAGATATTCTTAAAATAGCATTTAGAACTCATGAATGCTATTGAGTTTAAGGTGATTCCATTTGGATTAACTCATGCACCTGCTACCTTTCAGTTCCACCATCAATAAAATCTTCCAGCCTTATCTATGAAATTTTGTCTTGATATTATTTGATGATATTCTTATATTAATCCAAAATTTGAAGGATCATATTAAGCATATGGAAAGGGTGTTAGCAATATTGCATAAAAACATTTTTTTGTGCAAAAAATCTATGTAGTTTTGGAAAGATAAAGTTTAGATATTTAGGCCATATCGTATCCAAAGATGGTTTTAAAAGTCGATTTTGCTAATATCAAATCAATAATGGAATGGCATAAACCTAAAACCATGTACAAAATTAGAGGATTCCTTGGATTAGTAGGATACCATTATCAATTTATTAAACATTATGCACATATTGCAGCTCCATCATCAAATATTCTAAAAGGAGATTCATTGAATGGTTCCTCAAAGTTGATTAAGGTTTTTTAAAACTGAAGGAAGTGTTATCCTCAACACCTATATTAAAAAATTCTAATTTTTCGAACTATTTATCATCAAAATTGATACTTCTAGAGTGGTTCTTGGTGTTGTGCTCATGCAAAATGGTCACCTAATTGCACATGAGAGTTGAAAGATTAACCCACATGATCAAATAAAGTCTAACTATGATAAGGAAAAGCTTGCAATTATGCATGCTTTAGCAAAATGGAGGCATAATTTGGGTTGACCATGATAGTCTTAAATATCTACTCTTGTAGAAAATATTAATGACTAACAAAAAATGGGTGTCTAAAATTCAATCATTTGATTTTGATATCCTACATAAGAAAGGTAAAGATAACCGGGCCACTAATGCCTTATCTATGAAAGATGAAGCAATCACAAATCATTCCAAAATGGATTAAAGATGTGCAATTTGAATATGCCAAAAGTAGTGAGTGTTGAAAAATTAGTATGAATATTGAGGAACATCCACAATTTACATGAAAAAATGATATCTTATGGATCAATAATTGTATATATCTACCTCAAAATTTAAATTTCATACTAAAAGTTCTTGTAGATAGTCATGATTCCTTGAATTCGAGACATGTCAATTTATTTAAAATATATTATAATGCTCGACAAGTTTTCTTTTGGAGAGGTATGCAAAAGGATATGGATGAGTGTGATACATGCCATAATGAAAATGGGAAGATATATCCATGGATTTTATCGATGGCTTACTTGTATTTGATGGATATGATAGAATTTCTGTGATGGTGGATCATCTCACAAAGTTTTCCCATTTCATTCTGATGAAGCGTACATGCTTCACATCTCAAGTGGTTGTAAGTGATCATGATCTATTATTAATTTTAAGTGATCATGATCCATTATTTACTTGCAATTTCTAGAAATAAATAGGGATCTTGCAAACAATGAATTCAACATACCATCCTCAAACCGATGAACAAACATAAATTATAAATAAGTGCTTAGAAGGTTACTTACAATATTTTGTATTAGATAAACCCCAACAATGGGCTAAATGGTTATCTCTAGCTCAATGGTGGTATAACACAACTTATCATACATCAACCAAAATGACTCCCTTCACTACCTTATATGGTTATGAACCCCCACAATCTAAAGACTTTATGCTTAATCAAGTAAAGGTTTCAACTATACATGATTATCTTAAAGAATCCAATGCAATTGTACATGTCTTAAAGAGTAACTTGGAATGTGTTAAAAATAGGATGAAGCAATAGGTTGATAATCATTTTTTAATGTGAATTCCAAGAAAATGATTGGGTTTATGTGCATCTTCATCCATACAAGTAAACATATCTTAAGAATAGTGGAAATAATTTAAAGTTATCCCCTAAATATTATGGTCCTTATCATATTAGAAGGAATATCAATCATGTTTTCTATTTTTTTAAACTTCCAAACAAATGCTACATCCATGATGTTTTTCATGTACCATGTTTAAAACAAAAATTGGGTACCCTTAGTCCAGTTCAAACAAAACTCCCAATATTAGATGAGGAACGTCGACTTATACTTGAACCTTAAGGTATTTTAGATACCCGTACACAATCCTTATGTACTCAGAACATCATAAAATACCTAATTAAGTGGAAAGATATTTCCTATGATGAATATTCATGGGAATCCCACTCCATTTTCACTCATCCTTCCCTTCATATGCTTTGATAGCAAAGCATTATTAGTTGGGATAACATGTTGTGAATCATTGTGTCTATGTATAAGAGAATATACATGCTATATAATTTGGGTACTTACCCTTAGCCAAGGATATCCATTCATTCAATAATTATTTAATATAATATATATCAAATATATTTAGTTGAGCGCATCCACCACATATTTAATTTAGTGGCTCCAATGAACTTAGCTAGGATAATTCTCTCTATCGCTACCTCATATGGATGGAAGGTACACTAGATGGATATGAAGGGTGACTTTCTACATGGGGAGCTTTAGGAGGAGATCTAATGTAGCAACCACCTGGCTTTGAGCTTGAGGGCCCTACTCTTCTAGTTTATCATCTAACTAGGTCCTTGTATGAACTTAAGTAGGTCCCTCATGCATGGTATGAGAAGATTCATTATTTTTTACTTAGTTGTGGCTTTGTTGATTTTTCTATATGTTGATGATCTTATCATTAATGATATCTCTCCTAATTTGATCTAATATATGAAGTCACAACTTTCTTCCACTTTGAGATGATAGATTTCTACACTAATTTTTGGAGATTCAAATTGATTAAATAGATTCTAGCATTGTTTTTCACAATGCAAGTATGCTTTGAATCTTCTTTGAAATTTTAGAATGGAGGATTACAAGTTTTCTTGAATGCCTTTTGCTTTAGGATTGAATCTTAGGGATAATTCTACCACTCCTTTGATAGATGTTGCATTGTATTAGTCTTTTGTGGGTGGACGTATTTATCTTACTCACACAAGACCCCATATAGCTTTTATCATTAGTTACTGTTCTAGGTATATGAAATCACCCCAAGAGAGACACTAGACTATGGCTAAGAGAATTCTTATATATAGTTGAGGGACTTATCAAATAGGTATTCACTACTTAGTTGGATTCCATATGATTTTGAAAGGATTTTTAGATGTTGATTGGGCTAGTTATTTGGATGAGCGACGATTCACCATAGGCTTTGTGTTCTTTTTAGATTCTGACCCTATTTCTTGGTGTTCTAGATGTCAATCCACTATACCTTAGTCTTCTACAAAAGTTGAATATTGTTCTACCAATGAGGTAACTAAATATATTTTATGAACGCTCATGATATTGGAGGATATTGAAATTCCTCATATTTTTCAATCACTATTTGATGTGATAATTAGAACATCATCTAGCTTGTCTATAATCCAATGTTTCATTAGTGAAAAAAGCAAATAGATATTTCAATTCATTATGTCAGATGGATTCATGTATGGGATTCTTATCTAGTTTTTGTGCCTCCAGCAGAGCAGGCAATGAACATCCTAACTAATATTATGCTCAAGGTTACTTTTGTGCACATGCAGGAGCTACTTGATGTAGGAGAGTGTACCTTAAGAGGGATGAAAAATAAAAGTATCTCTCCATATTCCCCATTTATCTTAAGGAGAAATGTTGGAATATGTGGTGGTTAAGCTTCTCTTGAGGATATAACTAATATTTATATTGTATTATTCATATAATCCCTTTGGGCCCGTTGTAAGTCTTAATAAGTGTACTTTTGTAATTTTTTATTATTTTAATCCTTGAGGTTGGCCAAACAACCTTGACTTAAATGTCACTTGTATTTGGTTATAAATACCCCCTCCTACCAACCATTTTGTTATTGATTGGAGTGTAAAAATTTCTTTGACAGTGATATTATTTGGTGTCTATGTACACCTCCTTATAATGTATGCATCGCTTTATCTATTTCTTTTTTAGTAGTACTATATAATGTGTTGATTCTATCCATTTATAGAAACTACTATTAAATCTAGAACCCAATACATCATTGAGAAAAAATGAAATCTTTTACATATTCCTAATGACCTCAATGTTATTTCAAGTGGGCAATCTCAAATTGATAAGGATTTGAACCCTCGACCATATAAGTGACAACAATTTGAACTAGTAACATTCATCATGTTTCCCACTTTGAGAAGTTAAGTACATGACCCATTTTAGGTGTGTTATCACTTGCTTTTTGAGGTCCACCTTCACAAACCAACAAAAGGGAGGAGGAAAGCACATCATTGACCAAATACAATATTCTATGAAGTTATAATATTTTGATGTCTTCCTTCTTAAATATAGTATTTTTGTAGAGATGAAACTAAAAAATTATAAGTGTGGCCAAAGTATTGAATACCTCAAAAATGAAATCCACTATAAAAGAATACCAAAATATAAAACTAGGACCTCATAAAATTTTGTAATAGATTGTAAAAAATAGAAACACAAGTTTTCCTAAATTTTTGACTATTTGTCATATGAAATCATTCTCTAAAAATTACACAATATGCTACTTCTTTCCTTGGATATTTTTTGTGTTGAAGTGGGAGTTTATAGGACCTAATAATGAATACCTACAATCCAAATCTTAGAATTTATGATGCAACAAGTTCTACATAAAATCATCATAACGAAAATTGATGTGGTCCTTTCATACTCAACAAAACCTTCAAACCTTTTTATGCCAAACTCTTTATCCTTCTTACTTTCCAACAAACTTAGAAAAATATAGATTTTTTTTTTTTTTAACAAAACCATAAAAATAATAGTTTAAACCTTTGTTAAATAATTACAAACTTTTCCAAATATCTTGATGAAAATGATGCCACAAGAAAGCCACAAACTAATCTTCTAAAAACATATTGATATGAAATGTTTATTTTTTAGAAGCAAACTCATGAATGATTTTCTAATGGAAGTGATATCACAAGCCACAAATTTATTAATGGAAATTAATATCCCCTCTTACATCATGAATAATTTCACAATAAATATAATCAAATGAAATCAATGCATTACCCAAATCCATAAAAGAGAATCAACAAACATGAATATTAGAAAAAGATACCAAAAATATTGTGATGCCCTTATTGTTGAAAGTGTAACATATATTTTTTTATTATGATAAGAAGGGATTTTAGGGTCCCCAAACCCTTAGAAAATCCAAAAAAATATATAGTTCAGCATAAAAAACTGACAAAGAACTACCTGCCAACTACATAACTTGTTGACCAATACAAAATTGTTGTGTATAAACACATAATGGCAGTGAACTAAACTAAAATTTGAGCAAAACACAACCAAGTACAACTTAAACAAAAATATCCATAAGAAACAGTCAAGACCATATTGCAACAACTTGCCTCAATCTGGCTAATTTCCATCATTTGTGAATATTATCCAGTCTATTCATTCCTCACTGCTCCTCCAAAGGTAGACTCCTCTTTTCTCCTTTACCCCTATCTCTTGTAATGATTGGGGAAAATTTTCCATCCAAGACTTACTCTCTTCCAATGAAACTCCAATGTTGGCCATAACATCTACAACTCCATTCCCTTCTTGATAGATATGCTGAATTCTGATAGACTTCAGCTGTGATAAATTCACTCTACATTCATCAATCATCTTTGCTATTGTCCAGATCACTTCTTGTTCTTCTTTGAGAGCTTTCACTATATTAAAAGAATCCCCTTCAATTATGGCATCCCTTGCCTTCATTTGCAGTAAAAAATGAGTGTCCAATAGGAGAGCTCTAGCTTCTGCAAAATGATTAGTTTGACTACCAAGAGATTCAGCATATGCTAATAAATAATCACCTGTCTCATCTCTTATTACCCCACCTACTCCAGCAGCACCTGTATTCCCTTTTGAAGCTCCATAAAAATTAAGTTTAACCTAATATTTTAGAGGTATTTCTCAAAACACATTAGCTCTAGAATGCTTCAACAAAGTATGAGAAAATTTGGAAACTTCCCAATCTAGAAGAAAAGAAAATTCTATATTGAGTTTTTCTTTTGGAAAATAAGCTTTAAAGTTCTCCTCTAAGGCACTCCCAACCCTTAAACTGATAGAAGAAACATCTCTCTTTTTGCCCTTGAAAATGTGATTATTATGCTCTCTCCATATCCTCCATAAAAAAATGAGAAAGACAAAAGTGCCATAAAACACTCAAGGTCTTGCTATTAAAGGGTGAGTTCCATTGTAAACATAGATCCACTATATTGTTAGGCTTCACCCAAGAGACGAAATTTTTTTGGAGTAAATAATTAAAGACTTCAAAGGAAAATACACAATCAATGTAATCTACCTTATGGCCGAGGTTAACACTGTATGATATAATCTTGTATGGCTCTATGATCAATAATTGTATAATGTGTTTAGTTATTATTTATTTATGTAAGATCTATGGACCACAGTTAACCTTGTTATGGTCAAACATAGCTTGTAACTTGTAATTAAACTAAAACTCACTTGCTATTTCTACTTAGGTTAACATGATTATGTATTTGGAATTTTGGTATTAGTATAATACCCCTCATCCATTCCAACCATTGCATCAAAGTTTTATGATTTCTATTTATAAATAATATAGTGATTATTTGGTGTTCAAAGGCATCCATCATTGGTATTTCTATTTGGTTATTTTTTATATTTTTTGTATAATATTTAAGTGAATGGTTTGCTTCAATTCATTGCTAGAAATAGGAGTGAAATTTGACTTGGCATTAGAGCAGGTATTGAGTAGCATCATTTGGTCAAGCATAAAGTTAGTTTGGAATATCAACTTCTTTATACAATTTTTAGGAAAAATAACTCTTTGAAGGATCATAAGCATATTTGACATAAGAGGAAGATAGGATACATTATTCCATGGACCTTCATTTTTTCCAATCATTCCAAAAAATATGTATTTTTCTATTTGTAACTTTATTGTTATCAATGTGTGTGTGCAAATTTAGATTTTGCATTGCATGATATTTTTTTCCTCAAATTATTGCCATAATGTCTTGTTTGAAAGAAAAAGATATCTCTATCTATTTGAAATTGAATATGTTGATTTTTCCATAAGTGTATTTTGCTTTAAAACCTTGGCACTCTTTTTTGCATTGAATGAGACATCTGTATCCAAGGATAGGATGTGTTCTTATATGTGACCACAAGGGGAACCAAGATGACTAGGTAGGTGTAGTTTGGAAAATTATTTCTTATGGATCATGGGTTTGAATCCATGCTAATCATTTTTGTATTTCTATGTAAAATGAGATAGGGAACAAATGGTAATAGGGTTCCTATTTTTATTAGATATTTAAGTGATGATAGGTTGGTCATGGGAGTCAATGCCTAAGCATTGACAAAAAGAGGGTTCATGTTCAAATCGAATGGTCTCTCTTTTGTCAAAACATTATCATTGTGGAAGGGTTAGGTAACATTATCTATAGGGACAAAGATAGATATATTACCACATCTCTCTGGATGTTTAACTATACCAAAGTTGTAAGGGTATTTATGGATATGTTAACTTGCATTAAAATATTCTTGTTGATTAGAATTTTTGTAATGCATTTCATTTTGAAGGTATGGTGTCTTCTTATATCATATATTGAGGAATGTTTTAATCACATCAATAGATGTATCGTCATCATGGATGATGTAAAATAATTTGGTTGATGGAGACCTAGGTTCAAATCCCCTTGGTACCTATGGATGAATGACATTAGCATTTAGATAATATAGAAACCAAAGTAGCTCTCTTTCATGCCACCAAACCCAATTTTATATAAAAAATAGATTATCCAATTAGAATTTAGCATATGTTGAAACCTCATTGGCTATCAATATCTAGTGGTAAACAGATGATAAACTATCATTGGTAGCCATAAACAAATAAATGGATGCCAAGTGGAAAAATATGGTTGGATACAATAGTCCTAAGGTTTGTGAGGTTGATTTTTTAATTTTTTATGGTCATTAGGGCAAATATTCTAAAGGCTATAAATTTTGCATACAAAAGCATTTTGAGACATTTTTGAAATCACACAATTTTTGAATGCTTTATTGGTGAACAATTCAAGGATAATTTAGAGTGTTAGGGTTCAAATTGTGCATGATAGTCCTCAAAGGTTTTTACTCTATTTTAAAAGGGAAAATTTATAGTATATTATACAATCAAAATATTTGGTCCATATTCTTAGGAGAAACAATTGTATTTGTGAGAATAGAAGCAATTATTGAGTCTTTTGGAGGCACAAAGAAAAAGGATTCAAAATATACTCTACTCAATCCCACATTTCCCTATTAAATACTTAGGCTATTGGTTCACTCTATACATGAAAATTTAATCCTTAATTATCTTTTCCCTCTTCTATTTTTTGTCTAGGAACTCTTTAAAATTTGCAATGGATAGTCTCATAAATAGGTTCATGCAAAGCCTCTTTTGATGATGATTATTAAATGGTACAAGGGTAAGTAAAAGTATCCAATTAAGGAGAAGTGTGCTATAAATGGGAAGGTCATGCTTCCAAGTATTGTATTATACAAACCATAGAATATTGAAGCAACTTATAACAAGGGGTATTATTGGATTGTCTTCCTCATATAGAGTTACATAGAAGTTATTTTTTGTAAATGTTCATGAGTATGTGATATTGGTTGTGGTTACTATGGTCTAGCCTAAGGAAATCCTTATGAAGGGAAATCTTTGTATAATCAGATTTCCAGATGATGAGGGGGATTCAATTGGTTCTTTTTCAAATATAGAGGCCCACTAGAGCATCCATTATGGGGGGAAGATGTTATTGCCACTAATTTCTTCTTTCCTTGTCCTCTTAGTTCAAATTATGAGGGGGTGTTGAAAGTGTAATCTAAGTTATGGACAATAATGGCATTGTATGATATAATATTGTATATCTTAACAGACAATAATTATACAATACATTTAATTATTATTTATTTTACAAGCCCTATGGGCCACGGTTAACCTTGTAATGGTTCAACATAACTTGTAACTTCTAATTAACCTAATTTCCACTTGTTATATCAACTTAGGTTAACATGATTCTGTAATTGAGGTTTTACTATTAGTATAAATATACCCCATCCACTCCATCCATTATATCAAAGTGTTGTGATTCTTATGTACTAATAATATAATATTATTTGGTGCTTAAGAGAACCCATCATCTATATCTCTCTTTCATCCCTTTTTTAGGATTTTTTTATAATATATGGGTGAACTATTTACTTCTATTCGTTACTAGAAATAGATATGAAATATAATTCTTATACATTAATTTTTTTACTAACAATTAAAAGGATCTCAATATATATATAAAATAAGTGGTGAGTGGAAATGTTCATACTTTCCAATATAAAAAATTTGAATCACAATAACCATCAAACCCATATTTTATTTTGATTGCTTATTTATACATAGATGAGCTTACAGGGTGAATATGGGGTTATGGGCTATTACAAAACTATAACATAAATACAATGTTT
Organism: Wollemia nobilis; assembly: GCA_028583015.1. Lineage (NCBI taxonomy): Eukaryota > Viridiplantae > Streptophyta > Pinopsida > Araucariales > Araucariaceae > Wollemia > Wollemia nobilis. The sequence continues at coordinate 1,282,725 of JAQPPZ010017254.1, read as the reverse complement.
TTCTTTTGCTTTATAATAAGAGGTTGTACTCGGGTCCCCCACCCTTGATAAATTATATCTCTCTTCTTTAGAGCTTGAGATTTTACAAATAGATACACTTCTCATCTTAATTGAGATGTTATAGCTAGAAACCTACATCATTTTACATAAAATGTTTGAATTCTTGATTTTTATTTTCTGGATCTTTTCAAATTTCTATATGAATACAATTAATCTAGAATTTAGCATCTTTCTTGATATTTCTCTATAGGAGCCTTCACAATGCCAAAACTTCACCTATACTATCTATGCATTGCATCTTAGTAGAGTAATATTTCCAAAACATTGCACTATCATAGTCTGCTTTACCAAACCTGGATTTCTAGTTTCCTCCCTCACTGAAGTTATAGCTCTTCATTACTCTTCCCATAATTCAAACCCTGGTTGGCAAATATTTACAATTTTATTTTTTGCAACTTGAAAAATTGTCACTGTCCTTGTTTTGAATGGTTGAATTCACAGAGTCATATCTCCCTCAATATTGCTTAGATTTTTGCATATGACCACTAATTTGAATTTATTCAAATTTTGCACAAGTTGGTCCAAGAATAAGTTGAATCGGATAACTCTTTGCAAAGATATGGCTCCTAAAATATGAGATATTTTTTAGGAAAAAACCCTAATCCTTCATACTTTGCAATTTTATTTTATGTGACATGAAAAGTCATCATTGCCTTTGTTCCAAATGGTTGACTTCATAGGGTTGTATCTCCATCAATATTGCTTAGATTTTTGCATATGACCACTCATTTTAAATATATTCAAATTCTGCACAAGTTGGTCCAAGAATTAGCTGAATTAGATAATTATACAAATATATGGATCCTAAAATATGAGATATTTTTTAGGAAAAAACCCTAATCCTTCACACTTTGCAATTTTATTTTTCTCATTGTAAGTAACCTTCCACTCAACATCCTAGCCTTTTGTTGCAGCTCCTTCAGCTGGCCTAGCCTTCCACACTCCTTTAACCTTATCAACCTTCCACATTCCTTCAACCATCCCAACCTTCCACCCAACATCCTAGCCTTTCACTATAGCTCCTTCAGCCAGTCCAGCCTTCCATGCTTCTTTAGCCAACCTAGCCTTCCACGCTCCTTTAGCCTTGACACTTTAAAAATTAACTCATCATTTAGCTTTCCATGCTCCTTTAGACTATAGCCTTCCACGATCCTTCAGCCTCGAGCCTTCCATGCTCCTTCAGCCTCCAGCATTCCACGCTCCTTCGACCTCTAGCCTTCCATGCTCCTTCAGCCTCCAACCTTCCACACTCCTTCAGCCTCTAGCCTTCCATGCTCCTTTAGCCTCCAACCTTCCATGCTCCTTCAACCTTCAGATTTATTGATTGTTAAAGCACTAGACCATTTTCCAGGCCCCTTAGGGGGTAAACAGAAATACAATGTTAGTTGTTGCCAAAGTGAATGATTACACATATCAATATTCATTAACTTTTCCCCACCTTTATGATATATAAAATGTGCATTCTTGATCAATTGCTATATTATACCTTATAATTTTATCCCAATACCTTAGTATTCATAACCCAATGTTTATAAAAACTTGGAGCCTATACACATTACATGCTTCTAAAACTTACAATAGCAAATTGAGTTTTGCTTATCATTTCCATAATATTTTTCCTACTAGATGAATTTATCCCTTGTAAAATAAAAATAAATCCTTGCATTCAAATTGGATTTGAACTCACAACAATTTTATGATTGTCAACTTAAATTTTAATTTTTACATTTCCTATATGTATTTAATTTGTACAGGTTCTCTAAAATAAAGACTAATTTCTTTGGCTTCTTGTTGATGTGTCTTTATATGTTGCCATGTTGTTGCTACTAAAAGATATTCTTTCCCTTGAAGCTTCATTTACAACTTGTTATGTTATTTAGGCTTGACTATCTCTTTGGTCCACTATTAATTTCTTTCCAACAATGCTTTAGTCTTTGCTTACATCTTCTTAAAGTTTGAGCCATAACTTTCATTGGGATTTTCATATCCATAAGCTTAAAAAATTTACTTTCATAGTTTTACTCCATGGGAATGCATTTTAAGATTTGGGGATTGTCCCAAAGACATGTCCAACCATTCTAAAAATGACAAGAAATATGTTTAGCGATCCAAAATAGCCATCCTACCATTCTTGTTCCATAGAATATAGTTTCATATCAAATAATATATTAAAAATTATTATATATTTTATTATTAAGCATGCATTCACAACATGGGTTTCAATCTAAGATATGAACAAAATTTAAAAATATTACATGAAAACATCATCTACATATTCAATAATAGTATGACGGAGAACATTTTGAAGAAAACACATTAAAAGGTATTATTTATTTTATTGTTTAAATAATTATGTACCCAATACATCCAACAATAATGTAGTCATAATGGTATAAGACTAGATGAAAACTCTCTAGCACCTCTTCATATGTTCTAATTCTATAATCTAAATGCTCCAAGGTTAATAATTTAACCCTCAACTCCAACAATCCTTTTTTTTATTCTTTGGCTTAAATTTTGGACATTAAAAGTGGGCAAATGCATTTTGCTCTTTTTAAAGTTGAATAAAGATATTTTGAAATTTTAATAAAAGTTTTACTATATTTTATAATATATGGATGCTTTTAATTATTTCAATTGATTTCAAAATTAGTATGATAGATTTAAAAATGTTCATATTAATAATAATATTTTAAGGAATATACTAGTAAAATGATAATGATATCTTTCCTTTGTAGTTAAAGTGCTTACCAAATACGGGAGGAACTGCGAGCTAAGAGGGAGTGTGATCCAAGGTAAAGTGTGAGCCGGGTTTGAAGTGTGATCCAAGAGGGAGTGTGAACCAAGAGGAAATGTGAGCTAAGAAGGAGCGTGACCCAAGAGTCAGTCATGGTAAAAGAGCGACGAGTTCATCTAAAGTGCATCATTGCTTCAAACCATTACCATGAATGCATGAAACATTATTTCCAAAAAAAAAAAAAAGTGAAGGAACATCGATAAAAATAAGAGACAAGGGATATTACAAGCCAAGAGGGAGTGCAAGCTAGGATAAAGTGCAAGGCAAGAGAGGGTGCAAGTTGGGAATGAGTGCAAGCCAAGAGGAAGTGTGATCCAAGAGGGAGAGCAAAATAAGAGTGAGCCCCATTATCTAGTATGGAAGGAAAGTCATATTTGAAAATCCTAATGAGAAGTCAAGATGCCCTAGTTGGAAGTATGGAGGCCCAAGCTGGAGATAAGCAGAAGAGCAAATACATGGTAAGTTTGATCCAGGTAGCAGATGTTACACCAAAAGTAAGTATCAAGGATGAGATGATTGAGCATGATATTATGGTTCTTAAAAGTAGAGGGCTAATATGTAAGTTCCATAGATCATGGCCAGGGCTTTTGGAGGTTCAAAATTGAATCAAGTGAAAGTGGGGATTAAATTCAAATTACTCTATGACTTTTCTTCCTAAATATTTTTTCCTCATCTTTTCCAATTCAAAAATTAGGAATAAAATAATGGTTGGTGGTCCATGGTTTAGGGGAAGAGATGCAATTTATTTGAGACAATGGAATGAAATTTTTCTATTGAGACAAAAACTATTAAGAAGCTTCTAGTATGGGTTAGGTTTTTGGACTTCCATATCAACTTATAAATAAGGATATTTTGAAGAATATTGGAAATACCCTAGGTGAATTCATCAAGGAAGGACTAACTACTAAGGAGAAAAAGCATGCTATATATACTCGAATATGTGTTGCTATGGATATTTTAAAACCTTTTCCACAATCAATTAAGATTAAATATATATCAAGAGAATGGGATCAACAAGTAGATTATGAAAATATCACATTTGGTTGCCATAATTGTTATGAGATTTGACACATGGCAAGAGTTTACAAAGTGAAAACTTTGAAGAAAGAGAAGAAAATTAGCGATAAGATAAACTTCAAGATGAAGCAATAAAATCATACAATAATAGAATCTAGGTTAGATCAAGGATATTCCACTCTAAAAGAAGAGGTAAATAAATCCTATCAATAGTATCATTTATAAATTTCAGAAGGAATTAAAGGTGCAAAAGAAGATGTAGAAAGAAATCCTAAAACAAAGTCGACAAAAGAGGTCAAGTTTATTCTAGGTAAATCATCTTCATTTTCCTCAAGTAGTATAAAATCCTCTCCAGGTAATAAAATTTAAATGGGTGAAGATGTTATCCCTTGCACTTTAAGGTATCAAGAGTAGCATGATAAAGAAATGAGGATGGAGGAAACCCGTAACAATTTAGGTTTTTTAGGGTAGAATAAGAAGATAATTGCTATAGAAGAGCATCCTTGCACTTTAGGATTCCTAGGAAAACATAAAGAAGATTGTGCTTTTGAAGTTATTCCTTACACTTGAGATCATTTAGAGCAAGGAAAACCTAAAGATGATAAATCTTACTATGAGCAGTGTGAGAATATTGAAGAGATTGATGAAGATGAAGGTATTGCTCGGAATGAAAAAAATATAAGACCCAAGATGCAAAAAAAATAGAAAAATAAACCTAAGGGGATATTGATATGGGAAAATAAAAGCAAATATCATAAGTGCTAACAATAAGTGGGGCTAAAACCACAAATAAAAACAAAAAATAACAATGAAAATAATATTTTAGAATATTAGGGGAATGAATAAGAACCCTAAAAAAAGTATTAATAAATTGTGAGGTTGTTATAAACAAGATATTTATAGATATAGAAGTTTGGCAACAAATATCTTAGCCATTCACGGTGTTGAATTTCATCTTGATATAATTTAAATTTTGGAAGGCATATGATATAAAAGGAGTTGATTATGGAAAAATAGCAGTTTGAGGAAGATGGAGAATACCTTTGATAGAAAGGGAAATGAAGAGTATCTCTGATAGAAAGGTAAATTTGGGTATGCTTTAATTAACTTGTTAAAAATGTAATGAGAGTAATGTAATATTTTATTTTTGTAATGGGAGTGGCCCCCAATAGAAGCCACACATAGCTTATTAAAAAATTGCTTACCAAATATAAGATATTTGTTATGAAATTGTAAATTTTGATAATAAATAAAAAAAGTTAATAAGCTATGTGTGGTTTTTATTTGGATCCACTCCTATTAAAATAACAAAACATTAAGTTAATTTCATTACATTGCTATTATGTTACCTCATATTCAACTTTTCTTTTTATTTATTTTTGGTTGGAGAACAAGGGGTTGTACTAGGTCCCCCACCCTTGACAAGCCACAACTCTCTCCTTTAGAGCTTGAGATTTTACAAATGGATTCAATTATCATCTCAATTGTGATGCTATAGCTAGATACCTATATCATTTTCATAAAATGTTTGAGTTCTTGATTTTAATTTTTTGGAACTTACTTTTTTATTAAAGATATTCTTCATTTGCATTTCTATCAAAGATATTCGTCATCTTTCTCAATTTGTTAGTATTTTACAATCAACTCCTTAATATCAATTTTATCAAGAGATAAAATATCACTCATCCAATTGCCTTCTAAAAGTTAAATTTTGCCAAGATGAAAATCAAAACCACAAAGGGCTAATTTTTTTCTACCTAGTGTTCATATCTATAAATTATCTATAAAAACTTGTCAATTCCTTAATACATATTTTTTTAGGGATCTTATTTATACCCCTGACATTCCAGGATATCATTTTTATCATCAATTTTTGTTATTGTGTTTAGCCCCACTTCTTGTTAGCACCTATGATATTTGCTTTTATTTTCCATATCAATATCCCCACGAGTTTGATTTTCTCTTTATTTTTTGTTCTTGGTTATTGCTTTCTTTTTTCATTCCCACCAACACTTTCATAGTCATCATTCTCTTCAATTTTTATACACTTTGTTTTTGGTTCTTTGTTCTTCCTTTATTTTTTTCATTCCCACTAACACTTTCATATTCATCAATCTCTTCAAATTTAATACACCGCTCATAGGAGACTTATTATGTATAAGTTTGTCTTGCTCTGAAGGATTCAGAGTGTAAGGAATAACCTAAAAAATGCTTCTTTATGTTTCCCTAGAAACCTTAAAGTGCAAGGATGCTCCTCCATAAAAATTACATTCTTATTGTTGGAGGTATTACATTATTTGGTAGCTTGAGTACCATTGTAAATATTTAGATTAGGGTGTGAGTGTGATATTTCTATATAGTATGTGTCAAGTTAGTAGAAGTAAGCATGTGTTATGTAATTAAGAGTGTGAGGTGTCATGTGAGTGATGTGTCAAATAGGGAGTTATGTGAAGAGACTTTGTCATTATGAAATATGTGAGAGTTATTATGTAAAGAAAGGAATGTGAAGAGTTCTCTCATGAGGAGAGGAAAGATCAAGAGTTAGGAGCATTGAAGAGTCTCATGTAAGGCTTTATACTGGAGACAAAGCTCTGTATTATGTAATGCAATACAATAATATTTTATCAAAAATAAATTTATTTTGTGTAATATTGGTGTTGTGATTACGTGATATTATTTGAAAGTGATTTTATGATCCTGGAAAATTGGACCTATGATATCTTTAGGCCCATTGGCTAATAGTGGTATTAGAGCCACCTTAGTAATCCCTATTTAAGGTGGAGAGAGAGAGAGAGAGGAAGAGTGATAAGATTGAAGGAGAGGAACCTAAGATTGTTATGAAGATATTGAAGTGAAGAAGGATCATTGAAAAGGAAGGTTGTTGAAGTGAATAGTTTCTAGAAGTAGAGAGATTGGTAGAAGAGATTAGAAGACATTGACTGTGAATATTGGAGGAGAATAATACTTGAGAGAAAGTTTACTTGTTGGAGAAGTTGGTGGAATATTATTTGTTGACTACTTGAGATTGAAGAGAAAGGATTGTATTTGACATGGTGAATGACGCTTTAGAACATCTAAGCTTGAGAAGTATATCTACATTGGGAAGGAAGAGAGTCAAAGTTTGAGAAGAGAAGCACCTAAGGATTTAAAAGGTGAATGTTTTAGAGAGAATATATTTGCATCTATGAGAGTAGCAATTTTGAAAATGAATACACCTAATTTCATGTTGAATGTACCTGCACCTAAGGCATGAAACTTGAGCATCTACAAAATGAATGAGCCTACACCTAAGGCAAGAGACTTGAACATCTACATAATGATAGCCTGAGGAGAGAAATGTTACTAGGTAAATATTATAAATAATGCTTGGGAATTCCCAAATGTTAAAATTATTCAGAGCATAGTTATTTGGAAGCTTGAGTACAAAGGTGAAGTGAATATTTTATAGATGAGAAGGTATTTTCTTTAATTGTGCATTTTTTTAAATTGAATTTGCTAGGAGAAATTAAAAATATGGGTTTCAATATGAAGATATTATTTGAGTTGAATGAATATTTTTGAACATTTTTTTTGGTTGGATAATAAGGGGTTGTACTCGGGTCCCCCACCCTTGACAAATTACAACTCTCTTCTTTAGAGCTTGAGAGTTTACAAATAGATACACTTCTCATCTCAATTGAGATGCTATAGCTAGAAACCTACATCATTTTACATAAAATGTCTGAATTCTTGATTTTCATTTTTTGGATCTTTTCAATTTTTTGTATGAATACAAATATTCCAGAATTTAGCATCCTTCTTGACATTTTCCTATAGCAACCTTCACAATACCAAAACTTCACCTCTACTATCTATGCATTGCATCTTAGTAGAGTAATATTTCCAAAACATCGCACTATCATAGTCCACTTTACCAAATCTGGATTGCTAGTTTCCTTCTTGAAACACAAGTGCAACCACAAAAATTATAATAAATAGTTTATATGAAAACACATTATTGTTATAAAATAAAGTAGATATTACCAATGGAAAACATTAAAGTAAATCTTAATCATTAATTGATTTAGGCAATCAACATTTTCTTGTCAGCTTCAACTAAACTTACTACTTCCTCTAACCATGGAAAGGAGAATTTAACTTCATGATCCTCAATCAAAACCCCTCTATTGGCTAGCCTATCTGCACATTTGTTTCCTTCCCTTAATGTATGTGTAAACCTGATTTCTTCAAACTCTTTAGCAAGATCTTGAATTTCCATAATTATCTCTTGTATGTTCCATGGAGCCTTTGCTTTCCTCAAAATTGCATTTATTACTATGAGAGAATCACCTTCCATCCATACTCTGTTCCATTTCATTTGTTTGCATATTTTTAACCCTTCTAAAGTTGCCCAAGCTTCAACTTCATTATTTGTCTTAAATCCACTATTGAAAGCGTAATGAGACAAAATATCTCCTCTATTATTTCTAATTATTCCTCCTCCTCTTGTTGGTCCTAGATTTCCTTTAGATGCTCCATCAAAATTTAATTTAACCCACTCCACATCTGGTGGTTTCCACTTTATATTATTTGCCTTCTTTTTGCTTCTCTTGTACCCAACATCATAATTCCATTTAATGACTTGACTCCATCTATCAAGGCTCTCTGCTTCTAGATTAGGGATTGGGTGAGTTGATAGGGTTGGTTTAGACTCCTCTATGGCTAAACATATCTTCCTTTTCATTACCTCTAAATTGCTTTCCTTTCCTTTAAATATTCTTCTATTCCTTTCTAGCCATATAGTCCAAAGTATTGTATCTTTTGATATATCCCATATTGTCTGTAAAGCCTCACTTTTATAAGTGCTCTGCCATTGCTTTAACCAATCTTCAATTTTGCTATTCATCACCATGCATTTACCAAACATATTAAGAATCCATTGCCATAGATTCTAGACTATTGAGCAATGTCCCAAGAGATGGTCTATACTCTCCTCCTTTTTACAAAGAACACATTGAGAGGGGCCATGAAAACCCCTTTTCATAAGGTTATCCTAGGATAAAATTCTTCTATGACCTACTAGCCAAACAAACATTTTGACTTTAGGAATGCTTGGGCTATCCCAAATATCTCTCCATATTCTAGTGATATTATTATTTTGTTGGTGTTGTACATTATATCCACTTCTTGTTGTGTATTCTCCTGAGCTATTCAACTCCCAAATCAATTTATCCTTGGCTCCCCTCGGAATAATCATAGTTGTTATCTTTCTACTCAATTGCCTCCTAGCATCAATGTCTTGTATACTTGTAAAAAAATCTTCTTTCCATTTGTATCTTCCTTCCTGATCCTTGTACAAAATGTTTGAAACCCTATCACCATATTTATCTTGAAGCAATCTCATCCAAGGTTTCAAAATTGGATCTAAATTGAGTGGTTTTTTATCACACCAAGTATCCATCCAAATAGAATTTTTTCTCCAGTTCCCACCACCCATCTTAAACCTTTAATCATAAGATCAATAGATTTTTTAAACCATTCCAAAGAGCAGAACCATTTGGTAGAGAGAATGTAGTAAATATTAAACTTGGGTCATTGGGATCAACATACTTAGAATAATTCTTGCCCATTGTCTTTGACTCTCTTTGTACAATCTCTAGATTACTTTTCCCCTAAGAGCTAAGTTTGCATCTGTAAGAACTCTTAAACCAAGACCTCCCCTAGTTTTATCATCACACACCTTGCTCCATTTCACCAAAGGAAATTTCCTTTTATCATGTAAACTTGACCATAAAAAGGATCGCATAATATAGATTAAAATTTTTTCAACTGATTTTGGCATAGAATACAATGACATATAATATGTTGGAATGGCCTGTAAGACTGACTTAATTAATTGCACTCTTCCTGCTAATGATAACCATCTACCTTTCCAAGTTGGAAGTTTATTCTGAACTTTACTAATAATTGGATTCCATAATTCTATCCTCATTCTCCCCTCAAATAAAGGCATCCCTAGATAAGTTGTTGGTAAATTTGCCTCCTCCATTTGAAGTAACCTATAAATTCTTGCTTTGATATTAGTTGGAGTGTTAAGGAAGTAAATTTTGGATTTTGTCCTATTAAATTTTTGCCTTGATGCTCTTTCGTATTCCTTTAAAAAGTTATTCAAAGCTCTGGCCTCATTTATCCTTGCCCTTCCAAAAAGGGTTGTATCATCTACAAATTATTGATGGGTGATGTTGTCGATGTTATTACTAACCTTAAGTCCACTTATAAGCCCATATTTGTAAGCCTTCTTTAAGTTCCTACTCAAAACCTCTGCCATAATAATGAACAAATAAGGAGATAGAGGATCTCCTTGTCTAAGGCCTCTCTTGGCTTTAAAATATTATGTTACTAACCCATTGACCAACACTAAATAAGAAATTGTAGAGACACAAGCTTTAATCCATCTAACCCATTTCTTCCTGAATCCAAACTTTTCTAAAACTGCAAAAAGAAAATCCCATTTAACCCTATCATAGGCTTTACTCATATCAAGTTTTAAGATCATTGCTTTCTCTTTTCTTGAAGTTGTTGAATGTATAACTTCATGAGCTACTATGATCCCATCTAAAATTTGTCTCCCTTTCACAAATCCTCCTTGCTCTTCTGAAATGATTTTGTCTAACAATGGCCTTAATCGATTTGCCATCACTTTGGAGATAATATTATATGCCATATTACATAGGCTTATGGGTCTAAAAGAATCAAATAATTCAACATCCTTCTTTTTTGGAATTAGGGTAAGATATGTTGCATTTATTTTATAAGGTATGTATTGTTTTACCCTAGATTGTTCCACTACCACCAATAAATAATCCTTCACTATATCCCAATTATGTTGGTAAAAAGTTGTAGAGAGCCCATCTGGACCTAGGGATTTATCCTTATTAAAAGAGAAAAGAGCTAAATGAACTTCTTCTAGAGTAATAGGCTCCATCAGTTTCCTATTGTCTTCATTCGTTATAACTGAAGGAACATCTTGAAGAAGTTTATCATTAAGAACTTTAGTCTCCTCTGATCCTAGAATATTCTGATAAAAAGACTTTACCTCTTTTCTAATTTCACTTTGATCTTCAATCCAAACCCCTTCTATTGATTTAATTCTACTAATTTTGGATGTTGATCTCTGTACTATAGCCATCCTATGAAAAAATTTGTATTTTTATCTCCTTTTAACCAAGTCTGTCTTGATTTTAATCTCCAAATTTCTCTTCCTTACTCAAAATATTATGATATTCACTAAGCAACTCCCTTTCCTCTGAGCTTGGATTATTATGATCACCTTTTTGGAATTTTGAAAGTTTTATCTTTTAGTTCTTCTTTCTTCTCAAAAATATTTCCAAAAGTGTTCTTGTTCCATTCTTTTAATCTAGATGTCATAGATTTAATTTGATTTGGAAGAGCATACAACCCACCATTACTTAAATAATTCCATGTTTGAGCTATCATATCAACAAATTGAGGATGGTCTTCCCACATCTGCTCATATTTAAAATATGATATTTTTTGAATTCACTTACCACCATTTTAACTCTTATTGGCTAGTGATCTGAACCAATCCTTGTTAAGGTATTAATTTTAGCACAAGTTCCTTCATCTAGCCAATGATCTAAGAGTATGCATCTATCTAATTTTTTGCTATTAGGTTTTGGCCTCTCTTATTGTTGGTCCAAGTATAGTTGTCTTCTTCAAACTCAACCTCCCATAGATTATTGTTTTGAATAAAAGTTGAGAAATCTCTCATACTTTGGGTTAATTTCCTAATTCCCCCAAATTTTTCATCTAACTTGGTTATGGCATTAAAATCTCCTATGATCATGAATTGGGTTTCTTGGTCTTTACTTCTCATAAAGGATTCAATCCCACTCTAAACTTCTAATCTACCTAACTGAGTTGTAGGTCCATAGACATTGATAAGGATGAAATGAATATTTGCAAAGTAGCAAGTGACTAAAGAGGCTATCCAATGCCTAGTTTTATGAATGGTTACATAGGAGGTTCTAGAAGGATTCCAACAAGTTAGAATTCCCCTTGCTCCTTTAGAATCCATAGCATCCCATTCACATCTTGCCCATACTGCTTTCATAGTTTTTGAAACTTCTTTTGTCATTTTAGTTTCTTGGATACAAAGAATATCAGGCTTATTACTTAAACATAGGTCCCTAATACACCTCTGCTTTGAGGGGGCATTAGCACCCCTTATATTCCATGAGATGATAATCATGTCTCATTAGGGGCTTTTGGCCCTGCCTGCGTATTACCAATATCATTTTGTTGTTTGGTAAAGAGAAGTTCAACCAACTTAGTTTGTGTTCCTTTCTCTATGTTTGCTCTTGCTTCCCTGGATCTTGCTTGATAATTTGAGGGTTTTCCTCTTTTTGCCTTGCCTATATCAGGAGTAGGTCTTATTATTCTATTCCTCAATATTCTTTCACAATTTTGTTTTTCATCATATTTATCCTCTCCTGGCTCTATTATAAAAGCTTTTGACTTGTCTTGCTCATTTTCTGGTATTTCCTTATTAATGGTAGAGGTATTAACTTCTAAAATTACATTTTCTTTACCAATTTTTTCTCTTGAATGGTGCATGGTACTTCAAGAGAGTCTTCAAAATCTGATGAGACACATTCCTTAGGTTCATCGAGAATGTTCTTCCTTAAATCAGGATCATATTGAATAGATGATTCCTTGTTAATATGTTGAAATTATTGTATTGTGTCCTCTAAGTTTTGATCTACTTTTTCTTCATAGGCTAAAGCCTCAAAAGAGTTGGTATTTCTTCCAATATCCTTCCTTATTGGTCTCCATTATTTATTTTCTTTCATTTTTCTAGATCTATTTTTTGGAAGTTGAAAACCATCTTCATCCATAACCATTTGTAAGTTTCTCTTGTGGTTTTCTACATATGATTATGTTGGGCTCTTCTTAGGGCATGATCTCTCAATATGCCCCACCTCATGACATCTTCTACATCTAAAATATATGTTTTCATAATCTATGGTTTGGATCCACATCTTATCCCCATACTTAAGAATGATTGATTCTGGTAAAGCTTTACTTATATCAATCATGACCAATATCCGAGCATAAATAGCCAAGAATCCATCTTTCGTTGTATCTAAAATCTCAAGGAATTCTCCTAGAGTGTTGCCTATTGCCTTGAAGGTATCTATTTCCTAAAATTCAATGGGTAACCCAAACATCCTAACCTAGACTGGTACTAGGGATAGATTTACATTTTTAGGTGAAAAGCCTTCATACCAGTGGGTAAGGAAGAGTCTTGCTCTTCCCATAAACCAAGGACCCCCTTTTAGGATTTTTTCTCTTTCTTCCCTAGAACAAAAAATGGCTAGGAAGAAACCTTTGGGAAGAAATGATAGAATCACTCCTGGAGACTTCCAACTCCTATCAATCCATTTTCTCAAGGTTGAAGCCCCTTGCCAATACCCATTAAATTTACCAAAAACTCCCTATCTTGGAGCAATGAGGATCTCTCTGAGGTGCGCTCACTAACCTCTACCACTAGAGATGATTCTAAGGATTTAACTATAAATCGGTCCATGGAAAGGAAACTAAAACTCAAAATCTATTGAAATTTATCTGAATGTCCTATAGCAAATATAATATTTGATAAAAACTTTATAATAATTTGCATGCAAAATTTCTAAGATAAAGAAAGGGAAAAAAACTTAGCTAAAAAATTATTTGTCTAGATAGAATGTCTTGCCTCACTGAAGTCCTAGCCCTTCATTGCTCTTCCCATCATCCGAACCCTAGCTGACAAATATTTGCAATTTTGTTTTTCACGACTTGAAAAATCATCACTACCCTTGTTCTGGATGGTTGACTTCACAGGGTCGTATCTCCCTCAATATTGCTCGGATTCTTTCATATGACCACTCATTTTAAAGCTATTCAAATTCCACACAAGTTGGTCCAAGAATCAGCTGAATCGGATAACCCTTCGCGAAGATATGGCTCCTAAAAGATGAGACATTTTTAGAAAAAAACCTAATCCTTCGTGAAGCTCTTGATTCAAATTTATCTTAATGGATCTGCGACATTTTTGAACGTTATTAAAAGCATACATAACTTTTTTTTTAAATGACTATCATGGATATTTTATTTTAAATTGTAAGCTTTTAAGCATTAGAGGAAGAGAATATTTATTGGAAATTTTATGCAATGGGTTTAAAATTATTGGAGAAAATATTAAACAGTTTTAACTTACAACACATATTGGCATATGGTTTTTCTTGTTTCCTGAATATTTGGAAGAGAAAGGTATGATTTTCAAAAAGTTTTCATTCGATTTTTTCAATTGGATCACGTTTGAAAAAGATGAATTTAAATTAATGTTTGAAGGAGTTGTGGGAGTTATAAAGGGAGTTTGTTGAGAATAAAATATTAAGGGAGTCATAAGAAGGAGATTAAAAAATTATTGAAGGAAAATGAATTTGGGAGTTATAAGCAGAATTTAAGAGGATTAGTTTTTTTTTTAAATTGAAGATGAAGGAATTAATTTGGGGGAGTAATAAGGGATTCCACGACAAAAGAAATAATTAAAATGGCAGATACAAAAAATATCCTTTCTAAATCTCAATTATTAAAAGGACCTAATTTTACTCCATGGAAAAATAAAATGAGATCAATACTCATTGTTGAGAAACTCTGGGATGTGGTAAATGGAAAAAATAATGTTCTAGAAGATAAAATTGGAATCCAAAAATTTAAATATGATGATGCTAAAGCTCTTATGTTAATTATGTTTGGCATATCTAATGAAATTTAAGCACACATAAGTGAAGCAAAAACTTCAAAATTTGCATGGAAAATTTGTGTAATATATTTGAATAAAAAAATGAGGTAACCATTTTACACTTGCAATCACAATTGTATTCACTAAAAATTCATGATGGAGAAAATATAGAATATTTTCTTTGAAGGGTATCAAATTTAAAATTACACACCATAGGAGAAAATGTTGAAGATAGACTTTTGGTTTTAGTTGTACTTAGAGCACTTCCTAAATCATTCAAAATATTGGTCACATCTCTTCAAGTATCAAATAGAAAGGTGTCATTTGAGGAATTAGTAAATATTCTTCAGCAATATGAACTTGAAAATAATTTAAGAGATGAGTCATCTAACAATGCCCTTACATCAACAAAAGGTTCTTTCACTTCATCTTCATCACAAAATAAAAATGAAAGTTGTATTGTCATATTTGTGAAAGAGAAGGACATAGTACAAAATTTTGTAAGTATAATGCATTGAATAGGAAGAATCAAGACCAAGAATCTCTTGAAGGGAATCAAAGAAATCAAAATAATCAGCAAGGGTTTATTGCACAAACAAAATCAGAATATACACATAGGACTCTTATGGCAAATAAAAAATGTATGTTATCAAGTAATGAAGAATTCATAAAACTAAGATCCTATTTGCAATTGATCCTAAAGAAATCTAATTTCAAAGAAGGTGCAATAATATCTACAAATAATATAAGAAAAATGTGTATGGCTCTAGAAATTCTAGAAACACAACAAGTTGAGGAATCCAATAATGACTTGGAACCTATGACAATAAATGCATGTTGTGATACAAAAAGAAAAGATATAGAGTGCAACACAAATGATTTGAATATAGTTCATGATTGTTCAAAAAAACTTATGTTGTCAAAATTGATAGTGACAATGACATGGATTCAAATGATGATAGGGATAGTGATGCTCAAAGTTATGTTGATATTGATAGAGATCAATGTGATGATGAATTTGGTTATTTTAAAAGGTATACTAAAGGGATTGGTTCAAAATTGTTAAATAAAATGGGATACAAAGATATAGGTTTGGGAAAACATGGGCAAGGGATGAAAGAGCCAATTGTACCAAAAATAAGACCAAAATGTGAAGGTCTTGGATATACAAGACAAACAAGCAGTAATGAATCAGGGACTAAATTTATGACAGGAAACAATGACATTAAATTTGTGATAGGGATTGATAAAACCAATAACAATGAAGGACAAACAAGTAAAATGAATTAAAGAATGGTAAAAGCAATTTTGTAATAGGGAACATGTGTAACCATTGTGGTAGATATGGACATAAGATAGAGAAATGTTGGAATCTCCATTGTTGTGAAATTTGTGGAGGACATAATCATTCTCAAAAATATTTTCTATATAAATAAAATAAAAATAACAAAATAAAAATAGATTGTGGATGGATAAGTATGAATGAATGGGATAAGATAAAAGGAATGTTGTATGGTTTCTATAGGAGGAAACCAAGTGTGATGAAAAATCAAAGTTTTTTGAGTGTAAAGAATAATGTGAGTCTTACCATGGAGAAATGTGAAATGAATTATTATGACCCAAGCATAGCTTGGAAGGTGACCTAAAGTGAAAGCACTTGCAATGATGATTTTATAAAAGTGATGACCTTGTGATTGTTCCAATAATTGACCTAGAGGTAATGATGATCTAGAGGCGACTAGAGGCAGATACCTAGAGGTAACCCTAAAGTATTAATGATTCTAAGGTAGAGATCCAAATATGTTGATCCAAAGGTAGACACATACATTTTATAGAGGTAAACCTAGTAAAGGTTGCATAAGTCCAGTATTACTGAAGTCAAGGCATAAGAACAAATACAAGAGAAAGAAGAATTAGATATTGAAGGAAAAATACCTTCTTACCAAATAATCTAATATGGGGGGGATGTTGGAGGTATTACATTATTTGATACCTTGAGTGCCATTGTAAATATTTAGATTAGGGTAAGTGTGGTATTTGTATATAGTATGTGTCAAGTTAGTAGGAGTAAGCATGTGTCATGTAATTAAGAGTGTGAGGTGTCATGTAAGTGATGTGTCAAGTAGGGAGTTATGTGAAGAGACTTTGTCATTATGAAATATGTGAGAGTTATTATGTAAATAAAGGAATGTGAAGAGTTCTCCCATGAGGAGAGGAAAGGTCAAGAGTCAAGAACATTGAAGAGTCTCATGTAAGGATTTATATTGGAGATAAAGCTCTATGTTATGTAATGCAATACAATAATATTTTATCAATAAAGTTTCTTATTTTATGCAATATTGGTGTTGTGATTGTGTGAGATTATTTGCAAGTGATTTTATGATCCTAAGAAATCGGACCTCTGATATCTTTGGTCCCATTTTTTAACACTTATGCCTCCCTAAAAATCCTAAATTGCTATGGATTTCTTCCATCCTTCTTTCCTTATTATGTTGCTTATGAAACCCTAAAATGCAAGGGATAACATCTACACTACTTTTATCTCTATTGCCAAGAGAGGATTCCATACTACTTGATGAGAATAAGTAATTTACCTAGAATAAACTTGATCTCTTCTATTATCTTTAGTTTAAAATTATTCTCCACAACTTTATTTTCACCTTTAATTTCATATGAATTTGAACTTGCACATTGCATTTTCTCATCCATTGTATCCTTCTTTATTTCTTTTAATGATAGATCTAAGTGAACCATGGTGGCATTTTCCATATGACGTTGTAGATAGGCTTTCTTTGATTCTTTGTTTGAAGTGGAATTGTTCTTGATCTTATCTATATTCTACTACAATATGATTTTCATGCTTCATATTAAATTTTATCTCATGACCAAAATTCTTTGTCTCTTTCTTCATCATTTTCACCCTACAATCACTTTCCATGTATCCAGTCTCATAACAATTGCAACATTGGAATGCAATGTTTATCATAATACACTTGTTTATCCCATCTTGAATCAAATTTAATCTTAATGTATTATAGCAAAGAACTTGAAATATCATAGAAAAACATATTTGGGTATGTATAGCATACTTTCACTCGATAGTAGTTGATCCGTCCTTGATAATTTTCCTAAGTTATTTCTAATAGCTTCAAACATCCTTATTGATAACCTAATATAAAAGTCCAAAAATCCTAACCCATACTAGAAGATTTTTAATAGTTTTTATATTGACAAAAAAAAGTTGATCCATGGTCTTAAATAAAGGGCATATCTCCCCCTAAACCATAGGCCATCACCCATTAAACTATCCCTAATTTTTGAAATGGAAAAAATGATGAGGAAAAATCCTTTAGGAAGAAAAGTAAGAGTAATTTGAATTTAAACCCACTTCCACTTGATCCAATTTTGAATCTCTAGAAACCCTGGCTAGTATCCATGGAACTTACATATTAACCTTATACTTTAAGAACCATTATATCATGTTTTATCATCTCATACTTGATAATCACTTCTTCTGTAACATCAACTCCTTGGATCAAACTTGTCATATATTCACTCTTCCTCTTTTCTTTCACTTGAGCATCCATACTTCTAACTAGGGCATATTGAATTTCTATCAAGGCTTTCAAATATGACTTTCCTTCCATGCTACCTAATGGTATCGCTCATAGCTCAGACTTGTTCCTGACCCACAATAAATAATTTTATTTTTATAACATATAAAGATACATTTTTCAATAAGGTTGGAATAACTTAATTTGTAGATCTTAAAACAATTTAAACTTGAAAATTATTGAAATAAAATTAATTAAATTTATTGAACATATAATTTTTTATTTTGATTGTATACACTAGACTTGAGATCTTAAAAAATACTATCTTGTCGAGAAGATAAATTAAATTTAAACCTAATAAATAAATTCAATTAAAATTTTGAAACATTATTATTTTTTGCTTGAGAAAAAGGGGTTGTACTCGGGTCCTCCACCCTTGACAAATCATAATTCTCTCCTTTAGAGCTTGAGATTTTATAAATAGATTCAATTATCATCTCAATTGAGTTGCTATAGCTAGATATCTACATCTTTTTTATAAAATAATTGAATTCTTGATTTTCATTTTTTGGGTCTTCTTCAGTTTTCTTTGTAAATACATATATTCTAAAATTCAACATCCTTCTTCTTGACATTTTTTTTAGCAAATAACAAAACTCCACCTCTACTATTTATGAATTGCATCTTAGTAGAGTAATATTTTTGAAACTTTGTGCTATCATAGTCTGCTTTACCATATTTGGACTGCTAGTTTCCTTCTTGAAGTATAAGTGCAACCATAGGAATTGTGATGAATAGTTTATATAAAAATACATTAATGTTATAAATTACACCAAATGTTACCAATGAAAAACATTAAAATAAATCTTAATCATTATTTGATTTATGTAGTCAATATTTTCTTATTAGCTTTAGCTAAACTTACTGCTTCCTCTAACCATAGAAAAGAGAATTTAACTTTAGATCCTTTATTAAAATACCTATATTCGCTAGACTATCTGCATATTTCTTCTCTTCCCTTAACGTATGTATAAACCTAATTTCTTCAAACTCTATAGCAACATCTTGTGTTTCCACAATGATCTCTTATATGATCTATGGAGCCTTTGATTTCCTCAAAATTGCATTTATAACTATTACAATATTGCCTTTCATCCATACTTTGTTTCATTTAATTTGTTTGCATATTTTTAACCCTTCCAAAGCCACTCAAGTTTTAGCTTCATTATTTGTCTTAAATCCACTATTGAAAGCGTAATGTGACAAATATCACCCCTATTATTTTTAATTATTCCTCCTATTAGTCCTGGATTTCCTTTAGATGCTCCATCAAAATTTGATTTGACCAACTCCACTTTTGGCGGTTTCCACTTTATATTGTTTGCCTTCCTTTTTTTTCTCCCATACCCAGCACCATATTTCCATTTCATGACTTGAATCCATCTATCAAGGCTCTTTGCTTCAATATTAGGGATCAGGTGAGTTGATAGGGTTGGTTTAGACTCCTCTATGTCTAAATAAATCTTCCTTTTCATTACCTCTAAACAATTTTTCTTTCCTTTAAATATTATTTTGTTTCTTTTCATCCATACAGTCCAAAGTATTATATCTTTCAATATATCCTAGATTGTCTGTAATGCCTCAATTTTAAAAGTGCTCTACCATTGTTTTTAACCATTCTTCAATTATTTCATTCATCACTATGCATTTACCAAACATATTAACAATCCATTGCCAGAGTTTCTAGAATATTGAGTAGTGTCCCAAGAGAAAATCTATACTCTCCTCCTTATTTTTACATAAACATATTGTGAGGGGCCATGAAAACCCCTTTTCATTAGGCTATCCTAAGATGAAAAATTTTGATGACCTGCTAGCCATAAAAACATGTTGACTTTTGGAATGTTTGGGCTACTCAAATATCTCTTCATATTCTTGTGGTATTCCTATTTCGTTGGTGATTTACATTATATCCACTTCTTGTTGTGTATTTTTCTAAACTATTCAACTTTTAAATCAGCTTATCCTCGATTTCCTTTGAAATAATCATTGTTATTTTTCTACTCAACTACCTCATAGCAACAATGTTTGGTATACTTGTTAAAAATCTTCTTTCTATTTGTATCTTCCTTCCTGATCCTTGTACATAATATTTGAAATCCTATCACCATATTTATCTTGAAGTAATCTCATCCATGGTTTCAAAATTAGATCTAGATTGAGTGGTTCACACCAAGTAACCATCCAGATTGAAAATTTTCTCCAGTTTTCACCACCCATATTAGACCTTTAATCACTAAATCAATTTATTTTTTTTAATTGTTCCATAGTGTAGAACCATCTGGTAGTGAGAATGCAATAAATATTAATCTTGGGTCATTAGGCTTAACATACTAAGAATAATTATTTCCCATTATCTTCAACTCTCTTTTTACAATCTCCAAATTATTTTTCCTCTTAGAGTTAAGTTTGCATGTGTAAGAAATTATTGACAAATTCAATATGCAAAATAATTAAGCTTGAACCATTAGAAATAATATTGATATGCAATGGGTTTAAATAACAATAGGTTTAGGCTATGAATAGCCTAATAGGTTGCCTCCCCTAAAGGTAGCTAACAACGTAATAGGTAGCCTTCCCCTAAAGGTAGCTAACAACTTAGGGAATAACGCTAACTACTAACAAGATATTATTCACTTAACAATGTGAATAATATCTCACGTCATAACAATAGGTTATTGTTAAGACATTTACAATAGTAAAATAAAGTAACTAATGTAATAACCTAATGGTAAAATTAAATACTACTTTTTACCCTAACATCCCCCCTTTATTACATTATTTTGAAATACAAAGTGTACTTCTGAACAACTCAAATTTGACACATCCAAGTGCCTTTGTGAAGATGTCTGCAACCTGTTTGTCAGTGGGAATGAATTGGAGCTTGATGTTGAGATTAGGAACTTCATCGCGAATGAAATGATACTATGTGTCAATATGTTTGGTGCGCTCATGGTGAACTAGATTCTTCACTAAGTTTAAAATACCCTAGTTTTCGCAGTACAAGTGAATTAGAAGTTTTTTGGGTAAACCCATACTTTCTATGATGTGACTTAATCATATTGCTTCACACACTACATCTTGTGTTGCATGATATTTTGCCTCTATTGAAGATATAGCAACCACCTATTGCTTCTTGTTGTACCATGAGATAGGTCCAAATCCTAGATGAAGAACATATCCAGATGTTGATTTTTGATCATCTACTAATCCAGCATAGTCAGAGTTCGTGAAACCCTGTAAGAAAAATTTGTCATTCTTCCTAAACTCTAAACCATACTCCACATTACCATGGATATAGTGGAGAACACGCTTTGCTTCTTTTCAGTGAGTAACTTCTTGCATGAATCAAGAAAGATAATTCATAGCAAATGTGATATCTGATCTAGTGTTTGTCAGGTATATAAGGCTCCCAATCATCTGATGATAAAGAGTGCCATCTACCTGAGGTGAATCATTGTATCATGAAAACTGAAGCCCTTGTTCAATCGGTGTTGCTTTTAACTTACAATCAACCATATGATACTTTTTTATCAGTGTCTTAGCGTACTTCTTTTGAGTCACTCTTAGGTAATTATTTTTTTGTTCAATCTTCAGACCAAGATAATAGTGGAGAAGTCCCAAATCTATCATATCAAATGACTCTCTCAAGTCATTCTTCATGGTGTCTATAAATGTATCTAAGTTGTCGGTTATGATCAAATCATCCACATAGAGGACAAGTATCATCATCTCAGAACCAATGTTATTAACATAGAGATTTGCATCTGAAGGACTCCTCTTAAATACATGTTGTAGAAGGTGATTGATGAGCACCAGAAATGCTCATTTTATATACACTATTAAGGGGCATCATCACTGGTTTAATTAGCATTAGAGATATATTTTTATTTAACTTATGCATATAATTGATAGAAAATCCGGTATTATGCTTAACGGGTGTTTTTAGTGGAAACTGTGTATGAATGCAGGTTTTGGTACTAATCTGGTGTTTTCCCAGTCTACCTCCCAAATGGACCTAGCATGCTTCTTCTTAACTGCATCTAAGGTATATGGAGTAGGCGCCTTACTCTGGCACCTTACTCCCATACATGGGGAGGCGCCTTACTCAAGTAGGTGCCAAGGTGCCTTACTCAAGTAGGCACCTTATTGGTGCCTTACTCCCCATATGTTGGAGACACCCGCATTGGAGATGCCATATGACCAAGTCAACATTGACCAGGTTGACCAAGGGGCTAAGGAGGAGGTTGCACGTGAAGACAAAGGAGAACTATTTTAATCATGCATTTATTAAATAGAATAAAGTATTTTTATTATTATCAATCGATTGGTCGGTTGACCTTGTAAAGCTCTTAAAGCATTATTTTTAGGATGCATTAGTTTAGGATTTGTTTGTTATGTACACCTAAGGATTTTTATATATTTATCCTTGTGTGAACGGACATGCTTTAAAATAGGGAAATAAAATCTGTGTAGAACCAATTGTAACTAATCACGTCATGTGATTAAATTAGATTAATTTGTTATTGTAACAATATCTGGCTGCGCTTTATATAAAGACGCAGGCCAGATGAACGAGATGATCAATGATTAATTTTACACAAAGATTATTTTATTTCATTCTTTGTTTAATTTATTAAGAGTGCAACTCCTCTTATTCGAGCAAGCTCTACGTAGCTAGTCGGGCGGACTATCTACGGGAGCTTGGGCCCACTCCTTGCAGTAGTCCTCCCTTGTTTCATTTATGTTCTTTATTTTCTGTAGATTAGATTTATTGTTTTATTTCTTGCTTTAATTAATTTAGTTGTGTGTGTTTATTTTCTTGTATTTTATTTTCATACTTTATTTTCAGCACTTTAATTTTAGTTGTAATTTATTTATTTAATTTTCCACACTTAGTTTATTTAGTTTGGCTGAAATTCAAATGCATGAACATCCCCCACCAAACTAAATAAGGTATAGACGGATTCATTCCCCAACACTGCAGGCATATACTGTGTGTGACACTCGTAAGTTTACGGACTTACCGGATTGATAATTTATGGAAGAGAAATGATTGTTTTTTGAGACATAATTTTTGCTCACCATTTTGGCGTCGTTGTTGGGGAGTGTCAAAACTATAGTGTTATGATTTACAGGTCAGATAAAAAGCCCATTTAAAAATACTTGTAGATATTTTACCTAAGAAGTGTGAGTCCACCAAGGGCCTTTTTATAAGGCCAAAAACAGTTGCCGGCATAGTCAGAGCCAAATCCCATAGGCAACAATTTAAATTTACCAGCTTCTTAGGTAAATACGAGAATGAACCTGATGTACCATATTAAGTGTAGAAGTAGGAATAAAATGTGTTGTTGAAAAACTTAGAAAATCAGGCAATGAAGGATTTCCATCATGTTCTGAATGGTTTCAAGAAATAAAAGAAATAACACAACCCAGGTCTGATTAAAAAATTTTAGGGATGTGTTTTTATACAAAAACTATTGGAAAATTATGCCTCTAGAAGCTTGGTTTTAATAATTAATTTTTTTTTATAGGCTTAACGCTTTGCAACATATTGGCAAATTCTTTTAATGATGCAGGGAAAATGATAGAGCTAAATTTAAAAGAACATGTTGTTATGGAGTATGCTCTTCACTTGCGCTTAAGGCGACCTGGTGAATCAGAAACAAGCATGTTTTTTTAAAAGGTTGCTACACCCTATTTTCTTCAAGGTGCTAGCCGCAGGTAGTCATTTTTCGGCCTACACATTTTATCATAACATTGAAAGAGTTTGGTTGTGAGGCCATGAAGGAAAATACTCTCCTCATGCTACAACATATCAGACTAGTTGATAAAGAAGAAGATGATTTTCAGAAGACTAGCTTAGATATAGGCATGGGGGGACCCCACCTTCATCATTGCCACCAACAACACAATGAACGTTGTTCATAGTGTTCATGGAAAAAAAATTATCTTCTACTGAAAAGGCTCCAAAGTTTAGAGCAAATAAAAAAAAGAGTTTTTTTTTGCTACCTGTTGGAAGAGAGTATCCTCTTTCCCAAGGACCAACTTGGTCCAGAAGGGAAATGAGAAATCTCCAACCGATAGCTAAAAAAATAGGGGAGGAGCCTAGAAGAAATTAGATGTCAAATATCTACACGAAGTCCACATGGTGCCTGAGCACGAAAAAAAATGAATAGAGCTCATAGTGGCTAGAAAAAAAAAAAAGCACATAAATGTTAGTGTTGCGTCTCATGAAAATGTCACACATGAACACCAGACAGATGTTGCGGATGATGATGAAAATAATTATTTCTACCCCACTCCAAGAAATGAAACAGAGAATCACAGTGTTCTAATTCTGCTTGTGGAAGAAAAAAATTCAGAGGGGGGGTTATATGAATCGAACACACATGTGTCAGGACTGTATAAATTTTAATCAATGAAAAAAAAGGGGTGACATACTCAAGAGCACACAGTGAGAAAATTATAATGCACAAATATTAATCCTAGTAATGCATTCAGAGAGAAATGTCAAAACAGGATTAAAATATTTTTATGTGTCATTTATGATGAGCTGGGTATTTCGAAGTTTAGAGTTGTTGGCTATTGGTTGCTATCAATCCTCTAATATGTGTAGATGGGACGCAAATTTTTCTACGCAGCCTCCACTTTTAATGCATGGTGCCAATATTATAATTTTCCATGGCAGCATTACATTATGTTTAAAAAAAATGTGGGAAAATAATACAGAGAGGAGACAGAGTCTCACTACGGTGGAAGAGAATGCCAACTTTGTAAAGATATGGTGAGGATCTGAAATCAGGGAGAAATCTGTTGTCACAGTACATAGAGTTCATTATTTCTCACAAACAAATTGGTGGAGAAGACGTTCCAGTACACAACACATTCAACCAATTTCCCAGGGTGGATCGGTGATAGTTCTCCAGGTTGGCCACCAAATTTTAAAATCCCCAGCTCATATTGTTGCAGTTGACAATTTGTTCTTGGATGCAGATGATAAAAAAAAAATGACCCAAGATTTGTTCTGGTCATTTGCAGAACAGATGAAGAAAAATAGTTAGAATTTTATTAATGCCTTTAGTTTAGTTTTTTTTTATGTTTTGCAGGACAGCATGAAGTGCGGAGATGTCATACCAATAGTTTTTAGAAAGTGCCTTAATCTACAAGCAGGTGCCTTACTCCGACGCCTTACTCTGGTGGTGCGATGCTTTAATCTGGTGGCGTGGCGATGACACGACACCTTACTGAAGCAGGTGCCTCACTGAAGTAGGTGCCTTACTCTGGTGGCGCGGTGGTGGTGTGATGCCTTACTCTGGTGGTGTGACGGTGGTGCGGTGTCTTACTGAAGTAGGCACTTACTCTGGTGGCACGACGGCGTACGATGCCTTACTCTGGTGGTGTGGTGCCTTACTAAAGCAGTCGCCTTACTTTGGTGGCGCGGTGGTGGTGCAATGCCTTACTCTGGTGGCATGGTGGTGGTGTGGCACCTTACTCTGATGGCATGGTGGTGGCACGGTGCCTTACTAAAGCAGGTGCCTTACTGAAGTAGGCACCTTACTCTGGTGGCACGGTGGTGGCACAATGCCTTACTCTAGTGGCATGGCGGTGGTGCAACGCCTTACTCTGGTGGCACGATGACGGTGCGGTGCGGTGCCTTACTGAAGCAAGTGTCTTACTAAAGTAGGCATCTTACTTAGGTAGGCACCTTACTGACGTAGGTGCCTTACTAAAGTAGGTGCCTTACTCAGGTAGGCACCTTACTCAGGCAAGCGCAAAACTCCTCAAGCGACGCCTCAATGTCCATCAGCGGAGGCACCTGATCACGAAAAAAAAAAAGGACAAGCACCTTGATGTCATGCGTCAAGGGTGCCTTGATTATTATTAAAAAAAAAGGAAAAAAGAAAAAAATTGCACATCATCTATCTTGCTCAGCATAAAATTTATTTTGTTGCTTTTGTGTGTTGTAGGGAAAGTGCCCGCATGCAAGTTGCAGGCATCCTGAGAGCAAGAGCCTAACAGGCACGGATTGCATTGAACTACATTTTAGTTTTCTTAGTTTTTCTTTTGCAGGGGAAATGACCTGATTGTACGAAAAATAGGCATCTTGGGAGACAAGGCCTATACCGGCTCAACATTCATGAACCTACACATTTTTTAGGAGGTAGAAATTTGATTGTTTCCATCCGAAGGAGATAGTCCCCATCTGGGCATGGACGTGGGTGTTAATTCCTTGCAAAGGGAAAAAATACCCATCTCTGTGCTTGGAGAAAACATATGTTGATGCGGCACAAGAGGAGAGCCTGATCAACTCTACAACAGTAGACAAATCAGTGATTGTTGACTTCTCAACAGTAAGAATGCGCCTTGATGCTCATCATTAGAAACACGTACCTTCTGTGAGAAGCCATTTAAAAAAAAATAGAAGAGAAGCAGATGGCTGGGAAAGGGAAGAGTACTAAAAAATTAAAATTTTGTAGCTCTTCTTGGAGAAGAGAACTACAGATCCACTTTATCCTAGCAATGCTCAACTTCTTCTCCCTAGATTGGGAGCTCCTGTTGCTCAGTGTGGGACCTGATGTTCAGAGGGTTGCAGACCTGTTGCATAGAGGGACATGTTACTAGCGATGAGGGCGTCACTAATTTAAAGCGGGAGAGGAGTTGGGTGAACATGAATCTCCTGCAATTAAAATAGGGGAAGAGCGTGAGCTAGTGTCCATATTTTATGATAGCATGCTCACTATAAAATGGAGAACTGTCATTGCACAACAACACCAACAAAAGAGAGTTCAAGTTGAAAAAAAATAAATAAATAAAAAGTAGTGGTTGTGACGTTGGAATTGTTTAATCTACAAAATTCACCCAAGTGTGTACTGTGTTTTCCGTTGATTATGTGCAAAGTTATTTTTAAAATAATTTCTATGCTAAACTTAGTAGATGCCATTTAAAGTCTCTCTATCAAACTTTCCCATAAAATTTCAAGCACATGACATGCCCTGGATATGAGAAAAACTTCACCAAAATAATTAAATATATATATATATATATATAATATATAAATAAATAAATAATCCAACCGTAGCAAGATGGTATAATCTTTGATCCGAAGTTTAGAGGTAATCTAGATGGTGAATTGCAAAGCTAATTAGCGGTCCGGGTAACTTTCACCATCGCCTGACTTTGGCTTGTACTTCAAAGCAGAATAAAAAATTTTGGTTCTAATTCGACAGCGGAATCGAGGAGGAAAAAAAAAAGAATACCTGCTACAATCCAGAGCAATTGCAGTTTATCCTGCAACACTTCTCTTTATGCCGCAATTCTTGAGAGAGATGGAAATCTGTGAAAATATTTGAGAGTGAAATGGCATTCGGTGGAAAAGATAGTGGACCGGAGTTACAATTATCTCACATCACCCTTTGGTTTGAAACTGAGCAGAACAACAATCCGTTGGAAGATACGTGGGGGCAGAAGCTGACTGTAAATCCATTGAAAAAAAAAGAAAAAAAAATTGTGGCATTCGGGTGAATAATTTGGCACTGCCACATTGTGACAAAGACGGCCAACACATGTAGACAATGCTACTCTGTACCACAAAGGAGGGTCAAACATGTTTTAGATGTAGGCAAAAGTAGCAGTAGATGCCCACACTCATTTTAAAATTTAATCTCACCAAGACTGATCACTGTGAAAAACTGGAAGTAGGCTCTGTTGATAGTTGCATGAAGGTTGAGATGGGCAATTACATGGCAGTATTTATCAACATCAGCACAATAATAATTTAGTTCTGGTATTTGAACAATATGGTCATGATTTAATAATTTGTCATAGTTTGATTATCATTCATGACATGTTTCTGACTTCCGCTGGTGCAGCATTGCTCAATGAAAAAGCAGCAGTGCAATAGTAGTGCTCGAAAAAAATAACAATGCTCAATAGAAAAATAGTCGCACCCAAGGGAAGAAAAAAAACAGAGCAGTGCTCAATGAAAAATAAATTATTAATATTCCGGGGACTATTTTCTGGGGGTTGTTGTCACAAGGACGTGACAATATTTAGGCATGGGGGGTGATGAGCACCAAAAATGCTCATTTTATATACATTATTAAGGGGCATCATCACTGGTTTAATTAGAATTAGAGATATATTTTTATTTAACTTATGCATATAGTTGATAGAAAATTCGGTATTATGCTTGATTGGTGTTTTTAGTAGAAATTGTGTATGAATGCAGGTTTTGGTACTAATCCAGTGTTTTCCCAGTCTATCTCCCAAATAGACCTGGCATGCTTCTGCTTAACTATGTCTAAGGTATATGGAGTAGACGCCTTACTATGGCACCTTACTCCCATACATGGGAGGTGCCTTACTCAAGTAGCCTTACTCAAGTAGGTGGCTTACTCAAGTAGGTGCCTTATTGGTGCCTTACTCCCCATATGTTGGAGACACCCACATTGGAGATGTCATATAACCAAGTCAACATTGACTAGGTTGACCAAGGGGCTAAGGAGGAGGTTGCACATGAAGACAAAGGAGAACTATTTTAATCATGCATTTATTAAATAGAATAAAGTATTTGTTATTATTATCAACTGATTGGTCGGTTGACCTTGTAAAGCTCTTAAGGCATTATTTTTAGGATGCATTAGTTTAGGATTTGTTTGTTACGTACACCTAAGGATTTTTATATATTTATCCTTGTGTGAACGAACATGCTTTAAAATAGGGAAATAAAATCTGTGTAGAACCAATTGTAACTAATCACGTCATGTGATTAAATTAGATTAAGTTGTTATTGTAACAATATCTGGTTGTGTTTTATATAAAGATGCAGGTCAAATGAACAAATGATCAATGATTAATTTTACACATACTATTTTACTTCATTCTTTGTTTAAATGATTAAGAGTGCAACTCCTCTTATTCGAGCAAGCTCTACATAGCTATTCGGGCGGACTATCTGCAAGAGCTTGGGCCCACTCCCTGCAGTAGTCCTCCCCTATTTCATTTTTGTTCTTTATTTTCATTAGATTAAATTTATTGTTTTATTTCCTGCTTTAATTAATTTAGTTGTGTGTTTATTTTCCTATATTTTATTTTCGTACTTTAATTTTTAGTACTTTAATTTTAGTTGTATTTTATTTATTTAATTTTCCACACTTAATTTATTTAGTTTGGCTGAAATTCAAATGCATGAACATCCCCCACCAAACTAAATAAGGTATAGACGGATTCATTCCCCAACACTGCAGGCATATACTGTGTGTGACACTCGTAAGTTTACGGACTTACCGGATTGATAATTTATGGAAGAGAAATGATTGTTTTTCGAGACATGATCTCTACTCACCAGTGATTGTCTATCTTTATATACCATGCTTTAAGGGCTTGTTTCAACCCATACAAGAATTTAACCAATTTGTAAAATTGTTGCTCATGGCCTTCCTCAACAAATCCTTGTGGTTGAGTCATGTATACTTCCTCGTTCAAATCATCATTTAGGAAGGTGCTTTTAACATCCATTTGATGAAGTTTCCATTTGTACTATGTTGCCATAGCACAAAGAACACAAATGGTGGTCATCCTTGCAGTGGGTGCAAAGGTCTCTTCGTAATTGATACCTTCCTTTTGAGCATAGCCCTTTGCCACAAGGTGGTCCTTATGCTTATCAATGGTTCCATCTACCTTGTATTTCATTTTGTAAACTCATTTGCAGCTAATAGGTTTCTTACCTGAAGGTAAATTAACCAACTTTCATGTATTGTTCTTGATGAGAGATGTATATTCAACATCTATAGCTGCCCTCCACTGTGGCTGACTAAATGCTTCTTTGATCATTGTGGGTTCATGCTCATCATATGAAGACATATAAACCCTCTCATCATCAATCTCCATGTCTTCTACACTATCAATCTCTCTGTCTACAGAAAGCTCTTTGAAATGTTGGCAAAGATCATCAACTATTGGTGATGCTTTTTCTCTCTTCTATCGAGACATACTACGAGTTCGAGGATGATTCAGAGTAATATCAGGAGTGAGGTCAAATTTGAATCTGTCACCGTACTTGTATACCATTTTGACACCTTTTTATGAGGTGGAGGAGTTTGTTTATGTGGCTCCTCATCTTCCAATTATATAGAGGATGTGATGTCAGGTGTGAAAGCCTCATCGAACACCACATCTCTACTTACATGTATTTTCTTTGTTCTAGGGTCATACAATCTATACTCTTTAGAATATTCATCATAGCCAAGTAAAATGCATTGTAAGTATTTCTCATCTAGTTTCTTTCTTTTTTCTTTAGGTATATGCATAAATGCCTTACACCCAAAAACTCTTAGATGAGAGATGGAAGGCTTCCTGACGCTCCATGCTTCTTGTGGAGTTATATCTTTAAGGGCCTTTGTGGGTGCCCTATTAAAAATATATATTACCATTGTGATAGCTTCTGCCCCATAGCATTGGTCAAGATCTGCACCCTTAAGCATATTGTGAATCATTTCCATGATGGAACGATTTCTCCTTTCAGCAACTCCATTTTTTTATGGAGAATAGGCTGTGGTTAGCTATATTTTGATCCCATGTGTTTTCAAAAATGAATAGAATTCATTTAATGTATATTCCCCCCTGATCTGAGTGAAGAGTCTTTATGGAGCATCCAAACTCTTTCTTAACTAGTTGCTTGAACTGCTGAAAGTAGGAAAATGCTTATGATTTCAGTTGAAGAAAGAAGACCCACATCTTTCGTGAGTGATCATACACAAACAACTGATAATATCTTTTTTCTCCAAAACTTGGTGGCATGGGACCACACAAATAAATGTGCACTAACTCCAATGATCTTTTAGCTCGAGAAGAGCTAGCTTCGAATGGTGCTTGTCATTGCTTCTCTACTAAGAAATTCGAGCATATTGGCAATGTAGATAAAAGGGTGGGAAGTCCCTTCACCATTTGAGATTTACTTAGCTTAAGTAAATACCCTTTACTAAGATGCCCAAATCTCTTATGCAAAATAGAAGTGGCCTCCTTCGTGTTGACTTCAATGGCAACATGAGGTGTTGAAACAACATCTAGTGTGAACAAACCATGCTTGTAATAACCGATTGTTATGTGTTTACCATGCTTGGCGATATATCAACGTTTCAGTCCCTTTTCCATTTTAAAATTGACAACCATGTTTTTATCCAAGAAACTGACAACAAGTTATTTGTCATTCCTGGAACATAAAGGACATTGTGAATATGACACTTTCCATATGGAAAGGAAACAGATACATTGCCTTCTCCATAGACTCGATAGGTCTTATTATCAACAATTGTTACTATTTTTCCTTCTCTTGCCATAAATATCTCAAACCACTACTTGTCGCCAGTCATGTGTTTGTTGGCACCTAAATCAATGTACCAAATAGAATCTTTCTGTGTAGAATTTGATGGGTCATGAGCACTTTGT
This sequence comes from Wollemia nobilis, assembly GCA_028583015.1. Taxonomy (NCBI): domain Eukaryota; kingdom Viridiplantae; phylum Streptophyta; class Pinopsida; order Araucariales; family Araucariaceae; genus Wollemia; species Wollemia nobilis. The sequence continues at coordinate 1,251,002 of JAQPPZ010017254.1, read as the reverse complement.
GTGCTCTTTTTGAATCAAAATCAAAATTTTCAATAGCAACATATCCTCGTTGTTGTCTATTGTTCTTATGTGGCTTGTTTTGCCCTTTTTATCTTGTTTATTTTTAAACTAACACCGATTGGTGTCATGGTTGTCCATTTTGCAATGTGTCCAATACTTCCCTTGAGTTTGAGGTTGCTTGCCCTTATCTCTTGATGATGGTCCTGAATATGATCCTCCCTTTTGAAAGTTATCTTTCTTCTTTCCACCCTGTTTGTTTGTGTAAAGTGCATTGTTTGACACTTCATTACTTTGGAGCTGATTTGCTTCCTCGGTTTGAATCAAATTCACTAACTCCACAAAGGTTACAATTATTTGAGATACATTAAGGGATGTGATTAACATCTTATAGGATTCTGGAAGAGCTCTCAATATTACTGAAGTCAAAATAGTATCTTCTACTTTGGCTTCTAAAGCATTCAACTTTGACTTCAGTTCTGCAACTCTGCAAAGAAAGAGCTCTATTGATTCTCCTGACTTCATATGGAGTGTATGAAGTTGAGTTTGAAGTTTTAGAATAGTCGATTGATTCTTGCCTTCAAAAATGGTACAAAGTGCATCCCATGCATCTTTACCATTTTTAGCTTCACTTATGTGAGGCTAGATCTCAATAGTAGTAGCTAGGAGAATCAACATGAGAAGACTATTGTTTTTTTTGTCCCATGCTTTATGATCTACTCCTGTTGATGTGGGTCTTGCATCAGTGCCATCCACAAAATCCCACATTTCCTCTACAGTAAGTATTGCTTTCATAATGGTTTTCCATGCTGAAAAAATAAGACCTTTAAGCAATTGTGTATCATTTAGATGTTTGTTGATAGTTGCCATGATGAAGGTTCTAGAATGATTTCAAGATGGTTTTTCTTTCTCTCTTCTTGATATTTAATATCCCTTGCTTGAAATAACTTTGAGGAAGGATTAATCAATTTGAGGATATTTAAGCCAAACAAAAAAAATAGATAATTCACTCTTTATTGGTATTCAATGGCATCTGCCTAAAAATCCTCTTGAAGAAGGATAGTTAGTTTGAGGGAATTAAGCCAGACAAAAAAGAGTGAATTAGGGATTTTGATTTTTATGAGAGAATATAAAAAAAAATTGGCTTTTAAACTTGTGCAATGAGTTACTAAAATTATTGTGAAATTTTGGGGTTTTGAGTGCTCTTGATTTTGATGACTTATGATTGCAAAAAAAATTAAAGAGAATGCAATAATCAATCAAGGAGTGCCCACTAAATTTTTATCACATAGATATTGGATGCAACCAAAAGGCACCTAATTTATCAATGCCAATTTTTAATTAAGGTGTCGAGTAATATCGAAAATGCACCTATTATAAGTTTTTGCAACAAAAGATGGATTTGTGTTTTGCAAAAAAATAAATTTGAAGTTCAAATTCTCCCCCCTTTGTGTTACAATTTTTGCAAAAAGATAATTTATCAAAGATCAATTATCCCCCCTTTGTTTTGCAAAAATAACAAAGTAGCTGACCTTTCAAGACAAGTCGACACACGATAAGCTTTTGAAAGGCTTTTCAGAACCAGTCAACAAACGACTTGGTTTTAGTGGACCCTTTGAAGTTTCAATACTCAAATATTGGAGGGGCATCAGGATTAAAAGGTTCTCTAATCCTCATGGGACTATAGTTTCGATCCAAACCCTTCCAAGTATCGGTGTAAGTATTGAAACGAGTTAAACTTCTATGTTCTCGAAGCATACGACGAAAAAGAGATCTTGTTGTTTGTCATCGAAGTTCGTTCCTCTTTCGAATATTTATTAGACGACGAAGAGCTTTTTGGATCCAAGGCCTCTTCTTCATGAGACAAAACTTATACTCTCAAAAAAATGATTAGAAAAATTTGGAGCAAAGTGTTACAAATCTCAATTTGTTGCAAAAAATGTGCTTTGGTTTTTGTCTCTTATTCCCTCTTTTGGAGAAAACAAAAAAACATCATTCTTACAAAGTTAATAATAATTCTAATCATGTTTAATTAATAATAAAATTAATTTTGGTTAAAATCAACTTAAAATTTTGATTTTATGCAAAATATTGATTAAATTATTAAAAAAATTATTAAAAATTATTAAAAAAATGCAAATAAAAATAAAAATTTTATACCTTTGTTTTTCAATGTTTTATTAGGCAACAATTATGTTTTACTCTCATCGGGAGTCGATCCCGCAACTCCGCGGGTCTAGCCTTAATATTGGTGCTCCTGCGAGTCGGGCTAACTCGCCCTATGGGAAGCAAAGGGAACTAAGTTCCCTTTGTTCCTTAGCGCTTCCCTCTAAGGAAAAATAATAATTCGGTACTTGTTGTGGTTGATCCACAACACACCCCAAAATTGGGGACCCACCTTTTTGCAGGCTTACAGGGAAGGATCTCAGTGACCCAGATGCCGAATTGAAAAAAAGAGAAAATGCACAAGTGTAGAAAGGGGTCGCGAAATCGCGACAGGTAGCGAAATCGCGACATGTCGCGAAATCGCGACCGAAACCGAAAAATTGTCGCGAAATCGCGACATGTCGAAAAATCGCGGTCAGCGCGGTCAACGGCAACAAAACAGAAAAACTGTCGCGAAATCGCGACGTGTCGGTGACCAGGAGGAAAAGGAAAAGGTGCGAGTGGGTGGACTGAGAAGAAAAGAAAAGTGTCGCGAAATCGCGACGTGTCGGTGACCAGGATGAAAAGGATGTCGCGAAATCGCGACATGTCGCTGAGGAGAAAAGAAAAGGTGTCACGAAATCGCGACATGCTGTTGGGAAGAAAATAAATGATGTCGCGAAATCGCGACGTGTTTTGCCGAAGCGTACGGGTGATGAAAAGTGTCGCGATTTCGCGACGTGTTTTGGAAAGGTGTACGGAAGCGGAAAAACGTCGCGATATCGCGACAGGAAACAGCTAAAGGACTCGATGAGGAAAGACGTCGCGATTTCGCGACCGATTGCAGCAAAGGTGTACGGACGGAGAAAGTGTCGCGATTTCGCGACGTGTTTTTCCGAGGTGTACGGACGGAGAAAATGGTCACGATTTCGCGACGTGTTTTGCCAAGGTGTACGGATGGAGAAAGTGTCACGATTTCGTGACGTGTTTTGAAAAGCGTACGGAACAGAAAAATGGTCGCGATTTCGTGACGTGTTTCGAGGAGGCGTACGGAAAGAAAAAGCGGTAGCGATATCACGACAGAAAGCTGCATGAAGGTCGAGGGGAAAACGTCGCGATATCGCGACAGGTTTTGCCAAGACGTACGGATGATGAAAGGTGTCGCGATTTCGCGACGCATTTTGGCAAAGTTGTACGGTACAAGGAAGATGTCGCGAAATCGCGACGGAAAATGAAAATCAGGCTCAAAGTTAGGAAGCGGTAGCGATATCGCGACGGTTTGTCGAAAGAGGCGAGGATGAGAGTGGTCGCGATGTCGCACACTTCTAAAAAGAAGGCTTAAGGCCAAAAGTGGTAGCGAATCGCTACCACATTTCAAAGGGATGTAAGACCAGGCCAAGTTGGTAGCGATATCGCTACCATTTTTAAAAAGAAACCAAAGTTAGAAAGTGGTAGCGATATCGCTACCATTTGAAAAGAAGGTTCGAGAGTTAAAAGGGTAGCGATATCGCTACGATATTTGGAAAGAAGACTCAAAGCGAGAAACGGTCGCGACATCGCTACGGGGAGCAGATGAAGGCGTACGGTAGGAAAGCATGTCGCGATATCGCGACATGTCACGATTTCGTGACATGTCGCGATTTCGCGGCCGGGAAGGTGAACAGGCGGACTTGCAGTTTTGTCGGGTTCTTTCACAGAAAAGCATTACAGCAGACGCAGAAAATGCGTGACACGTGGCGTGCAGGTGTCAAACTTGCAGAGGCGTTACATGCAGAGATGAATTTCGGAGCGTTTCCAAATTTGAGCGTGAATCAAGGCGGGAAAGGCAAGAATTTGAAGGGTCGCCCACGGGAAGAGGAAATGAAGCGACGGAGGAAATCGAAGAGCCATAACATTGCTATAAAGCCAGAAATGCAAATTGAAGAAGGGGTTGGAAATTGCCGAATACGGAGTTGCGGAGACGAAAGCTTTGTGCTATTCTAGGCCCGTACTTGGGCAATTTCCTTCTTTTTGTTATGGGATTTTCTTTTGCACCTGGAACATTTTTGAATGTAATCGAGATATCATTTAAATACAAATACAGAGAGTTGGCATCTTATTGGATGAGAAAGAAGGAGTAACTTTTGCATGCATGATTTAATGTTTATATTTCCCTTCCAGATTTCTTAGGTTTTTAGGTGAAGTTAATGCAAGATCTCTTGGTTGCTTCATGCGAATGCCTGTTTTCTGGAATTACCACAGAAACCCTCGAGACTACTTTGGCCTATTTGGATTGTGTGGATGTGCGGGTTCATTAGGTTAGGTTGCATGTAGAAAGCCTCGATATCTTCGGTTTCATCGGATTAATGACAGCTTTACAGTTGTAATCTATTTTTATTGTTACTTTTATTTACTTTTGTCTTTGCTTTTCAAACCCATATTTTATTTTCAGCGGTTTAATTCCTGTGTTTGAATAAATCACTGAAAATCCATCGGAATTTAAGGTTTAAACAGATTTTATTCATTTGGAGTCCATTGAAAGTTCAAAATTAATAAACCACAGTGCCCCTTGTTAACATCCACTTGCAAACCCTAAGGTGTTCTTGGCATTTCATTTTAAACGACATCCTTGATAATCAATAATTAGCATAATAAGAACCTTGGAGAAATCGTTTTTTCTTTGCAAGCAGAGGATTTAGGACTCGGATCCTACGGGAGAGTGTGTTTTCACAATCGGGTTAAAACACCACTCAGCAGATTGGCGCTAGAAGGAGGGCCGAATCGGTTTATCTATTTCAATTTTTATATCCGAATATTTTGTTTTTGATTTAATTCTGAAATTATTTACGGCTAAACTGCAACACTTGTTTTTGCGTTTGTTGCGGGTTTTCTTCGAACTAGCCGAGGGTTTCCTCGGGCGAGTTGGACCCACCACGCCGTATTGCGACCGGGTCTCAAACAACCGGAGAAACCATTTTTCACGACCTTATTGGTACTCCCAAGGGTAAAGTCAAGCAAGTCGTAAGCACTCCAGTAGCAAAGGCCTGTTTTCTCCAGGGAACGTCGAGTGGACCTACGCCGGTAGTATCCGTTGCCCCTAGTGTGCCTATAGTTTGTAACATTTCTTTCGCTATTGTAGGTCTGTCTACATCAATTCCGAGTCAAATGGCTCAAGCTCCAGCGACTCCTTGGTATGGAGCTAACAATACTCCTTTGAATATTCTTGGGGATATACATGAAATCCCCAAGAACATTGAAATATTTCTGCCTAAATACAAGCCGGATGGCCTAAGAACAGCGAGAAGAACATATCCAAGCCTATAGAGATGTTTTAATTAGGTGCAAGTTCGAGCATGAAGATGTAGCCTGCGAGACTTTTCCCCATGAGCTTGGATCCAATAGCATATGAATGGTATATATGCTTGCCAGCTGGTTCAATCACCTCTTGGACACAAATGGAAAATGCATTTGTCAATCAATTTAGGTCGCCCTTAGATCCCGCAACTATTTACAATCGGTTTATTACATGCAAACGGGGCCAAGGGGAACCAATCCGAATGTTTAATCGAGAGATTCCAAAAGAACTATAACAGAGCAATTAGACATTTTGCCATCGATCCTGCGGTAGCTTTGCGAGATATATTTTGGGGCATTGGACCCCATGACGGCCATGTTTGCAAGGCGTAATCCTCGAGTCACCACGCTGGCTTTGGCCTATAATGAAGCCATGACTATTGAGCGGCGAGTTGACACCGCAAGGCTACGGGTTTACCCGGGATGCCTATGTTGGGACGAGGGTGCTCCATATGGTCAAGTTCCCCAAGCAAATCAGCTCATGGCACCACAAATGCCAAGTATGAACGCCTTCCCATATCGGCAGCCGTATCCACCGGCACCCGCATATGCACCCATTCCAATCCAACCAATCACGGCCATTCCACCATTCCTGCATTTTTGCGAGAACAGTCAATCAACTACGCAGGAAACTAGTCAAGTCAATCCTCAAGCCATAGGTCCTGTTCCGAATCCAATCCCAATTCAAGGTATCAATCCATATGGGAATCCAATTCCTCAGAACCCCACCCAAATGTGGAATCAAGACCCCATCAATTATGCAAATCCAATGGGGGTTAATAACAATGTGGTTCCATCGAAGGATGTCCTTTCGGAAGTCGAAGAGCTCAAGAAACTAGTACATAAACTAAGTAATGACAGGGTTCAACGGCAGAAGCATGAGTCCCGTGCCCCTCACCCAAGTCAGAATTTTAACAATAGAGGGAGGCTCTGGAACACTAAGCCAAACAATGGGGGAGTTCCTGCTCCCATTGCTAATCAATTAGATGCTTCACGAGGCCCTAGCCAATCCAATTCTCTTTTGAATCTTTCAGATTTGGCATGGGAAAGAGGGTGCGAGGTTACATAACACAAAAGAACACAATGAAAGGAATTGTCCTGAGATTGCTAGATACACTCATTGTCTTGAGGCACAAGTTGATGATTTGGAACCGGTATCAAATGAGGATCCATCGTATCGGCAAGATGAAAATATTATGGTGATGGAAACGGTATATCACCAAGAGGGTGAGAGCGAGGAGGAAGAAGACGAAGTTTTGGAACAGGGAGGTGCAAGCTTTTCGAGATTTTAGAAAGGGGACTCATGGGTACCATTTGAGGAGTAAGTCTAAAGCCCCTAAAACCTCATCAACACCTCCAAACAGTTCTATTCTTCCTCCAGATACAAAGGCAAGTAACAACCCTCCCCCTCCACTCAGAAGAGAAATGTCTAATGACGTCCGGAAGGCAGTCAAATTCGAAAAACCAAATTATGACGTAGTGGAGGATATGAAGAAGTCCAAATCTAGCCTTTCATTCTTGGACGCGACTAAATTGCCTGGTCAAAAGGAGGCGTTGATAAGAGCTTTGAACTCACCCGATCCGATGTGGAAGGAAAAAAGAGCTGAATCCCATCTGATTTTGCGAAAGGAGAGAAGGGATGTCCCGCCATTCTTATTAACTATGAGAATTGCGGGTAAGAACTTGCATAACTATTTGGTAGACACAGGAGCCACGAGCAACCTCATGCCTACGGAGATATGTCAAATTTTGGGTCTACAACCGGTTTCATCCAAATGCACGGTCTTGCAATTGGACCGTTCGGAGGTAAATGTAGTAGGGACCTTATATGATGTCAAGATTCAATTAAATTCTGAACCCAGGGTCCAGCAGGTTGTAGACATTTTGGTGGTTAACATCCCAAGTAGGTATGGAATGTTACTTGCGAGAGATTGGATGAAAACGCTGAATGGCTATTTTGCAACAGACTGCTCGCATATGTGGCTGCCATGGAAGGGCATTGCTAACCAAATCCGAGTGGAAAATGAACCGAGGCTTAAGGAGATTATAACAGATTTTAACAAGCCGAATGAGGTTCGGTTTTACGAGCCAGACCTAGGGGTCTATGCTCTTGATGTTGAGAAAGTTGCTGATGAACTTAAAGAAGAAGTGTGTCATGGTAGTTCTTCTGAGGAAAAGGATCACACGTGGTTGCTCAAGTTTGATGGATCAAAATCTAGACGGGGAGCGGGAGGCTGGAGTCGAGCTCAGCTGGTCCGGGAGGTAAACCATTATTGGCTGCCTACGGACTGCAATTCCCTTGCACAAACAATGTGGCGAGAATACGAAGCATTGATCTACGGTTTACGTCTAGCATTGAGCAAACATGTTAAATGCTTGAAGGTTTTGGGAGATTTCGAGTTGGTTGTCAAGCAAATCAAAGGACGGTATACATGCCACGACAAAATGCTGAGCCTTTATAGGACTAGGGTTATGGATCTCATGGAGGAGTTTGATGCATTCAACATAGCCCTTATTTCTAGGAGAGGGAATCGAATAGCAGACTCTCTTGCGGTCGCCGCGGGCATGTTAAACCCGGTGGATATAAAAAGATGTAAAAAGTTTTCCATTGAGCTGGTTCCTTGTCCATCAATACACGATAATGTGAAGAATTTCCAGGTTTTTGAGTGTGAGAGGCACATCTTCAAGTTTGTCACAAACTCGGGTATTTTTGAAAATCGGGTGATCGATGAGGAACAAAGGTGGCGAGGATGAAACGAGAAGAAAGTGAAGCTGCGTATCAATCCAACAAAATTCCTAAAGACGTGGTTTCATTAGAAAAGATGTTCGACATGGAATGCAAGAACAAGAAAAGAAAAAGAGTCCCGCTCCCCAAAGATGCATGCGATTCAATTAATGCGGGAGTGCGAGACAATCCAAAGGAGGTGTACATAGCAAAGGCATGTAGAGAGGAAGAAAGGAGCAATATAATACAGGCTTTGAAGCATTACATAGATTGTATTGCTTGGAACTACAATGAGCTGAAGACTTACAACCAGAACATTATCACGCATACCATACCTTTGAAGCCAGACTCCAAGCCTTTTAGGCAAAGACAGCGAGTTGTTAACCCGCTATTGGAGCCTTTGATCGAAAAGGAGGTTAAAATACTATTGGAGGCGAAAATCATTTTTCCCGTTAGGCACTCAACCTGGGTGGCTAACCTCGTTCCAGTGAGAAAAAAGAGTGGAGAGATTAGGCTGTGCATAGATTTTCGAAATCTTAATAAAGCCTCCCAGAAAGATAATTATCCATTGCCATCAATCGATGAAATCTTGCAAATGGTAAATGGATCAGAAATGATGTCCTTTCTCGATGGATATTATGGGTACAACCAAGTTCTTATACATCCAGATGACGGGATGAAAACAGCCTTCACTACCAAGTGGGGGACATTTGCATATAAGAGAATGTCGTTCGGACTGTTAAATGCTTGGTGCAACTTTTCAACGCGCCATGGATTACGCATTCAAAGGACTAATAGGCAAATGCATCATCGTGTATGTGGATGATATCCCGGTTTTCTCGAAAAAGAGAGAGGATCATGTTAAAGACTTAAATAAGGTGCTTCAAAGATGCAGGGAACATGGAATTTCATTAAATCCCAAGAAATGCATTTTTGGAGTGACGGAAGGAAAGCTGCTAGGTCACATTATTTCAAAGGAGGGAATATCCATCGACCGAGAAAGGATACAAGCTATCCAAGACCTACCTCTCCCGAGCAGTAAAAAAGAATTGAGGTCTTTCTTTGGGCAAGTCAATTTTGTGAGGAAGTTCATTTCTAGCTTTGTTGAGATAGCTAAACCTCTAAACCAGATGCTCAAGAAAGATGTGGACGTAAGGTGGAACGAGGAAAGCAAAGTGGCTTTCCAGAATATCAAATACGCCATTTCCAAAGCCTCGGTCTTGATAAGCCCAAGACTATTCCAAGCCTTTTTACATTTATGCTTTTGCATCGGAGCATTCCTTGGCGAGTGTATTAACCCAAAAAGGCGAAGATAATGCCGAAAAACCCATTGCGTTTTTAAGTGCCCCCCTAAAAGATGCCCAATTAAGGTATTCAATCCTTGATAAGCAAATGTATGCACTTTTTAAAACTGTGAAAAAATTTAGGCATTACATCGTACACAGCAGAATTATTGCCATTGTGCCCGATTCTGTTGTCAAGACCATGTTTTTACAAAATGAACTAGGTGAAAAGAGAGGAAAGTGGATTGCAACCATCCAAGAATTTGATCTCGAAATCCAACCAATGAAACTAGTTCGAGGACAAGGACTGGCAAAGGCGATCGCGAGAAAATGATCCGCAAATAACAGGTCAATGCTCAAATACAGAATACATGGCTAAGGAGGATTTGGTATGTTGATATTGTGCAATTTTTATTGGTTGGTAAGTGCCCTTCTAATTTGAATTCAACACAAAGGAGAGCTTTAAGGCTTAAATCTATTAACTATCGATAAAGTCGGGTGTGCTTTACGGGAAAAATCATGAAGGTATCTACCTGAGATGCTTGAGCAAAGACGAAGCCGCCGGGGTGTTGCAAGAATTTCATGGCAAGCATGGAACTGGTCATGGTGCAGCCAATGCTACAGCACACCAAATCCTGCGAGCGGGATATTACTGGCCTCATATATTCAAAGATGCACATGCTCATGTGCGATCTTGTCACATCTATCAAGTGGCTGCAAATAGAGAAAGAAATGCAGCCATGCCGTTGCAGCCTGTAGTCGAAATGAGACCGTTTGCACAGTGGGGACTGGATTTTATCGGGGTTATTAACCCAAATTCTTTCGACTCTCACAAATTTATTTTGACGACTACGAGACTACTTGTACAAGGTGGACGAAGCGATTCCCACTAAACATGCCACCACGGACGTTGTGATTAAATTCCTTGAGGATCAAATTATCACAAGATATGGAATGCCCGATTCTATTGTCGGTGACAATGGTAAAGCTTTCATTTCCACACAATTTGCGAGTGGGCATATGATAATAAAGTGAGCTTAAAGTTTGCATCCAATTACTATCCTCAAGGAAATGGGTTGGCCGAATCTTCAAATAAGAATTTGTTGAATACTATTAAGAAGTTCTTTGGAAAAGAATCCTCGGGACTGGCATAGTCAATTAAAGTTTGCCACTGTGGGCGAGATAGGACAGTGAAAGAAGCTATAGGGAATACTCCTTATCATTTGGTCTATGGGCAAGACCCGATATTTCCAGCAAATTTGGAGCTGCGAGACCTTACATTTCATACAAGAGTACATGGGGACGAGATGATCAAGTTGAAGCTAGATTGAGCCGGTTATTGCACCTGGATGAAAAGAGAGAAGAAGCCATGAATCACATGAACAAACACCGGGAAGTCATCAAGAGATGGTTTGATAGAAGGGCCAAAGTTAAATCATTCAGAATTTCAGATTTGGTGTTACTATGGGACAAAAGACATGAGGAAAAAGGAAACCATCAAAAGTTTGATTGTCTTTGGTTGGGCCCATATCAGATTTCAGAAATTCTTGGGAAGAACACCTTCAGGCTAAAAACCTTAGAAGGGAAAGATTTCATGCTTTGCCGGTTAATGGGCAGATTCTAAAGCATTATTTTAGCCCTTAGGTTGTGAGACTTTGATATTATTCTTTTGGTGTTGGTGAAGGATTTTCAGATTTTGTTTTTATTGTTTAGGATTGTTAGTTTAGTTAGGATTTTGATTATGGATTTGATTTCAATTGACATGTGTGTTAATTTAAAAAAAAAAAAAAATAGAAAATTGAGATGTCAACTTATGCTTAAGGATTAGGAGAATATGAAATATTGGAATTGTCTTGTAAAAGCTCCACAAATAGCATAAAACTTTTTTAAGTTATATTGTTTGACTTTGTGATATATGAAAGAATCAGTTTTGCATGACAAATCATTTCATTCACAATTCAAGAAGTAATGCATTCATATTCCATCTCACCTCACATACATTTCATTTTAGTTGCATATGCATCTTATGTACAAGCCATGAAAGTATGTCAAATCCTCTTGGGGTTGTGTTATAACATATATGTAAGTAGCTCCTAAGGTTGGAATCTGAGTCTTGAGATATCTAGAACCAAGCACGTCTCATAAATTAAAAAGGATCTTGAGCAAAATGATCAAAACCTAGCTTGGAGGAAAAGGTTGAGCGAAAGTGGTTTTCATGTCTATCCTATTATGCAACATGATCCTAAAACAGTGGTTTTGACCACTTCCATAGAACTTAAAGCCCACATGGAGTAGTAAGGATAGGGTGTAAATTCTCATCTCGGTTGGTTGAGAATCTGATTCCCCAAAGCTCCTATGTTTTCATTTCATAATTAGTCTTGGATTGTAAGGATCGTACTATTTGTCCTCTGCAAAGGATGGGTAGTCATCCCCAAGGTCTAAGTAATAAAATTAATATTTTCCATTCTCATCGGTCTTGGATTGTAAGGATCGTACTATTTGTCCTCTGCAAAGGATGGGTAGTCATCCCCAAGGTTTAAGCAACAAGTAAATTAATGATTTATATCTAAGGTTTGGATTGTAAGTATCGTACTACTTGTCCCTAACCAGGATGGGTAGTCATCCCCAAGGTCCAAGAAAATAAAGATCAGTTTTGGATTGTGGGGTTAGATATGCCCATGCATGGCATCATGTCTTGCCTAAAAAAGCAAGACCACTGATTGTCTAGAGGGTTAGACTAGCATGACCATTTCTTCCATAGCTGGTTTAATTATTTTGCTTAAAGTGAGGTAATGAACTCTAAATCAGAATAGTAAGGATAAGGTTAAACTCTCATCTCGGTTGGGTGGGAGTCTGATTCCCCAAAGTTCTGATTTCACATTCACTTGCACATGGGTTTTAGATAGTAGGGACTCATAACCAACTTTGGGATACAATAAGGAAATGAACTAGTGGGTCCTAAGAGGGTTTGGCAATCTTGAATGCTTGTACATAGTATTAGAAGAAGGATCATGCTTATTATGGAAAAGCAAAATCTCCTTGCTCATTCATTTAGGGTACACAAATCATTCACCATCCCATATATGCATTCATGCAAAGCTGATAATGGAATGTTGATCAATTTCAAACGATAGGGAATGAAAACACATTGCACACGTTGAGCTAATACTTGATGATTCTGATGATTCATGTACTTTGATCTTTGGGCATTTGTTATTTTGCTTATGTGCTAGCATGTATTTACGAGTTTGTGATATGTTTCGGGTTGGGTTCTTACTAAAATGCTCAAGAGCATTTGACAGCAGAGTCGCCATTTGTTGTGGTTGATCCACAACACACCCCAAAATTGGGGACCCACCTTTTTGCAGGCTTACAGGGAAGGATCTCAGTGACCCAGATGCCAGAATTGAAGAAAAGAGAAAATGCACAAGTGTAGAAAGGGGTCGCGAAATCGCGACAGGTAGCGAAATCGCGACATGTCGTGAAATCGCGATCGAAGCGGAAAATTGTCGCGAAATCGTGACATGTCGAAAAATCGCGGTCAGCGCGGTCAACGGCAACAAAACAGAAAAACTGTCGCGAAATCGCGACGTGTCGATGAAAAAATAGTGACGGATGAAAAGTAGTCGCGAAATCGCGACATGTCGGTGAGAGAAAGAAAAGTGTCGCGAAATCGCGACGTGTCGGTGGCAGGATGAAAAGGATGTCGCGAAATCGTGACATGTCGCTGAGGAGAAAATAAATGGTGTCGCGAAATCGCGACATGCTGTTGGGAAGAAAATAAATGATGTCACGATATCGCGACGTGTTTTGCCGAAGCGTACGGGTGATGAAAAGTGTCACGATTTCGCGACGTGTTTTGGAAAGGTGTACGGAAGCGGAAAAACGTCGCGATATCGCGACGAGAAGCAGCTAAAGGACTCGATGAGGAAAGACGTCGCGATTTCGCGATAGATTGCGGCAAAAGGTGTACGGACGGAGAAAGTGGTCGCGATTTCGCGACGTGTTTTGGAAAGGTGTACGGACGAAGAAAATGGTCACGATTTAGAGCGTGTTTTGCCAAGCGTACGGAAAGAAAAATGGTCGCGATTTCGCGACGTGTTTGGGAGGCGTACGGAAAGAAAAAGCGGTAGCGATATCGCGAGAGCTGCATGAAGGTCGAGGGGAAAAACGTCGCGATTTCGCGACGGGTTTTGCCAAGACGTACGGATGATGAAAGGTGTCACGATTTCGCGACGCATTTTGGCAAAGTTGTGCGGTACAAGGAAGATGTCACGAAATCGCGACGAAAATGAAAATCAGGCTCGAAGTCGAAGCGGTAGCGATATCGCGACGGTTTGTCGAAAGAGGCAAGAGGATGATAATGGTCGCGATGTCGCGACGTAAAAAGAAGGCTGAGGAGAAAGTGGTAGCGATTTCGCTACATTAAGGTTAAGGCACAAGTGGTAGCGATATCGCTACCATATTTCAAAAGAAGGCTCAAGGCATAAGGTGGTAGCGATATCGCTACCATATTTCAAAAGAAGGCTTAAGGTCGAAGGTGGTAGCGATATCGCTACCATATTTGGAAAGAAGACTGAATGAAAACGGCAGCGATATCGCTACGAAAAGTCGTTGGACGCGTACGTATGAGAAAGATGTCGCGATATCGCGACATGTCGCGATTTCGCGACATGTCGCGATTTCTGCGGCGGGAAGGTGAACGGGGCGGACTTGCAGTTTTGTCGGGTTCTTTCACAGAAAAGCGTTACACAGGACGCAGAAAATGCGTGACACGTGGCGTGCAGGTATCAAACTTGCAGAGGCGTTACATGCAGAGATGAATTTCGGAGCGTTTCCAAATTTGAGCGTGAATCAAGGCGGGAAAGAGCAGGAATTTGAAGGGTCGCCCACGGGAAGAGGAAATGAAGCGACGGAGGAAATCGAAGAGCCATAACAATGCTATAAAGCCAGAAATGCAAATTGAAGAAGGGGTTGGAAATTGCCGAATACGGAGTTGCGGAGACGAAAGCTTTGTGCTATTACGGGCCCGTACTTGGGCAATTTCCTTCTTTTTGTTACGGGATTTTCTTTTGCACTGGAACATTTTTGAATGTAATCGAGATATCATTTAAATACAAATACGAGAGAGTTGGCATCTTATTGGATGAGAAAGAAGGAGTAACTTTTGCATGCATGATTTAATGTTTATATTTCCCTTCCAGATTTCTTAGGTTTTTAGGTGAAGTTAATGCAAGATCTCTTGGTTGCTTCATGCGAATGCCTATTTTCTGGAATTACCACGAAACCCTCGAGACTACTCTGGCCTATTTGGATTGTGTGGATGTGCAGGTTCATTAGGTTAGGTTGCATGTAGAAAGCCTCAATATCTTCGGTTTCATCAGATTAATGACAGCTTTCTGACTGTAATCTATTTTTATTGTTACTTTTGTTTACTTTTGTCTTTGCTTTTCAAACCCATATTTTATTTTCAGCAGTTTAATTACTGTGTTTGAATAAATCACTGAAAATCCATCAGAATTTAAGGTTTAAACAGATTTTATTCATTTGGAGTCCATTGAAAGTTCAAAATTAATAAACCACAGTGCCCCTTGTTAACATCCACTTGCAAACCCTAAGGTGTTCTTGGCATTTCATTTTAAACAACATCCTTGATAATCAATAATTAGCATAATAAGAACCTTGGAGAAATCGTTTTTCTTTGCAAGTAGAGGATTTAGGACTCGGATCCTACGGGTGAGTGTGTTTTCACAATTGGGTTAAAACACCACTCAACGAGACTTTAGTCCCACATTGCCCCTACGGGCAATGTTTGGTAGCTTAAAAGGGTAAGGCAGTCAATGTCCTATCGAGTCCTTTTGCTGCAGCCATGTGTCGCAACAAGTCTATCCGGGTGGCGCGTGGTCTATCCACCATGTGTCGCCCATGTGTCGAGTCCAGTCTAGGTGGCGCATGGCCTATATGCCATGTGTCACCCTTACGTTCAGGTGGTGCATGGTCTGTCCACCATGTGTCATCCACATGTCAATCCAGTGGCTTATACACCATGTGTCAGGTCCTGGTTTGTTCAGGTGTCACCATATGTCTGGTGTTGTCCTCAAGATGCATGCCAAGTATTCGCCTCAATTTTAGTGTCATTCATCAGATTGTGTGGTGAGAGGGTGATCCTGCCCTCGTAAAAAGGTGGGGCACCACGGGTCGATCGCTAAATTCTGGTCTTCGATCGCCGATCAGAGGGCGCGTCTGCCCTCGCGTAGAGGTGGACCACCATGGGCCGATCATCAGAGTCTAATATTTGGTCATCGATCAGAGGGTACACCTACCTCTACGATGTTAGGGATTGTCCTCTCGAGGACAGTTCCAGTCCCTTGAGCCACCAACAGCCTAACAGGTTGTCAGTCCGTCTGCGAGTCAAAATTCTGCAGGTTGTCTGGTCTGGTGATTCAAGAAAAAAAATAAAAACTTAGAGAATTACAAATAATTCAAATGAAATAACCTCAAAAAAATTCAAACTCAAGGTATTTCATGTTTTTGTCTTGAAACATGTGCTTGTCTAGAGGATCGCGCTCCTTGGAATTGAGCCCCTTGGTCCAACTGGAACAAGAAGACCTCATCTCGCCTTGCTCAGTGATTCTCTGTAGCTCTGATGCCAATGTTGGTAAAATAATTAAGCTTGAACCATTAGAAATAATATTGATATGCAATGGGTTTAAATAACAATAGGTTTAGGCTATGAATAGCCTAATAGGTTGCCCCCTAAAGGTAGCTAACAACGTAATAGATAGCCTTCCCCTAAAGGTAGCTAACAACTTAGGGAATAACGCTAACTACTAACAAGATATTATTCACTTAACAATGTGAATAATATCTCACGTCATAACAATAGGTTATTGTTAAGACATTTACAATAGTAAAACAAAGTAACTAATGTAATAAGCTAATGGTAAAAGTAAATACTACTTTTTACCCTAACAAAAATCTTAAACCGAAACCTTCCCTAGTTTTATCATCACACACCTTGCTCCATTTCACCAAAGGAAATTTTATTTTATCATGTTATCCTAACCACAAATGACTGCATAATATAGATTAAACTTTTGGCATAATATACAAGGACATATAATATGTTGGAATGGCCCATAAGATTGATTTAACTAGTTGCACTCTTCCTGCTAATGATAATCATCTACCTTGCCATGTCCGTAGTTTATTTTGAACTTTACTTATAAATGGATTCCACAATTCTATCCTCATTCTCCCCTCAAATAAAGGCATCCTTAGATATATTGTTGGTAAATTTGGCTCCTTCATTTAAAATAACTTGCATATTTGCTTTGATTCTAGTTGGAGTGTTTAGGAAATAAATTCTGGATTTTGTCCTATTAAATTTATACCTTGACACTCTTTCATATTCCTTTAATAAGTTATTCAAAGCTTTTGCCTCGATTTTCCCTACCCCTCAAAAAGGGTTGTATCATCTACAAACTGTTGATGGGTGATGTTATTTATGTTGTTACTAGTCGTAAGTCCACTTATTAGCCCATCTTTGTATGCCTTCTTTGAGTTCCTTCCCAATACCTCTACCATAATAATGAACAAATATGGTGATAGAGGATCTCCTTGTCTAAGACCTCTCTTGGTTTAAAGTGATTATGTTACTAGCCCATTGAGCAACACTAAATATTATACTATAGAGACATTAGATTTAATTCATCTAACCCATTTTTTCCAAATGTAACTTTTTTTATTGCTACAAAAAGAAAATCCCATTTAACTCGATCATATGCTTTATTCATATCAAGTTTTAAGATCATTGGTTTCTCTTTTCTAGAAGTTGTTGAACATTATTTCATGAACTACTATGATCACATCTAGAATTTGTCTCCCTTTCACACATCCTCTTGCTCTTCTAAATTAATTTTGTCTAATAATAGTCTAACCAATTTACCATCACTTTAAATATTATCTTAAATGTCATATTACGTAGACTTATGGACCTATATATAATTTTATTATTTAATATAAAATTAATATTAAATAACTTAAAATCATTTATTATTATTTTAATTTATAGTATTATTTAATATAGTTATCTTGGTAACCTTAAATATAAAATTTTAATTTTATATTTTTAGACTTCTAATATGTTAGATTTAAATTAAAGTTATTTTTTTAACTAGAAGATTAAAAAAAGTTAAAATTTAAGTTCCCACACTTTTAATTTTAAAAAAGGTAAAAATGTTATAAGTGAGCCTAGAAAGGAATAGTTGGTGGTAGCAATCGAGTGTTTGTTGGTGGGCTAATTTGGTAAGGAATAGGTCAGTTGGTAGCAATTGACTACTTGTTGGTGAGATTTCCTCAATGAACATTATATTTCATGTAAAAAAGGTTACATTTATAGTTCTTTGGAAGAACTAGATAATAGCACATTATGGTTGCAAAAGACTATTCTCATGGGAGTTCTAACTTAATCTAGATGACTCATTCACTATTTTTAGTAAACTCTAACTTATTTTGCTATATGCCCTCAAAGCTAAACTAACCACTAACTTAGCAAAAGCTAATCTAAATATTAAATTAATACTTAGATATTTAGGACAATGTTGAATATTCCAACATTCTCCCCCTTGATGCTAAAGACACTCATGCAAGAGTTCTTTAAGCATCACAGAGTTGGAAGAAAATATTTCTCTTACGTTTCCTCCAATCTTGAATCAAGAAATCAGAATTTGCAAAATACTTGTGGTGGCACTCCTTCCACTCTTTATGTGGGATTTCCTACAAATGCTTGAGTGCCTTCTTTTGTTGATTAGCTCCCCCTTCAACAAAAGTATCTCCTCTTGTGATTTTCAGCAACCACTCTCTTACATCTTTATCATTATGGTCTTTAAACCATGCTCTCACATTTTGATCTTCTTTTACATCTTCAACACTAAACAATACTCCACATGAGTATTTACAATTAATCATCTCACATAGATGATTATACCATACAACTATTTCACATATTTTCACACAAAAAATCACAACAAATATGGCCATATAATGACCAACTACATATGCAACATAAAGTTGCTCCTCACACAAATATTCTCTCAAAACAATGACTTTACAAGAATCCTTCTCCCAAGGAATTTTGAACACATCATTTTGATCCATGTGACCCAAGTTCTCCATCACTGTATTCTCTCCAAGAAGACTCTTCATCAAAGTTGTCTCAATGAGACAATCGCCTTTCTTTTCGTCTCCTTTCTTTTCATTCCTACTCACAAAAAACAAATCATTAATCATAAAAACATTACCTTTAGTATGAGTAGATTTGGTGCTTCCCATAAAGCTATTTTGTAGCAGTTCTCCTTCATTGTATGGTGCTTCAAGATCAACCATCAACTCTTCACTAAGAGTTCTCCTCCTTTGTTCAATCCATGTTGGTGTGTTGAAACACCATTCATTCAAGCAATCATACATAGTTGCCTTTTCAAGACAACTCTCTTTCTGCAATGTAGTCACTCCAAGTGAGTGATCTTCATCCATGAGTGATGTTTCCTTTGCCATTACGACAAGAAAATCAGCAATCTCATTTCCATTTTTTGTTTCTATCCCATTTTCCCTCTCACTTTCCATATACCAAATGAGAGAGTCTTGTGTGTTCTTTTCTTCACACAACACATCCTTCACCCTTGATGAGTGATCTTCAAACAAGAAGCCTATCACTTCCATCTCCTCTTCATCAAACTTTTCTTGTGGATCAACATCCCACATCACTTCATTTGTTCTTTCAAGAGAGCACACATCCATTCCAATTGAATGGTCTTCAAGCCAATGATCATCCATGAACATTGCTTCTCCATCATCATCTTCTTTATTCTCCTTCATGAGAATTGTAGATGCATTCTCCATAATACACTCTTCATTTATCTCCTCCATGAGACATTCTTCATCATACATTTCACTTTGATGGTCTTCAAGCAAGGAACACTCCAATGTGAGTGTTTCTCTTCCTTCATCTTCAAAGTCTTCTTCCACTTTTGAGTGGTCTTCACTACAAGGTCCTTGAGCAATTGTATCTCCATTGAGACATCCATCCTCTTTGCTATCAATGTGAATGCTTTCCAAGCATGCCATTCCTGCAAAAAAATTATTAGTACAATTTTTCTTTTCATATTTTTCTCCTCCTAAAAGAAATAATTGACTATTACAATTTTCCATGCCATTACAAGACATGTCTGCAACTATGGGTGTCTCACAATAACTCTCTCCAATGAGAGCTATACAAGGCTCCTTCGCCTTCTCATCCTCTTCTCCATGAAGGGATTCCTCATCTTCGTCTCTCTTCTCTTCAAGAAGTTCATCATCACTCTTTTCTTCAAACATGTCTTCCTCTTCAAGGAATAATTCACCATCATAAGAATGTATGTCTTCATATGAGTCTTGAAAAGACTCTTCAAAAACTCCTTCAAAAGGATCTAATTCAGAAACTTCTTCAAGGAAGCAAGGCTCCTCCTTGATTAAACAATCTTCATGATTGTCACACATGGCTTTATGGGTGTCCTCATCAAACCCATAAGCATCCTTCAACACTTTCCATGCCATTGTAGCTGATCTACAATTGGCTATGAGAGGAAAAACATTATTTTCCATTCCTCTCCTCAAATCCATAAGAGCTAAGCAATTTGCATATTGTTGCTCCTTCTTCTCTTTTCTCTCCTCACCTTGTAGCTTGCTCCAAGAGGGTTCCTCATAGCCTTCTTGAACTATATCCCATAAGTCTTGAGCCTTCAAGAAGGTCTTCATCATTATGCTCCAAATAGCATAATTATCTCCATTGAATTTGGGCACTTCCAATTCTTTATACATGGTGGCCATTCTGCAATCCACCACTCATAAATATTCCACCTAGCTCTCAGCCACTCCTTTCCTGTAGACTTCTGATATACTTATCTAAAAATCCACTAAATTTCAGAAGCAAATTCACACAAATGAGAAATATGTGATCAATTTACTTTTGCCCTTTCTAGATCTTAGAGTGTTTTTGAGACAACTTCAATGTTTTCACATAAATCAATCCATACAACTCCAAAATTTCTGAAAATTAAACTCTGTATTCCTGAGACAATAATATGAAAACCCTCTAAATTTCGGAAGAAAATTCACAAATGTGAAAAATATGTGATCATTTACTTTTTCCCTTTTTTATCACAATTTCGGATCTAGGATTTTTGAAGAAAAAATAAATATTCACACAAATCAATCAATACAGATCCAAATGACCTGAAATTTTGTCTGAATTATTATTTTATCTAAATAATATTTCTCCCAAAATTTGAGAAGCAAATACCCTGTATTCCACCTTATACAACCATTTTATTGAAAAACTCAAAATGCTAATAAAATCCACAAATTAGCTCCAAATCACCTAAAATTTTGACAGCATCCTCTTGATACAATTATCTAACAACCCTAAAAATTTCATAATAAAATACCTCAGGATGCATGAGATATTAATGATTTACTCGAGCTCTTCCTTGCAACTCTGTTGAGTGCTGGCCACTTGAGTTTCTCTAACAAAGTGTGTGCTTCAGATCTCTTCACACCACTCTCCACAGGTTTTGATCCATTTGAGCAAACCTGCTCTGATACCAATTGATATTTCCTCAATGAACATTATATTTCATGTAAAAAATGTTACATTTATAGTTCTTTGGAAGAACTAGATAATAGCACATTATGGTTGCAAAAGACTATTCTCATGGGAGTTCTAACTTAATCTAGATGACTCATTCACTATTTTTAGTAAACTCTAACTTATTTTGCTATATGCCCTCAAAGCTAAACTAACCACTAACTTAGCAAAAGCTAATCTAAAGATTAAATTAATACTTAGATATTTAGGACAATGTTGAATATTCCAACAGTTGGTGGGCTGCCTCGATTTGATTCTTTAAAGGGTTGGGATCCTGGATGGTAGCAATCGAGTGTTTGTTGGTGGGTTGTTCTAAGGGATAGGTCTTGGTAAGTAGTAATTGAGTGCTTGCTAGCAGGTTACTTCAATTCGGTTTTTTAAATGGTTAGGGTCTCCTTAACTTTGTCCTTATCCAAGGACTAAGTAATATAAAGTTTTTTGTTACATATACATAGGGGAATCATAGTCCTTTTTTTACTACCAAGCAAGGTTCAAATATTGAGGTTGCTCCCTATTGCTCCCTATTGTTATTTAACCTAAGGTAGGAGGAACACCAGTTGATTCTAGTTGGAGTATTTAGGAAATAAATTTGGATTTTGTCCTATTAACTTTA
Source organism: Wollemia nobilis (assembly GCA_028583015.1). NCBI lineage: Eukaryota > Viridiplantae > Streptophyta > Pinopsida > Araucariales > Araucariaceae > Wollemia > Wollemia nobilis. The sequence goes on along the minus strand of JAQPPZ010017254.1, from coordinate 1,229,223 downwards.
TACCTTGACACTCTTTCATATTCCTTTAATAAGCTATTCAAAGCTTTGGCCTTGTTTTTCCCTACCCTCCCAAAAAGGATTGTATCATCTACAAACTATTGATGGATGATGTTATTGATGTTGTTACTAGTCGTAAGTCCACTTATTAGCCCATCTTTGTATGCCTTCTTTGAGTTCCTTCCCAATACATCTACCATAATAATGAACAAATATGGTGATAGAGGATCTCCTTGTCTATGACCTCTCCTTTGACCTCTCCTGGTTTAAAGTGATTATGTTACTAGCCCATTGAGCAACATTGAATATGATACTATAGAGATATTTAATCCATCTAACCCATTTTTTTCCAAATGCAAACTTTTTTATTGCTACAAAAAGAAAATCTCATTTAACTTCATCATATGCTTTATTCATATCAAGTTTTAAGATCATTGGTCTCTCTTTTCTAGAAGTTGTTGAACATTATTTCATGAACTACTATGATCACATCTAGAATATGTCTTCCTTTCACACATCCTCTTGCTCTTTTAAAATAATTTTGTCTAATAATAGTCTTAACCAATTTACCATCACTTTAAAGATTATCTTATATGTCATATTACATAGACTTATGGACCTAAATAAAATTTTATTATTTAAAATAAAAAAATATTAAATCATTTATTATTATTTTAATTTATAGTATTATTTAAAATCTTGGTAACCTTAAATATAAAATTTTAATTTTATCTTTTAGACTCCTAATATGTTAGATTTAAATTAAAATTATTTTTTTAAATAGATAGATAAGATAGATATATCACTAATAACATATCATTAAAATAGAGAGAGGGGAGGGCTCTGGTCCCTCCCCTGCTCCCCCTCCCATGGCTCCTGGTTCCTGCCCAGTCCTTGGCTCAACCCGAGTCATCCCTCCCGGGGAGTGGTTTTTGCGAGATGATCTCCTGGGGGAGATCCTTCTCCACTATCTGCGCCCCTCCCGGTCGGCTAGGGTTTCCTTGGTTGTTTTTTTGGACTGGTGCTTCCCAGGGATCCTTGTTTGGTTGGGGATCCCTTCCCTTTTTCCCTCAGGCTTCCCCCTGGGGTTTTTTGTAGGTTATTCGCGTGGATCTGGTCCCCTACGTTTCTCGGTGCGGTGGAGGTGACGGTTTAGGGTTTGGATAGCTTCCCCCTTTTTCTTGTGAATCCTCGACGGGCTCTGTGCTTGGATGGGATTCTTGGTCCCTGCTGCTGAGATCCTCTTCTATTTTCCCGGGGCGGGTTCCTTGTGGTGCAACTCTCTGGTCACTTTCTGATGGGCTGGATCCTCTCTGTGCTTGCTGTCGGCTTCCTGTCGGATGGTTCTCGCTGAACGGAATGTTTTCCCGGTGGGCGGGATGGTTTCTCCACAGGGTGGGATCCGCCAAATCCGCCGGTTTTCCCGCGAGGTGGGATCCTTTCTTTTCTGTTGGTTTCTCGGATGGTGGGATTTCCCTGTTGCTTCCCGCTAGGCGGGACTGTTTGTGGTGGTTTTGACTGCTTCCCGCGAGGCGAGATTTTATTGTAACAGTTTTTCTTTGCTTCCTGCTGGGCGAGATCTTCTCGATGGTGGTTTTTGGCTACTCCCCGTGGGTGGATCTCTAAAACTACTTTCTTTTTTATTTGTTTGTTTCCCGCTGAGAGGGATTGTTTCATGCTTACTATTACCACTGGACGGGATTTCTGTTTTGGTGTTCAGTTTCAAGGGATTGATGCCCTAGGCCCATTGCTTATGTAATCAGGTTTTGGGATCCTTGTTAAAACCCACTGTAAATACAAACACTACTTACCAAAAAAAAAAGATAGATATATAGGTATTGACGTGGAACAAAAATTTTGAGGGTAGATGCCTGAAAAACCCTAGAACATCTCCACCAATTTTCATATCATTTGGAGCAACACAGATCCTAGCGCATCCCTATGTGTGAACGATATATTTGGCAAGCGGCTATGCGAGGGTTTCATCTGGGTTGAGTGCAAGCATCTCCAGAGGTTGGTTTTTAGGGCCTTCGGGCCCTAGCGACCAATATTTTTGTGGTTTATGCTCAATATTTTAGCAAGAAATGTTGCAGGGGATACAAGATGGGTTAGAAATTTGTCTTTCAATAGATCATACTGTGAACTTGAGTGACAACGACTTCCAATTTTTTGCACAAAAGAAAAGTGAAAACCATACCTTTCCACGACGTCTAGGGCAAGGATTAAAGAGATCACAAAACAAGTTTCAAGTAGTTGATCAAAAAATGGCTCATATCTCAAGTGAATCTGGTGCTAAGGTGCACCCACAAAATAATTCTATTGTGAAAACCCCTGTCAAGGGTAAGAATTTTGAAGACTCAATCCCAAAAATGAATTTTAGGGATGCCCTTCATGGTGGACAGACCTCAGCCCAATGCTAATATCAATATTAGGGCTTCCCATAAACCTCTAAGAATGCCTAAGATTGATCCCGGGAAAACAGAGTCGGGATGTCTTAAAGCAGCTGATGGAACTCCTATTGTTAAGCTTGATATGGGTAACATTCAGACTGGCATTGAAGATTTGGAAAAAAGAGGACTAATTTGTCGGTTCGTGGGTTTTCGTCCGAGTCTATCTGCTTTCAAAGTCTGGGCTACAAAAAGCTGGAAAACTAAAGGTGAGTTACAAATCTCTATTTATCCAAATGGTTATTTTCTTGTTTTATTTGCTAATAATGAAGATAGAGAGAAAACTTTTCAAGGGGGTCCTTGGTTTTTTGGAAGGGCAGGGCTTTTCATGAAGCCTTGGCATACTAAATTTAAAGTCGAAGAAGAGATGCCTTCTATAGCTCCCGTGTGGGTTAGACTCTTTGGCCTCCCTATTGAATTTTGGAATCCTACTATTTTTTCTTCAATTGGAAACTCTTTAGGAACTTTTATGATGACTATTGATTGTACTCAAAATTTTGAACATATTATTTATGCTCGGATTTGTGTTTTAATGGATTTTGACAAACCCCTACCTAAAAATATCACATTACAATTTGGGGAAGACACTTGGGAGCAAGTAGTGGACTATGAGAACATTCCTTTTCGTTGTAGAATTTGCCATGAATATGGTCATTTGGCCAGTGCTTGCCCAAATAAAATTCCTGATCAAAAGAAAGAAGATATAAACTCAACAGGTTTCCAAATACCTAAGAAGAAGAACACTAAAAAAAAACCAGTTATGAAGGATCAATCAAAGTCATCTGCTAATATGTTTGAAATCCTTTCCACAAATGATGTCCCTAAGTGAGGAAGAGGAAATAATGGAAACTAAAATCTTAGAAACACAATTTAAATATGAAGGGAAGAACTCAGAGACAAACCAACAAATCAAAGGTTTTCAATAGAAAAAAAAGAGAAAATTTACACAAGAAAAACAATATTTCAAATGTCAAAACTTCAAATAATGCAGGTCCCAATATAGACTCCATTGAACCATCTAGTAAAATTTTGGTTGTGTATGAGCATTCTTCAAGGTTAGAAGCCATCTCAGATTCAATTGGAATAAGTCAAGAAACAGGGAAAAAAAATTGAAGATGGATTCTAATCAAAAAGTAGGTCGCAAGACCAATCAATATCATATGGTAAAAGAAGGTGAAAAGCTTGTAGAGGAAGGTAAGATTAATGAAGATCATCACTTGGAATATTAGAGGACTCAAAGGGAGTCTTTCAAAACAAAATGAAATTAGAAGAATGATTCGGATAAATCATCCACATCTTGTTTTCCTTCAAGAAACAAGGATGTCAATGGAGGATATGGACTTAATTGCCAGTAAAATTTGGCCAGCTGGAAAAGTGGTTTCCCTCAGTTCCCAAGGGACTTCGGGTGGCATTGCTTGTCTTTGGGACCCAAAAGAGGTAGTTATTCACCATATGGTTGGCGGTTGGGGTTTGTTGGCTATAGCTATTCAAAGTAGACATTCCAACCAGATTATGCTCTGCATTACTGTTTATGCTCCGACTTCTTTGGAGGAAAAAAGAAGATAGTGGAAGGATATTACTCATATTATCTCTCATTTTCCTAAATCTTGGATCTTGATCGGAGGAGATTTCAATACCATCCTCTCTCTGGATGAGAAAATGGGGGAAATAGAAATTTGGACAAAAACACCGACCTCATGAGTGAATATATTGCAAACCTCCATCTTGTGGATATCCAGCTCAGATAATGGCCTTATGACTTGGTCTAATAGAAGGCAAGGCTTAGCTTGTATAATGGAGAGATTGGATAGGTTTTTGCTCTCTGAAAATTTCTTAATCCATGGTCACATTCCTAAAGTGAAGACTCTTAATAATGTTGGTTTGGATCATTGGCTAGTCATGGTGGAAATGTGGAAAACCAATGTGAGTTTCTCTCCTTTTCATTTTCAATTAATGTGGCTTAGAGACATTTCCTTCAGACCTCATGTGCAACAATGGTGGAAGGAAGGTAAACCTAGGCATGGGACTAAGATGTTCTATTTTTCCAAAATATTGCAATGCAATACATTAAATCCAAAATCAAGACTTGGAACTAGAAAGAGTTTGGGGATGTTCATAAAAAAAACATGAAGTTATTGCTCATCTTGAAAATTTGAATAAGAAAATCCGTTTAGATGGCCTCACAGAGAAGAGAAGTGCAGATGAAATTAAACTCACAACTCGATTAGAGGAATGGGAAAAAAGAGAAGAAATATTATGGAAGCAAAAATCTAGAATTCAATGGCTCAAAGAAGGAGATCGAAACACAAATTTCTTCCACAAATCTCTTCTAGCTCGAAGATCTCACAACTTTATTTCTTCCTTAAAATTAGATTCTGGAGATGTTGTTTATACTTGGGATGGCATGAACTCTATTGTTGTTGATTACTTTTCCAATCTTTTTGTTGCTACTCCTCTTGACTCAGCTTCTCAACAAAATGTTCTTCAAGCAATCCCTTCTCTTATCACTTCTAAGGAGAACTCTATTTTGACTGCTCCTGTTACTATCAATGAGCTTCAACAAGTAGTTTTTAAAATGCAAAAAGGGAAAACCCCAGGTCCTGATGGTTTTCCTATTGAGTTCTACCAAGAGTTATGGGATATCCTTCATGTTGATTTATTAGAGGTGGTGGAAGAAGCCAGGAAAGCCAAAGAAATTTTGAAGGTTATCAATAAAACTTATATTACTCTTGTTCCAAAAGCTCAAGAGGTTGATCATATCTCAGCTTTTAGACCTATTGCTTTATGTAATGTTCTTCTCAAAATCATTACTAAAATCATGGCAGAAAGGTTGAAGCCTCTTTTGCATAAGATTATTTTCCCAGAGCAAGGGGGTTATGTGGAAGGACGTCAAATAGTAGATGAGATAGTTCTTGCTCAGGAAGCCATCCATTCCATGGATATGCAAAATTCTCCTTCCATGTTCATTCGGTTAGACTTATCCAAAGCTTATGACAGAGTGGATTGGCACTTCCTTATCAAAGTTTTGAGGCAATTTGGTTTCTCTAAGGATTGGATGGATTGGATTATGGGATGTATCTCTTCAGTTTCCTACTTAGTTCTTATCAATGGCAGGCCTTCTCAGCATTTCCTAGCTTCCAGAGGTATTAGGCAAGGTGACCCGCTATCCCCTTATTTATTCATCATTCTTGCTTGAATGCTTGGGTAGGACTATAACCAAAAAGAGGGAAAACAAAACCCTTGAGGGAGTTACCATTGCTCATGGAGCTAGACCTATCTCTCATCTTCAATTTGTGGATGACTCTACTCTTTTAGGTAAAGCTACAGTTAAGGAAGCTTCTAATATTAAGCAAATCATTAGTTATTTTTCTAAGGCTACTGGGCAGTTGATCAATGAAGACAAATCTAAAGTTATTTTCTTTCACTGCTCTGCTAGACAGGAATCCATGGTCTTGGATAAATTAAGATATAAGAAGACCTCTCTTCCAATCACTTATTTAGGTATTCCCATAAATATTCAAAGGCAGAAAAATAAATATTGGAATTGGTTGTTGGACAAAGTCAAGAAGAAAATTGGAAAGTGGACCAACAAGTGGCTTTCTTCACGGGGTAGAATCACCTTGGTAAAATCAGTCCTTCAAGCTATTCCTATTTATGTTTCTTCCATTTTGAATATCCCAAAGGTTGTTCTTCGAGAATTGGATCAAATCAGTCATCGTTTCCTTTGGAGTGGTACTAAGGAGAAAAGAAAATGGGCCTTGGTGAAATGGGATACTTTATGTCTTCCTAAGAGTGAAGGGAGGTTAGGATTCTGGTCTTCAATTAATAACAACAAAGCTTTAGCTGCTAAATTATATTGGAGGATGTTGCATAACCCCAATGCTCTTTGGGCCAATAATCTCCGTGCTAAATATGTTGAGAACAAAAGTCCCGAAGACCTTGTTCGCTATCAACTTCCTACCAAAGGTTCTCCCATTTTAGCGGTTCTTAAGACTGGTGAGGATTTGATAAAGAAAATATTATTTTGGATCATTCATAATGGTCAACATGCAAATTTTTGGATAGATTCTTGGGATGGTCACAAGCCTTTGATAACTCAGTTTCCCGATTGGAGGCCTTGGATGGAGGAGCTTCACCGAGCTAATTGGATAAAGGTGGCTAATTATTGTTGGTACCATACTGGTAATTCAAAGGTTGGTAGATATTGGATCCCTATTGAGGACTGGCCTATTCAAATCCCAGAAAGGCAAAGACAAGATATCCAAGGCATCCTTCATATGAGATCCCTCTCTTGGTCCCATGAAAAATATTGTTTTGGATGGAACAACACTACTAAGGGTGAGTATTCGGTTGCTCAAGGTTATTTGACCTTATGCCATAATAATCCCAACCATTCTTCTGACATATTTTCTCGATTGTGGGCTCAAAAGCTCTGGCCTAAGGTGAGGTTCTTTAATTGGCTTTTATTGCATCGTAGGGTGCTTATTGGTGAGCAACTTATGAAGCGTGGTTTTCATGGCCCTTTTAGATGTGAAATGTGTGAAGAGAATGTAGAAAATATCAACCATCTTTTTATTGAGTGTACTTTAGCCTCTGAGCTATGGAGGAGAATGGCCACTTTACTTGGCTTACAGTGGTCCAATTTTTTTACTTTTGAACAACTTTGGAGGGATTGGCCTAATCAAGAGGGTGTTGATCATTTTATTAGGCAGTTAGTTTGGATGGGTTCTACCATTCTTCTTTGGAATATTTGGAATGAAAGGAACAACCGAATTTTTAATCAAGATAGGAAGGATATTCACTATATTTGGCAAAAGACCATAGCCAACTTAGTTGAATCAGTCCATCAACTCCTTAATCACCCCCAAAACTCCCACCAAAGATGGGATCAAGTGATGCAAAGATTGAAGATTAAACCTTCTAAGGGCAACCAACTTAAAGGGAATGTGAGTATTAGTAAGATGGATAGGACTAGAAATTGGCAACCTCCTCCTAAGGATTTTGGAAAAGTCAATACTGATGGAGCCTCTAGAGGGAACCCTGGAAAAGCCAGTGTGGGAGGAATTGGTAGACTTTCAGATGGCTCCTTGGTTTTTACTTTTGTTGAGAATTTGGGTATTCTTTCCAATAACCTTGTTGAGGGGTATGGTATCCTCGGAGGCCTTCAGGAGGCTACTAAGGTTGGATGGGAAAAGGTGTTAGTTGAGTTTGACTCTCAACTTATGATTAATCTCTTGAAGACTCCTAAGAATCATAAGGTGGATTGGAGAATAAAAAGAATTATTGAGAAGATTCAGTTAATCCAGATGGGATTTTTGAAAGTTGATTACAATCATGTGGTTAGAGATCAAAACAAGAGTGTTGATGCTTTAGCTAATTGGGCTTTGGACAAAGGTGATCTTACTTGTTATGGCCACCCTCCTATATGGTGGGCTTCTCAAATTAGGGAAGCTCTTCTTTCTATCATTTCTTTGGATGGCTCTAGTTTTGAAGGTACCTAGTTTCTTCTTGTTCTTTTTTTTTTTTGCTTCTCTTTGGTTCATTCAGTTTTTTTTAGTTCCCTAGCTCATTCTATTCTTTATTTTGTTTCCTCTGTTGATTCTTGCCTTAATAGTCTTCTGGTCTAGATAGGTCATTGTTTTGTTCATTTTTTTTTTTTTTTCTTTTTTGTTTTTTTGTTTAGTTTTTTATGGTGAGTGGGTTCCTCAAGGAGCATGTTTTTTATTTTATTTTATTATTTTTGTTATTATTTACTTATTTTTAAATTGGTTTTGTGTGTTTGTTTGCTCCTTGAAGGTGGTAGGTCAAGTCCGAGTCTTGGGCGTTTTTTGGCGGAATGGATACCCCTGCCTCATTGGGTCTTACCCGAAAGTGGCATCCCTTTTGGGATGTTTTCCACAAATAATAAAAAAAAAAGTATTGACGTGGAACAAAATTTCAATTATTTAACATTAACCGGTTAGAAGATTAAAAAATGTTAAAAATTTAAGTTCCCACACTTCTAATTTAAAAAAGGTAAAAATGTTATAAGTGTTCCTAAAAAGAGTAGTCGGTGGTAGCAGTCGAGTGTTTGTTGGTGTGCTACTTTGGTAAGGCATAGGTTAGTTGGTAGCAAGTGAGTGCTTGCTAATGGGCTACCTCAATTTGATTCTTTAAAGGGTTGGGGTCCTGGGTAGTAGCAATCAAGTGTTTGTTGGTGGATTTTTCTAAGAAATAGGTTTTGGTAAGTAGTAATTGAGTGCTTGCTAGCAGGTTACTTCAATTCGATTTTTTAAAAGGTTAGGGTCTCCTTAACTTTGTTCTTATCCAAGGATTAAGCATTATAAAGTTTTTTTTTATATACATAAGGGGGAATCATAGTCCTTTTTTTTACTACCAAGCAGGTTCAAATATTGAGGCTGCCCCCTATTTTTATTTAACATGAGGGAAGAGGAACACCAAGGATTGGTGTCCTTGTTGTTGGTCTAACACACACTCAACAGACTCAAGTCAAACAACTGCCTTTACAAATAGACATACACCCAAAATTTGAATCTAAATCTTTTCTTAATAAACGGGAAACTTACCAATCTACTAGCCCTTTCAACCTACAACAAAATAACTGCTATAAGTGCTTTGTCAATGGTTGTCCAACCATGGTTATGGTCCTCCTGTTCCTCTTAATCTTCTTATAAGGAAACGACTTCAAGAACACAATGAACATGTGGGAGGTTAGACCCACTTACCATGGTTAAAAGCTCAAAATCCTGGCTTTGTGTTATACATTTTCTTTGATATTATACTTATCAAATCTCAAAAGCAATTAGAGGAATTAGCACTTCTAGGCGACCTTTCGAATGGATTCTTGGCTTGGATATTTTACAAGGAGAGTCTCAATAAACATTCTCTGGGTTAAAGAAAAGAAATTCATCTTTCTACTGTTAGTAATAGGTACTAGTCTTTACTTTTAGATTTAAAGAGATATTAGCCAGAGGCCTCTTTTATACATATTTAGAAAAGAAAAAACCACAATCAATCAGATGCAGAATCTTTAGATAAACTAAATCCACTTTATTGTTGTGGAAGAGCATCTGCTTTGTTTGCCTCAAGTACGGAGCTCCTTGCACTTTATTAAAAAGAAAGTTAGAAAGATGAGAAACATCATTCTCAGTAATAATAAAAAGGAACGAAATGATTCCTTCCTTCCTCCCCCTCCCCAACTCCACGCAAAAGAAGCGAGGCGGGGCTTAATAAAAGAAGTAACATTTGACTATTACACTACTGTGATTGATGGGCCATATAAATTCCAAATAATCGAATTAAAACCACAATATACAGAGGAAGGCAGGGCGAAGAGGAAGAGGAACAACCGTGGTGCTCTGTTCTGTGTAGCGTGTGGTATGTAGTGCTGTGTGGCCTCTGGTGTGTGGTGTGTGGTGTGTGGTGGTGTGTGATATGGGAGGGTGTATGACCAAGGGAGGGCACATAAAGGTATTGAAAACAGACGGCAACTTGATACGGGTCGAACCTCCCCTCTACGCCAAAGACATCATGTGCGACTACCCAAACCACGGGATTTTCGACGCGGCCTCTGTCACTCGCCTCGGCCTTGTCCTCGCCCGACCTCTTCCTTTTCATGCTAAACTTCGACCGTCCCGCCTCTACTATCTCGTTCCCCTCCCTTTCAATAACAATTATAATGGTAACAACATGTCCGACGCCATGGCCAAGATCCAACACCTTTCCTCTTCCTTCAGGCTTGGTGAAGTAAGCACGGTTTCGTCGACAATGGCAGAAGAGGACAGCGATAACGAAGGGGCACTGCGAGTGAAGTTGAGAATGAGAAAGGAAGACGCCGAACGGTTCATTTCGGAGTGCCAAGCCCAGTCCCAGCAGGATTTAGACTTTGTGGAGAGTGTTGTGACTCCTCTGTTGATGAAGCAAGATAACACTAGTCATGGCGGCCATGGCTCCGCCTCTTGTTCTTCTTGTTCGACTAGTTCAGGCTGGAAGCCCGCTCTCGACACCATCGAAGAGCTCAACAGCGTAAGAGATTTCATAATTATTCCTTCTTTTGCTTATAATTTTCTGCTTTGATTTGATTTGTGTGAAATTTTCAGTAGTCTGGTAACCAATTCGCTGTTATGATCATAATGGTCTCTAAATTACAGGATGCCGAATCTATCCGTTCTTCTACTGCTTAATCTAAAGGTACAAGTAACAGTGTAAGAGCAAAAAGTTGGGCTTCTCAAGATTTTATTGTAATGCCAACATGGCCGAGGCCACGGAATACGGCGAGATCAGCAAGGGAATAGTAGTGAGACTGTGGTTAATCATATTATATTGTAAAAAAAATAAATCTGAACTTATTCTTGTTCAAATAAAGCTGGAGAAAGTTGTAGGAGAAGATGGTTTTTTTGTTGGAGAACATGGTTTTTGCCGGGTGGATAGTAATGCCCGGGTACGTTTGTCAATTTTGTATGGACCCTGAAATAAAGACGATGTAATTGCTTTACTCGGAGGCCAGTAAGACGTCCCATTTTTTATTTAATGACAAGTCGTGTAAAGTTGTTTTCTTATAAATGGTTGCTTCTGTTCGGATCAGATTCGTAGCCTCCTCTCCAATTGGTATCAATTTTCTTTAACGTTCGCGTCAATTCACCTTAACGACAGTCTCCAGAGATTGGCAGAGATCTGCAAAGCATTAAATATAAGATGTGACCTATGCCAAATTCTACAACTCCGCCAGCGGAGTCGGTCTATGCCGACATCCTACTTGTTTGTCGTAGTAAATGATGATAAGGTCCGGGTTTACGTTTTTCGTAATATCTTTTTCATGTGTATGTGTAAGATAAGTCTTTTAAATAATATTTATTCAGTTTAGTACACAGTTTTTATTTTTTCGTAATATCTTTTTCATGTGTAAGATAAGTCTTTTAAATAATATTTATTCAGTTTAGTACACAGTTTTTATTTTATCGGCACTATTTAGTAGTATTATAATAGGCTGGATATTATTTATGTGTTACTTAGGATTCCAATTTTTTTTTTAAATTTGGTTATTGCGAGAAATTCTTATAACCGACGTACAGGGTTGAGCAGTCTCCTTCCAACCATGACCCCGCCTTAGTCCGAGAAACCGTGACCAGGGGATTCTACATTGGCAAAAGCGGGTTTGAGAAACCACAACCAAGGGGTTCTACACCGTCAATATCATTCAAGAGTCGTGCCCCGACTTTGATTGCACTAGCATTATCAATTGGATTTTGGATTTTGGGTGCCCGATGTGCTTTGGTAGGGTGGAGATTCAAACCGGGACCTTCGTTGGAGGATTACCCTACCCTCTCCAACTCACTTGGAGATTCGAATTTTATTTTATTTTATTTTTGGGTTACATGGGAGAGTTGGTTACAACCACTATTTTTAACTGGCTAGCGCAAGGTTCAAACCACAAGGACTCCTCCCAGCACAGGGTTCAAACCAAAAGGACTCCTCCCAACAAATTTATCTGTCTCGTTCTTGTTGACCCGAGGTGAGATGGAGAAACCACAAGGACTCCTCCCAGCACAGGGTTCAAACCACAAGGACTCCTCCCAACAAATTTATCTGTCTCGTTCTTGTTGACCCGAGGTGAGATGGAGAGATTTTTAAATGTCAAGGAATTTAAGTTGTTGAACTAAAGGCATTTGAGAGGAATTTAAGCTCTTGAAGTAAAGGCATTTGATAAGTACATAATATTTTTCAATGAATTTATATATAGGTTTTTATGAGGGGTCCCAGTCCCCTTATAAGATTCAGACTTAGGTCCTTAAATGTTGAGGAATTTAAGTTGTTGAACTAAAACTATTTGATAAGTACATAATGTTTTTTTAACGAGTTTATATAGGTTAGTACGAGGGGTTCCACCCCCTCATACTGCGTAGGGTTTGAACCTTCGCCAAAACCCTTACCACTACAAGCTTGAAGCTTTTTGAGAAGTGCATAATTAAAAATGGTTAAAATTGATATTTATAATAATATAATTTATATCAATATAAAATTTTAATATATTAAATTTTAAAATATTGTAAAAGTTTATTAAATTGTTTTGATAACCTAACTTATATGTTGTGGATGTACAAATTATTAAAATTGATCTATGTACCAATCTCAAGCCCCTCCTGGGTCTCCCTCACTTGGAGTAAAAGTTTATTTGAGGTGGGGTGGGGGTGGAGTAAAAGTTTATTTGAGGTGGGGTAAGGGTATAGTGGTAACTTTTTACATTTGAAACGCGTGCACAGTATATAAAATGATGGACACGTTGTTGATTCCCTGTATGACAACTCCTCAAAGAAAATTTGTTTTTATATTATAATACTTTATATAATAATATTTGAATTTTATATAACATAAAATTTGAATATTGTCATGTAAAAAAATTATTAAATTTTAAAAGAATTTAATTTTTTTTTTTTTTGGAAAAACATCAAATGGTAAATTGTATTGATAACTTTATATGTTGTAGATGTTCAAGTTATTAAACTTGATCTATAACTATATATAATTAAAAAAATTACTATTGTTTTTTTCCTCAAACAGAATTAGTAATTTTCATATAAAAGTTTGAAAAAAAAACTACATACCCTCGTGTAGGCCTTACTAAACAACCTCATTAAGAGTTGTTCTAAAATCTCAAATTTCTTTGAAAAGTTTATCAAACCTGATACATAAAAAATTATGAACAACCTAGTGTTAACCTTCAATCATCTTATAGAAGTGTCATTTTGATACTTCAGCCTTAGGGCCATTAGTCATCTTACATATATGACCTTAATTATCAATAAAGGTCCAAAAAGAACATAAAAAGTGTCCTAAACCACATCTTCTATCAAATAAAAACAAGTATCAAAAGGGGCAGATTGTGGTGGAATCATAGTCCCACACACTACTCCTTTTAACCAAGTACCAACTAGAATATCCAAGGCAACTTTTGATAGACCATCTACTTCCTCATTTAATTCTTTATAAATATGATTATAAGAGATCTCTGCAAATGATGCTTCTAGCAATTTCACCTACTCATAATAAGGCCTAAGTATCAAATTTTGCATCCCCACTAATCTTGAAGCCCAATCCACCACCAATTTTGAGTCACCATAAACTTGGAGTTTTGTTATTCCCTGTTCCACTACCATTCTTAACAAAAATATCAAAGCCTTCCACTCTACCACATTATTGGTGCCTTCACCAAGACCTACTTTGAAAGTGTATTTGTGATTTTCATCTTGATATAACACTCCTACCCCACATCTACCTAGATTGCCTTGACAAGCTCCATCAAAAAAATCCCAAGACTTCGTAGTATCCATTGTTAAATTGCAAACTTGCCTTATAGCCTTTAATTTTGGAACTTGTTTTATGCCTTCATAAGTATATTTGATATGAGCTTGAACTTGTATAGGTAGAATTTCCTTGCTCTCAAACAACATAGAATTTCTTGCCAACCATAGACCCCATGCCACTATTAATGGAGTGCACTTGTATTCCTTTAAACCTTTGTCTTTGAACCATTGTTGCATATTCTCCAATAGATTCCTTGCTTGCCACTATCCCTTCCCCTTAGTCATGGGTAGAATAGACCTCCACACTTCTCTCGAGAAATCATAATGAACCAATAGATGATCCATTGTTTCTTCTTCTTTTTTACATAGGTTGCATTGACTTGGACCCTACCAAGACCTCTTTTGCAAAACATCCCATGTCAATGCCTTCTTAGCCAACACTAACCAAGAAAAAAATTTGATTTTCAAGGGCACTTTCACCTTCCAAATCTTGCTCCACCACCAAAGGACCTCTTCATTATTATCTTCAAACATTGCCTTGTATCCTTCCTTAGTTGTAAATTATCCACTAGTTGGGTTCTTTGACCATACTAAAGAGTCTTCTTCTTGTCTTAGTCTTATAAAATCCCTTGTCAGACCTCTTGTATAGTTACTCCATTGCTCAACTTCATTTCCTTCCAAAAGTAATTCTTCTACTAAAAGCCACCTCTGATTCCACAAATTGGTTCTATCCATAGAGGTTGCATCTGCCAATACCTTGAGCCCCTATCTATTAAGGTGTTCTATTAAATTTTGAGGTAGTTGGTAATCTTCTCCACTCCCTAGCCAGGGGTATTTTCCTAGCCTTACTTTCTTCCCATTTCCTATTTTCCAAACCAAAAAATTGCCTACTAATGGAAAATCCTTCACTAATGCTCTCCAAATGATAGAAGCATTGGTCACTGACTTGATAGGAAGTCTAATCCACTCTTCAAATGACATGGAACCCAAATATTTCTCCTTGATAACCTCATGTCATAATCCTTTACCAATTAATAATCTCTAAAGGCTCTTGGCAGCTAGTGCTTTTCCAAAGTTATGTATATTCTTAAGTCCCCAACCTCTTGCTAATTTAGGTTTGGCAATCTTGCTCCATTTAACCAAAGCCATAGCATCCTTCTCCCTTCTTCCTATCCAAAGGAAATGGAAGCATTTCTTCCTTATTTTTTCCACTATTTTAACAGGAATATAAGCCATGGAGTGCCAATATACTAGAATGGCCTCCAAAACTGATTTCACTAGTGTTAAATGACCTCCTAATGATAACCATCTATTACACCATGAAGTTACCCTTTTTCCACTTTATTGTATAACCAAATCCAATCTTGGTATCCATAATTATTGGGCTTTAGCCTAAACCCCAAATATTTAAAACCTTTGCTAAACTCAATTAGATTGAAGCCAAAAATCCTTAACACTACTTCTTGTCCTAGTTGTAGTCTGTTAAAAGCTATATCTAGCTTTTAGAGGTTTATTTCCATTCTTGTAGCAACACAATATAGATCTAACAACTCTTTATATTTTAGTGCTTCTCTTAAGGTGTCATTTCCAAATAGGAGTATGTCATATATAAATAGTAAGTGAGTCCCAACCAAAGAGTTTCCTATTTTAATGCCTTTGATCATTCCAAGTCTTTTATGTTCCTTAATCATTCTGCTCAACCCTTCAACCACAAGCAAGAATAAAATGGGTGATAGAGGGCATCCTTGTCTCAGCCCTCTAGAAGGCTTGAAGAAGCTAGAATCTAAACCATTAATTAAAACAACAAAGGAAGCAAAATTAATACATCCCATTACCCAATTTACAAAGGGCACACTACACCCAATATGAATTAATATAAGTCTTATGTACAACCAACTTACCCTATCAAAAGCCTTTGCCAAATAAAGCTTGATTATCATTGCTTGTTGCTTTCATGATTTAACTAAATGAAGTGCTTCCTAAGCAACACCAATAGCTTCATGGATTTATCTTTTACTCAAGAATCCAAATTATTCTTCTGATATGTTGTTTGGAAAAAACCTATTTTAATCTCCTAGCAATAATCTTGGAGATGATTTTATAGAGAGTATTACACAAGGATATAAGCCTATACTCAAAGAATTTTGGGTTATCCTTCTTTGGAATCAATGTCAAGAAAGTTGTATTGATAGACCCAAGTACCTACCAAGAAGTCCTTGATTCCTCAACCACCTTTAACAGGTCTTCTTCCAACAACTCATAAAAACCCACATAAAATTCAATGGACCAACCATCTGGTCCTAGACTCTTCCCTTTCTAAAAGGATTTAACTATTGTTTGTAGCTCCTCCTTAGTGAATTTTGTCATCAAAGCCTCTTTGACTTCATCACTAACCATCTTAGGTATATAATGTGCTAGCTTAATGATTTCTTCTATATTTGCTTTGTTGGGTTCTTGATACATTTTTTAAAGTAGGATACTCCTAATCTAGCTATTTTCTAAAACCTTCTCATGTTTCTTCCATCCTCCCCTTTCATCTCCTAGATGGTATTTATCATCTTTCTTTGTTTTGCATACTTTTGAAATAATTTTGTATTCTCATCCCCTGCTCCATCCAAAGTGCTCTACTTTTCATCCTCCACTTTGCATCTTCCCATTCTAACAATTTCCTCTTCTTTTTTCCAACTTCTTGACCTGCAAATACTCCTTGTCTGAAAAAACCTCATTGCCTTTGTGACTATACAACTGATTCAATTTAGATTCTATGTCATTTATCTTTGCCTCTCCTTCCCAATATTTACCTTTAGCCCATGCAATTTTAGCAAATTTGATTCTATTTATCTCTTCTATTATTGGGTTAATATGTCTCCACTCATCCATTCTAATTTTCTAGACAATAATATTCAAATTTTATATACACATGTTCTTAACAAAGAACTAAAAAGTAATAGATTCATAATAATTTAGGAAGTGATAGCTTATAACCAAAAAATTATTATTATCTCTATAAATTCTATAATGTAAGTAGCACAACCATCCATAATAATATAACTCGATGTTTTTTTTTAATAGGTTGAAACGTTGGGGGCATATTGGGGCCACCCTTCTCGTGAATTGAACTTGGATCTCTGTTAGGAAAGCCTGATGCCTTTTGCCATTGTGGTGTCCTTGTCGGGACAATATAACCCAATGTTAACAATTTATAAATATATGATTATTTTAGACATGTGCTCTTAACCAAAATAAAGTTTAGCTCTGAGGTGATATGATTTTTTCTCTGGTAGAGTTTCGATCTCTAGTTAGGGTTTCCTTAGCTTTTTGAAGTTTTCTATGGCCCCTGACCCTGGTGGCCTAGCTAATACTACTGGTGCCACAGGGAAGAAGGCAAATAAAAATGACATCCATGGAGTGTCCCAGGAAATTACTATTGATGGCCTTTATTCGAGTTTAATAATTCTTGTCAATGGATGAAATATTTTATCTTGGTTGGGTATTTTGTGGGGCGTATTCCCAATAAATCATCATTGCAATTTTGGATTATCTCGGTCTGGGCTCCTCATGTAGTCAAGATTGAGTTGATTCAAAACCTATCCAAAGGTTTTTTCCTCTTCTAGTTTGTATATGTTGCTAAAGCAAAGGTATTTTATGGGCATGGGCCATGGAGCATGCAAATATATTTGGTGGTATTGTTTTCATTGACCCAAGACTTTTTAGTTTTAGAGGAAAGAACCTCTAAGGTCCTAGTCTTGGTCAAGTTCCTTGGTCTTCCCTTCCCACTTTGGCCCTTTTGAAACTGCATGACAACGATCTTAGGGAGTGTTTTACTGGTAAAAGCCGATAATTTTTCAATGCCCACCCAAAGAAAAGGGTTTGTGTTGAGGTTGACTTGTCTAAGAACCTCAAGGAGGTCATCAAAATATAGGTAGGGAACACCACTATTTTGCAATGGATGGTGTATATAAACCTATCGAATACTTGCTTTAGATGTCAAGCTTCAGATCACAAGGTTAAGGATTGCCCACTTATTCCTTCCAATAAGTCAAAGTTGGCCCCTATGCCACCCACTATCTCTCCCCTTCAAACCAAGGAGGAGGGTTGGACCATGGTGGGAGGGGGATAAAGCATGTGGGATTCTACAACTAAAATCCAACACTTCAAACCAACCACAAAGGAGGTAAGTATTTCAGCACTATAGCCTCTAGAAAAATAAACAAGCAACTTGATATAAGGCCACCAACAAAAAAATGATGGTCATTGAGGCTCCTTTGCCTCTCCTAAGTCACACCCCAATAACAGATAATATGGGTGCCAAACCAACCACCAAGACAAGATCCTCTCCTCATTCCCCTATGAGATCTCAACATTCATGCAATCTCAAGTAGGCAAAAGAAGGGGTTTTTTTCATAGAGAAGTGATCCCATCTCTCTAATACTCAGCTAGGGAACCCTCGATATAACAACTTTGAGGTATTAGAGTTTTTTACTTCGGACAATGAGAAATATTTTGAATCTAAATGTAAATAGCCTAGCGTGCAAGATTGGGATTCTAAAGGGACCAACTTCACATAGGTGGTGGAGGGTTCATCATAAGTTTTTAGGTCTAGGTCTTAGTGTGTGCAATGGTTGATATCTACAAATTTTTTTTTGTTATCAACAGTTTGTTAGTTTACATGGCAGTTTTTTCCTGGTGGTTTGTTAGGGTTTAAAGCCTCTTGTTTTAGGTTAAGGTTCTCATGTGTAAGCCCTAGATTCCTCTTGCTGGTTCTAGGTGGATTACTAGTTTGATATTTTGGGGTGTGCTACCATACTGCTTGCATTTTTTTTTTATAAGTGTAACCATTATTCTTTTCAGTAATACATGGCACTTTTCAACAAAAAAAATAAATAAAGTTTTAAAAATGATGGAACACATAATAAAGAAGTATTGTAAATAAGCATCCAATTAACATAACTAGAAGTTGATGCACTCATAAATGATTAAAAGATAATGACTCAATAATTTTTTAAGCTACCAAATTAGCTTTGTCTCTTTTTTGAATCATAAGTATTTTAACTCTAGATGGAAGAAGTAGAGAGGAAGAAGATATTAGAAAGTTATTAATTAATTAATTTAAAAAATATTTAGATAAAGAGATTCAAGAGAAGTTTTTCCAAAATATTTTATTAGTTATTACATAAAAACAAAATGAAATTTAAATGAGGAAAATCTCTACGAAGGAGCTACATGAAGCAATTTTCTCATTCCACTCTCAAAAGGCACATAGTCTGGATGAACATCCTACAATTTTATTTTTAAAAAATTGGGATTTTTTGAAGAGTAACATGATGGTTGTGGTTGAAGAGGCCATGAAAAATAAGGATACAATAAGTGAGATAAATGCCACCTTTATTGCATTAGTTTCCAAGAAAGTCGAGATAAACTATTTTAATATTTTTTGTTCAATAAGTTTTTGTAATATGATTTATAAGATAATTTCAAAAATTATGGCATAGATTAAAAAACATTATGGATTGTGTATTCTCAAAGGAATAAGGACGTTTTGTTCATGGTAAAAAAATTCTTGATGTTATAATAATTGCATAAGAGGCCATACATTCCCTTTATTCCATGAAAGAACTAGGTATGCATGTAAAATTAGATATGAACAAAGCACATATTAGGGTTTACTAAAGTTTTCTACATGATATTCTTAAAAAAAATGTTTTTGGTCAAGATTGATGTGAATGTATTAACTATTGTTATAACACTAGAAAATATTCTATTTTGATCAGTGGATCCTCCATTGGATATTTTGAATCATCATGTGGACCTTATCAGGCCAACCCACTATCTACTTACCTATTTATTATTTTTGTTGAGGTATTTGAGAGATTTTCTAATGGTATTAATGGAATATAAAATAGAAAATATTTAGGTTGCAACATATAGTCCCTTTGAATCTCATGTCTAATTTTTTAAAGATACTTTTATTTTGGGTCATCCCTCAATCAATGAGGCTATGGAGATTAAAATGATATTATCAAGATATGAGAAGACTTCTTGATATAAAATACATGATATTTTCATTAGTATTTCCCTATATTTATAAATTATTATAATGGATATTTTAGGGTTTGAAGTTGGAAATTTTCCATCAACATATTGGAGTACTTCTTTGTTTGATAAAGGAAAGGAAATCTAGGGCTTAATTTTTGATAGAATGAAGTCTTGGTTGGTAGGTTGAAAAGGTAAGTTCTTAACCATGGCTAGAAGGCTATAATCCATATAGACTACAATATATGGTGTTTTATTATGGATACATATGCTTGGATTTTGTAATGAAACAACTTCAATGAAATCCATGGATATGCACTCCCATTAGTGGTCAGGGATAGGCAAGCATTGCAACAATTGAAGAGATTTATTTGTTTCCACTTTTTATGTTGACATAAATCATATTTTTCTATAAATATCTTGACATCTACTTTTAATCCTTTCCAAGAAAAATATTGCTTCACCCAATATTTTCAATAATACAAAATGTTCTACCAAAGGAGATGCATGCAATTCTTAAGAAACACTCATCTTAATTATCGTGGATTGAGGAAGATAAATGTGATCTGTTTTGTAGATAATCCCATCACATATGAGAAACAATAAGGTAGTGATGAGCCTGCCTCCCAAAGTTAAGAACTCCATTGTGGGAGAGAACTAGAGATGACATTAACCACAAAAATATGCATGTGTTTATGAGTTAGAAGCATCAACCATCACATTCTCCTTTTCTTTCTTAAATTCAATGACAAAATCATACCCCAAGAGCTTGGTCAACCATTTATTCTAATAAGGACAAGAGAGACATTGTTCTAATAAATTCTTAAGGTTGCTATGTTTGGTCTTGATGATGAATTGACACCCCAACAAATAAGGCTTCTATTTCTCTACAATATGCAAAATAATATCATTTCCTTCTCATAAGTGGATTGTCCTAGATTCTTGCTAGAGATCTGCTTACTTAAAAAATCCAATGGGTCTCCATCCTATATCATAACAACTCCAATAACTATGTCAGAAGCATCACACTCAATGAAAATAGGTTTGCTAAAATGTAGGGTGGCTAAAATAGGATTAGTACACATAGCCTCCTTTAGGGCCTATAAGGCTTAGGAAACAATTTCAGTCCAAATAGGGGCATCTTTCTTAGTGAGAGGAGCGATAATATTACAAGAGTTGTAGATAAAGTTTTTGTAGTATCTTATGAGCCCTAAAAACCCATGAAGTTGTTTAAGGTATTTGGATAAGAGCTAGTATTGCATGAATTTGATCTTGTTAGCATCTACCTTGACTCCTTCCTAAGATACTATATGCCCTAATTATGCTACCTTATAGATCCCAAAGGAATATTTGGACCTTTTGACAAAGAGTTTTTAATTTTGCAATAGGTGAAGAACTTTGTCCACATTAACTATATGATATTCCCAAGTGTAGTGAATTCTCACTAAACTTGCGAGGAGTGTTGTTGAGGTATGATTTTGTCCAATTACAAAATCACCCTACAGTTAGGATTGAAATCCTCTCTTGCAAAGAAAGATGTATTTCTCCAAGGTTCTTTCACTTAATATGTTTAAGTATCATGAAAATGTATTAAAATAAGTGCTCAAACTACCTCTGTGGTTTGCAAGTAACTGATAACAAGGGGCCTATGTTGGTAATATTTTATGATGCCATGCAAATGATTGTTCATAAAATTAATTCCCCACAAGTAAGATTAAAAATCAAATATTGCCAATAAACTTTATGAAATTCAAATATTTGAATTAAACCTTAGGAAAATGATTTAAATTAAATTATTCAAATAATTAATGTTGGAACTTTATAATTATTTGAAAAATTTAATTAATTAAACTCTAATGTTTATTTCAAAATATGAAATTTTAAGAGTTTAATAAGTGAAATAACATTTACCCTAATATCAAATTGAAACTTTGCATAAACTTAGGGTTTTGATTTTCCAATTAATTAATTAAACTCTAATGTTGATTTCAAAATATGAAATACCGAGTTTAATAAATGAAATAACATTTACCCTAATATCAAATTGAAACTTTGCATGAACTTAGGGTTTTGATTTTCCATTTAATTAATTAAAATCTAATGTTGATTTCAGAATGTAAAATACCGAGAGTTTAATAAATGAAATAAAATTTACCCTGATATAAGATTGAAAACTTTATATTAAAAATTAGGGTTTTTATTTATACGTAAAATGAAATTAAATAAAATGAAAAATATTAGGGTTAGAAAAATAAAAATAAAATTTGCAGAAAAATTGGAACAGACAAACAGATTACTAAAATGAAATTTGTCAACCTTGCATTTATAGAAAAGAATTTCCTGAAAATATTAACCTACTCTACTATGATATGCATTCGCACTATCAATAGTAAAATAGATGCAATATTCTAGGGTAATGAAATGAATGACATATTAAATTATTTAATAAAATCACCATTCGCATGTGCAATTTTTATTAAATAAAACAATAAGGTCAAATGTGATTGATATTTCAATTAAAACATTAGACTTTAGAAAACCTGAACTCTGTAACAATGGATGACATCCTTCCATGCAACAAATCTATTCTTCAATTCTCCAATATATCTTCTCTCTCGATCTTATCTTTCCAATCTATCCGACCCCTTGCAAATTGTCTCAATCTTGCACTTAAAGCTTTCTTTCATTTTTTCCTTTTCTTGTTCCGTTTATTCTGTTTGTTTCAATCAATCTGAGATAGTTTTAATAACGTATTTTTAAATATTTTAATTAAAACATTTACAATACACTTTGAAATAAAAATATTCAAAATGAACTTTACATATTTTAATTAAACTTTAAAATGAATAATTTAAAACATTAAAATTATGTACTTTAAATATTTTAATTAAAACATTTATAATACACTTTGAAATAAAAACTTTCAAAATGAACTTTAAATATTTTAATTAATATTTAAAATGAATGTTTCAAAACGTTAAAATTATATACTTTAAATATTTTAATTAAAACATTTACAATACACTTTGAAATAAAAACATTCAAAATGAACTTTCAATATTTTAATTAAAATTTTAAAATGAATGATTTAAAACATTAAAATTATACTCTAAAGTATTTTATTTAATGATTTTAAATGATTTATTTTAAACATTAATTTTTTTTTTAATTAAAACATTTAAAATCACAATTATCAAATCTTGAGATTTTCAAAATAAGATCAACAAAACAAAATAACAACTAATTGAATGATGTCAAAACTTCAAAAACAAGATTCAAAAGCTTCAAAAATTCGGTAGGTTCCCAATTTTAGGGTCATTGTGAATAGGTCACAACCCTCTTGGCGAATTTTGAAGGTTGGCTTCGATGAAGGAGCATGGGCAAAATCCAATGCAAGATGGGATGAACTAGGCCCCCAAAAGAGAGTGTGAATAAAGACAAGTGCAATGTCACGGTTACCAAACCCTCAAGGTTGAGCCAAAAAGCAAACAAGACCAAAATTCTAATAAGATTCCAAAGCACTATAGCATGTTGAATAGTTAAACCAAAAAGAAGGTTCAATCTAGGGATGCCTGACCAAATCAAATGTTCGATGATTTCAAGGTAAATGGTGGTAACCAAAACACTAGATGAAGGCAGGAGTTAAAGATTGCCATGAAGGACACCATTCAAACTAAGTGATGTCCAGAAAGGTGGTTACCAAATTTTGGTTAGACCACCTCCAACTATGCTCTAAAAATATAGAAATTTGATTTTGTTTTGGGGGCTCTTACCCCAAAAATACCCATATGGAAGATTTTTGGCCCCCCATCCCCTCCCAATCGGGGTCGTAGCCCCAAAGCTTGTACATTGTGTTGAGGTGTTCATCCTTCTAGAATACACAATATCCCTTCTACAAGAAGGTATAAGCATTTAAAGCTCCATTAGGAGACCTCTAGAGGAGCGACCATAAACTTGCCCAAGAATTATGGCAAAAATCTCTGCAACAATATCTCCAACATGGGCAATGAGATCTCATTTCAAACATCCCTAGATCTAGAAACCTCAAGATTGTGCACCATCAATGTGAAAGACCCCCTAGGCAAGATTTTTGAATGAAAATTTTGAATATTAAGAGGGAAAAGCCTTGTTTTCATCTATAAATACTAGTCTTTTCTTCGTCATAAAGAAGGTTGAATTGTTGTCATGTCTAGCATCTAATATTGAGCAACTCCTCCTCTTCCCATTTTGTTTTTAGTCTAGACTTAAAACTTGGACCAACTATATGTACAAGCCACTGAGCCTCTTTCAATTATATGTAAATGTAATGCACTTTACAACAATTCAAGGAGTTGTGACTACTCCAATATTTTTGTCCTAGTTTGAGTGTTTGTATATCTCTTTATGGAGGGTTGTGACTATCACAATATTTCTATCTTGGTCTTCATAGGATATTATTTGATTTATAGTTACCTATGATTGGGACCATATTCAATTTTATTTTCATGTTTGGTCCATGTATTCACTAATCCCACTAGAATGCAATATGGGAACTATAATCTTTGGTGCATCACCACCCGTAGCTTAGGCTAGTTATGTTAGAGTAGTTTTATCATTTTATTTTAGTTGTTTTATTTCTTTCTCTCTTTTCCTTTTTCCTATAAAAGCACCCGATAGAGTAGGCTAGCCTAGGAGGAAGCGCGTCATAGACTACATCCAAGGAAGAAGTTGGTCTTGGTAAAAACTCACAGAGGTCATTCAAAGGAGCTATATCATGTGCTCCCCAAACTTCCCAAGACCGACACCCCAAGTGAGGCCTAGGGCACCGAATGCACCAGCTCGATAGCAAGAAACCATATTTACAAGAGGTCATAAAATATAGGGCATAGGGGTTATTTTTGCCTCCCAACACCAATACTTGCTACAAATTAAGATATCATAAAAAAAAAACTAGGACAAAATTTCAAAGAAAATGATGATAAACAAAGTTCATGAGACTTTGGAAAGTGGAAGGAGCATTGGTGAGACCAAAAGGTATGACTAGGAACTTATAATGACCCTCATGTGTGCAAAAATTAGTCTTAGGGATATCCTCTTATCTAACCCTAATTTGATGGAACCCATAACAAAAGTTTAATTTTGTAAAAAATCTAGCATCATGTAATTCATCTAAGAAATATTTATATTAGGGATAGGATACTTATCTTTGATGGTGATCTTGTTGAGAGGTAAAAAATCAGGACATATACACCAAGAATTATCCTTACATCGTACCATAACCATACAAAGGAATAAGGATTGATTTTTGGATGATTTAACTGCAACCCCTTCTAGAACTGTAAATATTTTTGTTGCAGAAGTTGCAGTATAGCTTCCTCAACAACAAGATAAAACAACCACATTCAAGAGAAAGGTAAATAATGTAGTGGGATAAATAGACAAGGAGGTCACCAAGAAAAAAAAGGTGGATGAAGCAGAGGTAGTGGCACAAATTACTGTTATAATAGTTAAGCAAGATGTTTAGCAAGGAGAGTAATAAAGTGCTAAGGAAACCTTCAACCGGTCTAATTTAATTTAGTAGGCTCAGGTATGTTTCTAACCCTTCTCCTCCTGCATCTCTTTATTATTCCCCAAAGATATCCCCCTCACCTTATAAAGTAGGAAAGGAATTAAAGATATCATCTCCTCTGCTCAGTTCTCCACAACCATCACCATCTCATCCACCCCCATATTCTCACCAGGTTTCATCTCCATTTCATACAGTTGAAAGCCCAAAACCATCATCTTCCCCTCATTCACCACAAGTCCCAGTATCATTGTCACCTCTAACTTCCACTCTCTCACTTCCCACATCATCATTACCCACATCAATAGTGGGAATATCACTTCCATCCACTCCTCCATCATTTGTAGCTACCGATTCTATTATAGCTAACACCACTTCTGTAGACATAGAGTCCATCATTATCACCACCACTCCTCTCCCATCCATGGTGATCCCATTTTTCCTTGCAAACATAACACCATCCACTCCTATCAATCATCCAATAATGGTCTCCCTACAAAAGATCAGGAATATGTCATTGAAAGCAGAGTTATGCATAGTGGCGAATATTCGTTAATAAGCGAATATTAATATTTTTAAAAATTCAAATTGGCAAATTTCTAAACCATGGATGTCGGCCCATTCGCCTAAAATTTTTTGGGATAAATTTTTTTGGGGATCGGTTTGCCCAAAAATTATAATACTTTTACTTTTTAAATTTTAAATCGCCAACCTTCCCACCTAGATTTTGGATTGATTCACCTTAAAATTATATATAATTTTATTAACCTAGATAAATTTGCCCCACTATATACCTAAACATACATGTTAAACATTGGTTCTCCTCAACTGGAAAAGAGAAGCCAAAATATGAGTGGAAGCAAAGAAGCCAAAAAAAGAACAGAACCCAATAAGCTAAAAAAAGAGTGATTGGCAACAAATAAAAGACTATAGATAGCACATAAAAGACTACATGCAAAAGACTATAGACCATAGACAAAATACTATAGACCACAAAGGAAAGAATACAAGTAAAATATTATAGACTGTAGAAAAAAACTACAAGCAAAAGACTATAAGCTGCAAAGGAAAAGACTATAGACCATAGAGAAAAGACTACAGACAAAAGACTATAGACTGTAGAGAAAAGACTATAGACCACTAAGAAAAGACTCTCCTCGATCAGCTTATGTCTCCTATCTCAAAAAGTACACAATTTATTTTGATGCCTTATTTGATTACTTATTTGTTTATTTTTGTTTGTCTATAGATCGTAGGGAAAATATTGAGGTCTATAGTCTTTTCATGCAGTCTATAGTCTTTTCCTACAGTCTATAGACTTTTCCTGCAGTCTATAGTCTTTTCTTTTTTTTGAAGTCTATAAACTTTTCTTGTAGTCTATAGTCTTTTCTTTTTTCTGAAGTCTATAGACTTTTCTTGCAGTCTATAGACTTTTCTTGCAGTTCCTGCACTCTATAGACTTTTCCTACAATTCTTATAGTCTATAGTCTTTTCCTGTAGTCTATAGACTTTTCCTATATTCTACATACTTTTCTTGCAATTCCTACAGTCTATAGTTTTTTCCTGCAGTCTATAACTTTTCCTACATTCCATAGTCCATAGTCTATAGTATTTTCCTGTCTACAGTCTATAGATTTTTTTTGTAGTCTATAGACTTTTCTTGAAGTCTATAGACATTTCCTACAGTCTATAGAATTTTCTTTTTCCTGAAGTCTATAGACTTTTCTTGGAGTCTATAGTCTTTTATTTTTCCTGCAATTTATACACAATTTATTTCAATGCCTTATTTGATTACTTGTTTGTTTATTTTTGTTTGTCTATAGACCATAGAGAAAATATTGAGGTCTAAGTCTTTTCCTGTAGTCTATAAACTTTTCCTGCAATCTATAGTCATTTATTTTTCCTAAATTCTATAGACTTTTCCTGTAGTCTATAAAATTTTCCTGCAGTCTATAGTATTTTCTTCTTCCTTAAATCTGTAGATTTTTCCTGCAGTCTATAGACTTTTCCTACAATCTATAGACTTTTTATGCACTCTATAGACTTTTCCTTTTCTTGAATTTTATAGACTTTTCCTATAGTTCCTGCAGTCTATAAACTTTTCTTACAATTCCTGTAGTTTGTAGTCTTTTCCTACAGTCTATAGACTTTTCCTATAATATATAAAAATTTCTTGCAATTCCTACAGTCTATAGTCTTTTCCTATAGTCTATGTTAGAATAAATCTTAAGTCCTACTAGGATAGTCTAACTTGAGTTACCACTCTTGCATGAGGTGGGTAAACTCCCAGTTAAGACTAGCTCAGATCTATTGAGTTGTTGTAATCCAACGACTCACATTGATCAACTTTGTTATTTATACAAAGTTGATCCCATGGAATAAATCAATCAATCTTTGAGCTTCACTCCATTCTTGTGATGTATTGCATAGCTATTTCTTTTGAATAGAATATTGTTCCTCAATATTTTATACATGGTACCAGAGCTAGGATAGTTCTTTGCAAGCATTCAAGTTTTTTTTTAAGTTTTTTCAGAATCTGATTCATTGTATTAGAGAAAGTTTGGTCACTTTGGTGGTTTTTTTTATACTCTTTGGTAAGATTTACTACTTGCCTAGTCTAGCTCTAGCCATCACTTGGACATCTTTTTGTTCAATATTGGCGCTTCACTGTAGTCAAGAAATGTTTTTCCAGATTAGCTTTTTAAGCACCACTATTATGTTCATGATAATCCTCACCTGCACTTCTAATTATGCTCCTATTTCAAGCACAATTTTTTTGTAGACAAGTTGCTCCTGTTTGACACACTCAAAGTGCTATTTACATATCTACGTGTGCAAAAAATCCATATTGATGTATTTTTTTAAAAATGAGTTGGATCTCTTTCAATTTATTCTTTACTCCACTCTGCTGGAGCTGAGAATTTGAATTTCCTACCTCATTACTTGAATATGACACACTATGCACATTTGTTTTATACATCAAATTGTTGTTGAATTGGTTCTGAGTTTGGAAAGCCTTGAAAATGTTGCACCTTGATGATTGTTTTTGAGTTTGTTCGGCAGGGACTGACTATCACCATCATACGTAGTCAGTATCTATTCCCAGGCGACCTGATCCATCCAATTGTAAGCAGCTGTGAAGACCGCCATCAAGACTTTTGTCCCTGTGGCATCTTCCTCGCCACACGTACAAATTTTCAACACACCATATGAAGGCAACGATCACATTGTGAGCGTTTTATCTCTCACCACACGTGCAGTAATAAACTACAAACGTGGGAAGCCAAATCTTATGCCAATCGTGAAGATTTTCTAACACGACATTTGAAGGCAAATCGTCACGTTGTAAAAAAATTATCTCTTGCCACAAGCAGTCGTGGGATACTTCGTACTGCAGTCATAAGACATTGATATCTGCTGATGCAAAGTCACTGTCTACCACCATTGAAAGGCACAAAAATTGGATCATTTTGAAGAACGTGGACTAAAGGCATATTTTTATTGATGTTATTCATATCAAATCTCATGGTCTCACTTGCTAATATTGGCACAAAATCTGGCCATTCACATTCAATAATTGTTACTTGGCGCTCCTAGTGTGCTGATTAAACGATGTCCTACATTGACGCAAATAAAATACTTGTGGAACAAATGAATGATAGAGCTTTTAACCATTGTCAAGTGCACCAAAATCTAGATGTTAGACATTGAACCGATCGTGTTGTCTATCTAAACTCTCGTCGATCGTCGTCAACAACCTATTCATGAAGCAAATGATGTTGTGAAAAGATAACACACCAAATCTGATAGTTGGAGTCATTTTTCCTTGACGTAACAAACAAACGAATGTTGCATTACATCTATATAGACATTGTAATATTTGGAGAACATCATAACATCTTCGCACAAGATTTTTAATGCATTATTTAAAGACGCACAAAGTCATTTATCAACAACGCTCGACGTCTCGTCCGGATACACAACGCCAATGGTTTTCTAACGACTAAATCGTTGCTGGTTTGCTTCAAAAATCAAATGCTGGTGAAATATAAGGAGCTCGATCTATAGTCTTATTTTTTTTGTAGCATAGCAGTTGTCCAAAGCTTTAGTGGCCTCTCTCCTGGTTTGAGGAGGCTCAACAGAGGTGCAGTGGTGTCTCTCTATAGGTTCGAGACGACATAAAAGAGGTACAGTGGAGAATCACTACAGGAAGTGGGAGGATGCCATAAAATTTGCATGTGGACCATCATGACAACAACGAAAAGAAGAATCTCGACTGAACCCGCCTACGCTACTATAGTAGAACACCTCCAACAAGACATTGCTACTATGGGCATTGTTGATTCAAACTAAGTTATTACTCTCAAAGGACTGCCTAGCTATATGTAAAGAGGAATGTTTCTTCTGTTACAATTTGGAGTTTCAAAGATATTTTCTTAAAACTCATTGTTATATTGTAACCTTCCTCTATCCCTCTTCTTGGACTTCTCTCACTTTTCTTTTGTTTTGTGCCTATTCTATAAAGGCACTCTAAAAGTGAGAAGTCCCTTTGTAATTTCATAATACAATTTTTTTTTTTGGGGGGGTTATTGGTGCTGCTTCTTGCACCATTTTGTTGCCTTGATTCAGGGGGAGTTTCTTGTTGTCTTTTCTAGAGAAGGTCTTGCTACTGCATTTTTTTTTTGGGCAGTTTTGGGGAGGAATATTTTTTTACTTTTTTGGGCAAAATGAATTCTCTAAATACAATTGACCCACTCACCCCTCATAACTATCACACATGGAAACCCAAAATATTAAATCTCATTGCTCAAAAAGGTCTCACACATTTGCTAGAAGAAAAGCAACCTGAATTTGAAAAAGAATATGAAATTTTTGTTCATAAAGGAAAAATGTATGAAACAATGGGTATTATAAGCACAAATGTGAGTGAAAGCTTATGGTTTCACATTTCTGAATGTAAAACTCCATTTGAGAGTTGGAAGAAACTAAAAACATTGTTTGGTAAAGTGGATCAAATAAGATCAATGCAGCTAGAGGCAGAGTTAACAACTTTATCTCCTGAAGACTTCAACACAATTATAGATTTTCTCACCAAATTTAAGGAAGTCCTCACACAATTAAAAGGCAGTGGCAAAAATAAAACAGAAGAAGAATGCATCTATCTTATTCTTTCCAAATTAAATGGAGCATTTCAAATTTTTGCAACCACCTTTTTGTCTACAAAAGATGCACTTGGTACAAGTTTTACAATGCCCACTTTAGAGGAGTTTTGTGATAGGCTAACTAGAGAGGAAATGAAGCTTTCAAAATTTGAGACCTCTCCCTCCTCCTCAAAAGCCTTAGTAGCTTCCAACTCCAATAAAGAAAAATTCAAAAATAATTAAAAAGCACCTATAACTTGTACTCATTGCAAAAAGGATGGTCATTCAGTGAGCAAATGTTGGAAAAGACTACAACAGCTTGAGGCAACAATGAAGGATCATAAAATTGACATTAAGAAGCAAATTGGAAAAGCCTTAAATGTTCAAGGCAAAGTTGTTAAAACTTCATCAAAATATTGGGTTCTAGATTCAAGGGCAACTCATCATATGACTTCTTCACATGAGTCATTTACTTCCCTCTCCTCAAGCTCAACTTGCAACATTGAAGTTGGTGACTCATATTTTATCCCTATCAAAGGAAAAGGTGACATAACCATTGATGGTGGTCATATCAATAATGTTCTCTATGTCCCAGATATTGCTACAAATCTTCTCTCTATCTATCAAATTTGTACATCTGGAAAGGGCAAAACAGTTATGTTCTCACCAACAGGAGTTGAAATAAAAGAATTTCAAGAACCATACTCCCTTATAGCAAAAGGTGACATTGATCATAAAGCTCACCTATTTCACTTCAAGGGATTCAAATATTCTAATAGAGCCTCCTGTTTTGTTGCTCATGGAGATCTTGAAAGCAAAATTTGGCATGAAAGGTTTGGACATCTCAGTTATAGCTATTTGAAAGAGTTGAATACTCATGAAATGGTAACTAGGTTGCCAAAAGTCTCTTCTATTGATGGAGTGTGTCCTGGATGTGCTCTTGGAAAACAACATCAAGATCCTTTTCACCCAAGTAGTTCCCAAAAAGCTTCCTCCCCATTGGAACTAATCCATAGTGATTTAATGGTCTTCCCACATCCATATTTCAAAGGAGCAAAATATGCCTTAACCTTCATTGATTATTTTTCAAGACGAACTTGGGTGTATTTTCTAAAATACAAAAGTGATGTCCTATCCCACTTCAAAAGTTATAAAGCCTTAGTTGAAAATCAAGCCACTTGCAAAATAAAAAAGGTTCAAACAGACAATGGGGGGAATACTTCAGTAATGAGTTCTCTAAATTCCTCTCAACTCATGGTATTATTCATCAACATTCAGTCTCCCATAATCCACAACAAAATGGTGTAGCAGAAAGAAAGAACAGATCTTTAAAGGAAATGGCTAACTGTATGCTCCACTCAAGGGATCTTCCAACAATTTTTTGGGTTGAGGCAATAAACTGTGCAAATTACATTCAGAACCGCACACCACACAAAGCACTTGGGCATTTGACTCCAGAGGAAGCCTGGTCTGGCTCAAAACCTGATGTCTCTTTTTTTAGAGTTTTTGGTTGTACTGCTTGGGCCCACATCCCAAAGAAAAAGAGGAAGGCTTTAGACAAGAAAAGCAAGCAACTTATTTTTGTTGGTTATTGTGAGGATATGAAAGCCTACAGGCTACTTGATCCTACTACTCATGAGGTATTTTTTCACAGAAATGTTCAATTTGATGAAACATTCCCTTCTAAAGATCCTCATCCATCTTCCTCTACCAACCTTGATTCCTTTGAGCCATCTCCATTATTTGAGCCTCAATCTGATGAAGAACCAATCCTTGAGATAAATAATCAAAATGATGAAAATATTCTTGAAAATCCTTCAACAGATTCTGGTACTCCCATTACTCCACCATCTATGCCAAAATGGGCCCGCACTACTGTTCTAGAGGCAACTCCTTATATCCAAGATCTTCCCCCTTCCAGAATTAGTCATTCATTGGGTTATGGTCTTGTCTGCCAATCCATTTCTACTGATCCACAATCCTTTGTTCAAGCAAATGGAATTAAAGAATGGGATGATGCCATGGAAAATGAATACTCTTCCTTGCTTAAAAATCAAACTTGGGATCTAGTCCCTCTTCCAAAAGGAAGAAAATTGGTTCATTGTAAATGGGTTTATCGAACCAAGTATGCAGCAGATGGAACCATTGACAAATTCAAAGCTCTCTTGGTAGCTAAGGGTTTTTCACAAGTTGAAGGCATTGATTACTCAGAAACCTTTGCACCTATTGCAAAAATGGATTC
The DNA here is from genome assembly GCA_028583015.1 of Wollemia nobilis. Lineage (NCBI taxonomy): Eukaryota > Viridiplantae > Streptophyta > Pinopsida > Araucariales > Araucariaceae > Wollemia > Wollemia nobilis. The sequence goes on along the minus strand of JAQPPZ010017254.1, from coordinate 1,196,518 downwards.
AGTTAGGCTTGTACTTGCACTTGTTGCCTCTCAAAATTGGTATGTTTTCCAAATGGATGTGAAAAGTGCTTTCTTGCATGGTGACTTAAAGGAAGAAATATATATGGAGCAACCAACAGGATTTATTCAAGATTCCTCCCTTGTTTGTAGACTAAGAAAGTCTCTATATGGACTCAAACAAGCTCCACGAGCTTGGTATGAAAAGATGGATTCATTCCTTCTCACCACCGGATTTTCTCGCTGTGAGTCTGATGCTACAGTCTATATTTGGCGTGAAGAAGATAACATCACCATTCTTGTTCTCTATGTTGATGATCTACTTCTCACTGGTAGTGCCACTTCTCACATTCAGACTATAAAAAACTCCCTTTTCGAGAGATTCGAGATGGTTGATCTGGGTTTAGCTCATTACTTCCTTGGGTTTCAGATAACTCAAACAGATACAGGGATTTCATTATGTCAGCAAAAGTATACTCTAGATCTTCTTCAATGGTTTAAGATGGTTGATTGCAAGCCTTCTTCCATGCCTTTTCAGTCTGGGGTAACTCTAACTTCTTCCTGCACTTCACCTCTATGTGATGCTACTCTATACAGACAACTCGTAGGGAGTCTATTATATCTGACTCATACTCACCCAAACATTTCCTATGTTGTTGGCTTAATTTCTAGATTTTCTCAAACACCTCATTTCAGCCATTGGCAGGCAACAAAGCGAATTCTTCGCTATTTGCAGGGGACCACTCATTTTGGGCTGTTCTATAGTAGAGGATCTATAGATATTGTAGGATACACAGATTCTGATTGGGCAGGTTCAGTTGAAGACAGATGTTCCACCTCTAGCTATGTTTTTTGTCTTGGTTCTTCACCTATTGCTTGGTCATGCAAAAAATAACAGGCTGTTGCATTATCATCTACAGAGGCAGAGTATAGGGCAATAGTTTTGGCCAGTCAAGAGGCTCTTTGGCTTCGTCAGATATTGAGAGAGTTTGGTTTTTTCCATGACCAACCTATTATACTTTGGTGTGATAACCAAAGCACAATTCATATTTCTCGAAATCCAGTTGAGCATCAGTGCACCAAGCACATTGAGATTCACATGCACTTCATTCGACAGCATATTCAGGATGGGGATCTTTGCTTGGAGTTTATTCCAACAAAGAGTCAGATTGCAGACATCTTCACCAAACCCTTTGCTTCTCCACGCTACCATCAATTGCGTGAGAAACTTGGGGTAAGGTAGCTATCTTAGAGGAGTGTTGCAGAGGTTTTATCCTCTCCTCTTCTTCTTCTTCTTCTTCTTCTTCTTTTGGAAGATGGTTTTTCCCATGTGGTTTTTTCATCATCTCTCCAAAATATTTGCTTTATATATTGTACATGAGTACCTCATCAGGCCTTGTTGTCGGGACTCATTTTTGTTTTATATGTTGTACATGAGTACCTAATCAGGCCTTGTTGTTGGGACTCATTTCTTTTGTTACACTTACCCCTAGTATCACTTAAGGGGGTGTTAGAATAAATCTTAAGTCCTACTAGGATAGTCTAACTTGAGTTACCACTCTTGCATGAGGTAGGTAAACTCCCAGTTAAGACTAGCTCAGATCTATTGAGTTGTTGTAATCCAACGACTCACATTGATCAACTTTGCTATTTATACAAAGTTGATCCCATGGAATAAATCAATCAGTCTTTGAGCTTCTCTCAAATTTTCTTGTGATGCTTTGCATAACTATTTATTTGGAATAGAATATTGTTCCTCAATATTTTCTACAGTCTATAGACTTTTCCTACAGTCCATAATCCATAGTCTATAGTCTTTTCATATCTGCACTCCATAGAATTTTTCTAAAGTCTATAGACTTTTCTTTTTCTTGAATTCTATAGACTTTTCCTATAGTCTATGACTTTTCTTGCAGTCTATAGTTTTTTTTTTTGAAGTCTATAGACTTTTCCTGTAGTCTGTACACAATTTATTTTGATGTCTTGTTTGATTACTTGTTTTTTTATTTTTGTTTGTCTATAGACCATAGGGAAAATATTGAGGTTTATAGTCTTTACGTGCAGTCTATAGTCTTTTCCTACAATCTATAGACTTTTACAACAGTCTATAGTCGTTTCTTTTTCCTGGATTCTATAGACTTTTCCTAAAATCTATAGACTTTTCCTGTAGTCTATAGTCTTTTCTTTTTCCTGAAGTCTATAGACTTTTCCTACAGTCTATAGACTTTAGGAGATTACTTGTTTGATTACTCAATTTATTTTGATGCCTTGTTTGATTACTTTTGTTTATCTATAAACCATAGAGAAAATATTGTGGTGTCCTCCCCTATCGTCCCTTGTTTGGTGCCTATAGACTCTCCATAATCATCCCTTGTTTGGCACCTACAGACTCTCCCTAGTCATCTCTTCTTTGATGCCTATAGACTATAGGCAAAAGACTATAGATTATAGAGAAAAGACTACAGATAAAATACTATAGACCGCAAAGAAACTACTACAAGCAAAAGACTATAGACTATAGACAAAAGACTATAGACCATAGAGAAAAGACTACAGATAAAATACTATAGACCGCAAAGAAAAGACTACAAGCAAAAGACTATAGACTATAGAGAAACATATTCTTTCTTCTATATTTTAATTCTTTTGCATTATGTTGGAATCTTTTGGTTCAGAAAAATATTGCAATCTATTAGGTAGTTATTAATAGTTGTTTGAAGATCATATGGGTACTTCAAAGAAAATTAAATTTAGAAAAATCACCAGTCAGGCCTTATTTGATTACTCATCAAGAGACGTCAACAAATGGATGAAAAAAATCAAAGATCATTGCAATAATTTAAAGTGTCATTTATGCTTCAAAACAAATGATCGGTCATTTATGCTCTTCTTTGGATCAGTTGCTCCTCTATAATCAATCAAATTTATCAATCGGTTGCAGAGGTAAAAATGATAAAAAAATATTTTATATTAGTTGCTTATTATCAATTTAAAGTGTAGATCTCATCGAGTTATGTGGTTTTTAAAAAAGAAATTGAACATGGAGCTCTGGATTAAAATTTATGCCTCCTAGAAGGTTGCAAGGTTGCCTGCAGTCTATAGTATTCATGTCTATAGACACAAAACTACTGGTTCTCATGTCTATATACTATAGAACTAGTAGTTCTACAGTCTATAGACATGAGAACTGCTAGCTCAATGAGATCTACACTTTAAATTGATAATAAGTAACTAATATAAAATATTTTATCATTTTCAACTCTGCAATCAATTGACAAAGTTGAACGACTCTACAACTTATAGGCTACAAACGACCCTGTAACCTTCTAAGAGGTATAACTTTTGATCCAAAGCTTCATTTTTATTTTTTTTAAAACCATATAGCTCAATGAGATATACACTTAGAACTTAGTAAAATCCTTAAGAAACCCTTATTTTAAGTGGTATAAATATTTTTCAATTGATTCACCTCATTTTTATAATTTTTGCTAGAAAAAATGCAATTCGTCATCTCTTCTACATGAGTTTGGACACAATTTGCCTCAATTTCAAAATTGATTCACCTAATTTTTATAAATACATTTTGGGCCCAACCCCTTATGCATAACCCTAATTGAAAGCAAAGAGTTATTGGAGCAATAAATTGGCTCAGTCATCTAAGGAAGTTGCTCATGTGAGAAAAATAGTAATGGTTGACCTATGGCTAGGCAAAGGACAAAACTCAAGATTACACCTCTAGTAGACAAACTAGAGGAAGATACGATAGTTGAATACTACCAACTAGAAGAGAAAACTAAAGACATCTCTCAACTGGTGCTGGAGGATGAGTTTGTTACGACCAAGGCTTGGATTGAGCCTATATTTTTCCAAAGTAACATTTACAGGGAACAACATGCAAAGATGGAGGAGAAAATTACCAGGCTTGAAGCCACAATTAAGGATCAAAAGAAATATCAGAGAGCACTCCAGAATGAAGCTAAAAAATGGCAAAACAAATTTGAAAATATGGTCAATTACAAAGAGCAAGTTCAACAACTGTAGGAACAAAATCAAGGGTATGTAAAGGAGATACAGGCTTTGCAGTAGCAACTCCAAATTGAGAAGACTAAGGCTGCATGATTATCCAAGGATAAGGTGAAATAGGTGAGGAGGGACATTTTGTCATATATCCTAGAGAAATGTTATGAGATTAAACCCATCCTTGAATTCATAGATGAGGCTAGCCATGTGCTCCAAAAAATCAAGGAAGATCTGGAAAAGGTCACCAAGGAGATACAACCAATAACCCCTCAAGCCAACAAACTCCTCAATTATTTGAAGCTAGGTGTAATGAGTTGGCCAAGCCTATTTACAATAAAGAATGAAACACCTCAAGAATTACAACTAGAATCGTACTCAAGAAGAGTGGATTACTGCATAAGGGATGGTTGCTGATTAACAAAATTGATGACAAGTTCTAGAGGATTGTGGATACCAATGAGGAGATGATGCAATATGGCTTCAAATAATTCTAGGATGAAAAGCATTTTATGATATCATAAGAAGATCTCCATAATAGCATAAATGCAATGATACAGGATGAGTTCGAGATAGATGCATGGTAGGAGCCGATTGACCAAGATAGAGTAACTCGGTTAATTAAAGAGTTAACCATACTGAGAGATTTGATGGGATATCTAGTAGATTGTGGGGCTTCAATCTCATATGAAAATATTATTGAGTTACGTTACATACATCAAAAATTGTTGGAAATAAATAATCCCTCCGAAGCATCCTGGAGAAATACCATGAGCACTTTGGACCATGTCACTCAGCTCCTAAAGGAAGATGCAGAACAAAAGGAAGCTGAGGAAGATGCAAAACAAGAAGATGATAAGGAGGGTACATATGAAGAGACTTAAGAGGAAGAACATGAAGATGAGAAAAATGAAGAGGAGGTGCACCTAAAAGAGAGCAATCCAGAAGAATATAATGTGAATAACACCGTAAATGAGGAAGAGGTAGAGGACACTGCAAATATACAAGAAGTTGAAAATCAAGACCAACAGTGAAATACATAAGACTAATAAAATTTTGTTGTAAATTAGCTAAAATTTTGAACGTTGTAGCTGGTGGAATATTCGGAGAGGTATTTTTGTAAGCATTTTTTTTTAGTCTGATAGTATCAAAAGCCAGCAAAAGGATCATGAGCCTACCAAGGCATGTGAATATCATGACGTAGAATTCTTAATAAGAACATATTTTTGACCAAGTCTATAAAGGAGCACATTTTCATGCACTTCTAGAGAAGATCAACAACTGCCTCTAGCATGGCCTCCATATGAACCTTTACTCTTTGAGTACCTCCACAAAGGCTTAAAAGAGTAAGGTTCACAGGGAAGATGTTCCTTGAGGTATCCTTTGCAACTAGCTGAAGCGAATTTCATCATCCTTCATGAAGATGTCATCTTCTAAATAATTGCTATGATGCTGGTTGGATGAAAGAAAGAGTAGCCCCCTGTAGAAATGTTTATATTTCACCTCTTGTATGGTCTCCTTGTGAACAATTATGCTTTAAGAAACTTCACAAAGGTTTAAGAGTATGGTTGTCGTAGGGAGGTTATTCAGTGAAGCGTGAGCTAGCGGATTGTTGAAGTCCATTTCACCCTTTCCATTCCATTCATCCATATTCCTTTTCAAATTCCATTCCATGGCCATGATGCATCCCCATCCATTCATTTTTGACTCCTAGTTGTCCAAAGGATAAGGATTTGAGTTCTCAGGTCTTGCTAGCAAAACTCCCCAAGAGGTGCTAGAATGTAGGCCCAAAATGCCCACATACTTAGCAAAGTTTAAAAATTTGGCTAAGTGTTTAAAAAAAACTCTAAGACAGTTTTAAAATCTACTGGAGAGTTTGGACAATGTTAAAATCCTCTAAATGTGAGCTTAGTGCAAAAATCTACGATCAAAATGGTCAAAAAATGCTTAGTAGAATTTGTAGAAACATAATGGAACAAAGAAAGACGAAAATAACTCCAGGTTGGTGTTAATCTCCGTGCAAGAGAGTTTGCAGTGTTTATATCTATCAAAAATCAAAGGTAGTGCTAAAATCCGCAGTCAACCTGGTCAAACAGTGCCTAGCGGAATTTGGAGGAGCGAAGCAGAAAAAATATTGAGTAGGTCTTGCTTCAGGTAAAGGTTCTCTAAGGAAGTTATAGTTGTAAGGTCCGCTTGACTAAGGTACAATGTAAAATTCTGTAGCACCCTAAAATTGGCGCAGTAAAATTATAAAATTTACATTCACCTTAGTAAATAAATTTAAATTCAAATTTAACCTCCCAAACCGCCCGTTAACCGTCGAGAAATCCGTTTCCCCTTTTTCGTGCCATTTTTAGAGGTTGTTTTGACCGTTTGACGATATCGTCGCCGATCAGACGATATCGCCCCGTATTTGACAATTTCGTCCGGACTAGGACGTCCGTACGATCTTGTCGCAAAACTGAATTTGCATAGTTGGAATCTGCTCCAACGGGTCTCCAATCTGCGTAGAAGCGTGTCCGCACCGTTGGGACCTCTCCCCGTTGGAGATCTCCCAAATTGGGATGATCTCCAACCTCCTAACTACTCCCCCTAAGCCTATTTAACCTCTAGGATTTTCCCTCCCCAACCCCTGGCTGAAATTTTCTGCAAAGTGATTCCCTCTGCGTCAAAACATCCTAATCTTGCTTTTGCACTAGTCCCATAGCAATTTTGTTGTAGGTACATCACTGATTTTCAACCGGAGCCAGCATCCATCGTCGCCGATGAACCTGTTCAGATCGGAGGCGATCCCGTCAAATGCGAGACGATTTCGTACTGATGCGAGACGATCTCGACTGCAGTCCACATCGAGGCAATCAGTGCCTGGAGTTTGCTTTTCTCAACCTTTTCTTTGTCATTTTATGCTGCAAATTAGATCATTTACTCAGTTTTTATATTATTTTGCATTTGGAGTTCACCCATTTAGCTTAGATTGCATGCTAAGTTCATGATCTGCCATTAAAGTACAGTAATTTGCTTTAATTTTTGTTCTTAAATATTGTTCAGTATTCATTTTATTATTTGGTGTAATTTGCCTCTATTAGCACAGTAGGACTTCTTGTATTTTGCATCTATTTTCTGTCTTGCAGGTCTCTGACGAATTCGTCTGACGAATTCGTCATATCTCGCACGATTCTCGTCGATCTCGCATGATTCTGTCGATTGCGTACGATCTCGTCGATTGCAGCGATTCTCTAGAATTCCGTATGATCCAGATCGCTTCAAACGTCGAATCTTCTTCGTACATCCGGATCGGTATTCCCCATTTTCCTCCTGTAAATTCTCTCGTTTTCTGCTTTTTTAATCTGTTTGTCGTATTCATGAAAGTTGCATTTTCATGTAGTTTAATTTAGATTCATTCGGCCAAACCTAGGATATGAATGCTTAAGATTAAAACGAACTCATCTAAACACATTCCAAAACCTAGGCGTGGAAACCGCCGCCAAATGTTTCCTGGTGAACCCACCATCCGTCGAAAAATCACCAAAATACACCTCCCTTGAGAGGCGGGACCTTCGCAAAGTCCTCTCAGTCCGAGGTACCGCACCATCCTTTTCCCATCCTCCTTCCGGGCGCGGATCCTATAGCCTGAAGGTAGGGATGCGAAAAATTTGGAGCGATACATTTTGGTGAACCCGACGTGAATGCATCATAACCTTTTGAAAACAAAAACAAAAACAAAAAAAAAAAAAAATTAGAACAACTAAAACTTAGATGCATTTTAAAACATTTAAGGTTTAAAGTCATGTTTAGATGGTAGCTCCTAAAAAGAGGTTAGCAGTTACTATAAACGTAGAAAATCAATTGGCAGCTATAGAAGTTAATTCTGTCCTTAGTATCCCTGAAACGAGTAGAAATCAATCCTTGTGGGACGAACTTGATAGGAGACTTAGTATCATCTCATCTAGGTCCACACAACTTAAGCAAATTAAGAGGCTAGTCTTGGATAGAATCCTGGATCCTCACCAACTAGTTTTTTATCATGAACTTCAGAGAGCCTGCCATAGATGGTTAGCCTATAGGAGAGCTCTTGTATCTTCAAAATTTTTAACTTTCAAGGAAAATCTCGAAGACACAGTTATAGTGCACCCATTTCTAGTTCATATAGATTCCTTAGAAGATGATCTTATAATTAGGAGAAGATGGAACAAAACTCCTAGAGCTATGTTATATCGTGAATATTGTCGTGAGAACTATTATTATCAACCAACATCCGAGATAGATAATATCACCATAGCCCTTTTCATCAAATTTTTAAAAGAAAACTTTCAATTTGAAGAAGAACATTTCATGACCCCTGAACAACTCGAACCTATTAATGATATTCATAAGTTGTTCATAGAAAACTAGCTCATTTACTTTCAGTATTATCTCTTGCATTTATTGTGTTATTTGTCTTTATTATATTGTTTCAAAAAAAATTAAAGAAAAACTAAAAATCAAAAACTTAGCAAAAACTTAAACATTTCATTTTCAAATATTGTAGTAGGTATATAGTAAATATATACCTCTTAATTTGTTGCATATATATATATATATATATATATATATATATATATAAAAATATATATATATATTTGCTGAAATCAAAACTTAGCACCATGCCTAAACTTAGGAATGGTAAAGAAACTTTAGGGGAAGGAGAAGATTGGTTACAAGATACAACTGAAAACCCAAATGTCCTTCTTGGAGATACAAATCCGGAAGGAGAAACCCTAGGTCAATCAGATGAAGACTTAGGGGAAGATAAGGAACAAGAAGCAAGTGTTAAAGAGGATGGATCCTCATCCCCTAGAGTAGCTCCTAATGGAGCTATTGCCTTTGACAATGCAGAGCATTTCAAGAGATTTCTCATGGAAAACATTGATGACCTTAATGTGGCAATTCGCCTTGATAAAGGGCAAATTAGTAAAACTCAAGCAACCATGGAATATATATGCAATATGCATACTAACCCCTTGTCTTTCATTGATCAAGAAAGTGACAAGGGTGGACCATCCAATACGGATATGGTCACTATAGCCCAAAGCATGTCAAAACAACAAGTTACCCAACCTCCTAAGGAACCTGTTACTCAACCTAAAATCACTCCCGCACAAAAGAAAATTCCCTTCACTACTTTGTTCCGCCAAACTATTGAGCAAAATGCTTTAAATAAATAGAAACCTAAAACAAAGCCAAATACAAACTTTCAACAATCTGGAATACAACATAATACAACTTCAAAATTCCTCCATAATACTTTTCCTACCAATAATTTACACAACAGTAACATGGCATCTAATCCGCATGTTCCTCCATCCTACGCCCATAACACTCATGTCAATGCCCTACCAAACCAATATGGGGGGCAAACTAGTAATCTGGAAGCTATGGTGAAACAATTGGCTTCACGTATGGACCAAATAGATCCCTACCGTCCCTCGTATAATTATCGAGAGATTTGTAGTCAACCCTTGGATCCCATAGTTGTAGCTCAACCATATCCTAAACATTTTCCCATGCCTCGTTCTGCCTATATATAAAGGAACCGAAGATCCCATAGAGCATCTTCGCATGTTTAGGATAGCATGTCACGACATATCGCATGACGACTTGCTATTACTAAAAATGTTCCCCAAAAGTTTAGGTGGAATGGCATTAGAGTGGTACTATCAATTGCCCACTCATTCTTTAAGAAACTTCGAAGAAACAAACTGAATCATTTGTCCATCAATTTAGTGCCTACATCGAGAGGCATGTAACTATTAAAGACCTATACAATTTAAAACAAGATAAGGATGAATGCTTTGCCGATTTCTTAGCTAGATGGAGGCAATTGACAGGAAAACCGCACTTTGTGCTACCCTATAGGGAAATGTTAGACATTTTCATCAATAATTTACAAGAACAGATATCTTATGAGTTATCGACTACTACCCTAACTACCTTCGATCAAGCTATAGATTTAGCTCGAAGAGTAGAAGATGCCCTCATTAGGAGAGGCCAACTTAGGAAGAAGGATGATGAGAAAACATCCAGAAATCAATATAAAAACAAACAGGTTGTCGGTGATGGAGTCACTGACAGCAGGAATGTTGCAAATGTCAATGCAACGAAGACAACAGAAAAATTCATATTGAAACCTCCTGACAAGCCTCCTCGAGAATTCACTAGATTAAACCAACCTTTGTCAACTATTTTACCTCAATTACTCGAAAGAGGTTTGATCCAATTACCCGCTATCCGGGAACCTGACCCAAGTATACCCGGATATAGAGCCGATTTGCACCGTGATTTCCATAGAGGACCCGGACATTCTACCAACGCTTGTAAGAGATTGAAACATAAAATACAAGATTTGATTGACAATAATGAAATGGAAGTGCAAGCCTTCCAACCTAAACAAAACCCTCCTAATAATACTCAAAAGACCATTCCCCAAAATCAAAATCAAAACGCCAATCAAACTTTAGACATATTTCAACACCCTTTACCAAGACATGGTAAAGAGGTAGCCAATCAAATCGAACATCATAATGTTCCCCCTCCTACCCGATATGTAGGAACCATTAGCGGACAATTACCTGTTCAGGATCCTCAAATATTTGACACGACCTTATCCCTAGTTACGACCAGGCCCTTACATAATTTTCAAACTTCTGATTCTAGTGATATAGAATCAGATAGTGAAAGTGAACTAGACATTACTTCAAACCAATCGAATAGTTCTGAAAACGAATCAGATCCTATTCAACCTGTCACAGATGATAATGTTCCAAAAGAACCATTTCCTAGAAGAGTCACTACTCGACCTTCTTCTAATATATTCCTTTCAAATGAACAAGCCATTAATGCTCAACCGAGACCAGTTCAACGTCTTCACTATAACATTGTAGGTACCATTGGAGTCGTTACTCGACAACAAGCTCAAAACTCTCAACAAGAACCAAACCAGAACGATGGATCAGCTCCATTCGTCCTGAAAAACCCCAATAAAGGGAATCATGCTCCTAATATCCAATCTAAACCCCCTTACAACATTAATGAGCAATTGTCCAACACTACGGCCAGAATTTCCCTCTTAGATTTATTAAGATCCTCTCCCACCCATAGGGATGAGTTGATGCTTACATTGAGCCAAATGATGGTACCTCAAAACATTCAACCTGAAGCTATGGCCAATACTATCATCACTCGAGAGATTGATTGTATTGACTTCCGGGATAAAGATATCCCACAACACAGTTTACATAAGGACAATCCCTTATACATTACTGCTTTAATTGGAGATGTAGTCGTCAAAAGAGTTTTGATTGATAATGGCTCATCTCTAAACATTTGCACCTTTGACTTCTACCAACGATTTGGCTTTAGAAGTGATGAAATGAAGAAAACTGATATGATCATCAAAGCTTTTAATGACGAAACACAAGAAACATGTGGAGTTATTACCCTCCCATTGCAAGTTGGTCCTAGAACCCTAGAAACAACCGTGTTTATTGTACATTGCCCAAAATCGTACAATATACTTTTGGGTCGCCCTTGGATCAACGCCATGCGAGCAGGTCCCATCAACTTTACACCAATGTGTTAAATTTGAGTTTAAAAATAAGTTGGTCACTATTCATGGTGACCCTAGACCTTTTGATATGTGTGCTTTGGCGTAACCAGCTTGGAGTGCAATTTTGCCCTCGCTCCGTCATCCACACATCCTAGTTCTTCTTTTTCATCTAAAACTGTGAAACATAAACCCATAACTTCCCCTATTCCTCCTCCATTAACTTCATCCTCCTATATAGATCAACAACCCTCTAAACAAATTATTCTAGAACCTCAAAAAGATTTTAAATCTACAACCAATCCTTCAACTACTACCCCTACAAATTCAAAACCTCTAGACACATCTATCATACCTTCCACATCTCAAGACATAGGTAATAAGCCTTCTACATCTTATGCCCTTTCTCGATGAACTATTACCGGATTTATCTACAACCTTAATATCGAAAAAATGAATGCTTTCATGCAAGATTCAAACCTTTTAAATAAATTGCCGCCATCTCCTCGTACTTTGGGCCTCCCACAACCTATGGGAAGTACTTACCAAGTCGGGAGTTGTGCCTTCATTTATAAAGGATATGACTGGGGAAGAATCCCTCGGAATATCAAAACTCATCATGAGGGATACGCTCGGTGTTATTTTACCAATGATTATATTAAAGCTAAACCCATGATGCTTAAAATGGGATATGAAGGGAAAGGCTTAGGACCTTTCCAAAATGGCATGAAAGAACCTTTCGAGGTAGAACCGTGGCCTGCCCGCTGTGGTGTGGGCCTATTTCCTAGTAAGGGACAACCCTTTCCTTTTGAAGAGGATGATCACCTCATATGCTATCAAGATTATTTGGATAGGCATGTTGATTTGCCTCTTAAAAATCAGTCGTTTTCATGCAACATGCTATCCATAGCATACCCTGAAATGATTGCTGACCCCGATGAAGAGTTGGAAGGAGATATCTTCCATGATGTCTCTGTTGAAGAGATGTTACACAATGGGTTTTATTTTGATGGTTCTATACCAACTATAGCCCAACTTGAGGCCACTGATCCTCGTAATGAATTATCTAAATTAACCTTACAAGAATTACAAGAATTGGGCGTTTCACCCGCCCCACCTAATTTTGAAAGAGATCTACACATGGAGGTAGAAAATGTCATTAAAATTAACATTGGAACTGAGGACAATCCTCACATAATCAATATTGGAGCAGAACTAAGTCAAGAAAAACAAGAACAATACATCGCATTCCTTAAAGAGTATGAAGATGTCTTCGCTTGGACATACGAAGATATGCCAGGTCTAGACCCTTCCGTAGTCATGCATCATCTAGTGGTCCATCCGGATGCTAAACCGGTTAAACAAAAACTTAGAAAAATGCATCCCAAAGTGGCTCTGCTAGTCAAAGGGGAGTTAGAAAAACTCCTGAATGTTATCTTTATACAAGCTATTGATTATGCTGAATGGATCTCAAATGTAGTTCCAGTCACCAAGAAAGAAGCTACCAAAGTTAGGGTTTGCACCGATTTTAGAGATATCAACGCCGCATGCCCTAAAGATGACTTTCCTCTTCCAAACATGGATCAAATTATTGACTTCACTGCCGGAAGTGGGATGATGTCCTTAATGGATGGATTCTCCGGTTATAATCAGATCAGGATAGCTCCTGAAGACCAGGCTAAAATAGCCTTTATTACCCCTTGGGGTACCTTTTGTTGGAAAGTGATGCCATTTGGCTTAAAGAACGCCGGTGCAACTTATCAACGGGCTATGACCTACATTTTTCATGATATGATGCATGATATCCTACATGATTATGTGGATGATATTATAGCTCGCTCTCTTATTGAAGATCATCATTTGGATGATTTGCGAAAAGTTTTTAATCGATTACGAGAATATCTCATTCGATTAAATCCAGCAAAATGCATATTCGGAGTTAAATCCGGCAAACTATTAGGGGTTTTAGTTTCTTTACGTGGTATCGAAATTGACCCTCTCAAAATTGCGGCTATCACTGATATGCCCGCACCTACTAATATATTTGAATTACGAAGTTTACAAGGTAAACTTCAAGCTATCCGTCGCTTCATTGATAAGCTGGAGGATAAAACTAGTCCCTTTCTTAAACTCCTTAAGAAGGATGTCCCCTTTAATTGGGACACAGAATGTAGAGAAGCTTTTGAACTTCTCAAACAGTACCTCCTTAATCCGTCGGTGCTTTCACCGCCTAAATCCGATCGCCCATTTCTCCTATATATTTCAGCTTCAGATTCTGCCTTAGGAGCTATGTTAGCTCAACTTGATGATGGAAAACGAGAACGTGCTAATTATTATATTAGCCGAACCTTCATCAGTTATGAAACCCGCTACACAACATTAGAGAAGCTATGTCTAGCAGTCATTTTTGCTACGCAAAAATTACGACATTATATGCTTAGCCAAAAAACTTATGTCATTGCTAAATATGATCCCTTAAGGTATCTCATGAGTCGACCTTATTTATCGGGTCGCACCGCCAAGTGGGTTCTTGCTCTAAGCGAGTTTGATCTCACATTCATAGGACAAAAGTCTGTTAAGGGTCAAATCATAGCAGATCAATTAGTTGCTGCACCCTTAGAGTCTACTCATCCCCTCATCATCGAGTTTCCGGATGAATGCCTTCAATTAGAGGCAGACCATCCCGAACAATGGTCCTTATACTTTGATGGAGCCCGATGCATGAGTGGGGTCGGTGCGGGTATTATTTTAATATCTCCGCAAAAACATCTTATTCCTCCGTCCTTCAAACTGACCTTTGCTTGCACCAACAATATCGTTGAGTATGAGGCTCTAATCCTTGGATTACGAGCTGCTTTAGCACTAAAAATTAAACACCTTTTAGTTTTTGGTGATTCCCAATTGGTTATAAATCAAATTAATGAAGTTTATCAAACCCGAGATGATAAACTGCGCCCATATAAGGCCTATGTTTTACAACTAATGTCCTTGTTTGATCAAGTTACCTTGGAAGCTATTCCTCGCACTAGCAACCGTGCAGCCGATGCTATGGCCGCCGCTGCATCTCTCCTGCCCTTGGAGTTAGATGACGAATATGCGACTATCATTATTCGTCGACTCCAGGAACCCGCTTCAAATAAGTCCTGCTTAGAGCCTTTGGATGTGTTTCTAATCAATGAAACTACTCCTGAACCTTGGTATACAGACATATTTGATTTTCTCCAAAATGGGACTTTCCCTGCTAATTCTAATAGAAACCAACGTCGGTTATTACGTCGACGAGCAAGTCGCTTTGTAATAATTGGCAATACTTTATATAGGAGATCTTTTGAAGGTATCCTATTAAGATGTTTAAACTTAGAAGAGTCTAAATCAGCCTTGAGTGAAGCCCACGATGGATCTTGTGGAGGACACTTTAGTGGTAGTGCCATTGCTAAAAAGCTCCTTCGGGTAGGATACTTTTGGCCTACCATGGAAATGGATGCACATGAGTATGTGCGCCATTGCGACAAGTGTCAAAAACATGCCGACCTTGTCCATGCGCCCGCACAAGAGTTGCAGGCTATTTCATCTCCTTGGCCCTTTTCTAAATGGGGCTTGGATATTATTGGCAAAATCAATCCCGTGTCATCCGATGGACACAAGTTCATCATAACTGCCACTGAGTATTTCACGAAGTGGGTCGAAGCTATGCCTTTAGCTTCCTGCACTGGCACACAAGTTTCTAAATTTATTTTTAATCAAATTATTTGCAGGTTCGAAATTCCTGCCAACCTCATCTCTGACAATGGAACTCCTTTCAAAAATAAAGATGTTAAAAAATTATGCCAAAAATACAAGATTCAACATCGCTGGTCCACTCCCTATTATCCTCAGGGTAATGGTCAAGCGTAAGCTTCTAACAAAACTTTAATCAAAATTCTCAAAATATTAGTCAATAAAACTGGCCGTGATGGGCATATTCAATTATATCCAGCCTTGTGGGCTTATCGAACTAGTGTTCGAACCCCGACGGGCACTTCACCATTTGTTTTGGTATATGGTGTCAAGCAGCTTTTTCCATTTGAATTGGAAGTTCCTTCTTTGGCTCTGCTACTTCAAGATACCGAAGTAGGAGATGAATATCGTGTTGGCAGACTCAGTCAGCTGGAACTCCTAGATGAAAAATGCATCAATGCTTTGGAGCATCTCCGTGCTTACCAAAACAAGCTTAAAAGATCATATGCTAAGAAAGTTCGTCATCGATCCTTTGAGATCGGCGACCTTGTTTTAAAAGAAAATCAAAAAAATACAAATGCAACCAAAGAACTTAAAGGTAAATTTGAGCCCAACTGGCTTGGACCATACATTATTACTGCAAAATTTGAATCAGGAGCATATAAATTATCTACCTTAGATGGTAAAGAACTTAAAGAACCCATGAATATTTTGCATCTTAAACGTTACTATGCATAAACTTGGTCATTTCATCCATGTATATATTTGTTCAAAATTACTATCTTATATTTCTTTCAATTTATAAAAAATTCAAAAACACCAAAAACATTCATAAATCTCCAAAAATCTTCAAAAACTATCTATTGCATTTGTTTAAGGCAGTTGTTAAATTTTTTGCTCAAAAATATAAAAACAACAATATTCTTGACTCTTTCGAAACCAAAACAATATACGTAAGAAAGAGAGAGTCAACATTCTCAAAACTTCTTAAAATTATTTATATCTATATTTTTCTTCCAATTATTGCAGCTTATATGTTTCAACTTATTTTGGATAAAATTAGCATTTATTTGGCATCCCTCACTTGCACACTCACAACAATAAATATCTTGATTTTATCTGGCATGATTACTAATCTCTCTTATATCAAAGTTCACAAAATTTAATTAAATAAAGTTTGAGCATAGAGAATTGATCTTGTTATTTACTTAAACCAAGCACATCTTTCCACAATAAAATGATTATATTTGTAATTTCCATGTTTTGCTACATAGTAGAACTGATTTCTTGAGTGAAAAGTTTCCCCTGCTATCCTATCATGCACATGGTCTAGAATCTTTGAGAATTGGCAAAAGGACAAGCTCACCCCTACCCGAAATAAAAATCCCTTGCTCTACAAACCTAATCCGAGCAAGTATCCCTAGCAAAGAAAAAGAGAAGAAAAATTCAAGAAAGAAGAGAAAAGAAAAATGTTATTTCAGCAATGTTCCAAGCATTATCAAGCAAAAGAAATACTAAAAGAAAAATAAGCAAAGTTCAAAAGAAAGCAAGAAAGCAATAAAATCCCTTTCCCTACCCTTTGAAAAGAAAAGAAGGGTTGATGAGCTTGAATCCTTGGAATTCTCAATTATTCGAAAACCGTGAGGTAAGCCCCATAACAGGTGGTTTGTGCCCAACCCGCTTGGCCTTGGGTAACTCCTAGCGTGGCGATATGTCCGTCACATTAGCGACCTTCTTTTGTACAGACCTATGTCTCGCTTATGGATTAGCTAGCTCTTGATAATCCGATCTACATAGTAGTCTAATATGGTTATATGCATCTACATCATGGTTAATGAACACTTATTTGGTTTCTTCAAATCACTTGTATCATAGTATCTTGCTCACAACCGGTAAATGAACAATGCAATTGCACACACATTTGTATTTGAGAGATTTTGTCTATCATTATGATAAATCAAGATCGGAAATGAATTCACATATGCACATGGGATTCCTTATAAATCTAACTTTTGTCTTCAAAATACTTTGAAATATTATTTTTGCAATTTGTTGAAATAAATCAAGTACAGCTTGTTTACTATAAAGACAACTATATAACTAGAAAAATCAAAAATTTCTTTCAAACTATACACAAATCAAATCATATATATCTGGTTGACTTTCGCGACGATGGTATAGTTTCAAAACCAAAATTGGAATTTTATGCCTAGCGCAAGTCCTCATTTTCATATTTTCTGTTCATCAAAAATCAACCATGCAATAAAACTATCTTTTTGGATTTTCGCGATGATGGTATAAGTCTATACCTACATATTCTATGCCTAGCGCAAACCATTGTAACAATTTTTATTCCCCCATTTATCAAAAATCATAAAAACCATATGACTTCATTTATTATGTTACACAAATTATGCTTTTCAAAAGCAAACCCATTTTTTTCACTATTTTTATGTCATTATGTCAACCTTCAACTTTGCAATGATGGTATAATTCCTAAGGAATTATTCACAAATTTTATCACACTTAGGAATTTATGCCTAGCAAAAATCATTTTAAAAATATTTCATGCATAATATTTTTTATGAAAATCTGAAAACAAACCATCATCATCATCATCATCATTTGCATCATCACACCAAAGTCTTAAGACAGTCTCTTAAGCACTCTTTTCCTTTTTAACAATATTTCTATAAATGGGATTAGCTTGACGACCGAGTGAGCGACGACTCCATGAAATGGTCTATAATAGCGACAATGTCCTTTGAAATTATTGTTAGAAGTCTCTTTTTATCTTTTATCATATTGCATCACAAACAAACACTTTGTTACATCAGATTATTTCATTTACAATGTTATAGCATGACATTCAAATCATATTTCCAATGACATAATTACATCCAATTATCAAATCAATCAATCAAAACATAAAAGCATCATAAGCATCACAAAATACATAACACAATATAAGTCATATGATCAAAAATATATCATCTTATATATCTCAAAAAAATATATACATCATATCAGCTAGATTGGTATGCCACAATCCATATCTTGGCATACTCAATCAAATACCCTCTGTGTAGTGTCTCGAGAGCCCCTCGAGCTCTCCGCCTCATCTCCTCCCCCCCAGGTGGAGGAGGTGGCCCCATCGCAGTCCGTGTGGTGCCGTGAGTCCCGGATGCCGATCGTGATGATGTCCTAGATGACCCCATCATGACAGGCTCTGCAATGTGTGCTGGTAATGGCACCCTCTGCTCCGCTGGCACCGCCTGGTAGTATAGAGCCTGATAGAAAGTGATCTGGGCGATAGCGCATGCTAAATCCCGAGTGCTCGCTCCTCCGCCCCGAGCTCTGAGCCATGTAGCCTCATCCTACGATGTCCGCACTCGAGCCCGCAAGCGGGCAACCTCGCCTCGGAGAGTCGCTGTCTCGCCGCTCTCCCTAGTGTCCACGCCCTTGCCCTTATCGAGCGATGGTGGTCTCTCTCTCTCGTGGAGATGGGGGTCTCTCCTCCCTCCTCTCCCACCGTCGCGGCCTCTCCCGTGCCTCGTGGCCTCCTCTGCTCCCTCCCACCGCGACCCTGGGCCGCCTCTATCGCCGCCTCCCTATCCGACGCACAACCGCGTGGATCGGACCCTGTGCCCTCGTCATCCGAGGAGGGCGAATGCCTACATACTAGGCATCATAGCCATCGGCTACTCTTGCGTCGTCCCCATCCACCGGCCGGATGGGGGCATCATCCGCGTCCCGGCTCCGTAAGCGCCGCATGTCCGGAGCCCCGCTAACCGTAGTGTTATCCCGGACCGTCCGAGAAAACTCGTAATCCCTCGAGAGATGGGATCCCCCGCCGTAGACCGAACCGTCTCAAAACCCGGTCATAGCGGTGGAGCTCCACCTCTCCCCTCTCCATCCTCAACCGACAGACTCGCCCGATGCGAGCCGCCTCCTGTCCATCCTCTGGCCACCCTGGATGCTCCCTCCATGGTCTCCAGGTGATCTGGTCTGGGACCAAATCATCCAGTAGTCTCCGGGACATCGACAGGTCGATCCGCCGCTGTGACCCTCTCCGGAGCCACCAGTAGAAGACTCGGGGCCTCTCCCCGTCAATCCCTGTCAGTGGAAGCCCTACCGGCCTCCGCACCACAATGTGCTCCCAGCACCAAACTCGTAGGAGCGATGTCATCACCGGACATCGCCCGCCCTTGTACACGACCCCATATAGGATCCCGTACAACCGGCATAGAACAAAGTTGCCCCAGCAAAACCTGTACCCATGGTCCCGCATATCGTAGATCACATCTACGAGCATCCATGGTACCCCGCATCCACTCTGGTGGCACAGCAGAAGTCCACCAACCACTCCAGCTAGTACTCGTGTGAGTCTGGATGCCCTAGGCATCTGGCGTAGTGCCTCGATATTAACTCTGCCCTTCTCCAGGGCGAAGCTCGGGTCACCACACAGTCGTCCCATAGCATGGCCCTGATTGGCCACAGGAGTGATCATCCGTCCTTGTATGGGGATTCTCATAATCCTCCATACGTCCTCTAGTGTGGGAGTCATCTCCCCTGTCGGTAACCGAAAATAGGAAGACCCCGGATACCATCTCT
The DNA here is from genome assembly GCA_028583015.1 of Wollemia nobilis. Lineage (NCBI taxonomy): Eukaryota > Viridiplantae > Streptophyta > Pinopsida > Araucariales > Araucariaceae > Wollemia > Wollemia nobilis. The sequence continues at coordinate 1,176,591 of JAQPPZ010017254.1, read as the reverse complement.
CTCGCTAGGGTCGTTAGAAGCCCCATATCTCGTGGATACTTGTGGCATCTCCGCCACATGCCGCAAGCCGGCTCGTGCCAACAGATCTCGCTCTCGCTCGTGTCGAGCGCCCAAGTCATCTCTCAATCCTCCATATTTCCACTCCCTCGCTCTTTAGTAAACCTCTCTCGCAAACATAAACAACAAAACAATAAACAATCATTAATAATAATTCAAGTAATTAATAATGCAACTTAAAAAATTCAATTTTATGTAATTGATGATATCGCCCACTATTGGACGATATCGTCCCAAATTTGAGCATAATCGTCTCCGATTTCGTAGTTCGAAATCGTCTCTAATTTGATGAAATCGTCCCCCTTTCGACGATTTCGCCCTCGGGCAAAATTGCCGAAATTGAGACGATTTCGTCCCGACGACGTCGACGGCCCAAAAACGGCCGCGATGCTCCAAATTCATCTAAAATCTACCTAAAAAGCATGTAAAATCAAATTAAATCAGTTCTAGTTAAGTCTAGGCTCTTACCCGTAGACCGCGCCGGACCTCTGGTCGATCTATGCGTTGTCTCCACCATTTCTCGCTTCGTAGCTCTAAAAACCGTAAAATGAATAAGAAAATGAATTAGGGTTTTACCCTATTTTTCTTAATTTTATTCAACAATAATTTTTTGCTTTTTCGCGTTTTTACCTCAAACGTTCGATTTGGGTAAAAACACTGAGGGGGCACCATAGTAAGTCGTCGTACGATTCGACCAAGAATCGTCGCCTAAAAATGGGTATAATTTTTTGCTTTCTCGTAGATCGAGAAGAACTCATCTTTAACGCATTTTCTTCGGAAAATTCGCTAAAGAGGGGGCAAAATGTAGCACCCTAAAATTGGCGCATAGAAATTATAAAATTTACATTCACCTTAGTAAATAAATTTAAATTCAAATTTAACCTCCCAAACCGCCCGTTAACCGCCGGGAAATCCGTTTCCCCCTTTTTCGCGCCATTTTTAGAGGTTGTTTTGACCGTTTGACGATATCGTCGCCGATCATACGATATCGCCCTGCATTTGACGATTTCGTCTCGGACTAGGACGTCCGTACGATCTTGTCGCAAAACCGAATTTGCATAGTTGGAATCTGCTCCAACGGGTCTCCAATCTGGGCGAAGCGTGTCCGCGCCGTTGGGACCCTCCCCGTTGGAGATCTCCCAAATTGGGATGATCTCCAACCTCCTAACTACTCCCCCTAAGCCTATTTAACCTCTAGGATTTTCCCTCCCCAACCCCTGGCTGAAATTATCTGCAAACTGATTCCCTCTACGTCAAAACATCCTAATCTTGCTTTTGCACTAGTCCCATAGCAATTTTGTTGCAGGTACATCACCGATTTTCAGCCGGAGCCAACATCCATCATCACCGACGAACCTGTTCAGATTGGAGGTGATCCCATCAAATGCGAGACGATTTCGTATCGATGCGAGACGATCTCGACCGCAGCCCACATCGAGGCAATCGTGCTCGGAGTTTGCTTTTCTCAACCTTTTCTTTGTCATTTTATGCTCGCAAATTAGATCATTTACTTAGTTTTTATATTATTTTGCATTTGGAGTTCACCCATTTAGCTTAGATTGCACACTAAGTTCATGATCTGCCGTTAAAGTACAGTAATTTGCTTTAATTTCTGTTCTTAAATATTGTTCAGTATTCATTTTATTATTTGGTGTAATTTGCCTCTGTTAGCACAGTAGGACTTCTTGTATTTTGCATCTGTTTTCTGTCTTGTAGGTCTCTGACGAATTCGTCTGACGAATTCGTCAGATCTCAGACGATTCTGTCAGATTGCAGACGATCCTGTCAGATTGCAGGTGATTCTGTAGAATTCCAGACGATCCAGACTGCTTCAAACGTCAGAATCTTCTTCAGACATCCGGATCAGGTATTCCCCATTTTCCTCCTGTAAATTCTCTGTTTTTTGCTTTTTTAATCTGTTTGTCGTATTCATGAAAGTTGCATTTTCATGTAGTTTAATTTAGATTCATTCGGCCAAACCTAGGATATGAATGCTTAAGATTAAAACGAACTCATCTAAACACATTCCAAAACCTAGGCGTGGAAACTGCCGCTAAATGTTTCCCCGGTGAACCCACCATCCGTCGAAAAATCACCAAAATACACCTCCCTTGAGAGGCGGGACCTTCGCAAAGTCCTCTCAGTCCGAGGTACCGCACCATCCTTTTCCCATCCTCCTTCCGGGCGCGGATCCTATAGCCTGAAGGTAGGGATGCGAAAAATTTGGAGCGATACAAATTCCAAGGTAAAACTGGTCAAACCTGACCCAATGGAATTTTGAGGAGCATATTTTCCAAAAGGATGACTCGATGGAAGATTTTGCTCTCCACTAAGCAAGGTCCCATGTTATTTTTTGTGCACCCATGGTGCAAGGTAAAATTCCACGGTCAACATGGTCAAACACAATCCACCAAAATTTTGAGGAGCAAATTTTGAGCATAAGGCCACTTGCAGTGGAATTTTTCAAAAATGGAGCTTACACTTTTTCGCTCATTTGACTAGATGTCAATTTCATGAGTGGATTTTGTTGGTCCGGATTTCATACGCACCCCGCGAAAGGATGGGCAGGAAGCCGCGGAGACACCCACGGGACGGATCCCACTCGCTTTAGGATCTAGCTGGTTATCCAAGGTGCGAGTTACAGAGTTGGGTCGAATGGCTATTCACTCTTTTCCACTTCTGAAATAGATTTCAATATGGACCGCTCTGTTACCTTACAGGGGGTTCCTGAACTTGTTCAATAGTTGCAGAAGTTGTTACTTGTTTATCAGATTTAACTTGAATTCTTGATCTAGCTCTCATGGGTCAGCAGATTTAAATAAAAGGCAAACAAAGAAAATAAAAATGGATCATTTCATCGAAAACAAAGAGAGGGTAGGGTAGGGCAGAAAGAGAAGTTTATCAGACATCAACTGTAAAACCCCAAACTATCAATCTTATCTATGCTATCAGCTTCACAATAAAACAAATCCAAGAAGAAAGTGTCCAGTCAGTCTAAGATCACTTTCAACCAGGAACACAAGGCAAAGTGGAACAGATCTAGCAGAAAATTATAAATCCAAGGGCAGCTGGTTAAAACTGGTATCTTTCACCGGCAGCCTAGCTCACACAGTGAAGACAGAGCAATTAGAACAAACTTAACCTTCAAATTTGTAATTTCCCCTAGCAGACAATAGAACAACTGAAGCCTAACAACATATTTAAACTTGACAATACAGATTCACAGCATATATCTAACAAACTTTAAAGGAGCGGATAACAAAAGAAGATACACTTATCACACTCTGCAAAAGATTAGGCTCCTGGCCATGCTATCACAGAAAAGCTAAAGCACATCAACTCCAAGTCCAGAAACAAAGGATTTCACAAGATTTGCAAGAAATTGCTTATAAGCCTTTTATTTCTAAGTCTCCGCCTCTCGCAATTACATTGAGAAGAAGTATTTATAGACTCAGGACAGACCCTGATCTTTTCAGAAATATCTTCTTCTCATAACTGCAAATATTATCACATCTAAACCCTAGGACCGGGTTTTACAATAAAAATCCATTTAAAATCAAAGTCCGGATAGAACTTGACCATTCTACAAATCTGTTCAGTCTGCTGCCATAAATGGAGAAGATAAAATCTAAAGCCACTTGCATTCATCCGCAGCTGCAAATAAATGCCTCCATTAATTCTCGTGGTGAGCCGGATGAGTCACCACTTCTCCATCAATTTGATCTCCGCAAAGCCATCCCGAGTTGAAATTATCTCCATGCTATCAATTCTGTCATAAATTTGCTATTGAATGCTTTTACCGGCTTTTTTTCCTCTAGCATGGCGGTCCTTGATCGAATCTGCACTTTAACTTTGACTTTATGGCCTTTCCCGGTTGTCCCGCAAGTGCCAGATGGAATCCTGCATGAAAGACAAAAGATGCATTAGCACTTTAATAAAATTATCAAATTAAAGCATTTAAACATTAAAAATAGATTAAAATCAGCTAAAAAGCTTGCATGTCAGCCTTTATTTGTCTGCCTCATGCTTTGACACGTGTCGCTACCCCAGGATGCCTTCTGTTTCCCGCTGGAATGCACTTTTGGCTCATTTGAGGACTTTCTCTCTCCTACCGCGATTCTGCGACATGTCGCGATTTCACGACATGTCGCGAAATCGCGACGCCTCCTGGCGACCGTGCTGCTTCTTCCCTGTCGGTCGTGAAAACGTGACATGTCGCGAAATCGCGCCTCCTGCTGGCTGTCGTACAACTTTGCTCCAGCATGTCGCGATTTCGTGACATGCTTGTCTTGCAAGACTTCCTCAAAACGTGCAGCGCGTCGCTACCATTTTCACCCTTGATCTTCGAAACATGCAGCGCATCGCTACCATTCTCACCCTTGATCTTCGAAACATGCAGCGCATCGCTGCAAGCTCCAGCCCACGATTTTGAAGCACGCAGCGCATCGCTGCACCCTTTACCTCTCGACTTCGAAACATGCAGCGCATCGCTGCAAGCTCCAGCCCGTGATTTTGAGACATGCAGCGCATCGCTGCAACTTTTGGACTTAGCCACTTTTTCTCCTTTCCAGCCGCGAAAACGCGACATGTCGCGAAATCGCGCCCTTCCGCACAACTTTCTTCTCTCTCCTCCGGCAGACAGCGATTTTGTGACACTTTCCAAAAATGGAAATGTCACGATATCGCGACACTTCCAAAAATGGAAAGTGTCGCGATTTCGCTACACAAAAATGACTTGGCGGATTTTTGATTCTTCAGCCCACTTTCTCTCTCCTACCGCGAAAATGCGACATGTCGCGATTTCGCGACATTTTTCTCCCCGGCTTTCTCTCTCCTCATCCTGCAGCGATTTTGCGACACTTTCCAAAAATGGAAATGTCGCGATATCGCGACACTTCCAAAAATGGAAAGTGTCGCGATTTCGCTACGCTTTTCCGACTTAGCTGCTTTTGCCAAAATACGTCGCGATATCGCGACATTTCCGAAAATGGAAGTGTCGCGATATCGCGACACTACCAAAAATGGAAAGTTTGATTTTTCAGTGAATTATGCAACTGTTTTCTGGATTTTTCTTGGTACCGGTGCGAGATTTTCTTTAGCATGAATGATTCTAGCATGTAGAAAGTTAAGCTTGAAATAACACAGCTAGAATGCAAGGAAAAGCACAACTTTTAAAAGGAGGCAAGCAGATCTGGAACTAACACTGGAAATGATCAAGAGGGTCCCTGCTGTAAAAATGGAATCTCAGGGTTTTCAAGAGGATTGGAATGCATTTTTCAGTGGGGGTGTGTTGCTTCTCAACAGATTTCACCTTTGCCAAGTCATTTTTTCATCTGAGTCATTCAAAGGCAGATCAAAGTTTGGTGAGGAATTTCAATCTGAATTCAAAAGGAACAAAGGTTTGCATTATCGCTGAATGCGAGCAAAAAAAGCTATGGGAGACCAAGCGTTGTAGAAATCAAGATCCACCGATGGTTTTAGTTACAAATTAATGGTGGAGAAGCCACAACAAGAACAGGGGATGGACCTGATCAACCTACAACTAGCTCAACTGTTAGATTTCATGAAAGGTCGAACGACTTGTAGGAGTTGAAGTTGTAGGGGGATTCATGGAGTTTAGCTTCTTTATTTTTGTAAGCAAATAAAATACCGCCACCTCAGTACTCTGTTGATATGGCATGAAATTTTCCTTGTAATGTTCCTATCTTTCTATTATCATTATAAAACTATATATAGAGGTCGAACCCTCGATTTGAAGGGTCAACTCTAGAGTGTTTGCTTGTCCTATTCTTGTATTTTTTTTGAGAAATCAGCAGAAGGAGCATTACTTGGATGTCTCCCTCAGGCCTGTATCTTCATATCTTATGAGTTTAGTTTGTGAATTCATTTATGCTATCGTTGTTATGGTTAGTCAATTCTACTGATATTGGATTGCTAACTTAGGGTAAATTGGAATGCTTCATGTTTAAACAAATGTTGTAAAGAGCTTATTTTTCTATTAATTTGGGTGTTGATCTAATTATGCTATTTGGATTATTAACATTTTAGATGTTTGAAATAGTTCTCTAAGTGTTTTCTTGTTTTGGAATGGTGAAAATTATTGGTCTTGAATGCTATTAGTCTTAAGTGTGGTATACTGGAAATGTGATTTTCCAAAATATTCTCTATAGTTGTCAATTTTGTTAGCTTTATTCGACCATTATTCATTCAATTGTTTGTAACCCTTACTCTATTTCTATCCTTATCCTTACATTTTTAAATTGAGCTTAAGTGAGTTAACACACAATTAGTTGATAAGGTATGTTAGCCTACTCTGGAGGTTGGATTTAAGCAATCTTTGATCCATCTAATGTCGGGGTTGAGTTGTGATTAACGGGCGTGTGCCTTCTAGAATGTCATAGATTCATAGTCACAGTTCAAGATTTCCTTGATGTCAATTCAAACCCCAAAAATACTTTAATTAACCTTAAACCCCAATATGAGGGGACTCAGACCCTTCATAAAAACTTGTGTTTTTAACTCAAAAATTTTATTCGTGAGGTTACCGTAATGGTATATCTTTGGATTTTTATTTAGGAAACCCAAGTTCAAACCTCGATACAAGTGAACTAGACCCTTCTATGATTTTAACTCAAAATTTACACGCAAGGCTATGAGGAGACTGTTCAACCATATGCGTTGATTGTAGGGATATATCACACTACCCAAATCAAAAAAAAAATTACCCACAAAGGATACTTTAGTGGTATGTTTTTGGATTTTCATATAAGAGACCCAAGTTCAAACTCCAGTATGAGGGGACTAGACCCTTGTAAAAACCTATGTTTTAACTTAAAATTTTGCCAATGAGTCCTTGGTTCAATAGTTTGGACATATGGTTGAAGTAGCCCATACCCAAGTTCAAGTCTTGGAGACACCAAATAGGTTATATAAATGTAACTAAATTGATATAAAAAGAAATGACAACCCTTTTAAATCCCTACTTTCCAACCTTCTTCTTATCTATGTTTAGAATTCCTAACAAGATTTTATCGAAGATTGAACATATTCAAAAGTTGTTTCTTTGGTCCAGTTCTGATGAGAAGAAAAAATTCACTTAGTTGGTTGGGAGCAAGTCTGTAGACCTAAAAAGGATGGTGGCTTAGGTCTTCATAACATTAGGCAAATGAATATGGCTCTGGTTGCAAAATAGGGAGGGAAGTTGGCAAATCAAACTGAAACTAGTTGGGTCAATATTATTTTAGCTAAATACTTGAGACGAGAAATTTTTGCTTACTGATCCTTTATTGACTTATGGTTCAGCCTTCTGGTTGATTTTGTAAAAGTTGAGGTTCTAGTATCCAAAGGTTGTAGGTGGAGGTTGGGTGATGGACTCAAGATTGATTTCTGAAAAGATATTTGGTTGATGGACCAACCTCTTGTGTAGATTCCAAATCCGACGTGTTTGGAGCTTAGGACCAAATTGGTCTTTGGGTCTAAGGTGACTGACCTTATCGAGGTGGTCAATGGGCTAAATGTTTGGAAATTGTTAGACTAGTCTATTTTCAATAATGCTGAACTTGAAGCTTGGATTTTAATTGCTAATAAGTTGAAGTTTCAGGTCATTAAACAAAGAAATGAAGAGGATGAGATCTTCTAGGCAAGGGAAAGTAACAAATATTTTTCAGTCAAATCCGCCTACAATTTGCTAGCTATCAGGACTCCTCCATGGGTCCCACCTTTCAAAGTTTGGCTTAAGGATCTAATGCCAAAGGTGAATATCTTTTTTTGGTTGGCAACTCAAAATAAGATTTTGACCATTGAAAATCTTAAAAAAAGAGGTTGGTTGATGCCAAACAAATGCTACCTCTATGGTGCTAATGAGGAACAGATAAGCCATCTATTCTTTCAATGCTCGTTCTCTGTGGAAGTTCTTAACTCTGTTTTTAATTTTTTGGGACTAAGTTGGGTGGTGCCGAGTTGGCTTGTTGATGTTTGCGCTCAATAGTCATCTCTGTTTTACTCTCCAAAGCTAAAATGTTTTTGGAACTTTTGTTTTCCGCATCTTTTCTAGCGAGTGTGGAAGGAGAGGAATAGTAGATTTTTTAAAAAACTTCCAAAGAGATCTTGTCTCCGTTTGTGTCAGAGCCTTGGCTTCCACCCTATAGAATGTGTCCTCTCTGGCTTTGGAGGAGGGCAAATTTGAGGAGCCTGAGTTCGAAAGGAAAATTGACTTTCAACAGAGCAATAGGGTTGTTGATCTTCCTGGTCCTAATCCCCAGGCCCTTGTGAGGTGGGAACCTCCTCCAGGTTGGGTTAAACTGAACTTTGATGGAGCTTTAAAGGGTAATCCCGATAATGCTGGTGCTGGTGGGGTGCTTAGGGATGATAGAGGTGGGCTTTTGTTGGCATATACCGAATTCTTAGATATCTAGGCTTGCCATGTTGTGGAGGCTAGAGCCCTTTACTAAGGTCTCCTACTTGTGGAGAAGATGGGGTACCAAAAAGTTTGCATTAAAGGAGACTCAATATTTTAAACTTGGTCAAAAGTGATTCAGTCCTCGGTTGGAACATTGAGGCTGTGATTATGGAATCTAGGTGGATTCTTTAGGCTAGAGAGGATAGGGAGATAAAGCATATCTTCAGAGAAGGAAACTGCCACGCTGACTTTATGACAAACCTGGGTATAAGTCTCAATGGTCTGTTTGTTTGGAGAGACAATTTTCTCGAAGGCCTTCTTCAATTGGATTTAGCGATGCATGCTTCTTGATGCTTTGTAAGCTTTTATTGTTTATGAAGAAAGGTTTTATACATAGCCAGGTGGGAGTGTTGGTTGGTTGGGGGACTCACCAACACTGTTCTAATTTTATTTTTTGTATCAAGTTGTAGTTGGTTCACTTGGTGATGGGTGACCAATTGTAATGCTTTATAGTTGTTCTTGTCCCAATATTGCTAGTCTTAGACCAAGTTTTGTAGGACTTCTCCTATTGTAAAAGTTCAAAAACCCTTTCAAAACCCCTTCTATATCTAATAAAAAAATACTCTAGTAAAACTATCTAAAATTTATTTATATATAATTAATAATAAAAAATAATTTAAATCATTAATTATAATGATACAATACTTTATACCATGTAAATCAACTCAAAGACTAATAAGAATACTACTTGTTTTAATCTTATATACACAATCTATCCGAGAGATTTGCCATATATAGACTGTAGACTTCAAGGTGGCAAACACTCAAGCGAAGCAAAACCAATCGATCTAACTATGTCGACCTCAAGGTGGCAAACACTTTACCCTCTTTTCAAGGTGACTTATTTTTTTTAATAAATTTATACATATTTTTATGAAAAATTTCTATTTTTTATATAATTAATAATAAAAAATAAATTAAATTATTAATTACAATGATACAATACTTTATACCATATAAATCAACTCGAAGACTAATAAAAATACTACTTGTTTTAATCTTACATACCCAATCTACCTATGAGATTTGCCATATGGTGGTCAATTGTAAAACCCAATGTAAATTTAAGTTTTTATTGGTTAAATATTAATTCATAAATTAAAAAAAATAGAACAATAATATATAATAAATTTAAGAAAAAAAAATTAAAAAAAATAAAAGTTTGTCTTAAAACATATACATATATATATTTTTAAATATGGGATTTGGAGGGGTTCAATCAATGTAGACTTCAAGGTGGCAAACATTCAAGCGAACACTCTGCCCTCTTTTCAGGGCTACCTTCTTTTCAGGGCAACTTATTTTTTTTTTAATGAATTTATACAAGTTTTTATGAGGATCCCCGTCCCTTTATATAGGGTTTTTATGAGGGATCCCTATCCCTTCATATTGAATGAATTTGAACCATTCTACCCTCTTTTCAAGGTGACTTATTTTTTTTCAATGAATTTATACAAGTTTTTATGAGGGCTCCCCGTCCCCTTATATAGGTTTTTATGAGGGATCCCCGTCCCCTTATAAGTTTTTATGAGGGACCCCGACCCTTCATATTGAATGAATTTGAACCTTAAACTTCTCAAAGAAAAGTTAAAACCCTTACCACTACACTAAACTTATTGAGTCAAACATTATTTCAAAATAGAAACCATATCAAAATTGTGACACGATCATGTTTATATTGTATAGTAAATTTGAAGATTAATTTGCCCCATGTCTTTGCTTAGAAACCAGTAAATAATGGTGAAAGGGTTGGGATCCTGTTTTATATTTAAAAATTAAATGGTATTTAATTTCATTTATTAATTTTTTTAGCATTTCAAAGAAAAGATCCAAATTAAATTTTATAAAAAAAAAAGATTTTAATCTTGCTAAATAGTTTACGGGTAAGGATGCCACTTGTATTATGGGTAATGTGACCAGAATTCAATCCATGATGAATGTGTTTAAGAAGTATGCCACTTGTATTATGGGTAATGTGACCAGAATTCAATCCATGATGGATGTGTTTAAGAAGTATTACTCAAAAAAAATAATATACTATAGTATATAGTATAATACGGATCAGCAATTTCAATCCTATAATCAATTGAAAAAAAATCTGAAGATTAGTAAAAAAATCTGAATATGAGTTTGGCCAGGCTCCGTGATTATCGTCATTTTTAACGCTACATGCGTGTAAAGAGTCTGGTTTTTTATATTTATTTAGAGGAAAGCGTGCAGTCCTCAAATATGGCGTCCAAGGAAGAAAGGATGGATGCATTCAATTATTCATCAACATTCAAAACTTATCAACCTTTCTGCATCTTGCCAGTGAAGACCGTGAGTAAGTTAATCATGTCATACATTTGCTTTGTGTCACTGATTTGTTTCCATGCATAACAAACAAGAACGATTAGTTTCATCTTCAATTGCTTCTGCATCCACTCATAGGTCCCTTTGGATGTCTGTGGTTGTTGTTGCTGCAGCAGCGGGACATTAAAGATCGTCGTTTTCAAACATGAAATTTGAAAAACAGTTGAGATTGTAGATGACTTGCATGTAACAATTGATATTGTGGACGAATTGCTTGTGACAATGGTGTCAATTTGGGCAGAGTTTTGCAAAAATGGAGTCAATTTGGGTGAAGAAGGTTTTGTTTTTCGGAATTCCTTTCGGCATGTGATTGCTATTGTGTTTCATCTGCTCTTTGTGTTTTGGGTCGTCAGTGTCCTTTGCTGGACAAAGTATAAATTTGGGAGAAATTCGCCCCCTGATTTCGCGTGGAGATTTGGGATGAAGAATAAGGTGGCCCTCGGTTGTTGTATTTCCATGTCTCTGTTGTACGCCATGCTTGGCATAGGGACCCCTTTATACTGGTGGGTGAGGGAAAAGCCCAACGAATTTGGGGCCGAGGCAGAATACATTATACAGGCATTGGCTTGGGCTATAATGGCAGTCTATGCACATCACTCCCTCATCAAGGATAGGAAAAACAAATTCCCATTTTTGTTACAGATGTGGTGGGGCTTGTCATTAATTCTGAATGTGTTTTTCTTGTTCCTGAGTATCCAAGAGGCGAAAGCACAAAAGATCAGTTCTTCTCCCAGTCTTTGGGTTGACATTGCGGCTGTTTTTGTTTTGGCGTTTTTGTGTTATGCCAGTTGCTGCCGCAAAATCGGTGACGAGTCCTTACCTCATAGCATTCAAGAACCTTTGTTGAGTGATATTTCTTTAAAATCTGAAAACCTTAAGACGAAGGTCACCCCTTATGCATCAGCTAGTTTTTTCAGCCGGTTGACATTCTCTTGGATAAATCCTTTGCTTGATTTTGGAAATAAGAATACTTTGCAAATAGATGATGTACCCCAGCTTCCAGACGCGGACAGGGCCGAACGAGCATACCACAGGTTTAGAAATCAGCTTGAGGCTGGAGACCTAGACCAATCGATTCCGAAAACCATATTTCTGTTTGTGCAGAAGAAAGTATATTTGTCAGCGTTCCTTGCAGCACTGAATTCTTTTGCACCGTATGTAGGGCCGTATTGTATAGGTGCGTTTGTTCAGTATCTAGCAGGACAAAAAAAGTTTGCAAGGGAAGGCATTGTTCTGGTTTGTGCATTCTTTTTGGCAAAGCTAACGGAATCTTTGTCACAGCGTCATTTGTTTTTTACAATTCAGAAGATGCGCATACACATCAAAGCAGCATTGACTGCTACTATATACAAGAAGGGCCTGTTGCTTTCCAGTCAGTCGAGACAGAAGCATACGGGGGGCGAGATAATCAATTACATGAGTGTTGATGCAGACCGCATTGGGAATTTCAGTTGGTATGTGCATGACATTTGGCTTCTGCCTTTGCACGTTGTTCTGGCCATGGTTATTCTATACCAGAACTTGGGATGGGCCTCGTTTGCGGGAGTGGCAAGTACAGTGGCTGTTATGTTGATAAATATTCCATTAGGGGAAATGGAAAATAAATTCCAGGGCAAGATAATGGAAGCAAAAGATGGAAGGATGAAGGCCACGTCGGAGATATTGAGAAATATGAAAATCTTGAAGTTGCAGGCTTGGGAAACCAAATTTCTACAGAAGCTAGAAACTTTGAGGCAGGAAGAATGTAATTGGCTTCAAAAATATGTTTATATGTCGGCACTGACAACATTTATTTTCTGGGGAGCACCTGTAATTGTGTCTGTTGTCACGTTTGGTACATGTGTATTGGTAGGGGTGCCTCTGACATCAGGAAGAATTCTTTCTGCGCTTGCAACGTTCGGCATACTTCAAAAGCCGATATACAGTCTTCCTGATTTAGTATCTATGGTTGCACAAACGAAAGTGTCACTTCGTCGTCTTGCTGCCTTCTTGCGGCAGGAAGAGCTGCAACATGATGCAGTAGAAGAAGTATCCAAGGATTCCACTGATATTGCAATTGAGATTAAAGATGGGGTATTTTCTTGGGACTTATCTTCCTCTAGGCCAACCTTAAGAGGCTTAAATGTCCGGGTAAAGAGAGGCATGAAGGTGGCAGTGTGTGGAACTGTTGGTTCAGGCAAATCAAGCCTTCTATCCTGCATACTAGGAGAAATACCAAAAGTTTCAGGTACTGTCAGGATCAGTGGTACCAAGGCATATGTTCCTCAGTCTCCATGGATACAAAGCAGAAAAATTCAAGATGCTATTCTTTTCGGGATGGACATGGAGAAAAATAGATATGAGAATATACTGCAGGCTTGCACACTGGAGAGAGATCTTGAGCTGTTCCCATATGGGGACCAGACAGAAATTGGAGAAAGAGGAATTAATCTGAGTGGTGGCCAAAAGCAAAGGATACAGCTTGCACGTGCTTTATATCAAGATGCTGATATCTATCTCTTTGATGATCCTTTTAGTGCTGTGGATGCGCATACTGGGACACATATTTTCAAAGTACTTTTCTTTTATCTTTTCACAAGGAATGGGGTTCTTGAATTGTCTAGTTTCAGTGTTTTCGCACGCTTAATATATTTTATGCTTAAAATGCATGCAGCATCTTGATCATTGCTGCTTACGACTTCTAATCCAATTTTTTCAAATGTCTAAAATATTGAATTCTGATGTTACAGCACTGTTTACTCGGCAATCTGGGCTCAAAGACTGTAGTGTATGTGACTCACCAAATTGAGTTTTTATTTGGAGCTGACCTTATTCTGGTAGGTTTAAGTTTCCATGTTAATTTCCATAAGTTTCAAAGTTTCAGTGGATCTCAAGACCCTGCGTAGAGAGTATATGAAAAGATTTAGTAGTTAATGAGAATAGACATATGGAATTTTCTTTGTAGGTAATGCGAGATGGTCAGATTACCCAGGCTGGAAGATTTGATGATATTTTACAACCAGGAACAGATTTTGAGGAATTGGTTGGTGCTCATCAAAAAGCATTAAAATCCATTAATGCTATGGAGAAATCTGAGATTCTCTCATCACAGATATATGTTGAAGGATCATCTACTGAAAGTACAGTTAGTAGGAAAGATGTTAACGACACAAAGCTCCAGGAGCAGGGCAGAGTTCAGAACTCCAGGGAGGTCGAGGAACATCACAAAGAAAGTGAAATAGATAAAGAGGATAACAGTTCACAGCTTGTGCAAGAAGAAGAAAGAGAGAAAGGCAGAGTAAGTATGTGGGTGTACTGGTCTTACATCACTGCTGCATACAAAGGTGCTTTGATACCTATCATCTTGTTGGCAGAAATCATTTTTCAGCTACTTCAAATTGGTAGCAATTACTGGATGACGTCGTCAACTCCTACAACTGAAGATCAAAGGCCTCCTGTTAGAAACTCCCTTCTTATCTTAGTTTATGTTGCTTTGGGATTAGGCAGCTCATTATGCATTCTTGTGAGGTCTATTCTTGTTTCACTGGCTGGATTTACTACTGCGAAAAAACTTTTCAGCAATATGCACAGGTGCATATTTCGTGCACCAATGTCCTTCCTTGATTCAACTCCAACTGGACGTATACTGAATCGGGTGAGTTTGATCTTTAATGTTCCAACATTTTGTTTTGCAAAAAGAAACAAAACCCATTTCAAGGTAGCAAGTGAATGATAAACTTTTTGTTTCTTGGCAGGTATCAACCGATCAGAGTGCAGTGGACATAATCATTCCTTTTCAACTAGGATCTGTAGCCTTTTCATTTATACAGCTTTTGGGAATTATTGCAGTCATGTCTCAAGTTGCTTGGCAGGTCTTTATTGTGTTTATACCGGTGGTTGCAACTTGCATATGGTATCAGGTATCTCTTTACTTCTTATTGATGCTCAAAACATTGATGCAAAGTCCCCTCTTGAAGAAAAATAGAGGTTATAGTGCTTGCCTGGCTAGATATTTAATTATGCTTGTTGAAACATGACAATATGCTGGGGACCAACCTATAGTGGTGACTATTAGTAAAGGCAGAATTTTTATAAACTTCACTTTATTTGCACACAGCAATATTATATACCGACAGCTAGGGAACTTGCTCGGTTGATTGGAGTTTGTAAGGCTCCAATAATGCAACATTTTGCAGAATCAATCTCTGGAGCAGCCACAATTAGAAGTTTTAAACAGGAGTTGCAGTTCATGAACACAAATCTTCAATTGAGTGATGCATTTTCTAGACAGGGCTTTAATACTGCTGGGGCTGTAGAGTGGCTTTGCTTTCGGGTTGATCTTTTGTCAAGTTTTGTGTTTGCATTCTCTCTGCTGGTCCTGGTTTGCTTGCCAGAGGATTTAATTGACCCAAGTAAGTACCCTGCAATTGGTTTGTTATGATAGTACTTGTTGCTAATTTAAGTTGACGAAGCAAAATGTACTCTTCAAATGAATCATGAAAGTTGATCACATGGCACCTTAACAGGCATTGCAGGCTTGGCAGTAATATACGGTCTGAGTCTGAACACAATACAAGCCTCGATGGTATGGGAACTTTGTAGTGTGGAGAACAAAATGATCTCTGTAGAGAGAATACTGCAGTATTCATGCATTCCTAGTGAGCGCCCATTGATCGTAGAGAGCTATCGACCATGCTTGGGCTGGCCATCTAGGGGAACAATAGACATAACTGATCTGCAGGCTAGAACTCACTAACAAAAACCTGTTTGTTTTCACCATATTTAAATGAGTGCTTTGATTTTCATTTATCATTAAGTTTATAAATTTGATGCATTCTATCAGGTGCGTTATGGACCTCATCTTCCTCTTGTGTTAAAAGGGATTACATGCACTTTCCCTGGGGGGAAAAAAGTTGGAGTTGTAGGGCGGACAGGCAGTGGAAAATCAACTCTTATTCAATCACTTCTTCGAATTGTAGAACCATCAGAGGGCAGAATTGTCATTGATGGAATTGACATCTCAACAATAGGCCTGCATGATCTAAGATCCAAACTAAGCATTATTCCACAAGACCCAACAATGTTTGAGGGCACTATACGAAATAATCTAGATCCTCTAGGAGACTATTCAGATGAAAAGCTATGGGAGGTTGGTAAATTTACATGTTTGTATCAATCTCAATTAGTAATTGCTCTTGGCTTAAGCTTTAGAGAAGACAATGGTCACTCGAGTAGATAAATTTGCAGATAATAAGATATGCTTTGCTTTTGCTTTTGCTTCAGGCTTTGGAGAGGTGCCAACTTGGAGACGTTGTCAGAGCAAAAGAAGAGAAGCTTGATTCTTTGGGTTTGTGTCTATGTTGTATATCTGTCTGGGATACCGAAACAAAGAATGTTTTTAGCATCTTACTCCACTGTGTTGCTTCCAGTACGGTTTAATATATTGAATGTAATGGAATGGTTTTCATGCAGTAACTGAGAATGGGGAGAATTGGAGTGTGGGCCAACGACAGCTAGTCTGCCTTGGACGGGTGATACTAAAAAAGGGCCGCATACTGATACTCGACGAAGCGACTGCCTCAGTGGACACTGCAACTGATGGGCTTATTCAACACACTATACAGCACCAATTTTCTAGCTGCACAGTCATAACCATAGCACATCGGATAGCATCTGTTTCTAATAGTGATTTGGTCCTAGTGTTGAGTGATGGTATGAAATTGTAATCTCTGTTTTCCTAGTTTCTTATTGGAAATATTCTTTTATCGAAACACTTGCTTTTCAACATCTATATGCTAAACACTTATCTTGAATCAGGAAAAATTGCCGAGTATGACTCTCCAGCCAAGCTACTTGAGGATAGATCTTCATTGTTTGCAAAACTTGTTTCAGAGTACTCTATCAGGTCAACTAGTGTTGCTGGAAAATAGTAGGTATGATCATAAAGCTTTCACATACAATTACAAGCAGCATATATCTCTGCAAGATGACAGGGAACAGTGAGCTTTGCTGGGTTTTGATACTATGGATTACAGCTCATATGTTATGGACACATAAGCACTGTGTAGTTTCTAAAAGTAATGGGCAGACATGGATTTCAATACAAAGGATGCAAAGGTACAGGCAGAAATTGTAATAAATTCAACTGATATTTGTATAGGCAGGTTGTCAAGTTGTAGTCAATGAGCAGCACATGGCAAAGCTTGCAGGGTTGTCAGGGTTCCTTGTTCATAATAACTCTAAAATGGAATAGTAATATGGTCTTTTTTTTTGTTGTTGTTTAATTGGTTATATGGGATTGAAACGGGCCCCACCCATATTACATTGTGACCACACAGTGGTATTACAACAGATTGACAATTTATGCATGTATCACTTGGCAGGATTCAAACCTAGGTCTCCTCCTTGAAAGTCGAGGAATTTAACCGGTTAAGCTCATACCGTTTGATTAAAATATTAAGGTTCACACTTGGGATTTGAACCTTCATATAAGGTATGGAATTTGTAGCTTTTGACCAACTATCCTAAACCCCATGGACATTGCAACATGATCAGTTGTAAACCTACAATTCCTCATTTTTAGATACAACTTTGACATATTTTGTTTGTGATAATAGCAGTTAATCACCATAACATGAATGCCCATCAATAGAAACCCCAACAACAACAGCTACATGACAGTTTCAGTCCTTGCCAATTTTCTTTTCTAAATGGGATTAGTTCTATTGATGATAACTATTACCTATCTCCAATTCATTTGATTCTTGCATCCACTCTCTAACTATGACTTGAATTTAGGATTTATTTTAATTTGATTGTTTGCATTTTGGACTTGAATGAGCAAGCTTGACTTTTAGGCATTTTTATATGTTTGCTTATTGTCCTTGGACATTCACATTTGGAGAAATTTGACATGTAGAAAATTTTTTGCATAGATTTTTTACCACTTTCTCAGTTATTTGAACCGTTTGGCACTGAAACATCCCTGACTTAGACTTACAGTTATCTTTGAAGTTTAGGTGACTTGTGTTCAGAATATTGACTTTTGACTTTATGCAATCTTGAACTGTACATGTCCAAACAGACTACAGTAAGCAATTTTCTTGTTTAATTAGTTTTATTATTCGACATTTTGACTTTAGGATCTCACACATTTTACTAACCAAACATGCCTTTACACACTTAGCTGTTAACTTGCTTGGAAGATCTAAACATTGCAGATTTTCAAGCACCTGAACATGCTAGATTTATCCAAACTGTTGAGTTGTTATGGGGATCTTTTATGTTGAACCCAAACTCATTTGAATGCTCAAAATTTGTAGCACCTGAACACAATTTGATGCTATGTTTTCACAAGGAATTGATCCCCTTCACAATGCGACCCATATGTATATGCTTCTCATATGGCCTCCAAAAGAGGTTTGCCTAAACTACGTAAGGAGAGGGGGAATGATTATGCAGATTAAAGCTTCCAAGAGTCTCCCTAGTGATAGAACATGAGTGGATGAATCAAGAAGCCCTAATGTACATGATAGTTCTGGCAGGAAAACTTCATTTGAGAAAATAAACTTTTTCACAGCATCAACGAATGACTTTCACTCTATAGGACTAATATATTATGTGATATTCTCACGCCCAAGGTTCCTAAACCTGAAATACTTAATTAAGCCAAAGAGGGAGATATAGAGCTACAGCCATGGGGTTTAACTACATTTACATGGTATAACCAATGCCCAATATTTCAAAACAAAGTTTCATAGCCATTACCTGTATTCATAGGCCTGTTTCTGTTGAGAAATTCCTGTTCTTCATCATCATGGGGGTACAATATTGAACCCTGTGGAGAGAAGAGGACTTTGCCTTCTTTTCTGAGCATGGGTTTGCCTATACAGTGACTTGGTCTTTAGTAGAGAATGAATATTACATGCATAGTCTGGATTTGACCAAGCAATGGACTGAAGTTGCTCAAGAAAGTGTGTATCTAAGCCTTCCAGAGGTTGAAGCTTTCATATGGTGAATAGGGTTCAGAGTGATGTCAAAGGGCAAGTATCATGCAATCCTTGACTATGATAGGTGTGTCAAGGTGTTGATATGATAGGAGGTGGTTCAGAGTAGACTTGCATGGAGTTCATTCCCACCCCTGAAACTGGTACCAACATATGATTAATACATTAGTGATTTATTTGAAAGGAAGCATTATTTGTATTTTCTCAAAGAATATGCAGATGCAATCCATTCTAGACTGAATAGGAGGCTGAAGACAAAATTATTTCCAACTCTTCTTCAAATAATTCACTCCCTTCTTCACACCTGTAGCATCCAAGCCCATACTAACATGAGGAAGTGCAGACTGCATAGGATAGCTCAACACCGACAATGGAAGTCACACTCTAGTTGTTCAACCTTGAATATGTCCATGGTTATAACCGGCTGCCATTTCGAGGAATAAGTTGGAATTTTGTTTGTCCCACCCCTTAGACCTTCTACCACAGATCTGCTTATCCACAAGCCTGATGATGTGTATCATAGTTAAAACTAGGCAAGTTTTTCAAAAACTCACCGAGTACCTGCCCAAGTCGGCCCTCCCAAGTTTTTTTGACTTGGCTTGGTGAGCTTTTTTGGACTCGTTGAGTTTTTTCTTTTTTAACTCTCAAGTTTTTTGAGATTTTTTTTTTAAATTCACGAGTCCAAGAAAAAAACTTGGATGCAGGGACAAAAAGATAGGAAAATGGCATCAATTTTTTTTTCTTCTAAATTGTCCTCCCTTTTGTTGTTTCCACTTGCAGAGAGAGCAGAGGGTGGTGAAATCAGACCCAAAAAAACACTCATTTGCATCCTAAACCCAATTTTTTCCTAGTTTTCAAGAATCTGACAACCACCCAGTAGTTACATTTGAGGTAAAAAAACAAGAACCAAAGGAAGGCTAATGCCACAAGGCCCACTTGACTACAAAGGACCAAAGACAAAAGGAACAGAAAAATTAGTCAGCAGAGTACAGGGATAAAGTCAAAGAAGATCAACAATGGAAGTTGAGACCAAAACGGTAGACAACATTAAGAGAAATCTAAACCAATCTTGTATGGAGTTCTATGGCAATATGTCCCACCTCATAACACCTTCAATAATCAAGAGCAAAATTTCTTTCCACTTGTAATACACATTCTCTAGAACTTTCATCTAAGCAGTAGGCTTAGGAACAAACAAATGCTTCTGAAATCCTAACCAACACAGGAAACATTCATCATGTTTGAGGTGGCATGAAGAATTAGACACAAAAATTGGGAACAATACAGTGCTTGAGCCCTCTTACAATCCTAGTGAGATTTATAAGATGCACATAAAATAGCAAGATGCCATTTGAAGAAGCACAAAATGTCCTTGAGGGTTCTTTCTAAGGAAGACAAGTTGACTAATAATTGTGATATGTAGTTATACCCTTTGAAGGATAATATACTATTCATACTCTGCCAGAGAATAGCATCAACCATATTCAGTGTTGGTTTGAGCATTGCACCTGTGTATGGCCACAAAACCAGAATGGGAGATAACATGACTTGAAGGATTTTCTAACAGTAGCCACTAGCCCATATGTAACCATTTGTGTATGGGAGGCATTTCCTAGTAGCCCATATATAACATGACTTGAAGGATTTTCTAACAGTAGCCACTAGCCCATATATAACCATTTGTCTATGGGAGGCATTTCCTACTACAGCCACAATCTGAGAACCATGGAAATTAGAAGGGATATGTACCAGCCTTATGTACTCTATCTAGACTTTGACTCAATATGAAACGTTAGCAAACACTTTTTATTCATCAGGAGGAAATAATTACAAATAAACAACACAGTAAATGACAACAAAAGGACTTGTGGATGCTCCAAGACTGAATCTAACAACCACCCAACTTTATATTGATGTGTGTTTTGTCACTTTCATGTGTAGTTTAAGGTTGTATCACTTACAAAAATAATTTTGGATTTGTATAATGTTAATTAATTGTGATATGCATGAAAGAGAACTTTTTTCCAATGAAAATTTGCATTTTCTTTGTTTTTTCTTTTGCTGTGTTTTTGCCAAGTTTCTCTGAGTTTTTTTTCGGAGTCCAAGACCGAATTAAAAATTGGCCTTGCGGAATCCGTGCTGAGTCCGAGTTTCTCTACAATTCGTGTATCACCTTGGATTTCTGATGAAATCTATTTACTCTCTTGGCAAAATACATTTCAATTTGAACCCAGATATCTATTGGCAGAGGTAGAAAGTTTTTAACGTAACTGCCTCTGCAAACTTAGTCATTCTCCTTTCGGATTCTCTTTATCTCTTATTTAATCGAAGTAGTTCCTACTTTCACAAAGACTCCATCCTTTTGCATCCTAGGTAGTGGTTAATCCTTGCAAAGACCTTATTATCAGAAGCCAAAAAGAGCAAAACAAAGAACCGAAGGTCAGTTTGGTGAGGGGAACAACATGAACAACGTAAGAGCTTTTGCAAACAAGGAGAACAAAGGGAAACCATCAGAGAGAACCATTAGGGCTTTGAAGAGTGCCCAAATTAGTTCATTCATCTTTTGATGAAAAACCTTGTAATTGTCTTCATTTTTTCAAACACAAAGCTATTGATTGTCTTTTTAAATCTATTATATGGGATTTAAATGGACCCCACCTGTATTGCATCATGACGACATAGTGGTATTACTATAGCTTGACAATTATGCACGGATCGCTTGGCAAGATTTGAACCTAGGTCTCCTCCTTGAAAGTTGAGAAATATATCTGGTTGAGCTAATGCCATTTGATATAAAGCTGTTGATTTTAATCCTGAGGAGATTTTTTCCCAAAAAAAAGCTTTCCCCTCATTAAACATGTATGACAAGCACTTTTCTGTGATGTTTGCAATTTGTTATAGTCATTTATGACAAACACTTTTGTGTGATGTTCACAGTTTGTTATGCTCTTTGCATTTTTCTTTGAAGTGAAGAGTAGATACAGTGCAAAATTTAGGGTTTCACTAGGGATTAGTGCGTAGAATTCATAGGGGTTCAAGTGAACTGAACTTTAAGAAATCCAAATTCATCAAACATCTGTGTTAAGAATCTATAGAAATGATATTTCAAGCCATCATCTTTTGGGGGGATGTTGTCTTGTCTCTCATTGTTTCTATCTCCACCTATATATTTTATATCTCCTTTGTTAATTAGATAGTTCTTGTTGCCAAGGACCACTACCTTCCCAAGTCAACCTTTTCCATTCGAATTATATACCCAATCCTAGGGAAAGCAAGATATCTTAACAGCCTTCAACAATACACACCATGTAAATCATCTGTGTCATTGTTTCATCATTGTTATCACCCTTATCCTCTTCATCACCTTCGTTCCTCCTTATCTTCATTTATTCTTCTTGGTTAGAGAGTACATCTCTCTATAAAGGCTTCATTATCTACTCTAGTTAGTTGCCAACAACCATTTACAACTGATATACCTATGGTTTCAGGTTATGAAGTTTACACCTCATAAATTCTGTCAGCATGTGGCTGCCTTTTGATCTGCCCAAGGTCCTAGATCACAGTATGGTTGGATGACCTGATTTTTCTTGGGTCAACTCCAGAGAGGGTCAACTCCCTGACTTTATTTGCGTAGGAGAGGAAAAGAGTTAGAGAATACTAATCTAAATGAATTATTTGACGATTTTAAATTTAATCTAATTCAGTGATCACAAAGACAGCAACTAAGGTAACCACAATTTCAATCACAACAATTAATTGAATCATCTGCAATGTATTTAGCACATGCATTTCTACAAAAGGACTAACAGGCACATTAATCAAATCTTCTGCCATTCATTTAGCACATGTATTTTTACAAAAGGACTAACAGGCACAGAGAGGGAAAAGATTCAAAGAATAACAAGAGTCTAATTCAACTACATTCACAAGGTAAGCAAAAATAACATGAGAATTTTATTGAATGCCACCACATACATTTGCAGAATTAATTAAAGAGGTTTGCAAGTCTGATTAATTCTTGGACCGAAAAAGGAAAGTAGTGACTTTTTGAGGATTGCGAAAGGGGATACTTTATATTATGATGTAGCACTTATTTATAATACCTCCAATGCTGAAAATAGCAAAAGCAAAAAGCAAAAAAGGCAGTTTTCTGAAATTAAAAATTCTACTCCTAAGAGGATCTATTATATCTTTTACAAAATCATCCAAAGATGGACATGATCTTCAGTTGATATTTTGGAAAAATCTACTTGGACAGTGTATCTTCACTTTAAGCTCCATTCTTGGCTACATTTTCAGTTCAAATACTGTCCAAAAAACACTTTTTTGCACGATTTTCCTTGAAAAGTTTAAGCTGGTGAATAAAATTTGGAGTGCTCCCCAAAAATTGCTGCCTCGTGTTTTGCGCCACTACTTTTGACTGCATAGATGATGAATTAGATACCTCTGGCCCCAAATTCCATGGATTGGGTGATAAAATTCCTCAAAACTGCAACTCATCGACCACTTTTACATCACGTTGTTATCACTTTTTAGTGTCAGGCGTCCAAATGATGGGTTCGACTGTTTTCCCTTCAATTTGCTGATTATTTACTTTGATTGGTCAGTTATACATCATGGTGATGTCACCTTCCACAAGGATTGACCCTTTAGCAAGTTGGTGCCTCAATGAATTGGAAGCTACGAATTGGAAGCTATAGCTCGACTAATCCATTGACCAAGAGTCGGTGATTTTTGTTAAGTTTTCAAAATTAGTCCGGATAGTTTCTTAGGAAGTTGTCATCCTTTGGGACCACTCTTTCTAGTTTTGAAACCTTCCCTAAGCCTTAATAGTCGCAAAATTCAGTTTGCATGGGTTGATAGCAATGATTAAAATGACTATGCAACAACATTGAAAATCACTGTGACTTTCATGGACATCATGCCTATGTGATGTCGAATCCTAGGGGCCTTACTTGTTAGATGCAAAATCTGCAAAAGAACAACAATGTTCACATGGACATCATGCCTATGTGATGTCGAATCCTAGGGGCCTTACTTGTTAGATGCAAAATCTGCAAAAGAACAACAATGTACGAAGAATGTGAAATTAAAGAATGAAAGAAGCATGGGCTTCCTCCCAATAGAATCAAAGTCATGAATGTTTTTTTTGGTCATTTAAATTTATGTGGGTTTTTATCAAGGGACCCAAACCTGATTACAACAAGTCACAAGACTTTTAAGCAAGGCCACAGGAAAGGCCGCAGGAAAGGACTACCCTTCAGGAAAGGCCCAAGGATGGACCTAAGGACAGGCTTAAGGATAGCCTTTCAGGATAGGCTTAAGGACAACCTTCAGGAAGGACGCGAAAAATCATGCCCGAAGCGGGAAAAAAGAAAAACCCGCCCAGATACAAATTTGAAAAGCCCGCCCAATGGGAAAAGGAAGAAGTGGGAAAATTAAACAATGGAACAGTCCCGCCTAGCCACAAATTTGAACAACCCATAAGGTGGGAAAATAAGAAACCCTCCAAAATTTGAAATGTTTAATCCCACATAGGGGAAAAACCAGAAATCGGGTAGAGAACACCGGAAAACCAGAGATACAAAACCAAAACCCCCATGAACAGCAGCAAGGGACCAGGAAACCACAAAAAAAATGCAGTGATACAAGGAGCAACATCCCGCACAATCCTAGAAAGAGGTACAACAAAAATGGGAACTCCATAGGCTACGAAGTCCCTTTGCAGCAAGGAGAACTACTCAGAAACTAGCTTAAGCAGAGGAACCTCCAATGCAGAACCGCAAGCCACGGGAAAGAGGCGGGGAGGTCACAGGGAACCCCAAAAAGAGCCATGGAGCACAAGCTGCAGACGTTGAGCACAGGTCCCCCTCCAAGACCAAATAGGATATGTAGCAAGAACCCCAAGACATCCTCCAACAACGTCGACGAATAACTTTAAGGATCCATGAGAGGATAGCCCGCAGGATCACAACAACATTCAAAATAGAAGTCCATCCCAAAGCCACAAAAAGTGTTGAGAACCCACCACCAAGCCCACATCCGGAAACCCAAAGAGCAACACCACAGGAATAAGTACGAGCCCCCCTCCCAAGCCAAAAAGAAACTGTGAAGAGCTGCTCATGAAGCCAAACTCCCAAGCCGCGACTTGCACCAGAAGAATCTCTGAACCACAACTCCAAATAGGACCCTGCAAAAAATGGAACAAAGCAGAAAGCTCCAAGGAAAAGGAATCTTGAAGGAACTCAGGAATATCAGGGAGGATCCTAGGGACGTCCCAGAAACCAGGCACCGGAAAGAACCCCACCAGAAGGCATGGAAATGGGTAGACAAATGGAGAAGTGACCTCCCACCCCAAGGAGATCGTCTGCAACACCAACCAGCCAAGGAGGAAGGGTTAAGGAAGTGCTAGGGAAACTAGGACAGGACCAGGGATGGGCTGCAGGGAAGTGGAGGACTTCCTAGGGAAGTCCCTTGCAACCCCCCTCAAAGTCATGAATGTTGCTCATCATACTACTAAAGGTGTTTCCATGTTTTGCAGTTTTCTATAGGCAAGCCTCAAATTATGATATTTTCTCTTTAAAAGTTTTCATTGCAGGCTACCTTCATCATCACATCTGAACACAACATAATGATGTCATCCATGATTCATTGTGTTGTTGCTCCCAAAGCGAGATTGCCAAGGCTTGGATTTTTGACCTTTTTCTCTTTAATTAACTTTTGATATTTCACCTTAGAGTCCAAATTGTTGAATCCCAAGGATTAGGCAGTCCTTTGTTCACAAGTTGGAGGATTTTGTTTTTCATTGCTACAATTGTCACCATGCACTCATCTAGTTTGGTTTGCTTTTCTCATATTCCATCCAATGAGTAGGAGAAGCTTCTTTGTCATCTATGCCGATAGCTTGATGATTGACATCAAATTCTTAATGTCTTTAGCAAATTTTTTTTTGGCTAGGAATGGCTTCCCACTTAGCTTTGATTTCAAATCATCCACCATTTCTTTTGTCTTGTTCTGATAGGGATTCGTATAAGAAGTTGTTAGCTAAGGATAAGCATTGCAACTAATCACATTTAATGCATTCTTATCCATTGTAATGCCTTGTAATGCTTATTTATAGGCATATTTTGTTATTACAATACAGTTTTGGATTGTCTTCTGATATTTATGTCTGTTGTAAATTGATTCCTCTAGGCCAATTTTGGTTCAAACAAGGACCGAGAACACCTCCCGTAGGTCTGATCTGTGGAGTCATTTACTTCTTTACAGACCGTTTTTGTGCAGGCATTACGGATTGGTTTTGATTTGTATGCGAAACTACCGCTTCGGCCTTGCTAACAATTGCAAACCTCCGTACGCTTCCATACTCGTTTCCTCACGATCTGGTGTGCTTGCACCTTTTTTGGTCATGACTATAATCCATTTTCATATCTGACGATATGATGTCAAGTTCGATAGTTTCGCTCGATGAGGTTTTCGCCAGCCCTATCGACATTTTTGTGAAACTTCAGCATAACCATGTGGCTATGCTCGTTAAACTTCAGTAGAGTCAAGTTGCTATAATCGCTAGTCTTCAGCAGTTCCAAGCTGAATTCGTCGTCGCTGCTGTCGAAGAACTAGAAAATGAAGATTTTGTAGCAACACCTAGAATCGAACCAAGGTCTCTGGGCGAAATGCCCAACGTCTTACCACTAAACGATGTTGCTCATGTTGATATTGAAGATGTTTCTCTTGCAGATCCGAGTTCCTTTGAAGCTCCTGTTGCTGTCTTTCCAGACATTGATCTTTTGCCGTCGCTGCTTGATATGGTACCATCCGACACCCGTAGCCCTCAACGCCCACTACCTAAATCTCATTGCCGCCAACCTTTGCATATCACGATCCTCATTGATCCACCATTTCACGACGTCGATCTGCCTTTTTCGAAACTATTTTGCGCACTCTCGTGCTCTCTTCACCAACCTTGCTCGATTGTTTGGCCATTATCTCCATGGCTCAGTAAGTGTTGTTTGTCCGTTCACGACCCTTCCATTAACAACGCATCCCTTCCATTGTTGTTGTCGCAACTTTTGGATACGTAGACGCTATCGCAGCGCAACTCGGTGTCGTCCATAGTTGTTTTGTCGCTCGCTTTTTGGCTGTTGCTCACGCCTCGTGGTGGTCCTTGTCTCACGGTGTTTTCTTTTCACGCCGACCGCTCTCCGCTTGTGCTGTTCCTTAGAACCCTGCCGACCGTATTTTGATGCCTCATTGTACTTTTAGTCATAGATCTGCAGCCTTTTCGACATATTTTGTTGACGATCTGCTCATTTTTCGTCGCGGTTCTGCCCCCCTCTATCAAACCAGAATTTCTGACCAGTACCTGCATTGTTCAGCGATCCATACACCCTCCAGTGCGCGTCTCGTCATTGACGTCACCTGCTTCACTGTTGCCATATGCTCACAGGTTTGCAAGCCCTTCACCGTCGACGATTCCCTTTCTGACAACATGCTGCTCCTTCGTGCATAAATTTGGCTGCTTTACTTGGTTGTCTCAACCACTTCCTTGGCCACCCCCATGGCCATCTGCACCAAGTCGTCTGATGTTGCTGCTCGTCACTTTGTAGCCGTCCTTGCCCGCAGCTCAAGCGCCAACAGATCATGTTTTCGCTTGATCGACAGTTATCAGTGATGAACCAACAATCTTGCACTTTCTCCGACGATAAAAGAACACCTTTCGGCGACCCACAACATGGTTTCAGCTATCGATCTATCAATTTTGGTGCAACACAACAGTTTTTCTGTGAAAGAATGACCTTCGGTGCAAAAACTTCATTTGTTTTTGACGTTTCAGACTGTTTTCGGTGGCGTCCAACAATTCCGACGTGCCAGATGCAATTTTTGGCTCCATTTCATGCCTATCGGTGACTATCTACCCATTCTCGATGCCTGTATCATGTTTTTTGAAGGATTTTCATGTTTCCAGTACAATGTTGTGTTTTTCGGTGACAACAAGAAACACGACAAATTTTTTCCTATTTTCTAAGGTTCCAATCTTTTTCCGATAGCATTTTCAATTTTCAGGCAGCCTATATCCGTTTTCGGTGACGCGCATTGTTTTCCAGTCGGGTGACTTCAGATTTGTTTTCAAATGCATCTTGTGTGTTTGTCCCACATCTAATATGCCTTCGGTTTTCAGCTTTTTTAATATATCATCGTGCGTTATAAAAAATAGCCAGTGCCTAGGCGGTGGCTATCCTATTCCCCCGCTGTTTTTGCCCTTCGCGCTCGCCGGTTTGCTTTCCCCGTCTGCCACTGTGTCGACGGTCTCCATTTCCTGGTCAGTCCTAGTTGGCGTTTGCCTCTATTGACCACCAAGTCAACCCGGTCATCAGCGCATCACTTCTTCTGTCACTCCATGGTATTCCATGTCGTCTGGTCCGTACCCTGTGTTAGTTGTCCCAGTTCTGTCTGGTCGTGTCTGACGTCAGCCCGATCGGTCTATCTCTAACGTTAGTGTTCATCTCATACCACAACGTCCACCTTCGTTCGCTGTCCTCACATTTCGTGTCGAGTTGGTCATCGCTGACGTCTGCACCTTATCCATTGATCATTGGAGTCCGTGCATTCCGTTGCAACCATTTTTTTAATGCACGTGTTTTGTCATTAATGCGTGGTGTATTTCGTCATTAATGCGTTGCTAAAAAATAAACACCAATTTAATGCTTGCTACCGTTGCTTTTGCTTTTGCTTTTGGTCCTAAATTCCGAGATCAGGTCACATGTGATGTGACCCCATTGCAACTAATCACATTTAATGCGCTCTTATCCGTTGTAATTCCTTGTAATACCTATTTATAGGCACCTTTTGTTATTACAATACAATTTTGGATTGTCTTCTGATATTTATGTCTGTTGTAAACTGATTCCTTATCATGTTCATAGTTATTGTATTCGACAATTCTCTTGCTTGGATACCTGTAATCCTGTGTCAAATACAAATATAGTATATGATAATTATTGGATATTGTATCTAGATGTGTCCAAACACATAGGTACCATATCTAGATGTGTATCCAAATACACGGGTATTGTATCCAGACGTGTCCAAATACATGGGTACCATATCCAAACGTATCCCAATATAATCTGAGTGGGTCTAATGGTGAAGGCTTGAGTACTTAGTAGGTCCAAGGTTTGAATATAAAGGGGCATAGGGTATGTATGCGCCCTAGGCAGAGAGCACAACACAAGTGCCTCCTCCCATGCATGGTGGACCCAAGGAGTAAGGGGTGGTTTGAATGTGCAATGCTTCTAGACCTTAAAAGTTACTTAACTTTTTAATTTAATACAAGGGTACTATATCTAGATGTATCCAAATACACGCCCCTGTTTGGGCCATATCTAATATATCTTGGTATTACCTAGGCACATCTAGAGTTGTATTCACAACATAAGATTAAAGAAGAATATGCAATTTAAAAAAATCAATGACAACCATCTTCTTAATTATTGAAAATATCCTTTTCAAAACTTATGTGTGTAAATATTTGTATGTTATATATATTTTTTCTTTTCATATATAAAACATATATACTTTTTATAATGTTGTATCCAATTGTATCCATATTAGGTGGTCTTGAAAATTTACCGTATTCATAATCAATATTGTATGTGTATTAGATACCATATTCGTTTCTATGCAACGTAGGTCTTGTTCGATTAAATTTTTTGAGTTATTGATTTGTATAATTAAGAACTCATTGAGTTGTTTGAATTCTTTGTGGATCTTATTCCATCATATCCTAGTAGTTGTTATACATGGCGTATATCACGGGGGGTCACTTAGTTGAAAGCCTTCAAAGCACGTGCATTCATGGGCTTCTTAAAAAATTCTCTATTTTTAAAATTTACCACCTCCCCTTTTAATTTATTAAACCCCCGGTGGTAAACCCCTATATAATAAATAATAACCTCTTTTCAAAACTTACCATTTTGCCAAAAATATTTGAATCAATTTTTAATATCCTTTGGAAGGTTTACCATTTTATTAATGTATATCCATAGAGCATGTTTGACTCCATCGAACTATCAAGTCTTTATGAGCATAACAAAAATTAGTGGTTTGAGCTCTAACTTGAAGTAAAAATATGTATATTCGTGGTCTCCGCACATTTCATTTAACCAGTATTATACAAGAGCAAGTTTTGATTATATTCTAGGTCTCCTGCTCTGGGTGGGAGGACCTCATTTCAAATTTCTTGCTTCCCCTTGCTCTTGTCCTACTGATCTCCAGCTGGATAGATCTTCCTGGGATCTCCCTACTGCATTTCTAGGACCTCCACGGGATCCTCCTCGGCTTCTGAGGATGTGTCGTTCCGTTTTTGACGTGATTGCAGTGGCTTGGCTGGATTGACCCAAAGATTCTTTCCATGGCGGAATTTGGTGGTGCTTGGCTTTCGGATGGCTTGGCTTGGGAGTTGGAGATGTGGAGCCTTTTCTGACAAATTTTTTTGGTCTTCGAGAGGACCTCAAGCTTTATTGTTCTTGAAACTCAAGGTTGCCTCTATGTATCCTTGAAATTTTAGGTCTCTCTAGGCTTCTTGTATTTGGAAATGAGACATTCAACAATGTTTTAAGACAATTGCAAAGAAGAAAAACGAACATTTCTTTATATACATTAAATATCAATATATTCTTGCAATATCTCAAATTTGATGTCAAACTCCAAAAACATTTCCATGCACTGAATAACATTTTGAAACTCCAAGCTTACTAAACTTGAACTTGAATACTAATCTTCTCACTAAATGCCTCAATGCAATAGAACATAAAACACCTGAAACTTGAAAGAGTATACCAGTTTGTCATTGCATCATTGCACAACTTTATTCAAATTTCCCCATGGATTCCATCAATCCCAATTTTTTTGCATAAATTACATGATTGAAGCCACTGTCTACTAACTCTCTCAAAGTCCCTATTAAACTAACAATTCTTAGACAAACTAGAAACTGATAAACTTAATCTAGATGCTGCTGGTTATTATTTGATGCTTATTGCCAAAGTGAAAGTTCTCTACCAAACCCATCTTGATTATGTTTGCTTATCATAGGTGTCCATGTTTCCTCTAAGATAAAAGAATTTCCTCACCTATTGCTAGGAACATAAACTTCTTAGATCAGGAAAGGCCTCAATTTCTAGCAAAGGGGATGAGATGCATCTTTTGTCAAGGAAAATGGGCCCACCTCAAAACCCACAATTGAGTGCAGGTTAGGAACAACTCGACCAAACCACCGCTCCAAAATTCACCCTAGGGATGTGAGGGTTCCACAAGAAGGATCCTATAACGTTGCTCTTTATATTTAGTTTTCTCAAAAGCTTACTTGCCAGAGCAAAACTTACCTTGGTCGTTTTGAAGTTTATATATGCTCCTTTAAGTATTGTCAACTTTGACTTTGAAACAAATTTTGTCATTAACATTATAACCTTGGGAAAACAAACAAGATTGCTAGAAGTCTCAACCAGTTGTTTACATTTTCTATATCAAGCCTATAATTAAACACATCAGTTTGTTGCCCAAGTTCAAGTTAAAAAAAGTAAATTGACCAAAAAATGACATGTAGGTCAAAACTTCAAAACAAATCTCTACAAGGTTTCTTTAGACAAGAGTGACCATTTAAGAATGTAAAGGCACTACTAACTTCAACAAACTAGCTCAAAGAGAGTCGTCGTCATAATATCTTAGGCCCCAAATCATGGCATGAGGCAGTTTGTAGTTAAAATATATTATTTTTAGTTGGCTGACATGGGAAGAGTCTTACAATGATGCAATTGCCTTCTGGTACGAACCATATCTACTTTATTTCCAACAGGTGTAACTTTAAACAAATTGATAGATTTACACAAAAGAACTATATAAATAAGATGCCCATTCATAGATTTTGAGTACATTCACTTTAAGGATTTTTCACTAACATAGAAGTCATGAGCAAGTGTAGCTAAGCCACAAATTATTGGGCCGAAAACCTTAAAAGGAAAACAATAAATTGTCTTGAAAGAGGCATATATGTTTCCACAGGCCTTTAACTGACTTGAAACTCACCTTGTTGGAAATATTATTCCAATTTTTTTTTAAAGATATATAAGGTGACACTTTAGATCAAAATTCATAGACTTATGGTTGCTTATATTTGACTAGCTTCATAGTTGATTTGACATCTGGATTGCAAATTTCGCACCTGGCTCATTTTTTAAGAAAACAAACAAGCTGGATCCTAGTCGTCAGGCTAGAAAACCACAGGATTGATGGGACAAGCAAAAAGAAAATGCAATCAAGAACCACAAAAATTGTTTTCGTGCAGTTGTTAGAGAGCATTAAAAATAGATTCAAAGGGATTGAAATTACTATTGAAGAATCCAAGAATTACCCCTAAAAAATCCATGAATATAGAAGGCTTCAACATCCAGGTTCTTCATATTGTTACACCGTCGATTTGAGGTAGAATTATGCAAGATAGCATATTTCCTAGTCAATAGTTGTTAGAGAGCATTAAAAATAGATTCAAAGGGATTGAAATTACTATTGAAGAATCCAAGAATTACCCCTAAAAAATCCATGAATATAGAAGGCTTCAACATCCAGGTTCTTCATATTGTTACACCGTCAATTTGAGGTTGAATTATGCAAGATAGCATATTTTCTAGTCAATAGTGTGTGCAACTGTATTTACATGTGGCAATAGTCAATTGGGTGGAAAAGGAGCTTGCTCACTTGCTTACCCTCTTTTGACACCAAGGTGTTGTATTTAATTAGTGAGATAAATCAAATACCACAAACTCAAGGGGCCAAAGTACACCCCTTGCCAATCCAATAGACTAGCACAAGAGTTCAGTGAATAACATTTTAAAGTTGGTACTTCAATGGACATATTAAAGATATTGTATTTGGTTTCAGTTGGCTATTACTTCCTAGAGGTCTTTTATCAAGTGTCTTGGATATCTGTGAGACATTAAAGGAGCCAATGAAACTATCTAATGGTTCGAGGAATAACAATGGTTGTGTTGCAAGGCAGAGTGTGTGAGCATCTTTGAAAAGTTAATCCCTAGCTTGTATTGGTCATTGGATCATTGCTAAGCTCCTGGATGGTGCCAAATGCATTTTGGTCCAGTAGTGCCACTCACTTCCTAGTGTTGTTGCTTCAGGTTTGAGATAGGTTCACCCATAGGTGTTTTAGTTATGCTTTGTGTTTATTCGAAAAGTAGATTTCTTCAAGGGGAGCAAATTGAAGGTGCTTTCATATGCTCTTTTCTATCTATTTCATTTAGCATTGGATTGAGTTCACACAAGCTTGAATGAATGCCTTTTATAATTGCATGTGATGCTCTTTCCTGATGCACCTTAAGAGTAAGTGATTCAACTCCATGTCAATTTTGAGCTGGCAATTTTTTGATTGGATTGTTTAGAAGCTGCTGCCTTGCTTTACTAAACATTCTTTTTGTTTGGATTTAGGGCATTCATGGGCTGTTGGAATGAAATATGAGGTCTTCTTTTAC
Source organism: Wollemia nobilis (assembly GCA_028583015.1). Taxonomy (NCBI): domain Eukaryota; kingdom Viridiplantae; phylum Streptophyta; class Pinopsida; order Araucariales; family Araucariaceae; genus Wollemia; species Wollemia nobilis. Next base: position 1,143,205 of record JAQPPZ010017254.1, on the reverse strand, counting down.
ATAAACCTTGGAATAAGTGATAAACCAACATTTCATTTTATTTCCTACAAATAAACACACAAAAATGATGGAATTTTGCATAGACAATAGGACTATTATTAAGTGGGCACAGTTGCAACACTTCATGCTTGATTTTCTTGTGGTGAAGGGAGTCCAGACGTGCTTCAAGATAATGAAAAAATTTATGCCTCTTTACCAAAAAATAATTGTTTTCAATTTGGGGTTTTCTGCCTGAGAACCTGTGACTTAGCTTCAATTGCTTGTAACCTCTAATACATCCAACACTAGACTAGAAATTATTAGAAAGAATTAATGCATGGGCTCAATGCCACTGTACTCTTAATAAAAATACTCCTCGGTAAATTGGCTTCTTAGATAAACCATTCCAACTGCATTGCATTCTTTTTAATTTACTTTATATTATATCAGCAAGTGAGATTTAAATGATAATAACAATGGAAAATTTCTAGACAAGTTTGTAACATTTTTCTAACATTCTTAACACATCAAAAAAATATCTAGTTAACATTTTTCTAACGTTCTTAACATTTTTCTAGGTAAGATAATAACCAATTCAAACATTTAAATTTCTATGCATTAAAAATTGAAGAGACAATTATATGTATGCCATTTCATGAAATGATGATTTTGCAATCCTAAGATACAACTTCAACCATATTTGTGTTTCGAAAGGAGGTTTTAATATTTTCAGAATAATCCAAAGTTGTGGCAATGCTCACTCCATACAATCTAAAAATTAATTTAACGTCAAGAAGAGGAATTACAAGGGTACTCGATGTAGTGGGTCTCACTCTTGAAATAATTTAATAAGCTTACCACTTCCACCAAGTGGTAGTGAGGTATTTGAGGGAACAAATGATGTACAACATGGGTTCCAATATCATGGCGGATATTGTTAATCCAACCATAGTCTCTATCAATGGTGGTAAGACCTCCTTTGAGATAACTCCATTCCTGCATTGCCCCTACTTACTGTTATCAAACATCCCAAAGGAAAAAAAGACAAAAAACACTATGGAATTGCAAAGTTAATCACATGAGTTGTACCTTCCCTATATACCACAACAAATTTTCATCATAACCATGGTGATGCAAATATGTGACAAGATCTAACCACATTACCAAAATCTAAAAGTACATGATACATATGATCAGATCATACTGCAATAGATGCTATTGATTTCAAATAGATCTAAAATCCCTATATTATATTATCATGTTCTGGTAGAGGATAACAACATAAAAGCAAACACAGAGTACATAGAATAAATAAGTAACAAAATCATGTGGACAAGAATTGTGGAATAATAGAATGATCTCTCTAGATTGGATAGCTTACTGAGTAGGGAATAACATAAAGCTTCCGCATCGATATATGACCCATAAAAACTGTAAGTCCTGCAAGTAAAGCTGCCATTACAATACAACATATTGTAGATGTAATAACATATTTCTTCTCATTTGGAACAAATAGATCAGTGTCAGGATGAAAATGAGAACCCGTCTTCCCAGGACTCCTTCCCCACTTCAAAGAGAGTTAATGGGTATATAAATTCAATCGCAGGCAAAATAGTTGAAGATGCCTAAAAAAGTTGAAAATACTAGGCAATGATTAAATATTTTTCGTTAATGGTAAAACTATATTTAAAGATCCATAGATTGCCTGTCCAATAAGACTTACCAGGTAGAAAGGATATGCAAACAGGGGCTAAGGAATGCTAAATCGTAACTTCTTTTTTGTTTCATCCAAGTTGTAAATTTTCTCAGACATTTGAAAGCAGATAGATCAATATCTCAAACAAAGAATGCCTATATGAATAACTGGATTTACAAAAAACCAGTTGCTTTTTGAAGCTAAACACAAACACATGTTAGAGTCACTATGTTAGTAACTATGATTATTACCTCATTTGGTAATTTGTAAGATTCACCTGGGTAGATTTAATTTACCGCATGGTAAAAAGTAGCTTGTTACTTTTTACCATTAGTATTTACTTTTTACTAGTTACTTAGGGTTAGTTAGTCATTATAGCCATTTTGACTACATTAGTGGTTAGCTACCTTTACGTTGGGGTAACCTATTATGCGTAGTTGTTAGCATAGCTAAGGGATATTATTTCCTAATATCTCCTAAGTCTATTTCTAGCCTATGCTACTTGTATTTAAGCACTACCACTATGAATATCAAGGTCAATGCTTATGGTTACGCTCTATTTATTACATTGGCATCAGAGCCACGAAGGGAAGAAGCAAGGCAAGGTGCTGGACAAGGTGGGAGAGACGATCTCATTCCAAGATGGAGAAGGTGAGAACTCTCTCGTTCCACTAGAGAAGGTGAGAACTCTCTTGTTCCACGCGTTTCATGGAGGGTTTGATTTATTTGTGTTTTTCATTAATCTTTCCTAAACTCCTAAGGTTCCTTATTTATTTTTGCCACATAATTCTCGGGCCCATAGAGCCTCAAAGAAGGCAGGCGATCGAACGACTAAGAGAGGGTAGCAGCGCCCTCCTTAAACCGCCCATCGACCATCGAAGACAAGCCTTTGACGACCAGAACGTTGCGGTCGATCGCACAAAGAGGGAAGGAGCGCCCTCTAGGCGGTCGACCACCAGAGACATATCTCTGGTGACCGGTCCCCAACCGACTGCTCAACAAGGGTAGGAACGCCCTCTGGCGATCAACCCAGGATGTCAAGCAGGTCTTCGACCTTCCTTAACCGACCATCGATCGACTGACAGTGGGCAAGCATGCCCACCCAATTATAGATCGAAGAGCGGGGTTATATCTTTCAAGCCTCATATCTACTAACTCTGGTAGGGTAGGAGTGCCTTGTCAGCTACCGAACATGAACCTGGCGAGAGCGCCCTGACACATCATAGGTGATAGATCGCCTGACACCGAGACACCAACTGATGACATAAATCCTGTGGGTGACACCCTGTAGAACTTGACAGTCTAACAGGCTGGTGACACTGATTTTGACAGACCAATCGCATGATTTGTGGAATCTCATCTCCTCTTGACAGACTCCCTGAATCGACATTGAAATCCACCCCACAAAGCTAACATCAACACTGTCAGAACTACTGACTAGCAGTAATCCCGACGATACCCTGTAGAACCTGACAGTCTGACAGGTTGGTGACACCGATCCTAGCATCTCACATGACAGAATCTGAGGCATCTGATGTGGTGAAACCCTATGACGAATGGTGATGTGGTAGAATCCTACTGGCACTAACACGATTCACGATTCAATTGATGTGGTGTCTTGCTATTGGATGATGTGGCGCTGACTAGTCATGTGCAATTTGACCTCTTGTTGAGGTGGCATACAACGATTAGTTGGAAAGATGCTGATGTGTCGTTTCACCATTGGTTGAAGTGCACGACAAAAAGGTGTTCAAAAGACATGATTTTTCGAAGGCAATCAAAATTCTTTGAGTGTTTTGCATTTTATACCGCCAAAGGAACAATCCACGAGGTGGATGTGGGACAAAAGTCCCAGAGAAGTATTGTTTTCTCTTGCTTTGTGTTGGCAAAGCCAATAAATCGGCGGTGGTGCTCTTAAGAACTCATTTGCTGCAGTAGCTCGGTTTGTCGAGCGCCTATGGCAAGGACGCTACCTGCGAGGTCGTAGGTTCCATCCCCTGCAGGAGCCAAATAAACAATATTTTGGTAAAAAAAAATACAAAATACGCCCAAAGGTAAAGCTTTTTTTTATTTGTTTTATTTAAATTCAATGTTTTTTCTATAATGTTTTTAATAATTTAAATATAATTTGTGTTTTAAAAAATCATTTTTTATAAATTGATTTTTTTAAAAACATTAGTTTATTTTTATTATTAAATTAAATTATATGATTAAATTTTTTTTTTAAATTTTGCAAATTAAAGAGAAAAAGACCTATATTTTGCAACTTCAATAAAAAGAGGGCTTTTGTTTTCTCCAAAACTGGGGATATAAGACAAAGAAGAGCACCATTTTTTCTTGCAAAATTAGGGAGCCTAAAATCTTCTCAACCTTGTTAATTTTGCACAATCAAAGGGGGACAAAATCAAGACATTTGATTCTTTCTTGCAAAATTGGAAAACAAGGAGACACAAAATTTTGTAAAATTCAAAGGCAAAGTGTGCATTTGTTTTCTCCAAGGGGGATATAATACATGAAATTGCACATTCTATTATTTTTGCAAAATTGAGAAGAAATTGAAGACCTTGGGTCCATAAAAACCAAGTCGTGTGTCGACTGGTTCTGGAAGCCTTTCAAACACGGGTCGTGTGTCGACTTGACTTGAAAGGAGTGCTATTTTGTTAATTTTGCAAAACAAAGGGGGGAAGACAAGAAATTGTATTTCTTTTGCAAAATTGTAACACAAAAGTGAGGAGCACTTAAAACAAAATCAAAACTTGTTAAATTTGCAACACAAAAAGAAAAGGCAATTGTTTTATGCCACATTCTTTGCAAATTTGAAAAACAAGAGGAGACATAAAATATCAAATTTTTGCACAACACAAATCCAAATTTTGTTGCAAAAATTGGTAATAAGGTGCATTTTTGATTTTACTCGACACCTTTATTACAAATTGGAAAATTAGGTGCATTTTCGGTTGCATCGACACCTATGTGATAAGAATTTTGTGGGCATTCTTGTTTGATTATTGCATTATTTTTTGCAATTATAAGTCATAAAATCAAGAACACTCAAAACCCCAAAATTTCACAATAATTTGTGTAAATCATTGCACAGGTTTAAAGCCAATTTTTCTTGATATTCTCTCCTAAATCAAAACCCCTAATTCACTCTTATTTGTTTGGCTCAATTTCCTCAAACTGATTATCCCTCTTCAAGAGGATTTTTAGGCAGGTGCCATTAAATATATTTTTGAGTGAATTATCTTTTGGTACTCTTTTAGGGTATATCAAAAGAAAGAACAAGTTTTTGTAAAATAAGGAACCTTGAAAGTAGCAATCTTTTGCACTAAGGGGGGATAATTCCTTTCTTCCTTCAAACACATATTTTGACAAGAGGGAGATAAAACTTGTAAAGGCAATCAGAAAAGTAGAAGTCATCAAAATTATACCTTTTCTTTTAGGCTTCATAATAGCAACCATGCTTGAAGTACTTGCAATAAGGAAGGATTATTTGGTGAACTTTTTTGATAAAATTGCCTAGGAGGCAAAGTTTTGCACAAATTGTAAAAAGGACAACCATGACACCATTCGGTGTTGGTTTCAAAACAAGCAAAACTAAAATGGTAAAGGCACATCACAGAAGCCATGTTGCTAGTGAAGTGTCTGATTCTGATTCTGATTTTGGTTTAGAAAGAGCACACAAAGTGCTCATGGCTAAGACAGTATTGTAAAGGGGAAACAAATTTGTCACCCTAGGCAAGCACCATTTACACTCTCTTTTTTAGGCTTCATAAATAGCATAAGTTTTTGTTTGAAGTACTTGTAATAAAGGGGTGATTGTACCTCTTTTAGGCTTCATAAATAGCAAACTCTTTTTTTGAAGTACTTGTAACAAAAGAGGGGAATTTTCTGGTGTAAAATTTGCCTAGGAGGCAATATTTGTAAAAGCCTTAACAAAGCTTCATGAGTTGCACATCTTTTGCAATTAAGGGGGATAAACATTTCTTTTCCTACTTCACACAAATTTTTGTAAAAAGGGAAGAAGACTTATAAGGGTGCATTTTCGACAGCGACCGACACCTTAGTCACACTTCTTTCAGAAATTTCATTACAACATGTTTTGCAACAAGGGGGAAACTTATAAGGGTGCATTTTCGATAGCGACCGACACCTTAGCTACCTTATCAAAACTTTTGCAAAATCATATTGTAACCGAATGAACCTCGTATGAAGTGATCTACTCTACTACACCTAGTGGTTGCAGTGGTTGGTTACCCATGCAATCCGGTTGGATGACAAGATTACAATAAGGACATTCGTTGATGTGAAGACAAAGTGAGGAATGACCCACTTTTTGCTTAGGAGCAGCCAGAGCACTGTGACAGAGCAAGAACCAATAGATCAACATATTTTTCACTGTATTGGGACAGTTATATACATTACCCAAATAATGTAATAAGGGGGGATGTTAGAGTTACTATGTTAGTAACTATGATTATTACCTCATTTGGTAATTTGTAAGATTCACCTAGGTAGATTTAATTTACCGCATGGTAAAAAGTAGCTTGTTACTTTTTACCACTAGTATTTACTTTTTACTAGTTACCTAGGGTTAGTTAGTCATTGTAGTCATTTTGACTACATTAGTGGTTAGTGGTTAGCTACCTTTACGTTGGGGTAACCTATTACGCGTAGTTGTTAGCGTAGCTAAGGGATATTATTTCCTAATATCTTCTAAGTCTATTTCTAGCTTATGCTACTTGTATTTAAGCACTACCACTATGAATATCAAGGTTAATGCTTATGGTTACACTCTATTTATTACAATACATCAACTACAAAAATAAATAAGGAGCAATTTGGAGGGATCTTCATTAACATGCTTACATGATGCCATGATTTATCATTCTCAGCATGTCCATGATTCTGATGATACGTTCTATGACTGATTATCCTGCAATCCCATAGATTCTAGTTATTTCCAAAAGCTACTAAACATTCTGCTACAAAAGCATATATAGAGCAATATATGAAAACAATGGGTAAACATGAAAACTGCAAATTGATCCAAATATAAATTTTGGAGAAACCCAAAGAGATTAAAAAAATGAGTCTAGATGAAAAAGCAGTGTCTGCATTCTTACTTAACAATGGTAAGGACATTAAATATGATGGCAAGGCAAACTCACCCATCCTATACTGACAGGGTTTTTATATATTGGTTGTCAAATAGAAATTGGAGACAACAAATAACATCAACACAGATGGACCAAAACAATTTCAACTCGTAGAACATGCAAGTGTTTGCAAGTGGTGATGCAAATATGTGACAATATCTAACCACATTACAAAATTCTAAAAGTACATGACACATCTGATAAGATCATACTGTAATAGATGCTATTGATTTTAAACAAATCTAAAATCCCTAGATTATATTACCATGTTTTGGTAGAGGACAAAAACATAAAAATAAATAGAGATTACACAAAATAAATAAGTAACAAAAGCATGTGGACAAGAATAGTGGAATAATAGAATGATATCTCTAGATTGGATAACATACCCAGTAGGGAATAACATAAAGCTTCAACATCAATACGGGACCCATAAAAACTGTAAGTCCTGCAAATAAAGTTGCCATGGCAGTCCAACATGTTGTAGATGCAATAACATCCTTCTTCTCATTTGGAAAAAATAGATCACCGCAGGATGAAAATGGGAACCCGTCTTCCTAGGACTCCTACCCCACTGCAAAGAGAATTAATGGGTATATAAATTCAGTTGTAGGCAAAATAGTTGAAGATGCCTCAAAAAAGTAAAAATACTAGGCAATGATTAAATATTTTTCCTCAATGGTAAAACTATATTTAAAGATCCATAGATTATCGGTCCAATAAGACTTACCAGGTAGAAAGGATATGGAAACAAGGGCCAAGGAATGCTAAACCACAACTTTTTTGTTGTTTCATCCAAGTTGTAAATTTTCGTAGACATCTAAAAGCAGATGGATCAATGTTTCAAACAAAGAATGTCTATATGAATAAATGGATTTACAAAAAATAGTTGCATTCTTAAAGCTAAACACAAATACATCAACTAAAAAAATTTATAAGGAGCAATTTGGTGGGATCTTAATTAAAATGCTTACAGGATGTCAAGATTCATCATTCTCAGCATGTCCATGATTCTGATGATGAGTTCTATGATTGATTCTCCTGAAATCCCATGCATTCTAGTTATTTCCAAAAGCTACTAAATATTCTGCTACAAAAGCATATGTAGAGCAAGATATGAAACCAATGGGTAAACATGAAAACTGCAAATTAATCCAAATATAAATTTTGGAGAAACCCAAAGAGATTAAAAAACAAGTCTATATGAAAAAGCAGTGTCTGCATTCTTACTTAACAATGGTAAGGACATTAAATATGATGGCAATGCAAAATCGCCCATCCTATACTGACAGGGTTTTCATTTATTGGTTGTCAAATAGAAATTGGAGACAACAAATAACATCAACACAGATGGACCAAAACAATTTCAGCTTGTAGAACATGCAAGTGTTTGCAAGTGGTGATGCAAATATATGAAAATATCTAACCACATTATGAAAATATGAAAGTACATGACACATATGATTAGATCATACCACAATAGATGCTATTGATTTCAAAAATATCTAAAATTCCTAGATTATATTACCATGTTCTAGTAGAGGACAACAACATAAAAACAAATAGAGTACACAAAATAAATAAGTAACAAAAGCATGTGGACAAGAATAGTGGAATAATAGAATGATATCTCTCGATTGGATAGCTTACCTAGTACGGAATAACATAAAACCTCAACATCAATACGAGACCCATAAAAATTGTAAGTCCTGCAAGTAAAGATGCCATTGCAGTCCAACATGTCATATATGTAATAACATCCTCATTTGGAACAAATAGATCACTGTTAGGATGAAATTAGGAACCCATATTCCCAGGAATCCTACCCTACTACAAAGAGAGTTAATGGGTATATAAATTCAGTCACAGGCAAAATAGTTCAAGATACCTCAAAAAATTGAAAATACTAGGCAATATGCAAAATCTGTATCTGTATCTGCCAATTTGTTGTAGATAGAAATAATTATATTATAGGCTGATATATTTGTAGTCTCCACAACATTATATCTCTGCTCTTTGGTATTTTCTTGTAGAATAATGTTGGTCTTCACTAAGCACTTATCACCGCTAGATACTCCTTGCTCATCTTCATGCTTAGATTTCTCAACATTACATGTGTGCAAAAATCCTTACTTGATGCCTCAGTCAAATGTTTCTCTCCATTATGCTCATTATTGTTGTCCAATAACATATCTTGATTTCTTTGGGTTTCCTCCAATATGACATTTTCATGGGAAACACCTAAAGCATACTTCTCAGTATGATAAAAAATACCTTCAAATTCCATTGCATTTGATATTTTTTTCTTTTACCCAAAATATTGTACATGAGTTGTTTTAAAATTAGCATGAACATAATGCTTGTTATTACCATATTTTAATGGATCTAGATTAATTTCCATTTTGATAGATATATCATCCTTTGCCACAATGTTTTTATCATTGTTACGTGATTGATTGTCACTACATGTCAATCCTTGCTCACCATTAAGCATGGAATTCTCATCATCATAAATTGGTAAAGCATCCTTAGTTGAAGGCTCAATCACATGCTTATGTGAATTGTCCTCATTGCTTTCAACCTCCATTGGGTTTAATATTGCTTGCAATGGTCCTAAATCTTGTTCATGAGATGTTATAATGTCGGTACAATTTTCAGCCTTCTGATGGATCTAACATATTATGTATTTTACAGATGTGTCATCCTCTCCTGTAGTATTTGAAGCATCCTTAACACCATTTTAAAACTCTTGATCCAAACATTATTGTGCCTTGAAATGATACAAGTTTTTGTAGCGGTTGAACTGAACTCTATATTTTGAGAATCAACATCAAGGGCAAGAACACCATTCTCCTCCCTAGAAAATTGTGAACCCCAGTTTTCTTCCCTTTGGCTTTGATATTGAAGCAAAACACTATCATCAAGACTATCAAACCCCAACTGCACTTCTATATGTTCACCTAGGTCAAATCTAGGAAGACCCTATCGATACCTTGTTGTGGTTGATTCATAGTCATCCTTTTCCGCTAGTTGACAATATTTACCAATAAATTTGACATCATCATACTCCATGGGAAGACTCCTCTCTCCATCCAAAGATTCTATTATCAAATAAAAAAACATGCCTATTATCAATAACCTGTAGAAGATGATCCTTCTAGGCTTCTGACTAGTTGAATTACGAAAAGAAATCAAAATATCCCTACAACAATCACTATGTGAAACCCATTAATTGATTGTTATCCCTGTTAATCATTACAAATTTTAGTACTCTCAAGAAAAATAAAGAATAATGATCCATACTACAACACAAGAACTTTCATCAAATAGATAAAAAGCATGTAAACCACTCAAACTTAACAACTACATAGAATCATCTGTAAATATTTAATAAGAAAAAAGATAGTACCTATGGAATATCACATAGAATGTACTTTTATTACAAGTGCAACTTCTATCAATGTCTCATTTGACCTAGAATACAAATTTAAACATTAGTATTCATGAATTATTGAAATGAATAAAACTTCAAACAAATGAAAATATTAAAAGAATAAGTAAATGCAATCATACAACTTAATAAATAAGGTCAATTCTACCTTTTTGTAAACTTTTGGCATAATCATTAAATATTTTGAAATTATTTTCCTCCAACTGATAATGATCCTTTTGAGGGAAATAGGTTAGATTAGCAGTTGCAATGATAGATTCTAATGATACAAAATCATGATCTATCAAATCATAAGTAAATAGTCGTGACCCTTTTGTCTTATTATACCAATTTAATTGAATCTCAACATCTTTTGGATGTTCCAAAAGATCTATTGCATTACGATATTCAACCACTTTGTTGCCCTCATTTTTCCTCATCCTTTGCACTCTTCCAAGGTACCATGTCCCATGTCGAACACCTTGCTTAGTACTGCATGGGATACCCTTTCTTCGAGGTTGATCACTTAAATGTGATGCTTCTTGCTCAAATAAAACCCCACAATCAGACCCAATCCCTAAGTGAGAAGCATTCTTTGATATTGGAAATCTTTCATTTTGATTAAAGTATATTCCATGCCTTACTCTAATCAACCTATATTTTGATAATGTGGGATTTCCATTCAACTGACTAACAAGTGTTGATTTATATATCTCTTTCCCATCTACTTCTACCACTGCACTAAATTTTTTATAAGGTTCTTCTGCATGATCTAGAATTTCATCAATTTCATGTCGCCATTCGCTCTCCATGACATGTGGATCAATAAGTGGAATAGTTTCATTATGAATATGGTTTAAATTTGTAGAAACTCCATCAAAAATAGTGCTTGAATGTGAACTCTCTAATGCCAAAAAATCAATACATTCACCAACTACTTGGACTGTAGGAAAACTATCACCACAATCCCATGGCCTAAACCACCATGAGTCATCTTCATGTCTTTGAGGATTTATACTAACATGTACAAGATTATCTTGTGCATATTTTAATCCTTTCTTAAGAGCTTCTACAATATCAATATCAGAAGATATACAATTATAATTTGATAAAACTCCATACTTCTCTTTCATTTTTGGATTTAGTTTATGCCATAAATTTTCTTGTTTTTATGAGCTTTTCCAAAATGTAATCCTTTTGGATTACTCTCTTCTTTTGATACCTTGTTTAATATTCCAATTGTATGCAATAAATCTACAAAATCATATGCCCTTTCAACTCCAACCATACCACCTACTCTACTAAAAAAATTCTCACAAACATCTGATCTTGTTGAATGTAATATGCATGGTAAAGAAGGATACCTATCACGAAAGAGCTTAATCAAAAGTACAACAAAATGACAAGAAATATTCACATCTTGATATGCTTCTTTACTGATAAATTTTAGTTGGGCATTTGTAGTTGCATTATTTTGCACCCAAGAAATCCATAGTGTCAAGAAATGATATACTATGGATGCATTTCTTACTCTTTCCCAAAGGCTTAAATTATTAGATAAGAATATGTCGATGTAGTCAAAAACCATTGATAAGTACATTTTAGTACCTAAGGTTCTTTTTGTCTTACCCCTAGAAGGACTTCTCATCTGTCTTAGACATCTTTGCACATTCCTTGATGTAATGTGTTGTGTTGATCCCCAATTTTGTTGATCATTTCTTTTTATATCTTCCTCTATTAGTTGGTGCTCCTCCATTGTGAATGAATCATAAAGAACAATTATATGATTAAACATTATCAACTCACTTCCTAAAATCAAATTACATCTACCACTAAATAGTGGGTTAATTAGTTTTTTTCCATTATGGATGAAGTCTTGATCATGAAGCCTAGTTACACTACCATCATTCAATATAGATGTAGTTAATTTCCATCCTTCCCAAGAAATTCCAAATATGTTTTCATTGTTGGAAATATAACTTTTCAACATTAATTTTCTATGCCTACTATCTCCATCTGAGGCATGACCAATAATTGGGCCCAATGAATCTTCAACATATTGCTTCCATAGATTCTCAATATTGGTCCATTGAGCTTGAACAAAATCAACATTGAATCTGTTGCATGTCGGATGCACTACCAAAACCAAACTAGGAAGTTTTTCATGCAAAGGATTGGCAATAATAACCCTTGCATAATGACCAATTTCATTATCCTGAAAAGCATTGACAATTATGTTGTAACCATCTGTATCTTTTCCTACTATGATGGAAAACTTTGATTGACATTGATGTTGTTCAATCTTCCCACAAAATCCAACCAATATGTCTTTGCTTGCAATCCATCTACTAAAAAAAATTGTTAGTATTCATATAATAAAGAATATTATAATATTAGCTATCAACATGATTAGAACTGAAATTCATAAAATACCTAACATATTTTTTAACTCTGGTTTCATCTTCTGCAAGAATCACTGGAACATGACCTTCAATGCCAAGGCTTGCTTTATATCTTGCATATGTTTTACCAATGGCATCAAATATATATCCATGCTCTCCTAGAATATAAGATAGAGCCTTTCTAGTTTGCCTTCTAGTTGTAGTAGTTGATGGTCCATCTAAATTTACACTGAGAAAGTTGTGTAAATGAGGACCCCCCATAGCTTGATCAATTCATATATTTTAGCTAAATATTTTTTAAATCTTCTACCTTGTTTACTAAGTAGTGGATTTTGAATTAAATCTTGAACAAAATCCCATAGTGCTTGCTTTCCTCTTAATTTTCCCAACCTATGTGCTTCAAATACATCTTTACAAAATTTATAAACATCCTTCCTTTGAGTTGATTCAAACAATTTTTCCTTCAATGATCTATTTCTTATTGATAAGCTTGCAACCTTGGTTTTTTCCCACAAAATGGTTCTTAATGTAGCTTTGTAGCGTGTTGAAGAAACCCTTGCAAACTTTTGCAATTCATGTTGTGTTAAACAGTCCAATTGTCTTCCTTTTCTTGTATTTCTATGGTCTCTTTTCACTGTACTAAGTTGCTCTCGATATAAACACATTCTAAAATCATGGTAATTTGGTATCTTTGAACAAAAATGATATGAAAATGACTCAAATGGTATTGATATTTTAGATATCCTTTCACATTCATTGTGCCTATAAGTTCCATCAATAGTAATCTTACAACCTAGGTATTCCATTGTGCCTATTGTGTGAGATTCAATGTTCCATTTTTTCCACCTCTTTGATCATCCATTAAAATTTTTACATCTATTTCTGTTCCATTATATGTAGCCTTTGGTTTCCAATAACCCCAACATAATAGTGATAAAGAAATCAAACCTATACAAGAAATTACATGCTATTAATACAAGAAATAAAATATTGGTAAAATAATAAATAACTAATGAACTATTCAAGAATGGTGTTATAAAAAATAAAATGTTGATCTCATAATATACAAATAATACTTGGAGTTGAAGTTCTTGTGCTTGTGGATCCTTCTCCTACATTGCTTGAGCTAGGAACCAAAAACTTGGATAGACTTTGTTGTTTCCCATCATTTGAAGCCTTCTTTGGTCATCCCACTAAACTAGTCCTTATCATTGCTTGACTTGTTGAATTTTGGTTATGTGACTTTGATTTTATATGTTTAGAGAGAGAAGCTATAATATTTCCTATCTTGGGGATCAATGCAAACCATTTATTATATTTTGTACATTCCACTTTTACACCTGTCCTATCTGTATAATCTCCAATTGTGGATTCTACAACTTTAAATGGAGAATCAATATATTTCTTGATGAACTCATCAAAAATATTGATTGCATGCAGTATATCATGATGATCTGATGGTTCATATCTTTCTTGAACATCTTGTACATATTTCTCACCTGCTAAGTTTTGACCTGAACTATGAGAATTCCTTTTCAAGTGGCATGATGATGTGATATGGCTCCGTCTAAAGTTACGTATAGTATCAACTGCATTAAGTATGGTACTTGATCCATAATCAACATTACAAATATCACAATGAATTTTTATCATGGGTTTATCACCTTCTAAGGAGAATCAAAGACTTGTACTCTCATTTGGAAGTGTTTTTTGCAATTCAAGCAATTTGGAGTTCCATAAATCCATAATTTTAGAGTCAATCAAACTTTGTACTTTGATTGAGTCTGGATGGTCATTAATATTTGCATGTGTTGTTGATCCTTCTGAACTTATAGTCTCTTGAATGGTTGTATGTGGAAGTTTATTTTTATCATTTTTTGTTGGTCCAATATTTTGTTTTATTTCATGATTCATATGTTCTCCAACAAGCTCTGTAAATTTCCTTTTAACCCCAATGATTGTTTCTTCCACATCCCATGTGTACTCTTGCCTTGGATTGACAGGATGTCCCACTTCACTAATAAACTCAAATGGATATTCTAAAAGATTATATCTATCAACTTTTGTTTGAAGATCAACAAGTGTGCATACACTCTTATGCTTAATTACAACCACAATCTCACCATTTGTATCTTTTAGAGAATATACTTTTTTGTCACCCATAACTAGCTATGCTTCCAAAATAGAATAACTATTGTATGAAGAGAATAAACCTGAAGAAATCCACAATCCACCCACAATCAATTAGTTCTATGGATTTTTGAAATAAGAGGGTTACATAATTATATGATATAATACAAGCTCCTTAATCCTAATAGAAATACAAGAGAGACAACAAATAATATTTTGTCACATTGAGATAGTTTAAACTTTTTCTTTCGTTATTTTATTTCAATATATCCATTGCATGTTTATTCTTTAAATATGTTTCTCAAATTTGTTTGTATAAGGTAGAAAAAATCCAAAGTTCTAACTTTTTTGATAAATTCACTGGATCTGGTAATAAGGAATGAATCATACTTGAGTCTTGAATTACAAAGACTGCTGAAAGATAACGTTTTTAGATTTCAATCAATTTGTTAGCTTTTGATGCTATATGCAATGGGAGATAGCAATCACAAGATGCAGAAATAATAATATGAAAGAAAGTAAATCTGCGAGATGACTGAAAATATACTATAAATAGAAATGATGGAAATGAATACAATGTAGTTGTGGAGGAAATGAACACTCCATGAATAATGCTACTGGACTACATTGCACCCATCTCCAATATGGGTGACTTTATCTATGCCCTATGATGCACTCTCTATGACACTATGCTATATGTGTTCTCTATATCTATGACTATGACAATAAGGCCATTATATAGGAAGATAGGTTCCTTGGCCAACACTCTATCTAGTTGTGCAAGGGACAACTTGCACATGTACAACTTGCACA
Organism: Wollemia nobilis; assembly: GCA_028583015.1. Taxonomy (NCBI): domain Eukaryota; kingdom Viridiplantae; phylum Streptophyta; class Pinopsida; order Araucariales; family Araucariaceae; genus Wollemia; species Wollemia nobilis. Next base: position 1,127,596 of record JAQPPZ010017254.1, on the reverse strand, counting down.
TTGACACTTGTGCATTTATTACATTGCATGAAGAAACTAAGTAACTTCCCCCTAAAGTAATCTAATGTCCTAAGTATGTATCTTGGTAGATACATTTACATGACCCAAATAATGTAATATGATCTATTTCTAACACCCCCTTGTATTACAATATTTGGGTATTGAAGACTTTTAGTCTTCAATGTGGATCTTCCTCCAATGAATGATCTTTTATTTATGAAAAAATAGGTTGAAGTAGGTTCTTCTTTCAATTGACCTTGCACTATTCTCCTTCTTCGCTTAGTGTGATCAGGTTCAATAGGTAATATTTATCTTCATATGATGCGAAGTAAGTTGTAGTTGAAGGTTCTTCTACATTTTGAATGTGTTCAACTGGTTCTATCTTCATGATGACATGTTTCTCTTTAATATGCTTCTTCTTTCTTTTTTTCTTCTTCTCTTCTGATTCTACCTTGGTGTTGATGGGATTTCTGCTTCATGACAAGTTAGTCTATCATCACAAAAATATTGTTCCTTCTTGCTAACTTGTTTCTTGTGTTGAGTAAGTACAAACACAATTAATGATAGATAAACCATTAGACACTCTTCTGGTGAAAATATAACCAATCTTTGTGAGTTCCACCATGTTGTGAAGAGAATTTCATGAAGGTAGTTAATCAAGGTTGTAAAGTTACCTTCTTTGGCTTCTCTAAGGAACAAGGAGAATTTATCTTGATCATTAATAGATAGATACTCATATCCTTCTAAGGTATCTATTAAGTTTTGAGAATAAAATTCTACTTCATGGAAAAATTCTTCATTGTTGAAAGCTTTTCTCAAAATTTCATCCATGATAGAACTTGCTATTTCTTAGGATTGAATAGAATCTTAGTAGACTATATTTCAGCTTTGAAGTATATAAGCTTGATTTTGATGAAAACCTTTATTATTCCTTAGGTTTGTAGGCTTCCTTATGTCTCCCTAGTTATGAGAGTTTATACACCTAATGGAATTTTAGGTTTTGTAAAAGCTTATATTTTCCCAATGGATTTGCAACTTGATAATTTATGATCAATGTTGATATTACCAAGTTTTGTGGAATTCCTTATGACTCCCTAGGGATATAATATAGTGCTTTTGAAAAGATAGTTCAATTTTTGGTTGATTTTGTAAGGCTTTGTAAATATCAAAAATCAACTTTTATCTATCCCTTATTGCTCCTATTGAACTAAGCACTTTTTCTCAATATGTAGAGGTTTTAATGTTGGATTTATTTTGTCCCTTTTTGATGTGTTTGAGACAAGTATATATATAAGTTTCCAACCTTAGCCTAAAGCTTTTAATAACCTCTTTTTAAATATCCCTTATGTTTTGATTGAAGTGAATCTAATTTCCAATAAGTTAATTTGAAGTAGTAACCCTTATAACTCCCAAATGTTGGAAAATTAGATCACAATAATATTTGCAAATATTTTAAATAAATTCCAGTAGAAGTCCTTATTGCTCCTATGTTAATATTGCAAATATTTTATTGATATGATATATTATTCCCCTTTTTGGATATTGCTTTCAATGTAGTTGAATTATTTTAATTTCAACCTTATGACTCCCAAGTAAAAGAAAGCATATTATGGTGGAATAAAGCTTACCTTATATCATTCAATATTTGATGTTGTATTCATTGTGCATGCGCTGCAATATGGACATTGATTCTATGGCTCTCCTTTCAATGATTTGCTTGGAACCTTGGTGGCAAATAGACATTCCAAATGTGGCCCTTCCATCAATGATTTGCTTGGAACCTTGGATGTTTCTTGGAACCTTAGACATTCCAAATGTGTCACCACTTACGTCTGCTCTTGACCTTCCTTCTTCAGAGCATTGAAGGCTCTTCCATGCCTTGCTTCCACGCTATCATTGCACCTTATGATTGCAGACTTTGGATGTAAATGCTCTCCTTTCACTCTCTCTTCACTGCATTTAATGATGGTCAATGATGGACAAGTGGCACCTATATTTCTTGAGAGTGCTGCCACTTCTTCTTGTAATGTTGTTGCATCGAATGTTACTCCTTTGTAATGTATGTGAACTTGCTTTGAGCACTTGTAACTCCTCAACGTTGGTCTCTTGAGCATTAGAAATATGATAGGTGTTAGGGAATATTATGCCAAGTGGCATATGGACTTCATGCATGCAAATTTTGATGTAACACCTTCAAGAAGGAGATTGTAACTCCTTCATTATTCTTCTCCTTAGCTTGCTATGCTTTCTTGGGCAACAAGCAACATGTTTTTCTCTACAAGCAATTCATGAGCCATCTTGGAGCTTCGAACGAGGATGGGGTAGCTCTTTTGATTTCCTCTATTGATGCTATTCCCAATGTAGCATCTATCCTTCTCTTTGTGCTTATGCCTTCAATGTGCTCCCTGTTCACGTTGATAGAAGTGAAGCTTGATGTGCCTATTCATTGGATGTGCTCTATCCTCTTTTTTTATGTAAATAGCTTCTTCTTGTCCTTGCAAATGTCGATGATGAACTTGCTATGATTTACGTAAATGATTTTGATAGACTTCCTTTGGCTTACGTAAATAACCTTGGTATGCTTACTGTCATTTATGTAAAAGCTTCCTTTGTCTTGCAGGTCCGTTCCTGGAGAGAATGCCCTTTCGTTGTTGGAGAACGCTCGATCCTTTGACCCTTCTTTTGGCTGCCTTTTTCTTGTACCTATTGTGCCTATTGTGGCACCTTTAAATCTACTCCTTTCCCTACGTTTGATGTATTGTAGAAGTGCAATACCATGTAACCTTTACATGTATATAGAACCTTTTTATTGCACCTTTTCTTGCACTCTTTTGCAGGCCTGAGTTTCTAATTTTTGTAGCAGATTAGTGAGTGCAAAATGAGGGTTTTGAGGATGTCTCTTTGGCTAGACTCCTTACCCTTTTTTCTTGGATGATTGATGGTGAATCCAAGCCTTGTAAATGTTGTAAAATGAAGCTTTCTTTTAGTTGCACTAACCCCTGAGTGCTTTGGATTTGAGATTCACCAAATCTCAATCTTTGAAGCTTCTTTTGGTTAGTTTCCTTTTGCATGTACTAACCAATTTTGGTGGCTTCTATTGGCCACTTAGAGTTGCAGGTTTTGTGCTTTCAAGAGTGTCTTTAGACACTTGATACAAACTAGATTTTGTAGCCTTTTTCAAAGTACAAAAACTAATTTCTTTTGAGAGTAATAGGATAGTGCAAATAAATCTAATAAATTTTCCCTTTTAATGCACTAACAATTTCACCTTATCACTCCAATTAACTCTAAAAAATTAATGCACTCAATCAATTTACTACAACTAATCAAGAATAATCTAGAATGAATCTTCAAGACTTATTCTGCAATTTTGTTATAAGCAAAGGTAGTAGGAGCTAGTCTTCTTTTACTTTCCAAAGTAGATGATAGGTAGTTGATAGATAGTTGGAATTCTAAAATCTAATCAACTCCTAAAGTGCAAATGAACCTAAAAGGAACCTTTCTATTTTGCACTTTTGAAGACTTTAATTCAATTCTCCTATTTGCAACTTCAATTCAAATTAAGGTGCTTAAATAAATCTGATAAGTAATCCAATTAATGAATCTACTTGCACCAATAGTTGCATACCTTTTTTGAAAGCTCTTTTGCCACTTCTATAGAGGATGTAGATCTTGGTGTCTAGGATCACCAAGTTGCTGCCTTGTGTAGGATGTTGCAGCTCTTTGTAGGCTACCTTGAACAACTTCATCTTCACCAAAATATGATCTCAAACTTTCTTTCATGAGCCTAGGATTTTTGGTGGCTTGTTCTCCTCTTGTAGTCTCCTCCTTTTGCTGTAGATTTGAAGAGATCTTCATTTCTGAAGCGGTGCCTTTTGCTATGAGAGGTAATCTCCAAATCTCCTGGATTTGGTAGGCTTCTTCTATCTGAATCTTCCTTCAAGCTTCTTGTCGAATTCTGACTTCAAACATGATCTTCTTCTCAAGATTCTGAGTGTCTTGAGGTCTTCACTGGATTCTTCTTCTAGGATTTGGCACTCCTTGCCAAATTCTTCTCCTCTTGGGCTTGTTGTCGGATGGTGATAATTGTCCCAAGTCCTTCACTATCAGGGGCTTCTCCTTGGTAGTGGATTTCTCCAATGAGTTCTTCTTTGATGATTTCTTTAGTAAGGCTCTCCAAGCCTTTTACTAGATGCTCATTGAGACCTCCCCAAGGTCTTTGATCTCGTAGCTACTTCTGGTCTTCCTTGAGACCTTTTCTTCAACCTTCTACTCTTGGAAGTGTTGGTGGTGAGATCTTCCTCTGGATATTCACTTCTGCTACTTCTGGATTCGAGCAGGACTCTCCTAGTCCTTCTTCCAAGACTAGAAGTTCTTCTCCTGATATCTTTGCCTGTAGGTGTTGGATTGATTCTGAAGAAGATACTCTTCCTAGATTTCTTGTAGGAAGTTTTCCTGACTCACTGAATCTCCTTTCCCTACAACAAAGTATTAGTACTAAAATCTTAATCTCCTTCTGAATCAGATACTCTCTTCTGGAGTCTTCTTCAGGATCAAGGCTACTATGGCCTAATTTTAGTATCAAGGCTCCTATGGCCTTTTAGGATCAAGGCTTTTGTGGCCTTTTTCTTCAATATCAAGGCTTCTATGGCCTTTTTTAAGATCAAGGCTTTTGTGGCCTTTTTTTTTTGGATTTAGGTTTATGGCCTTTTTTTGATAAGGTTTCTATGGCCTTTTCTTCTGGATCAAGGTTTCTATGGCCTTTTCTTCTGGATCAAGGCTCCTATGGCCTTTTATTCTTGTGTGAAGTTTTCAATTTAGTAATGGAGATCTCCTATCTCCTAACTTCACCACAACTCTTTTCCAGAAGTCTTCTTCCGTAGTATTCTTTTCTTGGACAAGAAACTAACCTCTGCACTATGAAGATACACCGACCTTCGGGCAATGAAGTTGAAGTCTCCTAGCTTTCTGTTGTAGGAGGAATCCCAATCTTCTGAGAATTAGATTTTTGCAACAAAAAGAAACTATGGGTCAATAGTTAAGAAATTCCAGATATCCTGACTTCACTAGTTGATTTGTCAATCTAGTGGATTGAATGTTGAGTCCTAGTCTTCACGAGTTTTTTCTGCAACTCTGTGGAAAGACTCTAGCCAAAAGTAATCTCAGTATTTCTGAAACTGAGATTTCTTTCAGTCCTCACTTGTGGCTCTCCCTATTTCTACCACCTAGACTCTTCTGAGAGTTTTTGATAGTGACTGGTCCAAAGGCACGTCAGGTTGACAAATAAACTCAGGCTCATTGATAATGGTGGCTTTCCTATGGCTAGATCTACCGTAGCTCTGATACCACTATTAGCTTTTGATGCTATATGCAATGGGAGATAGCAATCACAAGATGCAAAAATAATAATATGAAAGAAAGTAAATCTACGAGATGACTAAAAATATACTATAAATAGAAATGATAAAAATGAATACAATGTAGCTATGGAGGAAATGAACACTCCATGAATAATGCTACTGGACTACATTGCACCCATCTCCAATATGGGTGACTTTATCTATGCCCTATGATGCACTATGTGTTGCTCTCTATGACACTATGCTATATGTGTTCTCTATATCTATGACTATGACAATAAGGCCATTATATAGGAAGATAGGTTCCTTGGCCAACACTCTATCTAGTTGTGCAAGGGACAACTTGCACATGTACAACTTGCACATTGACACTTGTGCATTTATTACATTGCATGAAGAAACTAAGTAACTTCCCCCTAAAGTAATCTAATGTCCTAAGTATGTATCTTGGTAGATACATTTACATGACCCAAATAATGTAATATGATCTATTTCTAACATAATTGCATTGAGATAAATCTTTATTTTAAGCATTATAGGAGTGTTGTGTGCTTTTATTTTAGCTTTTGTACTTATTTTTCTAGCTTTTTTTTATTAGCATATGCAATTTTAGTCAAACATATGAATGATTGTATGTCTTTCCTGATTTCAACCAGTTGCATGGAGATAATCTAGTGAAATTAGGCTAACTGTTTGATGATTCTTATCTTTTAGGTTCTGGTGAGGATTGTGATCATCTTGAGTAGTCCACATGGCGAGATTCAAAAGTGAGCACATTCTTCTAGTTTCTGATAAGCTTGATATAAATAGTGAGTTTTTATAACACACATATCTAGTTTTTGTGTTTAATATTTTATTCAAAAAGCATCTTCACACTTCAATGTGATGCAATAAGCCCTACAAATTGATACTGGTAAGAGTTTATAATAATTAGTGTAACACTATAGATATTCAAATTCGATGTTTCTTGACTTGGAAATAAGAAGCCTTTTGTGAAATGGTATTATAGTAATATGTGTAGACACTAAAATCATGTCAATCCGATTATGTGACCAAAAATATTGGCTAATCGACATCATATGGCCCCCTTGGGTAACACTTAGAGGTTACACAATGGTCCTAAACACTTTTGGAAGGCTCTATCCCACTTTTGGGAGGTTTGGGGCCACATAGGCATGATTTTCCCACCTTGGGATCATCATAGTTCATGGCCATCCCACCCAGGGATGGTGGCATAGTGGCCATCCCTGGGTGGGAAAACCACAATATTTGACTCCCAAAAAGTCAAATTTTGGATAAATGGCACCCAAAAACTGCCATTTATCCCATCTATTCAAGCCTGCAGGCCTGAGGGTGCAAAATCCTTATGACATGCTATAGAATGAAGGCCAAAAAGGGAGATTCTCTTCCCCTTCCAATGCATGCTAAGTTCTGGACAAGTGGCACCTCTTGCCATGCATGCCCTTGCATGCCCATTTGCCCAAAGGCCCCCTTTGGCTATAAAGTGGATTCATATTCCACACAAAATATATAGAGAGGATTTTTAAGACATAGAAATGGAGTGCTACCAAGATTTCCCCTCACCCTTTTGTGCCTTTTTACCTCAAAATATCTACCTAGTGAGGGAGGTTCCCAAGTGATTCAAAAGGCATAATTTGTTTGCAAAAAAAAACCAATTGAGTGAATTTCACCACCAAATTTTATTAAAAAACTATTGAGAGGGTTTTTGACCAATTCACAAAGGAATTAGTGGCAAATAAGCAACAAAACTGATGGTCATACCACCCCAGGATGGTCCCCATTTCGTGATAGTTACCACCATCCTTGCAATATATGGTGATATATTAATGCAAAATTTGTCTACTATTTTTAATTATTAATATTCTAGGTTAGATTATGAGCATGTTATCTAAATTTCATGCAATTTGGAGTTATATTAAATGAGATATTACAATTTTAAGGTTTCACAGGCTTTCAAGGACCATTTGAATATGCACATGAAACTGTTACTGATATTGCTAATCCACTAACATGGGTCCTATTAAAATATCATTTTATGTATAATATAAAATTTTGGTTTGATTTGGAGGTGTTTTGGTCCAAAAATTGCTTATTTTAGGTTTTGCAGGCTTTGTAGGTACACTGCGAATGCGACATGGATTCAGAGGCAATTTCTATTCTATTTTCAATTATATATTCCCAAAATAATCTATTATGAATGTATATATGATTTCAGATAATTTTTAGTTGTTTTAGATAGGCACATTGCATATTTACACTTTCTAGTCTATAGTTGCATGTATTGCTTTTGCATGTTTCACAATTTGCAGGTGCTATTGACAAAATTTGGTTTCCTTGTGTGTAGGTGTAGGTTTTACAGTGCATGAGGAAGGAGTACAAGATCATAACAGTGAAGAAAAAAGTGGTGGCATCATAGGTTCACCCACCTCAATTGTGGGTACAAGGAAGAACATTGGAAGTGCACACGAGCTATTGAAAGGACTTGATCCTTGGGCACCCATTTTGTAAACAAGTGTATCAATCTAAGAGCCCTCAAGGGGATATTTATGTAACCATGTTTTGATTTATCAAATAAAATAAATATAAACACCTTTTATTGTACTTATTTGGCTTCCATGGTTGCTTGAATATGTCCTTTTGTAATGCTTGATTAATACCAGATTTAGCTGTATCTTGTTTAGCATTGTTAGGTGCACTATTTTTCCCATACTTCAATACGGTAATCATATAGTTCACAATATTGAATGTTTTTGTAGAAATACTGGTAAAATACTGTTATGGAACCAATATTTCATGGATCTATTCTATCTGGATGTATGTATATTTTTTTACCCTCTCTTTAACCACCATGCTTCCACCCCCTACCCTCCTACCTTCTTTTCATAATTAGGCAAAAGTTAGGGCCTTGTACTAGAAGTGCTTACCTTTAGAATGAGCGTTTATTAGGACATAATACTCCCTAGAACTTATTCTTGAGCATATTTATAAAATGTATTATGTGGAAATGTGATTACCCACTGTAGAGTATTCATTCAATGACAAATAATCATCAATTTGGACTGCACAAAGAAAGAATCGAATAAGGAGTTTCCACTCGTTGTCCAATACAAATACTTACAAGAAAATTAATAACACAATTAAAGTAGAACAAGGCTATTTCAAGTAGGCAATAAAATGAGGAAATTTGTATAACCTTACAGATAAATACAATATGGTAGAATCCCTTTATGGTAGGGATGCCATTTAAAATATATGAGAAAAATTTAATATTTATGCAATTTGATACCATTTGAGAGTTATAAAAAATACAAATGAATGTTATGTGTTGTATTAGCTTGCATCTCAGTGACATTTGTTCTCATATTGATATCAAACAAGTAATCAACTTGTTGGGATGTTGGCATTGATATCGTCTTGGGACTGGAAATATGATGTAATAAGCTTGAAATATTAATGAAATAAACATATTCTTAGGAGCCTTTCCTTACAATGTAAGATAAATATTTCACTTTCAAATAGGAGTATGCATCTCTTCTTCATATTGTGTGAGTGTCTTTAATGAAACATTAGTGTACCTAAACAAGCAAAGGAACCTACCTTAAATATTCTACTGAAAATAGCATTTAAGAACAAAGGTAAAGTGTTAGTCTCTTTTGGAAGATGATGGTCTACCACTATATGTAATTTATTTGAGCAAAACCAAAGTTGGACCAAACAATGGAGTTGCTACTTTTGAATACAGCCCTTGGCTATCAACAAGACCATAGAAAAAAATGAAGAATAAGTGAAATTATTAAAAATATTTTAGCACAAGGTCCTTTAACATGATACATATTATTTCAAATTTGTCTTAGAGATATTTTAGTCCATGGATTTATTTGCATCTCTCTTGATGCAGTCTAGAGCACTGGAAGAGAAATCCAAATGAGGAAGCCCTTATGTGAAGGTCAAGATATTACGGTAGAGAGGTTGTCTTAGAATACCAACTAAAACCATGCCATAGATTAAAAAGTCGTACTAAAAATTAAAGCCCAAGAAAAGGATACATGTTATGGCCTAATTAGGATTTGGTAGTAGATCAGAGTCCATAAGGTTACAAGTTTAATGGTCATAAAGAATCCTTATCCCATTGCACAAAGCTTCTTTGACTTCACCCATTTAGAAATATAATTGTCAGTGCTTTGGCAAAGAGTTTTGTTAGTTTGTGTCCAAACACAATGATCCAAATAGACTCATTTTGCTCTTCAAAGTTTTAGATGGGGTGAATGATATGAAATATCAGTAACACATGGTTGTGATTTGAAGAACTCAACCTTAAATTCTTCCACCCCATCCCTTGTTGGGTCATAGTCTAAACATGGTAAACAAGGAAAATTATCATATGGTATGTGAAGTGAAAATAAGTGGGTCTATGCTCCACAATAAGAGATAAAAATGGAAAATATGACTATACTTTTTGTGAAGAAGTGGGGTCTAAATTTTCTCATTTTCGCTCAACAATACCAAAAATATGTTGCATAGCCAAACTAAACATATGGATTTATGATAATTTGTGTTTTTTGTAGTCATTATAAGAAAAAATAATATAAATATTTTGGTATATTCTTAGTTAGAAAATGTCTCATATTGAATTTTAATCAAAATAACAACATACATCATTTTGTTTCCCAAGAAAAAAATGGACTAAGTTGGAGCTGGTTAATTCTTAAGAACACTATCACATAACAACACCAATTCATCAACCATCATGTTCTAAGGATGTACCATGTTTTTAGAATCACATAAATGAGCATTGATACCAGATATATCTAGGTAAAAAAAATTCTTCATTGATATGCTGATCTCATATGTTTCATGGTATACAAATTATGGAGTGTGACTAGGCTCAGGGAAAGCAGTTAAAGAAAATAAATTAAAATAACTCAAACCACTAAATAACTATTTCAAAGGCACATTTGACTAACTTGGAATCCATGGTGTATAACATTAAGTAGAAGTTCCAATTCAATTTGCATGATAATAGTTGAACAAAGCTGAGTTGTTGGCAATAGATGTGTTATTGCACAATGTACAAATGTGTGGAAAAATTTATCTGTAGATGTATCTTCAGATGCCTAATGTAACCTGATCAATTGTTGTGGCATTGACTATTTGGAAATGGAATCTGAAATCTATAAACCAAATTATGATCATTTACAAGAAATCAAGCCTCTATTGCTTGTAAAGAATAGGTGAGCCACTGCTAATTGAATATTTAAATGGGCATCCTACAGATTTGACATTAGATGTTGTACTGGAAATGTCTTAGTAGTTGTTTAAAATATTTAATAGTTATTGGTGTTAGGTTGTGTGACACAGAGAGTTTCCAATCATGACTCACACTGATTCTTAAATTTGATAAATGCATAAGGGGGGTGCATTGAGAGACATAAACTACATAATAATGACAACAAAGGTGAGAGAACATATGTGTTATGTATCTTGACAAGAAGCATCATGTCAAATTAGGAAAATAAACAGATTGCAAGGGTCCCATGGAATAATGGACACTTGAGAAAGATATTGTTCATAGAACATTGACCCTTGTATGTGATGCCTTCTAACATTTTTATTTAAACAATCAATTACAAAGTTTTAAATTTAATCAATTTTATTCATGGTATGTTGTCTATCTAACAAGGAAAGCTTACCAATCAAAGCATTGAGAAGATATTAGAGGCAATTTGTGCTGCCATTGTGTTGTTACAGGTTACCCTTTGAGAATGATTTTAATATTTTCTAAGATCTAGTATCAGAGCCTAGGTTTTTGTGCGAGTGGAATATGCAACAATAACTGGAAGTGTAACCAAGTTTGATATTAAAAAGTTTTATGACAAGAACTTTGACCTATGGAAGATGAAGGTGGAGGATTTATTGGTTTAAAATGATCAAACCCTAGCCTTGAAAGGGGTCACGAGTAAACCAAGAAACATGAAATATGAGGAGTGGGCAATGCTGGATAGGAAGGTAGTTTCTACAATTCGTCTATGCCTAGTAGACTCTGTATTGTTCAATGCTGTTGAAGAAAAGACCATAAAATCCCTTTGGAAGAAGCTTGAAAAGTTGTATGAGATGAAATCTACAACAAATAAGGTATTTTCTAAAAAATAACTTTATAGCCCAAGGATGAAGGAGGGTTCATCTATGGCAAATCACTTGAATGAGTTTAATATCCTTATCAGTAAACAAATTTTAGTTAATGTGAATATGGAGGATGAGGATAGAGATATCACACTACTTTGTTCCCTACCTAAGACTTGGGATCATTTGGTGATGACCATCAACAATTCATCATCAGGAATTCTAAAATTTGATGATGTGGTAACTAATTTATTGGCAGAAGAGTTGAGGTGAAAAACATCTATATAACCCTCAACCAATGAAGCCCTAGTTGTGAGAGGTCGATATTTTGATAGGAGTCAACAAAGTAGACCACAATCTAGATCTAAGTCTAAAGGACATAAGCTTAAAGGGGAAGTGCTAGCATTGTGGGAAGCTAGGGCACTCAAAGGACTATTGGTAGCTAAAAAAGGAAAAAATGGTGAACAACAATTTTAGCCATCAACTGAGGCTAGTATAGTAAATTTCGAAGAGACGACACCATGTGAGGCTTTCTGTATCAGCAACAACAAATATATTTTATATACTTAGGTTTTGGACTCGGGTGCATCTTTCCACATCTCCTCATAGAGACTGGTTTGACAAATATCAGCCATATAGTGGTGGGATGGTCTACTTGGGTTATGATCATTATTTAATAATTATGGAAAGAGGGGGAATAAGGATCAGGCTAGATGATGGTAGAGAAAATATGTTATGTGATGTATGACATGTGCCAGATTTGAAGAATTTGCTCTCAATCAAGATGATGGATAAGTGAGGATATTCCATCACTTTCGGTAACAACCATTGCAAATTTATCGAAGGAGCCCTTGTAGTAGCAAAAAAAAAATCTTATGGAACTCTATATCGCTTATGCCTTCATATGGTGACAAACCATACATCAACAACAACTTCAAGTCAGGATGCAGTAATGTTATGACATCAAAACCTAGGACATATGAGTAAAAAAGGTCTAAAATTTTTGCATGATCGAGGTATGCTTTTTGGGATTAAGTCTTGTAATTTAGACTTGTGTGAGCACTGTATTTTTGGCAAAAAAAAGAGGGTTTGGTTTACTGCAAGCCCTGGTAAGAGTTCTGATTTTCTATAACTCATACATTCTGATATATTTGGACCAATCCCCACTCAGTCCTTAAAAGGTGCTATCTATTTTCTAACATTTATAGATGATTATTCTAAAAGAGTGTGGGTTTATTTTTTGAAGAAGTTGAAAGCTTTGCAAAAATTTAAAGAGTTCAAAGCTTGAGTAGAGAAAAGTTTGGGCAAGCCTATTTTATGTCTTAGGTCAAATAATAGGGATGAATATTGCTCCAAGGAATTTGATAAATTTTATACGCAGGAAGAAATTAAGCACCAGAATATTGTACCATATACTCCACAACAAAATGGTGTGACTGAGTGGATGAATCACACAATCATAGAACATGCAAGAAGCATGCTCAACCTATCCATTTTGGATAAAAGGTTCTAGGCAGAGTTTGTTAATACAACTGTTTACCTCATTAACAGGTCACCTACAACTGCATTGGATGGATAGATTCCAGAGGAGGTTTGGTGTGGTAAGCCATTTTATTTCTCTCATTTGTGTACCTTTGGTTGTGATGCATTTGACCATGTGCCTAAAGAAAAAAGGTACAAACTTGACCCAAAGTTAAGTAAATATTTTTTTCTTGGTTATGGAGATGCAATAAAGGGGTATAGACTATGATATCCTATTGCCCACAAGGTAATTATTAGCCAAGATATTATTTTTTATAAAAATACATGCAAATGAAGGAGGTACAAGAAACACCTAATGTTGTACCAAGTGAAGTAGATATGAATGAAGTGGAAAATGAAAATCAACATGCTGAAATTTTTAACCAACATGCTGAATTTTTTGACCAGCATGCAAAACAAAAAGTAGAGCAGCCACAATAGTGACAAGACCAAGAGCCACAACCAATAGATCATTGGGTTAGAAGATCTACATGCCCACAAAATTTTCTAGAAAGTCTCATGTTTTTCAATCCTCTTTTTCTTTGTTAATTGGTGATGGTGAGCCTAGTTCATTTTAGGAAGCTAGAGAATTTGATAATGTAAAAAAATGAGGAAATTCATGGAGGAAATGGAAGCACTTTGCAAGAATAAAATGTGGGAACTTGTGGATCTCCCACATGGAAGAAAGGCTATTGGAAACAATTGGGTGTACAAAGTAAAGAAGAACAACGATGGATTGTTGTAACGCTATAAAGCTCGCTTGGTGGCACAAGGTTATGTGCAAAATTTAGGTATAGAATTTAATAAAAAAATTTCTCTAATTGTGAAGATGACTACTATTAGAGTTTTACTTGCACTTGTAGCAACACAAGATTTAGAACTGGAGTAGATTGATGTGAAAACTGCTTTATTGCATGGTGATCTCAAGGAGGAGATTTATATGGATCAACCTGAGGGCTATGAAGAAATAGGTAAAGAGCATTTGATTTACGGAATGAATAAATATTTGTATGGGTTGAAATAGGCACCAAGGATGTGGTACAAAAAAATTGATACCTTCATGAAGTGCCAAGGTTTCAACAGGTTTGAAGCTGACCATTGTGCATACTATAAAAGGTTTGATAATGGTAGTTTTATATTTTTTCTATTGTATGTTGATGATATGCTAGTTGCAGGCCCTAGAATGAAGAAAATCATTGATCTTAAGGCTCAGTTGTCTAGGACATTTGAAATGAAGTATTTAGGAGCAACAAACCAAATTTTAGGGATGAAGATACATAGGGATAGAACAAGAAAGAAGAACTGGTCATGTCAAAATTTTATATATAGAAAATATTTTGCAGTGCTTCAATATGCAAAATGCAAAACCAGTTAGTACCCTACTTATTTTACACTTAAAATTATCTTTTGAACAATGTTCTAAAATAGAATTAGAGAATACAAGAATATCTCATGTACCATATTAATAAATAGTAAGAAGCCTCATGTATGCCATGGTAAGCACTAGATTGGATATTTCCCAAGTAGTGGGAGTTATCAGTCGATACATGGCAATGAAGTGGATATTTAGATATTTAAGAGGTACTTCAGATGCTGCTATTTACTACAAATTGACAAATTTACAAGTTAAAGGTTTTGTGGTTTCATACTATGGTGGAGATAGATATGGGAGAAAGTCCACTATGGGATATATTTTCACTCTTAATGGTGGAGCTGTGAGTTGGACTTCTAAGTTGCAGTCTGTGGTCGATTTATCAACCACTGAAGTAGAAGACATTGCAAAAACTAAAACAAAAAAAGAGGCGATTTGGCTAGAATGACTATTGGATGACTTCAAGATAATGCAAGAGAAAATTACATTGCATTGTGATAGCCAAAGTGCTATTCAATTAGTGAAGAACCCAATATTTTATGATCACACAAAACACATTGATGTTAAGTACCATTTTATAAGAAATATGGTGGAAGAAGGTAGAATCCTATTGCAAAAAATTGGTACTAAAGTGAATCCTGCAGATATGCTCACTAAGCCGATCAAGACAAAGAATTTTGAGTGGTGTAAAACTTCTCTGGGCTTGCTGAAAATGTGATAAGGGTAGCATTGGGTAATTGGTATTTGAATAGAAAAACATAGACAAATAATTCTTGTATATTGACTTCAAGTGGGATAATGTTAGGAGGTGAAGTCAATATCCAGATCTCCAATGTTCTTTAGCAGTAAAGTGTATGATGGTTTAGTTACAATCTCATCCTCGCGCGCTGTTCGTATGCACCAGGTGCATCAAGGGGGATAGTAGGGGGGAACTGACTAGGTTTCCCCTTAATTTTTTGGTGTCCATACATCCATAATGCTTTTGGATGTTTGTACATTGTGAGAGGTAGCAAACAATTTTTTGGAAGGAAAAAATTTTCGAAAGAGGAAGCGAATAGTTTTTTGGAAGAGGAAGCAAACAATTTTTTGGAGTTTTCCTTTTTCGAAAAGGAAAAAAACCATTTTTGTTTTTCTATAAAAGGGAATGACCCCTTGCATATAAATTTTGATTGAATGTAATTTTTTTGAAATCAATAAAATATCAAGCTGCCATTACCCAATGGTTTTTCCTACACATTGCAGGTTTTCCACATAAAATCTGTGTTACTTTTTTTTGCATTATTGTGTTTTTTTCTTGCAAATAATTTTTATATTTTCTAACATTGAGGAGATATTAGGGGTAATTTTTTTTGCTATTGTGTTGTTACAGATAACCCTATAGGAATGGTTTTGATGATTTCATTGCATTTAGGGTTTGGAAAAATTGTTAAGGGACTGATTGCGTGCCAAAGGTGGGGTAGTCACAAAAAATAATGAAATTAACACACAATAGTGTAATGGTTGTCTATAAATGTGGCTTATACATTATAATAAGAATTTTCTAAAGGTTTCTTTCAAGAAAAAAATTATGACAAGGAACAACAACAAACAAAATAAGCACTATAGTCCCATAGTAGTAGTCTAAGTAGTTGTGACCTTTGCCTTGGCTTAGGGGGCCATGGTTTTTGACCTAGGGCATCATTCTTGAAATATAATATAATGTTTAAAGAAGTTCTATACCCTCTCCAAAACTTAGAAAGGGTTTGCCTTCAATTAAAAATAGAATATGCAATATTAACATGAAATATCGATGACTAAAACTTCAAGAGAAGAAATAAATATTCTAGGGTTTATGGGGTTTGCTTAATTACATACAATCCTATTGAAGCATGTCCTCAAAATATTTTGCACATATAAAAGTTTCCACATAATGGCATTGTCAAGGGTAGGGTAGCTTGGTTATCATCACAGTAAATTCCAAGTACAACATACTTTGATATTGGACAGTAAAACTAATTTTACATTTTGCTCTTAATTTTAATTTTGTAACTCAAGTTTTAAACCATTTTCTAACCTCTCTTCTATGACAAGCAACATTTTTTTTTGTGCGAATCCAATCAGGATTCGAAACCCATTGCAAAATTCATAAGTGAAAAGATGAGCAAAGGAATGTAATGCATACCAGAAGTTGCTCGACGCCCGCCAACACAATGTGATAGGTCTTAATTTTTTTTGGAGGAAATAATGAGAGCGCCTATAGAATATTATGCCTATGACTATGAACAAAGCTCTTTTATCATTAGGGCAGAAAATTGGATATACCTATGTATCTCATGATCTTTTATCATCAGAACAGAAAATGGGATAAACCTGTGTGTCTCATTGATATCATTTAAGGTTTGGAAAAATAGTCAGGGGACTAACTGCATGCCAAAGGTGGGGTAAGATATTTTTGTATAGATTTTTTTTTAACACATTTGCAAGTTGCACTGCACACCTGCCCTTACCTTGATGGTGTTTTTTGGAGATAGATGGATGATAAGGTTACCACTAACGTCATATTGACTCCCCCTCTCATTAATTTGAAGCTTCAACTTTTCAAAATGATGATGAGAAATGCTTTAAAATATATTAATAAATACTTAATAATCTTCCATATATCCTTTTGAAGGTGTGGTTTACATACTTCCTCAAATAAATTTTATATGCAATAATATTTGTTTGCTTTCAATATTATTTAAGAGTATAAAATATGCACTATTTAAAAATATCTTATATATGATTTTGACTTGCATCACATCTTATTAAGAAATTAAATAAAATAAGATTTTATTCCAGGTAGACAAACTATATTAAAGGGTTGTTAAGAAAATGCATGTCTTATGATGCATATTTGAATTTTTATTTTGGCAAGTTGTTGACATAGATCACTCAAATATGTTAGACAAATATCTTGAAATTGTTAGTTTTAAAAAGTATCTTGACATGAACACGTTTTGGATCTAAAATATTTCTTGTTTAATTAAAGAGGAAGAGGAAGCGAATACTTTTAGGAAGAGGAAGCAAACAATTTTTGGAAGAGGAAGCAAATAGTTTTTGAAAGAGGAAGTGAATAGCCTTTGGTTTCTAATAATCCCAACATAATAGTGATAAAGAAATCAAACCTATACAAGAAATTACATGCTAGTTATACAATAAATAAGTCATTGGTAAAATAATAAATAACTAATGAACTATTCAAGAATGATGTAAAAAATGAAATGTTGATCTCATAATATACAGATTACACCTAGATTTGAAGTTCTTGTGCTTGTGGATCCTTATCATACACTGCTTGAGCTAGGAACCAAAAACTTGAATTGAATTTGTTGTTTCCCATCATTTGAAGCTTTCTTTGCTCGTCCCACTAAACCAGTCCTTATCATTGCTTGACTTGTTGAATTTTGGTTATGTGACTTTGATTTTATATGTTCAGAGAGTGAAGCTATAATATTTCCTATCTTGGGAATGACTACAAATCATTTATTACATTTTGTACATTCCACTTTTACAGTTATCCTATTTGTATAATCTCCAATTGTGGATTCTACAACTTTAAATAGAGAATCAATACCTTTCTTGATGAACTCATCAAAAATATTGATTGCATGCAGTATGTCATGATGATTTTATGGTTCATATCTTTCTTTAACATATTATAAATCTTTCTCACCTGCTAAGTTTTGACCTGAACTATGAGAATTCCTTTTCAAGGGGCATGATGATGTGATATGGCTCCATCTAAAGTTACGTATAGTATCAACTACATTAAGTATGTTACCTGATCCGTAATAAACATTAAAAATATTACAATGGATTTTTATCATGGGTTTATTACCTTCTAAGGAGAATCAAAGACTTGTACTCTCAATTGGAAGTGTTTTTTGCAACTCAAGCAATTTGGAGTTCCATAAATTCATAATTTTAGAGGTAATAAGACTTTGTACTTGGATTGAGTCTGAATGGTCATCAATATTTTCATGCACTGTTGATACTTATGAAATTATAGTCTCTTGAATGGATGCATGTGGAATTTTATATTTATCATTTTGTGTTGATCTAATCTTTTGTTTTATTTCATGATTCATATGTTCTCCAACAAGCTTTGTAAATTTCCTTTTAATCTCAATGTTTGTTTCTTCCACATCCCATGTATAATATTGCCTTGGATTGATAGGATATACCACTTGACTAATAAACTCAAATGGGTATTCTAAAATATCATATCTATCAACTTCTATTCAAATATTAACAAGTGTGCATACACTCTTATGCTTAATTACAACCATAATATCACCATTTGTATCTTTTAGAGAATATACTTTTTTGTCACCCATAACTTTCTATGCTTCCAAAATAGAATAGCTATTGTATGAAGAGAATAAACCTGAAGAAATCCATAATCAATTAGTTCTATGGATTTTTGAAATAAGAGGGTTATATAATTATATGATATAATACAAGCTCCTTAATCCTAATAGAAATACAAGAGAGCCAACAAATAATATTTTGTCACATTGAAATAATTTTAACTTTTTCTTTTATTATTTTATTTCAATATTTAACTTCAATATATCCATTGCATGTTTATTATTTAAATATGTTTCTCAAATTTATTTGTATAAGGTAGAAAAAATCCAAAGTTCTAACTTTTTTGATAAATTCACTGGATCTGGTAATAAGGAATGAATCATACTCGAGTCTTGAATTACAAAGACTACTAAAAGATATATTTTTTATATTTAAACCAATTGCATTGAGATAACTCTTTCTTTTAAGCAATATAGGAGTGTTGCGTGCTTTTCTTTTAGCTTATGTAATTATTTTTCTAGCTTTTTTATTAGCATATGCAGTTTTAGTCAAACATATGAATGATTGGTATGTCTTTATTTATTTCAACTAGTTGCATGGATATAATCTAGTGAAATTAGGTTAACTGTTTGACGATTCTTATATTTTAGGTTCTTGTGAAGATTGTGATTATCTTGAGCAATCCACATGGTGAGATTCAAAAGTGAGAACATTCTTCTAGTTTATGATAAGCTTGATATGAATAGTGAGTCTTTATAACACAAATATCTAGTTTTTGTGTTTAATGTTTTATTCAAAAATCATGTTCACACTTCAATGTGATGCAATAAGCCATACAACTTGACACTCGTAAGAGTTGTTGAGCAAGGTGCAGAAACAGTATTGTCATTGTTGTCAACACAGTCAGACAGATCGGTTGATGTAGTGGACAAGAGTTAAGAGATTCTTTAGAATATGTATAGTGATTATCCAAAAGATAGAAGTAGCCCATATGCAAAAAATAAAAAGAAAATCACAAGGAAGAAAATTGTCGCGATATCGCGACATGTTGAAAGAAAGAAAAACTGTCACGATATCGCGACATGTTGAGGAGAGAGAAAAACTGTCACAATATCGCGACATGTTGAGGATAGAGAAAAAATGTCGCGATATCGTGACACGTTTGAAGAGGAAGCACAAGAAAGAAAAAGCGTCGTGATATCGTGACATGTTGAGGAGAGAGAAAAATTGTTGCAATTTCGCGACATGTTGGAAGAGAGAAAAGAAGAAAGAAAAACTGTCGCGATTTCGCGACATGTTAGAAGAGAGAGAAGAAGAAAGAAAAACTGCCACGATATTGTGACATGTTCGAAGAGAAAGAGGAGAGAGAAAAAGGTGTCACGATTTCGTGACATGTTTCTTTTTCGCGGTCTAAAGCAAAGAGAGATTGTACGGACGAAAAAGTGTCGCGATTTCGTGACATATTGCAAGGAAGATTGTACGGACAAAAAAGTGTCGTGATTTCACGACATATTGCAAGGAAGATTGTACGGATGAAAAAGTGTCGCGATTTCATGACATATTGCAAGGAAGGTTGTACAGACGAAAAAGTGTCACGATTTTATGACATATTGCAAAGAAGGTTGTACGGATGAAAAAGTGTCGCGATTTCGTGACATATTGCAAGGAAGGTTGTACGGACGAAAAAGTGTCACGATTTTGCAACATATTGCAAGGAAGGTTGTACGGACAAAAAAGTGTCACGATTTCGCGACATATTGCAAGGAAGGTTGTACGGACGAAAAAGTGTCGCGATATCATGACATGTTATAGGAAAGAGAGTTTGAAAGAAAAAGTGTCATGATTTCGTGACATATTGCAGGAGAGAGAGTCCGAGAGAAAAAGTGTCGCGATATCGCGACATGTCGGGTTTTCACGACCCGAAGGCAAGAGAAAGAGCTAAGGAGAAAAAGTGTCGCGATATCGCAACATGTCGGGTTTTTGCGACCCGAAGGCAAGAAAGAGAGCCCAGGAGAAAAAGTGTCGTGATATCGCGACATGTCGTATTTTTGTGACTTAAGGAGGAGAGAGAAAATAAGAAGGCAGAAGTGTCACGATATCGTGACAAAAGTAAAGAAGAATAGTACAGAGATGAAAGTGTTGCGATATCGTGACATGTGTTTTCGTGGGTGCAAAGCCGAGAAGAGGACAAAGAGGCAGAAGTGTCATGATTTCATGACAAGTCACTTTGGCACGAGCAAAGAAGAGAACCCAGTCGAAATAAGATATGTGATAGTTAACTGGAGTTATACGGTAGTTATAGGTGCAGTTATAGAAGAAATTCATGTAGATAAAATAAGAAGAGTTAACTAAAGTTAGTACGTCAGTTACAGGTGCAGTTATAGTGAAAACACATGCATGCACAGAAAAGAAAGTGAACAGTCTCTAAGGAGAATACAAACAGTCATGACCAAGAAGACGAACAATCATGGTAAAGGTATATGTGTCAATTCGTTGCATGTAACGTAATGCCTACTCTATATATACAAAAGGAGTTACATATAAAAGGCGTTATGAAAGGATATTTCTATCCCTTCTTCACAATGAAAACATAGATAAATCAACTATTTACGAACAATGATCACACCACTAATTTCAAGAATAGAATGAACGAATATTGGATTGCAAATAAGAAATGCAGATCGCCACTTTAGGTGGGCACACCCTCGTCGTAAAGGCAAATATGCGAAGATCACAAATGAAATATAAAAAGGATAATCAGAGATGATAATTTATTTATTCTACACTTGGATAAATAGTGATTAAATGTAATACTTCATAATATAGCCGACGCTATATTATTTTAGGTATGTAACATGACTCCCCTCCTTGAAAAGCTTTGTCCTCAAAGCTGGAAATGACTGGAAAATACTTTCAGATTCCTAGGTTGCATCTTCATCTGGTAGGCCCTGCCATTTGATGAGAAATTCTTGGATGTGACGAGAGCTCCGTATGCGTGTTCTGCTTTGTAGAATTGCTTCTGGCTGGAGATATATACGCCCTTCTACATCTAGTATTGGTAATTCTGACCGAGATTTCACTTTTTGGCCGATCACCTTGGCATGGTCATGGGATCTTTGGGGAGGTAGTCCCTTTGGTTCTTGGAAGATCTCTGCATAATGTGCTATGAGGTCCCATAAATCTGGAGCAAAAATACTCGAAGTTGTTCGAGATTGCTTTTTCAAACAATTAATTTGATCTATGAATCCGTATCCAACCTTTTTTAATGTTTTCTCCATACTATGAGAGCTCACCATCTGTGATGGGGAAGTAGTAATACCTTGTAATCGAATGACCCGTTTGTTTTCTTTCCATTCCAAAAATAATTTTTTGAAATTGAAGCTGACCGTGTCTAGTGTTTCCAACCATTCAACTCCCAAAATAACATCAGAGTTCCTTAAATTCATTACGAAAAGAGATCCAACCCAGGTATAAGTTCCCATTTTAATGGAGACTTGAGATGTTCTCCCAACACATTGAGCGTTCACCCCATTGGCTACTAGAACTTGGAATTTGTCTTTGTTGAAAGAGTTAATGAATAAATTCATAGCTTTTGTTGTTTTGATGTCGATAAAATTATGGGTACTACCTGAATCGATTAGCACATTTACCTTTTTTTGTCGGATAAATCCTGGTACCTTGATTGTATGGTGGGATGTTAACCCCATGAGGGCCTGCACAGAAATAGCCATTGTATCCTCTTCCTTCTCTTTGAAAACAAGCGATAGTTCTTCTTGAATAGGTTCTTCCTGGTGGTATGCTTCTTCTTCTTCTCCTTCATATTGAGCGCATTCAATATGAAAGTTTTGTTTTTGTGCACATGCTTGTTCTCTGGGATGGTGATTGCGACATTTATAGCATAAGTATCTTGATGGTTGATCATTTCTGTGAAAAGAGTTGTTGCCATACGAAGGACAACTAGAAGTTTCATGCTGTTTATACAACTGAATTCTCTTCTCAGCTAGCTTGGCTAATCTTATGCAATCGTTCAACGAGGTTGGATTTTGAATGTCCACCTCCACCTTAATATTTTCTTTCAAACCATTACGAAAAGCTCCTACCACTGTGTCTGGACTGAGGTGTAATGCATACGATAGTAAACTGGTGAATTCAGAGACAAACTCACTAACTGATCTTTCTTGTTTAAGAGATAACAGTCTTACTATGTAAGATGATGTAGCTCCTTCATCAAATCTTTCTAAAAAATATGTAGTGAAATTCTTCCAGAAAATAGTAGCTCCTTTCTCATGTTTAAGCCATACGAACCATTGGTAAGCCTCAGTGCCTAATTTTGATGCAACGAAAGGGACTTTATCAAAATCCTTAATTTGGTATAAGTCGAGAATACCTTCCATTTTGGCTATCCAACCATGAGGATCATGACCCTAAAAAGTGGCATATCAATGCGTGGAAAATTATTAGGGCCTCTCGATTGGTGATAACCCATATCCCTTTCCTGATCTTGGTTATATCATTGTCTATGATAGCGATTCCCGTAATTATCCGGATTGCCTCTTCGCTGCTCCCAATCTTCATCCTGGTCGTCATTCCTTTGTTCATGGGAGTGATTTTGGGAATTAGTATTGGGATTAGGTTGGTTTTGTGCGCTCAATAGTTTAGTTAGGGTGTCATTAATTTGGCGCATACCAGCTAGTAATTCTCGAAGAGCTTCATCAGTGTTAATGGCAGAGTTGCCTGATGGGGAAATGTTAGTAGCCATGGGGTCTACCAATGGATGATGCGGACTATAATTGCCAATTTTGAAAGGAGAAGGAGAATTTTTTGTTTTTTGTACTTGGGCTTCGATGAGGTCTTCTTGTGTTGTTATTGGTCATCTCCGAGCTTGATAGTCGACCGTCAAGTACTTTGATCCAACTTCTACTCATGCACTGTTCAAAATGTCCTACTTAGTAATCCTTGAGCTTCGATTTCTGTGACAATTTGGTTGAAATTTGGCAAAAAATTTTGTGTTCCGCTTCAACTGTCGCTCCAACTACGACACGGATTTGAATTTGGATTTGGGCTCCTCCTTGACAGCAACTTTTGACAGCTTTTAGTGACAACTTTTTAACAACTTTTAGTGACAACTTTTGATAGCGAGTTGCGAAATACGAAAACCGAACTGGGATTGACACGACGCACGTAGATCAGACAACGAGGAAGGACCGAACAATTGACATGACACACGAGCAAACTGGACAACGACGGACTGACACGATGCGAGAAGACCAGACAACGACGACGCGAGCGGACTAGACAACGACGACCAAAAATGACACAACACAAGCAAACAACAAGGAAGGACCGAAAACTTGACATGACACAGGAACAGAAAGGACCACACATGACACAATACAAACGACGAGCTAGAAATGATACGAAGACCAAGTCGGACGACAACTGTACAACTAATGACACGTAATACGACGGTTTGGATAGGCTGATGACATGAAAACTAGACTGCTAATGACACGAAGGACGAAGAACCATTTTGCACAAGGAGAGTGGAATTCGTGTGATCAAAGTCACAACTCTTTTATTGCGACAACCCCTTTATAAATCGCCTTTGCGTGCATAGCACAGCGTATGTGGGATAATTGCCCATGCTGAATAATAAAAAAGAATTTAATTACGCTAGTACCTTAGGTTATAACTTATTAATGATTTTCCTATGTTTTGATTGGACAACGAAACTTCTTCTTATGCATAGTGGAACTTCGTTCTGCTACAGTGAATGAACTAGGAATGCGATCGATCGAGGTTTCTTGGAGGCTACAGTAATTTTTTGTGGACAATGTTGAAAACGATGCTTCCTCTCCCCACTGGTTTAAATGACTTCTTTAATTGCTTCGGGCCCGTAGCACGCCTGTTTGTCATGGATGCCCAACGCTATTACAATGGTTTATGTAGTGCCTATAAAAATGTCAAACTCTGATGCCAGCTATTCATTCACATGTTGCTCTGGTTTGGCGCTCAATCCAATGAAGTTTGAGCTTCCTGTTGCTCTCCTTTCGCCTGCCCGCTTGTCTGGATCTTCTGCAACGGTTTCAGAGTGGGAGGAGAAATTTGTCGTGCTGTTTTGGCTGTTGCCACCCTCTTGAATTGCCCAGTCTCTCTGTGGATTTTCTTGCAATCTACTTGCCCAATGCTACTATGTGATGCAATGATGGTTATTCTGCCTGAGAATGGAATCCCAGAGCGGTGTCAACGACGTTGCTTATCGATGTTTTCCTCTTGTCGTAGCGAAAGTATGATCCCAGCCTTCCTACGAACGTGACTTCGATACCACATGAAAGGATATTTCTATCCTTCTTCACAATGAAAACACAGATAGATCAACTATTTACGAACAATGATCACACCACTATTTTCGAGAATAGAATGAACGAATATTGGATTGCAAATAAGAAATGCAGATCACCACTTTAGGTGGGCACACCCTCGTCGTAAAGGCAAATATGCGAAGATCGCAAATGAAATATAAAAAGGATAATCTGAGATGATAATTTATTTATTCTACACTTGGATAAATAGTGATTAAATGTAATACTTCATAATATAGCCGACGCTATATTATTTTAGGTATGTAACACGTTACAATTGACAAGTGGCAGATGAGAATATGAAAGTAACAGTTACAATTGACAAGTGGCGTATGAGAAATGAAGGAAGGAGTTACAACTGGAGTTACAAAGATTCAATATGGTTATAAAAGGAGGTCTACGCGGAGGATTACATGTTGCTGAAATTGAGTGAAAGTGCTGCAAGAAGAGGGTTGAAAGAGAGCCGCAAGAGTGTATTCAGCAGAGCAGTAAGAGCCATAAAAGAGCAGTAAGCAGAGCTTTAAGAGCATGTGTGTTTTGGTGAATAGAGAGAGAGGTTGGGTTAGCAACAGACCAGTCAGGGTCTTGTATAAGCGAAGGCATTTTTATGTCAATCTGATAGTTTCAAAAGTGCAGTTCAAGTTGGTGCTTGAATTAGGGGTTGGTGCTCCTTTCTGTAGGTGTAGATAAACCAGGGGTTGGTGCTCCTTCCAGTGGGTGTTGGTAAAGTGATTGTAAAATTGTATTTTGCAAAGGCTAGATTTGGACGGGAATCCAAGCGAGTCATTTTTGAGGAGTAGCCAAATTGGTGAACCTCGTTACATCGTGTGTTGTGGAATGCTCTCTTGTTATATTTGCTTTATTGAGTTTTAAGTTTTCATTGTTTCGGCATTAAGAGTTGAAGATTTAAGTTTTTAATAGCTACACTGATTCACCCCCCTCTCAGTGTCATTGTGAGACTAACAATTGGTATCAGAGCCAAGTTCCTAAACAAGCTTAATCAGCTAAGGTGATCTTGGAAGTGAGACAATGGCAGGTGGTGAAGGATTCTCATCAAACAAAGCACCATTGTTTGACGAAACTAACTACGCATTCTGGAGACTCAGGATGCAGACATATTTGTGTTCTCTGGGATACGACATTTGGGAATCAGTAGATAGTGGATACACCGTACCCACCACTCCTCCAACCGATGCTGTCGGTAAGAAACTGTTTGAGAATAATTCTAAAGCAAAGAATGCTATCATGTGCGGTTTGGTGGACAGCGAACTGATAAATATTATGAGTTGTAAAATGGCAAAAGATATGTGGGACAAACTAAAGAGCATTCATGAAGGAGACGACAAGATCAAGGAGGCCAAGTTACAAATGCATCGAGCTCAGTTTGAAGCATTAAAGATGAATGAGGATGAGAACATAGAGGCATACATGCTGAGAGTGAATGGAATCATTAATGCAATTAGAGGACTTGGCGAGGACATGGAAGATGTTGTCATCATAAAAAAGGTACTAAGATCTCTTACCCAAAGATTTGATTCCAAAGTTTCTGCAATAGAAGAAGCTAAAGATCTTAATACTTTTAGTATGGATGAGATGCATGGTTCCTTGACTGCATATGAGATGAGAATAGGAAAAACTAAACCCACAGACAGAGAAGCTGCTTTTAAAGCACATAAAAATATAAAAGCAAAACAAGAATCCGAGGAAGAAGAGACATCAGATGAAATAGAAGCAAACTTTGTTCGAAAACTAATCAGGGGAAAAGGAAAATACAGAGGAAAGCTACCATTTAAGTGTTTCAACTGTGGAGGCATTGGGCACTTTGCAGCTAAATGTCCTCTTAATGAGAAAAGCAAAAGTGATGAAGGTTCACACCAAGAAAGAGGTGACTGGAAGAAGAAACAAAATTTTAGGAAAGGAAACTTCAAGAAGAAAAGTTTCATATCCAAGAATGTCAGTCCTTCAGAAGACAGCTCTGGTGAGGATTCTGAAGAAGAAAAAGGTGAAGCTCTTTTCATGGCATTCGAAGAAGAAAAATCAAAAGAAAAATAGGAAGGTGATGAAAAATTTGAGGCTGAGGCTGAAGTAGATCTGGAAGGTGAGTTGGTCGCTGCACTTCAAGAGCTGAGTATAGAAAGGAAAAAGAATAAGAAAACTTCAAGAAAGCTTGAGGATGCCAATGAAATCATAACCAGCTTGAAAGTACAGATAGACAAATTTAAGAAAATATCTGAAGATATCGAAGTTCAATTAACCATGAAAATAGATGAGTGCAGCAAGCTAGAAGAAGAGATTGTTGGTTTAAGGATGCAGCTAGAAGAGATGAATCAAAAAATGACTTGCTATCACAAACTTGAAGGAAGTTCTATGAAGCTGGATAAGATTATAAATAACCAAAGGCCTACAGGCATCAAATTTGGGTTAGGCTTCATCGAAGCAGAATCATCGAATGGATCAAAGGCCATAACTATAGAACCCATAAAGAATGAAGACAAGATCAGGGTTGATCAAGAAAAAATGAAACATTCTAAAGAAAGCAATAATGCCAGGCACGAGAAGAGTATTGACAGTGATGGATTCACCAAAGTCACTCATCAAAGGAGAAGAAGATTTATGGCGCCTACTACAAAATGGCAAAGACCATCACCCAGGTTCACTCATTCCTTTTCTGGTTATTGTTTTAAATGCAATGGTTATGGACATAAGATTTCTGAATGCAAGTACAAAGTAGCACAAAGGAACTTTTCCAGTAGAAATGTTTTTTCACCATTGATGGATTATGCAGTAGAATGTTATAACTGTCATAATTTTGGGCACATTGCAAGAAATTGTCGAAGCACATTTGCAGCAAATAAAC
The DNA here is from genome assembly GCA_028583015.1 of Wollemia nobilis. Lineage (NCBI taxonomy): Eukaryota > Viridiplantae > Streptophyta > Pinopsida > Araucariales > Araucariaceae > Wollemia > Wollemia nobilis. Next base: position 1,099,654 of record JAQPPZ010017254.1, on the reverse strand, counting down.
ATCAGGGAAGAAAATTTCAACCAAATGGTTGGAAACAAAATAGAAAATTTCTCAAAAAATAGGTACAGGCCACTGACAAAGAAAAGTCAAAACAAGTGACCAAACCTGCAATCAAACCAGAGTGGAAACAAAAGGAGCAACCCAAGGAAGAAAAGGAATCCTTGATTGTACAGACAACATTTAAAGCATAGAACAAATCTGCACCATGGATACTGGATAGTGGATGCTCCAGTCATATGACAGGGGATAAACAAAAATTTGAAAAGTTACAGAAATATGAAGGTGGTTCTGTAAAATTTGGAAATAATGATGGAGCTAAGATAGTTGGCAAAGGATCAATTAAGATCAATGACAAAAAAATCAAGTCGAAAGAAGTCCTGTTTGTGATTGGTCTGAAGCATAACTTATTAAGCGTAAGCCAAATTTGTGACAGAGGTCATGAAGTAATTTTCAAGAAGCAGGGTTGTGAAGTCAGAACAACAAATTGTGGAAAGTTGATAGCAACTGGATCAAGGACATCTAGAAACCTGTATACTCTCTCAGAGACTTCAGAAAGAGCATGCTTGATTGGACAGGAGAAGAAAATTGGTTGTGGCACAAGAGGCTCGATCATATTAGCTTTGACAATCTAATAAAGATCAGCTCAAAAAGGGTAGTGAGAGATATTCCCACCATTGGTAAACCTTTAAATAGCATTTGTGCTTCATGCCAAAAGGGGAAGCAAACTAGAGCCACATTTAAAACAAAAGAATACTTCACAAGCAAACCTTTAGAACTAATACATACTGATTTATGTGGACCCATGAGAACACAAAGCATAAATGGTGACAAATACTTTATGTTGTGCATAGATGACTATTCCAGGATGACATGGGTACTATTTTTGAAGCTTAAATCAGATGCCTTTGAAATGTTCAAGATTTTCAAAAAACAAGTTGAGAATCAAACAGGAAAAAGAATTAAATGCTTAAGATCAGATAGAGGAGGAGAGTTCATTTCAGAAGAGTTTGCAGAGTACTGTGAAGAACATGGGATTAGGAGACAGTTTTTAGCAGCAAGGACACCTCAGCAGAATGGAGTGGTAGAAAGAAAGAACAAGATAGTGCAGGAAATGGCACGGACTATGCTGACTGAGAGCAAAATAGCAGACATATTTTGGAAAGAGGCAGTCCACACTGCGGTTTACATCCAAAATAGGTGCATGTTGAGGACGCATGAAAGCAAAACTCCATATGAACTGTGGTTCGGTAAAAAGGCAACAACAAGATACTTTAAAGTTTTTGGAAGCAAGTGTTATATCAAAAGAACTGAAGATAATCTTGGAAAATTTGAAGATAGAGTTGATGAAGGTATTTTCCTAGGCTATTCAACAAAAAGCAAAGCCTACACTTGCTACAACAAGAGGCTAAAGAAAATTGTGGAGAGTGTCGATGTTAAAGTTGATGAAGGTAGGGAACAAGAAAGAAGCTATAAAGAAAACTACCCAATATATGAAGAAGTTATTGAAGGAGATGATGAAAAGGAAACCGAAAAGAAATAGAAAACTGACTCAGATGAGTTAAGTAGTGATTCAGAAGAGGAAGAAAACAAGAAATTCAAAACAAGCAGCTGGCAGAAAAATCATCCTATAGAGCAAATAATTGGAGATCCCACAGTTGGTGTTCAGACAAGGAGAAGAGTAGTAAGTAACTACTCTCTATTATCCAGCATAGAGCCCAAAAATATTGTTGAAGCAAGCAAAGATGAAAGTTGGATGACGGCTATAAATGAAGAATTAGATCAGATCAAGAAAAACAAAACCTGGGAGTTAGTACCAAGACCTGCAAATAAAAATATAATCGGTACTAAATGGATTTTTCAAAACAAATTGAATGAAGATGGACAAGTAGTAAGAAATAAAGCAAGATTGGTCCATAAAGGCTATGCACAAGTTGAAGGCATTGACTTTGAGGAAACCTTTGCACCTATGGCTAGACTAGAGGCAATCAGAATGTTTCTGGCTTTAGCAGTTCACAAGAATTTCAAAGTTTATCAAATGGACGTGAAATCAGCATTTCTGAATGGAAAACTTGAAGAAGAGGTCTATATTGAGCAGCCTGATGGTTTCCAACTTGGTGATAATCCCAACTTCGTCTCGCAAGTTGAAGAAAGCATTGTATGGCTTGAAACAGGCACCCAGAGCATGGTATGCAAGGCTAGACAACTATCTTACTCAACAAGGGTTCAAAAAGGGTATGGTAGATAGCAATTTGTATGTCAAAAAGGAAGATGGCCATCTCATTGTCCTTGTTGTATATGTAGATGATATCATCTTTGGCAGCAACAATGATAAGTCGTGTAAGGATTTAGCAAAGCAGATGCAAAAAGAATTTGAAATGTCCATGATTGGTGAACTTTCGTATTTTCTCGGACTGCAAGTTAATCAAAATGAGAAGGGCATATTTATTTCTCAAGTTAAATATGTGAAAGAAATGCTAAAGAAGTTCACAATGGAGGATTGTAAGCTTGTTAGCACTCCCATGACGACAGGTTGCAAGTTGAGCAAGGATGACAAATCTCCCGAAGTTGATCAAACCATGTACAGATCTATGATTGGGAGCCTATTGTATTTGACGACTACTGGACCAGATATCTTGCAAGTAGTTTGCATGGTAGCACGATTTCAAGTGAATCCCAAGGAGACTCATGTGACAACAGTGAAGAGGATTCTTCGGTATCTGAAGGGTACTATGGAGTATGGGTTATGGTATCCGAAAGGAAAGGACTTCACCCTTATTGCGTATTCAGATGCAGATTGGGCAGGATGTGTCGATGACAGAAAGAGTACCAGTGGAGGGGCATTTTATCTTGGAGACAAGTTGGTTGCATGGCACAGGAAGAAACAAGAGTCAGTTTCTTTATCTACAACAGAGGCAGAATATATTGCAGCAACTACGTGTTGTACGCAGGTTTTATGGATGAAACAAACCCTGAAAGATCTTGGCATTAACTTCAATGAGCCAATTTCGGTTAAGTGTGATAACACCAGTGCCATAAATATCTCAAAGAATCCAGTTATGCATTCTCGCACAAAACATATTGCTATCCGATATCACTTTTTGAAGGAGAAAGTTGCGGAAGAAGAGGTAAAGTTGGATTTTGTCCCAACTACAGAGCAAGTAGCGGATATCTTCACAAAACCGCTGCCCAAAGAAACTTTTGAGTACCTTCGCAATAAATTGGGAGTGGTCATGCTTCCCAAGAATTGACTAGCTATCGGGATCACATTCTCATGGGGAGCATTTATATATTTGATTATCTTTTTGCTCATATTTGTAATTTTTGCTAACTGTCATAACGTGTGCCTGAGAATGATGTGCATGGACTCAAGGGGAGTCTGCAGCAGCCCTTTGGTATTATTGTCAAAGGGGGAGAATAATTACAGGAAATTGCATGTGTGTTGCCAACAATTCCAAAGGGGGAGATTGTTGAGCAAGATGCAGAAACAATATTGTCATTGTTGTCAACACAGTCAGACAGATCGGTTGATGCAGTGGACAGGAGTTAAGAGATTCTTCAGAATATGTATAGTGATTATCCAAAAGATAGAAGTAGCCCATATGCAAAAAATCAAAAGAAAATCACAAGGAAGAAAACTGTCGCGATATCGCGACATGTTGAAAGAAAGAAAAACTGTCGCGATATCGCGACATGTTGAGGAGAGAGAAAAATTGTCACGATATCGCGACATGTTGAGGAGAGAGAAAAACTGTCACGATATCACGACACGTTTGAAGAGAAAGCGCAAGAAAGAAAAACTGTCGCGATATCGCGACATGTTGAGGAGAGAGAAAAACTGTCGCGATTTCGCGACATGTTGGAAGAGAGAAAAGAAGAAAGAAAAATTGTCGCGATTTCATGACATGTTAGAAGAGAGAGAAGAAGAAAGAAAAACTGTCACGATTTCGCGACATGTTCGAAGAGAAAGAGGAGAGAGAAAAAGGTGTCACGATTTCGCGACATGTTTCATTTTTGCGGTCCAAAGCAAGAGAAAGAGGAGAGAGAAAAAGTGTCACGATTTCGTGACATATTGCAAGGAAGATTGTACGGACGAAAAAGTGTCACGATTTCGTGACATATTGCAAGGAAGATTGTACGGACGAAAAAGTGTCATGATTTTGCGACATATTGCAAGGAAGGTTGTACGGACGAAAAAGTGTCACGATTTCACGACATATTGCAAGGAAGGTTGTACGGACAAAAAAGTGTCACGATTTCGTGACATATTGCAAGGAAGGTTGTACGAACGAAAAAGTGTCACGATTTCGTGACATGTTGCAGGAAAGAGAGTCCAAAAGAAAAAGTGTCACGATTTCGTGACATGTTGCAGGAGAGAGAGTCCGAGAGAAAAAGTGTCACGATATCGCGACATGTCGGGTTTTCGCGACCCGAAGGCAAGAGAAAGAGCTAAGGAGAAAAAGTGTCACGATATCGCGACATGTCGGGTTTTCACGACCCGAAGGCAAGAGAGAGAGCCTAGGAGAAAAAGTGTCATGATATCGTGACATGTCGCATTTTCACGACTTAAGGAGGAGAGAGAAAATAAGAAGGCAGAAGTGTCACGATATCATGACAAAAGTAAAGAAGAATAGTACGGAGATGAAAGTGTCACGATATCGTGACATGTGTTTTCGTGGGTGCAAAGCCGAGAAGAGGACAAAGAGGTAGAAGTGTCACGATTTCGTGACAGGTCACTTTGGCGCGAGCAAAGAAGAGAACCCAACTAAAATAAGATATGTGATAGTTAACTGGAGTTATACGGTAGTTACAGGTGCAATTGTAGAAGAAATTCATGCAGATAAAATAAGAAGAGTTAACTGAAGTCAGTACGTCAGTTACAGGTGCAGTTATAGTGAAAACGCATGCATGCACAGAAAAGAAAGCGAATAGTCTCTAAGGAGAATACAAACAGTCATGACCAAGAAGACGAACAGTCATGGTAAAGGTATATGTGTCAATTCATTGCATGTAACGTAATGCCTACTCTATATATACAAAAGGAGTTACATATAAAAGGCGTTACAATTGACAAGTGGCAGATGAGAATATGAAAGTAACAGTTACAATTGACAAGTGGCGTATGAGAAATGAAGGAAGGAGTTACAACTGGAGTTACAAAGATTCAATATGGTTATAAAAGGAGGTCTGCGCGGAGGATTACATGCTGCTGAAATTGAGTGAAAGTGCTACAAGAAGAGGGTTGAAAGAGAGCTGCAAGAGTGTATTCAACAGAGCAGTAAGAGCCATAAAAGAGCAGTAAGCAGAGCTTTAAGAGCGTGTGTGTTTTGGTGAATAGAGAGAGAGGTTGGGTTAGCAACAGACCAGTCAGGGTCTTGTATAAGCGAAGGCATTTTTATGTCAATCTGATAGTTTCAAAAGTGCAGTTCAAGTTGGTGCTTGAATTAGGGGTTGGTGCTCCTTTCTGTAGGTGCAGATAAACCAGGGGTTGGTGCTCCTTTTTGTAGGTGAGATAAACCAGGGGTTGGTGCTCCTTCCAGTGGGTGTTGGTAAAGTGATTGTAAAATTGTATTTTGCAAAGGCTAGATTTGGACGGGAATCCAAGCAGTCATTTTTGAGGAGTAGCCAAATTGGTGAACCTCGTTACATCGTGTGTTGTGGAATGCTCTCTTGTTATATTTGCTTTATTGAGTTTTAAGTTTTCATTGTTTCGGCATTAAGAGTTGAAGATTTAAGTTTTTAATAGCTACACTGATTCACCCCCCCCTCTCAGTGTCATTGTGAGACTAACAAGAGTTTATAATAATTATTGTAACACTGTGGATATTTAGATTTGATGTTTCTTGACTTGGAAATAAGAAGCCTTTTGTGAAATGGTATTATAGTAATACAATATTCAAATAGTTAACAACAATGAATATTTTTGTAGAAATACTGGTAAAATACTGTGATGGCACCAATCTGTCATGGATTATGTTGTCTCTGGATGTATGTATATATTTTTACCCTATCTTTAACCACCATGCTCCCACCCCCTTCCTTCCTACCTTATTTTCATAATCAAGCAAAATTTAGGGCCTTCTACTAGAAGTACTTACCTTTAGAATGGGCGTTGATTAGGACATAATATTCCCTAGAACTTATGCTTGAGTCTATTGATAAAATACATTGTGTAAATATGATTACCCACTATAGAGTATTCATTCAATGACAAATAATCATCAATTTGGACTGCACAAATAAATAATCAAATAAGGAGTTTCCACTCGTTGTCTAATACAATTAATTATAAGAAAATTAATAACACAATTAAAGCAGAGCAAGGCTATTTTAAGTTAAAATGAGGAAATTCACATAACCTTACTAGATAAATACAATATGGTAGATTCCCTTGATGGTAGGGACGTTATTTAAAATATATGAGAAAACTGTAATAATTATGCACTTTGATACCATCTGAGAGTCAAAAAATTACAAATGAATGTTATGTGTTGTATTAGCTTACATCTCAGTGACCTTTGTTCTCAGATTGATATCAAATAAGTAATCAAGTTGTTGGGATGTTGGCGTTGATACCGTATAGATACTGAAAATATGATGTAATGAGCTTGAAATATTAATGGAATAGACATATTCTTAGGAGCCTTTGCTTACAATGTAAGATCATATTTTACTTTCAAATAGGATTAGGTATCTCTTCTTCAACCTGTGTGAGTGTCTTTAGTGAAACATTAGTGTATCTAAACAAACAAAGGAATATACCTTAAATATTCTACTAAAAATAACATCTAAGAACAAATGCAAAGTGTTAGTATCTTTTGGAAGATGATGGTCTATCACTATATGTAATTTATTTGAGCAAATCCAAAGTTGGACCAAACAATGGGTAGATACTTTTAAATACAACCCTTGGCTATCAACAAGACCATGCCAAAAAATGGAAAAGAAGTAAAACTATTGAAAATATTTTAGCACAAGGTCCTCCTTTAATATGATTGATATTTTTTTTTTTTGAATTTACATGGTGGAATCGGTAGTCGCCATGAATATGGGCAGGCTGTCCAGATTTTTATGGCCGCCACAATATTTTGCACTGTCCACCCTAGAAGCCGCCACACAGATCTTCGCACAATCCACCCCTATAACCACCATGCCATAATCATTTTAAACCTTTTACGTCATTGAAAGCACTAGGAAAGGGACAAGCGTTCAGTCCGACGAGGCTCGAGATTTGAACCTTGGACCTCCTCGCCAAATATGATTGATGTTATTTCAAATATGTCTTAGAGATATTTTGATCTCTGTCTTTATTTGCATCTCTCTTGATGAATTCTAGGGCACTGGCAGAGAACTCCAAATGATGAAGCCCTTATGTGAAGGTCAATATATTAGAGTAGAGAAGTTATCTTAGAATACCAACTAAAACCATGCCATAGATTAGCAAGTCCTACTAAAAATTAAACCCCAAGATAAGGTTTCATGTTATGGCCTAATTAGGATTTGGAAGTAGATCAGAGTCCATAAGATTACAAGTTCGATGGTCATAAAGAATCCTTATCTTATTGCACAAAGATTATTTGACTTCACCCATTTAAAAATATAATTGTCAGTTCTTTGACAAAGAAATTTGTTAGTTTGTGTCTAAACACAATGATCCAAATAGACTCATTTTTCTCATCATATTTGTAGATGGGGTGAATGATATAAAATATTAGCAACACTTTGAGGAACTCAACCTTAAAGTCTTCCACCCCCAGCCCTTATTGGGTCAGAGTCTAAACATGGTAAACAATGAACATTATCATATGGTATGTGAAGTGAAAATAAGTGGGTCTATGCTCCACAATAAGAGATAAAAATGGAAAATATGACTATATTGTTTGTGAAGAAGTGTGGCCTAACTCTGATCATATTTGCTCAACAATACCATCAACATGTCACATAGCCAAACTAAACATAGGGATTTATGATAATTTTTATTTTTTGTAGTCATTATAAGTAAAACTAATATAAAGTTTTTGGTATATTGTTAGTTAGAAAAGGTCTCATATTTAAGTTTAATTAGAAGAACAACATACATCATTTTATTTCCCACAAAAAAATGGCCTGAGTTGGAGCTGGTTAAGTCTTAAGAACCCTTTCACATAACAATACCAATCCATCAATATTCATCATATGAGGATGTACTATGGTTTTAGAATCACATAAATGAGCCTTGATACAAGATATATCTAGGCAAAAAATATTCATTGATATGTTGATCTCACATGTCTCATGGCAAAAAAATTATGGAGTGTGACTAGGCTCAGGGAAAGTAGTTAAAGAAAAGAAATTAAAATAACTCAAACCACTAAACCCTTATTTCAAAGGCATCTTAGACTAACTTAGAATCAAGGGTGCATAAAATTAAGCAAAAGTTTCGATTCAATTTACATGATAATAGTTGAACAAAGTTGAGTTGTTGGCAGCAGATGTGTTATTGCACGATGTACAAATGTGTTGAAAAATTTATTTGTAGATGTATCTTCAGATGCCTAATGTAACCTAATTAATTGTTGTGGAATTGACTCTTTTGAAATGGAATCTAAAATCTATAAACTAGATTATGATCATTTACAAGAAATCAAGCCTCTACTACTTGTAAAGAACAGGTGAGCCACTTCTAATTGAACATTTAAATGAATATCCTACAGATTTGACATTAGATGTTGTACTGGAAATGTCTTAGTAGTTGTTTAAAATATTTAATAGTTATTGGTGTTATGTTGTGTGACACATAGAGTTTCCAATCATGACTTACATTGCTTCTTAATTTTAAAAAATGTATAAGGGGGTGCATTGAGAGACATAAACTACATAATAATAAAATCAAAGGTGAGAGAACATATGTGTTATGTATCTTGAGAAGAATCATCATATCAAATTAGGAAAATAAATAGATTGTGGGTATCCCATGGAATAATGGACACTTGAGAAAGATATTGTTCATATAGCATTGACCCTTGTATGTGATGCCTTCTAACATTGTTTTTTAAACATTCAATTACAAAGTTCTAAATTTAATCAATTTTATTCAAGGTATGTTGTCTATCTAACAAGGAATGCTTACCAATAAAAGAACTGAGGAGATTTTAGGGGCAATTTGTGCTGCTATTATGCTATTACAAGTAACCCTCTAAAAATGGTTTCGATAATTTCATTGTATTTAGGGTTTGGAAAAATTGTTAAGGGATTGACTGCATGCCAAAGGTGGGTTAGTCATCAAAAATGATGAAATTAACACACAAAACAGTGTAATGTTTGTCTATAACTGTGGTTTGTACAGTATAATAAGAATTTTCTAAAGGCTTCTTTCAAGAAAAAAATGTGACAAGGAACAACAACAAACATAGTAAGCACAATAGTCCCATAGTAGTAGTCTAAGTAGTTGTGACCTTTGCCCTAGCTTAGATGTATGGTTTTTGATCTAGGGCATCATTCTTGAAATACAATATAATGTTTAAAGAAATTCTATACCCTCTCCAGAATTTAAAAATGGTCTACCTTCAATTAAAAATAGAATATGCAATATTAACATGAAATATCACTTCAAGAGAAGAAACACATATTCTAGGGTTTATGGGGTTTGCTTAATTACATATAATCCTACTGAAGCACGTCCTCAAAATGTTTTAACATATAAAAGTTTCCACATAGTGGCATTGTCAAGGGTAGGGTAGCTTGGTTATCATAACAGTAAATTCCAAGTACAACATACTTTGATATTGGACAATAAAACTAATTTTACATTTTACTCTTAATTTTAATTTTGTAACTCAAGTTTTAAACCATTTTCTAACCTCTCTTCTACAACAAGAAACATTTTTCATGCAAATCCAATCAGGATTTGAAACCCATTGTGACATTTATAAGTGAAAAGACAAGCAAAAGAATGTAATGCATACCAAAAGTTGCTCGACGTCTGCCAACACAACATGACAGGTCTTAAAAAAAATTGGAGGAAATAATGAGAGCTCCTCCAAAATATTATGCTTGTGACTATGAACAAAGCTCTTTTATCATCGGGATGGAAAATTAGATATACCTGTGTATCTCATACCCTTTTCTCATCAGGATAGAAAATAGGATACACATGTGTGTCTCATTGATTGCATTTAGGATTTGGAAAAATCGTCAGGGGACTAACTGCACACCAAAGGTGGGGTAAGACATTTTTGTATGGAATTTTTTCTTTTTGTTTTTAACACATTTGCATGCTACACTACATGCCTACCCTTACCTTGATGGTGTTTTTTTGGATATGGATGGATGATAAGGCTGCCACTGACGTCATGTTGGCTCCCTCATTAATTTGAAGCTAAATTCCAAGTGAAGTAGTTCAACTTTTCAAAATGACAATGAGCAATACTTCAAAATATATTAATATATACTTAATAATCTTCCATATATCCTTTTCAAGGTGTGGCTTACATACTTAAATAAATTTTATATGCAATAATATTTTTTTACTTTCAGGATTACTTAAGAGTATAAAAGGTGCACTATTTAAAAATATCTTATATATATGATTTTGACTTGCATAACATCTTGTTAAGAAATTAATTAAATTTAGACACCTAAAATGCATCATGTCGAGGCGACTACTCATATGGGACATGCTAGAAGACCATATGGAAGATCTTGGATAGATTCCAAGGTATAGCAGTGGTTCTAACCACTCATTTAGGCAGTTTGGCCTAATCAGTGTTAGCCATGACTGACACCCACGGTTAACAGAGCTGACCATGCCTCAGAGCCATGGCTAGCCTCAAAAATTAGTTGGACCTTGGCCGACCCAAAATTGGTTTCAATGGCCAATTGGTTGCAGATCAGAGCGGTTTGAGAGCGAAAAGTTCCAGAAACTTCCCTCCAACTGCCTCAACTACCCTTTCTTGATCTTGGCTTCTCCATGAAGCTAAGACATGGCCTACTCAAATGCTATAAGAACCCCCTCTAAATTGGGAAATAGAGAGATGAATCTTGAGTTGAAGAGCAGCGAAGCCCTATCGAATTGCATACTCACTTGCATACATTGAGAGGAACACTTTTGCTGCCCAATTGGAGATCAAATGGCATTTGGAACCAAGAAGGCTATGGAGGGCTAGGAGAAATCAAGAAAATCAATTGAGCCCAATCCATCACCAATTTGAGCAATTCAACCACCAAATCTATCAGAGGACATCATGGTGACCCTTGATCATCAATTCATCAAGGAGAATTGGAGATTTAAGACCAACATTTGAGGGTAATTTCATTTCCAGCTCAGCCATGACTAACCATGGCTAATAGTGCCAACCACGCGACAGACCCACGGTCAAGGTTTAATTTCCTTTTTCCTTGGTTTTAGTAGTAGTTTACATTTTAGTTGCTTTATATTAGATACATTTGATCTAGATTTACTTTATTAGAGACAATTGTGTGGTAGAATCATAGTTTAAAGCTCTCTTTCCTTGCATTTTGTCATTTAAACAATTAGGACAATAGTTGCTACTTTTCATGTTTTCATGCTTTCAATGGTTTAATTAGGATATTAGATGGATTGATCTATGCTTCCTTTACATTCTTGATGGTCAATTATCATGCTTAGAGTAGATTTCTATGCTTTATGTACTTTCTTGATTTCAAGCTTTCATGACAATATTTTGTATCATTTCCTTTAAAAGCCTCATCAAGAGAGGCCTCCTTTGCTTCTAATTGCTTCTTGTTGTTTCTTGAATGCAGGGTTAATAGGGTCTTGACATTCAAAGCAACAAATACCTCTAATCATGGAGAAGAAGGCTACATTTGCCTTAGAGCAGTTCGTGTCAACCTAGGAAGCTTGTGAATTACACCTACCCTTGCGTGGGGACTTTTCTTGATTGTAATAATTGTATCACATTGGGTATCCCTAAGAGGGATGGATTTGTAACCGAGTTTCAATGGAAATTTAATAAAGGAAACCCTTATTTATGTTCATTTGCAAATTTATCTATCTTTCATGCTTTATGTTGATTTTTAGTTATTATTAGCTTAGGTGTATGCATCCTGGATTGCTATAGAAGGCGATCATGGTGGAACTCCACAATTTAAGTGATTTACAATCTAACTTGCTCTATTTTTTGATGTCAGGGCTTAGCCATGGTTGACATCCATGGTTAACAGTTGTAGTCATGCCATAGAGCCATGGGCAACAGTTGCAGCCACGCCTGAGAGATGCGGTCAACAGAGAACAAAAAAGCAGATATCAGACACCTTCATCAGACTTGGATCTGAGGTAGGATCATTTTTCCCTCTCTGTATTTTTCTATCTATGTTTTTATAGAAGCAAAATGCAATAGATGGATGTTAATTAGAAAACATAGCGAAAAGTAAAATGGGGAAATCCTAGATGCTTTTTTAGTTTTCTACTAGTCGTTGCTAGGAATAGCGGATCTCTGATTGCAGTCCGCCCTAGTCTCCAGTGGTCTAGGACATTTCATGTTTTAGAGTTTGCATGCTTGAGGCCCAATCAGTGGCCATTCCTTCATAGATAATTGCATTCTCTAAAAAATCATATAGCATAGTCGTGCATTCTTTTAAAGTGAAATGTTCTTTTGAAAAGCATGTAGCAAAATCATTTGAGTGCTATTTTATGCATTTTTATTTCATGCAAAGTAAAAATAACCCCACACACCACGACACACTTTAAATGCTAGTGAGTTGGAAGTCACATCCAACCACTAGTAGGGTTCAATGATGGTGGTAGTGATTTCCATCCATTGGCCCAACTCCCTCGATCCTTTTGTTACTAGACCAATATCAGATCCAAGATATCGATATAACCCATGGAAAATTTGCATGTATCTCTCCTCGAAGAGGTATATAGCTGACTACGGGTGAATAGGGTGAGGATCTGGAGGACCTATGCTCCCTGACCATGTGTGGACTTCATTACCACACATTATAGGTGGGATTACATGGCCTGGAGTTCATTTCTAGGTTGTCGAGCTATGAGTATATAGGTGAAAGCCCTTTAACAATTGAGTATATCATCAACATATTGAAAACATGATGAGAGTTACTTTCTGATACAACAAATCTCAAAACACATCAAAATAGTTTAGGGCTCACAAACAAAAATTTAAAAGAGATAATCATTATTGTTTGCTTTTGTTTGCCTTAAAACTTACATACGAGATAATATAATATCATGGTACGTACACGGAGAGGCCGATCCAGGCATAGACCCGAGGTCGAGGCTGAAGCTCCACCCAATGCACATCAAGATGCGTAGAGCCCTCAACCATAGAATCCTCCCGAACATCATTCGACGAGTATTAGAGGGGATAATTCTATGCATGGGGATCCTATTGAGAATACCCCAATTAGAGGAACCACTAGACACTCCTCGAGACATAGATCAGAGCATGGGGCTTCCCAGCATGGGGGTCCCAGATAGGTTAGCATTTACCATGACCACATTCTGCATGGTTCCATGGGATCTACTGAAGAGTATGTCATAGAGGGATCCAGATTGGTACCCCTTCGACCTATAGCTAGAGGAGGCTCAAAGCCCCCACCATCTGAGTATAGACAAGTCCGAGATCCACCCATTCAGGGGTAAACAGAGGGGGATGCTTCCAAGCGTAGACCCATGCAAACTCCCCATAGAGGTGAACCTTGTAAGATCACCATAGACATGTCTAAAGTGGGAGTAAATGGTACACCACCTCATGAGCCATGGCATAGTAGATAGTTAGATGGTCTAGACAAAGTCTTAGGATAGCTAGGTTATAAGCCTACTCCTGCACCTTCTCGTTCTATGAGCGTGCATAGTGGTAGTACCATTAGGACCGTCAGAGAACCTGGAGAGTGCTCCAAATATTCTCATGATATGCATACCCCTGCATCCCATGTGGGCATAGAGTATAGGCGACCACTGAATACAAATGCCATCTTCATAGACAATGGCAAGAGCGTAGCAGATCAGTCCATTGGAGGACACACTCACAAAGCTGCTCGAATAGAGCACACACACCAGAGGCCTCATACGACTGATCACATAGATAGATCTCACAAACTGGTGTTAGAGTAGAGATGTTAGATTCTCCAAGACCAATTGGAGGATGTTCATGTAGAGCGGGAATACCTCAAAAATGAGAACACTCAGAGGCAAAGGTTCATAAGACAATGCTTATATGAACAACGCATGCATGAGCAATGCATCCTTGATCAAAAGGAGCATGTTGAGAGGGAGGATCGATTGGCTAGTGCCGGTTTACCTCCCCATAGTGAGTACAGGGAGAGCATTGATAGGTGAGTTGCTTCATAGCTCGAGTTCCACCCTGACCATATAGACACCCATACTCACCATATGACCCAACATAGAGATCGGTGCCCTGCATCCGAATATCATGGGCATAGGTAGTATGAAGAAGAAGTGGGAGAGGAATTAGATCAAGAATATCCTAAAATCTCCCAAGTCGAAGTGGATGATGAGCCTAGTCCTCCACCTCGACCGAAGAGGAACATGCCTCCAAAGGTGCCTCCAAGGCAATCTAGAGAAGAGGAGTTCCTATCTTCGCAGGCCTATAAGGCCTTGGCAGAAAAGGTCAGAGCTATCGAGAAGCAAGGGATGACTTATCAAAATCCTACCTTGAATAAGATTCATAATGAACCTTTATGCCCATCAGTGCCTATTTCGGCCTATCCTGAGCATTTTGAGATGCCTAGGCTAGAAAATTTTAAAGGAGAGGAGGATGCTCAGGAGCATGTTACGAGTTTTCTAGACATGTGCTTTTAGATCGAAAGCAATGATGCCTTGCTCCTATGGACCTTCATTACAACCCTCTCAGGCCTAGCCCAGGAGTGGTTTAATCAACTCAAGAGGCACAACATCACCAGTTTTGAACAACTGGCCGATGCATTTCTTGAATGCTTCTCCTTTGGCATCAAGAAAAAGGTGAACCTATCCGATCTAGCTGCTTTAATGCAACATGATGATGAGCCAGTTATGGATTATGGGAAATTATGGAGAAAGATGATGGTAAAGCTACCATTCTCCATCCCTACTTCTGAATTAACTTGAATGTTTACGAAAAGTTGCACAAAGCACATTTTATTATTATTATAGTTGCAACAATATCAGACCTTCGAGGAGGCTTTGGCGCAAGCCAAAGTGATAGAGGATATCAAGTTATAGGAGGGTAACTTGAAACTTAGGAACAAGAAGGAATGGAACAAGAAGAGCACTGAGAAACAATAGGCCAAGCTGACCCATGTTAATCAGGTGGTTTTAAACCTTCAAAAAGGGGATAAGGGGTAGCAACAATGAAATTATCAAGCCCAACCTCCTCCTGCATAGTACGAGCAATGCAACAACAACCAGAAGGGTAAGGATAAAGAAAGATGCCCTCCTCACATATTCACTCAATTATCAGAATCATTGACATCGATTTTCCATCAATTATGCGAGGCAAAGGCAATAAACTTACCAAAAATCAAACTAGTGGACCCTAATCAACCCAAGCCTAAGGGGTATAAGGATGATCAATATTGCATATTTCATCAAACGAAAGGCCATGACATAGAGGTATGTTGGTCATTCAAACATTTAGTGCAAAATATGATCGAAAGAGGTACGCTTCTTGTGGACAACCCGCAAGCACTTGACAATCAGAATATGGGGATTTACAAGAATCCTCTACCCAACCATGAGGTACCAAGGAACAATGTTGGCCAGGTCAATCAAGTACGCATCGAACCACCAACCCATGGGTTCATCGAAATGGTCAACGTCATCACAAGACATGCGAGGTATGAAAGACCAAATCAACCTCCATTGCCCATTAGAGTCCAAGCTATGCCTCCTCCAAGGCCAACCCAAAATGTGCCAAGCCCACCAACTAGACCGGTGGTGACAATCAAAAGTAGGTTAGTTCAAAACCTACAGATGACTCCAACGAAGTTGTCTATTTATGAGCTGATTCAGCAGTCCCCCAAGCATAGGGAGATGCTTATGGATATTCTAAGGTCCATAGAAGTGTAGTCCTAGGATCTTGAAGCATTCACACACTTTGTGGGACACGTGCAATAGTGTCAAGAACCGATTATACAATTTTATGATCATGAAATCAAGATGGTTTCCACTATCATAGTGGACCCACCGCTTCATATCATTGCGTGTGTAAACCACAAACCTTTCAAGTGGGTTTTGATTGATATGAGATCATCAATCAATATAATCATGACCAAGGCATTGACATACTTGAAGTTACCAAAGACGCATATCATACCTTCGGCCTTCACGTTGAGAGCTTTTAACGACGCATTATGCTCAACTATCGGCACTATAGTCTTACCCATTCAGGTGGGACTGAAGACCATCTCGGTGATGTGTCATGTGATTGAAGGTGCTATGCAGTACAATATACTTCTAGGGTGGCCTTGGATAAGAGAAATGTGTTGTGTCCCTTCCATTCTCCATCAATGTATCAAATACATGCATGAGGGATAGGTTCACGTGGTGCCTTCAGATGAAGAACCATTCAAATACATGAATTTAGAAGATTTTCTAGGGGACTTCATGCTCCCCTCAATGCACCTGGACATACGACCAGTGTCACCGATCAAAGAGCCAGGAGGTAAAATGAAAGAAGTGTGTGCCAAACCTACAATGTTCATATCTCAATGATCGAAGCACATGATAACTACTTCTACTAAACCATCTGCATCCATAATGCATCGGGATGATAGGAAGCTAAAGGTAAATATGGGTAAAAAAGAGATAAAGCAAGTGCCCAAACCAGTTGTCATCGAGGTCCCTACTCCTATGGAAGTAGAGGATGCTCAAGGAGAAGTCGAAGAGGCACCTCAGCCTGCTTCACTTGCGTCTTCAGTAGGGTCATCTGCACCACATGTGACCATTCATTTGGTTAATCCTAGATTAGGGGAATATATTATGTAGAATGTGACATTTACACCGATCATCGAGACTGCATAGGACATGGGCTGACCACAAGCCCATCGCCTTCCCGTAGGGATGGTGGTACCACTGGGGTACCTCCTAACCAAACCAATTTTATCTATGGAGGGCTCGACCAGCTTGCATCTCGCACTTCCATGGATGAGGATGATGATGAACCATTTATTATGAATGTTCATTATCTTTCTAACCTAGAGTATACCTTATGATATTTTGAGCGTTACCATTGGCATGGTTACGGTCTCAGATTATTCGAGCAAGGGCGTAGGAGGCCTTATGAACCGTAGTATCAGTTGCCTACTGATAGGTTCGGGTTAGGATATTATATTGGAGGATAGGATGAACTCCTCATGGCATATTTAGACCACCTGTACCTCAGTCTGGGGGGTGAAGTCGACTTCAATCCTTATCACCCCAATCCCTCCACCTTTCGAAGGGATAACCGGTTAGTGTCTTACATCACTATAGAACCACTTGAGACATATCATGAAGACATCTTGGTGGAGACCGATCTAGAGCAGATCCCAAGAGACAACTTGGATGAACAAATCCATGAGGTAGCCGATGATATAGGCCTGTAGGTTTAGATCGCTAGCATAGAGATAGATTCCGAGTCAGAAGATCATGCTGATGAGGATATAGTAGAGTCCATATTTGAGATAGGTGGACCAAGTTGCATGTATGAGAGTGATGATGATGATGAGTCCTCAAGCAATGAGCAATCTGAGGATGAGACTGAGTTGGCTTACTTGGGCCCTCTTAATTTACATCATCTTTTACCTTCAGAGATAGTCATCGAGGATGAGCAATCCTCCATGGATGATAGTAGTTATCGAGAGTGGGCTTTCATGGGGCCCCATCTTCTTGATCTCCCAGTTCTAGTAGGTAGTGGTGAGGGTTTTCATTATGATAGTGATGATGAAGATGAAATAGAGAGAGCCTACTTGGGACCTCCCTATTTACATCATCGTAATGCACCATACACTACAATGGATATGTACAGAGATATCAATCTCCACCCACACCTCAGAGGAAGAGCTCCTAACTTGGATAGGATTTATCATATGGTCTTCCCTGATCCACCAACATTCAGAGAGCTCCTTGAGCCTAGCGATCCTATTTTTGAGTCTATCCATAGATCGGATCCAGAGATCCCCATACCCCTAGAACCACATCTCGGGGATGGAAGTTATATAAATTTAGAGTCACATGCACATGGTCCTAGAGACATGATCCATTCCATCAATATGATATCCATTGATTTGACCACTCCACTTCACAACCCAACTGACCCCTCCAAACCATTGTATCTTGATATAGATGCTATTGATTGGGATCACACTGACTCACCACTAGAGCCTGAAGATTTCTTCCCTAATGAAGAAATGTTGCAACCTTTTCATTTTGTGCTAGGCTATGCACATGATGTTTATCATGCTGAGGATGCTTCCAATGTGGAACCCATAAACCCAGTAGATGACATCCACTTGATCCCTACGCCTCACCAGCTTGAGGAGGGATCCCATATGTCAGTAGAGGAAACCTTTGAAGTGGATATCAGTGATGATCCCATGAATCCTAGGAAGGTTAAATTTGGAGAAATTTTATCTCTTGATGAGCGTGCCAACCTCATCCCTCTACTGAAAGAGAGACCTGATCTCTTTGCTTGGACTTATAAGGACATGTTGGGTCTAGATCCAAAATTGGTTACTCATAACCTTTCGCTAGATCTCTCAAAGAATCCAGTCAAGCAGAAACTTAGGAAGATGCATCCAATAGTAGCCTTAATGGTTAAATATGAATTGCAAAAGTTTCTAGATGTAGAGTTTGTCATTTCCATCGACTATCTAGAATGGGTATCAAACATGGTGCCTGTAGGAAAACCTGATGGAAGGATCCGTATCTGTATGGATTTTAGAGACCTCAATAGGGCAACACCAAAAGATTCATTTCCATTTTCGAACATAGATGCTCTCATAGATGCAACTATGGGTCATGAAATGCTCTCCTTAATGGATGGTTTTTTTGGTTACAACCAAATTTGGATTAAGCTCGAAGACTAGCATAAAACCATGTTCATAACGCCATGGGGGACATTTTGCTATAAGGTTATGCCATTCGGCCTTAAGAATGTTGGTGCTACATATCAACAGGCTATGACATATATCTTTCATGACTACATGCATAAGATCTTGGAAGATTATATCGATGACTTGTTGGTAAAGTCATTGCTGCGTTCAGAGCATGTAGAGGTCCTGAGGAAGGTCTTCGATCGCCTGATAGAGCATAATGTCAGGTTGAATCCTAAGAAGTGTGTGTTTGGTGTAACTTCAGGAAAGCTCTTGGGATTCATCATTTCAAAATGAGGGATCGAATTTGACCCAACAAAGGTCAAGGCTATTTTAGAAATGCATCCCCCCATGAATATCAAGGAATTAAGAAGCCTTCAGGGCAAAGTAGCATCCATAAAGTGATTTATCGCACAATTATCGAATAAATGTCGACCCATGAATCGATTGCTACACAAGGGGGTCCCATTCAATTGGGATGAGGACTATCAAGCAGCCTTTGCTGAGATTAAGCACTACCTGGCGACGCCACCAGTACTAGCTCCACCAAGACCAGACGTACCATTCTTGCTATATATATCAACAACTAATTTTGCATTGGGAACCATGTTAGCCCAAAAGAATGTGCAAGACAAAGAACAAGCCATATATTACATCAACCAAACCTTGGTGAGTTACGAGCTAGGATATGCCTACGTGGAAAAGTTGTGTTTAGCAGTAGTGTTCACTATAAAGAAATTGCGACATTATATGTTAATTCATACGATGTATGTCATATCAAAACAAAATCCTTTGTAGTATATGATGAGCAAGACATATCATAATACACGTACTATAAAGTGGATCATGCTATTGATAAAATTTGATTTGGAATTCATTAGCCAAAAGTCCATTAAGGGATAGGTCATAGTTGATCAACTGGTTGAGGTGCCTCTAGAGAATAGTAGGCCCCTCACCATAGAGCTACCTGATGATGTAGTTTTTACCTTATCAGAAGCACCTAAACTCGAAGAACCAGATAATAAAGCTGATATGACCTTGTTCTTCGATGGTTCAAAGTGTGAGCAAGGGGGTGGTGCAGGAATAGTGTTGTTCATGCCGCAAGGTGCTCCCATGCCCTTGTCATTCAAGTTAGACTTTCCTTGCACTAACAATAATTTTGAATACAAAGCCCTAATATTGGGCCTCCAAATAACTATTGCCATGAAGATTAAAAGGTTAAATATCTTTGGTGATTCCCTTCTCATTGTCAACCAAGTGAAGGGACTTTTTCAATGTAGGTGTCCTATCTTGAAGGCCTACAAAGATCTTGTTGATACTTATCTAGCTCAGTTGGAGTGGTACGACATCGAGGCAATCCCTCGTTCATCGAATAGATTCGTAGACACTATGGCATATTTGGGATCCTTAATCCCTCAGAATCCATCTATCGATTTTACTACCATCCATGTAAAAATATTGTCACACTCTATTGTGCAGCACGAAGCTTTGGATAACAAAGAGTCAATCAACATGATTCATGTAGAACCAAACCATGAATGGTTCTACAGAGCCAGAGACTTTCTCAAGAGAGCGCCTTGGGGGTCATTGATCTCGTAGAGTCCTACGGGGAATGGTACCACCATTCACCATAAGGTTGTTTCCTAGTCTGCATTTGCAAATATTAAACCACAGGGGGAACATGTTGTCTTGTCAGTTGAGGTTGAGGTTTATCAGAACTAGATGTCATAGATACATGACTTCCTAAAGCTTGGTGTAATCCCTCAGGGATTATCGCGTGCCGCGAAACACACATTTAAATAGAAAGCGACAAAGTATGTCTTGTTAGGAGATATTTTATATCATCGAAGCTATGATGGAGTTCTCCTTCATTGTCTTGAGCCCCAAGAATCATCTTGGGCAATGTTGCAAGCTCATGATGGTACGTGTGGTGGCCATTTCAGTGGTATGGCTATCATCAAGTGCATCCTTCGCATGGGCTATTTTTGGCCTACTATGGAGAAGGATTGCAATGTGTATGTTAGGAAATGCATTAAATGTCAGCATCATGCTAATATTGCACACTTGCCATCATAGGCCTTACAACCCATTCAAGCGGCTTGGCCATTTGCTCAGTGGGGTTTGGATCTAATCGGTAAGATCTCTCCTCCATCATCGGGCTGACATACATTCATTATTATGGCTACTGAGTATTTTACTAAGTGGGTGGAAGCAATCCCATTAACAATGACAACTGGAGCACGTATTGCTGAGTTCATACTCACCAATATCATAAGTCATTTTGGGATACCATCCAAGATAATTTTGGATAATGGAACGTCATTCAAAAATAAAACTGTGAGGGCTTTGACGTCCAAGTACAGGATCAAACACAGTTTTGCGACTCCATACTATCCGTAGGAAAATGGGCAAGTTGAGGCTTCAAACAAGATAGTGGTATCCATATTGAAAAATATGGTATAGGAGCACCACAAATATTGGCACATCCAGTTGCCCCTTGCATTATGGGCTTATAGGACTAGCATTCGGACACCCACTAGGGCAACTCCATTTTCACTAGTATATGGCACTGAGGCCATTATGCCCTTAGAGTTGGAGATTCCAATGTTGTGCATCACATTGAAAGAGTTCATCGATGATGACACTACATGGTAAGCTCACCTAGATCAATTGATGTTACTTGATGAACATCGCGTGAATGCTCTCAAGCATCTCTGCATTTATCAAGAGCACCTAAAATGAGCTTACAATAACAAAGTCCATCTGAGAGACTTTGAGGTTGGTGATCTTGTACTGAAAGAGAACCAACATAATTCAAATCTATTGCCAGAACTACGAGACAAATTTGTGGCTAATTGGTTAGGTCCTTATATCATCTCTGAGAAGGTTGGACCTGGGACATATCACTTAACATCGCTTGAAGGGGTTGAAGAGCCTGAACCTCTCAACATCCTTCATATTAAAGTGTTCTATGCCTAAAACCATCAAAAGGTCCCAAAGGCATCTGTAAGCCCTTTGGTCATCCAATAAAAGGTCCCAAAGGCATCTGTAAGCCCTTTGGTCATCCAGTAAAAGGCTCCAAAGGCATCTGTAAGCCCTTTGGTCAAATCAAAAAGTTATAAAATCTAAAAAAAATTGGAAAATATCAAAAATTCAAAAACATTGCATTTGCATTACATTTGCATCATTGCATTTCATTTGCATCATTGCATTCCATTTACCACATGCATTTCATTTTGCACATGCATTTCATTTTGCATTGCATTAGGCATTTCCATCCGTCGCACTTGCATTAGAATAAGTTGTGTTTACAATATTACAAATGACACCACATTTGTGTTTCAATCATGCATCTATGCACTATCATTTTCATTCATCACCCTTGTGAGTAATTGTGTTTTTCAACACAACCCCTCCTGTTGCTATGAAGAATATACTAAGGTTTTTCGGTCATTCAACCATACCTAGAGGTCTTCTCAAGAGTTGGTAGAAAGCTTGCTTTGCTTTTGTAGATGAGGTCTAGTTTTGATAGCACTTAGCATATCAGAATCCTATCACTAATTTACAAACTAAACAATCCTAATTAGGACAAGGGAAAGATGAAAGCTACGAAGCGGGACCAGGTATCCTGAGGTGAAAATTTTATCTTGCTTATCCCCCTATGCGGACGGTCCAAGAAATGCTGACAATTGGAAAAAGGACAAGTTTCCCCTACCCATATGAATCCCTTGCTTACGTTAAAAGAAGCAAAATCCCTGAATCAAATCCCAAAAAGAAATTCCTGAATCAAATCCCAGAGTGAAATCCCAAAAATCAAGTCAAATCAAGATCAAATTCAAAAACAAAAATCAAATTAGTATCAAATCCCTTGCTCAAAGAGAAAAAAGAAAAGAAAAGTACAAAAATAAATAGTGGTTTTTATCACTAAAAGCAGGGTTATGCATAAGAGATAGGACCCGAAAGGTACTTATAAAAAAATGACGTAACTATTTCGAAACGATGGTGAAATCTGTCGAACTGCATGTATGCTCGCATGGCAAATGATTTTAATTTTTCTCAAAAAATTGGCAAAAAAGGGCAAATTTTAAATTTTTTTCGGACCAGACCAAAAAGATACCGGCTACATTTAAAATATTAGCAAAAGCTTGGATGTGAATTACGGTCTAATCATGGAACATATACATAATATGATCCGGTTTTGAATGGGTTGCAAAACATGAAATGGTCTCAAGTCAGGTGCATAGTAAGTATCAGATATTCGAGTAAGAGATATGATATGGCGTCTAGTAAACATAAGGATTGTAGCACAACGTAGATTATCGCTATTGACATTGTTAGGGGGAAAACACATGCAATATTGGTAAAGTTGATCCCACATAACTATCTATCCCACATAACTATTTATCCCACATGATTTAGTGTACTCTAATTTCAAAGCTTAAATAAGAAACTTCCTTCATAGTAAAGTAGGCGAAGATTCAAGACAAGAAGGGTGGCCTCTTTTTGACGGGTGTAGTAGGCAAGAAATCAACTACACTCATCAGGAAGAAGACCAATGTGTCTTGTCCTAGATCTTGGAATTTTATGACCATGAACCAGATGCAATGGATGGATGCATTTAATGTCACAACGGTACAATGGTCCCAGACGTCGGGTGAGTGCATTTATGCATTCGAGCACCGGGCGGATGCATAAATGCATCCGAACATCGGGTAGATGCATAAATGCATTCGGGCACCGATCGGGTGCATAAATGCATCCGAACATTAGGTGGATGCATTTATGCATCCGGGTATCAAACGGTTGTAAATTATGCAACTAGTTTAAAATCAGAGTATATTATGCATCCAGGTGTCGAACGGGTGCATTTTATGCATTTGAGTGTCGGGCGGATGCAAACCATGCTCCAACATTAAACCGATTGCATAATATACAACCGCCCAGTGTCCCAGATGCATACTATGCTCCATCAGTAAACCAGATGCATATTATGAACCGATAGCATAGTTTAATCCGACCGCCACTGTACTGCCATGTTTCTAATACTGCATGTCCTGCCTTGCATGTCTAATACCCCTTCTAAAGGGCATCAACAAGTCATTTTCAAATTTCTTTTCTATGATAGCTACAACCAGAGCTAACCTTTTTGATCGACCTTTCAGTTTCCATTCCCAATCCTTTTTCTTCCACTTCCAACTACTTCCAATGGATACCCCTTCCAAAATCCAACCAAAATTCAAGAATTTTATGTGCACTTTGATTTCAGATCTCATGACAACACCAGGGATGAACTTTCAATGGTTGTATAATGTAGGTTTATCAACCCTCGTTTCCATGCCACATTTCAAAATAGACAAAGTGCTCCTGTAGCATATTATCTCTGGTTATGACCATGATAGCGGTACTGTAAGCATTAATCTACGATCTAAAAATATTGTTTTCAGCATCACCCTTGGAGTTATTCACAGATTGATAGGTCTTCCATTTATTGGTTTTAATCAAGTTTCACCTAGGTCACATATTTATTCAGATGACAAAGAACACCTCAATAATTATTATGGTCTTTCATCAGAAGATTTGGCAAGTATAAATCTTGTTAAATATATTTTATTAATTTTGAATGTTTTAAATTTCTAAATTGACATAAATTTTTTTATGCAACTTCTAACCAAAACAAAAAGAGGTTTAGCGATTAACGATGTTAACCATCAAACTATGAAGGCCATTATCGAGTTTTTCCATGCCAGGCTTATTCTATTGGGAAGACCAAAAATTCTGTTTTAGGCACTGTATTATATTGTTCAGTATAAAAAAATGAAAAGTTTGATTGGTGTACATATATTTCTGATCGAATCAGGACTGAGTTGCACGCGGTCAAACTTTTAACCGTCAAGACTCAGCGCCCCAAGACTCAGCCCATTGTGGGTAGTGTAAATTATATTTTAGCTTTATATTTTGAGTCTTTTCATAATTTGTCAACTACTCCTGTACCAACTGTTATGCATTCAAAACTATTGTCTATTGCCATGAAACCAAAGAAATTGAGGGTAATAACTACATCATTGTCTTTGACATACTATTTTATAGTTTACAATATTTGTTTTTTAAATTTTTTTTCATCTATATGCAGGCAAAGGCAGAAATTTCAAGGACTAAACAAATTGCTGTCAATAGGGGTCACGGGCTGAAGCAAGCAGGTGATTCTGAAGATACGGGCTCTGAAGTAATACCTATTACTATGCAGATGTCACACAAATGTGCCAGGAAAGCAACTACTCATAGGGTGTCTCGTACACCTAGGTTTACACAAAATGTGTAATCCAAATATAGTGTGGCCAACCCCTCCCCCAATATAGAACAATTGCATCACATTTCATCTGGTAAATCTATGATTCTATGTGTAGTTAATTAAAATTTAGATTTCTTTTTATTTTAAGTAGAATTATAACAATTTTTTTTTGACTGTTTTCAGTTTATTCTCGTGATCAAGTAGTAAAATCATAAGTTAGAGGGCATATGCCGCCACCACTTCCTCCAAAATAATCACACTCACTAGTTACATGCAATAAACAATAGGGACAATCACCCTTTACACGCAATCAGCAATAGGGACAGTCATAGCCTCAGCCTATGTGAGGGCAAGTCGGTGTTGGAAAAGGTTTGTTTTCACAAGCCACTTTGCAAAATTTTGGGCTTGGGATTTCACAAACATAGACATCACAAGGACCAACACCAATTTTGGTGGGAATTGGATTCTCTAAGTTTACATTTTCTTCAAATTCACAGGCACCTGAATACTCTAGATAAGGATTGGATAGTATTCCTCTTGATGACGATTACATGATGCAGGGCCCGATTGAAGGCTTCAGGGCAACATATGTGCTTAAAGATAGAGCATGAGAATAAGTCCCTGCAACTCAACAGACATCAGAACCACCCATCCAAGGAGACAACCATCATCCTCAAGGTCCTCAAATTGAGGATGATGTTGTCAATTTTAATGAAAATATTTCATTGGCAGCCAGTATCAAGTCAACAATTCAGGAGTTTGTTTTGAAATATTTGCAAGAGTTGAAATAATGGGAATATCAGGAAAAGGTATTTATTAAGGAAATTAATACCCGATATAAAAATTATGAAAAAAGAGATTCTATTTATTCTTTAGTCAAATATGAACCTGAAAAACTTGATGGCTTGCTAAAATAGGCTACTTAAGGAATAGTTAAATATGATTTTATTTATGAGGATGATGTCTTAAATGTTGTTGTTGGTATATTGGAGAATGTTAATGCTAAAGACCAAGCATTTTACAACTTATGGGCTTCTGATAAGGAAAGGGTTGCATTTGTTGATGCTGCAAAAGAATTGGCTAAGGTAAAAAAGTTATATATATTCCAATTTTCTATTGCATTTACATTTTTATATTTCTTGAAAATTTGTAAAAATTTCAACGTATCCCTTTTGAATAAAGTTTTCAATTTGTTTTGTAGTCAAACTTTGAAAACTTGAAAACACAGGTTAAGAGCATGGATGTCAATATTCTTACAGCAAAATCATGTTTGATGAAATCAATGGAAATGAAAAAGAAAATGCAATCAAAGATTGCATAAAATAATAAGTTAAAAAAATTCATCAGAGAGAAGTTGCATGAAGATCCGAAAATGGTGCTTGATAAAATGAAAGAAACACTTCCAACAATACTTGAAGATCCAAACAAAGAAGAAGTTGCATGTGTGTCAAGAATTGTGAAAGTACGTGACAACCTTGTTAGAGTTGGAGCACTACCAGAAGAAACAAAAGCTGATAATGGAAAAGAAACAACTCTAAACACTAGTGAAGCATCCATGCACCAATCAAAAAATTGAAATTTGAAAATGTTGACAATGTTTTTAAAAGATTGAAATATGTTATTTCTATTTGAATTTGGTATGTGATATTTGAGACTTGAGTTTGAAAATATTTTCAAAATACTGCAATATATTAATTTCTCTTTGAAAATTTTATGTTATTTTTGAGTTTACAAATGTTTGAACGATGTAATTTTTGTTTGATAATGTTTTAAAAAGACTGGAATATTTATTTTCTGTTTGAAAATGTTATTTAGTAGAGTTAGAAAATGGTATGTAATATTTGGGTTTAAGGTGTTTGAAAGATGTGATATATGTCTTTTTGAAATAGTTAATTTGTAGTTATGATGCACAAAATTTGGGTTTAAAAATGTTATGTAATATTTGAGTTTGAAAATGTTATCTAATATTTGGGAATTTCTATTTGAAATTGGTATGTAAAATTTGAGATATGAGTTGGAAAATGTTTAAAAAAATATTGCAATATATTAATTTTTGTTTGAAAATGTTATGTTATATTTATGTTTACAAATGTTTGAATGATGTAATATGTTTCTTTTTGAACTAGTTGATATGAAACATTATGTTTTAAAATGTCATGTAATTTCTATTTGATAATGTATTAAAAATACTGGAATATTTATTTTCGGTTTGAAAATGTTATGTAGTAGAGTTAGAAAATGGTATGTAATATTTGGGTTTAAAGTGTTTGAAAGATGTGATATATGTCTTTTCGAAATAGTTAATTTGTAGTTATGATGCACAAAATTTGGGTTTGAAAATGTTATGTAATATTTGAGTTTGAAAATGTTATCTAATATTTGGGAATTTATGTTTGTAATTGGTATGTAAAATTTGAGATATGAGTTGGAAAATGTTTAAAAAAAGATTGCAATATATTAATTTCTGTTTGAAAATGTTATGTTTCTTTTTGTACTAGTTGACATGAAACATTTTGTTTGTAAATGTCATGTAATTTATGTTTGATTTAAAAATATTGTAATATCTAATTTTGAACGATGTAATATAAATATTTTTGAACTAGTTAATTTGAAATTATTCGGTTGAAAATGTTTTAAAAAGACTGCAATATCTAATGTCGGTTTGAAAAAGATATGATGCACAAAATTTGGGTTTTAGAAAGACAATAATATCTAATATCTAATTTGTAGTTATGATGCAATATCTAGTTTTGTTTGAAAACATTTTAAAAGGACTGCAATAGCTTATTTTGGTTTGAAAAAGTTATGATGCACATGAAAGTTATGAAAATAATAATTCATTTAAATAATATAAATCTGGAACAATATACAAAAACCTGCTATCAAACCAATTTGTGTTTATCATTGTCAATGAAATGAGAGTTCAGAAACTAAGACCCAAACATAAAATTTTACAATCTACAAAAATGATTTAAGCCATGTAATTTTAAAGCAATAACGTGATTTAAAAAACAATTCATTGAAATAATATAAATCTGGAACAATATTCCAAAATCTGCTATCAAATCAATTCGTTATTATCATATTCCATGAAATGAGAGTTGAGACACTAAGACCCAAACATAAAATTTTACAATCTACAAAAAATGATTTTATCCATGTAATTTTAAATCAATAATATGATTTAAAACAACAATTCATTGAAATCATATAAATCTGGAACAATATTGAGAAATTTGCTATCAAATCACTTCGTTTTTATTATTTTTAATGAAATCATGGAAAATTATCACTATGGAAGCTAAAACATATTAGCTTGTCCATAAATTTGTGTCTCCACCATCTGATCACTGAAAGCATCATCATCATCGTTATCAATCGTATTCAACGTTCCTTTTCTGTCTACCAAGGAAATCCAGTGTTCCAACGCCATGTCATATGGAAATGTATCCAAATGATATGAGGACACATGAATTCTTAAACAAATTTCTAAATTATTGTTAAGTCTGTTGCAAATTTTAGATTTAACCAAAGTAAGTGCACTGAAAACTCTTTCATCTTTGACTAACCCCAAAATCATTGTTTCACATAATTCATATAAATGAAAGTATTCACTTACAGTATCTTTTAAGACTATGCTTGGATATAATTTTTTCCAAAAACGTGTAGTGGAACCAATATCATTGATATCTGTCATAAGTGATGTTTGCAAAACCATTGTTCTTCCAAAATACGATGACTGTTCTTTCAAAAGTTCACTGTTGAGTAGACCATTAATTGCTACACCATTGACTTCCACACTCTTATTGAAATGGTCAATGAGATTACCCATATATTTAATAAACAACTTATTTGCAGAACTGTATTCAATACAAGACCCCAAAACATGGGGTTAACCACACCCATGGACTCAAGCAACTCATCTCTCTGAAACCGTTCTCTTATCTCACCTGTCAAAGTTTTTGCTATATTTGACAAATTACTCTTTGTTTTCTATATTACAACATGAAATGTATTATGTGTTACAGGAACTTCTTCAAAATCTTCCACAACAATACTTGATTGCCTTTCAAAACAATAAACAGGTATCATCTTTTCATGAACATTAATATAGAGATGATCATTGATGTCAAACTTCAAAAAGCTTTTTGGATTGTTCACATTTATCAATGTATTCTAGCTATCAAATACAGGTTCTGTAAAATCTGCATTAGACACATATAATGAATCAAGAATTATTCATATTTTTTTTATCATCCTCATAAAATCAATGATATAGATAGATATCTCTTGTGCAAGATTAATTAATTTGTTCATTTCTTTTAACATTGGAATAATACACATAATGTCAAAAGTGTTTCCAAGTTAGTCAAACGGAACAACATATCTTTTGCCTTATCAACTATTATGCAATTTGCATGCATAAACCCTGTTAGTGATTGATATTCTGCCAAAACTCTCTGAGTAGGTTGAAACAGTGAAATCCATCTTGTATCCACATCTTTTAACAATTTTTTCCCTTCTGTAACTCCTAGTGCAAATTGCTAAAACTCTACAAATATTTTCGGACTTAATGAGAAATAAGAATGAATATCATGAACAAGGTTTTCAACTTTAGCAACATTTGAAAATGTGCTCACAATTTTATATGCAAGATTTACTCTATGAGCCATACAGTGAATGGGGATCATATATGGTGCAACTGTGGTTTGGAGTCGAACACACAGACCAGACTTGTAACCTTGCATAATAGCAGCTCCATCAGATCCAACACAAATTAACTTTGTTGCAATGTCTATATCATTCATTCCCACAATATTCTTTAAAATTTTAACAACATTATAAATATTTTTTACATTTGAAATTTCCAACATCTTATGTATTCCCAACAAAATAGGCCTTCTAACATGATTTTGAAATGTGTACACATGCATGCAAATCCAAGAAGTGTTATCCACAACTGTTACCTCATCAATAGAAAGTGAAATAAATTTGGCAAGTTTTACTTGTTGCCTTAGGTCTTCTTTCTCAACCAAAGATAAACATTTTACCATTTCCCAATCACTTTGGTCTGATCAATGAGAACGAGGAAGTTTTTGCACATTAAAAAGGCATAATAGTTGCTTATAATCAATAAAATTGGACATTGGTCTACATTTCTTAAGAATATTGTAAACAATGGCAAATTGCTTACTTTTTGAAGCAAAAACAGTCTTCTGTAATTTGTCAAATTGGGCTCCTATTGTTCCACCTTTCTCAACAAGAGATTGTTGTTGCTTTACCTAGGTGTTGTAGGTGAGTTGGAGAGGAGAGGGAAAACCTCCAAGAGAGGTCCCAGGTTCAAATCTCCACCCTACCAAAAATATGAATTGGGTATCCAAAATCCAATTGATAATTTTGGTGTGGGCAGCGTCGGGTGCGACTCATGGGTGACTTTGACGATGTAGAACCCCCTATTCGTGGTCTCTCAGACCAAGGTGGCCCCGCCAGGGGTTTTTCGCTTAAAAAAAAAAAAAGGGATTGTTGTTGCTTTAAGTGATTGTCATATTCTATAGCATATCTTAAATGCATACATTTTGATGCATCCTTCCACTTGACTTATTTACTAACTTCACCATTACTTTTTATAACTTTAGCATAACATTTTCCAGCATGTTTTTGAATTGTATTAATCTTGTTTTGAAGCCTATGATCCTTACAAAGTCTCCAATTGTAAATTTTGCATCTACATTATTTTTCATCAATTTGGTTATCCTCAGTCATGACAGACTCAAGCCAGGGAAATCTTTCTGCCCATTCTTTCCTAAATCCCCTTCCAAGTATTAAGAGAGATGCTTTTATTTTTTTGGAATTTTTGGTTGAAGATTCGATTGACGCTTGTAATGATTTTGATTTATCACTTTCATTTTCAATTATGATGTCATTTTGCGTGTTGTCATCAGGTGTTTGTTGGATATCATTTCTAAGGGGATTTTCAATGAAAGTAATCTCTTCTTGGGGAATATCTTCAAGTGGAGGCATATCAGGATCGACAAGGTATTCTGCATAGTAGGATACCATAGTATTTTTTATCACTATTGGATGAAAAAATTTACAAAAAAATATACAAATCGTCAATCAAGCACATACTGGGAAGTAAAAAATCATTTGTACCTTGAATTTGCACAGATGTTGTTGGCTCATCACATTTCAAATTTTGGCTAAAATATTTGAGGATACTCTTTTCAGTAGAAGATTTGGTGCCCTTCTTTCCATCACTGGGTGACAATTTACTAGTGACAAAATAAAGTTAAAGAGGGTGTATTTTTTGGAGGCCTTTAGATATTATTGTAAATAGAATAAATACTTGTTGGGTAGTAAATTATACATACTTTTTTCCAGCCATTATTTATTGTGAATTTATCAGTTTATGCCACTAGTTATTATTCTGGTGAAAGCACTCTAACAGAGAAAAAGAACATCAATATGTCAATAGAGAAACAAAGCATTTACTTATGTATAATCTTAGCAATTAAAAAAGATCTTAATTAAAAATAAGAATCAAAGCAAAATGGAGAAAACAAGGGAACAAACTCAACAAAGCAATGATAAAACAGAGAAAAAGAAAGAAATACACTCAACAGAGCAATGACATTCAAAACCTAGAAAAATAACAAGCAGAACATGGCAATATAAAGAAAAGCAGAGAAGTGATAGAGAACCTGGTGCTAAAAGATAGTATGTCCTTATGCAGAGATACTAGTTTCAGTTGGAGGCAGACAATGATCCTGGTAAACACAGGTTCGTTCGATTGCACGAAAGTGTTTGGACTCAAATGGTTTCGTCCGATTGCAGGTTATAGATACAAAAATGTTCGATAGGGTGCACAGCAGGTTCCATCTGGCTGCATAGAAGGTTTCGTCCAGCTGCACAGAAGGTTCCATATAACTACACAGAAGGTTCCATTCGGCTACATAGAAGGTTTTTCCTGGTTGCACAGAAGGTTTCGTCCGATCGGTTGCATAGTAGGTTCCATCCGACTGCACATCAGGTTCCATCCGATTGTACATAATTAGTCTCGTCTAGCTGCAGAGCCGGACACTATTTTGGTCAGTTGTAGAATTAGTTTCATTCGACTACAGAGCAGGACACAGTTTCGGTCAGTTTTAGGATTAGTTATGTCCAGCTGTAGAGCACGACACTATTTCGGTCATTTGTAGAATCAGTTTCGTTCGGTAGTAGAAAATGACACTATTTCGTTTGATTGCTGAATTTGTTGTGGTCGGTGGCAAAAAAGGTTTCGATGTTGTGATGAATTGTGTAGGTATTTTCCCTAGGGTTTTAATTATATATAGAGGTATACTTGGCGAGTTTGGCGGGATAATTTAGAAATTCTAAAATTTTAGGGCTAAAAGGGTACTTTATTTAGGTGGGATTACTTGCAATTTTTTTAAAATATTCGTGATACTCTCATCAAAGGATGGCTAACCGAAATCAAAAATTTATTTTTTCCTAAAACTTTTGGCTACATGGCCGACGTCCGGGTCTCAAAAATTTCACGAATTTGAATTTTTGAAAATGGGTTTTTTCGCTCCAATGGCGAAGTTTTACCGCTATGCATAACACTAAGTAAAAGAGAAGTACAAAATAAACAGTGGTTTTTATCACTAAAAGAGAAGTACAAAATAAATAGTTATTCTTATCACTTTATATGAGCAAGTATCCCAATAAATTGAAGAAAATAAGGGAGTGAACTCGAATCCTCGAAATTATCAGTACAACTGCACCTTACGCATGATGATATGTCTGATACATTAACATATTTCTTTTATACAGACCAATGTTTGAATGTTGAAGAGCTAGCTTCAGGTTTCCCTTATCTAATATACTCATTTGCACACACAGGGGTAATGAATAGTTGGGTCTATCCTAGCGAAAACCTTATGTTTCAGAAGTCTAGTATGGTTAGTATACAACTTTTGATAAGTCAACTAGGGTGTTTGAGTCTCATGGAAAACCTCAAAATTTTCCAAATAGCAACAATCAATAAAATTCTAATCATAAAATATCAATTTATTTTATGAGAGTTTGTTTATTAGAATGGTCATAATATAGTTTAGATACCAGATGGATGTCGAAAATAATATTTAAACGGCCACTGACTATGTTATCCATACTCTTTTAATTTACAAAAACTTATGAACAAGAACAATACATCATTGTATATCACATACGGTTGTCCAATTGATTAAGTATTATAATGAAATATAGCAATTACAGTTCATGATCATTATACATTCTGTGGTGTCATCCATTAGATTGTGAAACTCATATTTTATTCATACATTATGTTTTAAACAATTAAAGCATACATGTCCATTTCCAGTAAAATATCATCATAAAATTATGCAATACATACACGGCATGAATTATGTCATAACATCATAAAGTAAATGCATACAAGTACTATAAATTGAACATGCAGTTAACATCCAATATTGCATTCATACACATTAATCATAAGTAGACCATCCACACATATATATTAGTGCATCTAATCATACATCGCATAACTATCTAGTGCATGTCATACATACATCACATCATATAGCATAAAATAAACACATCATCAACTTTGCCTCCATATGCATTTCATAAACATTAAAATAAATAAAAGATGCACATATAATAAGTCTCAAAATTTTGATCATATATATGTATGTGTATCAAAAAATATAGAGAGTATATCGACATGTGTCCAAAATGCCTATAGGTTACAACTGTGTAGGTCCTCGACCTTACAATCAAAAATGGTGCAAAAGCATCTAGCATATATCTGTACTAAGCAAGGCCTGCATCCCCAGTCTGAGAGGCTCTACCATCGCCTCCACCCTCCCTGTGAGTCTATCTGGAGTTGGCACCTGAGGTCCTCTCTGATATGTGTGACCTGTGACTGGAGTGAGATGAGGACTACCCTGTCTCCCTGGTCTGCATCCTTTGAGATCTTGGAGCTATGGTCCTATCATGAACCTGACCCCCGAGTAGCTTGATCTCTCCCCTCAGGGTAGAGATGTATGCACATCTAATGATCTATCACTGATGTGCTACTACACCAGAGCCCGCAATCTCCTAATATTTTTCATCAAGTCCATAAATGCTAGTCCCTGTACTGCTAGTACTACTGGGGCTACTAGAGTAGATGGAGCCACTAATGCAACCTGTGAAGATGAGGGGTTCTCCTTTATAGCCTTGAGCGAATCTTGATCTATAGTTATGGCATCTAGCTATGACTGTAAGAGGATACACTTCCATGTATCCCTCTAGATCTCAGTGTGTGCCATCGTAATTTGTGCCTAGAAAGTAGCCTTCTCCCCTGCATACTCTCACCATTGAGCTTGACCTACTATGAGTTATGCCTGGAGGTCCTTAGCCCATGCCTCTAGAGTAGCTATGGAAGTGTCTCTACCTAGCATCTGAGTTTGGAGTGTGTCTACCTGAATATGTAGGCTAGAAACCAGGGCCCTAAGCTACCTGATATCGTTGTCAGGTGGTGCCTCACCCTACTCAATACTCATCAATCAGGGGTACCTCCTCTATGGCCCCCTCACCCCATCCGCCCTCAGTACTCTGACAAACCCGATGATTGTGAGGATCAACCTCTACATATTATGCAACCTCTAATGTAGTCTCATTTATTATCCTACCCAAGGGGTCCTCCATGCCCCACCATACCTTGGTATTCCACCAAGTGTCATAATCATGTGTAGTCCTTGCATCTGTCAGGCGTGACTCCTAGAAATTATCATCCTCATTGCCTAGTGGAGTCACCCTGGGCCATGTCAAGTATCTCTCTAAAGTGAGGTTATGGTAGATGGTAGCAAGCTCTAGAATGTCCTACTTGATGCTAAACTATCTAGCAACACGAGAGAAGTAGAACAACTCTTGCACCTCAGACTTACATCCAAGAAAACATCTAGCTTTGCATGCTCGACACATGTATATATCAACCTCCGTCCATGGAGGGCAATATAGATAAGAGTGCCACTCAATCTGGACCACCTATAGTCATTCAAATCACCTAATGTAATAGTCTAGGTCCCCTGCATAAGACCTAATCTAAAAGCCCTCCTGCTCGCAAGGCCAACATGCTATATAACACTAGCACACTACCTCAATAGTGTCGATATTGAGTGGTAGATCATCAAGGCACTCAATATTAATGTGTTGCCACCCCCAGATATGAAGAAGTAAGCTACAACCGATGCCAACTTTGATCCTATGAATGATCTGGTACATCTTATTATAGAGCTGCGCTAGTAGGGCACTTCCCCAAGACAGGAGCAAGGGTTGATTAGTGCTGCTTGCCAGGACATCCTGCATCGTAGCCAGGAGGTTCCAAGGGAACCTCGCTCTAGAAGTTTTAGGAAGCATGATCTACACAATCATATGTATGAATATAGATACTCACTAAGAGAGGATCCACTATGTGTACCAGTGCTCTATATGGACCCCTCCGTGATCCGAGTGCCGCTGTTCCTCAACACTATGACCGCTGAACATATGATCAAATACTGCATAATTCACATCGATCAACAAATATGTGATGGCCTGACCATCCAGAGGGAGTTAGAATATGCGATATACATCCTCTAGAGTCACAGTCACTTCACCCATAGGCAGGTGAAATATGTTGGTCCATGCATCCTAGTGTCGGGCCAATGTAGTCATATAGACCTGATCGGCCTGGATGGTGGGCAGGTGTAGTACGTAGCCTAATACCATAGCCCTGAACCAATATTGATCTACCTAAGTCGAGGCACCACGTAGGTTACGAAGGATCTTTGATTCCCTCGCCCTCATAGTTAGAGTCTGGTTGAAAGTAGAATAATAAGGGAAAACTAATTAAAAATCAACCAAAAACATCAAAAAATGCCTTAAAAACAACAAACAAAATCATAAAATCACAAAAGCACATAAAAATTGAAAAATGCACTCAAAAAATTTAAAAAAATGAAAAAGGTACTTTAAAAATTGAAAAAAAATCAATTAATTGCTTTTAAAACTCAAAATAAATTGATTTTTTTTGAAAATTTCCTAAAGTGGTCTAACCATGGTTCAGACCCACGGTCGGGATGGCAGTTAATTTACTTTCCATTGAGATTTGAATCCCATTGCGGTTGACAGTCGTGGCCCCTAATTTTCCAATTGGGGACCATGCTTGCCAGCCGCGGCTAAGAAAAAATACCTTTTTAAGGTCATTTATTACTCCGAGACACCCAAAAAATAAAAAACTCTCCCTTTAATCTAATCTAAGCTAAACCTAACTACGGTGAGGTTAATTATTGATAGTTTACTGATGTTCATTTAACCCATTACTTAGTGAGGTTAATTTTAAACTAGTAAAAGTAAATAATGGTCAAGGGTTTCATGTGTTTCTACCTTAGTCGCACCGACTCCTCCAGGTTGGTCTGCCATCAGTTCAAGTGGTAGTAAGGTCAAATTTTTGGAGTGCTTCGCGTCAAATTTGATAATTCAATTCTTAGAGTCCTAAGGTTTTGTAAACTATTAGTTGGAAAATGATGTCGAAAATGATAGAAATTTTTTAAATATTTCCTATTTTGCTCCTGACCGTGGCTGACACCCGTAGGTGCAGAATTAGAGTTTTTCGACTATGGATCGGAGCCACGACTAAGAAAATTTGCAAAATTGGCCATGTTTTCCAAGCATGGCTAGAAACATGCAATAAATGCTCCAAAATCCTATCGTGAGGAGTTTCAAAATGCTAAATTAAAAATACCCATCTGAGTAGAATTGGTAAAAATATTAAAAATAACAAAAAAATCAGATAAATCAAAAATCAAATGCACCTCAATTCTAGTGATTTACCCTCTACACTTAGCAGTTGCAATGAATCGCATTCAATATAATCTGGTAAGATGAGTAAATTACCATAAGGACATTTGGGGTAAACTTCATCATCGTGGAATTGATGTGCTTCATTTCAATCCTGAAGAAGGCCTTGATGACCGGACTGCTCCATGGGAACGAAGCAATCATGTCAATTCTTCTATGACATTTTTAGAAGATAATTGAAAATATGATTCAACATGTGCCTAATTGGAATTTTTATCATTTTAATTCCCTAAGAAAACCTTCGTGGCTGGACCGCTCCATGGGATAGAAATATACGATTACTATTTATAGTTGCAATCATAGCTGATTAGGCCTAATCTAGGTATCAAATGCTAAATCTTAATTTGTTCAAGTCACTCATAGTGGTCAAGTGACTCATCGCTTCATTTAATTGTCATTACCCTCATCGACTCTTCGCTTAAGGGGGTAGTCATAATATCATAATTATAATCAAAGTCAATAGAAGATCCCTTGATCTTGTCAAAATTGCATTCGTTTTATAAATCATTGCCAAAAACTATCATAAGCTTACCCTTTGCTGGGGTAAAAAGAAAATATGACAATTTAGTTTGTAGATCTCTTCCTTTTGGACACATAGGCTTGAAAACATATAGTAGCACTAAAGCTACCCAAATTTTTGATGATGAGTACAAGATCTTTCAATTTAAGCCTTCCATCTAGTTGGAAGAAATGATTCTAGGATGTGCATCCTTTTACTGGGTATTGGGAATCTAATGTCAATCAGACTAATGATCATCATCGAACCTACAACATCATTTTAGGAGGTCTATTTTTTCTCAGCGTTGTTTGATCTCACAACGCATCTCAAAAGGGGCATCTGTAGACACCTAAAATGAGTCATGTCGAGGTAACTACTCATATGGGACATACTAGAAGACCATATGGAAGATCTTGGATAGATTCCAAGGTATAGCAGTGGTTATAACCACTCATTTAAGTATTTTTGCCTAATCAGTGTTGGCCACGACTGACACCCGCGATTAATAGAGCTTATTGTGCCTCAGATCTGCGACTAGCCTTAGAAATTAGTTGGACCTTGGCTGACCCAAAATCGGTTTCAATGACCAATTGGTTGCAAATCAAAGAATTTTGAGAGAAAAAAGTTTTAGAAACTTCCCTCCAACTGCCCCAGCTGTCCCTTCTTGATCTTGGCTTCTTCATGAAGCTAAGACATAGCCTACTCAAATGCTATAAGAACCCCCTCTAAATTAGGAAATAGAGAGACGAATCTTGAGTTGAAGAGCAGCGAAGCCCTATAAAATTGTATACTCACTTGCATATATTGAGAGGAACACTTTTTCTACCCAATTGGAGATCAAATGGCATTTGGAGCCAAGAAGGCTATGGAGGGCTAGGAGAAATCAAGAAAATAAATTGAGCCCAATCCATCACCAATTTGAGAAATTCAACAACCAAATCTATTAGAGGACATTGTGGTGAACCTTGATCATTAATTAATCAAGGAGAATTGGAGATTTAAGACCGATATTTGAGGGCAATTTCATTTCTAGCTCAGCCGTGGCTAACAGTGCCAACTGTGCGATAGACCCGCGGTCAAGGTTTAATCTCCTTTTTCCTTGGTTTTAGTAGTAGTTTACATTTTAGTTTATTTAGATTAGATACATTTGATATAGATTTACTTTATTAGAGACAATTGTGTGGTAGAATCATAGTTTAAAGCTCTCTTTCCTTGCATTTTGTCATTTAAACAATTAGGACAATAGTTCCTACTTTTCAATAGTTGCTACTTTTCATGTTTTCATGCTTTCAATGGTTTAATTAGGATATTAGATGGATTGATCTATGCTTCATTTATATTCTTGATGATAAATTATCATGCTTAGAGTAGACTTCTATGCTTTATGTACTTTCTAGATTTCAAGATTTCATTACAATCTTTTGTATCATTTCCTTTAAAAGCCTCATAAAGAGAGGCCTCCTTTGCTTCTAATTGCTTCTTGTTGTTTCTTGAACGCAGGGTTAACAGGGTCTTGACATTCAAAGCAATAAATGCCTCTAATCATGGAGAAGAAGGCTACATTTATCTTAGAGAAGTCCGTGTCAACCTAGGAAGCATGTGAATTACACCTACTCTTGCGTGGGGAATTTTATTGATTGTAATAACTATATCACATTGGGTATCCCTAAGAGGGATGGATTTGTAATCGAGTTTCAATGGAAATTTAATAAAGGAAACCCTTCTTTATGTTCATTTGCAAATTTATCTATATTTCATGCTTTATGTTGATTTTTAGTTATTATTAGCTTAGGTGTATGCATCCTAGATTGCTACAATAAAATAAGATTTGACTCTAGGTAGAAAAACTATATTAAAGGGTTGTTAAGAAAATGCATGTCATATGATGTATCTTTGAATTTTTATTTTGGCTAGTTGTTGACACATATCACTCCAATATGTTATAAAAGTATCTTGAAATTGTTAGTTTTAACAAATATCTTGACATGAACACGTTTTGTATCTAAAAGGTTTATTGTTTAATTAAATATGCTTTAGATATTTTTTAATGTATATAGTATGGTAGTGTGTAATTAAATATGAAAATTCTGATCGACTGGTAAGTGGTTTTCAAACACAACTTGGATCACATTTAGGCGGAACTGAAATATGCTTGGAGTCACTTTCAACACTCCAACTTACTTTTTTTTTATTATGTGAAAAGGTATTTGAGAATTGGTGATGCAGTAAGAAGGGTATTAATATTTTGCAGTATTTATATGTGTTTTTATTAAAATAAATTATGAAACTTTTTAATATATAAAAAATTTTAAAAAGTTATTTTGAAATAGTAAATATAATTTATTTTTAAATTGAAGTAGATTTTAGTTCTTTGACATCAAATTAACAAAAATTAATAAAGTGGGGGTTATATTTGGTATGTAACTCAAATATAACCCCCACCCCCTCTTCTCTAGCCCCCTTATTTTACTAGTAGAATCTATATCTAGGTATGCATAAATTTTAAACACCCCTCCCCTATAAGATACTTACCAATTTACTGATGGTTCAACTTGATATTAAAAATATTCCCTGTATGCACTCACATGGTATTTATGATTTCCTCAAAGTGACCCCCCATGTGGTATCACCCAATCCATCAACAGTCAATAAGAATCACCAATTGGTAAAACAACCTACCACCTCAAGCAATGATGTCATGGTTCTTTGATCCGTTGTAAGAATTTACATGGGCATTGATAACATCAACATGGAAAACAACTTCAAATGTACTCCCCTAAGAGTGTCCAAGATGTCACATGGAGCAAGTTTATCTCTATCAACCATAGAAAACTACAACAAGGTCAAAAGTATGTTCCTTAAGTCTCATCCAAATTCTGGTTCACCAAATATTTTATTGTCCCCAACTTATAGAAAATGCTCTAAAAACTATGACCCATCCATGCATTAAATTGTAGTGGTATAAGGGGCAGAATTACCAATTGATGTGACTAGAGAGGCTATCAAGGAGATGTTGACCATTCTAGATGAGCAGAATTGGAATAGGTCTCATTCATAATTTAGACCCAAAGACACTTCTAAAATAAGAAGTGCTTTTGGAGGGATTTTCTCAAAGAACATCTCATTAATTCAAAATATGTTCAAGAATTCAAGTTGTAGTTGCACATTAAGCACTTAAATAAGTATATGCAACACACTTTTTTACCTTTTCCTTCATTTTAGGAGAGCCCTCGAGTAGAGAAACCCAAGACCATCACTTGGTGATATTGTTGTTGAAAACTATAGAGTAAATATTATGAGAAAGCTCAACTTCAAGAGACACCTTGTTGCAAACATGCAATATCAACTAAAGAACTACAAATATATTTGTAATCAACTACACCTTGTATCTAGTTTGGTTGATCATATTTTAGAAGTTAAGCTGGTTGCTACACTCGATTATGGACACCTTAGATGCTAACTATAACACAACACCAACCATAAGGTGAAGGACCTTCATGAATATATCCTTGCTCCCACCATGAAAAATATAGCTATCCCATAAACCAAGGTGTCAAAGAAGGCCTAACGAATGTTGCATGGAGCCAAGAAAGCTGGAAATCGATATTCATGCAACAAGAGCTCATTCATACAACTATAAATTTTATTAGCTAAGACATTTGTCCTTGCAATATTTATCCCTAATCACATCTTTACTCACAAGTACACCAAACAATTGGATTATATCTACCACTCATACCACACTAGATAGGAGAAAGGGACCTGCTATGAAGTTAACTTTGGATACATGACATTGACAATCAAGGGAAGGGGTTATCACCATAAGTTGGAGGTGAGATTATTCAAAAAGGGGGTTGCACAAGTTGGAGGACAAGTGGTCCTATGATCAAAGGGACATTCATTGAGAGCCTAGCACTCTACAAGGTCAATACCTCATACACTCAGGAGCCTTGACCTACATTTGAAGTGGAAATAAACCTATTCTAGGAGGATGCCTTGGTGAAATTGAGGACATACTTAGAGTGGGAGGACGTGTAAGATAAGATTATAGCTAGGATTCCCCCATTATTCACTTTTTACAAGAAAAAACATACATATGATCCAAAAACTCATGATATTTGATGAAGAATGTTAGTTGAAATTAGGAATAATTTAGCCAACATATTTGAACTCAAAATTGACTACAAATTTGGTGACATTTAGAACAAGCATCACTCTAAAGTACCTCTAACAAAGTCCATATTTGAGGAATAGGAAGGAGGTGAAGCAAGGAAGAGCTACCAAGGCTAATTCAACCTTTCTTGAAAACCCCATCAACTAAGATGGTGGCACCGATGGCACCCCAATGGTAGTACCAACCCAAGATCCATAACAATCATCGGTATCTTAAGGGAGGTCATCATGCAAAAGGTCCCATACAAAATTAAAAGTATTATGATAAAGAGATAGAAAGGAGAATTATCAGCATAATCATAGCCACAACCCCAACTTCCCATATAGATCTAGCCTCAAACAATCACACATGTACCAATATCCATAAAATAATTGTCAACCATTTCCCTATTGGCACATGAATCGGTTGTAAAATTTTATGTGCCACTGCACCTACAAAGTACAAAGAGGAGCATTCATGGCTAGATACATGGGCTAAATGGAAATTGTAGTAATTTCCCTATAAAGACAAGGAAGGGCTAATTTTTTGATCGTGTCTACAATAATATATGGATGGGCCATGATTAGGATAAGACTTAAGTTGTAGGCTATCAAATGTGATCTGGTATCAAAATTTTTAAGACATCAACGCAACCAACCACAGTGGCAACTAATAATTACGAAGCTACAAAAAAATTGAGTGGAAAAGTAGCACCAATACTTGCTACTAATTAATGATGGGCTTGACACGTAAAAGTGAAAGGACATCTTATACACTAGAGTCTCCCATAAAAGAAACACCAAATTAGGTCAATTATGACAACCCAAAAACAACAACAACAAACACCTCCATTGACCAGTGCTACCCAACCTGTTGAACTTAGTAGCTCATAAAACAAATAAAAACCAAGGGATGAAGGTCCCTTGGAGGTTGATTTATCTATGATATTTGGATCCCTTGAAAGGCTAGCCTTGGGGATACAACTATTCAAAACTTTAGTAGTTACTACTCTCATCACAACAAACACTTCGACCTTCATAATTTCAATTAGCACCACTCCATTCACCACTACTTTCACCATTCTACCTATTCTAAACTTCCTTTCTACCATCCACCATTACCATTACTTTTGTACTTGCCATATCAAGACCATCCACAAGAGTAGTTTACACTACTATCACTACCACCACTATGCTTCAATCATAGACCATACATGCAACAACGCTAGTTACCTCAACATTTGTTATCTCTATGGCATTGTTTCATCCTGTTATACAACTCACTTCCACTTTGTCCACTCAAACCATGTCCATTTCATTATCACAAGTATTGCAACATCTCATTGTTCATATTTCTTACACCCCATCCACCCAATTTGCATCTACATTCCCTTCCATCACCATGTTGATGACACCCATTGCCATTGTGATATCTACTACATTCATCCCATCGATGATAGTTTTAGCAATGTCATCTTCAACAATTATATTGTGCACCCCATTGGCAACATGCATATCCATTACAATACCACCATCCATAATACCTGGTACAACCTCACAAGAGTCATACTCCACTCTAGTGACACCTAGAAAGATGGATCTGATTATGGGAAGCTTGTCATAGTTCATATAATCCTCATTCAAACTGCTTGGTCAAAAATTAGCCTCCATGCAACCTGAAAAAACAATGGATGAGGCAATGGTTGCATTACAACAAGCAAAGGAGATCACATAAAAATATGTATTTGACAAATTCTCATTACCATATCCAACCATGTCAGTTACTCAGCTATAGATGCAAAGGAGAGGAAAAGAAAAGGATATGTATTTTTTGAGATAACTTCTAGGGATCTTAGCAAACTAGTTAAGCAGTT
This sequence comes from Wollemia nobilis, assembly GCA_028583015.1. Taxonomy (NCBI): domain Eukaryota; kingdom Viridiplantae; phylum Streptophyta; class Pinopsida; order Araucariales; family Araucariaceae; genus Wollemia; species Wollemia nobilis. Next base: position 1,055,901 of record JAQPPZ010017254.1, on the reverse strand, counting down.
GCAACCAAAGGATAAGATTCAACTAGCAGTTAAGAACACCAAGGTCATCACAATCAATTACCAATTATGTGTGAGGGAGGCCAAGGACGGTTGGAAATATGAAGCAAGCAATTGACCAAAAGGATGCTAAAAATAAAAGCCTCAAGCAACAACCAAACTGAAATGACCCTCCTAGATGGACCTTTCGACATGGAAAATAATGTATTAATTGATGGTGCTTTAATACTCGATTTTGTGCAATTAAGAAGCTATGCAATATTAGTAGATATTGAAGAACATGATACTGCTAATAAATTACCAATGTGTAGGATCAGGTACACTCGTAAGTGGAAGAAGTTGAGTCATCCACCAAAGGTGAGGGTACTTGAGGTTGGGGAAATGATGATAAGGCAACTCGAAGGTAACAAGGATGGATACCTTCATATAGGTATGCATTCGGTTAAGGTATAATCATCAATATCTAGCCACCTTGAGCCCTAGACTGATAGCCTAGTAGCTATCGTAAGTTTTAGAGGTTGAGATAGGTGACTAAATTGATGGAAAGACTCCCTCTTTGTTCTATTGCACATGCTTGATTGTATTTTACTTCAGCACTATTGCCTCAATAACTTGGGAAGTGTGAATGGATAGGTTATCTTCATAACTCCTTGTGTGTTTAGGCAGATAAAGTGATAAAGTAAATACTTTGTTAAATGATAGTAAGTTTCATTTAAAATTTATAAATGTTTTATTTTAAATGATAGCAAGTTTCATTTAAATATTTATAAATGCTTAATTTTAAATGATAGTGTGTTTCATTTAAAATCTATAAATATTTTATTTAAAATTAAAAAATATTTCATTTTAAATGATGAAAAATGTTTCATTTAAAAGTAAGTAAATATTTTATTTTAAATAAATAAGGGAGAATTTCATTTCAAGGTAGCATTTAAAAATGTATTAATGAAATTCTACTAAGAATAGCCTTACCATTAAAAAATAAAAGAGATGGTATTAATGAACTTCCATCTCGAAACCCCCCCTTAAGGCCACTAAATATTTAAATAATAAGGTGGATAAGATCTACCATAAGTTTGAATGCTAGGAAATATACGTTCGATATGGGAGCGTCTGCCAACCTTGACAAAGGGGAGCTCCATTTATGATGCCTAAGCAAAGGGATGGGGTGGGCGACCTGCTACCGACTTGCCACCAATGAGAATGGATGGAGAGTGATGGTGGACGATGAGTGCAGTAGTTGAGGATATAAGATGAACATCATAGTATGAAGGAGGGGAAGGGAGACTACATGAAGAGAGACATCGATTGGAAGAGGAAAACTAGGTGAAGATAGGGAGATGAGGACATCTCCAAAAAAACATGTTGAAGCAACGCTGTTCGAACCACCTCCAGGGAAGAAATAGGAATCCAGGTTGGATTCAATCCTATTGCTTTGTATTATTAATTAGTTCTTGCTATATGGTTGTTCACCACCATGGTTTAGCTTTTGCTACCATCGTGGTTATCCAGTGTAAAGATTACTATGTGCAAATCTCATTATGTAAATCTCACTGTGTGTGAAGCTTGTTGTGTGTAAGCTTGCTAGTGTGAAGCTTGTTGTACATAAAGCTTATTGTGTAAAGCTTGATGTGTGTAAAGCTCACAGTGTAAAGCTTATTGTGTGTAAAGCTTGCTATGTAAATCTTGTTGTGTGTAAGCTTGTTGTGTGTAATCTTGATGGTGTAAAGTGTACTATGTATAAATCTTGTTGGTGTGAAGCTTTTTGTGTGTAAGCTTGCTAGTGTAAGCTCACTGTGTGTAAAGCTTACTAGTGTAAATATCACTGTGTAAAGCTTACTATGTAAACCTTACCATGTGTAGCTTGTCATGTGTAGCTTGTCGATGCGCTTGGTATGCCATCATGGCTACCATGTGTAATGCTTGCTATCATGCTTACTGTTGGAAAGGTATGCCATCATGGCTACCATATATAATGTTTGTTGTCGTGCTTGTTGTTGGAAAAGTATACCATCATAGCTACCATGTGTAATGCTTGATATTCGTGCTTATTATTGGAAAGGTATGCCATTGTGGTTGTCATGTGTAATTCTTGCTATCGTGCTTGTTGTTGGAAAGGTATGCCATCATGGCTGCCATGTGTAATGCTTGCTATCATGCTTGTTGTTGGAAAGGTATGCCATCATGATTGCCATGTGTAATACTTGTTGTCATGCTTGTTGTTGGAAAGGTTCACCATCGTGGCTATTACGTATAGCTTATCATCGTGGTTGGTTGAGTGAGATGCTTACCCTTGTGGTTGCCTCGTGTTTATAACTATACCATGTTAATGGTAACATGTGTGGCTAAGTATCCCTTAAAGTAAGCCCGTAAGTTGGGGAAGCACTTTCTATCCCCACTGTCTCTATTTCCTTAAACCTGTGACCAGATCACACCATTGCCTTGGTGAGGAAGGTAATGTTCACTTTCGTAGGTAACCCATACTCCTCCTGCCATATCTTGGGCCACAAAGGCACAACTATTAACAGACCAATGAGGACGTTCATCCCTATGATAAACTACTCATCTACGAGAGTGTCACGCTTGATGCCGAGCTTCCAAAGTCTCCCTAAGTCTGAGTCTTCGAAGACTTTAATTAAATTAAGGCCATCTCTAATACTCCAAAGCTTGGCTACTTATTAAAATGATTTGTGAGTGATTTAATAAGTAGAGTTAGAGAACTTTATTTATATTAAAATGATTTACAAATTATTTAATAAATAGAGTTAGAGAACTTTTATTAATGAAATGAAAGGAAAATGGTTTATTTATGAATTAAAGTAGTTGACTTTAATTTAATGAATAAATATGAAATTGGTTTGTTTTGTAAATTAAGGGTATGGGACTTTAATTTATGAAATGAAAGGAAAAAGGGTTTATTTATGAATTAAAGTAGTTGAATTTAATTTAATGAATAAATATGAAATTGGTTTATTTTGTAAATTAAGGGTATGAGACTTTAATTTATGAAATGAAAGGAAAAGGGTTTATTTATGAATTAAAGTAGTTGAATTTAATTTAATGAATAAATATGAAAATGGTTTGTTTTGTAAATTAAGGGTATGGGACTTTAATTTATGAAATGAAAGGAAAAAGGGTTTATTTATGAATTAAAGTAGTTGATAATTTAATGAATAAATATGGTTGTTTTGTAAATTAAGGGTATGGGACTTTAATTTATGAAATGAAAAGAAAGGGATTTATTTATGGATTAAAGTAGTTGACTTTAATTTGATAAATAAATATGAACCTAGATTATTTGGCAATTAAGGGTATGGGACTTTAATTGTTGAATAAGGGTTGAATCATTTATTACAAGAATAGCCCATGATCTAGATGTATTGTTGAAAGACTCTCATAGGAGGATGAGAGGAAAAGAATAGAAAGAGTAGTTTCTATGATATCAACTATGCATTAGATAGTTGAATTGCTTGGGTTGTTTGTATAGTTGCAATTTGGCAATGAAATGAGTAAATGCATTTAGAAGCATGTCTATCCTGAACTATGAGTGTCTTGATCCCCTACTATCCTCACTTGATCGATGGAAGAGTGGGAGGACCAAAGTTATAGATGGACCAATGCACAAGTTTGCTCTCTACTTTACATCTTGTTTATTTATGCAAATAGATTAGATTTGTGGGGAGATTTCCCTGATGAGATTGATGTAATGTATTGTTTAAAGGTATGGAGGTTTTACCATACATGCTTATGTAATAAATGAACAATATGGCTGATGCACCTTTGTATTCTATTTGATTTAATGTGAATGTATTTAAATCCTTTCTTATGCATGTTTATTCTTTAATTATTGTTCCTTGTTTCTAGTTATCTTTTGCTTGTTTAATGAATTATGTTTTGTTAGATTTAGTATCTAGATTTATATTTTATTTTCTTGTTTGAATAACTTTTCATAAGAATTCAGTAGTAAGTTCTAGGGTGAACTTAGAGGTAACCTAAGGGCTTGAGACCCCCTTAGGGAGAATGGTAACTAGGTTTATAGAAGATTGTACCTGAGTTAAGATAGCTTGTCAGAGGATAAGATTGATAGCTTAACTCGCAGTACACGTAGCATACCTATGCATAATGGCTTACGTAGAATATGGAGATGCATGTACACCTTCTAATGATTGAAGGTGATAAGTCTAGCTCATCAAGGATGATGAGATGGATGGACTTATGTGCATAACATGAGATATGCCTATGCATAAGGGACTTGCATGAGGGGAATCTTGTGTGGTATAGTTCTTGAGAAACTTAGGGGTTGTTAAACATTAAGTTGGTCTAAGGTTGGTTAGGGGTTTATGAATCCCTCTCCTTAGTCAAAAAAAATTCTTTCTATTTCTGTGTGTTTTCTTATTTCTTGATTTTAGGGTCATTACATTTGGTATCAAAGCTCTAGGTACGAGGGTATAGAGCTTCTTATGTGCTAAAAGAGATTTGGATGTCTCCAATGAAGGCTTGCTTAAGTTTAAGCTAAAATTTGGGATGACCTAGAGTCTCTACTTATTAGAATCTAATGGAGTTGATCCCAAGGGTAGATGAATGTTACGATACCTCAGTATGGGCTTTGGTATTGATGATACATCATAATATTGGAATATTATCCTAGTTAGATTTCTAATGTTTTGGCAAGAAGAACTCTATAATGTGGTTTGAATTAGTGGTTTAGTTTAAGATGAAGTTGTAACCTAATTATTTTCTTGGTTGAAACCAGGTCAAGATGCCACCTAAGGCTAGAAGAGAGAGACCTACACCTAGGCAGACTCGATAAAGTAATGTTAAATAAGAGATCCAGAATGAGGATCCAAAAACTCCCAATACGGGAATGGAATATCTCATTACTACAGTTTTGCCATGCAAGGATAGATAAAGCAGCAAGGGGAACTAATAGACCAGTAGAGAGAGCAATTGAATTAGTGTAAATTGATGAATGAATACTTTTTGGCAAGTCTACCAAAAGAGAGCCAACAACCCTAAAGAAAAAGGGTAAGTGATGGTTTCCTAAAGTGGAAAAGCCAATGTAAGGATCAGATGAGTCAACCAAAACTAGCCATCAATGTTGGCCTAAGGAAATGGAAATCAGAGATAAAATAAGAAACCCCATAGGGTTCATTTTGAAGGTTGTTATGTATGTGGGGGATCACATTATGCAGTCAATTACCTAGGTAGAAAAGCACTAAGCCTCCGGTCCAAGGAGATAAGTCTTGGGGCACAAGTGATAGGAGGGAGCCATCAACGGAATGGGACACCCTTGCCATGAATTTGGGAATGTAAGTTTTCTACCTCTCATTGAGAAGCTTAAAAAAGGGAAAATTTTAGTAAGGATTGTTTCCTTGTTTATATATATGTAATAATAAAATTAGCCAAAGATATGTCGAAAATGCTAGGATATTTGGCTCATGGATGGAAGGTCGAGTATGGTTCTGGATAGACCTACTCCATAAACCAATGTTTTCCTATGATGGAAATTGCTTTAGCTAGTGGAACCATGGAAGGTTGCTTATATGTAGCTCCACTTCATGCCTTCGATGTGATCCTAGGGATGGATTGGTTACATGCCCATAAAGTCGTAATCAATTTCCAAGATAGATGGATCAAATATTATGAAGGAGGTAAGGAAAGGCTATGAATTCATAGCGAATAAGGGGTATTCAAACCCCAAATGTTGTCAGCTATGCAGTTGAAGAAAGCCCTCAGGAAAGGAGGGATAGTCTATGTAATAAAGCTAAATGAAGTTGGAGAAGACCAAAAGAAAGAGGTGTTGGAAACACACCCAATTTTGCAGGATTTCAAGGATGTATTTCCTGAGGATTTACTTGGACTCCCTCCTATGCGGGAATTTGATTTCACTATTGATATTATGCCAGGAGCGAAACCAATTCACAGATCTCTGTATAGGATGACACCTATCAAGATGCAGGAATTAAAGGTACAATTGCAAGGGTTATTAGAAAAGGGGCTGATAAAACCAAGTGTGTCACCTTGGGGTGCACCTATTTTATTTGTGAAAAAGAAAGATGACTCTTTAAGATTGTGTATTGATTATAGGATGTTGAATAAAGCTACAATCAAGAACCAGTATCCCCTACCTAGAATCAAAGATTTATTCGATCAACTAAGAGATGCCATGGTGTTTACTAAGATAGATCTAAGGTCAGGGTATCACTAGTTAAGAATACATGAGGAGGATACTCACAAGATGATATTTAAGACTAGGTATGGACACTATGAGTTTATAGTCCTACCCTTTGGATTGACTAATGCCCTAGCCACCTTCATGAATTTAATGAATAATGTGTTCAGAAGGCACCTAGACCAATTTGTCCTTGTATTTCTAGATGATATCCTAATATACTCTTGGAACAAGGAAGAGCATGATAAACATCTCAAGATCATGTTAGAGTTACTAAGGGAAAATCAACTCTACGAAAATCTAGCCAAGAGTGATTTCTATGTTTTTGAGGTATGATATTTAGGACATATCATATTAGTAGAAGGAATTGTTGTGGATCTGGAGAAGATCGAAGCCATACTAAATTGGCCACCCCTACTAATATTACTGAAGTAAGAAGCTTCATGGGGTTAATGGGCTATTATAGACGTTATATAAAGGATTTCTCAAAGATTGCTTCGGTAATAACTAACCTTTAGAAGAAAGGGAAGGAATTCAAATGGATGAAAAAGTGTGAAACTACCTTTTCTTTATTGAAGTAAAAACTCACTACCGCACCAATATTGAAGATTCTAGATCCTCAAGGAGATTTTTTGGTATGCATTGATGCATCATTGGAAGGGTTAGGAGGAGTACTCATGCAAGAAGAGTTAGTAGTAGCTTATACTTCAAGGAAGCTTAAAAAGCATGAAGTCAATTATGCTACTCATGATTTAGAGCTAGCCATTGTGGTGCATGCTCTAAAGGTCTGGCACCACTATCTGGTGGGGAGACCTTTCGAGTTAAAATCTGACCATCAAAGTCTAAGGTACATATTTACCCAACCAATACTCAATGCAAGACAAAGAAGGTGGATCAAGTTTCTCGTTGAGTATGACTTTGAAATTGAGTACATAAAGGGAAAGGAGAATAAGGTTGTTGATGCCTTGAGTAGAAGGAGACACATAGCAGCCATAACCATGAGTCACATAAATCTCATGGATCAAGTGAGGTAAGAGCAATATCAGGATGAATATTGCTAAGAAATTCGAGCTAGAATAGATAGAGACCCTGAGGGCAATAAGGAGTTTAGGGTGATAGATAACCTTTTGTGCTACAAAGGTAGAATCATCATACCAAAATTGGGTGATTTAAGAAAGCTAATAATGCAAGAAGCCCATAGATCTCCTTATTTATCTCACCCCGGAGGGGCAAATATGAGGGAAAACATGAAAAGAACCTTCTTCTGGGTAGGAATGAAGAAGGATATTATCGATTTTGTCACTCGATGCCTTGAATGTCAGAAGGTTAAGGTAGAATGCAAGCATCCTATAGGATAGTTGTATCCACATAGTATACCTACTCAAAAATGGTAGGTCATATCTATGGATTTTATAGTAGGTTTACCTAAGACCAGGTACCAACATGATGCAATCCTAGTAGTAGTCAATAAATTGACTAAGGTTGCACATTTTATACCTAGGAGCACCAAGGATGATGCTTAGGTGGTGGCTAATAGATTTGCCAAGGAAGTGTTCTGATTGCATGGATTTCTTGAGGTAATTATCTTAGATAGGGATTCCAAGTTCACTTCTGAGTTTTGGAAAGCCCTTCATCAGGCAATAGGTACAAAATTGAACATGAGTTTGGCATACCACCCTAAGACAGATGGTCAAACAGAGTAGGTAAACCAAGTACTAGAAGACATGCTCCACATGTACTGTATGGATCACAAGTCTCATTAGGAAGACTACCTACCTTTGGTAGAGTTCACCTACAATAATGGGTATCACTCATCTTTGGGAATGGCACCTTTCGATGCCTTGTATGGATGGAAGTGTAGAACACCACTATCATGGGATAACCTAGAAGATAGGGTTGTGATTGGACCAAAAATGGTCAGAGAAATGGAAGAGCAATTGAAGGTAATCAGGCAAAGACTCAAGGAAGCTGTTGATAGGTAGAAGAGTTATGTTGATTTAAAGAGAACTCCAAGAGAGTACTTGGTAGGAGACAAAGTGTTCCTAAGGGTCAAACCAATGAAAAGTGTGATCAAATCCACAAAATTGGATCCACGGTTTGTAGGGCCCTTTGAGATCACTAAAAATATTAGTTTAGTTGCATACCGACTTGCTCTACCTCCTAATCTATCAAAAATCCATGACACATTCCACATATCTTTTCTTAGAAAATATATTGTTGACCCTGAACATGTGTGGGATGTTTCTAATTTGTAGATGGTAAATCCAGAGGCAATTGAAGTAATGCTAGTAAATATTCTTGAATTCCATTCTAAGACTATGCGGAATCAGACTCTTGAGGAATGTAAGGTCTAGTGGGACCATTTCTCTGAAAGGAATGCCACTTGGGAGAAGGTGGTGGATATGCAAAAATATTTTCTCTTTTTGTTTGAAGATCTTTAAAATGTAATAATTTACTTTTTGCTTATGGTTGTGATTGTGTAAAACTAGAAAACACTAGGATGGTGTTTAGTCCTAGTGGGGGAGGATGTCATGACCCTCCCAGATGGACCTTTCGACATGGAAAATAATGTATTAATTGATGGTGCTTTAATACTTGATTTTGTGCAATTAAGCAACTATGCAATATTAGTAGATATTGAAGAGCATGATACTGCTAACAAATTGCCAATGTGTAGGATCAGGTACACTCGTAAGTGGAAGAAGTTGAGTCATCCACCAAAGGTGAGGGTACTTGAGGTTGGGGAAATGATGATAAGGCAACTCGGAGGTAACATGGATGGATACCTTCATATAGGCATGCATTCGGTTAAGGGATAATCATCAATAGCTAGCCACCTTGAGCCCCAGATTGATAGCCTAGTAGCTATCATAAGTTCTAGAGGCTGAGATAGGTGACTAAATTGATGGAAAGACTCCCTCTTTGTCTATTGCACATGCTTGATTATCTTTTACTTCAACACTATTGCCTCAATAACTTGGGAAGTGTGAATGGATAGGTTATCTTCATAACTCCTTGTGTGTTTAGGCAGATAGAGTGATAAAGTAAATACTTTGTTAAATGATAGTAAGTTTCATTTAAAATTTATAAATATTTTATTTTAAATGATAGTAAGTTTCATTTAATATTTATAAATGCTTAATTTTAAATGATAGTGTGTTTCATTTAAAATCTATAAATGTTTTATTTAAAATTAAAAAATGTTTCATTTTAAATGATGAAAAAGGTTTCATTTAAAAGTAAGTAAATATTTTATTTTAAATAAATAAGGAAGAATTTCATTTCAAGTTAGCATTTAAAAAAATGTATTAATGAAATTCTACTAAAAATAGCCTTACCATTAAAAAAGAAAAAATATGGTATTAATGAACTTCCATCTCGAAACCCTCCCTTAAGGCCACTAAATATTTAAATAATAAGGTGGATAGGATCTACCATAAGTTCAAACATGGGGAAATATAAGTTCGATATGGGAGAGTCTTCCAACCTTGACAAAGGAGATCTCCATTTATGATGCTTGAGCAAAGGGATGGGGTGGGCGACCTGCTACCAACTTGCCATCGATGATAATGGACGAGGAGTGATGGTGGTGAGTGCGGTAGTCGAGGAGATAATATGGATATCATGGTATGAAGGAGGGGAAGGAAGACTATGTGAAGAGAGATGTCATTTGGAAGAGGAGAAAACCAGATAAATATAGGGAAACAAGGAGAGCTCCAAAAAAATACGTTGAAGCAACGTTGTTCGAACCACCTCTAGGGAAGTAGCAAGAATCCAAGATGGAGTCAATCCTATTGCTTTGTATTATTAATTAGTTCTTTTTGTGTGGTTGTTTTCCACCATGGTTTATCTTTTGCTACCATCGTGGTTATCCGATGTAAAGCTTATTGTGTGTAAAGCTCATTGTGTAGAGCTCGATGTGTGTGAAGCTTGTTGTGTGTAAGCTTACTGGTGTGAAGCTTATTGTGTGTAAAGTTCATTGTGTAAAGCTTAATATGTATAAATCTCATTGTGTAAAGCTTATTGTGTGTAAATATCACTATGTAAAGCTTGCTATGTGTAATATTGTTGTGTGTATGCTTCTTGGTGCAAATATTACTATGTAAAGCTTACTGGTGTAAAGCTTGCTATTTGTAAGCTTGTTGGTGTAAGCTCATTATGTGTAAAGCTTGTTGTATGTAAGCTTGCTAGTGTAAAGATCATTGTATATAAAGCTTACTGTGTAAACCTTACTATGTGTATCTTACCGTGTGTAGCTTGCCATCGCATTTGCTAAGTGTAAAGATATACCATCATGGTTGCCATGTGTAATGCTTGCTGTCATGCTTGTTGTTGGAAAGGTATGCCATCATGGCTACCATGTGTAATTCTTGTTGTTGTACTTGCTGTTAGAAAGGTATGCCATCATGGCTACCATGTGTAATTCTTATTTTCATGCTTGCTATTGGAAAGGTATGCCATCATAACTGCCATGTGTAATGGTTGTTATCATGCTTGCTATTGGAAAGGTATGTCATCATGGATGACATGTGTAATGCTTGTTTTTGGAAAGGTATGCCATCATGGATGCCATGTATAATGCTTACTGTTGGAAAGGTTTGCCATCATGGCTACCACATGTAGCTTATCATTGTGGCTAGTTGAGTGAGAGGCTTATCCTCGTGGCTACCTCGTGTTTATAACTCTACCATGTTAATGGCGAGTTGTGTGGCTAATTATCCCCTTTAAAGGAAGCTCGTAAGTTGGGGAAGCACTTTCCATCCCCACTATCTCTATTTCCTCAAACCTATGATCAGAAGACATCGTTGCCTTGGTGAGGGAGGTGATGTTCACCATCGTAGGTAACCCATCCTCCTCCTACCATATCTTGGGCCGCAAAGGCATGGATATTCATGGACTAGTGAGGACGTTCATCCCAATGATGAACTACTCATCTATGAGAGCATCATGCTTGATGTCGAGCTGCCAAAGTGTCCCTAAGTCTGAGTCTTCGAAGACTTTAATTAAATTAAGGCCATATCTAATACTCCAAAGCTTGGTTGCTTATTAAAATGATTTATGAGTGATTTAATAAGTAGAGTTAGAGAACTTTATTTATATTAAAATGATTTATGAATTATTTAATAAGTAGAGTTAGAGAACTTTATTTATATTAAAATGAAAGGAAAAAGGGTTTATTTGTGAATTAAAGTAGTTGAATTTAATTTAATGAATAAATATGAAAATGGTTTGTTTTGTAAATTAAGGGTATGGGACTTTAATTTATGAAATGAAAGGAAAAAGGGTTTATTTGTGAATTAAAGTAGTTGACTTTAATTTAATGAATAAATATGGAAAATGGTTTGTTTTGTAAATTAAGGGTATGGGACTTTAATTTATGAAATGAAAAGAAAGGGTTATTTATGGATTAAAGTAGTTGACTTTAATTTAATTAATAAATATGAAAATGGTTTATTTTATAAATTAAGGGTATGGGACTTTAATTTATGAAATGAAAAGAAAGGGTTATTTATGGATTAAAGTAGTTGACTTTAATTTGATAAATAAATAGGAACCTAGATTATTTGGCAATTAAGGGTATGAGACTTTAATTGTCGAATAAGGGTCAAATTATTTATTACAAATATAACCCATGATCTAGATGCATTGTTGAAAGACTCTCATAGGAGGATGAGAGGAAAAGAATAGAAAGAGTAGTTTGTATGATATCAACTATGCAATAGATAGTTGAATTACTTAGGTTGTTTATATCGTTGCAATTTGGAAATGAAATGAGTAAATGCATTTAGAAGCATGTATATCCTGAACTATGAATGTCCTGATCCCCTACTATCCTCAATTTATCGATGGAAGAGCGGGAGGACCAAAGTTATAAATGGACCAATGCACAAGTTTGCTCTCTACTTTACATCTTGGGCTATTTATACAAATAGATTAGATTTGTGGGGAAATTTCCCTAATGAGATTGATGTAATGTATTGTTAAATGTATGGAGGTTATACCATACATGCTTATGTAATAAATGAACAATATGGTTGATGCACCTTTGTATTCTATTTGATTTAATGTGAATGTATTTAAATCCTTTTTTATGCATGTTCATTCTTTAATTATTGTCCTTGTTTCTAGTTATCTTTGCTTGTTTAATGAGTTATGTTTTGTTATATTTAGTATCTAGAATTATCTTTATTTTCTTGTTGAATAACTTTTCATAAAAACTTAGTAGTAAGTTCTAGGGTGAACTTAGAGGTAACCTAAGGGCTTGAGACCCCCTTAGGGAGAATGGTGACTAGGTTTATAGAAGATCATATCTAAGTTAAGATAGCTTGTCATAGGACAAGATTTATAGCTTAACTCATAGTACATGTAGCATACCTACACATAATGACTTACATAGAATATGGAGATGCATGTACACCTTCTAATGATTGAAGGTGATAAGTCTAGCTCATGATGGATGATGAGATGGGTGAACTTGTGTGCATAACATTAGATATGCCTATGCAGAAGGGACTTGCATGAGGGGAATCTTGTGTGGTATAGTTCTTGAGAAAATTAGGGGTTGATAAACATTAAGTCAATCTAAGGTTGGGTAGGGGTTTATGAATCCCTCTCCTTAGTCAAAAAAAAATATATTTCTATTTCTATGTGTTTTATTATTTTTTTATTTTAGGATCATTACATTTGGTATTAGAGCTCTAGGTATGAGGGTATAGAGCTTCTTATGTGCTAAAAGAGATTTGGATGTCTCCAATGAAAGCTTGCTTAAGTTTAAGCTAAAATCTGGGATGACATAAAGTCTCTGCTTATTAGAATCTAATGGAGTTGATCCCAAGGGTAGATGAATGTTATGATACCTCAGTATGGGCTTTGGTATTAATGATACATCATAATATTGGAATATTATCCTAGTTAGATTTCTAATGTTTTGGAAAGAACTCTATAATGTGGTTTGAATTAGTGGTTCAGTTCAAGATAAAGTTGTAACCTAATTATTTTCTTTATTGAAACCAGGTCAAGATGCCACCTAAGGATAGAAGAGAGAGGCCTACACCTAGGAATACTCGACAAAGTAATGTCAAAGAAGAGATCTAGAATGAGGATGAAAAAACTCCCAATAGGGGAATGGAAGATCTTATTACTATAGTTGTCATTATGTAAGGATAGATAAAGCAATAAAGGGAACTAATAGACCAGCAAAGAGAGAATTGAATCACTGTAAACTGATGAATGAATACTTTTTGGTAAGTCTACAAAAAGAGGGCCAACCAACCTGAAGAAAAAGGGTAAGTGATGGTTTCCTATAGTGGAAAAGTAAATGTAAGGAACAGATGAGCCAACCAAAACTAGCCATCAACGTGGGCCGAAGGAAAAGTAAATTACCTCATCATACCTTCGAGACAATTCAGAACAACCAAGGACACTCTGAGTGGGGAAAATTAGGAGACAGACTCAGAAAGCCCATATGGTTCCTTTTGAAGATTGTTATGTATGTGGGGGATCACATTATGCAATCAATTTCCTAGGTAGAAAAGCACTATGCCTTTGGTCCAAGGAGATAAGTCTTGGGGCACAAGTGATCGAAGGAAGCCACCAACGGAATGGGACACCCCTACCACAAATTTGGGAATGTAAGTTTTCTACCTCTCATTGAGCATCTTATAAAAATGGGAAACTTTTAGTAAGGATAATTTTCTTGTTTATATATATATAATAATAAATTTAGCCAATGATATGTCGAAAAGGCGAGGATATTTGTCTCATGTATGGAAGGTCAAGTATGGTTCTGGATAGACTACTTCGTAAACCAATTATTTTATATGATGGAAATTACTTTAGCTAGTGGAACCATGGAAGGTTGTTTATATGTAGCTCCACTTCATGTCTTCAATATAATCCTAGGGATGGGTTGGTTATAGGACCATAAAGTGGTAATCAATTTCTAATATATATGAATCAAATATTTTGAAGGAGACAAGGAAAGGCTATGAATTGATAGCGAACAGTGGGTATTCAAATCCTAGATGTTGTAAGCTATGCAGTTGAAGAAAGCCCTCAGGAAAGGAGGGATAGTCTATATATTAAAACTAAATGAAGTTGAAGAAGATAAAAAGAAAGAGGTGTTGGAAACACACCCAATTTTGTAAGATTTCAAGGATGTATTTCCTAAGGATTTACCTGGACTCCCTCCTATGTGGGAATTTGATTTCATTATTGATATTATTCTAGGAGTAGAACTAATTCACAGATCTCCATATAGGACAATACTGTTGAGCAAGGTGCAACAACAGTATTGTCATTGTTGTCAACACAGTCAGATAGATCTGTTGATGCAATGGACAGGAAGTTCAAAAGCTATTCAGATGCAGAAGACAGGAGTTCAAAGGTTATTCAGAGTATGTACAATGATTTTCCAAGAAGACCGAAGTGGCCCATATGCAAAAGATCAAAGAAAAAGACAAGTAAGAAAAGTGTCGCGATATCGCGACATATACAATAGGCAAGAAAAATTGTCATGATTTCGCGACATGTTGGAAGAGAGAGAAAAAGAGGAAAAATTGTCACGATTTCGTGACATGTTGGAAGAGAGAGAAAAAGCAAGAAAAACTGTCACGATTTCGCGACATGTTGGAAGAGAGAGAAAAAGCAAGAAAAACTGTCACGATTTCGCGACATGTTGGAAGAGAGAGAAAAAGCAGGAAAAACTGTCGCGATTTCGTGACATGTTGGAAGAGAAAAAGGCAAGTGGAAAAACTGTCATGATTTCGTGACATGTTGGAAGAGAGAGAAAAAGTAGGAAAAACTGTCGCGATTTCGTGACATGTTGGAAGAGAAAAAGGCAAGTGGAAAAACTGTCACGATTTCGCGACATGTTGGAAGAGAGAGAAAAAGCAGGAAAAACTGTCGCGATTTCGCGACATGTTGGAAGAGAAAAAGGCAAGTGGAAAAACTGTCGCGATTTCACGACATGTTGGAAGAGAAAGAGAAAGTAAGTTGGAAAAGTGTCACGATTTCGCGACATGTCGCATTTTTGTGACATGTGCATTTTCGCGACTAAAATAGGAGAGAGAAAGTAAGTTGGAAAAGTGTCATGATTTCGTGACATGTCGCATTTTCACGACTAAAATAGGAGAGAGAAAGTAAGTTGGAAAAGTGTCACGATTTCGTGACATGTCGCATTTTCGCGACTAAAATAGGAGAGAGAAAGTAAGTTTGAAAAGTGTCTCGATTTCACGATATGTCAGCATTTTGTGACTAAAATAGAGAGAGAAAGTAAGTTGAAAAGTGTGATTTGACATGTATTTTGTGACAAAAGCTAAATTGAAGACTACGGAGGTAGAAGTGTCACGATTTCGTGACAAAAGCAAAGTTGAAGTCTATGGAAGCAAAGTGTCACGATATCATGACAAAAGCAAAGTCAAAGTATACGAAGCAGAAGTGTCACGATATCATGACAAAAGAAAAGATGAAGTCTACGGAGGTAGAAATGTCGCGATATCATGACAAAAGAATAGAGAAAGTGTATGGAGGTGAAAGTGTCACGATATCGTGACATGTATTTTTGTGGCAACAACAACAAAAGAAGCTATAGAGGCAAAAATGTCATGATTTCGTGACATGTCGTATGTGCAAAGACAAGAAGAAGAACCCAACTAAAATGAGAAGTATGAATGGACCGACATCTCTATAGCATTTACAGGGGCAGTTATAGAGTGAATTCATGTAGCTAAAATATGAAGAGTGAACAAAAGTCAGTGCGACGGCTACAGGGACTGTTATCGAATGAAATCTTTGAGCGGTGGAATTATCGAATATCTTCATGAGTTGAAGCCGACTAAGATCGATGATAGCTGACTAAGATTAGGGTTTACATTTGTTATGAAAGCCGACTAAGATTAGGGTTTTCATCATGAAAATATTGTTATAAAAGGAGGGTTGTTTGGAGAATTGTAGTGTTGTTGGATAAGTCGTTGAATGCGTGTCGAAGTGTGAAATGTGGTCGTAAGAGCGTAGAAAGTGTAGAAGCGATGAGATGATGGCGAAGTGCACAAAGTGAGTGAAGAGTCATGTCGAATTGTCCTAAGTGCGTCTGTGAGTGCGTAGAGAAAGCAAAGGTGTAGAGAGTGCAAAGGGTGAAGACGAACGCAAAGTGTAGTTGTAAGGGCGTAGAGTGTACGAAGACAGTGCACAGAGGGTGCGTAGAGAAGTGACTCAAAGAAGGTGAAGTGTGGTTGTAGATCATAGAAGATGTGTCTGTTTTATAAATAGTGAGAGAGATTGGGTAAGCAATAGACCAGTCAGGGTCTTGTAAAAGTGAAGGTATTTTTTTGTTAAACTTCTAGATTCAAAATTGAAGTCCAAGTTGTAGCTTGGCATCATGGGTTGGTGCTCCTTCCAGTAGGTGTTGGTAAATCAGGGGTTGGTGCTCCTTTCTATTGGTGCAGATAAATAAGGGGTTGGTGCTCCTTCCAGTGGGTGCTGGTAAATTGATTGTAAAGTTGGTGCTTTGCAAAGGCTGGATTTGGATGGTAGTCCAAGCAGTCATTCTTGAGGAGTAGCCAAATTGGTGAACCTCGTTAAATCTTGTGTTGTGTGATGTTCTCTTGTGATACTTGCTTTATCTGGTTTTAAGGTTTCATTATTTTAGTTTTAAGAGCTATGAATTTAAGTTTAAAGAACTACACTGATTCACCCCCCTCTCAGTGCCATTGTAAGACTAACAATTGGTATCATAGCCAAGTTCCCTTCTCAGGCTAAATCAGTCAGGGTTGATCTTGGATTAGTACGCAATGGGTAAGAAGAATAGATCCTCCTCCAAAAGGGCATCTCAGTGTTTAGTTCTGTGGAAGAGAAAATTGAACCAGAAAAGGTTGAAGACTTCTCATCAAACAAAGCACCTTTGTTTGACGAAACTAATTACGTGGTCTGGAGAATCAGGATGTAGACATATCTTTGTGCTTTGGGATACGACATCTGGGATTCAGTAGACAGTGAATACACAATACCCATCACTCCTCCAACCGATGTTGCCGATAAGAATCTGTTTGAGAATGACTCAAAAGCAAAGAATGCTATCAGGTGCGGATTAGTAGACAATGAACTGGTAAAGATCATGAGTTGTAAAATGGCAAAAGAAATATGGGACAAACTGAGGAGTATTCATGAAGGAGACGATGAGATCAAGGAGGCCAAGTTACAAACACATCAAGCTCAGTTCGAAGCTTTAAAGTTGAATGACGATGAGAACATAGAGGCATATATGCTGAGAGTTAATGAAGTCCTAGAGGATGATTCTAAAAAAGAAATAGGTGGAGGTCTTTTCATGACACTCGAAGAAGAAACAGAAAAAGAACAGGAATGTGATGAAGAAGAAATTGATGCAGAAATAAATTTGAAAGAGGAACTAATTGCAGCTCTGGATGAATTGAAGATAGAAAGAAAAAGGAATAAGGAAATCTCAAGAAAGCTTGAGGATGCAAATGAAATAATAACCAGTTTGAAAGTACAGGTAGAAGAATTCAAAAGGATTGAAGAAACTCTCAGGTCACAGATCAATGAGAAAGAGATTGGTTGCTGCAAACAAGAGGAAGAGATTGTTTTATTGAAGAAACAACTAGAAGAGGCCAATACAAATCTCAAATTCGAGAAGAGCACAGAGTTGCTAGATAAAATGATAAGCCAACAAAGAAGCTCCATGGATAAGCGTGGTCTTGGATATGAAGTTGAACAACCTTCATCTTCCAACTCTACAGAGAAGAAGAAGTTCACTGTTGAAGGATCGAAGCAAGAAAAGTTTGAAGTTGAATCTTCAAAAGGAAGAAAATATCAAAGGAGATCTACGACAAAGCAACCACAACAAAAGAGGTTCTATCACTCTCACTCTATTCATAATAATACTTTTAATGGCTATTGTTTCAGATGCAACTAGTATGGTCACAAGGCAATTTATTGTGGATTGAATAATAAATCAAAGAGTTATGCTGGTAGAAATACATCTGCGTTTTTGAGTGAACACTATGTACAATGTTTTCAATGTAATGGTCATGGGCACATAGCAAGGTTTTGTCCAAGCACTTTTGTATCTAATCTAAGGCAAAATAGTAGATTTCATCAGACGCAAAGAACGCAACACAGACAGGGAATAAATCATGTACATAAAAGAAAGGAAAATAATCATTCATCAAGGATGCACAAGAGACAACCACACAAGAGAAATGTTCGAGTTCACGAAAAGGTGCAAAATAGGGATGTAGTTGAAAAATCCAAGCCCGAGTTCAAGAAAGTTTGGAGAAAGATAGAAGAAAGGAAATTGTGTCTCCTTGGACCGAAGGAGACTACTCCGCTATTGCACTAAGCAACTCCGTGTAGCACATCCTCATGGGGAGCAATCTTGAAGTTTCATTTTAATGCTCCTATGTATTTGTTTGATTACCTGAGGATGAAAGGCAAGTAGTCAGGGAAGTTGTCGTATAGTTGTCGAAGTGTGTTTTCAGTTCATGTAGTTGTTTGTGGAAGTGTCGTGAAGGGTGGTGATTAAATTGAGAGTTGTCATTATTGGTAGTATTGCTATATGTCATTGTTGTACTGTTGATGGTTCTTACTGCCACTGTCCAAAGTTAAGGATTATAATAGTTCAGATAATTTGGTTAGTGAAAGAATGTTGCCCTAGCCGCATATATGTGTTTCGATAAAAGCAATGTGTATTTGAACTACACATTGACGTGAAGATTGTTAGATCTATTATGACGCTGTGGTGAAAAATATTGAAGTCTGATTATTGATTCATGTTTAGCTCATCAAGATGAGCAACTTTGCTTTGTGAATCATACCTATCCGAGGTCCATAAGTATGAGTTTGAGTAAGGTGCACTATAGTTGGCCGTGAAGTGTTTGACAAAATGTTGTCTCCTGATTCGAACAGTTGAAAGTAAGGTGTGACCAGCGGTGACTGTAGAAAACATAGACCAAGTTGAAAATGTAAAAAGGGATTTGGTTGGTGTTGTGGTACAAGTGTTTGATGCTTGCACAGAGTTGGCAGTAAAATTGCAAGTGTCGGTACAGTGTTGGACAAAAGTTGGTACAAGTGTGAGTCACTTGACAATTTTTTTGACAGATGTGAAATCAACGTTTTTGAATGGGAAGCTTGAAGAAGAGGTTTATATTGAGCAGCCAGATGGTTTCCAGCTTGGTGATGATCCCAACTTGGTTTGTAAGTTGAAGATATATGGCTTGAAATAGGCACCCCGAGCATGGTATGCAAGGCTAGACAACTATCTCACTCAACAAGGGTTTAAGAAAGATGATATCATATTTGGCAGCAACAAAGATGAGTCGTGTAAAGATTTAGCAAATAAGATGCAGAAAGAATTTGAAATGTCAATGATTGGTGAACTTTCGTATTTCCTCGGGTTGCAAGTTAATCAAAATAAGAAGGGCATATTTATTTCTCAAGTTAAATATGTGAAAGAGATGTTAAAAAAGTTCACAATGGAGGATTGTAAGCCGCTTAGCACTCCCATGATGACAGGTTGCAAGTTGAGCAAGGATGACAAATCTCCACCTGTTGATCAAACCATGTACAGATCTATGATTGGGAGCTTACTATACCTGATAGCTACCAGACTAGATATTTTGTAGGCAGTATGCATGGTAGCACGATTTCAGGCTAATCCCAAGGAGACTCATGTGACAGCAGTGAAGAGGATTCTTCGGTACCTCAAGGGTACTATGGAGTATGGGTTATGGTATCCGAAAGGTAAGGACTTCACCCTTATTTCGTATTCAGATGCAGATTGGGTAGGATGTGTCGATGACAGAAAGAGTACCAGTGGAGGTGCATTCTATCTTGGAGACAGGTTGGTCGCATGGCACAATAAGAAACAAGAGTCAGTTTCCTTATCGACAACAGAGGCAGAATATATTGCAACGACAACATGTTGTACGCAGGTATTATGGATGAAACAAACCTTGAAAGATCTTGGTATTAACTTCAGTGAGCCAATATCAGTTAAGTGTGATAACACCAGTGCCATTAACATCTCCAAGAATCCGGTTATGCATTCACGCACAAAACACATTGCTATCCGGTATCACTTTTTGAAGGAGAAAGTTGCGAAAGGTGAGGTTAAGTTGGATTTTGTTCCAACTACAGAGCAAGTAGCGGATATCTTCACAAAACCATTGCCCAAGGAAGTTTTTGAGTACCTTCACAATAAATTGGGAGTGGTCACACTTCCCAAGAATTGACTAGCTACAGGGATCACATTCTCATGGGGAGCATTTAAGTATTTGATTATCTTTTTGCTCATGTTCATGATTTTTACTAAGTGTAATAAATTTTGCCTGAGAATGTTGTGCATGGACTCAGGGGAGTCTGCAGTAGCCCTTTGGTATTATTGTCAAAGGGGGAGAAGAGTTATAGGAAATTGCACATGTGTTGCCAACAATTCCAAAGGGGGAGATTGTTGAGCAAGGTGCAACAATAGTATTGTCATTGTTGTCAACACAGTCAGATAGATCTATTGATGTAGTGGATAGGAAGTTCAAAAGCTATTCAGATGCAAAAGACAGGAGTTCAAAGGTTATTCAGAGTATGTACAATGATTTTCCAAGAAGACCGAAGTGGCCCATATGCAAAAGATCAAAGAAAAAGACAAGTAAGAAAAGTGTCACGATATCGTGACATATACAAAGGCAAGAAAAACTGTCACGATTTCACGACATGTTGGAAGAGAGAGAAAAGAGAAAACTATGCGATTTCGCGACATGTTGGAAGAGAGAGAAAGAGGAAAAACTGTCATGATTTCGTGACATGTTGGAAGAGAGAGAAAAGGCAAGGAAAAACTGTCACGATTTCGTGACATGTTGGAAGAGAGAAAGAAGTAGAAAAACTGTCACGATTTCGCGACATGTTGGAAGAGAAAAAGACAAGTTGAAAAACTGTCATGATTTCGTGACATGTTGGAAGAGAAAGAAAGCAGGAAAAACTGTCATGATTTCACGACATGTTGGAAGAGAAAAAGGCAAGTGGAAAAAGTGTCATGATTTCGTGACATGTTGGAAGAGAGAGAAAGGAAAAATGTCACGATTTCGTGACATGTTGGAAGAGAAAAGTAAGTGGAAAAAGTGTCACGATTTCGTGACATGTTGGAAGAGAAAGAGAAAGTAAGAAAAAGTGTCACGATTTCATCGACATGTCGCATTTTCATGACTAAAATAGGAGAGAGAAAGTAAGTTTGAAAAGTGTCACGATTTCGTGACATGTCGCATTTTTGCGACTAAAATAGGAGAGAGAAAGTAAGTTGGAAAAGTGTCACGATTTCGCGACATGTCACATTTTCGCGACTAAAATAGGAGAGAGAAAGTAAGTTTGAAAAGTGTCACGATTTCATGACATGTCACATTTTCACGACTAAAATAGGAGAGAGAAAGTAAGTTGAAAAGTGTCGCGATATGGAAGTGTATTTATGACAAAAGTAGAGAAGAAGACTACGGAGGTAGAAGTGTCATGATTTCATGACAAAAGCAAAGTTGAAGTCTACGAAAGGAAGTGTCACGATATTAAAGTCGAAGTCTACAAAAGCAGAAGTGTCATGATATCATGACAAAAGCAAAGTCGAAGTCTATGGAGGCAGAAATGTCGTGATATCATGACAAAAGAAAATATGAAGTCTATGGAGGCAGAAGTGTCATGATATCATGACAAAAGAATAGAGAAAGCGTATGGAGGTGAAAGTGTCGCGATATCGTGACATGTATTTTTATGGCAAGACAACAAAAAGAAGCTATAGAGGCAAAAATGTCACGATTTCACGATAGGTCGTATGTGCGCAAGACAAGAAGAAGAACCCAACTAAAATGAGAAGTATGATAGTGGACCGACATCTCTACAGCATTTACAAGGGTAGATACAGAGTGAATTCATGTAGCTAAAATATGAAGAGTGAACAAAAGTCAGTGCGGATAGGGACTGTTATCGAATGAAATCTTTGAGCGGTGGAATTATCGAATATCTTCATGAGTTGAAGCCGACTAAGACCGATGATAGTCGACTAAGATTAGGGTTTACATTTGTTATGCAAGCCGACTAAGATTAGGGTTTTCATCATGAAAATATTGTTATAAAAGGAGGGTTGTTTGGAGAATTGTTATTTTGTTTTATATAAGTCGTCGAATGCGTGTCGAAGTGTGAAATGTGGCCGTAAGAGCGCAGAAAGCGGTGAGATGATGGCGAAGTGCACAAAGTGAGTGAAGAGTCATGTCGAATTGTCCTAAGTGCATCTGTGAGTGCGCAGAGAAAGTAGAAGGTGCAGAGAGTGCAAAGGGTGAAGATGAACGCAAAGTGTAGTTGTAAGGGCGTAGAGTGTATGAAGACAATGTGCAGAGGGTGCGTAGAGAAGTGACTCAAAGAAGGTGAAGTGTGGTTGTAGATCGTAGAAGATGTGTCTATTTCGTAAATAGTGAGAGAGATTGGGTAAGCAATAGACCAGTTAGGGTCTTGTAAAAGCGAAGGTATTTTTTTGTTAAACTTCTAGATTCAAAATTGAAGTCCAGGTTGCAGCTTGGCATCAGGGGTTGGTGCTCCTTCCAGTAGGTGTTGGTAAATCAGGGGTTGGTGCTCCTTTCTATTGGTGTAGATAAATAAGGGGTTGGTGCTCCTTCCAGTGGGTGCTGGTAAATTGATTGTAAAGTTGGTGCTTTGCAAAGGCTGGATTTGGATGGTAGTCCAAGCAGTCATTCTTGAGGAGTAGCCAAATTGGTGAACCTCGTTAAATCTTGTGTTGTGTGATGTTCTCTTGTGATACTTGCTTTATCTGGTTTTAAGGTTTCATTATTTTAGTTTTAAGAGCTATGAATTTAAGTTTAAAGAACTACACTGATTCACCCCCCCTCTCAGTGCCATTGTAAGACTAACAAATACCTATCGAGATGCATGAATTAAATATACAATTACAAATGGTTATTAGAAAAGTGGTTGATAAAACCAAGTGTGTCACCTTGGGGTGCACTTATTTTATTTGTTAAAAAAAAGATGGCTCTTTAATATTGTGTAATGATTACAAGATGTTGAATAAAGCTGCAATCAAGAACTGATATCCCCTACCTAGAATCAAAAATTATTTGATCAAATGAAATATGCCATGATATTCATTAAGATAGATTTGAGGTCAGGGTATCACCAGTTAAGAATATGCGAGGATACTTACAATATGAAATTTAAGACTAGGTATGGACACTATGATTTTATAGTCTTACCCTTTGGACTGACTAATATCCTAGTCGTCTTCATGAATTTAATGAACATTGTGTTCAGAAGGCACCTAGACCAATTTATCCGTGTATTTCTAGATGATATCCTAATGTACTCTTGGAACAAGAAAGAGCATGATAAGCATCTCAAGATCATGTTAGAGTTACTAAGGGAAAATAAACTCTACGAAAATCTAGCCAAGAGTTATTTTTATGTTTTTGAGGTATGATATTTAGGGCATATCATATCAGCATAAGGAATTGTTGTGGATCTGGAGAAGATCAAAGCCATACTGAATTGGCAACCCCCTACTAATATTACTAAAGTGAGAAGCTTCATGGGGTTAATGGGTTATTATAGACATTATATAAAGGATTTATCAAAGATTTCTTCGATAATAACTAACCTTCAGAAGAAAGGGAAGGAATTCAAATAGACAAAAAATTGTGAAACTGCTTTTGCTTTGATGAAGCAGAAACTCTCTACCGCATCAATATTGAATATTCTAGATCCTCAAGGAGATTTTTTAGTATGCATTGATACATCACTAGAAGGGTTAGGAGGAGTACTTATGCAAGAAGAGTTAGTAGTAGCATATACTTCAAGGAATCTTAAAAAGCATGAAGTCAATTATGCTACTCATGATTTAGATCTAGTCATTGTGGTGCATGCTCAAAAGATCTTGCACCACTATCTGGTGGGGAGACCTTTCGAGTTAAAATCTGACCATCAAAGTCTAAGGTACATATTTACCCAACCAATACTCAATGCGATACAAATAAGGTGGATCGATTTTCTCACTGAGTATGACTTTGAAATTGAGTACATAAAAGGAAAGGAGAATAAGGTTGTTGATGCCTTGAGCAGAATGAAACACATAGCAACCATAACTAGGAGTCACATAAATATCATGAATCAAGTGAGGCAGGAGAAATATCAGGATGAATTTTTCCAAGAAATTTGATGTAGAATAGATAGAGACCTTGAGGGCAATAAGGAGTTTAGGGTGATAGATAAAATTTTGTATTACAAAGGTAGAATCATCATACTAAAATAGGGTAATTTAATAAATCTAATGATGGAAGAAG
The DNA here is from genome assembly GCA_028583015.1 of Wollemia nobilis. Classification (NCBI taxonomy): domain Eukaryota; kingdom Viridiplantae; phylum Streptophyta; class Pinopsida; order Araucariales; family Araucariaceae; genus Wollemia; species Wollemia nobilis. The sequence continues at coordinate 1,031,394 of JAQPPZ010017254.1, read as the reverse complement.
CCCATAGATATCCTTATTCAGCTCACCTCAGAGGGGTAAATATGAGGAAAAATATGAAAAGAACCTTCTTCTAGGTAGGAATGAAGAAGGATATTACTGATTTTATCGCTCGGTACCTTTAATGTCAAAAGGTTAAGGTAGAACACAAGCATCCCATAGGACATTTGTATCCACATAGTATACCTACTCATAAATATTAGGTCATATCTATGGATTTTATAGTAGTTTTACCTAAGACTAGGTACCGTCATGATGTAATCCTTGTGGTAGTCAACAAATTAACTAAGGTTGCACATTTTATACCTGAGAGCACCAAGGACGATGCTCAGGTGGTAGCTAATAGATTTTCCAAGTGTTCTGATTACATGGATTTCATGAGGTAATTATCTTAGATAGGGATTCCAAGTTCACTTTTGAGTTTTGGAAATCCCTTCATCAGGCAATAGGGACAAAAATGAACATGAGTTCAGTATACCACCCTGAGACAAACGATCGAACAAAGTGGGTAAACCAAGTACTAGAAGATATGCTCTACATGTACTGCATTGATCACAAGTCTTGCTAGGAAGATTATCTATCTTTGATAGAGTTTACCTACAATAATGGGTATCATGGGAATGGCACTTTTCGATGCATTGTATGAACGAAAGTCTAGAACACCACTATCATGGGATAACCTAGAAGATAGGGTTGTGATTGGACCAGAAATGGTTAGGGAAATGGAAGACCAATTGAAGGCAATTAGGCAAAGACTCAAGGAAGTTGTTGATAGGTAGAAGAGTTATGCTGATTTAAAGAGAACTCAAGAGAGTACTCGATAGGAGATAAAGTGTTCCTAAGGGTCAAACCAATAAAAAGTGTGTTCAAGTTCACAAAATTGGATCCACGGCTTGTAGGGCCCTTTGGGATCCCTAAAAATATTAGTCTGATTGCATACCAACTTGATCTACATCCTAATATATCAAAAATCCATGACACCTTTCGCATATCTTTGCTTAAAAAATATATTTTTGACCCTGAATATGTGTGGGATATTTCTAATTTGTAGATGGCAAATCCAGAGGCAATTTAAGTAATTCTAGTAAAGATTATCAAATTTTGTTCTAAGACTATGCGAAATTGGACTCTTGAGGAATGTAAGGTCTAGTGGGACCGTTTCTCTAAAAGGAATGCCACTTGGGAGAAGGTGGTGGATATGAAAAAATATTTTTCCTTTTTGTTTGAAGATATTTAAAATATAATAATTTACTTTTTTCTTGTGGTTGTGATTGTGTAAAACTAAAAAACATCGGGATGATGTTTAGTCCTAGTGGGGAGGATGTCATGACCCTCCCATATGGACCTTTCGACATGGAAAACAATGTATTAATTAATGGTGCTTTGATACTCGATTTTGTGCAATTAAGCAACTATGTAATATTAGTATATATTGAAGAACATGATACTGCTAAAAAAATTTAATATGTAGGATTAGATACACTTGTATGTGGAAGAATTTGTGTCATCCAATGAAGGTGAGGGTACTTGAGATAGAGGAAATGACGATAAGGCAAATTGAAGGTAACAAGGATGGATACATTCATATAGGAATGCATTCGGTTAAGGGATAATCATCAATAGATAGCCACCTTGAGCCCCATACTAATAGCCTAGTAGCTATTGTAAGTTCTAGAGGTTGAGATAGGTGACTAAATTGATGGAAAGACTCCCTCTTTGTCTATTGCACATGCTTGATTATCTTTTACTTCAACACTATTGCCTCAATAACTTGAGAAGTGTGAATGGATAGGTTATCTTCATAACTCCTTGTGTGTTTAGGTAGATAAAGTGATAAAGTAAATACTTTGTTAAATGATAGTAAGTTTCATTTAAAATTTATAAATGGCTTATTTTAAATGATAGCAAGTTTCATTTAAGATTTACAAATGCTTAGTTTTAAATGGTGGTGTGTTTCATTTAAAATCTATAAATGTTTTATTTAAAATTAAAAAATGTTTCAATTTAAATGATGAAAAAGGTTACATTTAAAAGTAAGTAAATAACCCACGTGTTGTAGGTGAGTTGGAGAGGGTAGAATAATCCTCTAAGGGAGGTCCCTGGTTCAAATATCCACCCTACCAAATGCACATTGGGTACCCAAAATCTAGTTGATAATGTTGGTGTGTTCAGGATCAGGAGCGTCTCCTAGGTGATTTTGACGGTGTAGAACCCCCTAGTCATGGTTTCTCAGACCGAGGTAGCCTCATAAGGTTTTTTTGCTAAATTCAAAAAAAAAAGTAAGTAAATATTTTATTTTAAATAAATAAGGGACAATTTCATTTCAAGGTAGCATTTAAAAATGTATTAATAAAATTCTACTAAAAATAGCCTTACCATTAAAAAAGAAAAGAGATGGTATTAATGAACTTCCATATCGAAACCCCCTTAAGGCCACTAAATATTTAAATAATAAGGTGGATAAGATCTTCCATAAGTTAGAACATAGGGAAATATATGTTTGATATGGGAGCACCTACTAACCTTGACAAAGGGGAGCTCCATTTAAGATGTCCGAGCAAAGGGATGGTGCGAGTGACCTGCTACCAACTTACCATCGATGATAATGGATGGGAAGTGATGGTGGATGATGAGAACAACACTCGAGGAGATAATATGGACATCATGGTATGAATGAGGGGAAGGGGGACTACGTGAAGAGAGATGTCGATTGGAAGAGGAGAAAACTAGGCGAATATATGGAGACGAGAGCTCCAAAAAAACATGGTAAAGAAATACTATTCAAACTACCTCTAGGGAAGCAACAAGAATCCAAATTGGATTCAACCCTATTGCTTTGTGTTATTAATTAGTTATTGCTATGTGGTTGTTCATCACCATGGTTTAGCTTCAACTACCATTGTGGTTATCCAGTGTAAAGCTTATTGTGTCTAAAGCTCACTGTGTGAAAATTGTTGTGTGTAAGCTTACTGGTGTGAAGCTTACTATGTGTAAAGCTCACTGTGTAAATTTTATTGTATATAAAGCTTGTTGTGTGTAAAACTCATTGTGTAAAGCTTGTTGTGTGTAAGCTTATTGTATGTAAGCTTACTAGTGTAAATCTTATTGTGTATAAAGCTTACTGGTGTGAAGCTTGCTGTGTGTAAGCTTGCTGGTGTAAGCTCATTGTGTGTAAATCTTGTTGTGTATAAGCTTGTTGTGTGTAAGCTTATTGGTATAAAGCTTATTGTGTAAACCTTACCGTGTGTATATTGTCATCGTGCTTGCTAAGTGGAAAGATATGCCATCATGGCTGCCATGTGTAATGCTTGCTTTCGTGCTTGCTATTGGAAAGGTATGCCATTGTGGCTACCATGTGTAATACTTATTATCGTGCTTGTTTTTGGAAAGGTATCCCATCATGGCTACCATATGTAATACTTGTTATCTTACTTGCCATTGGAAATGTATACCTTTGTGGTTGCCATGTGTAATGCTTATTGTCATGCTTTCTATTGGTAAGGTATGCCATCATGGCTACTATGTGTAATGCTTGTTGTTGGAAAGGTTCGCCATCGTGACTACCATGTGTATCTTATCATCATGGTTGGTTGAGTGAGAGGATTAGCCTTGTAGCTGCCTCGTATTTATAACTCTTTTGTGTTAATGGTGACGTGTGGCTAAGTATACCCTTTAAAGAAAACCCGTAAGTTGGGAAGCACTTTCTGTTCCCACTGTCTCTATTTCCATGGACCTGTGACCAAATGACATTGTTGCCTTGGCGAGGGAGGTGACGTTCACCATCGTAGGTAACCCATCCTCCTCCTACCATATCTTGAGCCACAAAGGCATGACTATTCATTGACCAATGAGGACATTCATACCTATGATAAACTATTCATCTGCAAAAGCGTCATGCTTGACGTCGAGCTGCTAAAGTGTCCCTAAGTCTAAGTCTTTGAAGACTTTAATTAAATTAAGGCCATATCTAATACTCCAAATCATGGCTTCTTATTAAAATGATTTGTGAGTGATTTAATAAGTAGAGTTAGAGAACTTTATTTATATTAAAATGATTTACGAATTATTTAATAAGTAGAGTTAGAGAACTTTAATTTATGAAATGAAAGGAAAAAGGATTTATTTGTGAATTAAAGTAGTTTAATTTAATTTAATGAATAAATATGAAAATGGTTTGGTTTGTAAATTAAGGGTATGGGTCTTTAATTTATGAAATGAGAGGAAAAAGGGTTTATTTGTGAATCAAAGTATTTGACTTTAATTTAATGAATAAATATGAAAATGGTTTGTTTTGTAAATTAAGGGTATGGGACTTTAATTTATGAAATGAAAGGAAAAAAGGTTTATTTGTGAATTAAATTAGTTGACTTTAATTTAATGAATAAATAACAAAAAAGTTTATTTTGTAAATTAAGGGTATGGGACTTTAATTTATGAAATGAAAGGAAAAAGGGTTTATTTGTGAATTAAAGTAGTTGACTTTAATTTAATGAATAAATATGAAAATGGTTTGTTTTGTAAATTAAGGGTATGGGACTTTAATTTATGAAATGAAAAGAAAGGGTTATTTATGGATTAAAGTAGTTGACTTTAATTTGATAAATAAATATGAACCTAGATTATTTGGCAATTAAGGGTATGAGACTTTAATTGTTGAATAAGGGTTGAATACTTTATTACAAGTATATCCCATGATCTAGATGCATTGTTGAAAGAATCTCATAGGAGGATGAGAGGGAAATAATAGAAAGAGTAGTTTCTATGATATCAACTATGCAGTAGATAGTTGAATTTCTTGGGTTGTTTGTATCGTTGCAATATGGAAATGAAATGAGTAAATGCATTTAGAAGCATGTCTATCCTGAACTATGAGTGTCCTGATCCCCTACTATCCTTACTTGATCTATGGAAGAGCGGTAGGACCATAGTTATATATGGACCAATGCGTAAGTTTACTCTCTACTTTACATCTTGTTTATTTATGCAAATATATTAGATTTATGGGAAGATTTCCCTGATGAGATTGATGTAATGTATTGTTAAAGGTATGGAGATTATACTATACATGCTTAAGTAATAAATGAACAATATGGTTGATGCACCTTTTAATTCTATTTGATTTAATGTGAATGTATTTAAATCCTTTATCTTTGCTTGTTTAATGAGTTATGTTTTGTTAGATTTAGTATCTAGAATTATATTTATTTTCTTGTTGAATAACTTTTCATAAAATTCAATAGTAAGTTCTAGGGTGAACTTAGAGGTAACCTAAGGGCTTGAGACCCCCCTAGGGAGAATGGTGACTAGGTTTATAGAAGATCATACCTAAGTTAAGATAGCTTGTCATATTATTGTCATAGTTAAGATACCTAAGGTTTATAGAATGGTGACTAGGGCAAAAGGAAAGTTACGAAGGAGAATGAATAATAAATAAAATAAAGGTTGGCTTTGTCTTAATCTTATGATGAATATGTCATTATGCAGATAAAATAAACAAACGAATTGAAAAACTAAAAATTTCATTTTATAAATAGCCATTATTGTTCTAGAAGGGGTCAGAAGCATTTTAGAGCAAAATGAACTGGAGATCAGGGTTCGTTTTTGAAGAAGAGTTTCCTCCTGGATGAAGTTTCAGTGAGGTTTTCATTGATTAAGCAAGAGGAAAGAGTGAGCTGAGGTTTAGTGGGTGCAGCGGGAGTGAGGGTTTGAATTTTTTGAGCAAGAATATCAGCCAAGGTGGTAGAGGTAAAGCAGGTACGAAAGGGGCAGGTGGCAACCTTGAGCATCGATCGAGCAAGGATATAGAGGAAGGCGGTTAGGCTATGATAGATTTGGAGGCGGGCATCACACGAGGGCCCGAACCTCCTCAGAAAGACCCCAAAAAAAAAGATACGAAGGACAATGCGGGGCCCAAGAAGCGGTTATATTTTGATAAGAATCTTAAAGGAAAAATAAATGAGGTTCTCTCTCTTCCACCCCTAGTTCCAGTAAATAATAAAATTTCAGCCCTGGCAAGTTCCATGAGCCCTTTTATTTTAATGGAAGAATTCTCCCTGGTAGGAAAAGTTTTGGGAGGTAGGTTGGACATGGAGACTATTAGGGCTTGGGCGACGGGTAAATGGTGATTGGTAGGCATATTGGAGTTGGTAGCTCTAACTCGAGGGTTCTTCATTATCCGTTTTAACAATATGGAGGATGCTAACCATATTTTAACAGGAGGTCCTTGGTTTCTAGGCAAAATGAGCCTTTTTCTCAAACGATGGGATGAATATTTCAACCCTAAAAAGCAAAATATTAACATTTCCCCTATTTGGGTTTGTCTCCCGAGTCTACCTGCCCAGTTCTTCAATGAATATTTGTTGCAGGGCATAGCCAGAACTATAGGGAACTTGATCTCCACTGACCATGCAACCTTGGCCAGGACAAGGATGACTCATGCACGAATCTGTGTAGATGCTAATTTAAATAATGAATTGCCAAGGTTTGTGGAGCTATAGTATGGAGAATACTATATAAAATAGCCGGTAGAATACGAGAATAGATCGACATTATATGCAAAATGTAAAAATCAAGGACATCTATGCAATCAATGCCCTAACCTAGAAATGAATAGAGAAAAGCAAAAGCAGGGAATGCTAGACAGAGGAAATTTGAGGAGTTTTCTTGGTAGAGGTGATTTCAATCAGGGAAACTATATCTACCAAAAAAATAAAAGAGAGGGTGTAGGGTCCCAGCAAGACAAAGGAAAATAACAGGTTGTTGGCAACCAAAATACTCAGGTAAGTTCCAATCCTCTAGTTTCAAATAAATTTTTAATTCTATCCAATATGGGAGTAGGAGGATTATCAAAATATATGGAAGCCCAACACCTTCAGGCTAACATTTTTGACTGTCTCGAATCCCCATCCAAGTCAGGATCCTCAAACCCTAATTCTAAAATTACTGTAAGCCCCGTGGGCATCACAAATCCAAACCCTAATGCATGATCTCTAGAATCCACATCCAAGTCAAGATCCTTAAACCCCAATGTTGGAAATACTTCAAGCCCAATGGGCATCCCAAAGCCAAACCCTAATGCTAAAGAACTTAGGAAGAAAGTTGAGGCATTGGAAAATAAAAAATCTCATCTCCCTAACATCATCACTAGGACCTAAGTGAATCCTACTAAGGGGTCATCCCGAAGACCAGGGGAATACAAGAAAAAAGGAGAATATTTGGATGTAGGGGTGGAGATATGTGAAACTCTTTAGACTGAGGAATATGGCAGTCCGGTTCTACAGAAAATTACCTCCCCTCAGTTTAGTCCTAAAAAAACTAGGAGCACTGTGAAGTCTCCTATAGATTTTGGCAGTGAAAAAGAAGAGGGAGAATATCAAATGCTAAGCATCAAAAAATTAAAACTGATAATGACATTGCCAATGGAAAACAAAGAACCTTGTTTCAACAGGTTATTTTGGGTTTTGAAGACAACAAATTAGGAAAACCCCCTCAAGGGAGGGGGAGAGGAAGAAATCCCAAACAATCTAAATGAAGTTCCTCTCATGGAATGTGAGAGGCCTCAATGGCCTACCCAAACACAAGGAAGTCAGTGCAATAAGAAATCAAGTGAATCCAACTATTATCATGTTGCAAGAAACAAAAACTGATGAGATTTAGTCAAAAAAATAGCAAAAAAAAATTGGAATCAAGGGGAGATGGTTTGCAAATCATCCAGAGGAGCATCTGGAGGCCTTATGACTTTGTGGGATCCCTAGATAGTAGAAGGCACCATTATTTAGAAAGATGACAGGGTTCTTAGTGTTTTATTTAAGGAAATAAACAACAACAGGTCGTGGATACTTTAAAATATTTATACCCCGACTTCAATTCAAGGGAGAGCTCTACTGTGGGAGTACTTAGGCAATCTAAGTGAAATCTTCCATAATGTCCCCTAGGTTTTGGTTGGGGATTTTAACACTCCTCTTTACCATTCAGACAAAATGGGTGGAAATGGACCACCTATCAGGAGCATGGATGACTTCAATGACTTTGTGAACTCCAATATATTGATGGATGTAAAACTTAGAGGAGCGAATTATACCTAGAGCAATCGGTGGATAGGGTGTCATCTCATTCAAGAAAGGCTTGATAGGTTTTTTCTATCAAAGGAGGCTACAACTTTGTTCGGTGATTCTACCCTGTAAGCCCTTCCTAAAATTGCCTATGATCATAATCCCATTTTTTTGGAGATCCCTAACTCTCTATCCTTAAAGAAACCTTTTAGATTTCAATCTATGTGGATCAAACATTCCAGCTTCAGAGATAACTTAAGTCAGTGGTGGTAACAGCCTGTCAGAGGTAGTGCAACTTTTAAACTTTGGCAAATTAAAGTTTGTTAAGGAAAAGCTTCGAACTTGGAACAAAGAGGTCTTTGGGAACCTATTTGAAAATAAAAATAAGTTGTTGAAAGTTTTAAGATAATTGATCAGAGGATCCAACATGGTGATGCTTATGAAACTTCTTGGCAGGAGGAACGAACAAAACTAGCAGAGTTTCATAACATTTTGGCCTGTGAGGAAATCTATTGGAGGCAAAAATCAAGGGATCTTTGGTTGAAAGATGGAGATTCAAATTCCAAGTTTTTTCACATCACCATGCTTAGAAACAGAAGCAATAACAAGATAATTTTTTTTTAAAAAGCAGATGGTTCTATTACTCAAGACTTAACAAAAATCAAAAAGGAGGTAGTAACTTATTTCAATTCTATCCTTGGTCAGGAATCGCAGTGCAATGAGGCCAAAGATATTCTCTTGCAATCCATTCCTAGAATAATAAATGAGGATATAAACCTTAAGATTCTAGCTCCCTTTTCTGATGAGGAAATTAAGGAAGCCTTGTTTAGCATGGAGCCAGACAAAGCCTTGGGGCCCGACGACTTTCCCCCTCATTTCTATCAAGCTTTTTGGGACATCATAAGTGAGTATGTAAATTTTTGTTGTCAAATAATTCTAAGCAAGCAATCATATCCCAAAAGGTATCAACTCTATTTTTATTTCTCTAATTCCTAAGAAGCAAACCCCTGAATCTATGGTCGACTTCAGAGCCAATCAATCCGTGCAATGTTTCTTACAAGATCCTAACTAAAGTCATTGCAAATAGAATGAGAGATATTCTACCCCGCATCATAGATCCATGCAAGGGAAGCTCTGTCCAGGGCAGGTCAATCTTGGATGGAGTTATCACAGTTCATGAAGCTCTGCACTCTGCTCATAAGACTAACATGTCTATTTTTGCCCTCAAGCTTGATATGAACAAAGCATTTGATAGGCTAAATTGGGAATTTCTGATTGTTGTCCTCCTTAAGTTTGGTTTTCACCACAAATGGGTTAATTTGATCAAAGAATGTATTTCTAAAGCATGGTTCTTGATTCTGGTTAATAGAACAACTACTGGTTACTTTCAAAGTCAGAGGAATTCGGAAGGGGGACCCTATCAGCCCCATGTTATTCATCATTGTGGCAGAAGCTTTAGGCAGAACCATCAAAAATACTTGCATTTCAAGGCTAATATCAGGAATCAAGGCAAAATATCTCAATAGGGTTGTTTTTCACAAATAATTCATTGATGATACCCTTATATTGACTAACGCATCACTGGCTGAGGCCAAAATAATTAAATACATCCTGCAACTCTACGAGAACGCTGTTGGTCAAAAATATAATTTTAGTAAAAGCAAGTTATATTTCTTGAACACCCCCATTCAGAGGCAAGGAAGGATTGCAAAAATTTTAGGGTGTGATATAGCAAACCTCCCCACTTCGTATCTTGGTCTCCCTCTTTTCATTGGTTCTCCGAGAGAGTCAATGTGGGACAGGGTTATTGAAAGAATTCAAAAAAAACTTGCTAGATGGAAAGGTCATCTTCTATCTCAATCAGGAAAGTTGACCCTCACTAAGGCCTCTCTTCAAAGCATTCCAGTCTATTTCCTCTCCGTTTTCAAAGCCCCTATGAAGGTTTTCCAAAAATTGAGAAACTCCAAAAAGAATTTTTATGGACTGGATTAGAGGAGAAAAAAAGGATACACCTTGTAGGATGGACCAAAGTGTGTAGACCCAGGGAAAATGGGGGCTTAGGTCTGAGGAGAATTGCTCATATAAATTTAGCTTTACTAGCTAAGCAGGCATGGCGTCTCATTTTTTGTGAATAAAATGAATGGACAACTATCATCAAATGAAAGTATCTTCAAAATATGGAATTTCTAAGTGACTTAGTTCCAATCAGAGGTTCTGCTTTTTGGAAAGCAATTCTTAATTGTAAGAAAATCATCAAAAAATGTTTAAGATGGGTTTTAGGCAATGGTGAGAGGATAATTTTTGGAATGACAGGTGGGCTAAGGATGAACCATTGACGCAATATCCTAACTTAGCCCGAATCAGAGATATCATAGAAGAACTCATTAGCAGAAAAGTATCCGATTATATGGTTGAGGACAGAGGTAGAATGAAGTGGAAACAAATAAGAATTCAAGGATTTCAAGTGAATCAAATGATCTTTGTAACATTCTCGGGAAAATTTTTATCCCCATGAGACCCAAGGAAGATCAAGTAACCTGGGCTCCTACGAAAAATGTGCAGTTCATTGTTAAATCAACTTACAAGCTTCTGCTTGATGACAAGGATTTTGTCCTCCAAAAGGACTTAGTTTGGATACAAAATTTAATTCCAAAAATTGTAGTCTTTTCATGGCTAGTTATCCAAGGAAGAATTCTAACCATTGATAATATGATGCGTAAAGGTATTTGTATAACTAATCATTGTTATCTGTGCAGGGCTAATTGGGAGACCATTTATTACATTTTCCTTGAGTGCCATTTTTCCTTAACTGTCCTAAGTTGGGTTTTTCAGGCCTTTAATATTTCATGGGTTAAACCAACCATTGTACTTGATTTTTTTGTCCAGTGGCCTTGCCCATTTTCAAGCCAAAGACTTAGATATATGTGGAAAATTTGTCTCAATAACTATCTTTTGCAAGTGTGGTTAGAAAGGAACCATAGAGTCTTTAATGAGTCTATCCATGATCATCAAAATATCATTGCCAGGATCCTATCCTTTGCCAACGAGAATGTGAACCTTATCCCTTTTGATAGCTATAAACCTCATCTACAGGAGATCACGATTGCTCAATATTTAAGCTTAACCTTGTTAGATGAGTTTGTGCCTAGGGTAGTCAACCCCAGAGCCAATGTTAAGTGGTCTCCACCTCCTACGGGTTGGTTTAAGCTTAATTTTGATGGAGCAGCTAAGGAAAATCCTAGTAGAGTAGGCGCTGGTGGCATTATGTGAGATAATAATGGATGATGCTTGAATTTTTTGAATATTTGGGAATAAGGACGAACAACGAAGCTGAAGCTAGAGCTATGTGGAGAGGCCTTCAAATGACTCAAGACTTAGAAGGCAATTTGATCGTAGAAGGAGACTCTATGCATGTTATAAATCTCTTCAATAATTTGAAAACACCTCCTTGGAGGATTAAAACAATTGTTGAAGAGGCTAGGATCCTTTTCCAGGGAAGATAGGACAAAAAAGCCCAACATGTCTTTCGAGAAGCTAACAAAATTGCTGATAAGCTGGCCAATTTGGGTGTCGATGGTGACGGTCCTTTCAAATGGGAACACGGTGTCCCGAGTGAAGTAGAGGAGCTTATTCAACAATAATGCCAAGAATGATAGTCGAATTTACTAACAAGGAAGGCACTGTAAGTTTGAAGGCTAGGAGTATTCTTGTCTCTTTTTTTAATTGGACTCACAATAAAAATTATCTGAGCTGTCAGTCTTCATGGATGCTGCTTGGAAATACCACAAATACTAATAGGGATAGTCACATGTCAGATAACATGGATCCTAGTCTTCTTAGTAATTTGAGGTTGGTTGATAATCACAGGGAAGGAAAGAAACAACAATATAAGACTTCGAACCAAAGCCACGTGGACCACCAGATAGCCACCACCATAAATCTAGCCAGCAGGTTCACTTCTCCAAGGCTGATTGGCCAAGATAATATGTGGTACCAAAGCATGTCATATATGAAAGAAAGAAATTACCAAAGAATTATTAAGAGTAACTGTCAATACAGAGCTTGTGGGAGTTTTTTTCAGTACTCTACTGTGTTTCTATAGCTTTTTGTTTCGCCATTGTCTCAAGGAAGGGATCCGTGTTTGTTTCTTTTTTGTAATTATGATGCATGTGTGTTTTCTCGGGGTTTACCCAAAATGTTGTATGGGAAGTTTCTTTTTGATAACAGGCTGGCTTTGGTGGCATGTAGATTTTACATATATAGGATCCTTAGTAAGGATATGTTCATCAACAACCCTGGGCTGATTTTTGTAAAAGGTTTTGGGTCAACCTGTAAAACCCAGTATTAATGCTATAGTATCTTATCTACCAAAAAAAATATATCTTGTTATAGGAAAATATTGATAGCTTAACTCACAGTACATGTAGCATACCTATGCATAATGGCTTGCATAGAATATGGTGATGTGTGTACACATTCTAATGATTGAAGGTGATAATTCTAGCTCAAGGATGATGAGATGGATGGACTTGCATGCATAACATGAGATATGTCTACGCAGAAGGGAATTGCATAAGGAGAATCTTGTGTGGTATAGTTCTTGAGAAAATTAGGGGTTGATAAACATTAAGTCGGTCTAAGGTTGGATAGGGATTTATGAATCCCTCTCGTTAGTCAAAAACAAATATTTCTATATCTGTGTGTTTTCTTATTTCTTGATTTTAGGATCATTACACAAACCAAGTGAAAGTGAATATGAAGGCTATAAATAATAAGGGAGATCTAAATAAACAACTTGATACAACCAAATTAGGAAAGGACCAAGCAATGGTTTACCCTCAAAAGAAGATTGAAAAGCTAAAAAAGAGGGTCTAGGAAGTGAAAATCAAGGGGTAAGCAAATGAGAGCATATACGCCATAGGGAGGTCACTCTAAGAAAATGGTAAATACCACATGAGTGCATACAGGGGGTATTTTTAATATCAAGTTGAACCATCGATATATTGGTAAGTATCTTATAGGGGAGGGGTGTTTAAAATTCATGCATACCTAGATATAGATTCTATCAGTAAAAAAAGGGGCTAAAGAAGAGGGGTGGGGGTTATATTTAAGTTGCATACCAAATATAACCTCCACTTCGTAAATTTTTGTTAATTTGATGTCAAAGAACTAAAATCTACTTCAATTTAAAAATAAATTATATTTACTATTTCAAAATAACTTTTTAAAACTTTTTATGTATTAAAAAGTTTCATAAATTCTTTTAACAAAAACACATATAAATACTGCAAAATATTAATACCCTCCTTAATGCATCACCAAATCCTCACATTCTCAAAGCCTTTTTACATAATAAAAAAGTAATTTGGAGTGTTGAAAGCGACTCCAAGCGTATTTCAGTTTTGTCTAAATGTGATCCAAGTTGCGTTTGAAAACCACTTACCAATCGATCAAAATTCCCATATTTAATTACACAATACCATACTATATACATTAAAAATATCTAAAAATTATTTAATTAAACAAGAAAACTTTTATATCCAAAACGTGTTCATGTCAAGATATATGTTAAAACTAACAGTTTCAAGATACTTGTCTAACATATTTGAGTGATCTGTGTCAACAACTTGCCAAAATAAAAATTTAAAGATACATCATATGACATGCATTTTCTTAACAACCCTTTAATATAATTTGTCTACTTGGAGTCAAATCTTATTTTCTTTAATTTCTTAATAAGATGTTATGCAAGTCAAATCATATATATAAGATATTTTTAAATAGTGCACCTTTTATACTCTTAAGTAATCCTGAAAGTAAATGAAGATTATTGCATATAAAATTTATTTGAAGAAGTATGTAAGCAACACCTTAAAAAGGATATATGGAATATTATTAAGTATATATTAATATATTTTAAAGTATTTCTCATCATCATTTTGAAAATTTGAACCACTTCACTTGGACTTTAGCTTCAAAATAATGAGATAGAGAGTCAACATGATGTTAGTGGCAGCATTATCATCCATCCATCTCCAAAAACACCACCAAGGTAAGGGTAGGCATGTAGTGTAGCATGCGAATATTTTAAAAATAAAAATATAAAATTCCATACAAAAATGTCTTACCCCACCTTTGGTGCACAGTCAATCCCCTAATGATTTTTCTAAACCCTAAATGCTATCAATTAGACACACAGGTGTACCCCATTTTCTGTTGTGATGAGAAAATAGCATGAGATACATAGGTATATCCCATTTTTTCCCTGATGAGAAAAGATCCTTGTTCATAGTCACATGCACAATATTCAGGAGGATCTCTCATTATGTCCTCTAGTTTATTTTAAGACCTGTCACGTTGTGTTGGCAAACGTCGAGAAACTTCTGGTACACGTTATATTTATTTTCTCATCTTTTCACTTATAAATGTCATAACGGGTTTTGAATTTTGATTGAATTTGCACAAAAAAAATGTTGCTTGTCATAGAAGAGAGGTTAGAAAATGGTTTAAATCTTGAGTTACAAAATTAAAATTAAGAGCAAAATGTAAAATTATTTTTAGTGTCCAATATCAAAGTATGTTGTACTTAGAATTTATTGTGATGATAACCAAGATACTCTACCCTTGAAAATGCCATTATGTGGAAACTTTTATATGTGCAAAACGTTTTGAGGACGTGCTTTAGTAGGATTGTATGTAATATTTGTTTCTTCTCTTGAAGTTTCAATCATTGATATTTAATGTTAATATTGCATATTCTATTTTTAATTGAAGGCAAACCCTTTCTAAGTTTTGGAGAGGGTATAGAACTTTTTTAAACATTATATTATATTTCAAGAATGATGCCTTGGGTCAAAAACCATGCCCCCTAAGCCATGGCAAAGGTCACTACTTAGACTACTACTATGGGACTATAGTGCTTATTCTGTTTGTTGTTGTTCCTTGTCACAATTTGTTTTCTTGAAAGAAGCCTTTAGAAAATTCTTATTATATTGTACAAACCATGGTTATAGACAACCATTACACTATTTTGTGTGTTAATTTCATCATTTTTTGTGACTACCCCACCTTTGGCACACAATCAGTCCCTTAACAATTTTTCCAAAATCTAAATGCAATGAAACATTTGAAACCATTCTCAAAGGAATACTTGTACTAGCACAATAGTAGCACACATTACCCCTAATATCTCCTCAATGCTTTGATTGGTAAGCATTCCTTGTTAGATAGACAACATACCATGAATAAAATTGATTAAATTTAAAACTTTGTAATTGACTGTTTAAATAAAAATGTTAGAAGGCATCACATACAAGGGTAAATGCTCTATGAACAATATCTTTCTCAAGTGTCCATTATTCCATGGGACCCTCACAATCTATTTATTTTCCTAATTTGACATGATGATTCTTGTCAAGATACATAACACATATGTTCTCTCACCTTTGCTATCATTATTATGTAGTTTATGTCTCTCAATGCACCCCCCTTATGCATTTATCAAATTTAAGAATCAGTGTGAGTCATGATTGGAAACTCTATGTGTCACACAACCTAACACCAATAACTATTACATGTTTTAAATAACTACTAAGACATTTCCAGTACAACATCTAATTTCAAATTTGAAGGATGCCCATTTAAATGTTCAATTAGAAGTGGCTCACATGTTCTTTACTAGCAATAGAGGTTTGATTTCTTGTAAATAATTATAATCTGGTTTATAGATTTCAGATTTAATTTTCAAATAGTCAATGTCATAACAATTGATCAGGTTACATTAGGCATCTTAAGATACATCTATAGATAAAAAATTTCCATGCATTTGTACATTGTGCAATAACACATATGCTACCAAAAACTTGGTTTTGTTCAACTGTTATCATGTAAATTGAATCAAAACTTTTGCTTAATGTTATGCACCCTTGATTACAAGTTAGTCGAAGATGCCTTTGAAACAAGGGTTTAGTGGTTTGAGTTATTTTAATTTCTTTTATTTAACTACTTTCCCTGAGCCTAGTCACACTCTATAATTTTTCTGCCATGAAACATATGAAATCAACATATCAATGAAGATTTTTTTTGCCTAGATATATCTGGTATCAATGCTCATTTATGTGATTCTAAAACCATGGTACATCCTCAGAACATGATGATTGATGTATTGGTATTGTTATGTGAAAGGGTTATTAAGACCACCAGCTCCAACTCAGGCCATTTTGTTGTGGGAAATAAAATGATGTATGTTGTTCTTCTAATTAAACTTCAATATGAGACATTTTCTAACTAAAAATATACCAAAAATTTTATATTAGTTTTACTTATAATAACTACAAAAAACAAAAATTATCATAAAACCCTATGTTTAGTTTATCTATGCGACATGTTGTTGGTATTGTTGAGCAGAGTTAGACCACACTTCTTCACAAACAATATAGTCATATTTTCCATTTTTGTCTCTTATTGTGGAGCATAGACCCATTTATTTTCACTTCACATACCATATGATATTTTTCATTTTTTACCATGTTTAGACTCTGACCCAACAAGGATTGGGGGTGGAAGACTTTAAGGTTGAGTTCCTCAAAGCACAACCATGCATTGCTAATATTTCATATCATTCACCCCATATACAAATATGAAGATCAAAATGAGTCTATTTGGATCATTGTGTTTGGACTCAAACTAACAAAAATATTTTCCAAAGCACTGACAATTATATTTTTAAATGGGTGAAGTCAAAGAAGCTTTGTGCAATGGGATAAGGATTCTTTATGACCATATAAATTGTAACATTATGGACTCTGATCTACTGCTAAATCCTAATTAGGCCATAACACGTATCCTTATATTGGGATTTTATTTTTAGTAGGACTTGCTAAATTATGGTATGGTTTTAGTTGGTATCCTAAGACAACCTCTCTACTTTAATATCTTGACCTTCACATAAGGGCTTTCTCATTTGGAGTTCTCTATCAATGCTCTAGACTTCATCAAGAGAGATGCAAATAAAGATAGAGACCAAAATATCTCTAAGACTGATTTGAAATAAAAATGTATCATATTAAAGGAGGACCTTGTGGTAAAATATTTCTAATAGTTTTACTTCTTTATTTTTTGGTATGGTCTTGTTGATAGCCAAGGGTTATATTCAAAAGCAGCTACCCCATTGTTTGGTCCAACTTTGGGTTTGCTCAAATCAATTACATATAGTGATAAACCATCATCTTCCAAAAGATACTAACACTTTACCTTTGTTCTTAGATGTTATTTTCAGTAGAATATTTAAGGTAGGTTCCTTTGCTTGTTTAGGTACACTAATATTTCATTAAAGACACTCACACAGGATGAAGAAGAGATGCCTACTCCTATTTGAAAGTGAAATATTTATCTTATATTGTAATCAAAGGCTCCTAAGAATATGTTTATTCCATTAATATTTCAAGCTCATTATATCATATTTTTAGTCTCAAGATGGTATCAATGCCAACATACAAACAACTTGATTACTTGTTTGATATCAATATGAGAACAAAGGTCATTGAGATGCAAGCTAATACAACACATAACATTCATTTGTAATTTTTTTACTCTCATATGGTATCAAAGTGCATAATTGTTGGAGTTTTCTCATATATTTTAAATGACATCCCTACCATCAAGGGATTTTGCCATATTGCATTTATCTATAAGGTTATGTGAATTTCCTCATTTTATTGCCTACTTGAAATAGCCTTGTTCTGCTTTAATTGTGTTATTAATTTTCTTGTAAGTATTTTTATTAGACAACAAGTGGAAATACCTTATTTGATTCTTTATTTATGTAGTCCAAATTGATTATTATTTGTCATTGAATGAATACTCTACATTGGGTAATCACATTTCCACATAATACATTTTATCAATAGACTCAAGCATAAGTTCCAGGGAGAATTTTGTCCTAATCAGTGCTCATTCTAAAGGTAAGTACATTTGGTACAAGGCTTTAAAGTTTACCTAATTATGAAAATAAAGTGGGAGAGCAGGGGGTGGGAGCATGGTGGTTAAAGAGAGGGTAAATAAATATACATACATCCAAAGAGAACAGAATCCATGACATATTGGTTTCATCAACATATTTTACAGTATTTCTGCAAAAAAAATCAATATTATGAACTATTTGAATATCATATTACTATAATACCATTTCACAAAAGGCCTCTTATTTCCAAGTCAAGAAACATCGAATCTGAATATCTACAGTGTTACACTAATTATTATAAACTCTTACCAGTATCAAGTTGTAGGGCTTATTGCATCACATTGAAGTTTGAAGATTCTTTTTGAATAAAACATTAAACGCAAACACTAGATATGTGTGTTATAAAAACTCACTATTTATATCAAGCTTATCATAAACTAGAAGAATGTGCTCACTTTTGAATCTTGCCATGTGGACTGCTCAAGAGGATCACAATCCTCACAGAACCTAAAATAGAAGAATTGTCAAACAGTTAGCCTAATTTCAGTATATTATCTCCATGCAACTAATTAAAATTAGGAAATATGTACAATCATTTGTATGTTTGACTAAAACTGCATATGCTAATAAAAAAAGCTAGAAAAATAAGTACATAAGCTAAAAGAAAAGCACACAACACTCCTATAATGCTTAAAATAAAGAGTTATCTCAATGCAATTGGTTGAAATCCAAAAATATTATCTTTCAATAGTCTTTGTAATTCAAGACTCGAGTATGATTCATTCCTTATTACCAAATCCAATGAATTTATCAAAAAAGTTAGAACTTTGGCTTTTTTCTACCTTATACAAAAAAATTTGAGAAACATATTTAAAGAATAAACATGCAATGGATATATTGAAACTAAATATTGAAATAAAATAATGAAAGAAAAAGTTAAAACTATCTCAACGTGATGAAATATTATTTGTTGGCTCTCTTGTATTTCTATTAGGATTAAGGAGCTTGTATTATATCATATAATTATGTAACCCTCTTATTTCAAAAAGCCATAGAACTAATTGATTGTGGGTGGATTGTGGATTTCTTCAAGTTTATTCTCTTCATACAATAGTTATTCTATTTTTTAAGCATACCTAGTTATGGGTGACAAAAAAATATATTCTCTAAAAGATACAAATGGTGAGATTGTGGTTGTAATTAAGCATAAGAGTGTATGCACACTTGTTGATCTTTGAACAGAAGTTGATAGCTATGATATTTTAGAATATCCATTTGATTTTATTAGTGAAGTGGGACATCATGTCAATCCAAGGCAAGAGTACACATGGTATGTAGAAGAAACAATCATTGGGGTTAAAATAAAATTTACAAAGCTTACTGGAGAACATATAAATCGTAAAATAAAACAAAAGATTGGATCCACAAAAAATGATAAAAATAAACTTCCACATACATCCATTCAAGAGACTATAAGTTTAGAAGGATCAACAATACATGCATATATTAATGACCATTCAGACCCAATCAAAGTACAAAGTTTGATTGACTCTAAAATTATGGAATTATGGAACTCCAAATTGCTTGAATTACAAAAAACACTTCCAACTAAGAGTACAAGCCTTTGATTTTCCTTAGAAGGTGATAAATCCATGATAAATATTTATTGTGATGTTTTTAATGTTTATTATGGATCAGGTAATATACTTAATGCATTTGATACTATACGTAACTTTAGACGAAGCCATATTACATCATCATGCCACTTGAAAAGGAATTCTCATAGTTCAGGTCAAAACTTAGTAGGTGAGAAAGATGTACAAGATGTTCAAGAAAGATATGAACCATCAGATCATCATGACATACTGCATGCAATCAATATTTTTAATGAGTTCATCAAGAAAGATATTGATTCTCTATTTAAATTTGTGGAATCCACAATTGGAGATTATACAGATAGGACAACTATAAAAGTGGAATGTACAAATTGCAATAAATGGTTTACATTGATCATCAAGACCGAAAATACTATAGCTTCTCTCTCTTAACATATAAAATCAAAGTCACATAACCAAAATTTAACATGTCAAGCAATGATAAGGATTGGTTTTAGTGGGACAACCAAATAAGGCTTTAAATTATGGGAAACAATAAATTTTGTCCAAGTTTTTGGTTCCTAGATCAAGTAGTGTAGAAGAAGGATCCACAAGCACAAGAACTTCAAATCCAAGTATTATTTGTATATTATGATATCAGCATTTCTTTTTTTATAACACCATTCTTGAATAGTTCATTAGTTATTTATTATTTTACCAATATTTTATTTCTTGTATTAATAACATGTAATTTCTTGTATAGGTTTGGTTTATTTATCACTATTATGTTGAGGTTATTGGAAACCAAAGGCTACATATAATGTAAGAGAAATATATGTAAAAATTTTAATGGATGATCAAAGAGGTGGAAAAAAATGGAACTTTGAATCTCACAAATAGGCACAATGGAATACCTAGGTTGTAAGATTACTATTGATGGAACTTATAGGCACAAAGAATGTAAAAGGATATATAAAACAACAATACAATTTGAGTCATTTTTGTTCAAATATGCCAAATTGCCATGATATTAGAATGCATTTATATTGAAAGCAACTTAGTACAGTGAAAAAAGACCATAGAAATACAGGAAAAGAAATACGGTTGGATTGTTTAACACAACATTAATTGTAAAAGTATGTAGGGTTTTCTTCAGAATGCTACAAAGCTGCATTAAGAACCATTTGGTGGGAAAAAACCAAGGTTCCAAGCTTATCAATAAGAAATAAATCATTGAAGGAAAAATTGTTTGAATCAACTCAAACGAAGGATGTTTATAAATTTTGTAAAGATGTATTTGAATTACATAGGTTGGAAAAATTAAGAGGAAAACAAGCACTATGGGATTTTGTTCAAGATTTAATTCAGAATATTCTACGTTGTAAATAAGGTAAAATATTTAAAAAATCTTTAGCTAAAATATATGAATTGGTCAAGCTATGGGGGTCCTTGTTTACACAACTTTCTCGGTGCAAATTTAGATGGACCATCAACTACTACAACTAGAAGGTAAAATAGAAAGGCTCTATCTTATATTCCAGGAGAGCATGGATATATATTTGATGTCATTGGTAAAACATATGCAAGATATAAGGAAAGCCTTGGCATTGAAGGTCATGTTCTAGTTATTCTTGCGAAAGATGAAACTAGCGTTAAAAGTATGTTAGGTATTTTATGAATTTCAATTCTAATCATGTTGATAGCTAATATTATAATATTATTTATTATATGAATACTAACAATTTTTTTTGGAAGATGTATTGCATGAAAAGACATATTGGTTGGATTTTGTGGGAAGATTGAACAACATCAATATCAACCAAAATTTTTCATCATAGTAGGAAAAGATACAGATGGTTACAGCATAATTGTCAATGTTTTTCAAGATAATGAAATTGGTCATTATGGAAGGGTTATTATTGCCAATCCTTTGCATGAAAAACTTCCTAGTTTAGTTTTGGTAGTGCATCCAACATGCAATAGATTCAATGTTGATTTTTTTTAAGCTCAATGGATCAATATTGAGAATATATGGAAGCAATATGTTGAATATTCATTGGACCCAATTATTGGTCATACCTCATATGTAGATAGTAGGTGTAGACAATTAATGTTGAAAAGTTATACTTCCAACAATGGAAAGAGATTTAGAATTTCTTAGGAAGGATGTAAATTAACTGCATCTATATTGAATGATGGTAGTGTATTTGGGCTTCATGATCAACACTTCATACATAATGGAAAAAAACTAATTAACCCACTATTTAGTGGTAGACATAATTTGGTTTTAGGAATTGAGTTGATAATGTTTAATCATATAATTATTCTTTATGATTCATTCACAATGGAGGAGCACCAACTAATAGAGGAAGATATAAAAAGAAAAGATCGACAAAATTGGGGATCAACACAATGCATTACATCAAGGAATGTGCAAAGATGTCTAAGATAGATGAGAACTCCTTCCAATGGTAAGACATAAAGAACCTTAGATACTAAAATGTACTTATAAATGGTTGCTGACTACATCGACATATTCTTATCTAACAATTTAAGCCTTTTGAAAAGATTAAGAAATGCATCTAGAGTATATCATTTCTTGACACTATGGATTTCTTGGGTATGAAATAATGCAACTACAAATTCCCAACAAAAATTTATCAATAAAGAAGCATATCAATATGTGAATATTTATTATCATTTTTTTGTACTTTTCAATAAGCTCTTTCATGATAAGTATCCTTATTTATAATGCATATTACATTCAACAAGATCAGATGTTTGTGAGAATTTTTTTAGTAGAGTATATGGTATGGTTGGAGTTGAAAGGGCATATGATTTTGTAGATTTATTGTATACAATTAGAAGCTTAAATAGGGCATCATAAGAAGAGAGTAATCTAAAAGGATTACATTTTGGAAAAGCTCATTAAAACAAGAAAATTTATGGCTTAAACTAAATCTAGAAATGAAAGAGAAGTATGGAGTTTTATCATATTATAATTGTATATCTTCTGATATTGATATTGTAGAAGCTCTTAAGAAATGATTAATATATGCATAGGATAATATCGTACAGGTTAGTATAAATCCTCAATGACATGAATATGACTCGAGGTGGTTTAGACCATGGAATTGTGGTGATAGTTTTCCTACAATCCAATTAGTTGGTGAATGTATTGATTTTTTGATATTAAAGAGTTCATATTCAAGCACTATTTTTGATGGAGTTTCTATAAATTTAAAACCATATTCATAATGAAACTATTCCACTTATTGATCCACATGTCATGGAGAGCGAATGATGACATGAAATTGATGAAATTCTATATCTTGCTGAAGAACCTTATTAAAAAAATTAATGCAATGGTAAAAGTAGATGGGAAAGAGATATATAAATCAACACTTGTTAGTCAGTTGATTGAAAATTCAAATTATCTAAATATAAGTTTATTAGAGTAAGGCATTGAATATACTTTAATCAAAATGAGATATTTTCAATATTAGAAAATGCTTCTCACTTAGGGATTGGATTTGATTGTGGGGTTTTATTTGAGCAAGAAGCATCACACTTAAGTGATCGGCCTCAAATAAAGGATATCCCATGTAGTACTAAGCAAGGTGTTCGATGTGGGACATGGTACCTTAGAAGAGTGTAAAGGATGAGGAAAATTGAGGACATAAAAGTGGTTGAATATCATAATACAATAGAGCTTTTGGAACATCTAGAAGATGTTGAGATTCAATTAAATTGGTATAATAAGACAAAAGGGTCATGAATATTTACTTATTATTTGATATATCATGATTTTGTATCATTAGAATCTATCATTGCAACTGCTCATCTAACCTATTTCCCTGAAAAGGATCATTATTAGTTGGAGGAAAATTATTTCAAAATATTTAATGATTATGCCAAAAGTTTACAAAAAGGTAGAATTGACCTTATTTATTAAATTGTATGATTGCATTTACTTATTATTTTAATATTGTTTTGATTGGTTGATAAAAAGGGTTTTGAAAGGTCCCAAAAACTTTTACATAAATGCAGCAAAGATAGCTAACCATAAGTGAACTAACTGAACTGAAAACAAACAACCCGAGAGGGGAACAAAACAACCAACTTTAAACTAAAAATAAGGCGCAGAAAAAAACAAAAATTAACTAGAACCTATGTCATACAAACCATATCCAACCACTAGGCCCCAAATAAGACACATAAGCACCAACAACCAGTTAAAGATTAATATTTCTACAACCACATAAGGGAAAAGGGGATATGTTTTGGCATCCATGTCAAAAAAACCATGTCCAACCACTAGGCCCAAAATTAGCCACATCATCACCAACAACTTCATGTCAAAAAAACCATATGTCTAACCATTAGGTCCCAAATCAGTCACATCAGCACCAATAACTCCATGTTAGATAAACCATGTCCAACCACTAGGATCCAAATCAACCACATCATCATCAACAACTAGTTAAAGATTAATATTTCCATAGCCGCATAAGGTAAAAGAGGATATGTGTTGGCATCCATGTCAAACAAACCATGTCCAACCATTAGGCCCCAAATCAACCACATCAGCACCAACAACTCCATGTCAAACAAACCATGTCCAACCACTAGGCCCCAAATCAACCACATCAGCACCAACAACTCCATGTCAGACAAACCATGTCCAGCCACTAGGCCCCAAATCAACCACATAAGCACCAAAAACCAGTTAAATATTACGATTGCCATAGCCACATAAGGAAAAAAGGGAATATGTGTTGGCATCCATGTCTGATAAACCATGTCCAACCACTAGGTTTCAAATCAGCCACAACAACACTAGCAACTCCATGTCAAATAAACCATGTTATAAAAACCATGTGCATCCACTAGGCCCCAACTCAGCCACATCAACACCAAAAACTCTATGTCAAACAAACCATGTCTAGCCACTAGGCTCTAAATTAGTCACATCAACACCAACAACTAGTTAAATATTAAGATTGCCACAACTACATAAGATAAAATGGGATATTTAATGGCATCCATGTTAGACAAACCATGTCCAGCCACTAGGTCCAAAATCAACCACATCAGCACCAACAACTCCATGTCAGATAAACCATGTCCATCCACTAGGCCCCAAATCAGCTACATCAGCACCAATAACTCCATGTCAGACAAACCATGTCCAACCACTAGGTCCCAACCACATCAACACCAACAACCAGTTAAAGATTAAGATTTCCACAACCACATAAGGTAAAAGATGATATATACTGACATCCATGTCAGATAAACCATGTCCAGCCACTAGGCCCCAAATCAGCCACATCAACACCAAAAAATCCATGTCATACAAACTATGTCTAGCCACTAGGCCCCAAAATAGCCACATCAGCACCAACAACTCCATGTCAGACAAACCATGTCCAGCCACTAGGCCCCAAATTAGCCACATCGACACCAGCAACCATTTAAATATTAATATTTCCATAGCCACATAAGGGAGAAGGGGATATGTACTGGAATCCATGTCATACAAACCATGTCCAGCCACTATGTCCCAAATAAACCATATCAAAACCAACAACTCAATGTCATACAAATCATGTCCAACCACTAGGTCCCAAATCAACCATATCAACACCAACAACTCCATGTTAGAGAAACAATGTTAGACAAACCATGTCCAACCACTAGGCCCAAATCAACCATATTAGCACCAACAACCAATTAAAGATTAATATTTCTACAACCACATAACGAAAAATGGGATATGTGTTGGCATCCATGTCAGAAAAACCATGTACAACCACTAGGTCCCAAATCAACCACATTAGTACCAATAACTCCATGTCAGATAAACCATATCCAGCCATTAGGCCCCAAATCAACCACATCAACACCAACAACTCCATGTTAGACAAACCATGTCTAGCCACTAGACCCCAAATTAGCCACATCAACACTAACAACTAGTTAAAGATTAATATTTCCATAGTCACATAAGGGAAAATGGGATATGTGTTGGCATCAATGTCAAATAAACCATGTTCAGCCACTAGGCCCCAAATCAGCCACATCAGCATCAAAAACCAGTTAAAGATTAAGATTTTCATTTGCATCAGTGTGGTCCACAATACATTGAGGGAAATTGTCATACCAGACTTGGAGGTTATCCTGTTCAACTCCTTGATTGGCAAGGAGGTCAGCAGCTTTGTTTCCTTCTCATTAAACATGCTAAATTGTAACATGTTTGATGCATTCAATAATCTTTAAGCTTTCTTGGATGCATCGAACGACATTCAGAGAATCACTCTCTATGATAAGTCTTTCAAACCAAAGCCATTTATAAATGAGGAGGCCAAGGTATAATGCATGGGCTTCAGTAGAATTATTGGTTTGACTGCCCATGGACTTAGAAAACATGCATATGACTTTACCTTGACTATTTTTGAAGAGACCATCTCCTCCAACCCTACCAGTGTTTCCCTTTGAGTCTTCGTCAACATTGAGCTTGACCCATCCACAAGGTAGGGGAATCCATTTCACCATTGACCTGTTAGCTATTGGAGGACCCTAGGGGGGTGCCAATATGAAATTTGAGAGTATTAAAAATAGATAATTCTCATTGGTTCTTGGGATTTTTAGCTTGGATGAGATTAGCATTCTCAATGGTAAACAACAAAGCTCAGGAGAAAACTGATTTGGCATCTTTTGCAGCAGTGCCAAAAATTTTGTTGTTCCTCTCCAACCATACCTGCCACAAAAAATGAGGAAAACAATACGACCAAAAAGCATAAATTTTTAGATTCAGATTAGGATTTGGCCACTGATGGTAGGCATCAATAAGGGTGTTTGGGTAAACCCAAGGCATGTTTTCCTGCTTGAGAAAGGAAGACAACATTTCATTAGAGAACGGACACTCAAGAAAGATATGGGTCGCATATTTCCAACTATTTTTATAGAGCACACAATGATTAGGGAGTATTAGACCTCTTTGGATTAGATTGTTATCGGTCAAAATTGTTTGAAGTTTTATTCATTTCAATAATTCAAGAATACTAATATTTAAATTTGTATTCTAGGTCAAATGAGATATTGATAGAAGTTGCACTTATAATAAAAGTACATTCTATGTGATTTTCTATAGGTACTATTATTTTTCTTATTAAAGATTTACAGTTGATTTTATACAATTGTTAAGTATGAGTGGTTTACATGCTTTTTATCTATTCGATGAAAGTTCTTGTGTCGTAGTATGGATCATTATTCTTTATTTTTTTATAGTACTAAAATCTATAATGATTAACAAGGACAAAAATCAATTAATTAGTTTCACATAGTGATTGTTGCAGGGATTTTTTGATTTATTTTCATAATTCAATAGGTCAGAAGCCTAGAAGGATCATCTTATACAAGTATTTGATAATAAGTATATTTTTATTTATTTAATAATATAATATTTTTATGGAGGGAGGATTATTCGCATGGAGTATGATCATGTCAAATTTATCGACAAATATTGTCAACTAGCAAAAAAGGATGACTATGAATCAACCACAACAAGGTATCGATAGGGTCTTCCTAGATTTGACCTAGGTGAACATATAGAAGTGCATTTGGGATTTGATAGTATTGATGATAGTTTTATACTTTAGAATCAAATCCAAAGGGAAGAAAATTAGGGTTCACACTTTTCCAGGGAGGAGAATGGTGTTCTTGGCCTTGAGGTTGATTCTCAAAATATAGAGTTCAGTTCAACCGCTATAGAAACTTGTACCATTTCAAGGCACATTAATGTTTGGATCAAGAGTTTAAAAATGGTTTTAAGGATACTTTAGAGACTACAGCATAGGATGACACATCTATAAAAATTTATAATATGCCAGATCCATCAGAAGGCATGGATAAGAAGGTTGAAAATTGTGCTAATATTAGAACATCTCATGAACAAGATTTAGGACCATTGTAAGCAATATTAGACCCAATGGAGGTTGAAATAAATGAGGAAAATTCATATAAGCATGTGATTGAGCCTTAAATTAAGGATGCTTCACCAGTACATGATGATGAAAAATCCATGCTTAATGGTGAGCAAGGACTGACATTGTAGTGACAATCAGTCACATGAAAAAAACATGCTTTTACAAGAAAATAATAATGATAAAAGTATTGTGGTAGAGAATGATATATCTATAAAAATAGAAATAATATAGATCCATTACAATCTAGTAATAACAAGCCTGAGGTTCATGTTAATGTTAAAACAACTCATGTACAAGAATTTGGGCAAAAGCAAGAAATATCATATGCCATGGAAGTTGCAGTCATTTTTGATCATACGGAGAAGCATGCTTTAGGAGTTTCCCATGAAAATTTCATATTGGAGGAAACCCAAAGAAATCAATATATGTTATTGGACAACAATAATGAGCATCATGGAGAGAAACATTTGACTGAGGCATCAAGTAAGGATTTTTGTGCACATGTAATGTTGAGAAATATAAGCATGAAGATGAGCAGGGAGTATCTAGCGATGATAAGTGCTTAGTGAATACTAGAATTATTCTACAATAAAATACTGAAAAGAAGAGATATAATATTGTGGAGACTAAAAATATATCAACTGAGAATACAATTGTTGCCAGTTGTAGCAAATTGGAAGATACAGATATAGATTTGCAAATTGCCTAGTATTTTCAAAATTTTAAGGCATCTTCAACTATTTTTCTAGGGACTGAATTTATATACCCTTTAACTCTCTTTGTAGTGGGATAGGATTCTTGGGAAGACAGGTTCCCATTTTCATCCTGACAGTGATCTATTTGTTCCAAATGAGAAGAAGGGTCTTATTACATCTACAACATGTTGGACTGCAATGGCAACTTTACTTGCAAGACTTACAGTTTTTATGAGTCCCATATTGTTGTTGAAGCTTTATTTTATTCCCTACTAGGTAAGCTATCCAATCTAGAGAGATCATTCTATTATTCCACTATTCTTTTCCACATGCTTTTGTTACTTATTTATTTTATGTACTCTATTTGATTTTATACTACTATCGTCTGTCTAAACATGGTAATATAATCTAGGGATTTTAGATCTATTTGAAATCAATAGAATCTATTGTAGTATGATCTGATCGGATGTGTTATGTACTTTCAAATTTTGTAATGTGATTAGATCTTATCACATATTTGCATCACCACTTGCAAAAACTTGCATGTTCTATGAGCTGAAATTATTTTGGTCCATCTATGTTGAAGTTATTTGTTGTCTTCAATTTCTATTTGACAACCAATAAATGAAAACCCTATCAGTATAGTATGGGCAAGTTTGCCTTGCCCTTCTATTTAATATCCTTACCATTGTTAAGTAAGAATGCAGACACTACTTTTTCATCTGGACTATTTTTAAAATCTCTTTGGGTTTCTTCAAAATTTATATATGGATTAGTTTACAATTTTCATGTTTACCCATTGTTTTCATATCTTGCTCTGCATATTCTTTGTAGTTGAATATTTAGTAGCTTTTGGAAATAACTAGAATGCATGGAATTGTAAGATAATAGATCATAGAACTCATCATCAGAATCATGGACATGTTGAGAATGATGAATCATGGCATATTTTAAGCATTTTAATTAAGATCCCTCCAAATTGCTCCTTATTGAATTTTGTAGTTGATGTGTTTATGTTTAGCTTTAAGAATACAACTGGTTTTTTGTAAATCTAGTTATTCATATAGGCATTCTTTGTTCGATATATTGATTCATTTACTTTCAGATGTCTAATAAAATTTACAACAGATTGGATGAAACAATAAAGAAGTTGCGGTTTAGCATTCCTTGGCCCCTGTTTGCATATCCTTTCTAGCTGGTAAGTCTTATTGGACCGAAAATCTATGGATCTTTAAATATAGTTTTACCATTGAGAAAAAATATTTAATCATTGCCTAGTATTTTCAATTTTTTGAGGCATCTTCAACTATTTTTCCTATGATTGAATTTATATACCCATTAACTCTCTTTGTAGTGGGGTAGGAGTCCTG
The DNA here is from genome assembly GCA_028583015.1 of Wollemia nobilis. Taxonomy (NCBI): domain Eukaryota; kingdom Viridiplantae; phylum Streptophyta; class Pinopsida; order Araucariales; family Araucariaceae; genus Wollemia; species Wollemia nobilis. The sequence continues at coordinate 1,001,734 of JAQPPZ010017254.1, read as the reverse complement.
GGAAGATGGGTTTTCATTTTCATCCTGATAGTGATCTATTTGTTCCAAATGAGAAGAAGGATGTTATTACATCTACAACATGTTGGACTGCAATGGCAACTTTACTTGCAGGACTTATAGTTTTTATGGGTCCCGTATTGATGTTGAAGCTTTATGTTATTCCAATTGGGTAAGCTATCCAATCTAGAGAGATCATTCTATTATTCCTCTATTTTTGTCCACATGCTTTTGTTATTTATTTTTTGTACTCTTTGTTTGCTTTTATATTATTGTCCTTTGCGATAACATGGTACTATAATCTAGGGATTTTAGATCTGTTTGAAATCAATAGCATGTACTTTCATATTTTCATAATGTGGTTAGATATTGTCACATATTTGATTTATGTAATTGGATATGCTAGTTTCTCTTAGATTTTTCAATGGTGCACTTGATAATTCTGACCATATTCTTATTGTTTGATTTAGCCAATTTCTTTTCTTATAGCTAATAATTAGATGATATCTTTATGACGATTCCATATTCCGATGTGCATTGAGTAACCTTAGCTTCAATAAAAGACTTGGCATTGTTTGTGATGACTACTGATGACACATGGAATCTTGTGGTGATACTTTCCAACAAGTTAATGATTGTTATATGGTTTACCTTCTTAAGTAATATTATCTCAACCCATTGAGTGGTCTACTGCAATTAGGATCTAATGAAGGCCTATGCTCAAAGTTAGGTCGATTTTGTTGGATTTCACAATACTTTGGTAAAAAGAACAAAAGTAAATAATCCAATAAAATCTTATAAGAAATAGAATAGAGAGTGAAATGAAATAGCAATAACACATGAGAAGAAAAATGTAACTAGGCATTCACACAAATGATCAACATAAGACCACATCATTCCTATAGTTTGGGTGGATTTGGTTACATAAAGTACAAGTTAAATAACTCTTGATAAACATAACATTGGGGTAAGGATTTAATAAGGTTAACCATAACCAGGTTAAATGGTGGGCCTATAGGCTAAATACATAAATCCTTATTAAACATTATATAATGATTGTCCATAGGCTTACACACAAATACATCATAGAACTTTGAGCTTCATAGGGCCTAAATTATTATTATTTTTATTGAGTAAATACTTCTTATACATATACATATCCATCGTGGGGATTGAACTCAGGTCACATCATCGATAATGCAAGTGGCATCCTTGGCAGTAGACCACATCACGCGGATAGGGCCTAAATTATTAATAAACATAAATGACCACTTACAACAAGAATTCCCTGAGAATGGTAGAATTTTGTGGTTGCTCTAGGATTCTCGTTTGTGATTTTAGTAAACTATAACCTATGAAGTATAAACCATTCTACGCAAACAACATTGGTGCTACATTGTTGTGGAAAAGACTTTGATAATATAGTCTAAATGGCTGTGATATTTAGGTAACAAGGTGCTAGCCTTAAGAAAGTCATTTTTTATGATATTTGTATGCAATATAAGAAATACCCTTTGTACAATAGAATATTGAAATCTTTTAATATTGAGAAAAAATCTATTCTTAGCTTCAGAATAATTAGAGATCTTTTAATCTAGTAGTCATTTTTATGCAACAAGTGAAATTTTTTTAGTACATGATAAGCAAATGTTGAAATCAATAAATCTGCCAATTTATCATAGCACTGTTGAGCAAAATGGAAGTAGGGTGGGAATTTATTTTGATATTGAAAAATTATTATCCCAAGAATTATTCTACCTTGGTTGACGAGTAATATTAACCTCCAACTTGTGGGTGCTTGAACACTTGGTCATTGAGTTCTTGGGGATGCGGTCAACATTATGTATGCTTCTTGTTCAAAACCTCCAAATTTACCTTTGTTTATCCATGGGATATATTGGATAAATTTATTGTATCCTTAAGAATATGTTACATTACAAGAATTTTGGATTCCAATCAGTATCGCAGACTCCAGTGGATCTGCCTCTTTATTTTGGGAATAGATTTATCTTAATAGACTCTAAACATACCAAAAATGGTTAGGATACCCCTGAGGTAAACTTAAATATTTAACACTTAATTTCATGCTCATCTAGATAAAAAGGTGTAAAAGTTATTATTATTTGACCAAGATTCACTATAGCTCTTTTATTATGCCTTAATGTATAATCGGTGTCTTATCCTTCGGCCATTGTAGCAATATTTAAAACACATTCATGTATTTAAGAAAGAAAGGGAAAGAATATGTTGAGTCAATTATGTTCGTTCAAATGATGTAACAAGCATAATTGATTACCAACAAATAAAGAATCAATCACACGTTCAAATACTATAACATGTAAAGGAGACAAACACACAAGACTAAACACAAAAAAATTGATAAGGAAAGAAGCCCATAATTGTATTAATATCAATGGTTTTACAATGAGAGTTAGCTTTAATTGTCATTAAGCTCTTTAAATATTAATACAATAAGAATTATCATTCAAATGATGCAACAAGAATCCTTTGCCCTCGTGTTCCATTCTAGTAACACTCAGGTCTCCCGACCTCTAACTCAATAGGTAAAAATAATCTTAGTTCTTGAGCACTTCCCTATCAAAACCTACACATAAATGGAAGGAATAAGAGATGAAAAAGGAGAAAGAAACTAAAGGGAATACAACTAAAAATACAAGGGCACTCAAGTATACCTCTAGCAAAAATTTCTATGTAAAAAGCTTGATCCTTTTTCTAACTGTAGAAGTCTTTCTTATAGATTTGGTAGCCTTGTAGCTATTATAATTACTTTCATTTGTGCCCTCCATATATAATAATCCTTTTCCTTTGATCAATTGAGTGTGCTACAGTCTAATATTAGTTGTATTTTTATCAAAAATCAATAACTGGTCGCTTATAGATTTTGATTTTCAAAATTGGATACAACTGTCAACCACTTGGGTTTTCTTACTAGTTTGTCTCCTTGTCTTATTTCTTATCATTTTAGCTGGTGGGTCCCTATATTATTTTTGTTGCTTCTAAAAAAAAATTATTGGCATTTCCAGTTGTCTTTCTTCTTGACTTATCCTGATCAAGTAAACAATTTGCACCCAAGCTTCATCGTAGAAAGAGCCCATTGTTGCAATTTTGTCAATCATCCTCAATGATTTGATTTTGTGCTCATTTATTACGGTTTCATTACTTTTGAAAAACTTGATTATTTCCTGAGTTACCTTTGATAGAGATATAAGTTGCTCAACCAACTTATCTTCATCTATATCATCACATTTTAATTCTTCCATTATTCTGATAATCAATTTGTCAAAGCCCACTGTACTGAGAAGTTCCTTGAGGTTGATGCATGTCTATTCCCTTCTTTTATTAATGTTTTATTCCTAACTTTTCAGTTCCTTGACTACACCCTTCAATCAACTCCTTTCCATCACAAAAGCAGTGACCTTGTCAAATTCTATTTTGTAGTTGTGAATCTAGTCATCTATTGTAGTCACCTACTTAGTATTTATTTGACCACATTTATTTCTACACTTTTTGATCACTAGAATGATGGCCATTGCTCTTTTATATGTTTCTTCTAGAAGTGGCTTTATTTTCTTTCTCATGTTAATTACTTCTCCAAGATCCTTGCTACTTTGACTAATGGTATTGATTTTGACCTTTAACTCAGCAATAATTTTCTCTTTGTATTTCTCGATGAACAAGGAACTATTAAACTGCTTGCTTGTTTGTGATGTTTGATTTTGGAGCTTGTTAACCTTAGCTTGCATCTTTGCATTTTTTTCTTGTAGCCAGGTCTTCCCTATTTGCAACTAGTCACTCTTAGATGCTTTAATCCTCAATTTTATCATCTTCTTTTTTAAAGCAAGTGTAGTTTGTGTCTGTGCGTAGAGACCAAGTTTCATTAGGTTTATTATGTTCCTTATGACCTCTGCATCCCTTATTACTAGATTGACCTAAAATTCTTCTATACCTTTTGTAGGGATTTTGATCATTGTTGTTGATGTAGGGCCCAAGCTTTCACCTTTATCATAATGTTGAGCTTCAATCACCCTTCCTTCTATTATGGCTTGAATGTGTTCTTCATCTGAAGGAGTGAACTGAATTGCTTCTCCTACCCTGGTCAAGGTGAAACTTCTGGAAGTATTAGGGTCAATTTCCATCCTGGCTCTCTCATATTCTAGAGAACTAGGAGGACTTTAGATTTTGATTTGATGCTCTCTAATGAGGTTAGCCAATCCCCCACCCTCTTATATATTTTTCAACATTATTGTAGATATTTATATTTCTTTGTTGTTTACCCTCAATGCAATGGGTATCACCTTAGGTAAACTTATATCCCTTTATTCTTATATTTTCATAACATTAGCACTTTAGCAAGGTCTTGGGTAGCAGGATGATCTAGTGAGGATGAAACGAAAATAATTTTCTTACCTTCCCTAATATTTACAATATTATGGATGACCTAATCAATAAGGGAATCTATGTTTTTACTGTAGTGTGATTAACCACTTCTATCAATATTTCTATTTACTCTAGCTCCTGATTAACAATTTCTAATATGGGATCGTGATAGTCCTCCAGAGGTATGATAGGGATTAGTGATGCAATTGTCTCAACTATGGTAGCCCTCAATACTTTCAATTTTATAGGGTAATTTCCCACCATTTCAATCTAAGTATGTGGCCTTTTCAAAGTCTTATCCTACCATATGGATCTATAGATTGGCCCTTTCTTAAAGCTAGTTGAATGGCTTCCTCAAAAATATCTCCCCGATGAGTCATGGGCTTCCTCTTAGGAGCATGCTTTTTATAGTATTCATGGGGATCATATGGTTGCCATGTGAGTTTAGAAAAGTCATAGGAGTCCATTTTTTGCAAGGATCCTAATAAACTAGGGTATCCTCTATACACATAGTACCCCATATTACATGGGATAGTGACCCATAGAATTCTAGTATGTTTTCTTTTCACCCTCACTTTGGCTTCCTTTGCAATTTACCTTATAATTTCTAAAGTGATTATTGACATAGGATAGAAACTAGGCAATGCCTTGGGAGGGACCTTAGCCCCATATATTTTGATGTAAGTGAGGTCTTCGATAAAGAAGTAATCTCCTACATTATTATCATGTAAAAAATTGGCTATCCTCAAGCTCATTATATATGGAACCTTGTTACAAACTGAGTGATATATTGATGGGAGAAATCTGCCAAAGAATTAAGTATAGCTTGATGCTCCCTCTTGTATCTAGGGAAGTTTCTCTTGAACCAATTCTTCATATACTCCCCCCAAGTTAGTGATTGCCCTTTTACCTAGGTGTCCCACTATCAAGTGTACAAGAAAGAAATACTGTGAAAAGTAAGATATTATTTTCCTATGCTTGGTTATGGCCTTCTGCAACTCTCTAAATTCTTTGTCTATAGTATCACTGATTAAGTTCTCCCACTTATATATGGTAAGTTGTCTTATCTTATTGCATTGGACTATCAAAAACATGACCTCCTTTTTGACCCAGTTTAAATCCTCAACCCCCATCAATATGTTGATTATATTTGTATAGTCCTTGGCCCAATTACGTAGTGACCATTTATGAATTGGAAATTGAGTTGAAACTAGTTCATTATAATAAAATAGCTTGGTATAAAAATATATCCCAATCATATGTTGAGCTTGTGAAGTTATTACCTTTTTGTCAAAGACCATCATTGCTTTCTCTAGTGCAAAGACTTTGCTAATATTTTTTGGTGTTATTTTGAAAAGGACCTGATTTGTGCTACTCCTTATTGCTCTAATTTTTAGATCATATGACATTTCCAACCATGATAAGAGGTCGAAATAGTAGTATACCCTGGGGTAAATTAATTTGGCAAGGTTGCTCGTCCACTTATTACAGTACAAACTTTGGTTGTGTCAATATTTGTATACCCTTTAAAAAAAGCCTCTCAACAAGTCCAGGTGGAATTGCCAATCCTTCGAGGTTGATTCAAAGTTGAACATGGCCATGTTTTTAATTTTCCATTCCCGCTCGATAGCGCTCTTCCTAGGCAACTTCTGATATGGTGAATATTCCTCTAACTTTTTTACCTTGCTCTTGTGATGGGGGAAGGGAAATCGCACTCCACGAATTCCAAATTTTCCTTCAATAATCTGGAAACACTTACAGAAACAACCCACAGGCTTTACAATAACCAGAACTCGGCTTGGTTTTCTCTAACTCTATCTCTACGTGCGATCTCCAATCCACCACCCTCTCTCTTACAATGACTGGGTTTTTATAGAGGCCCCAACCCTCTAAAACATCATTCCCAAAAATTGGAGCACCAACCCGATTTATGACTCCACTCTGCATGGCCCCTATCACCGTCGTCTGACCGTCACTTCTTTCAGATCACTCTGCACGACCCATCCTTTTTTGTTTCTCGTTCTTCTTGGTACTCGCCTGCTTTAACTGCACCTTGATGCCACGTGTCATCCTTGCTCTGCAACTGCCGCCTGACCTCTGTTGTCTTCTTCCTCTAGCTGTACTGTAGCAAGGGTCGCGATATCGCGACATGTCACGATATCGTGACATCTTCCTCATCCTGCCCTTCCTTTTCTTTTTTGGTCACGATATCGTGACATGTCACGATATCACGACATTTACCTCCATAACTGTCTTTCTTGCCTTCGGGTCGTGATATCACGACGTTTTCCTTCCTCGCCTCCGCTTCTCTGCTCTGGTCATGATTTTGTGACATGTCACGAAATCATGACGATTCCTTCGGCATCTTCCTTTCTCCTGCTGGTGGTCACAATTTTGTGATAGTCACGATTTCACGACATGTCATGAAATCACGACATTCTCATTAGCGTCTTCCCCTGTCTTCTCCTTGTCATGATTTTGCGATGGTCATGATTTCATGACATGTCACGAAATCGTGACATCTCCAACTGCTTCTGCCCTGGTTTCTCTCTTTTGTCGTGATTTTGCAACGGTCGCGATTTTGTGACATGTCACGAAATCGTGACATCTCCCACTGCTCTGCTCTGGCTACTCTCTTTTGCCATGATTTCGTGACTGTCGCGATTTCATGACATGTCGCAAAATCTTGACATTTCCAACTGTTTCCCTTGGTCGCTGCTCCGATGTCGTAATTTCGTGATAGTCACAATTTCGTGACATGTCACAAAATCGTGACACACCCACTGCTTCCCCTTGTCTACTGCTTCGATGTCATGATTTCGTGACACGTCATGAAATCGTGACATATTTCCTCCTTATCCAAATTTCTAGAAGTGGCTCTCTTGCCACTAGATGCCTCTGCATCAAGTGCCACTGGATGCTCCTGCATCAGACACCCGAGGTTAGTGGAGAAGTGATCTTCACTTCTGAGCTATCTAGTCACCTCCTTCTGTAACACCTCCAAACATTCACCTACCTCCGCAGCCTATTACAACCTCGTCTCCTGGCCAGCATAACTTCTGCCTTCTTCCAGATAGATTCTGCCACTGCTGCATACTTCCTCGTCTGCAGTTTGCTTACATTCCATCTCTTGGCCAGATAAATTTTTGCCTTCTTCTAGGCAGATCCTGGCACTGCTGCACACCTCTTTGTCTGCAGCCTTCAACGGCTTCAACTCCGTTTCCTGGCCTCTACTTCTTAGTTTAGCCTCATGCTTTCTGTGCCACTCCTCTTGCCTCTGCAAATCCATTCTGAACAGCCCCTTTTGCAGGGCTTTCACTTGCCTCTGCAAATCTCTTATGAGCAGCTCCTCTTGCATGGCTTTTATTTGCCTCTACAAAACTCGGACATCTTCTGTCGTTGCTATATCTCTGCCACCAATAGGGTTTCTTCTTGGAGGCATTCTACTCACTCAATCACAAGCCCTTCCACAGATCCTAGTGTAACTGCCTCACGTCCGGCGATCTATTACACACTCAGGAACTTTCGGCTCTGATACCACTTGATGGAGGATGAAAAATGCAACTCCAAAAATCTAGAAAATTTCATTCATTAACTGGAAAATCTCTTTATAGATACAGCCCGCAGGCTTTACAACAACCAGCGCTCGGCTTGGTTTTCTCTAACTACACTCTAAGTGCGTTCTCCAATCCACCACCCTCTCTCTTACAATGACTGGGTTTTTATAGAGGCCCCGACCCTCTGAAACATCATTCCCAAAAATTGAAGCACCAACCCGATTTATGACTCCACTCTGCACGGCCCCTGTCACCGTCGTCTGACCACCGCTTCCTTTAGATCACTCTGCGCGACCCATCCTTTTTGTTTCTCATGCTTCTTGGTACTCGCCCGCTTTAACTGCACCTTGGTGCCATGTGTCGTCCTTGCTCTGCAACTGTCGCCTGACCTCTATCGTCTTCTTCCTCCAGTTGTACTGTAGCAGGGGTCGCGATATCATGACATCTTCCTCATCCTGCCCTTACTTTTCTTTTCTGGTCGCGATATCACGACATGTCGCAATATCGTGACATTTACCTCCATCGCTGTCTTTCTTGCCTTCGGGTCGCGATATCACGACATGTCGCGATATCACGATGTTTTCCTTCCTCACCTCCGCTTCTCTACTATGGTCACGATTTCGTGACATGTCACGAAATCGTGACGATTCCTTCGGCATCTTCCTTTCTCCTGCTAGTGGTCGTGATTTTGCGACAGTCACGATTTCATGACATGTCGCAAAATCATGACATTCTCATTAGCGTCTTCCCCTGTCTGCTCCTTGTCGCGATTTCACAACATGTCGCAAATCGTGACATCTCCAACTGCTCTGCCCCGACTGCTCTCTTTTGTTGTGATTTCACGACGGTCGCGATTTTGCGACATGTCACAAAATTGTGACATCTCCCACTGCTCTGCTCTGGCTGCTCTCTTTTGTCACGATTTCATGACATGTCATGAAATCGTGACATTTCCAACTGTTTCCCTCGATCGCTGCTCCGATGTCACGATTTCATGACAGTCGCGATTTCGTGACATGTCACGAAATCGCGACACACCCACTGCTTCCCCTTGTTTGCTGCTCCGATGTCACGATTTCGTGACACGTTTTGAAATCGTGACATCTTTCCTCCTTAGCCAAATTTCCAAAAGTGGCCCTCCTGCCACTGGATGCCTCTGCATCAGGTGCCACTGGATGCTCCTGCATCATCTTGGTGATGGGAGTGGCATTTGAGGAAGCCATTTGTCTACTACAAATTCTATGAATCTGCAAGTCCTTACAATACTTTTTCTTAACTCAATATCTTGACTCTTTATATTCACTATGATTGTCAATGGCGGTTATTTATTTTTTTTGGTAATTAAGGTACAATTTCATTACATCCGGGTTTTCCAGGTTGACCCAAAACCTTTTACAAAAATCAGCACTATGCTATTATGGATCAAAACCTCAATAGGGACAGTCTGTCCTTCGCTACTAGTACCCTTCTGAGGCCACCCTGCCAAGAGAGAGCACAGCCCCTTACACATATTTACAAACACCTTAGAACATAGGCAGCAGCCCATCGCATTGCTTTCTTGCTGCCCCAGTCGCAAAAATGCAACCTGTCACGAAATTGTGACGTCCTTAAGTCTTCTTCATTTGCTCTAGAGAGTCGCAAAATGGTGACATGTCACGAAAATGAGACATGTCACAAAATTGTGACATTCTGCCTTCGTTCTGCTCCTTTGCTACTATAAGTCGCATAACTGTGACATGTCACAAAAATGAGCCATGTCGACATTCGTCTCCTATTTTGCACTCTTTCTGCTTCCAGCCGCGAAAATGCGACATGTCGCAAAATCGTGACATCCTTAAGTCTTTCCATATTTTACCTTGGATAGTCGTGAAAATGTGACCTATCATGAAAAAGAGACATGTCGCGAAATCATGACATCCTGCCTTCGTTCTACTCCTTTGCTGCTGCATGTCGCAAAAATGCGACATGAGCGACAATGAGACATGTCGCAAAATCGTGATATTCGTCTCCCATTTTACACTCTTGCCGCTTCCATCCGCAAAAGTGTGACATGTCATGAAATCACGATGTCCTTAAGTCTTTTCCTTCATTTTCTCTGGATAGTCACGAAAATGTGACATGTCACGACAATGAGACCTGTCGTGAAATTGCGACAATCTGCCTTCGTTTTGCTCCTTTGCCGCTGCCTGTCACGAAACTGAGACATGTCGCAAAATCGTGACTTTCATTTCCCGTTTTGTTCTCTTACTGCTTCTAGCCGCGAAGAATCGACAAGTCATGAAATCACGTCGTCCTTGAGTCTTTTCCTTCATTTGCTCTAGATCATCGCGAAACTGTGCCATGTCAAAAATGCGATATGTCACGACATCGCGACACTTCTGCCTCTTTGTCTTTTGGACACGAAAAGGCAACATGTCGTGATATCGTGACACAATCACCTCCTTGCTCCTTTTCTTGGCTTTTGCCCGCAAAAATCCAACATGTCACGAAATCATGACACTTTTTCCTTCCTACTCTTTCTCTTCTCTTTTGGTCGCGAAAATGCGACACGTCACGATTTCCTGTCAATGGCGGTTATAATGAAGCTCTAGTGTGTCTTTAAATCATCCTCTGACATGTAGTGCATTAAATCCATACCAATTGCCTTTTTCTATTTCTGCCATACGTAGGTTGACACATCACCTCCTATAACAGTTTGGCTTGTCGTCCATTTTCCTTTTTATCATTGGCTTGAATCAATTGGTCGTTCAATTGGGCACTTGTTCAAATATGGGTCATAGATTCCACCACATTGTCTTAAGGTATGTGCCTAACGTAATCTGAAAAGATACTCGTACTTTGGTCTATGTGTCTGTAACTCTTTTGTTTGGTTTTGGTCTGTCACTAGATTTTTCATTAAAACATGTGTTATCATTTCCCTTTGTTTTCTCAGGTAGGGTTCCCACCAAATATTCTCATTAATTATGAACTAGTGGAAGCCAAAAAGTTATGCACAGACTACTTTTTTTAGTTAAACTGTTCTGGACCATTGATCTAGTTTTAGTCAAAACATTCTGGGTCATCCATATTGTTTTGGTCAAACGTTCTAAGTCATTCATCGGTATTTGGCCAAATTTATTTGGTCCATTGATTTAATTTAGGTCGATTCATCCTAAGCTACACATATTTTTTTGATCGATTGATTTTGATCGTACATCTCCATTCAACTGAATGATCTCATCCACATATCTCCATTCAACTGAATGATCTCATCCACATATCTCCATTCAACTAAATTATTATTGGTTGCACATCTTTGTTTTATAGAAGGGGAGTGGATGGGAATGAATAGTATTCGAGGTTAGGTTTTGATTTAATATGTTTCAACCTTAGGAAAAATCAAGTGACTTGAACATGAAATAATAGGAAGGGGGAGAACATGGCTAGACCCTCATGAAGTCTTTTGACTAAAATATTTTGACCCTAGCCTAAAGGTTCTAGTCATGAACATTTGAACTGGACAAAAATGGGTTAGGTTTCCATGCAGTATGCTTAGACCTTAGGAGAATAAAATGACCCAAATATAATAGAGGGGTTAGGATGCAATGGACCCTCATGGAATTCTTTGACCGAACGATTTGACTTTATTGCAAGAAAAAATATTTAGGCTTATGATGACTATGATAATCTTTGTTTTTGGATTTAGGTGAAGAACAACTTTGAAAAGAACAAGGTATTAACAAAAAATTAAAGGGGGAAATAAAATTTTACGTAAATGAAACCCTTAAGACTTAGGAAAACATTATGTACCTTGTCTTGATAATAACATTTGTTTGAGTGCCTTTTTTGACTAGTCATTAACTTTATTTCGATTGAATGATTTCTAGCCATCCATCACACTTCAGCTAAATCACTCTGCACCATCCATCTAGTTTTGGCCAAAGATCTTGGGTCGTTCATTCTCCAATCGACCAAATGCTTTTATGTCGTCCATCCTATTTTGGTTGAAACATTCCAAGTTATCCATATGATTTTGGGTAAATCCTATGGTGACAAAAATACTTCGTAATGTTGTGCTTTAGGTTTCATGAATGAAATAAGATGGGGAAGGGAGTCACGGACTTAGGAAAAATAAACTTGGACAAGGTTTAAATTTTTAATAAAGTGCAACCCAAGGTATTAACCTTTGGATATTATCGACTTGTGGACGAAGACTCAAGGGAATAAGCTCGGACCTTATGAATTTTATGACCGCATGAAATATTGGGAGAGGGAAATAATTTATGAACAACCTACAATTTTCACTTAGGAATAATATTTGGAGAACTTATTCTTAGGGATGAATGAAAATTTTCTTGAAGCCTTAGACTTAGAGGCTCCTGAAGGAAAAATGATGGACAAAGGACTTTAGGAAATAAAATGGGGGCCTTAGACCTAGGGGAAGATAATAGAAAGTGATGGCTAAAGAAACCTTAGGGACCATGGGGGAAAAATGGATGGATGATGATATCTAGGGATCTTTTGGTGATGACCTTAGGGACTAAAAATTTATCATTTGGAGGACTAAGACTCATGACCTTTGCAAAAGAATAAAACTTGAGGACCTTCTTGAGAATAGACATGCTTTGGACTGTAACAAAACTTCAAAGGACTACTAGACACAACATTTTGAATTATGCCACTTTTCTTGACTCAAAAGTTTGAAAACCATTTTTCTTTAATTTTCGACAAAAACACCTAAACCTAGGACTTTACAAGACCTTTCAAAATTTGAAATTAAGGGTCACTCTTAAGTTGGATTTTGAGGATCCAACGGGACCTCAACAACCCAGATGTAGGCAAGTGCCCCTTCATGTGCCCTATGCTCTAACAATACATAAGTCACAAGGATTCACTCTTGATAAGGTGACCATCAATATTAGGACAACTAAACATCAAGGGCTTTTTTTCACTATTACATTATTGCCAACATGGTGGGGGATGAGGGGATTACCTTGCATGTAGGAAGAATGAAGGGAGGATTACCTTGCATGTAAGAAGAATGAAGAAAAGCATTGCTTGTCATTGTCTTTGTGAAACATTGCTTTGTTTTTGTTCTTGTGTTTGTAAACTCTTTCGTATCTTATATGCTTCAAGTGGATTGACTTTGTTAAGATGTTGAGTAAAATTTATTTATTGATTCATGCCCAACTAAGATTACCAAGTGGATCACTTCTTTTAAGATGTTGATCAAACCTTGCTCATTAATCTTTACCTAAATATGAGTTTTTAGTATTATATATGTTCAAAATAAATATTTAAATGCCTCTTAAATGTATGTTAATGTGTTCAAATAATATGCCAACATTGTTAAAATACGTTGATAAAAAAAAAACTTTTAACTAATCAAATTTTAAATAATTAAATATATATTTGTTAAAATCTTTTGTTAATCCCTAGTTGTGTACCTTTGCACCTTTAGGAGCAACTGCTAGTATAAAGAACATTTTATAATATATGTTGTAATATATAATTAATTTGTTATATTATATAACAATGCACTATATTATAATATATTCCCATATATTATACATAACATAAAGGGGTGGCCAAGTACTTCAATAAGTGCTGCCCAACAATTTGAACTTCGTGAGGGAGCAATAGTGTTGACTATAGCTTAGCTTGAGAAGATCTTCTTAGCCATTTTGTTGTGCCATGAAATCATCACGGTGAATATATTTTGTGCAATTGCCATGGCCATCGCCGGCATGTTGGACATAGACCAGATTCCCATTCTTATTTACCTACGCATTGTGTTGTACTTACTCCCAACCCCCACCCCCACCCTCACCCTCACCCTCACCCTCATGAGGGTGGGGAACCCTCATAAGGGTGGGGGTGGGGAGGATTTTACATCCAAATTTTGATTTCATGGAAACAATAGTACTAATGGAAGTCATTTTTGTAACACAAGTAAAAGGCTTGGTATCATTAATACGTTCTTATGGTGGTGAGAAATCTCTGGCCATCAACTGTGGCCTTGCACTTCTCTAAAGTTCCATCTGATGCATACTTGGTTTTGCAAGCCCATCTGCAATTGACCAAATTTTTAGCTTGTGAAAGTGTTGCCAACTCCAAATGTCATTTTTCATCAAGGAGTCATTCGCCTTTTATTGTTGCTTCCCATTCTGGCTTGCCTTTTGCTTCATTGAAAGCTTGTGTGTCATCAACCTGCATTACTCTTTTCATAAGAGCATCATTGATAAAATGATGTCCAGGGCCTTCTTGGTAATTCTATTGAATACTCTCTTTTTCAACACTGATATTACCATACTCATAATGCACATCAACATGGCCACTTGCTTCACCTAGAGAAGGTGTCTCAACTTCATCTTAACAAGTGTTAATTTCAACAAATTCATCCTTAACAAACATCAACATGGGAGGGGAAGAATATGTGTCGCATGTGGCACAATCATTGTAAGTAGAATGTTCATCAGACATCTCTTGATAATGTCAATTTCATTAGTTTGAGGATAGGTTTTAGACTCTTCAGCATACGCCAACATGATGTATTTCTTTCTCTTGTTATTTAGCTTTTTACCTTTTGCGATTAGGAATATGTCCATAAGCATCATGGCTAAAGACATGAAAGGAGGCTTCTTACAAAGGCTTCCTATGAAGTTAAGTTCTTTTAATGACCTTGTAGCAGCCCTCTTAAGAATATATGTTCTTTTACCAACTGCTTTAGCCCAAAGTTTGAGTTCCACATTCCCAGAGTGTAACATACACTTGGGCATTTCTCTCAGGTTTTTATTTTTCCTTTGTATCATTCCATTTCTCTGTGATGTGTAAGTAATAGTGGATTCTTTTTTTTTTTATGCCATTTTGTTTTTCGCAAAATTTCAAGAAAGCTTTATTGAGATATGTAGTGCCTGTATCAGTCCTTATTAAGATGTTTCCACTTTGCTTTTCAACGAACACTGTAAATTCCTTAAAATTTTCAAGAACATCATATTTCTTTTTCAATACATATGCCCAGATTTTTCTGTTGTAGTTATCAATGAAAGAAATAATGTACCTTGATCTTGTGAGTGATGGTGTTTGGATTGGACCAACTATGTCTTTGTGAACCACGGGGAGAGGTACTTTGTCTCTCCATGATTTTGCTTGTGGTAAACTTTCCACATATTTTTTTCCTAGAACACAACCTTCTCAAACTCCATCTCCTTGTGAAATCTTTGGTAAACCATGTAGTGCACCGTAGTTTTGTTTTACCATAAATCCAAGACTGATAATTAATTTATTGACATGTCCCATGTGTTCATGCCATAGCTTGTTCTACTCATATGTTTTTGCAATTGTACATGTCACTTTTAATTAATTGAGAATCATGAAACTTGTACAGACCATTTCCAACTCTACCAATAACAGTACCCTTGTAATTTTGAGTCATATCTTTAATCAAACATTTCTCACTATAAAATACAACCCTGTAGCCTTCATTAGCAATTTGAAAAACCAAAAGCAAATTTGTTTGTGATTCTGGAGCAAACATTACCCTTTTGTTTGGAAAATGTCATTTTCAACCTTAACATTTTCTGTTCTTTGTACGTCTAAGACACTGTTATCTCCCAAAAAAATATTGTCTTTGCACCCATCAACACTTGGATTCATATTATCTTACTGAGTCATTTTCAAATTGTGTCTAGTACCACAATTAACGGTCCAATTATCCTTAGAAGTATTTCATAAAGAATCAATCGAGGGCAATACTAAAAAAACATTCTTTATTATTTAAAGCCTTGCCCTTTCCTTTCCCTATCCTCCATTCATTTGTAACATTTATTAGCTTTACGACATAAAAAAAACCACAATAATTGCACTTCCATCATGATCCTTGGATGAAAACCATGGTAGTCATTCTTCCATTACTTTCTTGGCTTGTACTGAAATGTTTTGAAGCTTCTTGTTTTTTGGTTACGAAGCTGAAATGTTTTGAAGCTTCTTGTTTTTTTGGTTACGATTCTTCATTATAAACTTCTGGAAAGGCATCACTGGAGAGAGAGCATACTTAATTGAGCATGTGTCAACAGGGATTAATATTTCTATGTTTATATGTTAAATATGTATTATTCATGGATGATAAAGTTGTCATACATAATTGGATAACTGGTGGATGATAATGTTAAATATGTATTATTCATGGATGATAAAGTTGTCATAAATAATTGGATAAGGTGGTTTATCTAATTGGTGAAGATATTGAAGATATTAATATTAAATAATTATTATCTTTTGGAAAATCTTTTGGATAATGTAATTTATATGGCAAGTCAATTAACGTGCCACTTATTTGCCACCTATGATGCCATTATAATAGGCATGTAAATATGTAAAAACTTCTCAATGTAATTATTCATATTCAGATTTCTCATATTAATATTCGTATTAGTTTGGTATCAGAGTTCCCGGATACTCCGTAGGTTTGCTCTTCTTTTTCGTTTTTGCATTGGCACCATGTTGCCAATCATACGTGTCTCGCTAGAGGAAATTTCTAGATGCTCCAAAGACATTTGTGCTGAACTCCAGCAGATCCAAGCTGCCAAGTTGGAAGAAATGGCAATCAAAGAAGAAAATTATGAAGAAATTGTTGAAAATCAAGAAGCAATCCCTCAAATTAAACCAGGGTTTGTGGGCGAAAAGCTCATCGTCCTGCCATTGGACCATATTGTTGTCATTGAAAAAAGTGATCATTCAAAAAAAGAGGAAGATTTAATACCTCTTGAAGCTGATATTCCAGATGCTAATCTACTTGTTGGCAATATTGTTATTTTGTTTGATGCAGATTTGAAAGATCAAAATTTTGAAGATCTAAACAAAGAAAATGATGCTGCAAATATTTTTGAGGAAGATGTTGTTGATGCAGATTTTGCCCCCATGGCTCATGCTCGTGCACTTGGTAGCTATCAGCTGGACATGAAGGGCCCTTGTTGTTGTCTTCTCACCCAACACTCTGCACACTGCCCTGGCCACCATAGGCATGGTCTGATCTATATCCATGGAATCAGTTGTTACCTTGCAGAACAACCTCACTTTCTTCTTTTACATGTTCATTTACCTATGTCTTCTCGTCATTTTCCTCCGCCACAACATTTTTCACAGCCTCAACGATGTTGTTGTCATCACCTGCCTTCATCGACAACATCGATCGTGGTCCTCAACATTTTTATGCCCTTGTCCTCCTCTTGGCTACTCTGTGTTGTTCCTAGTTTCTTGTGGCCCTACTTTGTGTGCTCCCCAACCAACGCGTGCCCCACCATGGCCACCTCCCGCACTTTTCCCGTGCAGTTTTCCTATGCAGTTTTCCCTCCTAGCATTTGTGGTGGATCTTTGTTCTTCTTCTCGCCCGTACTTTATTTTCTGCATGACCATTTCCTAGTCAACATACATTGATTGCACATCGTGGATCTTTGTTCTTCTTCTCTCCACATCATGTGGGCACCACATGCGTGTGGTCCACATACATTGATTGCACAACATACTTATTAAATTATTAAATAATAATCATAAAAAAATTAAACAAAAATCTCTTTCTCTTTCACATTTGTATCCCCAATGCCCCTATAGTGATACAAATATTAATATGAGAAATCCGAATATCAATCTGAATATGAATAATTACATTGAGAATTCTTTACATATTTATAAGTATTAAATGCCTATTACAATGCCATCATAGGTGGCAAATAGGTAACGGGATAAAATCGATTTGCCACATAGATTACATTATCCAAAAAAAAAATTTAGAAGATAATAATTATTTAATATTAATATCTTCACCAATTAACAACTTTATCCAATTATTTATATATCCAATTATTTATAGCAATTTTATGTATATGTATAACAATATTATCATCCACAGATGATAAATATAAAGATCATAATAATGTTTTCCATTTAATTTGATTTTTGAAGTGGAATTTCTATAGACTACATTTTTTTTTTTTTCTCAAGATAATAGCCTGTTAAACTTCAGGCTTAGTATGACTTTAAAAAGAAAGTTTGACTACTATACTGCCCCCTTTCTTTTATTAAAAAAACTCGTAGAATTGAACTAATAACTGTGTACTTGTGGATATAGGCCATTAACCAAAAACCCACCATAGTTGTTCTTTATAAAATAATAGTTAAACCAATAAATGACAATTTGCCTTTTCTTTAATTTGTAGACAAGTGTATATTTTTTTACGAAGTTTTGGGAAAAACTTTTCACACCCAAAACAGAATGTGTTTTTGAAAATTTAATTATAATTGAGAACCTTTATACCTCCTCACTTCAACCAAAAATTATCTCTGTTGAGATATACCTCCTCTACATTCACTTTTCACGTGAACAACCCAACAGCATGATAGAGGGTTGTTTTCGGACACTTCTCCACCTGCATTTAGAAAGAAGAGTCTAATATGAGTGTGTAGGTCTTCTGGTGTGTAGACTCTACATTCACTTTTCACGTGAACAACCCAACAGCATGATAGAGGGTTGTTTTCGGACACTTCTCCACCTGCATTTAGAAAGAAGAGTCTAATATGAGTGTGTATGTCTTCTGGTGTGTAGATTTTCAGCAACAAATATGCAAATGTGCCTCCACCAGCGCATGGAAGTGGGAGTGTGCAATTTTCAGCATAGAGAAAAATAGAAATGAGATGTTCAATAATGGAATAGCAGTCACAAAATGTGGAATTGCTGTCTCTGGACCTTTGGTGCCATGAAGAGGGTGTTGAAAACAGGACCTGCAAAACAAAGCAATCCAAGATAGAACACCAATTGAACAATAGTCATTTACAGAAACAAATACCTAAGTTCAATGCCGCTACCAAACGGAAGAGGAAGGATCATTTTCATTATGATCATGATGATTACATTCAAGAATATTAATACATTTACATTTAATAAGAGTACAAAACAATTAGATGCAGTTTTTATATCGAAAACCTAATTGCTTCTTTCATCTTATCAAATCCTTAAGCATTACAAATAAAATAATTAATTAATATTTTCCAACAATATCCCCCTTAATGCTTAAGGTTCCAATATTTTTATAATTTTTCAAACAAAACTTTCTCCATGCTTTCAAACTACAACATCCACCTTATTTTTTTGGTCATGATGTGTCCTCCAACATTCTAAGTGCATCACACAAGGAAATGGTATTTCCGACTGACACAACAAAGTGAATTTTAACAAATTCATTCTGCAACAAGGAAATGGTGTCTGATGGTTGACACCCCAAAATGAATTTCAACAAATTCATTCACCAAATTAGAAACAACATTAACATGCAATTTCTAACAAATTCACTCACTTAACGAAGATGTAGAATGAATATGCCAAACTAAAGACTTTGAACATAGTCTCACTACAAAAAAAGGACATTAACAAATCCACAACCAGTTTTAACCACACGAACATGGAAGCATTCTTTCAATTTTATTTTTTTTCATCACTCCCCCTTTTTCCTTTGGGTATACTCTTGTTGCTGCTCTTTCTCTTCCATATTTTGTTTTTTTTTTTAATTTTGATTGCTTCAACTCTCATACCCTATTAAAGGTATGAACCAACTAGGAGCTTCTGGTTCCTCATTGAACCAACCTATGATCTTATGA
Organism: Wollemia nobilis; assembly: GCA_028583015.1. Classification (NCBI taxonomy): domain Eukaryota; kingdom Viridiplantae; phylum Streptophyta; class Pinopsida; order Araucariales; family Araucariaceae; genus Wollemia; species Wollemia nobilis. The sequence continues at coordinate 982,154 of JAQPPZ010017254.1, read as the reverse complement.
TCCAAATGTGGAGTCTTGCTCATTGCTCCAACATTCCCCTAAGCCACTTTGCAAGTGTTTGGGACTCTTAGCATCAACACCAACTAGAAGCTTTCACACTAACTCTGATACCAATTGTTGAAAACAAGACCTACAAAACAATCCAAAATAGAACACCATAGCCATTTACAAAAACAAATACCCAAATTCAATGCTCTAACAAAACGGAGGAGAAAGGATCCTTTTCATTATGATCATGATGATTACATTCAAGAATATTGATATATTTAATAAAAGTACAAAACAGTTAAATACGGTTTTTATAACAAAAACCTAGCTAGCCTGCCCCACCTAACTATTGCTCTTTTATCTTATCAAATCCTTAAACATTAAGAATAAAATAAATAATTAATATTCTCTAATGGAGGGAGGGGAATGCTGAGCCTATCAATATTTAGAGAAAGAAAATAAATGCAAAAAGGCACAGTAGCACCACACATTTACTTGCAGAGGGAAAACATTAAGACGGCCCAGACAATTTAATATTAAGAACTTAAGCTCGAGAAAGAGATGATTACATTATAACGCTACATATACATATCGTGGGAGAAAGAGATGATTACATTACAACGCTACATATACATATTGTTCGTAAATGTTAGGGCTAAACTGATAGAGCTTTCTGTTTAAGAAGGGATAACTATGAATATATGAGGTTGATTGGGTTTTAGCTTTGGAGAGTGCCTTCTAGATGTTGGTAGCCATCAAACCCCTACCGAATAAAGAGTAGCAGATCAACAATTTCACATCTTTAATGCATGTATGTATTGGGAGTTCTAAAGGGTCTTGATGGAAGTTCAACAAAAGTTGGATGCACCAGTCCATTCACACTTTTTAAAATGGAATCCCTAGAAACTTGTTATCATCTAAAAAAATCCATTTCAAAAAGTTATCATAGTTATGATATAGGGGTGAAGTAAAAAAAAAAAAAAAAGCCACTTCTCAAATAGACTAAAATGAATACCTTCTTGTCACCTAATTTACTCCAAAGATAGTACAAGTTAGATGGAAACAAACACAAATTAATAAACATGACCTGCGGCCACAATATGAGAAACAATAGAAAGTTTGCCAGCTAGAGAATTCCTCAATATATGGTTTTCTGTCTTATTCTCAACTTTGGAGAAACCTCCATGCCATGCATCCTTGATACAGCCATTAATACCAAATGGATTTCCTAGTTGACGAATAATGGAATCTTCAGATATCAACTACCAATTGGTATTAATCAAGTCAGAAACCATTTCTGTACCAACTATTTAGCATTGTAACTTATGGTTAGCTCAATGCCTAAATCTACATAAAAAGTATTCAAGTAGTGAAAAGTGCCTAGCATAGACTAATGCGATAATCCAGGAGCCAAAGTTGAGTCATCTACAAAGTGAATATTAGTGAATATTGAACATTTCTTCCCCATTGATCCTTGAAGTAGAATCAGCACTGAAAGCTTCCCATTAACTTAAATTCTAAACAACCCCTCCATGAAAAGATTTTTCACTATTGCTATGAATTTCAGACCAATACCCAACCAAGCAAAGCACATCCATTAATGAAGTCCCATTCAATCATCTCATACACTTCATCAAAATTTATTTTTTAAAATAAGTCTTTCAGAACCACCTTTGACATCTTAAAGTGAATTAAATTGCCAAGGATAAATATGGCCTTTAGACAACTCATTTGCTCTACTTCAGCAACCCTAGAAACAACTCGCTTGAATATTCTACTAAAGGCCTCAAGAATCTTGTTTGCCATGTTAAGAAAGTGTAATTTAAATGCTATCCTCACATAAAATCTCCATGAAACATGGGGATGAGTTTGATAGCACTTGCATATGTTTGAGGACCAACAAATCAAGTACAAGAACTTCATCAAAGATTTTAAAATATGTCCAAGCCAATTCCTTCCTATCCTTCACAGCCAACACAACAATTCCACTTAGCCCAATGATAATGAACTATGGCATGATCCATTTCTTAGACACCATGTTATATGGCCTTGAGAATTATTATTATTTTTTTAATTGGTTATATGGGATTGAAACAGGTCCCATTCATATTATATTACGTAGTGGTATTACAACAATTTGGAAATGATCCATTCCTCCTTGAAGTTGAGGAATCTAACTGGTTGAACTAATGCCATTTGATTCAATTTTAGGGTAAAGCACGGATTTCTAAAAAGGGTCATGTTCCCTGTACTGGGGTTTGAACTTCTAATGCCATTTGATTAAATTTTAGGGTAAAGCACAGATTTCTGAAAAAGGTCATGTTCCCTATACTGGGGTTTGAACTTTTATATCTTGAATGAAAATCTACAACAATTTGGAAAGATCCATTCCTCCTTGAAGTTGAGGAATCTAACTGGTTGAACTAATGCCATTTAATTAAATTTTAGGGTAAAGCATGGATTTCTGAAATGGGTCATGTTCCCTGGGGTTTGAATTTCTATATCTTAATGAAAATCTAAAAACATACCAATATCACTGTTGGATATGATCAATTCCTCATTCCTCCTTGAAGTTGAGGAATCTAACTGGTTGAACTAATGTCATTTGATTAAATTTTAGGGTAAAACACAGATTTCTGAAAAGGATCATGTTCCTTGTACTGGGGTTTGAACTTCTATATCTTGAATGAGAATCCAAAAACATACCGATATCCCTCACAGAACACTTTGAGAACATTTTTTCTTATTCTTATAGGAGTGAATACTTTTTTCTCAAAGGATCGAGTAACTGACAAAATGTTTAATTTTGTTGGTTGTGATTTTTAGCTACTAACATTTTGTTGGTTGTGGTTTTTAGCTACTCAATATATTGTTATGGCAAATTAAATTAGCAAGCACTAGCAATTGGTGAGATGTCCACTTCCTGTTTACCAAGTTCTTAAGCATGGCTAAGAATATGATCCTCACAAGAATCTTATGTATTTGCAGAGTCGTAGATGTCCTTATTAAGGTAAGAATCGAGACAAGAGACTTGCATACCAAAAAGAAACTTGAAGAGACGAATAATAACATGGATTTTATATTATCATCTTCGGTTTTGAGTATGTTCAAGCTTATTTACGTATTCACAAAGTTACAAACATGTTTATTAACTCCTGTATTGAAACAAGCGACCCGTATACAAACAATAAATCGACAAATTGACGATAGCCTAGAATATGTATTTTCTGTTTGCTTTTGAGGACAGTAGAATTCATGAAGGAAGTTATTATCATGTTGTCATATTTACGAATTTATATTATCATGTTGTCATATTTAGGAATTTATAAATAATTACAGCCAGCAGGTTGAAGATTGTTAAAAAAATATAGGGAAAACATGAATAGAAAAAATGCTGGAATTTTAAGAAGGTTTACAGAACAAGGAGGGTTTGCGGCGGAGTATTGTATTACACATCTATTTCATGGGGTAAGCACTTTTTTCGTCACCTTTCGATTTATAAAACAATTTAAGTAGATAGGAGAAATACGTGGACATATAGTTCCTTCATTCAGCACCCCAAGGGTTTGGCAAGGGTTTGCAGTGGAAGAGGGTTTGCAGAGCAAGGAGGATTTGCAACGGAGGGTTTTATTACACATCTTTTTCATCGAATCAATAGTATAAAGGGTTCAACAATGGGAGAAGGGAAGCAACAATTGCAAGAACCGATATATGTCAAAGAGAAACAGTACTGGAGGATATTAAGGCGTCGACAAGCTCGAGCAAGGGCAACAACAATGAAGATGACACATCGAAAAATAAAAATGAAAAATATTCTACCACATAAACAGATGGAGAATAAGAAACAATCAAAGGCACTAACCATCATCAAACGAAAATATCAATTAGCCCAATAGAGGGGACAAAAGAGAGAAGATAAAAGAAACGAAAGCAAAATGACAACACAAGAGAATACAGAAGAAAAAACAAGCGAGGAGAAAAAAGCATTCAGCATGGAAAATGGAGGTCACCAAAATGAGTTTTCAGACGAGGAAGAAACTTACAGTCCCACAACTACACTACTCATGTGGGCACCAAGACTTTATGTGCAAGAGTTAATGAAGATGAAAGAGAAACTTGAAAGCATGGAAAGGAGGGAGAAATTAAGAGATACTAAATCAAATGAGGTTATAAACACCATTCGGAGGCTGTAAAAGGAAAACAACCAAATCAAAGAGCAAGTGTCAAAGCTACAAAACCTTGCAAACATGGATCAGCGTGAATGGCATGTCCTCAAACAAGCCATACACCCCCCAATCAATGATACAATAGAGGTCGAAAAAACAAATGTAAATCAAATAAAAGAGGTACGGGAAACACTCCAAAACATGGAAACAAGAGAAATGAGCTGCGAAATGAATTAGCAAAGGTAAAGACATGGTCTCAAGTAGTAAAAGAACCAATCAATCAACAAAAAGAGTTGATAGAGAAGCAAGTAAAAATTCAAATAACAAAAGAGAAAGAAATACATGAGAAGTTATCAAATATAATCATCAAAGGGTTGAAATATTATGGGGATAGGGAAGACACAAATCGTTTAACCAGGGACTTCTTGTCAGATCGATTACAATGGAAAGGTCAGATAAAAAAGCAAGCAGAATTGGCATGCTGAGAGAAGGAGGCACAGATAGGCATATTCGGGTCACATTGATGAGCTATGAGGATAAAACAAGGTTACTAAAAAATAAAGGCATGCTGAGAGGGTCACAATTCTATTTAGATGATGACCTAACATTTTTACAACATGAATAAAGAAATAAGAAATGGTAAAAGGTGAGGGCAGCAAGGAATGAAGGGAAACGGGTATATTTAAGAAATGGAAAGGCATACATCACATCTAAACAAACCCAAAACAAATAGGGAGTATGGCCCGCCCGGGAACATCTTACGATGGTAAGTTGGAACTGTAGAGGTTACCCTTGGAGAAGAGGACTTGGGTTAGGGCCCATTGCCAGAAACAAAGATATAATCATACTGACGGAAACACATGAACACGATGGATGTAGGACTCCAGAATTTGTGGGATACAAAAACATAGCAATAAGGAATAAAGCAGTGTAAAATGGCAAAGGGCATGGGGTATTATGATTTTAATAAAAGAGGAATGGGATAGGGTCATTAAAATTGAAAAACAAGATGAAAACAATTAGTACATTTGGATAAATATCCTAGAAAATAATTCAGTTATTAGCATAGCAGCATGTTATTTTGCTCTCAAGAATTCTAAATTCTATAAGAAACATGACCTTAACAAAGAAGACCCATACTCCTCCCTAAAAAGAGACATTTCGATATACAGTAAGTTGGGGGAGATTATATTAATTGGAGATTTCAAGGCAAGGATAACAAATAAGCAAGCTAACATTCTAGAAGGTGGTGAAGATATTGAGATTAATCCTCTTTGGATGCCAGAAGAGGAAAATCAGCAGTGGACCAAGACTTTAGAAGATGAGCATAGGGCTATCATGCAATATGGAGAAGAGTTGTTAGGCCTCTGTAGCATAAACAACTTGATTATTTGCAATGGGATGAACAAATGGAAAAATTCAAGAAAGTAAACATGCAAAACATATAAGGGACAAAGTGTAATAGACTATGTAATATGCTCACAAAATTACATAACAAAAATAGAGGAGCTAGGAGTGGAAGATTCTTCAGTGGAACTTAAGTCAAATCACAACCCAATTGTTATGAAACTTCGAATGCATGGAGATAAACTAAGGGAAAAACACTTGCAAGGCAATAAAAATAAATATCCTCACAAGGGAAAAATTCTCTTAACAGATGAAAATCGGTAAAATTTTAGAGCAGTATTAAATAAAAAGTTACTGGAAATGGAAGAACTACCTCACAGTAGCAAAGATTACAATAAGAGTGAATGGTTAATGCACATTATCCAAGAAGCTCTAAACAAATGCAAGAGAGCTAAACCTAAAAAGAAAGAAAGGAATAGCTTCCCAACCAACCCATGGTTCGATGAAGATTGCAAAAAAGCGTGAAGATTACTAAAGGAACCAATGGGTAAAACAAGAGCAAATAGAAAAGCATATGAGAAACTAGTAAGGGCAAAAAAAGAAGAATACACTAGAACAAAGATGAAAGAATTGTTTTACTTAGGGAAGCATGAACCAAAGAAATTTTGGAATGAACTAAGCGTGAAAAGGATGCAAACTGAAAATAACATATTAGTTAATCAGTGGTTAGAGTATTCAAAACAATTGTATCAGCATAGTAACCAGCAAGAGACACCCCTACTATCATTGTCAAGAAAGAACTTTTCACAAATGAAGACATTATTCAAGGGATAAAAAAGTTAGCAATTGGTAAAGCCTATGACATAGACAATCTTCAGGCAGAGCATATAAAATGGGAGGTAGATATCCTGGCACCGCAGATCAAAGAAATTTTCAATGAGGTCATAACAAATGACTTCCCTACCGAGTGGACAACTAGCGTGATCATTCCTTTGTTTAAAAGTGGAGATGTAAATAATCCCTTAAACTATCGAACTACCATGATCAACCCTCTCTTTGCAAAGTTGTTTGGGAGTATGATAGAGCGCAGGATCAGCATATGGGCAAAAAAAAAAGGAAAGAGAGCAAAGGGGCAAGTAGGTTTTGGGCCCAAGCACTCAACTATTGATCATTGTATCACGCTCAGACACATAATGGAAAAAATATGGGACAAAAAATATGAGACTTTTTGTTGTTTTGTAGACTTCAAAAATGCATTTGACATAGTGCCAAGGAAAAAATTATAGAGTAGAATGGAAGAGCTAGAGGTTCCAATTCACTACAGGGCAGCAGCTCACAGACTATATGAGCATGTAAAGGCTAAAATCATAATATAGGAAGGGTTATCTGAATGTTTTGGTAGTGACATAGGTGTCAAACAAGGTTACCCTCTATCTTCGATCTTATTTGGTTTGTACATTGACAAGTTAGAAGAATGGATAAACAAATTTGGGGAAGAAGGTGTGCACTTCGCCAAATATGTGGTAAAACTCCTCATGTATGCAAAGATGTAATTCTTGTGGCCAAAATAGCCAAATATCTATAAGATCACCTTCGAGCTCTAGAACTCTTTTGTAAGGAAGTTGGGATGCAGGTGAACACAAGCAAAACAAAAATTATGATTTTTCAGTAAAAAGAAGAAGCAACAACTTGAATTTTAGTTTGCAGGAGAACCGCTTGAGGTAGTAGTAGAATACAAATACCTGGGCATAGACTTTCATGACAAACTTAATTGGAATACATGTAGGATGAAAAGAACTCAAAGTGGTTGGAGAGCACTATATGCACTTCAAAACAGGTGTAAGAATGCCGAGTTGTGGGACTGGAAGACCACCAAGGTCTTATTTGGCCTACTTGTTACACCGGTTTTGTTGTATGGTTGCAAGGTGTGGGCTAGTGGCACAACAAATGCAAAATGGAGGCAAATATAAAGGATTTAAAAATATATACTCACAAATTTTCTCAAAATTAAGGCCACAATCCCTTATGAAATTATTCTAGCTAAAACTGGAATGTTTACTTTAGAAGCAATTACTATGACCAAGTTGTTATGTTACTTGAAAATAACAGAAAATATGAAAAACGACAGATGGCCTAGGGCAACTAGGAACGAAGAGTTGCATAGGCGAAAGAATGCATGGACGAAACAAAATAATAAATGGAAGAAATGTTGGGAAATCAACATAAATGAATGCCCAAATGTCAACAAAGACATAAAAAATTATGGGAATGAAAAGTTCAGAAGTGGAATGTGGAAAAATGCAAGCAGGAAAAGACAATATTATATTGCAAAGTTTAACCCAATGTAAGAACACAAGGAAATAGGTGTTGAAATCAAGTGAAAGGAAAAAATCCTCATTGCTCAGATAAGGACTAGCTCTCATAGGCTTAGATGTGAAACAGGGAGATGGACAACGCCCAAAGAACAATGGGAAGAAAGAATATGTACTCTATGCAGCACAGAGGCAGTAGAGACATAGGAACACTTCATCTATAAATGCTCGAGTTTTTTAAATATCCATGGCAAATACAAAGAAACACTTGAGAACGGGTCTATGGCAGAGTTATTTGAAGATAGTAAAATAAAAAAAGTTGGGGAATTGCTAACCCAAATCAACAAGAGAAGGAACAACCTTCTCAAAGATATTAAAGATCATATGATATGACTTGAGTAATTGTACTTCCATATTTGAAGTCCCATAAACTATATTTGAATCTCGCGAATGTAATTAAAATCTTTCATTTCATTTCATATGGTATTTTTGGGACTTTGGAACGGAACAAAACAACCCATATTGCCCTGTATCTTTGGGAGTAGTGGGCAAGGGACATCCTTAATGCATCTCTAGGGATGCCCAGCCATCTCCAAGACATGTTCAGGGGATTCTAGGCATACCAAGGGTTGAGTTTACTTAAGGACATTAAGGGGAAAAAACAAATACTTAAAATAAACAAATTAGTGCATTAGAATCGTAGACAGATTTACGAGGATTACTAGCCTCTTGATTTAGAAAGCAATATAATGACATATTTGATTTTGTAGATGAGCCTAAAGATTGATTTTGATTATAATTACGTAGATCTTTAGAGTTTAGACTCTACTATATGAGATTTTCATTTTATTTTGTTTATGTATTGGACAACTTGATTTTGAAATTTGTAAAGCTTCGGTCTTTGACTCTGATGTATGTCTATGGTTTTAATTTTTTTTATTTGGATCCCTTAAGTAGTATTATAATTTATTGTTCTCTTACATTGTATAATGTAATATATTCATACTTTTAAAAATATTTTTTTTTAAATAAATTGTAATACTTTTATTAAAATAATAAAACATTAATTAACTTATATTTAGCTTTAATTAACTTATATTTAGCTTGACTTTAAAAAAAAAAAAAATCATCTTTCTTAACTTTATTTTCATTAAAAGATAAAATCTCCCTTGTCCATTTGCTCCTAAATTTTGAATTTCGTTAAGAGGAAGATCAACATCTGATTGGCTCATTTATTTGCTACCCACTTTCCTTCTCTATAGATACGGTGATATTTCCAAGATAATACCTCCAACTCCAACAATAGTTGATGGACATAAAAAATCATGTTATTTTTAATTTAATTCCCACATCCTTCTTTCTTGATAACATTAATAATAATTTGAAAATTCTCCTTTAGTTGAAATATATTTCCATAATTTTTTAATGATCGCTAGAAGAAGTACCTTAGCTTTTGCATAGTTAGTTAAAGTTCCATATGATTTTAAGCAAGGGAGGAGAATTTTGTCCTCATTATTTCAAAAAACACAACCTCTACTAACTTTTCCTTGAAAGCATGGGTAGTAATTAGGAACTTAGGGATATGGACGCTCTTTCGGGAGACTCAGATTCCAATCATGGCATGTGTGCATGTGTGAAACCGTGTGGTTAGGGCTTTGGTTCTCATAATGAGGAATCACCCTTTCTAGCATGTGGTGTGCCTGTGTTACAAAAATAAATAAATTTTGATAAATCCAACTTTAATTTTTGTGTTAATTCTTTTTTTTGCACTTGAGACTTCCCATGACAACACCATGTCCATAAACATTAGAGAGGCAATAATACAATTCCAAACATGAACATGATTTTGAGATTTGTTTTAAAAATTCTCTTATTCCTTTTAAGCCATAAATTCCAACAAATAGTGATAGGCCTAGTCCTTCCCAAGGTGCACAATGCTTTAGGTTTGAAACAATTAATCCAACATTTTATGAACCATTTCAATGTTGATGGAGCTACCCATTATATTCTTATATTTTTTAAATGTGGCCTCAAATAGTATAAGCAAAGGGACAATTAAGAAATAAATGATTTGATGTTTCTAGATCCTTGTCATACAAGATACACCTAAAAGGTCCATGATATCCTCTTCTTTGTAGGCTCTCACTTGTAACAATCTTGCTTTGGATTGATAACCAAAGGAATGTTCAGGCCTCAAAATTTGTTTAGAAAATGAACCCTACCTAAAGCCTCAACAACATGGAAATTCATAACAAATAGTTCATAATTGATCGAAAAACATATTAGATTGTCAATCAATAAGGGAGATCTACAATGTTATCCTATTATCCGCGTGATGTGGTCTACCGAAAAGGATGCCACTTGTATTATCAATGATGTGACCCGGGTTCAATCCCCACGGCAGATGTGTATAAGAAGTATTTCTCAAAAAAAATGTGATCCAAAACATTTTTTCAATGAATTTACACAGGGTTTTTATGAGGGGTCCCAGTCCCCTCATACTTAGTGGGGTTTGAACCTTGGATCTCTCAAAGAGAGGCCAAAGCCCTTACCACTGTAATAAAATTACAACTTTTCATGATTGAAAACTTATCATCAACAGAACCTATATATTTTTGAAGTAAACCTTTTGCCAAAATTTATCCTTGATCTTTGCATAATCTCCAAGTTTTACCCCTAATACCAAACTCATAAGTCTACAATTTTATCAGTTTGCCCCTCTAATATTATTTTCTTTGCATATGCTATCACACATATAAAGAGGAAACCTAAATTTTCCCTCACATCTTTCATGGGGAAAATTATCTCTTATTTTTATCAAATTTAGATGATATACTTATTGGCAATATTGAAAGTGGCATCACACACACACACACATATATTTATAGTTGTATATTGCAAATTAGTATTTACAAGTTGTAGCCTTCCTTTCATGTTTAAGAACTTACCTTTCTAACCCACCAAACAAGATTTCCTTCTACCCAAACTTAAGTCCCAAAGCTCATCCTTTTCTTTGTCACACAAAAAAATACCCAAATACGTTGATGGCAATTTTCCAAATTTAAACCCTAAAATCTCCACTAAATCTATGACAATGTTAATAAAAAAGATCCTAGATATTGTAGTATTAACCATTTGTTCATAGCGTGATAATATTGTTTTAAACTCCATTTTTTTGTAGACAGAAGGATGACCCAATAAAGAAGTATCATCAAAAAATTGGAGATGAGATCCGAAGGTACCATTTGTTGTAACCTAAATACATTTGACTTTTCCTCCCATTTTTAGCTTTGAGTAAACTCTCCCCAATGGCTCAACAAGAATAATAAACAAATATAGAGATGGTGGGTCACCTTGATAGAGCCCATGGGATGATTCATAGTATCAAAGGGGAAATCCATTGATCAAAATAGAATATTTTGGAGTACTATAACAACATCTAGTCCATTCCACTAGCCTTTATCAAAACTAAATCTTCTGAGAATATCATGTAAAAATATCCAATAAACCCTATCATATGTTTTGTTTATCTCTAATTTTATAAAGATAACCATCTAGAAGAAATCAAGATTTTGGAGTCACATAGGATGAAATTGAAATGACTTTTGATGATTATTATTGAGTAAACCACATCTCAAGAAAATGACTTTATGATGTGATTTGACTTGTAGTAAAGTGTCTAAAATAATTATATACTTTATTTACAGCCATGTATTGGATAACATAACCTTGTCTAATATTTTTGCTATATAAGTTTACCCAATGTACCTATTATCCCTTGTGAATTGGAAGTTTGAAGGAATAACATTCCAAAGATCATTTGAATTAAAAAATCAAGCAAAATCTTACATTGATTTATACTATCTAGGATAACTACCCTTCTTTTCCAAAGGAGATAGAACTATCTTGAAGTTCCATCAAGAACCCATAGATCACATTTATGAATCATCATTAGATTTACTATAAATAAATTGAGGTCATTCCAACATCTTTTATGAGTAGTAACTATAATTGAAGTATATGCATTTCTATCCCCAACTTTGTTGTTTTCCTCTTTCTTACAAAAGGATAAACCACCCAATTAAAATTTGCTCCTAGTAATTGTCCATCCCATTTGTATTTACCCCATACTGGACAATCCTCTATCTTCCCAATCTTTTTGAATGCATCCTTACATTCCTCGCTATTTATTTTTGTTTCTTGTATTGAAACAAACTTAGGACTGTAACAACCTATTAATTCTCTAATAAGTTTTTTTAAGGGGTTATTTATACCCCTAATATTCCAAGATACCATTTGTATCTTAAATTTTATTCTTATTTGTAGGCTTAGCCCCACTTCTTGTTAACACTTGTAATATTTGTTTTTGGTTTCCAATATCAATATCTCTCTAAGTTTTTTTTCTCTTTGTTCTTGCTTTAAGTTTTTTCCTCTCCTTTTTCCATTCTCACAAGCACTTCCATCTTCATCAATCTTTTATATTTTCTAGCTTATTCATAATAAGACTTATCATTTATAAGTTTATGTTTCTTTGGAGAACTTGAATTGCAAGGAATAGCCTTAAAAACATATTTTTCCTTTATATTACCTTAGAGCAAGGATCATCCTCTATAGTACTTATTTTTCTATATTGCCTTAAAAACCTTAAATTTTAATATCCAAGGTTATGCATAAGGGGTCGGACCCGAAATGTACTTGTAGAAAATTGGCGAATCTGTTTCGAAACCATGGCGAATCCTGGCCAACCTCACGTCGAAGGCAATGGTGAATTACCTTATATTCTAATAAAAATTTGTAAAAATTTGGTGAGTCGAATGCTTTTGGTTTCGTCGGGTCAGATGCAAAACACAATCCAAGCTTGAAATAGGTACAAAATAAGATCCAAGGTCGGACTGGGTGCAAAAACACAATCTGGGCTTGGATCAGGTGCAGCACATGATTCGCGCTCAAACCAAGTGAAAAAAATATCCGAAAAATAAGATAACATCTCGGGTGGAAGAAGGGCCCGGTAGACGGACCGGGTGGATAACAAACTCTGACCAAGAAATAAAGATGGACCAGGTGAAACTCATAATGCAGATGGACCGGGTGCAGAAACACAGATAGATCGGGTGAATGTTTTGTAGATGGGTCGAGCGCATAAATGCAGACGGACCGAGTGAAGAATTGTAGACGGATCGGGTGAATAAATGCAGACGGGTTGGGTGTAGAAATGTAGACGATCTGGATGAATAAATACAGACAATCTGGATGCAAAAATGCAGACGGACCAGTTACAAAAAATACAAACGAATCAGATGTAGTAATGCAGATGGACCGGGTGTAGTGATGCAGACGGCTCGGGTGCAATAATGCAGATGGAAATCGCCACCCGTATGTCCAATAACATGCTGCCATGTGTCCACCCCACACACATGTCCAATAACATGCTACCACGTGTCCACCCCACTCAGTCTCGTCTATAAAAAGGTATCAACAGTTATTTTTACAGACTTTTTTCCGTTGCACAAGATCAGAGCGAAGCTACTAACACTTCCCTTCCCCAAGAGACCATTACCCCACACCTTTCTAGAGTGATGGTGACCATGACGACACAAAAAATTGCATTCAAAAATCAAATTTGCATCGCATTTTTATAGTACTTAGCTGGGACAGATGGGATAGATCGTATATGGGTTCAGAATGCAGGTTTTGGGGGTTTGGCTTCTATGCCCCAATTTAGAACAGATAAATTTGTTCTACACAATATAATCGATGCTTACGACAATGATCTTGGGGTCATTACTGTGTCTACACAAAATCAAAAAATATATTTTACAGTCAAACCCTCTGATATCCAGAGATTGACTGGACTTCCATAGAAGGGTCTCGCTCCAGTAACACATAAGCTTCTTCTCTCAAAGAATGATAAGGCTTTCCTGGCGGAGCATTTCGATATCTCTTCGAAATTGTTGTCAGGTATAATTCTCTTCAGTTGATTATCTAAAATTTCATAATTTAAAATTTGTTGTCACCTAATTATTATTTTTTGCAACCTCTATGGCGAAGTCCAAGAGAGGGTTAACCAATAACTCTATTTCAAACAATGATTTCAAGGCAATTCTTGAATTTTTCCAAGCAAGGTTGTTTCTACTTGGAAGATCGGAGATTCCATTCTGGTCATTAGCTTATATTATTTGTTGTTTAGAGTACCATGAGATATTTGACTGGTGTACATATATTTCTGATCGAATCAGATCATAACTCTATACTGTTCAGACTAGCCAGTCAGACAAACCTCTCATGATTGCCTCGATAAATTACATTTTAGCTCTTTATTATGAAAGTTTTCATCATTTGCAGGATACTGGTTCACCAATTGTATTGCACACCAAATTACAAAGCATTGCTATGACTATCGAAGAGTTGAAGGTAATTATTCTATTTTTCACCAATAATAATTTTTATATTTTAAGATGTTTTTAATTTATGTTTTAACTTTTTTTTTGCATCTAAATGTAGAGTAAGGCAGCCATCACACGGGAAAAGAAGGATGTTGGTGTTAGAAGTCACATGCCAGAGGACGGTGGTGATTCAGAAGGGACAATGATTGAATTTCAACCACAGAGACCTCATAAACGCTAGAATCCAGCTTCTTCTCCCGCTTCTCGTCAACATGTGCAAGCAAATGCCATGGAAGGTGAATCCAGTTATGTCGCACCAATGATGGGTAAGTTTACTGTTTCAAGTTTTTGTTGATTCATTACCATTTCTATTTAGTTGAAATTATATCTATTTTTCATTTTTTGGTATGTTTTTTAGTTTTACGCCAAACCACCACAAACACTCACACCCAGTTGTCTCCACAGGTTGAAGGGCAACACGAGATCTGTTCATCGGGTATGTGAGTTTTTTAATTGTTAATTATAAATTTTATCTCCTTTAATTTTTTTTAATAATATCTTATTATAATATATTTAGGTCCCTCCCCATAATTTCATGAAAGAAGGAAGAAAATGATTCCACCACCACCACCACCAGGCCCACCACCACCAGGAGGTCCACCAGCACCAGCAACACGACAATATCAAAAACAACAATAATTAATGCAAGGTCAAGTTGTTGGAAAAAATCTTGATGGACCGAGATCACGGGCGGGACCCACACAATCGAAGACACAGGGATAGGCATCTAGATTTCCAGCATTGTCATTTTCTACTGGTTGTTCTTTGAAATATGTTTCAACCTCCGGTTTAGATGTGCCAGAATTAGATAAATATTTTCTTTTTCAGGGGAACATTGAAGGGTTAAAAGTGTTAGAGATGGTAAATTTGCAAGAAACTGAAGCTAAGATAATTTCATCGTCGCCTTCTGACACCTCCGATCTTGATCCTAAGGATGAAGAAGTTAGTTTATCTAAATATCAGTTGGTTTTTGATAGTTGTTTTTCAGTGATCCAGGATGTTTTGCTTGAAAATTTGAAAGATTTGAAGGATTGGGAATTGCGGGCAAAGATCCTTATCAAGGAAATAAATGTTTGCTATAAAAATTATGATAAAAGGAATGAAATTTTTGCCCCTGTTAGAAACCAACCTGAGAAGCTTGTTGGGCTGCTACATCAAGCCCAATCAGGATCGGTGAACCCTTCTGTTTCTTATGATGATAAAATTTTAAAGTCTATGTTGTGCAAGTTAGAGAACCTGAATGTTGAAGCCCATGCGTATTACAACCTATGGGCTTCTGATAAGAAGAAAGTTTTAATTGTTGATGCTGCAAGAGATGCTGGAGAGGTGAGACTTTAGATGCAATCAAATTTGTCATTATCTTTTGTAATATAACTCTCGACTAACTAAGGTGTTCTTTAATTTTTATGCAGGTAAATTTCCAAAATTTACAAAAACAAGTTAATTTCTTGGCTATTAATCTTGAGGCTGCAAAGAAATCAATATTAAATGTGATAATAATAAAGGAGACCTTACGAACTAAGGTCAAGGATAGTAATTATTTAAAAGCAATTATCCTCGAGCACAAAATGGATCCAAATATCTTGCTTAAGAAGAAGCTTAAACAAAATGAACATGTAGTCCTTGAGGATCCAGCCAAAGATGATAGATTATTGTTGGGGAGCTTACAAAAGGTAGAGGAAGGCCTCATCAGAATGGGAGCACTAGAATGGCCTGAGCAGGTTATTGGTACAGGAGATAAGGGAAAATAACCTGCAACTTTGGAAGCATCTCAAACTAAAGGAGATGCAGATATACATGGAGCATCTCAAACTCAAGGAGATGCATATATACAAGGAAAGATTGAATCTCAAGGCCTAGGTGATCCATGTGCACAAGAAGCGTCTGAACCTGCCCCTGCTCACCTTTGAAAAAATTGCTTTGTTGTAAAACGTTTCATTATTGAAGAAAGTTATGGATGGTTGTTCTGTAAACAATTTTGTACTGTATATTTTCTATGCTATTAATGAAAAACACTTTTGTTAATTTGAATTATATCACTCATTGGTTGTTTCTATTTATATTCATGTGCTATTTTTTAAATTTGTAATGATTCAACTATATTCACAATTACAATATGAAAAGAAATAAATGATTAAACTATATTCACCAGTCAACTCAGTTATCCCATACATTAATATCAATACACTATATTTTTGAAAATTATGTTGTAAATCGATTATGAAAGAGAATTCTATATTTTACATCATAAAACATATAATTTGAAAGATATTTTTGTGTGATAAAGAATAAAGTTACAATTCAGATAGATGAAACAATCTTGTGATGACAAATAAACACATTCATATTGAACAAGGTTGTAAAATCTTGTAAAAATTACAATTTAGGTAACTAAAACAAACAAATACTATGATATAAATGTAATTAAAACTATTTCAAAAACAACACTGGGATCCATAAACAAACATTCAAAATCACTATTGTGAAATTTTATATCAAATAAATTCAAATCTATTAATGTTGTGAAATACTGAAAAAATCACAATACTAGAAAATTCACAAATCAGGTAGTTGAAACAAACATTTCTAGCTTGTCCAGAATCACTATTGTGAAATTTGATGTCATATAAATTCAAATTTTTTAATGTTGTGAAATACTAGAAAAATCACAATCTTGGAAAATTCACAAATCAGGTAGCTGAAACAAACATTCTCAGCTTGTCCAGAATCACTATTGTGAAATCTGATATCAAATAAATTCAAATTTATTAATGTTGTGAAATACTGAAAAATTCACAATATTAGAAAATTCACAAATCATGTAGCTGAAACAAACACTTCTCAGCTTGTCCAGAATCACTATTATGCATAGTAGTTATCTACGTCACCATAATCTGATCACTAAAATCATCATTATCATCATTATCGTTCGTATTCTCGGTACCCTTCTGCCTACAAGGGAATTCCAATATGTCAATGCCCCATCATAAGAAAATGTGTTCAACTGATACGATGACACATAAATTCTCAAACAATTATCTAAATTTTTGTCCAGCTTGTTGCGGAGTTTATATTTAATGAAAGATAGTGCATCGAAAACTCTCTCATCTTCTACGGATCCCAATATCATTGTTTGACATAATTCATATAAACAAAAGTATTCACTAATAGTATCTTGCAAGACACTACTTGGATACAATTTTTGCCATAAACGTGCAATGGAACCAATCTCATGGATGTTACTCAAAAGTGATGTTTGTTCAACCATTGTTCCACCAAAATGCGATGACTATTGTTTTAAGAGATCTTTGTTGAGTATACCTTTGATTTCAACACCATTGACTTCCACACTTTTACTGAAATGATTAATAAGTTTGAACATATATTTAACAAACAACTCATGTGCAGAATTGTATTCAGTACAAGGACCCCAAAACATGGGGTTAACCACACCCATTGCCTCAAGCAACTCATCTCTTTGAAACCATTCTCTTATCTCTTTTGTCAATGATTCTATTATTTTAAACAAATTTGTCTTTATTTTGTGTAAAACAACTTCAAATCTATTGTGTGTTACAGGAACTTGTTCAACATCATCAACAACTATACTTGCCTACCTTTCAAAACAATACAAAGGTATCATCTTTCCATGAACATTAATACAAAGATGATCATTGATGTCAAACTTCAAAAAGCTTTTTGGATTGTTTACATTTGTCAATGTATTCCAACTATCAAACAAGGGATCTTCAAAATATTTTTTGAAAACATATAACCTATCAATAATCACACATATTTGCTTTCTCATCCTTATGAAATCAATGATATAGATGGATCTCTCTTGTGCAAGTTTAATCAACCTATTCATTTCATGTAACATTGGAAGAATACCACATAATGTTAAAAGGGTTTCGAAGTCATTCAAACGAAATAGCAGATATTTTACCTTATCAACAACCCTACAATTTATGTACATCAACCCCATTAATGATTGATACTCTTTAAAAACTCGATGTGCAGGTTGATACATTGAAATCCACCTTGTATCCACATCTTTTAACAATTTTTTTCCTTCTGTAACTCCTAGTGCAAACTTTTGAAACTCTGCGAACCTTTTTGGACTGCAAGAAAAATAAGAATGTATTTCACGAATAAGGTCTTCTACTCTTGCAACATTTTCAAAAGAGCTCACAATTTTATATGCTAGATTTACTCTATGAGCCATGCAATGAATGGGTATCATATATGGGGCAACTAACGCTTGGAGATGAACACAAAGACCATTCTTGTGCCCTTGCATTATAGCAACACCATCAGCTCCGATGCATATTAACTTTGTGGTTGTGGATATCTCTATATCATTCATTCCTGCAATATCCTTTAAACTACTCACAACAATATTATAGATGTTTTCTGCATTTGAACTTTCCACCATCTTATGTAATCCTAGCAAACTAGGCTACCTTACATGATTTTGAAATGTGTACACATGCATGCAAATCCATGATGTGTTGTCCACAACCGTCACCTCATCAATAGAAAGTGATATGAATCTAGCATGTTTTACTTTCTCCCTCAGGTCCTCCTTCTCAACTAATGATAGACATTTTATCATTTCCCAACCACTTCGATCTAACCAATGGGAACTAGGAAGGTTTTGCACATCGACTATTTCAAACAGGTGCTTATAATCACTAAAATCAGACATGGGTCTACCCTTTTTGAGAATATTATATACAACAACCAACTGCAAACTTTTTGAAGCTAAAATGGTCTTATGCATTTTTTGAAATTGGGATTTAATCGTTCCACCTTTCCCAACAAGAGATTGTTGTTGCTTTAAGTGATTTTCATATTCTATTGCATATCTGACATGCATACATTTTGATGCATCCTTCCACTTAACTTCTTTTTTAATTTTACCATCACTTCCTCAAACTTTTACATAAACTTTGCCAGCATGTTTTTCTATTGTATCTTTCTTATTTTGTAGACTGTGATCCTTACCTAGTTTCCAACTACAAATTTTGCATCTACATTCTTTTTGTTCAAATTGGTTGTCCATGGAAGGGATAGGCTCTATCCATGAAATTTTTCTGCCCATTCATCTTTAAATGCCCTTCCAATAGCCCAGTTAGATGTCTTTCTCTTTTTAGTATTTTTGCTTGAAGATTCGAAAGAATCTTTTAATGTATTTGATTTATCGCTTTCATTTTCAGTTGGCATGTCCATTTGAGGAATATCTTCAAGTGTTTTTTGGATGTCATTGTTAAGAGAATTTTCATTAGAAGGCATCTCTTGGCGAGGAATATCTTCAAGTGGAGGCATATCAGGGTCAATAGGGTATTCTGCATAGTAGCATACAATAATATTCTTTATCATTTTTGGATTTAACAAAAAAAACTTACAAACAAGAATATGATTCATATCATCATGAAATATGGATAGAGGCACATACTATGAGTTAACTATTTGAGAAAGAAAGCATTATTTAAAATAATCATTGAATATACAACTAATTGTTCAGAAGTCAAAAATTATTTGTACCTTTAATTTGCTTCGATGTCGATGGCTCATTGGATTTCGATATATTGCTAAAATATTTCAAGATACTCTTTTCAGTAGGAGATTTGACCCCCTTCTTTGCATTGCTAGTAGGTGATATTTTACTTGTAAAGAAAATATTTTTCAATTTAGAAAAGTAATAAAATGAAGAGATTTTAATTTTTTGAGGGCTCAAGATAATGTAGTAATTAGAATAAACGGATGGTGGTTTGGTAGAAAATACATACATCTTTCCAGACATGATTTATTGTGTTCTTTTTTCTACTACACTAGAGATAGCACTTGTAACTAAGAAGAGCATAAAACTAATCAATATACAAATTCAAATCAATGTAATAAAAAAACTTGTGTATGTGAAACAGAGCATCACAATGTCCTTAGAGAACCAAAGCAATTACCTACTCATAATCTTGTAATAGAAAAGCATATCTCAATAGAAACAGAGAATCAAAAAGTGTTAATAGAAAGAGAGAAAATACGGGAAAACATGGAGAATATGATGAAATAGAGAATAACATGGGAAATAGAGCATTGACTTATCTTATTTCTACAACTACTTCAACTCATATTCTCTAAAAAAGCAAAAAAACACAGCATCACAAATTCACAATGTTTTAAGAAATAGAGTACTTGGTGCAGAAAAAGGTTCGGAGGTAGATGCGATTGGAAAAAAGATCAATAGTCAACCCGGTTTAAGAATAGTGTCGGTTGCAGTCCTGTGTCAGGTCGTCTATAGTTTGTGTAAATTTCGATCTATGTACAGGTTAGTACCAAATGGTGGTCCAGGTACAGAACAAAGCCTAGATGTTGGTCCGGTTACAAAACAGCTATCGGATGTTGGTCCATGTACAGAACATAGACCGGATGTCAGTCTGGGTATAGAACAAGAACAAGATGTCAATTCAAAATCAAAACTTTATCAAGCCATCTAAATACTAGAACGGTTATAAATTAGTTTATGTGTGGCAGACCAGGTATAGAATAAAGTTGGTATATCGATCCGAGTGTATATCTATACAATTTTTTTGTATGTCGATCCATGTACAGAACTATGTCAGGTGGATGGATTTTAGCCCGGGTGCATAACAAAACTCAAATGTCAGTTCGGGTAATAAAATATTCCTGACTGTCGTTCCAAGTGTAGATATGGTTTTTATTTTAGTCCGAGTGGAGTTTTGAGCCGGAGCAATAGGTTTCTGGAACCTACTGAACTTCAGCAAAATTCTGCAATAGATTGAATGTACTCTTTAGTTCAGTTGTAAAAAAGTATCACTGGCGTGTTAGTTATTTATAGTGTTATAGTTGGTGATTTGGGCGGGATAAATTAAAAAATTTAGAAATTTAAGGCAAAAATGGTCCACAATTTAGGCGGGAGTGTTGGCGAGTTTAAAAAAAATGTAATACTATTATCAACGAATGGCGAACCGACACCTAAAAAAAAATTCCAAAAATTTTGGGCGAAAGGACCGACGTCTAGGGTCCCCCAAACTCGCCAATTTGAATTTTTGAAAATGCAAATATTCGCCCTATTGGTGAATATTCACCGTTGTGCATAACCCTGATATTATTCATATTTATTTATATATAATGTTGCTCTTGAAATCCTAAAGTCACAACATAATGAGATAGGTTTGTACTACCTTGGAGAATTTGAAATGCAAAGAATAGCCTCACAAACACTTTCTTCTATATGTTATCCTAGAAGTCCTAAAGTGCAAGCATGATTCTCCATAGTAGTTACTTTCTTATGCTACCCTAAAAATTTTGAATTTCCATGGTTATTGTCCATACCCCTTCCCTTATTGTGCTACTTCTAAAACCCTAAAGTGCAAGGAATGAACTCCAAACTAGTTCCATTCTTATTGTAAGAAGATGATCTTATTCTACTTGAAGAAAATGAGGATGATTTACCTATATCAAACTTGACCTCTTTTTCCTTCTTTGCTATAAAATTTACCTCTATATCTTCTTTCACACCTTTAATTTCTTCATAATTTGAACTTGTGCATTGTACTTCCTCATCTCTTGTATCCATTATTTCTTCTAATGGAATATTTAAGTAAATTTTGATGGCCTTTGCCATATGATAATGTCAAGGGGATTTTTTTACTACTTTCTTGGGAGTGAAAAATCCTTGATCAAATGAAGCTTCTACTTTAGTATGATCTCCCCGCTTAATCTTGAAGTTTGTCTCATACCCAAAAATTTGTCTCATTCTTCATTGTTTTCACATTGCAATCTCTTACAATGTGTTTGATCAAAGATTGAAGAATGGTCAAATAGGAAACTTTCTATTTTCGTATTCAAATAGAAATGGGAAAAGGAAAGTGCAATGGAGAAGAAGTTGAAGACAAAAAGGTGTGATTTTTAACATTCTAAGCCCCACTTTCCTTCCCAATTGATGGAAAAACATATTCTGGGGGTGTTTTTACATTTCCCAACCATGGGAATGGTAGAAAAATTTGGAACTAATTTGGAGTTATATAAGTTTTTTTATGCTCTCCTCTTTTTGTCTAAGAAAGACTTTGTTCGACCCATGCATGTTGTACACTTAATTGCATTTCAATAAATATAAGTTGTCATAACATACTATTATGGGTTTTCTTTCCCATAAAGGGATTTCTCCACATAAATAATGGTGTTCTTTTTGTTTCATTAGGTTTGATTTCCTTTCCAATAGTTGTTTTAATTCATTGCTCTTTTCCTATGCAATTTCCAACTATGTTTGCCCTTGTTTTAATGCATTGATCAAAGTTTCTTGTGTTGTCTAACTTTTTATGAAGAGATATTTGTGTGAGTGAGCCCATTCTTATACTACTTGAGGAAAATTAAGATGATTTAACTAAATTAAACTTGACCTCTTTTGCCTTATTTGCTATAAAATTTACCTCCATATCTTCCTTCACACCTTTTATTCATTCAAAATTTGAGCTTGTGCATTGTACTTCCTCATCCCTTATGTCCATTATTTCTTCTAATGAAATATTTGAGTGAACTGTGATGGACTTTGCCATATGATAATGTCAAGGGGATTTTTTTACCACTTTCTCAGGAGTGAAAAAACCTTGATCTAATGAAGCTTCTACTCTAGTATGATCTTCTCATTTAATCTTGAAGTTTGTATCATGCCCAAAAAATTTCATCTCTTTCTCATTGTTTTCACATTGTAATTTCTTACAATGTTTTTGATCAAAAATTGAAGGATAATCAAATAGAAAACTTTTGATTTTCATATTCGAACATAAATGGGAA
Source organism: Wollemia nobilis (assembly GCA_028583015.1). Taxonomy (NCBI): domain Eukaryota; kingdom Viridiplantae; phylum Streptophyta; class Pinopsida; order Araucariales; family Araucariaceae; genus Wollemia; species Wollemia nobilis. Next base: position 959,081 of record JAQPPZ010017254.1, on the reverse strand, counting down.
AAATAAAGATCAGTGGAGAAGAAGTTGAAGAGAAAAAGGCATGAGTTTTAGCCTTCCATGCCCCACTTTCCTTCCCCATTGATGGAAAAATATATTCTGGGGGTTTTGCTAGATTTCCCAACCATGGGAATGGTAGAAACATTTGGAACGAATTTGGAGTTATATAATTTTTTTTATGCTCTCCTTTTTTTGTCTAAGAAAGACTTTGTTCGGCTCATGCGTGTTGTACTCTTAATTTTATTTCAATAAATATAAGTTGTCATAACATACTATTATGAGTTTTCTTCCCATAAAGGGATTTCCCCACATAAATCATGGTGTCCTTTTGTTTCATTGAATTTAATTTTCTTTTTAATAGTTATTTTAATTCATTACTTTTTTCCAATGCAATTTCCAACTATGATTGCCCTTGTTTTAATGCATTCATCAAAGTTTCTTGTGTTGTGTAACTTTGTATGAAGAAATATTTGTGTGAGTGAGCCCATTCTTATACTACTTGAGAAAAATTAAGATGATTTACCTAAATTAAACTTGACCTCTTTTGCCTTATTTGCTATAAAATTTACCTCCATATCTTCCTTCACATCTTTAATTCATTCAAAATTTGAGCTTGTGCATTGTACTTCCTCATCCCTTATATCCATTATTTCTTCAAATGGAATATTTGAGTGAATTGTGATGGACTTTGCCATATGATAATGTCAAGGGGATTTTTTTACCACTTTCTTGGGAGTGAAAAAACCTTGATCTAATGAAGCTTCTACTTTAGTATGATCTTCTCGTTTAATCTTGAAGTTTGTCTCATGCCCAAAAACTTTCATCTCTTTCTCATTGTTTTCACATTGTAATTTCTTACAATGTGTTTGATCAAAAATTGAAGGATAATCAAATAGAAAACTTTTGACTTTCATATTCGAACATAAATGGGAAAAATAAAGATCATTGGAGAAGTTGAAGAGATAAAGGCATGATTTTTAGCCTTCCATGCCCCACTTTCCTTCCCCATTTATGGAAAAACATAAATTGGGGGTGTTTCTATGTTTCCCAACCATGGGAAGGGTAGAAACTTTTGGGAGTAATTCGAGTTATATGAGTTTTTTATGCTCTCTTTTTTTTTCTACGAAAGATTTTTTTTAGCTCATGCACATTGTACTCTTAAATGCATTTCAATAAATATAAGTTACCACAACATACTATTATGGGTTTTTCTTCCCCTAGAGAGGTTTCCCCAAATAAATCATGGTGTCATTGTTGTTTCATTGGGTTTGATTTTATTTCCAATAGTTGTTTTTATTCATTCCTCTTTTCCTATGCAATTTACAACTATGTTTTCCCTTATTTTAATGCATTCATTAAAGTTTCTTGTGTTGTGTAACTTTGTATGAAGAAAGATTTGTGTGAGTGAGCCCATTCTTATATTACTTGAGGAAAATGAATATGATTTACCTAAATTAAATTTTGACCTCTTTTGCCTTCTTTGCTATAAAATTCACCTCCATATCTTCCTTCACACCTTTAATTCCTTTAGAAATTGAACTTGTGCATTGCATTTCCTCATCCCTTGTATCCTTTGTTTCTTCTAGTGGAAAATTTGAATAAATTGTGATGGCCTTTGTCATATGAGAATGATAAGGGGAATTTTTACCACTCTCTTAGGAGTGAAAATTCTTGATCTAATGAAGCTTCTACTTTAGTAATATCCCCTCACTTAATCTTGAAGTTTGTCTCATGCCCAAAATTTATCATTTCTTTTCTCCATTGTTTTCACTTTGTAATCTCTTGCAATGTGTCTGATCAATATTGAAGGATGATCAAATACGAAAATTTATATTTTTGTATTTGAAAAGAAAAGAGAAAATGAAAGGTCAGTGGAGAAAAATTTAAAGACAAAGAGGTATGATTTTTGGCCTTGAATGTCCCACTTTCTTTCCCCATTGTTGGAAAAACAAAAATTGGAGGTTTTGGGTGTTTAGCTCATGCATGTTATACTCAATTGCATTTCAATAATATAAGTTGTCTCAACATATTATTATGGTTTTTCTTCCCTTATAGGGGTTTCCCCACATAAATCATGTTGTCCCTACTATTTCATTAGGTTTGGTTTCCTTTTCAATAATTGTTTTAGTCCATTACCCCTTTACTATGTAATTTCCATTTATGTTTGTCCTTGTTTTGATGTATTCATAAATTTTTCTCGTGTTTTCTAACTTTGTATGAAGAAATATATGTGTGAGTGAGCCAATTGAAGGTCTGACTAGATCATATGGTATCACAATAACTTTTGTTAAGTCTTATGTGAGGTTTCCTAACCCTTTACTTTTTTATGTGCAAATAATTTTGTGTACCAATTTTTTGATGGAAGTCATGTGTACTATTTTATTGAAACAAGTGGGAATCTAGTAGAAAGCAACATAACCAATACCAAGAGAAAAAATATAATATCTGACACTTGTTTGAGACCACCTAACAATAATTCCAAGAGATTACAATTTTGATAGAAGAGAATAAAAATTTGAATTTAAATCTTCAAGAGATAGAAGATCTAATTGTTATCAGTTGCAAAGAAGTTTCCCAATATTAAAGTCTAATGTGTTAAAATTGTTAGTATTGCTCATGATTCAATCCCACTAGTGGAAAATAAGTTTTTGCAAGCAAATGAGAAGTAAAAATAGATAGATTCCAAAGAGGAGTTTTTGGCCCAATTCCAATCTGAGTGTGAAGATATAGAGAAAGAGAAGAAATCTTTCATTGTTCCACTAAAGAAGCTAGCACCATCGTAGAAACAAGTATGGTAAGAAAATAATATTTTGATTTTTTATCTTTAGATAAATGCAATACTTCATTTGAATTTCATTATACACAGAAGGATTTTTAGATTTTATCACATCACCTTCATAGCTTAGGTTTTAATTTCCCACAAAGTTTTAATCTATTTTATTTTTTTCCCTTTTTCTTGGCATATTACAAGTAGGACAATGAGGAACTTAAGAAATATGTACAAATATCACATCCAACGAGGAGTCGGTATCAACAAAAATTCCAAAGTTTACCCTATGGGCACTTTCACCTCCTGAAAAACTTCCTGCTATGTTGCTCAAAGCATCGATCAACCATTGCAGAAGGCCAAAACACTTTGATATCACAACACTAACAATTCATAAAACTCCTACATAAGTGGTTCTAACCACTCAATAATATTTATCACATCCTATGATGTAATAAATCCTAACAACTTTGACAACTTTTTTTTTTTTTTTAAATGTATTGGCCAGTTATTTTACATAAAATTCAAAATTGAAGGTTTCTAATAGATTTTAAGATGTAAGCCACTCAATAATTCAATCTAATATCATTAGCTTATGCTACATTTGACAATTTTTAAACATAGATTCACAAAACCCTCATATTTGATTTTTTTTAGCTTAGATTAAATTTACAACTCTATAAATTAACTCTATGAATCATAAATTAGATCTAGTTTCTAATAAAAATAAAAATAAATCTATTAAATTATACAATATTGCATATTACATCTATAGCTTTGCAAACAAGATATGCAACCTTGCATGTTAGATATATAGTCTTGCATGCTAAATCTACAAGATCAAATCTAAAAGCAATAGATCTATTATAAAATAGATCTACAACCAATAAATTTGTACAATTTTACAAATTAGATTTATAAAATTATAGATCTGGTTAATAAAATTATAAATATATGATATAGCCTAGATGAAGGGTCTAATGAAATATAGCCTCTTTTAGCAACCTAGATATCTCACAAGTTCACAAAAAAAAAAGGAACAATAACAAATTACTTGCATATATTTTTTTAGAAGATGTTGTAGCCAACACATGAAGAACACAAGCTTATACTGAGAGGGGGGGTGAACAATATAAGATCAAACTTTTACTTTTCTTTCTAAAGCAATATCATCCAATATTATCAATTGTAATAATGAAACAATGCACAAATAATCACACACATGAGAGACACAGATTTAACGTGGTTCACCCAATGTGGGCTACATCCACGAAGAAATATTTCTTATAAATTTCTCAACAAAATTCTTGGGAACTCATTCCCTATTACAATTTTTGTGAAAATCTATCCATAGGAGACACTTGTCCCCTCTCACAAGTTTGTGGATCCCAATCCACAGGAAACACTAATCCTCTCTGCTCTAGGTTGTGGACATCTATCCACAAGATACTTTGATCCCCTCTACTCTAGTTCATGGACCTCTATCAACAAGAGACCTCAATCCCCTCTGCTCTTATTTGTGGACCTCTATCCATAGGAGACCTCCATCCCCTCTATTATGATCTGTGGGCCTATATCCATAGGAGACCTCAATCCCCTCTGCTCTAATCTGCTCCAAGTATTTACACAAGGCTTTCTCAAATCTACTCCAAAACCTACTCTCAACTCTACTCAAATCTTCTCTAAGCCTACACACAAGGCTTGCTCAAATCTATTCACCAAAACCTGCTCAAATCTGATCCAAGCCTACACACAAGGCTTGCTCAAATCTGCTCATCAAATCTTGCTCAAATATTCTCACATCTGCTCAAATGTACTCACATAACCTAATCAAATATGCTCACTCACTTGCTCAAACCTGCTCAAATATTTCCCAAATATTTCATACAAAAATTGCTCAAAACAATGTTTATATCTTTCTCAAAAGTGCCTTATTTTGCTAAAGTAATTCAGACATATTCTACCCATAATTCATTTTCTTCATGAACATATAAATAATGATATGCATTACAAATACTCAATATGTTCTTTTACATTCATTAATTCTATCACTTTCATATGTCTCATATTTATTGCACTCTAAAAGATAGCTCTAGTCTAGCACTTGATAATTGACTTTCTTATGTACTCTCAAAATCAATCAAAACCCTAGGCAAAAATTTTCTTCACAAAACTGGTCTATGACTCTTGCACTTTCATTTACAATATCACTCAAAACCAATGCTCAAATTTGCTTCATAAAACTGATCTATAAATTTTGCACTTTCATTCGCAATACCACTCAAAAATAATGCTCAAATTTGCTTCACAAATATGGTCTATAGGCCTTGCAAATTTATTCCCAGTTTCATTCAATACTAATGCACAACTTTTCTCATAAAATTGATCTATAATCTTTGCAAATTTAATCTCAAATTCAATCAAGGCAATGCACGTCCATTAATTCCTTATACCTCTAGCTATATGTCAATAAAATGTTTTTCTTAATCAAAGTCACCTTGGGAAAGGAATTAAATCACCATACCTCTAAATCTACCTTGATGATGATGAGCTTCTCAAACATTTCTTGGCAAAATAATTTCCTTTTTGATCCTTCAAAAATATGGTTAGTAATTTTCTATTTCTTGCATAGATAGAAAATCATCCAGAAAAACCTTCCCAAAAAAAAGTGCACAATAAAGCTTGAAAAATAATACTCTATAAATCCTTTTTAGTCTCACAAAATAAATCTTTTAATACTGAATAAAACCCTCAAATTTCCCTTTTCTATCATGCAAAATACAATTAAAAATTAAACCATAATACACCTTATTTATCCTTTTCTAACATGCAAAATTTACAACTTCCAAAGAAACTTTCATACACCTTATAACTCCTTTTCTAATATCCAGAATTTACAATTTCCAAATAAAACTTAATACACCTTATAAATCCCTTTCTAAATTAAATTTAAAACAAAATATTTTACCCCCTTTTTAATCAGCAAACCCAGTGAATGATTTCTATCTTTCAAATTAAATTTAACCAAAAAATTTGTCCATACCTTCAACCATAAGCCAAGCGCATGATTTCCTTCTTTTGCTTCACAAAACAGTACCTGCAAGTTTTGACCCTGTGACCTCCTGCTCCAAAATGCCCTAGCTCTAGCTAGACGTCCAGCTAAGCTACCCCAGTGGGTAGAACTATACATGTAGCATGTCTTAAATAAAATGCTCTTCGTTAATTCTCTTCAAACCAAAACTATTCCCTTAATGCTCTTTAAACCTTTGGCCCTTGAAATATTAAATCTTTGTCTTTAAACCTTTGCCTCCTCTAAAATTTTTGCCCTTGAGATATTAAATCTTTGTCTTTAAACCTTTGCCTCCTCTTGTGGTATTTAAATATTTTCCAAGCAATTATAATATTATCTTTTAAACCTTGTCTTTTTCTTGCAATATTTAATCTTTTTATCCCAAGCCACTTTTAACCTTTGTTCTTCTCTATATAATATTTAAATATGATATTTAAATATTATAATCCTTTATTTAAAACCTTACCTTAAATAATTGTCCATTGTTATATTTTCCAACCTTGTCAACTTCACACCCTTGAAGAATATTTTTGCCTTGAATAATATGCACCCTTTGACATCAATGACAACTCAATATAATCAGTATTTTCAATAATTTTACCTTTATCATTGATGGCAACCCTACAAATAAAATTTTCTTTTACTACAACTGGGTTCCAAATCTGCTCCCCATGACAAGCTTCTCCCCCTTACCGAATTCTTCCCCTTTGACATCAATGGCAAAGGGCTCCTTGGGGCTAAATATAAGACACTTAGTGCAGCCTCCTCACCACCTCCTTTTATTGAGGTGATCAATTATGTGATTGGAGTTAAGTTTCCAAATTACTATGCTCCTCTTCTTGTTTTATTTTATTTCTCCAAACTTTTGAATTCATACCTCTTTGAACATTTTGACTTTCCTTCTTCTTGCTTGTCTTCGGAAATTCAGGAAATATTGTTCTACATCATTTTGCTTTATGCCCAAAATTATTGCAATTGAAACACATGATATTGTAGTCCTTGGAAAGTGCAAGTGACTTGAAATTTCTTTTGGTGAAGTCATAATAATTCTTACCATGAACCCTGCAATGTATAGCTTTATGACCAAAAATATTACATGAGTAGCAATAACCTTGGAAGATATATTCATCTTGCCTTGGAGGATATGATTGCATGGTTCTTTCTTTGCTTTTCCTGTGATAGTCCCTATTCCTTTATGGTGCATGGTTTTCTTCCTCTTTGATGCTTTTGCTTCTCAACTTATCAGTATAGGTCTTAGGCTCTTCTTCAAATACATTTTTGGATGCTTCTATTTCTTTTGAGCTTGACTCGTTTTCTTGTACCTCTTGACCTTTCTCATAACCAAGTCCTGTATTCATAAATGGATATCTCTATGTTTTGATAATATCATCCAAATATTTTGAGCTTTTACTAAACTGATATATCTTTTATTGAATTTCTCAAGTCCCTTCCTTAGCATGTCAACTTCATGTTCTAGTCTTTCACATTCTATTTCTTTTATCTTTAACTGTTCAGCCATACCTTCTTCAACTTTCTTTGCCTCTTCACTCTTAACTTTTAAATAAGTGAGATCTTGTAGAATTTTTGCCTTTGTTTTCTCATCCTCTTGTACTTGATCCTTCAATATTAAGTTCTCCATTTTCAACTCTTCAAGATCAAAATCAAGTTCTTCTATATCAACCATGACTTCTTCCTTTTCTAATATTTCTCTTTTTCTAGGTCTTCAACTATAGGATCATCTTCTTTCTCTTTTTCTTGATCTTCAATAACAGGAGCATCTTCTTTCTCTTCTATGGTCAAAAATAGAATTGCTTCTTTTCATTATCGAAGAAGATTTCATCACTTTCACTTGAAGAACTACTTTCTTCTTCAACATAAAAACTCTTCTTGTGCCTTTGAAAGATCTTCTTCTCATGCTTGCCTTGACCATGCCTATTTTTCTTTTCATAATAAAACTATCTTTCCTTATTTTTATTGTAATCCTTTTCTTCTTCACTTATACTAACTCCATTTTATGGACAATTAGTTGCATAGTGACCAATGTTACCACAACTAAAACATTTCACAGTGTGCATATTTTTGTGTTTTCTTGGACCCTTCTTATTTCTTCTCACAAAGTTAGCCTCTTCTTTACTACTTGATTCTTGTTCTTTATTATTTTCCTTATTTAAAGCTTTGAATGTTAACTCTCTTTTTAATGTTTATTTTTTTCTGTCCTCATCTCATAGATTGTGAGAATTCCATGTAGCTCATCCATACTTAAAGTTTTGAGATCCTTCATCTCTTATATTGTTGAAACCTTTGCATCATACCTCATAGGGAGTGACCTCAATATTTTCTAAACAATGGTAGATTCCTCAATATTTTCTCATAGCAATATCTTCATCATCTTTCATCTTCAAGTCTTCAAACTTCCTCCTATGTGTTTGAAGTTTTTCCATTTTGACCTTGTCATCTCCTTCATATGTTCTCTGTAACTTATCCTACATTTCTTCTACTGAAGTGCATTACATGAATTTTACAAACTTTGATTCACATAACCCACTCAAAATTATATTCATTGCATTTGCATTATCTTCATATGGTTTCTTATCACTTACATATGTAGGAGGAGTTGTAGATGATGTGAATCCATTTTCAACAGATTGCCATGTATCATATCCATGTGCCATCAAATAAGTCTTCATCCTCACACTCAAGAAACCAAAGTTAGTCCCAGCAAACAATGGAGTCTTATTTGATGAAAACCCTTCCTTATGGGCCATGTGTGTTCCTATAAGATCTTCCTTCAAGATGTTAGGCTTTCACAAAGGAACCTGCTCTGATACCAATTGAATAACACAAGGTTATACTGAGGGGGGTGAACAGTATAATATCAAATTTTTACTTTTCTTTCCAAAGCAATATCATCCAATATTATCAATTGCAATAATGAAACAATGCACAAATCATCACACACATGAGAGACACATATTTAACGTGGTTCACCCAATGTGGGCTACATCCATGGAGAAATATTTCTTATAAATTTCTCAACAAAATTCTTGGGAACTCATTCCCTATTACAATGTTTGTGGAACTCTATCCATAGCAGACACCTGTCTCCTCTCACAAGTTCATGGATCCCAATCCATATGAGACACCAATACCCTATGCTCTAGTTCATGGAATTCTATCCATAGGACACTCTGATCCTCTCTGCTTTGGTTTGTGGACCTCTATCCATAGAAGACCTCAATTCCTTCTGATCTGATTGATGGACCTCTATCCATAGGAGACCTCAATCCCGTCTGCTCTGATTCATGGATCTCTATCCACAGGAGACCTCAATCCCCTCTTCTCTAATATACTCCAAGTCTTTACACAAGGCTTTCTCAAATATTATCCAAAACTTTCTCTCAACTCTACTCAAATCTATTCCAAGGATTGCTCAAATTTGCTCACCAAAACTTGCTCAAATATACGTCAAGCCTACACATAAGGCTTGTTGAAACTTGCTCACCAAAGCCTACTCACATCTGCTCACATCTGTTCATATAACCTACTCAAATATGCTCACTCACTTGCTCAAACTTGCTCAATTATTTCTCAAATATTGCATACAAAAATTGCTCCAAACAATGTTTATATCTTTCTTAAAAGTGCTTTCTTTGACTAAAGTAATTCATATATATTCTACCCAGAATTATTTTTCTTTGTGAACATATAGAGAATGATATGCATTACAAATACCCAATATGTTCTTTCACATTCATTAATTATGTCACTTTCATATGTCTCATATTTATTGCACTCTAAAAAATAGTTCTAGTCTAGCACTTGATAATTGACTTTCTTATGTACTCCCAAAATCAATCAAAAACCTATGCACAAATTTGCTTCACAAAACTAGTCTATGACTCTTGCACTTTCATTCCCAATATCACTCAAAACCAATGCTCAAATTTGCTTCACAAAACTGATCTATAACTTTTGCACTTTCATTCCAAATACCACTCAAAAACAATGCTCAAATTTGCTTTACAAATCTGGTCTATAGCCCTTGCAAATTTATTCCCAATTTCATTTAATAATAATGCACAACTTTTTTTTTTTTTTTTTCAATTTACATGGTGGAATCAGTAGCCACCATGAATCCGGGCAGGTTGTCCAGCTTTTTATGTCCGCCATAGTATTCTGCGTTGTCCGCCCCAGAAGTCGCCACACAGATCTTCGCACAGTCCGCCCCTATAACCACCATGCCACAATCATTTTAAACCTTTTACATCGCTAAAAACACCAGGAAAGGGACAAACATTCAGTTCGACAAGGCTCGAGATTTGAACCTTGGACCTCCACCCCCCTTATGGGGTTTGGATGAACCAATTGGTCTACACCTCGGACCCACTAATGCACAACTTTGCTCACAAAATTGATCTATAATTTTTGTAAATTTAATCCTAATTTCAATAAAGGCAATACACATCCATTAATTCCTTATACCTCCATCTATATATCAAAAAAATATTTTCCTTAATCAAAGTCACCTTGAAAAAGGAATTAAATCACCATACCTCTAAATCTACCTTGATGATGATGAGCTTCTCAAACCTTTCTTGGCAAAATAATTTCCTTTTTGATCCTTCAAAAATATGGTTAGTAATTTTCTATTTCTTGCATATATAGAAAATCATCCACAAAAACCTTCCCAAAAAATTATGCACAATAAAGCTTGAAAAATAATACTCTATAACTCCTTTTTAGTCTCAAAAAATAAAGCTTTTAATGCTGACTAAAACCCTCAAATTTCCCTTTTCTATCATGCAAAAATACAATTAAAAATTAAACCATAATACACCTTATTTATCCTTTTCTAACATGCAAAATTTACAATTTCCAAATAAACTTTAATACACCTTATAACTCCTTTTCTAATATGCAGAATTTACAATTTCCAAATAAAACTTAATACACCTTATAACTCCCTTTCTAAATTAAATTTAAAAAAAAATATTTTACCCCCTTTTTAATCAGCAAGCCCAGTGAATGATTTCTATCTTTCAAATTAAATTTAACCAAAAAATTTGTCCATACCTTCAACCATAAGCCAAGCACACGATTTCCTTCCTTTGCCTCACAAAACAGTGCCTGCAAGTTTTGACCCTGTGACCTCCTGCTCCACAATGCCCTAGCGCTAGTTAGACGACCATCTGAGCTACCCTAGTAGGTAGAACTATCCATGTAGCACGTCTTAAATAAAATGCTCTTCGTTAATGCTCTTCAAACCAAAACTATTCCCTTAATGCTCTTTAAACCTTTGGCCTTGAAATATTAAATCTTTGTCTTTAAACCTTTGCCTCCTATAAACTTTTTGCCCTTGAGATATTAAATATTTGTCTTTAAACCTTTGCCTCCTCTTGTGGTATTTAAATGTTTTTCCAAGCAATTATAATATTATCTTTTAAACCTTATCTTTTTCTTGCAATATTTAATATTTTTATCCCAAGCCACTTTTAACCTTTGTTCTTCTCTGTATAATATTTAAATATGATATTTAAATATTATAATACTTTATTTAAAACCTTGCCTTAAATAATTTTCCATTTTTATATTGTCCAACCTTGTCAACTTCACACCCTTGAAGAATATTTTTGCCTTGAATAATATGCACCCTTTGACATCAATGAAAACTCAATATAATCAATATTTCCAACAATTTCCCCTTTGTCATTGATGGCAACCCTACAAAGAAAATTTTCTTTTACTACAACTGGGTTCCAAATCTGCTCCCCCTGACAAGCTGCTCCCCCTTACTGAATTCTTCCCCTTTGACATCAATGGCAAAGGGCTCCTTGGGGCTAAATATAAGACACTTAGTGCAGCCTCCTCACCACCTCCTTTTATTGAGGTGATCAATTATGTGATTGGAGTGAAGTTTTCAAATTACTATGCTCATCTTCTTGTTTTATTTTATTTCTCCAAACTTTTAAAGTCATACCTCTTTGAACATTTTGACTTTCCTTCTTCTTGCTTGTCTTATGAAATTTAGGAAATGTTGTTCTACACCATTTTGCTTTATGCCCAAAACTATTGAAATTGAAACACATGATATTGTAGTCCTTGGAAAGTGCAAGTGACTTGAAATTTCTTTTGGTGAAGCCATAATCATTCTTACCATGAACCCTGCAATGTATAGCTTTATGACCAAAAATATTACATGAGTAGCAATAACCTTGGAAGAGATATTCATCTTGCCTTGGAGGATATGATCACATGGTTCTTTCTTTGCTTTTCCTGTGATAATCCCTATTCCTTGATGGTGCATTTGTTTCTTCCCCTTTGATGCTTTTGCTTCTCAACTTATCAGTATAGGTCTTAGGTTCTTCTTCAAATACATTTTTGGATGCTTCTATTTCTTTTGAGCTTCACTCATCTTCTTGTACCTCTTGACCTTCCTCATAACCAATTCCAGTCTTCATAAATGGAGATCTCTGTGTTTTGATAATATCATCCAAATATTTTGAGCTTTTCCTAAACCGATATATCTTATTATTGAATTTATCAAGTCCCTTCCTTAGAATGTCAACTTCGTGTTCTAGTCTTTCAAATTTTGTTTCTTTTATCTTTAACTGTTCAGCCATACCATATTCAACTTTCTTTGCCTCTTCACTCTTAACTTTTAAATCAGTGAGATCTTGTAGATTTTTTGCTTTTGTTTTCTCATCCTATTGTACTTGATCCTTCAATATTAAGTTCTCCATTTTCAACTCTTCAAGATCAAAATCAAGTTCTTCTATATCAACCATGACTTCTTCCTTTTCTAATATTTCTCTTTTTCTAGGTCTTCAACTATAGGATCATCTTCTTTCTCTTTTTCTTGATCTTCAATAACAGGAGCATCTTCTTTCTCTTCTATGGTCAAAAATAGAATTTCTTCTTTTCATTATCGAAGAAGCTTTCATCACTTTCACTTGAAGAACTACTTGCTTCTTCAACATAAAAACTCTTCTTGTGCCTTTGAAATATCTTCTTCTCATGCTTGCCTTGACCATGCATGTTTTTCTTTTTATAATAAAACTTTATTTCCTTATTTTTCTTGTAATACTTTTCTTCTTCACTTATACTAACTCCATTTTATGGAAAATTAGTTGCATAGTGACCAATGTTACCACAGCTAAAACATTTCACAATTTGCATATTTTTATGTTTTCTTGGACCCTTCTTATTTCTTCTCACAAATTTAGCCTCTTCTTCACTACTTGATTCTTGTTCTTTATTATTTTCCTTATTTAAAGCTTTGAATGTTAACTATCTTTTTTATGTTTGTTTTTTTTCTATCCTCATCTCATAGGTTGTGAGAATTCCATGTAACTCATCCATACTTAAAGTTTTGAGATCCTTCATCTCTTATATTGTTGAAACCCTTGCATCATACCTCATAGGGAGTGATCTCAATATTTTCTAAACAATGGCAGATTCCTCAATATTTTCTCCAAGTCCATGAATAGTGTTGACAACCTCATCAATACAAAGTAGATACATAGCAATATCTTCATCATATTTCATCTTCAAGTCTTTAAACTTCCTCCTGTGTGTTTGAAGTTTTTTCCATTTTGACCTTGTCATATCCTTCATATGTTCTCTGTAACTTATCCTACATTTCTTCTACTGAAGTGCATTACATGAATTTCACAAACTTTGATTCATATAACCCACTCAAAATTACATTCATTGCCTTGGCATTATCTTCATATGGTTTCTTACCACTTGCATATGTAGGAGGAGTTGTAGATGATGTGAATCTATTTTCAACGGATTACCATGTATCATATCCATGTGCCATCAAATAAGTCTTCATCCTCACACTCCATAAACCAAAGTTAGTCCCAACAAACAATGGAGTCTTATTTGATGAAAACCCTTCCTTATGAGCCATGTGTGTTCCTATAAGATCTGCATTCAATATGTTAGGCTTTCACAAAGGAACCCGCTCTGATACCAATTGAATAACATAAGCTTATACTAAGGGGAGGTGAACAGTATAAGATCAAACTTTTACTTTTCTTTCCAAAGCAATATCATCCAATATTATCAATTGCAATAATGAAACAATGCACAAATCATCACACACATGAGAGACACATATTTAACATGGTTTACCCAATGTGGGTTACATCCACGGAGAAATATTTCTTATAAATTTCTCAACAAAATTCTTGGGAACTTATTCCCTATTACAATGTTTGTGGAACTCTATCCATAGCAGACACCTGTCTCCTCTCACAAGTTCATGGATCCAAATCCACAGGAGACACCAATACCTTATGCTCTGGTTTTTGGACTTCTATCCATAGGAGACTCTGATATTCTCTACTAGTTTGTCGACCTCTATCCATAGGAGACCTCAATTCCTTTTGATCTGATTGATGGACCTCTATCCACAGGAGACCTCAATCCCATCTGCTCTGATTCATGGATCTCTATCCATAGGAGACCTCAATCCCCTCTTCTCTAATCTACTCCAAGCCTTTACACAAGGATTGCTCAAATATTATTCGAAACCTGCTCTCAACTCTACTCAAATATACTCCAAGGATTGCTCAAATTTGCTCACCAAAACCTGCTCAAATATGCTTCAAGCCTACACATAAGGCTTGCTGAAACCTACTCACCAAATCCTGCTCACATCTATTCATAGAACCTACTCAAATATGCTCACTCACTTCCTCAAACCTGCTCAATTCTTTCTCAAATATTGCATACAAAAATTACTCAAAATAATGCTTATATCTTTCTTAAAAGTGCTTTCTTTCACTAAAGTAATTCAGATATATTCTACCCATAAGTATTTTTCTTCATGAACATATAGAGAATGATATGCATTACAAATACTCAATATGTTCTTTCACATTTATTAATTATGTCACTTTCATATGTCTCATATTTATTGCACTCTAAAAAATAGCTCTAGTCTAGAACTTGATAGTTGACTTTCTTATGTACTCCCAAAATCAATCAAAAACCTAAGAACAAATTTGCTTCACAAAACTAGTCTATGACTCTTGCACTTTCATTCCCAATATCACTCAAAACCAATGCTCAAATTTTCTTCACAAAACTGATCTATAACTTTTGCACTTTCATTCCAAATACCACTCAAAAACAATGCTCAAATTTGCTTTACAAATCTGGTCTATAGCCCTTGCAAATTTATTCCCAATTTCATTCAATACTAATGAACAACTTTGCTCACAAAATTGATCTATAATTTTTGTAAATTTAATCCCAATTTCAATCAAGGCAATACACATCCATTAATTCCTTATACCTCCATCTATATGTCAACAAAATATTTTCCTTAATCAAAGTCACCTTGAAAAAGGAATTAAATCACTATACCTCTAAATCTGCCTTGATGATGATGAGTTTCTCAAACCTGTCTTGGAAAAATAATTTCTTTTTTTATCGTTCAAAAATCTTGTTAGTAATTTTATATTTCCTGCATTGATAGAAAATCATCCACAAAAACCTTCCCAAAAAAATGTGCACAATAAAGCTTAAAAAATAATACTCTATAACTCCTTTTTAGTTTCACAAAATAAAGCTTTTAAGGCTGACTAAAACCCTCAACTATCATGCAAAAATACAATTAAAAATTAAACCATAATACACCTTATTTCTCCTTTTCTAACATGCAGAATTTACAATTTCCAAATAAACTTTAATACACCTTATAACTCCTTTTCTAATATGTAGAATTTACAATTTCCAAATAAAACTTAATACACCTTATAAATCCCTTTCTAAATTAAATTTAAAACAAAATATTTTACCCCCTTTTTAATCAGCAAGCCCGACCAACAATTTCTATATTTTGAATTAAATTTAACCAAAAAATTTGTCCATACCTTCAACCATAAGCCAAGCGCACGATTTCCTTCCTTTGCCTCACAAAATAGTGCCTACAGGTTTTGACCCTGCGACCTCCTACTCCATGGTGCCCTAGCGCTAACTAGGTGACCATCTGAGCTACCCCAATGGGTAGAACTACCCACACAGCACGTCGTAAATAAAATGCTCTTTGTTAATGCTCTTCAAACCAAAACTATTTCCTCAATCAAAACGATGCCTATAATTTTTGAACCTGCAACCTTCCTACCGATAGTGCCTTAGCACCAGCTAGGTGACCATCTGGACTAGCCACCTAGATAAAAATCAAATCATTGCACAATAAAGATATTATCTTTTTCGCTCTTGCCTTTAAGCACGCTCTCCTCTATTTTGTGTGACTTGCTTCAATTTTCGCGTGGAGAGAATTTTTGAATTATGCTATAGTTTTTGCCTACCTCCAAATGAATTTGTGTGCCCTTATTTATTGGTTTTTCTTCAATACCCATGAACATCGGTGCATGCATATTTTTTATTTTTCTCTCCAAACGTTAGCACCTTTCCTTATAAAAATGTTATAATATTTTAAACCTTTGGCCCTTGAAATATTAAATCTTTGTCTTTAAACATTTGCCTCCTCTAAACTTTTGGCCCTTGAGATATTAAATCTTTGTCTCTAAACCTTTGCCTCCTCTTGTGGTCTTTAAATATTTTTCCAAGAAATTATAATATTATCTTTTAAACCATGTCTTTAACTTGCAATATTTAATATTTTTATCCCAAACCACTTTTAACCTTTGTTCTTCTCTGTATAATATTTAAATATTATAATCCTTTATTTAAAACCTTGCCTTAAATAATTTTCCATTGTTATATTGTCCAACCTTGTCAACTTCACACCCTTGAAGAATATTTTTGCCTTGAATAATATGCACCCTTTGACATCAATGACAACTCAATATACTCAGTATTTCCAACAACACATCTACGAAGAGCTCTTCAATTTTCCTAGACATGTTCTCAAATGATTACAAGGTCATCCATATATAGACATATATTTCCCCAACTTATGAGAATAAAATCAAATCTAGATAAAATATTATTTTTTGACATGTATTACAATCTGGATAAAATATTATAAAATTAGATTCAAATAAAATGCTAAGTTTGGACATGAATTGCAATCCAGAATCATATTTGGCTAAAATTGTAATTTGAATAAAATAAAATAAAAATTCAGCTACAATTATTTTTTCTAGCGATGCAAGATTGCTCGTAAACTCGGATTATCTTGCATCATACACGTCAAGTAAGAGAAATGTACCATGAACTCTAGCTAATGAACATTATAATGATTTTTCACTACATTCAAATACTTTTACCTTGGGCATATTTTTGAGAGAAAAATGAGAAAGAGGGAAGTGAGGGAAAAGGCATCAGACTAATATGAGTAAAAAAGTTTTTGTCAAAATATTGATGATATTTAACAAAAGTTTTGACCAAGGAGGGAAGGCAAAAGTTTTGATAATCTTCGCAGCCAAAATGTCCAAAAAGCAAAAAGTAGAAAAGAAACCGATAGGCACAAAAAGGAGAAAAGATTTTTGAAGGTCAAAAATTTTAAAAGTCGAAGGAGAAAAGAAGAGAAAATTTTTGAGAAGTGGATTATGAAACGTAAGAAATTTCCAAATGGTGGAACATTCAAAAGGTTGATGAAGGAGTAGAGTGAAGACCTTCCTGAAGTATTTCTAACAAATAATTAAACTTGACCTCGAAAGTTTATAAAGTTCTAATGTGGGAAGATAAAAAAAAGTTTTGACAAAATGGCTAATATCTCACATCCTCTTGAAAGATAAAAATGCTCCAAGAGGTAAAGCATAATGCATAAAGTGGCTAACGAGGAAGATGGGGTAAATCAGATTGCAAGACATCAATAATGGTGCACAAGCTCCCAAGAGGGTAAGTGAGTTGAACTGATGAGCTATTTATTAAGTAGATTTAAGGGTCACCTATCGATATCAATTGGGCTCAGTAATCCAAGGAAAGAGGGTGACATCTTAAAGTTAAGAGTATGGTAGATACAAGAGCAACAATCCCAAACCATAAACATTAATTATAGAATATACTTCTAACCAATGTTTAGGATCCTTAGGGTGATAATTGAATATCCAATAGCTCAAAATTGACCCAAAAATCTTGAAATGATAAAAGGTGATGCAAGGAGGATCAGATCAAGAGGGCAGTAGAGAAGTTCTGTTAGAGGTCCCTATACAATTTTTGGAGGGAAAACCCCTTTTGTAATCTATAAATAGTATTTTTTCAAGCATTATGAAGGATGGAGTTGCTTATTCAAGCCTTAAGCTTCATATATAACTTTCCTTTCATTTTCTTCTGTATAGCAATCCCTAAACCCTGAGTGGTTTTGTGAACAAGATTTCAAGCCCTAACTTCTAGAATAATCTTTAATTTTTGTATTCATGTATATATATACTAGAGGCTATGACTATTGGGTTATTTTTGGCCTATTTCTTGTGTGTATGTATGTTTATGTGCCTATACTAGAGGCTATGACTATCTATTTTTTGTCTCATTTCTTTTAAATGCAGTTTGTGCTTAACATGATAAGAAGAGAAAGTGTTTACTTTGAGTTATCGACGCATTAGACTCACATGTTCATGTCTCTTATTTTTATGCAGAGGAATCTTATTCTAATATTGGCACATTGCCCCCTTAGCTTAGGTTAGCTTAGGATATTTTTCCTTTTCACTATCTTTGTTTTATGGTTTCTCTTTCTCTTCCCCCCCATGAACCCATAGATTAGCTTAGAGAGCACTAGAGGTCACATATTAAAAGGATATGACCTTGTAAAGAGCCTAGAGGCAGTATGATAAATCCACTTTCTATGCTCTCAAAGCTACCATATTATCTCTCTATGTGAGGCATGATAGTTTGGTTATCTGGTTCTTTGTATCTGGTGACCACATCAATTGGAGAGGACAACAATTTAATGGAATATCCATTGGGATGTAATTGATTCATTTCTATTGGTCCTACAATCAAGAGAACTCTAAAATGTTAATACCTTTATGAAGGTACCTACCTATCTACTTGCTTGAAGCATCTAAAAATATCACCTAGCAACTCTACCCAAAGATAAATACCTAGAAGTAGTCGCTTATACGGACACCATATTGACGTTCTGATGGAGATCTCAGTATACCTTCTTAGAGATCAAATGCAGTATTCACCTAGTGACTTTACTTAAAATAAAAAAACCCAAAATTTTATGAATAAAAGACTTACAACTAGGTCCTTTTTTGTATCTAATCTTCAAGCGTTGTTCCCACTATTTAACACCATTTCGAGAAGAAGAAGAGGCAAATACCAAATCATGGTTGCTCAACCATATAAAATATTTTTGGCTTGGAATTATAGAGGCCCATTACTACCTCCTGTTTTACTTTCAATATGGGATGAGATACCAATATCCATGTTAAATTTGCTCCCATACTTTATCGAGGAATATATAACTCCAATCGAGTACTTGTAGAACATGATGAGTCTATGTGCACTTCATAATACAATAAAGTTAAATATAGCTTTGATATTATTGGTAGCTTGATTCAAATATAAGGCTTGAGAGTGGTACGTATCACTTAAACCACATTCAATCATTTATTTGGACCAGCTCACCACCTTGTTCATTGAAATTTTTATCGAGAATGCAGATGGAGTGTCTCTCTTGGAACAATTATCAACCATAAAGAGAGCACCAATGGAGGCTTTGGATGATTTCAATATCATATTTCACAAGGCTTGGTATAAATACCTATTTATATTTATCCCATCCTAGGTATGGCACTTATCTACTATCTAAAAGCCTTATATTTTGAAATCTCCTTGATGATCAAGGCTAGAGGAGAAATTATTTACCAGATGCCAAATTTTAAAATCTCCTCTATTCTTTGCTAGATTTTAAAATCTTCTTCATGATCTAGGTTGGTCCCTAGACCCCCATGCCTCTATTCGCTAGTACTTATTCTCCATATCAACCTCCTTATGCCACCCAACCAAAAACCTTCCAGCCAACCTTAGTTATACCTATAATCCTTGTGTTTCTTCTTGCTTCAATTTCCTTTGCTTTAGATAATTTTGAATATGAAGCAATAAAAATTCCATTTAGGATAGTCACCAATGAGATGTTGGCTATGAGAAGGCAATACAATACCCAAAGGTTCTAGTATTAGAACAACCCAATACCTCCATTCTAGAAAGGTAACCAAGGCAATAAACCTCTTTATAATGATTATCCAAGGCCCTAGATTTAGGCTAATAAGGATGTTGATTGAGTACAGAGCCAAAATCAACAAATAGTTTTTATACCAACCCCTCTTTAGTAAGAACCTCCTAACCTTTCCAGGGAGATAGCTCCCATCCAAAATAATTATGTGGAGGAATCTGCTTCTTGGTATTTCCCACCTACATATGTTTATTTGGTCCACCTCTATCCCAAGGGAAGTTCCTAGCCTTCCATAGCAGCATTCAATAAAAAATACCTCTACAAGCATCAATATCCTATTTAATAATTTAGGTACAAGTAACAAGCCAACCTTACCATACATTTTTTCTCCTTGAATCAAGTAGCATGCCTTTACAACAAATACTAGTAACATGGGATGAAGAAGAAGTCTACAAGGTATATGATAAATAAGGCACCCAAATGGCCAGTAGACCGTAATTTTGGTTGGACTATATGATAAGGGCTAGCTAATCTTAGAAGGGGGCCACCTACCATAATACCACCAAAGTAGACCACACTAAAACCTATCATATTTGGAAAACCAAAAACTTTAGAGGATCTAAAGCAACACACTCCCTAATCAAATCAATTCAAAAATTTCCAATCATCTATGGACAAGCCCAAAGCTTAGTAGATGGTAAGTTCTCCTAAGAAGATCAACTCCCTTGGGACATTTAGCATGGTGGATCATTTGAAGAGATCTACGATGGTTGTGCCTATATGGTACATCTTGTCCATCAAAATAAAAAGAGAATCTAAAGAAGACATTGGAAAAGAAAAAGGAGTGGATACAATAAAAGACACCTTCAGTATTACAAATATCTACTCTAGGAGTAAGCAAGCCATAGTCATTTCCCTTCTATTTATCCCTAATATACAAAGATAAATTGATCCATAACTATATGATAGATTCTAGAGCAAGTACTTCAATAATGTTGAAAGGAGTGGTAGATGCCTTAGGTCTGGATTATCACCTCATGAATAGTGCAATCTAAATTTTGGGGGTAGCAGAAGAACTTCCTCTTATTTTATATGCTTTTCTAATCTTTTCGGTGACACAAGGTATAACAATAGTTGATCTCCCTACATATTTTAGCATTTGCTTATTGAGAGACTTTACTATTAAGTTAGGAGGATATTTGTATTTGGACTTATCCCTCATGGTTTTGAGGACTCGATACAGGACTAGGATATAATTTTCCTTTGAGCCACTCTATTTTTATCACATTGAACACTTACAAACATCTAGGCTAGGCCCTAACCAGATTTTGATATCAACGAAAGAGTGGTCAAAGTCAAAAATTTCAATTTATAAATGTAGGTACCCAAGATAGGAATTTAATATTATAATAATATAATAAATGTAATTACCCCATATGTATGGATAAGTGGTAGTGATAAGTAGTTGAGCATTATATAATGTAGGTAAGAGGCTCATACAAGGATGTGAAGAGAAGAATATTGTATTTATCTCAAATTTGAGATATATTAAGCAGTGGCTTCCTTTCAATAAGGAGTATTGTATGGTGTTGCCCTGCCTTAAGAGTTTGAATTGTATTTTGAATAAATTGGAATAATTTGCATTAATTTCATAAATTGCATTGTGTAGAATTATTCATTGTAGCTATTTATTTAGTATTTTGTAAATTATTAATGATTTTATGGATGATAAAGGAGGTTCATAACAAGTGGTATCAAAACAAAGTACATTTATAACAAGTGGTATCAGAGAAAAGTAGGTTCATAACAAGTTGTATAAAAGCATTTTCTAGGGTCATGTTTCATTGCAGAAGCTTCAATACCAAAGGACTTTCTAGGATTGTGTTTTACTGTAGAAGTTTCAACCATCTATTCATTTTTGGATCTGAATTTTGGTGCTTAATAAGCATTTGCATTAGGCTAATAATCTCTTGTAGGATCATGTGTAAGTCTCGACCACTTCACTAGGGAAAGTACTTGGGTTAAAATTTGCCCCAAAACTCATTATGAGGACTACCCTAAGAACTCCAAAGTAACTGGTTTGAGTGTCTTGCCAATGAAAAGTGTCAATGACCCCACATCCTATTAGTAGTATTTTTACCCTATGAGAATATACAAACAAATTGTTTAGATTTAAAGCCATGCCTGGTTTCTTAGCAATTATTCCATAGGAAAATATTTTTGGTAATCAAAAAGTGGCACTTGCTTAGACAACCTTTGTTGTTGGTGAGATTTACCTTAAGCCACTAGGAAGCTAAAGTTTAGGGCCTTGTTAGGTCCCCATCCTAACATTATTTTTGAAATTTTCATTTGATTATGTAATGACCCACTTCCAATGTGGGGACCCCTCTTATAATGTTATTTTGTAATCCTTTTGTAATGGTATGTGGAAAGTAAGGCACCTAGACAAGTGGGGCTATTTCATGTAACCATTATCAAGAATGTAACTAATTTTTTATAGAAGATTCTAACTCAAGTGGAATTTTGCATGTAAGTCAAATCTTGAGCTTAGGGTTAGGGTTGCATGAAGCTTTTCTTTAAAAGACATGGAGCCATGTACAAATCAAAGAGGCCTATTATTCTATGTTATTGTGAGAGTGTTTATTTATGCATTTACTTCCCACGTTATGATATTGTGTTATTGCATGAATATTTGTTTAATTTTAGTAGTTTACGTGAGCGAGTTTATTTTTTATAGCAGGTTCCTAATAGGCCTAGTTCATTTCTAGGATTTCCATAAAAGTGTCATACAACCATCTGTAATAGCTTCAACAACAATCTCTACATAGTTTCTAGAGTCAAGTTCAATGACTCCACACCCTATTAGTAGTATTTTTACCTTGTGAGAGTATACAAAGAGAGATTGTTTAGAGGTAAAGCCATTTCTAGCTTCTTAGTAATTATTCTTTAGGAAAATATTGTTGGTAATAAAAGAGTGGTACTCACTTAGAAAACCTTTGTGGTCGGTGAGATTTACCTTAAGTCATTAGGAAGCTAAAGTCTAGGGCCTAGTTCATTACCAGGATTTCCACAAAAGTGTCATACAACCATCTATAATAGCTTTAAAAACAATATCTATATAGTTTTCAAAGTCTACAAAGTTCCATAGCTTTAATAGAGCAAAATATTATGAATATAGAAAATAACCAGTCTGCATTTGGTAGTAGTTGTCAAAAAAAATAGTTGCAATTGGTAGCAGTTTGCCAAACCAAAAAAATAGTCTATAGTTCCAAACCAAAAAAAAATACTCTAAAGTTGGTAGCAATTTGCCAAACCAAAAAAAATTAGTTGGTAGCAATTTGTCAAACCAAAAATAAAAGAAAAATATATTGCAATTTATAGTAGTTTGTAAAAAAAAAGTCTATAGAGCAAGCTATTGTCAATGCTAGTATGAGTTTAGAAAATACCCAGTTCATAGAGAAATTTGTTATCAAAATATATATATAGTCTACAGAGGAGGTTGTTATCAATTGCCAAAGGTACACAATCTACAAGTCATTAATAGTTGTTGAGTGCAAAAATAAATAAATAAAAATAAAAAGTCAGTAGAGTAGGTTGTCATCAATTGTTAGAAGTACATAGTCTGCAAGCCATTAATAGTTGTTGAGTGCAAAAAACATTCTACAGAGTATGTCATTATCAGTTGTCGAAAGTTCATAATTTGAAGGCCATTAAAAATTATTAATTTGAGTGCAAATATTGGTCAATTAGGATAAGAAGATCAATTGTAATATTTTTTTTAAGAAATATTTGTATATTTAATTGATTAATTGAAAAGAATAGAAGTGACTTGAGGAATTTTATTTTTGAAAAAAAATCAAGTTTTATAATTCTTGGGGGCTTGGGGCCATGGAGTTGCCAATATTCTATAGAAAAGATGATATTGATGTTTGAGAATGGTAGATGAAGTTTAGATCTCTATATTCATATGATGATTACAACCAAGCCTACCTTGGCAATTTTTTAGACAAAGAAGCTCTTTCTTGGTAGATAAGTTTTGTTAAGAAAAATTAAAATTACACTTGGAATGAAGTGGAGCAAACATTTTTAAGAAAATGGAAATTTACAAAAAAAAAAGATGAAAATATCACTAGTCTGAATAATACACTCAAAGGTTATGCAAAAGAAATAAACAGACCTCAAAAATAACAAAAGGAGTTTAAGAGGGAGTTAATTTGCATATAATTAGAAGGAAAAGAGGGAAAAGTGTGTACACAAAAAGAAGCACATCTTTTTTGTTATATAACTCAAGCAGTGATGAAGAAGAGTTATTTAAAAAAACTATTTTACAAGTCTATGGCTATATCCAGAAGGAAAATGTTATTATTTCTATAAACCCTAGCAGTAAATACAATATTATTAATGTATCTTTGGCAAAGATATTGTAGGTTCGGGCAAAGAAAATCAAAGACATACAACTTAAGAGAATGAATATTCAAATTTTTTGAAGAATTGAAAATCACCATGGACAAATTTATTTTACATTCAAATTTGTATGCTATTGAGATGGATGATGTAAACATTGTTCTTAGTTATCCTTGGTTAAATTCTTTGGGTACTCTTAATATTAATATACAAAAGAAGTTTATGAAGTTCTAGTATAGAAAAAAAATAGTACAAGATATTTCCTAGTGTAAGAAGCAAGAATCCAAGGAACAAGAAGAAACAGTTATAGTAGGGGAACAAGTTGAGAAACCAATAGAAGAATCAAAAGTTGAATCTACAAAAACAATAATATCTTGGGAAAAAATAGTAGCAAAGATCCAGGAAACTATGGAAACTATGAAACAAATTGAATAAGTAGAACCTAAAATAGAGGTAAAGGAAGCAGTAGAAAAAATCAAAGAAGAAGCAAAAGCAAAGTCCAAGGATAAAGCAAAAGATGGGAGAATCACATAGGAGAATAAAAGAAATTAACAAAATATTGAACAATCAAATCAAACAAAATATCAAGTTAAGGTTGTAACATAATGTAGACATAGAAAAGCACCATGCATGAAAACAAATGAGATATGATATTGCAAATAAATATTTTGAGTACAATAAACCCTCTTGGGGGGTTTTACAAATGATGTTTCCAAAGAAGGGAGTGACCCCATTTACAAAGCAAACAACTATGGTGCAATAATGTTTCCTATACCACAATCAAATGTTAGGTTGGTTTGAACTATTGACATTGTATACTTGGGATTAAAAATATATGTTTCGAGACGTTTTTCGCAGGACTGCCCAAACTTTCGAACTCGTTTCGGCCATATCTCACTCATCCGAACTCGAATTGAGCTGAAATTTTGAGGGTAGATGCCTGAAAAACCCTAGAACGTCTCCACCAATTTTCATATCATTTAGAGAAACACAGATCCTAGCGCAACCCTATGTGTGAACGATATATTTGGCAAGCGGCTATGCAAGGGTTTCATCTGGGTTGAGTGCAAGCAGCTCCAGAGGTTGGTTTTTAGGGCCTTCGGGCCCTAGCAACCAATATTTTTGTGGTTTATGCTCAATATTTTAGCAGGAAATGTTGTAGGGGATACAATATGGGTTAGAAATTTGTCTTTTAATAGATCATACTGTGAACTTGAGTGACAACGGCTTCCAATTTGCTGCACAAAAGAAAAGTGAAAACCATACCTTTCCACGATGTCTAGGGCAAGGATTAAAGAGACCACAAAATAAGTTTCAAGCATTTGATCAAAAAATGGCTCATATCTCAAGTGAATCTGGTGCTAAGGTGCACCCACAAAATAATTCTACTGTGAAAACCCCTGTCAAGGGTAAGAATTTTGAAAACTCAGTCCCAAAAATGAATTTTAGGGATGCCCTTCGTGGTGGACAGCCTCAGCCCAATGCTAATATCAATATTTGGGCTTCTCATAAACCTCTAAGAATGCCTAATATTGATCCCAAGAAAATGGAGTCAGGATGTCTTAAAGCAGCTGATGGAACTCCTGTTGTTAAGGTTGATATGGGTAACATTCAGACTAGCATTGAAGATTTGGAAAAAAGAGGACTAATTTGTCGGTTCGTGGGTTTTCGTCCGAGTCTATCTGCTTTCAAAGTCCGGGCTGCAAAAATCTGGAAAACTAAAGGTGAGTTACAAATCTCTATTTATCCAAATGGTTATTTTCTTGTTTTATTCGCTAATAATGAAGATAGAGAGAAAACTTTTCAAGGGGGTCCTTGGTTTTTTGGAAGGGTAGGGCTTTTCATGAAGCCTTGGCATACTAAATTTAAAGCCGAAGAAGAGATGCCTTATATAGCTCCCGTGTGGGTTAGACTCTTTGGCCTCCCTATTGAATTTTGGAATCCTACTGTTTTTTCTTCAATTGGAAACTCTTTAGGAACTTTTATGATGACTGTTGATTGTACTCAAAATTTTGAACATATTATTTATGCTTGAATTTGTGTTTTAATGGATTTTGACAAACCCCTACCTAAAAATATCACATTACAATTTGAGGAAGACACTTGGGAGCAAGTAGTGGACTATGAGAACATTCCTTTTTGTTGTAGAATTTGCCATGAATATGGTCATTTGGCCAGTGCTTGCCCAAATAAAATTCCTGATCAAAAGAAAGAAGATATAAACTTAGCAGGTTTCCAAATACCTAAGAAGAAGAACACTCAGAAAAAACCAGTAATGAAGGATTAATCAAAGTCATTTGCTAATATGTTTGAAATCCTTTCCACAAATGATGTCCCAAGAGGAAGAGGAAATAATGGAAACTGAAATCTTAGAAACACAATTTAAATATGAAGGAAATAACTCAGAGACACCAACAAATCAAAGGTTTTCAATAGAAAAAAAAGGAGAAAATTTACACAAGAAAAACAATATTTCAAATGTCAAAACTTCAAATAATGCAGGTCCCAATATAGACTCCATTGAACCATCTAGTAAAATTTTGGCTGTGTATGAGCATTCTTCAAGGTTAGAAGCCATCTCAGATTCAATTGGAATAAGTCAAGAAACAGGGAAAAAGAATTTGAAGATGGATTCTAATCAAAAAGTAGGTCGCAAGACCAATCAATATCATATGGTAAAATAAGGTGAAAAGTTTGTAGAGGAAGGTAAGATTAATGCCCTTCCCAATATTTTTAGCCCTAGTATTAATGAAGATCATCACTTGGAATATTAGAGGACTCAAAGGGAGTCTTTCAAAACAAAATGAAATTAGAAGAATGATTCAGATAAATCATCCACATCTTGCTTTCCTTCAAGAAACAAAGATGTCAATGGAGGATATGGACTTAATTGCCAGTAAAATTTGTCCAGCTAGAAAAGTGGTTTCCCTCAGTTCCCAAGGGACTTCGGGTGGCATTGCTTGTCTTTAGGACCCAAAAGAGGTAATTATTCACCATATGGTTGGCAGTTGGGGTTTGTTGGCTATAGCTATTCAAAGTAGACATTCCAACCAGATTATGCTCTACATTACTTGTTTATGCCCCGACTTCTTTGGAGGAAAAAAGAAGACAGTGGAAGGATATTACTCATATTATCTCTCATTTTCCTAAAGCTTGGATCTTGATCGGAGGAGATTTCAATACCATCCTCTCTCTGGATGATAAAAAGGGGGGAAATAGAAATTTGGACAAAAGTACTTGACCTCATGAGCGAATATATTGCAAACCTCCATCTTGTGGATATCCAACCAGATAATGGCCTTATGACTTGGTCTAACAGAAGGCAAGGCTTAGCTTGTATAATGGAGAGATTGGATAGGTTTTTGCTCTTTGAAAATTTCTTAATCCATGGTCACATTCCTAAAGTGAAGACTCTTAATAATGTTGGTTCGGATCATTGGCCAGTCATGGTGGAAATGTGGAAAACCAATGTGAGTTTCTCTCCTTTTTGTTTTCAATTAATGTGGCTTAGAGACATTTCCTTCAAACCTCGTGTGCAACAATTGTGGAAGGAAGGTAAACCTAGGCATGGGACTAAGATGTTCTGTTTTGCCAAAAGACTGCAATACATTAAATTCAAAATCAAGACTTGGAACTGGAAAAAGTTTGGGGATGTTCATAAAAAAAACATGAAGTTATTGCTCATCTTGAAAATTTGAATAAGAAAATCCATTTAGATGGCCTCACAAAGAAGAGAAGTGCAAATGAAATTAAAATCACAACTCAGTTAGAGGAATGGGAAAAAAGAGAAGAAATCTTATGGAAGCAAAAATCTAGAATTCAATGGCTCAAAGAAGGAGATCGAAACACAAATTTCTTCTACAAATCTCTTCTAGCTCGAAGATCTCACAACTTTATTTCTTCCTTAAAATCATATTCTGGAGATGTTGTTTATACTTGGGATGGCATGAACTCTATTGTTGTTGATTACTTTTCCAATATTTTTCTTGCTACTCCTCTTGACTCGGCTTCACAACAAAATGTTCTTCAAGCAATCCCTTCTCTTATCACTTCTGATGAGAACTCTATTTTGATTGCTCCTGTTACTATCAATGAGCTTCAACAAGTAGTTTTTAAAATGCAAAAATGGAAAACCCCGAGGTCCTGATGGTTTTCCTATTGAGTTCTACCAAGAGTTCTGGGATATCCTTCATGTTGATTTATTAGAGGTGGTGGAAGAAGCCAGGAAATCCAAAGAAATTTTGAAGGTTATCAATAAAACTTATATTACTCTTGTTCCAAAAGCTCAAGAGGTTGCATATCTCAGCTTTTAGACCTATTGCTTTATGTAATGTTCTTCTCAAAATTATTACTAAAATCATTGCAGAAAGGTTGAAGCCTCTTTTGCATAAGATTATTTCCCCAGAGCAAGGGCGATATGTGGAAGGACGTCAAATAGTAGATGAGATAGTTCTTGCTCAGGAATTCATCCATTCCATGGATATGCAAAATTCTCCTTCTATGTTCATACGGTTAGACTTATCCAAAGCTTATGACAGAGTGGATTGGCACTTCCTTATCAAAGTTTTGAGGCAATTTGGTTTCTCTAAGGATTGGATGGATTGGATTATGGGATTTATCTCTTCAGTTTCCTACTTAGTTCTTATCAATGGCAGACCTTCTCAGTCTTTCCCAGCTTCCAGAGGTATTAGGCAAGGTGACCCGCTATCCCCTTATTTATTTGTCATTCTTGTTGAATGCTTGGGTAGGACTATAACCAAAAAGAGGGAAAACAAAACCCTTGAGGGAGTTACCATTGCTCATGGAGCTAGACCTATCTCTCATCTTCAATTTGTGGATGACTCTACCCTTTTAGGTAAAGCTACGGTTAAGGAAGCTTCTAATATTAAACAAATCATTAGCTATTTTTCTAAGGCTACTAGGTAGTTGATCAATGAAGACAAATCTAAAGTTATTTTCTTTCACCTGCTCTGCTATACAGGAATCCATGGTCTTGGATAAATTAAGATATAAGAAGACCTCTCTTCCAATCACTTATTTAGGTATTCCCATAAATATTCAAAGGCAGAAAAATAAATATTGGAATTGGTTGTTGGACAAAGTCAAGAAGAAAATTGGAAAGTGGACCAACAAGTGGCTTTCTTCTAGGGGTAGAATCACCTTGGTAAAATCAGTCCTTCAAGCTATTCCTATTTATGTTTCTTCCATTTTGAATATCCCAAAGGTTGTTCTTCAAGAATTGGATCAAATCAATCATCGTTTCCTTTGGAGTGGTACTAAGGAGAAAAGAAAATGGACCTTGGTGAAATGGGATACTTTATGTCTTCCTAAGAGTGAAGGGGGGTTAGGATTCCGGTCTTCAATTAATAACAACAAAGCTTTAGCTGCTAAATTATATTGGAGGATGTTGCATAACCCCAATGCTCTTTGGGCCAATAATCTCTCGTGCTAAATATTCTGAGAACAAAAGTCCTGAAGACCTTGTTCGCTATCAACTTCCTACCAAAGGTTCTCCCATTTTAGCAGTTCTTAAGACTGGTGAGGATTTGATAAAGAAAAAATTATTTTGGATCATTCATAATGGTCAACATGCAAATTTTTGGATAGATTCTTGGGATGGTCACAAGCCTTTGATAACTCAGTTTCCCGATTGGAGGCCTTAGATGGAGGAGCTTCACCGAGCTAATTGGATAAAGGTGGCTAATTACTGTCGGTACCATACTGGTAATTCAAAGTTTGGTAGATATTGGATCCCTATTGAGGACTGGCCTATTCAAATCCTAGAAACGCAAAGACAAGATATCCAAGGCATCCTTCATATGAGATCCCTCTCTTGGTCCCATGAAAAAGATTGTTTTGGATGGAACAACACTACTAAGGGTGAGTATTCAGTTGCTCAAGGTTATTTGACCTTATGCCATAATAATCCCAACCATTCTTCTGACATATTTTCTCAATTGTGGGCTCAAAAGCTTTGGCCTAAGGTGAGGTTCTTTAATTGGCTTTTATTGCATCGTAGGGTGCTTACTGGTGAGCAACTTATGAAGCGTGGTTTTCATGGCCCTTTTAGATGTAAAATGTGTGAAGAGAATGTATAAAATATCAACCATCTTTTTATTGAGTGTACTTTAGCCTCTGAGCTATGGAGGAGAATGGCAACTTTACTTGGCTTACAGTGGTCCAATTTTTTCACTTTTGAACAACTTTGGAGGGATTGGCCTAATCAAGAGGGTGTTGATCATTTTATTAGGCAGTTAGTTTGGATGGGTTCTACCATTCTTATTTGGAATATTTGGAATGAAAGGAACATCCAAATTTTTAATCAAGATAGGAAGGATATTCACTATATTTGGCAAAAGACCATAGCCAACTTAGTTGAATCAGTCCATCAACTCCTTAATCACCCCCAAAAATCCCACCAAATATGGGATCAAGTGATGCAAAGATTGAAGATTAAACCTTCTAAGGGCAACCAACTTAAAGGGAATGTGAGTATTAGTAAGATGGATAGGACTAGAAATTGGCAACCTCCTCCTAAGGATTTTTGAAAAGTCAATACTGATGGAGCCTCTAGAGGGAACCCTGGAAAAGCCAGTGTGGGAGGAATTGGTAGACTTTCATATGGCTCCCTAGTTTTTACTTTTGCTGAGAATTTGGGTATTCTTTCCAATAACCTTGCTTGAGGGGTATGGTATCCTTAGAGGCCTTCAGGAGGCTACTAAGGTTGGATGGGAAAAGGTGTTAGTTGAGTCTGACTCTCAACTTATGATTAATCTCTTGAAGACTCCTTCTAAGAATCATAAGGTGGATTGGAGAATAAAAAGAATTATTGAGAAGATTCGGTTAATCCGGATGGGATTTTTGAAAGTTGATTACAATCATGTGGTCGAGAGATCAAAACAAGAGTGCTGATGCTTTAGCTAATTGGGCTTTGGACAAAGGTGATCTTACTTGTTGTGGCCACCCTCCTATATGGTGGGCTTCTCAAATTAGGGAAGCTCTTATTTCTATCATTTCTTTGGATGGCTCCAGTTCTGAAGGTACCTAGTTTCTTCTTGTTTTTTTTTTTTTGTTTCTCTTTGGTTCATTCAGTTTTTTTTAGTTCCCTAGCTCATTCTATTCTTTATTTTGTTTCCTCTGTTGATTCTTGCATTAATAGTCTTCTGGTCTAGATAGGTCTTTGTTTTGTTCATTTTGTTTTCTTTTGTCTTCTTTGTTTTTTTGTTTAGTTTTTTAAGGTGGGTGGGTTCTTTTGTTTTGTTTTGTTTTTGTGTTCTTTGTGTTGTTTTTTGTTGTTCATGTGTTTTTGTTGTTTTGTTTTTTTTTTTATGTTTTTTGTTATTGTTCTTGTGTTTTTTTCGTTCTTGTTCTTGGGTTTCTCTTTGTTTGTGTTATTTCATTTTTTTATGTGTGAGTGTTTTCTATGTTTTTTGTTCTTGTTTATTGTCTGTTGTTGGTTGTTTTTATTTTTATTTTTATTTTTATTTCATTTATTTTATTTTTTAGGTTTTGGTTGTGTTTATTTTTCATGTTTTTTTTGGGTTATGTCTTTGTAGTGTTATGTTGTTTTTGTCTTGTTTGTGTTTTGTTATGTGGTTCTTGTGTTTTTCTATGTGGTTTGTGTTGTGGTTTCTTTTATCTTATTGTGCATGTTTGGTTGTGTTTTTGGTTTTGAGACACTCAAGGAGCATGTTTTTTATTTTATTTTATTATTTTTGTTGTTATTTACTTTTTTTAATTTGGTTTTGTGTGTTTGTTTGCTCCTTGAGTATGTCAAAGGTGGTAGGCCAGGTCCGAATCCTGGGCATTTTTTGCGGAATGGATACCCCTGCCTCCTTGGGTCTTACCCGAAAGTGGCATCCCTTTTGGGATGTTTTCCACAAATAAAAAAGAAAAAAAATGTTAGGTGGGTTTCTTTAAGTCTTATTGCTTGACCACCTAGATCCTTGTTCTACTGCAAATGTCTACACACAAGCTCACAAAGAGTTGTTAATAATATCAAATGGGTATTTCTATATAAGGCCCTAATTCATAGAAATAATAATAAAAATTTTACAATAACTGATGATAACAGTTACAAAACATAAGTAAAAGGTTACAAAACTTTGAAATAGGGGTTGCCTTACCTTACTTACCTTCCTACTGATGGGATGTCTCTATCTGCCTTTGACTATGCAATCGTCATGGGTGGCTGGTTCTATGTGATCGTAGGGGGAAGTTGGCCATGTGTAACCACCAAGGGTGGCTGGATATCCATTCCAAAAGGAGTTGCAAGCTTTGGTGTGAGTCTTCTAGATGATGTTTTGAGAATCTAGTATAAGTCTAATGCTAGTTGACTGTCTGGTTGAAGAACAATTGCAAGTATAACTTTTGTTGACCCTTCAAATGAACTCCATTGGCAAGCTATTTTGGTACACCAAAAGGGAGCAATCACACTAAGTTCTCCAAGGTAAGCAAGGAGGGTTGGACAAATTTTGGTAGTATTTCAATAGTACTTTCATATGTTCATGCAAAATGAAGAAATAGAAGGGGTATTTATAGGCTTTTGGCAAGGGGAGGGGGTGATGAAGTGGAGGTGATGTGAAAGTGACATGGTAGCCAAGTAGGGTGTGCAAGGACCAAAAAAAAATTGTAGGATTTCCACATGGGTGAATGTGTACCTTCCATATTTA
Organism: Wollemia nobilis; assembly: GCA_028583015.1. Lineage (NCBI taxonomy): Eukaryota > Viridiplantae > Streptophyta > Pinopsida > Araucariales > Araucariaceae > Wollemia > Wollemia nobilis. The sequence continues at coordinate 926,067 of JAQPPZ010017254.1, read as the reverse complement.
TTAGCCTTGGATGGGGTGAGCCCTCACCCACCCAAATGCCATTAATTGGCCTAGGAAGAAATGAGGGGGTATTGGGACATGGGGACATTGGGTGATGTGGAGGGAATTTTTAATCCCTAAAAATGCTAGGTGGAGAAGGGGAGGACAATTGGAAATTAATGAGATTACTCATGGGGGGTTGACTTGGCAATTTTTGGGAAATATAAAATTCATCCAAAATGGAGGGAAAAGTGGGGAGGATTTGGAAATTAAATGGTAGGGATTTTAATGGGATGAGAATGTGGGGGAAATTTAGGATTTGATTGGATTTAGGAAATTTAATGTGCACTTTCTTTGGGATTTGACATGGGGATTAAAAGGGAAATTAAGGATTAATGAGGTTCTTGATTAGGGAACTTGATGGATAAGTAATATTATGGAGAATTTTGAAGGAATTGGGTGCAATGAATGAGGGATTAGGGAGAAATTAGAGGATTAGGGAGGCTAAGAGAAGATTAGAAGAATTAAATAGGAGTAGGAGAAAATTAAGAGGATTAGGGGGGAATAGAAGAATTTAGGGAATTAGGGGAAAATAAAAATAAAAAGAAATAAAAGAGGAATTTGAGGGCTTAGGGAGACTTTAGAAGAGATTAGAGAAATTAGAAGAGAATTAGAGAGGATTTGAGCCAATTAGATGGAAATAAAAATAAATTAGAGGGAATTAGGAGAATTAAAAAAAAAAATAGAGGGAATTAAAGGAACTTACTAGAAATTAGAAGAATTTTGGAGGATTTTGGGGAATTTAACAAAATTAGAGAAATTAGAGATAAAATGGAAGAATTTGGAAGGGAAATTGGATGGATTTGATAGAAATTTAGGAAATTTAGCAAATTAGAAGTGTAATAGAGGAATTTTAGAGGAAATTCAGTATATTAGATGGGAAATTAGGATTTTGGAAATATTTAGGTGAATTTGGGAGGAATTTGGAAAATTGGCAAGGGTCTTATGACAATTTGAGGGTTTGGTAAATTGATGGGGTCTAAATGGTGTTTTGAGGGTTTTGATGGGTTGATTGGGATATGGGTTTATATGGTCACAAAATTAGCTAATTTTTGTTGTCTATAGATGCCCCTTTTTGTACCATGTTGTGTGAAAACACAATGTGATGCAAAATTAGAAGATACATGGTCCATTGGATGAAGACATTTTGTTCGTTGCCCTGGCAAAAAGAAGGTGACTGATTTGTGGGTGTGACTTTTCAAAATTTTATAGGTTTTGTCTACCCTCTCAAGTGACGAGTGGGTGGAAGAAAGAAGAGATGACATCCATGAGTTGATTGACAAAAAGGTAGAGGATGAAGATGTCGATTATGGTCTAAGGAAGAAAAAATGAAGTGTAAGGTGAAAATATGGGTTTGGGGTGTCAGGTATCAAAATTTGGGGCAAAATGGGATTTTGTCCATGTCTTGGTCAATCGCAGTGTGTTATCGCACTTGGTAGTTAGCTTACGGCCACCAAGGATGGTTAGTTAGACAATTACAAGTGTGTGCTAACAATTTAGCCTTGTGTATCTCGTTTGGCAATTGCATCTAGTAGGAGAGAAGGAGAGAAAGAAGGAGCAGTTGGTGGATAAAATGGTGGATGAGAGCGTGGCAGGGAGAGTAAGAGGGTGTGCATGGAAGGTAAGTAATAAGGTGCCCTATATTTAGGTAGTTATCAATTGTTTTTGTTTTTATGTTTTTTTGTTTTTTTTTTATACATAAAGGGGGGGAATGGGAAATTTTTGAATTTTTTTTTTTTTGAAAAATAGAAGGGGGAAGGGGGAAATTTTGAATTTATTTTTATTTTATTTTTTTTTAAATAGGAGAGAAGGGGGAAATTTTGAATTTATTTTTATTTTATTATTTTTAAAATAGGAGAGAAGGGGGAAATTTTGAATATTTTGATTTTTTTAAATAAAAGGTAGGAAGGGGGAAATTTTGAATTTTATTTTTATTTTTTTTGAAAAATAGAAGGTGAGAAGAGGGAAATTTTGAATTTTTTTAAATTTTTTATTACTTTGAAAAATAGAAGGGGGGAAGAGGGAAATCTTGAATTTTTTTAAATTTTTTTATTTCTTTGAAAAATAGAAGGGGGGAAGGGGGAAATTTTGAATTTTTTTTTTTTTTAATAGGAGGGAAGGAGCAAATTTTGAAAGTTTTTTATTTTTTTATTTGTTTGTATTGTGCAAAATTGTAACATGGTGAGTAATTATTGGATTGAGAAGACTGAATTTGAGAATATTGTAGGCATGATATAGATTCAGCAATGTATTTCTAGAGGCCAAGCGGAGATTGATAGATGCAGATTGGGAGTGGTTGAGGGTGATAGGCATGGAGGGATTGGGAGTGGTTTAGGGTGATAGGCTTGGAGGGGTGACATGGATAGAGTCAATATATGCAGATCCAAGATACTTGTTAGTCCTTGTAGAGTGGTGGGATTTGAACAAAGGGATATTCCACATCCTGACAAGGGAGATGATAATGATGTTAGAGGATATATACCAGAATTATTTAACTTCCAGTGGAATGTATCCCTATTCGTGCAGCCATAGATAAAGAGGATGTGATGCCCTAAGTGTAAAGTGAGGGGTGCAGGTATGAGGATATATGTAGTGCATGATATTGTACCAACTACAATATCACATAGGGGTGTTCACACAGTGACACATAGTGCTTATGTTCCTGAGATCGATCACCTACTGGTTTTGGTGGGCAAACATATTCAGCGGTGTCCCAAACACCTCCCTACGATACAAATTATTGATGAAATAGTGCGTGAAAACCTTTTGTACAACATCAAATAAGCTCTCTGAGCATTGATATCAACTTCAAGTGAAGATTTACGGGTGAGGAGTTTTGTCAACATCTCGATGATATTGTTCTTTGAAGCGGAGCATCTCTGTATTTTTCCTAATGAGAACACAAATTTTTGGTGGTTGGCAATGTCTATCAATAAAATGTTAAGAGAAAATGATGTCTGATCCAAAACATGGTGATATTTGGCATTTGAAGGTGTCTAAATCATTCCTCTAAGAAATATCCAGCCCGTAGACATCATAATTAACTCACATATACCCTCCACACGCGATTCTACAATTTTTTGATCAAAATCATAGAGTTTCTACATTTTTTGGCGACTTTAAAAAAATTCTAGCGTCCAAAAGTTTGATTTCATAAGGTTTGCAAAAATTATTTAAAATTTTTGGTGACGTGTTTTTGTTTTACGATAGGTTTCGTCTTTGTCGGTGACGTATTGTCTCCAACGTCAGTTGGTAGGCTAAGTTTTTAAAAAAAATTATGCTATATTTATCCCACATGAATTAAATAGGGAATTCATTCATTATTCTTAAGTCCCAACTCACCCATTTGTGGTAGCCAATGTACACTGGCTACCTTCCCCTCCATCAATCCTCACAAAATGCCTTTGTCGTAGCCCTGTCGACTGTTTCTTCTACCACGTGTTGAATTGATATCATTGATAGTCTGTCGTTATTCTGCTAGTCATGTGTCATCATCGTATCATCGGTAGTCTATCGTTATTCCACCAACCATATGTCATCATCATGTCATGTGTAGTGCCCCTCATATCTCTCACCCAGTCCTCGGGTCGTGTGTCATGCCCCTCGTGTCTCTCACGAGTTCTCAGGTCATGTCTGTCACTAGCTATCTTTATCAATCACCAATCAATGTAGGTTGTTGATCACCGTATGTGATGCAGGAGCATCCGACGACAGTAGAGCAATCTTGCATTTTCTAAAAAAATTTCAAATTTTTCAAAGTACTTTGCATTTTGACTTTTTTTCCCCAAGGAGGAAATTTTGTAAAGCAAGGGGGGAGGGGTCGCGAAATCGCGACCTCAAAGGCTGCGGTGAGACATTGGCGAGTTTCGTCACGATATCGTGACGGTATTTCACAAACTAAGGCGAGGGGGAAGTCCCGTCGCGAGGTCGCGATATCACGACCTGTGGTAAGCTGCCACGTGGCAGGAGTTCGAGACAACATCAAAATCTAAAGCAAGGCAGAGAACAAGCAAAAGGCTATAGCAAAATGAAGGCAGAGGGGGGGGTCACGAAATCGCGACCCCAAGGGGCTACGGCAAGGTGAAAGCAGGAGGGGGTCACGAAATCGTGACCCCAAGGGGCTCCGGCATAAAGAAGGCACTTTTGGTTGCGATATCGCGACATGTCACGATTTCACGACCTATCGTGATATCGTGGCCAGGTGAAGGCACAGTTAAAAGTGGACAAGCGGACAGTCAGGCAAGGCCAAATTTGACACATGGACAGCCACGTGTATCAAGACAGTTGTGAAGGGCACGTGTATGAAAGATAGTGTGACAAGAAGAAGATATAGATGAATTAAACACGCATATAACTACATGTATTGAAACAAAGATGAGGGCCACGTAAATTCAAAATAGAGATGTCGGCCACGCACATTTTTAAATTTCTGGCAAACAATAGTGACAGGCGATGGACATTAAGGATGGGACAGCGGTGCAGAAGAACAGTCTGAACAAAACGGTAGGTGCAAGATAAGGGAGGCCATTAATGCAAGCTTCATGGCGGTTCGGGCAGTTACCCATTTATGGCAGACAAATTTGAAAACTCGATCGAGGGGGAAAATCGAATTTGAAATTTTTTTAGGCTGGGGCATTAATTGCCTAGAGGACCGAGACCTCAATAAAAACTCAAATTTTGGTAACAATTAAGGGTGGTGGACTGGAGAACAGCGAGAAGTAACACAATTAGAGAGACCGAAGCCGAGCTTGGTCATTGGAAAGCCTGCGGGCTGATTTATTTTGATGTATGTATTATTTTTAGAAGATTTTAATGAAAAGTTTAAAAATTGCGAAGGCCTAATTTTTTCGGTCCCCATCAGTGGTATCAGAGCCAGAAGTTCCTGAGTGTGTGATAGATCGTCGGACGTGAGGCAGTCACACCAAGATCTGTGGGAAGGCTCGTGAGAAAGTGAGAAGATGCCTCCGAGAAGAAACCCCGTTGGTGGGAGAGGCATGGTAGTAGCAGATTTTTGAGATTTGCAGCGGTAAGTTCAGGCCCTATAAGAAGAACTGCGCAGAGGACACGAACCAAGGAGAGATGCAGACAGTGAAGATGAAGTAGATGAGGAAGAAAATCAGTTTGAAGAAGAAGACGAAGTTGTAGATCTGGCACAAGCCAGACTGTACAAAGCCATATCCCAGATCGAGAAGAGGCCGAAGATAGAAGTTTCCATATATTCCAGGAACTTGAATCCGAAGGAATTGATTGATTGGATAAATGACCTGGAAGAATACTTCGAGTATGAAGAATTTGAAGATCCCGAGCGGGTCAGATTTGCCAAAATTAAATTAAAAGGTCATGCCAGCATATGGTGGAAGGGAGTACAGCTGGAATGGAACAGAAGAGGAAAAGAACGGATAACCAGATGGGACAGAATGGTAGAAAAATTAAAAAGACAGTTTATTCCGACAGATTATGAGTTGGATCTGCTAAGAAAAATGCAGGGTTTGAGACAGATGAATAAAACTGTCCAAGAATATACGGAGGAATTTTATAAAATCTCCATCAGAACCGACCATTTAGAAGCAAGCAAGGAAAAGGTGGCCCGTTATATAAATGGGTTGAGACCCAGTGTCCAGGAAGAGTTGAGCTTAGTTCGGGTGAGCACCATTGAAGATGCTTACCAGTTTGCTCTGAAGGTTGAAGAAAAACTGAACAGAAAGTTTGAGAGCAAGCAAAGAGGAAAAGGACACGGAGGAAAGACTGGTGGAAGAAAAGAGGAGAAGAAAGAAGAGGTTAGTAGCAGCCGGGATCAGAAAGAAGATGAAGAACCCAAACCGCAAGTTCAGAACAATGGCTACCCAAGAGGAAGAGGTAGATCTGGACGCGGGTATGGAAGAGGAGTGTTTCGGGGAACATGTTTCCACTGTGGAGAAGAGGGGCATCGGGCATATGAGTGTCCCCAGCACCCCGAGAGAGTGAACAAGAAACAAGTGGGTCCTACCAGAGTTGTTGTGGCAGCGGAAGATGCTGAATCAAAACATTCTGAAGAAGCTGAGAAGGGAGAAGCCATGATCATGAGGAGAACCATGCTAATTGATGAAGACAAACCTGAGCAGAGGAGAAGCCTGTTCCACACACGGTGCAGAAGTGCAGGTAAGGTCTGTAATGTTATTATAGACAATGGGAGTACAGATAACTTAGTCTTCGAGGATATGGTTGCTAAGTTACATCTAGAGAGGAGGAGACACCTGCATCCATATCGGATTGCGTAGTTGCGAAAGGACCACAGAGCATGGGTCCGTGAACAGTGTTTAGTCACGTTCCAGATTGGGAGATACCAGGATGAAGTCTTGTGTGATGTTTTCCCCATGGATGCTTGCCATTTGCTGTTAGGAAGGCCATGGCAGTTTGATCGGAGTGCAGTGCATGATGGTTGTGCAAATACTTACTCCTTGATGAAATATGGAGTGTGCCACAAATTAAAGCCATTACAGACAGTGGATGAGAAGGTGTGCAGCAATGCCAAAATTTGTCTGGTAGAGGGCAGAAAATTTTGCCAGGAAACGGGATTTGAGCAGGTTGTAAAGGTTGATGAGTGTTCGTAAATATTACAAAGGACACGGACTGAACAACATAGAAGTGAAGGTCACTTCTCCTTTTTACCCGGGGTGTCTGATGCAGGAGCATCCGGCGACAGTAGAGCAATCTTGCATTTTCTAAAAAAATTTCAAATTTTTCAAAGTACTTTGCATTTTGACTTTTTTTCCCCAAGGAGGAAATTTTGTAAAGCAAGGGGGGAGGGGTCGCGAAATCGCGACCTCAAAGGCTGCGATGAGACATTGGCGAGTTTCATCGCGATATCACGACGTCGCGATATCACGACGGTATTTCAAAGACTAAGGCGAGGGGGAAGTCCCGTCACGATATCGCGATGGGTCACGATATGGCGACCTGTCACGATATCGTGACCAGTGGTAAGCTGCCACGTGGCAGGAGTTCGAGACAACATCAAAAGCTAAAGCAAGGCGGAGAACAAGCAAAGGGCTACGACAAAGTGAAGGCAGAGAGGGGGGTCACGAAATCGTGACCCCAAGGGGCTACGACAAGGCGAAAGCAGGAGGGGGTCACGAAATCATGACCCCAAGGGGCTTCGACATAAAGAAGGCGCTTTTGGTCGCGATATCGCGACATGTCACGATTTCACGACCTATCGCGATATCGTGGCCAGGTGAAGGCACAGTTAAAAGTGGACAAGCGGACGGTCAGGCAAGGCCAAATTTGACATGTGGACAACCATGTGTATCAAGATAGTTGTGAAGGGCACGTGTATGAAAGATATTGCGACAAGAAGAAGACATAGATGAATTAAACACGCGACAGCTATGTGTATTGAAACAAATATGAGGGCCACGTAAATTCAAAATAGAGATGTCGGCCACGCACATTTTTAAATTTCTGGCAAACAACAGTGACAGGCGACGGACATTAAGGATGGGACAGTGGTGCAGAAGAATAGTCTGAACAAAACGGCGGGTGCAGGATAAGGGAGGCCATTAATGCAAGCTTCATGGTGGTTCGGGCAGTTACCCATTTATGGCAGACAAATTTGAAAACTCGGCCGAGGGGGAAAATCGAATTTGAAATTTTTTTAGGCGGGGGCATTAATTGCCTAGAGGACCGAGACCTCGATAAAAACTCAAATTTTGGTAACAGTTAAGGGTGGTGGACTAGAGAACGGGGAGAAGTAGCATAGTTAGAGAGACCGAAGCCGAGCTTGGTCATTGGAAAGCCTGCGGGCTGTTTTATTTTGATGTATGTATTATTTTCAGAAGATTTTAATGAAAAGTTTGAAAATTGCGAAGGCCTGATTTTTTTGGTCCCCATCAGTATGTTATTGGGTGTTCAAACACCAAGAGTGATTGTTGGTTGTGGAGAGGATTATGCTAACCATTGGTTATGGTGGTGATTATGCTGACCATTAGTTGTGGTGGTGATTGTGTTGTTCGTTGGATGTTATAAAAATTGTTTTGACTGCCATTGAATTAATTACACTTCATTAAGTACATTGTAAATTGGTTCTAATTACATTGTGATTGGTTTCAATATTATGCTTCTAATTAATTCTTGCCTAGTTAATTACCTTGTAGTCCTAACCTTGGCCAATCGAAGAGGGAAGGTGGTGCCAAGTAAATATGTGGCCACTCCTAGTAAATCTATGGCTGCAAACATGGCCATTGTTGAAAAATTGGCTGAAATCACTGTAGCACATGAGGAAAAAATGGTGGAAATGGTAGCCATGTTGCAAAACCTTCAAATTTATTCCAATCCTCCTAGTCCAAGGTGTGAAGTAAAAATATATGAAGGCTCTCGAGACCCTGATGTACTCAATAGCTAGATCCTTGACATGGAGATATTGTTTGAATACACTCACACTCCTGATGAGAAAAAGGTCCTATTTGCAAAGATTGAAATTTACATCACCAAAGTCCTCATATCCAATCATCAAATTTATACATGGGAGGAGATGATACGAGTTTTGAAGGCCTCATTTTATCCATAAAATTACGAGGACTTACTGAATCAATGGCTATGACTCCATAAAGGCAATAGGGAATCTATACAGGACTTCATTCGTCAAATCAACTGCCTTCGAGTCTTACTTGGCATTTCAGATTTTGATGTTGTCTTGATTGCAAATTTTAAAAGTGGTCTCCTTGCACACTTGTATAGGGATATCAAATATACTACTTGCAATACATTGGATGATTCATTCAAACATGTGTAGCTAGCTGAGGAGAAGACCATAACACAACGGAGGGAGCCTCGATACTCTTCCAGTGGATAGATAGAATATGGGAACAAGCATCAATCAGAAAGAAGGAGATCTTCCCACTTTTCTTCTTCTATTACTCCCACTTCTTACTCATCCCCTACTTCTAAAAATTTATTTTCTTCTTCCTCTTCTTCATTTTCTTCATTTTCTCATGCTCCAAATGCTAAATTTTGAAACTATTGTAAGAGGTAAGGCCATGATAAAACTCAATGTCCACACTTACAAAATAAGAAGAATATTTTTGTATAGTCTGATGAGGGAACTTGTGATAAACCCATCGAGACTACTGGTGAAGAAGAAATTTCCAAAGAGTTGAGAGGGCAACTCAATAATTTAACACTCATGAATTACCATTTAGATCTAGGGATCATGACCATCTGTTTGTCACTTGGGCTTACTTACTCCATAACTTTGCAGTAGATTGTATAATCAATAATGGATCGCAAAAGAATCTTATTGTATAGTCTATTGTCAATAAGCTAAAGCTCCCTACATCAAAACATCCTTGACCCTACTCTCTTGGGTGGAAGGATAGCATAAACACATCAAATATCACACACATGTGCACCATCTCTTTTGCATTTGACCCCAAGTTTCGAGATTCGATCATGTGTGATGTCACACCAATGGATTGTTGTGGGTTACTTCTGGGTAAACCTTACCAATATGATAAGAGAGCAACATATGATGCATATAAGAACACATACACACTACAAAAATATCAACAACACTTTCTCAATAAAAGCACTCCAATAATATTCTATTTTTTTACCACCAAGACAAAAAATCCACTAATATTGCTCAAGCACTTGCACTAATTTTCATTCATCAACAAGATCAGCAAGCACAAGAAAAAGGGCCTAAAAACAACACTAATTCTCAAGTGAAAAAAAATATTGCACAAGTATGAAAGTGTGTTTCAGGAGCCCACTTTTTTACCACCTAAAAGGGTAATTAATCATCGAATTGACATAAATCTAGCAGCACCTCTTCCAAATGTTCCAATGTATAGGCAATCCATTTTACAATATGATGAGATAAAGAAACAATTACAGGAATTGTTAGATAAGGGCTTCATTAAAACTAGCATTTCTCCTTGTGCCTCTCCTATAATTCTGGTTCTCAAAAAATATGGCACTTGGAGATTTTGTATTGATTTTAGAGCACTTAATAAAATCACTATTAAAAACAGTTATCCACTTCCTCGGATTGACGACTTGTTAGATCAACTTTAAGGAGCAATTTTTTTTAGTAAACTTGATCTAAAAAGTGGCTATCATTAGGTTAGCATACATGTTGAGAATACATGGAAAATAGCTTTCAATATCAAAATGGGATTGTTTTAATGGTTGGTTATGCCCTTTGGGCTAACTAATGCATCAGCTACATTTATGAGGCTCATGAATGAAGTGTTCCATGAGTGCCTAGATAAATATGTAATTATTTATCTTGATGATATCTTGATCTTTTCCAAGACCTAGCCAGCACATTTACAACATCTTGAGCATGTCCTTTCTGCCCTTCAAAAGAATCAATTTTTTTCCAGTATGAACAAGTGCTCCTTTGGCCAAAAATCCATTTCATACCCTGGTTTCATCATTAATGTTGAAGGTATTCAAGTTGATCCTACCAAAGTTGAAGTTCTTCTCAAATGGCATACTCCCACCAACATCACTGAACTACAAATATTCCTTGGCCTCGCTAACTTCTACCACAAATTTATTCCAGGCTACTCCACAATTGTTGCTCCATTGCACTCCTTGACTAATGCCAAATCTTTTTTTCATTGGAATGATACCCATACCCAATATTTTACTACTCTCAAAGATAAGCTTTGTTCGGCTCCTATTTTAGCCATTCATGACCTTTGATAGCCTTTTGAAATTAAAATGGATACCTCTCAGTTTGTCCTTGGTGTTGTTCTAAAAAAAAATGGCCATCCCATAACTTATCATTCTAAGTCCTTTTCCACGGTAAAATAGAACTACTCCACTTATGATAAATAAATTTATACCTTAGTTCAAGCTATCAAATATTGGCATCACTATCTTCTTGGTAAGGAAACTATTGTCCACACTGATCATTTGCCATTATAATTTCTTCAATCCTAAACCAAGATTCAAGAAGCATGCCACATGAAATGGGCCTCCTATCTTTAGCAATTTCACTTAGTCATCAAGTACAAGAAGGGAAGTCAAAACTCTATTGTCGATTGTCTCAACCATCCTTCGTCTTCTCGTGCCTTAACTATAGTCACTACCTCTCACTTGGGGTTCCAATATTGACCTTCTGAATATCCTAATGATCCAGAATTTACCATAGTTTATCAATATTTACAACATTTAGCCTCCTCTAATTTGAATCATTTTCAGTAATTTCATCTCAAGGAGGGGTTGCTTTACCGTCTAGATAAAATTTGTGTTCCCATTGAGAGCAGACCTTCACTTTTGTGAGAGGCTCATTCCACCCTCTATGGTGATCATTTCAGCAAGCATAAAACTCTTCACTATCTGCAAAGATTTTTCTATTGGTCACACATGCAGAAAGATGTCCTCAAGTACTTAAAATAGTGTGTCCCTTGTAGTCGATCTAATTCATCCAACCGTAATCTTGGTCTTAGTATGCCCTTGTCCATTGCATCTCATCCTTGGGAAAGTATATCTATGGATCTTGTCAATGGTTTTTCCATGACTTTCTGTCAACATGATTGTATTTTTGTCATAGTCAACTATTTCAATAAGATGACTAAGTTCATTCCATGTTGGAAAACAAGTTCTGTTGCAAACTTAGCCCACCTATTCTTTGATGTCATCTGGTGATTATTTGGTCTTCCCACAAGTATTATTTATAATCATGACTCCCATTTTGTCAGTCATATCTAGAGGTCTTTGTGGAAATTATTAGGTGTGTCCCTTAATTTTTCCATAGCTTTTCATCCATAGTCTAATGGTCAAACAAAAGTTGTCAATTGTACACTTGCACAAAGTCTTCGTGTCTTCCATCATTCATTTCCAGCCAAGTGGGATATGAGTCTAACTCATATTGATAATGCATACAATAGAGCTATCCATTCTTCCATAGGTCATTCCCCTTTTGAGGTCTATCTAGGTTTTCAACTAGTTGCTCCATATGAGTTACCCTTGGCTCTTTCGTCTCCAGTCATAGTCCACATGTAGAAAGAACAGGATAAAGCACAGTCCTTCATCCAGCACCTGCAGTAGCTATGTCTAAAGTTATCTAAATATTGTAGAAGATACAACAGTAGCAAAAATAGGCAATAGACCATCACCATGTTCCACACTCCTTTTAGACAAGTGATAGAGTATAGTTATACCTTGATCATCGTAGATTTCTAGAGAAGACACATAGCAAGATCAAACCTCTTCATTATGGGCCTTACACTATTATTTAGTAGTTTTTCAAAAATATATTTTGGTTGGACCTACCAACTCACTTGGGTATACATGATGTTGTCAATTTTTATCTACTCTGACCATATCATGAGTCCATATTAGAGAGCCCACCTATCATCAGTCATCCAGCTGATGCGGTTCCAGATTTCTAGCTTTCATTGGATGAGGATTGTTTGTTCGACACCAGGACTCGACACACCCAATAGGGTTCATCCACTTTGTATTTGGTTGCACGCTATGGAGAGCTTCCTCACCAACCTCAGTGAATCACTTCAGCATAGTTGGCTCATGATTTTCCTTCCCTTTTAGACGCATTGGAGTCCAATGCTTCTATGGTGGGGAGGAATGATAGGGATTAATATTTAATTATCTAATATTATCCCTTTCACATGGATCATATTTTACAACATTTAATTCTCACACGAATTGGGTGCATTAAATTTTGCTTTTGTAAAGGCAGACATACCTATAAATATGTTTTTGGATTGAATGCAAAGCTCAATTTTTATTGTACTAATTCCTTGCATCTTGCTCTTGAGTGTTGCTTTCGTATTACATGGTGGCTAAAATGGAGAGTCTATGCAAGAAGCTAGAGGTGGCCATGATAAAGAGGGATTAGGTGGTGAGAGAGATGGAGGATCTACAAGGATAGATGGTAAGATATAGGGATGAGGCTATTATAGCCAAGCTATGAGTAGAGGTGGTAGTGACTTGATATGGAGAGAGATTAGTGGTGTATTATATACAATAGGATATGCATTATGTAGGAGATTTGGAGGATACACTAATAATACATCAAATATCCATACCATCAAGGTCATTTGCCTTACAGTCAGAGCAGAGTCGATGGAGCAAAGCCTTGATTGCACCATCAGTACAGTGATTTATACCACAGTTTAGGGATTCATCAATGTCATAGGCATCAAGGATAGGTCCATCCCATGGAGGAGAGAGGGAGCATAGGAATAGTAGTGAGTGGTCATGACAAGACAAAGCGAAGAGGAGAGGAGAGGGCAATTGATGATAGTAGGGATGAGAGTGGATTGTGGAATGCACGAGCCATATTTTTGCATGAATTTTGTATATGTAGGATGATGGTGATCCTGAGGGCTAAATATGTTTATGTATGATGATTTTGACACACACACACACATATATATATGTTATAGTTTTTATGAATGTTATGTGCATTGTGTGTGATGATGTGATGAATTATGAATGATGAATATGCTAGATGATAGAAGTAGGTATGGATAAAAATATATGATAGTGGATGTGTTAGTTATAATAGAATAGATGTTTATATATGCATGTTTGATCATCGTTCAAAATATGCATAGACATGAATTTTTACTCATGATTTTAATTGCTTAATCAAGGGCATCAACATAATGGTAATGACATGACTGTAAAATGGGTGGTGTGTGTTGGAGTATATTATATTATTTGGTACATGCTAATATATCACCTTGGGTACATAACTAGAGTAGGAGTTTACCTTAGAGTAAGTCTTGAGTAGTTACTTCATGCAATGTAATAAATGCACAAGTGTTAGAATGTGCAATGATGTAAATGTGCATGCAATCCACATGTACATGAGTCATAGGTTTGGTATATGAAATACCAAGATACTTATCTCCCTATATATATGTCTTTGATGTAGAAGAGAGAAGGGGACAAAAGATACAATAGTGACTAGTTGCATTAGTAGTTAGAGTGAGTACAATATAGTTCCTTGATGTATTTATGGAGTGTTCATGTCCTCCATTATATTACATTGTACTATTTTTGTGAACTTTCATTAATGGAATATTTATGATTTATTGCAAAAGTTTATCTTATAATTTTCCTGCATATTATAGTGCCATTATCATATAGTTACCTTGCTTGCTCATTTTACATCTTGTGGTTGTATTTTCTTTAATATATATCATCTAAAGCTAACAATGGTATTAGAGCACATGGTAGATCGATAGGAAATAGGAAGAGCCACAATAGATATTGAGAGGAGATATAAAATATCATTTTTATAATTTCTAAAATTATATTTTGCTAGTATTTCCATAGAGTTGCAAAAAAACTTGTGAATACTCTGACTCAACATTGATTCCACTAGATTGACAAATCAACTAGTGAAGTTTATTCTCTTTAGATTCAAAGAAATTTTTATTATCATTTTATAATACTTTCTTGCATATAAGAGGAGAATCAAATAAAGTTGGAAATATTCCTACAAAGAGCTAGGAAGAATATCTTCTTTGGAATCAATCCAATACTTGGAGCAACAAGTTGGATATTGAAGATTTGGAGTCTTATGAAAAATATCCCATTGCAAGAGTTGCAAACTTGCAAATTATAGATTACAAAGAGAAAAAAAGGCCAAAGGAGCCTTATTGCAGATTGAAATAAGTAGAGACTCAATAAAAGAGTCCCGACGAAGATTAGAGATTGGATATTTCCAATGAATATTGAAGACTACAAAATGCAGAGTGAGAGAAGGAGAAAACAACTCAAAAAATTGAAGAGACCCACAGAAGGTCCCATTGAAGAACTTCTATATTTGGAAGATTAGATATTGAGAAGGACTAGCAAAGGTCTTGTTACAAATTGTAGAAGCTGCAAAAACTAGAGACACGAGAGAAGAGGTCTTAAGGAAGGATTGAAAGGAGAAAGGAGAAGACTATAAAAGCCTCATTGCAGATTTTGGATAAGGCTATTGAAGAATATTTGGATAAGGTCATTGGAGAATATTTCAAGATGACTCATTGGGGTATATTTCTAGATAGAATAAGTTCCTAATAAAGGAGGTTTTGGGACAATTTTCCCCATCCAAAAACAAGCCCAAAAGGAGAATAATTAGGTAAGGATCTAGCCAAAATTTAGAGGAGAATAGTGAAGACCTCAAGACATTCAAATTCTTGAGAATAATTCCAATAGATAAGCCAAGGTCAAAGTCATAATTTGACAAGGAGGTTGAAGGAGATAGAAGCTATAAGAAGCCAGAAAATCTTAGAGATTTGAATATTGTTATTGAAGACTTGAATAGGATAAAGGAGATTGTTGGTTTTATAACAAAAATTTGAAGGTTTCTAGAAGGAAAGTTTCAGCTGCAATTTGGAGGAGTTTCCTACCAAATTGGGGAGATTCGAGAACAGCATTCTAGAGGAGAAATTAGCTATGTTAGAATCAAAATTTGAAAGTTATGGGAAAAAATTTGGGTAGAATTACTATCTACTAATTTTTATATTTCGATGGATCATCCTAAAGGAGAGTTAAAGCCATCAAACTACATTTTTAGGTAGCAAGTTAGAGGAGATTTAAAGCTACAAGTTGGTGAGTTAAAATGTTGTTTTGGATATCAAAGAAAGAGTTGTGATTTCATCTAACACAGAGCAGTAATTAGGTGATCCAAATTACCAAGAAATAAATCATATACAAAGGATATAAAGGTAAGAACCTTAGAAAAAGGTTCATTATTTGAACATTTATATTAAGTTCATTGTTAAGTTTCATTAAGCACCAAATTAGACTTTAAAGTTGTAAAGTATAAGGTTTCATATTGTTAGATTTTGATGATATATATTAAATGAAATGCAACCACAATATGTAAAGTGAGTAAGCAATGATAACTATATGATAATGGCACTATGATATGTAGAAAAATTATAAGAGAAACTTCTAAAATAACTCAAAAATATGCCATTAATGAAAGCTCATAAAAATAGTACAATGTGATATAATGGAGGACATGAACACTCCATAAATACATGTAGTAACTATATTGTACTCACTCTAATGCAGCTAGTCACTATTCTATCTTTTGTCACTCTCCCTCCTTCTGTTCTATGCTACCTCAAAGGCATAAATAGGGATATAAGTCCCTTGGCATTTCATCTACCAAACCTATGGCTCATGTACATGTGGACTACATGTGCATTTACATCATTGCATATTGTAACACTTGTGCATTTATTACATTGCATGAAGTAACTACTCAAACCTTACTCTAAGGTAAACTCCTACTCTAGTAATGTACCCAAGGTGGTACATTAGCATGTACCAAATAATGTAATATGCTCTAACACATATTTAATGCTTCAAGGAAGTGCATAAGATAGTTATTACAAGGTTAAAACCTACACATAATAAAAAGAAGTTAGATATATTTTGAAAGAAAGAAAAATATCAACATCCTACCTTCTATTGAAAGCAAAGAAGACATTATTCTAAAGTGAAGGTTGAATAAAATTTAGTGCTTAATACAAATTATCATCAAGAGTTATTAAAGTGCATTAAGTATTTAGAAAAGGACTAAATATTAGTGCACAAGTAGGATAGAGTTGGAATATCAAAAGACACCATTAAGTATTAGTGAACACAAAAAATCCTGGTAAAGAGAAGCCACCAAAAAGGAGCATTATAACCACCAAGGAATAGGGAAGAAGCTACCATATCAAGTCAAAAAAGAAAGCTACAAAGTAAATACTAAAAATTCTCAAAAACCCGAGTCCAACTAAGGTATTCTATCTTAGTCTATTGCAGATTTATTTTAGGGTTTAATAGCTTCGTAGTAGTCTTCTACAAAGCACAAAATAAGATAAAGCTTGAGTGTCTTAAGACACCAACGTAGTGCAATATTATAGTCAATAGGCATTAGTCCTTATCAAAGTTAAAGCACAAGTTATGGTGCTAAGGAGATAGAGCATCTAAAGGGCCAATACCATCATCTTCAAGGTGTCAAAAGATACCATATTTGGTACCATAGTCCCATGAATATAGCACCATAGTAAAGACACTTTTCATAGCAAAAGGAACCTGCAGTAAGAAGACTACGGAAGACAACTCGGCATCAATAGCAAGGATAGCATAAAGCAACAATAGTGCAAGTTGCATAATGTAATACAAGTGGCAAAGACAAGGTGCAAAGGAGAATAACTTCAAATATTACCCAAGAAATGCAAAAAGGAGCTTGGGCAAACAACCATCATGAATAAAGTATTGAAACACCACCAAAAGAACCACCTTCATTGGAGAGGAGCCACCTTGTTTGGAAGAGGAACCACTAGAAATTAAAGATCAATAAATCATGTTGTATAATAGTTTAAATAGCTTTCAAAGGAGTTAGCAGTGCATTAAGGTGATAAGGATATTGAAGGGTTTGGTTGCATATAAAAGAAAGAGCCTCATTTGCCATATCAATGAAATAAATCTTATGCCACTTGGAATAAAGGAAGTAGAGAATCTACATATTCTTAATTAACCTAACACTTGCACAAAGGAGCCAAAAAGCACCTGGGTTGAAGTAACACTCCATTCAAGCCAAAGAGCATCTAGGTTGAAGTAATGCTCATCAAGACAAAGAGTGCCCAGGTTGGAGTAACGCTCCTCATTAATTATCATTTCAATGCTCAAATATTATTACCAGGTCTACACCATGTAAAATAATACCTCTAAATACAGTAACCTCCCTGCACCACCTAACAAGAAGGTATACATTCTAAGGCAACGTAAGTGCCACTTGGCATACATTTCAAAGGATAACAAGAGGTATTAATAGCCCTGCACATGAATAGCACATAGATCTAGCATATAGAGGTCAAAATGCATTGAAGGGATTAAAATTCCATCATAAGAGAGCACCATTCAAAGTAGAGCATCGAATGCTCACTATCATGTTGTGAAGAAAAAATAAATACAATGCTCCAAAGCTTGGAAAGTGAAGATAAGATTAAATTCAATCAGCACGCAGCATTAGAAAGGTATATTTATGTTGATTTTAATATATTTTTTCATTAAAGTGCAAAAGGAGATATAAGGTGCATTATATCTAAGGTTAATCTTATATTGCATTGGATAAATTACAACCTTAGTGAATTAGAAAGAAAATAAAAACAAGGAGTTTATATCCTTAAGTGATATTTCAAAAGTGCATTAGTTGAAATATAAATATCATAATATTTACAAATAATTAAAATAGGAGATATAAGGTTTTCTACCTTGGAAAAATTAAAGCATTATTCTTTTGCAAATATTATCATTTTCTAAAATTCCAAATTAGGGAGATATAAGGAGTGCTACATCAAACTTTAGATCATTGGAATTTAGAAAATTGAATCATTGAAAATTAAGGTTAAAAGAATAAAAAATATTGAATAGCTTAAAGTGTTGGACGTTATTGCTTATACCTCATATACAAATTAAAGGGACAAAATGAATCCAACCATAGAAAACCTCATCAAATTAAAATTTGCATATATCAATAGGGAGAAATAAGATGAAATAAGAGTTTATCGTTATATTAACATTATCTTCAAAACATTAGGGAATCAAATCAAAAGTAAATCTAATAGATTCTAAGAATTTTATCAAGACCATAGCATACTCTAATCACTTGGGAGATATAAGGGATTCTACAAAACCTAATATTTGATAAGGTTTTATCAAGTTATTTCACATACTCTAAACTAGGGAGTCATAAGGTAGACAATTTCAAAGATTTTGAAATACAAATTTTCCATAAAAATACTCCTAAATACTTGGGAATTAAAAGGTATTCTAACTAGAGATTTGGGAAAAGTAAAGTCTTATCAAAACCATAGATTGAACATTAATATTCTCAAAGAATTCTCAAAAATGCTAGAGAGCTATAAGGAGTCTCTATTCAAAGAATTACTTAGAAAAATCATGGATGAAATAGTAAGGAATGCATTCAATAATGAGTAATTATTTCATGATTTGGGATTTTATTCTAAAAATTTAATAGATACCTTTGATGGGTACAAATACTTGTCCACTAGTAAAAAAGAAATATTTTCTTAAGGAAACAAGGAAGGAAATTTTTATGATTTTAATTGGTTATCTTCATGAAGTAATTCTCAGATCTTGGTGGAATACTCAGAATATAATTATATTTACTTCAAAATAATTTTTGATGATATATCTATAATTGATTTTTTTGTAATTCTTTCAAAACGAAAAGCAAAATAACAATCCTAGTCAATACTATTGTGATGATATACTAACTCAACAAGAAGATATATCATTAACAAAAATGAAAAAACTAAGAAGGAAAAGGAAGCGTGATAGAAAAGAGAAAGTGAAGATGAAAGAAAGTACTTTCAAGTTGAATCTTGATCAGAGTGAACTAAAGAAACAAGATAAAGATATTAATCCTAATATAGGAAAAGGTTACAATGAAGAAAGCATAAAACAAAATGAAGAGGAGCTCAAATTCAAAAAACCATGACGAAGATAATATTGAAGACTAAAGTCTTCAATACCCAAATAATGTAATACAGGGGGTGTTGGAGTATATTACATTATGGTACATGCTAATGTACCACCTTGGGTACATAACTAGAGTAGGATTTTACCTTAGAGTAAGGTTTGAGTATTTACTTCATGCAATGTAATAAATGCACAAGTGTTAGAATGTACAATGATGTAAATGTGCATGTAGTCCACATGTACATGAGTCATAGGTTTGGTAGAAGAAATGCCAAGGGACTTATCTCCCTATATATATGCCTTTGAGGTATAAGAGAGAGGGGGATAGAAGATACAATAGTGACTAATTGCATTATTATTTAGAGTGAGTAAAATGCAGTTCCTTCATGTATTTATGGAGTGTTCATGTCCTCCATTATATTACATTGTACTATTTTCATGAGATTTTAGTAATGGCATATTTCAGAGTTATTGCAAAGGTTTCTCTTATAATTTTTCTACATATTATAGTGTCATTATCATATAGTTATCATTTCTTGCTCATTTTACATCTTGTAGTTGCATTTCCTTTAATATATAGCATAAAAAGCTAATAGTGTGGCACAAAATATGCATGGAATGAGTAGAATGGAGTAGTGAGGGTGATACATGTGGTCATTTCACATGTCTTAGGGAGAAATAATCTCAAGGTGCTTTTGAGAAGCTCAAACACCCTAGTATCACCAATTAAACTCATCTACTAGTCAATCAAGCACTCAAAGATACTAAGACCAGCCTAGTGAATCAAGTCTCTCAAGGATCAAGTTTGTGTAGTGAATGTTCATTTTCTAATTTTGAGCAAGGTAGGACTGACCACTTGTAACTCAAGCCATATAAACTAGCTCATCCATGAGTGTATATAGGTCTGTACAAAAGGTCACTAATGTGATAGATGTATCACCATGCAAAGGGTATACTCCACTACCATTCAATAACCTATAGTCCAAATGGAGATAGCTCCATAATCCATCGATATTCCTCCACTGCTAGCTAGGCATCTATAGCCCTGGTGGAAATGTTTAAAATACCCTAGGATCCATGATAAATGATAATAATGATTTTGTGCTATTGCTATTTCTTATTGCTTGTGCTTTTGTCTTCTCTTTTTTTTCTTTTTTGAATCCATGGGCTTGGATTATGTGCATGATAGGATGAGCAGGGAAACCATTTACTTTATGGCTAGAGCTATATGTGGCTTCATATTTCCTAGGCATAAAATGTGATTAATGTGTGATATATGTGCATGGTCCAAAAGAAAACCTAAGATAACCAGGAAAGACCTATAGCACTCAAGGACTGAATGGCATTTAATGGAGTTTGATTGAAACACTAGGTATGGCTGAGTGATCAAAAGAACCTAAAGATTCTCAAAACCAAATATTGAGAAGAGACAAGTGGTGGTGTGGATAGACACAATTATGGTGATCGATGAATGCAAGAGATATTGTTATTGGAGAAAAATATCACATGAAGGGGTGAGACAAATATGAAAATGGAGACAGCCTTAGTTAATACAAGAAAATCATTCCTAGTGAAACGTACAAAACAAAACCGAATGATGATCATAGTAGAAAAAAATGAATATGCAAAAAGGTGGAGAAAGTGACTATGAGATGATGGGATGGAGAAAGGTGAAGAATGAAGGAGAAAGAAGAAGTAAAAAAAATAAGAGGGAGGGGAACACATCAGTCCATGGTACATGGCCACTCAAAACATGATCATACAACTAGGATTAATGTAGGAGGAATTAAAGAGTGAAGACATGGAGTGAGGGTGAATTTATTGGAGAGTAGATGTTATTGATATGTGCTTGTGTCAGTGTGTTTTTTTATTTTTATTTTATATATATATACAAGAATATAGAGCTTGATACGAGCAGTATTCATTTTTATCCAACCATTCTTCAACACCTTTTAGTTTCTTAATTATAACTTTGTCATTGCATGCTTTCAATATCCCATAGATTCTCCTTTTATAAGGTGTTAAAAAATGGTGGATGAAAATGAAAAATGACAAAGAAAAAAAAGGGATGGGTAATTTGGTCACTATGAGATGTGGCAAAATTGGAGGATAAGGGGTTGCAATTCCCTCCAAACAAATTGATAACTTGGGAGGATAGAATCAGGTTGTGAAATATGGGCAACTCTCCCAAACTAGAGCGTGACAAAGAAAGAGTATAAACTCCCCCAAATTAGATGATGGATTAGAAAAAGGTTGAACTCCCCCTGTTGGAGAGCAATCCGAGGGAAGAAATGGGAGAGAAAGATAGAAAATAAAGGAATCAATCATGGGTATGTAGTCACTCGAAGCATGACCATACAACCAAGGCAGAGGAGAAGGAGGTCGAATGGAGGTCGAATTATGGTGATTTATGATAGCTACAAAATATATGAATGGATACTTGAGAAGGAGATGTGATATTATCTTGAACCATGATCAATGTGAGATGCCCCAGTGATGGAAGTAATGAATATCTGCAAACCTTGTCGTTGATGGATTTTTTAGCACATTGAGATAACTATACTAACAATTATGCTAATGAGGTATGAGCCATGAGCCACTATGCTAATGAAACATGAACCACTATCCTAGTAACTATGTTAAAATTCCTATAGTTATGAGTAAAAAATAAAGGTGATAAAATGATGATCTCGAACAAGGTTATGGGATAGACATCAATTTCAAAAAAGAGTATTTGGATATTGATCAAATTTTGTGATAACATTAATAAGGTAATGTTGTTCCACTCAAGTGAAAAGGTGATTTGGGGTGAATGAATTTGATTGGTGGTTATATATAATATTTAAATAGGTGAAAGAGGCCAATTGATGAAAAGGAAGAGAGCAAAGAAGAATAAAGCCAATGGAAGGGGATCATGTTGATGGGATGATGAAGTCCCCCCAATCTAGCAAGTCTTGCACTAGGTGCTTGAATTGTTGACAATCCTAAATATTGTCACCCTTTTAACGATGGAAGATGCAAGAGTGGTCATATTTATACCATTTAGACCTAGGTCTATTAGGATCTATAGGATGAATGTTAGGTAAAGAAATTATTTTTGCATCTTGCAACCTTTTAAATATCATTGACATTAGCTCTGACAGAGGTGTCCAAGGATGATATGAATGATGAGGATGTGAAGGTCAATTAGAGGTGCAGAAGGAAGGAGGAGGAATGAAGAAGGATTGGATTCATAAGAACTAAAATGGTGATTTGGAGGATCCTTGGTGACTTAATTTTAATGCAAGATGTGTGAGTTGGCCTGAGATTTGTTGTAGGTCGCTTAGAGGGGGAGGGAGAATGGGTAAGATAGGTGGGATTGGTTGGGCAAGATGGTGAGGATTAAGTTGGGAGGGATGAGAAAATGGAGAAGAAAAATATGGATGGATAATATAAGGTGAGTGGTAGAGTTGCAAGGATTGAGGCACATAAGGGGTACGAGGTAAAAGGTTAGGGGTCGAAAGAATAGGGGTAAGAGGTTGTGCTGGAATGAGAGGTGAAAGAGATGGGGTTGCACAAATAGGTGGAGGACACTAGGTTGACTGAAACAAGGAGAATTATGGGGTTATCTTATGAGTATTTGGTGTTAGAATGGCATGTGATACGGTGTCTACAAGTTATTGAGGGGGAGTAATATTAGTTCTCTCGAATAGGGCAAATTCAATAGGCAACTCAGTAACTATCATACTTGAGGTGGTTTTAGAATTGGTGGAAGACGTAGGAGGATAATATGTATGGGAATAGGTTTTCTCTTGAGTAAGAGGGGATATAGTTTAGGTTAGAATACATAGTGGGGGTAAGGATGGTTGCGGGGAACTAGGTGGTGGAAAAGGGATCATATGGAGAGCATGTGTGGAATTAAGGTAAATAGGTGTGACATTGGGATTGATGAGGTACAAGGGAGTCTCAATGCTATGGGATTCAAGAATGGAGGTATGGATGACATGGTGTATTGTACATAAAATTTGTAGACACCTAAAACACGTCATGTTTAGGAGACTACTCATATGGATACTTCTTTAGGTCATATGAATGATTTTTGACCTTTCCAAGACTCAGTAGTGGTTCTAACCACTCATCTAGGGCAATCTAGTCCTAGTCATCCTTAGCCACTAATGGTAATAATAGCTAGCTCCCTAACCTTTGATGGGAATAACAGCTAGCCCCCTAGCCACCCTGGTCGATATCAGCTATCTCTGTAACTAAATTGACCCCCAAGCTGAGCAAAATCTATTTGAAAGCATAACGAATTCTTGATTAGTTGGGTGAATAGAAGCTTCTAGAAGGCTCGTCTCAACTACCTGGGCATAACCAATTCTTGTTCTTGGCTTCTCCATGAAGCTAGAGCAAGGATTTTGGGAGTCTATTTAAGACCCCAATTTTGAAGAGCAAATCCTAGAGAAATTGATGTGTCAATCACATAGCGAAGCTCTACCGATTTGAAGAGAGAATCAACATCCCTTTGAGGCATAGTGAAGCTCTATCCAATTGCATAATGCCATATTCTTTTCCACCAATAGAGGTTTTCAAAGTTTTAATAGAACAACCCATTGTCCAAGTATAAAATTTGAACAGAGCAACATCAATTCCATCGTAAAACCATGTGCCAAGGCATAAAAAATCCTTGAACATCAATTCCATAGCTGAATTGATCAATTTTAGGCTAGAGATTTAGAGGGCAGAATACTTCTCTCGTGGTCATTATCTTTAACATCGACCCGCATGCTTAGCCACTGAATTTGATAGTGGCTAGCAGAGCCAGCTGCTCTGGGTGACAACGGTTAGGGTTTTATTGGTTATTTCCTGCATTTTAGTCATATATTTCATTTTCTTTGTATTGTAATTGCTTGTTTATCATAGATTACACACTTTTCAGTATTATTTCATGTTTTTATTTCAGTCTTTATAATACTTTTATCATTCTTTCATGCATTCCCTTTATATCTTGTTATCATCACAAAATGGCCTCATCTTGAGAGGTTAAGCTTTACTATTAATATTTTATAAGTCTTCTTACGTGTAGGTGACAGGGACAATCAAGGATCCAAGAGCATCATCGATATCATACTTCTTGACATCAAAGAATGAGGCATCTAATAAGCCCTCATATAAGCAAAGTAGTGGAGTGAAAATCATTGGAATGCATCTCTCCCATTTGAGGGACCATGACATTTGTAATAATCGTATCAAATTGAGCTATTCTCTAAGAGAGAAGATTGTAATCAAGATTCATTGTTATTAATAAAGAGCACCCCATTTTTATTCATCTTTATCTTGCAATGGTTACATGCTTTCCTATTTTCAATTTGTTACATGCTTGCAAATAGATAGATGCATGATTTTTACACTTTACAAGTGGCGATCAATGTGTAAGGTACCCAATACAATCTTAAAATATTTCCCCTTAGCCACACCAAAATTGTGTTCAATATCAAAGGCCATTATCTAGTTATCATCAAGAACCTCATACTCCTCAACAATACCAAGATCAACAAGAAAAGGATTTAGATGAAGAGTCTCAATGGGAACATCAGGAAGAAATAGATGCTTACCCTGAATCCAGTTATGATGAGATACCTAATGATTATACTTACCTCCTCTATATCATCAAAGGCGACGGTGAGTAGATCATATCATTTTTCCAAGAGCATACAAAGGACTAGTTGATTGGGTAAATTCATTAGAAAAAAATATCAAAGTTTGGTTCATAAAAGACCCACACTAAAGTAGCCTAACAATCAGCCTTTACATCCATCAATGTCATCACCGTCATACCCATCAGATTTCAATATGCCTAAACTTGAAAATTTCAAAGATAATGAAGATGCACAAGAGCACGTAATAATCTTCATCAATATGTACTTACATATTCAATACAATGACCTATTGATGTTGATAATAATTCTTACAACATTAGCTGGGGATGATTTGTAATAGTATAATCATCTACCACATCATAGCATAAACACCTTTGAGCAATTGGCTAAGCTATTCCTACAACATTTTGCCTCTAATGCTAAGAAAACGTTAAACTTGATTGACTTGGCTAGCCTTTGTCAACTTTATTATGAGAAAATTATAGAGTATGGTAATAGATGGAGGAAGGTGATGTCAATATTACCTTTCACCCTACCCACAATGGAACTCACTCAGATGTTTACAAGAAGTTGTTTGAAAAAATCTCGCTTCTCTTGCAATTACAGTAGTATCAAACATTCGAGGATGCTTTGGCACAAGCCAAGGTCATTGAGAACATCAAATTCCATGAGGGTGATATTCAACTCCACAAAAGGGAATGGCCAAACAAGAATATTATAGAAGGCAACATGCAACAAAAGGCAGACCCAATCAATCAAGTTGTTTTGAGTATCCTCGAATCCTCAAACCAAGTTACACCACCTCCACTACTAGTGCAGTATATTTACTAAACTCAGTATCCTGTGGACAAAAATAATATGCAATAAAATCAGGGACAAGGCCAAAAACATCGGCCATCATGACAATATACTAATTTTCCAAAGATATTAGCATTGATCTTTAATCGATTACGTGAAGCACGAAAAAATAATCTTTCGAAAATCCATTCATTGAAACCTAATAGGTGTAGACCAAAGGCGCACAGGGAAAATCTATATTGTGTTTACCATAAATAAAGGGGTCATGACATCTAGACATGTTATCCCTTTAGATATTTAGTACAAGATATGATCAAGAGGCAAGAACTTTAGATAGGAGTCTTTCAAGACCCCTTGCCCACACATGAAGCAAACACAACACCTGCCAATCAAGTTGAGAAACCTAATTAGGTGCATATCAATCTACCTCCCCAAGATTTTGTGGAAATTATTAGTTTTGTAACAGAGAAACAAAAATATCTAAATCGATCTACGCAACATGTAGCTTCATCCAACGTGTCATATTTGCTCATCTCATCTCATCAAAACATTGGCATTACAAAAAATTCCATGCCACAATAGGGGGGATTAGTTTCTACTACTCCTAGCCAATCCAATCATAGTGCATAAAAAAAAATACACATTGGGGGTCTTCAAGGTGTCACAACTTCCCCATCATCCACATCATGATCAATGAAGCAAAGTGAGACCTCCAAAGGTATTGCACCTCCCTCACTTTCATTGAGTGGCATACACACTAGGGGTACCTAAGGTAACATACCTTCCCCTTAAAAACATAAAAAAAAACAAAAATTACAAAATATCAAAATCCAAAAATATTCAAAATATTTAAATTTCAAAAACAATTGAAAAATCAAAATTTCAAAAACAATTGAAAAATCAAAATTTTAAAAACAATTTAAAACATCAAAAATACAAAAAAATTTGCATTTACATTTTGCATATGCATTAGGTATTTTCATCCATTGCACTTGCATTAGGATAGGTTCTGTTTACAATCTTACAAATGACACCATGTTTGTATGCTAATCATGCATCCTTACATTCATCATTATCCATCACCCATGTGAGTAATTGTGTTTTTCAACACAACCCATTTAGTTGCTATGAGGTATATACTAGGGTTTTATGTTCATTCAGCCATACCTAGTGATCTTCTCAGATTTTGTAGAAATCTATCTTGGCTTTCGAAGATGAGGTCTATTTTTGATAGCACCTTGCATATATCAAAATCCCATCACAATTTAAACATTAATAATCCTAGTTTGAACAAGGAAAGATGAACACTACAAAGTGGTCCTAGTTCACCTTAAGCGAAAGGTTTTTACTTACTCATATTGTGATGTGCATGGTCTAGGATGTTGATCATTGGCAAAAGGACAAGCTCTCCCCTACCCAAATAAATCCCTTGCTTTCATACAAAATAAGAAAAATCCCAAAATCAAAGCAAATCCCTTACTAAAAAAAAATGCAAAATAAACAGTGATTTTCATCACTAAACATGAGCAAGTATCCCAATAAATAAATAAATAAAGGGGTGAAGAGCTTGAATCCCTGGAATGGCCAATATTCAAAACTATTGAGTGATCCCCATTACAATAATGGTTTGAATGAATCATGCATGTCAATGGGGTAGTTCTAAGAAATTTACAAATGAGCTAGCTTTAGATGACCTGTATTACCTAGTAGTCTATTCCAACTACGTCCAAACTTTGTATCATGATGAAAATTTGGTGATCCTCCTTACAGCAATGGGCTGAATGAATTCCTCTTGACAATGAGGTAGTCTTATGCTTCATCTAATATATTCATTTGCACACACAAGGATAATGAATATCTTAGTCTTCACAACAAAATCTCTTATCTTTCAGGAGTCTTGTGTAGTCATTATACATATTTTGATTAGTCAACTAGGGTGTTTGAGTCTCCTATAAAACCTCAAAAATCCCTTATAGCAACAAATCATCTCATCAATCATACACAATTTTCCTTGTGAAATTTTATTTATTAAAGGATTTCCATGATAGGATAGATACCATATGGATATTAGCAATGATATTTATATGGCCATTAACTATTTTGTGCATATCTTCTAATCTGCAGAAGCTTATAAGGAAATTCCATACATCTCACATCATCTCATTTCACATATGGATGTCTGAATGATTAATTATTATGATAATAATTACCATTTTTATTCATGATTTTTATACATTATGTGGTGTTATCCACTAGTTTGTTAAACACATTTTAAATGCATTCCTTATGTTTTAAGTGATTAGAGCATACATGTTCATTTGCATTAGATCATTCTCATGTAATTAATGCATTACATTACATCTCATATAGCATAGCATATCACATAGATTAAATGCACAAACAATTGAAACAAATTAAACATGCATTTAACATACATCATTGCATCAAAAAAAACTAGGGCATCAGTTGGGTTGTCGAAGATATTTTTGGTTACTATGGATTTGAAGGAAAGATTGCTGCCCCAGGGGGGTCCAATGGGGACACCTCCGGATCCTCTCCTAGAGAGAAATAGCTCTTATGCATATTTGTTAAAAGATAAATCTCCTTCCAAGACTGACGAAGCACAAAGAACTGCTTTAAAAATGCTCTTTACGGCTACTGGGAACAGATCTACATCTCATCGAGTTAATGGATGTCTGCCGCAGTCAGAATCCAGGCCAAAGATTATCATTGAACCAAGGATGGTTGAAGAAACAGTCTTATATAGAGCCAATCACGATTTGATCTGTAAATTCATGGGTATTCGCCCTACCCTGAATTTTTTGCATTCTTGGGTCCGAAAAAACTGGGAGCCTCTTGGTGAGTACTCTTTATGGTTTATTAGCAATGGGTATTTTATTGTTTGTTTTTCTTCACTGGCCGATAGAAATAGGGCTTTCGAATCAAAAAAGAGGAATCATGGTCCGACAAGATTATTTGTTCAACCCTGGAGAGTGGGATTTGATCCTCGAATTGAACCCACTGTTGTCCCGGTTTGGATCCGTTTGTATGCACTTCCAATGGAGTTTTGGAGTGAGCAGGTTTTGGAAATTATCGGTAACTCCCTTGGAAGACATTTGGGTGTCTCCAAAGACACAATAGAAGGAAACACAGTTGTTTATGCAAGAGTATGTGTGGAAATGGATCTTAGCCAGCCCCTACCGATAGAGGTGGAACTTGAACTTGTAGGACTATCTTGGATTCAACAGCTGGATTATGAGGCTCTGCCCTTCAGATGCAGAGTTTGCCACAAATATGGGCATTTGGCCCGATCTTGCCCAAATAATATGAACACAAAAAAGGAGGCTCCTCTCGGAATGTCAACTCTTCCTAAGGAGGGTAAGTCAACAATAAACAAAGAACCAACCAATATTTCTCGGGGTAAAGAAGCACATAGAGATGGTTTTGAACAACCCAAAAGAAGGAGAAGGCAAAAGAAAAAATATGGTAAAGAGCAAACCCATCTCAAGCCCGCCAATAGGTATGAGATATTTAAGACACTAATGGACCAAGAAGATCAATTCATGGAAGGAGTGGATGGGAATAATGAAAATAATAACATCCACGTTCAAGCTCCTCTTTCATCTCCCCCCGTCATAGAGCAGGTAATTGAGCACAGTGAGTTACCTCAGTCGGAGAGTGCAGGGGCATTGATAGTGCATAACCAAGAGCAGCCAATAATTAAGGATGTCGGCATGGGTATAGCAGAAAATAATAGAGAAAGGCCAAATTTAGGGATAACTCAGGTGGAAAAGAGATCAAAAAATAACAACTCTTAAGGAGTGGGTAGAAAATCAAATAAGGAATTGCTAGCGAGTTCAAGGAGACAAACCGATCCACTGGAGGATCGGTGAGGCCAATAGATTCTTACTGCTCTCAAGGTAACCAATGATTATACAATCATGGAATGTTAGGGGTTTAAACAGTAGAACCCATCAATCTGTTGTTCGAAGACTCTTAGAAAAATGTAAAATAGATTTTTTGCTTATCCAGGAGACAAAAATGTCGTTAGATCTTATGTGTAAAATAGTTAACAAAATTTGGAGGGGTGCTGGTCATATGGAAGTGGCTACCCAAGGTGCCTCAGGGGGGATAGTCACTCTTTGGAACTCTCTAGAATGGACTGCAATAGAACATATAGCTTGGAGGGGTGTTCTCACATCACATTTTAGAAATAATGTCACAACTAAACATGTTTTAATCACAAATTTTTATGGGGCTCAAAACCTAGATGGTCAGAGGCTTCAATGGAAAGCTGTGCATAACATGAGAGTCTCAAGGGAAGATTTAGACTGGATTATTGTTGGGGATTTTAATGCTAAATTATCCTCTAGATATCAAGAAGGGGGAACCCCATTTTTGGACCCAGGGGACCGACTTATGATTGCCCAAGTCCAGGATTTACACTTGGTGGATATTAAATTCCTTGGAACCAACTATACTTGGACTAATAAGAGGAGGGAGCCACAGAGCAGGAAGGTAAAGTTAGACCATTTTTTGGTTTCAGAGGAGGCATTTGTAAAATGGAATACAAAATTTTAGATTTTGGAGGGTCCAATTTCAGATCACTTTCCCATTTTGTTGGAAGGAGGAATTAAGACAGGGCAGCACCACAAACCATTTAAATTTGAAAACTTTTGGTTACAAAAAGAGGAACTTCAAAAGAAAATTCCACAGTGGTGGGAAGAAGGTCGCCCAACTTATGGGACAGCAATGTTCGGATTCCACAAACAA
Organism: Wollemia nobilis; assembly: GCA_028583015.1. NCBI lineage: Eukaryota > Viridiplantae > Streptophyta > Pinopsida > Araucariales > Araucariaceae > Wollemia > Wollemia nobilis. The sequence continues at coordinate 895,363 of JAQPPZ010017254.1, read as the reverse complement.
CTTCATTATGTCAAAGATCAACTGAAACAATGGAGGCGAGCTAACAAGACAAACTTCCAGGTCCAAAGAGCTCCTTTGGTGGCCAGATGGGATGAGGTTCAAAAACACTTTAGGGAAGGAACAATTATAGAGCAGCTCAAATATGAGGATGATGCCTTGCGTAAAGCGGTTGAGGACATTGACAACCAAGAGGAGACCTACTAGAAACAGAGAGCAAGAACCACTTGGTTATTAGAAGGTGATAGAAATACCAAATTTTTCCATCGGACTGCCTGTGCTAGGAGACGGATGAACAACATGGAAGATCTTCAAGATGAGAACGGTCACTCCTTTGATACACTTCCAAGTATGCATTTCCATTCAATGGATTATTTTTCTAAACTATTTAAGGAAAGTATGGTGCAAGATGAAGAGGCTCAAAATGACGTTATTGTTGCCATACCTTTCGTTATCTCTAAAGAAGAAAATCAGACCCTTCTTAAACCCATTGATAGAGAGGAACTGAAGAATGTGGTCTTTGGAATGAGCACCAAAAAAACTCCAGGTCCAGATGGCTTTCCAATTGAGTTTTTTCAGGCCTTTTGGGATAACTTGGAGGAGGATGTAATGGCTGTTATAGAGGAGTCCAGAGGTAGTAAAATAATGCTTAAAGCATTAAATCACACTTTCATTACCTTAATTCTGAAAGGGGAGGAGGGGGTACATATTTCAGATTATAGACCTATTGCCTTATGCAATGTTATATATAAAATAATCACAAAGGTAATGGTTGAGCGGCTAAAACCTCTTTTACATAACATTATCTGCTCTAAGCAAGGGGGTTTTGTAGAGGGTAGGCAGATCTTGGATGGTGTGGTTCTAGCTCAGGAGGCAATCCATTCAATGCAAACATCTGGTAACAGAGGAATGTTCATAAAATTAGATATGTCAAAGGCTTATGATAGGGTGGAGTGGAGCTTCTTGTCAAAGATGATGGCATCCTTTGGTTTCTCTCAGGATTGGATAGAATGGGTCATGAGTTGTGTTTCTACTCTGACTTACTCAGTGTTAATCAAGGGTCTTCCCTCGCAACCGTTTGGAGCCACTCGTGGCCTTCGTCAAGGAGATCCTTGCTCTCCCTATATTTTTCTCATATTGGCTGAAGGATTAGGTAGAATTTTCTTGAGGAGAAGACAACAAGGTTTGCTAACAAGTATCAAGGTGGGTGAGGAAGTTTTGACTCACCTACAGTTTGTGGATGACACAGGATTGGTGGGAGTGGCCAGCTTCAGGGAAGCAAGAATGATCAGAGATACTCTTAATGTCTACCTTAGGGCTACAAACCAAGTCATCAATGATAAAAAATCCAAAGTGGTCTTTTTCAATCTTGATCAAAGGCTTCAGGACAGATTTTTAGAGATCTTGGGATTCACAAGGACTTCTCTCCCAGTGGTTTACTTGGGGGTCCCTTTGCATTTTAAAGAACTAAAAATAGATATCTGGAGGAATCTTTTGGATTGTATCAAGGATAGAATTAATCATTGGTCTCACAAATGGTTAAGCTATGGGGGTAGATTAAATTTTTTACAGTCAGTCATTTAGGCCATGCCAATTTATAAATTCTCTATCCTGGCTGCCCCACATACTATATGGAAAGAGTTGGACAAGATGGCTAGAAAATTTTTATGGGAAGGAGTAAAAGGAGAGAGGAAATGGGCCTTAGTAGGTTGGGACAAAGTAACCCAACCCAAGGTAAAAGGAGGTTTGGGACTGAGAAGATCAAATTTAAATAATAAAGCTTTGGCTGGAAAGCTTTACTAGAGGTGGATTTCCCAACCAACTTCCTTTTTCAGTAGAATCCTCACTAGTAAATATTTGGGACATGTAAACCCAAATGAGGTGGGTTGTTTCCCTTTGGATGGTAATGGATCCTTAGTGTGGCAGGCTCTCAAGTTAGGATCTCAGGTAGTAAAAGATCGCTTATTCGGAAAGTGGGGAGAGGGGAGAAGGCACGATTTTGGACAGATTCATTGGATCAATACCCACCTATCATTGTTGAATTTCTTGAATTGCAACCAATAAAAATATCCATTGAAACCAAGGGATGGGTCCAAATTGAAAGTTATTTCACCACTAGTCAACTGGGGGATTATAAGTTTAAGCAGTTTAAGAAGTTGGATGAGTGGCCAATTTCAATCCCTCCGGATTTGGCACCCATCATGACTAAAATCTTGACAGAAAGATTTCTCACGGGTAGAGACGAGGAGGATGAATTAGCTTGGGGCTATGGGAGCCTTGGTGTCTACATAGTGAAGGACGGATATGATATGATCCTTCCAGAGCCTCCCCCTCATACATATCAGGTTGAGGATTGGAGAAAGATTTGGCAGTCCAAGGGTTGGCCGAAAGTAAACTTTTTTGCCTGGCAGTTCATGCATAATGGAATTCTCACTTTTGATAATCTCAGATGTAAAGGAATCATCGGTCCATCTCAATGTGTCTTATGCTACAAGAGCGAGGAAATAGCTGATCACTTGATGTTTGAGTGCCCATTCACACGCCAGATTTGGGAGAGATGGTTTTTATATTATAAAATTCAAGTTAATGGTGACTTGAATCGGATTAATATCTGGGAAATATGGAAGAGGGGTAGATTTAAATCTAAAGCTCTTTGTATTGGTTGGGAGCTTGGATTAAACTTTATTTGGTGGCAAGTGTGGTTGGAGAGAAATGCTAGAATTTTTAGAGAAAATTTTTCTTCTTTAGATGGAGTTTGGCAGGTCATTTTGAGCAAAGTCACAGAAACCGTGGCCGTCTATGCTAAAGAGGAAACTCAGGTTGTTATTGGGGCAATGGAAGCGGAAGTTGAAGTGCAAGAGGGACAGGATAGAGCTAGTTGGACACCACCCCCAGAAGGTTGGATTAAAATTAATACTGATGGAGTTGCAAAAGGCAATCCGGGTAGAGCCAAAATTGGAGTGGTTTGCCAAAATCATGTTGGAACAGTGCTCTACTGGGAACTGCAAGGCTTGGGAAGAGCCACAAACAATGAAGCAGAAGCCATAGCTATCAAATCTGCTTCTATTTGGGCAGTAGAACAGGGCCATAGGAGGATAATAATTGAATCAAATTCTCAAATAATGGTTGAAGCTCTAGATTGCATGAGGAACTTTGCTTTGAAAGCATGGAGGTTGAGGATTCTTGTCACTCAAATTAAGGAATTATGGAGGGAATTAGATGATGTGATTCTAGTTTATGTGAGTAGAGATTTAAATAAAGTGGTTGACTTCCTGGCTAAGATGGGTGCTAAGAAGGAGGTAGGGGTTCAGTTGCACAGTGATATGGCTATTGAGGATGAGGTGATTAGGCAGGGTCTTGAAAGGTCCCTGAGCTAATGATCAAAGAAAAAGCAAAGGGAGGAAAGGTGTCATGATATCGTGACATGTTGCTTCATCGCGGCCAAGGTTGGAAAGGTGTCACGATATCGTGACATGTTGCTTCATCGCGGCCAAGGTTGGAAAGGTGTCACGATATCACGACATGTTGCTTCATCGTGGCCAAGGTTGGAAAGGTGTCGCGATATCGTGACATGTTGCTTCTTTGCGGCCAAGGTTGGAAAGGTGTCACGATATCGTGACATGTTGCTTCATCACGGCCAAAGTAGGAAAGGTGTCACGATATCGCGACATGTTGCTTCGTCACGGCCAAGGTTGGAAAGGTGTCACGATATCATGACATGTTGCTTCGTCGCGGCCAAGGTTGGAAAGGTGTCACGATATCGCGACATGTTGCTTCGTTGCAGCCAAAGGAGAAAAAGTGTCACGATATCGCAACATGTTGCTTCATCGCGGCCAAAGGAGAAAAAGTGTCACGATATCGTGACATGTTGCTTCGTCACGGCCAAGGTTGGAAAGGTGTCGCGATATCGCAACATGTTGCTTCATCACGGCCAAGGTTGGAAAGGTGTCGCGATATCGCGACATGTTGCTTCGTCGCGGCCAAAGGAGAAAAAGTGTCACGATATCGCGACATGTTGCATCATTGCGGCCAAAGGAGAAAAAGTGTCACGATATCGTGACATGTTGCTTCGTCGCGGCCAAAGGAGAAAAAGTGTCACGATATCGCGACATGTTGCTTCGTCGCGGCCAAAGGAGAAAAAGTGTCGCGATTTCGCGACATGTTGCATCATCGCGGCCAAAGGAGAAAAAGTGTCGATATTTCACGACATGTTGCATCGTTACGGCCAAAGGAGAAAAAGTGTCGCGATATCGCGACATGTTGCATCGTTGCGGCCAAAGGAGAAAAAGTGTCACGATATCGCGACATGTTGCATCGTTGCGGCCAAAGGAGAAAAAGTGTCGCGATATCGCGACATGTTGCATCGTTGCGGCCAAAGGAGAAAAAGTGTCGCGATATCGCGACATGTTGCATCATTGCGGCCAAAGGAGAAAAAGTGTCGCGATATCGTGACATGTTGCATCGTTGTGGCCAAAGGAGAAAAAGTGTCGCGATATCGCGACATGTTGCATCATCGCGGCCAAAGGAGAAAATTGTCATGATATCACGACATGTTGCATCGTCGTGGCCAAGAGAGAAAAAGTGTCACGATATCGCGACATGTTGCATCATCACGGCCAAAGGAGAAAAAGTGTCGCGATATCGTGACATGTTGCATCATCACGGCCAAAGGAGAAAAAGTGTCGTGATATCGCGACATGTTGCATCGTCACGGCCAAAGGAGAAAAAGTGTCGTGATATCGTGACATGTTGCGTCATCACGACCAAAGGAGAAAAAGTGTCACGATTTCGTGACATGTTGCATTGTCGCGGCCGAAAGAGAAAAAGTGTCGCGATATCGCGACATGTTGCTTTTTCATGGCCAAAGGAAAAAAGTGTCACGATATCGTGACATGTTGCATTTTTGCGGCCAAAAGAGAAGAAGGAAAAAGTGTCGCGATATCGCGACAAGTTGCATCAACAGTCCAAACCGATCCCCCTGGCAACATCTCACATTGTGTGAACATTGAATCCTGTTGGATCGTGCCTTAGGCCATTGGGGAAGGAGTTTCTCCACTCTTGAATGTCAGATTCGCCATCTCCCCTATTAGCTAGTTAATGGTTTAAGATATTTGGCTCCATTGCAAATCTTCTTTTACTGTTGTATGCATGAGTTCTCTCTGACTATGGCTGGGAAAAGTCTCTTCCCATCTTGTAAATGATCTTTGTTTTAATACAAGTTTTTTTAAATTTTTTTCAAAAAAACATACATCATTGCATCCATGTATATATGCATACATAGTAGTGCACCTACACATCTAGATCACAACATCTAAGCATACATATATCATCTAGCTAGTGCTTGTCATTAATACATTGTATACATCTAGTATACATCTAGTGTAATCACATCATAATTTAGGTATTACATCCATTAATGCAAACATGAAAACAAAGCAAAATTAACAAAAAAATCAAATAACACAAAATTTCAAGTGTGCCTTATATCTAGTCATTTACTCTCTACACTTGGTGATTGCAACGACTTGCACTCCATGCAATCTAGCACGATGAGTAAATTACCATAAGGCTATTTGAACCAAATTATTCATTGACGAATTGAAATATCTCCACTTCAATCCTGAAGGCCATGATGGCCGAAATGATCCACGGGAATGAGGTATTCAATTCATTTCTTCTATGAAATCTCATCAAAATTTTCAAAACTAACAAAAAAATCAAATAACAACAAAATTTTAAATATACCTTGTATCTAGTTATTTACTCTCTACACTGGGCAGTTGCAGCAACTTGCACTCCATGCAATCTGGAAAGATGAGTAAATTACCATAAGTTCATTTAAACCAAATTATTCATCGATGACTTGAAATATCTTCACTTCAATCGCCAAGAAGGCCATTGCGACTGGACTACTCCAAGGGAACAAGGCGTTCATTTCATTTATTCTATGAAATTTCATCAAATCATCAAACATAGTGATTCATCCCATGCTAAATTGAATTGTTATCATATTGATTCTCTATGAAGGTCATTGTGGCTGCACTTCTCTATGGGATAGAGATGTATAATTACTATTAATAGTTGAAATCATAGCTATAATAGGACCTTCTCTATAACAACAATAATCATCTTGAACTATCCAAATTAGACATCTTGGTCAAGTGACTCGTCACTTTCATCACTTTTCATTTCCTCATCGACTCATTGCTTGAGGGGGTAGTCATAATAACAATATTCATAATCAAAATCAACAATTAAACGCTCAATCATTGCTAAGTGCGTTCATTCAAGAATCATTGTCGAAGACAATCATGCACCCTTCTTGCTTGGGGAAAATAAATAAAATATCAAAAGCAAATTCAAGCAAACCGGATAGCTTGTCTCCTAATTGCCACCAAGGCTAGGATTTGACTTAATCTTGTCTCCTAATCACCACCAAGGATATAATTTGACTTAAGCTTGTCTCCTAATCTCCGCCAAGGCTAATATTGGACTTAATATTGTCTCCTAATCACCGCCAAGGCTAGAATTTGACTTAAGCTTATCTCCTAATCGCCACCAAGGCTAGGATTTGACTTAAGCTTATCTCCTAATTGCCACCAAGGCTAATATTGAACTTAAGCTTATATTCTAATTGCCACAAAGGCTAGGATTTGACTTAATCTTATCTCCTAAACACCGCTAATGCTAGGATTAGACTTAAGCTTATCTCCTAATTGCTACCAAGGCTAGTATTAGACTTAAGCTTATCTCCTAATTACTACCAAGGCTAGGATTAGACTTAAGCTTATATCCTAATTATTTCCAAGGCTAGGATTTTGACTTAAGCTTGTCTTCCAATACCCCAAATATTACCAAAATCAAGTTCTTCAACTCATCGAAGGTAATGATTCAATGATGCATGCTTTTTTCATGATTTGGGCATGTAATGTTGACCATACTAATGAACATCAATCAAACTATAATATGATGTTAGGTTATCTATTTTTGCTTAGCATTGTGTTTTTCCCACAATGCATCCCAAAAAGGGGCATCTATAGACACCTAAAACACATCATGTTTAGGAGACTACTCATATGGATACCTCTTTAGATCAAATGAATGATTTTAGATATTTCCAAGATTTAGCAGTGGTTCTAACCACTCATCTGGGGTAATATAGTCCTATTCATCCTTGGTCATTGATGGTGATAGCGGTTAGCTCCCTAACCATTGACAGTGATAGCAGCTAGCCCCCTAGCCACCCTAGTCGATAGCGGCTAGCTCTGTAACTAACTCGGTCCCCAAGTCAAGCAAAATCTATTTGAAATCATAACAAATTCTTGATTAGTTGGGAAAATAGAAGCTTCTGGAAGGCTAGTCTCAACTGTTTGGGCATAACCAATTCGTATTCTTTGCTTCTCCATGAAGCTAGAGCAAGGATTTTGGGAGTCTATTTAAGACCACAATTTTGAAGAGCAAATCCTAGATAAATTGATGTGTCAATCACATAGCAAAGCTCTACCGGTTTGAAGAGAGAATCAACATCCCTCTAAGGCATAGTAAAGCTCTGTCCAATTGCACAATGCCATCTACTTTTCCACCAATGGAGGTTGCCAAAGTTTGAGAGAACAACCCATTGTCCAAGGATCAAATTTGAATGAACATCAATTCCATCACAAAACCATGCGCCAAGGCACAATAAACCCTTGAACATCAATTTCATAGCTGAATTGATCGATTTTTGGCCAAATATTTAGAGGGCAGAATACTTCTCCCACAGCCACCGTCTTCGATAGCATCCTGTAGGCTTAACCTCTAATTTTGATAGTGGATAGCAAAGCCAACTGCTCTAGGTGATAGCAGCTAGGGTTTGATTGGTCATTTCCTTTATTTTAGTCATAGATTTCATTTTATTTATATTGCAATTGCTTGTTTATCATATATTACATGCTTTTCAATATTATTTCACACTTTTCTTTCAGTATTTATAAGCATTTTTCATTCTTTCATCCATTCCCTTTATATCTTGTTATCATCACAAAATGGCCTTATCTTGAGAGGTTAAGCTTTACTATTAATGTTTTGTGAGTCTTCTTACGTGCAGGTGATAGGGACAATCAAGGATCCAAGAGCATCATCAAGATCATACTTCTTGACATCAAAGAAGGAGGTAACTAATAAGCCCTCATATAAGTAAAGTAGTGGAGGAGTGAAAATCATTGGAATGCATCTCTCGCCTTTGAGGGGACACGATATTTTGTAATAATTTTATCAAATTGAGGGATTCCCTAAGAGGGAATATTGTAATCAAGATTCATTGTTATTAATAAAAAGCACCCCATTATTTTGTTCATATTTATCTTGCAATGGTTACATGCTTTCCTATTTTCAATTTATTACATGCTTGCAAATAGATAGATGCATAATTTTTACACTTTACAAGATCATATCTAGTATGATGCCCCTCAGGCAGGTAGGAAATGTGATAAAGGGGATCATTGGACAAGTTATCATGATGGACTTACGATGCATCCCACTGATGGGTGAAGGTAATGATCGAAGGATGGGAGGTTTGGTCAAAATAGTCCATGGATGTTTGGGCTTGGGCTTGGGCTTGGGCTTGGGTTTAGGCTTGGGATTGACTACGATTCAACACCATAGGCTAACAAGAATGGAATAGGGTGTGACAAAAATAAATTTTGGAAGTGGATAAACAAGGTGATTTTGGTGATTTTTGCAAAAAGGAATGAGTTATCTACTCAAACAAATATACAAATGAGCAATCAGATAAGCAAAAGATGTTTTGGTGTTTTTTTTAATTTTAATGTTTTTGAGAAGTTTTGGAATGTTTTAGGAAGTTTTGGGAAGATTTGGTCAAAATAAAAGATGTTTTGGGAATTTTTTTATTTTTGTGTTGTTTTTTATTTTGTCTTATTTTTTTGTGTGTGTTTTATGTTCCCTAAACCTAGGAACTACAAAAGGGTGATGGAATGAGATCTATAAGGGTGTTTTCAAGCCCTCCTTATGAGGAATGAGACACAAATAGCTAATGCAGATTCCTAGTATGGTGGGTCAATTTTGGGTATCATAAGAAAATAAAATGAACCTCCCAAGGGAGACCACATTGTCTAAGTCTTGCTACTTGCCCAGTTGGGCTTTCACTTCACCCTTGATCAGGCTTGGATAAAAATGATAGCTATTTGCACAATAATTATTAATCTTTGTGTACGGAGGGTAGCTAACCTCAAAATTACCCTGAGCTAGTCCCAAGGGTAATTAGTTTCCAAATTATGAAGTCTAGGAAACTATGTGTGCTATACTAAGGCATATAAGGGCTCGATCGATGGTTGAGGATGAAGTCCAACATCACCAGGAGGTTTTCCTCATAAAATATTTGTGGAATATGATTGTGTAATGTGTGTGTGCAGTGTTTCTTATTTTTGTGGTTTTTATTTTTGTTTTGTTTTGGTTCTTATTTTTATGTAAAATGCAAGATAGCCTAACACTATTCCTAATATGATCTTAAATATGCAATGCAACTAAACCAAATAAAAACACTAAATGCAATGCTAGAGAAGAAGGATTATAATATAGGGAAGACATGATAAGCCTAAACTTGGAAGAATAAAAATAGAATATGGACAACAAGTGACAAAAGAAAATAGAGACTATTCCTAAGGATAAAATGCAGGGAACGAGGGAGAATAATTGTATAATAACTCTAATCTACAGAGTCAACTGCACCTAGATGTTGTTGCCCATACAAGGTGGCTATCTAACCACATAAGGCAATTGTCTAACCACACAGGGCAGCTTCTATACTGCAAAGGGGGGTTGTCTGACCACACAGGGTAGTTAAGACTATGGCCTAAAGGTGGATTACAAGGCAAAATAGTGCAAAGGGGATACTACCCTAAAGAATGCAATTATGCTAAGAGAATGCTACCTTAAAGATAGCTATTCCACTAAAATGAATGTACCTATGCTAAGGATGATGAAAAAAATTACTCTAAATGAAAATAACCTAGGCTAAGAACCTAAAAGCAACTATTCTAGAACAACAAAAGTAATACTAAGAATACAAAACAACTAAGTTAATGTGACAAAACAACTAAACTAATGATTCATGAGCCATCATGTCAAGAAAAGGTAAAATACAACTATGCTAATGATATGTGATCTAAATGTGCTAAATGCAATAAAATGTAACTATGCTAAGGAAACAAAAATAGCAATCTACTTTATTTGAATGTAAGGGAACAACTACACTAATGAGACCTAAGCCATTGTGCCAAAAATAACAAAATTATCTATACTAATGAGACATGATCCATTGTGTCAAATATAATACAAACAACTATACTAATGATCCATGAGCCTATGTGTGAAAAGAAATAAAAAGCAATTATACTAATGAGTCATAATCCTTTGTGTCAAAAGAAATAAAAGTACCTATAGTAATGAGACATGAGCCAAAGCATCGACACTAATGAGACGAGCCTTTTCTGTCAAAGGAAATAAAAACATCGAGATTAATGAGTCATGAGCCATTTGTACCAAAACAAATAAAAACATCTATTTTAATGAGGGGAAATGAGAAGCTAAACTATGAAACATAGAAACAACTATGCTAGGGGATTAAAAGCACTTATAATAAGAAATACAAAAGAAGTTATTCTAAGCAATGAAAACCAACTAAACTAAGGAAGGCAAAAGACTATGCTAAGAAAAAGTAAAAGAAACCTATCCTAGGGAAATAGAAGAGAAGCTAACTATGGCAAATAAAGTAGTTATCCTTAAGAAGAGAAGAACACTTAAACTAAATAAGTGGCAAGTTCTTGAGCTACAACTATACTAGAAAAAGGAAGCCTATGAAAAGTTATGAAATTAAAGAACTATGCTAGGGAAATGAGCATTTATGAAAAACTAGATAGTGAAAAGACCACACCAAACTAAGATAAGAAGTGCCTAAACTATTATAAGACTAGATATCATATAAATTTTAACTTGATGAGCAAACAAAGGAAGTGCCAATAATCTATGCTAAACTGGTTTGAGCCCCTGACCTATGATCATGTGCTTGTCAATGAAATAAAGTTTATCTACCCGTTGAGTCTATTGATTTTTCTTGATTACCAAGGGTAGCTATTTGAATTTGTGGACCTCTAGAAGTAGTTTCTGGCCACAAGGGGTAGTTGAGTCTGAAATTTGGTGTATTGTCCTTTAGTGTGATTGATACAATATCATTTTGAGACTTTTAGAGACCTATGACCGTTAAAAATAACATTAAGTCAGTAAGGTAAACAAGATAAGCAATGAATAATGTAAAACCCAAACAACATACAAAAGGCATGTTATATTAGGAAAAAAAAAAACTTGTTATCCATATAGTCTATGCAAAATAAAATATTACTAATGTGCTAAGGGTAGAGGGTCTCATCGTGATTGCCATTTTGTAGACATAGAAAAGCACCATGCATGAAAAATAATGAGATATGATATTACAAATAAATTTGTTCAAGTACAATAAACCCTCTTGGGGATTTTAACAAATGATGTTTCCAAAGAAGTGTTGTGGCCATTCCACAACTAGCCCCAAATTTGGGGACCCACCTTAAATTTTGATTTTTTGAAAATTTTTGGGTTTCTGTGAGTGATAATTCTGTTAAGTCCATACCCATAGCCTTGCAATGTAGGTTCAAGGTTCATCATGGGTTAATGTCTATAATTTTTTTTTGTTAGTGTGTTGGTTAAGCTTTAATGTTTTGGAATATTTTTAAGTGAGTTAAATTAAATAAGGCCAAACCTTTGGAATTAATTAAGTCAAACTTAAATAATAAATAAAAAGGGTATAAATAAATTTATATATATATATATATTATATAAAATTTAATTGAAATGAGGTTGTCGTGCTTCTTTGGTCTTTAGGTTTATGCGAGATTTAGTTTATAAGTTTTAGTTGCTTTAAGTTATGATTTTTAAGTATTTTAAAATGGCTAGTCTAGTTGTATGGTTTAAAATTATTAAGTGTAGACTTAGAATTAAATCGATGCTAGTATTAAAGATTTGAAAATAAGTCGTTCATTTAATTTTGTTGTTCTTTCTTCTTATAATTTTGTTGTTTCATTATGATATGTTCAGGTAGGAAGCAGCACTGCCCAGGAGAGACTCAATTCGGATCTTACACGGTGGTTGAAGTAGGGACCGGTGGTGATAGGGATTGAATAGAATAACTACCAATGTGTATCAGGATAGTGGGGTATAAGGACTTTGTATGTGTTTTATTGGTACCCATGTGGTGAATCAAAATGATTCAACGAAGTATGCGATAAAGAGGAAACTAGTACATGCTTTTGGAGGGATCGCAACAAAGCATGCGTGGATTCACAGACCAATGACATACGATTGTCATGATAGGTGGAAATACCAAAATTCATGATTTTTTTTATACGGATAATCCAGATCACCTATGATAGCAAGATGAGGTTGCATACGAGCTAAGGTATTATTTTCAAGATGAATGGTAATGCAGGAAGAGGTTTAACAGTGACAACCTGGTAACTTTGTAGAATCGATAAGGGAATATGGGCACAATTGGTATGCTCATCGGAAGTGCCAGATGTGTCACAGTAAATTTCATAAGGAGAATTATGATATGTCATTGTTAATAAGCAATGTGTCTAAGTCATGCATACCGTAATTTGAGTACTATTAATAGAAGTGGTAGTGCAAACTAAAATGTGCCATCAAAACATTATCATGATAGAGAGGAAGACTGGACGATTTGCTACTTCTCTATTTTTGGTGATATGTTGGCTCGAAGGGCATCATTATTATCTGAAATGTCTAGGAGAAGAGTTTTGCGTGTACAAAGTCCAGTATTGTTAATGCAATAGGTGAGTGGGATGTTTTTGAGGATGATATTAACATTCTACAAGTTGTGTCTTGTATAATGGATGGATAGCAGATACTGATATACATTTATGGAGGTTCAGTGTGGCAGCGTCCTGTAGCAAACAATGTTGGTGATGCGAAGAAAAAGGGAATGATCTGAGGTTTATTAGTAATTATGATGAGGATCATGACGTAGACCAGATCCATGTGGTGTAGCATAGTTTGTTGGTAGAAATAAAGCACATCCTCAGTGGCAGATAGTTAAGGAGATATAGTAAGGTTGAAAATGCAGATCCATAGGGTCTAAAACTATAAGTAACTGAATGTATGGATGGGCGAGTGTTTTGGTGGCTCACAAAAATTTGAATCTTAAAGACTCAAACAACATGGAATACGGGGTCCATTCTCATTGTGCATAGGTTTTGCTATCAAAAATTGTTTACTAGGAATTGCTTGTAGGCCCGAAAAGTGTGAAATCATAGGTTTTAGTCATGGGGGTATGCATAGCCACTAGAGTAGTGATCAAAGGAATTTTGCAGTGATGGCCACGGATAGGCCTAGTACTATGGCATCCAGGGCACATTCCACTACAGTCTACTTCATCTATGGGCTAAAGTCATAGTGGACAAAGGCGGGTGACATTCCAGTTGACGATAAATTATTACTCACTGTCACATGTTAAAATGGGCTACGCATAATTATATGACAGCAATCATGGAGGGCATTATCAAATAATCTAGCAGGGAAGGCGATCTCCATGGATACAATGTAGCCAAAGTTAGCAAGTGGCAAAGCATTACTACACAAATATTAAAATAAATAAAATACACCAGGGATCATTACGGGTGCATGATAGTTACAACACAGAGCGAAAGGAAACAAAAAACCAATGAATTTTTGGGCATGTGGTAAATATTCATTTATCACAAGCAAGCCATGGTGTATATCATGCTAGCCAGTAGGAGAGAATAGGGAGAAAAGGAGCATTACTTAAAAATTGTAACATCTAAAATATTGGTAAGACCAAAGGAGTTTTTGATAGAAAACACAGACCCTTAAAAATGTCTGAAGCAATAATGCAAACACGAGAAAAAGGACATAAGAAAAGGAAAATGAAAATTCGGATAAAAAACATTAATAGCCATTGAAATGAAGAACAAGGAGGGAAACTGGGAGAGCAGAAGGGTGCAGAGGAGATGGGAAGCTATTGTCCAATTTGCATGTTGTAGGCAGAGGAGGTTCTGATTTTTGAATAAAAATAGTTTTTATTGCATATATCTTTGTTTCATGTGCTTTTCCTATTAATCAGTGTTTATGCATGTATATGGTTGCACTATTTTAATGGGTCAATACATGATTTATTTTCCTTTGGAGCTCGCACTTGATCTAACATAGATTGTGTGGATGCAAGTCTATTTAGATTAGATTTATTATTTGAAAATCACCTTGCTCATTTGCAGATTTTACAGCAACCTTTGCTTTTTATTTTTAGCACTTTATTTTATTTTATTTTTTCTAACCCTATCTTTTTCATTTTTTTTAACTTTTGCAAACAAAATATAAAATATAAAAGATATAAAACTCCAAAAAGAGCTACATGGGTTGCAATAATAAGCTTTAATGTTCCATTTAAAGTAATTAAGTTTTTGTTTTAACTAAAATTTAAATTTCAATATTATTTAAAGTTCACACTTTAACAGGAATTTTGTAATTTCAGTTCTGCATGATTTCACAGTTTAAAAGAAAATCATAATTTTTAGGCTTTGCATTTCATTTTTTCAAACAATAAATTAACTCCCTTTATGAAAATCACAATTTCATTAAAAGGGGGTAATTTATATGGCATACAAAGGCTATTACATTTTCAAAGTTAGTCATTTACATTATCTTCTTTCATGTTCAAAGTAAAGCAAGGCAAGATAAAATCCATTCAAAGCAACATAAAATGAATCCACTCACCATTTAATGTTCACCTTTTAGAGATAGATTTCAATTCTTCGTTTCTTGCTCAAAGAAGGGTTTAAGAAAGATAAACTTGTTTAAAATATGCTTAATAAAGAAGATAAAATCTACCTAAAACACTCCAAGATAAAGGAATTAAATCACATATGCAAATCAAAAATTAAGTGAATAAGGGATCAATTTCATGCACTCATTCATCATTTTATTTTTGCACATAAGATAAATCAAGCCCTTTCAATTTTATTTTTGCACATAAGGGAAATCAAGCCCTTTCAATTAATGAACAATAATAGCATAGCATAATAAAGTAATACCAACACAGGCCCCTTGTTAACAGTTATTTGCAAATCACTAAGGTATTCCAAGCACTTATTTGACACATTTTCATAAGCATACATGCACACATTAAGTAAAAGGAACCTTGGAGAAATGTTTATTTCTTTACAAGAGAGGGTTTTCTTATCAAAATCCTAACTCTGAGTGTGGTTTTGCAATTGGAAAAAATTATCACTCAACATTTTAGTGCTAGAAGGAGGGCTTGATTGGGTTATTTTATTGATGTTGCAAATGCTAACTTGTTCATTGTTACTTGAAATGTTATTTGAAGGCATTGGTCTTGACTAATGAGGTTTTTATTACATGTGATTACTTTCATTGATTGGAAAGTCGTTTAATTTGATGATGCATTGATGCTAACCTTTTTACAAATTGGAGAATGTTATTTATTGTTATGGTTTAATTCATGCATTACAATGGATGAACATGATGATTTATTCGTTTAACTATTTGAAAATTGTTAGTTATTTCATGCTTCTTTGCAAGATATATTTCTTTGACTAACAAAATTGGTACTCAATTTATATTCTTTAAATTGTAATGTTTGCTCCAATTATGAAAAGCAGTCCTTTAAACATACCTAGGCCTTCACATAATATGCCTATAGATATATGTGTAATCTACCTCAGTTTAGGCATGATAGAATAGAATTAGCTGAGGAATATATTCAAGAATACAAGAACATTTTAATTCATTTGCAAATTATGCATGAAGATGTTGTTTGTAGGATGTTTCCATCCATATTAGATGAATTTTCTTATGATTGGTATATCAGTTTACCTGCAGGTTCTATCACTTCTTGGGTTCAACTAGAAGCAATATTTCTTGAATAGTTTGAAAAGTTGGTTGACCCGGATAGGATATTAAATCAGTTTATCTCTATTTTTAAATAACCTAATGAGTCCACAAGCCAATTTAATAATAGGTTCCATAGGTTGTACACCGATATGGGGACACATTACATCATTTCAAAAGAAGAATCCATTCAAATATATCTGAAATCCTTAGACCCCTTTACTTCTACATTTCTAGGAAGATTTCTTAAAGAGACATCCTTGCCTAAAGTCTATAGTGAGGCAAAAACTGTAGAACAATGGTGGATTTCAAAATGCATGGATGTGGGTCTATTATCAATGCTCAACCGTAAGGCTTACAATCAAATGGCACCAATGAGTCAGGTTGAGGTACCACCTTCTCCCATGATGAACTGTTTTTCATGAGTCATGGATTCCAACCAATACCAATCATTCAATATGGCACCCTTGAATCAAACGGTGTCTAATGTGAACAATCAATGTGATGAATTTGAATTTCCAAATGTTATAACCACCTTAGATATTGTCCAAGAAGAGATGCAGGTTTCAAAATCACTACCCACCAATGAGGATTGTGATTATCAAATTAATCAAAATGTAGAGATTGGCTTAGGGTGATTATTTACAAGTGAGGATTGGGATAATTATAGAAAGTTGAATACAAGAATTGATCCCACTAAAGAAACCCTTGATCCACCAATAGATGAATTTGAGGAATTTGAATTTTTTAAAATTTAGGAGGATGAATATGAGGAAGATGAATTTTTTTTAATTGAGGAATGTGTTTCTTTTACACCTTTCATCTGATATGCAGGACACTAAAGTTGCTATCTTACATGAAGAGCCTACAATTCTTGTACAATCAGAGAATCACATGTCATTTGAAGACATGATAGAATTTCATCCCTTGGTTTTAGAAGATGATTATTATAATGGTTGGGGAATATATGAGGAATTATTTGCTTCTCACATTCCTATTGATGAAGTTTCTATTTCACTTGATATGTAGGATGCTGAAATCTCTATCTCGCATGACAATATTTTCATTCCTATACAATCAAAAAATGACACACCTCTTGATCAACGAAATTTATGGTTTGAAAAGGATGGACATATTTTTTATTGGATGCCTAATTTTGGTGTTTTTGAAAAATAGGTCATTAATGAAGATAAAGGGCTACAAGATGATGATGATGAAGCCCATGAATAAAAATAAAATATTACAATGGCTCACCAAGTTTTGGTAAATAAAAGTGTACAAAAGGTAGAATCTCATCCCTTGTGTCCAACTATCCAAACTCTAGGTAAAAGTTTGCTTAATTTTTTTTTGGATTCTAATTTTATTAATGATGAAATGCCATTGGAGGTTGATAAAGAACTAGAATTGATTTCTAATCACACCTCTAATAAGATTGCTTTATTAAATGAAATATAAGTAGATGTGCTTGAATTGTTGAATCAAGTTCATCAACAATTAACAATTGAATCTAGGATATAAACTTATAATGATCCTCATTTAGTAGATATTTTAGATGCTTGTAAATTATTGCATGAGTATGATTGATCTATAGATGATGAATTTGCTTTAAAATTTTCAATAACAGCCTCCTATTTGAAGGAAATCCTATATGCTTGTGAAAATGAAAACTTAAGTCAAAGTGATGAATCATGTTTTGAAATTTACACCTCTTTGAATAAGCAAAAGATAATTGAAAATCATGTATTTTCTTACAAGTTTAATGAATCAAAGTTGCAACTTGGGATGCTAATTGGTGCCGTGAGAGAGGAAAAATAATGGTTGTTGCATTTTATGGCCTAATCTTGTTTTGGTTGGATTTCTGTAAAGTTTAGCATGTATATCACGATATATGTCTTTTAAAGTGTGCTAATCATGTTTGGGATCCAGGGAAGTGAGAGCTTAAATTTTGCATCATCTTGTACCATATTGTATATTATTGTCTATAAGTTTTGGTTTTCATGCTTTTGTTTTTGGTTTTCTATTTTGTGCTTTGTCCCTATTTATGGTTGGGCAAGTTTTATTTTTTTTGCTTTCTTGTCAGATTGCTTTAGGTTAGGTGTTGATTTATTTCCAAGCTTTGGTATGCAAGTTTTATGTTTTGGGTTCGTTCCCTTGATTTGTGGTTGTGTTTTATGGTAGTCACTAATGTTTGGCCTCTTAACTATTTTTTGTGCTCCTTTGTCATGAAGGATGAATTGCCTATCATGTGGATCAAGGAAAAGGGGATAAAATTTTTTAGTTAACATTCTTGGATCTTGGGATTAAGATAGCAAATTTTGGAACAATGAATCATTTTTCTAAAGCTACAAGAACACATCATATTAATGGGTATGCCTTGGAATATTGAAGAATGAAGTCATTTTGATTTACAAATTAAGGCAAAAAATTTTAAAAACTCCATCTTTAGCCTTGAATGATCTCTAACCCAGGTGGCAAGTGAAGTTTGCAAAGCAATACAATGTTGAGTTATAAAAAAATATCCAAATCAATCAAATGGCTTAGGCCATCTCCACCGGGGCTATAGACGCCTGGTTGGAAGTGGAGCAATGTCTATAAAAGAGGTAAATGTAAAATTAATCTAATACTTGGGTGAGCAAGGCCATCTCCACCAAGGCTATAAATGCATGGCTGGCAGTGGAGAATATGTATGGTTTTGAAGAATGCAAAATGAAATCACTCTCACACACATTCAGCAAATTCAAATGGCTCATGTGTTTCATCTGGAGTTATCTACTCCACTTTCTTGGAGGTTGCTAGATGATTTGTTTTCTGATCTTTGGTTTGTTTATTTTCAGAATTGGGTTCTTCATTTGAAATACTCAGGAGAATTTTCCAGTAGAGTCACCATTTGTTGTGGCCATTCCACAACTAGCCCCAAATTTGGGGACCCAACTTAAATTTTGAATTTCTAAAAATTTTTGGGTTTCTGTGAGTGATAATTTCGTTAATTCCATACCCATAGCCTTGCAATGTAGGTTCAAGGTGCATCACAGGTTAATGTTTAGTTTTGTTTTTGTTAGTGTGTTGGTTAAGCTTTAATATTTTGGACTCGTTTTAAGTGAGTTGAATTTAATAAGGCCAAAACTTTGAAATTAATTAAGTCAAACTTAAATAAAAAATAAAAAAAGGTATAAATAAATATATATATAATAATAAATAATATATATATTATATAAAAGTGAATTCAAATGAGGTCGTCGTGCTTCTTTGGTCTTTAGGTTTAGGCAAGCTTTAGTTTATGAGTTTGAGTTGCTTTAAGTTATGATTTTTAATTATTTTAAAATGGCTAGTCTAGTTGTATGGTTTAAAATCATTAAGTGTAGACTTTGAATTAAATCGATGCTAGTATTAGAGATTTGAAATTAAGTCATTTATTTAATTTTTTTGTTCTTTCTTCTTATAATTTTCTTTTTTCATTATGATATGTTTAGGTAGAAAGCGGCACTTCCTAGGAGAGACTCAGGTCAAAGCGTATATAGTGGTCGAAGCTGGGACTGGTGGTGATAGAGATTGAATAGGAGAACTGTCGACGTGTACCAGGAAAGAAGGGCATGAGGAATTTGTATGTGTTTGATTGATACCCATGTGGAAAAGTAGAGTGATTCAATGAAGTATGCGATAAAGAGGAAACTGGTACATAGTTTTGGAGAGATCACGATAGAGCATACATGGATTCACAAACCAGTGGTAGACGATTGTCATGATAGGTGGAAATACCAAAATTCATGATTTTGTTGATATGGATGATCCGGATCGCCTATGATAGCAATATGAGGTTGCATACGAGCTAAGGGATGATTGCCAAAATGAATAGCGACACAAGCGAAGGTTTAACAATGATAGCCTAGTAACTTTACAAAATTTATGGGGGTATATAGGCACAATTGGTATACTCATCGAAAGTGTCAAATGCGTCACAATGAATTTCATAGAGAGAATTGTGACATGCCATCATTAATAAGCAATGTACTATCTAAGTCATACATATTGTAATTCAAGCATTGTTAATAGAAGTGGTAGTGCAGACTGAAATCTACCATCAACACTTTACCATGATAGAGAGGAAGATCGGATGATTTTCTACTTCTCCTCCATTTTTGGTGATCTACTAGCTCGAAGGGCATCATCATTATCTGACATATCTAGGAGAAGAGTTCTATGTGCGTAAAGTCTAGTATTGTTAATGCAATAGGTCAAAAAGATGTGTTTGAGGATGATATTAGCATTCTACAAATTGTGGCCTCTATAATGGATGGATAGTAGATATTGATATACATTTATGGAGCAATCGTAAGGTTCAGTCTAGCAACGTCCTATAGAGGACAACATCAATGATGCAAAGCAAAAGGGAATGGTCTAAGGTTTATCAATAACGATGATGAGGATTATGACGTAGACCAGACCCATGCAACACAACATAGTTTGTTAGCAGGAATAAAGCACATCCTTAGTGGCAGACAGTTAAGGAGATACGATAAGGTTAAAAATATGGACCCACAGGATCCAAAACTGCAAGTAACCAAACGTATGGAAGGGTAAGTGTTTCAGTGGCTCATAAAAATTTGAATCACCAGGACTCAAACAGTGTGGAAGATGGAATTTGTTCTCATTGCGTGCAGGTTCTATTGTCAAAAAGTGTTTACCGAGAATTTATTGCAGGCCCAAAAAGTATGAAAGCACAGGTTTCAGTTGTGGGGTATGTGTGGCCACCAGAGCAGTGATCAAGGGGATTTTGCAGTGACAGCCATGGAGATGCCTAGAACTATAGTATCCTAGGCACATTCCACCATAGTCTAAGTCACTGGCAGGCTAAAGTCATAATATACAAAGGCGGGTGACATTTTGGTTGATGATAAATTATTACTCACTATCACATGTTAAAATAGGCTACGCAAAATCATACGACGGTGGTCGTGGAGGACGTTATCAAATAATCTAGCAGGGAAGATGGTCTCCGTAGATACAATATAGCCAAAGTTGGTAGGTGGAAAAGTGTTACTACACAAATATTAAAATAAAGAAAATACACCAAGGATCATAACGGGTGCATGACAGTTACGACACATAGGAAAAGGAAACAAAAAAATAGTGGATTTTTGGGCATGTGGGAAATATTTGTTTATCACAAGCAAGCCATGGTGTATATCATGCGAGCCAGCAGGAGAGAATAGTGACAAAAGGAGCATTACTTAAAAATCATAACGTCTAATAAGTTGGTAAGATCAAAGGATTTTTTGATAAAAAAATGCAGGCCCTTAAAAAACACCCGAAGCAGTAATGTAGACACGAGAAAAAGGACACAAGAAAAGAAAAATGAAATATCATATGAAAAAGGTTAAATACCCCTTGGAATGAAGAATGGGAGGGAATTGGGAGAGCAGAAGGGTGCAGAGGATATGGGAAGCTATTGTGCAATTTGCATGTTGTAGGTACAGGAGGTTTTGATTTTTGAATAAAAATATTTTTTATTGTATATATCTTTGTTTCATGTGTTTTTTCTATTAATCAGTATTTATGCATGTATATGGTTGCACTATTTTAATGGGTCAATACATGATTTATTTCCCTTTGGAGCTTGCACTTGATCTAATGTAGATTGTGTGGATGCAGGTATATTTATATTAGGTTTATTATTCGGAAATCGCCTTGCTCATTTGCATATTTTACAGCAACCTTTGCTTTCTATTTTCAACACTTGTTTTTTTTCTAACCCTATCTTTTTCATTTTTTAAAACTTTTGCAAACAAAATAAAATATATATAAAACTCCAAAAAGAGTTACATGGGTTGCAAGAATAAGATTTAATGTTCCATTTAAAGCAATTACGTTTTTGTTTTAACTAAAATTCAAAATTCCAAAATTATTTAAAGTTCACACTTTTAACAAGAATTTTGTAATTTCAGTTTTGCATGATTTCACAGTTTAAAAGAAAATCAGAATTTTCAAGCTTTGCATTTCGTTTTTCAAGCAATAAATTAACTCCCTTTATGAAAATTACAATTTCATTAAAAGGGGGTAATTTATAAGGCATACAAAAGCTATTACATGTTCAAATTTAGTCATTTACATTATCTTCTTTCATGTTCAAAGAAAGACAAGGAAAGATAAAATCCATTCAAAGCAACATAAAATGAATCCAATCACCATTTCATGCTCACCTTTTAGATTTAGATTTCAATTCTTTGTTTCTTACTCAAAGCAAGGTTTAAGGAAGATAAAACTTGTTTAAATTCTGCTTAATAAAAGAAGGTAAAATCTACTTAAAACACTCCAAGATAAAGGAATTAAGTCACATTAGCAAATCAGAAATTAATTGAATAAGGGATCAATTTCATGTACTCATTTATCATTTTATTTCTGCACATAAGGGAAATCAAGTCCTTTCAATTTTATTTCTGCACATAAGGGAAATCAAGCCCTTTTAATTAATGAACAATAATAGCATAGCATAATAAAGTAATACCAATACAGGCCCTTTGTTAACAGTTATTTGTAAATCACTAAGGTATTCCAAGCACTTATTTGACACATTTTCATAAGCATACATGCACACATTAAGTAAAAGGAACCTTGGAGAAATATTTATTTCTTTGCAAGAGAGGGTTTTCTAATCAAAATCCTAACTGTGAGTGTGGTTTTGCAATTGGGTAAAATTATCACTCAACAAGAAGGAAGTGACCGCTTTTAAAAAGCAAACAACTATGGTGCAATTTTATTTCCTATGCCACAATCAAATGTTAGGTGGATTTCTTTGAGTCTTCTTGCTTGACCACTTGAACCCTTGTGTTGCTACAAATTTCTACACACAAGCTCACAAAGAGTTGTTAATAATATCAAATGGGTCTTTCTAGATGAGGCCCTAATCCATAGAAGTGATAACGTAAATTTCACAAAATTGATGATAACAGTTATAAAACATAAATAAAAGGTTACAAAACTTCAAAAGAGGGGTTGCCTTACCTTACTTACCTTCCTGCTGATAGGATGTCTCTATTTACCTTTTATTGTGCAACTGCTAGGGGCGGTTGGTTTTGTGTGGCTGCAAGGGGTGACTAGCCCTGTGTAACCTCCAAGGGTGATTCAATATTCGTTCCAAGAGGAGTTGCAAGCTTTGGTGTGAGTCTTCTAGATGGTGTTTTGAGTCTTTGGTATAAATCTAACATTGGTTGACTATCTGGTTGAAGAACAATTGCAAGTAGAACTTTCATTGACCCTTCAAATGAACTCCATTAGTAAGCTAGTTTGGAATACCAAAAGGGATCAATCACACCAAGTTCTTCAAGGGCAATAAAGAGGGTTGGATGAATTTTAGCAACATTTATGTAGCACTCTCATATGTTCATGCAAAATGAAGAAATAAGAGGGGTATTTATAGGCTTTTGGCAAGGGGAGGGGGTGATGAAGTGGAGGTGATGTGGAAGTGACATGGCAACCAAGTAGGGTATGCAAGGGCCAAGAAAATATGTAGGATTTCCACATGGGTGAGTGTGCACCTTCTATATTTATTGGCTTTGGGTGGGGTGAGCCCTCACCCACAAAATACCATAAATTGACCTAGGAGAAAGTGAGGGGGTATTATAACATAGGTACATTGGGTGATATGGAGAGATTTTTAAATTCCTAAAAATGCTAGGTATAGAAGAGGAGGACAAGTGGAAATTAATGAGATTACACAAGAGGGTTGACTTGGTAATTTTTGGGCAATATAAAATTCATCCAAAATGGAGGGAAAAGTGGGGAGGATTTGGGAATTAAATGGTGGGGATTTCAATGGGATGGCATTGGGATTGTGGGGGGAAATTGGGATTTGATTGGATTTAGGAAATTTAATGTGCACTTTCTTTGGGATTTGACATGGGGATTAAAAGGGGGATTAGGGATTAATGAGGGGCTTGATTAGGGGATTTGATGGATAAGGAAGAGAATTTTGAGGGAATTGGGTGCAATGAATGAGATATTAGGGAGAGATTAGAGGGTTAGGGAGGCTAAGATAATGTTAGAAGAATTAAATAGGAGTAGAAAAAAATTAAGATGATTTGGGGGGAATAGAAAAATTTAAGGAATTAGGGGAAAATAAAAATAAAAGAGAAATTTGAGGGCTTAGGGAGACTTTAGAAGAGATTAGAAAAATTAGAAGAAAATTAGAGAGGATTTGTGCCAATTGGATGGAAATTAAAATAAATTAGAGGAAATTATAAGAATTAAAAGGAAATTAGAGGAAATTGAAGAAATTTGCTAGAAATTAGAAGAATTTTGGAGGAATTTGGAGAATTTAATGAAATTGGATAAAATAGAGAAAATAAAAGAATTTGGAAGGGAAATTAGCAATTTAGAGGAAATTGGATGGATTTGATAGAAATTTTAGAAATTTAGCAAATTAGAAGTGGAATAGAGGAATTTTAGAGGAAATTAGGCATATTAGATGGGAAATTGGGATTTTATAAGTATTTAGATAAATTTGGAAGGAATTTGGGAAATTTGCAAGGGTCTTGTGACAATTTGGGGGTTTTGGTGAATTGATGGGGTTTGAATGGTGTTTTGAGGGTTTTGATGGGATGATTGGGATATGGGTGTAGATGGTCACAAAATTGACTAATTTTGGGTGTCTACACATAGTGCCACCCTCACCACCAGAAGCAACAATAATGTTGGAGTCATGGCTTAAGGCAACAATATTATGGTTCTACATGGAATCAAAAGGGTACCAACTATGGAAGTGTTTGGCAAAGAAAGCATAATGACTTTAGTTCTCATTGTGGTGTATTCGCATCAAGGAACAAATAG
Source organism: Wollemia nobilis (assembly GCA_028583015.1). Taxonomy (NCBI): domain Eukaryota; kingdom Viridiplantae; phylum Streptophyta; class Pinopsida; order Araucariales; family Araucariaceae; genus Wollemia; species Wollemia nobilis. Next base: position 870,574 of record JAQPPZ010017254.1, on the reverse strand, counting down.
ACATCACTCGAGTTACTAGAGTAGTGTAGTAGAAGCGTGGATAGATAAATATAATTATCTCACATGTATAGATAAGTGGTAGCAATAGGTAGTTGAGCATTATATAATGTAGGAAAAAGGCTCATATAGGGGATATGAAGAGAAGAATATTGTATTTATCTCAAGTTGAGATATATTAAGAAGTGGCTTCCTTCCAATAAGGAGCATTGTATGGTGTTGCCCTACCTCAAGGGTTTGAATTGTATTTTGAATAAATTGGAATAATTTGCATTAATTTCATAAATTGTATTGTGTGGAATTATTCATTGTAGTTGTTTATTTAATATTTCTATAAATTATTAATTATTTCTATGGATGACAAAGGAGGTTCATAACAAGTGGTATCAGAGCAAAGTAGGTTCATAGCAAGTGGTATCATAGCAAAGTAGGTTCATAACAATGAAATGCATTCCTTCATCCTAGATAATCAAATGGACCAATGGGCAACCAAAATTTGGGACCAAAATCCTCCTAAGACCTATGGATCTATAAGTATGGGTTGAATTTGAAGTGAAAGCATGAGCCTACACTGATCCAGGTCATATATAAAAAAATGTGTGTATATATATAAAGTTTTTTTTTCTCAGTTGCTTTGTATGGGATTAAAACCTTAAAGAATTATCAAGTTGCACAAATTGCTCTTACCATATGAGTCTAACTATAGTTTGTGCTATTACAAATATTCCCATCAAAGGCTATTTCAAAAGTTTTGAGAATCATTTCATGTCAATATGGAATTTTTGCTAGAAAACCAAGAAGAATTCGAATGTCAATGGTAAAAAACATAACAAGAAACTTCTAACATGAGAAGCAAGCCAATTCTCCTATAGTCCAGATCAACAACTTGAATCTCCACAAATTCCAAAAAGTAATATCATCCATAGATTTATAAATTGGATGAATATTAACATAACTATGGAAGGTGTTAGAACGGTGATACGCATTAGTGAAGACCAATTGATGAAGCCAATCAATAGACAATATTCAAATTTTGATGATGATTCAAGAAAAGTGCCAATGTTAGAGAATCAATCAAGAGACTTCACCAATGATCAGCTATAAAAAATAAAAAATGATTGTTTGTTCCCACCAAGCTATCTTGTGAGGTGTAATTAATGCTTTCATATGTAAATAGTTGCATTGAGTGTCAAGACAGCCTCCATATTAGCCTAGGTCAAAGCAAAATACACCCGTATAAAATATTAAGCAATAATGAGAAAGGAATAAATATATCTTGGGATATGTGAAAATATTTGAAAGTGGATTTTCAAGGGAGAAGAATTAATCATGTAATGTGGAAAGCTTTCTACCATGATTGAATGGGCATGGTGCAATAAATGCATGGCATGTGAACAAAAGCAATGAATGTAGAAGGCAGAAGGAAATTTTCTATAAATTATTCCTGCCCCATCTAGAACCATCTCTACCAATATCAAAACACTAAAAAAATTCTTGAGAAAATAACGTTGAGAAGCATAGTTACACCAAAGAGTATAGAATAAAAATAAAGGTCCAAAATATTTAGACAAACATCAGCAAAAATGGAGAAGAGAATATCCAATCACATGAAATGATTCCAAACTAGAAAAGTCTCATTCATCAGAGGCTCTCGAGTGTGCCAATTTATACCTCCAACATTGAAGTATTAAGAGACCCAACTACAAAATTATCAGATCCAAAGATTTAAAAATAGACAAAGAATCTAAAGGAAGGTGTATGACAATGATTCAGGGCCACTCAACTAACAAGCTTTGGGGTAAGAATTTGGAGCATCTACTTGGAACAATACCTAATGCCCGAAGTTCACTTTTTCTATGAGCTAATTGTAGCATGTGCAAAATTTTATGAACCTAGCACTCAAGAAATCAAGTCCCTAGATGGGTGTTTCAAAATAAATATTACTAGACATATTGTTAGGTAGATGTTGTTTTTTCTAGAGGGGGAGCATCATATTAATATGGAAGAAGAGAAGAAAACTTTCAATGCACTCCCAAACCAATTCAAGATGAACTTTCTAAGCATTAAATGTAGAGACATGAACCCAAATGATCTAGTTCCAAAAGGTTCTCTACCACTCAATATGTTTGACGAGAATGCAAGAGATGTGTTGGGTATGTTGGCCTTCACATTTGGATTAGAATATGATAAACATGTAGTCTCCACTCAATTGGGTGTCATGTATAACATGAGGTATGAACCTAAGGATTCAAAGTTCACATTGGATTTCATTGAGCTTATTGTTGGGCAAATACATGAAGGATTGTCTAATTTTGTAACCACTTGTATGTTCACGTACTCATCATTTTTGGCACATTTGACCTTGTTCCAACACCCAAAAGCATTCCTAGACCTAAATCCAAAGTGTATAAATGAAAAAGGTCAAATATTATTGATACATTCCTAGATGGGGGTTTGATTAAAAGTTATTCAATTTTTTCTTTTAGGGTCAAAGCAAGGGAGTGAGGAAGAAGTGAGTATGGAAATACTCCAAAAAATAAAAAGAGAAATAGAAGTGAGGGAAGGAACTCAAGATCCCCCGTATAAAGTTCCAAAATAAGTTCTAGCTACTGCATATCCTATAAGTAATACAACACAACCATCCCAAGCACAACATACCCGATAGGAGACCCCACACCAAGAGACCCAAAGAAAAGAAAAGCAAGAGATAAATTCAATAACCAACTCTATTAAAGCAAAAGAAGAAAAAGGATGTTGTCAAGATAGGTTCAAGCACCAGTAGTACTTTCATATCTACGCTATCATACCCCTCATAGAAATTCCATCAGCCTAAGAATCCATATTAACCCTAATATCTCAAGCTCTTGGCATCTTTGCCACAAAAATGCCTCCCTCTCCTGATATCCCTACAACCTTTTCTAGCTAGAAGGCACTACAAATAATGCAACCATCCCAAATTACTTTTTCCACATCTTCCTTTGCCTCCCTGATCCCTTCTCCTTCAATACTTTCATTTTTCAAGCCATTGTCAGCATTTATATCACCTCCAAGGAAGCAAGAAGGTTCATATACAAGAATCCTTTCTAGACCGAAGCTCATGGCAAAAATATTAGAATATTTAATACTAGATGACTCAGCATAACCAAGAAAAACAAGCTAAGCCAGCATAGCAACTAGATATAACTCAAGTAATTAGCCACTTTGCTCCCCATAAAAGAGCATTATAATTAACATAAAGGGACCCACTAGTATTGAAAACAAAGGGAGAAATAGAAAAGAAATACTTATAAGTGGTGATAATTAGGATTGATTTGAAAGATACCCAACCTTAAGATATGGTGCTACTCATACAAGAAACTGAAAAGTTGGTTGCATACAAACATGAGTCGTTAAGATGAATATTGATAAAAGAGGAGAGAGCTTTGGAGTAGGTAAAGAATAATTTGATCAACTCGCAAGTAGAGGTGAAAGCACTCTAAAATCAAATAAACATGCTAGCTAAGCACTTAATGGAGCATCCATCAAAATCTCTCTTAAGAGAAAAGGAAGAGCAAATAAAAAACCTCTCAGATAGGCTCGTCAATTAGGAAACTCAGTTAAATAAAGAGAGAGATGCTCTATAGATGCAATTGGAGGAACTTTAGCAAAAAATTGAGTTGGAGCAACACCAAGGAATAAAAAGCCTCATCAAGGAAGCTAGTGATGCTTACTAGGATGAGATCACTAGTACTGCAATAGCATTATTCTAATTATTCTAATTTATTGATGCAATCATTGATCAGGATCTTCAAGTAAGCAATGAAATTGATCATAGACTTAGTACAACTACCCAAAAATTTGATGAAGCTAAGATTTATCGAGCAAATTTGGCCACAGTATCAAACTCCAAGTTTGTGTCTACTAAGATTCAAAATAGAAATATGACAACACATAAGGTATTCAATCTCCTCCTAAAACAGTATATAGCATAACAATACAAAAATCAAGTAACCACCTTATTCTCTATCATTGGGAAGCTTAAGGGTCATATTAACTAATTAGTGTAGGTAGGGCTTCCTTCTCCTTAGAGTGAAGTTGGCAGACACTATTCAGAGTAAGAGTATTTACAATTGATAAGGCAGTGCAAGGAAGATGTATCCCATTTTGAAAAATTATCACAACCTCCTACTATTGAGGACTTGTCTTGGGAATTAGGACCACTGGAAATATTAAGGATTCAAATGCATGAAGTCATAAATCAAACAAGGAACTTCTCTTGTGATGACCAATTTGAGCTAGAAAATTATCTGTGAATACTTTGAACAGATCCAGTGTCTTTCAGATGAGGAATGGGTAGAGATTAAGAAAGCATTGAACAAGTTGCCAATTGTGTAATGTTATTTATTATTTTCTTTGCATTCTTTCTATTTTTTTTATTTTTTTGCAATTTTGAATCTGCACCCAAGGATGAAGGTGACATTTTTAAATTCTCCTTCAGCAAGCAAGAAGGCCCGTGTGAGTTTCCAAAACTATAGTGAGTCCTCACTACACTCAAATATTCTTACCTTAGGCATATTTTTGAGAGAAAATGATATAGAGGCATGGCTAGCGGGAAGTGAGGAAAGAGGCATCAGACTAATGCAAGCAAAATAGCTCTATCAAAATATTAGTGGTATTTTATAAAAGTTATGACCAAGGATGGAAGGCAAAATTTCCAAGAACCAATGTGACAAAAATATCCAAAAATAAAAAGCAAAAAAAAGGACCAATAGGCACAAAAAGGAAAAAAGACTTCCAAAGGTCAAAAGTTTTAAAAGTTATGAATGGAAAAAGAAAATATTTTTTAAAAGTGGACTATGAGACGTAAGAAACTTCCAAATGATGAAACATTCAAAAGTTTCGATAGGGGATTAGAGTGAATACTTTCAAGAGATACTTCTAACAAAGAATCTAGATCGAACTCAAAAGTTTATAAAGTTCATATGTGGGAAGACGATGAAAATTTTTGACAAAATGGCTAAGAGCCTACATCATCTTGGAAGACAAAATTACCCTAGGAGGTAAAGCATAATACAATAAGTGGTCAGCAATGAAGAAAGGTCAAATCATGTTGCAAAACATCAGTATTGGCACACAAGCTCCCAAGAGGGTAGGTGAGCTAAATTGATGAGCTATTTACTAAGAAGAGTTAAGATTCATCTATCGACATCAATTGGGCTTAATGATCCAAGAAAAAAGGATGGCATCTTAAAGGCAAGAGCATGGCAGCTGTAGGGCTAGAAATCCCAAAATTTATAACATTAACTACAGAAGATGCTTCTAACTATTTTTTAGGATCCCTAGGATGGTAGTTAAATATCCAACAGCTCAAAATTGATCCATAAACCTCAAAAGGCTAAAAGGTGATGCAGGGAGGATCTAATCAAGAGGAAAATAAAGAAGATTTGTCAAAGGCCCCTATACAAGTTATGAAGGAAAAAAATCATTTTTGTAATCTATATAGTAGTTGTTTAGGCATTATGATGGATGGGCAAGTTGTTTATTCAAGCCTTAAGCTTCATATATAATTTTCCTTTCATTTACTTTTGTATAGTAGTACCTAAACCCTGAGTGGTTTTGCAAGCAAGCTTTCAAGCCCTCACTTCTAGCATAATTTGTAATTTTCATATTCATATATCTATTGGAGACTATAAGTATTGGGTTTTTTTTGTCCCATTTCTTATGTGTATGTATGTTTATATGCATACACTAGAGGTCATGACTATCTATTGTTTTTCTTGTTTCTTTTATATGCATTATGTGGTTAACATGTTGAGAAGAGAAAGTATTCACTTTAAGGTGGCAGTGCATTAGACTCACACATTCATGTGTCTTATTTGTATGCAAAGGAATCTTATTTTGATCTTGGTGCATCACCCTCATTAGCTTAGGTTAGCTTAGGATATTTTTCCTTTTTGCTATCTTTATTTTATGGTTTATCTTTCCTTTTTCCCCCTGTGCACCCATAGGTTAGGTTAGAGAGTGCTAAAGATCACATATTAAGAGGAGTCAACTTGTAAAAAATCTAGGATACAGATCGATAAAGCCAATTTTTGTGCTCTTAGAGATTTCCTTGTTGTGTCATGTTGCATGAGGCATGTTAGCCTAGTCATCTTATTCTCTATATTTAGTGACCACGACAATAAAATAGGATAACAAATATTTTTTGAACTCTAAAAGTGGATCCCCATACTTAGTAACTTCCCAAGTTCTCTTAAATATAGGCAATGGATGATATATACCTTTATTTTGGCTTTTTTCCTTGGCATGTTGGAAAAATCTACCACCTTATACAAATTTCTTTGCATTTGAACCCATCCTTGGTCAATAATGACTCACAAAATTATGTCAATGTTTTGTCCACCCCAAACTATTTGTCTAGACATTCACTATACTTCTATCTCACTATATTCTCTCTTATTTAACTATAATTAATGCATAAATATTACCCCTTGATTAGCAAACCATATTGAATGAGATAATCTAACCATGGAGTTCTATCCCTTTTGATTGGGTTATTACATGCTACCCAAGCCTCCTTAAAATCCACATCATCCTCATATAACTCTCTCATGGAGTCAAATCCAACAACCTCCATTTGTATTTCATTCAACAAGAGACATCTTCTACTCAATGCATTGACTACCCTATTTGATCTATCACTCTTATGATTCAAATTAAATGAATAAATCTAAAGAAACTCAACCCACTTCATATGCCTTTGGTTTAACTTACCTTGGTTGTTAATAAACTGAAGTGTTTGATGATTTGTGAATAGGACAAATTCTTTTGGTAGCAAATAATATCTCCACTTTTTGAGTGCTTGAACAATCACATAAAACTCTTGGTCATAGATCAAATATTTCTTCTTAGCTTCACTTAACTTCTTGTTGAAGTATGCAATGGGTTTACCTTCTTGACTTAAAACTCCACCTATCACTGTCTTGCTTACATCATAATCCACCTGAAAGACCTTGTTGAAGTATAGCAATGTTAGAACCAATTTCTCTATTTTAAAAGTTGAAGACTCTTCTCTGCTACAACTATCCAATTGAATTCATTTCTACCACCCTTCATTGTTTCCATGATAGGTGCACAAATACCACTAAAATTTATGATGAATTTCCTATAAAAACTTGCTATGCCATGAAAACTCCTTACCTCAAACATATTTTTTGGCAATGGCCACTCCACAATGGCTTTCACTTTTTTGAGATAAATTCACAAACCGTCTTGGAAAATTACAAAATCCAATTTCATTAATTCCCTCTTTATAAAATTCCACTTTCCAAATTAACCAACAACTTTTCCTCCCTTAATCTTTGCAAAACAAGCCTTAGATGCATCAAATGTTCCTCTTTACTTTTTCTAAATATCAAAATATCATCCAAGTAAACAATTACAAACTTACCAAGAAATGGCTTTAACACTTCATTCATCAATCTCATGAATGTGCTTGGTGCATTTGTCAATCCAAATGGTATAACAAGCCACTTGTATAGCCCATCCTTTGTCTTGAATGCAGTCTTCCACTCATCCCCTTCTTTGATCCAAATATGATGATATTCACTCTTCAAATCTATCTTTGTGAAATACTCAGCTCCACTCAAGCAATCCATCAAGTCATCCATTCATGGCAATGGAAATATGTATTTTATGGTTATCTTGTTAATGGCTCATGAATCCATGCACATATGTCATTCTCCATCCTTCTTGGGTGTTAGTAAGGTTGGTACTACACATGGGCTCAAACTCTCTCTAATCAAACCCTTGTCCAATAGCTCTTGGACTTGCCTCTTCATCTCCTCATTCTCCATAGGTGTCATCCTATACACTACCTTGTTTGGTAAACTTGATCCAAGAATGAAATCCATATGGTGGTTTATGCTTCTCATGGGTAACAACCCATATAACAACTCCTTTGATAGGATATCAACATAGTCCTCCAACATATTTTTCATTTCATGTGGAATTTCATTCACTTTATCTGCTACCCCAACTTTTATGGGTTTACCTATAAAAGCATAGCAAGATTCTTTTTTATTTGTTCCTCTTAGAAATTATTTTTCTAATATTAAACACACTTTAGGACTATTGTCCACTTCTTTCCCTTTGTCTTTCAATGGACTCAATGTATATTTCTTTCCATCCTTCACAATAGTGTAAGTATTCATTCTACCATCATGCACAACCTTTCTATCAAATTGCCAAGGCCTTCCCAACAAAATATGACAGGCATCCATGGGCATAATATCACATAAAATCTCATCTTTGTATGAACCAATCTGAATATTTACCAAACACTGCTCACTTACCAAGATTTGATGTCCCTTTTGTAACCATGAAACTTTGTATGGATTTGGGTGTTCAATCCTCTTTAGTCCAAGCTTCTCTATAATCTTATTAGACACCCAACAAGCTCTTATTTTATCTATAGTTCTAATGACCTGGCAAATTTTATCTCCTAATTTACATATAGTTCTAAACAAGCTCTTTCTTTGTATTGGCTCATGCTCCACCTTGGATGGTTTTAGCAACACTCTCTTCATTATGAGATATTTTCCTTACTCGATTCCTTTGAGTTTGATGAAGCAACAATCTCTTCCTCTGCTTAAGCAATGTGATTTCTCATTTATTTCCTCCATTATTATCCTATTGTACTTGTAGACACTCAATTCCCCTATGACTAGCTTCTTCACTCATATAACAAGCTTTGATGAATCATCTACCTCTTTCTCTATTATTGTAGCCTCTTCCTCTTGAGAAATTTTTCTTCCTCTTATATTTCGATTGAAAATGTTGTTTTGAGAAGTGTGGGCTTCTCCTTCTTGCATATGATGCCCTCTACCAATATTTGATTGTCCTCTTTCTCTAGATAACTATCCTCTTTCTTTGAAATTATTTTATTGCCTTTGAGATAACTTTTCCTGATAAGGATTTTTGTATTATTATAATATTTGTAATATTTGTAATTTCTTTTAACATATGTAATATTGTAATTTGATAATATAGGTCATCCTTAAGAATATGACCCGATGTAATATTAACCACTTTTTACTTCCGTGGCTTTTCTTTCCACCTCACTAGACATGTGGAGGATGATGGTTTTCCTGAATGTATACATATGCATCACCAATGGATATCAAACCTCCACATCATTTGTTTTGTGTCCTTCGTTTACATCATATATTAGGCTATTTATAGCCACTCAAGATTAGTGCAATCCTCAAGTAGTTTGTATTAACCTTCTGGCTTGTCCATCTGTGTCCATATCATGTTTTGGTATGAGAGCCCCTATCATGTTTGATTCAAAGTGTCATCTATCCCTAGGCCAAATTGGTTTAGAAGAAAAAAAAAACCTATGCCATAAATTCTAGATTGGGTAAGACTGCCTATTTTTGGTTTGTTTTACTATTTTCCTATTAGGTTGGCCCTAGTAATCAGTTCATATCGTCTATGTTGAATAATTCACTAAATCAACTGACATAAGCCCATCCCTGCTCTTCTTTATCATGTAATGTAGAGAGCCTAGTGTACCATTGAATCCATATAGAAGCTTGAGATGAACAACAACGTCCTCAAAAACTTGTTCTGGAGAAGAAGACATGTGAAGGCAAATCTAAGGATTATGAGAAGAAGACACGGCTAATTTTACGAAGTACATCAAGTTGAATCGAATAAAAAAGGTGAATGATCAGCAACTGGTGATGGCACATCAATGTTTCAAGTTTCACAACAAGCCATCTGGCCAAGAAGTCGTAGGTGTCTTCTGAGAGGTCCCACATGGAACCCATGATTCCGTTGAAGATATATTAAATAGAATTATAAAAAAAGTGGTTTTACCAGCCATTGAAAGTGCCATTCCACCCAAGCTCAAGTCTACTCAAATTTTGGTCAGCCACATGCTAGAGGCTTAGCCCCACTTAAATGCTCTCACAATGTAGAGGCTACTGTAGATATATCATGTATTTCGCATAATGCTACTCGACATGATGCATTCTAATTTATTGGAAAAAATAGAATCTTGACTGGACATATGCACTCATCCACCATTACTGGCGTAAACCCCACATGTATAGTCAGACCACAACACTTGTTTTGTCATCTGGAGCGCTCATATCTCTAGCACATCTCTAAGGATTCGCTTGCATTGCACCCCATTCCTGGATATTCTTTCAATCATGTCGTGACAAAAGATATAGCACCCTAGCATGATAAATATGCTCCACATCAGCATGGTCCGAGGTGTTAATCACATCCACGACTCAGTTTCTTGGCCAATGGAAGCAACCCAACGCATTTTTTGGCTAAGCAAAAATTCTAGTTCTTCCAAAAAATCCATTGAATCATTAGAGGATCTACCACCTTCGATTTGAGTCATAGCCTAATGCAACTCGATGCAGTCTAACGTGTGGGTCTCGTAGCTATATCCAATGCCTTCCACCTAAATTGTGCTAATTTGGCCATCTTCTCAACTCCATAACACTATTTTGTGATGCCTCTACCCCCAGCACTGGACGAGGCAGAACCCTATTTGCCTATCGCCACATAATTTGGTGTAACAAATTGATAGCTTATAGTAGAAGTCACAAAGGAGCTTGGGTAAAGATCTTTACTGCCTATTAACATTTTTATGACTAAGCCTTTATTATCTAGGTTGAACTTTTAAAATTTATTTACTTGATAAAAAAAAGGGTTTGTCTAGGTAAATAACAATTTGTTTCTTTGACAAGGACTTACTTTGCCATTTTTCCATATAGTTGGCCATTATTTTTATAATTTGACCATATCCTTGTACCTTTTCTTAGTCAACCTTAGAATTCATTCTGGCTCAATTTATACAACTAGCTACCAATTTAGCTCTTTTTGATAAAATGGTCAAAATCATTTCTTTAGACCTCTCTAGCTAACACAATCAAGGATCTTAAAGTCCACCCCTCGTTTGATAGTCATCATCATGTAAAATGCAAAGTCAAAATTTACAAAGGATCTGGGCATCTCGAGGGCCTCAATAGCTATATCTTAGACATGGAAACCTAGTTTACCTATAGTCAAACAGTAGACGATGAAAAAGTTTCTTTTGCCAAACTCAAACTTCCTAGTATGGCTAACGTTCTCATCACCGAACGCCAAGGAACAAAAATCCCATCACCACTTGGGATCAATTAGTTGTTATCCTAAAGACTACTTTTATCCATCCAACTATGATAAATATTTTCCTTATTCAATGGTTTCACCTTAGACAGGGACTTCATACTTCGGTGTAGGATTACATCTTTCAATTTAATCGGTTACAAATCTTGCTCCACGTGACCGATCCTACACCTTCTCTCATTGCAAAATTCAAAAGTAGACTTTAATAGAAATTATATAGGGAGTTGAAATATATTTTTTTTAATCATATTAATACAGTCCTCAACCAAGTATAACTCGTGGAGAAGAAGCTTACATATCAAGCGAAGGGAACATGATATTCTTTAGGAAGTTGTAGGCCATCATCTCAATCATAAAGGCAAGCATCAAAGAAATATTCTTCTTCCTCTTCTTCTTCTCCTACTCCAGCTCCTACTCAATCCTATGCTTCTCATAAGCAAAATTATCATCATTCTTCTTCTTCCTCTAATAAGGCCAAGTTCTAAAAATATTGTAATCATCATAAAAGAAAAGAGCATGATAGATCTGAATGTCATCAATTACAAAAGTATAGGAAGAAATAATTGCTTGTAAATTTCAATGAGGGTACAAGTGAAAACCCCATCAAGACTATCAAAGAGGCTCAAGTATATGAGGAGCTACGGGGAAACTCAATAATGTAACTTTGATGCATCGTCAACTCACATCCATAGTTGAAGCCTGTGACAACCTCTTTGTCATGAATGCTCATCTAACTCATAATATTGTTGTTGATTGTATCATCAACAATGGCTCGCAAAAAAATTTGATTGCAAAGTCCATTGTCAACAAACTCAAGCTCCCTACTAAACCACATCCTCATCCATACTCGGATGGAAGGATGGTGATATGCACATATGCATTATTGTTTTTTTCTTTTGGTCCTAAGTACATAGATAAGGTCACTTGTGATGTGACCTAGATGGGTTGTTGTGGATTGTTGCTTGGAAGGACTTATCAGTATGATAGACGAGCTCACTATGATGCATATCACAATACATACACACTACAGAAAGACAATAAGTGATACATTGTCAAATGCACGAAGCACACTTCCAATTTATTGCTCAATTGCAAACAAGTAAAAAATACCATAAATCAAGCTCAAGCACTAGCACTCATCTTCATTCGACCACAACACAAGCACTCCACAACAAAAGTCTCCCAAATCACTTGATCCATAGCAATGGACAAACTCTTGTAAAAATTACAAAAGTACATTAATTTGGATCCCTATCATTTCCTTTGCCTTCAAAGCACATTGATAGGCTTCAACTGACCTCAATCTTATTATACTAAACTCATCTTGAATAGATATGCGGAGTCCATTAACATACCTTGAAATTTTCTCTTCATCATCCTCTATATGGCCAACCCAAATAGTGAGCTTGTAAAATTCCTTCGTGTAGTCTTTCACATTCATCTCCTTTTGCTTCAGGTTTTGCAACTTCTTGAATAAACTCATCTAATAATCTGATGGCAAGAATTTGACCTTCAATTTAGCAACCATTCTATCCCAAGATTTAATTTTCTCCTTGCCTTTTCTTTGTCTCTTTGTTTGTACATGATCCCACCACACAGATGCATGACCCTTTAGCCTAGTGCAAGCAAACTTCACCTTTTTTGGGTCCTCCATTGACTCATAGTCAAAGTATTTCTCCATGTCCATGACCCATTCTATAAAATCCTTAGGATTTAAACTTCCACTATAGCAAGGAGTATCCAACTTTGGTTTACTACCCATATTCGAAATTGCCTTCAAAAATCTACTCTCAAGCTCATCCATCTAGTCTTCTTCTTTAGGCTCTTGACCTTCAACTTCTTCATCATCACTTACATCCTCAACATGTACTCCCCTTCTTTGTGTTGTCTCTATTGCATCCAATCTGGTTGTAATACCTCTCAACATCTCAACTATATCAGTATTTCTAAGTGCCCTTAGTCTTCCTCTATGCACCATGTCTTCTCCTTGCTAGGCTTTGATACCAAATGATGCAGTCTAGATGAGGGGGTCTAATGAAAGATAACATATTCTAGCAGCCTAAATATCTCATAAGTCCACAAACCAGAAAATAAACAATAACTACTTGCATAAACAATTCTAGGAGATGTCATAGCCAACACATCTAGGGGAAGCTCTTCAATATACATGGAGATGATCTCAAATGATTACAAGTTCATCCTTATGTAGACCTGTTTTTCCTCAACTTGTGAGAATAAAATCAGATTCGGATAAAATATTATTTTTTAACATGCATTACAATCTAGATAAAATATTATAAAATCAAATTTAGATAAAATATTATAGAATCAGATATGGATATAATATTATTTTTTCCATCACACATTGCAATCCAAAATCAAATCTAGCTAAAATTACAATTTGGATAAAATCAAAAAATATTTTTCCGCTGCGAAATTTTTTCTTTCATTTTTTAGCGATGCAAGATTGCTTGTGGACCCAGATGCTTTTGCATCAATATGATACATAGGATTGTAGATCTAATCTACAAAGTAATAGATAATGTATATAATCTCCATAGATTAGCCCTATAATATTACAAACTAAATCAAATCTTGTAGTTTTATGAACTAAACTAAAAAAAAATAAAGACTTGTAGAAATGTATTATGTTGGATCATTTTGCAATTAGGCTTCTAAAAGAATAAAGGATTATATTCATATTATTTTCTAAATCTAAGTACAATTATCTAAATATATAGAAAAGTAAACACACTTGCAGAAAATGTAAATGCACTTACAATAATTAAAACACGCATTCAAGAAAATAAACCTATTGGATTTCACATGATTAGCTTGTAATGAGTGGCTATAAGACTCCATGTTCTCATCACTTTCCCATCTATAGCCCACAACAAATATTTAACAATAAATGGTGTCTTGGCTCCATGTTAATGGCACAAAATGACGAACACACAATTTAATCATCAATTGCTTAGGACCATGTCTTAATCCCCATAATAAAATTGAAGATTAAGAAGTATTTCTTCCATCACAAGGGATGAACCTAGTCAAGTTTGATCTCTAATTTGGTAACACTTGACTAGTTGAATATGTAATCCTTCATAACTTATTAATCTAAGATCGTGCAAATTTCTACTAAAGCATGTGCTATATATACCGATCTATAAGAATATCTCAATCTAGCATATCTAGCCTATCTACAAAGCAAAAAAAGAAGGAAAATGAGGAAGGAGGAGAACAAGAGAATTTCAAAATAATGTTAAAATGAAGGAAGCAGAAGAAGTATCTCCATAATAGAGGAATCTAATAGAATAATTTAAAAAAAAAATAGTGTAGAAAGAAGGCAGCCTACTTTACTCCTACTCTAACAAATTATGGTTCTCTCATCCTATGCAAACGAGGGGGGGACTTCCTTGCTACAACAGAAGAATACCATCATGTTCTCAATTATTCCACAAGTAGAGACAAAACAAAAATATGGAACCAGATTATTATTCAATTCAAAGGTTGGGTAAAGTTCTTCCTTACAATACAACATGCCATCTCTTTTATAAAGTGGCTACACAATATATTACATAACAATCCATAGGAAATAAATCATCTAAAATAAGACTCAATTAGATTAGTTGGTAACAACCCCAGCTAATCCTATCTCTAAACCTAATTAAATCAAATTTGTTGGAAAAGCATCCCAACCTATTTTAATTCTAGGATTTAACCAATTTTGTGGGTAACCAATCTCAACTAACTTGGATATCCTATCTGTAGATTATTCTCTTATTCTAATTTATTAATATAAAATACAAACTATTTTTATTAGAAGTGGCTCTATATATATAGAGTGCTCTTTTTAGGTTAAAGATGATCCCAAAATATGATTTTTTTGGGACTCATTACTACGAGAGGCATGTAAATCAAAATTTTGCCTAATTTTCTTCTTGCTTGAGGAGAATTACAAATCTTTTATATTAAAAATAAATATTCTAAGATGCGAAGTAAATTTTATTGATCTAATTGTAAATCCAAAATTCTAAAAAAAAATTGGGTCTCAATTTTACACTTTTCTTTGATCATCTTACCCCCCTAATATTATGGATTTACTATTTTTTATAATTCACATGTATCTCAAGATTTAAGTTGAATTTTGAAAATCTGTTTACACATTCGAATCTATGCAAAAGTCTAATAGAGGAAAGTTTTGCAATTTTAATTACTTGTTTTGCCCCTCAAAATTTGTTATCAAAAATTGCTCAAACTAATCACCTTAATGGAGAGCTAAATTGCACCTAATATTCCTTTAGGCAAGTCTTTATCATATATTATTTTTTTCTTTTTTTTTCCTTGTGTTAATTTCCTATGTACTTTATAGTTTTGTAGTTAAAATTCATCCATCTAGTATGGGGAATTTTGAATTTTGGTTGAAACATCATGGCTTCATTTTCTTCATCTTTTAACCTTAAGCCTCTTTCTCTATATGGAATGAATAAGTATTATTAAGTTGTAAAAACAAGGGACTTTCTTACGTCCAAAGATTTGGAAGGTTGTTGAGGATGAATGTCTAGTGAGAAGACTTATCTTTGGAATCAACAAAAAGGATTTCCTATTGCAATTATTATTATCTCACATATTAATTATGAGCATTATCATTTGATATTAAAAGACTTCTTAGTAAATGCATGTTATAAACACTACTTGGTCTTTAAGGAAAAGTATACAAAAAAAAATGAAACATATAATGAAAAGCTTTTTACTTATTAAGAATTATGAGTCTTTCAAAGGAAACAATGACTACATTTTGAAGAGGGATTTGAAGTTGACAATAAGTTACTTAAGAGAGGAAGAAATTAAAATTTTGGAGTTTAAAATTGATAAGTTATTCAAAATGGAGAAAGAAAATGAGAACTTGAGACTCTCAACCATAGACTTCTACCAAGAATTGATAGGCATAAGTGATTTTATTTCCACTCCTATTGTTGATGCTTCTATTGATCGTGATCATCCACATGATTCTTGTGATGGTGGCATGGCTCTTGTTAAGATCAATGTTAATTTTCCCTATTTTTATAATGTTGATGCCTTCCATTATGGTTGTGAAGATAATGAGAATGGTTATAATACTTCTTTTAATGATATTTCTAATGCTTCTTATGATGGAATTCTTCATGGTAACATGTCCTACTAATATGGTTCATGTTGAGGATTATAATATGTCCTACCTCAATTTGCTTATGATCATAGAATGGATAGATGGTGCTCTTGCCAAAACTAAACAAGACATGAAAAATCTAATTAAGATTAGAAGACACTTGAGAGAAATTGCCATTATCAAGATTTAGCTCTTTAAATAGTCATCACATACCATTCATCCAATCAAGTCTTATCAACCACATTTCATTTTTTAAAGGAAGGGAGAAAAATTATCTACATCTAATCTTAAGCCTTCTTTTTCATGTCAACGATGTTAGATTTTCAGATATTTTTTTAGTTTCTAAGAGATTCGATGCTTCACAATGGTTTGGTTTTCCAATGTCTAATTTTTCATAACATAGACCTTCAAGAAGGTATGGTTCTTTAAGATGGTACAAATCTTTGAAGTATAAATCTTTTTGAAACAAATCAAGGAGTTATAAATGGCAATCTCAGGAGATCATCTCAGTGTGTTGGCTCCTATGTGTAGCCCATTTAATGATTTCCACAACCATGTTTTTCACAAGTGGTCATCCTCATATTTGAGTCATTTCATAGGTAATTATCTTTAAGATATGTTGATTGATAACTGATTATTGAACTATGCTAATTTTTGTGCTTTTTGGTAGGAATGTGCATATTTCTTTTGGACATGACCAATTTTATACTTCCATGACAATCACATGTTGGGGAGGCTATTTCTCTTATCCATGTGAAAATTGGGATTATGCTTTGCTTCATTAATCATTCATGATTCAAGATTCATTCCACAAATAAAATTTTATGGTATTAACAATTCATTCAAGATTCTTGTACACAATGTTGTTGACCATGGATAACATTAGCTCAACTCTCTTTCAAGAATATGAAAAGTACTTGGAAGTAATATGAATCAAATAATACTAAGCCTTAGACTCCTATCGCATTTGGACTCAGTACAATCATTCTAATATTTAGCTATTTGTAAATTGTAAATGTTGATAATAGATAATAGGCAATGATACTCCATCAGAAGTTCTTATTCGTATTTGTAAGAGTAAATGTGGTTTTTGAAGGTTGTATTGAACACATGAATACTGAATTAGAAATATAATGTTTGTTGCATGTTATTATATATACTGAGATGCATTATTGTTGGTTGATTGTTTTGTTAGATCAAATATCAAAATACAATTTAATTCTACAAGTATTAACCTTTTTCAGAATTCCGACCCAATTTTCCAAAACCCTATCCCAAGTTCCAATACCCTTGAATTTCCCTCTAGTATGCTTCTTGAAACTAACCCCATGTATTTTACCACTAGGAAAGTAACACGAACCGAATAATATATATTGTCATCCAGAATCATTTCAGGAACAAGCTTACTAATTTCCATTATGGGCCATTACCAACGAAACTAATTAAAGTTTTACCGAGCCAACTCTAAAAACATGTTTACTTCATCACACCACATGCATCCATGACATGCCTCATCAACTGATATGCATATAAGTAGTACCATCCATTACCAAGCTCCATCCAGATATTTCTGCATACTGTAATTCCATGCTAAAAGAAAAAATCTTAAATAAAATGAAATGAGAATTAAAAATAAGAATGACTTTAGATTACAGATTAAAATATGGTTACTGTAAACATAAAAATACCAAGCTAATCTACATTATCACTCTGTAAAGTTGCACAAATCCCTTCAACCTCTCAATTTAGCATTATGCATACAGGATTCTCTTGTATACTGCTTTATCCCTATCATTGTTGATATTCGTACACAGCCAGCTCTAATGACACATTGAATTGCTTTGTTGACACTGAAGTCTAGGGCAAACCCATCTGGTAGACAGTGTAGAATGTCTTCATCAAGCTGGCTTCTCTAAGCCGTTAGTAAGAAACCTGCATCAGCAGTTCAAAAATAGACGGTCTGATGTTTTTTGGGATGCACCAAATTACTGATGAGTTGGAAGTTAATTATCAAACTGAAGCAATGAAGAACTCCAGGGAAGCCTTCAGGGTAAATGCGCTGTACTATTTTGCAAAGCCAGAATCTACTCACTAACATAGAGGCTGCAGAAAGCATACTGAGGCATGACAAAACTAGTTCCTCTTACTACAATGCTTTCAAAGGACTATCCAAGAAAGCAATGAAATCTTCATCACATTCTCTGCTCCTGCAGAAATCTGCTTAATTTTGTTTAGCTTTTGCTCTCATTTGCCACATTCATTGGAATCTGAACATGCTCCAGAACTTAGCGTCGCGATGTTCGAGGTTTTGGCTTTGCAGTTTTCTGCAAGACAAACCAGCGGTTACTTTTTGTTACAGAAATCATATATTGAATTGAAACAATCAGATCACATGTGAATGGCCTTGTGTCAAGTATGATAACTAAGACATTAAGAGGATGTTTTCTACAATTGATATAAAGGCTCATTGCCAAGCTTTGCAAATGAACTTGAACTAAAACACAATACTTTATACTAATATAATTTAACATGGAATAGTGTGGTAATTGTTTTGTTTTATATGCTCTCCCCCCAAACTGAATTATGAAGTTTGACTTAGGTTTTGCAATTTGTCAGAAAACTTCAGCTAGGAGCATCACCTATAGTTGAATCTCTTCAACTGCCACTTGAAGCTAAACACATCAGATAATGAGTTCTTTTTAAGGGTAAATTATTTGCAAGGAATATCTTCTGGAAGAGTATCGATTGACAATTGATTACATATAGTGAAATTTTCTCCAAAGGTCACAAGCCCTAGCATCCATGACCTCGATGCACTCCAGGTCTTCTTTTAAGAAGCTGAGGCAGAAAGAAAATTGAATAAGCAATCAACTTGTGAATGGCCATAAAAATCTGGCAATAGTAAGTGAGCCCTACTTGTATTGACTTATGGTTGGGTTAAACTTCGTGCCAAATTGAGCTAAAGTTTATCCAAGGGTAATTTCACAGTGCATGACAAACACAAAGAACTACAAGTGGGAAAAGGGCAAAAAGAGGCAATTTAATCTTACAGTATTTGTTCCAAAACTGGAGCCTGAAGGAATTGGAGAACCTGCATACCAGAAATCATCAAAAACACAATAATATGAGAAAGCATCAGATACAACCTTCACTATCTTTAGCAATCAAAAGAAAGCAACATTACTTCATAAAAGGAAATTTTCTTTGGTGAAATGGAGCAATGTGCAATGATAGAATCTCAGTTTAAGAGTTCTTATAGCTACTCCAAAAAAAAAGAGTTCTTATAGCTGCAAACTTAGCTCTAAAGAGAAAAGTAATTTGGAGATCGTACAAAGAAAGTCACAGACAATGGGCAAGAATTCTTCCAAGTACATTGAGCCCAATGACCTAAGTTTAATCTTTACTGCATTCTCACTACCAGATGGTTCTGCACTATAGAACAGTTTAAAAAAATCAATTGATCTAGTGATTAAAGGTCTAAGATGGGTGATGAGAACTGAAGAAAAATATATATTTTGCTGGATACTTGATGTGATAAAAGACCACTCAATCTATATCCAATTTTGAAACTATGGAGGAGATTACTCCAAGACAATATGATGATAGGGTTTCAAACATTATGTACAAGGATCAAGAAGGAAGATAAAAATGGAAAGAAGATTTTTTACAAGTATACCGGAAATTGTTGCTAGGAGGCAATTAAGCAGAAAAATAACAACAGTGATTATTCCAAGGGGAGCCGAGAATAAGCTGATTTGGGAGTTGAATAGCTCAGGAGAATACAAAGCAAGAAGCACATATAATGTAAAGCACCAACAAAATAGGAATATTGCAAGAATATAGAGAAAATTTATATTGCAAGAGTATAGCCCAAGCATTCCAAAAGTCAAAATGTTTGTATAGCTAGTAGGTCACAAGAAAATTTATTCCTAGGATAACCTAATGAAAGGGGGGTTTCATGGCCCCTCACAATGTATTCTACGTGTTAAAGAGGAAAGTGTACACCATCTCTTGGGACACTACTCAATAGTTTAAGAACTTTGACAATGGATTCTTAATATGTTTAGTAAATACATGGCGATGAATGGCAGAATTGAAGAATGATTAAAGCAATGACAGAGCACTTTTAAAAGTGAGGTGTTACAAACAATCTGAGATACATCAAAAGATACAATACTTTGGACTGTATAGCTGGAAAGGAACAGAAGAATATTTAAAGGAAAGGAAAGTAGTTTAGAGGTAATGAAAAGGAAGATTTGTTTAGCCATAGAGGAATCTAAACCAGCCCTATCAACTCACCCAATCCCTAATCTTGAAGCAAAAAGCCTTGATACAGGAGAAACAAAAGGAAGGCAAAAAATATAAAGTGGAAACCACCAGAAGCAAAGTTTGTCAAATTGAATTTTGATGGAGCTTCTAAAGAAAATCTAGGACCAGGAGGAGGAATAATAAAAAATAATAGGGATGAAATTTTGTCACATTACACTTTCAGTAGTGAACTTAGACAAATTGGGCAGCTTTGAAAGGATTAAAAATATGCAAACAAATGAAATGGAACAGAGTATCGATGGAAGGTGATTCACTAATAATAATAAATGCAATTTTGAGGAAAGCAAAGGCTCCATAGAACATACAAGAGATCATTGTGGAAATACAAGACCTTGCTACAAAGTTTGAAGAAATCAGGTTTACACATACGTTAAGGGAAGGGAACAAATGTGTAAATAGGCTAGCTAATAGGGGGGTTTTAATAGAGGATCGTGAATCTAAATTCTCTTTTCCATGGTTAGAGGAAGTAGTAAGTTTAGCTTAAGCTGACAAGAAAAATCTAAAAGGAGCAAATTCAACATAATGTTCCAAAGGATTAAAAAATGTTTCTGGGGATCCATTTATAGATCAAGGCATTGGAGGAAACTAACAGTCCAGATTTGGTAAAGCGGATTATGCTTTTGTGAAGCAAGTAGAAGTTTTGCATGGCTGAATGGATTATTTGAGTTGTTGGTTGGATTATGGGACAGAGTATGGATTGGAACTTTCAACTTTTTGAGACTGCTAAACTATTTATTAAAATAATACCATTATGATTTGTTAAAATGTCATTATAATATGAATGAGATTCATTTCATAACTCGTTAAAATGATAAAATATTTTTTTAATTGGTTATTTGGGATTAAAATGAATTCCACTTGTATTATACAATGACCCATAGTTTAGTTATGCATATATTCCTTGATAAGATTTAATCATGAACTTTCAACTTTTTGAGACTGCTAAACTATTTATTACAGTTCTTGTGGTTGCACTTATGCATTAGGAAGGAAACTAACAGTCTAGAGCTGGTAAAGCAGACTATGATAACGCAAAGTTTTGGAAATATTACTCTATTAAGATGCAGTGCATAGACAGTAGAGGTGGAATTTTGGTATTGTGAAGGCTGCTACAGGAAAATGTCAAGAAGGATGCCAAATTTTGGAATATTTGTATTTACAAAAAAAATTGAAGATCTAAAAAATAAAAATCAAAAATTCAGACTTTTTATGAAAAGAGATGTAGGTATCTAGCTATAGCAACTCAATTGAGATGAGAATTGAATCTGCTTGTGAACTCTCAAGCTCTAAAGGAGAGAGTTGTGATTTGTCAAGGGTGGGGCACTTGAGTACAACCCCTTTTTCTCAAGCAAATAAATAAAATAAAATAAAAAGAAAGCAACATAAATGTAGTTATGATTCAACCTATAAAAACATATTGGCATTCATGCACCCAAGTCACAAAAGAAAACAAAATAACAATCATGCAGTGAAACTGTCACTATAAGGAACGTTAAGGCGACAAGGCATTTTTGTTAAAACAATAGAATTTATACTACCACCAAACCTGCCAATAGAAGGCTAAGATGATGATACAAACAATGAGCTCCCTGAAGATGCACTAAATAAACCACCAGATGAATCAGACCCTGCATGCATGCAACATCACTATTGCCTGAGATCTGCAAGTTGCAATACACTTGATTGGATAATCTTATGATACATCTTTAATATAAATATGATCTTCTTTCTAATAAGTATACTATGCCGGTTAATAAGTCAGAAGGTGGCAGGTAAGTTTGTTTGTGGCATTATTGGAACTTGGAACTATCCAGATATATTCATACTGAAATAGGCTTCCTATACCACACTAAGCAATTGTACAATTTTGGGACAGTCAAAAGGTGGCAGGTAAGTTTGTCTGTGGCATTACTGAGCCTCCCTGATGCAATTCGCATTGGAACTTGAAACTATCCAGATACTTCATACCCTATCTACTGAAAGAGGCTTCCTACAACACACTACAAGCAATTGCACGAGTTTGTGACGGCAATGAAGCAGGCAGCTCTAACAGCTAACAATTTCCACGGGACAGCATATGATAGGAACACGAGATAAAAATTCCATAACAATGTGGTTCTTCCTTGACTGCATCAACAGAAGATGAATGAACCTAATAATTTAACAAAATGACTCGAGCTATGCATCTAGCAGAGAATCTTGACAATCACAGAGTCAGAAATTCTTAAACAGACATCACAAATCATGCTATTGAAAAGTACGATTTGAGATTCTGCATGGTGAAATTAATTCCTTATAAAGCCCTGCAGGCATAAAGAAACCTTTTGCATCGATATTTAGTGGAGGCCTACTTGTAAATAAGTTAAAAGCATATCTTTCAATGCAAACTTAAAACCAACATGAAATTCTTATGTAAGTACTCACACAAAAGATCTTTGCATGGAATGTCCTTCTAGTACTACATACCCGCTCCAAATGCTGGTGTAGAAAACATTGATGAAGAGCTAACAGCTGCTACTGATGATGGAAAAAGGGAGGAAGTTGTATTTGCCCCAAACATTGAGGGTGCTTGTGAAGATCCAAACATTGTTTGTGTCTGTGAGGCCACAGAACCAAAGAGAGAAGAACCAGTCGCAGAGGCTGTCGGCGTGGATAAAAGAAAAGATGAACTTGAAGAAGATGGTACTGGAGTGTTAAACATAGAAAAACCCATCCCAGATGATGAAGGAAGGGCTCCTTGACTTGACTGTGTGGAATGCGACATGCCAGAAAAGCCAGATGTAGGTGCCGGTGAACTTGTGAATAATCCAGCAACCTGGGTAGAAGGCTGTGTAAGGGAAGATGCATGCAAAGCTGGATGAACTCTTTTAGCTGCTGCTTCTCTCTTTGCTAATTCCCGCCTATCAGCCTCAAGGAAAGGATCACTCTCATCTCCTCTGCGGCGTTGATCAGCAAGATATGCAGCACGCATTGATTCTATTCGCTGATGGAGAGTCTCAACCTGTATCATTGCATAAAATCCAGACATAAGAAAATACCCATTTTGATCATCATTACTTACCAAGACACCTCATGACTTGACTAGACATTGGTAAAATGTTACTGAAATATAAAATAAAAATTAAAGAATAAGATACTAATGATAGATTCCATAAGATGAATAGATTCATATTGAGTACATTACAACTGAAAGACATCATTTATTTTTTATGTAGAACAGAACCAATAAAATAAATTTGCACTAGATTCTTCCTGTATGCCTGCCTCTTAATGATATTCTGAAAGTCCTATTTCAAATAGCACATTCAAATTTTCACCTAGTATGCTCAGCTGGTCACAATGCCATTCAATAATACCTGCACATAAATAAGTGAAATAAAATGAAATATTTTTAGTTTTGTCCAGGGTAACCCTATAGAATAATTTCTCTTCTCCTTTCTCTATGATGAGATAATTCCACGGTATTTCAAGACTGTCCAACATTTTGTCCCATGGTACTCTTGCATTCCATATAAAGGTTAATGTTAACAACTAGTGGCTCGAATCTTATTCAAGCTGTGTTTGAAATAAATACTCGACTCAAGTTTTCAAGCATGTAAATGCCTTGATGTTACTGAAAGCTTCAGCAACTAGATTAATTTCACATGAACTGGACAAAATCCTATTCCACATTCATTGCCTCTATTTGGTTTTTCAATTACACTGATTTAATACTTCAACAATAGTGTCCTTGATCTTCTTCCATAAATTTGAAGGAATTTCCCATGACAGACACATTTGATTTATTTTAGAAGTGACAGCAAGCATAAGGGAAAATAACCTACATTAACATAAACCACTGAAATCTGAAATTTATGTTTTATGGCTTACTAAATTTCATGTTATGGCATGAGAAGGCACAAGTATAAACCCATTTGACGTTTCGAAAGTTTCAGAAACCAAAGTTCTAAAATGCTAAGCTCAATATATTAGTATACTGAATAATTCTATCACTGCATATATATATATATATATATATATATATATATATATATATATATATGAGATTTACATAAGGAAAAAGCTAAATTCCTTGTATGTGAAAACATTGTGTACCATAAACATTGCAAGGAGAAGCACCAACTAACCACCTTGAGATTCTAGAAGATTTTCCGTTGCCCCAGTCCAAAACTGTGATCACATGCAAAGACTAAGCACAGTAGTGAACTATAAAAAGCAGTTAAGCTAAACTTTACAGGTGATTTTATTGGGAAGTAGAGGCATGATTTTCGCCTGTTATTGGCTTTGTTGTAAAAAGCACTGATCAAGCTAAGTATTTTGTTTATGGTTTTCAGAACAATAATCATTCCAACACTATGATTAATATAGTTAAATCATTTAGATCATCATTATCTTTGTTTTAATCAACCATTTGTTTCCGATTTGAGGTCCACCCTACCAACTTTAGCATACAAAGTTTGTAATTTATAAACAGCAAGTAGGTATAGATTGGATGCATATGATATATGGAAATTGGACATTGATCTCTAGGGTCATCCAAATTAGCCTAAATGCAGGCTTTGTTCTTCATTTGTAAATTGTTACTCTCCCCTTGTCATTCTCCCTGTTTCTTATTATGCCCTAGGTCAATATGTTAGCAGCAAAAGGACTGGACTTGTCTTGCAAGAGCTTAGATTGTGTTTCCAAACATTATGCCAACCCATTTGCTCTTCTTCGAGCTTGCAAAACTTCGAGTCTAACACGGAGCTAGTTCAGCTATCCAAGGGATAAGAAGCTGTTGTTTTATTTTGCATTGCAGTATGAAGTCCAAAAGTGCAGTGTCTTTCCCTTTTGCTACAAAAACCCAGCTTAGATGTTTGTATTGTGAAGACCATTTGCAATGCTGTCTTCAGATACATAACATGCAAGAAGCAAAGTATGAAACTCTGTTACAAACCTGTGAGTTAGTCCAAGTCGAGCTTTCCAAGTCACTTGGAATCGACTCGGTAAGTCTTTTTAGCTCACCATGTTCTTTTTTTACCTTGTTAGTATTTGGGACTCGCGAGAGAAAAAAAAATTGGCCGTCCATGCACGGGTACAGGAAAATGGCATAAAATGTTGTTTTTTTTCGAAGTCCCCTCATTTTTGCTGTTTCCAGTTGGAGAGAAAGCAGAGACAAGCTGAGTTCAGACCAACAACAACCCTAAATTGCATCCTAAATCCTAGTTTTAAAAAAATTTGACAGCCACCCATCAGTTACATTTAAGGTAAAAAGAACTCGGTTTCTGCTGTCAAACACTTAAACCGTAGGGCCTTATTTTTTAAGTTTCTAACTACTTGTTTATTGTTTCCATGTGCGCTAGAGTGGGTTCAGTACATCAGTTGCACACCCGGGGAGTGGGACGGAGTCATCCTTTTTTGTGGAACGTTCCGTGCTAGGGTCACAACCCATGCTTGAGGGTTTTGACTGCATGGATGAGGAGAGGCACAAGACCACGAGAAAGGCTTGGGCAAGTTTTTGGTTATTTTTCCAACATTCCCTTAAATGTGGCAAGGTCTCCATATTGGTGGGGAATGGTAGATGCCCTAACAGTTTGCGGCCCAAGATTTAAGCTGCCAACTTATGATAATTTTAAAGGCCCTCTCCTTTGTGAATCTGTGGAGGATATTCAGGTGTTGATTGAAGAGCAATGCAAGGTATGGAGGAAGAGGGGTTGCACAATCATGTCCGATGGGTGGACCAATGGGAGGAATCAGACATTGATTAATTTTTTGGTTGCTTCTACAAGAGGAATTGTATTCCTCAAGTCAATGGATGCATCGGCACAAAAGAGTGTCGAAATGCTTGCATGGTTGTTGGAGGTTGTGTTAGAGGTCAGGCAGGAGAATGTTGTCCAAGTTATCACGGACAACGCAGCAACATATGTAGCAGCTGGTAGGATTTTGGAGGAGAGATTCCCCATCATTTTTTTGGACACCATGTGCAGCCCATTGTCTTAATTTGCTTCTCAAAAAAATTGGAAATTACCTTGGATGTCCAAGGTTGTACAAAAGGCCAAATGTATTACCAAATTTATCTACAACCATATGTGGGTCCTCTAGCTAATAAGGCAATTCACTAATGAGAGGGAGCTTGTGCAGCTTCGAGTTACACGCTTCGCCACAAACTTCGTTACATTGCAGAGCCTCGTTGATTCGAAGGGGGCATTGAAGAGGATGTTTGTGAACGAGGAGTGGACTGCCAAAGACTCTACTAGATACCGACTCTCTAGTGAAGGCCAAAAGGCGCATGATTATGTCTTTGAGGAGGCCTTCTAGACAGCTATAAGATTTTTTTTCATTTAAATTATTTAAATTATTTTTCCATTTGCAAATTTTGAATTGTAAATTATTTTTTTATCATAAATTATTTTTATTTAAATTATTTTTCCATTTTTTATTCAAGTGTTAGAGCCTTTGGTGAGGGTTCTCCATCTTGTTGATTGAGTACAAATCACCAATGGGATACGCCTATGACGTTATGGATAGGGTGAAAGAGGCAATTGCCTCATTTTATAATTATTCCTAGCCCAGATACAATCCCATTTGGAAAAATATTGACCGCGATGGACTTCTCAGTTTCATAGCCCAATTCATGCAGCGGGGTACTACCCAAACCCCAAATATTTTTATGATGATTCATTCAAGGCGACTATGAGCTGATGTCGGGCCTTCGACAATGCCTTGACTACATGGTGCCAAATGACCACAGTCGACATTTGACACGGGATGAGCTGCAAGATTATAAGAGATGTTGGGGCGTCCTTTTCAAATCCACACAATGCATTCGAGCAAGGTCACCAAGCAACACTCATTGAATTAATATTGACTTTGTCTTTTGATTTTATTTTCAAAAGTAATCTCAATTTATGATTTTACATGAATTATTAAATTTCCTTTTTCTTAGCTTTTTCTAGATTTATGGTGCAAAGACTTTGGTGTGTATTGGCCCAATCTACAACACTTCATCATAAAAGTTTTATGTCAACCATGCAGTGCTTAAGGTTGTGAGCGCAATTGGAGTATATTTGAGCACATTCACTCCAAGATGCACAATAGACTTACGCAGCAAAAGTTAAATGATCTTACTTTTGTTCATTAAAACTTTGGCCTCCACCATAAAAAAAATTGTGGGAACAAGTTACGAAGCCATTAATTTAGATGAGATTGATCCATCATTTGAATGGATCACAAAGCCAGAGAAGGAGCAGCATCAAGAGCCTCTCTTTTCTATGGATGATTTTGAATGCATGGTAGAGGAGTTAGCGGCAAAGACACATGAAGAGGCACAGGCACAAGGAGGCACGGACATAGGCACAAAAAGAGAGGACTAGAGCTTCTACTAGGGCAAAGGCATTGCAAGACATGGATAGTGGGCCTATTGAGGCATTGTCATGACACATTTTGTAATTTGTACTTTTTTATATTATAAGCAATACAAGAATATTTGAATTTTGGATGCATTAAAATCTCTTTAATTGAAGTGCAAAGTGTCCTATCACTTTCATGTGTAGTTTAAGCTTTGTATCACTTACATTATTAATTTTGGATTTGTATGATTTTAAACTAATTGTGATATGCATGAAAAAAAACTTTTTTTCCAATGAAAAATTGCATTTACTCCCCCCCTTTGTTTTGTCGAGTTCAAGTCCTGATTCGGCCTTGCCAATTTTTTGCCGAGTCCGAGTTTCTCTACTATTGGAAAACCAGAGTTAGACAACAACCAATTAGCAGGCCATTAAGGTTGCATATGGATTCCATCCTTTAAAGTTTACATTTACAAGGCTAGATGTAAGATCTTGTGTATAAATTTGAACAAGCAGATATTATCATAATTTTAGTTTTGACAACGCAAGCTTATCACCAAACCTTCTATTCTAACTTCTTTTGAGTGAATTTCTAAGAATGACTGCTTTTCCAAAATGATAAAAACTGTAAAAGCATGCAAGTGCTCTGCACTATTCTGGGCTTAAATCTATCACAAAAATGCATGTTCAAACAGTCAGTCAAAAATCTCATTGACATTCTCATCTCCATGTTAAAGAGATGATGTTGTTGGTTGATGACATTTCCATGCTTCTTTCAATAAATATGTATGGATTGCACTGTTTGAAAGGCTGGGTGCAAACCCTAAATGATTTTGGGGAACAGATTTTTCCTGGATGAAACTAATCATGATGAAGATCCAGACAACAAGAACCCAACATCTAACTGTTTCCCTTCTTATGTATGTACATACCAATTTATATCCCTTATGAGCATGATTAATATTGTCTAATTCTAATACAATAAAAGACAATCATGTCAAGATCCCAATCAGAAAAGTACCTCAGCAGCAACATATATGAAGAAATCATGAATGTTAGATAATACTGATGGCAAAGACTGCAACAATGTCAGAGAAGAACTGGAACTCCCAGTATCATCACTTGCAGGGAGAAGCAGCCGCTCTAATTCTTCAATCCAATGTCGGCACTCTGCAAGTTGTCTCTCAAACCTTGCAACTGTCTGCTGTAAAAAGGGAGAGGGTTTTGCTGGTAACCCACTATAGAAATCCATCATAGATGTAGTAGAAGTGGATATTTGGGAGGCTGTTGAATTTGGAAAACTAGTGGGCCCTGATGCTGCTGGTGTGGGCTGAGAAGCACTAGCTGATGGTGCTGGACGAATCAACCTAGATCGTTGAATCATAAAAGAACGAACCGCAACCTCGGCATTTCTCAGCATTCCCTTTGCAACATTCATCAGCTGCTGCAGCAGCACCTTCTCTCTTTCTACAGCAGTGCTGTTTCCTCCAAGTTCCTGTAAATACACACACTGCATTTAGTAAGCCTGAAGAGTCATAAAGCACAAACAAAAAAGCATAGACTTTAGGTACATGACATTAGCTAGCCTATTAAAAACATATCATGTTACCCTTACACCTTGAAGGTCCACTTACAGACCATGTTGAAACCAATGGACACCAGTAGACCCAATCTCAATTATGGAAAATTTAGCATCTCCCTCTCATGTAACATACACCAATTCAAATAAGGAAGATCATACTGTTCTAGAAGATGGATAAAAAATGAAATGTAATCTAGAGTGAAAATCTGCTGGCATCATCTTCCCACCCTATTGACAAATAGTCAATAAAAAACTCATGAAGACATGACAAGTCTTTCTACAAATCACACAAATTCTGATGTTGAACATTTGTTTTCAAGTTATTTTCAAATATTTGAATGGAATACAACTACAGACAACTCAGATCTGAGTCAAATGGGATGACATCATCCCTGATATAATAACAGCAGCAAAGTAACAAGAAACAGCCAGTAGAACAATGCCAAAACAATCAGTAAATGCCAGTGGAAATAGCATCCTCCTGTTGCCAATGCTTCCAGCTGGTTGGAATAATTTCCAGCAGATAAGAAGTTCCAGCTGGCCATTTCTAGCTGCAGAATATGATAATAATATCAATTGATTACTTTTATTTTTATTTTACTAGATGGTATATTTTTACAAAGAATATAGTATAGTGTTATTTCCTGTGGTATTTTCTAAATTTGCCAAGGCTTTTATCAACATCACCAAACTGTTTCCTCAATTTTGGTGACCAATGGATAAAGAGGAGTGGTCCATACTAACACATGTAAGTTACAATTTATCATATTCTTCATTAGAAAACTATAACAAGCACTTACCTATCTATACCACTCATTCACGCACAAATCATATTCCTAAACTACTTGAAAAATGGCAAACAGTATATGCTTCATCTTCTTTGATTTGAAAAACTATATATGAAATTGCTACTTTCAGAAGCTTTCTAAGCACTTCTTTCACTAGTAACATGTCAAAATACTGAATGACAATAAAGGCTTTTATCACACATTTTATTATTTTGCAAAAATAGCTTCAAGTCTATCTGCCAAAAAAGATCAACTATTGATGAATCAACAATGCAAGCAACTAATAAACTAATCCCACCTGAAGGAGAATTAATCATATCATGCTTCAAAAAATAATTTAAGCTTAAGTACACAACCTAGTACTCATGTGCATGGTAATTCCCCATTTTAACTGATGTGGTTTTACGACTTGAAACTCCACCATTACGTATGATCACAAATGGTCAATTAGATGGATTTAAGACATAAGAGCATGAGGATCACTCAAGCCCTTTTGATGCATATTCCAAGTGCCCTCTTGGGTCAATAATCAAACATTGTTATAAAATAATTTATCTAGATTTGACCTTAAAACAGACCTATATCCTAAAAGCTAATATGTAAGGATATTCTTATATTGGAAGGTTGGATTGCCTAACTCCTTGTTTAGCATGCACTTCGATTCTCAAAGTTCCATAAGAGTGACAACATTAAGTATCCTTTCTCTATTTTGTAATGGATATTGCAATAGAAATGCAGCAAAAGAGGGGCTCAAATGTGTCAAGTAAGAAAAAGGAAACCATAGGAATGTCTACGAAAATCTTATTTCTTTTCAGAATAATAACACAATTTGCCAAAATATTTTCAGCCAAACAACATAACCAGTATAAATATGGCTACAGTGGCACACACAGTAAGAATAGAGGAAATACTATAAGGGGAGTCACAAGGATTAAAAAAGTGGGATTCCATAACAGAAGAAAGGTTTAAAAGCGTGCAAACACAGCTTTTAAATATGTTTTACAACTATTACATTCTCTATATACTTGATGGAAAACCATACTTCAACAATATGTAACTTAATCCACTTCTGGCAATCAGTGATTAACCTTGAGGAGAACTTGAAATATTTGCCTGTTTGGATATATCTTTACTCCTTAATGTCAGAATTTTGGAAGGAAGACTGAAGGATGTACATAACAATCTGGGAGTACTATTGCAATGGCAGTGACCACTACCAAATGGCTGTATGCATATATGATAATATGTTAACATCAACTTTAATAATCTGCATCCACAGAGAAAAGCCTTTCAATTGTAAGTATATTTCCGGTAGTACCAAGTAAGAGAAGAAAAAATGCTACTTATATGCCTCAAATGACACGTGGATAACTATTTAGCTAGGTTTTGTCCCGATCAACACCATTGTCAAAGGAGCACTACTGAGTCTTGGCAGAACCAACCCAAATACAAAGGGAAATGAAGAAGGATTTATCAAAGTAGAGACCTGAAAAGTGTCTCAAATTATAGGTAGAACTTCTTAAAGGTTCAGAAGCTCAATTAATTAGTTTGCATCCCTAGTGATAGAAACGGCTAATATTACGGAAGGTTAAACCTCACCAGGTGATCAGCTGCTTATTCACTCAGGATCAGGTGATAGAAAAGGATAACACCATGGAAGATTAAACTGAATATCACTTACTACATCTGAAAATCTAGATTGCACCAGGAAACATAAGGAAGTTAAGCTCTACACAAGAGGTGGTTAAACACCAGATTACTTGTGAGAGACCATACTTCTTATCGCTCCAGGAGACAGAGCTGGTTTCTAGAGAAGGTATTGATACCTTAGCTGACTTATGGCAATATAATAAATGGGTGGCGAATGCCTAACCAGATTTTCAGAAGGCATAGATGTCTTTGCAATCCCTCAATGGTATGGTTTACCCAGAGGGATGGAGAAAAGGGATGGCTGTCTGGCTCTGTTATGCTTCTTGCTATTGATTTTAGATCGTGACAATTGATGTGTATCAGAAAACAAAGGTGAGGCAATGGTTTGAGATAATATCCTTCATGCATGCTTAATAGAGTCATCACTGCATGTTCAGATGACTTCTAATCAGTGTTACCGGGTTTGGGGGCACGAACCCGGACCCACACCTGCCCTGGGTGCATGGGTGTAAGGGCGGGTTCGGCAGCCAGACTCAGGGTCTGGCTGAGGGGTTTGGCCGGCCACTCCCTGCCCAAAAGGGCCCAAAACAAACCAAAAAAAAAACATTTTTTTTATTAATATGAAAGTGAATTGGAGTCCACTCTTATCATATAAACCCTTTTTTTAGGGTTTCTACTTCATTCTTACCATGAGTGAAAGGCAAATTTTGAAGAAAGAGTGAAAGGCAGATTTTGGACTGGAGAAAGGGAGAACAAAGAAGCTTGGAGAAAGAGTGAAAGACAGGAAGTAAAGAAGAGTTTCAGAAGAGGAGCTTGAGAAGAGGACTTGAGAGGGAGGGTTTTAAAAAAAAAAATTGTTTTTTTCCACACACAGAGGGGAGATTCACATCATCATGGAGGGTGCAAGGAGTGCATCTGGTTCTTCAAAATGCCCATTATGGAAATATGTGAGTGTTGTGGAACAAAAGGTAAAGGGAGCAGGTGGCACATGCAAGCGTTTGTGCAATTTTTGTGAAAAAAGTTTCACAAGATCATACCACAAGGTGAAGGCTCATTTGTGTGGATTGAAGGGGCAAGGGATTCGGATATGTAATGAAATCGATGATGTCCAATGCCAAGGGCTCATTAATGAGCAAATGAGAGCAGATGGGATACCCACACCAATCCCATATTTTGCTTCTGTTTAGGGAGGCCATTCTGCAGAACCTCCTCCACCTACTATGTCATTTGCATCTTCTATTGCACCACCTCCAAGATCTTTTAAGCAAAAGGAGGGCTGCACCACCCGGGGCCAATCCCATACAGCACATGTTTGATGTTGAGGATAGGGAGGAGCTTGACCGCACTATTGCAGAATTTTTCTATGCATGTGGCATCCCATTTAACGTGGCCCATTCCCCTTATTTCGATATGATGGTTTGTGCCATCAATAATGGCCCTACAGGATATGTGCCTCAAACACATTAGAGGATCTGAACCACTTTGTTGGAGATTATGAGGGATTGTGTGCACAAGTCGTTGGAGCCACTTTGGAGCACATGGTCAATGAATGGCTGCAGCATTATTATGGACAGTTGGACTGATGCACGGAATCGTCCCTTAATAAACATCATTGTCTCTTCTACTGCTGGCCCCTATTTTCTGAGAGTTGTGGATTGTTCAGGGCAAGAGAAGAATGCAGAGTTCCAAGCCGGTCTATTATCTACAACCATAGATGAGATTGGGCAAGCCAAAGTGGTGCAGGTAATCACGGATGCTGCACCAGTTTGCAAAGTAGCAGGTATGTTGATCCATGATAAATACCAGCATATTTTTTGGACTCCATGCTACGTTCATGCATTAAATAATATTTTGAAGGATATTGGTAGAATTGATTGGGTGGCAAAATTGATTGCGAATGGAAGTGACATCCAAATGTTTATGTGTAACCACCATCAAGCACTAGTGATCTACCGCGAGCATGCCCAATTAGACTTTGCTCAAACCGACAAACACTCGATTTGACTCATATATTCTACTACAGCAGTTGGTGGAAGTTAAGGCAGCATTGGGGCATACTATTTTCTGTAGAGAATGGTCTCAATGGAGATAGTCATATTTAGAGCAGGGCCTTCGCATTAGACATCTGATTGTATCTACTTAACTGTGGGCAGATGTCGAGTTTTTGTTGTGGTTTTTGGAACCAATTGTAGATACGCTTCGTACTTTTGATACAAATTTTGAATACATAGAAGAGATATACGAGGGTATGGCTTTCATGTGTGAGAAGATAAACCCATAACTGATCTTCAAGATGTTAACTTGTACCCTCAATTACAGACCATCATTCATCGGAGGTGGAATGCCCTCAACTCACCACTTCACATGGCAGCTTATGCTCTTAACCCAAAGTGGTATGATGTAGACAATACGAGGAAGAGGGCACCAAATTAGGATCTAGAGGTGACTACAAGGTTTCTACAAGCAATCAAGGGCATATATGGCACTAGAAAAGAGGCAACGTAGATTAGAGAGCAGTTTGCAACTTTTGTTTGTGCACGGGGTGCATTCCAGTCTATTGACGCTTTATATAACTAGTGTCTGAAGAACCCCATATTTTGGTGGACATTGCACGAACATCAGACACCACAATTGCAACGACTAGCATATCGTTTATTGTATCAAGTAGCCATTTCCTCATCTTGTGAGAGGAATTCGAGCACTTATAGATTTATCCATTCAACGAGAAGAGGTCGATTGGAGGCGAGTAGGGCAAAGAACCTCATGAATGTCCATAGTACTCTTTGACTCATCTCTCGTAGGGACAAGGGTTATATATAGGGGCCTTTTGCACGTTGCGATGCAGCTCCTGACGACAACAAAGAGGACTACAGGTGTGACGCCTTTTTAGATCTACCACCACCAGATCTAAAGGAGGAAGGCGTGGGAGATGATGATGAGGAATGTGAGGAATGAGAGATATCAAATATCTGATCTTATATTTGTACATGCACACTACTATATTGTTCTCTTTATGACTTTGACGTTTGCCATTTTTGTACACGAATATCATAATGTAATAATGACATTTCATATTTCGTATTTCTTTTCAATTTGCAATGTGTATGATTTATTTTATTTCACAATGTGTATGATTTATTTAATTATTTTGCAATGTGTATGATTTTTTTTAATTGTTTTTTTAATAAATAAATATATATAATTATAATTAAAAAATAGCCGCACCCACACCCAACGAACCCTGTTTTTGGGGGGTGTGCACCCGCACCCACACCCGAACACCCAACAACCTTGCAAGTTCTAATTGATTCTTAGAATCTTAGAAAAGCGAGGTGGTTTATGGTTCCTGGACAAAGCCATCTACCTGTTAAGAAATTTCATGGAGGCACACTTTGTGGATGTTGTCCCAATAAATGCTAAGCCTTCGTAAAACAGGAGTAGAGGTAGTGCTTTAATTACGAAACAGCTTTCTAATTAGCAAGATTTTTACAGTGGATTAAACACACACTTTATCAGATATCATTAAAAGTTCAAGTCAAATCATTTGTGCACACACTCAATTTTTTTATTCAAACACTTCCAAAGTTTTTTTATTATAAATTATTGGAGTCAATAGCTCTCTCTAGCTAATGACATCTTGGCCCAGAAGAGAACTCCTCATGTTACCAAGCTTTATGCCCTTCACGACAGATTAATACGTGAAGAGGCATTTAAGTAATTGAATCCTACCTTCAAAAATATTTTCTCAGGGAACAAACATCCTACTCTTTATGGAGGAAGAAGACCAATCCAATGAACTTTTATGTTTTGAAAACTGCCTTCACTATACTTTTAATGAAGAATGACCACAAGAATATCCATTTAAGCAGAAATCTATATATCAATGACTTTGAGAAGGAGATATAAATATAACTATATTCTAAAAGACTATTTTAGTTAGGTAGGATTACAACTAGGCTCATCATGTAGGCTCATCATGTGACCAATGTTCAAGGATTGATGCTATAACTTTTGACTAGTATAAGTAAAACGCAAAGTTAAGTTTTTTATGTCACATGCACCAAGGTAAAGGATCCAAAGGTAAAAATAAAGTGAATAACTTATAAAGAGACTTACAATTAGATACTCAGACTTTGGAAATGTTTATGTTTTTTGGGGAAAGTCATTCATGTAAACATTGAACACTCTGTTCTGACCAAGGCAGCGTCCATATTTTTCTTGGACTTGGCCAAGTCAGCATCTGCATTATGACTTGTATCTCCAGCACTACTAAGTTTTGTCTTCCAGCTTTAACCCAATAAGCATTCAGAAAACATTGTACTTTTCCAACTTTGCAGATTTCAATCTTTCTTTTTTACAACAGATTACAAATTTTTAGCTTTGATTTTCATTTTACCTGTTCCAGTTTTTTCGATGAAACACAATCAAGAATTTTTCTTTTTAGTTCTCAATTTTGATCCAAGTTTTCCAGTCTATAACTATGCCATAGGCATTACACCAGTTCAGAATTTGACTTATCTTTCTCACATTTTCAGCATTTTTAGACTTCACTGTTCAAAGTTAATGTGTACTTCTCCTTGACATGTGTCCTTGACACTTGTCATTTGTTTTTGTTATGATGACAAGTGTCATCTTTTGCCTTTGTTATAATGGCATTGTAATATGTTATTCAAAGTGAGTTTTTTGTGCCAACATTTGGTATCAGACCATGTAGGGTTCTGAGCCTGTGAGCTGGTGAAGGGGGATTTCCCCCCCTCTTTTTTTTCTCCCCTCTTTTTTGTTTTTTGGAAAGTACACATTAAGGAGGAATGTTAAAGTTAATGTGTACTTCTTCTTGACACTTGTCATTTGTTTTTTGATAATGACATGTGTCATCTTTTGCCTTTGTTATAAAGGCATTGTAATATGTTATTCAAAGTGATTTTTTTGTGCCAACATTTATTATGTCATTTGTAGTAATCTTCAACTCCTTTTTCATGTTTTGTAATGTTGGCAATAATTACAATTGTTTTATAGTTGGGCTCTTATCTGTTGTATAAAAGCCACTTTCGTAGACCCATTGGCAGACATCAATCGTAGCTTCATAGCATAGTTGGAAAACTCGCAACTTGGCCAAAAGAAACATCAAACAACATAGTTTAATTTAAAAAAATACATTTAATACAGAAATTAGAAATCCAAAAAGTCAATTTTCTATTAGATTTTCATAAAAAACAGTTCGATTACAATTAATTATCATGAATGCTCATAAAATACCAGCAATAGTATAATACAACAAGTTAAGCTAGGTGGTGAGCCCCATAAACACCATACGATGACTCACAAATGAATGACAGTAGAGAGGTTGTGTTGTCAACAATAAGAGGGTCCAACCTTGTGACCCAATAATATAATACTTACATACTAAATCCAAAGAACTTCAAGTTCAAATAATTTAATAACCTTTATCATTTATGTCTTGAATTATTCCAAAGTTGTTTCACTAATTAGGTAAGTGTACTTTGTAATACATATATGGTTAGTTTTTGAGTTTCTTTAATTAAAGCGATTTAAAATTGAATATCATTTTTCATTTGTTAGGTGAACTTCTCGTGGATTTACTACGTATTGCTAAGTACTGCCTTGACCACAACAAAAATTATAGAAGACTTTGACTAAATTTAAGAATAGTAACATTTTCATCAATTCAAACCTCAATCCATTGTTCATGTAGTTGTGGCTTATTAATAGAAAAATGCAAAGCTTATTCACCAGAAATTTCACATTCTGATCTATATATGCAAGCTCTGCCAAGATTTTGTCGAGAAATAAACAAGTTTTCAGTGAGAAAATTGCAGCAACTTGGCAATTTCCCCAATGCCGAGTTTTTTAAAAAATTCGCTGCCTGGAATTTCTCGTGAGTTTCACAAAAAATTATGAAATCTCGGCAAGATTTCTAACTATGCTTCATAGGCACCTCTACTTATAAAGAAAATGGCTTGAAGCTAGAAATTGTACTATTAATGGAAGTTGCCCAAAAAGTTCCCTCGAAGAGTTTAAATTACATCATGTAGAAAATAAATCAATGTTACATACCCCACAATTGTAACCCATATTGACATATGATATCGCATGTAAAGTGGACCACATATTAAGCTAGAAGTGGGCCACATGTTAAGTTAGATATAGGTAGGAGTGTGTGTCATAGAATCATGTATGTAACCACTTTGGAATCATGAATGTAACTGCCATAGAATATGTAGTCAGGAATATTATCATAGAATACTTCATAGCATATTGTCATAGAATGTCAGGAAATATGCTTGTAAATATTATAAAAAGGGAAGGATGTAACCCTCACGGGACTAGTGAAGAATTGGAATATTTTGTAAGGAGGTTGCCCCCTCGAAGAGGCCAATGATAGTAATATTACTTGTCCTGAATTCTTGCATTTGATGTTATTTTGCATTTCCATGTTTCATTTAATGAACGCTTTTGTTACTGTATAAGCAATATTAGTGCTGATTTTGTCAATAATCTTTGTAATCATAGTTAAATTTATCTTTGACACTAAATTTTTTATCTCAGTACAGCTCAAAACTAAGAATTTTGAGGTGAAATATTTGCATGAGAAGAAGAGGTTCATTGCAAGTGGTATCAAAGCCCTTTTTCAGGGCATGGTAAGCTTCTGTTGTGAGCAATTTTTTTTGTTAACCTAAGATCCATAGGTTAAAAACAATGTTCTGGTCGTTTTAAAATAACATGGAGTTGTTGTTGGTATTGGCTAAGCTACATAGCCCATAAAGCATCTAGTGAAGTGAGGGGCAATCAGGCTCCAATACCTAGGCGGCCTCAAACAACACCCATACATAGATTTGAGCTCCCACGTACCTTGCGTATATCGAGAGACCCCGTTTAGGAACCCTGAGCCAAACCTTCATATATAGGAAGCCATTCAACCATGTAATATCCATAGTGCACATAGTGCACCGAGCACGGCACTCAGGAAGATTAGCCTCCCGTACTAAAAAAAGAGGCGGGCAGTGCACCCAAGAATATTGGTTATACCCTCCTTGGATAGTAGCCTAAAATATTGGTCTGAACATTACCGATCACTGCTGCAATATATTAGAGGGCTATGGAAAGTACACACACCTTAACCTATTATACCTCCATTTCCTCTTTGCCTTCTCAAAAGCAATGGTCACGGGGCAAAAAAAAATGAAAATCAAAACGTTTTAAGGAAGACACAAAACTTGAAAACCCTTATTATAAAAATTTAAGAGTTTGGGCTGCCAAAAACATCATTTTGGGGTACAACCCATTGTGATCATCTCATCAAGTTGATCGTTTTGGTATATGGCATCTATACACTTTTTTGAAACCCTTACTAAAAATAGAAACTGCTAAGACAGTAATTATATTTCTAGTAAATGCCCCCAGAGACCCGAACTAAAGTAATGGAGGCCAAAATGCATAAAATGGAGAAACAACTAGTCAAATTGGATGCCATAATTGAACTCAAGGGTCAATTATCTTCTCTCCCCACCATGATAGCAAACTGCTAGCATAAACAAGACCAGATGAGTATGGACATTGAAGTGCTTAAGATTAAAAATCCAAATTTTGATGGGTCCGTTGAAAATAGCCCAAAAGCTCAGAAATGAAATGAAAGATTTTAATTACGTCCGCGAGACCCAAAACATGGCCTATGGGACCTCCAAATATGGAAACACATTTATTCAAATCATATGACCATTAATATCCTTGAGAAGGTTGTTTCTTCTCCTACTAATTTGGGTTAGCAACTCCCCAACTTTTTTTATTTTACTGTCTTCAAATAACTCTGTCATAGACCTTTTCCAAGCGTTTCTTTGTATTTGGAGGGAAAGCTATTGATAGGCCATATTTCTCCAAGGACTGCATAGAGGAAAACTATCAGCAATCAGGGAACAATAGAGGCATTACCCTTGGATTTCCTAAAATAGATTTTCCACCGAACCACAAAGTTGGTTAATTAAATCCAAGCAATGGTATGAACTACATTTAACTCTCTTCAACCAACGGATTTATATAGTCGCCTTTCATTTTGACCTTGAAGCACTACATCGGTACCAATCATTGCAGAAACAAGTCCCAAACCTTGGGTGGACACAATTCAACAAAGAACTCCTTAGTCAATTCAGGCCGTCAAAATTTGAACACTTTGTTGGTGCCCTCACTAAGCTCTGACAAATAAGTATTGTACCTATATATATTACGGCTTTTGAGAAGCTCTCTAGCAAAACTGAAGGTCTTCCAAATAAATTCTTCAGGGGTTGTTTTATTAGTGGCCTTAAGGATGAAATAAGAACTGAGGTCCAAATGCTCAAGCCGGCCACCTACATGATTGCCACAGGGCTAGCTAAACTTGCAGAGAGTAAATGGAGCTACGACTTCTGACCCCGCTTCCGATAGAACTTTTACATCCACAAACAATAATGCTCCAAAGACTCCAATAGTTAAGAGGCTAACACTTGAGGAGATGGCCAACAACAAAGCCAAGGGACTCTGTTATAACTGTGGTGAAAAATAAGCCATGGGACACAAATGCAAAACACAACGCCTCTACTTTTGTATATGAGCAGTACTTTGTCTTCTTCTACAAACACAGGGGCTGAATTTGTGGATTCAGTAGAAAAGCAACCAAAATCAGTGGATGTAGAACCTCTAACCGATAATCTTGTAGAAGAAACTCTCACCCTTTCTTTGAATGCTATTGCAGGAATATTGACACCCCAATGCATGACAGTCCAAGGATTTCTCAAAGGGCACAAGGTTTTGATACTATTGGACTCTAGTAGCACAAATAACTTTATTGACCCCAATGTAGCCAAAAGAGTATATTGTTTCATCTATGACCATGATCAAATCAAGGTAAAAATTGCTAACAAGGATATCATAACTTGTAATGGGAGGTGTCAGAATGCCCACCTATCCATAAGCGACTATAAATGTCAGACTGATCTCTACGAAAACCCATTGGGAGGAATGGACATTGTGTTGGGCTACCAATGGCTAAAAACATTGGGATCGGTGTTGTGGGAGTTCTCAAAACTTTGGATGCAATTCATTGTCAATGACATCCAAGAAGTAAATGAGGGAAAACCCAAAATTATGACATCCCATTCGATGCAACGATTGATTAAGAAGGGTCATAGGGCAGTAGTAGGTAGATTTTGCCAAATTCAACTGTGAAAAGATACCTTTAGACTTGTCAGTCGTTCTGACCAAGAATCAAGTCTTCAATGAGCCTAAACAGCTACCTCCTAGTTGGTTGGAAGACCATTGAATCAACTTGGCACCCGAGAGTCGGCCTCCAAACATTTTGTTGTACAAGTACCCCTATCACCAGAAGAATGAGATTGAGCAGATGGTAAAGGAACTGTTGGAAGTAGGACTAATCCGTCCAAGCGTAAGCCCTTTTTCAGCCCTAGTCTTATTGGTAAGAAAGAAGGATGGATCATGGAGAATGTGTGTGGACTTTCGTGAACTCAATAATATCACCATCAAAGATAAGTTTTCCATCCTTGTGATTGATGACTTGTTGGATGAACTACATGGTGCTCAATACTTTACCAAATTGGACCTCAAGTCAAGGTATCATCAAATTCGCATTCATGAGGACATCGCCAAAAAAACTTTCAAGACTCATGAGGGGCACTATGAGTTCTTGGTTATGCCCTTTGGTCTCACCAATGCACCGTCAACTTTCCAAGGATTGATGAATAGGGTTCTTAAACCATATCTACAAAAGTTTGCATTGGTCTTTTTTGATGACATATTGGTATACAATAATACATGAGAAGAGCACCTACAACATGTCAACCAAGTGTTGGAGCTTCTATAGCAAAATCAGTTGTATGTCAAATAATCTAAGTGCATCGTTGGAGCAATAAAGGTGAAATATTTGGGGCACATTGTGGCCAGAGATGGTGTACGCCTTGACCCAACAAATATTGAGGCCATGAAGGAGTGGCCCAAACCCATAACATTGAAGAACCTTCAGGAATTCCTCAAACTCACAAGGTACTACAATAAGTTTGTCAAGGATTAAGGGAAGATTGCAACACCTTTAACAGCTATGCTTCGTAAGGATGCGTTTGCATGGAACAGTGCAACCGAGCAAGCATTTTTTACTTTTAAGAATGCTATGTGCCATACACCAATCTTAGCAATACCTAATTTTTCCAAAACCTTTGCAATACAAAATGACGCATCAAGGGTGGGGTTGGGGATTGTACTCATGCAAGAAGGTTGATCCCTTGCATTCATAAGCAAGGCCCTATTAGGGTGGAATCTCGCAAAATCAACTTATGAGTGCAATCCTCCATTGAAGACCATACTTGTTAGGGTGACACTTCATCATCAAGACGGATCATAGCCTCAAGTATCTCTTGAAACAATGAATTTCTTCCCATGAGCAATAGAAATGGGTCACTAAGCTCTTAGGATATGACTATGAGATAGTCTATAGCAAGGGAAAATAAAATGTGGTCGTCGATGCCCTTTCTAGACTACCAGAAACATGAGACACCCTCTATGCAGTATCCATTTTTAGGGCTGATTGGCTAGAGGCACTCAAGTCAAAATGGCAAGATGACCCCACACTTGCAAAAATCATTCAAGACCTCCCAACAGTAGCAAGGGACCATCCTAATTATTCATGGAAGCAAGGGGAATTGTGTTACAAGCATCAAGTTGTTATTCCATCCACTTCAGAACAAAATCCTAAATTCTAAAAGAGCTTCACTCTTCTCCAATAGGGGGACACACGAGCTTCTTACAAACCTATGAATAGGTAAAACGCAGCTTTTATTGGCCCGGGTTGAAGTCTGATGTAAAATAGTTTGTGGATGCTTGTGATACCTGCCAATGCCAAAAAGGGGAAACAATCAACACACCAAGGTTGCTTCAACCTTTACCCATTCCAAAGTCACCGTGGACAGATATTTCCATGGACTTCATTGAAGGGCTCCCTCTATCTGGTGGAAAATCAGTTATCATGGTGATCGTGGATAGATTGACCAAGTATGCTCACTTTTGCTCCCTAGGTCATCCCTATACTATAAGGACAATGGCACAAATTTTCATGGATTAGATCTTTCGACTCCACAAGATCCCACACTCCATAGTGATTGTGACAAGGTGTTCACTAGTAAATTTTGGGAGGAGCTTCATCACATTTAGGGAACACAATTGAAACAAAGCACATCCAATCACCCATAGATTGATGGCCAGATAGAGGTGGTAAATAAAAGTCTCGAGACATATCTTCGACGTTTTGTCTCGGATAACCAATCCAAATGGATTCAATGGCTTCTCTTATCAAAATGGTGGTACAACACCACTTTTCATATCGCCACAAGGACGACACCATATGAGGCAGTATATGTTCAACCGCCTCCAACACTTACTTCTTACCTGCCAAGCAACTCAAAGGTTGAAGCAATCAACACAGTCCTTGGTCGAAGGCAAGAAGTCTTAGCTACTCTAAAACAGAATTTAGCAACTGCCCAGAACTGCATGAAACAGGAAGCAAATAAACACAAGACCAAGAGGGAATTTGTAGAGGGCGACATGGTCTTCCTTCATCTTCAACCCTACAAGCAAATGTCCCTAAAACAAAAGGGTCAACACAAGTTGGCACCTAAGTTCTATGGACCCTACAAGGTACTTCAGCGGATAGGGGATGTTGCTTACAAGTTGGAGCTATCGACGACATCCAAGATTCACCCAATTTTTCATGTATCTTGCCTAAAGAAGGTGGTGGGAATGCATACCCAAGTATAGACGGTCCTTCCTGAATTAGATGAAGAAGGATCCATTCTTTTGCAACCTGCAGCCATTTTAGATCGAAGGACTCGACATCTTCGCTCCCGTGATATCATTTAAGTGCTTGTGCAGTGGCAGGGGTTGCAACCAGAAGATGCCACATGGGAGTCGTTGCAAGAGTTTCAACAATAGTTTCCAACCTTTCAACTTTGAGGACAAAGCTTCTCTAAGGGAGGTGGCATGTTACATACCCCACAATTGTAACTCATATTGACATATGATATTGTATGTAAAGTGGACCACGTATTAAGTTAGAAGTGGGCCACATGTTAAGTTAGATATAGGTAGGAGTGTGTGTCATAGAATCATGTATGTAACCACTTTGGAATCATGAATGTAACTATCATAGAATATGTAGTCAGGAATATTGTCATAGAATACTATCATAGCATATTGTCATAGAATGTCAGGAAATATGCTTGTAAATATTATAAAAAGGGAAGGATGTAACCCTCACGGGACTAGTGAAGAATTGGAATATTTTGTAAGGAGGTTGCCCCCTCAAAGAGGCCAACGATAGTAATATTACTTGTCCCAAATTCCTGCATTTGTTGTTATTTTGCATTTCCATATTTCATTTAATGAATGCTTCTGTTATTGGATACGCAATATTAGTGTTACTTTTGTCACTAACCCTTGTAATCATAGTTAGAATTGTTAGAATATGGTGTCTCATATCATGTAAATTCTAATAATTGATTACTTTGTAATAGGACGTCCC
Organism: Wollemia nobilis; assembly: GCA_028583015.1. NCBI lineage: Eukaryota > Viridiplantae > Streptophyta > Pinopsida > Araucariales > Araucariaceae > Wollemia > Wollemia nobilis. Next base: position 826,008 of record JAQPPZ010017254.1, on the reverse strand, counting down.
ATCAATTCTAGATAATGGGGTTTAGAAGTATTTACTTGTCAATTAATTATGTAAAAAAGGTGATGAAATGATGTATTAAATTGAGGTGCCTAGGAATTAATGCCCTATTTGGCCGTTGGGATTACATAAAGCATGTGGGGCCCATTCGTAGGATAGGATGAGATGGGCGGTGGATTTACGTGAAGCAACTCCCTTAATTGAAGGTGGAACTAGAGACTTGATGGATAGAGATGGAATAGTTAGCGTTGAGTTAACTATTCCATCTTATCTTTTTTTTGATTGGTTGAAATAAAGGGTTTTGAAAGGATCCCCGAACCTTTTACAAAGAGATTACAAAAGAGAGACCATCTCCAGAAGATCAACTTTTGGAGAAAAACAAGGAATATCAAAACTAGGTAGATAACCTCCACAAGACCAACTACAAAGGGATCAGAAATTTGAAAAAGGTTTTCCCGCCTAAACTTGGGAAACCCAGCACGCAAAAATGGAGCTCACACCTTAAAGTGGGAACAGGGGAACAACAAGCCCCAACTAAAACAGAACAAAAAGTTCAAATTTGAACTCAATTCCCGCTTGAAAGTGAAACGGAATACCCCCAAGGGAGAAGCAGCACAAACAGGGTAGCCCGCAAGGAGGAGCCTACCGAAGGCCTGGAAGATAGTTCAGCAATACGAGGAGATCTCCACAAGCCATGAGATCTCACTGCAAAGGAGACAAAGTGCACAGCCAAAAGGCGGGAAAACCCATAGAAGAATCTATCCATTACAACGCCTCAAGACTAGAAGGGAAAATCTAACACAACAACTACCATCAAGAGACCATCTTCTGCAGCAGGCAAGCACGCACAGGGTCCCCCTACCAAAGACCAGAAAAAACTGCAGAAGAAGCCCATCAGAAAATCACCCATACCATATCACCCCCCAGCCCCACCAACTGTCCATCCAGGAAGAAATCCATAGACACCTTCAACCGCAGCTGCACGAGAAAGCACAGGGGCCCGTCCCAAAGACCGGAAAGAAGCTGCAGAGAAAGGTTCCACTCGAAAACCCTAAAACAAACAAAAACGGATCTTCTGAGAGACAGATTAGAAGATCTCGATCCCGCTCCAGAAAGCCCATCCCAAAAGCAACCACAAGAGCCACACAACTACGAACGATCAAAACGTGGTCTTGCCTCAAAGACCAAGAAAAACGCAAAAGGTAAACCCCAGGCTGCAACTACAACAGGCAAACAAGAAAGCAGGAGCCCCCTTTCAAAAGCCAAGCTCCGAAGAGGAACGGAGGAAGCCCTCCTTGTAGACAGCAATAAAGAATGAGATTCCCCCAAAGACCAGAAAAGTCTGCCAGGAAAGGCTCCGAAGCTCCAACTCCCAAGTCGGGCCAGCCGAAAGCCAACCACCACTAGAGGTCGCCAAGGAAAGAATATTCGGGTCATTCCAACCAAAAAACAACTGCAATCACGTCAAAAACGGGAAAGCACATCCTACGAGGCCCTAGGAGGATCCCGTGGAGGTCCTGGAAATGCAGTAGGGAGATCCCAAGAAGATCTACCTAGCTGGAGATCCGCAAGAGTAGAGCAAGGGGAAGCAAGGAATTTGAAACGAGGTCTTCCTACCCAGAGCGAAGACGTCCCACTTCCCCCCCCCCACTATTCCATCTTATCTTATCCATGCACAACTCCTTTAATTATTTAAGGAGGCATTGGACTTAATTTTGTATTATCTTCATTATTATGGTTTGGCATAAGGAAAAAAATGGGAGGATTTGGAGATTTGTGTAGGCGGACTGTTGTTTGCACATTTGGTAATAAATCTCTACACAGGAGGTTGGTCTTGATTTCCTTCTCAAGGTTTTTCCCGAAACAATTTTCCCCATCAAATCTCTATCTCTCTTTTTCTATGTGTGTGTGACTTTTGTATATATTCTTTTATGTTGTTGATATAAAATAAATGTAAGATAACAGGGTTCGCGCACCCGGCCTGCCGAATGCGCGAACCCGCACCCACACCCTATCAACCGAACCCTGATGGGCCACGGGGTTTGGCTGGTTGCACCCATCCCATTTTGGGCATAAAAATAAAAACGTTTTTTTTTTTCATTTTTTTATTTAAGTGGGCCCCAGCCCATACAAGCCAAAAAAAAACATTTTAAATTTTTTTAAAGTTTAAAGTTTTTCTACACGAATATCATATATGCTTTTATAATGCCATATTTAAATATTTTGCAATGTGTATGGTTTATTTTATTTCACAATGTGTGTGATTTATTTAATTATTTTGCAATGTACATGATTTTTTTTTCGATTAAAAAATACATATATTTTTTAAATTAAAAAATAGCCGCATCCACACCCGATGAACCCTGTTTTTGGCGGGGGCCACACCCGCACCCGCACCCGCACCCGATTCCTCCCGCACCCGCACCCGCACCCGCACCCGCACCCCTGGTAACCTTGATTAAATGCAACTAGATAGAGTTTGAACATTTAATTCTGAGTTTATAAAGAACAAATTTAATTGCTGTACAATGGTTTTTGTATATAAATTAAGAACTACCCATAAGAATATATATGGCTGTAAATCATTTCAGACCTCTAAAATGAATTTACAGCAGACTGTCACGTGTTTTGGGGACTGTAAATAAGTTTACAGCAAATTTTCTGAATGCTCTATTTGACTGTAAATGTAAGACAGCAGACTGTTTCCTTAATTTACTGGCTGTACATGAATTTACAGCAGGCTGATTGCTACTCTCCCTAGAAGGGTGAATGTTTAGGAATTATTTCTGCAGATTTAATTCCTTACAAAAAATTATCTTTGGCACTAAATTTCTTATCTCAGTACAGCTCAGAACTAAGAATTTTGAGGTGAAATATTTGCATGAGAAGAAGAGGTTCATTGCAATCAATCCTGCAAATACTGATAACAAACAGTTGAGGACGAAGAATACGACCTGCTAAGAATATTGTCAGCAAAGACCCTCTATTTGAAGAAGGGAATCTAAATATCAAGATCATAAGCAGAAAATCTTTTTCCGAAATATGAGATCACATAAATCAAAGGACAAAATAAAAAAATCTCAATCACAATTTTGATGGGTGTACTAAAGCTATTAAGCCAACGACTCGGATAGGAGATTTGTCTTATTTCCTCTTACTAAATACAATGGAGAATCACGAGAAAAATCATTTTGCCACTTTGCACCCTAAACATTCAACATTTTATTGGCATCAAATGATTGAATGATAATGGTAGAAGGGGTGAGGAAGGGGAAAGAAACTAAAAATAACCTTAAGTGCATGGGATAGCCTCCATTCTACTTTCCCTATTATACTGCCTTGGAAACCCTAAAGTGCATGGGATGAATGCCATACAAATTTCATTTTTATTGCCAAGAGATGATTTTACACTATTTGAAAATGAATTCTTCCACAACTTATGGGTTCCGAGGATGGCATTGGATCACCAAAAAGTGAAGCAGTGGATGCAACTATTGAGCTAGCCAACATAATAGGTCTTGCAGACATTGTCAGAAGGGTGGTTGAACTCCTTAATGATGAAAGTGAACCCTATCAGCAACTAGTAAGGGAAACAATTGAAAAGGTACTTGGAATTCGAGGTTTTCTGACATTGATGCCCATCTCCAGGAATCACCTATTGATAGTATATTCTATGCATTCCAAAAGCAAACCAATAACAATACCAATGTTATGCTGAATAGAATTTGGTGTTGTGGCGAACGCATTAGGGATTTGGATGGAACCCTACTTGCCACAAACTGTAGAGGCTGAATGCAAGTGGGTGCTGTTTCCTGTGCAAAGGTCATGAGAAAAGGAACTAATCTTATTTACATAACAGCTACAGTAATCAGGTCCAAGGGCCATGCCAGTTGGTCAAAGCACTCTTGTGGGAGTGCGGAAACCTTGGTTTGATTCCTCGGGCCTCGTAGTATCGGAAGGCATATTGCGCCAACGCCACCAACTACGTTAAAAAGCTTACCCGGCACCACTGGAGGTTATAGTGGCAGAAAGGAGCAGGATTCAAACCCACGATGAAGCAATGATAAAATGTCACAAGTTACCGATTCCTCTAGTATACGCAAAAAAAATAGCTACAGTAATCAATGTCACATTAAGCAACCAGTTGGACCAATGGGTGCTGTTTCCTAAGAACATCTAGAGGTATTGGTAACTACTATACATGTATGACTGCATGGCCAGGTTGACACCACCACTTAAAGACTTGCTTTCTCATTCAACAACAATTTTTAAGTGGACATGAAAATGCTCAAGAAAATTGTATAAATTTTGGGAAAAGAATCTCAGTTGGAGGAGCTGGATTTGTGGCTAGTTTAGAATGGATAAGAATCAGCCTTAGGCTTCTGGATACAATGAAAGCCCATAAGAAGTTAACTTGAAGAGGGAATACCAAGACATATGGGTACATTCCAAAGGCAAATGGATCACAAGATGTGCTTGCTAATTTATTGATTGAAAGTTTTGGAATATCAATTTGTGTTTACACAATTGTAGATGTTGGAGTTATGACAGAGAACTGTTCCCCTTTAACAGTTCTCCGTGCTGTGATGAATGAGTATCATGTGCCAGAACAGAATGATTAAAATGCATTCTCACATTATTGTCATTTCTTTTTAAATATATAGGGGGTTAAGGAATGAGTACATATATGCTGTGACACCATTACTTGAAAATGTTGTAATGCATATTAAGCTTGTGCATCAGGAAACAGCACATTGCCCATGAAGCGCACAACCGTCAGTTTTGCAGAACTTCATTGTGAAGATGCTTTCGAGCACCACCTGAACTATATTTGGCTGAATTGCAAGGGAGTTAGGAAATTATCCTATATTACTGCATTCCTTCTGGTAAGGAATCTCTTACTATCTATAGAAGCACAAGATATTATTAGCAAATATATGTAGCAGTAACCTTGACGTTTTGAGCTGGATCTCCAGCACAATGGACTTCTAGTAGTTCTCATAGTTTGATGAGTATATTATATGGATATTACAATATGTAAGAGTCAACTATAATAGATGTGTATGCAGCACTTTGGATTGATTTGGTCATGGAAATGTTAATGGAATTCATTATAGATATTTTCTTTTTCATGTTGTCTTGGACCTTAAAAACAATAAAAGATACCAATTACAGACATAAAATCTTTCTTTTTCCTTTTTTAGGTAAAGTCAAGCTGCAATAAAAAAGAGTATGGAATCAAATGGCATGAGATCAATCAGATAAAAATGCAGGCTTCCAATGAGGAGACCTAGGTTCAAATCTTGTCAGGTAAATATATGATGCCGTGATCACCTAGTTTGTTGTCATGTCATTATATGGTTTGTTGAAACGGTACGTTGAAATACTATTGTAACAGGTGAAGCCCTATTTATCCATTAAAAAAATAAAAGAGTATGCTCAAATTACAATCACACTTAAAATTTTAATAAAGCTTCTCGGGCAAGTGTTAAAAAAAACCTGCAGTATACGAGCAGCATCACGCTCAAAGTCCTCATTCAATGCTGACGTATCATACAACCTAACACATTGATCAAGTCTTTGGCTATCATCCCTGTACTCCAAAATTCTTTCTCTGCATCCAGTCAATACCTTCAAATCAGAGGCAACATCCCACAAAAGAGTAAGCCTAACCTGCTTCAAATTGTATTCTAATTTGCAAAAATTAGAGGTCCCTGCAATCAGCAATATAAAAATATCAAATAGCTCGCCTTACTATCTCCAACTCACATAAGGTCAAAATCATCAAGGGGTCCCCATTTCAATAAATACAAGTCTGCCCTACAAAATCAGTTCGTAGTATCCAAACAGGGAATCCAGGGGCACCACATGGAGGATGTTGAAGTGATTAGCTTAATTAACGGCTCCCTACACAGTTTTCAAAAAAAGGGGGATTTTGCGGACCCAAATAATAAACGTTCCCAGGAGATTTGTGGGTGCCACGGTCGAATAAGAACCATGGAACAAACACCGCGGCCAAGGAAAACACATTTAGCAAAAAAATGCATGGGATTCATGTAGGCTCTCTTCAATATAAAGGGCGAACAAAATACACGGATTTTATCAGAAAGGCGGGAAAATGGAAACCTACTCGATTTGCAAGAGCAGCTTCTGCGAGTCCGGATGGATGTCTGCCCACTTGGTTTGATATGTGACAGGAGTCCTTTCGTTCGTGAAGAGGTGAATTTGTTGTTGATTTTGCCAGGCCACGCCCGCCATTGCGTTCTGCTGTTGCTGTTGTTGCTGCTGCTGAAAGGGCTGTTGCTGTTGTTGCTGCTGAAAGGGCTGGGGTTGCTGGAAGGAGGGAGAAGGAGCGAGAGCGGGAGCGGGAGTCGAACCGAAGCCGAATGTAGTGGAAGGCGTCCCTGGGGTCCCAAACGCAGAGAACGCCATCGTTTACCGTCCCCGCTCCGCCCAAGAAAAAGAAAAATTAAAAAGTGGAAACCCTGTCTGATAAACCCACCTTTCGAAAACCCTGCTCGTAATAGAGGCGGCTAAAGTTTAAACTTCCAAATTTGGCTCAGTACTTGACCGTCGTCAGTCCCTCAAGTAAAACTAGAGGAGAATTTAACAAACGTTAAGTTTAACTCTTTTTGTCACGAAAGATATATAGTTATAAATCTTTAAAATTATATATATAATTTTTTAACTTTTGTAATATTTTTTAATAAGTTACGCATGTTTTTTATTAGAGATCACACTATTAAAATATTATATTTGTATTAAATTATATTCAGTATTTTTTTTTATTATAATTTTTTTAATTCTTTTATTAAACATATTTTCCAATTTTCTCGAAGTGTTAAGTTTTTACAATTAACTTTTGACATCAGTTGTCTTCTATAATTTGAATTTTACTAAGATGAAGATCAACATTGCAATTGGTTAAATTATCTGCTACCTAAAAGCCTCAAGGGCTAGGTGGATTGGTAAGTGCTAGTCTGTATGGGCACTTGCTGAGAAGAGATCTGGGTTCAAACCTTGGTGGTACCAGTTTGCAAAGGTAGTAGTTTGTTCTAAATCCTCTGAGTGTGCATCAGACTGACAACGATGGTACGAACCTCGAGCAACCAACGGTCCCCATTTCACTCCAAATCAACAATTAACAAGACGAATAGGTTTGATGGTTGCAGTCCCTGTGGTTTGAACCCTACGATGGCCAGTTACTAAAAATAGTGGTTGTTACCAACTCTCCTGTGTAACCAAAAAAAATATATCTGCTACCTAATATTTTTCTCTATAAATATGCTTACACATCCAAGAGATTACCTCTATAAATATGCTTACACATCCAAGAGATTACCTCTATAAATATGCTTACACATCCAAGAGATTACCTCTAGTAATAGGTGATGCAAATCAATAAAAAAAAAATTATCCAATCTTCGCATCCATTTTTGTTAATAGCATTGATGATAACTTGTGAGTCCCCCTCGATTGAAATATATTTCCATTTTTTTTCTACTGCAATTATAATCCCTGTAATGGTGGTATGGAAATTATGAATCTACAAAGCTAAGGCAAATTTTTTAAAAAGCAAACTATTTTCATGAGTCATATCTTTGCATAGAGTTATCCAATTCAAACGATTTTTGTGTCATTTTGTGTGAATTTTGATAAGCTTTGAAAAGAGTGGTCATTAGAAATAATTCAAGTTGTATTGAGAGAGATATGACCATGTGAAGATAGTCATTCAAAACTAGGGCAGCATTAGGGCAATTTTTTAATGTTTAATTTTTTAGGAACCTTATCTTTGCAAAGGGTTGTCTTATTCAGCTAATTCTTGAACCAATTTGTGTAAAAAATTAAGAGCTTTAAAATGAGTTGTCATATAAGGGAATTTGAGGAATATTGATGGAGATATGACCTTGTGAAGTCAATCATTCGAAACAAGGGCAATGAGATTTTTCAAGTCACAAAAAACAAAATTGCAGATATCTATTAGCCAAGGTTCGGATGATGGCAAGAGCAATGGAGGGCTAGGGTTTCAATAAGGAAAGACATTTTGTTTGGGCATAGAATTTTTAGAAAAAATTTCTTTATCCCCTTCTTTTTCTTAAAATTTTTGCATGTAATTTGTTTTAGGTTTTTTCATATACTATAATTGTTATAGGATATTCTGGTAATTTTCAGTAAATTTTGAATTTTAGTTTCCTTCCCATGGATCGATTTAATGTTAAATCCTTAGAATCATCTCTAATAGTAGAGGTTAGTGAGTGCCTCACAGAGGATCAATCATTGTATCTCAAAGATAGGGTAGTTTTTGGTAAATGTAATGGGTCTTGGCCAAGGGCTTCAGCCTTGAGAAAATGGATTGATAGGAGTTGGAAGTGTCTATAAGTTATTTTATCCTTTCTTCACAAAGGTTTATTCCCAACCATTTTTTGTTCTAGGGAGGAAAGAGATAGAATCCTAAAAGAGATCTTTGGTTTATGGTAAAAGCAAGACTCTTCCTTACTCGTTGGTATGAAAGCTTTGCACTTGAAAATGTAAATCTATCCCTAGTACCACTATGGGTTAGGATGTATTACCCATTGAAATTTTGAAAATAGAAACCTTTAAGGCAATGGGAAACACTTTGGGAGAATTCCTTGAGATTTAAAAAACTACAAAAGATGGATTCTTGGCTATTTATGCTCGGATATTGGTTATGATTGATATAAGTAAACCTTTACCAAAATCAATCATTCTTAAGTATGGGGGTAAGTTGTGGTCCCAAACCATAGATTATGAAAACATATCTTTTATATGTAGAAGATGTCATGAGGTGAAGCATATTGAAATTTCATGCCATAAGAAGAGTCCAACAAAAACATATGTAGAAAATCGTAAGAGAAACTTACAAATGGATATGGATGAGGATGGTTTTCAACTTCCAAAAAATAGGTCTAGACAAATGAAAGTAAATAAATAGTGGAGACCAATAAGAAAGGATATTGGAAGAAATACCAATTCTTTTGATGTCTTAGCCTATGAAGAAAATGTAGATCACAACTTAGAGGACACAATACAACAGGTTCAAAATATTAACAAGGAACTGTCTATTCAATATGATTTTTATTTAAGGACAAACATTCTCGATGAACCTAAGGAATGTGTCTCATTATATTTTGAAGACTCTCTTGAAGTACCATGCACCATTCAAGAGAAAAAATTGGTATATAAAATACAGTGTTAGATGTTAATACCTCTACAATTAATAAGGAAATACCAAAAAATGAGGAGGACAAGTCAAACGCTTTCGTAGTAGAGCCAAGAGAGAATAAGTCTAATGAAAAGGAAATTTGTGAAAGAATATTGAGGAATAGAATAATAAGACCTGCTAATACAAGTAAGGCAAAAAGAGGAAAACCTTCAAATTATTAAGCAAAATCCAAGGAAGCAAGAGCAAATATAGAGAAATAAACACAAACTAAGTTGGTTGAACTTCTCGTTACCAAACAACAAAATGATATTGATAATTCGTAGGCAGGGCCAATAGCCCCTAATGAGACATGATAATCATCTCATGGAATATAAGGGGTACTAATACCCCTCAAAGAAGAGGTGTATCAGGGACCTTTGTTTAAGTAATAAGCATGATATTATTTGTATCCAAGAAACTAAAATAACAAAGGAATAAGTTTTCAAAAATATGAAAGCAATATGGGCAAGATGTGAATGGGATGTTGTGGATTCTAAAGGACCAAAAGGGTGAATTCTAACATGTTGGAATCCTATTAGAACCTCCTATGAAACCATTCATAAAACTAGGTATTGGATAGCCTCTTTAGTCACCTATTACTTTGTACACATTTGTTTCATCCTTATCAATGTCTATGGACCTGCAACTCACTCATGCAAATTAGAAGTATGGAGTGGGATTGAAGCCTTTGTGAGAAGTAAAGACCACGAAACTCTATCATCATCATAGGATATTTCAATGCCATAACCAAGTTGGATGAAAAAATAGGGGGAATTAGGAAATTAACACGAAGCATGAGAGATTTCTCATATTTTATTTGTAACATTAATCTATGGGAGCTTGAGTTTGAAGAAGACAACTATAAGTGAACCAATAATAGGAGAGGCCATAACCTAATAGCAGAAAAAATAGACAGATGCATAGTCTCGGATCATTGGCTAGATGAAGGGAATTGTGCTAAAATTAATACCTTGACAAGGATTGGTTTAGATCATTGGTCAATAAGAGTTAAAATGGTGGTAAGTGAATTCAAAAAAATATAATATTTTAAATATGAGTAGATGTGGGAAGACCATCCTCAATTTGTTGATATGATAGCACAAACGTGGAATTCTTCATAAAATGATGGGTTGTATACACTTCCTAATCAAACTAAATCAATGACTTCTAGATTAAAAGAATGTAACAATAGCACTTTTAGAAATATTTTGCGAAGAAATAACTAAAAGATAAACTTTCAAAATTTCAAAAAGGTAATCATAATAATCCAATATCGAAGGAAAGGGAGTTTCTTAGTGAATATCATAACCTTAAAGTGCATGAGATAGCCTCCATTCTACTTTCCCTATTATACTGCCTTGGAAACCCTAAAGGGCATGGGATGAATGCCATACAAATTTCATTTTTATTGCCAAGAGATGATTTTACACTATTTGAAAAAGAATTCTTCCATAACTTATGGGTTCCAAGGATGGCATTGGATCACCAAAAAGTGAAGCAGTGGATGAAACTATTGAGCTAGCCAACATAATAGGTCTTGCAGACATTGTCATAAGGGTGGTTGAACTCCTTAATGATGAAAGTGAACCCTATCAGCAACTAGTAAGGGAAACAATTGAAAAGGTACTTGGAATTCGAGGTTTTCTGACATTGATGCCCATCTCCAGGAATCACCTATTGATAGTATATTCTATGCATTCCAAAAGCAAACCAATAACAATACCAATGTTATGCTGAATAGAATTTGGTGTTGTGGTGAACGCATTAGGGATTTGGATGGAACCTTACTTGCCACAAATTGTAGAGGCTGAATGCAAGTGGGTGTTGTTTCCTGTGCAAAGGTCAAGAAAAAAGGAACTAATCTTATTTACATAACAGTTATAGTAACCAGGTCCAAGAGCCATGCCAGTTGGTCAAAGCACTCTTGTAGGAGTGCGAAAACCTTGGTTTGATTCCTCGGGCCTCGTAGTATCGGAAGGCATATTGCGCCAATGCCACCGACTACTTTAAAAAGCTTACCCGACACCACTGGCAGCAAGGAGTAGGATTCAAACCATGATCAAGAGATAATAAAATGTCACGAGTCACCAATTCCTCTAGTATACGCAAAAAAATAGCTACAGTAATCAATGTCACATTAAGCGACCAGTTGGACCAATGGGTGTTGTTTCCTAAGAACATCTAGAGGTATTGGTAACTACTCTACCTGGTGCACCAAAAGCTAACGTTAATATGACTGCATGGCCAGGTTGACACCACCACTTAAAGACTTGCTTTCTCATTCAACAATAATTTTTAAGTGGATATGAAAATGCTCAAGAAAATTGTATAAATTTTGGGAAAAGAATCTCAGTTGGAGGAGCTGGATTTGTGGCTAGTTTAGAATGGATAAGAATCAGCCTTAGGCTTCTGGATATAATGAAATCCCATAAGAAGTTAACTTGAAGAGGGACTACCAAGACATATGGGTACATTCCAAAGGTAAATGGATCACAAGATGTGCTTGCTAATTTATTGATTGAAAGTTTTGGAATATCAATTTGTGTTTACACAATTGTAGATGTTGGAGTTATGATAGAGAATTGTTCCCCTTTAACAGTTCTCTGTGTTGTGATGAATAAGAATCATGTGCCAGAACAGAATGATTAAAATGCATTCTCACATTATTGTCATTTCTTTTTAAATATATAGGGGGTTAAGGAATGAGTACATATATGTTGTGACACCATTACTTGAAAATATTGTAATGCAAATTAAGCTTGTGCATCAGGAAACAACACATTGCCCATGAAGCGCACAACCGTCAGTTTTGCAAAACTTCATTGTGAAGATGCTTTCGAGCACCACCTGAACTATATTTGGCTGAATTGCAAGTGGGTTAGAAAATTATCCTATATTACTGCATTCCTTCTGGTAAGGAAACTCTTACTATCTATAGAAGCACAAGATATTATTAGCAAATATATGTAGTAGTAACCTTGAAGTTTTGAGATGGATCTGCAACACAATGGACTTCTATGTAACATTAATCTATGGGAGCTTGAGTTTGAAGAAGACAACTATAAGTGAACCAATAATAGGAGAAGCCATAACCTAATAGCAAAAAAAATAGACAGATGCATAGTCTCGGATCATTGGCTAGATGAAGGGAATTGTGCTAAAATTAATACCTTGACAAGGATTGGTTTAGATCATTGGTCAATAAGAGTTAAGATGGTGGTAAGTGAATTCAAAAAAATATAATATTTTAAATATGAGTAGATGTGGGAAGACCATCCTCAATTTGTTGATATGATAGCACAAACGTGGAATTCTTCATAAAATGATGGGTTGTATACACTTCCTAATCAAACCAAATCAATGACTTCTAGATTAAAAGAATGTAACAATAGCACTTTTGAAAATATTTTGAGAAGAAAGAACTAAAAGATAAACTTTCAAAATTTCAAAAAGGTGATCATAATAATCCAATCTCGAAGGAAAGGGAGTTGCTTAGTGAATATCATAATATTTTGAGTAAGGAAGAGAAATTTTGGAGATTAAAATTAAGACAAACTTGGTTAAAAGGAGATAAAAATACAATTTTTTCATAGGATGGGAATAGTACAAATATCAACATCCAGAATTAGTAGAATTAAATCAACAAAAGGGTTTTGGATTGAAGACCAAAGTGAAATCATAAAGGAGGTAAGATTTGTTTACTAGAATGTTCTAGGATCATAGGAGTTTGAAGTTCTTAATGATAAACTATTGCAATAAGTAGCTTAAGTTATAACAAATGAAGACAATAGGAAACTAATGGAGCCTATTACTCTGGAAGAAATTCATTTAGCTATTTTATATTTTGATAATGATAAATCCCCAAGTCCATATGGGATCTCTATAACATTCTATAAACATAATTGGGATATAGTAAAGGATTCTTTATTGGTGGCAATGGAACAGTCTAGGATAAAACAATGTATTCCTTATAAATTAATGCAACATATCGTACCCTAATTCCAAAAAATAAGGATGCATAATTGTTTGATTCATTTAGGCCCATAAGCCTATGCAATATAGCAAATAAGATTATCTCCAAAGTGATGGCAAATTGAATTAAGACCTCTATTAGAAAAAAATATTTCAGGAGAGCAAGGAGTATTTTTGAAAGGGAGACAAATTTTGGATGGGATCATAGTAGCTCATGAAGTTATGCATTCAACAAATTCAAGAAAAGAGAGAGCAATGATCTTAAAACTTTATATGGGTAAAGCCTATGATAGGGTTAAATGGGATTTTTTTTTGCGGTATTATAAAAGTTTGAATTTGGTAAAAAATGGGTCAAATGGATTAAATCTTATGTCTTTACAATTCCATATTCAGTGTTGTTCAATGGGTTGATAACAAAATATTTTAAAGCCAAGAGAGGTCTTAGACAGGGAGATCCTCTATCACCATATTTGTTCATTATTACGGCTACGGTTTTAGGTAGGAACTTGAAGATAACTAATAACGATGGATTGATAAGTGGTCTTAAGGCTACTAATAATATCGACAACATCACCCATCAACAGTTTGTAGATGATACCACCATTTTTGGGAAGACAAGGATAAACAAGGCCAAGGCTTTGAATAACTTATTAAAATATTACAAAAGAGCAAGAGGGCAAAAAGTTAATAGGACAAAATTCAAAATTTACTTCCTAAAAACCCTAGCTATAATCAAAGTAGGGATATGCAAGGTACTTCAAATGGAGGAGGCAAATTTTCCAACAACTTATCTAGGGATGACTTTATTTGAGGGGAGAATGAGGATAGAATTATGGAATCTAATTATCAGTAAAGTTCAAAATAAACTATTGGCATAGAAAGGTATATGGTTATCGATAGCAAGAAGACTCTTATAGGATATTCTAACTTATTATATGTCCTAGGTTCGAGGTGTAGATCAATTGGTTCAACCAAACCTCGTAAGGAGGATGGAGGTCCAAGGTTCAAATCTCGGGCCTCATCGAACTGAATGCTTGTACATTTCCTGGTGCTTTCGGTGGCGTAAAAGGTTTAAAATTATTATGGCATGGTGGTTATATGGATGGACTGTGTGAGTATTGTGTTGTGGCTTCCGGGCAGACATCGCAAAATATTGTGGTGTCCATAAAAATTGATAACGCACCCGAATCATCGTGGCGGCTACCGATTCCACCATGTAAAATAAAATAAAATAAAACTATTATATGTCCTTGTATACCATGCCAAAATTGATTGAAAAAGTTTACTCTATATTATGTGATCCTTTTGTGGTCAAATTTACATGATAAAAGGAAATTTCCTTTGGTAAAATGGAGCAAGGTGTGTGATGATAAAACTAGGGGAGATATCAATTTAAGAGTTCTTATGGATGCAAACTTAGCTCTTAGGGGAAAAGTAATTTGAAGATTGTACAAAGAGAATCAAAGACAATGGGCAAGAATTCTTCTAAGTAAGTATGTTGAGCCTAATGACCCAAGCTTAATAATTACTGCATTCTCACTTCCAAATATTTATGCTCTATGGAATAGTTTAAAAAAATCTATTAATCTAGTGATTAAAGGTCTAAGATGGGTGGTGGGAACTAGAGAAAAAATTTCTATTTGGATGGATACTTGGTGTGATAAAAAAACCACTCAATCTAGATCTAGTTTTGAAACCATGGATGAGATTACTTCAAGATAAATATGGTGATATTGTGTACAAGGATCATGAAGGAAGATACAAATGGAAAGAATTTTTTTTTACAAGTATACAAGACATTGATGATAGGAGGCAGTTGATTAGAAAGATAACAACAATGATTATTCCAAGGGGAGCCAAGGATAAGCTAATTTGGAGTTGAATAACTTAAGAGAATACACAACAAGAAATGGATATAATATAAAGCATCAAAAAAATAGAAATATCACTAGAATATGGAGAGATATTTGGGATAACCCGAGCATTCCTAAAGTCAAAATGTTTGTTTGGCTAGTAGGTCATAAAAAATATTTATCTTGGGATAACCTTATGAAATGGGGTTTTCAAGGCCCCTCACAATGTGTTCTTTGTAAAAGGGAGGAGGATAGTATAAACCATCTCTTAGGATACTGCTCAATAGTCTAGAATCTATGGTAATGGATTCTTAATATGTTTGGTAAATGCATGGTGATGAATGGAAGAATTGAAGAGTGATTAAAGCAATGGCAAAGCACTTTTAAAAGTGAGGCTTTAAAAACAATATGGGATATATCAAAATATACAATTCTTTGGACTGTATGATAAAAAAGGAATAGAAGAATATTTAAAGGAAAGAAAAGTAGTTTAGAGGCAACAAAAAGGAAGATTTGTTTAGCCATAGAGAAATGTAAACCAACCCTATCAACTCACCTATTCCCTAATTTAGAAGCAGAGAACATTGATAAATGGAGTCAAGTCATCAAATGGAATTATGATGTTGAGTATAAGAGAAACAAAAAGAAAGAAAAAATATAAAGTGGAAACCACCAAATATGGATTTGGTCAAAAGGAATTTTGATGAGCAAGGTGCAACCAAAGTATTGTCATTGTTGTCAACATAGTCAAGTTGATCAGTTGATGCAATGGACAGGAGTTCATTGATGAGCAAGGTGCAGCCAAAGTGCAATGGACAGGAGTTCATTGATGAGCAAGGTGCAGCCAAAGTATAATGGACAGGAGTTCATTGATGAGCAAGGTGCAGCCAAAGTATTGTCATTGTTGTCAACACAGACAGAGAGATCGGTTGATGCAGTGGATAGGAGTTCAGAGGTCATACAGAGCATGCACAGTGAATTTCCAAGAAGACCGAAGTGGCCCATATGCAAAAGCTCAAAGAAAAAGACAAGTAAGAAAACTGTCGCGATATCGCGACATGTTGAGCAAGCATGAGAAACTGTCGCGATATCGTGACATGTTAGAAGAGAGAGAAAGCGCAAGGAAAACTATCACAATATCGCGATATGTTAAGAAGCTGAAAATACTGTCACAATATCGTGACATATTTTAAGAGAGAGAAAGCGCAAGGAAAACTGTCATGATTTCGCGACATGTTGGAAGAGAGAGAAAGCACAAGAAAAATTGTCGCGATTTTGTGACATGTTGGAAGCAAAGAAGGCAAGTAGAAAAACTGTCGCGATTTCGCGACATGTTCGAAGAAGAAGCGCATGCAGAAAAAACTGTCATGATTTCGCGACATGTTTGGAGAGAAGGCGCAGGCAAAGAAAACTGTCGCGATTTCGTGACATGTTCGGGGAAAAGGCGCAAGCAAAGAAAACTATTCCGATTTCGTGACATGTTCGGGGAGAAGGAGCTCGCAAAGAAAAGTGTCATGATTTCGTGACAATCTGCAAGAGAGGCAGTACGAACGAAAATGTGTCATGATTTCGTGACATTTTTGAGAGAAAGAGCTTGCAAGGAAAAGTGTCGTGATTTCGCGATAATTTGCAAGAGAGGCAGTACGGACAAAAATGTGTCACGATTTCGCGACATGTTTGAGAGAAGGAGCTTGCAAAGAAAAGTGTCGCGATTTCGCGACAATCTACAAGAGAGGCAGTACGGACGAAAATGTGTCACGATTTCGCGACATGTTTGAGAGAAGAAGATCGCAAAGAAAAGTGTCGCGATTTCGTGACAATTTGCAAGAGGAAGCGCTAAGGAGAAAAAGTGTTGCGATATCGCGACATGTCAGGTTTTCGTGACCCGAAGGGAAGAAAAGCGCTAAGGAGAAAAAGTGTCACGATATCGCGACATGTCGGGTTTTCGTGACCCGAAGAGAAGAGAGAGAGTAAGGAAGCGAGAGTGTCGTGATTTAGTGACATGTTCTATTTTCACGGGCGAAAGGTAGAGAAAGGCACAAGGCAGCGAAAGTGTCATGATTTCACGAGCGAAAGGCAGAGAAAGGCACAAGGCAGCGAAAGTATCACGATTTCGCGACATGTTTCGTTTTCGTGGGCGAAAGGCAGAGAAAGGCACAAGGCAGCGAAAGTGTCGCGATTTCATGACATGTTCCGTTTTTGCGGGCCAAAGGCAGAGAAAGGCACAAGGCAGCGAAAGTGTCACGATTTCGTGACATGTCATGTTTTCGCTGGTGCATGCCGAGAAGAGTGCAAGGAAGCGAAAAGTGTCGCAATTTCGCGACATGTCATGTTTTCGCTGGTGCATGCAGAGAAGAGTGCAAGGAAGCGAAAAGTGTCGCAATTTCGTGACATGTCATGTTTTCACTGGTGCATGCTGAGAAGAGTGCAAAGAAGCGAAAAGTGTCACGATTTTGCGACATGTCATGTTTTCACTGGTGCATGCCGAGAAGAGTGCAAGGAAGCGAAAAGTGTCACGATTTCGCGACATGTTGTGTTTTCGCGGGTGCAAGCCGAGAAGAGGACAAGGAGGCAGAAAGTGTCGCGATATCGTGACATGTCATGTTTTCGCAGTCAAACGACAAGAAAAGGTCAAAGGGGTAGAAGTGTCACGATTTCGTGACAGGTCGCATTGGCATGATGGAAGAAGAAGAACCCAGCCGAAGTAAAATTATCTGAAGTCATACGATAGTAATAGAGGCAGTTACAGAAAGAATTCATGCAGCCAGAATAAAAAGAGTTAACTAGAGTCATAACTACAGTTGTAGAAGAAAAATCAGGCAGATAAAATAAGAAGATTTAACTGGAGTCAGAACTGCAGTTGCAGGGGGTGTTGCAAAGAAAATCATGTAGGAAAAATAAAGAAGAGTTAACTGGAGTCAGAACTGTAGTTGCAGGGGGTGTTGCAAAGAATATCATGCAAGAAAAATAAAGAAGAGTTAACTGGAGTCAGAACTGCAGTTACAGGAGGCAGTTACAGAATAAAATTATGCAGCTAAAATTAGAACAGTTCATTAAAGATAGAACGACTGTTACAGGGCCATGACGCTATGAAACTATCAGAGCGATGGCCATACTGAGAGTCCCAAATAAAGAGACAAACCTATTAATAGGTTGCGTGTAAGAATATTATGTCAGAAAGGAGTTACTTACAGGAGTGGCTATTAATAGGTTGCATGCGAGATTATGGCAGTTACAGAAGACTTAGGGTTTCAAGATGAAAATATTGTTATAAAAGGGCAGTTGCGTGCAGAAGTAAATAGCTGCTCAGAATTGAAAAGTGTGTCGCCATAAAG
Organism: Wollemia nobilis; assembly: GCA_028583015.1. NCBI lineage: Eukaryota > Viridiplantae > Streptophyta > Pinopsida > Araucariales > Araucariaceae > Wollemia > Wollemia nobilis. Next base: position 807,628 of record JAQPPZ010017254.1, on the reverse strand, counting down.
AGGGAAGGTGCCGCTGATAAAAGTATAAATATGCTGAGAAAAGTAGGTGGTTATAGTGTGTTGTAAGAGAGCTTTGAGATCTGTACGGGGAAGAGAGTAGCGTGTTGTCAAGCAGAGGGAAAGTGCTATGAAAAAGGATGTATAGAAAGCATGGTTGAAATAGAGCAGCTGAGAGAGTGCAGCAGAGAGAGAGAGCGATCAGTGCACAGAAGGAATATGTGTTTCCTGAATTGAAAGAGAGGTTGGGTGAGCAATAGACCAGTGAGGGTCTTGTAAAAGTGAAGGCATATTTATGTCAATCTAAGATTCAAAATAGAAATCCAAGTTGGTGCTTAGAATCAGTGGTCGGTGCTCCTTCCAGTTGGTGCTGGTAAATCAGGGGTTGGTGCTCCTTTCTGTTGGTGCAGATAAATTAGGGGTTGGTGCTCCTTCCAGTGGGTGCTGGTAAACTATTTGTAAAGTGGGTGCTTTGCAAAGGTTGGATTTGGATGGGAGTCCAAGCAGTCTATTTTTGAGGAGTAGCCAAAACTGGTGAACCTCGTTAAATCGTGTGTTGTGGAATGCTCTCTTGTTATATTTGCTTTATCTGTTTTAAGTTCTCCTTGCTTCAGCTTTAAGAGTTAAGTTTTTAAGTTTTAAATAGCTACACTGATTCACCCCCCCTCTCAGTGCCATTGTAAGACTAACAATTGGTATCAGAGCCAAGTTCCTGAATAGGCTAAATCAACTAAGGTTGATCTTGGATTAGTACGCAATGGGTAAGAAGAATAGATCCTCCTCCAATAAGGCATCTCAGTTAGTTTCAGTTCTTGTAGAAGAGAAAATTACACTAGAGAAGGTAGAAGAAGTGAACTCTAAAGTATGCAATGAAAACCTAGAGATTGAAGTAGATCTAGAAGGTGAGTTGATCGTCGCACTTGAAGAGTTGAGTATAGAAAAGAAAAAGAACAAAAGACTGTCCAAGAAGTTGGAAGAATATGAGGATGAGATTGAAGATCTCTTCTTACAAGTTCAAAAGGCCAAGAAAATAGAAGAAGCTTTGAAGACACACCTGGATGTTGAAGTCGATGTATGCAGCAAAAGTGAACAGGAATCTAACAAAGTTATTATTGATCTAAAGCTGCAAGTAGAACAGTACAAAAGGAAAGAAGATATTCTCAGGTCTCAGATCAATGAGAAAGAGACTGTTTGCTACCAACAAGAAGAGGAGATTGTGTTATTGAGGAAACAACTAGAAGAGGCCAATACAAATCTCAAATTTGAGAAGAGCACAAAGTTGCTAGATAAAATGATAAGGCAACAAAGAAGCCCTATGTGCAAGCTTGGTCTTGGATATGAAGTCGAATAACCTTCATCTTCTAAATCTGCAGAGAAGAAGAAATCCACTGCTGAAGGATCAAAGCAAGAAAATCCTGAAGCTGAATCTTCAAAAGAAAGAAAATATCAAAGGAGATCTACAACAAAGCAACCATAGCAAAAGAGGTTCTATCACTCTCACTCTTTTAATAATAATGCTTTTGATGGCTATTGTGTTAGATGCAACCATTACGGTCACAAGGCATTTTATTGTGGACAGAATAATAGATCAAAGAATTATGATGTTAGAAATACATCTGCATTTCTGAGTGAACACCACGTGTGATGTTTTAAATGTAACGGTAATGGGCACATAGCAAAGTTTTGTCCAAGCACTGTCGTTTCTAATCGAAGGCAAAATGGTAGACTTCATCAGACGCAAAGAATGCAATACAGACAGGGAATAAATCATGTGCATAAAAGAAAAGAAAATAATCATCCATCAAGGATGCACAAGAAACAACCGCACAAGAGAAATGTTTGTTCACCTTCGATGGATTATGCAGTAGAATGTTATAACTGTCATAATTTTGGGCACATTGCTCAAAACTGTCGAAGTACATTTGCAGCAAATAAATATCAGGGAAGAAAATATCAACCAAATGGTTTGAGACAAAACAAAAAATTTCTTGAAAGACAGGCACAAGCTACCGAAAAAGAAAAATCAAAACACGTGACCAAGACTGCTATCAAACCAGAGTGGAAAGCAAAAGAGCGGCCCAAGTTCAAGGAAGTCTGGAGAAAGACAGAAGAAAAGGGATCGTGTCTCCTTGGACTGAAGGAGACTACTCCGCTATTGCACTAAGCCACTCTAGGTGGCACATCCTCAGGGGGAGCAATTTTAAAATCTTATTTTTATGCTCCTATGAATTTGTTTGGTTATCTGAGGATGAAAGGCAAGTAGTCGGGATATTTTTGTATAGTTGTTAAAGTGTGTTTTTTAGTTTATGTAGTGGTTTGTGGCAGTACCTTGAATGGTGGTGATTAACTTAAGAGAAGAGCGCCCAGGTGGTGAAGCGCCAAGGAGGACAAGATGCCTATGCGTCTAAGAAAGTCTTGCATTATTTGAGAAATGCGAGATATTGCCCGAGGATTCCATTGATCGCAGTGAGGAGAAATGCTCCCTGGAATCACGTGAAGAATGTTCGCCTAAGAAATTGAGTTGCCCTAATATATGCCCCAGCAAGAAGTAGAATACCGAGTGTTGATGACTGCACGCATATTGAGGTTCCAACACTAGATGTAACAGTCCACTGTCAATTCCTGCGCAGGCAATACAAACATTCATGGCAGTCGTTAGAAACCAAAGACATTGAGCTGCACAATGGACGCGAGGCAAAGTCGTTAGTCACGGAGGAGGTGGCAGTCAAGAGGCCAAAGAAAATTGTGGAGAGTGCCGATGATAAAGTTGATGAAGTGGATTTGATTTGAGATTGCCATTCATTATTGAGTTCATTTTGAGTACTACTTGAGCATGATTGATTGAGCCTTTGAGAAGGTCTTTGGGAAATAGTTGTGGTACAGTGTTTGATGCTTACACAGAGTTGGTTGATACATGCTTCGACTAAGGTCTGTGATAAAGGGATGTTCATTGAGGTGGTTGGTTGAGTTGAGTTGAGATTGAGATTTGAGTATAGAACATATTGAGTCTCTAACAATTCTCTTTATGCTTCTATGAGATTTAATTGATATATTGATTGAGCATTAAGTATAGAACATATTGAGTCTCTAACAATTCTCTTTATGATTCTATAAGATTGGATAGATTCTGTGTGAGCCTATTGACAGGGTACAGAGGACAGAGTCTCGATGGATAGAGATCCAGCAGCCAACAAAGTTGAAGATAGATCTGAGTGAGGGACCACATTTTCAAGGGGAGCATTTATATATTTGATTATCTTTTTACTCATATTTATAATTTTTGCTAACTGTCATAACGTGTGCCTAAGAATGATGTGCATGGACTCAGGGGGAGTCTGCAGCAGCCCTTTGGTATTATTGTCAAAGGGGGAGAAGAATTACAGGTAATTGCACACAATTACGTGTGTTGCCAACAATTCCAAAGGGGGAGATTGATGAGCAAGGTGCAACCAAAGTATTGTCATTGTTGTCAACACAGTCAGGTTGATCGATTGATGCAATGGATAGGAGTTCATTGATGAGCAAGGTGCAGCCAAAGTATTGTCATTGTTGTCAACACAGACAGAGAGATCGATTGATGCAGTGGACAGGATTTCAAAGGTCATACAGAGCATGCACAATGAATTTCCAAGAAGACCGAAGTGGCCCATATGCAAAAGCTCAAAGAAAAAGACAAGTAAGAAAACTGTCGCGATATCGCGACATGTTGAGCAAGCATGAGAAACTGTCGTGATATCGCGACATGTTAGAAGAGAGAGAAAGCGCAAGGAAAACTGTCGCGATATCGCGACATGTTGAGAAGCTGGAAAAACTATCGCGATATCACGACATGTTTTAAGAGAGAGAAAGCGCAAGGAAAACTGTCGTGATTTTGTGACATGTTGGAAGAGAGAGAAAGCACAAGAAAAACTGTCATGATTTCACGACATGTTGGAAGCAAAGAAGGCAAGTAGAAAAACTATCGCGATTTTGTGACATGTTCGAAGAAGAAGCGCATGCAGGAAAAACTATCGCGATTTCGTGACATGTTTGGAGAGAAGGCGCAAGCAAAGAAAACTGTCGCGATTTCGCGACATGTTCGGAGAAAAGGCGCAAGCAAAGAAAACTGTCGCGATTTCGCGACATGTTCGGGGAGAAGGAGCTCGCAAAGAAAAGTGTCACGATTTTGCGACAATCTGCAAGAGAGGCAGTACAGACAAAAATGTGTCGCGATTTCGTGACATGTTTGAGAGAAAGAGCTTGCAAGGAAAAGTGTCGGGATTTCGCGACAATTTGCAAGAGAGGCAGTACAGACGAAAATGTGTCACGATTTTGCGACATGTTTGAGAGAAGGAGCTTGCAAAGAAAAGTGTCGCGATTTCGCGACAATCTGCAAGAGAGGCAGTACGGACGAAAATGTGTCGCGATTTCACGACATGTTTGAGAGAAGAAGCTCGCAAAGAAAAGTGTCACGATTTCACGACAATTTGCAAGAGGAAGCGCTAAGGAGAAAAAGTGTCACGATATCGCGACATGTCGGGTTTTCGTGACCCGAAGGGAAGAAAAGCGCTAAGGAGAAAAAGTGTCGCGATATCACGACATGTCGGGTTTTCACGACCCAAAGAGAAGAGAGAGAGTAAGGAAGTGAGAGTGTCACGATTTCGTGACATGTTCTATTTTCGCGAGTGAAAGGTAGAGAAAGGCACAAGGCAACGAAAGTGTCGCGATTTTACGACATGTTCCGTTTTTGCGAGCGAAAGGCAGAGAAAGGCACAAGGCAGCAAAAGTGTCACGATTTTGCGACATGTTCCGTTTTCGTGAGCGAAAGGCAGAGAAAGGCACAAGGCAGCAAAAGTGTCACGATTTTGTGACATGTTTCGTTTTCGCGGGTGAAAGACAGAGAAAGACACAAGGCAGTGAAAGTGTCGTGATTTTACATGTCATGTTTTCACTGGTGCATGCCGAGAAGAGTGCAAGGAAGCGAAAAGTGTCACAATTTCACGACATGTCATGTTTTCGCTGGTGCATGCCGAGAAGAGTGCAAGGAAGTGAAAAGTGTCACGATTTCGTGACATGTCATGTTTTCGCTGGTGCATGCCGAGAAGAGTGCAAGGAAGCAAAAAGTGTCATGATTTTGCGACATGTCATGTTTTCATTGGTGCATGCCAAGAAGAGTGCAAAGAATCGAAAAGTGTCACGATTTCGTGACATGTGTTTTCGTGAGTGCAAGCCGAGAAGAGGACAAGGAGGCAGAAAGTGTCGCGATATCGTGACATGTCATGTTTTCATGGTCAAATGGCAAGAAAAAGTCAAAGGGGTAGAAGTGTCACGATTTCGCGACAGGTCGCATTGGCGTGATGGAAGAAGAAGAACCCAGCCGAAGTAAAATTATCTGAAGTCGTACGATAGTAACAGAGGTAGTTACAGAAAGAATTCATGCAGCCAGAATAAGAAGAGTTAACTAGAGTCAGAACTGCAGTTGCAGAAGAAAAATTAGGCAGATAAAATAAGAAGAGTTAATTGGAGTCAGAACTGCAGTTGCAGGGGGTGTTGCAAAGAAAATCATGCAGGAAAAATAAAGAAGAGTTAACTAGAGTCATAACTGCAGTTGCAGGGGGTGTTGCAAAGAATATCATGTAGGAAAAATAAATAAGAGTTAATTGGAGTAAGAAATGCAGTTACAGGAGGCAGTTACAGAATAAAATTATGTAGCTAAAATTAGAATAGTGCATTAAAGACAGAACGACTGTTATAGGGCCATGACGCTGTGAAACTGTCAGAGCGGTGGCCATACTGAGAGTCCCAAATAAAGAGACAAACCTATTAATAGGTTGCATGTAAGAATATTGTGTTAGAAAGAAGTTACTTACAGGAGTGGCTATTAATAGGCTGCATACGGGATTATGGCAGTTACAGAAGACTTAGGGTTTCAAGATGAAAATATTGTTATAAAAGGGCAATTGCGTGCAAAAGTAAATAGCTGCTCATAATTGAAAAGTGTGCCGCCATAAAGAGGGAAGGTGCCACTGATAAAAGTATAAATGTGCTGAGAAAAGTAGGTTGTTATTGTGTGCTATAAGAGAGCGTTGAGCTCTGTACGGGGAAAAAGAGTAGCGTGTTGCCGAGCAGAGGGAAAGTGCTACGAAAAAGGATGTATAGAAAGCACGGCTGAAATAGAGCAGCTGAGAGAGTGCAGCAGAGAGAGAGCGGCTGTCAGTGCGCAGAAGGAATATGTGTTTCCTGAATTGAAAGAGAGGTTGGGTGAGCAATAGACCAGTGAGGGTCTTGTAAAAGTGAAGGCATATTTATGTCAATCTAAGATTCAAAATAGAAATCCAAGTTGGTGCTTGGAATTAGGGGTTGGTGCTCCTTCCAGTTGGTGCTGGTAAATCAAGGGTTGGTGCTCCTTTCCCGTTGGTGCAGATAAATTAGGGGTTGGTGCTCCTTCCAGTGGGTGCTGGTAAACTGTTTGTAAAGTGGGTGCTTTGCAAAGGCTGGATTTGGATGGGAGTCCAAGCAGTCTATTTTTGAGGAGTAGCCAAAACTGGTGAACCTCGTTAAATCGTGTGTTGTGGAATGCTCTCTTGTTATATTTGCTTTATCTGTTTTAATTTCTCCTTGCTTCAGCTGTAAGAGTTAAGTTTTTAAGTTTTAAATAGCTACACTGATTCACCCCCCCTCTCAGTGCCATTGTAAGACTAACAAAAAGTAGTTTAGAGGCAACAAAAAGGAAGATTTATTTAGCCATAGAGAAATGTAAACCAACCCTATCAACTCACCTATTCCCTAATTTAGAAGCAGAGAACATTGATAAATGGAGTCAAGTCATCAAATGGAATTGTGATGTTGAGTATAAATGAAACAAAAAGAAAGAAAAAATATAAAGTGGAAACCACCAGATATGGAGTTGGTCAAATTGAATTTTGATGGAGTGTCTAAAGGAAATCTAGGACCAGTAGGAGAAGGAATAATTTCAAATAATAGAGGAGATATTTTTTCTCAGTATGCTTTCAATAGTATATTTAAGATAAATAATGAAATTGAAGCTTGGGCAACTTTGGAAGGGTTAAAAATACGCAAACAAATGAAATGGAACAGAGTATGGATGGAAGGTGATTCACTCATAGTAACAAATATAATTTTGAGGAAAGCAAAGTCTCCATGGAACATACACAAGATAATTGTGTAAATTCAAGACCTTGCTATAGAGTTTGAAGAAATCAGGTTTACACATATGTTAAGGGAAGGAAACAAATGTGGAGATAGGCTAGCCAATAGAGGGGTTTTAACTAAAGATAATTAAGTTAAATTCTCTTTCCCATGGTTAGAGGAAGTAGTATGTTTAGTTGAAGGTGATAAGAAAATGTTGACTGCCTGAATCAAATAATGATTAGGATTTACTTTAATGTTTTTCATTTGTAATATTTGTTTTATTTTATAACATTAATGTGTTTTCATATAAACTATTTATTACAATTTTTGTGGTTGCACTTGTGCTTCAGAAGGAAACTAGCAATTTGAATTTGGTAAAGTGGACTATGATAGTGTGATGTTTTTGAAATACTACTCTACTAAGATGCAATGCATAGATAGTAAAGGTGGAGTTTTGGTATTGTGAAGGTTGTTGTAGAAAAATATCAAGAAGGATGTTGAATTATGGAATATTTGTATTCACACAAAAATTGAAGAAGATCCAAAAAATGAAAATCAAGAATTCAAACATTTTATGAAAATGATGTAGGTATCTAGCTATATCATCTCAATTGAGATGAGAATTGAATCTGTTTGTAAATTCTCAAGCTCTAAAGGAGATATTTGTGGCTTATCAAGGGTGGGGAACCCGAGTACAACTCCTTGTTCTAAAAAAAAAAAGAGTTCTTACAAATGCAAACTCATCTCTAAGGAGAAAAGTAATTTGGAGATTATACAAAGAGAATCAAAGACAATGGGCAAGAATTATTCTAAGTACATATGTTGAGCCTAGTGACTCAAGATTAATATTTACTACATTCTCACTTCCAAATGGTTATTCTTTATGGAACAATTTAGAAAAATCTATTGATCTAGAGATTAAAGGTATAAGATGGGTGGTGGGAACTAGAGAAATTTTTTTATTTGGATGGATATATGGTGTGATGAAAAAACCACTCAATCTAGATCAAATTTTTAAACTATGGATGATATTCCTTTAAGAAAATTATGGTGATAGGGTTTCAAATATTATGTACAAGGATCTGGAAGGAAGATACAAATTCAAAGAATAATTTTTTACAATTATACTGGACATTGTTGTTAGGAGGCAATGAAGCAAAAATATAACAATAGTGATTATTTCGAGGGAAGCCAAGGACAATCTAATTTGGGAGTTGAATACCTTAGGAGAATACACAACAAGAAGTGAATATAATATAAAGTACCAACAAAATACGAATACCATAAGAATATGGAGGGATTCATGGGATATCCCAAGCATTCCAAAAGTCAAAATGTTTGTATGACTAGTAGGTCATAGAAATTTTTTATCATATGTTAATGAAAAGGGGTTTTCATGGCCCTTCACTATGTTTTAATGAAAAAGGGTTTTCATGGCCCCTCACTATGTGTTCTATCTAAAAAAGGATGAGATTATACACTATCTATTTAAACATTATTCAATAGTCTAGGAACTATGGCAATAGATTCTTAATATGTTTGGTAAATGTATGGTGATGAATGGTAGAATTGAAGAATGGTTAAAGCAATGGCAGAGCACTTTTAAAAGTGAGGCATTACAAATAATCTGGGATACATCAAAATATACAATACTTTGGACTATATGGCTAGAAAGGAATAGAAGAATATTTGAAGGAAAGAAAAGCAATTTAGAGGTAATGAAAAGGAAGATTTGTTTAGTCATAGATGATTCAAAACCAACCCTATTAGTATTAAAATAAAATGAGAGTTGTATAAAGTGGCCAAGGTGCAGCTATAAAAATAGTTGGTGGATGAGAATAGCATAGTGGAGAGTGTGTGTGTAACAATCCATCAAACCAACCTGAGAGAGCGAATCATTATTTTTACACAAGTAAGTTCACAAGAGTTCCAATATATTTTTCAACATTCTCAAGGCTTCACCATATTTGAGTTTAATGTCACTACATATGACACTCAGTGGACAGGAGTGGCCAACATCCCATATTTTTTGGGTTCACCTTACTAAACCATATTGTTTAGAAGGACACCAATGTGATCCCTCCACCTTTCCTATACCCTCATCGGTATAGGAAAATTTAACCACAATGCAGGGATTATCCTTTAAGGCCCATAACCTTAAAGGGGGATACCTATTCCCTAACCTCTCCATAAGTATATCTATGTAGGTTATTATGGCATAGAGCCTTGGTGCTTAATTACCACACCTCCACGGGCTAACTAAGGTCATCACCACTCATTTAGTAATGAGCATGTTTACCTAAACATCACTGTTTATGGTACCACCACAATTGAATTGTAATTGATTCTATTTACTCATAGTTGTGGAACATCCAATCTTCATCGTTCAAGGTGCATCAATTATGAGAATCTAGCTATTGCATCACTACAAATCCTTCTAGATTCATGAGTGCCTAGCTATTGCATCATTACAACTCCTTCTAAGTCTCACTAGTACCTGGTTATTGCATCACCGTAACTCCTCACAAGATTGGGTTCATACTTTGACTCAAGGTACTAAAAGAAGAGGTCTAGTTCAAGCCCAAGAAATCCCTCCCAAGATTCATTCTTAAACAATAATTAACATCTCTCTCATGATTAAGTAATAAAGTGCTATAACTAAAATAATGAGCATAGTTATAACACAAAGCTAAATCTAAAATGAAGTAGCTCATACTTAACCATATTAAGCTAGTACAAAAGAAACATCTAGCTAGATTTTAAAGCATGAGTAAAGAAAACATAATCTTAACTTCTAACATAATGCTAACATAAAACATCCACTTAATTTTAAGCATCCTTATTAGATCAAGATAGAAAATAGTTTTCCATTGCTTTTCGTAATGACAACCTCATTTAAATAAATTAATACTAACTCATTTTTTTAGTCAATCATTGTATAAAATCTAATATCTTTTTGCACTTAAAAATAGGCTCCAAGAATTTTAGTAATGAAATAAAGATAATCAAGTTTTACATTCCAAACTTTACATTTACATAACAACATTTTCTTCCCAAATATACTAGAGCAAGTCCACCCAAAAGTCCTCTACACCATCTTCTTCTCATGATCTTCTTCATGAAGGAATCTCCCTGGACTTAAGAAAAACTAAGGGATCAAGACAACTCTTAATGCAATGCAACTACAATGCTCAATGCATAAAGGCAAGCAACCATGCAATTACAAATTAAACAACCAAGGAGAGAATCCCATACTTCTCTCCCTCTAATGATTTCCCTACCTACTCAAGTATTAGGAAATCATTAGAGTATTTTCAAAAAATCAAAGCTCCTTCCTTATATTATAAAGTGATATCCATATTTCATTATTTAACTCTAACAAAATATAAAAGGGTCACTAACTTTCTTTACAAGAAAAATAAGAAACATTTTCTTTAAAACATAATAAGTTTTAACACACAATATTTAGGCCATTCATTCAGAACCTATATTAAAATATCGTTACTAAACATGATCAATATTATTTAGAAGATCCTTTCTAACTTATTTAAACAATTATTTCCTTTTCAATTCACAATACAATAAAAAAAGGTCTTCTTCTTTACAAAGGATATAATTAACTAATAATCTATCATTTCTCAAGATTAAATTCATATAAAAGCATTGCTATCCTTTCCTAAAATTAAGAGATCAAATACATACAAGATCCATCATTAGAACCAAGGGTGTATGGAAACATAAAGGTTCGAAACTACCAAAGAAAATAAGACCTAGGTTAACAAAGTTGGTGGACGAATAGCAAAACTTGGATATGTAGCCAAATGCAAAACAAGATAAACAACAAGGCATTTTCTATTAGGACACCCCAAGTAAAAAAATCCTAAAGTAAATCCAAGTACATGGCCATAAAGGAGTTTAAGGGATAACCCAAGCAACCAGGAATGCTACACAACAACTGGCAAACATAGATACCCAAACTTGGTTTAATCTAGACTAATCACAATGGGTAACCAACACTAGGAAATAGAACACAGTCAAACACTAGATAAAGGCACACAGGGTCTAAAAGAACCAATACAACATCCATATACGTTCTAAGGGTAAAAAGGATCAAAATTCACCTAATTTGGACAACACCCACACAAAGGTCAAGTAGGATAAAACCTCAACATAGGCTCCTAAAACAAAATGAATAGAGAACGAGTTGTGAAGCATCCAAATATCTTAGGTAGAAGCACTCAGAAGGCATTATGTAAACTAAAACATTAAGCAAACAACCTTGTAAAATATAAATTAGATCTTCTACCTCTAAATCATCTGATTACTCCACCTTGGCTCCTTACTCCTTCCCCTACACCATGCTACCAAAGAACCCTCGATTTCCCCCTCATTTCTCCAAAAGTAGGGCACTTGATGAATGTTGGAGCCCTCTTCTTTGCATGATCAAATTTAATGTATATTCTTCTACGTTACAAGCTCCTTAGTTGCTTCCAACACCATGATCCATAAATTGTCACCTCACTTAGCTAAGGCTCTAAGGTTAATTGATTTATTACCATTTTACCTAAGGTAATAATTAATTATTTGAATAAGCAATTCATCTAATACATTCATCAATCCATTAAATCTATGTTTTTTCCAAAACTCAAGTAAAACAAGAACTTCCAATCAATAATACACCTTGTTGTTTTATCCTTTAGTAGGTGTTTTTTTAAGATAATGAAGATATTATCCCTACTCTACTAAGGATGACTACTTTGCCCAAGCAATCTCATAGCCCAATAGTGTATTCAAACACAAACATATATGCAATGCATCTAAATGAAGGGTATTCTTTTACCCTTGATCCATCGATGAACAAGTCATCACTATCATTTTTATTTTTCTCTCATCTTTGGTGGTTGTCCCATATCAATCCACCAATGAGAGTAATTTTTCCAGCATCCAAAAAGGTTCCTCAATAGTACCATATTTTCCATATATCTTAAACAAAGCATAAAATGCAATACCAACTCAACTTGTAACATATCAATTTGTACATGTATTAGATATCCACACATCAATACATAATTTAGTATCAAGATAAAGTTATGCGAAGGAGGGTTCTTACATACCCTTTGGGAGTAAACACAATTCTTTATTTTTTTGCAAATAAGACAACGTATATATATTTCATTTAAATAAATATGGTAATTTCTTCCTCATTTCTTTAGCATCTTTCCAAGTGGCACAATTTTTACAAAATTGGTCCCATTAGACCTTACATTGATATAGGGTTCATTTTCTCAACACCTTGAAATGAAACCCTAGAATCCTTACCAATATCACCTCAATGGCTAGGGGATTTGCCATCCTCAATTCAAAAACATTCCAAATATAGTTAGGATCAACAACATATTTCCTAAATAGGATATGTGGAAAGTATCATGGATCTTTGACATGTTGGGCAACAAGGCAAATCTATAGGCTATTGGACTAAACTTATCAATGATATCAAAAGGCCTAACATAGAGAGGATCCAACTTAGTTGACTTGATGGTACTTTTCATGGGTCTTACCCTCAAGAAAACCCTGTATCCCATAGATAATTCTCTTGATGACATTTTTAGATCAGCATAGCTCTTCTGGTGATCAACAACTTCCTTGAGCCTTTGTTGATTCCCCCTTAGTTGTTCCTCCATCTCTTTGATATTTTCTGGTTTGATCACCACCCAATATTTTAGATTATCCCATGATAAAGATGTTCTATATTTCCTTCCAATAAAGCCATTATCAAAGATGTATGGTATCCATTATTATATGCAAATTCTACGAGATGTAAAAAGTCCTTCCACTTAGAATTTTGTTCCATGCAGTACATGTGAAGCGTGTCCTCTAAAACTTTGTTCACTCTCATTGTCTAACCATCTATTTTTGGATTATATGTAGAACTTATGTTCAACTTAGTACCCACTGCATAGTGAAGAGCCTACCAGAATTTTGATGTAAACCTAGAATTCCTGTCTGATATGATCACTTCAAAATTACCCATGTAACCTAAAATTTTATTTGGTAAACTGATTTTCCAACATGAATGTGTCATCCTTGATGTTCTTTGGTATGAAATTGTTATAATCACAATGACACTGAGAGGGGGGGTGAATCAGTGTGTTCTTTAAAAACTTAAAAGCAATTTAGACTTTTAAATAAACAGCAGCAGATTAAAACAAAAATAATAAAAGTACTAAGAGCATCGCACATAACATGGCATTTTAACGAGGTTCACCGATGTGGCTACTCCTCAAAAAGGACTGCTTGGACTACCATCCAAATCCAGTCAAATGCAAAGCTCCAACTTTACATAATCATTCACCAACACCAACTGGTAAGAGGCACCAACCCCTAAGTTTTATCTGCTACAACAGAATGGAGCACCAACTCCAATTTTTCCAGCACCAATTGGAAAGAGGCACCAACCCCTTTTTCAAGCTACAACTTGAAGATAATAATAAAAATTGCAGAATGTAAACTTTCACCTCAATTATCACGATCTGCTATTTTTCTACGATCTGCTGCTTGTCGGCATTTGACTGCTGCTGTGAAAAATGATTCGCACTTTTTCAACCACTCCTCTATATCTCTCCGCATTCTCTGCTGCAACTTCACAAAAATATCACTTCTACAGCCAGCACACTATCATTTCACACTCAAAACACGACTTCTGCATACCGCGTTCTTATCTTCTCTTTGCACCACTCACACTGCTGCACCCAAACTTCATACACATATATCACATCACGCTGCTACTTTTAAACTTGAAGAACCCTTGCTTTTATAGAAGAAATTTTAGAGGCAAACCCTAGAAGAACGTTGACTGAGAAACCCTAGAATTTGTCATTGCCAAACCCTAAAATTCAGTCGGCCCGCATTTAACTTTGTCGGCCTCAAACTCTTCTCCACCTTCGTTACCTTCCTGTAGCTTATTGCCATGAAATAGTAACACGTTGGCCCTTTTTAATTTAATTTAATATTCTAATTTAAATTTTTAATAAAATAAAAATTTAAACTAAATATTTAAAATTAAATATCTTCAACACCGGGGCATCTTTTTCAACAAAACGAAGAGCCAACTTGGGTTTTAAGAAAAACCCATTTCAAGTCTGTTATCCACTGCATCCTTGGATCTGATCGCCTGTGTTGACAACAATGACAATCCTTCTTGCTCAACAATCTCCCCCTTTGGAATTGTTGGCAACACTTGTATACATTTTTGTAACTCTTCTCCCCCTTTGTCAATAATACCAAAGGGCTGCTGCAGACTCTCCCTATGTCCATCCTCAATCTTCTCAAGCACATTTTGACTCCCCCTGAGTCCATCCTCACACTTCTCAAGCACAATTTGACTCCCCCTGAGTCCATCCTCAAACACTCAAGTGCTCCCCATGAGAAGGTGATCCCCGTAGCTAGTCACTTCTTAGGAAGTGTGACTACTCCTAATTTGCTTCGAAGATACTCAAATACTTCCTTGGGCAAAGGTTTTGTAAAAATGTCTACTACCTGTTATGTAGTTGGGACATAGTCCAATCCGACTTCTCCTTCTGCAACTTTGTCTTTCAAGAAACGATACCTTATAGCAATATGCTTTGTCCGTGAGTGCATTGTTGGGTTTGGGCGGTGGATTCTTTGGATTCTTAGAAATGTTGATTGCCTTGGTGTTGTCACACTTTACTGATATTGGTTCACTAAAATTAATACCAAGATATTTCAAGGTCTGTTTCATCCACAAAACTTGTGTGCAACATGTTGCTGCTGCAATATACTCTGCCTTGGCTGTAGATAAAGACACTGACTCTTGCTTCTTACTGTGCCATGCAACCAATCTGTCCCCCAAATAGAATGCTCCTCCACTGGTACTCTTCCTGTCATCAACACATCCAGCCCAATCTGCATCTGAATATGATATAAGAGTGAAATATTTGCCTCTTGGATACCACAATCCATACTCCATGGTGCCTTTGAGATACCAAAAAATCCTTTTAACTCTTTGTTACATGAGTCTCTTTGGGGTCGGCTCGGAAATCCGGCTACCATGCACACTTGCCTGCAAAATATCGAGTCCAGTTGCGGTTAAATATAGTAAGCTTCCTATCATTGATCTATACATGGTTTGATCTACAGGTGGAGATTTGTCTTCTTTACTTAACTTACAGCCTGTTGTCATGGGAGTACTGACTAGCTTACTATCCTCCATAGTGAACTTCTTTAACATCTCTTTCACATATTTGATTTGGGAAATGAATATACCTTTCTCATTCTGATTAACCTGTAGTCCCAAAAAATAAGACAGTTCACCAATCATTGACATTTCAAATTCATTCTGCATCTTGTTTGCTAGGTCTTTACAAGATTCATCTTTGTTGCTACCAAATATGATGTCATCCACATAGACAACAAGAACAATGAGATGCCCATATTTTGTTTTCACATACAGATTGTTGTCCACTAAACCTTTCTTGAATCCCTGTTGAGAGAGATAATTATCTAGCCTAGCATACCATGCCCGTGGTGCTTGTTTTAATCCATACAGTGCCTTCTTTAATCTACAGACAAGGTTAGGATCTTCACTGATTTGAAAGCCATCTGGTTGTTCAATATAGACTTCTTCTTCAAGTTTCCCATTTAAAAATGCAGATTTAACATCCATCTGATAAACTCTGAAGTTCTTGTAAACTGCTAGTGCCAAAAACATCCTAATAGCTTCTAATCTAGCTACTGGTGCGAAAGTCTCTTCAAAGTCAATCCCTTCGACCTGTGCATAGCCTTTGCAAACCAGTCTTGCTTTATTTCTAATGACCTGACCGTTTTCATTTAACTTGTTGCGAAATATCCATTTAGTGCCGATTACATTCTTGTTTGCAGGTCTAGGTACTAACTCCCAAGTTTTGTTCTTTTCAATCTGATCTAACTCTTCATTTATTGCCTTCATCCAGTTGTCATCTTTGCTTGCTTCATCTATGTTTTTGGGCTCAATGCTAGATAAAAGAGAGTAATTACTTATTACTTTCTTTCTTGTCTGAATGCCAGCTGTGGGATCTCCAATTATTTGGTTTCTAGGATGATTTTTCTGCCAATTGCCCATTCTAAATTTTCTATTTTCTTGTACCTCTGAGCCATCCGATAAGTTATCCGCATCAGTCGTATCTGTATTTTCTGTGTCATGTACTTCATCTCCTTCAATGACTTCTTCATAGATTGGATAGTTTTCTTGAAAATTAACTATTTGTTTCCTCCCTTCATCGAATTTAACGTCTGCACTGTCCACAATTTTCTTGAGTCTCCTATTGTAGCATTTGTAAGCTTTGCTGTGTGGAGAATAACCAACAAACACACCTTCATCTGCTCTATATTCAAACTTTCCAAGATTGTCATCTGTTTTTCTGATGTAGCACTTGCAGCCAAATACTTTGAGATGTTTTGTTGTTGCTTTCCTACCAAACCATAGCTCATACGAAGTTTTGCATTCATGAGTTCTTAACATATACCTGTTCTGAATGTATACTGCTTGTGTGAACTGCTTCTTTCCAGAATCTATTTGCTATTTTGCTTTCTGCCAGCATGGTGCGTGCCATTTCCTGAATTGTTCTATTTTTCCTCTCTGCTACACCATTCTTCTGAGGAGTTCTGGTTGCTGAATATTGTCTCCTGATGCCATATTTTTCACAGTATTCTAAAAATTCATTCGAAATAAATTCTCCTCCTCTGTCTGACCACAAGCATTTAATCCTTTTCCCTGTTTCATTCTCTACCAACGTCATCGAAAGTTCTGAACATTTCAAAGGCTTCTGATTTATCTTTTAAGAAGAATATCCAAGTCATTCTGGAAAAATCATCAATGCACAACATAAAGTACTTGTCGCCGTTTATGCTTTGAGTCCTCATGGGTCCGCATAAGTCTGTGTGAATAAGTTCCAAAGGCCTGCTAGTGTGATGTTCTTTTGTTTTAAACGAAACTCTGGTCTGTTTACCCTTCTGACATGAAGCACACATACTATTTGCAGGTTTTTTAATGATTGGAATATCTCTCACTGCTTGTTTAGCGCTAACTCTTACCAGATTATCAAAACTTATGTGTCCAAGCCTCTTATGCCACAACCAGTTATCTTCTTCTTGTCCCATGAAACACATACCTTCTGAAAATTCTGATAGTGTGTACAGATTGCCAGACGTCCTTGAGCCGGTTGCTATTAATTTCCCATTCTTTGTTTTTCTGACTTCACAACCCTGCTTCTTGAACACCACTTCATGTCCTTTGTCACAGATCTGACTCACACTTAATAGGTTATGTTTCAGACCATCCACATATAGAACTTCTTCTGACTTGATTTTCCCTTCACTTATTTTGACCGATCCTTTACCTATTATTTTGGCTCCATCATTATTGCCGAACTTCACAGAACCACCCTCATATTTCTGAAGATTTTCAAATTTCTATCTATCACCTGTCATATGACTTGAGCAGCCACTATCAAGAATCCACGGTACATATTTATTCTGAGCTCTAAAAGCAGTCTGCACTATTAAGGATTCCTATTCTTTCTTGAGCTGTTTCTTTTGTTTCCATTCTGTCTTAACTATGTTGTTGGGTTCTAGCTGAGATTTTCCATTTTCAGAATTTTGCATATATCCTTCAGAAGAACTACTATTGTGTTTTGCCTTATATGGTTGAGTTCTTCTTTTCTGAGGTTGAAATGAAACAGACATACTACGGAAATTTTTGGCAATATGCCCAAAGTTGTGACACTTAAAGCACTCTACTGCATAATTCATTAAAGGAGCAAACACATTTCTACTAGTGAAACTTCTTGGACCTATATTGTATTTGCAGTAAGCAATTTTATGCCCATAATTATTACATTTAAAACAAAAACCATTGAAATAATGAGTAAACCTGAAAGATGGTCTTGGCCAGGTTGTTGCTGGAGCCTTGGATCTTCTATTCTTTTGATGTGTGACCTTAGTAAAGACATCATTGTCAGCTGTCATTTCAGGTCTGGCATTATATCTTTCTTTTGCCTGATTCGTTTTACTTTCCACAGCCTGTTTCTTGTCTTTGTTCTTTTCACTTTCAACATTGCTTGTTTTTGGTTCAGTTGATGATTCTCCTTTAGTAAAGCCGAGACCAAATTTGATGCCTGTGGATCTTTGATCGCTCGGAATTTTTCCAGTTTCATCGAGCTTTCTTCACGTTTTAGATGACAGTTGATTTTTCGATCCAGCTCTTGTATTTGTATTCGGAGACTCACATTTTCTTCTTCCAATTTGCAACAGTGGTCTATATTCATAGAAACCTGTATTTCCAGATCTTTAGACATTTTCTTGTATTCTTCAGTCTGTGTTTTTAAACTGGCAATAATGTCATTTGCATCCTTAAGTTTCCTTGTCAGTTTTTCATTCTTCTTTTTCTCCGATTCCCATTCCGTAAGAGCAGACACTAGCTCACCCTCTAAATCAACTTCAGCCTCAACTTCTTCAACTTCGAGTTCATCCCCTCTATGTTCTCTCGATTCGTCTATTTCAAACGCCATAAAAAGAGCCTCACTGTTCCTTCTTCGTAGTCTTCATTGGAGCTGTCCTCCGAAGATTCTACATTTTTGGAGATAAAGCTTTTCTTATTAAACTTACATTTTCTGAAATTTGATTTCTTCCTCCATTCTCCTCTTTCTTGATGCTGAGTTTCTTCACCTTTGTTTTTGTCATTGAAAGGACATTTGGTAGCAAAGTGTCCAATGCCTCCACATCCGAAACATTTAAGAGGTAGCATTCCTTTGTATTTTCCTTTTCCTTTCTTCGACTTTCTTACAAAATTTGCTTCCATTATATCCGAATCATTTTCTTCTTCAGATTCATGTTTTGTGCTTTTGCCTTTTTGAGCTTTGAAGGTCGCTTCTCTATCTGTGGGATTAGACTTTCCTATTCTCATTTCAAAAGCAGTCAAGGACCCATGCATCTCATCCATACTAAAATTATTTAAGTCTTTGGCTTCTTCTATGGCAGAGACTTTAGAATCAAATCTAGGAGGAAGTGATCTCAATACCTTTTTCACAATAGCAGCATCGGTTAATTCTTTGCCAAGACCTCTGATTGAATTTGTGATCCCATTGACTCTTTGCATGAAAGTCTCTATGTTCTCATCATTGTCCATCTTTAAAGATTCGTATTGAGCTCGGTGTGCTTGAAGTTTAGCCTCCTTGATCCTGTCATCTCCTTCATGAATTTTCTCTAGTTTATCCCAGATCTCTTTTGCTGATTCACAACTTATGACTTTGACTAGCTCACTGTCAATTAGTCCACACATAATAGCATTTCTTGCTTTTGAATCATATTCAAATGCCTTTTTACCTACAGTGTCTGTTGGAGCGATGGCAGGAGCTTTGTAACCATTGACTACCGCACCCTAGATGTCAAAGCCCAACGCATTGAGATAAGTCTGCATTCTAATTTTCCAGAACGCATAGTTTGTCCCATCAAACATTGGTGCTTTTTTCGAAGAGAATCCTTCACCACTTGCCATTGTGTAAATTCCAAGATCACCTTAGCTGTTTAAGCCTCTTCAGGTACTTGGCTCTGATACCAATTGTTATAATCACAATGACACTGAGAGGGGGGGTGAATCAGTGTGTTCTTTAAAAACTTAAAAGCAATTTAGACTTTTAAATAAACAACAGCAGATTAAAACAGAAATAATAAAAGTACTAAGAGCATCACACATAACATGGCATTTTAATGAGGTTCATCGATGTGGCTACTCCTCAAAAAGGACTGCTTGGACTACCATCCAAATCCAGTCAAATGCAAAGCTCCAACTTTACATAATCATTCACCAGCACCAACTGGTAAGAGGCACCAACCCCTAAGTTTTATCTGCTACAACAGAATGGAGCACCAACTCCAATTTTTCCAGCACCAACTGGAAAGAGGCACCAACCCATTTTTCAAGCTACAACTTGAAGATAATAATAAAAATTGCAGAATGTAAACTTTCACCTCAATTATCACGATCTGCTATTTTTCTACGATCTGCTGCTTGTCGGCATTTGACTGCTGCTGTGAAAAATGATTCACACTTTTTCAACCACTCCTTTATATCTCTCCGCATTCTCTGCTGTAACTTCACAGAAAAATCACTTCTACAACCAGCACACTGTCATTTCACACTCGAAACACGACTTCTGCATACCGCGTTCTTATCTTCTCTTCGCACCACTCACACTGCTGCACCCAAACTTCATACACATATATCACATCACGCTGCTACTTTTAAACTTGAAGAACCCTTGCTTTTATAGAAGAAATTTTAGAGGCAAACCCTAGAAGAACGTTGGTCGAGAAACCCTAGAATTTGTCATTGCCAAACCCTAAAATTCAGTCGACCAGATTTAACTTTGTCGGCCTCAAACTCTTCTCCACCTTCGTTACCTTCCTGTAGCTTATTGCCGCGAAATAGTAACACGTTGGCCCTTTTTAATTTAATTTAATATTCTAATTTAAATTTTTAATAAAATAAAAATTTAAACTAAATATTTAAAATTAAATATCTTCAACACCGGGGCATCTTTTTCAACAAAACGAAGAGCCAACTTGGGTTTTAAGAAAAACCCATTTCAAGTCTGTTATCCACTGCATCCTTGGATCTGACTGCCTGTGTTTACAACAATGACAATCCTTCTTGCTCAACAAAAATGTGTAACCTTGGTCAACTTATCAACCACTACTAGGATTGCATCATGCTAGTACCTAGTCTTAGATAAACCCATAATAAAATCCATAGATAATACTTGTCATTTCTATGTAGGTATATCATGTGGCTATAATTTCTTTGCTAGATATCAATGTTTTGCCTTAACTTTTTGGCATTCTAAATATTTTTCAAAAAAAACTAGTGATATCCTGCTTCATCCTTGCCCAATAGAAGGTATTTTTCATGTTTTCCCTTATTTTTGACCCTCTTGGATGATCAGAATAGGGAGAATTATGCCTCTCTTGCATAACCAATCTCCTTGGTTCACCAGTTTTGGGTATAACAACCCTATCCATGAAGCATAAAAGTCAATATTTTATGTTGATATCCTTATTCTCTTTAGGATTTCTCTTAATTCTACCCTAAATTTCTATGCAATACAAATTATGTAATTGCATTTCTCTGACTTTATCCATCAAGTCTATATTACTTTGGGTCAATGCTGCTATGTGCCTTCTCCTACTTAAGGCATCTACAACCTTATTTTCTTTCCCTTTTATATTCTCAATACCGAAGTCATATTTTTCTATGAACTCTATCCATATTCTCTATCTTGTGTTCAACATAGGTTGGGTAAAAATATACCCTAGACTTTGATGGTCCATCCTTAGCTCAAAAGGTTTGCTCAATAAATAATGTCTCTAGACCTTTAGTGCATGCACAACTGCTGACAATTCTAGGTCATGCGTAGCATAATTTACCTCATGCCTCTTGAGTTTCTAGGCTCATTGGCTATGGTAGCCTCTTCCTGGGACAATTCCCCACCCAAATATTCTAAGGAAGCATCTATGCATATGGTGAAATTCCCAAAGGATCTGGTATCTTGAGAATCGACTTCATAGTTAACTTATTCTTCAGAGCCTTAAAGGCGGCCTCATAGTTATCTATCCATTTGAACTCCTTCCATTTTCTTTGAATGTTTGTTATTTAATAGGCAACCTTGGAATAATATTTCACAAAATGCTTATAATAGCCAATGAGTTCCATGAAACTTATAAATTCTAACACATTTGTTGGTATAGACCAAATTAATATAGCCTCAATTTTATTTGGATCAACAACAATTCCATTTGTTGAGATGATGTGTCCTAAATACTATACCTCTGAGGTATAAAACTCACACTTAACAACTTTCCATATAGTTGGTTTTTCCTCAACACCTCTAACACTGCCTTAAATTATGGTCATGTTCTTCTTTGCTATGAGAATATATCAAGATATCATCTAAGAATATCCAAACAAACCGATCTAAATATTTTTTAAACACAATGTTCATCAATTTTATAAAATTTGTCAATGTATTCGTCATCCCAAATGGCAACACTATGAATTCATAATGTCCATATCTAGTCTTAAAGGCTATCTTATGAGCATCGTCTTCTCAAATCCTTGACTGATGATATCTAGATCTTAGATCTATTTTTTATAATATAGTAGCATCCTTTAGCTGATTGAAGAGGTCATCAATCCTTGACAAAGGGTTCTTATTCTTAATGGTTACCTTATTCAACATTCTATAATCTATGCATAATCTTAGAGAACCATCCTTATTTTTTATAAATAATACTGGAGAACCCCAAGGTGACACACCAAATTTGATCAATCCCTTTTCTAACAAATATTGAAGTTGCACCTTTAACTCCTACAACTCAATTGGGCTCATTCCGTAAGGTTTTCTTGCAATGGGTTCTACCCCAAGTATTAACTCAATGGTGAAATCAAATTCACATCGAGGTGGTAGGCCTAGGAGATCTTCTAGAAATACATCCCTAAATTCATGCAAAATGGGATGTTTCTTAAATATTTTCTCATCCCCTTTACCACTTGTTTTACCATTAATATTATCTACATACAACATACCACTTATTTTAATGGCCTTCTTCAGCTACATAACTGACAATAAATGGGGTTGAAAATACCCTTATCTACTTTGAATTCTTACTCTCTTTTTGTCCTTATTGGTGTAGTCCATCTACCTCTCTTGGAAATTGATTAAGGCTCTATGAGCCTTTAACTAATCCCTACCTAGGATAATATCAAAAGCATGGAGGGGTACTACATATAAGTGCCATATAGTGGATCCATTTGGTAAGGTAATCTCAACCATAGGCAAACACTAATCCACTGAGTAGGTTTGACCAAAAACATAATTGACTTCCCACCCTTGCACCAAAAATATAGGTCTTTTTGGCATATCCCCAATAATACTATTAGAAATAAAATTATTTGTAGCTCCACTATCTATTAGTACCTTAACATCCTTGTTAAACAACTTACCATTTAGTAACATAGGTGTTGCTTGTCCATTCAAGTTTTGATTCCCTATAGCGACATAGATCCTATATTGCTGCTCCTTTGCTTTGTTACTTGGCTATACCCGTCGGGGACACTTATTCGTATAATTAGGACTCCTATAGGTAAAAAATCCAATATTGGGTGGTTGGGTTTTTGTTTTACCCATCTTACTAATTTTAGGTTCTTCTCTTAGGTTTCTTTTGCTATTTCCATTTATGCATTCTTGTTCGATGATCATTTCTAGTATTACTTGATGTTGATTCATCTAGCCTTGCAGTGACATAACCATTGATGTAAGTTGCCTAATTTCTTCTTGTAACAATCTAAATAGAGAAGTAACATCTATAATACCACATTGGGATCCTCTGATCTTCCAACTTCCTTGTTGGATCCTACTATTTTTCCAATTTACCTATTGAAATCCATTGTTCTTCCTTTTTTCTTGTCGAAGTCCTTTGTTCCTTTGGATTTTCTCAGAGAGCATACTACAACTTCTTTTTGCATAACCAGCCCCACCTTCTTGGATTATCTTAATACAAGTTCCATTTCCTATACACATAAAGGAGATGAGTAAGTCATAATTCCCTCGATTGTACTTACAATTAGTTAGTTTCATTTCCCTCATGAACTAACTTAGACTATTATCACTCATTGATAATGATCATGACCACTCTTTCCTACCTATAAGGTGCCATTCCCAATAAGAAACTATACACTCTAGGATTTTTACTCGGTGTGACTAGTCTAGTCGACGTGTAATATTTGACTTACTCTAGATCATGTTAAGGTACCTAGTAGAGTAATTCTTCCCAAAGTAGCACATCAAGTCAAGGCTCATCCTAGGCACACTCCATGGAAGCTTCTAGTCCTATGACCTAAATTTATGATACCAACTATAACAACCCACCAAAGAAACCTAAGAGAGAATCATTTTTTTTACATAAGTTGGTTTATAAGAGTATATATTTTTTATCATTCTCAAGGCTTCACAAAATTTGAGTTTAATGTCGCTACATATGATACTTAGTGGATAGGAGTGGCCACCATCCAATATTTATGGGGTTCACCTTACTAAACCTCACCATTTAGAAGAACATCAAAGTGGTCCTCCCACCTTTTCTATACCCTCATATATATAGGACAATTCGACCATAGCGTAAGGATTATCCTTTAATGCCCATAACACTTAAAGGGGAACACCTATTCCTAACCTCTCCATAAGTCTATCTATCTAGGTTATTCTGGCGTGGAGCCTTGGTGCTTAGTTACCACACCTCCACAAGCTAACTAAGGTCATCACCACTCACCTGGTAATGAGCATGGTTACCTAAACCTCATTATTTATGGTACCACCACAACTGACTCATAATTGATTCCATTAACTTGCAGTTGTGGAACACGCAGTCCTCACCATTTAAGGTGCATCAATCATGATAATCTAGCTACTGCATCATCGTAACTCCTAGATTTGTGAGTGCCTAGTTATTGCATCATTGCAACTCCTTTTAGATCTCACCTTTACCTGGTTATTGCATCACTGCAACTCCTCCCAAGATTGGATTCATCCTTTTACTTAAGGTCCTAAAAGAAGAGGTCTAGTTCAAGCCCAAGAAACCCCTCCCAATATTCATGCTTAAACAATAATTAACATCTCTCTCATGATTAAGCAATAAAGTGCTATAACAAAAATAATGAGCATAGTTATAACACAAAGCTAAATCTAAAATGAAGTAGCTCATATTTAACCATATTAATCTAGTACAAAAGAAACATGTCACTAAATTTTAAAGCATGAGTAAGGAAAACATAATCTTAACTTCTAACATAATGTCGACATAAAACATCCACTTAATTTTAAGCATCCTCATTAGATCAAGCTAGCATATAGTTTTCCATTGCTTTTCGTAATGACAAGTTCATTTAAAGAGATCAATACTAACTCATTTCTTTATTCAATCATTGCACAAAATCCAAATATCTTTTTGCACTTACAAATAGGCTCCAAGACTTTTAGTAATGAAATAAAGATAACCAAGTTTTACATTCCAAAATTTACATTTACATAACAACATTTCCTTCCCAAATATACTAGAGCAAGTCCACCCAAAAGTCCTCTACACCATCTTCTTCTCATGATCTTCTTCATGAAGGAAACTCCCAAGTCTTGAGAAAAACTAAGAGATCAAGATAACTCTTAATGCAATGCAACTACAATGCTCAATGCATAAAGGCAACCAATTATGCAATTACAAATTAAAAAAACAAGGAGAGAATCCCATACTTCTCTTCCCTATCTAATTAAGTCTTAGGAAATCATTAGAGTCTTTTCCAAAAATCAAGGCTCCTTCCTTATCTTATAAAGTGATACCCATATTTCATTATTTAACTCCAACAGAAAATAAAAGGGTCACTAACTTTCTTTAAAAGAAAAATAAGAAATATATATTTTAAAATATAATAAGTTTTAACACACAATATTTAGGCCATTCAATCACAACCCATATTAAAAGATCTTCACTAAACATCTTCAAGGTTATTTAGAATATCCTTTCTAACTTATTTAACCTATTATTTTCTTTACAATTCACAATACAATAAAACAAGCTCTTCTTCTTTGCAAAGGATATAACTGACTAATAATCTATCTTTTCTCAAGATTAAATTAATATAAAAGCATTGTTATCCTTTATTGAAAATTAAGAGATCAAATACATACAAGATCCATCATTAGAACCAAAGGTGAATAAAAACATAAAGGTTCAAAACTACCAAAGGAAATAAGACTAGGGTTAACAAGGTTGGCAGATGAATAACAAAACATGGAGATATGACTGAATGCAAAACAAGATTACAACAAGGTATTCTCTATCAAGACGCCCCAAGCAACACAATCACAAAGCGAACCCAAGGACATGACCATAAAGGAGTTTAAGGGGTAACTTGAGTGGCTAAGAACACTATACAATAAGCAACAAACATAGACACTCGAACTTGGTTTTGTCTAGCCTAATCACAATGGGCAACCAACACTAGGAAATAAAACACAGTCGAACACAAGATAAAGGTACACAAGTTCTAAAAGAACCAATACACAACACCTGGATATGTTATAAAGGCAAAAAATGTTGGACTTCACCCAATTTGGACAACACCCATGCAAAGGTCAAGCAAGAGAAAACCTCAATACAGGCTCCCAAAACAAAAAAAACATAGAAATAGCTACCAAGAATCCAAATGCCTAAGGCAGAAGCACTTAGAAGGCATTACGTAAACTAAAGCATTAAGCAAACAACCTTCTAAAAGAGAAATCAAATTCTTTTTCTCTAAATCAATAGATTACTCCTCTTTAGCTCCTTGTAGCTCAATTTAACCTACTCTATGGATGTCTTGCACCGAATCCTTCCCCCACACCATGCTATCAAAGAATGTAAACTTTCACCTCAATTATCACGATCTGCTATTTTTCTACGATCTGCTGCTTGTCGGCATTTGACTGCTGCTGTGAAAAATGATTCGCACTTTTTCAACCACTCCTTTATATCTCTCCGCATTCTCTGTTGCAACTTCACAGAAATATCACTTCTACAGCCAGCACACTATCATTTCACACTCGAAACACGACTTCTGCATACCGCGTTCTTATCTTCTCTTCGCACCACTCACACTGCTGCACCCAAACTTCATACACATATATCACATCACGCTGCTACTTTTAAACTTGAAGAACCCTTGCTTTTATAGAAGAAATTTTAGAGGCAAACCCTAGAAGAACGTTGACTGAGAAACCCTAGAATTTGTCAGCTGCCAAACCCTAAAATTCGTCGGCCCAGATTTAACTTTGTCGGCCTCAAACTCTTCTCCACCTTCGTTACCTTCCCGTAGCTTATTGCCGCGAAATAGTAACACGTTGGCCCTTTTTAATTTAATTTAATATTCTAATTTAAATTTTTAATAAAATAAAAATTTAAACTAAATATTTAAAATTAAATATCTTCAACACCGGGCATCTTTTTCAACAAAACGAAAAGCCAACTTGGGTTTTAAGAAAAACCCATTTCAAGTCTGTTATCCACTGCATCCTTGGATCTGACTGCCTGTGTTTACAATAATGACAATCCTTCTTGCTCAACAAAAATGTGTAACCTTGGTCAACTTATCAACCACTACTAGGATTGCATCATGCTAGTACCTAGTCTTAGATAAACCCATAATAAAATCCATAGATAATACTTGTCATTTCTATGTAGGTATATCATGTGGCTATAATTTCTTTGCTAGATATCAATGTTTTGCCTTAACTTTTTGGCATTCTAAATATTTTTCAAAAAAAACTAGTGATATCCTGCTTCATCCTTGCCCAATAGAAGGTATTTTTCATGTTTTCCCTTATTTTTGACCCTCTTGGATGATCAGAATAGGGAGAATTATGCCTCTCTTGCATAACCAATCTCCTTGGTTCACCAGTTTTGGGTATAACAACCCTATCCATGAAGCATAAAAGTCAATATTTTATGTTGATATCCTTATTCTCTTTAGGATTTCTCTTAATTCTACCCTAAATTTCTATGCAATACAAATTATGTAATTGCATTTCTCTGACTTTATCCATCAAGTCTATATTACTTTGGGTCAATGCTGCTATGTGCCTTCTCCTACTTAAGGCATCTACAACCTTATTTTCTTTCCCTTTTATATTCTCAATACCGAAGTCATATTTTTCTATGAACTCTATCCATATTCTCTATCTTGTGTTCAACATAGGTTGGGTAAAAATATACCCTAGACTTTGATGGTCCATCCTTAGCTCAAAAGGTTTGCTCAATAAATAATGTCTCTAGACCTTTAGTGCATGCACAACTGCTGACAATTCTAGGTCATGCGTAGCATAATTTACCTCATGCCTCTTGAGTTTCTAGGCTCATTGGCTATGGTAGCCTCTTCCTGGGACAATTCCCCACCCAAATATTCTAAGGAAGCATCTATGCATATGGTGAAATTCCCAAAGGATCTGGTATCTTGAGAATCGACTTCATAGTTAACTTATTCTTCAGAGCCTTAAAGGCGGCCTCATAGTTATCTATCCATTTGAACTCCTTCCATTTTCTTTGAATGTTTGTTATTTAATAGGCAACCTTGGAATAATATTTCACAAAATGCTTATAATAGCCAATGAGTTCCATGAAACTTATAAATTCTAACACATTTGTTGGTATAGACCAAATTAATATAGCCTCAATTTTATTTGGATCAACAACAATTCCATTTGTTGAGATGATGTGTCCTAAATACTATACCTCTGAGGTATAAAACTCACACTTAACAACTTTCCATATAGTTGGTTTTTCCTCAACACCTCTAACACTGCCTTAAATTATGGTCATGTTCTTCTTTGCTATGAGAATATATCAAGATATCATCTAAGAATATCCAAACAAACCGATCTAAATATTTTTTAAACACAATGTTCATCAATTTTATAAAATTTGTCAATGTATTCGTCATCCCAAATGGCAACACTATGAATTCATAATGTCCATATCTAGTCTTAAAGGCTATCTTATGAGCATCGTCTTCTCAAATCCTTGACTGATGATATCTAGATCTTAGATCTATTTTTTATAATATAGTAGCATCCTTTAGCTGATTGAAGAGGTCATCAATCCTTGACAAAGGGTTCTTATTCTTAATGGTTACCTTATTCAACATTCTATAATCTATGCATAATCTTAGAGAACCATCCTTATTTTTTATAAATAATACTGGAGAACCCCAAGGTGACACACCAAATTTGATCAATCCCTTTTCTAACAAATATTGAAGTTGCACCTTTAACTCCTACAACTCAATTGGGCTCATTCTGTAAGGTTTTCTTGCAATGGGTTCTACCCCAAGTATTAACTCAATGGTGAAATCAAATTCACATCGAGGTGGTAGGCCTAGGAGATCTTCTAGAAATACATCCCTAAATTCATGCAAAATGGGATGTTTCTTAAATATTTTCTCATCCCCTTTACCACTTGTTTTACCATTAATATTATCTACATACAACATACCACTTATTTTAATGGCCTTCTTCAGCTACATAACTGACAATAAATGGGGTTGAAAATACCCTTATCTACTTTGAATTCTTACTCTCTTTTTGTCCTTATTGGTGTAGTCCATCTACCTCTCTTGGAAATTGATTAAGGCTCTATGAGCCTTTAACTAATCCCTACCTAGGATAATATCAAAAGCATGGAGGGGTACTACATATAAGTGCCATATAGTGGATCCATTTGGTAAGGTAATCTCAACCATAGGCAAACACTAATCCACTGAGTAGGTTTGACCAAAAACATAATTGACTTCCCACCCTTGCACCAAAAATATAGGTCTTTTTGGCATATCCCCAATAATACTATTAGAAATAAAATTATTTGTAGCTCCACTATCTATTAGTACCTTAACATCCTTGTTAAACAACTTACCATTTAGTAACATAGGTGTTGCTTGTCCATTCAAGTTTTGATTCCCTATAGCGACATAGATCCTATATTGCTGCTCCTTTGCTTTGTTACTTGGCTATACCCGTCGGGGACACTTATTCGTATAATTAGGACTCCTATAGGTAAAAAATCCAATATTGGGTGGTTGGGTTTTTGTTTTACCCATCTTACTAATTTTAGGTTCTTCTCTTAGGTTTCTTTTGCTATTTCCATTTATGCATTCTTGTTCGATGATCATTTCTAGTATTACTTGATGTTGATTCATCTAGCCTTGCAGTGACATAACCATTGATGTAAGTTGCCTAATTTCTTCTTGTAACAATCTAAATAGAGAAGTAACATCTATAATACCACATTGGGATCCTCTGATCTTCCAACTTCCTTGTTGGATCCTACTATTTTTCCAATTTACCTATTGAAATCCATTGTTCTTCCTTTTTTCTTGTCGAAGTCCTTTGTTCCTTTGGATTTTCTCAGAGAGCATACTACAACTTCTTTTTGCATAACCAGCCCCACCTTCTTGGATTATCTTAATACAAGTTCCATTTCCTATACACATAAAGGAGATGAGTAAGTCATAATTCCCTCGATTGTACTTACAATTAGTTAGTTTCATTTCCCTCATGAACTAACTTAGACTATTATCACTCATTGATAATGATCATGACCACTCTTTCCTACCTATAAGGTGCCATTCCCAATAAGAAACTATACACTCTAGGATTTTTACTCGGTGTGACTAGTCTAGTCGACGTGTAATATTTGACTTACTCTAGATCATGTTAAGGTACCTAGTAGAGTAATTCTTCCCAAAGTAGCACATCAAGTCAAGGCTCATCCTAGGCACACTCCATGGAAGCTTCTAGTCCTATGACCTAAATTTATGATACCAACTATAACAACCCACCAAAGAAACCTAAGAGAGAATCATTTTTTTTACATAAGTTGGTTTATAAGAGTATATATTTTTTATCATTCTCAAGGCTTCACAAAATTTGAGTTTAATGTCGCTACATATGATACTTAGTGGATAGGAGTGGCCACCATCCAATATTTATGGGGTTCACCTTACTAAACCTCACCATTTAGAAGAACATCAAAGTGGTCCTCCCACCTTTTCTATACCCTCATATATATAGGACAATTCGACCATAGCGTAAGGATTATCCTTTAATGCCCATAACACTTAAAGGGGAACACCTATTCCTAACCTCTCCATAAGTCTATCTATCTAGGTTATTCTGGCGTGGAGCCTTGGTGCTTAGTTACCACACCTCCACAAGCTAACTAAGGTCATCACCACTCACCTGGTAATGAGCATGGTTACCTAAACCTCATTATTTATGGTACCACCACAACTGACTCATAATTGATTCCATTAACTTGCAGTTGTGGAACACGCAGTCCTCACCATTTAAGGTGCATCAATCATGATAATCTAGCTACTGCATCATCGTAACTCCTAGATTTGTGAGTGCCTAGTTATTGCATCATTGCAACTCCTTTTAGATCTCACCTTTACCTGGTTATTGCATCACTGCAACTCCTCCCAAGATTGGATTCATCCTTTTACTTAAGGTCCTAAAAGAAGAGGTCTAGTTCAAATCCCAAGAACCCCTCCCAATATTCATGCTTAAACAATAATTAACATCTCTCTCATGATTAAGCAATAAAGTGCTATAAAAAAAATAATGAGCATAGTTATAACACAAAACTAAATCTAAAATGAAGTAGCTCATATTTAACCATATTAATCTAGTACAAAAGAAACATGTCACTAAATTTTAAAGCATGAGTAAGGAAAACATAATCTTAACTTCTAACATAATGCTGACATAAAAAGTCCACTTAATTTTAAGCATCCTCGTTAGATCAAGCTAGCATATAGTTTTCCGTTACTTTTCGTAATGACAACTTCATTTAAAGAGATCAATACTAACTCATTTCTTTATTCAATCATTGCACAGAATACAAATATCTTTTTGCACTTACAAATATGCTCCAAGACTTTTAGTAATGAAATAAAGATAACCAAGTTTTACATTTCAAGATTTACATTTACATAACAACATTTCCTTCCCAAATATACTAGAGCAAGTCCACCCAAAAGTCCTCTACACCATCTTCTTCTCATGATCTTCTTCATGAAGGAATCTCCCAAGTCTTAAGAAAAACTAAGGGATCAAGATAACTCTTAATGCAATGCAACTACAATGCTCAATGCATAAAGGCAACCAATTATGCAATTACAAATTAAAAAAACAAGGAGAGAATCCCATACTTCTCTTCCCTATCTAATTAAGTCTTAGGAAATCATTAGAGTCTTTTCCAAAAATCAAGGCTCCTTCCTTATCTTATAAAGTGATACCCATATTTCATTATTTAACTCCAACAGAAAATAAAAGGGTCACTAACTTTCTTTAAAAGAAAAATAAGAAATATATATTTTAAAATATAATAAGTTTTAACACACAATATTTAGGCCATTCAATCACAACCCATATTAAAAGATCTTCACTAAACATCTTCAAGGTTATTTAGAATATCCTTTCTAACTTATTTAACCTATTATTTTCTTTACAATTCACAATACAATAAAACAAGCTCTTCTTCTTTGCAAAGGATATAACTGACTAATAATCTATCTTTTCTCAAGATTAAATTAATATAAAAGCATTGTTATCCTTTATTGAAAATTAAGAGATCAAATACATACAAGATCCATCATTACAACCAAAGGTGAATAAAAACATAATGGTTCAAAACTACCAAAGGAAATAAGACCAGGGTTAACAAGGTTGGCGAGATGAATAACAAAACATGGAGATATGACTGAATGCAAAACAAGATTACAACAAGGTATTCTCTATCAAGACGCCCCAAGCAACACAATCACAAAGCGAACCCAAGGACATGACCATAAAGGAGTTTAAGGGGTAACTTGAGTGGCTAAGAACACTATACAATAAGCAACAAACATAGACACTCGAACTTGGTTTTGTCTAGCCTAATCACAATGGGCAACCAACACTAGGAAATAAAACACAGTCGAACACAAGATAAAGGTACACAAGTTCTAAAAGAACCAATACACAACACCTGGATATGTTATAAAGGCAAAAAATGTTGGACTTCACCCAATTTGGACAACACCCATGCAAAGGTCAAGCAAGAGAAAACCTCAATACAGGCTCCCAAAACAAAAAAAACATAGAAATAGCTACCAAGAATCCAAATGCCTAAGGCAGAAGCACTTAGAAGGCATTACGTAAACTAAAGCATTAAGCAAACAACCTTCTAAAAGAGAAATCAAATTCTTTTTCTCTAAATCAATAGATTACTCCTCTTTAGCTCCTTGTAGCTCAATTTAACCTACTCTATGGATGTCTTGCACCGAATCCTTCCCCCACACCATGCTATCAAAGAATGTAAACTTTCACCTCAATTATCACGATCTCGCTATTTTTCTACGATCTGCTCGCTTGTCGGCATTTGACTCGTCTTTGTGAAAAATGATTCGCACTTTTTCAACCACTCCTTTATATCTCTCCGCATTCTCTCGTTGCAACTTCACAAAAAAATCACTTCTACGACCAGACACACTATCATTTCACACTCGAAACACGACTTCGCATACCGCGTTCTTATCTTCTCTTCGCACCACTCACACTCTTCGCACCCAAACTTCATACACATATATCACATCATGCTGCACTTTTAAACTTGAAGAACCCTTGCTTTTATAGAAGAAATTTTAGAGGCAAACCCTAGAAGAACGTTGGATCGAGAAACCCTAGAATTTGTCACTGCCAAACCCTAAAATTCGTCGGCCCGCATTTAACTTTGTCGGCCTCAAACTCTTCTCCACCTTCGTTACCTTCCTGTAGCTTATTGCCGTGAAATAGTAACACGTTGGCCCTTTTTAATTTAATTTAATATTCTAATTTAAATTTTTAATAAAATAAAAATTTAAACTAAATATTTAAAATTAAATATCTTCAACACCAGGGCATCTTTTTCAACAAAACGAAGAGCCAACTTGGGTTTTAAGAAAAACCCATTTCAAGTCCGTTATCCACTGCATCCTTGGATCTGATCGCTCGTGTTTACAACAATGACAATCCTTCTTGCTCAACAAAAATGTGTAACCTTGGTCAACTTATCAACCACTACTAGGATTGCATCATGCTAGTACCTAGTCTTAGATAAACCCATAATAAAATCCATAGATAATACTTGTCATTTCTATGTAGGTATATCATGTGGCTATAATTTCTTTGCTAGATATCAATGTTTTGCCTTAACTTTTTGGCATTCTAAATATTTTTCAAAAAAAACTAGTGATATCCTGCTTCATCCTTGCCCAATAGAAGGTATTTTTCATGTTTTCCCTTATTTTTGACCCTCTTGGATGATCAGAATAGGGAGAATTATGCCTCTCTTGCATAACCAATCTCCTTGGTTCACCAGTTTTGGGTATAACAACCCTATCCATGAAGCATAAAAGTCAATATTTTATGTTGATATCCTTATTCTCTTTAGGATTTCTCTTAATTCTACCCTAAATTTCTATGCAATACAAATTATGTAATTGCATTTCTCTGACTTTATCCATCAAGTCTATATTACTTTGGGTCAATGCTGCTATGTGCCTTCTCCTACTTAAGGCATCTACAACCTTATTTTCTTTCCCTTTTATATTCTCAATACCGAAGTCATATTTTTCTATGAACTCTATCCATATTCTCTATCTTGTGTTCAACATAGGTTGGGTAAAAATATACCCTAGACTTTGATGGTCCATCCTTAGCTCAAAAGGTTTGCTCAATAAATAATGTCTCTAGACCTTTAGTGCATGCACAACTGCTGACAATTCTAGGTCATGCGTAGCATAATTTACCTCATGCCTCTTGAGTTTCTAGGCTCATTGGCTATGGTAGCCTCTTCCTGGGACAATTCCCCACCCAAATATTCTAAGGAAGCATCTATGCATATGGTGAAATTCCCAAAGGATCTGGTATCTTGAGAATCGACTTCATAGTTAACTTATTCTTCAGAGCCTTAAAGGCGGCCTCATAGTTATCTATCCATTTGAACTCCTTCCATTTTCTTTGAATGTTTGTTATTTAATAGGCAACCTTGGAATAATATTTCACAAAATGCTTATAATAGCCAATGAGTTCCATGAAACTTATAAATTCTAACACATTTGTTGGTATAGACCAAATTAATATAGCCTCAATTTTATTTGGATCAACAACAATTCCATTTGTTGAGATGATGTGTCCTAAATACTATACCTCTGAGGTATAAAACTCACACTTAACAACTTTCCATATAGTTGGTTTTTCCTCAACACCTCTAACACTGCCTTAAATTATGGTCATGTTCTTCTTTGCTATGAGAATATATCAAGATATCATCTAAGAATATCCAAACAAACCGATCTAAATATTTTTTAAACACAATGTTCATCAATTTTATAAAATTTGTCAATGTATTCGTCATCCCAAATGGCAACACTATGAATTCATAATGTCCATATCTAGTCTTAAAGGCTATCTTATGAGCATCGTCTTCTCAAATCCTTGACTGATGATATCTAGATCTTAGATCTATTTTTTATAATATAGTAGCATCCTTTAGCTGATTGAAGAGGTCATCAATCCTTGACAAAGGGTTCTTATTCTTAATGGTTACCTTATTCAACATTCTATAATCTATGCATAATCTTAGAGAACCATCCTTATTTTTTATAAATAATACTGGAGAACCCCAAGGTGACACACCAAATTTGATCAATCCCTTTTCTAACAAATATTGAAGTTGCACCTTTAACTCCTACAACTCAATTGGGCTCATTCTGTAATGTTTTCTTGCAATGGGTTCTACCCCAAGTATTAACTCAATGGTGAAATCAAATTCACATCGAGGTGGTAGGCCTAGGAGATCTTCTAGAAATACATCCCTAAATTCATGCAAAATGGGATGTTTCTTAAATATTTTCTCATCCCCTTTACCACTTGTTTTACCATTAATATTATCTACATACAACATACCACTTATTTTAATGGCCTTCTTCAGCTACATAACTGACAATAAATGGGGTTGAAAATACCCTTATCTACTTTGAATTCTTACTCTCTTTTTGTCCTTATTGGTGTAGTCCATCTACCTCTCTTGGAAATTGATTAAGGCTCTATGAGCCTTTAACTAATCCCTACCTAGGATAATATCAAAAGCATGGAGGGGTACTACATATAAGTGCCATATAGTGGATCCATTTGGTAAGGTAATCTCAACCATAGGCAAACACTAATCCACTGAGTAGGTTTGACCAAAAACATAATTGACTTCCCACCCTTGCACCAAAAATATAGGTCTTTTTGGCATATCCCCAATAATACTATTAGAAATAAAATTATTTGTAGCTCCACTATCTATTAGTACCTTAACATCCTTGTTAAACAACTTACCATTTAGTAACATAGGTGTTGCTTGTCCATTCAAGTTTTGATTCCCTATAGCGACATAGATCCTATATTGCTGCTCCTTTGCTTTGTTACTTGGCTATACCCGTCGGGGACACTTATTCGTATAATTAGGACTCCTATAGGTAAAAAATCCAATATTGGGTGGTTGGGTTTTTGTTTTACCCATCTTACTAATTTTAGGTTCTTCTCTTAGGTTTCTTTTGCTATTTCCATTTATGCATTCTTGTTCGATGATCATTTCTAGTATTACTTGATGTTGATTCATCTAGCCTTGCAGTGACATAACCATTGATGTAAGTTGCCTAATTTCTTCTTGTAACAATCTAAATAGAGAAGTAACATCTATAATACCACATTGGGATCCTCTGATCTTCCAACTTCCTTGTTGGATCCTACTATTTTTCCAATTTACCTATTGAAATCCATTGTTCTTCCTTTTTTCTTGTCGAAGTCCTTTGTTCCTTTGGATTTTCTCAGAGAGCATACTACAACTTCTTTTTGCATAACCAGCCCCACCTTCTTGGATTATCTTAATACAAGTTCCATTTCCTATACACATAAAGGAGATGAGTAAGTCATAATTCCCTTGATTGTACTTACAATTAGTTAGTTTCATTTCCCTCATGAACTAACTTAGACTATTATCACTCATTGATAATGATCATGACCACTCTTTCCTACCTATAAGGTGCCATTCCCAATAAGAAACTATACACTCTAGGATTTTTACTCGGTGTGACTAGTCTAGTCGACGTGTAATATTTGACTTACTCTAGATCATGTTAAGGTACCTAGTAGAGTAATTCTTCCCAAAGTAGCACATCAAGTCAAGGCTCATCCTAGGCACACTCCATGGAAGCTTCTAGTCCTATGACCTAAATTTATGATACCAACTATAACAACCCACCAAAGAAACCTAAGAGAGAATCATTTTTTTTACATAAGTTGGTTTATAAGAGTATATATTTTTTATCATTCTCAAGGCTTCACAAAATTTGAGTTTAATGTCGCTACATATGATACTTAGTGGATAGGAGTGGCCACCATCCAATATTTATGGGGTTCACCTTACTAAACCTCACCATTTAGAAGAACATCAAAGTGGTCCTCCCACATTTTCTATACCCTCATATATATAGGACAATTCGACCATAGCGTAAGGATTATCCTTTAATGCCCATAACACTTAAAGGGGAACACCTATTCCTAACCTCTCCATAAGTCTATCTATCTAGGTTATTCTGGCGTGGAGCCTTGGTGCTTAGTTACCACACCTCCACAAGCTAACTAAGGTCATTACCACTCACCCGGTAATGAGCATGGTTACCTAAACCTCACTATTTATGGTACCACCACAACGGTCTCATAATTGATTCCATTAACTTGCGGTTGTGGAACACGCGATCCTCACCATTTAAGGTGCATCAATCATGATAATCTAGCTACTGCATCATCGTAACTCCTAGATTTGTGAGTGCCTAGTTATTGCATCATTGCAACTCCTTTTAGATCTCACCTTTACCTGGTTATTGCATCACTGCAACTCCTCCCAAGATTGGATTCATCCTTTTACTTAAGGTCCTAAAAGAAGAGGTCTAGTTCAAGCCCAAGAAACCCCTCCCAATATTCATGCTTAAACAATAATTAACATCTCTCTCATGATTAAGCAATAAAGTGCTATAAAAAAAATAATGAGCATAGTTATAACACAAAACTAAATCTAAAATGAAGTAGCTCATATTTAACCATATTAATCTAGTACAAAAGAAACATGTCACTAAATTTTAAAGCATGAGTAAGGAAAACATAATCTTAACTTCTAACATAATGCTGACATAAAAAGTCCACTTAATTTTAAGCATCCTCGTTAGATCAAGCTAGCATATAGTTTTCCGTTACTTTTCGTAATGACAACTTCATTTAAAGAGATCAATACTAACTCATTTCTTTATTCAATCATTGCACAAAATACAAATATCTTTTTGCACTTACAAATAGGCTCCAAGCCTTTTAGTAATGAAATAAAGATAACCAAGTTTTACATTCCAAAATTTACATTTACATAACAACATTTCCTTCCCAAATATACTAGAGCAAGTCCACCCAAAAGTCCTCTACACCATCTTCTTCTCATGATCTTCTTCATGAAGGAAACTCCCAAGTCTTGAGAAAAACTAAGAGATCAAGATAACTCTTAATGCAATGCAACTACAATGCTCAATGCATAAAGGCAACCAATTATGCAATTACAAATTAAAAAAACAAGGAGAGAATCCCATACTTCTCTTCCCTATCTAATTAAGTCTTAGGAAATCATTAGAGTCTTTTCCAAAAATCAAGGCTCCTTCCTTATCTTATAAAGTGATACCCATATTTCATTATTTAACTCCAACAGAAAATAAAAGGGTCACTAACTTTCTTTAAAAGAAAAATAAGAAATATATATTTTAAAATATAATAAGTTTTAACACACAATATTTAGGCCATTCAATCACAACCCATATTAAAAGATCTTCACTAAACATCTTCAAGGTTATTTAGAATATCCTTTCTAACTTATTTAACCTATTATTTTCTTTACAATTCACAATACAATAAAACAAGCTCTTCTTCTTTGCAAAGGATATAACTGACTAATAATCTATCTTTTCTCAAGATTAAATTAATATAAAAGCATTGTTATCCTTTATTGAAAATTAAGAGATCAAATACATACAAGATCCATCATTAGAACCAAAGGTGAATAAAAACATAAAGGTTCAAAACTACCAAAGGAAATAAGACTAGGGTTAACAAGGTTGGCAGATGAATAACAAAACATGGAGATATGACTGAATGCAAAACAAGATTACAACAAGGTATTCTCTATCAAGACGCCCCAAGCAACACAATCACAAAGCGAACCCAAGGACATGACCATAAAGGAGTTTAAGGGGTAACTTGAGTGGCTAAGAACACTATACAATAAGCAACAAACATAGACACTCGAACTTGGTTTTGTCTAGCCTAATCACAATGGGCAACCAACACTAGGAAATAAAACACAGTCGAACACAAGATAAAGGTACACAAGTTCTAAAAGAACCAATACACAACACCTGGATATGTTATAAAGGCAAAAAATGTTGGACTTCACCCAATTTGGACAACACCCATGCAAAGGTCAAGCAAGAGAAAACCTCAATACAGGCTCCCAAAACAAAAAAAACATAGAAATAGCTACCAAGAATCCAAATGCCTTAGGCAGAAGCACTTAGAAGGCATTACGTAAACTAAAGCATTAAGCAAACAACCTTCTAAAAGAGAAATCAAATTCTTTTTCTCTAAATCAATAGATTACTCCTCTTTAGCTCCTTGTAGCTCAATTTAACCTACTCTATGGATGTCTTGCACCGAATCCTTCCCCCACACCATGCTATCAAAGAATGTAAACTTTCACCTCAATTATCACGATCTCGCTATTTTTCTACGATCTGCTCGCTTGTCGGCATTTGATCGCTGCTTGTGAAAAATGATTCGCACTTTTTCAACCACTCCTTTATATCTCTCCGCATTCTCTGTTGCAACTTCACAAAAATATCACTTCTACACCAGACACACTATCATTTCACACTCGAAACACGACTTCTGCATACCGCGTTCTTATCTTCTCTTCGCACCACTCACACTGCTGCACCCAAACTTCATACACATATATCACATCACGCTGCTACTTTTAAACTTGAAGAACCCTTGCTTTTATAGAAGAAATTTTAGAGGCAAACCCTAGAAGAACGTTGACTGAGAAACCCTAGAATTTGTCACTTGCCAAACCCTAAAATTCGTCGGCCCGCATTTAACTTTGTCGGCCTCAAACTCTTCTCCACCTTCGTTACCTTCCTGTAGCTTATTTCCGCGAAATAGTAACACGTTGGCCCTTTTTAATTTAATTTAATATTCTAATTTAAATTTTTAATAAAATAAAAATTTAAACTAAATATTTAAAATTAAATATCTTCAACACCGGGGCATCTTTTTCAACAAAACGAAGAGCCAACTTGGGTTTTAAGAAAAACCCATTTCAAGTCTCGTTATCCACTCGCATCCTTGGATCTGATCGCTCGTGTTTACAACAATGACAATCCTTCTTGCTCAACAAAAATGTGTAACCTTGGTCAACTTATCAACCACTACTAGGATTGCATCATGCTAGTACCTAGTCTTAGATAAACCCATAATAAAATCCATAGATAATACTTGTCATTTCTATGTAGGTATATCATGTGGCTATAATTTCTTTGCTAGATATCAATGTTTTGCCTTAACTTTTTGGCATTCTAAATATTTTTCAAAAAAAACTAGTGATATCCTGCTTCATCCTTGCCCAATAGAAGGTATTTTTCATGTTTTCCCTTATTTTTGACCCTCTTGGATGAGTAGAATAGGGAGAATTATGCCTCTCTTGCATAACCAATCTCCTTGGTTCACCAGTTTTGGGTATAACAACCCTATCCATGAAGCATAAAAGTCAATATTTTATGTTGATATCCTTATTCTCTTTAGGATTTCTCTTAATTCTACCCTAAATTTCTATGCAATACAAATTATGTAATTGCATTTCTCTGACTTTATCCATCAAGTCTATATTACTTTGGGTCAATGCTGCTATGTGCCTTCTCCTACTTAAGGCATCTACAACCTTATTTTCTTTCCCTTTTATATTCTCAATACCGAAGTCATATTTTTCTATGAACTCTATCCATATTCTCTATCTTGTGTTCAACATAGGTTGGGTAAAAATATACCCTAGACTTTGATGGTCCATCCTTAGCTCAAAAGGTTTGCTCAATAAATAATGTCTCTAGACCTTTAGTGCATGCACAACTGCTGACAATTCTAGGTCATGCGTAGCATAATTTACCTCATGCCTCTTGAGTTTCTAGGCTCATTGGCTATGGTAGCCTCTTCCTGGGACAATTCCCCACCCAAATATTCTAAGGAAGCATCTATGCATATGGTGAAATTCCCAAAGGATCTGGTATCTTGAGAATCGACTTCATAGTTAACTTATTCTTCAGAGCCTTAAAGGCGGCCTCATAGTTATCTATCCATTTGAACTCCTTCCATTTTCTTTGAATGTTTGTTATTTAATAGGCAACCTTGGAATAATATTTCACAAAATGCTTATAATAGCCAATGAGTTCCATGAAACTTATAAATTCTAACACATTTGTTGGTATAGACCAAATTAATATAGCCTCAATTTTATTTGGATCAACAACAATTCCATTTGTTGAGATGATGTGTCCTAAATACTATACCTCTGAGGTATAAAACTCACACTTAACAACTTTCCATATAGT
This sequence comes from Wollemia nobilis, assembly GCA_028583015.1. Lineage (NCBI taxonomy): Eukaryota > Viridiplantae > Streptophyta > Pinopsida > Araucariales > Araucariaceae > Wollemia > Wollemia nobilis. Next base: position 766,104 of record JAQPPZ010017254.1, on the reverse strand, counting down.
TGGTTTTTCCTCAACACCTCTAACACTGCCTTAAATTATGGTCATGTTCTTCTTTGCTATGAGAATATATCAAGATATCATCTAAGAATATCCAAACAAACCGATCTAAATATTTTTTAAACACAATGTTCATCAATTTTATAAAATTTGTCAATGTATTCGTCATCCCAAATGGCAACACTATGAATTCATAATGTCCATATCTAGTCTTAAAGGCTATCTTATGAGCATCGTCTTCTCAAATCCTTGACTGATGATATCTAGATCTTAGATCTATTTTTTAAAATATAGTAGCATCCTTTAGCCGATTGAAGAGGTCATCAATCCTTGGTAAAGGATACTTATTCTTAATGGTTACCTTATTCAACATTCTATAATCTATGCATAATCTTAGAGAACCATCCTTATTTTTTATAAATAATACTGGAGAACCCCAAGGTGACACACCAAATTTGATCAATCCCTTTTCTAACAAATATTGAAGTTGCACCTTTAACTCCTACAACTCAATTGGGCTCATTCCGTAAGGTTTTCTTGCAATGGGTTCTACCCCAAGTATTAACTCAATGGTGAAATCAAATTCACATCGAGGTGGTAGGCCTAGGAGATCTTCTAGAAATACATCCCTAAATTCATGCAAAATGGGATGTTTCTTAAATATTTTCTCATCCCCTTTATCACTTGTCTTACCATTAATATTAACTACATACAACATACCACTTATTTTAATGGCCTTCTTCAACTACATAACTGACAATAAATGGGGTTGAAAATACCCTTATCTACTTTGAATTCTTACTCTCTTTTTGTCCTTATTGGTGTAGTCCATCTACCTCTCTTGGAAATTGATTAAGGCTCTATGAGCCTTTAACTAATCCCTACCTAGGATAATATCAAAAGCATGGAGGGGTACTACATATAAGTGCCATATAGTGGATCCATTTGGTAAGGTAATCTCAACCATAGGCAAACACTAATCCACTGAGTAGGTTTGACCAAAAACATAATTGACTTCCCACCCTTGCACCAAAAATATAGGTCTTTTTGGCATATCCCCAATAATACTATTAGAAATAAAATTATTTGTAGCTCCACTATCTATTAGTACCTTAACATCCTTGTTAAACAACTTACCATTTAGTAACATAGGTGTTGCTTGTCCATTCAAGTTTTGATTCCCTATAGCGACATAGATCCTATATTGCTGCTCCTTTGCTTTGTTACTTGGCTATACCCGTCGGGGACACTTATTCGTATAATTAGGACTCCTATAGGTAAAAAATCCAATATTGGGTGGTTGGGTTTTTGTTTTACCCATCTTACTAATTTTAGGTTCTTCTCTTAGGTTTCTTTTGCTATTTCCATTTATGCATTCTTGTTCGATGATCATTTCTAGTATTACTTGATGTTGATTCATCTAGCCTTGCAGTGACATAACCATTGATGTAAGTTGCCTAATTTCTTCTTGTAACAATCTAAATAGAGAAGTAACATCTATAATACCACATTGGGATCCTCTGATCTTCCAACTTCCTTGTTGGATCCTACTATTTTTCCAATTTACCTATTGAAATCCATTGTTCTTCCTTTTTTCTTGTCGAAGTCCTTTGTTCCTTTGGATTTTCTCAGAGAGCATACTACAACTTCTTTTTGCATAACCAGCCCCACCTTCTTGGATTATCTTAATACAAGTTCCATTTCCTATACACATAAAGGAGATGAGTAAGTCATAATTCCCTCGATTGTACTTACAATTAGTTAGTTTCATTTCCCTCATGAACTAACTTAGACTATTATCACTCATTGATAATGATCATGACCACTCTTTCATACCTATAAGGTGCCATTCCCAATAAGAAACTATACACTCTAGGATTTTTACTCGGTGTGACTAGTCTAGTCGACGTGTAATATTTGACTTACTCTAGATCATGTTAAGGTACCTAGTAGAGTAATTCTTCCCAAAGTAGCACATCAAGTCAAGGCTCATCCTAGGCACACTCCATGGAAGCTTCTAGTCCTATGACCTAAATTTATGATACCAACTATAACAACCCACCAAAGAAACCTAAGAGAGAATCATTTTTTTTACATAAGTTGGTTTATAAGAGTATATATTTTTTATCATTCTCAAGGCTTCACAAAATTTGAGTTTAATGTCGCTACATATGATACTTAGTGGATAGGAGTGGCCACCATCCAATATTTATGGGGTTCACCTTACTAAACCTCACCATTTAGAAGAACATCAAAGTGGTCCTCCCACCTTTTCTATACCCTCATATATATAGGACAATTCGACCATAGCGTAAGGATTATCCTTTAATGCCCATAACACTTAAAGGGGAACACCTATTCCTAACCTCTCCATAAGTCTATCTATCTAGGTTATTCTGGCGTGGAGCCTTGGTGCTTAGTTACCACACCTCCACAAGCTAACTAAGGTCATCACCACTCACCTGGTAATGAGCATGGTTACCTAAACCTCATTATTTATGGTACCACCACAACTATCTCATAATTGATTCCATTAACTTGCAGTTGTGGAACACGCGATCCTCACCATTTAAGGTGCATCAATCATGATAATCTAGCTACTGCATCATCGTAACTCCTAGATTTGTGAGTGCCTAGTTATTGCATCATTGCAACTCCTTTTAGATCTCACCTTTACCTGGTTATTGCATCACTGCAACTCCTCCCAAGATTGGATTCATCCTTTTACTTAAGGTCCTAAAAGAAGAGGTCTAGTTCAAGCCCAAGAAACCCCTCCCAATATTCATGCTTAAACAATAATTAACATCTCTCTCATGATTAAGCAATAAAGTGCTATAAAAAAAATAATGAGCATAGTTATAACACAAAACTAAATCTAAAATGAAGTAGCTCATATTTAACCATATTAATCTAGTACAAAAGAAACATGTCACTAAATTTTAAAGCATGAGTAAGGAAAACATAATCTTAACTTCTAACATAATGCTGACATAAAAAGTCCACTTAATTTTAAGCATCCTCGTTAGATCAAGCTAGCATATAGTTTTCCGTTACTTTTCGTAATGACAACTTCATTTAAAGAGATCAATACTAACTCATTTCTTTATTCAATCATTGCACAGAATACAAATATCTTTTTGCACTTACAAATATGCTCCAAGACTTTTAGTAATGAAATAAAGATAACCAAGTTTTACATTTCAAACTTTACATTTACATAACAACATTTCCTTCCCAAATATACTAGAGCAAGTCCACCCAAAAGTCCTCTACACCATCTTCTTCTCATGATCTTCTTCATGAAGGAAACTCCCAAGTCTTGAGAAAAACTAAGAGATCAAGATAACTCTTAATGCAATGCAACTACAATGCTCAATGCATAAAGGCAACCAATTATGCAATTACAAATTAAAAAAACAAGGAGAGAATCCCATACTTCTCTTCCCTATCTAATTAAGTCTTAGGAAATCATTAGAGTCTTTTCCAAAAATCAAGGCTCCTTCCTTATCTTATAAAGTGATACCCATATTTCATTATTTAACTCCAACAGAAAATAAAAGGGTCACTAACTTTCTTTAAAAGAAAAATAAGAAATATATATTTTAAAATATAATAAGTTTTAACACACAATATTTAGGCCATTCAATCACAACCCATATTAAAAGATCTTCACTAAACATCTTCAAGGTTATTTAGAATATCCTTTCTAACTTATTTAACCTATTATTTTCTTTACAATTCACAATACAATAAAACAAGCTCTTCTTCTTTGCAAAGGATATAACTGACTAATAATCTATCTTTTCTCAAGATTAAATTAATATAAAAGCATTGTTATCCTTTATTGAAAATTAAGAGATCAAATACATACAAGATCCATCATTAGAACCAAAGGTGAATAAAAACATAAAGGTTCAAAACTACCAAAGGAAATAAGACTAGGGTTAACAAGGTTGGCAGATGAATAACAAAACATGGAGATATGACTGAATGCAAAACAAGATTACAACAAGGTATTCTCTATCAAGACGCCCCAAGCAACACAATCACAAAGCGAACCCAAGGACATGACCATAAAGGAGTTTAAGGGGTAACTTGAGTGGCTAAGAACACTATACAATAAGCAACAAACATAGACACTCGAACTTGGTTTTGTCTAGCCTAATCACAATGGGCAACCAACACTAGGAAATAAAACACAGTCGAACACAAGATAAAGGTACACAAGTTCTAAAAGAACCAATACACAACACCTGGATATGTTATAAAGGCAAAAAATGTTGGACTTCACCCAATTTGGACAACACCCATGCAAAGGTCAAGCAAGAGAAAACCTCAATACAGGCTCCCAAAACAAAAAAAACATAGAAATAGCTACCAAGAATCCAAATGCCTAAGGCAGAAGCACTTAGAAGGCATTACGTAAACTAAAGCATTAAGCAAACAACCTTCTAAAAGAGAAATCAAATTCTTTTTCTCTAAATCAATAGATTACTCCTCTTTAGCTCCTTGTAGCTCAATTTAACCTACTCTATGGATGTCTTGCACCGAATCCTTCCCCCACACCATGCTATCAAAGAACCCCCAATGGCCCCCCTTATTCCTTCATAAATAGGGCACCTAATGAATGTTGAAGTTCTCTTCTTTGCATGATCAAATGTAACATAGATTCTTCTACGTTACAGGCTCCTCATGTTGCTTCCAATACCACAATCCATAAATTGCCACCTCACTTAGATAAGGCTCTAAGGTTAATTGATTTATTACCACTTTACCTAAGGTAATAATTTTTTTTTTTTTAAAGCGAAAAAACCCCTTGTGGGGCCGCCTTGGTCTGAGATACCACGAACATGGGGTTCTACACCGTCAAAGTCACCCGGGAGTCGCACCCGACCCTGCCCGCACCAACATTATCAATTGGATTTTTGATACCCAATTCAACTTTTTGGTAGGGTGGAGATTTGAACCTGGGACCTCCCTTGGAGGATTGCCCTCTCCTCTCCAACTCAACTACAACACTTGGGTTAACGTAATAATTAATTATTTTACTAAGAAATTCATCTAATACATTCAAGGCAATATTTTCCCATAATGTTTTTCTATAAAGGAACCTTAAAAAATATTTAAGAGATAAATCTGATTAATTCTTTCTTTCATTTTGAATTTTTGGTAATGAAACGAAAATATAAGTAATTAATTACTTTATGATTAATACCAAATGTTAATATTAGTTATTAACATTGATATTAATAATACAAGTATTAATATCACTAGCCATATTAATACTTATTTGGATCAATTCATTAAATCTATGCTCTTTTCCAAAACTCAAGCAAAATAAGAACTTCCAATCAATAATACACCCTGTTGTTTCATCCTGTTGTAGTTGGCTTTTTAAGATAACCAAGATGTTATCCCCACTCTACTAAGGATGACTCCTTTGCCCAAGCAATATCATAGCCCAAGAGTGTACTCAAACACAAGCATATATGCAATGCATCTAAATGAAGGGTATTCTTTTATCTTGAGCCATAGATGAACAAGTCATCACCATAATTTTCATTTTTCTCTCATCTTTGGTGGTTATCCCATATCAATCCACTAGTGAGAGTACTTGATCTTGCATCCAAAAAGGTTCCTCAATAGTACCAGTACTCAAGTTATCAAGCAATACCAAATCAAATTGATAACATAACAATAAGAACATGTATTAGATATCCATACATCAATACATAATTTAGTATCAAGATAAATTTATGCCAAGGAGGGTTTTTATAGTGTGTAAGGGGAGTGTGAGATTTCATAGAGTGTGTGGTTTAGTTAGGCTACTTAGAGATACAACCTTAACTAGTTTTCATGTCTAGGACTTCATAGGAGTGATTCCACATACACCTTCACCTTCGATGTTTTTGAATAACTTAGAATAATTTTTTTTTATATTCTTCATGTATACCTTGGCTTTGATATCGATCTCCTAGACCAAACACTCATATACAAACACATGCAAAACCTAGAAAATAAACAATAATTTCTTACATTTCTTTCTTAAAAAAATCATAGTAGCAATTTGAGCTTTTTTGATGGCCCTCTTGGTTTTCCTTTGCCAATCTCTTGCTGATACTTGCCAACCCTTTATCGGTCATCCCAAATCCTTTTGGAATCCCTTATTGATCTCTTGTCGATTCCTTGCCGATCCCTTAGTGGTCCTTGTTAGTCCCTTGTCAACTCCATGTCGGTCCTATCGAGTCCTTTTTTCGGTTACTTATCGGTAAGATACCTCAAGATGAAATATGATCCCCATCACCTGGATGTGCCACCACCACCAATTACTCCACCAATTTCTCCATCAATTTAAGCTTAATTTATACTAAAAAAACTAATTAATTTTTTTCTCTTTTTTCTTTCTTTTTCTTTTTACTTTTTTCTCTATTGTTTTTTAATCTTCTTTCTTTATTTCTTTTTTAAGTGATGCAAGATGCCCATACACCTAGATGCTCTTACATCAGAACATCCAAGATTGCATCATTTTGGAACATGCATGTATGCTTTACATCCAAAAATCCTTAGGTGTAATATTGATGGTTTTCATCCTGACCAAGCTTCTTTAGGTGTAATATTTTTAAGAATTACACTATAATTTTAATATATTGGCTATATAAAGCCCTATCAAGAAGCCATAGGTGATAATAAAGCGCAAGCACCTGAAGGAAATATATATTTTTTTAATTTGTGGAAAACATCCCAAAAGGGATGCCACTTTCGGGTAAGACCCAAGGAGGCAGGGGTATCCATTCCATCAAAAACGCCCAGGACTCGGACCTGGCCTACCACCTTTGACACACTCAAGGAGCAAACAAACACACAAACCCAATTAAAAATAAGCAAATAACAACAAAAATAATAAAATAAAATAAAAAAACATGCTCCTTGAGTGTATCAAAAACAAAAGCACAACCAAACACGCACAATAATATAAAAGAAACCACAACACAAACCACATAGAAAAACACAAGAAACACATAACAAAACACAAACAAGACAAAAACAACAGAACACTACAAAGACATAACCCAAAAAAAAACATGAAAAATAAACACAACCAAAACCTAAAAAATTAAAAAATAAAACAAAAATAAAAATAAAAAACAACCAACAACAAACAATAAAAAAAAAACAAAAAATATAGAAAACACTCACCCATAAAAACACGAAATAACACAAACAAAGAGAAACCCAAGAACAAGAATGAAAAAAAACACAAGAACAATAACAAAAACATAAAAAAAAAACAAAACAACAAAAACACAAGAACAACAAAAAACAACACAAAGAACACAAAAACAAAACAAAATAAAAAAACCCACCCACCTTAAAAAACTAAACAAAAAAAAACAAAAAGGAAAAAAGAAATAAAAAATGAACAAAACAAAGACCTATATAGACCAGAAGACTATTAAGGTAAGAATCAACAGAGGAAACAAAATAAAGAATAGAATGAGCTAGGGAACTAAAAAAAACTGAATGAACCATAGAGAAGCCAAAAAAAAAAAAAACAAGAAGAAACTAGGTACCTTCAGAACTGGAGCCATCCAAAGAAATGATAGAGAGAAGAGCTTCCCTAATTTGAGAAGCCCACCATTTAGGAGGGTGGCCATAACAAATAAGATCACCTTTGTCCAAAGCCCAATTAGCTAAAGCATCAACACTCTTGTTTTGATCTTTGACCACATGATTGTAATCAACTTTCAAAAATACCATCTGGATTAACTGAATCTTCTCAATAATTCTTTTTATTCTCCAATCCACCTTATGATTCTTAGAAGGATTCTTCAAGATATTAATCATAAGTTGAGAGTCAGACTCAACTAACACCTTTTCCCATCCAACCTTAGTAGCCTCCTGAAGACCTCTAAGGATACCATACCCCTTAGCAAGGTTATTGGAAGGAATACCCAAATTCTTAGCAAAAGTAAAAACCAGGGAGCCATCTGAAAGTCTACCAATTCCTCCCACACTGGCTTTTCCAGGGTTCCCTCTAGAGGCTCCATCAATATTGACTTTTCCAAAATCCTTAGGAGGAGGTTGCCAATTTCTATTCCTATCCAATTTACTAATACTCACATTCCCTTTAAGATGGTTGCCCTTAGAAGGTTTAATCTTCATTCTTTGAATCACTTGATCCCATATTTGGTGGGAGTTTTGGGGGTGATTAAGGAGATGATGGACTGATTCAACTAAGTTGGCTATGGTATTTTTCCAAATATAGTGAATATCCTTCCTATCTTGATTAAAAATTCGGTTGTTCCTTTCATTCCAAATATTCCAAAGAAGAATGGTAGAACCCATCAAAACTAATTGCCTAATAAAACATGAAGGAAATAACTTCAGTTTTAATAGCTTCTAACCAATATTTTTGTCCAAGATTTTTTTTTGTGTGGAAAACATCCCAAAAGGGATGCCACTTTCGGGTAAGACCCAAGGAGGCAGGGGTATCCATTCCGCCAAAAATGCCCAGGACTCGGACCTGGCCTACCACCTTTGACATACTCAAGGAGCAAACAAACACACAAAACCAATTTAAAAATAAGTAAATAACAACAAAAATAATAAAATAAAATAAAAAACATTCTCCTTGAGTGTGTCAAAAACAAAAGCACAACCAAACACGCACAATAAGATAAAAGAAACCACAACACAAACCACATAGAAAAACACAAGAACCACATAACAAAACACAAACAAGACAAAAACAACAGAACACTACAAAGACATAACCCAAAAAAAACATGAAAAATAAACACAACCAAAACCTAAAAAATTAAAAAATAAAATAAAAAATAAAATAAAAAACAACCAACAACAGACAATAAACAAAAACAAAAAACATAGAAAACACTCACACATAAAAACACGAAATAACACAAACAAAGAGAAACCCAAGAACAAGAACGAAAAAAACACGAGAACAATAACAAAAAACATAAAAAAAACATAAAAAAAACAAAACAACAAAAACACAAGAACAACAAAAAACAACACAAAGAACACAAAAACAAAACAAAATAAAAAACCCACCCACCTTAAAAAACTAAACAAAAAAAACAAAAAAGAAAAAGAAATAAAAAATGAACAAAACAATGACCTATCTAGACCAAAAGACTATTAAGGCAAGAATCAACAAAGGAAACAAAATAAAGAATAGAATGAGCTAGGGAACTAAAAAAAACTGAATGAACCAAAGAGAAGCAAAAAAAAAAAAAAAACAAGAAGAAACTAGGTACCTTCAAGTGGAGCCATCCAAAGAAATGATAGAAAGAAGAGCTTCCCTAATTTGAGAAGCCCACCATATAGGAGGGTGACCATAACAAGTAAGATCACCTTTGTCCAAAGCCCAATTAGCTAAAGCATCAACACTCTTGTTTTGATCTCTGACCACATGATTGTAATCAACTTTCAAAAATCCCATCTGGATTAACTGAATCTTCTCAATAATTATTTTTATTCTCCAATCCACCTTATGATTCTTAGAAGGATTCTTCAAGAGATTAATCATAAGTTGAGAGTCAGACTCAACTAACACCTTTTCCCATCCAACCTTAGTAGCCTCCTAAAGGCCTCTGAGGATACCATACCCCTCAACAAGGTTATTGGAAAGAATACCCAAATTCTCAGCAAAAGTAAAAACCAGGGAGCCATATGAAAGTCTAGCAATTCCTCCCACACTGGCTTTTCTAGGGTTCCCTCTAGAGGCTCCATCAGTATTGACTTTTCCAAAATCCTTAGGAGGAGGTTGCCAATTTCTATTCCTATCCATATTACTAATACTCACATTCCCTTTAAGTTGGTTGCCCTTAGAAGGTTTAATCTTCAATATTTGCATCACTTGATCCCATCTTTGGTGGGAGTTTTGGGGGTGATTAAGGAGATGATGGACTAATTCAACTAAGTTGGCTATGGTCTTTTGCCAAATATAGTGAATATCCTTCCTATCTTGATTAAAAATTTGGTTGTTCCTTTCATTCCAAATATTCCAAAGAAGAATGGTAGAACCCATCCAAACTAATCGCCTAATAAAATGATCAACACCCTCTTGATTAGGCCAATCCCTCAAAAGTTGTTCAAAAGTAAAAAAATTAGACCACTGTAAGCCAAGTAAAGTGGCCATTCTCCTCCACATCTTAGAGGCTAAAGTACACTCAATAAAAATATGGTTGATATTTTCTACATTCTCTTCACACATTTCACATCTAAAAGGGCCATGAAAACCACGCTTCATAAGTTGCTCACCAGTAAGCACCCTACGATGCAATAAAAGCCAATTAAAGAACCTCACCTTAGGCCAAAGCTTTTGAGCCCACAATCAAGAAAATATGTCAGAAGAATGGTTGGGATTATTATGGCATAAGGTCAAATAACCTTGAGCAACTGAATACTCACCCTTAGTAGTGTTGTTCCATCCAAAACAATATTTTTCATGGGACCAAGAGAGGGATCTCATATGAAGGATGCCTTGGATATCTTGTCTTTGCCTTTCTAGGATTTGAATAGGCCAGTCCTCAATAGGGATCCAATATCTACCAACCTTTGAATTACCAGTATGGTACCGAGAGTAATTAGCCACCTTTATCCAATTAGCTCGGTGAAGCTCCTCCATCCAAGGCCTCCAATCGGGAAACCGAGTTATCAAAGGCTTGTGACCATCCCAAGAATCTGTCCAAAAATTTGCATGTTGACCATTATGAATGATCCAAAATAATTTTTTCTTTATCAAATCCTCACCAGTCTTAAGAACTGCTAAAATGGGAGAACCTTTGGTAGGAAGTTGATAGCGAACAAGGTCTTCAAGACTTTTGTCCTCAACATATTTAGCATGAAGATTATTGGCCCAAAGAGCATTGGGGTTATGCAACATCCTCCAATATAATTTAGTAGCTAAAGCTTTGTTGTTATTAATTGAAGATCATAATCCTAACCCCCCTTCACTCTTAGGAAGACATAAAGTATCCCATTTCACCAAGGCCCATTTTATTTTCTCCTTAGTACCACTCCAAAGGAAACGATGATTGATTTGATCCAATTCTCGAAGAACAACCTTTGGGATATTCAAAACGAAAGAAACATAAATAGGAATAGCTTGAAGGATTGATTTTACCAAGGTGATTCTACCCCCAGAAGAAAGCCACTTGTTGGTCCACTTTCCAATTTTCTTCTTGACTTTATCCAACAACCAATTCCAATTTTTATTTTTTTGCCTTTGAATATTTATGGGAATACCTAAATAAGTGATTGAAAGAGAGGTCTTCTTATATCTTAGTTTATCCAAGACCATGGATTCTCGTCTAGCGAGAGCAATGAAAGAAAATAACTTTAGATTTATCTTCATTGATCAACTGCCCAATAGCCTTAGAAAAATAGCTAATGATTTGCTTAATATTAGAAGTTTCCTTAACTGTAGCTTTACCTAAAAGAGTAGAGTCATCCACAAATTGAAGATGAGAGATAAGTCTAGCTCCATGAGAAATGGTAACTCCCTCAAGGGTTTTGTTTTCCCTCTTTTTGGTTATAGTCCTACCCAAGCATTAAGCAAGAATGATGAATAAATAAGGGGATAGCGGGTCACCTTGCCTAATACCTCTGGAAGATGGGAAAGACTGAAAAGGCCTGCCATTGATAAGAACTAAGTAGGAAACTGAAGAGATACATCCCATAATCCAATCCATCCAATCCTTAGAGAAACCAAATTGCCTCAAAACTTTGATAAGGAAGTGCCAATCAACTCGGTCATAAGCTTTGGATAAGTCTAACCGAATGAACATGGAAGGAGAATTTTGCATATCCATGGAATGGATGGCTTCCTGAGCAAGAACTATCTCATCTACTATTTTACATCCTTCCACATAACCCCCTTGCTCAGGGGAAATAATCTTATGCAAAAGAGGCTTCAACCTTTCCGCCATGATTTTAGTAATGATTTTGAGAAGAACATTACATAAAGCAATAGGTCTAAAAGCTAAGATATGATCAACCTCTTGAGCTTTTGGAACAAGAGTAATATAAGTTTTATTGATAACCTTCAAAATTTCTTTGGCTTTCCTGGCTTCTTCCACCACCTCTAATAAATCAACATGAAGGATATCCCAGAACTCTTGGTAGAACTCAATAGGAAAACCATCGGGACCTGGGGTTTTCCATTTTTGCATTTTAAAAACTACTTGTTGAAGCTCATTGATAGTAACAAGAGCAATCAAAATAGAGTTCTCCTCGAAGTGATAAGAGAAGGGATTGCTTGAATAACATTATATTGTGAATCCGAGTCAAGGGGAGTAGCAACAAAAATATTGGAAAAGTAATCAACAACAATAGAGTTCATGCCATCCCAAGTATAAACAACATCTCCAGAATCTGATTTTAAGGAAGAAATAAAGTTGTGAGATCTTCGAGCTAGAAGATATTTGTGGAATAAATTTGTGTTTCGATCTCCTTCTTTGAGCCATTGAATTCTAGAATTTTGCTTCCATAAGATTTCTTCTCTTTTTTCCCATTCCTCTAACTGAGTTGTGAGTTTAATTTCATTTGCACTTCTCTTCTCTGTGAGGCCATCTAAACGGATTTTCTTATTCAAATTTTCAAGATGAGCAATAACTTCATGTTTTTTTTATGAACATCCCCAAACTCTTTCTAGTTACAAGTCTTGATTTTAGATTTAATGTATTGCAGTCTTTTGGCAAAACAGAACATCTTAGTCCCATGCCTAGGTTTACCTTCCTTCCACTATTGTTGCACATGAGGTCTGAAGGAAATGTCTCTAAGCAACATTAATTGAAAATGAAAAGGAGAGAAACTCACATTGGTTTTCCACATTTCCACCATGACTGGCCAATGATCCGAACCAGCATTATTAAGAGTCTTCACTTTAGGCATGTGACCATGGATTAAGAAATTTTCAGAGAGCAAAAACCTATCCAATCTCTCCATTATACAAGCTAAGCCTTACCTTCCGTTAGACCAAGTCATAAGGCCATTATCTGGTTGGATATCCACAAGATGGAGGTTTGCAATATATTCGCTCATGAGGTCAGTGCTTTTGTCCAAATTTCTATTTCCCCCATTTTCTCATCTAGAGAGAGGATGGTATTGAAATCTCCTTTGATCAAGATCCAAGCTTTAGGAAAATGAGAGATAATATGAGTAATATCCTTCCATTGTCTTATTTTTTCCTCCAAAGAAGTCGGAGCATAAACAATAATGCAGACCATAATCTGGTTGGAATGTCTACTTTGAATAGCTATAGCCAACAAACCCCAAATGCCAACCATATGGTGAATAACTATCTCTTTTGGATCCCAAAGACAAGCAATGCCACCCAAAGTCCCTTGGGAACTGAGGGAAACTACTTTTCCAGCTGGCCAAATTTTACTGGCAATTAAGTCCATATCCTCCATTGACATCTTTGTTTCTTGAAGGAAAACAAGATGTGGATGATTTACTTGAATCATTCTTCTAATTTCATTTTGTTTTGAAAGACTCCCTTTGAGTCCTCTAATATTCCAAGTGATGATCTTCATTAATACCAGGGCTAAAAAAGTTGGGAAGGGTATTAATATTACCTTCCTCTACAAGCTTTTCATCTTCTTTTACCATATGATATTGATTGGTCTTACGACCTACTTTTTGATTAGAATCCATCTTCAATTTTTTTTCCCTATTTCTTGACTTATTCCAATTGAATCTGATATGGCTTCTAACCTTGAAGAATGCTCGTACACAACCAAAATTTTACTATATGGTTCAACGAAGTCTATATTGGGACCTGTATTATTTGAAGTTTTGACATTTGAAATATTGTTTTTCTTGTGTAAATTTTCTCCTTTTTTTTTTTCTATTGAAAACCTTTGATTTGTTGGTTTGTCTCTGAGTTCTTCCCTTCATATTTAAATTGTGTTTCTAATATTTCAGTTTCCATTATTTCCTCTTCCTCACTTGGGACATCATTTGTGGAAAGGATTTCTAACATATTAGCTTATGACTTTGATTGATCCTTCATAATTGGTTTTTTTTGAGTGTTCTTCTTCTTAGGTATTTGGAAACCTGCTGAGTTTATAGCATATTAGCATAAATAATATGTTCAACATTTTGAGTATAATCAGCAGTCATCATAAAAGTTCCTAAAGAGTTTCCAATTGAAGAAAAAATAGTAGGATTCCAAAATTCAATAGGGAGGCCAAAGAGTCTAACCCACACAGGAGCAATAGAAGGCATCTCTTCTTCGGCTTTAAATTTAGTATGCCAGGGCTTCATGAAAAGCCCTGCCCTTCCAAAAACCAAGGACCCCCTTGAAAAATTTTCTCTCTATCTTCATTATTAGCAAATAAAACAAGAAAATAACCATTTGGATAAATAGAGATTTGTAACTCACCTTTAGTTTTCCAGCTTTTTACAGACCTGGACTTTGAAAGTAGATAGACTCGGACGAAAACCCACGAACCGACAAATTAGTCTTCTTTTTTCCAAATCTTCTATGCCAATTTGAATGTCACCCATATCAAGCTTAACAATAGGAGTTCCATCAGCTGCTTTAAGACATCTTGACTCAGTTTTCCTGGGATCAATCTTAGGCATTCTTAGAGGTTTATAGGAAGCCCTAATATTGATATTAGCATTGGGCTAAGGCTGTCCACCACAAAGGGCATCCGTAAAATTCATTTTTGGGACTGAGTCTTCGAAATTCTTACCCTTGATAGGGGTTTTCACAATAGAATTATTTTGTGGGTGCACCTTAGCACCATATTCACTTGAGATATGAGCCATTTTTGATCAACTGCTTAAAACTTGTTTCGTGATCTCTTTAATCCTTGCCCTAGATGTCGTGGAAAGGTATGGTTTTCACTTTTCTTTTGTGCAGCAAATTGGAAGTCGTTGTCCTTCAAATTCACAGTATGATCTGTTGAAAGACAAATTTCTAACCCGTCTTGTATCCACTGCAACATTTCCTGCTAAAATATTGAGCATAAACCATAAAAATATTGGTCGCTAGGGCCCGAAGGCCCTAAAAACCAACCTCTGGAGCTGCTTGCACTCAACCCAGATGAAACCCTCGCATAGCCACTTGCCAAATATGTCGTTCACACATAGGGATGTGCTAGGATCTGTGTTGCTCCAAATGATATAAAAATTGGTGGAGACATTCTAGGGTTTTTCAGGCATCTACCCTAAAAATTTTAGCTCAATATGAGTTCGGATGAGTGAGATATGGCCGAAACGAGTTTGGAATTTTGGGCAGTCTTGTCCAAGATTTGATTCTTTGAGCATACAATGAGATATTTCTATAACGAATAAATTTCTCATTTCTATAATACCATTATGCTGTGGTGTATAAGCTATAGTGAGTTGTCAGTTTATTCCATTTTATTTTAGAAATGTTTTAAATTCATTAGACAAATATTATCTTCCTCTGTTTGAATGAAGAGTTCAATTTGAACATCCATTTTTTGTTTCTACAAGTTGTTTGAATTGTTTGAAGTATGTAAAGGCATCTGATTTTATTGTTAGAAAATATACCCATATTTTGTGTTAGTAATTATCACCAAAGATTTGATAGTATTTGTGTTGACCAAGATTTATTGACATTGGTCCACATAAATCTGTGTGTATCACCTCTAATGGTTCTCTAACTGTGTATGAGCTAAGCTCAAAAGGTGCTCTACATTGTTTTCCTGTTAAGCATTTCAGATAATTGTGGTATGCCAAGTTAAGTTAGGCAACCCTATCACCATTTGATATCTATTTAATTCATTTAAGGATGAAGCACCTATATGCCCAAATATCTTATGGCAAAGTTCACTTCTTTTGATGTGTTAACATATAAAGCAACATTTAGTGATAAAATAATATCAAGAGCAAATACACCATTTTTAAAGGAACCTTTGGCTATAAAATTCTCTTGTTTGGTGATGAATTTTTTACATCAATAATTCTGAATTTGACCATCATATCTCGGTCTAATATTTGAGATACTGACAATAGATTATTAGCTAAACCAGGTATATATAATACATTTTTAATCATGCATTTTCCATCTGGTACATTGATTAAAATATTTTCTATGCCATTGACCTCATAAGTTTTATCATTTGCAATTGTAATTGGCTTGCCATTTTCTTCTTGAAAAATATTAAACCGATGTCTATTTCCAACCATACGTTTGTTCTTCTTTGAGTCAATGAACCAATATTTTTCTTCTGGATTTTCTATTAGTCACTTTTTTTATTTTTTGAATATTCACTAATTTCCTTTTAAATAAAAATTCTTCTAACTTTTTTTAATGTGAACTTTCACTTTAACTTTATGAATTTAGACAATTCCTTGAGCTTGATTCTTCAACTCATTCTTACATTTTTTAAAATAAATAACTATATCATTTTAAGAAAATATTCTCTATGAATTCCTTTTATCTCTTGACTTATTTTCTTAAAAACATTCTTCAAAGATGAATTAAATCTCACTTAAATACCAAGTAGGAATTGATATTTTGACTTATCCATTTCTTTAAAAAATTAAATTACCTTTAACTATCAAATTCCCACTATATGCTTTTTTTGAAATAAACCTAAAGCAAGTATATGAGTAGTGTGTGCTCAAATGTGCATTTCAAAATTTAATTTTGTATTTCCATCCAAACTTCACAAGTGCCACACCTCCCAATATTTGTGCTGATACGTCATTAATCATCTTGAGCATGTCTTTAGATTTCTTCTTTGAGCTTTAGTTCATCTAGGTTGGGTTTGTTTCAACCTCTTTTGGGTTTGGTCAAGCTAAGTCCATTCCAACTTCTTTCCCCTTCCAAGTATGGTCTATCTCAAGCATTACACTTGTATAATTTTGATCTACATAAAATATTTCTCCAACTATCTTTTGTCTAATGCAAAAAAATATTTTCTCTTCTTTTAATATTATTAGCAATAAATATATGGATACACTCTTAGATATTTTTGACGTACTCTACTTTCTAGGATGCTTAGGAATTAATACTCAAACACACTAACAATAGAGACCATTTCCATATTGCTTTCTTCTTATGACTTTTCTTCCTATGGCTCTCTATTCTCATGGGTCACTTCTTTTGGATTTATTCATATAACTCTCTTTTATCGTGGTTCTCTTCACATGCCTTTCCTATAAATATTTTCTTGGTGATGTTGTTTAACAGTGGATTCTCCTGTCAGTCTAGCTATGTGACCTTTCACCAACTTTAGGTGCTAATGAAAATTAACTAGTATATGGATTCCAATTAGAATATCTATTACTCAAGGAATTATTCTAAATATGTCTCTTAAATGCTTGGGCACTCACATAATACAAACAATATTTCACTTTGGACATATATATTTTGAGTCGACTTATCTATTTCACATCCAATAAAGACTTCTCTATATTTCTCTCTTTGAAATTGTAGCTCTGATGCCACTGATAGCAACTGAGCTATATTCAATAATTTCAATCTTAATATATCTCAGGCAAGTATATTACAATGATCAATAAGTTACAGATAATATACCAGAAAATAATTGTCACATATATTCAACCCATGACTCAATGTAAACAAATCCTTTGTATTCAAGTGAATAATAAAATGCATTATATTACAATGATCCAAACCATCTCTAAATTTTACATGGGGCCTCTTAAATTTCATCTTCTACTATCTCTTCATCTCCAACACACAGGAGATATGACTCTTCATATTTCTCTTATAAGAAATATTTTATTAACCTTATAATAATGACAAAACCCAATTATTACATATTGACAAGATATTGCAAAGTATTTACAAGATACCAAATAATATAATATTCTCTAACATCCATGAGTTAGAAGGTCATCCATATGGACATGTGGTGTTACAAAGTGTCATACATATAACTTGTCCTTTTGTGTTTTGTATTCTACTATTGTGTCAATAGTCTTATAGATGTACTTGGATGTGAAATCTAAAAATTAAATAATTATATTTTAGTGAATTTTTTTGTTTTGAATTTTTGAGGTTCTCCATTGTGTTTTTCTATAAAGTTATTGTAACTCTTCTATGATAGAGTTGCCTATTGAAATTGTTGTTCTCCATATAATATTTCCAATGCTTCTTGAATGGATCAAAATGGAGTCCCGAGCACAAAGTTATGCCCCTAATAATATGGTTAGGATAAAAATAAATTTTTAGGCATAAATCCATGCCCCAAATGGTCACATGCCTAGATCAGGCTAACAAGATCAAATATATACAACACATAAAGTTAACCTTCCAAGATAATACTTCTATAACAATATTTGTCTTAATGGTATATTTCCAACCACTATTATAAGTCTTGAGATTGATGTTGTGTTTAATGCATCACCCACATATTTAAATAGAATCTCTTTCTACTTCTTATGCTTCTTGAGATCTCCCCTCCATACAGAGGCCCAAAAATTTGTTCATAACTTGATCATCAATGTAGTGGAATCTATCTAGCCATAACCCATCATTATAGTAGCAACTAAGCAAAAATGTGGTCTTGTATAGGTCTAGTATTTTTATCCATCCATGAATCCCTTCTAGGTGGAAAAAATTTACCTTATTCTCATTCTAGGTGTCATTTGGATGCTTCACC
The DNA here is from genome assembly GCA_028583015.1 of Wollemia nobilis. NCBI lineage: Eukaryota > Viridiplantae > Streptophyta > Pinopsida > Araucariales > Araucariaceae > Wollemia > Wollemia nobilis. Next base: position 747,463 of record JAQPPZ010017254.1, on the reverse strand, counting down.
TCTTGTGTCTCAAAATATATGACATCGTTCAAAAATTCTATTGGGATAGAATAAACATAACTCTAGATATCATTTTATTGTAGGTGCACCCTTGTACCTAAGAACATATTGAAAAAACCCATAGAAGGAGGATCCATCACTGCTAGTACTACACCATTTTGCTACAATAGTCATGGTGCTTTTGGCACATTTACCATATTTTTATTTCCTTTATATTTTGGTGCCATATCTTCTTTCCTCACTACAATTACTTTCATCCCCACTTCCTCTTAATCTAGTGCATAGAGGAAAATTCCAAAAAAATTCCCTTCAAAGTTCATATGGCTTTAAATAGATTTATATGTGGTATGCTTTTCATAAATTCTATAGCCATTTTCCCTATGTGCAAGATGGATTGGGCACTACTCCACTCATGATAACTTTGTTAGTACTTGTAATAGATTGGGCACCTTTATATGGTTTGACTCATTCTTTGAGATAATTTCCAAATCTTCAGCTTAACTTCCCTCTCAACTATCATAATTTGATTTGATTACTCAATCCAATATTTTTTTTTCATTATTTAATTCTCTAACATTCTAATTAATTTCTTGGTAGTCATGATGGGTCTTGTACAACCTATCATTATTCTTTGATTGGTTCCAATATTTTCATTTTTTCACTAGGCACTATTTAGCTTTAAAGTGATCACTGCTCTTGAAAGATCGACTTTCCCTAACATCTTTTCTTTGATCTATGAAAAGGGAGGTATAAAGCCTTTAAAATTTTTATGTGAGCTAGGCTTTTCCTAGTTTTTAAAAATGGGAAGGACCCTGCCTTGTTTTAAAAAGACCTTAAAAATAGAGGGGAGAGGGCCTTTGCCTTTTAAACATATGGGAGGCAAGAGTTCTCCTCTCTATAAAAAGCATGTGATAGAGAAGCAATAGGGTTTCCCTATAGAGAGGGCCTTTAAAATACCAATGAGTAAGCTACCACTTTAGGGATAAGGCAGGGCTTTTAAAGCCCTTTTAAAATAAATTAGAGAGTAGGAGCCTTTTAAAATATAAATATCTTTTATGGTCTAAACCATCAACTAGAAAAGCTTAGCCTTTATCATCGGATGAATCTCATTGAATTGATCGATTCGATCTATCCGTTGGTACCAGTGACTGGTGACTTCTAGCTTTTCTAATATGGTTGGGATTTAATAAATTAATCTTTACATTATATGTGGAACTTACTTTGAGAATTATTAGGTAAGAAAGCTAAAATATAGAGTCGCGATCAAGCTTCTATGGTGCTATCTTAATAAGCTACAACACTATCTCCTTAATAAGATCAACTACTTATATAAGAGAGGCTTGTTCTAGAGAATGAAGGATGATGCATGGGCTTCTCCTGAACTCATGACCTATTTGTGGATCTTGGTTCCATCATTGCTTTATTTTCTTATTGAGTATTCTCATCCCTCTTTATCACTATCCAACTTAATTTGGTTTTTTAGGGTGTTGGTTAGTCATACAATATTATTGTCATGAATGCCTTCAGTTTTTATTTAATTTCATCAATTGTCCTCTTCCAAAATTTCTAAAGAAATTAATTTAGAGTCTTCATGTCTATCCACATATTTTTACACATAGTAGTCTCTTGGGTCATGCAAGAACCGTCTTGAACAAGACAAAACTTTTACAAAATCTTCCTTCATCACTATCAATGTCAATTATCCTTTCTAAAGTTGTAAATATGGTAACACAACTATGGTGGTTAGTTCCATACATTCACGCTTGTTTAAATATTCTTATAATATTTGGGTAACTTAGATTTCCTCCTAATTGTTAGGTGAATGATGAGGATCAACCTTGCTCAAACTTACCTAAGATTTTTATTGATCGCAAACATATTTATAAGCTATTTACAAAACCATGGTTGGGAAAAACATTGGCCCAAAATTGATAAAACCAAGAGTGAAAGATAAACCTGATAGAAACTTGTAGGATAAGGCCTAACAACTTTTTTGAAGGCTTGACAAATTGTAGGATAAGTTTTGTAGGGATTTTAGTACCTATTAAATTAATTAATTATTTAATTAAACCAACATTTAATTAATTAAAATTAATGTTTAATTAATTAATAATATTTCCTAATACTCTTCCCAATCACAAAAGCATCAGACTCCAATGCAGATAAAAGGGGAGGAGAAAATCTTGAAAACCATAAAAACTAGAAAATGACCACTTGAATTTTGACATATCAATAGCCAAAGTAGGTCTTCACAAAACTCAAAAATATTACTGGCTTTGGATCGAGCTTGGAAAGAGCTTTATGACAAGTATAAATAAGACTATACTTGTATCTAGGATGTGCCTCGATTTATGTGAAAAGCAAAGTCTTGTCATGTAGCAAAGAGAAAGAGGGAAAGGTTCCCTCCAAATGAATGTCTAGGGAATAATTTGTGGAATATTTTGATATTTTAAAATTTTATATTAGCCTCCTTCATTTTTAAACACATTTACATTTTTGGAAAGAATAAAATATAAGTTTGAGAAATCTCTCCCTAGAATGTATGTGGGATAATAGTACGAAAAGAGAGGACATCATGTTGATAGGCCATATGAGGATGACCCACATGTGGGAAGCAATGCAAATTGTAGTTACAAGTATTATTAGGAGGATGTTTGAGTGAAGTTCCACCAAATAATATTTGTCACTAAGGACAAGACGAGACTAGGTGCTCGTATATGAGGGTCTGCAATCTTATCTTGTATTATCATTGGTATCAACACACCCTGATCCTATGGGTTGCTTCTATTCAAGGAACCATGCTTCCTAATCAGGATCCTTTGAAGGATATTTCTATATAAAAGTTAGCATAATGAGCTAAAGATATCTATGCTCTGATAATGGTTATTGTGTTAAATATGGATGATAGATTGGAATGATATCCTCACTATTGAGGACTCCAAGAAAGTTGTTGAAGAAGAAACTCTCACCATTGAAGTTGAAAAAAATATCACTACTGAAGAAAAATTATCATTGTTGAAGAAGAAGAAGATTATTCATATGATGAGTATGATGTGTTGTTTTATGATGAAACAACACCTATATTTGAACTAGGATCTATGGGCCAAAAGTCCATCATCTTTCCATTAGACGATACTGCTAATGTTGATGAACTTGAAGGTTCACTTGATAAAGACTCTAAAGAAAAGGAGGAATGGAATAGTTTGGAGGTGCAAGTTTCATCCACCATGCCAAAAATTTCTCTTGCCACTACATCACCTCCAACACTCCTTGTCCATGCCTATCATTGATAGCCTATAGAAGAAATTTTTTGTGAAGCACTAATTTTTTTTATTGTTGGTTTGTGCTTCCCTTCTCCATCATGGTGTAGATCCTATTGATACTCATAGACAATGCTTAATTAATGCAAGTGGTAATGGAAAAATGCTATCAAGAAATATAGATACAAATTCTAATATGTTTCCAAATGAGAATTCCACTCTTCCTTAAGAAAATAAATCTACACTAGTGAAAGCTTGTGCATTGGTACCATCGAGGATGCTTGTTCTAAAGTTTGCTAGAATTTTTGATGATAAGAACAAACAAATTGTAGCATCTAAACTTGCAACTTCAATAGCTTTGTCCCTATTTCTCTGACCAAAGATGATGTCTATACTATTTATGGCTAAATATTTCTCTCTTCCTCATGCAAGTTAGCTTCCTCCTTCTTGGCAACAACAACAACAATAATAAAACAAGTCATTAATAACATATAATAGCATAGAATAGCACATCAATTTTTATGGAGGAGTGGATCATCCTAACCTTCTCAAGATCTTGAAGGTATTACTTCCATTTTATTTTCATGCCTTCTAGTTGCTCTTGTTCCTACTACATGTCAATCGATGAATTCTCCTTGGTCGCCTCCTTGTGGCCCCAATTTCTCTTTTCCTGTATTGTAATTTCTTTAGCATGAGATTCTTGATACTACTCCACCACCATTTTGCACCATGTTGGATAATTTTTCACCTTGTAGTCCAACTCTACATGTCAACCGCCTCTTGCCTAGGAGACACCGTGTTAAGCTCTCCTTTACAAGCCACCTTTCTTACCTATAGCAAACTGGCATAAACTTCTATTGTTGTGTGGTACCTCTCTATAGGTGTCCCTTTTGGTCAAACATATTCCTTTCTCTTATCCCACATTGGTCATGGGAGGGCTCAATGTAGCCAATATATTTAATTTTATCCATTGTATTAACTAGATGTATGAAAGGTGGTAACTCCAAATATAAAATTCTAAACAATAGCATATTCTATAGGAGTATTATGATGAGAATATTCCTTATTCTATAGGAGTATTATGATGAGAATATTCCTTATTCTATAGGAGTATTATGATGAGAATATTTCTTGATACCTTTGAAAAGGGAATTCATTCCCCTTCCTTTTTTTTATCGATGACACACTTATTATTTTTGAAAATCAAGGCATCAAACCAACTATGAGTATAGTCTTATTTATACTCATTGGAAAGCTCTTTTTGAGACCAATCTAGTGGAATCAGTATTTTTACATTTTGTGAAGACCTACTTAGGCTACTAAAGCATCAAATTTCAGGTGGCCATATTCTAGTTTCTATGCTTTTCAAGATTTTCTCCTCCACTTTTGCATGCATTGGAGTCCGATGCTTTTATGGTTGGGAGAAGTGATAGGAAATTAAATATTATTAATTATTTAAACATAAGGTTTAATTAATTAATTTAATTTATTAGGTTTTTAATAAAATTTGTTAGGCCTTTTGAATTTTTTTGTCAAGCCTATCTTGTAAATCTATCAGGCTTATCTTTTACTCCACTCATGGTTTTATGCAATTGGATTTTCCCAATCATGGTTTTAAAAATATATATAAATCGCTATTGATCAATGTAAATATTAGAAAAGTATTGTGGTAATCTTATCTTGTATCAGCGAATCAAAACTCTTTTCTAAATTATTGGGTGGTACAACACTTCATAGGAGGTAAACCCATTTATCTAAGGTCTAAATATAGCAATACATACTTTGATACCATGGGGAATGCCCCTCCCTAGATGTTAAAAACAGCTACTTTTTTTTTGCTTAATATAGAAGTTACTATAAATAATCATGGTATGATAGATATAATTACATAAATGAATAACAATCAATGCATATGATAGTGCCTTTTATAGTAATTTCCACTCTTAATGCTAATTCTCTATATGATATGATCATTAGCATAGTTTACTAACAAAGTAAAAGTTTAAGAATGTTAAGGATTACCTAGAAGCATTGAGCAAAACCACCATGGATTTCTAGATCCCAACAAGACCTTCAACTAGGGAATAAAATTGAAACTTATAAAGAAACCAACTATAGCACTAGCTTCACCCCTAGCTCTAATCCACTTAGGTGATAAGACATTGATGATATATAAAACCAATGATACCAACCCTACCTTTAGTGAAATAGATTTTGTATCAAAATATTATTAGTTTATGTCACCCTTGACACCTTGGTGCCAACCTCATTTCATCATGGTGTCACTCTTCTTTAGGCATAAACCTATATTTTTTCCTTTTAATTACTAATGGTGCATTGGAATCAATATCAAATGGCAAGGTGAAACCTCCAAGATTGATTCTGATTTCTCTAGTGTCAATGCCAACTCATCGCCTATAAAATAATATCATTCCACAGGACACCAACTCTACCTTTAGTGCAAATGGTCTTAGAACTAAGAATAGCTAAGAAAGGTCATGAAAGGTCTACCTTAATATTAGGTTAATACAATTTAGCTATAATCGATAAGAAGTCTATAAATTGGTCTTTATAAGGATTTATGCACTTGATAAGGGTTTAGATGCATCAAAAACAACCCATAGTTCCAAAAAAATAGAGATAGGATCATTTTCCTTGATCCATCTAAGGTGAAAAGATAAGACCAAAGTATTTTTAATTCACAAGGATTCTAGTAAGGGTCTAAATGTTCAACACATCTTTATGGAATGACACCACATGAAGATGCCTTCTTTTGGTTGGCATCCAAGGTATAGTTGGCACCAGAGACTTTAAAATCAATGCCACTAACATTCATTCAAGCCTTGATGATTATTTAAATCCTAGAACTATTTTAAAAGAATATCTTAATCAAATCAAAATCCAACCATTTTACTAACATATTAGAAGCACAACGTACAATTTTATCTTGCATTCTCTTATAAACGTAATTTTAGGGTACATAAACTATAACCATAATGATATTCTACCCATTAAATTATAAATAATACTTCTATTAATAAGATACTCACGTTCTAATTCAATATAAGCAACCAATCATTAAGGTTATACATATACAACATAAGTGGGAATATACACTATACCCACATAATCCCAACTAGATAAATATACAACACCTTCACAAGCATGTCTTAAAGTTATAGAATTGATATAGACAACAAGCATGTCTTAAAGTTATAGAATTGATATAGACAACAAGCATATTCTTCACTATCTATCCAAGCATTGATCTTCATTATATCCAACAACATTACTGGCACCACTTGTCCCTACACAATAAGTATTTGGTGCCACTATGCCTATAACAACATGATTGGTGCCAATCACACCTATATTAGATAATTATTTGGTCTTAGTTGCACCTATAACTATATTTGATAGATCATAATTGAGGTAAAAATTTATCACCCTACCTCCATCTAAGCCCCATAAGCATAGTAACAGTAGGATAATATAAGGCTTTTGGTTACCACCATATCATACTAGAACATAGTTACTATTAGATCATAATACAATCACATCAGTACATGAGTACTGCATTATAATAACATAAGCTCTTATAATTATGAAGACCTAAATTTTGCCATCCTCATGGTGGGGTAGGTGCTTGTGGGTCACTACCTCACCAAGCCAACATGTATCCACATGAATGGCATATTGTATCAATATACTCATGAAAAAAAATTGTAATGCAACATACCAAGCATATGTTATCATATTATAGTTATAACATGAATACATACAATACACATATTAGATAAAAAATTATCTATCCTCATAGTTTATTTTATATACATGGACCACATCCATCTTTGGGGAGGTCACACTTACTTTGGCCATTTCCAGTTCTAGGAATCACATTCCTCTTTGGACAAGTTATGCTTATTTTGACCATTTCCAAGTCTAGGAATGTCATCCCTCTTTTCCTATGGCATAACCACACAAGATGGATTTTAAGCAAACAACCACATACAACTTAACTACACTAACATTTGAGCTCCTAACAACCTCACATATTAGGTTAGTGTTGGAGAATATTACATTATTTGTCATATGCAAATGTACCCCCATGGTACCTTTATGGTACAACTATAGATATGTGATATATTAGGGTTTGAATATATAGTTTAGGAGAGGGATTTATATTTCCTCTTTATGTAAGTGTGTAATGTACAAGATATGCACAAGTGTCATGCATGTTGGTGAGCAAGTTTGTAATGAGAGAATGTGCACAAGTGTCATGCATGTAAGTGTGTAAATATGTAATGTGAGGATGTGCATAAGTGTCATGTATTAGGAGTGCATGTAGAAGAGTAAGTGTCATGTAGAAGTGTGCAAGTGTCATAGAGTTAAGAGTGCATGTAAGTAGAGAGTGAAGTCTTATATACAAGTGGCAAGATGAGAAGCCAAAGGACAATAATAGGAAAGGTTGCAATTCTCAGATATGTGAGGAGTGCAATAGTCATCATATTTCTATGTCTATATTATGGAGACAAAAGCTCCATATAATATAATTGGAAAAATGGTCTATAACGATCACCATAGTAAGCATTTATAATATTGAAGCTTGTATATAAATTTTGAGCAATATTATTATAAGTATATTTCATGCTTGTACATGAATGATTTTGGCCATTTACATTCATATTTGATATTATAGTGAATGTTATTATAATTTATATTGGCTAGTATATATTTTGATTGCTCTTATATTTAATTTTGCTCTTGATTATTTATATTAAGACCTGAGATATTATGGCTTAATTATATTGGGACCTGATATAGTTTGGCTTAAAATCCAACAATTAGCTAATATGGATCACATCCATATTAGCTAAAGTCATACTTACTCCTTAAATATATAAATCCTTTTATCCATGTCATAGATATTGTATATGATTTGAAGTATATTTATAAGAGGTATTCTCTCCCCTCTCATCTCCTATTGACATTGTAGATGTGAAATCAAACAACACCAAACAATATACTTAAATAAATGAATGAACAAAGTAGAATAAACATAGATGATTGCACAAAAATAAACTTTTATTCTTATTTCCAGGTGGATCTCTGATATTACAACCAAGTGCACCCCAAATAGGGGTTTACAATGCTTTATTATCCAATACAACAATTTCAATATGCTAGGGTTCTCCAAAACCCTAGCTAACAAATAAGGGTGGTGTCTTCATGCTCGAATTGATCTCAATAGTAGGGTGAGTGGGCTTTAGATATCCATAGGCCGGACCACTCGAGTGCTTCAGCAACTTCCAATAAATGTAGGTTCTTCCTAGATCTACACATAAAAAATAACAAGGGATTAGTAGTAACTGTGAGGGCTCCACTGCGTGAGACCCTCAAACATGAAATAACAAACCCTAGTTGCAGAATGAAAATACTATGAAAAAATATGAGAATACTAAAAATAAATGCAAAAATAAAATATTTACCTTGTTGATGACTTGTCGCTCTCCGATCTGTGATTGTTGTTGTAGAAACAGTAGGTGTGCAGATGCCCTAGCGACACCCGAGGGTTCGCTAGTCTACAGAACTAGGGTTTGAGACACCCATGGGTGCTCGGTGGTAGTAGGAAGCACCCAAGGGTGCTTGAGGATGGTGGAAAGTACCTAGAGGTGCTTAGGAGTAGTAGAGGGGTATTTGGGGGTTGAAGTAGAGTCTGTATAAGCAGATCTCCTTCGTATGAAGGATGCGATGATGGATGTAGAGGTGAGGGTGAGGATGCGAGGGGGATTTTGGAAACTTGTTAGGGCTTCCAAAGACTTAGGAAACTTGGAACTCTAGGATTCAAAAAGCTTAGGGGTTGAGTCATCAAAATGACTCCTCTTTATAATCTCTCCTAGGGCATGTTTAGGGTTTCAATGACACAATTTGTGTGGTCAAGATTAAAACATGATGGAGGGTGGAGATTAAATCTGGGTATGTGGCATGGATTAAGGCGGATGAATGGCTAGGATTAGATCATGATGGATGGCTGGGATTAATTCATATAAATATATATAAATAAAATATATAAAATATTATTATTTAAATATATATTAAACAAATATATATAAATATATATAAATAATGGGTAAATATGGTGGGAAACTATGGATGGATGATAAGTGGCTAGATTTTGGTGTCTATAGATGCCCCTTTTTGTACCGTGTTGCGTGAAACACAATGCGGTGCAAAAATACAAGACACCTGGTTTGGCTTGATGATGAAGCAACTTTTTGTTGAGATGTGAAAATGAACTTGGAGATAAAAGAATTTGGATTGCATAGCTTACCCCCTCAATTGGTGAATGAGTTGTGGATGAATCTCATGAGCCAATTGATAGATGAGTGCAAATGGTTATGTGAAATGTATGGTGCAATTGTGGATGATATGAATGATGTAAATGTGATGTCATTTTTGCCCCAATGGTGGAAGGGGTTTTTTTCCAAGTGTTGATGCCATGATCATGTAAGATGTATCCCATTGTGGGAAAATCAAAGTCAAATGTGGTTGCCCCAAGTTTGGGGTGATTCCATGTTGTTGAAGAATGTGCCTTCCGACATCATTGATATGCAAGGTGATGAAAATGCAACAAAAGAAAAAGAGTCAACCTTGGAGGGCCTGCTAGTGACTGTCAGATAATTCCCACAATTGGAACCAATCACCCTAGCTAGTGCCTATCTCTATGATGACTGTCAATGTAAAAAGGAATGATGATTTATAATTTTTTCCATGTTTCAAGCCCCACGAACTAGGCCATCAATGATAACTTTTGAGCAAATTGGTCTTGGCATAGTCTCACTCTAAAGGTGAAGTACCAAAATTGATTTTGTGTTTGAACAATGAGATATTGGATGATGAAGATGGCTAAGTGTCCTTATGGTAGTTTATTCATCTTACCGACTTGCATGGATACCAATCGTTGCAATCGCCAAGGATATAGAACAAACTACTAGATACAAGGTTCACTTGAATTGTTGTTTGAACTTGGAAAATGTGCAAATGTGATGATGGATGAATGGAAATAGTGTGAAAATGAATAATTGATGATGAGAATGATGATTATGGTTATTTTGTGAAAATTTGGACCATTTTGAAGCATTTTGGAGATTGATAAGCGATTTTTGCACCTTTTTGGGTGCAAACAAAAATTATGCATCCAAATCAGTTTGAACCTTCACAAAATATGTTATTATGATGAAATTGATGCATGGATGCAATTTGGAATGATTTGGTGGAGGTAAGCTACCTTTTTGGATCAGTTTGTTCTTTTTTTCAAATTTGACTTCAAACGTCGGTTGGTGTTTGATACTCCCCAAATATCGGGGTGCACTCAAATGCACCAGGAAATGCCCATGGGCATTTCTAGGTGCTTAAAACAACTATAAATAGCCTACAAGATGGAAATCAAGCTCATTGTTGCATTTGCAGATTTTAGAAGTTGCATCTGAGAGAATTAGGTGGAGTGGAGTGGAGTAGTTGAGTGGTGTGAAAGCTATGGTGGTGAAAGGTGCGGATGCGATGGCTGGAGCTGGAGTGCGGTGTGCCAAGGTAAGTCCTTTTTGAAGCTCTTTTGTTCTATGCAAAAAATTTTGTTGTGTTGTTTTTGTACATGTATTAACATTAATGCCTTTGTGTTGTGCTGCAACTTAGGATATTGGAGGCTCGACATCGATTCTCACCTCTCATCCCTGGGATGAGAAAGGCATTGAGGGATGAGGAGTGGAAGTGGTTGGAGGCTATGGGGCTAGCGAGGGTAGCCAGGATAGATGTTGTTAGGGTTGATGAGGGGTACCTCTCTGCCTTGGCAGAGAGGTGGGATCTAGATAGGGGGACTTTTTAGCTCCCTACTAGAGAGGTTACCCTCACACTTGAGGATGTATACCACATCCTCAAGCTTCTAGTGGAGGGGATTCATGTTGAGGTTGGACATGATCGAGGGACTAAGATGAGGAGGATGTTTGGAGATGGTTGGTAGAGTGTGGAGGTGACATGTAGGGGCATTTCGTACTTGTCCATGTATGCGGACAAGAATTTGGATGCCTTACCCACTTTGGTGATGTTCATGTTGGCCAACATAGTGGTCCCAAATAGTACCGACTATCGGTTCCCTTGGAACCTCATAGGATTGGTGAATGATATGATCGCTACACCATAGGTGTATGCATGGGCACCTACCTTATTGGCGTAGATGTACTGAGAGCTTTATGAGGTGAGGAGGTGGAGGAGGAAGGGATTGGGATGCAGTTTGTTACTATAGTGCTGGGGATGGGAGCACTTTAGCATGGCTCGATCGGAGGGTCTACCAATGGTAGGTTGGGATAGGGAGAAGCCCTATGCTAGGAGATGGGTAGTGGTAGAGGAGGTATAATCGAGTCATCCTATGTGGATGAGTTAGTGGTACAAGGATTTATGGGTTGGATTGACATCAGCCCAAGTGATATGGAGGCCATGGTAGGGTGCCATGTGGATAGGTGATGGAGAGCAGTTGTGATGGGTCAAGCAGGCTAGGTGGGTGGCTAGGAGGTATCAGAGTGAGGCTGAGTACATCCAGTTCTCATGGGTGCTCCGGTAGTTTAGCTTGAGGTAGGGAGTTCTTGAGGAGCCAATGCTCTATAGGAGGCATCGGGATGAGACAGGGTTACCCTGTGCTGAGGCATGGAGAGTGACCTATGAGGATGATGAGGAGATAGATCTCCTCGATGTGGATGATGTAGGGACTACTAAGGAGTATGATGTATGGTTCATTGCATAGCCACCATGGGTACTGAGTCTAGTAGTAGATGGTGGGGATGGGAATGGGGATGAGGTCAAGGTCGAGGAGATCGATGAGGCTCCTAAGCGATAGAGGCACCTTCGATCTAGTAGTCGAAGGAGGAAGGCTAAGGGTGTGGTAGGGTAGGCTCTAAGGAGTGGAGGAGATGGTGGGGATGGGGATGATGTGGAGGAGACTCCGGATGGACCTCTAGGTTGGAGTGAGGAGGATTGGGTGAGGTTGGAGTAGTTGGTGGTAGAGCGAGATGCTATGGTGGTAGCTCGGGATGAGACTATAGCACGGCTATGGGCAGAGCTGGAGACATGACCAATGGTAGGTGGAGGTGAGGAGAGGATCTCAAGGCTCTAGGTAGAGCTGCTAGATAGGGAGCATCATCATGGACTTGACATAGTGCACCTTCGATCTCGAGAGAGATATATCGAGTTGTTAGAGGATAGGTTGATGGAGCACCATATTGGGCTTCCAGATCGACCTTCCTCATCTGTATCTGAGTTTTCTAGGCCTAGCGAGTCTAGGCATAGCTCTAGGTCTAGGGTTCTATCTAGGTCATAGGGGTCCTCTTGGAGGTCTTAGCTAGTGTGGAGATGCACTTTTTGTATATGAGCCTTGGTGCTCCATTGTATGTAGCCTTTGGGCACTCATTGTATATGCGATATTTATATATATACATGGATTTTACTTTTGTGTTATGCTTTTATGTGAATGCTTGTGTATATGGATGATTAATGCAAGTGTATGAATGCAAATGTTCTAATGATCATTCATAGTTTAGATTTTTCTTGGCCATGTTTTAGCATTGTTGTTTAATCAGGGGCACCAGACTGGTGGTATGTGGGGTGGAAGACTCATGAAATGATATGGATGTTGACATGGAAGAAGATATGGATGTTGATATGGAAGATGACTATTTTGTAGAGACTCGGACATACTAGTGGTATCAAACAAACTCACTAAATACTGCCTAATTTCTCTAAGACCAAATGTGTGTGCAAGTGAGTTCATTAACCGAATCATGAGCATGGTAATGACTCGAGGTAATCAAGAACCAATGTGTGTGCAAGTGAGTTCATTAACCCATCTTGAGTAAATTGGGTGAAACCTATTATGGATGAGACCAAGAAGCTAGCTTGTCCTTATGTGTGGTCAGAGGTCTCTTTAAAAGAGATGTGTCACCATGCATGAGTGTACTCCACTGCTAGTCAAGCATCTATAGCTCCGGTGGAGACTAGCTCCATAGTCCAAGAATTTGATCTTTAGGCTTTGGGGATGACTACCTAACCGTCTGATTGGAAATGTAGTACTATCCTTACAGCTTGAGGATCTATGGTGTGTGATGAAATATTTAGAGCTTTGGGGAATCAGATTCTCAACCTAAGTGTGATGAGAATTGTACCCTATCCTTACTACTCTATCTTTTGTATTTGGAAGCAATTGTGATAGTGGTGAAAACCACTATTTTTGTGGACTATGTTGCATGATGGGACAAGCAAGGAATACCCTTTTCACTTCGAGGTTCAACCCAAGTATGGTGTTATCCCTCTTTGACACAAGATGTTTTTAATATGTGAGATTGTGTTTGGTTCAAGAATGTTTTGGAGTCAATTCCTATAACTCAAGATTTTCTTAGTGAAAATTGTGTCTTGGTCCTAAAGAAAACTCGACATGTATTTGGAGGTTGCTTAAAACACTAGGAGTGGTTGAGTGACCAAAAACACCTAGGAATTATGGACATGTGACTTTGCTAATGATAATTTGGCTTTATGAAATGATGCAATGAAATGGATGATGTTTTGAAGGTGCCCCTGATTAAGGCAACATGACTTTGTTGGACCAATTAATATCTAAACTGAATAAATGATCCCTAATATGAAATGTGATTGTGAATGTGATGTAGAAATGAATATGAATGAAATGTGAGTGAAATGAATGTTATGATGAATATGCAATGCAAAATGAAATGTGTTTTTGAAATGAATTTGTGTAATGCAATGTGTGAAATGTAATGTATGCAATGTGATGTGTGAAATGAAATGTATGAAATGCAATGTTGTTTTTGTGTAATAGCCATGTATATATATATATATAAATCACATTATGCATAGAATGCTCTCAAGTGTATAACATTAAGTGGTTCGGGTTCTTCAACTCCCTCTAGACTGGCAAGTCTATAAGTACCTTTACCCACTTTTTGAGTAACAATGTATGGACCTAACCAATTAGCCATGAATTTATCATGAAGGTGCGGTAATGCATTGGTGTTTTGTTGATTCTCTTTAAGGACAAGATCTCCTACTTGGAATTCACGTAGATGAACTTTGGCATTATAAGCATGTTTTAGGCGGTCTTGATATACTCGTAAATGCTCTAAAGCATTGACTCGCCTTTCATCAAGAAGTGTGAGTTGGTCAAGATGTGCTTGTCTAGCAGTATCATCATCTATGAATTCCTGCAATGAGGGGATCTCAAGCTCAAGAGGTATGATTGCTTTGGCTCCATAGACCAATGAAAATGGTGTTGCCCTAGTAGGCGTGCGGATGCTTGTTCGATAAGCCCATAATGCCAAGGGAATTTGTGTATGCCAATCTCTATGATTTTCTTTAACAAGTTTCTTGAGAATAGCAATTAAGGTCTTATTGGTAGCCTCAACTTGTCCATTTGCTTATGGGTAATAAGGAGTCGAGAAACTATGTTGGATATTATATTTCTTGCAAAGTGCTCGAACATCCTTGTTCTTGAAAGACTTACCATTGTCAGAGATGATTTTTGAGAGAATACCAAAATGACAAATGATATGATGAAGTATAAACTCCACAATTCTAGGTCCTGTCGTACTGGTTAGAGGAATTACCTCGACCCACTTTGTGAAGTATTCTGTGGTTGTGATGATGAATGTATGTTGTCCCGAGGAAGAAGGTGATATTTTTCCAATTAAATCTAGACCCCATTGTGAAAAGGGCCAAAGGCTTTGAATAGGTTGTAATGCTTGTGATGGTACATGAGTTAAATTAGCATGTTCTTGACATTGCTTACAATGTTTGACGTATGTGCAACAATCTCATTCCATTGTGGGCCAATAATAACCCATGCATAGAATACGCTTTGCAATGGCCATTCCACTAAAATGACCACCACAAGTACCATCATGAGCTTCAGCTATGGCTCTTTGTGCCTCAACAGACTCGAGACAATGAAGGAGGATTCCATCATAACCATGTTTATACAACACGTCCCCCAAGAGAGTAAAACGAGCTACCTTTTGCTTGAAAGTGCATTTAGCAATCCATGACATATCTGATGGGAGTGTTCCAAACTTGAGAAAGGCTATTATTTGGTTTGACCAAGGCTCACATGACTCCAAATGGATAAAGCAAACATCCTTTTCATCCTTAGATTCAGCACGAACAATTGCAGATTTAGAGATCATTGTAATTATGAGGGGTTGTACCTCTCCTAAGGTATCCTTTGGAATCAATGATCCAAGAGAGGCCATCACATCTGCAAATCTATTAGTCGAACATGGCAAACTATCAATTTCATACCAATCAAACTTAGAGAGCAATTTCATTGCTACTTCATGGTAAAGCTTAATGGTAGGCTCTTTGCATTGGTATTCTCCGATTACCTATTTGACAACAAGTTGAGAATCACCAAATATCCTAATACACTTAATGCCCATAGCTATAGCTGCTTGAAGACCTAATATTAAGGCTTCATACTCTACATTGTTGTTTGTGCATTGGAAGTCTAGTTTGAATGATAAGGGGATAGGCACCCCCTGGGTGTATGAAACATGACTCCAGCACCTTGACCTTTTTCGCACTTAGAACCATCAAAGAATAGTGTGATATCGATGTCTTCCTCCGGAATGATATCTTCTTCTTGTTTAGTGATAGTGAATACCGAATCATCTGGGAGCTCAATAATCAAAGGATGATCACTAGGTAGTGGAGCTTCCTCAAGCTGATCGGCTATGACCTGACCTTTAATGGATTTTTGGCTAATAAACTCAAGATCAAATTCAGTGAGAAGCATTATCCATTTAGCGGTGCGGGTGTTATTGTAAGTGTGAGATATCATATAACATAGGATTTTCTCTAGCTATGACATATGTGGTGTGACTAAGCATGTAATGTCTGAGTTTCTTAGTGGTAAAGACCACTTCTAAGCACAATTTTTCCATGTAAGCATATCTGGTTTCATAGCTTACCAATGTTCGACTAATGTAATAGACAACTTGCTCTCGATTGTTTTCATTCTTTTGTGCAAGCATTGTCCCTAATGCAAAGTCCATTGCTGAAACATACAGATGGAAGGGGACCCTTAGACGAGGAGGAGCTAAGATTGGTGGAGAAGCTAGGTATTGCTTAATGTCATCAAAGGCTTTTTGACATTCATCTATCCATGAAAATGGCACCCCCTTTTGTAGCAGGTGATTGAATGGCCTGCATTTGTCAAAAAGTTGCGCAATGAAATGATGGATTGATTGAATATTTCCTTGTAAACTATGCAATTCCTTCAAGTTTGTTGGGGGAGGCATCTCCATGATGGCCTTGAATTTGTTTGGGTCCACCTCAATGCCTCTTTTGGAGACAATGAACCCTAGTAGTTTTCCAGAGGTAACACCAAAGACACATTTCTTGGGGTTCAACCTTACATTATGCTCTAGAAGTCGATCAAAGACTTTTTCCAATACACCAATGTGCTCTTGTCGAGTTTTGGATTTTTCCAAGAGATCATCCACATAATATTCGATGATCTTATGCATGTAATCATGGAAGATGTATGTCATGGCACGTTGATAAGTGGCACCTACATTTTTGAGGCCAAAGGGCATCACCTTGTAACAAAAAGTCCCCCAAGGTGTAGTGAATGTTGTTTTGTGTTGGTCATCAGGATTTATTCAAATTTGGTTGTATCCTAAAAAATCATCCATGAGAGAAAGCATTTCATGGCCAGCGTAAGTGTCGACAAGAGTATCAATGTTTGGAAGAGGAAAATCATCCTTAGGACACACTTTGTTAAGATCTCAAAAATCAATGCAAACGTGTATCACCCCGTTAGGCTTACGAATGGGTACCATGTTTGAGAGCCACTCAAGATAATCAATGGATACAATGAAACCCACATCTAATAGCTTTTGAAGCTCTTCTTTGACCAAGAGGGCAATGGTAGGATGCATCCTTCTAAGTTTTTGTTTGATCGACTTAGCATCAGGGTGTAAGGTGAGATTGTGGACAACCAAGTTAGGGTCAAGACCAGGCATGTCTTTGTAGGACCATGCAAAAATTCTCTTCTTCTTGAGGAGAGCAATTAATTGCTCTTGTTCATCTTTGGATAAAATTTTACCAAGTTTGACAATTTGGGGATTGTCTGCATCTGAACTAAGGTTCACATCGATAGTATCTTCAATAGACATGTGAGAACCTTCCTCAAGTTGATGGGGAGTTGGGATTAGATGAATGTCATCTATGATGTCATCAAACTCTTCTGACTTATCCTCGTCTATGTCTTCCTAGAAAACCTCAGGATCTAAAGGTGAAGGTGAAGGTGAAGGTGAAGGTGGAGGTAGAGGAATGTAGTTGGTTGAAGCCCTTAACAATTCCTCGGATAGGACAAACTCGAAAAAGGATGGTGGTGAGGAAATCTGGTCCATATCAATAAGACTCATGTCAATAGGAATTGGCTTTGCCAAATTGTATGGATTACGGAGTGGGGTGAATAAGTCAATAGGATTCATGTTGACTTAAAGGGAAAATGGATGGTTGGTGAAGGTGAATGGAATGGATCCTTTTGGCTAGAACTGATGCTAGAACTCTGTTAAACCTAGACAACAACAAGCAACACAAATAAATGCAATGTACATGCAAAATGTTTTTATTTTTGAATTTTGAAATTTTATTTTGATTTTTTTTGTTATGTACATATATTACAAACAAAATGGCCAATGAGATGGATTAATGATATGGAGGTGGTGGTTCACCAGTTGGGTCAGCTCACTCTTGTGGAAGAAGCAAGTGAAATATGGGCTGATGGATGGGGAACATTCTAAGGTAAAACTCATCCTGTTCAGTGTGTGGAATGATGGGGTCTGATTCCTCTTCAGATTCATCAGAAGCTATTGACATGAGGTCAAATTCTTCATAGATCTCATCTTCAGAGTCATCTATGTGATGGATATCTTCTCCTGAATTCAAATTTAAGCTTTGAAAAGCTTGTTCAAGAGAAGAGGTGGATGAAAGTGGATGATAACCTAAACCTGAATGGTCATGCATTTCTCGATATGAAACATCAATAATCTCATGCATTCCCTATTCATGCCATCCTAGGCCATGTCCTTACCAATTAACAATGTGAAAATATCGAGATGGAAAACCCAACATATGTTGTATATTGGGCTAGTGTTGGTGATTTGGGTTCATCTGGGGTAACTAGATTGGATGATGAATCAAGTCCCCCATACACAAAATTAATGCTATTAGGCATTGAACCCATGTTATATACCACTCCTATAGATAAGGGTGGGTCACGTGGGTGACCGTAGTCCTTAGCACTTTGAATGTTGAGCGGTGTGACTGTAATGTCTTGGACCACATATTCACCAATACCAGGATTAGTGAGGTGGACCTCGACTTGGGATGATGTGGATGGATTGGATGTGGATGGAACTGACTCATGGTTGGTTGATGGTATCTCACAATCCATCATTTTGACTTGTGAGACATTGGTTGATGTGGATGAAGATGGATTTGGTTGGGTGGATAATGATGATTTGGAATGAGTGATTATGGAAGGGTGGAGGATGTTGATGATGTGGCTAATGTAGATTGAGTTTGACCACATGTGCATGTAGTCAATGGTGATGAATATGGGGGTATGGAAGTGGATGCTTGATGTGAATTGGTGATTGGAAGCTCCTCAGGAATAGGGGCTTTAGATGATGATATGGATGGGGTGGTTGATGAAGTGGTTGATGATGTGAGGAATAGATGAGTGGAAGGAAGCATGGACTCATAGGGGTTTGAGATAAAATTGCAATACTTAAATGGTTCAACATCCATTGGTATGCAATGTACTTGTCCCTCATGTACGTATTTCAAGCATTGATGTAGTATGGAGGGGACACATCTCATTTCCCTCATCCAAGGTCATCCAAGGAGTACATTATATGCCATGGACCCTTCCAAGATGTGGAACATAGTATGCAATATTTTGACCCCCACTTCGATGGGCAAAACAATAGTGCCAACTATGGAGCAGAGAGCATCGTTAAATGCTTTCAAGGTGAATGAGGATTTGGTGATGTGATCTGGTGGAAGCTTGAGATGTTGAAGGGTAGATATGGTGATGATATTTATGGAGGAGCTGATATCAATTAAAACTCTTTTGAAAGGCTTCCTATCAATTTGAGCCATGATGTGTAATGGAGGATCCACTGATTCCGATGATATTGGTTTGATTTCAAAATCATAGAAAGTGATGGAAGGCTCCATACATGTTTGAATATTCCCCACAAAATTGTTAAATGCATTAGCATCTTGAGATTGAAGTTCAATGGATTTTAGAATATCCATTAATGCTTCATGATGTGGAGGAGATTGTTGGATTAGCTCATATATGGATAATTTGGTTGAAGCTATTTTTAAGCTTGTGGTTAATCGGCTACTCAATGAGATGATTGGCCTAGATGGATGATTGGAAGGATGAATGGGTTGAGATGGATGGGCCAAAATATGGATTGGTTGGGAGGGATTGGCAAAAAATTGGATAGGAGATGATGATGTGGTAGGTTGAGACACACTTGCCTATGGAGGTATGGGTGGTTGAATAGGTTATTGCTGAACATTTTGTTGATTGGAGCATTGTTGTTGACCTCGGGTTACTACATGAATAGCACCCATAAAACCTTGGTACTATTGAACATGATTAACTTGATTAGGAGGAATCTTGGTATTTGACCCTCCTATTGTTGGTTGTGCTTCCTCATGATGAGGAAGTGGTGTTTGAAAAATCCTAAGATTTTGATTTTGTTGAGCTAGAGGACTATCAAGCTTGATAGCTCCTAACTCAATAAGGTCTTGTACTCTATCTTTGAATTGATGGTAGTTATTGATATCATGCCCATTCTATCTATGATAAGGATAAAAAAAATGCTCCCTATAGTGTTTACCATGTTTAGTGGGATCATCAGGTTTGACCTCAGGTAAGGTAAGTTGATTTGTGTCATATAACCTATGGAAAATGGAGGTATAAGATTCAGCCAATGGGGTATATTGATGGGGTTGTCGAATAGATTATCGATGTGGTCGGTTGTCCACAACTGGCACTATGTTTTGACTTGATTGAGTAGTTGAGGGAATCGTATGATATTCAATTTTTCATGGTTGTTGTTGCATGGGTTGTTGTTGAGCCATTATCGATTGGCTCATGACCACTTGATTTACTTGATTGGATGAATTGGTTGGATTGGCCTGATTGGATTTTGATTGGCCATAATAACTTCCTTTATATTGGCCCTTGTTTTACCATTCTTTCTTCTTAGGCTTAAGCACTCCTTGGATTTTTATCTCCTCAATTGTGCTAGCCTGGGCAAGAGCTTCATCAAATGATCTATGTTGTTGTAATTGCAATAACCAAGAGATGGGTTTTAAGCAACTCTTAGTGAATAATCGGGTCAACTCCTCCGTTGGTAGGGAAAATGGCAATTTGGTGATAACGGCCCTCCAACGGTTACCAAATTCATAGATAGACTCATCATCATATTGTTTTAAATCATAGATATCGGATAATGAGACTTTATTTCTAATATTGAGGGAGAATATTTCAAGAAATTGGTCAACCAATTGCTCAAAAGTATAAATACTATGGTTGGACAAATGGTTATACCATTCTACAACATCTCCCCCTAATGTTTGAGGGAAGGTTCTAAGCATTAGAGCATCATTGCTTTGAATTCTAAAGTAGGAATGAACAAATGAGCTCACGTGCTCTTTAGGGTTCTCCATCCCTTTAAATTTATCAAACTTTGGTATTGTGAAATTTTCTAGATATGGTGGTGATGGTATCGAAGGATGAATTGGTTGATTGATCAGTTGATGTAGGGTAGGCTTCTGGTTTATCATGCCAGGAGTATGTTGCATCAAATTGTCAATCTGTTGTTGCATAGCTTGGATTCGAGGGTCCTCCCTAGGAATGTGGAAACCTTGAATCACTTGATGATTTTGTGATGGTGAGGTGGAAAGATGTTGAGGTGTGATGAGGTGATGATGACTTGGTGGAGTGGATTGATGTTGATGATAATGGGGTTGATGAAGGAATGATTGTGAATGAAGATATGGAGATGATGTATGAGGGCTTTGGATAGGTTGGCCAATGGGAATAGAATGGGTATGGGTTGGCGGTGGTGTTGGAATGGAAACCATAGAAGATTGTGGTACCCAAGATGGACTTTGGCTAACAAAGATGGGTTGAGTGGAAATAGGTTGAAGCTTAGGGTTCATCACCTGAACTTGTTGTTGAGCATTTTATCGCTTCTTAAGCAATTTGTTGAGATGTTCCCATGTCTCATGTATTTCCATATCAGTGGTTGATGGAGTGGATGTGGATGGGATTGATGAGGTAGGTGGGGGGTAAGTTGCAATGGGAATTGCAACTTGATGGGAGACACTAGATGGCATGGACATGGGCACTTGTGAAGCAACATTAACATGTGCTTCATACAAGGGGTTATCATGGATTGAGATGTATGAGGATGGGATGGATGTGCTTTGGGCACATGATGATTGTGGTATGGAAAAATGTTGGGAAGGTGCAGTAGATACCTCAAAAAGAGGGTTATTGTACACCTAGGTAAGGCTTGAAGGTTGGGAGGAGATAAGTTCCTGCTGGAAAATAGAATCATGCCTAGGTGAGTTAGGGACTGACTCTAAGACATAGTTAGTAGATCTCTAAAGAGCTTCTACTTGGGCCATATCTATATGGGTGATGTGGTGACCAAAGGTAGGTGAGGATGACTCAATTTGTGGCATAGCCATGTGAAATGATGTGGATGACACAATGTGTGATGGACCTATAGATAAATCTGAATGACTTACCTGTATCACACTAGGGGGATTGATCATGGAAGTGGTGGTGGAAGGTGATGATGAACACTCCATTGTTGAAGTGGTTTGATTGGTGGATATTTGATTCATTATTTTAGCTTGATTTCTTGTTAATACCATAAACTAATGAACCAAATATAAAATGTGCTAGAAAATAAAATGTGGAATGAAAAACTCACAAAATCAAACAGGTAATCCAATCCTATGTTTATGCAACAAAATGTGTCTTACCTTTGTTCTTTTTGTTATCTCATTTTAATGTTTTTTTTTTTGGTTTTGTGTTTTGATGAACTAATCTGAATTAAAATGGGTAAAAACTATGGCTTGGATGGGCAATGAGATTCTTACTGGTGATGAAGTCTAGCAAGTTTGCTTAGGGGTGTCCTAAAGTGTCTAGGGGTAGAGATTGGTGGATGGAGATGAAACCCACCATCACCAGATCTCAAGCAATGGTTGGTGATGAAATCCAATGCATTACTATTAAAAATGAAACGTGTAGTGTGTGATTCCTTTTAAGGTTTTCAAATTTTTATGGTGTACATACAATGTCAGGAATAACTAATTTCATGAGTCTAAATTAGAATCCAACACCATAAATATCAATTTCCCCAAAAATAAGTAGAGTACACCGCTTAAGACCACTCTCTAAACAGAGGAGGGTTCATCTACTCTTCCACCTTGAATCACCAAGTGCGGGGGTACTTTTAATATACTAATGTTGTTCCTACTTAGACAAGCAAAAGGAGAGATTCCTAACCTTAAAATGCAAACTAATTCATGCTCTTAATGTTTCATATGCAAACAGAAAGTGCAACACACCAGAAAATCATGAAATATTTAAATGGAAATGTGTAATATGTAAATGCAGATGCATGCAAAGACTATTATGATGCCTAAATGCACATTAAAATAATTTTTTTAATAAATATATTATGGTATTCATTTTAATCTGATATCTACAAAAACGTAAAAAGAAAGTAAAACAGAAAGACTAGGGTTTACAACAGACTTACAGGTAAGCCTACGTATTCACTTGATCTCTCTGTAAAATGCCTCTCGATGCTTCTAAAATGCCCCTGGGTGCTTTTGGAATACTAGAGGGCATTCCCCAAGCACCATTGGGCGTCTACGCACCTTCTACAACTTCTACGGTTTTCCAGAAACCTTGATTCTATGAAATTTGTGCGATCCATCCTTATGAAAAACCTATGAGATGAGACAAAAAGCAACAAGTCAGTTAACAAGATAAATCAAAATAAGAAACCCTTAGGGGGTCCCATCGTGATCGCCATTTGTAGATGTAAAATCGAACAACACCAAACAATATACTTAAATAAATGAATGAACAAAGCAGAATAAACATAGATGATTGCACATAAATAAAATTTTATTCTTATTGTCGAGTGGATCTCTGATATTACAACCAAGTGCACCCTAAATAGGGGTTTACAATGCTTTATTATCCAATACAACAATTTCAATATGCTAGGGTTCTCTAAAACCCTAGCTAACAAATAAGGGTGGTGTCTTCACGCTCGAATCGATCTCAATAGTAGGGTGAGTGGGCTTTAGATATCCATAGGCCGGACCACTCGAGTGCTTCAGTAGCTTCCAATAAATGTAGGTTCTTCCCAGATCTACACAAAAAATAACAACAAGGGATTAGTAGTAACTGTGAGGGCTCCACTACGTGAGACCCTCAAACATGAAATAACAAACCCTAATTGCAAAATGAAAATACTATGAACAAATATGAGAATACTAAAAATAAATGCAGAAATAAAAGATTTACCTTGTTGATGACTTGTCGCTCTCCGATCTGTGATTGTTGTTGCAGAAACAATAGGTGTGCAGATGCCCTAGCGACACCCGAGGGTTCGCTAGTCTGCAGAACTAGGGTCTGAGATGCCCACGGGTGCTCGATAGTAGCAGGAAGCACCCAAGGGTGCTCGGGGATGGTGAAAAGCACCCAGAGGTGCTCGAGAGTAGCAGAGGGGTGTTCAAGGGCTAAAGCAGAGTCTGCAGAAGCAGATCTCCTTCGCGCGAAGGATGCGATGGTGGATGCAGAGGCGAGGGTGAGGATGCGAAGGGGATTTTGGAAACTTGTTAGGGTTTCCAAAGACTTAGGAGACTTGGAACTCTAGGACTCCAAAAAGCTTAGGGGTTGAGTCATCAAAATGACTCCTCTTTATAATCTCTCCTAGGGCATGTTAGGGTTTCAACGACACAATTTGTGTGGTCAAGATTAAAACATGACGGAGGGTGGAGATTAAATTTGGGCATGTGGCATGGATTAAGGCAGATGAATGGCTGGGATTATATCATGATGGATGGCTGGGATTAATTCATATAAATATATATATATATTAAATATATATAAATAAAATATATAAAATATTATTATTTAAATATATATTAAACAAATATATATAAATATATATAAATAATGGGTAAATGTGGTGGGAAACTATGGATGGACGACAAGTGGCTAGATTTTGGTGTCTACAGACATATAATACGGAGAAGCTATCACTCATTGCTCCATGTTAACATCTTGGTATCCCATACTACCCTTTGGCCCAACATCTTATTTGAAATCCAAAAGATTTATACTTTACATTCTTGCACCACACAAAGCATCTATAATATGGTAAGCAATTGTAAATAGAGAGGCCAATTATATATTGAAATACTTGCTAGTTCAACAATATTGTATAAAATATAAAGACTTGCAAGCCATAGGGCTAGAAAGGTTAACACACATTCAACAATCTACTAGTTCAAAATAATGCTTGATAATATGTTAACAATCCAAGGATAAGATATAAATATTGACATTTATTCATAACATCAGGGATCCAAGACAACATCCCCTAACACATACATTCTAGTTTAGAACAATAATTCATTAGAATCAACTTTTTTATACAACACAAAGTTTTAGTCAAGGAGAGGATATTAATATTTTACCCTTTATATTTCTTTACTTTTTTTCTTATTTGGTTTAGGATATTAATCTGTTTGGTGAAAATTTACCTTCGTACTTTATTTACTTAGCCTGTAGGTGTTGGTCTAAATAAAGGTGGTTCATCATGGTGACCTCCCATTTTCATCATTGTTTACCCTTCTTCATTGTGTTTCCATCCCCTCCCCATTGTTAATGTTATATTTTTTCCTTGTTCTCCTCTTCTTCTCTCTTCCTCATTTTCTTTTCTCCACTATCTATATCAAAGTTCTATGCCACCCACCCATTGTTTATAGGTTCTTATATAGGATTAAGTATGCTTACTCCTTCTTAGGACCTCCATCTAGGATTGACTTTGTATTCAAGTTATGTAGTTAAGGGGGAAGTAGCTATTTTTGGTATTGAGTAGAAGTGGACAAAAGTGAGTGTTTATTGGCATTGGTCCCAAGATGTATATTTTATTATCTCATAGGACTTTTTTATTTTCTTAGAATTATTTTATAGCCCAACATTTAAGTGGTCCTTTAATTATCCATTCATTGTATTAGTGATATCCTCTCCTTTCCATGTTATGATACATTTAGATATTCTAATCCTTAACCTATATTACAAATCAGTCTCACATTAGTTTCTATTTCTAAATAGAAATACAAGATGAGGACATGGTGCTATAAAACAAGATAGAGATAAGATAAAATTCTTCTAGGTTTTTGATTTTTTATATCTTTCATCAATTGTGTCCTTCCACACTTGCAAATACAAGAGTACTTGCTTTTTCATGTAGTTAACAAACTCGAATATGTAGATGCCATTTATTAAGAATATATTAATTCATGACAAGAAGCATCACATACAATACAATACGATATTATAAGGTATGGTACCTCATATTAACATACTTCATTCATCCATTATTTAATGGTTTAGATCATACATTACTAATATCTACATTAGTCTAACAATCATGCACAAGTATCAGTTTATCAAAGGGTCAAGAAGGTAGACAATACACCACATATTGGTATTATATCACAAGTTAAGATATAAACCTAGATATCTCCATTGGAATCCCACATTCTTTACTACTTGATCTAATACATTTGGTTAAAAATTATAGTTTTTAATATCATTAATATCAATAATAAATTTTATTTTCTAATACATAATATTATTAAAAGTATAATAATGATAATATAACTATTAAATCATTATTATTATTGGTATATTTATAGATATGTTGATATTGTCCACATTTCTATAAGTCTCCCTTAAGCATTGGCTATCATTTTTCATGGCTAAGCAATCAACATCTATATGAATGTGGTCCATGGATGGTCAATCAAACATTGCGACCTTAAGTAAATTGACACATGATAATTCTAAAAGATTTTGACCTAATATCCTTAAGGGATGCAACCATAAAAATATCAAGACCTATTGTTCTCATATCCTTAAGGGTTATGGTAGTGGTAGTACTAATGCCTATTAAGCCTTTTATGTCAGGGCCTTCATCATCGAAGTTACCATGGTGGAATAGGATTTGGGTTGGTTCATTTAATCCCATCCTTATTTTAATTTTATAAAAATAAAATTGAGTGATTGATCCTAAATGAATTTGTAAACATGTTTTAAGTAAATAAAATAATAAAATTTAAATATTTTCATAATTCAAAAAAAATAATTTCAATAGAATATCATATAAATAAACATAAAATTACACACAAATACACACACATATAAACACACAAACATATATACATTAATACACATACATACACATGTATGTGAATGCACATGTTTGTATGTAGCATTAATACACAACACATTTTATGAATAAATTATAAAAAATCTAAAATAAATTTAGAATGGGGATTCTACAATTATTCCTACTCTATGTAATCATATTCTAGAATTAAAATGGTACCAACATGCTTTGGGGATCAATATAAAAACAACATTGCTTTATCTTAACAAAAAATGCTGAATTAAATTTCAAGATTTTATTTTCATAAAGAACATGAAATTCTCATCACAAAAAAAGCTTTTTTGTC
The DNA here is from genome assembly GCA_028583015.1 of Wollemia nobilis. Lineage (NCBI taxonomy): Eukaryota > Viridiplantae > Streptophyta > Pinopsida > Araucariales > Araucariaceae > Wollemia > Wollemia nobilis. The sequence goes on along the minus strand of JAQPPZ010017254.1, from coordinate 720,272 downwards.
CTTAAAGCTTTGTCTTTCAAGAATGTAGAATTCTTAACTAAAACTCCTAATTTTTTCTATATTATTTATGTTGATACAAATAGGTATAACAAAAGTAAACTCTTTGAATATTAAAATACAAGTAATTCAAGATTACAAATAATTCAATGCACTCATATAAATCATAATCATGGTTTCATGTCATATGGCTAATTTAACACTATTCAATAATTTTAAGTTCCAAGTACATTGATAGCATGCATCACAAGCAAAATTTGTCAAATATTCCAAACTTCCTACACTACTACATAGTTAAAATTGACAAGAGAATATGGAAGGGAAAACCACAATAGAAAAAGTTCTTGACCACCTAGCCTCCCCCTATATTAGTATGCAAACTAAGAAAACATATACTATATGATCATATTTGACCATTTTGATTCCTAATAATTTATATGGATTTTTATAAAATTTTATTATGAGGATAGTTGAATTTTTGCATAGGATCAAATGTTATATAATTATAGTGGGAAATATTTAACTAGAACATGAAGGAAAAGTTGAACTTGACCACTAAGTCCTTCTAGTAAGAAAAGCTTTAACTAAATACCTATGGAGTATTAAAATACATATAGGGTAGTATTAACCTTGTTTATTATAGATAATTAAAGTAATAGTTCACAATAAAACCATTTCCATCAATGAAAACTCAATGCATAGTTTTCATGCATATATCCTACATGTTGAATATATTTTATATAGTTAGATTTATTGATATGAGAATCTAAATTATATATATTAATTTAGACTAGATGGGAACAAAACTAAATATTTTATAGTTGAAATTTTCCAACATTAGGGTACTTACCGTGAATCATATGTCAAGTTTAGCTCTACCACTTCCTGCTTCCTTACTTTCCCTAGTTATTCTCTTAATTCTCCGTTTTTTCTCTTATTTTTTCCTTTCTTTTTTCTCTCTTTGTGGTTTTCTTGTGCAATTTATTTTTATGATATCTTCTTTTCTTTTCCTCCAGTTATTCATTTTTTTTATAGTTTCTATCCTCTTTCCCCCTTGCTTTTTATTCTTTTGTTTTTCTCATAGCCATTATTATATCTTTGTCTTCCGCCTTCCTTCCTTGACTCTTGTCTATTTTTCCTTCTCTACTTTCTATAAATAAATTTGCTTATAATACTTTTTAACCCCCTTGTCTAACTTTAGATACATTTAGATTCTATTCATCCTTTTTGCATCTAAACTTTTAAATATAGTATTTTAAAAATTACTAATTTATTTCTTAGAGGTTGTAGCTTTAGAGATTTGACTACTTTATTGGTTTAGGCCGGTATTTCTATATGGTGTTGCATGATCCTACTAACTATTAGATCACAACCTTTTCATCTTGACGACCCTCTATCACTTATCATATATGAAACAACACAAGTTACTTGTCTCATTTTTGATAGAATATATATTTCATAGATAATCAAATATTTTTTCTAACCGTCATCAACATATACTAAAGAAGGATTCGTATCTTACACACACACACACACACACTATTTTCATTCAACTTAAAAAAATCACAATCTTATTTATAATCCCCAAAGCATATGTAACAAAGTCTATGGGAAATGCAAGGTGTCTAGCCAAAAAGATATGTATATTACCTTATATAATTAAACTATATAAACTAGCTTCCTTCTAACATGTTTGATGAGGTAAATACAAATATACGCACATAATAAACTATCTTATAAAATAAAATCTTATAAATTAAATATCATAAATCATCTTCCAATCAATTCTAATATAAACACACACAAGGATATCATGAGTCCAAAGAGTCAATAAATTGGAGGGTATCACATCCACTAAAGTATGTCATAAATAATGGCAAGATTGGTCTAATATAAAAGCTACCTTGGAAATCAAATAAAAGGAGGGGATTATGTTAATGTGGTGTCAATGTGGTTGAAAGATATTAGAAGCAATATACTCATAGTTTGGATGTCAATCTATGGATGAATGATAAAAAATAACATCCCCTACAATGAGGATAATGGTTTTATTAACAATTATACATGGAGAAGCCATAGAAAAAGCTAGAGTAAATTTTATTCTTTATTATTTATACAAAGGATGAGATAATAAACCTAATATTGATTGTAATTTTTTTTTAGTCTAATGAATATTTATTTATGGTCATGTTTTATTTATTTAATTATAATTTTTGATAGTTACTATAAATAGATCAGTGAAATTGAGAAGGTTGATTTCTTTCATGTTTTGCTTTTTCTTCTTTATAATGCATTATTAATTAGAGTATTAATAGTATAATTTTTTATGTTTCTAAGAATGAAGTTTGCTTTTGATGTTTGTTTGAGTTATTTTCTTGAATTTAATTTGAAAAAGAGACATGAGCTACAATATTATGTTATATATAAAAAATCTAACATTGATGATCCTAATATTCCATTGTTAAAATTATGTATTACTTAATATTTTGAATGAGTTCAACTTTATTCATAATTACCCTGATAAGAGTACTTATTTATATTTAATGATTCTAAAAGAAAATTTACATTTGGTCCTATCTTTTATCACTAATTTTTGGAAGAAAATACAAATAGAATATATTTTAAATTTATAATAATTAAATTATGAGATGAAAGAATGCGTGTGGAGGACCTTCAAATTGTTAGATCCATGTCATCTCACCTATCACTTCAAGGATAGGGGCAGTCATAAGCCTAGATCTAAAATTTAATGGATTCAAGTTAGAGAACACCTATGTTTCTCCCTAAAATTTTTTCTTGATAGCCTAGCCTTAGTTTGGTCTTATCTTAACTATAAATGCATCAATCAATAGAGTGGATAAGTCCTATAAAATACAATGATAAACTTAAAATATTATTTTCTTTCAAGAAAAGGATTTAAGAAGCTAATGCAATCAACCAAGCCCTAGTACTATTATATGGATTTTCATTTCCAAGAGATGCAAGCCTATAGTTGGTCCTCTAATGCTATTAAAATGATTTATTATTTATTTTTTCTTTTGTCCTCTAATGGATAAAATAGAAAATACATAACAAAAAATGTAAATACTTTATAAACAAGCTAGATTCTCTAATCTAAGATGGCAAAAACAACAAATGGAACTCCAAATTCAATTTTTGCCTCAATGGCAAAAGCCCTTATGGGATGCAAAAGCATTGTTGGTGCTACTGTTGTATGATGGCACTTTTATTGACTAACAAAAGTATTATTTATTTCTAAAAATGCTACTTGGACTATTGTAGTTAGATGGTGCTTTCATTTAGGACTACTACTTTTTAGAAACTTATAAAATATAAAATAGATGGAGCTAGTAGTGAAGGGGCCTGCCTAGATCAATGGAGAGTGTAGGGTTCCCTTGACCAACATCACACCCTTGCTCAAAAGATAAAAGTAAATAAATGCAAAAAAGATAAAATGATGACTATGAGCTCAGTGGAAAAAGTGCCATTTGGGTAGCAACAATACCACTAACTCTTTTGCAGAGTGGTGATGCTTTCACTTTCTATAGTAGAGATAAGGCACAATAGCACCACTCAAACTACAATTTGATAACACTTTTGCCTAAAAATACAATAGAATATATTTTGGATAAAAGACTTTATGACTTCTAAATGAATCAATGAGGGTCCTGGATAAGCAATTGTAGGGTCCTAATAGAGATACCGAGATAATCTAGTTAATGATAAAAGTTATATCTAATGATAAAATGTAAACAAGATGACAAGTAGATATATTATTTGACAAACAAAATGTTAGCATGCAATGATAAAAATAATTATAAGATAGCAAAACAATAATAATTATAAATATAATAGAGGAGAGAACACAACCAATTAGGTACAAGCAAGATTTTAGCCTCAAAAGCCTTGGTTTCTATCCCCTTGTTGTGATGAAGTAGATGAGATTGTTTTTTCTTTAGATAATAAATATGGAGGCTCACTATTTTAAAAAGTTCATTACTAAATTTGGTAAAGCTTCACTATTGCAAAAGATCATATGGATTGGTCTCCACCAAGGGATAGCTTTATAGGAAACCATGGATCCTTGGAGGATGGTTGCATTGAATTTGAAAAATATTCAACATGCAATTAAGGATGAAAGATAGAAAAGAGAAATATTAGGGCTTTAGATTATTGTTGAGGTTTCTAATCAGACTAATGTGATTAGATCCTTGGTAGGTGGCTTGGTAGGTACTACCAATGTACATTTTCTCTTTTTTAAGTTTGACAGTCAATAGAACTAGAGGCAACAATGTTGGTAGCACTAATTATCCTCGTGCTAGTACAAAAATAACTATAACTAGGCAAATTGGATGGAAAATAATGATATTTTAAACTTTTACAAAATCACTACTAGGGATCATAAGCACCATTAGTGCTATTATCTTGGCACTTTTGCTTTTGGAGTAATAGATGCTCCTAAATTGAACTATGAGATGATTGACTTGATTTGAGTGCTTGATGGGTTAGATGATGAAGATATTGATATATTTGGAGATTTTAAAAATGTGATCAAAATTGGGTGTCTAAATATACCCCTCTTTGATGCATTTATTTGATAATTTATGCATAAAAAACTGACATTTATGTTCTTATTTTAAGACAAATAAATATGTTGTTGCTTAGGATTTGCAATTTAAGATGACTGATGCTTTTGAATATTAATTGCTGATGATATTAAATTTTATCTTTTTACAACATTAAATGTTGCCATGTCCCTATGTGCCCTCTTAAGTTTTAGAGGGAAAATAAAATGTGAATAAGGAAACTCGACTTGACCATGATTCATACTGATATACTGATGAAATATTAAGAACAAATAGTAGAAATAGAAGAGAGGGAGGTAAAAACCAAATCATTTTTATAATAGACAAGGATGGTGAGGAGCTCTAGAGCCTTGATGTAACAACAAACATTGATGGTATAACAAGTGAGACCGATGCACTATGCTGATAAAGTGAGACCATTACTAGTAGGAGGAGGAAGGAAGTTTGGGTAAGAGCTTAGAAATTTTACTTTTTTGCAAATTTTGGTCTCAAAGAGTGTGCTTGAAGAAAAGAGTAGCACTTTTGTGCTAATGGTGCTTTTGTGTAAGTGTTAGTGCCAACTATGGCACTTTTAAGTGTTGATGGTGCCTTGACCATCTGATAGTGTTTTTTTCCATCTTGGAAACACTTTAATTACTTGGTGTCACTTTCTTGACCTGATGGAACTTTTTTCAAAGGGTAGAACTTTTGCTTAGCTAAAGATTTTTATTAATTTTATAAATTTATATGAAACTGATGAGTGTTGTATTTGGTTGGTTATAAAATATATTATAGATTCTAGACTATTAAGAGAGGAGGCCCTATGCTATGGAGATGATTCAAGGGCTTCTAAGACTTCACACATCATGCTCTATTAGCGGAAGTAGGGTTATAGGATGTAGCCTTTATTCCAAAGGTGGATTTTGATAGGGCCTTACTAATGGTCCTAGTAGAGCGATGCTATTATAAAATGAAACCTTTTATTTTTCCTATGACCAAATAATAGTCACTATAGAGGATTTGTGGTATATTATGAGGGTACCAATTAGAGAGGCACAATTATACATAAGTTAAGACTAGATGTGAAGTTTAGAGAAACTTATCAGTGATGCAAATTTTCTAATAGTGAGATCTAGCATTAACATCAATATTTTAGAGGTTGTTTGGATAGGCAGATGATGCTGCTATGTGCACTAGTGTTTGGATTGTTGTTTGGAGACACTATTCAAATAATGGTACACTAGGGCTAGGATAAGGTGGTTGTCAATATGATAGAGCAATAAATGGTGTTTGCCTAGGGCCCCATCATTTTGGCTAGGCTATACCACTTGTTACATGAGGTGGATTTAACTGTAACAATGTTTACTACAATTCATAGGGATTACATAATAAAATAATACAATAAATTAAATAAATTTGTACAATGATTGCCTAGAGGCCTATATAATATTTCATCATACAATGTTGACCTTGGCCATAAGTTATATTACAATTTCAAAAAATACTTCTATAAAAAGATTGGATATCCTATTTGAAATAAAAATAATAACTCAAATATCAATTTGAAAAAGTTGAACTCATGAAAGGGGACATATAAAATTAATATGCTCATAATACATATCATACAAATGCTCTCCAACCCTTAATGATTGATATTTTTGAATACATGAACTTGAATCAAATCAATAAGTAAACATGATAACAAAATTATTGATATTTAATGTAAATTAAACTAGTATAATATCATTATTAATAAACTCTTACTTTATTGTGTTGAATGATTTCATTATCTTGAAAGAACAATTACTATGATATCTACTTAAATTAAGGTTAAAGCTATGCTTTATATGGTAATGAGTAGCCAAATGTTTCCTTTGGGTATAATATAAAGGTAACAGTTCAAAATTAGAATTAATCTTCTTTATGCTGATCTTGGCTTAGATCTAAACCTAAGATCACTTATTGATAACTCTGACCAATTCATATTTTCCTTGATATATATGATTGAATGTAGACAATAAGTTCAACCTAAGGATACTTAAGAATAGAACTATCTTTAAAATAATGAGCTAACTCTAAATACCAAAGTTAAATTTGGATTGATCTATAAATATTGTTATATAAAGACTCAGACATACATCAAATATTGAGTTGATAAATCTTTCATTTGTAAGGAAGAATACTTTTAGGTAATATTGGATATGAATTGTATGTTTTCTTTTAGACTTTACCGTTGAATTTTATTCTATATTAAACAATTTATGATGATGACTATTATTATTTTTAATTGATTACATGGGATTAAAATGGGCCCCACCTATATTACATCATGAAAACATAATAATATTACAACATATCGATAATTATGCATGTATTTCTTGGCAAGATTGAAACCTAGATATCATCCTTGATAATCAAGGAATTTAACCATTTAAGCTAGTACCATTTGATACGATTATTATTATTATCAATTATAAAAAAAAAGGAATTTCAAAGGATTTTTCCATGTTTTTTTTAGAAACCCTAAAAAGGAAGTTTTTACAAACAACTAAGAATATATGTGTTCAAGATTATAGTTCAAGTATAAAAGTCTTGTGAGATCAACTATGTGCCTATATATCCTATTAATATATATCCAAGAACATAGGGTTAACATGTATTAATAATTATCTTCTCTTCTCTTTTCCTTTAACTATTATGTGTAATGAATCAGCCTACCATGACCTCGACTAAATTAGAAATTCTTATAGCTACATAATTTTTTAATTATTGCATGTAATATAAATCTCATTACTATATCCTTTTTAATGTAAGGATAATAACACGTTAATAGTTGATCTAATGAATATGAAACCGTCTCTTCAATTTAGAGATGGATTTAATAGGTCTATAAAACTATGAATTCTAGCTCTAGAGATATATGATAACAATAAAAATAGGATATGAAAAGGTTAAAGTAAAGAATTGAGATAAATAAGATAACAATGTCCTACAAGTCTCTCTTAAAACATACATAGATTTGAAGTTAGGGAAAACGAAGATTTCATCAAGAGTTGAGATTGAAGCCAACATCATCAAAAATTATTTATTGGATGATTAATATTAGAGTAATGGTTGTTTCATGATAATCCAATCCATCATATCAAGTCTTATGAGTCCTTATATAGGCATCAAACACCTCTTGCATGATGAAAGTTGTGAGGGGACATAATTATCTATGTTATTCTTTGGTGCTTAAAACAAGAACTTTCAAAATTTATGAAATATAGAATTTTTTGTAATATTAGAAGGACTGTAAATAAATAACTCTTAGATTTAAAGGACTTACGATATGCCATCAAGAAGGTATGTGAATGAATTTTGTTTTATGTGAAAACCATACAATATTAGTGTCAATATTATAGTTTGATTGCCTAAGGGAGTTTAGAGCTTAGATCTTGAACCTTGATTTTGCTATATAATTCATATAATTATATTTTTATGGGTAGTGTTTCCCACATGTGAGAATACTTATCAACATTATACCTATGGTAAACCTCACATATATGTTTCTAAATTTGTATACACTAAGCTGTTTATGTTTTCCTAGTCAAGCATATGTGTCATACATGACCGTAACTAAGAATATTTAGAGGATCCTAATGGCCTTAGATTTGACACCTAAATAGATGAGCAAATCTATTTTTTTTGGAAAGCCTTTGGTATTGAAGAACACAAGCTTATACTGAGAGGGGGGTGAACAATATAAGACCACTTTTTACTTTCTTTCCAAACCAATATCAATTAATGTCCTTAATTGCAATAACCAAATATAGCAAGTGTGCATTAATAACTCGGATAGCAGTAGTAAGCAAGAGCACAAGTCACCACACAATTGAGACACAACAATTTACGTGGTTCACCCAATGTGGGCTACTCCACGGAGAAAATATTTTACTAAAACTTTCTCAATCAATCTCTTTGGGAATCACTCCCAATTACAATGTTTATGGATCTCTGTCCAAAGGAGAACTCTTTCCCCTTCTGCTCTGGCTATGTGATCTTCTAGAAGACTCTGTCTCTCTACTGCACTGACTGGTGGACCTCTCTCCACTTGAAGACTCCTCACTCAGATCTATCTTCAACTGTGTTGGCTACTGGATCTCTATCCACTGAGACTCTATCCTCTATACTCTGTCACCTCCAAAGCTCTATCAATAGGCTCACTAAGAACCTACTCAATAGGCTCACACAGAACCTGCTTAACAAGCTCACACAGAACTTATCCAATGTTGAATAACAAGCTCACACAGAACCTATCCAATGCTGAATAACAAGCTCACATAGAACCTATCCAATGCTGAATAACAAGCTCACACATAACTTGTCCAATGCTGAATAACAAGCTCACATAGAACTTGTCCAATGCTGCTCCAACAAGCTCACTAAGAACTTGTCCAAATCTGCTCTAGCAATCTCACCAAGAACTTGCCCAAATCTGCTCTAGCAAGCTCACCAAGAACTTGCCCAAATATTCTCTAGCAAGCTCACCAAGAACTTGCCCAAAATTGTCCACAAAACTTTCCCAAAACTGTCCTCAAATCTATCCCAAAGGCCTTCTCAAAGGCTCAATCAATCATGCTCAAGTAGTACTCAAAATGAACTCAACAATGAATGGCAATCTCAACTCAAATCAACTTCATAGAAGCATAAAGAGAATTGTTAGAGACTCAATATGTTCTAATCTCACTCTCAACCCAAATCAATCTCAACTCAACTCATAGAAGCATAAAGAGAATTGTTAGAGACTCAATATGTTCTAAACTCACTCTCAACTCAAATCAACCTCAACTCAATTCAAGTCAACCTCAACTCAACTCAAGTCTTATAGAACCATAAAGAGAATTGTTAGAGACTCAATATGTTCTAACCTCAATCTCAACTCAACATAGAATGATGGAATAGTTTATTTCATAGAACTTGAACAATCACTTCACACATCACTTGACTAGGCTCAATCAACTCAACTCAACCAATCATCACAAGGGACAACTCTCTCTCACACAACCCTAGTCCAAGTATGTATCAACCAACTCAAATGTTTCCAATAATTCTCAACCACAAATCTCACATAACAATGATACTCATGTTCTTTTCTAACTCAAGTTCTTTCACAACCAATGGGCTTCAACCACTATGCTTATAACACAAGGTTTAAACACAACTCTCAATTCAAAAAACCTTGATGCATTCAACCAACCACTTTCGAAAAGGAAACCACAAACAATCCTTTTCCCTCCAATGATATTTCAGAAATCAACCACCATAAACAATCAATAGGAGAATGTGCCCATACCTTTTATGAAGTGAAGAAACCCCTTTGGAAATCTGCCACACTCAACACACTTTGAAAAAGAGCACAACAATCTTCACTTTTGAACCCCTTTACAAAAATAGAAATATCTCTCTACATACACCTTATTTCTCCTTCTAAATGAGTTAGTCAAATAGCCCTCGAAATAATCTTTCCAACGATATATAATATGATATACTTTTATAAAAGGAAAATACCAAAAATATCTTCTTTTCTAAAAGTGCTTTTAAACTTGCCTTCCAATAAAAAAATCAAATCAACCCTCATCACCTTATTCCTCCAACATTAGGCAATAATAAAAAATTTATTAATAAAAATGTTACTTGCCTCTTAGAGGGAATCGAACCCTCGTCTCTGCCCAAACAATCCTCAACCATGGCGCCAAAGACCACGCGAGCTACGCGCTCGCATAGGACGAAGAGCGCAGAATGCGCTTTTGTCCTTCTCCCCTTGCTCACATCAAAAAATATGGGCCAATTCTCTTGCTCGAAACTCTAACCCATGGGAATCGAACCTCATCTCTTTCACAAGCAAAAACCTTTGCACTCCCCTCGCTCACCATTGGACCATGCTACCACACGAAGATTTCGGCGCTTTTCGTCTTATCTCCTCTGCATTCGATTCCAAGGCTTTTGAAATAAAAGCCTTTGCATTTATATGCAACTTCCCTTTAATTTTGCAAACGTCGATGGCACTTTTAAATTAATTTCTTTTTGATGATGACGTCAGCGCTGAGGTAATTTTAATTTTAAAATTTAAAATTAAATTTTAAATATTAAAATTTAAACCAAATATTCAAAATTGAATATCTCCATCTCCGGGGCACCTTTTTCGATGAAACGAAAAGCCAACCTAGGTTTTAAGAAAAACCCATTTCAAATCTGCCATCCATGGTTTTAAATAAAACCTTTTATTTTACCTACCTTGGTTTTCACAAAAACCTTATATATATCCATGCTCTCCAAAATATGAATGCTTTGGTCATCAAAACTCAATGTTACCTTGTGACATTAATGTGACATCAATGACAACATAAAACAACTCAAATTGCCAACAATATCCCCCTTTGTCATTGATGGCAACACCTCTAAAGCAAAAACCACAATCACTACAAAAACCATCTCTGAGAATCAAAGTTGCTCCCCCTGACTCAATAATCTCTTTGGAGGTTGCTCCCCCTAACTCAATGCTCTCTTTGGAGGCTGCTCCCCTAACTCAATACTCTCTTTGGAGGCTGCTCCCCTAACTCAATGCTCTCTCCCTTACTCAAATATCTCCCCCTTTGACATCAATGGCAAAAGGGACACCTATGGGGCTAAAAGATGTGACTCTTAAGCTTAGCCCCCTCACCCCTTCTCTTTTGAGGTGATTAATTTTGGGGTGGGAGTACTTTTACTCCCATATCACTTTGTTTCTTTCCTCTATCAATTTCCTTCCATGTTTTTCTGATATCCTTCTCTTGATGAATTACTTGATCTTCTTGTCTAGAACCTGTTTGACCTTCTTGCTTTGAACCTGTTTGACTTCCTTGCCTTGAACCTATTTGGAATTGAGTCCTACACCATCTTGCAATATGCCCAAAGTTATTGCAATTAAAACACTTGATATTGTAGCCTTTGGATGGTGCCCATATCCTGAAATCTTTCTTGAAATAATTTCCATATCCATTCCTTTCCTGAACCCTGTATTGTGAAGTTCTATTTTCATGACCATTATGACCATGACTTCTGAATTGTGTAGCTCTAAAACCAAAACCATATTGCTCATTTCCTTTGCACTGAAAAGCTTTATGACCAATCCTGTTGCATGAGAAGCAATGTCCCTGAAAATCATACCTTCTTCCTTTGAAGTTTCTTCTAGCAAAATCAAACTTCTTTGATCCATAGACTTCTGCAATGTATAGCCCTGTGTCCAAATCCATTACAAGAAAAACAATGTCCTTGAAAAGCCCTTTGTTCATGCCTTGGTTCCTCATACCTTTCTTGACCATTATCCTTATGATCATCTTCAACTTGTGCATTGCATTCTTGAACCTTCTTTGTAGCATCTAAAACCTCTTCTTTAGTTTCTTCCTTGCCTTTCTCTTCAAGAATTTCTTTTCCCTTTGAACTTGATTCACCTATCTCAAAACAAGAACCAAACTGAATATTTGGAGCCATAGGAACTTTGGAACTTTCCTCACAAATCTTAGGTGCTTCTTTGCTTTCATCTTTTAGAACTTCCTTTCCTTTTGAGTGTGACTTTTCTTGGAAGTAAGATACAACCTTAAAATAAGTTTCCACTCCTTTTTGAACCTTTTCATCTAATGTATCATGTATTTTCGTGGTTACCCTTAGTTCTTCATTCATCCTCTCTTCTATCCTTTTTGCATTTTGAAGCTCTTCTCTGAGATTACTGATTGTTTGAAGTAGTTCTTCTCTGATTTTGACATCTGTTCGAATCTTGTTTTCAAGATTCCTGTATTCTTCTTTTAGCTTTTTGATTTCTGATTTTTGTTTACTTAGCTCATCCTCTTCTTTTTCTATTACCAAAAGTGAGACTTCTTTATTTTCACTATCACTGAGATTGTCACTAGAACTGCTGCTTTCTTTTTCAAATGAACTTTCCTTGTTGCAATTGTTGTAGTATGTGCAATCATCATCTATATGCCCAAAATCTCCGCATATGAAACATTTTAGTATCCTTAGACCCTTCTTGTACCTATTTTCTTGCTCAATGGCTATGGCAAGCTCTTCATGTCTTTCTTCAATAGATCTATCCTCTTCTTTAACTTCAATGCCTAGGAATAGGTGTTCTTGCCTTTCTTCACTTATTCCAAAGAATGTACTTTCTTCTTCATCTGATTTGTCTCTATCACTATGATCTGAGCTATCACTTGCTTCTACAATGTAGTAAGACTTCTTTGCCTTACAAAAAATTTTCTTCTTCTCATACCTGTTTTGCTTGTATCTGTCATCTTTGTCATGCTTATGCTTTCCATCTTCTTTTCTTCTATGACCCTATTTTTCATCATCACTATTTTCTTCATGTGGACACTTGTATGCATAGTGACCAAGATCACCACACTTGTAGCATCTAACTTTCCTTATATCCCTAAAATTCCTTGAGTCCTTATTCCTTTTGATGAAGTTAGCCTCCTCATCATTTTCTATAGCTCTATCTATTTCTGAAACTTTCCCTTTCTCTTTCTCTGAAGCCTTGAATGCAATCTCTTTTATTGGAGCTTGATGCTTACTTACCCTCATCTCATAAGTTGTGAGAGTACCTTGCAATTCTTCCATTGTTAGCTTGTTGATATCCATTGTCTCTTCTATTGCTGAAACCTTAGAATCATATTTCATGGGAAGTGATCTCAAAACCTTTTGAGTAACTTCTGATTCTTTCATCTCAAAACCTAGGCCTCTCATGGTGTTAGTAATCTCATCAACTCGAAGTAAAAACTTTGCAATATCTTCAGAATCTTCCATTTTCAATTCCTCAAATATTTTTCTATGAGTTTGTAGTTTTGCCAACTTTACCTTGGAATCTCCTTCATAAGTATTCCGCAACTTGGTCCACATCTCATTAGCTGAAGTACATACCATGACCTTTGCAAAATCTATCTCATGAAGCCCACTCAAGATACAATTCATTGCTCTTGCATTTATCTCAACCAATTTCCTGGTAGTCTTATCTTCCTCGGGATCACCTTCAACCCTATACTCTTTTTCAACCATCTGCCATACCTCATATCCTTGTGATATCAAGTAGTTCTTCATTCTCATGCTCTAGAAAGCATAATTGTTACCATCAAATAATGGAGCCTTATTTGAAGATAATCCATTCTGTGAAGCCATCTGTGTTCTTGTAGAATCTACCCTCAAGTTGTTAGCCTTTTCAAAGGAACCCGCTCTGATACCAATTGAAGAACACAAGCTTATACTGAGAGGGGGGGTGAACAGTATAAGACCACTTTTTACTTTCTTTCCAAACCAATATCAATTAATGTCCTTAATTGCAATAACCAAATATAGCAGTGTGCATTAATAACTCAGATAGTAGTAGTAAGCAAGAGCACAAGTCACCACACAATTGAGACACAACAATTTACGTGGTTCACCCAATGTGGGCTACTCCACGGAGAAAATATTTTACTAAAACTTTCTCAATCAATCTCTTTGGGAATCACTCCCAATTACAATGTTTATGGATCTCTGTCCAAAGGAGAACTCTTTCCCCTTCTGCTCTGGCTATGTGATCTTCTAGAAGACTCTGTCTCTCTATTGCATTGACTGGTGGACCTCTCTCCACTTGAAGACTCCTCACTCAGATCTATCTTCAACTGTGTTGGCTGTTGGATCTCTATCCACTGAGACTCTATCCTCTGTACTCTATCACCTCCAAATATCTATCAATAGGCTCACTAAGAACCTTCTCAATAGGCTCACATAGAACCTGCTTAACAAGCTCACATAGAACTTGTCCAATGCTGAATAACAAGCTCACATAGAACTTGTCCAATGTTGAATAACAAGCTCACACATAACCTATCCAATGTTGAATAACAAGCTCACATAGAACTTATCCAAATGTTGAATAACAAGCTCACTAAAGAACTTGCCAATGTATAACAAGCTCACCAAGAATTTGTCTAAATCTGCTCTAACAAGCTCACTAAGAACTTGCCCAAATCTGCTCTAGCAAGCTCACCAAGAACTTGCCCAAATCTGCTCTAGCAAGCTCAGCAAGAACTTGCCCAAAACTATCCACAAATTTGTCCCAAAGGCCTTCTCAAAGGCTCAATCAATCATGCTCAAGTAGTACTCAAAATGAACTCAACAATGAATGGCAATCTCAACTCAAATCAACTTCATAGAAGCATAAAGAGAATTGTTAGAGACTCAATATGTTCTAATCTCACTCTCAACCCAAATCAATCTCAACTCAACTCATAGAAGCATAAAGAGAATTGTTAGAGACTCAATATGTTCTAAACTCACTCTCAACTCAAATCAACCTCAACTCAATTCAAGTCAACCTCAACTCAACTCAAGTCTTATAGAACCATAAAGAGAATTGTTAGAGACTCAATATGTTCTAACCTCAATCTCAACTCAACATAGAATGATGGAATAGTTTGTTTCATAGAACTTGAACAATCACTTCACACATCACTTGACTAGGCTCAATCAACTCAACTCAACCAATCATCACAAGGGACAACTCTCTCTCACACAACCCTAGTCCAAGTATGTATCAACCAACTCAAATGTTTCCAACAATGCTCAACCACAAATCTCACATAACAATGATACTCATGTTCTTTTCTAACTCAAGTTCTTTCACAACCAATGGGCTTCAACCACTATGCTTATAACACAAGGTTTAAACACAACTCTCAATTCAGAAAACCTTGATGCATTCAACCAACCACTTTCAAAAAGGAAACCACAAACAATCCTTTTCCCTCCAATGATATTTCAGAAATCAACCACCATAAACAATCAATAGGAGAATGTGCCCATACCTTTTATGAAGATGAAGAAACCCCTTTGGAAATCTGCCACACTCAACACACTTTGAAAAAGAGCACAACAATCTTCACTTTTGAAACCCTTTACAAAAATAGAAATATCTCTCTACATACACCTTATTTCTCCTTCTAAATGAGTTAGTCAAATAGCCCTCGAAATAAGCTTTCCAATGATATATAATATGATATACTTTTATAAAAGGAAAATACCAAAAATATCTTCTTTTCTAAAAGTGCTTTTAAACTTGCCTTCCAATAAAAAAATCAAATCAACCCTCATCACCTTATTCCTCCAACATTAGGCAATAATAAAAAATTTATTAATAAAAATGTTACTTGCCTCTTAGAGGGAATCGAACCCTCGTCTCTGCCCAAACAATCCTCAACTGCGTTGCCAAAGACCATGCGAGCTACGCGCTCGCATAGGACGAAGAGCGCAGAATGCGCTTTTGTCCTTCTCCCCTTGCTCACGTCAACAAAAATGTGGGCCAATTCTCTTGCTCGAAACTCTAACCCATGGGAATCGAACCTCATCTCTTTCACAAGAAAAAACCTTTGCACTCCCCTCGCTCACCGTTGGACCACGCTACCACACGAAGATTTCGGCGCTTTTCGTCTTATCTCCTCTGCATTCGATTCCAAGGCTTTTGAAATAAAAGCCTTTGCATTTATATGCAACTTCCCTTTAATTTTGCAAACGTCGGCAACGCTTTTAAATTAATTTCTTTTTGATGATGACGTCGACGCTGAGGTAATTTTAATTTTAAAAATTAAAATTAAATTTTAAATATTAAAATTTAAACCAAATATTCAAAATTGAATATCTCCATCTCCGGGGCACCTTTTTCGACGAAACGAAAAGCCAACCTGGGTTTTAAGAAAAACCCATTTCAAATCTGCCATCCATGGTTTTAAATAAAACCTTTTATTTTACCTGCCTTGGTTTTCACAAAAACCCTGTATATATCCATGCTCTCCGAAATATGAATGCTTTGGTCATCAAAACTCAATGTTACCTTGTGACATTAATGTGACATCAATGACAACATAAAACAACTCAAATTGCCAACAAGTATTAATTTGGATCCCTAAGAACATAGAACTAGTGGCAATTAGGATGATCAATATCTTTTGCAAATCTATATCGTTGAGGCTAAGTAAATCTTATTAAGGTGATTTGTCCTATAATGGTACTTGAAATGAGGATAAAAATACATGTAACTAAGGGTTAAGTTCATATATTTTTTATCCTAATATATTAAACTAGGTCAATACACATGGATCTTCATGTCACTTTAGAATAGACTCTCAAAGATAATAAAAATAATTTAATTTTTTATGTATATTTTTTTAATTTAAAAAGTTTTACTATTTTTTTTGAGTTTTAATCTTCAATTTCATTTAGAAAAAGGAGATTGAGCTACCATATTATATTTTATATAAGATTTCAAACATTTGACAAGATAACCATGACACACTACTATTGAGATCATGCATTCCTTAATTTTTTAATGTGGGTTCAACTTGTGTTCATAAATCACACTAGGAAAGTTAGAGAAGTCTAGTTGAGAAGTCTATTCTTCTTAGGAAAGTTAATCTTTTTCATATGATAATTTTTTTTTTATTAAGTAATATTTTTTATACATATTTATTATGGAGATTGAATCCGAGTTACATTACTAATGCGAGTGGCATCCTTAACGGTAGATTACACTCATGAGGATAGAAATGATAAAATTTTGAAAGAAGACCATTGAAAGAATGTTTTTTTTTTTAAATCTTTGATAATCAAAGCAACAAAACTGACCAGATGTAGTGTAGAGACCGAAACTGGCCACTAAGTAGCCATGGTATAACTGTGT
Organism: Wollemia nobilis; assembly: GCA_028583015.1. NCBI lineage: Eukaryota > Viridiplantae > Streptophyta > Pinopsida > Araucariales > Araucariaceae > Wollemia > Wollemia nobilis. Next base: position 702,983 of record JAQPPZ010017254.1, on the reverse strand, counting down.
GGGATCCTTTTTGCTTATACCTATAAGCATTGCAACACAAAATATTATGTTACAACTTGGAGTATTGGAGTGATCCAATGGAAGTATCATATGGAGTCCAAAAGTATATTGATACACGGAATGCCGTGATGCTCCCACCATCCACTAAGATTCCATATCCACATTTTCATGTAACACTCTTATATTTATATTTTCACTTCCATCAGATGTATCAAAGGAGGAGATTCCGCCTGTGACTGTCACAAATGGTGAAACGTAAACGGAAAGCTAATGTTTGCTTGTACATGCGTATAGTTCAATAATTCATAGAGAAATGTTTGCTTCTTCACATAGATTCTGACCTCGTCCTTCATGTTCTTTGTGAGTGTACCAACATTCATCCTGCCTTCACTCTAGCAGGTTACACATAATTTCATCACTTTTTTTTTCACATATTCATTTTTTCACATATGGAGGGCGATTGCAGATTATAGTAAATGTAGTTATAATTATTATCGAACATATGTTATGTATGCATTAAATTATTATTTTATTAGTAAATGTAGTTATAATTATTATCGAGCATATGTTATGTATGCATTAAATTATTATTTTATTATTTTTAAATATTGGGATTATCAGTAAAACGATTTCTATGGTATATGCTTTGTTAGTCTCACAATGACACTGAGAGGGGGGGTGAATCAGTGTAGCTCTTTAAAACTTAAATCTTCAACTCTTAAAGCCGAAACAATGAAAACTTAAAACCAAATAAAGCAAATACAACAAGAGAGCATCACACAACACAAGATGTACCGAGGTTCACCAATTTGGCTACTCCTCAAAAATTGACTGTTTGGACTCCCATCCAAATCCAGCCTTTGCAAAGCAACAACTTTACAATCAATTTACCAGCACCCACTGGAAGGAGCACCAACCCCTGATTTATCTACACTAATAGAAAGGAGCACCAACCCCTGATTTATCTGCACCAACAGAAAGGAGCACCAACCCCTGATTTACTAGCACCAACTGGAAGGAGCACCAACCCTTGATTTATCTCCACCAACAGAAAGGAGCACCAACCCCTGATTTATCTGCACCAAAAAAAAGGAGCACCAAACCCTAATTTACCAACACCAACTGGAAGGAGAACCAACCCCTGATTTATCTACACCAACAGAAAGGAGCACCAACCCTTGATTTATCTGCACCAATAGAAAGGAGCACCAACCCATGATTTATCAGCACCAACAGAAAGGAGCACCAACCCCCGATTTATCTGCACCAACGAAAGGAGCACCAACCCCTGATTTATCTACACCAACAAAAAGGAGCACCAACCCCTGATTTACCAGCACCAACTGGAAGGAGCACCAACCCCTGATGCCAAGCACCAACTTGGACTTCAATTCTAAAACTAGAAGATTGACATAGAAATGCCTTCACTTTTACAAGACCCTGATTGGTCTATTGCTTACTCAACATCTCCCACACTTCACAAAACACACACCCTTCTCGCTCGCCTCTCGCGTGCCTCTCGCTCTCCTCTCGCTCTCTTCACGTGATAAAATCTCCAACTAAATTCTCCAAGCAACACTCCTTTTATAACAATCCTTTCTCTTTGTAACTCCTTTCATTTCTCATACGCCACTTGTCAATTGTAACACCTTCTTTATGTAACTCCTTTTGTATATATAGAGTAGGCATTTCGTCAAACACGTTACATGCAACGAATTGACACCATATTCTCCTACCATGACTGTTCGTTTTCTCCTTTGTGCATGCATGCGTTTTGGTTTTCGAAAAAGCTTTTCATTTCTATTTTAATGACTGTTCATTTTCTCCTTCCACGACTGTTCGTTTTCTCCACATGGGCATGCGTCCGTTTCTTTCCATGACTGTTCATTTTCTCCACATGGGCATGCGTCCGCTTCTTTCCACGTGTACCGACCATCTTAAATGATTTCAAAACATTAAAGATTCCTTATGGGTCCACGTCACTATGCAGTCTTCAGTTTCACCATCCTGGTGTTCATGTCGCGATATCGCGACACTTTTGTTTCTCTGCCTGCCTGCCCTTTATGAGTCACGATTATGCGACATGTCGTGATATCGCGACACTTTTGTTACTCTGCCTGCTTGGCCTTTTTAGTCACGAAAATGCGACATGTCGCGATATCGCGACACTTTTTTTTCTCTGCCTGCCTGCCCTTTTGAGTCGCGAAAAATGCCATATGTCACGATATCATGACACTTTTGTTACTCTGCCTGCCTGCCCTCTTTGAGTCACGAAAATACGACATGTCACGATATCGTGACACTTTTTCTTTCTCTCTCTTTCTCTTTGCTTTGGCCCCGAAAATACAACATGTCACGATATCGCGACACTTTTTGTCCTTGCTTTTTCTCTTTGCTTCGGCCCGTGAAAATACATGTCGCGATATCGCGACACTTTTTCTCCTTGCTCTTTCTCTTAGCTTTGGCCCGCGAAAATACATGTCGCGATATCGCGACACTTTTTCTCCTTGCTTTTTCTCTTTGCTTCGGCCCGCGAAAATACAACATGTCGCGATATCGCGACACTTTTTCTCCTTGCTCTTTCTCTTAGCTTTGGCCCGCGAAAATACAACATGTCGCGATATCGTGACACTTTTTCCTCCTTGCATTTTCTCTTTCTTTTGGCCATGAAAATGCAACATGTCGCGATATCGCGACACTTTTTCTCCTTGCATTTTCTCTTCTCTTTTGGCCACGAAAATGCAACATGTCGCGATATCACGACACTTTTTCCTCTTGCATTTTCTCTTCTTTTGGCCACGAAAATGCAACATGTCGCGATATCGCGACACTTTTTCTCCTTGCATTTTCTCTTCTCTTTTGGCCACGAAAATGCAACATGTCGCGATATCGTGACACTTTTTCCTCTTTGCTTTTTTGCTTCTCTTTTGGATATGGGCCACTTCGGTCTTCTTGGAACAACCTGTAACAACTTCACCCAAACATCAAAAACATCCTCATAAGAATTTAACATCACTGTACATACTCTGAGTAACCTCTGAACTCCTATCCACTACATCAACCGATCTATCTGACTGTGTTGACAACAATGACAATATTGTCGTTGCACCTTGCTCAACAATCTCCCCCTTTGGAATTGTTGGCAACACACGTGCAATTTCCTATAACTCTTCTCCCCCTTTGACAACAATATCAAAGGGCTGCTGCAAACTCCCCCTGAGTCCATGCACAACATTCTCAGGTAAAAATTATTACACTTAGAAAAAATCACAAACATGAGCAAAAAGATAAACAAATACACAAATTCTCCCCCTGAGAATGTGGTCCCGATAGCTAGTCAATTCTTGGGAAATGTGACCACTCCCAATTTATTGTGAAGGTACTCAAAGACTTCCTTGGGCAACGATTTTGTGAAGATATCCGCTACTTGCTCTGTTGTTGGAACAAAATCCAACTTAACCTGACCTTTCGCAACTTTCTCCTATGTACAACACGTTGTCGCTGCAATATATTCTGCCTCTACTGTGGATAAGGAGACTGACTCTTGTTCCTTACTGTGCCACACGACCAACCTATCTCCAAGATAGAATGCACCTCCACTGGTACTCTTTCTATCATAAAGTCTTCTTGGATAAGCACTCTAATCTCTGCTCATCATATTATAATTCCTATTGTACCTTGCTTTTACTTATTTAGTATAGTTTGATCAACACGAAACTCTCAGCCGCGCAAAAGTTACTCCCAAATCAAAAGTGATCGACTCTCCAGGAAGCCTGCGTGTAATTTCTTCAGCCTTTTGACTGCCACCTCCTTCGTGACTGATGACTTTGCCTCGCATCCGTTGTGCAGCTCAATGTCTCTGGTTTCTAAAGGCTGCCATGAATGTTTTCATCGCCTGTGCAGGTATTGATAGTGGACCGTTACATCTAGCATTGGAGCCTCAATCTACATGCAGTCATCAACACTCAGTATTCTACTTCTTGCTAGGGCATATGTCAGGGCTACTCAATGTCTTAGGCGAACGTTCTTCACGTGATTCCAGGGAGCATTTCTCCTCGCTACGATCAAGGGATTCCTCGGGCAATATCTCGCATTTCTCAAATAATGCAAGACTTTCTTAGGTGCATAGGCATCTTGTCCTCCTTGGCGCTTCACCACCTGGGCGCTATTCTCTCAACGTCTCTGCCTTGCATGTGCCACTTGGCACTCTTGACCAAATGGGTGCTAGTGCCACTGTTTGCTTTGACTCTGGCATCTCTTTGATAACGACTACTTCTTTAGAGAAAATTAATGCTCTCTTATTACCTCCACAAACAACTACATGAACTGAAACACACTTTGACAACTATACGACAACTCCCCCTGACTACTTGCCTTTCATCCTCAGATAACCAAACAACATAGGAGCATTAAAATAAAACTTTAAGATTGCTCCCCCTAAGGATGTGCTACCTAGAGCTACTTAGTGCAATAGAGGAGTAGTCTCCTTCAGTCCAAGGAGACACGATTTCCTCTCTTCTTTCTTTCTCCAACCTTTCTTGAACTTGGGCTTGAGTTTTTCAACCGCATCCCTATTTTGAACCTTTTCGTGAACTTGAACATTTCTCTTGGGTGGTTGTCTCTTGTGCATCCTTGATGGATGATTATTTTCCTTTCTTTGATGCACATGATTTCTTCCTCGTCTGTGTTGCATTCTTTGCGTCTGATGAAATCTACTGTCTTGCCTTAGATTAGATACAAAAGTTCTTGGACAAAACCTTGCTATGTGCCCATGACCATTACATTTAAAACATTGCACATGGTGTTCAACCGGAATAACATATGTATTTCTACCAACATAACTCTTTGATCTATTATTCAATCCACAATAAATTGCCTTGTGACCATAATGGTTGCATCTAAAACAATAGCCATTAAAAGCATTATTATGAATAAAGTGAGAGTGATAGAACCTCTTTTGTTGTGGTTGCTTTGCTGTAGATCTCCTTTGAGATTTTCTTCCTTTTGAAGATTCAGCTTCAAGCTTTTCTTGCTTTGATCCTTCAACAGTGGACTTCTTCTTCTCTACAGATTTAGAAGATGAAGGTTGTTCAACTTCACATCCAAGACCAAGCTTACACATGGGGCTTCTTTGTTGCCTTATCATTTTATCTAGCAACTCTGTGCTCTTCTCAAATTTGAGATTTGTATTGGCCTCTTCTAGTTGTTTCCTCAATAAAACAATCTCCTCTTCTTGTTTGCAAGCAAACAATCTCTTTCTCATTGATCTGTGACCTAAGAGTTTCTTCAATCCTTTTGGACTCTTCTACTTGTAGCTTTAGATCACTAAAAACTTTGTTAGATTCCTCTTCACGTTTGCTACATACATCGACTTTATCATCCAGGTGTGACTTCAAGGCTTCTTCTATTTTCTTGGCTTTATGAATTTGTAAGAAGAGATCTTCGATCTTATCCCCATATTCTTCCAACTTCTTGGACAGTCTTCTGTTATTTTTCCTTTCTATATTCAACTCTTCAAGTGTAGCGATCAACTCACCTTCTAGATCTACTTCAAGCTCAAGGTTTTCATCACATACTTTAGAATTCACTCCTATATTTTCTAGTTCAATTTTCTCTTTCACAGGAACTGAAACTGACTGAGATGCTTTATTGGAGGAAGATCTATTCTTCTTACCCATTGCATACTAATCCAAGATCAACCCTAGCTGATTTATCCTGACAAGGGAAACCGGCTCTGATACCAATTGTTAGTCTCACAATGACACTGAGAGGGGGGGTGAATCAGTGTAGCTCTTTAAAACTTAAATCTTCAACTCTTAAAGCCAAAACAATGAAAACTTAAAACCAAATAAAGCAAATACAACAAGAGAGCATCACACAACACAAGATGTACCGAGGTTCACCGATTTGGCTACTCCTCAAAAATTGATTGTTTGGACTCCCATCCAAATCCAGCCTTTGCAAAGCACAACTTTACAATCAATTTACCAACACCCACTGGAAGGAGCACCAACCCCTGATTTATATGCACTAACAAAAAGGAGCACCAACCCCTGATTTATCTGCACCAATAGAAAGGAGCACCAACCCCTGATTTACCAGCACCAACTGGAAGGAGCACCAACCCCTGATTTATCTGCACCAATAGAAAGGAGCACCAACCCCCGATTTATCTACACCAACAGAAAGGAGCACCAACCCCTGATTTACCAGCACCAACCGGAAGGAGCACCAACCCCTAATTTATATGCACCAAAAGAAAGGAGCACCAACCCCTGATTTATCTACACCAACAGAAAGGAGCACCAACCCCTGATTTATCTGCACCAATAGAAAGGAGCACCAACCCCTGATTTATCTGCACCAACGAAAGGAGCACCAACCCCTGATTTACCAACACCAACTGGAAGGAGCACCAACCCCTGATGCCAAGCACCAACTTGGACTTCAATTTTGAAACTAGAAGATTGACATATAAATGCCTTCACTTTTACAAGACCCTGACTGGTCTATTGCTTACTCAACATCGCCCACACTTCACAAAACACACACCCTTCTCGCTCGCCTCTCACGCGCCTCTGGCTCTCCTCCCACTCTCTTCACGCGATAAAATCCCCAACTAAATTCTCCAAGGAACACACCTTTTATAACAATCCTTTCTCTTTGTAACTCCAGTTGTAACTCCTTTCATTTCTCATACGCCACTTGTCAATTGTAACGCCTTCTTTATGTAACTCCTTTTGTATATATAGAGTAGGCATTTCGTCAAACACGTTACATGCAATGAATTGACACCATATTCTCCTACCATGACTGTTCATCTTCTCGGTCATGACTATTCATTTTCTCCTTTGTGCATGCATGCGTTTTGGTTTTCGAAAAATCTTTTCGTTTCTATTTTAACGACTGTTCGTTTTCTCCTTCCATGACTGTTCGTTTTCTCCACATGGGCATGCATCCGTTTCTTTCCACGACTGTTCGTTTTCTCCACATGGGCATGCATCCGCTTCTTTCCATGTGTACCGACCATCTTAAATGATTTCAAAACATTAAATATTCCTTATGGGTCCACGTCACTATGCAGTCTTCAGTTTCACCATCCTGGTGTTCATGTCACGATATCGCGACACTTTTGTTTCTCTGCCTGCCTGCCCTTTATGAGTCGCGATTATGCGACATGTCGCGATATCGCGACACTTTTGTTACTCTGCCTGCCTGGCCTTTTTGAGTCGCGAAAATGCGACATGTCGCGATATCGCGACACTTTTTCTTTCTCTGCCTGCCTGCCCTTTTGAGTCGCGAAAATGCGACATGTCGCGATATCGCGACACTTTTGTTACTCTGCTTGCCTGCCCTCTTTGAGTCACGAAAATGCGACATGTCGCGATATCGCGACACTTTTTCTTTCTCTCTCTTTCTCTTTGCTTTGGCCCCAAAAATACATGTCGCGATATCGCGACACTTTTTCTCCTTGCTTTTTCTCTTTGCTTCGGCCCACGAAAATACATGTCGCGATATCGCGACACTTTTTCTCCTTGCTCTTTCTCTTAGCTTTGGCCCATGAAAATACAACATGTCACGATATCGCGACACTTTTTCTCCTTGCTTTTTCTCTTTGCTTCGGCCCGTGAAAATACAATATGTCGCGATATCACGACACTTTTTCTCCTTGCTCTTTCTCTTAGCTTTGGCCCGCGAAAATACAACATGTCGCGATATCGTGACACTTTTTTCTCCTTGCATTTTCTCTTTCTTTTGGCCACGAAAATGCAACATGTCGCGATATCGCGACACTTTTTCTCCTTGCATTTTCTCTTCTCTTTTGGCCACGAAAATGCAACATGTCGCGATATCGCGACACTTTTTCCTCTTTGCATTTTCTCTTCTCTTTTGGCCACGAAAATGCAACATGTCGCGATATCGCGACACTTTTTCTCCTTGCATTTTCTCTTCTCTTTTGGCCGTAAAAATGCAACATGTCGCGATATCGCGACACTTTTTCCTCTTTGCTTTTTCGCTTCTCTTTTGGATATGGGCCACTTCGGTCTTCTTGGACAACTCTGTAACAACTTCACCCAAACATCAAAAACATCCTCATAAGCATTTAACATCACTGTACATACTCTGAGTAGCCTTTGAACTCCTGTCCACTACATCAACCGATCTATCTGACTGTGTTGACAACAATGACAATACTGTCGCTGCACCTTGCTCAACATATGCTACTTATTTTAATTGATAAAATTATAATAAATGGTTAGTATAAATGATAAGTCTACTTAGAAGAATTTTTGGTTTGTTTTTAATGGTTGAATAAGAAAAAGGTCTTGATCATATAATAGAAAAAAAAGAGAAAGGTGGACTTTTTTTTGTTCATGGAATCCAATATGCTTTTTTACATTAGAGAGTTGGATGATGACATTTTGAAGATCCTACATGGAAACTAAGATTGAGTGAAGTTAACATATTAGAGATAGCCCTTGCCAATTTTAAGATTTTTAAATTTAATAATATGAGGAACATATATCTCATTTTAAAGTCTTAAGAGCTAACATAACTATGATAGGAGGGAAGTTAAAAGGCAATGAAGAGTATGTAAAGTTCATTATCTCAAATCTTACTTCACCTTTTTAGATAGTTTTCTTAATCATTTATGTGAATGCTATGATTATAAAGGATCTGGTATCTATAACCCTTGAAGGTATCTTCCAACTTCTTGTTCACTATTAAGTTCCTATGCATAATTTTGGAGCACTTCCTCATGTACAAGGCTATCTTGGGGACTTCAAATTGGTGGAGGCTAAGGTTCATCTACCCAAGGGTAACTTTAAGTCTTAAAAAAAGCAAATCTTAGGTGTTTACTATAAGAAGGAAGGAAACTTTATCAAAACTTACATAAGAAGATTAAGAAATATTGAAGATTTTTTTAAAAGCTAGGTAATAAGCTTCCCGATGAAGAAGATGAAGATGAATATTGTTGATCATAGGTTTATTAGAACATTCATTATGGGGGAAGATGTTAACATATCTAATGTTTCTTCTCCATGGTCCCTTAGTTTAGATTATGAGGGTGGTGAAATATCTATAATTTGACCATATTAGGCCAAGGTCAACCATGATGAAGTGTCCAAGAGCACACCATATGTTAGCCTAAAGGTAAGTGCAATGTAAGCCTAAATGTATTTTTATGTTTACCTATGGACGTCACTTTATGAATTTGTAAGAAGATATCTTCGATCTTATCCCCATATTCTTCCAACTTCTTGGATAGTCTTATGTTCTTTTTCCTTTCTATATTCAACTCTTCAAGTGCAACGATCAACTCACCTTCTAGATCTACTTCAAGCTCAAGGTTTTCTTCACATACTTCAGAATTCACTCCTATATTTTCTAGTTCAATTTTATCTTTTACAGAAACTGAAACTGACTGATATGCTTTATTGGAGGAAGATCTATTCTTCTTACCCATTGCATACTAATCCAAGATCAGCCCTAGCTAATTTAGCCTGACAAGGGAAACTGGCTCTGATACCAATTTTTAGTCTCACAATGACACCGAGAGGGGGGTGAATCAGTGTAGCTCTTTAAAACTTAAATCTTCAACTCTTAAAGCCAAAACAATGAAAACTTAAAACCAAATAAAGCAAATACAACAAGAGAGCATCACACAACACAAGATGTATCGAGGTTCACCGATTTGGCTACTCCTCAAAAATTGACTGTTTGGACTCCCATCCAAATCCAGCCTTTGCAAAGTAACAACTTTACAATCAATTTACCAGCACCCACTAGAAGGAGTACCAAACCCTGATTTATCTGCACTAACAAAAAGGAGCACCAACCCCTGATTTATCTGCACCAATAGAAAGGAGCACCAACCCCTGATTTGCCAGCACCAACTGGAAGGAGCACCAACCCCCGAATTATCTGCACCAACAGAAAGGAGCACCAACCCCTGATTTATCTATACCAACAGAAAGGAGCACCAACCTCTGATTTACCAGCACCAACTAGAAGTAGCACCAACCCCTGATTTATATGCACCAAAAGAAAGGAGCACCAACCCTTGATTTATCTACACCAACAGAAAGGAGCACCAACCCCTAATTTATCTGCACCAATAGAAAGGAGCACCAAACCATGATTTATCTGCACCAACAAAAAGGAGCACCAAACCCTGATTTACCAACACCAACTGGAAGGAGCACCAACCCCTGATGCCAAGCACCAACTTGGACTTCAATTTTGAAAATAGAAGATTGACATATAAATGCCTTCACTTTTACAAGACCTTGACTAGTCTATTACTTACTCAACATTGCCCACACTTCACAAAACACACACCCTTCTCGCTTGCATCTCACGCACCTCTGGCTCTCCTCCCACTCTCTTCACGCGATAAAATCCCCAACTAAATTCTCCAAGGAACACACCTTTTTATAACAATCATTTCTCTTTGTAACTCCAGTTGTAACTCCTTTCATTTCTCATACGCCACTTGTCAAATGTAACGCCTTATTTATGTAACTCCTTTTGTATATATAAAGTAGGCATTTCATCAAACACGTTACATGCAACGAATTGACAACATATTCTCCTACCATGGCTGTTCATCTTCTCGATCATGACTATTAATTTTCTCCTTTGTACATGCATGCGTTTTAGTTTTCGAAAAAGATTTTCGTTTCTATTTTAACGACTGTTCGTTTTCTCTTTCCACGACTGTTCATTTTCTCCACATGGACATGCGTCTATTTCTTTCCACAACTGTTCATTTTCTCCACATGGGCATGCATCTGCTTCTTTCCATGTGTACCGACCATCTTAAATGATTTCAAAACATTAAATATTCCTTATGGGTCCACGTCACTATGCAGTCTTCAGTTTCACCATCCTGGTGTTCATGTCGCGATATCACGACACTTTTGTTTCTCTGCCTACCTGCCCTTTATGAGTCACGATTATGTGACATGTCACGATATCGCAACACTTTTGCTACTCTGCCTGCATGGCCTTTTTGAGTCACGAAAATGTGACATGTCACGATATCGCGACACTTTTTCTTTCTCTGCCTGCCTGCCCTTTTGAGTCACGAAAATGCGACATGTCGCGATATCGTGACACTTTTGTTACTCTGCCTGCCTGCCCTCTTTGAGTCACGAAAATGCGACATGTTGCGATATCGCGACACTTTTTCTTTCTCTCTCTTTCTCTTTGCTTTGGCCCCAAAAATACATGTCGCAATATTGCGACACTTTTTGTCCTTGCTTTTTCTCTTTGCTTCGGCCCGCGAAAATACATGTTGCGATATTACGACACTTTTTCTCCTTGCTCTTTCTCTTAGCTTTGGCCCACAAAAGTACAACATATCACGATATCACGACACTTTTTCTCCTTGCTTTTTCTCTTTGCTTCGGCCCGTGAAAATACAACATGTCGCGATATCGCGAAACTTTTTCTCTTTGCTCTTTCTCTTAGCTTTGGCCCGCGAAAATACAACATGTCACGATATCGTGACACTTTTTCCTCTTTGCATTTTCTCTTTCTTTTGGCCACGAAAATGCAACATGTCGCGATATTGCGACACTTTTTCTCCTTGCATTTTATCTTCTCTTTTGGCCGCGAAAATGCAACATGTCTCGATATCGCGACACTTTTTCCTCTTTGCATTTTCTCTTTCTTTTGGCCACAAAAATGCAACATGTCACGATATCGCGACACCTTTTCTCCTTGCATTTTCTCTTCTCTTTTGGTCGTAAAAATGCAACATGTCGCGATATCGCGACACTTTTTCCTCTTTGCTTTTTCGCTTCTCTTTTGGATATGGGCCACTTTGGTCTTCTTGGAAAACCTGTAACAACTTCACCCAAACATCAAAAAACATCCTCATAAGCATTTAATGTCACTATACATACTCTGAGTAGCCTTTGAACTCCTGTCCACTGCATCAACCGATCTATCTGACTGTGTTGACAACAATGACAATACTATCGCTGCACCTTGCTCAACATATGCTACTTATTTTAATTGATAAAATTATAATATATGGTTAGTATAAATGATAAGTCTACTTAGAAGAATTTTTGGTTTGTTTTTAATGGTGGAATAAGAAAAAGGTCTTGATCATATAATAGAAAAAAAAGAGAAAGGTGGACTTTTTTTTGTTCATGGAATCCAATATGCTTTTTTACATTAGAGAGTTGGATGATGACATTTTGAAGATCCTACATGGAAATTAAGATTGAGTGAAGTTAACATATTAGAGATAGCCCTTGCCAATTTTAAGATTTTTAAATTTAATAATATGAGGAACATATATCTCATTTTAAAGTCTTAAGAGCTAACATAACTATGATAGGAGGGAAGTTAAAAGGCAATGAAGAGTATGTAAAGTTCATTATCTCAAATCTTACTTCACCTTTTTAGATAGTTTTCTTAATCATTTATGTGAATGCTATGATTATAAAGGATCTGGTATCTATAACCCTTGAAGGTATCTTCCAACTTCTTGTTCACTATTAAGTTCCTATGCATAATTTTGGAGCACTTCCTCATGTACAAGGCTATCTTGGGGACTTCAAATTGGTGGAGGCTAAGGTTCATCTACCCAAGGGTAACTTTAAGTCTTAAAAAAAGCAAATCTTAGGTGTTTACTATAAGAAGGAAGGAAACTTTATCAAAACTTACCTAAGAAGATTAATAAATATTGAAGATTTTTTTTAAAAGCTAGGTAATAAGCTTCCTGATGAAGAAGATGAAGATGAATATTGTTGATCATAGGTTTATTAGAACATTCATTATGGGGGAAGATGTTAACATATCTAATGTTTCTTCTCCATGGTCCCTTAGTTTAGATTATGAGGGTGGTGAAATATCTATAATTTGACCATATTAGGCCAAGGTCAACCATGATGAAGTGTCCAAGAGCACACCATATGTTAGCCTAAAGGTAAGTGCAATGTAAGCCTAAATGTATTTTTATGTTTACCTATGGACGTCACTTTATGAATTTGTAAGAAGATATCTTCGATCTTATCCCCATATTCTTCCAACTTCTTGGATAGTCTTCTGTTCTTTTTTCTTTCTATATTCAACTCTTCAAGTGCAGTGATCAACTCACCTTCTAGATCTACTTCAAGCTCAAGGTTTTCATCACATACTTCAGAATTCACTCCTATATTTTCTAGTTCAATTTTATCTTTTACAGGAACTGAAACTGACTGATATGCTTTATTGGAGGAAGATCTATTCTTCTTACCCATTGCATACTAATCCAAGATCAGTCCTAGCTAATTTAGTCTGACAAGGGAAACTGGCTCTGATACCAATTTTTAGTCTCACAATGACACTAAGAGGGGGGGTGAATCAGTGTAGCTCTTTAAAACTTAAATCTTCAACTCTTAAAGCCAAAACAATAAAAACTTAAAACCAAATAAAGCAAATACAACAAGAGAGCATCACACTACACAAGATGTACCGAGGTTCACCGATTTGGCTACTCCTCAAAAATTGACTGTTTGGACTCCCATCCAAATCCAGCCTTTGCAAAGCAACAACTTTACAATCAATTTACCAGCACCCACTAGAAGGAGTACCAAACCCTGATTTATTTGCACTAACAAAAAGGAGCACCAACCCCTGATTTATCTGCACCAATAGAAAGGAGCACCAATCCCTGATTTACCAGCACCAACTGGAAGGAGCACCAACCCCTAAATTATCTGCACCAACAGAAAGGAGCACCAACCCCTGATTTATCTACACCAACAGAAAGGAGCACCAACCTCTGATTTACCATCACCAACTGGAAGGAGCACCAACCCCTGATTTATATGCACCAAAAGAAAGGAGCACCAACCCTTGATTTATCTACACCAACAAAAAGGAGCACCAACCCCTGATTTATCTGCACTAATAGAAAGGAGCACCAACCCATGATTTATCTGCACCAATAGAAAGGAGCACCAACCCATGATTTACCAACACCAATTAGAAGGAGCACCAACCCCTGATGCCAAGCACCAACTTGGACTTCAATTTTGAAAATAGAAGATTGACATATAAATGCCTTCACTTTTACAAGACCTTGACTAGTCTATTACTTACTCAACATTGCCCACACTTCACAAAACACACACCCTTCTCGCTCGCCTCTCACGCGCCTCTGGCTCTCCTCCCACTCTCTTCACGTGATAAAATCCCCAACTAAATTCTCCAAGCAACACACCTTTTATAACAATCCTTTCTCTTTGTAACTCCAATTGTAACTCCTTTCATTTCTCATACGCCACTTGTCAATTGTAACGCCTTATTTATGTAACTCCTTTTGTATATATAAAGTAGGCATTTCGTCAAACATGTTACATGCAACGAATTGACACCATATTCTCCTACCATGGCTATTCATCTTCTCGATCATGACTATTCATTTTCTCCTTTCTACATGCATGCGTTTTAGTTTCCGAAAAAGATTTTCGTTTCTATTTTAATGACTGTTCGTTTTCTCCTTCCACGACTGTTCATTTTCTCCACATGGGCATGCGTCTGTTTCTTTCCACAACTGTTCATTTTCTCCACATGGGCATGCATCCGTTTCTTTCCATGTGTATCGACCATCTTAAATGATTTCAAAACATTAAATATTCCTTATGGGTCCACGTCACTATGCAGTCTTCAGTTTCACCATCCTGGTGTTCATGTCGCGATATCACGACACTTTTGTTTCTCTGCCTGCCTACCATTTATGAGTTGCGATTATGTGACATGTCGTGATATCGCAACACTTTTGTTACTCTGCCTGCCTGGCCTTTTTGAGTCGTGAAAATGTGACATGTCACGATATCGCGACACTTTTTCTTTCTCTGCCTGCTCGTCGCCCTTTTGAGTCGCGAAAATGCGACATGTCGCGATATCGTGACACTTTTGTTACTATGCCTGCCTGCCCTCTTTGAGTCACGAAAATGTGACATGTCGCAATATCGCGACACTTTTTCTTTCTCTCTCTTTCTCTTTGCTTTGGCCTCGAAAATACATGTCGCGATATTGCGACACTTTTTGTCCTTGCTTTTTCTCTTTGCTTCGGCCTGCTAAAATACATGTTGCAATATTGCGACACTTTTTCTCCTTGCTCTTTCTCTTAGCTTTGGCCCACAAAAATACAACATATCACGATATCGTGACACTTTTTCTCCTTGCTTTTTATCTTTGCTTCGGCCCGTGAAAATACAACATGTCGCGATATCGCGACACTTTGTCTCCTTGCTCTTTCTCTTAGCTTTGGCCCGCGAAAATACAACATGTCACGATATCGTGACACTTTTTCCTCTTTGCATTTTCTCTTTCTTTTGGCCACGAAAATGCAACATGTCGCGATATCGCGACACTTTTTCTCCTTGCATTTTATCTTCTCTTTTGGTCGCGAAAATGCAACATGTCTCGATATCGCGACACTTTTTCCTCTTTGCATTTTCTCTTTCTTTTGGCCACGAAAATGCAACATGTTATGATATCACGAAACTTTTTCTCCTTGCATTTTCTCTTCTCTTTTGGTCGTAAAAATGCAACATGTCGCGGTATCGCGACACTTTTTCCTCTTTGCTTTTTCGCTTCTCTTTTGGATATGGGCCACTTTGGTCTTCTTGGAAAACCTGTAACAACTTCACCCAAACATCAAAAAACATCCTCATAAGCATTTAATGTCACTATACATACTCTGAGTAGCCTTTGAACTCCTGTCCACTGCATCAACCGATCTATCTGACTGTGTTGACAACAATGACAATACTGTCGCTGCACCTTGCTCAACATATGCTACTTATTTTAATTGATAAAATTATAATATATGGTTAGTATAAATGATAAGTCTACTTAGAAGAATTTTTGGTTTGTTTTTAATGGTGGAATAAGAAAAAGATCTTGATCATATAATAGAAAAAAAAGGGAAAGGTGGACTTTTTTTTGTTCATGGAATCCAATATGCTTTTTTACATTAGAGAGTTGGATGATGACATTTTGAAGATCCTACATGAAAATTAAGATTGAGTGAAGTTAACATATTAGAGATAGCCCTTGCCAATTTTAAGATTTTTAAATTTAATAATATGAGGAACATATATCTCATTTTAAAGTCTTAAGAGCTAACATAACTATGATAGGAGGGAAGTTAAAAGGCAATGAAGAGTATGTAAAGTTCATTATCTCAAATCTTACTTCACCTTTTTAGATAGTTTTCTTAATCATTTATGTGAATGCTATGATTATAAAGGATCTGGTATCTATAACCCTTGAAGGTATCTTCCAACTTCTTGTTCACTATTAAGTTCCTATGCATAATTTTGGAGCACTTCCTCATGTACAAGGCTATCTTGGGGACTTCAAATTGGTGGAGGCTAAGGTTCATCTACCCAAGGGTAAATTTAAGTCTTAAAAAAAGTAAATCTTAGGTGTTTACTATAAGAAGGAAGGAAACTTTATCAAAACTTACCTAAGAAGATTAATAAATATTGAAGATTTTTTTTAAAAGCTAGGTAATAAGCTTCCTGATGAAGAATATGAAGATGAATATTGTTGATCATAGGTTTATTAGAACATTCATTATGGGGGAATATGTTAACATATCTAATGTTTCTTCTCCATGGTCCCTTAGTTTAGATTATGAGGGTGGTGAAATATCTATAATTTGACCATATTAGGCCAAGGTCAACCATGATGAAGTGTCCAAGAGCACACCATATGTTAGCCTAAAGGTAAGTGCAATGTAAGCCTAAATGTATTTTTATGTTTACCTATGGACGTCACTTATGTAAGCCTACACACATAATTTATGTCAGTCTACTGACAATTTTAATGTATTCAACCTTAGAGATATTGGTTAAACAACACATGTGGTTAGAGATTAATATATTTAATTATGTTTTAATTAACCTTCATCCTAGGTTATGGTGGATTGAGGTTACTAATTAATTGAGGATTAGGTATCACTGAAAACCTTCAAGGATTGATCTATTGCATCAATTTAAAGTGATATTTTATCATGAGGGGTGCTTACAAGAACCCTTTCCTTATTTTTTTAATCCTTTTTTCTCTCTTTGTTTTATCTTTTTGATCTCTTTATTTTGTTATTATATGCTTTTGCCTAAGATTGTGATGATGGAATGCTTCAAGATATTTTTAGAATATTTTATGAATTCTAATGCACTTATGCTTAAAAGTGCATGTTTTATCCCTTGATTTGACCACCTCTTGATGTAAGAAGATGAAACATTTATCCAACCTATCAAGTTTGTTATCCATTTTAACGGGATGGGGATCAATTCCAACTTATTATATCAACACATGCTATGCTTTGGAACTTCACCTTAAGGGAGTGAGGGAGTTATCATGTCTAATCCAAACTCAAAATTCCCCCATGATTCATTAACACAATTTTATCCTATAGATGATATCACCTCTAATCTGTGTCTATGATCTAATGGTTTATAAATAAAGTCTCTTTCATTGTTTGGAATGCTTATGAGACATAGCCACATGTGTTCATGAATGATGATCATGCTTTTTTTGATGAATATCAACATGCACTAGGAAGATCCTAGATTAATCGATTAGATGGGGGTTAAAATGACCTCTTCAATCCTTTCAACTATTACATAGATCCATTATATTCTTCTTTTACAAGCATAATTATTATTCCATTCCCATGTTATCGAAGGGAGTCGAAGGACTAGTTTTTTTATCATGGACAATACTTTCTTACTTGTTATTGGAAATATTGCATCACTACCATATCAGTGTCCATATATTTAAATTTAATTGCTATTAAAACAATGTAGTTAAGAATGTAAGAAAATGACTTCAACAAAATAACAATTTTACAACATTCACCAAAATATTTACAACAAAAATATATTCATATAGTTCAAAATAAAAAATCTTGCAAATACTGTAAATCCATTCTAAATCTTAGAAAACAATTCAATCCACTCAAAGGTGATAAAATCTCTTAGCCATTTAGAGAGGATATAGTCTCTTATGCACATAAGAAGCAATACAAGTTAGAATAATATATTGATGATTCAAATACATTAACTCTCTTCATATTTATAGACTATCAAGCAATAAACCATAACCATACAATTCAAGGGTTGAATCAACCTATCCTAAAGGGCCCAATTCAAAAAATTAATGATAGTCAATTTGTCTACATCGAGGCCATTACATGACCTTTCCCATGAAAATGCTTTATCCTCGAAGTTAGAAATTTTAGAGAGTGGACATTGGTTTCTACTTTGTATCTTCATCTAAAAGATCCTTCCACTTAATGAGTAGCTTTTGCACTTGGCGATACTATAGATTATGCAATTACAATATTAACACTACTTCTAAATTTTGTTCAATATGTCCTTCTTTATCTAACTCTGGAAGGTTCGTCTAGGAATGTACCTTTTGTTTGAATGCCTACTTAAGACAAGAAACATAAAAAATAAGGTATATTTTAGATGTAGGTGTGAGTTCCAATTTCCAATTGATATGCCACATCCCTTATCCTATGAATCAACTTCTAAGGACCATAGATTTTAGTCCTAAGCTTTTGGATGCTCTTAGTATTAAGAGATAGCTGCTTATATGGAAGGAGCCTTAAAAATACCATATTATCAATTTTAAAGTGTTGTTTTAAGTAGTAGAAATCCTATTGTTGATTCGTAGGATTCTAAACCTAACAAAGATTATCCTTATAGAGTTAGAGAATATATTGTTGATGTTAAAGGAATGTATCAACATGAGTAACATGGAAAATCCCCAAAATATATATTTTTAAAGATGAGGCTTTTGACTATACAAAGCCTCAAATGGAAAAATCTTAGTAAAAATATAATAAAATATGTTGTACTACTACTTTATTAAAAGAATCCATTTATTCCACTAATATTTCTTGTATTGGACAAAGCATATCAAATAGGTCCCTAAGCACTTATTCACAATTTCTATTTGTCCATCCATTTGAGGATGGTAGGAAGAGCTTATATTAAGTTGGGTGCCATTGAAAATGAACAACTATTTCTAAAAGTTACTTATAAAATAGGCCGTAGTCCATACAATAGACTTAGAGATACCATGTAGTTTGAAAATATAGGTAATAAATACCTTGGCCACTTTCCTAGTAGTAAATGGGTGTTATAATGTACAAAAGTGGGTGTACTTGGAGAGGTAGTCCAAAACACAAAAATACTATTTTACACTTTGAATTAGGAAGGGCTTTGATGAAATCCATAGAGATGTGCTTCTACTAGCGATCAATAATAGAGAGGGGCTAGAATAATCCTAGTTTTGATTATCCCATCTATATATTTTTGGTACACTTCAAATCTAAAAATAAACAATTTGATATCAAATTTTATTTATTTTTAAGAAAAGGATTGACCCATTGATAAGTTTTAGAAAATCCTTAAATTACTTGCTAAAGAAGAGGTAGCTAGTTCATGAAGGATTTTATTTTTGATCTAGGAGTATTGAATTAGATCATTTTGATACTTCTACAAAATCCAATTAGATCAAAAACACTTTGGGTGGTTCACGATACTTTTCTCAAGATCATGAATTAGGTGAGAAATTATAGGATAAACTACTAAGCTGAGTTATCTAAAGAGGAAAAGGGATGTATATAGCAAGAACAAAAGTTGAATATTTGTGCTTGTGAGAAATGGTATCTACTATCACATTTTATTGTTATACTCACTATCTAAATTATAACCCAATACTATGGTAAAGCATATATTCTAATATAAAAAATATATATGCTAATCCCAAAAGTGATGAGGCATAAAAATGGCTTATTATTTCATCATTTTGCACATGGAAAATTTCCATATTTTGATCAATAATATAGTTATTTGCCAAATATGTGATTAAAGTGCATTATTATGTTGATGTTAGCATGAATAAATGTTAAGAAATATTATGCTATTGTTTTGACTATTTTTTGCACTTTCTATCATCTTTTACATGATTTTAGCAGTAAAAATGCATAATAAAAGTAGTTAGTAAATAAAGGCTTTTTGAAATATGATTAGCTGAGCATTTGTAAAGTGTTTTTCCACCTCAAATAAGTTCCTAGGATGATGTGGCATCCAAAAATCCACGTTGCATCTAAAATATGGCACAATACAGCTGGATATAGAATATTCAGGAGCAGCTCCAAAACATCTAGGCAACCAGCTACAAATTAATAGGAAAACAAGGACAAACACCAAAAAGTGAAGGTAAAATTATTTTGGGAGCATAAGAGAAATTAGTAGGGATCCAAAAAGTAGTTGGAAGTGATCACATGTGACTGAACTAAAGCTAACAATATCTGATAGGTGTGCAACTTGATATTTCGGAGCTGCTACAGAAACACTTCAGAAATAGCAAAAAAATAAGTTTTTGACAAAATATCTGGGAGAATAAAAAATTTGACATGTGTATATATGTGGCCAATGATATTAATATATTTCTAGCCTATTTCCCATCAAATTGAAGGCAAAGACAACTACACACCTAACTGCAAACTGGATTTTGTCCAAATTCTGGACTAAGTCAGTTGTAGCCAGGAAACAAATCAGGAGCCAACAATAGGATAGATTATTTTATATTTTTTTAATGTAGTCTTGGGATGTGGAAAAAATTGTATAAATAAATCCCCCCACATAATTTGAGAGAGTTAAAAAATGTTAGCAATTTAAATCACGAACAATATTTTTAACAACTTTTATAATAGCATGAATTTTCCAAGAAAAGTGCAGTATTTTCCATATCATGTTGATGTATTGAGTGGATAGTTAGAGCTTAGATTTTGGTGTGTTATAACTTCTGATAGACCTAGGATCAAGGGTCCACTCTCAGGGCTGGTGGAAGGAGCTATTATAGTTTTTTACAGGTTTTCTATTTTTTTCATTTTTTGTCAAAAAGTATAGTCTATTTTTGCTCTATTTTCAAGTGTGAAATGTGTGAGTGTGGTTTTTCAGCAAGCCTACCTTATTTCCTTTTATATTTTTTCTTTCACTTTTGCAATTTTATTTACACCATTTTTACAATTTTAACAACAATTTCCTATTTTAGAAAATTATGTTTTAGTAGTGTATTTTCTAGCATTTGATGTAGAATTAAGCAACGAACAGTAATAGCATTTGCATTCAACTTGTTTAAATAACAGGTTACACAGCCGGGAATAGCATCGGCGTAACTGAGTAGTTGTAACAGCATAACAACGTAACAATCTACCAGCCAAATAATGAAATACAAACAAGAATAGTTAAGTACGCTAACATCCCCCTTTATTACATTATTTGGGTAATGTAATAACTAATAGCTATACTAGACTACTAACATCCCCTTACATTATTTTGCAATACAAAGTGAGCTGCGAAACAATTCAAATTTGACACGTCCAAGTGCCTTAGTGAAAATGTCTGCAACTTGAGCATCGGTGGGAATGTGCTGAAGCTGAATTCGGTGCTTTGGAACTTCATCTCGAATGAAATGACATTGTGTGTCAATGTGCTTTGTTCTTTCATGATGGACTGGATTCTTTACAAGGTTCAGAACACCCTGATTGTCGCAAAACAAGTGTATTGGAGATTTTGATGGATGGCCCATACTTGTCAGAATGTGACGTAACCATATCACTTCGCACACAGCTTCACATGCGGTGCGATATTCTGCCTCTGTTGATGAAATAGCAACCACCGTTGCTTCTTGCTGTGCCAAGAGACAGGACCGGATCCCAGATGAAAAATGTATCCATAAGTTGACTTGCGATCATCAAATGATCCGACATAGTCGGAGTCCGTGTATCCTTGCAAGAAGAATTTGTTGTTCCTCTTGTATTCTAGGCCATATTCTATAGTACCACAGACATAGTGAAGACCACGTTTTGTTGCTTTCCAATGAGTAGTCTTAGGCTCCTGCATGAACCTCGAAAGATAATTGACAGCAAATACGAGATCTGGCCTAGTATTGGTTAGATATATGAGACTCCCAATCAACTGTCGATAGAGAGTACCATCTACCTGAGGTGATTTATCATATCGCGATAACTGAAGTCCATTCTCCATAGGAGTTGCCATTGGCTTGCAGTCAGTCATGCGATATTTATCCAAAGAATGTCTTGGCATACTTTTTCTGAGACACTTTGATGGTGTGCTCCTTCTGGCTGAATTCCAGACCAAGACAATAATGGAGAAGTTCGAGATCTGTCATCTCAAAATATTTGCACAAGTTTCTTTTGACAGTAGAGATCATAGTTTCTGAACTCCCTGTAATGAGCAGATCATCCACACAGAGTACAAGCAACACTATCTCAGAACCCTGTTTCTTGAAATAGAGGTTTGCATCTGACGGACATCTCTTAAATGCATGCTGCATTAGGTGATTGTCCATTTTTATATACCAAGCTCGAGGAGCTTGTTTCATACCATACAAGGATTTGACCAATTTGCAAAATTTTTGCTGTTGGCCTTCCACTTCAAATCCTTCAGGCTGAGTCATATAGACTTCTTCTTGGAGATCACCATTTAGAAAGGCACTTTTGACATCCATTTGGTGAAATTTCCACCCATATTGTGCTGCCATAGCACACATAACCCGAATTGTGATCATCCGAGCAGTAGGTGCAAAAGTTTCCTCATAGTCGATGCCTTCCTTTTGAGCATAGCCCTTTGCAACAAGCCGGGCCTTATGCTTATCAATTGTTCCATCTGCCTTGTACTTGACTTTGTATACCCATTTGCAGCCAATAGGTTTCTTTCCATGCGGCAGATCAACAAGCTTCCAAGTTTTATTCTTCATCAGAGACTCATACTCTGTATCCATAGTGGCCTTCCACTGAGGCTCATTGAGAGCATCTTGCACTGATGCAGGTTCAAGACTATCTATGGTAGACATGAATGCCCTGTCATCATCAATATCCATATCCTCAACTTTTGTACTTGGAGTCACAAAAATTTCCTCAAAAGATTGAAAAAGATCATCAACCTCACCAGTTTCTCTGGCTTATCTTTCCTTTTGAGCCATACTGCGTGTACGAGGTCTATCCAAATTCAAATTGGGAGGAGTGGATAAATTTGCATCTCTGATTGTATTTGTACACCATTTAGGATTCTTCTTCGGTGGTGATGAAGAAGATGTAGAAGGACCTCCTGTCTGTGTTGACGAAGGAATCTCCTCTTCCTTAGGTTCCACAATATCTTGGTGTACATTAGATGTGCTCTGTGATGTGAAAGCTTCATCAAAGACAACATCTCTGCTGATATGAATTTTCTTGGTCAAAGGATCTATCAACCGATATCCTTTAGAGTGCTCAGAATATCCAAGAAAAATACATCTCAGCATTTTCTCATCTAGTTTCTTCCTTTTCTCTTTCGATATGTGCATGAAAGCTTGACATCCGAAAATACGTAGATGAGATATGGAGGGTTTTCGACCACTCCATGCTTCCTATGGAGTCATTCCTTTTAGGGCCTTTGTGGGTGCCCTATTCAACAAATACACTGCAGTGGTGACAGCTTCTGCCCAATATTGTTGCCCAAGAGTAGCTCCTGTGAGCATACAACGAACCATTTCCATGATAGAAC
Organism: Wollemia nobilis; assembly: GCA_028583015.1. Lineage (NCBI taxonomy): Eukaryota > Viridiplantae > Streptophyta > Pinopsida > Araucariales > Araucariaceae > Wollemia > Wollemia nobilis. Next base: position 679,377 of record JAQPPZ010017254.1, on the reverse strand, counting down.
GGTTCCTTCTCTCAGCAACTCCATTTTGCTAAGGAGTATAGGCAGTTGTTAACTGTCTCTTGATCCCATGCTTATCTAGGAATGCAGAAAATTCATTAGAGGTAAACTCTCCCCCTCGATCTGAGCGAAGGGTTTTGATAGAAGCCCCTGACTCCTTCTCAACGGATTTCTTGAACTGCTGGAAGAATGCAAAAGCTTCAGATTTCAGTTTGAGAAAGAAAACCCACATCTTTCGTGAGTAGTCATCTACGAATAACTAAAAGTACCTCTTCCCTCCAACACTATTGGGTGTGAAAGGACCGCATAGATCGGTGTGAATTAGCTCTAGAGGTTTTCGTGCTCTTGTAGAGCTCTTCTCAAATGGTACTCTATGTTGCTTTCCTGCCAAGCGTTCGAGCACACTGGCAATGTGGCAGAAAGGGAAGGAAGACCCTTTACCATCTCATACTTGCCGAGCTCAAGTAAGTAGCCAGAACTAAGATGCCCATATCTCTTGTGCCATAGGGAAGTTGCCTCCTTGGTAGAGACAATCATGGCAACATGTGGAGTAGAGATAGCATCTAGTGCAAATAAGCCATGCTTATATGAAGTTGTTGCAATCTGCTTACCCTTCCTGGTAATTGTACAAAACTTCTTTCCATTCTCAACACGAAAGTTGACAACCATATTTCTATCCAGGATTTGTGTCACTGACAACAAATTGTTGGCCAATCTCGGAACATAGAGGACCTTGTCAATCTGACACTTGCCATCGGGAAGAGTGACTAAAACTATACCCTCTCCCTAAACCCTGTAGGTTTTATCATCAGCAATGGTGACAGGTTTGCCCTCTTTGGCCTCAAATGATTCAAACCATGATCTGTCGCCAGTCATATGTTTGCTAGCTCCAGAATCGACATACCAAATAGGATCCCTCCGAGTGGAATCTGTGGTAGTCATGAGCACCTTGTGTGCCCATTCAGAATCCGAGTCGGATTCTTCAACAACAACATTCACCTGGGGTTGCTTGTTCTTATTTTGTGGTTTGTTTTGGCCTTTCGCTTGTTCTTATGCCAACACCTGTTGGTGTCATGGTTGTCTTTCTCACAGATCTTGCACCACCTCTTCTTCTGTTGAGGTTGTTTGCCTTTTCCTTTCATATCTTGTTGAGAATTTACTCCTTTCTAAAAGTTGCCTCCTTTTTGCCCATTACCTTTCTTCCTAGAACCCCGCTCGTTGGTGTATAGGGCTGTATTGGAAGAATCATCCTTGTGAAGTTGGCGTGCCTCCTGTTGTTGGAGCATATTGACCAACTCGATGTAGGTAATTTGTCGTTGAGACACTTGGATGGAGGTTATCAACATATCAAATGAAGAAGGTAAAGCTCTCATCACAAGTGAAATGAGAAGCTTTTTGTCCACAGTATCTCCGAGAGAACTCAATTTCTCTTTCAACTCAGACACTCTGCACAGAAAGAGTTCAACTGTTTCACCCTGCCTCAAACTCAAGTTATGAAGTTGTTGTTGAAGATGAAGAATGGTGGATTCATTCTTCCCCTCATAGATGGTTCTAAGGGCATCCCATGCCTCTTTACCACTTGCTTTGTCCACTATATGAGGTTGCACTTCATCTAAACAGACAAACAAAATGAGCACCTTTGCTCTCACTGTCTTTCTTGTCAAAAGCAATCTGATCCGTCGAAGGACCTGTGGATCCTGCTGTTGGTGAAGGCCTGGTTGCTACTCCAAGAACAATATCCCACAAATATTCCATTTGGAGAATTGCCTTCATCTTATGTTTCCATGGTGTATAATTTGGACCTTTTAATAACTGATGCGGATCAGTCATCAACTTTGCAACAACGGCCATAGTGAAGGTTCCTTATATCACCAATTGGTCCCCCTTTCGATATACCTTTTGCTAGGCCAATATACCCGCCCTTACGTGAGGGAAACTATAGGTATTTAGAAAGATCAACAAAAATCACCCGCCCTTACGTGAGGGAGACTATAGGTGAGTTTTAGAGATCATACGATACGTGGAACATAAGCGGTACTGAAAGGGAATCGCCTTGTTGATGGCACCTACCATAGAAGATTCTTCTCATGCGTGGGGCGTAACTTCCCCTAAACACTTCGAAGAATACTTCGTCAGGATTTACGCCTAAACACAAGTGCGATAAAGGGTAGTGGATGGAGTAAAAAATGCAAAAATGGCGTACTTATTCCTCCCCGATGATTTATAGAGAACAAGCTCAGACATCGTTATAGCAGCTATATTAGGCGGCGGATACAGTAGCCAAATCACGACAGCTTTACCTGTAAGTGCTGGCCAGAGGTATCACAAATACCGAACGCTGCAGTGCAATAAAATTGCACAGATGGGTTTTATATTCCGGGGACTTAGGGAGTGTTTTGATTTTAATTTTTAATGTTATAGTGCAAAAATGAAATATGCAACATACAACAAAAAAAATTGCCCACAAGAATAACCCACAAGGTGTCGGTCACAGCCGAAAATGCACCTTTTACAATGCCAAATTGCTATTTTTCGAAAAATTACTCACTATCCCCCTTTGATTTTTGAAAAAATATCCCCCCTTAAAAGGCTTTCTTTAACAAAGCATTTTTAATAATTATTATAAATTTAAAATTAAAATAAATAATCTTAATTTCTATAGTTTTTAAACTTATAAAAAATAAATTAAAATTAAAAATTTTAATTTATAAAGTTAAAAAAACTATATAAAAAAATTAAAATTAAAAATTTTAATTAAAAATAATAATAATTAAAAAATGACTTTAGAAAAAAAAATTATACCTTCGGAGGGAAGTCGGCGGGATTTGAACCCCCGAACTGTAGGCTCCCTGAGCCTTACCGCACGGCTCACGACCACGTGAGCCAGCGGGCTGATCCGAGATGATCAGTAAGCCACCTCCCTTTTCAACACCCTACTGCTTCTCCTCTGCAATGCGGTCTCGGCTTTCGGTTCCCTTGGTCACGTGCTTGAAAAAAAAAAGTCACCTGTCCATTCTCGGGCCTTCCCTCTGCGTCCGTGAGCAGTGGCCCGCTCGGCACCTCCCTCCGATTCGTCTCTTTCTTTCGAAAAAAAAATTCGAATTGGTTTTTTTTTTTTTTTTTCAAGAGGGGGGGGTGACGCCGCGCACAGCGCAAATCGCTACGCGTCGCCCGGGGGGGGTTTATACTCCCCGCCTGGGACCGCGAGCAGGAATTTTGAATTTCTCGCTCAGCGTCGCCCGTGGGTGGGGGGAGGTGGGAATGGCGTTGGGGAGCGCACCGTCTCCACCAACATGGGGGAGGGGATTTTGGGAGGGGGGAGTGACGTTGGGGGACGCGCGCAATCGTGCCGTCTCCGACAAAGCGGGGGGGGAGGGTCCCTCCCTTGCAGACTGTGCGTTACGCACAGGTCTGCACGGGTCGCGACGCGCGGCTGTTCGTCGCGCTCGCACGGGTCGTGATCTTGCAGACTGTGCGTCACGCACAGGTCTGCGCATGCTCGCGCGGGTCACGACTCTGTGCGTGGCTGTTCGTCGCGCTCGCGCGGGTCGCGACTCTTGCAGACTGCGCAACTGTCGCTCTTTTTAAAAAAAAAAAAAAAAAAAAAAAATCCGCCCTCTCCACAGTCACTCAGATGTCGCAACACAGCCTCCTGCTCCCAGCCATGCGGTGAAAAGAAAATGCGTTCCGAAAAACAAACGCGCAGCAACCTTCTCACCCAACTGGCTCTGGTACCATGTAGAATTAAGCAACGAACAGTAATAGCATTTGCATTCAACTTGTTTAAATAACAGGTTACACAGCCGGGAATAGCATCGGCGTAACTGAGTAGTTGTAACAGCATAACAGCGTAACAATCTACCAGCCAAATAATGAAATACAAACAAGAATAGTTAAGTACGCTAACATTTGATAAATTAGTGGATTTCAATTCAGTGTTTACATTTCATAGCACTTCAATTTAGAAAAAGTAATAATTTTCTATTTTCCTTTGTCATAGTTTAATTTTGCAATTTAGATTAGTTTCAATTCTATAATTTAATGATAGTTGATACCTACAAGAACCATATAAACCTCTGTTTCTACAAAGATAAGCAAGTGCCCTGATTTTTGAATTGTATAACTACAAACCTCCTCTATTGTATATAGCCTTGGACACCACATTAGATTTGATCAAATTATTACAAGAAGAGCAAATTATTAGTTCCTCATCATCTACCTATGATATATTCTTAATATCAGATCAGTATAAACAAATCTATACTATGTGCTGGGAATATATAATGGTAGATTTACAAGAAAACCCAAATAAGGGTAGCAATATTTTTAATTAGAGTAACAATCCTACTCCTGCTAGGACCTTTGAATATCCTACTAAATTAAACCCAGATCAAAACTTCCCAATAAAAACCATTTCACCTTCAGTGTTACCAACCTTTAGGGGAGTTGCATTAGAGGATACTGATCAATTCTTATTCTAATTCAAAGTGGTATGTCAAACATATGATTATAAAAATAACAACAAAAAACTTAAGGTATTTCATTCCACACTCAAAGAATCAACCTTATATTGGTTTATGAGTTTAGCACCCGATTCAATCCGAACCTGGGAAGAAATGGAGCAAGTATTTTTGGACAAGTATCAAGAATATTATCGGGTGAAAAATAGGAAGGATGAATTGTTCAAAATTAAACAAGAAGATGATGAAAATCTGGAAGATTATTTGGATAGATTTGCTTTTGTGCAAAAGAGATGTGGACCTATTGAACCAAAAATGTTGAAAGCCATATTTTTGAGGGGGTTGCAAGATGAATCTAGAGAAGTATTATATCTAATGGGAAAAAGGGATGTGAGTACCCTTGACATTGAATAGATTTTGGAATTGTGTAGAAATTAGACATGCACTAGGTAAAGAAGATGAAAGAGGGGCAATAACGGAAGTGACATGAAAGAACTAATGGAAGAATTTTCTAATTTGAAAACTAACATTCTTATGCATCTCAATACTACGTTAGGGAGGTAAATATAAAAACTAAATCTATAGAACCCTTAGCCATTTATTGCCCAAGGTGTAGAAATAAGCATGCTCTTCAATATTATCCATTAAACAAAACCTCCATATCTGCTATTTGTAGCATTTGTGTGAAAGGACATATCATAAACCAATGTCAATTACTTTCAAGACTCAAAAATGTCTTGGAAACACAATCAAAAGAACTCAATTTTGTCGGGCAAAGACAAGGAAAATTTTCCACAATATCAATATCAAAATACCTTATGTTTTCCTATAAATTAGAAATAAAATCCTTGGTCTATGCTATGGTCTTACTCAGAACCACTACAACAATCTTGGAATTAACCTCCATGGTCATCCTATCAAGAATGGTCACAATCTGGGTGGAAAAATCCACAATGCAATCAAAAAATCCACAATGGAATCGACAAAATCCACAATAGAATAAAAAAAATCCACCATGGATGCAATCACAATTGCATGGACAGAAATAGGTATAACAGTACCAACCATACCAGGGACAATGGAGATACCAAAATACACCATAAATTTTTTTGCCTAGACCTACTCAAAATTTTCCTCAAGGATGACAATCACAAAAATAATAGTAGGTGAAACAACCTCCACTTTCGACCCAACCTGTGGCCAACCCCAATAATACTAGACAAGTAGCCCCTATCTGCGTGGCTGAATCTAATGATACCACCAAAATAAATATAATTGATTGTAGCAATATCTAGTTACATTTAAGAAAGATACTTCCTAAACCTACTCCACTTGTCATTGTAGAAATGGAAACTAATGAAAATAAACAAGACCCATCTACATCTGACCCACAACAATCACATGTTGAGAAAGAAAAAAAAGAAGAAGAAGACTTACCTTGAAATGATTTACCTTCTTCATCAAAAAAAGTACCATACCCTGAATGGTTTGAGAAATCTAAAATCTCTTCAAAATTAGATTTAGTAAAGGAACTAAAATGTTTAAACATCACAATTCCTTTATTACAAGCTATTAAGGATATACCATTAATCAACAAAACCGTTCGGTACCTTTGCATTAAAAAACCAGGAAGGAAGAAGAAATCATTTCCCAAAACTGTACAAGTAGATGGAAAGTTGGTTGATCTACTTTTTGGGAAACTTATTCCACCAAAATATGGTGATCTAGAAAGTCCAGTAGTCATGGTAACCACAAGATCAATGTAGATATCCAATATTCTGATTGATCTTGAGGTAGCCATAAATGTTATAAAAAATAATATGATACAAATATTACAATTAAATAACTTGAATCCTACATCTACCATATTAGAAATGGTTGGTAGATTTGTAGCTAAACTAGAAGGAATTATAGAAGATATTCTTGTAATAGTCTCCTCATGGGAATATCAAGTTGACTTCATGGTTTTACAACCCCGCAACTCTGCAAATGGTTATCCAATAATTTTAGGAAGGCCTTGGCTTGCTACGAAAATCACTTTTGTTGACTGTAGGTCAAGGGATATGACCATTTCAAATGGGATTGATTGAAAGAATATTTATTTATATCCTCTTGCAAAACCTTCGGTTAAATTTTTAGGTCACTTATGGTTTCCTGATTCTAATGAAGAACATAAAGAAACTATCTTGATACTAGCCACTATAATTGTGAAAGAGCATATAAAAGAGTTATATTCATATGAAAGAGATGCTTTTGAAGATGAAACTATTTTGGTTAATACCATGTATGAATCAGGGCTTGAAGATAAACCAATCATTGTTCATCATCTGTTATGGAATGATGAAGAACAAACATCTGAATATATATAATTTATTTCATTACAAGATAGTCCCTTCAAATTAGCACATGGATGACATCATCATCTTCTGTCATCTTTTTAGTGTCCCATATCAGATTTAATTCCATCAAGAATTACAATTGATAAGGAGACACAAATATTTCATTCTCTTCCACATCATTGTCCTCTAAAATCCTTAATAAAAAAATTTGAAGGAGTTAATTCTGTTCATATTGGAACAAAACAAGTTGAAGTACAACCAAGGAAATTTTTGAATATCAACAACTAGTTGACTAATGATCAAGAAGCAAGATTGCTTACTGTATTGAAAATATATATCAATGCCTTTGCATGGGATTACAAGGATATATCAAGCATTCATCCTGATGTGTGTACTAATAGAATATAAATAGAATATGTAAAACCTATGTGCCAACCACAAAGGTGATTGAATCCTGCTTTGCAAGACATTGTAAAAGATAAAATTGATAAAATTTTAGAAGTAGGATTCATTTATGTAATTTTTGATAGCCGATGGGTTTCTCCATTGGTTATCATTCTAAAGAAAAATAGAAAAATGCAATTTTTTGTGGATTACTAAGAATTGAATAAAGTAATGAAGAACATGTGTTTATATTGAGAGGGGGGTGAACAGTATAAGGTAAAACCTTTTGCTTTTCAATCCATATGATAACATCAACAATATTAAAGAAATAAACATCACACAAAACATCACACACATGAGAGATATGATTTAACGTGGTTCACCCAATGTGGGCTACTCCACGAAGAAAATATTCCTTATAAACTTTTCTCAAATAAATTCTCTTGGGAATCCTTTCCCTATTACAATGTTTATGGACCTCTGTCTAAAGGAGACACCAATCCCCTAATCAAGTTTGTGGATCTCTATCCACAAGAGAACTCCTTCTCCTTTGCTTTGGCTGGTGATCCTCTAGAAGACTACTACCTCCACTGCATTGGCTTGTGGATATCTCTCCACTGAAGACCTCTGTCCTCACTCAGAAGACCTTTATCCTCACTATACTAGCTAATGGATCTCTATCCATTGGAGACTACTGTCCTCTACTATATTACCTCCAAAGATTGCTTTTAGCTCTATCTCAAATCTACACTAAAATCTATCCTTCGGTCTAGCACAAATCTGCTCAATCATTGTCTCTGGTCTGGCAAAAACTTATCCTCAAATCTGCACCAAACTCTATCCTTAATCTCTGTCCTCAAACTTGTATTATAAGCTTCCACAAAAGCTCACACCAAAATGTCCACAAGTCTTCTCAAGACTTGCCTTAAATCTGCTCAACAAGTTCACACTAAAACTTATCCAATATCACAGAAACATATAGAGAATTGTTAGAGACTCAATATGCTTCATACTCATAAATACTCAATCACTTTCAACCTCTTTCTCAAATCAATCTAGAATATAGAACAATTTGTTTCACAGAATTAGAACTATAATTTCAACACTTCCACTTGACTAGGTTCAACCAACTCTACTCAACCAATCACTCAATGAAACAATCCTTGCTCACAAACCCTAGTCCAAGTATATGAACACTCACTCACTTATTTCCAACAATGCTTATCAAACAATGTTTCTAGAATCAACTTTCATTCTAGAAAAACCAAACTCAACAATGCTTATCAAACAATCCTTTTCACTCCAACTTAGAATTCACAATATCCAACAATCACTCACTAGGAAGATGTGCCCATACCTTATTATTTGATGAAGAAGTGCCCTTAAAGACCTATCTTAAACACAATTTCCTTCTTTTCCAATTTCAATGGTTAGATGACAAAATATCACACTAACACTCAAAATATTTCTCAATTACAAAAATTAATCAAACTCAAATACACCTTATTACTCCTTTGAAATTAGTAATCATCAAAACATACAAAAAAATAATTACTCAATTACTCCTTATAATCTTAATTTTAATTAACAAATTCCAAAAATAGTATACAATAAAATTGACCTTAATACACCTTATAACTCAAAAATTAAATTAATATCCTCCAGAAATTAACCTTTCATAATAATATTGCCTACCCTTTTATCTCCCTCAAATACTCAATATCCAAATTAATTTATGCAAAAATAAACTTTATAAACCATCAAAAATATTTTATTTTTCCAACCTTAGCAAATCCGAAATAATCAAGTGGCCAAGGTAATAAACATCAGCGCATACCTTTACCACTAGCCAAAAGGGGCCTTGGTGGGTTTCGAATGTGAGGCTTCCTCTTGCCAAGCGCCTTATCGAGGTGCTAGCCCACCACGTGGGATACAAGCCTCCATGCGAAGGGGAAGGCTCAAGCCTTCCTCTTCTTTCCTTTTGATCGACACACGTAAAAACGAACACCCTTCTTCCTTGTAAAATGAATGCGGTGGGATTCGAACCCTGCTCTCCCAACATGTCGCAAGCCTTAATACACCCTACCATCACCAAATGTACTACACAACGCTGTACAAAGTGAAAGGAGCCCTCCTATTTGTATTAACCTCTGCCGCCAAAAACCTTTGAAAACACGAAAACCCTTACTCTTTTGTGCACAAAATTTAGAGCTTTTTTTAATCAAATGCTTAGAGAGTTTTTGACTTAGGATTTGCCCTCCTTTTATACACGAAGGTCTCATGCCATAAAACATCGGCACTCAATCAAATTTCGAATTCGATTTTAATTTAAACCTTATAACCCACTTTAGGGTTATTTAAATTAATATAAATTAATTTATAATTAAATTAAAATTAAGTTATAATTAACTTAATAACTTTGGAAGTTAATTAAATTAATTAATAATTTAATTTATAATGAAATTATATTAATTAATTTATAATCAATTTAAATTTCCTTTTTAATATTATAATAAAATATTATAATATTATTTGCTTGGGCCTCTTCTTTGCACTTTGGACCACATATGACCACCTAGAACCGGATCTGACCATCTGGAAGTAGACTCTCCTTTTTGCACTAATTGCGGAACTGCTTCTTCTTGTACTGCTCACTGAAACTGAATTTTGACATCAATGACCACTCACTCTTGATATCAATGACAACTCATCTACTCAAAATGTCCAACAAGTCACACATAAGGACCATTTTCCATTACCTTTCATTGACCAAGTGTTAGATACACTCGTTGGAAAGAAATATTTCTATTTTCTCGATGGATTTAGTGGGTATAACCAAATTTAGGTTGCACTTGAAGATCAAGAAAAACAACCTTCACTTGTCCATGGGGAACTTTTACCTATAGAGTCCTACCTTTTGGACTTTGTAATGCACCAACAACTTTCCAACGAGTTGTTCTAGCCATATTCTCCGACTTGACTAATGAATGTGTGGAAATCTACATGGATGATTTCATAATTTGTGGGGAAGCCTTTGATACCACCTTAGAACATCTTGACAAGGTGCTAACCCATTGTGAAACTTATAATTTATCCCTAAATCTTGATAAATATTTCATGATTATGGAAGAAGGCATTGTCCTTGGCCATCATATCTCATCAAAAGGAATCAAGGTAGATTCCCAAAAGGTGGAAATCATTAAAAACCTTTCTTCTTTGCAAACTCAAACAGATGTCAGGAGCTTTTTAGGATATATTGGCTTTTATCATCGTTTTATCCAAAATTTTAGTACAATTGCAAATCCTATGTTTGCATTGCTAAAAAAATATTTTGAGTTCAAATGGACTGAAAAGTATGAAAATGCTTTTGACACTCTAAAAGAAAAATTGATCACTCCACCTATGTTGAGAGGTCCAAATTGATTACTATTTCACATTCAAACTTATGCGTCCAATATAGCAATTGGAGCAACATTAGGGCAAGTGGAAAATGGATAGCATTATACCATATACTATATTAGCAAGAATATCACAAGAGCTTGTTGGTGTAAAAAATATCACCGAACAAGTGATAGCATGCCCAACGATCCTCGACAAACATTGAATGACCACCTGGCCTGAGAGAGGTAGGGGCGATCGATCTTCATAGAAGGCTAGCTCCTATGGTTCTAGCTACCTATACCATAAAGGGGGAAAGGGGAAAAGAGAATGAGAAAAAAAGCAAAGGGAGGCCATAGTCAGAACTAATAAGGATGGGGTATAGCCACATCAAGGCACACTCGTTCAATGTCACCAATGCAAAAAATAGTAAATCACCTAACAGATCAGCCACCCTTTAAAATAGTGAGCATTCCCCTATTTATAGAATATTTTACAATACATTCAAATTACAATATTAATCGCATCAAGCAAGAGGAATCACTATAGAAAAGTTAAAATATCTAATGACGTGCTGCTTTTCAGAAGAGTGTTGGCTATTCGAAAGAAGTTAGATAGATCTGGGCCCATTATCACTTATGTTATGTTGGTCCTGTTTAAGCAAAACTTCTTATCTACTCTACCCTTTCGAGTGCCTAAAAAGTCCAGTTAATCACTTTAGGCTCTATGCACTTCAATCTATCCTTCATCAGCTCGTACCAGGGTAGTTGTGATCATTAATAGTCTAGCTTGATTCTTTTGAGAACTTCCTTTTAATATCAGCTACATTTAGAAACGCTTCTTCATGCACCATGCTCCTAGTTTTCCACCCATCATATGGGGATGAAATATTGATCTCAGACTTCTAATGTTGTTTTTCCAAAGTTTCGTCTAACTTTAGGGACATGAACTTGGGACTTGTGATCACTATGCCGTAGTACAATTATTTTTCTCAAGGATTTGGGATCCCAATTTTCCATCCAAATTTAGGGTAGGGATTTGGGATCTTCTTTTGAGCATACCCCTCCCCAATCTTCCATCATATTCTAGACTTGAAAATTTGTTTTGCTGCTCATCCACTTGGTATTTGGAATCTGCTTCAGTCGCTAATGCCTCAAATATTGGCTGATCCTAATATTTCATAATCCTCAAAGAGGAAGAGTGCATGAGAAGACACAAAATTCCACCCACACTCTTGGTGACTTACAAGGGTTTTTCTCTTGTGAAAAAGGGAACCCAAAAGGAGGAGATATAACAACTAAAATAGAAAGATAAGGGGAGAAGAAAACAATGGAGAGAAAAGAAAAATGTGCAAGAAGTGAGGGTAGAGGGGAAGAACACGAAAAATAAATCCAGAGGAATGGAATGGATATGGTAAACACAAATAGGACTGTGGTGGATAAGAATAGTAGGAAGACAAGCAGTGAAAACAACAAGCAAAATAGGAAATAAAAACAAGGAGACACAAAAGGAGAAAGGGAAGACCAAGAAAAAATTGAGACAAATAACCATTTATCATCAACCTGAATAAATATGGGCAAAAAAGAGAAGGGGGTTGCAAAAAAAAAAGGAAGGTGGAGGAATGGGGAGACATAAAGGGAAAAACAATCTGAAGCTTGTCAAGTGGAATTGATAGGGCGTAAATACTTTTCCACGGGGCACTCTCTGAGATTGAATTATTTTACATGCAACCCTCCAGGGACTTGATACATTCCAAGAGCAAATAAATTACCATTGATATTTTCTTCTCTTGTCCCAGGTTTTATTTTTTATGTAATCCTATAGTCTCTCTTTTTCTAACTATTATCAATCAGGAGGCCATTCTGCTTCAACCGACTCTGTAGTTTATACTTCCTAGTCTCACCTGTGTCTATCTATGGGATGCTATTTATAGAGTACTTGCCTTACCTTATTATTACAACTACAAGTTACAAGGATTCTTTATGCAACTCCCAAGGATGAGATAAGAGGCCTTGATAGTTTTGGATGCATCCATTGGGCTACGGGGTCATAACAATAACACATGGAAGAAATGAAAACTAGAAGGACAATCATGGAGACAGAGGAGGAATGTTATATTTCCAGGACAAATTCTTGGAGAACCTTTTCCTAATGATTTTCAATACCTGACCAAGTGGTAACCTTCTACTGGAGAAACTCCTTGTAAATCTCAAATAGCATGATGACATCCTATAAATAACTATGCATAAGGCATAACTTTATTTACTTATCATAAAAATACAGTGTGCTAGGTATGCCTGATTCTAGGATATCTATGCCATTCATCCTATGAATTTGCAATGGCCAGACCAAATTACATTGAATTTGAGCCTCTTCTTGTATGTGCATTGTCCACGCGAGATCAAAATTATGACAAGCTCATAAATCATCTTGCTTTTCCTGATCTCTTTGGTGATCAGACCTTCAAAACTTAAGATGGAAATTATTTTGACCACCTTACTTTATATTTCAGGTGGTGGTGATCTATCAGAATATAGGTTTTGGAGACTGGCCTACTACGCTAATCTTGTGGACAACTCCTCCTATGATGTTTCTATTTCCTGATCTGGTACAAGCTCTAAAGAGGAGGTGCTCGTGTAAGACTGTGATGGTCACTGCTCCCCTACTAACACTTGCTCTACTCTGATGGCTTTCTCATAAATTTGGGGAAATCCTTTTTTTTCCATATTGGCACAGAAGGATTTCCATATCAAGGTTGAAATCCCGGATGTAGAATAAATACGCTTGGGTAGAGGACAAAAGGAGTAGACTTGGAATATTCTTCCAACTACTACTGAAATGGATGTTGAAGTACACCACACTTTCAAGAGGGTTCCTATTGATAAATGTGAACTAAGTTAGTAGTTGGAATATGTCCTCGAGTTCACAAAACACATCCAGGAGATCTTTAGCCAAATGTACCCATATGGAGATGCTCCCATGTTGCAAGGTTTTATACCAGAGGTATGCTCTACCTTTTAGAGAAGGAACAAGCAACCTAATCATCACATCTCCATGCAAGATATTATGAAGGGTGGCCAGGGAAGCCATATTTTCTAGGTGATCCTTCACACATCTACTAATGCCATCATAACTTGGTAGGAATTCTAGTGTAGTTTCAAGGATATCATGCAGATGGGAAAGGCTAAGGGAGCCATGATCATTCTAGCTAGGGTAAATTGGCTAGGCCATTAAAGCACCAGTTTCTCAGAGCCTCTAGATTACATCACTAGGTTAGAGTCACCTGATGAGCAAAATTTCTCTGCTAGCAAGGTCATACATGCTCATATAACCCTAGGTCCTTTGGAAAATATTTTTTTTTAGCACAAGAATGTAACTGATCTCATGATCTAAAAATGCTCCCTAGCAAAGTTGCTAAAAATTATTGGTGCAAAAACTCTCATCGGATGAGCGGGAGCATGCTTTGCGATCCTCAACCAACATTGAATGACCGCGTGGCTCAAGAGAGGTAGGGGCGATTGATCTTCGAAGAAGGCTGACTCCTGTGGTTCCAGCTACCTACACATCAAAGGGGGAAATGAGAAAAGAGAATGATAAAGAAAGCAAAGGGAGGCCATAGAAAAAACTAACAAGGATGGGGTATGGCTGCATCAAGACACACTCATTCAACGTCACCAGTGCAAAAAATAGTAGATCACCTAACAAATCAACCCATCCTATCCTCACTTCTTGTTTAGTGCAGTGGGCAAGGGTGAATTCTAGAAGCAATGAGAGGGTGCATGAAATCCAAACAAAAAATTTAGAGTGCTCCCACCCTATCGAATTTAGAAAAAATAATTCTCGATGCCCAGGGACAGATGCAAAATTTAAAACCACCCAACTAGACCCACAAAACACAAATAACAAAATTAAGTGAACAAGCTCAGATGACCATCGTAGAAATAAACATCCATACTTAAGCAAAAATAGAAGTGAAGATCGATTGAGAGATCAAACAATGATATACTATTATTTACAAGGTGAATAAGAATTACATATGAATTGTAAAGTACATAGAGATTCCCTTTGTAATGGAGATCATTCCCCTATTTATAGAAGATTTTATAATACATACAAATTACAACATTAATGGCATTAGGTGGGAGGAATCACTCTGGAACAGTTAGAAGATCTGCTGATGTGCTAATTTTTAGAAGAGTGTTGGATGTCTAGAAGAAGTTAGATAGATCTACATAGATTTGGGTCCTTGATCACTTATATTGGTCTTATTTAAGCAATAAATTATTATCTACTCTACCATTTTGAGCACCTAGAAAGTCTAGTTAATCACTTTAGGCTCTGTGCACTTTAATCTGTCCTTCATCAACTCATACTGGGGTAATTGTGATTATTAATAGTCTAGCTTGATTTTTTTGAGGATTTCCTTTTGATGTCAGCTAGGATTAGGAAAAATTCTTCATGTGCCATCCTCCCAGTTCTCCATCCATCATATGGAGATGGAAGATTGGGCTTGGACTTCTAATTTTATTTTCCCAAAGTTTCATCTAAATTTGGGTATGGGAACTTGGGACTTATGATCACTATGTCGTAGTCCGATTCTTTTGCCTAGGGATTTGGGATCCCAATATTTCATCCAAATTTGGGATGGGGATTTGGGGTATTCTTTTGAACATACCCCTACCCAATATTTTGTTTGATTCCAAACTTGAAGATTTATTCTTTTGCTCATCCACTTGGTATCTAAAATCCACTTCAGTTGCTAATACCTAAAAAATTGGTTGATCCTAAGATGCCATCATCCTCAAAGAGGAAGAGTGGGTGAGGAGACACAAAATTTCACCCACAGAGCTAAAAAGAACTATACTACCATCAAAAAATAATTCCTAGTGGTAGTATATGCTATCAATAAATTTCATCACTACATCACTGGTTATCAAGTATTTGTTCACACAAATAATTTGGCTATTAAATATTTGATGAAAAAACCTATGGTCAGTGTAAGAATAATTCATTGGTTACTACTACTACTACTACAAGAATTTGATATCACAATAGTAAATAAACCAGGGGAGGCTAACGTAGTAGTTGATTTCTTATCTAGACTAAACAACACAGGAGAAGAAAAATTAGTAAAGGATGCTTTTCCTCATGAGAAATTATTTACAATATCAATAAAATCACCATGGTTTGATGATATTTCTAATTATTTAGCAATAAAAAAGTTCCCTCTCATTTTACCTCAAAAGAAAAAAAATTATTAATAAAACAAAGCTCATCCTTTAAGTGGATAAATGGTCTACTATTCAAATGTGGACCCGATCACATATTACATCGATGTATTCAACAAGATGAGGTGTATGATGTCCTTCGTGCATGTCATGATGAACCTTCAAGAGGACATTATTCAATTAAAAGTACTATTAGAAAATTTTTGGGAATTGGCTATTATTGGCCATCTCTTCATAAGGATTTGAAAAAGTACATACGACATTGTGATGCATGTCAAAGAATGGGAAAACCCACACCCAAAAATGAAATACCTCTACAGCCTCAAGTGGTTTTAGAACCATTTAAAATATGGAGGTTAGATTTTGTTAGACCCATTGACCCACCTTCTCAAGGAAAGGTACATATCTTGGTATGTACTGATTATGTAACCAAATGGGCTAAGGTGTGTGCTTTCAAACATGCCCATGAAGAGAAAGTCGCTGACTTTCTATATTTTCAAATTTTAAAAAATTTGGAGCTCCATGATCTATTACCATAGATCTTGGACCCCAATTTGCATCAAAATTTATAGAAGTGTAGACACCAAATCCTAGCCATTAATCCTTCATCCTAACCATCCTACCACCCACTTGTCCACCATACACCCTTCCCGCCATCCATTTAACCATTATAAGCCTTTCTCGCCTTCAAAAGGCCCACTTTAGCCCTTTCCTACCACTTTTCGACCCACTTGGGTTTATTTTATATTATTTTATATTTAAATATAATATATTATATTATATTATAATATATTTATTATAAAATACATATTTATAAACTCAATTAACCACAACCGTCAGATTTAATCTAATCTCAGCCATCCATTTTCATTAATCCATGCCACACTTAAAGTATAATCTCAGCCCTTGGATTTGATTTAATCCTAGCCACACGATCAAAAGTGTAAGGTTAAAACCCTAAGAAAACCCTAGGCTAGATTATAAATAGGAGCATTTTCAAATGCTCAACCCCTGGAATGTGTATGCCCTGGAACATTTGTTGTGCAAATTATTGAAGAGATCTTGGAGAAGTCTGAGGCCATTGCATCCTGAAGATCCATCCACATTCGAAGCCCTAGATTACCTTAGGATTTCCCCATTCTAGCAACCTCCCATTAATGCCCACCAGATTTTTCTGTGTAACATCAACTGCTGCTATTAGGGCATCTCATCATCAAATTTGCAACAAATCATCAATAATAACAAGGTAAATCATATTATTTCGTTTCATTATCTAGGTTGCTATGTCATTTTACAATTCATTTACTTAGATCTAGGGTTTTTAATTTGTAATTTAGAGGGTCTCACATTGTGGAGCCCTCACAGGTATTATTAACCCTCTTATTTATTTATGTGTGTGTAGATCTACAGTTTTACTCATCCTTGAACAATTGCTGAAGCTAGAGTGGCCCGGAATTGGATATCACAAAGCCCACTCACACTGTTGGGAGCAGAACATAGTTGAAGATACTTGTTTTGTATAGCTAGGGTTTTAGAGAACCCTAGAATTGTATTTCATTGTATCAAATAATTTTTATTGGTAGAATAATTGTATCAAGGAGTTTCTCAGCTCCCCCCTTTGTTATTTAATAAAAATATCATTTGTGCAATTATTTGTCTTTCTGGAATTATTTATTTTTTGCATCATTTTAAGTGTCATGTTTTTAGCTCTTCAAATGGTGATCACGGTGGGACCCCACAAGGGTTCTACATTTTTATTTGATTTATCTTGCTGATGTTATTCTATTTCTATCTGTTATAGGGTTTTTAGGAGCGAAAAACGTACTGTGTTTCCTGCACAAACTACCCACACTATTTCAGCCATATCTCACTCATCCAGAGTTATATTGAGCTAAAATTTTGAGGGTAGGTTCCTGATATACCCTAGAACATCTCCATAAATTTTTAGATCAATTGGAGTAGCAGAGATCTTAGAAAAATCTCACCAAAATGTAGGATTTTTTGTAAGTCTTCAATTCATCTTCAATTTAATTTTTTTTTGCTTTATGTATTCAAATTTTTAGCTGTATTTTTTAGATTCTGGGCATAAAAATAACATACACTAAGTAATATGGAAAGGAATCATTGTGGAGTGCATTAGGGTTTTCGTGCATACATTCATACAATTTAAAATTCCTATTTTAAAAAAATCTGCAAATTTAGGTGTTTTCTGCATATTATTGTCTGCATTTGAAATTGAAGAGCATCATTTAGAATTTGCATTTTTAGGGGTTAAAGATTTCTTATTTTACTCCTCTAAATAGGAACAATATCTGAACGCAAAAAGTACTCCTACCCTTGGGTGGCACCTTTGGCAGAGAGGTGGACAAACCCTCCGGTTGCTATCTAGGCAGGGGGTTTTAAGCGGTGTACTTCACACTCTTTAGATGAAATTTGTGTTCTTGTATTGGATTCTGATTTAGATGTGTGAAATTTTTCATCTTTGACATTGTTTGATCACAATAGAAAATGGGAAACTTTAAAATAAATCACACACAACATGTTTCACTTTAAAACAGTAGTGGTTGGATTTCATCACCAACCATTGCTTGAGATTTGGTGATGGTGGCAGTCATTTCCATCCACCAATATCTACCCTAGACACCATAGGTCACCCTCGAGCAAACTTGTTGGAGGTCATTACCAACAAGAATCTCGTTGCCCCAGCCAGCCTTAGTTTTTACCTTTGTTTTTCTTAAGCAAGATTAGAACATCAAAACACACTAACCTATCACTTTAAAAGGAATTCACATTAATAAAGAAAATAATTAATGAATGAGGTAAGACACAAGGTCTAAAATTAGCATTGATTGTTTCTTTAGTTGTTAATTCCATACAAGTTTCAGTTTGGTGTTTATTTTGATAAGTTCTAGTTACTGGTTTATTTACTTTATGGTATTAACAAGAAATCAAAAGAAAGTAATAGACCAAAATAGCTTAATGGAAAACACTTCTAATTCCCCTGCTACTTCGGTGGTAAACCCATCCAATGTGGTACAGACTATTTTGTCTAGGCCTCCATACCCATCCCTACCACAAGTAGGATCCCTTCCACACAATGTGGAACAACATACCACCCACATAGACATGGATAAGGTGGAGGCTATTTACAAATCCTCCAACTATGTCCTAGAACCCCTTAGCCAAGATGGTATTGAACAACCTGAATTGGCTACATCTTGCCCAACCCAAGGACATCCTAATTTTGTATATGAATATGGTATGCCTTCTTCCCCTAGCCCATCACATCAAAACCCAAGTGTTTTTAACACTTATCCTTCTTCTCTTTTTCACCTATTCTATTACCATTTCTTCTAATCATCCTCATATCTTTATCTCCAACTAACACAACATGTAATCTCTACCATATTCGAACAAGAACTTTAGGACACATTCGGTATCCTGAATAAATTGCTCTTAAAACATAGAAAGGCTAAGTAGCAAGTTCATGTAGATCCTATGCTCCATACGGTTCCAACCCAACCCATCATAGCCAATAAATATTCAACCTGGATATCCTAGTATTTGGTGGTGTCCATTTCCATACCTTTGTCAACCCATTCCATTCCTATGAGTCAACCCATCCATAGTCCTCATACATCATATCCTCTTCTTCATTCACAATCATTTCTTCACCAACCTCATCATCATCAAATCCATTCCATGCCCCCAATTCATCACACCTCCAACAACACACTCAATCTCATCCATTCATTAATCCATTCACCACATCTCAAGTCACTCAACAAGCCAACCAAGGCTTACAATCAAATTGTCAACACACTAAAATTCTACAACAAATTTTAACTCGACTCACTAACATTGAGTTACAGTTGAGTCATCTTCAGTGTCAGCAACCACAATAGTTGAAATATCCAAGTTCACAATCCACATCTCAGGTTTCAATACCTATACCACAATTTCAAAATCCAACACAATTGGATAAACACACCAAGCATCAGCCCCCTCACAAATACACAGTGCTTTTAGAATCTTATTCAACAATTTTTTGAAGGCTTTACGAAGCACAAGAGATTTCCCTTCTAGAAATCAAACCAAGAGACCCAACCAAATGAGGCAAACACTTTAAGGAACACCTGTACTATCCTTATCATCAACAAGTGGGCCATGACATAAACAATTTCCATGTATTCAAAGACATTGTCCAAGATCTTATTGATCTAAAAATATTTTCCATGAATGGTTCATCCAAACCATCTGATCAAGACAATGGCACCAACTCAATCACCAAGCAAAGTAGGGACTCTCAGGATATCACATCCTCCTAGTCACTCACATCACCAATCAAAAAGCTCCAAAGGTACCTAATCCCTTTGGTCACATTTTAACATGGCTTAACCTTAGCCATTTCATCATTAACATGGCTTAACCTTAGCCATTTCATCATTAACATGGCTTAACCTTAGCCATTTCATAATTAACATGGCTTAACCTTAGCTATTTCACCATTAATAGGGCTTAAACAATAGCCATTCTATCATTAACATGGCTTAACCTTAGCCATTTCATATTAAAATACATTAACATGGTTACACATTTATCATTAACATGGCTTAACCTCAGCCATTTCATAATTAACATGACTTACAAAACCATTTCATCATTAACATGGCTTAAACAATAGCCATTTCATCATTAACATGGCTTAACCTTAGCCATTTCATCATTAACATGGCTTAACCTTAGCCATTTCATCATTAACATGGCTTAACCTTAGTCATTTCATCATTAACATGGCTTAACATTAGCCATTTCATTATTAACATGGCTTAACCTTAGCCATTTCATCATTAACAGGGCTTAAAAAACAACCATTTCATAATTAACATGGCTTAATCTTAGCCATTTCATCATTAACATGGCTTAACCTTAGCTTTTTCACCATTAATAGGGTAACCTTAGCCATTTCATCATTAACATGGCTTACACATCCATTCCATCATTAACATGGCTCCACAATAGCCATTTCATCATTAACATGGCTTAACCTTAGCCATTTTATCATTAACATGGCTTAACCTTAGCCATTTCATCATTAACATGGCTTAACCTTAGCCATTTCATCATTAACATGGCTTAACCTTAGCCATTTCATTTGCTTAACCTTAGTATTTCATCATTAATATTTCTTTATCAATTTATCATTAACATGGCTTCAAAAACCATTCCATCATTAACATGGCTTCACAATACCATTCCATTAACATGGCTTAACCTTAGCCATTTCATCATTAACATGGTTTAACCTTTCTTTATTTTTTCAGCTTACAATAGCCATTCCATCATTAACATGGCTTAAACTTAGCCATTTCATCATTAACATGGCTTAACCTTAGCCATTTTATCATTAACATGGCTTAACCTTAGCCATTTCATCATTAACAGGGCTTAACATTAGCCATTTCATCATTAACATGGCTTAGCAATAACCATTCCATCATTAACATGGCTAAACAACAACATTTATCATTAACATGACTTCACCTTAGCCATTCCATCATTAACATGGCTTAACCTTAGCCATTTCATCATTAACATGGCTAAACAATAGTCATTCATCATCAACATGGATCCACAATAGCAATTCCATCATTAACATGGTTTCATACCATTCCCTCTTTCTGTTGAGGTAAAAATAGAACTCATCATTTACATTTTCACAATTACTCCATCATTCATTACCATGACATCTTCACATCCACAATTACAGTTCCACAATTAGTTCATCACAATCACATTCACTTTCATCCATAATCATTTCATTTCAATTTCAAAAAACCCCAAAGGTTCCTAATCCCCTTTGGTCACATCCAATTTCAAAAAGCCCCAAAGGTCCTAATCCCTTTGGTCACATTTCAATTTAAAAAGCCCCAAAGGTCCTAATCCCTTTGGTCACATTTCAATTTCAAAAGGCCCCAAAGGTCCTTGAGCCCTTTGGTCACATTTTAATTTTCAAAAAACCCCAAAGTTACTTAATCCCTTTGGTCACATTTCAATTTCAAAAAGCCCCAAAGGTTCCTAATCCCTTTGGTCACATTTCAATTTCAAAAATCCCCAAAGGTACTTAATCCCTTTGGTCACATTTGAAAAAGCCCCAAAGGTCCTAATCCCTTTGGTCACAAGCTTCCCTGGCTAAAAAAAAAAACCCGAGCCAATGAACATCATACACTTAAAAGCATTCCATGCTTACTGTGATTACTATATATGTATATATACATGGCTAAAAAAAAAAAAAAACAAAACAAAAACAAATCACATAGGCATATTCCCATTGCATACATCTTGCATTTACATATAGGTATATTTACATGCATTTTCATATTCCACTTGCATTCATTCCACATGCATTTCATTGCATTTTACATCCCACATGCATTCCACTACACTCTTGCATTTTACAAATTGCATTCATCCCATCCCACGTTCAATGATATTTTATAGTAGTGATGATATGGCCAAATAAAAGAGTCAAGTTTCCACAATTGGGGGTACCTATTTTTGGCATTTATGCAATTTTACCCAATATCATAAGCCAACAAATCCATTTGTCACAACTCATAAACCCCAAGTTTTCAATCACTCAGCCACTACTAGTGTGTCTAGCAACCTCCAGAAAGATGTCCAATTTTCTTTAGGACCAAAAACACTTTTTCACATTAAGAAAGTCTTGAGTATTGTCAAAGGATTTCAAAAGCAATCTTGCACCAACCACACTTCTTCACATCTTAAAAATATTTTGAGTCAAAGAGGGATAACACCATACTTGGGTGGCACCTTGAAGTGAAAAGGGTATTCCTCGCTTGTCCTATCATGCAACATAGTCCAAAATAAAAAATAATGGTTTTCACCACTATCACAGTTGCTCTCCAAATACAAACACAAAATATAGAGTAGTAAGGATAGGGTCACATTCTCATCACACTTCGGTTGAGAATCCGATTCCCCAAAGCTCTATCCAAAGTTAACAATTTCTATGCACACACCACAGATCCCTAAAGCTATAAGGATCGTACTACATTTCCCTCATAAAGATATGTAGTCATCCCCAAGGCCTAAAGATCAGATCATTGGACTATGGAGTGAGTCTCCACCGGGGCTATAGATGCTTGACTGGCAGTGGAGTAAGCTCATGCGGGGCGACATGTCTCTCTTCCAAAAAGGGAGACCTCTGACCGCACATATGGACAAGCTAACTTCTTGGTCCTCTCCATAACAGGTCATGCCTAATTTACTCATAATGAGGTAATGAACTTCACATGCACACACATTGGTGCTTGATTGTCTAGGGTCATTGTCATGCTCAAGATTTGGTACATGAACTTCACTTGCACACACATTGGTCCTAAAGAATGTTAGACAACCTTTAGTGAGTTTAGTTGATAGCACTAGTCTGTTTGAGTCTTTGAAAATCCTTCAGTATTCCATATCAACATCCATATCTTCTTCCATATCAACATCCATGTCTTCATCATGGATCAACCCGCATAAAGCCACCAAGATTGGTGCCCCCGATTGCAAAATAATGAACAAAAATGGCCAACAAAATTCTGAACTAAAAATGATCATTCGAACATCATGCATTCCTCTCATATAGTTTGCATTCATATACATGCCATTTCACTTGCATTAATCATCCATATAAGCACTACGCATACACATCATGGTTAGCTTGCATTAATCATCCATAAGCATTATGCATACACATCATGATTAGCTTGCATTAATCATCAATAAGACATGCATAAAAACATTTTCATAAACATGCATTCCACAAACACATTCACTTAAAAGCACAAAAATAAAAATCCATGTATATATATATATAACTTGCATATGAAGAGATCGCTAGAAAGTGCAAACATCATCACAACTTGGGGGTGTTCAAGGTTTCACACCTTTCCCCCAACCAAGCAAATATCATCACAACTTGGGGGTGTTCAAGGTTTCACACTTTTCCCCCAACCAAGCAAATAACATCACAACTTGGGGGTGTTCAAGGTTTCACACCTTCCCCACCAATTCAATAAACAATTCAATCATTCAATCACATTACATCATCAACAATTCAATTGCTAGGTTCAAAGGTTGTAAAAGTTAATATCTATCACATCATCAACAAGTCAATTGCTAGGTTCAAAAGATTGTGTTCTTTTGTCAAAGGTTGCGCCCTTTGCCTTGCATTCACATCATCAACAAGTCAATTGCTAGGTTCAAAAGATTGCATTCTTTTGTCAAAGGTTGCACCCTTTGCCTTGCATTCACATCATCCACATCAATTGCTAGGTTCAAAATATTGCGTTCTTTTGTCAAAGGTTGTGCCCTTTGCCTTGCATTCACATCATTAAATAAATTTTTTTGCATTCACACCATCCATATTTGCAAAAACCCCTTCATCTGTTAGGGCAAAAATAGATACATTCATCACATTTTCAAAAACCCCTTCATCTGTTAGGGCAAAAATAGATACACTCATCACATATTCCAAATTGCAAAAATCCCTTCATCTGTTGGGGCAAAAATAGATCACATTTACATTCAACATCATCCATTCATTTATCATTATGCAACATTCACAAGTGAACCTTGTATTTAGTGGTTTATCCTAGAAACCTCACGGATGGATAGATTACCATAAGGACACCTTCATTATCAAAAACCCCTTTATCTGTTAAGGGAATGAATAGAAATATTTATTCTAGGGAAACATTAACCCTTTATTATATCATCAAAACCTTTCTAACCTTTATCTGTTAAGGGCAACGAACAAAAACAAATCAAATCATTTTCAAAAACCCCTTTATTTGTTAAGGGCAATAAAAAGACACAAATCATTTCATTTTACAAAAACCTTTATATTAGGGAAAAAAATCATCATTTTAAAAACCCTTTATGTATTAAGGGCAATGAGCAGAAATAAATCATTTCATTTTTTTTCATCAAAAACCCCTTTATCTGTTAAGGGCAAAGAACAGATACAAATCATTCCATTTTACATCATCAAAAACCCCTTCATCTGTTAAGGTCAAAGAACAGACACAAATCATTTCATTTTACATCATCAAAAACCCCTTCATCTATTAAGGGCAAAGAACAAACACAAGTACAAGTGAACCTTGTATTTAGTGGTTTATCCTATTTAACCTAGTGGTTGCAGTGATTGGTTATCCATGCAATCCGGTAGGATGGATAGATCACCATAAGGACACTTACATCATCAAAAACCCCTTTATCTGTAGAAAAAATATATTTTTCATCAAAACCCCTTTATCTATTAAGGGTAAAGAACAGACACAAATCATTTCATTTTTTCATCATCAAAAACCCCTTTATCTGTTAAGGGCAAATAATAGACACAATCATTTCATCTTTCATCATAAAAACCCCTTCATCTATTAGGTAAAAATAGATACATTCATCACATTTCCAAATTTCAAAAACCCCTTCATCTGTTAGGGCAAAAACATATACACTCATCACATCTTCCAAATTGCAAAAATCCCTTCATCTGTTGGGGCAAAAATAGAATCAATCACTTGAATCCACATACATTGCATCCATCAATACATTTCTCATCACCACGTCTCCATGTCACCATCAAATCCATCAACAATTACAATATTTGTCAAGTTCAAGTAGCATGCAAGTGAATCTTGTATCTAGTGGGTTATTCTACAAACTTGGTGATTGCAGTGAGTTGAATCCATGCAATTTGGTAAGATGAATAGCTTACCATAAGGACACTTGACCATGATCATCATCACTTATCTCCTTGATCGAGATCACAATCACATTTGGTACCTCACATTCTAAGTGAAACCTTGCCAAGAACAATTTGCTCAAAAGCAGTCATTGATGTCCTTTTCCATGGGGCATGAAAACATGGATAATTACTATCACAATCACTCATTCATTTGACCATAGTCGCAAGACAGGCAAGCTCGATAGGTTGATTGGTTCCATGGTGGAATTATACGAAGATTTTTCCACAGTCACTACCCAACCCCTATGTTGACTCTGTCATCCTGCATCTTCATACCTTGCATACTCAATGACACCACTATGACATCTTCTTCAACAACATCGAATCATCCCAAAATTTGGGGCAACCACAATTTGATTTTGATTCTCCCATAATGGGATACATCTTACATGATCATGACATCTACATTTGACACAACCCCCTTCCCACCATTGGGGCAAAAAATGGTATCACATTTTACATCATTCATATCGTCCACAATCACATCGCATTTTGCATATCATCCACAATCACATTGCATTTCTCACCAACCCCCCTCCCACCGTTGGGGCAAAAATGGTACCACATCATTCATCATTTGCACAAATTTTTCAATTGGCTCATGCGATTCATCCGTAATCCCATTCGCCAATTGAGGGGGTAAGCTACGCAAATTCCAAAATTCTTTATTCTTTTGTCTTCAACGTTATTGCTCAAAAATCCAACGAGAGAGTGAAGCTGCTTCTGCACCCAGTTCCCAAGCAGGTGTCTCGTATTTTTGCACCATATTGTGTTTCACGCAACATGGTACAAAAAGGGGCATCTGTAGACACCAAATCCTAGCCATTAATCCTTCATCCTAACCATCCTACCACCCACTTGTCCACCATACACCCTTCCCACCATCCATTTAACCATTATAAGCCTTTCCCGCCTTCAAAAGGCCCACTTTAGCCCTTTCCCGCCACTTTTCGACCCACCTAGGTTTATTTTATATTATTTTATATTTAAATATAATATATTATATTATATTATAATATATTTATTATAAAATACATATTTATAAACTCAATTAACCACAACCGTCAGATTTAATCTAATCTCAACCATCCATTTTCATTAATCCATGCCACACTTAAAGTATAATCTCAGCCCTTGGATTTGATTTAATCCTAGCCACACGATCAAAAGTGTAAGGTTAAAACCCTAAGAAAACCCTAGGCTAGATTATAAATAGGAGCATTTTCAAATGCTCAACCCCTAGAATGTGTATGCCCTGGAACATTTGTTGTGCGAATTATTGAAGAGATCCTGGAGAAGTCTGAGGCCATTGCATCTTGAAGATCCATCCACATCCGAAGCCCTAGATTACCTTAGGATTTCCCCATTCCAGCAACCTCCCATTAATGCTCACCAGATTTTTTCTATGTAACATCAACTGCTGCTATTAGGGCATCTCTACAATGAAGCAACAAATCAATGTCAACAACAACAAGGTAAATCTATATTTTGTTATTATCTGGTGCTATTTCATTTTACACATACACATCCAGTTTACTTAGATATAGGGTTTTTAATCTACAATTTCTGAGGATTCACACTGTGGAACCCTCATTTTGTTTACTAACAACCTTATTGTTTACTGGTGTGTAGGGTTAGATAGCATCAATCAAGAAATCTTAGACATCTTTTGAAGCTAGAGTGGCCCAGAATCGGATATCACAAAGCCCACTCACATTGTTGGGAGCAAAACACAGTTGAAGACACTTGTTTTGTATAGCTAGGGTTTCGGAGAACCCTAGCGTTGTATTTCATTGTATCAAATAATTTTGATTGGCAGAATAATTGTATCAAGGAGTTTCTCAGCTCCCCCCCTTGTTATTTAATAAAAATATCATTTGTGCAATTATTTGTCTTTCTGGAATTATTTATTTTCTGCATCATTTTAAGTGTCGTGTTTTTAGCTCTTCATGAAGATTTTACTGAATTATACGAGATCAAACATAGAAAATCATCACCTTATCATCCTCAAGAAAATGGTCAGGTTGAAGTCATTAATAGGGAATTGGAAAGAATATTAACCAAAATAGTAGCTTCACATAGGTAAAATTGGTTGAACAAATTACCAGAAGTCGTTTGGGCATACAATACAACATGGAAATACACTACGAGTTTCACACCTTATGAATTGGTCTATGGTAAAAAACCTTTTTTTTTCCAATTAAATTTGAGTTACTAACACTTCACACATCTTTGGATATTGGTATTGAATTGTTGTAGGTATAGTTGGATAGAGTTTTGCAACTTAATACATTGGATGAACTTCGGTTGGAGGTATTGCACCAAAAGAAAATAATCCAACAACAACAGAAGATGTGGTATGGTAGTCACATTCATCAGAGAAAATTTAAACTAGGAGACTAGACATTATTGTTCGATTCTTGCTATGAATATTTTCCTGGCAAGTTACAAACTCAGTGACTTGGACCATACCAAATTGAGGAAGTGCTCATGAATAGAGTTGTTCATCTTTCTCTTCTTAATGACTCAAGGAGGAAGTAAGTGGTAAATGGATATTATCTTCAGGTATACCATAAATTATTGACTAATAAGAAGTTTTTAGAACATGTTGCACAATCAAATTTATATGTGATGGAAGAGACTCTCCCATTTTAGATTCAAAATGATTTACAAAAAAATGAAAAAAAAAGAAACAAAACAAAACAAGGAGTAATCTTGATTGTGAAATTTCTCATGGGCACAATCTATATGGAGGTTGTGAAATTCCTTCATGGGCACAATCAAGACAGATTGGAGATTTAAAAAAAACACAATTCAATAGTGAAAACCTTTTTAGATGCTATTGAATTAAGGTCTACATGAAAACTGGTTTTCAGCTTGTTTGCCTTCTTGATTTATCCATAATTTTATAGATATCACTTACTGCACATGTATAATGTCTTTGTTTTCAGATTGTATGTAGCTTGTTAATAATCATCAAAAGTGACTTATGAGGTGAATGATAAATTTTAATCATTTACTCATATTTAGCATTGACATCTGATGTATGATAATTAGATATCTGGTAAAAAACTACTTACAAATTTGGCAAAAATATGAAACACCCCAAGAAACACCCTATCCTGCCCTTGGTCACATAAAAATCTAGTTTGGTAGCATGAAAATAGTAATTAACAGATCTTCTAAAGGTTCAGAGCTCCAGAATAACAGAGCTTTGGAGTTTTCACAGCTTTAGAATGATTGAGCTTTGGAAGGTCTAGAGTTCTAGAATGACCGAGCTCCAAAAGGTTCAAGAGCTTCGGAAGGTGGCCGCAACAAAATTTAAAAATGCACGGGATGCATGTTTGAAAATATATTAAAAAAATTATTATATTTTAAATGCGATGCTCGCAATGCTACCTCATACATCCAAATGTTGACTTTGTAGTAGTTTTTCAAATCATATGCACTTTACAAACATGCACATGGTAGCCATTAGGATGATGTCACCAACACGTTCTGAAGCACTTCCATCATATCTTATTATCATGTATTATTTTGAAGCCATGTGACTGTGATATCCCAAGGTAGACGATAGAGTAGATCGAGGAGGATGGTGCCAGAGTTTTGTAATACAATAATTCCCTTGTGCAAATCAGACCATCGATTTTAAACTCAACCACTCTTAATTCTTGCATGAGGGAGGGTGTTAATCAGCCCAATCAAGGAAATTTTTTAGACTACCACCCTCTAATGTAGAAACCAAACATGAAGCTAATTTATTTATTGATGCAATGCAATATATAGAAGAAATACAAGAATCTCATGTGGTTAAGTGGTTGCAATAATTTTCCAAACATGGCCAACCACTTAACTAACAAATAACAAATATGCTAACTATGGATGTCAACTAACTGCTAGAGGACAAATGACAACATGGGTGTCAACTAACAACTAACTAAACATCTAACAACATAACAACTTATGTCTTATGTGGGCATACTATGCCTCACGTGCATACAAAGTGCATAAATAAGAAATAATAATAAATAATGAAATAT
Organism: Wollemia nobilis; assembly: GCA_028583015.1. Taxonomy (NCBI): domain Eukaryota; kingdom Viridiplantae; phylum Streptophyta; class Pinopsida; order Araucariales; family Araucariaceae; genus Wollemia; species Wollemia nobilis. The sequence continues at coordinate 649,731 of JAQPPZ010017254.1, read as the reverse complement.
TAACTTAGGCTTAAGTGGATAAGCCTAAGTATCCTCAACACTCCTCCCAACCATATAAGAATTGGACCCCAATGCTCTCAAAAAATATGGAAAGTCATGGGCCATATCATGGTGAGGAATACAGTGAGCCATATGTGGAAAGTGACTGCGACAAACGACAAGGTGTGAAGTGGAAGAACCCTATCCAATGTGATGAGTCTTCATGTTGAAAACTCTATCTAAAATGAGCAAAAGTTGAAGATCAAGTGCCACTACTGCTGTAGGGTTGAAAACATGATCAGGTACCAAAAGAGGATCCTAAAATGACATCTTTGGAAAGTGGTGCTTATCCAAAGGAACCCACACTCTATCTCCAACCTGTGATGAGTGAGGATTATGATGCTTACACACCACTACCTATGGAGTCTCTTGGAAGTCTTGTGGTATCTTGCCTAGAAGGCTCTGCCAATGCTTAGTAAGTGAAGTAAACTTAGCTTGCTCCTCCACGTGTGCAATGGTGAAAGTGGGAAAATCCAAAGGCAACTTTGGTGGAACAAGTAATTGTGTAGCTAGAGGTGTACCCAAAATAATACCAATGGAGTGAATGGCATCTTTATCATGAATGAGAAATATGGGTTCCTTAACCACTTTCTCTTGTGATTCTTCATTAGGTGGGAGTGAAACTTCTTTATTTTATTGTGCCTTAGATAGTGCTTGTTCTTCATTTTATGTGGAACTAATGCTAGTAGGAGCCAAAATGAGTGCTTGACTTAGTGGTTTCCATACTTGCCTACAAATTAACATCAAATTGAAAGTAGGTGTAGTGCTTTATATCAAGTAGGTTTTATCATGCAACTCCAATGTGTAGGTGTTCTTTTTAGCATGATAAATAGCATTCCTGTCAAATTGATAGGGTTTACCTAGCCCACAAAAATCCATATCTGTGACATCACACCTGAATTTATCCACAAACTTGTCACCAAAAGCAAAAGTAAAGATGCAAGTGTGGGTGATGTTAGATGTGGAGTCTACATCTTTCCACCCAACTACATAGGGTTGGCGATGTGGCTTTATGGGAAGTTTCAACTTCTCCATAATGGAATTTGTAAGGAGGTTCTTTTACGATATGTTATCTATGATACAATCAACATAGAAATCATGTGTAAGATGGGCTCTAGTGACAAACAAATGGTCACGACCCCCTTGAGCAAATATATTTGACATAAGGGTAACTTTGTTTAGTTTACCCTTTAAAGTAGGATACTCTTCTTCTGTCCCTATAGCCACAATGGTACCATCATGTGGTTCCTCATGTGTAGGCTGTACAAATAGGGATTTCTTATTCTTAAAATTTTCAAAATTAAAGCATTTGGATTTTACATGACGTTGCTTTTTACAAAATTTACAATATAATGAAGAAGAAGGATCTTTAGAATGAAGAAAAAGAATGTGCTTTAGGAGAAATGGGAGGAGAAGAATAATGAGAATTTTTCTTCACCTTCTATTGATGCTGATTCCCGCCTCTGGAAGAGCTCTCCTATGATGAATGAGATTTGTGATATGCACCAACTTTCTCCTCTACAAGAATGACATGATTGAATGCCACATCCAAGGTGAGGAAAACATTGAACTTTATTTCCTTAAAAAATTGATCTTGCAAGCCACGAGTGAATTTGTTGATCAAGTACTCTTTTGAATATTTCACACCAAGCAATACCCTTAGCCTATTGAATTGAAAAATATAGTCAAAAACAGACATCCCATAGGCTTACCTCAATCTATACTACTTGGTAGTGAGGTCACTTTGGTAGTTTGGTGGAAATAATGTGTTTTTTAGAATTTGGATTAATTCTTTCCAAGCCATGGTGGCATTATGGCTTTGTCTTTATACAAATAAGACTTTTGCTAGGCCTGTAAGTTTGACTACAGCAAATGCAACCTGTTCATCCTTAGGAATTTCAGCATAAGCAAACCAAGTTTGCATATCCAAAATCCATGTAGATAAGACATTCGGATCCCTAGATCCGTCATATAATTTGACCTCACATTTGGCTTTACTTGCATGATTGTGATGAATTTTTATATCTCCGGGGTTTAATTGCACCACAATGTCTTTTACCTTCTCTACTAGTAGTAAGGTTTTTCATGTTTGATATGAGGTCACTAGCCATGTTTTCCCGTTTATATGCCAGACTAGGAGGATTACAAAATGGATGCAAGAACTAATATAGGCTTAGGAATTTGAATTTTTTTCCTAATGCAAGAGTTGCCTAGATTTTTACAATCATTTGCCTTCCAAATTTTCCAAAAATGGGCTATTTAGTGCTCTTTACAAAATAAAATTTCAATTTTGCAATTACAAGAGTAGCACTAAAAAAATTAGAAAATTAGCCCTTTTACAATGCCAAAATTGGTTAGGAGGCAAAATAATGGATTAAATTGCAGAATTTGCAAAACGTTGAAAATTTTTGGCTGAAAATTGACCAAAATTGGAGAAATTATCACCTCTTTTGCTGATTTGCAGGTTTTGGCACCAAAAATTGAAAATTTGAATTTAAAAATTTTTAATTTTAAAATTCTTCCTCCAGTTTGAATTTCCCACCATAAAATTTGAATTTATCCCAAGTCAACTGGGTGGGCGGTCAACTATCCCTTTTCAAGTCAAGAGGCGGGTCAACGTCAAGGTAACAATCATGAATTCCCATGATCTGTGGCAAAGTCCACCAGTTGGCGCTTCCCCAAGTGTGTTACCAATAAATTGGCATGACCACCTATAGATGACCTAGTGTGACTACCATATGGTGGTCACAAGCACTATACGTGCTTTAGTGCTTTTAAAAACTATCTTGCCCACTGCATGGGAAATGTGGGGCAATTAAGTCCCAAAAATCTTAGTGCTTCCTTCTTAGTGTTAGTCACCGATGTACTGTGATGATCGAAAAATATTTTGACGGTTGATGTTAATTTAAAACCTTTGAAAATTTAATTTAATTCCACCATCAAGTTGTAGCTTTGCCAAAAAATTGAATGTCAAGCCAAAATTTCTCTATTCATCACTGGAGTCAGCCTGAACGTAGAACAGATGTCTGTTAGGAATAAATTTCATTGTGGTCTATGAGAAACGTCTATTGAAGAGTGTTTGTCATCAACAATGGAGGAGATCATTGTTTTCTCTCGGTTTTCTCACCAAGAATTCGTTGGGAGCTCATCAGGAAATGGTCGTCTTCTGCTGTTCAACAACAATCACCGAAACAAGTTTTCAATCACTGTTAACCTCGTAGGGAATTCTAAGTTGTTCACTAAGAATGGTTTTTTGTGCGAGGAGGAGAATTTCATCGAAGAATCATCAAAGTGATATCACCCTGGGAGGTCAATTTTCTCCATCGAAGTTTCTCCATCGAAATGATTTTAGACGCTTGAATAATCGATGTCAGTCAATATTTCAAGATATCACCAAGGAGGATCAAGCTCGTGTTGGAATTTTGTTCATGTTGCCGGAATGGCAAGTAATTTTTATGAGGAAGTTCATGATACCTCCTGCATGCTACTACGTCTATGAACGGTGTCTTCCTACAATGTACAAGGTGGGAGTGCCGTGAAGGGTATTGCATCGCTTTTACAAATAGATCTGCGCTTTGTTCTAAGTCAGATCTATGCCTAATGAGTAGGAGACCGGGGCAAGTAGTGTCTACACCAGGTTGTGGTGTGGCCTGGCCGTATTCCTAGATTCTAGTCGATGCCAACATCAGTAGTCGTCGCTATTAACTGGTCGGTGTGGCCAACAGATACTGGTGGCTACCAATTTTCAATGGTTGGTCACATCGGCGGGACCTGATCGACGTCAGCATCAGATGGCCGTCGGTGCTAGCCTTGTGTCAAGGCTTGCTCAAAAATAAGCAAAAGCCTATTGCAAATATTTATGCATGATATTTTTTTTAAAATAAAATATTAATATTTTATAAAAAAATATTTTCATGCATAAAAATGATTCAATTTTTCAAGTTGAGTTGTAGTGGACTCAACCCTTTTTCCTCCTAAAAATTTGAAGATAAACTTTTGCTTCAAAAATTTTTCTTGCCCTCACAAGGCAATAAATTTACCCTCTAGTTTCTGCTAGGGATATTTGGTGCAGGGGTAATTTCTGCCCTCTGCTACCTCAGCTTCACTTGATGTTGTGGGTGGCTTCAAGCCAATTCCCAATCAACACCTACCTAGGATCTTGATGAACTAGTTGTGAACTCCAACTAGACACCTAGCAAAAAGTGGATCAACTTGCCCTCCTTTCTACTAAACTTGCCCTTGGCAATCTGATACCAGTGATGTAGAAACCAAACGTGAAGCTGATTTCTTTATTGATGCAATGCAATATATAGAAGAAATACAATAATCTCCCCCTAGTAGCTTCCATGTGATCTTTTGGTTCATATTCTATATATTTTTTAGGTTTTGAAGAATATGAGGGACTAGTGACCATCACTAGTCCCTCATATTCTTCATAACCTAAAAAATATATAGAATATGAACCAAAAGATCACATGGAAGCTACTAGGGTGATAATAAAAACCTAGTAGACTTGGATTGAAAAGGTAAAGGTGGCCATCAAAGAGAAATATGCATACATTTATAAGTTGCTATAGGAACTGAGTGAATTAAAGGAGAAAATGAAATAACTAAGAAATCTGCCAACTAAAATGGAGCAACCTCTATTTTAGGGGAAGAAGTAGCTAAAATTTTGCTTAATTTAGTAGGACAACTTTTGAATGAAAATGCACCAAAGAAAACTCCAACATTATATGATAAAATTGAGGAAATCACCTCAGAGCAGGAGCCTCCTTTTTTTGTTTCTGCCATGGTTGCTATTTTAGAAAAATAACAACAGGTAGAAGAAGGAGTTGCATTTATATGGAGAGCTGGGAAAGAGCTAATGGATATCAAGGAAATCTCCCACCAAGGAAAAAATGTTATAGAGCCTGAGCAGCAACAGGTTTTGCAGGATCAACTTGTAGTAGAAGCAACTCTAACACATTATAAATCAACTTCAAAACATTTAGAAGTAGCTCTAAAACATTCAAAAGTAACTTTGGAAAATTTAGAAGTAGCTCCGAAACATTCAAAATTAGATCTAAATATTTTGAAGCAACTCTAGAACATACAAAAGCAGCTTCGAAACAATCAAACCAAGTGCAAACAGAAGCTTCGAAACAACAAAACGGTCAAATCATAAATCTAGAGAAGGATATTTTGATAGAGGGAACTATTAGCATGTAGATTAAACCTATGAAAATTGAAATGCCAACTAAAGAAGATGAAAAATAGGTTCTTGTTGAATCCGTCAGTAGAGTTTAAACTATAGAAGTAGGAGTATAGACTGACATCCCTCCAATCCTAAATGCCTCACCTATTATAATGCCTCAACCACGTGTGGTAACATTAGCAACACATAATGCAACTATAGCAGGTTGGATAGCTTATTATCAAGCATTAGAAATCCACTTTGCAGTGATGCAACCATTGGAAGAACAAAATAAAAGATAAACTATAGAAATTACAGTGTTGTAGGCCAAAGTGAGAGATTTGTGCCTGATTGTAGAACTAGTGTAGTGCAGAAGACCTATCAGATTGTACAACTTATTTCTCAAAGAGCAATTTTTTAGTTGGTAGGTGATGAGGATTTTTTCTGGTCTACCTTATGACTTATCTTCTGATCAGGAATTCATTGATGCATACCTACAAAGTCCTGAAGAGCAGCAAAATCTTCTATGTGAGTTTTACTTGCATAAGTTTGTAGTGATAGAAGATGTCCAATTTATGCCTCATATATACATAGGTGATGTACAACTTAGAGCTTTCACTTCCACATTACAAAATCAAGTGTGTTGGGATCAGGAAAGAAAGTAGAATAAGATTGTGGATGGTAGGAACCTTGTTCCTAGAAATGATAATAGGTGGAGAAACAGATGGAATGATGCAAAATAAGAATGAAATGTGTTAAATCACCTTGGAATGATAACTATTTCATTGGAGGGATTTCCTACCAATGCTCTCAAAGAGATATAAATTGTTATGTTCTTGGATGCTTAATGACACCCTTGTGAATGCATATATATACCTAGCTAGAGTTATGAGGTGAAAGGACACAATGGTCCATAATAAATTAGAGTAATTAATTATATATAATAGGGGTTAGGATTAGGATCCTAACAAGCCACCCTCCTTAAAAGAGCTTTGTCCTCAAAGCTCAAAGGGAGAAGTTTCGTTCCATGTTTGCCAAGTAGTATTTGCTCATGTTCTTGCACTATTTTAATGTCATCTTCCCATAAGAAGGGATATTTTGAAGGTGGAAGTGTGGGTGGGGGATAGGTAGGAAGAATAGTAGGATGAGAAAGATGATAGAGGGCAACCCTTTTTATGCCTTCTTGGTGGCTTGGATAGAAAATAAGTGGGCAATAGTGGTTTGACAGAGTTTGGTAAGGGTTCCCATGAAATATTCGAATTTAGTAGGGCCAAATCGTACCATTAGGTTTTTGGTAAATTCTAACCATGTAGGTGGGCCATTAGTCTTCTTGTACCACTGGTACCATTGGGTGGTGATATTTTCAAGGTGGAAGGATGCAATGCAAACTTTTTGTACCTCTAGAATTTGGTAGAGGGAGAAATATTGTTCAGCCCTATAAATCCAGTTGGTGGGGTCACCTCCTTCAAATTTTGGAGAGTCCAACTTAGTCATTCTAGGAAAGATGGTAGTTTGTGGTACTCCAAGTAGTACTTGGTTGGTTGGTTCTTTGGTAGATTGGTCGGCTTGGACTAGTGCCATATTTTGTTGTATTGTGTTGACAAAGTGGCTATAGGTGTAAAATTTCAAATCTATTGTTGATAAATCATTTTAAATTCCTCCCTCCAATGGCGAACCTCTTGCATGAAATCCTTAAGGGTAGGTTCCTATGATTGAGATCTCCTACCATCAGCCATTTTGTGGTTGATTTTCAATTTGTAAGCCCTTTATTTATTATAAAAGTTGTTTTTTTCAAACTAATGTAATTTTTTTGTCAATTTTGATAATTTTCTACAAAAAGAATTTTGCAAAATTTGGTTTTCTTTCAATGTAATAGGACCTTAACTGTCACTATATTTTTGAATTTCAAATTTAAAATTGGTCGGATCGACAGTGGCATGAAGTGGTAGGTGGTTCGAAGGATGAGCAGAGTGGCAAGTGGCTCGGAGGACGAGTAGAGTCTAAGCACGAGGGAATGTGAAGCGATTGTCAAGGAGTGGCATGAAGAGCGAGGGAACAATGGAACATAAGTCAAGGAGAAGAAGTCAAGCGGTAGTCAAGGAGTGGCACGAAGAGCGAGGGTGGAGCGGTGAGTGCAGAGTGGAGTGATGCAAAGGGAAGAGCGAGTTAAAAGGGGAGAAAGGTGGTGGCTTCGATCAAACGAGGGGTGGCTAGAGCGTGACCGAAGTCACGAATAACTATGTGCCTTTGATTTATTTTAAACACATTTTATCCCTTTTTTCTCATGAATGTGGGATATATCTTTTTAAAAAATTTTAAACCTTGTTCCTTTGCTCCTTTTCAACATCAAAAGTTAAGGCACCATCAAAATTTTTCTTATGTTAGAGGGATTTAAAATTTATATTATAATTTTTATTTTATTAAATAACGCGATTTTCTTTGAAACTTCATCGAAAAACTCAGACGTCGTATTGCAGATTGGTTTTGTTGATGATTTCGAATTACTGTTCGATCAGTTTCCCGATATGGGGCTAAAAAAAATTGATGATGTCCATTTTAAATAATTTGGGTAAGATTTTGAGCACAATTTTCACTTGTTTTTGCCTTTGAGACTGTATTTTATCCTGCACCGATCTGCTATTTTATGATGGCAGCTGGTTATTGAAAATACTTTGATTCTACCTTGATGATATATGTTGAGAGGTTTTGCAAGTTTTTTTGGGCTAAACTGTGGTATGTTTAGCCATAATGGTGATATACATCGATGAACAAGGGTGTAGATTGATAATGTATGATAGTGATTGAATGTAGAGGGAAAATTATTGGTGAAAAATGGTTATGAATGGATCCTTCAAGTCACTGCTCTGATACCAATTGGTAGGAACATTTGTTTCTATAAATGATAACAGGTGGAGAAACATATGGAATGATGCAAAATAAGAATGAAATGTGTTAAATCACCTTGGAATGATCGTTGTTTCACTGGAGGGATTTCCTGCCAATGCTCTCAAAGAGATATAAATTGTTATGTTCTTGGATGCTTAATGACACCCTTGTGAATGCATATATATACCTAGCTAGAGTTATGAGGTGAAAGGACACAATGGTCCATAGTAAATTAGAGTAATTAATTATATATAATAGGGGTTAGGATTAGGATCCTAACAGTGGAGTTAGGACCTGGTCTCTTATTTAGGCATGTCCAACCTAACATGATAAATTTCATCAACCAACACTTCTCTCTGATGGGTAGACCAACCATAAAAGCTACTTAAGTGCCTCAGGGAGAGTGTGGCTTATTTCTAGAATTTTTATAGAAATAATTTTGATAGGTCATTGACAACATGAAAGAGTAGATGGGATGAGCTATCTATTTCTCTAAAAAAAGAGAGCCTCTATCACCAGCAAACCTAACATGGTCATGTAGAAGGGCAGTGGTATTGATAGATGCCATATTGATAATAAAACATCAATGGATAGGTCTATGGTTCAGGCCACCCACCATTATTACACCTATTCCTTTTTACTTTGACTCTGATCCTAAACCTGAACAACAATTTCAAAATTGATTGGTAGAATTAAAGAAAAACAAGGGATACCATTCAGGAGACCATAAGTTTTTGGAAAAATGGCATAGGGAGTTGGATCTAAATGCTTCTATAGCACAACAAAATGCATGAGGACATGCATCAGGTTAAGTGGGGGGATGGAATAATGAGTCACAAAAATACCTCATTATTTCATCATTTTGCACATGAAAAATTGCCATATTTGATAAATAATATAGTTATTTACCAAATATGTGATTAAAGTGCATTATTATGTTTATGTTAGCATGAATAAATGTTAAGAAATATTATGTTGCTATTTTGACTATTTTTTGCACTTTCTATCATCTTTTACATGATTTTAGCAGTAAAAATGCATAATAAAAGTAGTTAGTAAATAAAGGATTTTTGAAATATAATTATTTGAGAATTTGTAAAGTGTCTTCCCACCTAAAATAATTTCCTAGGATGATGTGACATCCAAAAATCCATGTTGCAGCTGAAACAGGCCATGATACAACTGGATACAAGATATTCAAGAGCAGCTTCGGAACATTTGGGTAACCACCTATAAATTAATAGGAAAACAAGGACAAACACCAAAATTTAAGGTAAAATAATTTGGGAAACAAAGTAGTTGGAAGTTATTCCATGTGATTGAATTGAATCTAACAATATTTGATAGACATGGAGCCTGATATTTTAGAGTGCTATAGAAACACTTAAAAAATAGCATAAAAATAGGTTTTTGACTAAATCTCTAGGAGAATGAACAAATTGACACATGGATATCTATGGCCAATGATATTAATCTATTCTTGGCCTATTTCCCATTGAATTGGATGTAAATATAGCTACACACCTAGCTATAAAGTAGATTTTATCCTAATTCTGGACTAAGTCAGTTGCAACCAGGCAACAAATCAAGAGCCAACAATAGGATAGATTATTTTAAATTTGTTTAACATAGTATTGGGATATGGAAAGAATTGTATAAATAAATACCCCTACCTACTTTGAGAGAGTTATAAAAATATTAGCAAATTAGATCATAGACAACATTTTCAACACCTTTTGTAATAGTAGGAATTTTCGAATAAAAGTGAGTATTTTCCATATCATGTTGATGTATTGATGGATAGTTAGAGCTTATATTTTGGTGTGCTAGACCTTATATTGGACCTAGGAGCAAAGTACCACTCTCGGGGCTGGTGGAAGTAGTTACAATTTTTTTGTTTTTGTTCATTTTCTCTCAAAAAGTTATCAGTTTTCTGCTAGAATGTTGTAGTCTGTTTTTGCTTTGTTTTTGCTCTGTTTTCAAGTGTGAGTGTGGTTTTTTAGCTAGCTGACCTTATTTCCTTCTATATTTCTCATTTTCTGTAATTTCATTTACAATATTTTTATAGTTTCAGCAACAATTTCCTATTTTAGTATTGTAATTTCCAGCATTTGATAAATTAGTGGATTTCAATTTAGTGTTTACATTTCATAACACTTCAATTTAGCAAAAGTAATGAGTTTTTATTTTCCTTTAGCATAGTTTAATTTTATAATTTATATTAGTCTCAATTATGCACTTTAGTGATAGTTGATACCTGCAAGAACCATCTGAACCTCTGTTCCTACAAAGATAAGCAAGTGCCCTAATTTTTGAATTGTAGAACTACCAACCTCCTCTATCATATATAGCCTTGGAAACTACCCTGGATTTGACAAATTAAAATTAAATGATAAACATTAACGACACTCATCAAAAAACATTTGGTAATATAATGATTGATTTTTATAATGAAATGACAAAAGACTTTTATTTTTCAACTACATATATTGATCATAAGTAGATTTACCTATATTATTATAAAAGCATTGTTTGCTTTCATAAACCAAGGTGTGACCTTATTGTATTAATATTGTACTTCTAGAAGCATCACAAAACTATGAAAAAGGGATTTTTAAATTCAAGAATAGCCAAATCTAAAGTAGAACAAATAGCCTCTTTTAAGGCAATAAAGGATCTTGTAGCCTCTTTAGTCTAAACAAAATCATTATTATTGGTGAAATATGTCAAGGAAGATGGAAATATTCCATATTTTTTGATAAATTTCTTATACTAATTAATGAAAACCCTAAATACTCTTGAGAGAATTAGTTCCTATACAATATTTCATTGTAATAATCTTGTTAAGATCCATATTGACACCTTTATGAGAGATAATATGACCTAGATATTCTACTTTAGAAGCCCCAAAATAACACAAATATCCTAAAACTATTGTTACCCTCAATAATTTGAGCACTTGTTCCACATGGTACACATGGGATTCCTATGACTTACTATAGACTAGAATTTTATTAAAAAGAACTAAAATAAATTTCCAAAAAATATGTTCAGAGATAAAATAGCGTTACCAAAAATTCATAATGACACTCATGAGTATGAAATGTTGGAAATCCATCTAGAATATCTCACAAGTCCAAAATAAAGGATTAAATATTAATCACAATATTAATGCTATCAACTCACTAGCCAATATCAATGAATAACAATAATATTTATCAATAATAAAAATCATAATATTATTCATTAATCATCAAATATACATCTGAATTCATTTTTGCTTGATTATTTATACAATGCATAAAGCTTTGTCTCCATAGTATAACCTTAGAAGTTGAATCTTCACTACTTGACTATTTCTCTCCTCAAACATCCGGGGGATGCATCCTTTTCTATTCCTCACATATACCAAAAATCTCATGTATTTTTACTTTACATCTTGCCACATATCATGTGACTCTTCACTTGTATATTTGACACCTAAATCCTATGACTCTTGACTTACTTACATGACACTTTGCACTCTCTCACACTTTGCACACTTGCACACTTTATTACATAACACTTGGACTCTTCTCACACATTGACACATACATTAGAGAAATATAAATCACACTCCCTAATATAATATTTATAAATATACAAATGTACCATGGGGGTACTTTAATATTTACCAAATAATGTAATATCTCCAACACCCTCTTGTATTACATTATTTGGTTTGAAGACTTTTAGTCTTCAATATTTGATTTTGATCTTTTGTTTTTGCCTTGTGTCCATCCATGGATTCTACCTATTAAATTTTATTGATACTCTTGCACTATGCCTGATCCACTATCCTATTTCCTGTATTTTAGAGAAGTCAAACAATTCATCATTAATATGTTCTTGAGGCAAAATATAGTCTAAAATTTCCTGTGATAATCCTATTATATCTAGAACAAATATTCCATTCTTGATGGAACCCATGGCTTCAACTTTGTTTTGTTTCTTGATGACACATTTTCTATTTCCATTGATGTATTTGAATTCCACTGTTCTACCTATGTTAACCAATTGGGCTACAAAAATAAGATTATTTGTTAAACTAGGTACATACAATACATCTTCTAGCATGAATCCTAAATATGGCAAGCTAGGTGTAACATTTTTGGATCCTTGCACATGATAAATTTTGTCATCCGCTATTTTTAGTGGAATGTTTGGTTTGAATTCCAATGAATCAAACCAATGTAAGTTCCCAGTCATGTGGTGATTGGCACTTGAATCTATGTACCATATGTCTTCTTTTATCATGTTTTGATGTGTTCTTATTTCATGTCTTTGATAATATTTGATTCTAAAAATTTCTTCTCATAGTATTTGGTCCTTTGAATTCATATGATTGTCATGATCCATTTATTCTTCTTTTCCTTCTATCCATGATATAAATTTCTTCAAACTTTAAAAAAAATTCTTCAATTTTTTTCCTTTGATGTAGAAATCCTTATTTCTCCAAAATTTAAATTTTAATCAATTTCCTTCAATCAATTTCTTCAAACAATAAATTTCAAAACTTCAATCTTCAATCAAGCAATCATCTTCTTATAAATCCCAAAAATAATTTCAAATTATTTTGAATTTTCAAATTTCATTAAATCAATCAATCTTCATCAAGTCAATCAATCTTCATCAAATCATCAAATTTCACAGATTTCATCAATTTTTCAATTCTCCTTTTATCTCCTAAAATTTTATTTTTAGTCTTCACTTATATCTCCCAAATTCACCTTCAAATTTTAATTTCACCTTTATTCCAACTAATTTCACTCTCAATTCAAATTTTAAATATTTTATTTCCTTATAACTCCCATTCATCAATTTATTAATCTTTTCAATTATTTTTCTACCTTATAAATCCCCTTTCAATAATCAATACTTAAATTATTTATTTTTTAAAAAAGCTTCCTAAATATTATAAATTTAAATTAAATTAGGCACCTAAAAATTACTCAAATGTGCCTCCTTTAAAAAACTTAACAATTTAATTTATTACCTTTTTCTTCTGCCATGTCTGCCTTCTCATGCATTATGGCATCAACTATTATAAAATGTTGTAGGATACATTATTATCTTGACTATGAATATTCTAGTTTTAACTCCTCTTTGGTTGAATTCTCTTGGATGCTTCAAATTCTTCATACTTTTTTCTTATGCTTTTTATCTCTGGCTTCTCATTTGTGTTTGTAGATGCTCCTCTCTAGATTCTTAATTCATAAATTTTGATCTCTTAGGCTCTTTGTTCTTGGCTTTAAGCTCTTTAATTCCTTAGGCTTCTTCACTCTCAACTTCTTCTTATGGATGGTAAATTTCAGAATCCATGCTATATGTAATCTTTGACTGCTATCACTGATTTCTTCATGCTTAGGCTTCAAAAAATAGCATACCAACTCTCCTTTCAACTTCGTAGGCTTCTTTCTCCTTGCGGATTCATAGATAACATTCTTCTCATAATCATAGTATATATTATCCTTAGCTTATTATATAGTGCTCTTCTTGGCTTTACAAAATCATAATCTACACCTTCTACTACAACCAGTAAACTCTCCATTTCCTCAAACTAGTTTTTGTTTAAAATTTCTCTTAGGTGGCTTATATTCACTGTCTTCTCATGTCCGACTTCCAATAATATTCAGGTGTAATCAAACCATCAATAATATCCAACACTTTTTTCCTTGCTTTTCTTCTTCTAATAATTTAATAACTTCTTATACTCAATCTCCTTATCAATGCAATATAAACCATTCCCTTAACTTAAATCTCTCCTTCACGGTGCAACATCAATCGATTTCTTCAATCAACAATTTGGGAGACCTCAACCCTTCCTCCAAAATTCACAATTCCAAATGGCCAAAGTGTAGCTCTTATACCATTGTTGGGAATCCACCCAGATTATCTCATAGGTCCAAAATCAAGGATCCAATATTAATGCTATCAACTCACTGATCAATATCAAATAATCATTCATATAATAACAACATTTGTCAATAAAACTCATAATATTATTCATAAATTATCAAATATACATCTAAATTCATTCTTTCTTGATTCTTTATACAATGCATGGGGCTTTATCTCCATAATATAATCTTAGAAGATGACTCTTCAATACTTGACTATTGCTTTCCTCAAATATCTGGGAGATGCATTCTTTCCTATTCTTCACATGTGAAAATACTCTCATGTCTCTCAACTTTACATATTGCTACATATCATGTCAATATTCACTTGTATATTTGACACCTAACTCCTATGACTCTTTGACTTACTTACATGGCACTTTGCACTTTCCCACACTTTGCACGCTTACACAAATTATTACATAACACTTGGACTCTTCTCACACATTGACACATACATTAGAGAAATATAAATCACATTCCCTAATCTAATATTTACAAATATACAAATGTACCATTGGGACACTTTAACATTTACCAAATAATATAATATCTCCAACATGAAAAGCAGTTTTAAGAATATCCTTTTCTTGAACCCATTTTGATGAAATAAAAAATACAAGTCTAGCTTAGTAAAAGAGCTAAGAAATGTGTAACTCATCCAATAAATGATCAATAATAGGGCAAAAAAAATAAACTTTGATAGTAGTCTTATTAAGTGTTCAAAAAATTGGACACTTAGCACAAGAGTAGGTGTTATTTTGTTGCAAAGGTTGATGGCTAAGCCCACATTAAAATCAATATGACTTTTATTTGGTCTTAGCCAATGTGTTTGACACACTGGTTGGTGCTATTTCTTGCTCACAAAAGATCATTCAAGTCAATGTGACTCTTATTTAGTCTTAGCTAGTGTGTTTGGCACACTAGTTGGTGCTATTGCTTTCTCACAAGAGGTATTGGGTTTGAGCCTCATCAGATCAAAACCTACTAAAATTTAATTATATATATATATACATATATATGTGTTTGTGTGTGAGGAATCCAACCTATCACATCATACAATTTATCACACTTGGATTTGCTTGTTGATGACATAGAATACAATCTAGTAGTACCAAGTTGTTGTGAAGCGGGTTCCTATCAATTGGAAATAAAGGAGAGAACAATGGAATGATGCATGTTGGTCAAATATCTACCTAAAATACAAATATTACATTTGTGCACCCTAGATACGACCAATATTGAAAGGTCGAAGGAAAGAGATGTCCTTCAAGCCAATATCTACAGAGGGCTGACTCCCTTGCTAAATCTTACACCGATTTGAAGTTTAGAGTTGCAAGAAAGAAATGAAAGTAATGGAAAGAAATGGGAAATATAGCCATAGGCTAGAAGATGTAGGATTGGGGATAGACTAGCAACAAGAATTCAAATCAAGCATTATAGCAACATATAATAGAAAGAAGACAAAGAATCCACTTACGATTTCACTAAGATAACTTCCAGAGTTGCATTCCAGTACTCACTCTCTCACCAACAATGTTCAAATCTAGATGCAAAATTTAAACTTAGTAGATAACAAACATGAATATAAAATAAAAATGATTCACAGAGAATCAAAAGCTAGGTTATTTTCTATTTACGCAAAAAACTTGAAGCATTTTTCTGTAGAGTGTCTATCCTCCTTTTACATTGAAAATGTCTAGTATTTATAGAGGTTTTTGCCTCTGTTTATTTAATACACAAAAGACAAAATATCCTTGGACCAAGAACTAGTGAGAGGAATATTCTCCTCACAAATATTCAAAAATACTCCTTCTATAGTGGTGATCCAAATTTTAAGGAAAAACTCCTAGAAAATCAGTAAATTTGGGCATCGGTGCACAGAAAATTGCAAACATGGTCGTTGAATTTGTATCTCCATTATCCCTTGGAAATTCACCCTTATACAGAAAGTCCACCAAACCTGAGCCTTATTTTGAAAAGAGGTGAAGTAAATAGGGAATGTCTTGGAACTCATGAAAATCATCCTATGATATTTAATCCTGCACCTTTTTCAGCATGAAATCAGCAAATGTAGTCACTCTTCACCTCAATCATTAAATTCTCATCGTTCTCTAATCTGGGCACCTTTGAAAAGTCTCTTTGTATACTTAAAAATAGTTTCATTCAAAAACGCAGCAACATTTCTTCTAAAATCAAGTATGGGCGACAACACCTTGTACATGTTTTCATCTTATCACATTTCTTATGCCCAAAAATCATCTTCATATTGCTTCACCCTGGGGACGGGAGAATGGGAGTTTCGCCCCTCACCTAGGGTGAAAGCGCTACTGATCATCCTTCCCTTTGACTATCGTAGCGCAAATCAATTTTTAGAGAATCTTCTTGCCTTTGAAATATTCATTTGCCCCAAGAAGGGGTGAATGGGATTTTTGCCCCTCACTTGGGACAAAATCCTTTTCAAACTCTTTTTCCAACACATTCCAGTGTGGGATCTGCAACGTGTTCCTTCTTCATATGCTTTCACCCCAGGGGGGCGAATGGGAGTTTTGCCCCTCTCTTGGGGCAAAATATCCTTAACTTTTCAATGCCATAACTTGGCACCTTGTCGCCTTTGCTTGAGGTTCATTCGAAGTGAGGGCAAAAAATATTATCACTCCATATTTGTGAATGACACCTTTGTGGGTCCCATGGTGTAATATTTGTGAATTTCTTGACACTGTGCTTTCGCTCCAAGGAGGGGCAAACATGAGTTTTACTCCTCACTTGGGGTGAAAGCCCAGTTGACTTTTCCACACCCTAACTTGGCAACTTGTCACTCATTTCTTATGATGTTCTCCCCAAGGTAGGGTGAATAGTGTTTTCACCCCATTTTTAGGGCAAATGCACTCCATTTCATTGCATTTGAAACTTAACTTTGGGTCCACCACGAACCTTTCATTTATATGTGGTTTTGTACCAAGGAGGGGTAAAAGGGATTTTCACCCCTCCCTTGGAGTGAAGGTCATATTAGCCAGAATTGACATTTTCTCCTCATTTTAAAATTATGTTCATCCCAAAGTGGGGCGAATGGGTTTTTCACCCCACTTTTGGGGTGAACGCATTTTGATCAGTTCATTGCTTGGTGTCCATGATTTAAAAAACAAGGATATTTTCACCTTGAGGAAGGGAGACAAGGGTTTTTTCCTTTACTCGGGGTGAAAAGGCTGTTATGCCTATTTTACCCTTAGTCTTCAAGCACATTTTTTATTGACATCTCTGGGCGATTTCAACTGATTTTACATACAATTTTCCACTATACCATTTCAAAAATCACAACCATTTTACCATATAACATATATTATTTCCAGGCATGAGACCCACAAAATAAAAGAAGGTTAACACACAAAAATGAACTGCAACACATTATACTAGAAAAAAAAACACTGCAATATTGATTCACTATATTTGCCACTTTTTACAATCAAAAACTTATTGAACAAAATTTGATCAAAATTTGAATGTGGCACGATGTCAAAATTACCAATATTTTTGGTGGACCTCGAGGTATCCAGCTCACATGGATGCAAGTGATATGAGGTATTTATCCATTGGATTCTAAGTGATCCTCCTAGATCACATCAGTCAACATGCCTTGTTCAATTATATTTCCTTGCTCCTGTTCTATTGCTGCCTGTTATGCTACAACCTGCTCTGCTACAACTTGCTCCTCATGTTCCTTCAAACTTTCACAGGTGACTTCATAAACTATAACCGCTTCAACCCAAGCATCTATGGTAAATAGGGAAGGAAAACTAAGTGATTCATAAATGTACCATAGATTCTGAATATCCTCCAAGCTGATTCACCTAGATCTCTGAGCTAATTCAAACAAGGAAGACTTCATGTGAGTGTACCTTTTCATGAGAGGCAAAACCTGTTCTTCTATAATTGGCTCTTTCCAACTGTCAATTTCTAATGTGTCCAGCACAAAATTCTCCCAGACCTCTTCTAACTATTCCTTTGGTAGTGGCTCATCCCATTCATTTGTAAAATATGAGAATCCCATGTTAGCAAGAGCATAAAAATGAACCATTGAAACTGAATGCTCCTATTCAATTATGTTAAGGAATTTATTGCCCTATCTCACTAGGTCCAACCTATGAAAATAATTGCGTAGCATAACCTTGGTGGTAGACCAAGCTCGGTCCATCTCACTCATGGGGTGAATACGCATATTAGATTGAGCCGGGACCTAAATTTTTACTGCCAACTCCAAATGTGGCTCTAGGAAATTATCCATATTTTCTATCACCTATTCACTCAACTGAATCTGTATTCGAGCCTCATAGAGATGCTGTAGGACCAGGACTGCTTTCGCTATCAACTTCTCGCAAATTGTATCCAACCAAAGGTGGGCCTCCTTAATTATCTTTTTAGCGAAGCCTGTAGCCCGTGTAGCTTTCTCTACCATATGGTTCTATATGGAGTTGAGCTGTATATTCACTGTCTATGCCTACTGTTCCACCACTTTTCTTGCTTTTTGATGAGCATCTGCTTGATGTCGCTAATGTTCCACCTCCTTTGCACTCTTTTCCTATTGTGCTCTACTTTTCACCAGAGCTTCTTCAAGCTCAATAATCTTTGCCTTGATGTCATAGAATCTCTACTTGTAGTGTTCATCGTGCAAGTAAACTGAGCTCATGTCAACCTGGATGTTCCCCATCTTCTTAGTGGGGTTAATTTTTGTTAGGTCCTCTATCACGACTTTGTAAGCATAGTCGCTCAAAGTCATTTCTCCTTGTGGTTTTCAGACTAGGGGAATCATCTTGGTAGTGTGGGCCTCCATGGAAACTGGATTGAAGGTAACCTTCTTGAGTGGCTTAGCTAGAGTGAGTACCTATTTTCTCCTATAAATATTTAGCTACTATGACAAACTCAGGTGAGCTTGATTGATCTTCGCTACAACCGATGGTTAAATCATCACCTATAACTCGGTGAAGGGGAAAAGAGCTTGTGAACGGTCTGGCTCAAAGGAAGAAGAGGAAACAAAAATAAGAGGGGAAACCAAAATAGTTGAATGAATGGAAGCGCCAGGGGTGGCTACAGTTAAACTCAATCATGGAGGAGATTTCATACTTACAACTACAAAAGAGGTGACTGAAACAAAGGGTGAGGGGCGCAAAAATAGATTTGGTCCTGACACACATGAACTGAAAGAAAGGGAGGCCAAAGAGAAGGGAATAGAAGAAGGAGCAATAGTGACTTATGGGTGAGAGATAAGGGAAAAAATAGAAACATAAGATATGCCAAAAAAAGGGGCAACAAAAGTAGGAACTGAAGGAAATGAAGTGATAGCCACTACTTGCTCCTGAGTAGAAGAAGAGGGAAAAGGAGATGTACCTTTGGGTGGGGATACCATGTGAGCCGATGATGGAGATGACTGTGAGATAGGATCCTCTTACTTCTTTTCTACTTCCAACTCAAGATCTATGATATCCATATACTGGTCCAACTACTGCTATTGAATCAATGGAAGATCCTGGGCAACGCTAACCTGAGCAGTTGATATTAATGGAGGAGAATTTACCATAGATGTAGCCACTGCAATTGTGGAAACTACAATAGCAAACAAAGAAACAACATCGGTTCTTGGCTTCTTTGTAGACTTAGAGAAAGAAAATGCCTCTTTTACACTTTGCTTCACCTACTGAGATCTTATTTTACATACAAATTGATGTTCCTCTTCCTCATGTGTCACTTAGGTACTCTTTTTTGGCCATGATTTCTTCACTTTTAGATTTTTGAAAACTTTGAGGTACAACCTTGGAGAAAGTGATAGGTTGATAGATGTTGATAAATTCATCATATGCATCAAAAAATGCTTCGTCCATCTTCAACCCATAGGATGATGTGGTTTTTCCCTGGTGGACCCTCATAATCCACCAGTTTGTGATCTTTTCTCAGACCACGTAGGAAACTATTATTTCATCTAGCTAAATATTCCTGACGGAGGAATATGCTCTCTGTGCACTACGA
The DNA here is from genome assembly GCA_028583015.1 of Wollemia nobilis. Classification (NCBI taxonomy): domain Eukaryota; kingdom Viridiplantae; phylum Streptophyta; class Pinopsida; order Araucariales; family Araucariaceae; genus Wollemia; species Wollemia nobilis. Next base: position 629,676 of record JAQPPZ010017254.1, on the reverse strand, counting down.
GATTATATTTGGCTTCTTGTTCATAAAAATTATGCCATGGTGGAAGTGACATCATGGCTTCAACATGCCACTCCAAATCATACCCCTCAAAATTATTGCAATTTTATTGGATATCTGGCCGTGGGCAACAATGAAACTACTTGGCCTTAATTAATTCCAAAAAATGACCCAATGGGTCATACCTCCATCTTTGAGGCAGTTCCACCAGACCTAGATCTTGGAGAGATTTTGTGAGCAATATGTTCTGATAAACTTGGTTCACCTCTATACTACCAAACCTAAAAGGCATCATGCATGTTGTTCTTTTACCACACCCTGCTCCATAAACATCATTCACATAGTCATTCTGGTGCACCACCTCCATTGCAAAAACATGCTCTATGGTGAAATATGGGAGCAAGAATGGCTTTCATGTGAAGCCAAAAATTCACACAGCTATGCCTTGAGTCAACAAGAAAATATCACCCTTTTCCACCATGACAATCGCTTCTCTCATTGCCTGAGGCACCCTTTCACTCTTATCATAAATCAACTCAATTACGGGGTCCAAAAATAAGCAATTATAATTATAAAATGACTCCCTCCTTGACAGGGTGGGAGTCCACATATAAACAGGCAAAACATTGTTCACCTCATCAACTTGTTATAAATGAAAATACTGATGTAAATGGAAAAAGAAATACCATACGAGGAATGATGTGTGCTTGAAAGATGTCACCTCCTTTGTATTCATTTTTTCTAACTGAATGTGCATCTTACGAGATATAAAATCCACCCAGTCAAAATAAATCAGGTTTGTACCTACCCTCATTGCTATCGGGGTGTAAAACTCCACCTGTGATATGCATTATGCAAGTACCACCTACCACTTGTGAATTGTGGAATCTACAGAGAGACCAAAAATCCATGTCAGCATTGAGAATATATCTGGGCTCTTAAAATCTAAAAATAGCTTTGGCAAATTTGGCAACTATCCTAGCTACGACTCTTTGATTAATTGCATCTCCATAAATTGGCGCATCGTCACCGTGGACACATATTTCTCCTCTTGTTCATTTATGTGTAGTTTTTTAGAGATCATATCGGAGGGAGGATTCAACCCACAAGCAAATGCTTCCCTCACTGCATTAGAAGAGATGGTGAAAAACACTTCTCAATTCACCTTTTGAACAACCCTGGTAGCTAGGTTATAAAATCTAGCAATTATCTTCATCAGCTTCGAGAAAGCATGTATGGGTGTACACAGGTACCAAAAAAACTGCGCATAATATGACATAGTTAAAGGGCTCTCCGACATCAAACATCACTTGATGGTGAATTCCACATCTTGGCATAGTTTAACCACACCCTTTTTAGTGATGATGTAGTCTCCGAATTTTGACATGGTGTTAGAGTACGGATCCAAGTCAACATTCTCATTTTTCGTACTTTTTTGGACCTTTTTCCACATTTTTCTTTCTTTCTTTACTAATTTGGCTCCATGACATATTTTTATTCTATAGTTATTTTACCCATTGTGGATATCCCAACAATTTTTTATGGTGCTCTGCAACTAACAACTTGAAAATACACAAGCAAAATTTAAATTTTAATCTTTGGGTAATTTTTACTTGCTCTATTTATAGGGAGCACCTCCAACTACCACAATAAATGCGGTAAATCAATTTGGTAAATTTAGGAGGATGTGCATCTTTGTCAACTCAACTAGCACTATTCTCCATGATTTAACAATTATTAACCTCCATTTGTCGCAATATCTTTTTTGAAAACTATGCTTTCATTGCATTATGCCCTCGAACAATGTGCCCTAGCTCCCTAACGACTGCTTTGAAAAGATAGCTCTACCAAAAATAAGCCAATCAACGCCTTTCAGGAGAACCAAGATATTTTATTCTTTGAAAATACCAAAATGTTGCTTTCGAAAAATTCAGGTGAAAGCGTTTTGCTTGGGGTGCTCTGAAACTGCAAGGAGAAATGACTTGCACCAAAAGAAATTGTCACGTGCCCCAAAAATCATCCAATAAGCAAAATTATTCTGATATTGCACTATTATTTCCTCTCCTTTGCTCCCAAAAGCACATTCAAACTGTTTGATTTGTCTTCATGCAAAACCCTCTTTTTTAAAACAAATCGATGCTTTTCAATTTTACCCCAATTATAGAAAAACACTTTTAAAATTCAATTCATCTTTTTTTTTTTTATCTTCGAAAAAGCTACTAATCTTGGAGCTTTTAACTTTTGCCTTTTTTTATTTTCTTCTAATTTAATTTCGCCCCCTTCTTTTCCCATTTTATAAATTAAAGCTCATGCGAAATCAAAAACTCTTTTCTTCTCTCTTCTTTTATTTTTCCTTTTTAATTCATTTAAATTATTTTTCAGCATTCACTTAATTGGGTAAAATAATAAATTTAAAACCTTTGCTCCAATTGATACACATAAAGCAATTTAACCTTTGCTGAAAACTAAAAATAATTTAAATTGATTTCACAGAAATCACTTAATATCACTTTCAAAAAAAATTTCTAGGACGAATCTAATTTTTGGAGGGAGAAAGGGCGAAAATGATTTTTATTTTTATTTTTATATATTTTTATAAAGCAATAAAAATACTAGCAAAAAATAAAATCTGTACATATTTACATACTTGCACCCCTGATCATGTCACTGAAAATAAGCCTTCAGATGAAGGTCGCTAACTAGAATCAAAAGGTCCCAACCATCCATGTCTTGGAGATGATATGCATTTGCTAAATTTACCCCTAAGACTCAAAATGGACCTTCCCAGATCACGTCAAACTTGTGGTGCTTTCCAGGATTATATTTGTTCTCATTCCATTTGAGCATAAGATCTCCAATCTAAAACTTTTGCTCCGTCATCTTCTTGCCAAACCACTTCTGCATCATTCTAGCATGTTCAGTGAAAGCAACATATACCTTTTCTCTCTCCTCTCCTAATTGCAAAATTTGGGACAACCTTGCACTCATGGGATCAAATTCCTCATCTTTATCTCTGAATAATTGCAAGGTTTGAAAAACAAGGAGCTCGATGTGAGTGGGTAAAAATGCTTCCTTCCCATACACCAAGTAGTAAGGAGAAACTTTAATAGACTTCTTAAATGATATGCAATCTGCCCACAAAGCCTGATTTAACAACATATGCCAACTCCTTTTGTTGCTTCCAAGTGTTCTCTTCAAGATCCGAAGCAAATTTTTGTTTGTGGATTCTGTTAGACCATTTTCCTATGGATAATAATTGGATAAAGTCTTCAAGTAAATCCCATACCTGCTTACAAATTCAGTGATCTTTGCCCTAATAAATGGAGTCTTGTTATCTGCTATAATGGCATATGATACACCGAAATGGGTAATCAGTCCTTCAAAGAATTAGATGATCGTAGCCTGGTCTACTTTCTTGGTTGGAATGATCTCTGCCCACTGAGTAAAGTAATCTATCACAGTCAAAATATATTTATACTCGATGGAGTAATGAAGATCGATGACTCCAATGAAATCTTACTCTATGAGATAAATTTCCAGAATTTCTTTAGAGACTTCATGACTGCATACACCTGATTCTCGATAAAATTATATTTTTCCTGGTGTGGCGAAATAACTTGATTGAGAAAATCAATCAGTTTTTCATCCCTGCCATCTTGCTTTTGCATGAGGACAACAACGTAACTTTCCTGCTCATCCACTACGTAAAGGATAAAATCCTTCTAATAGTCTAGATTAATAAACATTGGCACTTAGGTGATTCTCTCCTTGATATCTTGGAAAACCTTTCTCCTATTTTCTGTCCACTTGAAGTTCACATTTTTCTTCAAGAGTTTAGTCATGGGCTTTACTACTTGAGCGAAATCGATGATGAATTTTCGAAAGAACTTGATTTGGCCAAAGAATGATTGCAGGTCCTTCTTATTGATTGGTAGGGGCAGTTTTAAGAGTGCTTCAACTCTCGTAGGATTAATCGCCAACCCTTCTTATGAAATCACATGTCCCAAGAGTTTTCCCTCTTTGATAGTAAAAATGGATTTCTTCAGATTAATGGAAATTCCAAACTCCTGATACTTTTCAATCACTTATCTTATATGAGAGACATGCTCTTCCCTACGATGTGAGAAAACAATCATGTTGTTTAAGGTAAATTACAATAATTCGATTCAAAAACTCACCAAAGGTGACATCCATAGCTCTCTGAAAGGTGGTGCCAACATTGGAAAGACCAAAAGGAATTATATGATAGACGAAGGTGCCCCATTTTGTTGTAAATACTGTTTTATGTTGGTCCTCATCCTTCACCCAGATCTGGTTATAGCCGGAGAAACCATTTAGCAATAAAAATCTCTGTGCTCCAACGACGACGTGAAGAATCTGGTCAATCTATGGTAAGTGATAATGATCTTTCAAAGATGCTTGGTTTAGGTTCTGAAAGTCCACACACAAGTGAATGTCTCCATTCTTCTTTTGAACTAGAACCAAATTTGCCATCCACATTAAGTGCTTGATAGAATAAATTATTTTCACCTCCAACATTTTTAGCAGCTTCACTTTCATCAACACTTCAATTTTTGGATTGACAGGCTACTATTTTTGCTAAAAGGGTTTCACCCCTTCTTGCAACTCAATGGTCTACTGAATTACATTTTTGTCATATCCTTTTAAATCATGATAGCTCCAAGTGATAATGTCAAGAAATTTGTAACACAAATTCTTAATATCATCAAGATTCTTAATTTCAACTTTGATGATTTTATTAGGCTCCAACTCCATTTTATTATACTCCTTTACGTTGACCTTGATCTTGTGTTTCTTTGCTCTATCATTTTGGTCAAAAAAGCTCTCAAGAAAAATTAGTCCCCGAGGAATGTCATTATTCTTCAACTAAATCATCCCTTCCATTTCCTCGGCCAATATTCTTTCTTCTGTGCTAGCAACTTCCTTAGTCAAAAATTAACTATCTGTTCATCACTATTGAACACCTTCCAATAGAGTTTTTTATCAAGGACCGAAGGTTTATAAATTACCCTCACGATCTTTGGTCTCTTGACCACTTGCTCTCCGAGAGAGAAATTAGCACCAAGGGAAGCCAAGATGTCTGCATGCTTATTTTGATCTCGTGAAATCACTTGAATATTTAGTGCTGTAAAAGACTGATGAGCACCATAAATGCTCATTTTATATACATTCTTAAGGGGTATTATTATTGGTTAATTAGCATGTGAGATATATTTTTATTTAACTTATGCATATAATTGATAGAAAATCCGATATTATGCTTGATTGGTGTTTTTAGTGGAAATTATGTATAAATGCAGGTTTTGCTACTAATATGGTGTTTTCTAGTCTACACCCCACTTGGGCCTGGTAGTGTGCAAGAAGGAGCCTTACTACGACTCCTTACTCTGGTGGTGCGGTGCCTTACTCTAGTGGAACGATGCCTTACTGAGGTAGGCACCTTACTGAGGTAGGTGCCTTATTGAGTAAGGCACCTTACTGAGGTAGGTGCCTTACTAAGGTGCCTTACTCTGACCTAGTCAACTTTGACTGGTTGACCAGGGAGCTGCGAAGGATGTTGCACGTAAAGACAAAGGAGATATTTTAATTATGCAATATTATCAAAATAGAATAAAGCATCTATTATTTTCTAATTGTGCGGTTCGCTTTGTAAGGTGAGCATTCCTTCTCATGCTCATGAACTAATCAACGTAGTGATTTATTGGCAAATGATATGCGTAACAAACAATGAGATGAACCAGATCCATTAGTCACTAAGAGGGACAACCACCCGAATGGATTTGTTGTTTCTAGACATTCTGTTATGATAAAACAGAACACACCTGATTTATCCTGCAAGGGGGTAAAATTAGTGCGTGATTGTTTTAATTAATATATGATTGTTATAATTGAATGACTGCAATATTCATTGCATATCTATTGTAACCGCAAGTCCGGAATAGGCTTGCCTAAATTTGTAATAGAGGAAGGTTGTGCATTGTATAAATGCACAGGTCTTCCCTGAGATAAATGATGATTAATTTTATGAAGAAATTATTCTATTTTATTTTGTCTAAATTATTTAAGAGTGCAATTCCTCTTATTTAATTAAAGCAAGCTCTATGTAGCTAGTCGGACAAACTATCTGCGGGAGCTTGGGCCCACTCCCTACAGTAGTCCTCCCCTATTTTATTTATGCATTTATTTTCTGTAGATTAGTTTATTGCTTTATTTACCGCTTTAATTTAATTCAGTTGTGTGTTTGTTTTTCTGCACATTTAATTTCTCATACATTTACTTTCAACACTTTAATTTTAGTTGTAATTTATTTATTTAATTTTTTGCACTTAGTTTATTTTGTTTGGCTGACTTTCAAATGCACGAACATCCCCCACCAAACTAAATAAGGTACAAACAGATTCATTCCCCGAAACTGCAGGCATATACTATGCGTAACACTCATAAGTTTACAGACTTACCAGATTGATGATTTATGGAAGAGAAATGATTATTTTTTGAGGTATGATTTTTGCTCACCATTTTGGCATTGTTACTGAGGAGTGTCTAAACTGCAGTGTTCTAATTTACATGTCAGATAAAAAACCCATTTTAAAAATACTTGTAGATCTTTTACCTGAGAAATGTGAGTCCACCAAGGGTCTTTTTTATAAGGCCAAAAGCAGTTTTCGAAATAGTCACAGCCAAATCCCATAGGCAACAGTCTAAATTTACCAGCTTCTTAGGTAAATACGGGAATGAACCTGATGTACCATAATTAAGTGTAGAAGTAGGAATAAATTGTGCTGTTGAAAAAAATTAAAAAAATTAGGCGATGAAGGATTTCCATCATGTTCTAAATGGTTTCAAGAAATCAAAAGAAATAACACAACCCAGGTCTGATTAAAAAATTTTAGGGATGTGTTTTTATACAGAAACTATTGGAAAATTATGCCTCTAGAAACTTGGTTTTAACAATGAAATTTTTTACAGACTTAATGCTTTGCAACATATTGGTAAATTCTTTTAATGATGCAAGAAAAATGACATAGCTGAAGAACATGTTGTTATGGAGTATGCTCTTCACTTGCGCTTAAGGCGACCTGGTGAATCGGAAACAAGCACGTGTTTTATAAACATTGCTATGCCCTATTTTATTCAAGGTGCTAGCCTATAGATAGTCATTTTCCGACCTGCATATTTTACCGTAAATTTGAAAGAGTTTGGTTGTGAGGCCATGAAGGAAAATACTCTTCTCATGCTACACTTTGTCTTATCGCTATCTCATAGGATGTTGCACGTAAAGACAAAGGAGATATTTTAATTATGCAATATTATTAAAATAGAATAAAACATCTATTATTTTTTGATTGTGCGGTTCACTTTGTAAGGTGAGCATTCCTTCTCATGCTCATGAACAAATCAACGTAGTGATTTGTCAGTAAATGATATGCGTAAAAAACAATGAGATGAACTAGATCCATTAGTCACTAAGAGTGATGGAGAACAGAACTAACACAAGACAGGAGACAAGGAAAACAAGAGCCAAATTTCTTATTTAATAGCTTCAGAAGAATTTACAAAAAATATCCAGCAATCTGTCGTTTGCCAGCCCCTTTCTCATTACAATTCTTGGGTTTTTATCGAGGTCCCGACCCTCTGCGTTTTCAAAGTTTCCACGATCTGCAACTGCCACCTGGATCAATACTAGAAAGTTGCATTAATGGGACTCTGGGTGAGGTGCACGACTGGCTTCCATAACCATCGGGATCTTCTTCTGGAACTGCTGCTTTGTTGCTAGTTGCCATAAATGCGTCTCTAGATATAGTGCACGAGTGGCCGACATGCTTGCTGGAATCTTCCTCTGATACTGCTGCTTCACTATCGCTAGCTCGTCGTGCACGAAGGAATGCATTTATGAAAGCTTGGAGTGCGTGTTTTTCTTTTGGTCGCGATATCGTGACATGTTGCGATATCGCAACAATTCTCCTCTATGCTTTCTCTCTCCTGCTCCGATCGCGATATCACAACATTCCGTGATATCGTGACATTCTTTCCTTCACGCCTTCTTACTTCTGCTTTGGTCGCGATATCGCGACATGTCGCGATATCGCGACGTATTTCCCTCGTGTCCTCCGTTTTTAGCTTTGGTCGCGATTTCGCGACACGTCGCGAAATTGCGACGTTCCTCCGTCACGATTTCATGACCCTCCGTCTGTCACAAAATCATGACATGTCACGATTTCGTGACCCTTCGTCCGTCGTAGCCTCTACTCTTTGTTTTGGTCATGATTTCACGACATGTCACGATTTCGTGACCCTCCGTCTGCCGTAGCCTCTGCTCTTTGTTTTGGTCATGATTTTGCGACCCTCCGTCTGTCGTAGCCTCTTCTCTTTGTTTTGGTCGCGATTTCGCGACATGTCATGAAATCGTGACATGTCATGATTTCGCAACCCTCCATCCGCCGTAGCCTCTGCTCTTTGTTTTGGTCGCAATTTCGCGACATGTCACAAAATTACGACATGTCGTGATTTCGTGTCCCTCCGTCCGCCGTAGCTTCTTTCCCTGTTTTGATCGCGATATCGCGACACATATTTTTGACATATTTTTACCAAATACTTAGAGAGAAGAAAAAAAATTTGGTTGATGCAAGATTGCTCTGCTGTCACTGGATGCTCCTGCATCAAAGAGGGACAACCACCCGAATGCATTTGTTGTTGCCAGACATATTTTATTATGATAAAATATAACACGCCTGATTTATCCTACAAGGGGGTAAAATTAGTGCGTTATTGTTTTAATTAACATATGATTGTTATAATTGAATGACTGCAATATTCATTTCATATCTATTATAACCGTAAGTCTAGAATAGGCTTGCCTAAATTTGTAATAGAGGAAGGCTGTGCATTGTATAAATGCATAGGTCTTCCTTGAGAGAAAGGATGATTAATTTTACGAAGAAATTATTCTATTTTATTTTGTCTAAATTATTTAAGAGTGTAATTCCTCTTATTTAATTAAAGCAAGCTCTACGTAGCTAGCCTGATGGAATATTTACGGGAGCTTGGGATAACTCCCTACAATAGTCCTCCCCTATTTTATTTATGCATTTATTTTCTATAGATTAGTTTATTGCTTTATTTACCGCTTTAATTTAATTCAGTTGTGTGTTTGTTTTTCTACACATTTAATTTCTCGTACATTTACTTTCAGCACTTTAATTTTAGTTCGTAATTTATTTATTTAATTTTTTGCACTTAGTTTATTTGGTTTGGCTGACTTCCAAATGCACGAAAATCCCCCACCAAACTAAATAAGGTACAGATGGATTCATATCCCAACACTGCAGGCATATACTGTGCGTGACACTTGTAAGTTTATGGACTTACCGGATTGATAATTTATGGAATATAAATGATTGTTTTTCAAGACATGATTTTTGCTCACCAAAGACTTAAACAAATCACATACTTTGTTGTGGTAGGCCTATAATTAGTATTGCTTTGACACACATTTTTTTGTAGTATGATTGATGATAAGCTCAAAATCTACAACTGTTTGATTCCCAACTTCTCCGCTTTCTTCAGACCAAGACACAATGCTTCATATTCGACAACGTTATTCGTGCACCTCCAAGTTAACCGATATGAATAGGTTTTATGTAATCCCGAAAGAGAAACAAGAAAAATCCTAGCTCATACACCATTCTTACATCTTGCACCATCGAAATATAACTTCCATAAGTGATCGAAGATAAGGTCCTAGAAGCCAGAAGCTTAAGCTTCAATCTGTTCAGGTTTGGTTATGGTATAACAACCAATATTAGTTTCTACCATTGCATTGAAATCCATCAACAAAAATTCATCTTCCAGACGAAGCTCACCAAGAGCTTCCTTCATCAAGTCCACTCGTTGCACTTCTTTAGTCAATATATTGACCACACCCATGGGCTTTTCTTCTTCTTCAAGTCTTTCTATGTGAAAAGTGGAAGACTTTTCATTATAGATACAGATTCTTATTCCTTTAAAAGGAATATCCAAATGTGAATAATCCAAGGAAAGATATTCTCCTAGATTTGCTGTAAATTCCCTCGAAAGGCACATGCTGAATTATGGCTCCAAATAGACTACCACCACTTCTTGAATGATAGTGATTTACGGTATACTATGTAGAACAATGGGAATATCTTTTATCACACCCACCATTTTGATTGGGGTTCCATACAATTGTAAAATGTCTGGACTGATCCTTGTGTACTCCATCCCCATGACCTCACATACTACTTTTGGCATGATAGTAGTCATGGCACCTGAATCGATCCTACAATTATGCACAATCCATCCTTCCATTCTGAGAGACAGGTAGAACAGAGGAGGTCTATTCTTACCAGTGGTAGAATTTGTCAATGTTTGCGCTAACACCATCTGGGTGAGGTTTTTATTTTTATCTTTTGTAGACTTGAGAGACTCCTACAATAGATCAACATATCCAGGGATTTGCAATGAATCATACAAACTCACCTTCATAGGGGTTCTCTTCATTTATTCAATGATATTATAGTCAGTAGTACCAGAGTATTTCACTTCATTAGCTGGTTCATATTTATTTTGGTATTGCTGAGTAGCTTCTACCCTTTGTTGCTTGGTCAATGACGAATACTTGATGCACTCTTTGGCTTATTCCTTTGCCTTAGTTTGTACTTGATCAGCTGCAGGTTGTGAAATTGATGCCTTTACGTGCAACTTCTCTTAAGCTTGCTTGGGAAATAGATCCTTCAATAAGATAGAATCTTGTTGTTTAGTTGTTGCACCAGGTGCTTTTGCTTGCGATTGTGTCTTTTCACCTTGTTTCTTTTGCTTAGTGGGGACCTTCAATGGCTCCATTTTTGCTAGATCAACAGTTATTGACTTCTTTCCAACCCTTGTAAGAACCAAAACTTGCTCCAAGGAAGGGACCATAAAATTATGATCAAATTTCGTTATCATATTGACTTGTCGACCAATAAAACTTTCTACTAATTCATGTACATAGTTCAAATGAAACATGCATGTATCTTCACCATGAAGATCATTACATGTAGAACACCAATATGCCTTCTGTAAGGTACTAAGCTCTTCATTTGCCAACATAGTTGTGTTTCTTTCAGGAAATTTGCTAATAGTTGGTTGCTCTCTAGTAATTGACGACATTTGAAATCTCCTTGATCAAAAATCAGCTTCAACTTGTTTCTTCTTAATGGTCGTGATTTCATTTGACATTGTACTTACTACCGAATTGACTGACTACAACTCCTTCAACACTTTATCTTGTGGAGTTGGTAATGACAATGGAATAGGTGGAGCTGGTAGTGTTGGGAATAAAACTGGAGCTGGTAACTATGGAACAACTGGTGCAGGTAATTGTGGAATGTGTGGAGCAATGAGTTATAGAACTGAAATTGAGGCAATTTGAGGTGGACTCAAGCTCTATGAAGGAATATGATACATAGAAGGTATAGGCTATGAAAATGCACTATAATATAGATGTTGTGGAAGATCAGGAAGAATGGGTATTGTTACCTTCAAAGGTAGCTTACCTATGGCAATCAAATCTGCTTTGGCATTTTGTGTCTGCATGTACAAATATGGAAACGTATTGACATTGTCTTGTCAAAAAACCATACCAATGTCAAAGTTTAAGGCTCAGAGATAGTAAAATATTGCTTGTTCAGGAGTGGGCCAAAAGCCATCAGGAACTCTCCACCAACTTCGAGCGAACATGATGTTGAAATCCACTATTTCCTCCTATGAATGTCTTTGGATATTTGTAAATTTATGCAGTAAGGAAAAAGGGTAAACTTGCTCATGAAAATTCTTAATAATTAATTTTGCTAATTGGTCCCATGTGGTGATAGTAGCAGGTGGTAAGGACCGATACCAATACAAAAAATTCCCTCTAAGTGATAACACAAGTAATCTTACCATAATATCTTCATCTAAAATGCCATGGATTATTGCCAAAGAAGCCATATCTTGGACATTCTTGTAAGCAGTATTTCCTATACCATCATATGTAGGTAAAACCTTCAATGCTGCTTGAGGGACTGGATTTTGTGTTGCAGATTTAAAGCTCCTGAGCTATTCAATGCTGGAAACTACCTAGGTGGTTGTGGTGATGGATTCTAAGCCATATTCATTGGAGGATTCACTTGAGGTGAAGGAACACTAGTAGTAGTACTAGTTGGACTTGAAGGCACAAAAAACACACCAGCTATCTATGAAGATGTTGCGGGTGATGTTAGAATTGGTGTGACTAGTCTAGGGTGTTCTCCTAATTTTTGGGTGTCAAGATCAAAGAACTCAATAGGGTTTTCAAGATTTTTGGCCTTTGATCTTGTGATCCTAAAGTACAACTTTCATCGACTTCATGTTCGGAGGCTTCTGGGTATAGTTGAGTCATCATATGTTCTAACTTAACAATACAAAGGCAAACATCAAGACCTTAATATTGCATATATTGCTCAATATGAGACTTATGAGTCCCACCGAGCGTGCCAAAAACTATTGGTCAAATATTTACCTAAAATATAAATCTTACATTTGTGCGCCCTAGACATGACCAACATTGAAAGGCCAAAGGAAAGAGATGTTCTTTGAGCCAATCTCTAGAGAGGGCTGGCTCCCTTGCTAAATCCTACACCAGTTTCAAGTTTAGAGTTTTAGGAAAGAAATGAAAGCAACGAAAAGAAATGGGAAATATATCCATAGGCCAAAAGATGTAGGATTGGGGATAGACTAGTAGCAGGAATTCAAATCAAGCATTATCATAGCATATAACAGAAAGAAGGCAAATAATCCACTTATGATTTCATGGAGATAACTTCTAGAGTTGCATTCCAGTACTTACTCTCTCACTAGCAGTTTTCAAATCCAGATGTAGAATTTAAACTTAGTAGATAACAAACATGAATATAAAATAGAAATGATTAAAGTAGAAAGAAATCACACACATAAATCATTCACATAATCAGAAGCCAAGTTATTTTCTATTTATGCAAAAAACTTGAAGCGTTTTTCTATAGAGTGTCTATCCTCCTTTTACATTGAAAATGTCTAGTATTTATAGAGGTTTTCACCTTTGTTCATTTAATACACAAAAGATAAAATATCCCTAGATCAGGAACTAGCGAGAGGAATCTTCTCCTCGAAAATCCTTGAAAAGTTTCCTTCTATAGCGGCGATCCAAATTTTAAGGAAAAACTCTTGGAAAATAAACAAATTTGGGTGTTGGTGCACAGAAAACTACAAATATGGTCGTTGAATTTGTACCTCCGTTATCTCTTGGAAATTTGCCCTTGTCCAGAAAGTCCACCAAACTTGAGCCTTATTTTGAAAAGAGGTGAAAAAAATAGGGAATATCTTGGAACTCATGAAAATCATCCCGTGATCTTTAATACTACATATTTTTTAGCATGAAATCAACAAATGTAGTAACTCTTTGCCTCAATCATTAAATTCTCATTGTTTTCTGATCTGGGTGCCTGTGAAAAGTCTCTTTGTATACTTGAAAATAGTTTCACTCGAAAATGCAACAACAATTCTTCTGAGAGAAAGTATGGGTGACAACACCCTATACATATTTTCATCTTATCACATATCTTATGCCCAAAAATTCATCTTCATATTGCATCACTCTGGGGAGGGGAAAATGGGAGTTGCACCCCTCACTAGGGTGAAATCACTACTGATCATCCTTCCCTTTGACTGCCATAGTGCAACTCAATTTTTAGAGAATATTCTTGCCTTTGAAATATTCATTCGCCTCAAGGAGGGGCGAATGGGATTTTCGCCCCTCACTTGGGATGAAATACTTTTAAAACTCTTTTTCCAACACATGCCAATGTGGGACCCGCAACATTTTCCTTCTTCATATGATTTTGCCCCAAGGGGTGAATGGGTGTTTCGTCCCTCTCTTGGGGTGAAAGAGCCTTAAATTTTCAATGCTGTAACTTGGCACCTTATCGCCTTTGCTTGATGTTCAACCAAAGTGAGGGAGAAAAATGTTATCACTCTATCTTTGTGAATGACACCTTCGTGGAACCCATGGCACAACATTTATGAATTTCTTGACATCGTGCTTTCGCTCCAGGGAGGGGCGGACAGGAGTTTCATCCCTCACTTGGGATGAAATCCCTGTTGAATTTTCCACATGCTGACTTGGCAAATTGTCACTCATTTCTTATGATGTTCATCCCAAGACGGGGCAAACAGTATTTTCACCCCATCTTTGGGGTGAACGCACTCCATTTTGTTGCCTTCGAAACTTAACTTTGGGCCCACCACGAACCTTACCTTTAGATGTAGTTTTGCCCCAAGGAGGTGTGAAAGGGATTTTCATCCCTCCCTTGGGGCGAAAGTCATATTAGCTAGAATTGACATTTTCTCCTCATTTTAACATTATATTCACCCCAGAGTGGGGCGAATGGGTTTTTTGCCCCACTTTCGGGGTGAACTCATTTTTCTCAGTTCATTGCTTGATGACCATGCTTTAAAAACAAGGATGTTTTCACCCCGAGGAAGAGTGACAAGGGTTTTTGCCTTTTACTTGGGGTGAAAATGCTGTCGTGCCTATTTTACCCTAAGTATTTAGGCACATTTTTTATTGATGTCTTTGGGTGATTTCAATTGATTTTACATACAATTTTCCACTATCCCCTTTCAAAAATCACAACCATTTTACCTTATAACATCCATTATTTCCAGGCATGAGACCCATGAAAATAAAAGAAGGTTAACACACAAAAATGAACTACAACACATTATACTAGCCAAAAAAACATTGCAACATTGATTCACTATATTTGCCACTTTTTACAATAAAAAACTTATTCAACAAAATTTGATCAAAATTTGAATGTGGCATGGTGTCAAAACTACCAAAAATGCAAAAACTAAGAAAACGAATAAATCACTTTTAAATATCACTATTTCAAAAGGAGTCCTTACCAAATTCTCTCAAGGAGATGTAATAAATTATATTCTTTGATGCCTTAATGACACCTTATATGAATGCATATATAAACCTATCTAATGGTTATGATGTGAAAGGACACGATGGTCCATAATTAAATGAGATATTAATTATATAATATAAATTAGGATTAGGATCCTAACAAGCCATCCCTCTTAAAAAGAGCTTTGTCCTCAAAGTGGAAATTGGGGAAATTATTGTTGGATGTGATGAAGTGTTTCCCACATAGCATCTTCAAAAGGTAGACCTTTCCATTGAATCAAAATCTTGGTGATGGTGCGATGGCAAAGTTGTCGAGCATGATGATCTAGGATAGCTTCAGGTTTCACCATGAGTGCTCCATATTCTGTAAACTCAGGAAGTTGAGTTTATGTAGTAATGTAGATTGGGGGATCCCGTTGCTCAGTGTGGGACCTAATGTTAAGAGGGCTACAAACCTATTGCACAAAGGGACTTGTTACTGGTGATGAGGGCGCCACCAGTTTAAGTGGGGGAGGATTTGGGTGAACCTGTTACTAGTGATGAGGGCATCACCAATTTAAATGGGGGAGGATTTGGATGAACTTGAATCTCCGACAAGAAAGAAGAAGAAAAAAAGGGAAAGAAAGAAGAGAAAAAGTGGCTACGATGCTAGAATTTTTAAAGTCCCCACCTACAAAAAGAACGTATATAGTGTAGTTGAAAGGCGGTGCAGGACTCACACAGAATAACTGGAATTCATCAATATTCGCTTAAGGAGAACACCATATAAAAAAAATGTCTTGCTTCATTTACTATTTTTTTGTGGTGGTTGCAATTTAGTTGTTTACCCGCAGTTTAATGACTGACCATGACTTGTGCAATTTACTAGCTTCACTGTGGGAGTAGTAATGCTCAGAGGTAGAACAACAATGATGATTAGAAATGTGGAAGATGGAGGTAACCAGAAAAAAAATCTAAAAATATAAATTCTCTATGTGCACCAACATCACAACAATCCCATTTTGCTGGTACACCATGGTTACAGGCGACATGAAGACATTTCACACAATCAACATCATACAGATCAGAATCTATGAAATTCACCCAGGTATGTACTGAGTTTTCCGTTAATTATGTGTACGGTTATTTTAAAAATAATTTCTATGCTAAACTCAGTAGATGCCCCCTTAAATTCTTCATCAAAATATCCCAGTAGAGATCAGTCACATGACATGCCTCGGATATGAAAAAATTCATTACCCCAGAATGAAAAAAGAAGAAGAAAAAAATTGATTGAAGATTTTAAAACCACAACGGGATGGCATAGGAACGCATGCAACAAGCGAGAGTAATGATAATTGAGTCCAGTAGTGAAATTGCAATCTAGGAGTTTGAAGGTTTTGTTTACAACAGAATGATGAGCGCTCAGATCTGGGACATAGGCAACAATCCGCTGCTTAAAACAAAGAAACAAGGGTACGCACAATATTTCACTTTATCTAATACAGGAGGAGGCACAGACTCAAAATCTAGAGAAATATAAGGATGACGTAACTCTAGGTTAAATTTAGAGGTAGAATGGAAATTCGCTACTCGAGACCAAGAAGCGAGAGAGGAATACAACCCGCTGGGAAATAGATGGAGGTTGGAGCAGAATAAATATGTTTAGTTCTAATCCGATAGCAGATTCACGAAAGAATGAAAGAAGAACACCCACTCCAATCCAGAGTAATTAAAGTTCAATCGTGCAACACTTCTCTTTATGACGCAA
Organism: Wollemia nobilis; assembly: GCA_028583015.1. Classification (NCBI taxonomy): domain Eukaryota; kingdom Viridiplantae; phylum Streptophyta; class Pinopsida; order Araucariales; family Araucariaceae; genus Wollemia; species Wollemia nobilis. Next base: position 612,937 of record JAQPPZ010017254.1, on the reverse strand, counting down.
TTCTTGAGCGAGATGGAAATCTGTGAAAGTCTTTGGGATGGGAATGACATTTTATGGAAAACAATGGATCGAAAAATTATTTTAAGTAGCTGACTTCAACACTTGGACTTCAACGAGTTTGCAATCCGCTGGTTTTAACAATTACATGACAACATGTATCCAAATAAGTGCAATGCAATGTTCAATAGAGGAAAAACAACAACGTTAAAAAAAAATAGTGCTCAATGGAAGAAGAAGAAAAAAATAGAGCAATGATCAATGAAAAAAAAATTATTCTAGGGGTTATTTTTTGGGGGCTGTTGTCACAAGGACTTGACAATATTTAGGCATGGGAGGATGATGAGCACCATAAATTCTCATTATATATTCATTCTTAAGGGGCATTATTACTTGTTAATTAACATGTGAGATATATTTTTATTTAACTTATGCATATAATTGATAGAAAATCTAGTATTATGCTTGACTGGTGTTTTTAGTGGAAATAATGTATAAATGCAGGTTATGCTACTAATATGGTGTTTTCCAGTCTACACCCCACTTGGGCCTGGTAGTGTGCAAGAAGGAGCCTTATTGTGATGCCTTACTCTGGTGGTGTGGCACCTTACTCTGGTGGTGCGACGCCTTACTCTGGTGGTGCGGTGCCTTACTGAGGTAGGCACCTTACTAAGGTGCCTTACTGAGGTAGGCACCTTACTAAGGTGCCTTACTCTAACCTAGTCAACTTTGATTGGTTGACCAAGGAGCTACAGAGGATGTTGCACGTGAATACAAAGGAGATATTTTAATTATGCAATATTATTAAAATAGAATAAAGCATCTATTATTTTTTGATTGGGCGGTTCACTTTGTAAGGTGAGCATTCCTTCTCACGCTCACGAACCAATCAACATAGTGATTTGTCAGTAAATGATATGCGTAAAAAACAATGAGATGAACCAGATCCATTAGTCACTAAGAGGGACAACCACCCAAATGGATTTGTTGTTACCAAACATATTCCGTTATGATAAAACATAACACACCTGATTTATCCTACAAAGAGGTAAAATTAGTGCGTGGCTGTTTTAATTAATATACGATTGTTATAATTGAACGACTACAATATTCATTGCATATCTATTGTAACCACAAGTCTAGAATAGGCTTGCCTAAATTTGTAATAGAGGAAGGTTGTGCATTATATAAATGCACAGGTATTACCTGAGAGAAAAGATGATTAATTTTATGAAGAAATTATTCTATTTTATTTTGTCTAAATTATTTAAGAGTGCAATTCCTCTTATTTAATTAAAGCAAGCTCTACATAGCTAGCTGGGCGGACTATCTGCGAGAGCTTGGGCCCACTCCCTACAATAGTCCTCCCTTATTTTATTTATGCATTTATTTTCTGTAGATTAGTTTATTGCTTTATTTACCGCTTTAATTTAATTCAGTTGTGTGTTTGTTTTTCTGCACATTTAATTTCTCGTACATTTACTTTCAACACTTTAATTTTAGTTCATAATTTATTTATTTAATTTTCTGCACTTAGTTTATTTGGTTTGGCTGACTTCCAAATGCATGAACATCCCCCACAAAACTAAATAAGGTATAGACAAATTCATTCCCCAACACTGCAGGCATATACTGTGCATGACACTTGTAAGTTTACGGACTTACCGGATTGATAATTTATGGAAGAGAAATGATTGTTTTTCAAGACATGATTTTTGCCCACCAAAGACTCAAAAAAATCCCATACTTTTTTGCGGTAGGCCTATAAATAGTATTGCTTTGACACACATTTTTTTGTAGTATGATTGATGATAAGCTCAAAATATGCAACTGTTTTATTCCCAACTTATCCACTTTATTTAGACCAAGACACAATGCTTCATATTCGACAACATTATTCGTGCAACTTCAAATTAACCGATATGAATAGGTTTTCTGTAATCCTGAAGGAGAAACAAGAAAAATCCCAGCTTTTACACCATTCTTACATCTTGCACCATCAAAATATAACTTCCATAATTGATCGGAGATAGGGTCCTAGAAGCCAGAAGCTTAAGCTTCAATCTGTTCAGGTTTGGTTATGGTATGACAACCAATATCAGTTTCTACCATTGCATTGAAATACATCAACAAAAAATCATCTTCCAGACAAAGCTCACCAAGATCTTCCTCCATCAAGTCCACTCCTTGCACTTCTTTAGTCAATATATTGACCACACCCATGGGCTTTTCTTCTTCTTCAAGTTTTTCTATGTGAAAAGTGGAAGACTTTTCATTATAGACACAGATTCTTATTCCCTTAAAAGGAATATCCAAATGTGAATAATACAAGGAAAGATATTCTCCTAGATTTGCTATAAATTCCCTCAAAAGACACATGTTGAATTATGGCTCCAAATCGACTACCACCACTTCTTGAATGATAGTGATTTACGGTATACTATGTAGAACAATGGAAATATATTTTATCACACCCACCATTTTGATTGGGGTCCCATCCAATTGTAAAATGCCTGGACTAATCCTTGTGTACTCCATCCCCATGACCTCACATACTACCTTTGGCATGATAGTAGTCGTGGCACCTAAATTGATCATGCAATTATGCACAATACATCCTTCCATTTTGAGAGACAAGTAGAACAGAGGAGGTCTATTCTTACCAGTGGTAGAATTTGTCAATGTCTGCGCTAACACCATCTGGGTGAGGTTTTTCTTTAGATATTTTGTAGACTTGAGAGACTCCTGCAATATATCAACCTGTCCAGGGAATTGCAATGCATCATACAAACTCACCTTCGTAGGAATTCTCTTCATTTATTCAATGATATTGTAGTCAGTAGTACCAGAGTATTTCACTTCATCAACTGGTTCATATTTATTTTGGTATTGCTGAGTAGCTTCTACCCTTTGTCGCTTGTTCAATAACGGATACTTGATGCGCTCTTTGTCGTGTTCCTTTGCCTTAGTTTGTACTTGATCAGCTGCAAGTTGTGAAATTGATGCCTTTACCTACAACTTCTCTTAAGCTTTCTTCGGTAATAGATCCTTCATTAAGATAGAATCTTGTTGTTTAGTTGTTGCACTAGGTGCTTTTGCTTGTGATTGTGTCTTTTCACCTTGTTTCTTTTGCTCAGTTGGGACCTTTAGCGACTCCATTTTTGCTAGATCAACAGTCACCGACTTCTTTCCAGCCATTGTAAGAACCGAAACTTGCTCCAAGGAAGGGACCATAAAATTATGACCAACTTTCATTATCATATTGACTTGTCCACCAATAAACCTTTCTACTAATGCATGTACATAGTTCAAATGAAACATGCATGTATCTTCACCATGAAGATCATTACATGTAGAACACCAATATGCCTACTCTAAGGTACTAAGCTCTTCATTTGCCAACATAGTTGTGTTTCTTTCAGGACCTTTGCTAATAGTTGGTTGCTCTCTAGTAATCGACGACATTTGAAATCTCCTTGATCAAAAATCAGCTTCAACTTATTTCTTCTTAATGGTCGTGATTTCATTTGACATTGTCCTTACTACTGAATTGACTGACTACAACTCCTTAAGCACTTTATCTTGTAGATAAGGATTTGAGGGCGCTGGAAGAGCTGGTAATGACAATGGAATAGGTGGAGCTGGTAGTGCTGGGACCAAAACTGAAGTTGGTAACTGTGGAACAACTGGTGCAGGTAATTGTGGAATGTGTGGAGTAGGGAGTTATAGAACTAAAATTGAGGTAATTTGAGGTGGATCTATGAAGGAACATGATACATAGAAGGTATAGGCTATGAAAATACACTAGAATATAGATGTTGTGGAAGATCAGGAAGAATGGGTATTGTTACCTTCAAAGGTAGCTTACCCATGGCAATCAAATATGCTTGAGTCCACCTCAAATTACCTCAATTTCAGAAAACCATACCAATGTCAGAGTTTAAGGCTTAGATATAGAAAAATACGGCTTATTTAGGAGTGGGCCAAAAGCCATTAGGAACTCTCCACCAACTTTGAGGGAACCTGATGTTGAAATCCATTATTTCCTCCTATGAATGTCGTTGGATATTTGTAAATTGATGCAACAAGGAAAAAGGGTTAGCTTTCTCATGAAAATTCTTAATTAGCAATTTTGCTAACTAGTCCCATGTGGTGATAATAGCAGGTGGTAAGGATTGATACCAATACAAAAATTTCCCTCTAAGTGATAATACAAGTAATCTTACCATAATATCTTCATCTAAAATGCCATGGATTGTTGCCAAAGAAGCCACATCTTGGACATGCTTGTAAGCAGTCTTTCCTGTACCATAATATGTAGGCAAAGCCTTCAATGCTTCTTGAGGGACTAGATTTTGTGCTTGCAGATTTAAAGCTCCTGAGCTATTCCATGCTGGAAACTGCATAGGTGGTTGTGGTGATGGATTCTAAGCCATATTCACTGGAGGATTCACTTGAGGTAGTACTAGTTGGAATTGAAGGCACAAAAAACACACCAGCTATCTGTGAAGATGTTGCGGGTGATGTTGGAATTGGTGTGACTAGTCTAGGGTGTTCTAATTTTTGGGTGTCAAGCTCAAAGAACTCAATAAGGTTTTCAAGATTTTTGGCCTTCGATCTTGTGATCATGAAGTACAACTTTCATCGACTTCACGTTCGAAGGCTTCTGGGTATAGTTGAGTCACCATATGTTCTAACTTAACAATACAAAGGCAAACATCAAGACCTTAATATTGCATATATTGCTCAATATGAGACTTATGAGTCCCACTAGGAGTGCCAAAAATTGTTGGTCAAATATTTACCTAAAATATAAATCTTATGTTTGTACACCCTAGACACGACCAACATTGAAATGCCAAAGGAAAGAGATGTCCTTTGAGCCAATCTCCAGATAGGGCTAGCTCCCTTGCTAAATCCTACACCCGTTTCAAGTTTAGAGTTGTAGGAAAGAAATGAAAGCAATGAAAATAAATGAGAACTATATCCATAGGTCAGAAGATGTAGGATTGGGGATAGAATAGTAGTAGGAATTCAAATCAAGAATTATCGTAGCATATAACAAAAATAAGGCAAATAATCCACTTATGATTTTATGGAGATAACTTCTAGAGTTGCATTCCAGTACTTACTCTCTCACTAGCAGTGTTAAAATCCAGATGCATAATTTAAACTTAGTAGATAACAAACATGAATATAAAATAGAAATGATTAAAGTAGAAAGAAATCACACATATAAATCATTCACATAATCAAAATCCAGGTTATTTTCTATTTATGCAAAAAAATTGAAGCGTTTTTCTATAGAGTATCTATTCTCCTTTTACATTGAAAATATCTAGTATTTGTAGAGATTTTCACCTCTGTTCATTTAATACACAAAAGACAAAATATCCCTAGATCAGGAACTAGCAAGAGGAATCTTCTCCTCGAAAATCCTCAAAAATCTTCCTTCTATAGTGGCGATCCAAATTTTAAGGAAAAACTCTTGGAAAATCAACAAATTTGGGTGTCAGTGCACAGAAAACTACAAACATGGTCATTGAATTTGTACCTCCATTATCCCTTGGAAATTTGCCCTTGTCCAGAAAGTCCACCAAACTTGAGCCTTATTTTGAAAAGAGGTGAACCAAATAGGGAATATCTTGGAACTCATGAAAATCATTCCGTGATATTTAATACTATACCTTTTTTAGCATGAAATCAACAAATGTGGTCACTCTTTGCCTCAATCATTAAATTCTCATCGTTCTCTGATATGGGTGCCTGTGAAAAGTCTCTTTGTATACTTGAAAATAGTTTCACTCGAAAATGCAACAACAGTTCTTCTAAGAGAAAGTATGGGTGACAACACCCTGCACATGTTTTCATCTTATCACATATCTTATGCCCAAAAAATCATCTTCATATTGCATCACCCTGGGGAGGGGCGAATGGGAATTTCACCCCTCACTTGGGGTGAAATCACTACTGATCATCCTTCCCTTTGACTACCGTAGTGCAAATCAATTTTTAGAGAATCTTCTTGCCTTTGAAATATTCATTCGCCCCAAGGAGGGGCGAATAAGATTTTCACCCCTCACTTGGGATGAAATACTTTTAAAACTCTTTTTCAACACATGCAAATGTGGTACACGCAACATTTTAATTCTTCATATGCTTTCGCCCCAGGGGGGTGAATGGGTGTTTCATCCCTCTCTTGGGGTGAAAGAGCCTTAAATTTTCAATGTTGTAACTTGGTGCCTTACCGCCTTTGCTTGATGTTCAACCAAAGTGAGGGAGAAAAATGTTATCACTCTATCTTTGTGAATGAAACCTTTGTGGAACCCATGGCACAAAATTTATGAATTTATTGACATCGTGCTTTCACTCCAGGGAGGGGCAGACAAGAGTTTCACCCGTCACTTGGGATGAAATCCCAGTTGAATTTTCTACACGCTGACTTGACAACTTGTCACTCATTTCTTATGATGTTTATCCGAAGACGGTGCGAACAGTATTTTCGCCCCATATTTGGGGTGAACGCACTCTATTTTGTTGCCTTTGAAACTTAACTTCAGGCCCACCATGAACCTTACCTTAGATGTAGTTTTGCCCCAGGGAGGTGTGAAAGGGATTTTCATCCCTCCCTTGGGGCGAAAGTCATATTAGCTAGACTTGACATTTTATCCTCATTTTAACATTATATTCACCCCATAGTGGGGCGAATGGGTTTTTTGCCCCACTTTTGGGGTGAACTGATTTTGCTCAGTTCATTGCTTGATGGCCATGCTTTAAAAACAAGGACATTTTCACCCTAAGGAAGAGCGACAAGGGTTTTCGCCCTTTACTTGGGGTGAAAAGGCTGTCGTGCCTATTTTACCTGAGTCTTTAGGCACATTTTTATTAACGTCTCTGGGCGATTTCAATTGTTTTTACATACAATTTTCCACTATTACTTTTCAAAAATCACAACCATTTTACCTTATAACATCTATTATTTCCAGGTATGAGACCCATGAAAATAAAAGAAGGTTAACACACAAAAATGAACTGCAACACATTATACTAGCCAAAAAAATACTGCAACATTGATTCACTATATTTGCCACTTTTTACAATAAAAAACTTATTCAACAAAATTTGAATGTGGCATGGTGTCAAAACTACCAACAATGCAAAACTAAGAAAACGAATAAATCACTTTTAAATACCGCTATTTCAAAAGGAGGTTTCCTTACCAAATTCTCTCAAGGAGATGAATAAATTATATTATTTGATGCCTTAATGACACCTTCTATGAATGCATATATAAATCTATCTAATGGTTATGATGTGAAAGGACACGATGGTCCATAATTAAATGAGAGATTAATTATATAATATAAATTAGGATTAGGATCCTAACAAGCCATCCCTCTTAAAAAGAGCTTTGTCCTCAAAGCAGAAATTGGGAAAATTATTGTTGGATGTGATGAAGTGTTTCCCACATAGCATATTCAGAGGGTAGACCTTTCCATTGAATCAAAATCTTGGTGATGGTGCGATGGCGAAGTTGTTGAGTACGACAATCCAGGATAGCTTTAGGTTCGATTGTGAGTGCTCCATATTCTGTAAACTCAGGAAGTTGAGTTTATGTAGTAATGTGGTTGCCAAGTACTGCTTTAAGGCAATAAACATAGAAAATAGGATGAACCTTGGAATAATTTGGTAACTCAAGTTTATAAGAAATGGGTCCAATACATTGAAGGAATTTATAAGGACCATAGAATTTAGGAGCTATCTTTTGAGATCCTTTGATTTTGAGCGAATTTTGATGATAGGGTTGAATATGAAGGAATACCATATCACCCTCTTGAAAAACTCTCTTGGTTCGATGTTGGTATGCTTCTTTCTTTGTATGATGTTGAGCAGTGATTAAATTATCCTTGAGAAGGCAAAGAATGTCATCTCTAGTAGAAAGGTGAGAATATACTACTGGTACATTCAAAATTTTGGGAATATAAGAGGTAATGGAAGGTGGTGTTTGGCCATATAATGCTTCATATGGTGTCATCTTAATGGTGGAGTGGTATGAGGTATTATACCACCATTCAGCTAAAGGAAGCCATTTAACCCAATGAAGGGGTTACGTAGAAATAAAATAATGTAGGTAAGTCTCCAAACATTTGTTAACAATTTTGGTTTGACCATCAGTTTGTGGATGATAAGCAGAACTCATATGAAGTTGAGTGCCCTAGAGTTTGAATAATTCTCTCCAAAAGTTACTAGTAAATGTAGGATCATGATCATTGATTATGGTAGAAGGTATACCATGAAGTTTGAAAATAAATATTTGGGCTATAGTACTAGCCGTGTAAGGGTGAGCCACGAGGCAAAAATGAGTGTATTTAGATAAGTGATCTACTACAACTAGAATAGTGGTTTTTCCTACAGATTTTGGAAGGCCTTCAATAAAATCCATGGAAATATCAACCTAGGTTTTAGTTGGGATAGGAAGAGGTTGTAGAAGGCTAGGAGGATTTATTGTTTCACCTTTTTGTCTTTGATAGGTCTCACATTCATCCACAAATTTCTTAATATCTTGTTTCATGCCTACCCAATAAAAATATCTAATCACTCTTCTGTAAGTCTTGAGGAATCCTGAGTGTCCTACCATGGGTGTGGCATGTAACTCATGGAGAATTTTGGTATGATATGAGGATGTGGGGGATAGGACAATACATCCTTTGTACCTAAGTATGTTATCTTTCCAAGAGTAGTGGGGTTTACTAGTGGAGTCATGTTGAAGTTGTTGAATTATTGTGTATGTGGTAGGATCATTAAACCATTCCTCATTGATTTAGTCTATCCATTTGGGAATAGGAGAGGAGAAACCAGTAAGGGTGTTAAAGGATATTTTAGGTGTGTACTCTATGTTACTTTATGGAATTTTTGTTACTACTTCCACCTCAATAGTATCTTCTTCTTTTGAATTACTCTGGTTAGACGTATCTAAAGTATAGAGTTTGGGGGTAATGCATTTATGGTTGGGGATGAATTTCTCATCATGATGGAAACAAAGACACTTTTCTCATATTTCCTCCATTTATTTAGGGCTAATTCTTTTAATTGGTAAAACTCTATTTAGATTTGTGGTGGTATATGAATTTTGAGATTTGCTCATTTGTGGTCTCCCAAGTCGATATTGGTTGTTGATTTTTTCTTCTGCCATTTGAGATAATGCAATAGTGTGCATCATGACAGTAGGATCGAGCATTTGTACTTCTAATCGAATATCTTCTTTTAGACCACAGATAAAGCAACTTTGGAAGAATGATGCATCTAGCCCTGATATAAAATTTGCCAATTTATCGAATTGAGCTTGGTACTCTCGTACTATAGTATTTTGACGGAGTTTGGTGAGGGCTCCCATGAAATCTTCAAATTTTCTTGGGTTGAATCACAACATTATATTTTTTGTAAATTCTATCCATGTAGGGGTGCCATTTGTCTTTTCGTACCATTGGTACCATTGAGTAGCGGTACTCTCCAGGTGGAAGGATGCAATGTGAACCTTTTGGACCTCAAGGATTTGATAGAGGGAGAAGTATTGGTTTTCTATATAGATAAAATTCATGGGGTCACCTCCTTAAAACTTAAAAAAGCATAATTTAGCGGTTCGAGGTAGGATTGATGTTTGTGGCTCCTCAAACAATGCTTGTTGTGTGGGTGCTATGATAGGTTGGTCAACTTGGATTATTGCCATATTTTATTGTAACATATCCACGGAGTGGTTAGTGGCAACAATTTTTAAATCTATTTCTGCTACTTTTGTCATGAGTTTCTGTTCAAGATTGTCCTTCCATTTATTCAATCCCTCCATGAAGTCCTTCATCTGGTCTTGTGAATGCCTAACATCAGCCATTGTGGTGTGTTTTTTGTGAATTTCAGCCTTCTTAACCTCAATTCCTTTAAAAATAGCAAAAATTTAATCAAATATGTCAATTATTGATAAAATTTGAAAAACAATATTGTAATATTTTGTCAAGAATTGATAAAATTTTATCAAAATATTGGCAAAAATTTATTGCAAAATTTTAAAATTTTGTTTCAAATTATGGTCCTGCAATTTTTTTGAAATTTCAAATTTTGCAATTTGGTGGGAGCGGGATTTGAAGAGCTATTTGAATTTTCAAATTTTGAAATTTGGTGGGAATGGAATTGAGGAGCGAGGCAAGGGAGCAACAAAGACAAGCGAGGGCGAAGCAGGCATGAAGAGCGAGGTAAGGGAGCGGCAAAGAAGCAAGGGTGGAGCAGGAATGGAGAGCGCAATAAGGGAGTAGAAGAGATAAGCGAGGGTAGAGTGGGCATGCAGGGTGAGGTGGATTCAAAGAGGCAAAAACCACACAACAGTGACAAGTGGCAATCAAAGGTGTAGGGTCCAAGTCAAGCGGCGATAGTAAGTATTTCACGTACACGAGGGATAGCGTGACCAAAATTCACGTAAAGCTATATGCTTTGTGTGTTATTTAAAAACATGAGGTTCCTTTGTGTATTGTATGTGGGACTAAATTTCCCCTCCAATATTCCCCATCAGTTCTTTTTTGATGTTGAAGTTCATCGCCAACACCTAAAAAGTTCTTTAGTTTAAAATTTTAAACTTATGATTTCTCATCAATTTTTATCTGTAGTCACCAGGAAATGTATTAGATGAATTTTTAATTGAATTTTTTTGTAATTTGCATTCCTTTTTCACACCTGGTTGGCTTTATGATGATCTGAAGGGGAAAAAATATTTTTTGTGATAATATTTAGCTTGTAACCTATCCAACTTTACCTGAATTATTTTTAAAACTTCGCTAGTTTTCTCCAAGACATTATCGAAGTTGTAGACGTCACTGTAAAACTTACTCGTTGGTAGATTTGATGATGTATGCTATGAATGTTGAAGACTTTTGGGTGAAATACAAAAATATGGTTGGTTACAAGGTGATAAACTTGATGATGTTGTGTAATTTGGAAATGAGAGACAGTGACTACTATGGTTGAAAAAATATGGTAAAAATGGTTATGGAATGGCCTTTAAGATCTCTAGCTCTGATACCAGTTGTTAGGAACTGGGTTCCTATCAATTGGAAATCAAGGAGAGAACAATGGAATGATGCAAAAACTAAGAAAATGAATAAATCACTTTTAAATATCATTGTTTCAAAAGGAGGTTTCCCTACCAAATGCTCTCAAGGAGATGTAATAAATTATATTCTTGGATGCCCTAATGACACCTTCTATGAATGCATATATAAACTATCTAATGGTTATGATGTGAAAGGACACTATGATCCATAATTAAATGAGAGATTAATTATATAATATAACTTAGGGTTAGGATCCTAACACAAGTGATAGTTGTTGATTTGGATTTTTTTCTAAGGTTTGGAATTTGATTTTTTTGATTTAAGTGCTAATAAAACAAATAATTTCGAGGCCATAGTTTTTGCATATGAAAGCATTTAGAACCCATTTTTTCTAGTTTGCATGATCTTTTGAACTTTACATAGTGGTGACATATATTTATAGACATATCATAGATATGTTAAGGATTTTGTGTAAAATAGTGTATGTTACTCATATCCATGGATAAAATTATGACACTTGGTTAGTTCAAATGGTAGTATTACTTAGAATCAATAATCTCAAGTTCATATTCAATAATGAATTAGAAGAAGGTACCAATGATCATGAACTTAGTAATATAAAGGAGAAATATCTTGGAGTCTTCTTCATGTTAGTGGAACCAAATGTACTTTTCCATATTAGAGAGAAAAATGATCCTATTGAGGTATGGTCTACTTTGAAATATCTCTAAGGAAAATTAAGTGTTGTTAAAGTTAATAGGATAGAAGTAGAGTTCTCCAAACTCAAAATTTTAGATTCTAGTAATGTTGAAGACTATATATCTCACTTCAAATCTCTAAAATTTGATCTAGCTATGGTAGGAGATAAGGTAAAGAGTGATGAAGAGTATGTTAAATTTATTACTTTCAATATTTCTCCTTCTGGTTTGGTTATTTATGTGAAGGCTATGATTATCAAAGAGCCATAATCCATCTATCTTGAAAGACTTTTCAAGCTTATAATACATTATGAAGTGAAAATAAATAATTATGGAACTCTTTCTCATAAATTTCAAGTCAATGAGATCTAAGGATTAGGTGCCTAAGGGCAAGTCTAAGGTTTCAATGAAGTAAAACACTTACAAGTATTATAAATGGGAAGTTTGTTAGATTTTGATGTAATGAACATAGGAATATAACAATCATGAGATGCAAAATAATATAAAAAAAAGTAAATCTGCTAGAAGACTGAGATATGCAATAAATAGAAATGATATAAATGATTACAATGTAGCTATGGAGTAAATGAGCACTTCATTAATCAAGCTACTGAACTACATTGTATCAATCACCACTGGATGGTGATCCACATAGAACTGTACTAACCTCTAAGCTAATGTGTCCTTGACTCTCTCTATATGTACATATATCTATCTATATGAGGCCTCTTTTATATAGGCAAAATAGAAGCCTTGGCCAACACTCTACCTAGCTATGCAAGGGATAATTTACATAAATACAACTTGCACATTGACACTTGTGCATTTATTACATTGCGTGAAGTAATTAGATAACTTCCCCTAAAGTAATCTAATGTCCTAAGTATGTACCTTGGAAGATATAGTTATATGACCCAAATGATGTAATAGACTCTATTTTTGACACCCCCTATATTAGATTATTTGGGTATTGAAGACTTTAGTCTTCAATATGGATCTTCTTCTTCTTCATATTGAGTTGTGTACTCTTCCTCTACATTCTTTGTAACTTGTTCAAGCAAATAGTTAGATTCTATGTAGTATGTCACATTTGTTGATAGAGATTTTGCCTCATATTCCTCTACGGGTTCTTCCAAATTTTCAATTTCTTCTATCCTCTGAACCATGTGACCTTTCTTATTTCTCTTATGATATTCTAGTTGAGGATAATTGGATGGTCATTGAAATTGCTGCTATCGAGGGTTCATTTGGTATTGTCAAAGATAAAAATGATTCCCATTATTCATCTGATTCCCTTGGTTCTAGTTTTTGGGATTGTATCTGCAATAGCTAGTACTATGACCTTTATTTTTGCATATCTGATAGTACCATGTTTTCCATCCTCTTGCTAATGAAGCAATGTTTCCCTATGGATAATATTTTGATGCCAATGCAGTGTTAGTCATTTCATCTATCATAATATTTTCTACTTCATATTCTTGAAGTATATTTATTAGGTCATCAAAAGAAGTATCTTTACTTAAGACCTGTAAAGATGTTACCAAATTATTATAGCTATCTAGAAGTGCTCTCATGGTTACTTGAGTAAGAAGTTCATCCTTAATTGTTTCTCCTAAGGTCAACAATTTTTCTTTAATATCTGCTACCTTCCTTAGGAACAATTTTATGCTTACTCCACTATTCATTTTCAGTGAGTGAAGTTGAGTTTGGAGATAAATAATAGTTACCTTATTATTTCCTTGAAATATTTTCTTTAGGCTTGTCCATGCATCTGGAGATATTTTTGCTGAACTGATATAAGGTTGAATCTCATCAGTGATAGCAAAATTTATTATCATTAGAGATTTTGAATCATTTCCCTTAGAATTTAGGGTTTTAGTTTCACCTATGGCTAGTATTTGTGTTTTTCCTTTGACAACATCCCAAATTTTTTCACATACCAAGGTTGCTTTCACTTTTCTTTTCCAAGAGAAATAATTTGGACCCTTGAGTAGTTGAGATTCTGCTAGGAAGAATTTGTTTGATACCATTTAAATCTTCCTAATATCAAACCTTAGATTTGTAGGCTTTCTTATGTCTCCCTAATGTTATTGGAGTATGATATAGTGCTTTTGTAAAATAAAGTTCAATTTATGGTTGATTTTGCATAGTTTTGTAAAGATCAAAAATCAACTTTTCTAACACCTTATTACTCCTAATTGAAATAAGCACTTTTCAATTTTTGAAGAGGTTTTAATGTTGGATTCCTTTGTTCCCTATTGAGAAATTTTGAGACAATAAAAAATAAAAATTCTCAACCTTTGAAAAATATTTATTAAACCTCTTTAAATATCCCTTTATGGTTGATTTTAATAGTTGTATGATTTCCAAATTCCTAATTCGATGTTGTATTCCTTATACCTCCCAAATTTGGAAAATTAGAAAAAATAATATTTGCAAGTAAATAAATTTTAGAAATAGTCCTTATAACTCCAAGATTATCTTTTGCAAATATTAATAAAGTATGCTTTCTTAATGAAATTATAATGCAAAATATTCCAATAATATTTCCTTATACCTCTAAAGAACCTTAGGTTTTAGTGCAAGCAAATTATAAATCAACCCTTACTTTATAATCTTAAATGTTGGTAGATTTGTGCTATTTGGAATGTAGCACTCATAAGACTCAAATTCTCTTCTAACCTACAATATCTTCTATCTCAAATGGTGCTCCTTCTCAACCTTGAAATGCACCATCTCCTCTAAATTTAGGTGCTTGCTTTATGATAGTGCTTTAAATGCACTTCTTATACATTTAAATGGTGTATGGCTGGAAAAATATCTTCACCTTCCAAATGAGCTATGTATTGCCTCCACTATGCTACGTATTTCCTCTACTGTGCTATGTATTACCTCCATTGTACCACATATTGCCTCCACTGTGTTATGTATTGCCTTCATTATGCTACGTATTACCTCCAAATATATTTTAGATGAGCTACATATTACCTTATGCTATACTATTTGACCTCTTTGGTACCTTAAATACGATGAGCTACTTGAAATCTATGATAAGTGCCATTTGAAATGTTTTTGATAGATGCCTTCAATGTAAACCTTGCAATGATGAGGTTTGTAACTCCTTCCAAGCGTGTGTAACACCTTCCAGGTAGGTGTAACGTATTTCAAGCATGTGTAACATCTTCTTGGTGAGTGCTTGAGTCTTCACATACATTGAAGAGTATAGAACATCTATGCCAAGTGGCACTCGAGGCTAATGCATGCAAGCCTCCCTTGTAAGATTTCTTGGAGCCTTTATCTTGCCTTCTATGTAAGCTTTCATTTTTATCTTGAAATGCAAGCAATATCCCAGTGTCTTTGGCTGCTTCTTCATGTTGGCTCTTGGATCTTCGATGCTCCTCCATGGTGGTCCTATATTAGCTCCTCATAGTCTTCAATTGGAGGACACTCTCCTTGGACATACCACATCTTTTTCCTTTGTTGCTAGGTCATTTTCACAACAGTTGAATACTCCATTTTGCTTTGATTTTGATAACGATCTTTTTATGTAGGTGATTTATTCCTTTTAGGCTACCCTTCTATGTAATATTTGGCTTATTTTTTCTCCTTGTTATGCTTCCAATTATATAGGTGATACGTACTCTTCTAGGTCTGAATTTTATGATTGAAAATCGATGTTTGTAAACACCTTGAATCCTTGGACGTATGGGCACTTCGGTGGCTCCTTTATTTTGCTGGATAAAACGTCCTTGGTGCCTCCCTCTAGATAATAATTTTGTCTTTCCAAAAGAACAAAATTGATGCTTCTGTAATATATAGATTTTGAACCAAAATAAGAGTAATTTTTCTCTTTTTCTTAGATGATAGATGATCCAAGTTAATGTTGATTTTGAATAGGTATTCCTACTTTTTGCATTGAACTAAATCCCTTACAATTTCCTTGAGTCTTGAGACTTCCAATGTCTCGAATTGAGATTTCCTTCAAGGATTTAAATGGTGGTTTTATTCACCTTTTTATTCCAATGGTGGCTTCTATAGGCCACAAAAGTGTTGCAGATTTTGTGCTAATTTTTATGCTTTCAACAACATAAATTAATTGAGATAACTAGTTAACAAATCAACTAGTATAGTGCTTAACAATGCACCTTTTTAATGGTAACAATAATCTCACCTTATTACTCCACTAATATCTTAAAAATACACTTAACAATTTTATCGCAACCTTTCAAGCATAATATAGAATGAAACCATGCATATTTCACTGCAAACACAGTTGTAAGATCAAGTCTTCTTTTTATTTTTCAAAGTAGGAGATAGGTAGTTGATAGATAAATATGAAATCTAATCGACCCTATTATGCAAATGAACCTTAAAATTAACCCTTTCTTTTTGCACTTTTGAAGACTGTAATTATGCTTTCCCTTCTTGCAACTATAATCTAAATGAGGTGCTCTAATGAATCTGATAAGTAATCTAATTAATGAGAAAGCTAGCACCAATACTTGCATACATTTTTTAAAAGCTTCTATAGCTATTATTTTGCTTCTTTAGAGGATGCAAATCTTGGTATCTAAGATCACCAAGTTGCTACTTTGAGTAGGATATTGCAACTTTTTGTAGACTATCTTGAATAGGTCCTTCTTCATCAAAAATATGGTCTCAAAATTTCTTTCATGAGCCTAAGATTTGGAGGCTTGTCCTCCTCTTGTTTTCTCCTCCTTCTGATATATATTTGGAGAAGTCTTTATCTCTGAAGCGGTGCCTTCTTACTATGAGAGGTAATCTTCAAATCTCATAGATTTGGTGAGCTTCTTCCATCTTCAAGTCTTCTTGTCAAATTCTGACTTCAAGAAGGATATTCTTCTTAAGATTTTGAATATCTTGACATATTTTACTAGATTCTTCTTTTGGAATTTGGAACTCACCAAATTTTTCTTCAAATATTTGACACTCCTTGTCAAATTCTCCTTCGAATGGTGACAATTGTCCCAAGTCCTTCACTATCAAGAGCTTCTCCTTGGTAGTGGATTTCTCCAGTGAGTTCTCCTTTTATGATTTCTTTCATGAGGATCTCCTAGCCTTTTACTGGATGCTCAATGAGATATTTCCAGGGTCTTTGATCTTACAACTTCTATTGGTCTTCCCTTGAGAACTCTTCAACATTCTACTCTTAGAAGTGTTTGCGGTGTGATTTGCTCTTGGATATGTGATTTTGCTACTTCTAGATTTGAGCAGGAATGTCCTAGTCCTTCTTCTTCCAAGTTTGGAAGTCCTTCAATGATATTTTATCCTAATATCTTTTGCTTCAGGTGTTGAATTGATTCTAAAGAAGATACTCTTCCTAAATTTTTTGTAGGAAGTTTCCCAACTCTCTGAATCTTATTTCCCTGCAACAAAAAATATTAGTACTAAAATTTTAATCTACTTCGAAATCAAATATTCCTTTCAAATTCTTTTTCAAGATCAAGGCTGTTGTGGCATTTTTAGTATCAAGGCTTCTGTGGACTTTTTAGTATCAATTTTTTTGTGGCCTTTTTAGTATCAAGGCTTCTATGGCCTTTTCAATGTCAAGACTTTTGTGGCTTCTACTTCAAGGTTTCTATGATATTTTCTTCAAGGCTGCTACGATATTTTTGTATCAAGGCTTCTATGGCTTGTTCTTCAAGGGTACTATGGTCTTTTTGTATTAAGGCTTCTATGGCCTGTTCTTCAAGGCTCTTATGGCCTATTATTCAACTATGAAGTTCCTCAATCTAGAAATAGATATATTTAGTCTCCTAACTTCACTATGGATTTTATCCAAAAGTCTTATTTCATAGTGTTATTCTCTTGCACAAGGAACTAATCTCTACACTATGAGGGCACACCGTTATTCGAGCAATGACCTATATTTTTGTTGTAGGAGTACCAATCCTATTAGAATTAATTATCTGCAATAAAAGAAACTTTGGGCAATGGTTAGAAAGTTTTAAATATCCTAGATCTTCACTAGATGATCTGTCAATCTAGTGGATCGAATGTTGGGTCTTGGTATTCATAAGTTTTTCCTGTAACTCTATGGAAAGACTCCAGTCAAGTGCAATATCAATATTTTTTGGAACTGAGATTTATTTCAGTCCTCACTTGTGACTCTTCCTAATCCTACCACCTAGATTATTCTAAGATCTTTTGATAGTGGTTGGTCCAAGAGCGTGTTAGTTTATCAAAATACTTAGACTCAATGATAATGGTGGCTTCCCTATCAATCTACTTAGACTAGATATACCGTAGCTCTGATACCACTGTTAGATTTTGATGTAATGACCATAAGAAGATAATAATCACGAGATGCAACATAATATAAAAAAGAGTAAATTTGCTAGAATACTGAGATACGCAATAAATAAAAATGATTACAATGTAGCTATGGAGGAAATGAGCACTCCATTAATAAAGCTACTGAACTACATTGTATCCATCACCACTGGATGGTGATCCACATAGAACTATACTAACCTCTATGCTACTATGTCCTTGAATATCTCTATATGTACATATATCTATCTATATGAGGCCTCTCTTATATAGGTAAAATAGAAGCCTTGGCCAACACTCTACCTAGTTGTGCAAGGGAAAACTTGCACATATACAACTTGCACACTGTCACTTGTACATTTATTACATTGCATGAAATAACTAGATAACTTCACCCTAAAGTAATATAATGTCCTAAGTATGTACCTTGGAAGATACATTTACATGACCCAAATGATGTAATAGACTCTATTTCCAACAATGTACACTCCATCAATAATTTATATACAATGCTAAAGAAGTTATTCAAAATTCTTGATGGCTAGACACAAGCTTTTTTGATAATGAAGATGAGAATGGAGTAACAATAGAGGTCCACTAGAGCATCCATTATAGGGAGAGGTATTACCTTTGATTCCTTATCTCCTTGGCCCTCTAAATTTATATTATGGCGATGTTGAAATATGTGTAATCTATTCTTATTTAGGATAAGGAAAAAAGTGTGAAAAAGTGCTTATCAACACTATCAATGTAGCATGTAGGCATACAATTATGTAAGCCCATGGGCATTCATCATTTATGTAAGCCTATGTGACCCTTTCATATTTCACCTTTAGTGGTATTAGTTAATCCACCTTTATGAATAACCTTGCTTAAAAGGACAATTTATTATTATTTTATTTGTAGGGTTAATCTCAAGGTTAAGTTTATCTCAACTCAAGGTTAACCTTTCATTGGGTATTTTGTATCACTATAAATACTTGTGAATGAAAATCCATTTGTATCATAAGTGGAAATAAAATGTGATATATTGGAGTTCCCATAGGCACTCACTTTCTACTTCTTCTTATCATCTCCCTTAATTTTGTTACTTTCTTTACTATTACTATATTTTATTTTTTTTTCAAATTGGTTATATGGGATTGAAATTGGTCCCACACATTTTACATCATCATCACATAGTGGTATTACAACAAAGCTTGGATATTATCCATATATCACTTGAAAATATTTGAACCTTGGTCTCTTTAAATGTTGAGGAATCTAACTAGTTGAGATAATGCCTCTTTATCATTGCTATCTTTTAAATGCATTTTCTTATTTTTGGCATATGATTGTGGTGATTGCATGTTTTGGAAGGATTTTGGAAAATATTACAATTCTGAACACCTATATTTATCTATCCATTAAAAACATAACTACCATATACTTAGAGAAAAATTCCTAATTAGAATAAACCATTGATTCCAAGGATAATATCTACACTATCTAAGTCCACTACACAAAGGCATTTAGTATTATAATAACTACTCACCATGAGCATATTATTGGCATCTCAACCCACATGTGTAACACTACTACAAATGGTAATTAGAACATTGAATTTTTTAGAAGAGTTAAAATATATACCCAGGGTTTTAATCATATCATGACTGATGAAATTGTAAGTGCCACAAGAATTAATCAAAATAGTGACCCACTATTTAAAAAAAAATCCTATACCTTGATGGTGTGATGATGGGATTACACTCTCATTGGGGAAAATATTGATAGGCCCACTAAATCCACACCTTATTTAACCTCCTTAGGTTTATACATCTCCTCTTAATTTGGTGATGTTGATACCTCCTCATATTTTGAATTACATTTTTTAACTTCCATGTGGAAGTTCCTATTTTCTTCACATTCTTGATCCCATGGATTTTTAGATCTATATATAAAATAGGAAAAATATTAAGTTTGATCATCATTTTGGTTATTTAAGTAAGCCTTATGAGAATTGAAGTATGACCATGACTAGATATTAGACACCTAAAGCTTATTCTCTATTTTTCTAGCCAATCGTTTTACATTAGGGAGAGAGTGTTGATCATGAATATCGACTTCCCTTTGGATTTATTCCTTGATACTATGTTTAAATATTGAAATGACCATCATAGAATCCAAGTTGCATATGTAGGTGATTAGGCTCACAAATTCAGTGTAGTATTCATCAACAATTCCTATTTGCTTAGTTGGTAGTATCTTAGCCACATAAGAGAAAAAGATCCATTTTAAAACTTCATCAATAATATATTCTTAAATTATATCCAAGTGAGAGGATATCTTTTATGCTTAAATTTTTATGAGATCCATTGATAAGCATGGGTATCAAGTTGAGAAGTAGTTCATGATATTACCTTGCTTAGGTAGTTTATATAAATGGGAGATATTCCATTTTAGAAATCCACCCACTAGGTTCCTCGTGATAAAAAATATGTAATGGTAATCCTAGGTATTGAAACTTCCTAAGATCATTATAGGAGATAAGTCATGCCATTGATCATAATATCCAAATAAAACTCTTTAATAATTAGCATCGTTCCTTGAATAATCACCTATCAAAGGATGTGTATGTACCTTTGCAAAATTATAGTTTCTTGGACCTTGCTCAAAAGCATCTCACTAAAAGTCCCTTTTTACTCAGTTTTAGGAAACTCAAGCTTATTTATTGTCTTTGATAATGATCAAAGGCAACCCACTAAATGTCCCCTTTGAGTACTCACTCAATTTAGGAATATCAATTTTCTTCTTCCATCCATGAAATATATTATAAATATTCCTCATATCTATTTGTACTTTAGTGATCTCCTTTCATATTCTCCTAAGGTGATGGTGAATTAATACCACACCACTATCTACCATTATAATCTTATTATTTAGTCTTAGATTCTATTGTGACAATGTACTTATGAATATTCTCATCTATGTTTAGAGGGTTTTTATCTATTAGAGGGGTGTAAGAGGAACTCACAATATTAAAGAATAGATGAGTGTGAGGATTGACACTATCAATACCCTTTGAGATGTTGTGATGCTTACCTTAATTTTATGAATGATATTATACACTTATCATTAGTTAGGTATATCCATCTTAGGTGTTTGTTGATCTATTCCCAATATTGAGAAGCAAAAGGATTAAACATGCATGAATAATGGAATGACATCCATTTTTTTTTGATTGGTTAAAAATTTTAATTAACACGAGTTTTAACAGGTAAAAAAAACCTGATTACAACATAGAAGAACAGGCTGAGACCAACTGTAGAACCAGAAAGGTAAGGATAGGGAATGCAGTCACTCAAAACTGGAAACACCACTTAGAATGCACTTGGTATGCAGACAAAAGAGATAGAGGGTAATCCAGAGGATAAGGGTGATATAGAGGATGCCCTTACAAAAATTTGATAAAAAGGAAGCCCCTAAGCTTCGTCATCATGTTCAACACCAGCTTCCTGGAGCTCGTCATTCAAGTCGTCCATGTCGACATCTTTGTTCTTGCCTTTGTTATTCACAAGAGCAACAACAACCTTGATGTTATCCCTGATCGCAAAAACCTTACCACCATCCTTAGAATAGGATTTCTTGAAAAAGAGTAGGTTTAGCGCATTATGGAAATCAGCTAGCTGGGACATGCAATTGGAAATAGAATTGATTATAAATTATTGTAGATACTGATCGAGGACATCCTTCTCGTCATCCTCGAAGTCAATAATCAGATATTTCTTATCTTGCACCAATTTTTTAAGATGCATAGAAGAACGAACACTCTTCAGCTCAAGGGATTCACTCTTAGCTCTTTTTCTCAACATACAAATAGTATCGATCATCACTATTTTTTAACAAATAAATCTAGAGAGCTAGAGGACAGAGGAGTGGTTTGGGAGAGACTAGGTTAGATAAGGCTAGGTTTAGCTTTGGGAGCAGGAGGAGGGATAACACCCCGAGGATAGTGAATCAACCAGTGGCTATACAAGACCTTGAATAGATCCTTATGAGAAGGTAACTCGTTGCTATTTTTCTTGTGAATATGGTCTATAGTGTAGCTGATAGAGTTGAAAAGAAACTGGGAAATATTCACTAGATTGACAACACGAAAGTGGTTTAATAAAGTGAAGTGGAAGCTGCATAAAACCTTATCAGGGTTGTCCAAAGTGATGAACTCCATGATGGGCTTCATGATGGGCTTCCAAGGGAGGGGAAGCTCCTCTCAATGCATTCCCATATGAGTCTTCTTACATAGGTCCTTATATTTTATTTATTTAAGTTCATCCTCCCAATTATGTTTTTATTGATGAATTGACCTCCCTTTCACCTACTGCCCAGTAAGCTTGACCAAGATTTTGATATCGACTTCAAATGTCCTATCTCAGATTGACACCCTACCATTGTCTTAAGTATCCAGAAATGCCATAGTGATTTTAGGGTCCTCTCTAGTGAAACTTTGAAAAAATGGAAGGAAACCCCTAGCTATGAGGATAACATCTGAAATATAATCCATGACCATGAAGGATGGCTCGATGAAACTCATACTGGTAGAAAAATAGAGGCTCTAAGGATGAATTTGGAAAGGACAATGATGGATGTGAGAGGGAAACTGACTGCTATAAAAGAAGCAACCTTGAGTCTGATTATAGAAATAATGCAAAATCCATATCGTCTGGGGATCTGAGTGAATTGAGGAAAGGAACATCTGCACGAATCGAGGTGACCATGATAGACCTTGCTAGAAAATTCTTGTATATAGAACATGTGAAAATCCAATCCAATCATCCACATGATGAAAAAGGTGTACTGGGTGATGGAATCAATGGAAAAGGTATGAGGGGAGAGGCATACATGGATGAAATATGGAGGGTGTGGGAAATGGGGAACACAGGAAGAGGGTTACTCAAAGGTGATGGGGTGAGAGGAAATTATAGCATTGGGGGAGAGGAGGGAGAGGATGAAGAGGATGCAAAGACCAACATGACAAGGATGGACGATGAGGCAAGTGGACTTGAAAAAACTACAAATAAAAATTTCTTGAAAAGCGGTGGACAGAGAATTATAATTGAAAAACCAATAAATTTGGTTAAACCATGTAACGAGGTTACATGGAAATCAGTGGATATAGAAAAAAAATCAATGATCATTTAATCTATTTGTGGAAAATTTGACTTGCTCCACATCAACATTTGTCTCATTTGAGGATGTTCTGTCTTGCTCCACATTAGCATTTGTTTCATTTGAGGATATTCTATCTTGCTCCACGACAACGATTAGCTCTTGAGGAAGACCGCTTGTCCATGTAATCAAGCTTGTGGAATGGGCACCATTATTTGCAAGCTTATCAATAGTTTTATTTCTTTCCTTGAAAGCATATTGGAAAATAATTTCTTGAAACGTTTGACTTAATGAACTGACTTCATCAATGTAGTCCTTGATCCTTCATGAGAGATTTTTGGAATTCTTTAGATAGTTGATAATAGTTAGAGAGTTCTCTTTGACCATAAGTCTATCTAAGAATTATTTTTCTAGGACAATACCCCTCCATAAGGCTCTGGCTTTAGAAACTTGATTCGTTTGATTTCCCAAAATTTTTGCATAGGCGAGGATGACCCTGCCACTACTATCTCTAAGGATACCTCTAGCTCCAGCAAATCCAGGGTTTTCCTTGGTAGCACCATAAAAAATTAACTTGAACCAACTTTAGGGAGGGGGAATCCACTTAGAATGAGCCATTCGATTAGGGAAAATACTTGGGTGATTATCAACAATGGGAAGATTCAGAGAGAGGCCCAAGGATATCTCTAACTGAGAGGTGGGATGGGATAAAAGAGGATAGAGGGAAGCATTCTATGTGGTAAAGTAAAGGATTTTGTTCAAGACACAATATGGGCTTAGCATATTTTTAGAGAAATATCTACGATTTATTTCCATCCAGACTTGCCAAAGAAATTGATGAAGGTAAACTTGCCATAGGAATTTAAGGCAGAGGTTGCAAAAGGGATTCGACCATTGGGAAAAGAGATCAAGAATAGAGCAAGGTTAAGCCAAAAGGATGTGGAAGAAATGTAATAACTTGTTAATGATGGATGAGGAAAAATAACATGAAATAAAAAGGTGGTGGGGGGATGCCCAATCAGATAAGTATAGAAAACATCTGTTAGGGATGGCCAGACCTCTCTTATGAAGGTTATCAATGGTAAGAATATTTTCTTGAATGACCACCTAGGCAAAAAAGGCTATTTTGGAAATGAGGAATTTGGTATAAATAAGACCGAGAGGGATTAAAGACACTTCATGGAACAAAAGCAGTTTATAAGCCGACTTCACAGAGAAATCCTCGCTTTCAGTGAATTCTCAAAAGATATGATCTCTAGGACTTCCAGAGGGTATGAATGTAGATATTAGAAGTAATTGTAGCTCTTTAGATTCCCTAGGATGGGCTGTATTGCTGATGATTTTCCATATTTTCCTATTGTTTTGAGTACTTATGAAATTGAACACTTTTTGATCAAAGGTGTTGTTAGTGTAGCCTTTCAAAACTGCTAGGTTAGGATCATTTATTAGAGGTTCTCCTTTTATCCATTTGTCATTCCGAGAATCAATTTCTTGCTCGTCTCCCAATCTCCACTTGAGACCTCTTTCCACTAGGAACCTAGAATGCAATATTGATTTCCAGAAGGAAGATCCTCTAGAAGGAAATGCAACATTGAGGAAGTCCGTACCCTGAAGATATTTTCATATAACAATGAGGGCCCAGTCACTCTCAACATTAGTAATTAAACACCATGTCTGCTTAGCCAAAAGAGCCAAATTTAGGAGATGGAGTCTCCTAAGACCAAGACATCTAGAAACTTTAGGTTGATAAATTTTATCCTAGGGAACAAGGTGGAAAAGATGCTTGTTTTCAGACCCGAACTACAGGAAATTATTTTGGATCTGTTCAATTTTATGACAAACTCTTGTTGGGACTTTAAACACAGACATAAAATAAATAGGAATGCTTTGAAGGGAATCCTGGGTAAGGGTGACCTTGCCAGCTTGAGACAGAAGGTGAATGACATTCAAAATTTAGCTCAAACTACTCAAAAAGATTTTATATATATATATATATATATATATATATATATATATTCTATTTTTAATGAGATGATCAAAATGAGATTGGTTTATTATAAAGGTCCTAACACATCCAATACTTTTTGTAATTGGATGTTGTAAAAAATCCTACCCAAATCACAATATTATGAAAGACATTTATGCCAAAAGAATGATAGTAAAAACCAATTTAGAGATATTACCTAAATAGTTGAAATAAATTTGGTCAAAGAGATTTTGATATTGATGCATTAGTATATGTTCTACTATTAATTTTTGCTACCACAGGCAACCAAAATCATCGCTTAGATACCACTTGTAAAGAAACAACATCAATAAAAAAATAATTTTCACAACATTCACCTAAATATTCACAATAGAAACATATTCAAATAATTCATAATAGTAAAATCCAGCAGCTATTAAAGATCCAGATCAATAACTCACAAAATTATCCAATCCACTTAGAGAATAAAGTATCTTTAGAGCACTAGGGGTGACAGACATTGAAATTATGAATTGATGATTCAATTACTACATCTCTCTTCCTATAACATACTATAGATCAACAAACACTAATATTAATGCTAAAGATTTCATTCAACATAACCTAAAATACATAAGCCAAACAATTAATTATAGTTTATGTGGATACATTGAAATTGTTACATGCACAACTTTAAATATAAATTTATAATACATTATTAATTTACCAACTTTAATCACTTTATAAACAATTAACATAAATTTAAAATTGTATTACATCACGGACTTACCAACCTTTATTACTTTATAAAAGACCAAAATCCTTACATTTATAGGCATTTATTAAGAGCATAAGATCAAATTTGAAGCCTTCGTAACCCTTTAAATATTTAATGGTAAGTGTAAGAATTTATTTACCGACAAATATTTTCCATCAAAGTTAAAAAATTTAAATAAATATATTAATATTTATATATATAAAAAAGGCATGCATATTAAGAATACACCTAGATTATATTTTTGGACTATTTTATTGTCCATCATCAAGATATAATGGTAATGATGATTGTGAAGATGCCTCTTTTAAAAAAAATGTTTAAACTTTGAAATATTCTGCTTATAAAATTCAAATTTTTTTTTTGAACAATTGATATTAAAATAAAAATAAAGCGAATCCTTAGATTAGGAAGAAAATTAGTTAATTAAGTAAATTATAAGAACTATACATGCCATTATTTTAGTTTTGATTAAAATATATGTAATTATTTAAAAATAATATTAAGTTATTAGTAATTTTTTAATTTATTATTAAATTTTATTAAAAATTCGTTTTTACAATAGTAAATGAAATTTTAGGAATGCAATTTAGAGATCAAGTCCTCACTCCTCTCATTGATATTTTTATAGATACTTCTATAATTTATGATAACATTTTTGTTTAATAAGTCACATGTGGTGTATATAAGGGGCACTCCCATAAAAATAACAAAATATTACATTAGTTGTTAGGTAAATTAAACCTTTTCCAACTTGTCTTTTTTTTTTATCAAAGATGCTATTCATCTTCTTTTTTATGAAAGATATTCTTCATTTTCCTCAAATTGCTATGTTTTTGAAATTAACTCGACATTATTTTTATTAAAAGATAAAATCTCATTTGGCCATATTGCTTCTAAAAATTCACTTTTGCTAAGATAACTGGCTAAATGATCTACTACCTATTTCCTTCTTTATAAATATTCTAACATTTACAAGATATTGCATCCAATAATAGTTTATGAAATCAATATTAATATTATTTTGAATCAATCTCAACATCAATTTTTGTTGATAACAAAGATAATGTGTAAATCCCCCTCAATTGAAATTAATTTTCATCCATTTTCGATGAAATTTCCTTCAAGAATTGCCCTATCTGGTGCATGGTTGTTAGTTGAAGGTCCATATGATTTTTATTACTAAGTCATTTTTTCCCTTAATTATTAAAAAAAATACCATCGCCACTAGCTTTTACTCAATTTCCTTCAAATTCATTGTCAAAATTAATTTTGATAAACCCAATTTCTTAAAAATTTTAATTTACCATAGACCAAAGTAGACTCTTTGTTCTAATTTCATTTTGATAAATGATGCTTTCCTATATATTCAAATCTTATAAGCGAGAGGCTACCATCTCTTGTTTTTGGACTTGAGAATTCCCATGTGATCACCATGTTTGTAAACATTCTATAGGAGTTACAATAATATGATTCTAATCTTGGGTAAGGTAAGTTCAGAGGGCTCTGGGTGGCTGCATGCATATCGGTTTGCGTGTTGTCCTAGGATTTTTGGTAGTTTTCGTTCAATCTCTAGGAGCTTGTGCCAGTCTTCATGCTGCGCTTGCTCCGTGGGTGTTATTATATCAGTTTCTCCTCCCCCGACTTCGTCTGAAGATAGTGGTGAGAGGAATGGTTTCAAAGGCGAACAAATAGCCTAGGAAATTTGTTCTCAAGGTGTACCACGAGGTAACTTTGAACCTGATTTTGTGATTCCTTTGAATGAATTCAATCAGGCTTGTTATTGATTTGAAAATAATACTCTTATAGGATATTTTTTGGGTTGGATTCCCCCTGAGCATATCCTTAGGAACTAGATTGAGCAGTATTGGTGTCCATATGGGATTCAAGTCGACCATGTCCAAAATCTCTCTAAGGGTTTTTTCATTTCCAATTTGGTAGTCTCGACCAAGCCCAGAAGGTCCTTAATAAGGGTCCTAGTTACATTAATAGTTCATTGCTCATTTTTTAGTCGTGGAGCTGGGATTTCACGATTTCTAATTCTATTTCCTTGGTCGTGCCTATTTGGGTAGAAATCCCGGACCTCCCCACTACATGTTGGTCCTTTCTAAAAAAATTGATGTCCACCCTTGGTGAATTTATTTGTGATAAATCCTCTCAGTTCATGTCAATCGACCCTAGCAGGAGAATGTGTATCAAGGTTGACCTAGCTAAAACCCTAAAGGAGTATATTGACATTCAGGTTGGTTCTACTCGTATTCATTAACGGGTGGTGTATATCAACCTCCCTAACACATGTTACCATTGTTAGTCAGCCTCCCATTACATTAAGGATTGCTCCTTGATGGCTAAAAAATTCAAGGCCAAGACGTCTATCCCGATAGCTGGTGTTGTATTATCTCCCACTACCACACACCCTCCAATAAAAGATGGCGAATGGACTAAGGTTTTATGCAAGAAAGGTAAAGGTGACAAGCTTGCTAAGGTGAGGCACACAGTGACCATGTATGCTCAAGTCCTAGCACTTAAGCCTACCATGCAACCATCGACTATGGAGTCAACCCTTGTCCACTCTCCTCCTCTGGCCGTCGAGTCTATAGACCACGATGAAGGAATTCAGTCCACTATGCCCTTGGGTTCTCCAGATGAGGTAAGGGCTGAAGGAAGTTTCTCTCAAAACTTAGGACGACGGTCTTGTAGCCCCCTACGAGGTGAGCGGCTTCCTCATTCAGACAAGCGATGGCAAAATTCTCTCTCCTCCACCACTATGGATACCTTTAGGAATAACCCTTATCACCTATTGTCAGATAATATGATTAAGGTGAGTGGGGGTATGCAACTTGAATCTTTTTAATGTTGTTTCTCTCTTGGAGTATGCGTGGGTTGACGAACCCTATTTGTCATTACATGGTTTAGGATGAACTCACTACTTGTTCTAGTCTCTATAGTCATCTAGATTTTGTATATTTACAATAAGTCAAAGTGACAGGTTTCAATTTGCAATCTACTTGTTCAATGTTATGGCCTGGTAGTCATATGTATGCTACCAACCACAATCACGACAACGAAGGTACTACCATTTTGCTTAATAATAGGTGGGAAAGCAATTTTGTTACATGGGGTTCTGACCCCTCTCACCATGCGGTTTGGATTCTGCTTGAAGTCGATGGTCTTTCCTTCGAGATTATTAATATTTATGCCTCTAATGAGGTCCAAGATAGATGTGCACTATGGAGATAATGTGATTTGTCCTTACCTACCATGGTCTGGCTTATGTGTGGGGATTTTAATATGGTCGAGAAACCTCGTGATAAAATGGGCCAGCTCCCCAATAGGTGGGACTTGGGAGAGCGACATGCTTGGTATTTTATAAAAAATAAACTGGATGTCTTCGATCCCAATGGTTGTTTCTCTACGAGTCAATTTCTCGAGCATTTATGGTTCACATGGTATAATTTTTAGTCAAGCCCCGCAAGAGTTTTAAAAAGGTTGGACAAGGCTATGTTGTCAGACCAGCGTGAGTTTTCTTTTTGTCGTTGGCTGCCTTCAATCCCTTTTGTTGAAACTATTATTGGTATGGTCTCGTCTGATAATTCCCCCATAATGTTCTCTGTTCATGTTTCCTCCACCCATCAATGACCTACTCATTCTTAGTTTTTTCTTAACACTTATTTATTGCAACATGATACCACTATTTATCCTATTCAAAGGATCTAGAAAATTGTACCCAGAACCAATGGAGATTCAGGATGGATTGAGTGGTGGAATGATGCTATTTTTGTACCACTACTCTGCTTAGGATCCTGGGGAAGAAGGTGGTGTTGCTATGTCGTCACTCTAATACTACTCTATGTAATGAGCTTTTTCAGACCTCTTTTCATCTTGAGGCCTCTACTTTTGACTTTGTCATGCAAGCCCATGTCGCTCAGCTCCGACATGAGCTCAAAGTGGCTGAAGTGTATGAGGCCAGAGGGGCTCAGATTAAAGCCAAAATGCATTGTCTCAAAGTGGGTGACCATTTTTCTAAATATTTTTTCTAGAGGCTTTGGCCTTCGCATCACTCCACTCAATTCAAAGTTTTATTGGTTAATGGGGTTCACACAACCTCTTTTATAGAGATAGCAGCTAAATTTACATGTCATTATTCTCATGTTTTTGCTGCTCATCCGTACACCCCTAAAAAAGAATTAGCCCTTCAATGTTGCAAAGAGGTTATACCAACTAACCTCTCCCAAGCGCAACAGAATGATTGTGAATGACCCCTATCAGAGCAGGATCTTACAGATGCCCTATTTCAAATGGTAGATGTTAAGGCCCCAAGGTTTGTTGGTTTCCCCTACAAATTTTTCAAAAATTGATGGGAGTTTGTTGGTCCTAACTTGTATAAAGTATGTTTAGAAGCTCTGTAGTCTGGCTCCTTAGGTGTTATTATCAATAAGGGCAATATCAAGTTTATCCCAAAGTTCGAGGATATAGAAATCATCACAAATTGGAGGTCAATAACTTTGCTTAATGTTAGCTATAATATCATTGTCAAAGTGCTTTATTTACAGATTAGGCCCTTGCTTCCATCTATTATGAGGCCTAAGAAAACTAACTTTATTCAGAATCGGTATATTTTGGACAACATTCTCGCTGTTTAGGAAGGGATGGAATGGGCTTGCAAGTCCAGTCAACAGGTCCTCTTCCTCAAGCTTGAATTTGAAAAGTCTTATGATAGAATTGATTGGGTTTTCATTATTTACATGTTGGAAGCTCTTGGCTTTGGTCCTCAGTTTATTTCCTCTGTTAAAATACTTTTTTAGGATGCATCAACTGTGCTTTCTCTCAAAAAGTTTAAAATTGACTCTATTAGCTTGCATAGGTCAGTAAGGTAGGGTTGTCCTTTGGCCCCCTCACTATTAATTTTAGAAGCAAAAGCCTTTGGTTATATTTTGGCTCATTGTGCTTCTCTTGGGATGCTTCGGGGTATTTCCCTTCCTGGGAATGCTAGTCAACTCATTAACGACCACTTTGTTGATGATTCCTTTCTTACTCTAAATGAGGATGAGCAACATCTTTTTGAAGCTTTGTCTTGTCTTGATATTTTTTGTAAAGCCTTCGGGTCTAATATCCAATGGAGGAAAACCTCCTGTTATAGGCAATCCCTACAACCTCTTCCCCACTAGATTTAGTATGTGTAGTGGAGTTGGATTCAACCTGGATAAGTCTTCAAATTCTTGGGCATTCCTTTTGCCTTTCAAGGCTCTCCATCCCAATTATGGTCTTATGTCATTAGCAAAGTGGAAAGCAAGCTGGAATATTGGAATGCTAAGAAGCTATCTCTTGTTGGAAAATTTCAAATTTGCTCAAAAGTGTTGGCTTCCATGCATGTTTATTACTCATCTTGTTGGGTCCCTTTCCAGGCTTGTTACAAATAGTTTTAAAAATTACTGTGGGATTTTTTGTGGTCTAGTAGGTCTAAGTGAAAGGGCTTTCATAGAGTGGCTTGGGATATTTGTTATCTCCCACGACAAGCAGAGGGTATGGATTTGCTGGACTGTAAGAATCAAGGTTAGCCCTTTGTGCTAAATGGATTGTGTAGGATATAGAAGGACCTGAAGCATGAAAAGTTCTTATCAGACATTACATATCGGTTGGGCTTCTCCTCAACCATTGAGCCTTGGCAAAAATGGATTTGCCCTCTCTAGTGCTAGCCCTATTTTTCATTAAAATCCTTGGCTTCTTTGTCATAAAAATAATATGGAAGTCTTGGTAACAATTAAATCCTTGGATTATTTTGAAGGGGGTCCATTCACATAAAGGAATTTCCATTAATATTCTCAATGTCTGGTGGTCCCCTGTATTCAAGATTCAGGGTAAGCTATTGGGCCAAGTTCCTTGGGTCCATGCCTAATTTTTTTTTAAGTGGGGCATTGCTTCCATTGTAGATTTTTACTCTAGGGAAAACAAAGATTGAATTCCTTGGAATGATTTTAAAAAGATATTTCGCTTGTCCATACACCTTTCTACTAATGGTAAAAATTAGGTGTTAGATCCTAGAAATCCTGGTGGAAATATTGGACCTGGTATAAGAGCACTTCCTTGCTCAACTATAGAGCTAGGTAGGGTTATGACTGGCTTACGCCAACTACCCCCATGGTGCCCAAACTCAATGTCAAATGGGACCTTCTCTCATCTCCCTCTAGGTGGAAAACTAGATTTCATTTAGCTTGGATGTCTTATCTAGAGCCAAAGAAAGCTTTTTTTCCTGGAGCTTACAATGTCAGGGTTTATCCCTTGGTCGTAAAATTTCTTATATGGGGATGCCTGAGCCTCGATGCCTGTTTTATCAAGAACCAGAGTCTTGCATGTATTTTTTATGGGTATGTAGATGGGATAGTCTAACTTGGAGTTGGGTGGGTTCTTTCTTTGCCCCATTTATGTCCTTGCAAATTTCTTGGCATCATGTCCTCCTAGGTGATCCCATTCAGTTTTCTCTCCCATTGAGGGAAGTGTGGCAAATATTCAAAGTCAGCCTCCTGTTTCACATTTGGAAATCTAGAACAAGATTATTTTCAAGCAGGTTGATCCATCTCAAGAATTTTTGTTTGCTGATAACTCAAAGTTTTTCATGATGTGTGGTTTTAGATTTATGACTAGGCTAAAAAGGTGGCTATGGAGCTGGACCATTTGCAGGCTTTGATAAAATATTGGGGTGACGCCCCTTGTGCTATCAATAGGGAGGCCCCTAATCGTTCACTTCCTCACCCATCTAGATATCATTCGCATTGATACCTTGATCGTGCATGACATCAACCTCCTTAGAGTAGATCTCATGACTATAAAGGCCTGTTGCAATAGTCGGATGTGTACACCTCCCAGAATTCTATGCCTGTGATCACTTTGTAATATGTACTTGTGCCTAATGATAGTTGGGGGGCTTCAGGAAACCATGAACATATTTATGGCTGGTCCTGTCCTTCTTCTCCAATTACTCATGCTTCAGGCTGGGGTGAGGAGCACTTTGATGGGTGGGGGGAACCACCCACTTCAAATGGATAAGGCTTTATCTGCCATGGACCCCCTTATTTAAATCCTTTCTGGCTGTAGAATATTTCTAGTTTGTTGTTGATGACCATGGTGCCCATGTGGTGCAGTTTGTTTTTCTTTATCCGCTATTAGGATAAGTTAGTGGCACTCGGGGTGTGATTTTTTCTCCACCCACACTTTTTTTTGGTTGTAAAAGACTTATTTTTATAATTAAAATGGCCTTTCATCAAAAAAATCTTGGGCATGGTTTTAAATTTATATATATATATATATATATATATATATATTTATTATTATTTTTTAAATAAGTTATATGTGGCTTTTGTTGGGGCCACTGATCAAAATATCAAAATATATTTTTGAATTGGTTAAATGGGATTGAAATGAGCCCCACCCATATTACATCATCACCAAAAATCTTGGATATTATCCATGTATCACTAGGCAAGATTTGAATCTTGGTCTCCTCCTTAAATGCTAAGGAATCTAACCAGTTGAACTAATGCCACTTGATCAAAATACCAAAATATTACATTTGCTATTAGGTCAATTAAACCATATCCAACATGCCTTTTTGTCTTCAAATTCCTTAAAGTGATATGTTTCCACAATCACCTCCTTGATATCATTTTTATTAAGAGATAAAATATTGCTTGGCCAGTTGCTTTCTAAACTTTGAATTTCACTAAGATGAAGATCAACACAATGATTGGCTAAAATATTTGCTACCCAATTTGTTTTCTCTATAAATATGCTCAAATTTCCAAGAGATTACCTCCAATAATACATGATGAACATCAACAATAATAATATTATTTTATCTAATCCCCATATCCATCTTTATTGATAACATTAATGATAATTTGTCAATCCCCTTTAATTGAAATATATTTCCATATTTTTTCTATTGTAATTTCAATCCCCTAAGAAGTGCCCTAGCCTATGCATAATTGTTAGTTGAAGTTCCATATTATTTTGAGTGAGGATAATTTTACCTTCATTATTTCAAAAAACACCACCTCCAATGGATTTTCTTGGATTTCTTTTAGAAGCACCATCAAAATTTAATTTTGATAAACCCAATTTTTGGACATTTTCATTTTACCTTAGATTGAAGTAGATTTATTTGTTTTACTGTCATTATCATAGGTGACTCTTCTATGTATGATCAAAATCTATAACCAAGTTGTTATCACCTCTTTTTCTACACTTAAGACTTACCATAATGATCATAATTTCTATAAATATTATGCAAGAGGCAATAATATGGTTCCAAATTTGGGCATGATTTTGAGATTTATTTTTAAAAATTCTATTATTCCTTTCAAGCCATAAATTCCAAAAAATAATGGTAGGGCCAATCCTCAATAGAATACATAATGCTTTAGTGTTCAAATAATTAGTCCAAAATTCATTAATTGTTTCAATGTTAATGGAGCTACCCAATATATTTTCATATTTGATAAAAAGTAGCCCTAAATGGTGTGAGCATAGGGACGGTGAAGAAATAAATGATTTGATGTTTCTAAAATATTATTGCACAAGGCATATCTAAAAATTCCATCATATCCTCTTCTTTGTAGGCCCTCTTCTGTAAGAATCTTACTTTAAATTGCTAAACAAAGGAATTTTGAGGAATTAGGTAGAGCCTCTAGTGACCAAACATTCTTCCAAGAAAAGTCTTTAGGAGTAGGTAATTTTGATTGCTCTAAATATTCATATTCCAACTTGACCAAGTATTCATCATATTTTTATATATTCCAAAACAACTCATCTTTTCATGTAAAATTTAGTAAATAAAACTCTTGAAGCATATTTCGATGCTTCATATCTAATTTATTTAAGTTCCTCTCCTTTAACTAGGTTAATAATAGAAATCCATTTTATGGAGTTGTTGCTCATATGAATTTAGTATTTTATGTTTGGACCCTTACAAGCTAGTCATGCCCAATCCAATGGTTTCAATTAAATATCAAATCAAAAATTTGCAAAACTTCCTCACAGACTAACCATATAATATGTTTCTTTATCAATTGTAAACTATCTAATATGAAGTTCCATATTGACGATCCTTTTGGTATGGTTATTTTTCTTAAAAAAATTATTTCATCAAGAGGACCTATATATATTTTTGAAGTAATATGTTTGCCCAATTTACCCATAAGTCAAAACTTATAAGTCTACGATTCTACAAGCACACTCCTCTAATAGTATTTCCTTTGTAAACCCTATCCCTCTTACATAGAGGAAACCTAAATTTTTCTTCATATCATTTACAAAGAAAGTCTCTTTAAATTTTATCAATTTCTAATGTTATACCTACTGACAATCTTGAAAGTGACATCATATAAATATGGATGGATTGAAATGGAGTCTTTATAAGTTGTAGCCTTCCCACCATGGTTAATATCTTACCTTTCCAACGTACCAAAAAATTTTCCATTCTATCCAAAAAGAGACCCAATTTTTTTTTTTTATTTCATTTATGGGATAAAGAAATTCCCAAGTAGGTTAATAGAAATAAATTTTAAATCCTCAAATACTCATAATAACTCATTGTAAATCGAGGACAATGTTAATGAAAAACCCTAGACTTTATAGTATTAACCAACTATCTAGCAGACTTCTCATAGGATGATAATATTAATTTAAAATCCGTGGCCTAACTTATTAAGGGATGATCCAAAAGAAAAGTATCATTAATAAATTGGAGATGAGATTTGAAGGGATCATTTTTACAACCTGAATACCTTTGATTTTTCTTTCCATTTTTACCTTTGATAAAGCTCTCCCTAATGGATCTGCAATAATAATAAATAGATAAGGAGATAGTGGATCAACTTGGTGAAGTCTAAAATATGACTTAAAGTAACCATTGATCAAAATAGAATATTTCATAGTACTATAACAATATTTAATCCATTCACACTATAGAAAACTCCAAGAAACCCTATCATATGCTTTGTTCATATCTAAGTTCATAATCATACCTAGATTTTTCATAGAATGAAAAGAATTTCAAGGAATGAAGAGAATGTATGGCCTCATGTGTAATGATTATACCATCACTTTTTTTTTACCATGAACAAAACCACCTTATTCCTCTAAGATAACATAATGTAATGCATTTTAACCTATTTTCCATATTTTTTGAAATGATCTTATAAACCATATTATAAAGGCTTATTGAACAAAAATTATCAAAATAGCTTCTAAATATTCATTTGCTCCTTTAAATATTCATCATGATTCCTTAAAATGTGCTTCATCCCACCATAACATAACCATTTAGAAGAAATTAGGGTCTTGAAGTCATATAGACTAGAAGCAAAATGCATTTGGATGACTATTATTGGGTAGATCACAAGTCAAAAGAATGGGTTTGTGATCTAATCTTACTCAATAAAATATCTAAAGATATTGTATACTCTATTTGCAACCAAGCTTTGGATAAGAAAAATCAATCCAATATTTCTACTATGAGTTTGCACAATGTGTCTCTTATCCCATGTATATTGACAACTTGAAGGGATAACATTCCAAAGGGAATTTGAATTGACCGATGAAGTAAAATATTGTATTGATTTAGACCATTCGAGAGTAACACCCTATTTTTCCAAAGGAGATAGAAAAGTGTTGAAATCACCCTCAAGAATCCATCGATCATAATTATGAATCATCACTTCATTTGATAAAAATATGCTAAGGTCCTTCCAACATCTTTCATGAAGAGTAACTATAGTTAAAGCATATACATTTATAATTCCAACTTTGATATTTTCCTCTTTCTTACAAAATAGTCTAGTAAACTAATTACTCTGTGCTTCTAACAATTACCCATGCATTTGTGCTTGTCCTATATTGTTACAATACCAGTTGAAGCTCTTGTAGAAGAAACTATTAGAAAATATTCCATATTTTAAATACTTTTAAATGCATCCTTACATTCCTTGCTACTTAATTTTTTTCTTGTATTAAAATAATGTGGGACTATAACAACCTACTAATTCCATAATAATTCTTTTTTTAAAGGTTTTATTCATATCCCTAATGTTCCATGATATCATTTTCATCATCATAACTTTCTATTTTTATTAGTGGGCTTAGCCCCACTTCATGTTAACATATGTGATATTTTTATTTGGCTTCCTAAATTTATATCCCTTTGAGTTTATTTTTCTCTTTATTCATAATTTGATGGTCTTCCTCTCATTTTTCCATTTACACCAATAATCTCATCTTCATCAATATCTTCTATTTTTCTAAATTGTTCATAATGGGATTTATCTTATAAATATTTATGTTGCCCTAAAGAATCTAAAATGGAAGGAATAATCTCATAAACACTTTCTTCTTTATGTTGACTTAAAAACCCTAAAGTGCACAAATAATCCTCCATAGTCATTACTTTCTTGTGCTACCCTGGAAATCCTAAATTTATTTGTATTTCCTCCATTTGCTTTTCTTTAATATGATATTATTAAAGCCCTAAAATGTAATTAATACACTTTGTACTAGTTTTATTTTTATTTCAAGGAGAAGATTTTATGCTACTTGAGAAAAATGAAGATTATTTACCTAGATTAAACTTGACCTCCTTCACCTCATTCGATTTAAAATTTACCTCCCCATATTCCTTTGCTTTAAAATTTACCTCCCCATATTTTTTTGCACATTTAATTCCTTCTATATTTGAACTTGCACATAGTACTTCCTCACATTTTATGTTATTTTTCTTCTCATGGTTGATTCAAGTGAACTACAATGGCCTCTACCATTTGATGATGTAGAGGAGTTTTTCTTAACACTTTCTTAGGAGTAGAAAATCCTTAATTTGATCCAGCTTCTCCTATGATATGATATCCTTATTTCATATTTTTTTACATGCCCAACAATTTATATCTCTTTCTCCATCATACTCACTTTGTAATATCTTTTCATGTTTTTAGTTCCATGATATTTATGACATTAGAATGCAATATTTTCATAATCCACTTTTTGATCCCATTCCATTGATTCAAATTTAATCCTAATAGACTATGATAAATTTTTTGAAATATCAATGGCAATAAATATTCAAGTGTATACAACATTATTTCTCTCCTTAGTAGCCAGTCACTTCGGATGAACTCACCCAAAGTATTGCCAATATTATTCAAAACCTGCTTATATATGAGTTGATTAGGAAGTCCAAAAATCCTAATCCATGTTGAAAGCATTTTAATAGTATCTATTGGCATAGAAAAGTCTCACTCCATAGTCCTAAATATAATGTATATTTACCTCTAAACAAAGTTCCTCCATCCATTATTTTATCCCTTATTTATGAACTAGAGAAGATAATGAGGAAAAATACTTATAAAATAAAATTCATAGAGTAATTTGAATTCAATCCCCACTTCCACTTGATCCAATTTTGAATCTTAAAAAAACTTGGCCAATATCCATGGAACTTACATATTAATCCTCTAGTTTTAAGAACCATTATATCATGCTCAATTATCTCATCCTTGATAATAACTTTTGGTGTATTATCTACTACCTAGATAGGGTTTTCCATAGGTTTTCTCTTCCTCTTATCATTATCTAGGGTATTCAAAATTCTGACTAGGGCATCCT
The DNA here is from genome assembly GCA_028583015.1 of Wollemia nobilis. NCBI lineage: Eukaryota > Viridiplantae > Streptophyta > Pinopsida > Araucariales > Araucariaceae > Wollemia > Wollemia nobilis. The sequence goes on along the minus strand of JAQPPZ010017254.1, from coordinate 574,315 downwards.
TACTTCCAACTAGGGCATATTTACTTCCATTAGGGACTTTCAAAATTGATTTTGTTTCCATGTTACCTCGAATTTATTCACATTAATCCTTTAGTTTTGAGTTTCTCCTAAGATCCGAAACAAGAAATGGAACTTGCTCCTTGATAAAACTTTGGTTACTACTTCCTACTTATGCTTTCTACTTTCTGCTCACACTTCCTATTTGCTCTTGGATTACATTTACTCCCAGCTCACACTAACTCCTATCTCACAAAAAAATCTATTGCTTCTTTCCATGAATTCCAACAAATAACAAGAGGACCAATCTTCTACACAATGACATAACACTTTAGATTTGAAATAATTAATCCAATATTTCAACTTTTTCAATATTCATGGAGCTCTGTAATATATTCTTATATTTAAAAATATGACTCTTCCAATTCTTCCAAATATTAATAAATGCACTTATTATTATTATTAAAAATTAGTTATATAAGAGTGAAATATGCCCCGTCCATATTACCTCATGACCACGTTATGGTATTACAATAGTCAATTCTGATATATCACTTGACAAGATTCAAACCTTGGTGTCGTCCTTAAAAGTTGAGGAATATAACTGGTTGAAATAATACCATTTGATTTTATGAATGTAATCTTACAATTTTCACTACATATTTTTATTTCTTATATCAAGATAAACTTAGGAATATAAAAACCTATTAATTAATTAATAACTCTTTTTTTAAGGATCTTATTCATACCCCTTATATTCTACAATACCATTTTCATCATCACTTTTTAATTTTATTTATGGGCTTAGCCCCATATCTTATTAATACTTGTGATATTTATTTTTGTTTTACCATATTTATATCCCTCTAAGTTTCCTTTTCTCTTTGTTGTTGATTTAATTGTCTTCCTCTATTTTTCTATCCCCAACAACCTTTTCAACTTCATTAATCTCTTTGACTTTTCCATATTCCTTATAAAGAAACTTATCATTTATAGGTTTATTTTATCCTAGAGAATATAGTGCGAGAAATATCATAAAAATATTTTCTTCTATATGTTTCCCTATAAACCCTAGAGTGCAAATATGATCCTCCATAGTAATTATTTTCTTATGCTTCCATGAAAACCCTAAATTTTTCCTAGCAACCCCAAAGTGTGAGGATGATTCTCCATAGTAATTTATTTCTTATGCTATATTGATCATTATAAATTTACATGGATATTCTCCATACTCATTTATTTATTATGCTTCTCTTAAAACCCTAAAGTACAACAGATATACTCTACACTATTTTCATTTAAATTATTATAGAGAAATGATTTAAAACTGTTAGAGGAAAATGAGGATGATTTACTTGGATTAAACTTGACCTTTTTCAACTCTTTTTTTTTTAAATTTGCATTCACATATTCCTTGGTATTTTAATTTATGCATTGAACTTCCTCAACCCTTGTGTCATTTGATTATTATAATGGTTAATCATGACGAAATTTTCCATTAAATGATGAAAATTAGTTTTTATTACCACTTTCTTGCCATGTGTTCAACCTAATAATATTTATAACATAAAAATACAATGTTTTTAAAATTATTTTTTTGATCCCATTCCCTTAATCTAGATTTAATATTAATGTATTATGGTATACATTTTCAAATATCCATCGCAATGCATACCCATATATAATATATGCCTTCACTTCTTAGTAGATGGTATCTTCTAGGTGAATCCCCTAGAGTATGACATTCTTCAAAACCTCATTACTAATAAGCTAATATAGAAATCCAAAAAGCATAATCCACTCTAGAAGCCCTTTATTAGTTTCTATATCCATTGGAGAATTCTCACTTCATACTCTTAAATATAATGCATCTCTTTCCCTAAACTATGGGTCAACACCCATTATTTTATCCCTAATTTCTAAATTATAGAAGATGATGAGGACAAATTTCTTTTGGAAGAAAAATCATGGAGTAATTTAAGTTCAATCCCCACTTCCACTTGATCCAATTTTAAATCTACTTTTAACAATTATTATGCCATGCATGATCATCACATCATTGATAATCACTTTTGTGTAAAATTTTATACCTATATAGGGTTTACCATAGATTAACTCTTCCTCTTGTCCCTAAATAGGGAATCCATAATTATAGCTAGGGTAACCTTCTAGTCATGACTTCCAAAAATGATTTTTTTGCCATGTTACCTAGTATTTCCTCCTAAGTATCCTTTATTTTGTTTTTATTTTTCTAAATATTTAGAACAAGAAAGGTGAAACTCACTCCTTTATTGCACTTGGTAACTACTTATACTCACAAAACTCATTCCCTACTCTTTCCAAAATATCTAAAACAAGAAAAGGTGAGGCTCACTCCCTCAAAATTGTTATAATGTTATAACTTTAATGATTTATATGGGATTGAAATGGACCCCAACCATATTACATCATGACCCCATAGTGGTATTACAATAACTTAAATATTATATATGTATCACTTAAAAATTAAACCTTGGCCTCCTCCTTGAAAGTTGAGTAATTTAACTAGTTGATCTAATGTAATGATATAAAATGTTAAGTTTCATCTATGGGTTTGAACCTTAACTTGTTGTATGAAGCTTATTATTCCCACCACTTGCTATAGACCCCTTGGAAAAAAATATTAAGGTTGAACCACCATATTTGAACCTTGGTTTAGGGTGTAAAACACTTCACTCTAAAAACATTGCTCTAAACCCCATGGGCATTGTTATGATAACTTTTAATTCATATAAATAATTACTTTTGTATAACATATTAATATTAAAATATTTTAATAAAAAATACTAATAAAAAATAGACCACCCTTTCAAGTTCAACTTGTTTAAAAGTTTAAAATATTAAACAAACAATTATACAACCAATTAAATAGTACATATATTTATATAAAAAAACTTTAACATGATGTTTTAGATAACAACTTAAATTCACAAATAAACAAAATGCATCCTATATATGATCTAAAATACCTCTTCCATATAAAATTAATACATAAACTAATACATCACTTGTTATTTTACTACATAAGAACATAAATGCTTTATAAAAAGATAATATTGTGAAGCTTATCCTAATCTAATGGATTTATAGCAGGTCACATGGGAGCCAAAAAATTGATGTCAAGAAAGAATGACCAAGTGACATTGATACTAGAAGCATAAGAAATAACATATATTAAGCTTATCCTAATCTAATGCATGTATAGTAGTTCACATGGGAGTTGACAAGTTGATGTCAAGGAAGAATGGTCAAGTGGTATTAACCCTACAAGAATGTAGAATAGGGCCATTCAATTGAATAATTCAAATGAAGGTTTTTGATGTTGTAAACACAGGTGCTTGAGACCCTTTCAACCTATGTGAGAGATTTTAAACATTCTATGTTACCTCAATATGTGTATGTAATATCCTATACTATCTTTAATGGTTGATTATGTAAACACATAGGGGTTCAAATCCTATACCTAAGACTTTTGAGAGATCTAAAATAAGAATTCAAACAATGCAAGAATAGAAGGGATGCAAAAAAACAATCCTAGACTACATACTATTTCTGATTCAAAGGATTTTAATAAAGTAAAAGACTCTTTGTTTTTAAGGTGAACAAGGGATTTATGCAAATATACAAACTATCCTAAATGCAACTATATGCGCTTTTATTTTATTGCCTATGAAAAAATAATAAAATAAATGAAACTAAGCTTATTGTTTTTCCTTTAGTAAACTTGTTACAAAATAAAAAATGGAACAAGGACACAATAGTCAAAGAAATAATACTAAATTATAGAAATAAAACATAGAAGATTCTAGAGAAAAATTATCCAACTTTGTCCTAGAGTAAATGCATTGTCTAGCTATGAATGCATTGCCTATAACTGAGGTGACACAAATGTCCTTCAGGTGTTGTAAATATGAAATCTATGAAAACAATAAAAAAACACAAATGAGAGTAAAGTGGTTTGCCAAACTTGAGAAAGAGTGAAAACTTCTTGAGTTGATAGGTCATACCCCTTGGTCATTTAAAAAAGTTATTAAAAATCAAATAAAACATGAAGTAAATGTACTAGCAATGTTTACATTGCCTAACTACAATCGGGCAACGAAAATTATTTTGATAAAGAAATATAAAGACAAGAAATAGAGTGTTAAGAGATACAAAGATGTAGAATGCCTCTTAGACAAGTAGATGCTTTGATATATAGTAGAGATGCATAGATGATATAATCAATAACCTAGGTTTAAAATGATGTGATAAATGTAGAAGAAATAGTTATTTAGTACATATAGTCTACTGTAAGAGTGCAAAGAGATGGGTTAAACAAAAATCTAACTAAAAAATTGTTGAAGGGTAAAATGACATTTGTGTTGTAGTGCAAATGTGGGTATCACAAATTCTCTACAAATAGTAAAAATAAATATGCTATTGACTATAGTAAGACAATGCAAATATCTTTTATAGTGGATTATGATATCAAAATGCAATGAAACAAAAAATATAAGTGAAGAAAATAAAGAGATATTATACAGAGTGACAAAAACCTTGATATTAGATGAACAAATATAGAGAACAATCACAAAACTAGGTACTATGTTAATGATATCATGTCAAGTAATGTAATAATGAAATAGAATGAGAGGTACTATAAGCACAAAATATTGTTAGAAATGCTAATTTAAAGCAAAATAAGCCCTAAATTATCTATTTATGATAGGACAAAGAGATAATTTAGATTAAAAAACAAAAGAAAAATAACCCAAAAGCAAAGGAGGGATATGGTCACAATCCAAGCCTTGTGGGCTATGTCCTTATAACTATATATTTTTTTGTTTTTTTTGAATTTACATGGTGGAATCGGTAGCCGCCACGAATTCGGGCAAGCTGTCCAGCTTTTTATGGCCGCCACAGTATTTTGTGCTGTCTGCCCCAGAAGCCGCCACACAGATCTTCGCGTAGTCTGCCCCTATAACCACCATGCCACAATCATTTTAAACCTTTTACGTCGCTGAAAGAACCAGGAAAGGGACAAGCATTCAGTCCGACGAGGTCCGAGATTTGAACCTTGGACCTCCATGTACTTATAACTATTATTCAGTGGATCCTTGATGCCTATTGGAGAAGTTGATGGATGGCCTCCTTTGCTTTCCTATCTATTCCAAGCACAATGTATATGATGACTATAATTATGATCCTAGAATCAAAATATTAGAGTGTTGTTATGAGAACTCAAAAAAATAGTAGCATAATGCAAGTAATAGAGATTGTTGTATCATTTGCCCTCTCTAAAGGGCTTATCTATAGATCTCTCTAGGGAGTTTCTTAGAGTCTATAGGTTTTAATTTTCAAAATGAATTGGGCATGGGTGAGGGACAAACATGTACAATCATGATAGGGAATGGACACATGCCTAAGAGGCACACTTCTAATATTTTGCTCATGAAAAAGCATTTACACTACTTGCATTTGTGTTGTAGCACAACTATAGTCAGTGTAAACACTATTTGATTATTGAAAATCCAATTTGGGCACGAAAAAGTTAAATAATAAAGATTTTCATTTGTGCTACCCAAGTGTGTTTATGCTACCCAAGCGCTGTTAGTGCAAATGCTTGACAACCAATGCAAAAGAAGCCAATGTAAATGCTACTCGCCCAATGCAATTGTGTTTAAAGGGTAAATGCCTTAGAGTTGGTAATGGAACAAATTATAATAGTTTTATTAGCTAAAGGATTAGATGATAGGTATAATAAGTGTTTGGGTGCATAAAATTACATATCTACATTTTCTCCCTTTTTGTTGTATTTATTATGTAATAAATGTGTTAAAAATTGACACAGATGCCCTAATTTTGTGTTAGATATGCTTAATTCTACTCAAGATTTATAGCTTAATACAAAGGTTTAAAAAATATGCTATTAAAAATTGCACTTTTAGGTATCGTTAATGCTCATGTGCCCCAAGAATACCCCCTTGATTTTTAGAGGGAAAATTAATTTCTCCAAGGAAACTCAATTATCGTGGGGATATATGTTGGGATAGGGAGGAAAAATAGTAAAGAGGACAAAAAAAGTCAATTGGGTGGGTCGAGTGGGGATTAATAAGATAATGGGGTTCATTTTTACTATTCACATTGGAGAAAAGGGATATCTAAGAACTATGTGGAGAGAAGGTCTTTGATGGTCGATATAGAAAGATTGACATGTTACCTAAACATAGTTCGAGCACCACAAAGAGGAACATGAGCCACTTTATAGGTATGTGTTTGTTTTTTGTCTTTCAATTTGATTTTTTGTCAAGAAATGGAGATGCAAAATTAGACAACACATTTTTTCTAGATTGGCATAGTTATGCCAGTACAAACACATATGGCCAGTGTTTTGCACTAGTGCATTTGCAATCTGGTGCTAAAAATGTTGGGAACACAATTACATTTGGATGATGTAATTGTTGGGTGGCATAAATACTAGCTAACACATTTGCATATGGATGATATAAATAATTGGTGGTACAATTTTAACTGGGTGGCATAAATACTTAAGGGAAAAAGGGGTAACTATTAGGTATTTAAGGTTATTTGATAGATAGAATGATATGTTATTGTTGGATGTGTAGAATTGATACGACATTTTGAATTATTGGAAGCACTGAAATCACACCTTGGAGTCCCTATGATGCTCGATATGGACTATGCTCTTCTTATGGTAGTAAGACTTTATAATCTAGCTCTAATACCCAAGATAGAGTTTGATAGGGAACTATTGATAGTCATGGAACAATGTTAGTTTTTGAGACCAATATCTTCCATATTCCTATAGGAGATATGATAGTAATACTAGATGATGTGTGGTGCATCCTCCAAGTACTAGTCATAGGAGAGATGGTGTAGTTATTAATAGGCAATGCAATATTCCTAATGATTAGATAAGGATTGGATGTCAATGCCACATTATACAAACTAGTGGATAGGTAGACAGTGATCCTAAGCTCACCAAAGTTAGGGGTTGGTTGGGTACCCTAGTAGGAGAGTTTTACACTAGTCCTAGGGAGTAGCGATGGCCATGATGTGGGACCATCAAGTGATTCTTTCTTGGGACCCCTTCATATTGGATTGACTATAACAGATGCTACACAAGGTAGTCTACTAGAGGGGTAGGATTATGGTGTGCTATAGTCTACTACAGGTGTGTTCCTAGGAGCATATAGTGATTATGCAATAACTAAGACTTTTGTACCAGTGGGCTCTCAACATATAGTGATTATTCAATTGCTAGGAATTCCATACTAGGAGCATATAGTTATTATGCAATTTATGGTAGAGGGTGACTTCCTAGTAGCATACCAGTGGGCTCACCATTTTAGGGTTGAGAGAGACATCCATGTATGGGATCACTAGAGGCAACATAGTGTGTGATGGATGAATTAACTATAGGTTATATTCTATGGAGGCCATGGAGGAGGCATCTTGGATGGAGAGAGAATTCATATTAGTTGGTCCAAGTACAAAGGGTTAGGTGGCTTATGGGTCTATGTGAGGAGATGGATTTTCACCATTATGATCAAGTCTTGAGATAATTTGGAGTGCAACAGGAGATCCCTAATGGATTTATGTGGTATAGATGATCCACATGAGAGGCTATATTTGATGCCCTTAAACCTAGAAAGTTTTATGTAGGTAAACCAAGATGAACCTTTGATGGTGGGTCTAGATCGAGATGATTTTGGTACATAAATTAACTACTATAGATGGTATATGGGTATTTGGCCTACTAGGGTGATAACAATATTAACCAAGGCATTGCAAGCCATACCAATGGATAATGTTTTTACATGCTTGGTTAGAGAGGCTTAGAGATGAAGGCAAGAGAGATAGGCTATTGAGGGTATCATGGAAAAGTCTAGTGTAAATGTACTATTGCTGATGGAGCCATTTCTAGCATTAGTACCAACACCTAGGGAAACATCTGAGGTAGGTCCAAGCCAGACAATAAAGAAGGTTGCATTTGTAAAGAGGGCAACATTACTTTAGATGATCCAAGAGCATGAGACCATCAAGAAGGTGGAGTAGGAACACCAAACATAAATTTCTTAGCTGCTTAGTCTTCATGACCATTAGGTAGCCACATTAATACAAGAGCAAGATCAAGTTATTTATTAGTGTGATGTTGTAAGGAGGTAGATGGCCAAGATAAGGGTGGAAGGATATGAGCTATTTGGTTGGGTGGATCAAATACAACTAGACCATACTAGGTAGATCATTGGGATGCAAGAGGAGATAGAGTGCCTCACCATAGAGAAAGACACACTATAGGATATGGTAGCAGGGGAAAGATAAGGGGATGAACTGATGTGAATTCTACTTAGGTAGGTGAGCCAACTAGAGGGGTAGGTGAAATATGTGTAGAGGGATTTATAGTGTGACATAGACAATTCTAGATGTTATCACACTACATACTATATAGTGGTTCTAGCTAACTATAGAGTGCTATCTCCCACTAAATTAAGGAAATGATCTTGGTCAAGGTTAATGACCAAGCCATATTAGAGATTTATTCAAATGTTGTCATCATCATTGCCATCGATAATAGGAGGTGATATAGCATTCAATAGTGGACTTACAATTTGGGGAAGTCTATTGAGATTTTGAGCTAGTTGTGTACATTGATTTGGTGGAGGGTATTATTTTTGGCTATGTGGTACACCCATTTGATGAGATTGTATATTAGCTTTATTGAGTGTACATATTTTATCCATATGGTACATTGGTTGTATGATGATATATTATGGATGATTCATTTATATATAAAGAGAGATTCAAAGGTTTGATTCACATTGGGCATATTGATGTGTTATTAATTTTATGATGACTAATGTGATTTGGTAAAATTTAATAATAAATAAATGGTTTTATAAAACATCATAATTTATGGATTGATGTATTGTATTTGATGAATGAAATTGATATTAGTATGGTTTATTTTATTGGGTTGAGATTTGATAATTTTAGAAAATTAATTTTGTAACATACCTTTTGATTGGGTAACTTGCTAAATTCATATAAAATCATGGTAGTTGATTAGATTTGATTAATTTGGTACTTGATGTGATTATTGTTAGTACTTAATGTAATTTATATGATGTCATGATAAAATTTTATTACTTTCCAATTTTTAAACAATCTGTTTGTAAATTAACTAGTTTTGAATTTTTTTGTTAAGATTGACAATGAAATGTTGGTTGTATATTATTTGATTGTAAGTAAATTTATTTAGTTTAGCTAATCAATGCAGATGAGAATGAATTAATGAATGTTATATATTTATTTTTAGTTAACCTTAATTTGATTTTATAATTTTGGAGAGTTGAGGGAGTGAGTGAATTAAGTAAGTTGTAAAGGTAAGTGATTGCAATTGCTTTTGTATGTGGGATTCAAGGTAATTATATAATTGATTAAATTAAATATGAGATAATTAATTAATTTTATCATGATATTTATGGTGAATTATCTTAAGTATTAATGGGTGTAATGAATATAAATAATTGAGTGATAAGAATTGAAAGGTAAATGATATTAATGATGGTGAATCATTTACTTGTTAGACTTTATTACATTACTTGATATCATAATAATTAAGTTATGAATGTTGATGTCATATCATATGAAGTTGGATACTAATCTCTTGTGATAATGAGAGAAGATGAAAAGATAAATTTGAAAGTGAAACACCAAGAGGTGAAACATCAAAAGTATCTTGAAACTAAGAGATACTATCAAGCTTAAATATAGATGATGTACTCAGATGTTGGTTGGTGAATTAAAGATAATATTGGTGAACAGTGGTAGAATATTATGAAATAAAATGTATTATTGTGTTAAATATTTTATGTTCTACCTATTCTTTTGAGGTTGTTTATGTGGTTTCACCTGATTCCAACATGTGTTATCAAAGCCACCAACAGTGAGTTTGTGTGAGTCTTCAGTGAGTGTTTGGGTGTGTAGGGACAATTATCACCATCTAACAACATGTTTTTTGTAGTTTTTTGGTGTAGTATTATGCATTTTAGCACAATTTGAGTAGTTGTATCACTATTAAAATGGAAACCAAAATTATGGTGGTATCATTTTTTAGTAGGTTGTCAACATACAAAGGTTGCATAAATATCTCCATAAGCATCAATGATGTAAAGGAATCGCTAGACCTCCCTTATAGATGAAATATTTGATGCTATTACCTATTCACACTTGTATGCACAATTGTTAGAAAATTTATCATCCTAGCATTAGAAAGGCTTTCTATTTCCATTTTTGAGATCCTTGTTTTATCACTCACAACCTTCATAGAAAATCCATCACTATTTGTGTGTCCAAGTTTTTTGTTTGAGTGTCTAGAAGCTTTCATCATTCTATGCCTAGATTATTTTTGATGAGAATTATTTGTCTTGACATTAATTACAACTAAATGTCCCCCTCATCTATAACAAATGACATGCATGATAGAAGGAGAAATGACACACATGAAGAAGAAAAAATATTGTAAGATAGAAGATAGTAAAAAGCACATTTAGAGAATTCAATGGTGTATAGATGCATTTTTTTAAAGTGGGATTTTTTTTAATGAAATGTAAAATGGGAACTTGATATTTTAGAAATACATATTTAAAATAAAAAATTGAAAGTTTTTTTTTGAAGTTCAGAGAATAGTAATTTTTTGTAGTGATTGACACCTTTTTTTTTCAAACCAAATTTGCATCAAAAATATTTTTGTACACAAAAATCATGACATGTGCTTAGCATAATCACAACATTCAATATAAATGGTCTCTAACTTACATTTATAGGTAATGCTATTGCATCTAATGTCTCATATAGCCGCCATAACGATATATGTGCATCGACCCTATAAATATTCGAGGAGGAATAAGAACACAATTTTGTGATATTTTGTTTCTCTGGATTTTTTTATCTCATTTACTGTTATCATTAGATGTAATTATTGAAATTGAATAAATCTATGTATATAGGGAAGTCATGCCCATGTATGAGGATTTCTCTTTAAGCAAGTGTCATTTCAGTAATACATTGGTGCTACATATTAATTTAACTCATGTACCTTAAGGTATCTCTCATGTACAACTATGCATATTGAGAGGACTAGCTTCTTCCACATATTTATGGGTATATAGGAAGGATAAGTATATTGAAAATATCGATATATAGGATTTGTGGTATATATAAAAGGAGACCATTTTGGGAGATATAAGGAACCTTATCCATGGATACATTAAAAATAATTCTCGTAGAATCTCAATTGCTAAAGGGTCCAAATTTTGCACCATGGAAAATAAAAATGAGGACAATATTAGTGGTAAATAAACTCTAGGATATTATTACTGGTGATGAAACTCATCTTGAAGAAACTGTAGCTAGGTAAAACTATGATGAAGGAGATGCAAGGGCACTTATGCTCATCACATTTGGAGTGGCTGATGAAATACAACCACATATAAGTGAAGAAAAACATCAAAATATGCATGGGATAAATTTTATACTATAATTGAAGGAAATAATGAAGCCATAATCCTTCATATTCAATCATAACTTCATACATTAAGGGTCTAATATGGTAAGAGTATAGAAAAATTCCTTCAAATAATTATAGAGTTAAAGGTAAAATTGAACATCATGGAAGAAAAGGTGGATGATAAGATCTTAGTCTTAGTTGTACTTAGAGATCTCCCTGAATCATTCAAAACATTGGTGATATCTCTCCAAGTATCAAATAGAAGTGTGTCATTTGAATAATTGGTAAACATCCTTCAACAATATGAAGTTGAAAATTAGTTGAGTTATGAGTTGTCCAATAATAACTTTATCTCCACAAATAAATCACTTCCACTTCATCATAAAAGTAAACTCAATGGAGGTATTATCATATTTATAAAAAAGAACGTGATACCAAGTTTTGTAAATATAATTAATTGACTCAAAGGAATCAATTTTGAAGACCTCCTCACAAGAATTAGTAGTTTCAATCACAACATAAATAAGGAAAAGGGAAATATCAACAAAGTCCATAGCAACAAGGGTATGTTGCTCAGGATGAACTATATTCAAAATGTGAAGAAGAATGTGAAACAACACACAAGGTGCTAATGGAAAAGGAAGTGTTAAAACCAAGAAATAAGGGAGATAGTAAAAAAGCCAAGAAACAAGTGAAATTAAAAAATATGTGTCATCAAAATATATTAAAGGAAAATTTTCAAAACTTAGGCCTTGCTTATAATCAATTATTAGAAAAGTTCATAAAAGAAACTTTGAAAATGGTATGACAACCTCTATTGGTGTAGTGAGAATAATGTGCATGGCATTATTCATCCTTGACATACTTGAGGTGAAATTTTGAAATAAAATTGAAATAATTAAGAAGATGAAGGATAAGCCCATGATGAAAGATGTTTGTTGTGACACAATTGATCTTCTTCAAAGGATAGATTTTAGTTATAATACAAGTGTTTTGAGGCCCATGATGGTAGATGGTTGTTATGATATATGTGATATTGTACAAAGGAAAGATATAACTTGTGATACAAGTGATTTGAATATTTTTGATAAGAGAAAAGATTGTATAGAAGATGGTTATATTGTCAGAATTGAAATTGATAATGATTGTTCAGAATGTGTTGAAGGTCATTATGATGATAATATGTGGTATTTGAACATTGTTGATGATAGGGACAAAAATCAAAGTGGTGATGAAGTTTAGTGTTTAAATGATGATGAAGAGATTTGGTTTTGTGGCTAAGTCCATAATAATTATGAAGAAATTGGGTGATTTGAAAATCATACTAAAGGTTTTGATTCAAAGATAACGAGAAAAATGGAATATAATAGTACAAGTTTGGGAAGATATGGATAAGGTGTGAAATTCCCATAATGCTAGTAATAAGGCCAAATAATTAAGTCCATATATATATAGGTCAAGTAGGTAGCAATGCCACTAAATTTGTGAAGAAAAAATATATGTAGAAGTTCCTAGGGTGAGTTGTTGCGGTCATTATGTACGATCTAGACATGCGATAACTACTGGTTGGAACCTACATTCTTGTGAGATTTGTAGAGGTGATAATCACTCCAAATAAAAGAGTTTTTTTTTTTTTGAATTTACATGGTGGAATTGGTAGCCGCCATGAATCCGGGCAGGCTGTCCGGATTTTTATGGCCGCCACAGTATTCTGCGTTGTCCGCCTGGAAGCTGCCACACAAATCTTCGTGCAATCCGCCCCTATAACCACCATGCCACAATCATTTTAAACCTTTTACGCCACTGAAAGCACTAGGAAAGAGACAAGCGTTTAGTTCGACGAGGCTCGAGATTTGAACCTTGGACCTCTGCACCCCTTATGGGGTTTGGATGAAGCAATTGGTCTACACCTCGGACCTCACTCCAAATAAAAGTGTTGGCACAAAGAAAAGTGACCAAAAAAATGCATATGAATTGTGGATGGATGAATGTGTTAGAAGGGGATAAAACAAACTAGATATTGAATGGTTTCTACAAGAGAAGACATAATTTGTTGAATGAGAAGGATGTAAGTTCTTCCATAAAAAATATCTTGGGAAAATTAAAATAAATTATTTCTATATTAGAAGAATATGACCCAAGCAATGCTTGGAAGACCTACAATGAAAATACCTACAATAAAAATACCACCAATTCCTAACCAACTTGAGAGAGAATTTTTTTTATACATTTGTTAGGGATCTACATATCCCCACATTGCATAAGTATTTCTATGTAGGTGTTTATTGACATAATATCACATGATTAAGTTGTCCATCTAATCTTTGTGATGAGCCAACTTATCCCTTTTAGTCTATCAAAAGGGTAAGCCCATCTCTACATCATACATAAGTCCATATATGTAGGAACATTAAGTGTCATGCAACTATGATATCCGTCTCATCTCCATGATGAGCTAACTTATCCCTTTAGTTTATCAAAAGGTATGCCCATATCTACACCATACATAAGTCCATATATGTAGGTGCACTAATCACATTATGAATAGGCTATCCCATAATCCCTTAATTTACTCTTTCTCTCTCTTTGTATGCTTCTAGTTCGTGAGCATAAACATTAATAGATGTAATTATTTAATCATCTATGCTTCATTATAGTAAGGACTATTCAATAGTACAAGGAGTGTGCATTACTTAATCACCATAACTAGGTCACTTCTAGTTTAACCATTACAAATACCATGAATAACACTACATACTAATCATATGTAATTCTTAATAAACTCATATCTATGGTCTATGAAATACCAAGAACTTCTCTTTATTGAAGAACAACATATCCATGATAAACTAGATTTAGAAAATAATAAATACAAGATCACAACATGATGAATACCATTTTGCACATCACACCTCATATATCCTAGGAAACACTTATGGGGAAAACCCAACGTTAAAATATATCCTTTTTCATTACTTGCAAAAAGTCTCCAATACAATTTATTCAAGGAATCTCATAATTCATTTTTCCCATACTATCATGAGAACATAAGAACACCATAATTATTATGTTCCCACAAACATTAAATGATCCTTTAATTTACATTCCACATTTAGCAAGGGAATCCCATGATCCCCTCGATTGAGCTCCATGTTCATCCTCCAAGAATATCTCATCCCTTTGACCTAAGCTCAAAGGAACATATCTCTTCTAAAAGTATAATATAACTACACATCTACTATAGCATTTTACACATCCTCACAATGAATTCCTATGCAAGCTTACCAAGAAGGAGAGGAACTTCCTCCTACTTACTCAAAGTACCTCTTAATCACTATTACATCTTAGCATGGATTATGCTATCGAACAATACTTAACCATAATGAAATATATTATCCACTAATATATTTCTAACTCATTTAATCCAAAATAAATATACTATCCACTAATATATTTCTATCACATTTTACCCAAAGAAATACACTATCTACTAATATATTCCTATCATAATTAATCCAAAAGAAATACATTTTACACTAATATTTTTCTATCATATTTTTCTCAAATGAAACACATTATCCACTATCATATTTCTATCTCCATTCCATATAAAATGAAACATGTTGTCTGCCATATATTCCAAGTCCACTCTATTTAAAATGAAACATACTACCCATCATATATTTCAAGTCCATTTGATCTAAAATAAGACGTATTGTCCATCATATATTTCAAGTCCATTTGATCTAAAATGAAATATATTGTCTATCATTTATTCCAAGTCCATTATAACTAAAATGAAACATACTACCCATCATACATTTCAAGTCCATTTGATCTAAAATAAAACATGTTGTTTATCATATATTTCAAGTTCATTTTATCTAAAAAGAAACATATTGTCTATCGTATATTCCAATTCCATTCTATCTAAAATGAAACATACTACCCATCATATATTTTAAGTCCATTTTATCTAAGATAAAATATATTGTCTATCATATATTTCAAGCTCATTTGATCTAAAATAAAATATATTATCTATGAATATCCCAAGTCCATTCTATCTAAAATGAAATATTCTACCCATCATATATTTCAAGTCCATTTGATAAAACATATTGTCTATCATATATTTCAAGTCTATTCCGACGATAACGAAACATAATGTCTATCATATATTCCAAGTTCATTTAATCCACATGAAATACATTATATGTGTGTGTGTATATGTATATGTATATATATATACATATATACATATGTATATATGTATATATATACATATATATATATATATATATGTATATATATACATATATGTATATATGTATATATATACATATATGTATATATGTATATATATACATATATATATATATATATATATATATATATATATATATATATATACATATATATATATATATATATACATATATATATATATATATATATATATATATATATATATACATATATATATATATATATATATATATATATATATATATATATATATATATATATATATATATATATATATATATATATGTATATATATATGTATATATATGTATATATATATATATATATATATATATATATCTAACTCATTTTATCCAAATGAAGTATATTATTTGCTAATATATTTCAACCATCTAATCAAATAAAATATGAACTCTTATATTCCCCAAAATATACCCTTCCAGATAACATGTGCTCCTTTATGCCTTCTAAAGAGATTTAAAGTAAAAGTTTATTCCAACTTAATCAGTGAAAATCCCATCAAATTAATTAGTTTCTAAAAGGTAAAAGAATGGTTTAAATAGGAAGTCAACTAGGTCAACAACACAGATAGAATATGGTCAAAAATTCAATCAATGACTTTCACCACATGTCGACACCCAAAGTTGGAGCTCCTCCCAACCCCCACCGAGTGGTTCTATCAAAGGGAGCGATATATCTATTATGGAGCATTGGAGCACCTATACACATTTGGTATGGGATTAATTTATCCTCAGTTAAACAAAAATATTTTTCCCAACATAGCCACACAACGTCAAAGGATGAAGATATGATTCAAGGTTCAAGATGGTAAACAAAGGTTTCAATTGGAATGTCTACACCCAACTAGCATCTAAACAAACCACAAGTGGTCCTCACATGGCCCCCTTAGTATCTCCAACTGATACATGTGGTATTCATGCGTGGAGCCACCTTGAATACCTTAGGGTAGTCAAAAAAGAAGATAGGGATTTCTATTCTTAAGGTGCAATGACACCTATGTACCTATAATGTTGTACTAAACTTTCTAAACAAAAGTTTACCTTGCTTGACTGAATCATCGATAAGATGAATCTGATCTAGCAAAACCTGACACCCAAGGATTGTGCCACATGTTAGGTTTTTATTTTTTTAATTTAGTGAAAAAACCTTTACGAGACCTCCTTGGTTTGAGAAACCACGACTAGGGAGTTCCACACTGTCAAAATCACCTGGGAGTCATGCCCGACCCTGACCGCACCAACATTATCAACTGGATTTTGGGTACCCTATGTGCATTTGGTAGGGTGGATATTCAAATCAGGGACCTCCCTTGGAGGATTTTTCTACCCTCTCCAAATCACCTACAACACGTGGGTCCCACATGTTAGGTTATCAAGGTGATTGTTTTATATAAAATGAAGACTCATAAATTTAATTTACATTTTTCCAATCTCCCTTCTTCGATCCTCATAGGATATGGTTTATGCATTTGGGGGAAATATCCATAATGGCAACATTAATTACCATCATACACCAAGGTATGTCAAAGGATAATTCAAACATAAATTAATCCAAGTAGATCTACACGATCCCTGGGTTTTCTACATCAACGCAGGGACTTAACAACTCGGTGGATTATTGAAGCAACACAAAGAGGTTCAAATCTAATTTGAAATCAAGCATCAAGAAAAAGGGTTCTCAAATAAATCTACATAGTGTTGAGGTCCAAACCGCTCAAGGTACTCCACATAGAGTTTTACATAGGATTTTTACCGTGAGCAAGACATGCATAAAAAATTATTTTCAACATAGGGTACTCTCATCAACCAAAATGGATTCAAAGGAAAATAATAGCTTTACTAAGGTGAAGACTTCATCCATTGCACATTCTAAGCTTACATAAAGCCTTCAACTCTCACTAAGTTCAACAAAATCCATCAAGGTGTTTGGATTTATTTTGAAGGAAAAACACAGTTCAAAAATGCTCAAGCCATTCAAAGAACACTCATGACAATGGAAAAAATGTTTAACGCTAGATTCCATTAACACAAGGTGTATTTGAATAGGATGCCTCCCTATTTCACCATAGGGATGTTCAAAAAAATGCAAACGTATATCCAAAGGAAAAAGTAAGGTGATGAAGCAACCATTGTTCACCTCGAGATTAAACATAGGTAGGTCATTTTGAAGGGGGAAAGAGGCTGATCCACAGACCTTTACAAGTATTTGAAGGACATTCTGAGAGCTGAAAACTAGTCCATTTTCTAATAAAACCGATGACATTATTTCACTCTAGAAATTGATTTAAGCTCATATTTGAATACAAAGGTAAATTAACAAAAACCAACCTAGTTGTTAGTCGAAAAGTAAAAAACTAGAACTTCCTCTTACTATTTGTCTTTCCTCCTTTGAAGCCTCCTCATATATCCTCCAAAAACCCCCTCTCTAGTGTCTCCTTAACCATCCAACAAGGGCTTCCTATCTATATATTTTTTAATCTTCGTAAAAATCAAGCACCAAAGAATACATGCACTCCTTTCAAAATAATCATGCTCTCATGATTTCACTTTTTTTCAAGTTGGCAAGGGACACGATTTTTTCTTCATTATGACAAGCCTCCATAATCAAATCTCATTTACATAGGAATTCAATCTCCTTTCCAAAACAACCATCTTTTAATGTATTAAAAAACACTTGCTACTTTTGGAAATTCAAGGGAGATCCACACATATAAAAATATTAAATCACTCATGATCCTTCCACATTAAATGAAAGCTATCATATGCATAAAATAATTATTAATCAATTATTTTTTGCTTAATTAAAATAAGAAGTAATATTAAAATAAATATTAAATTATCAGCATGATATTGTAATGGTTAACCACTTTAATTAAAAACCATTATACAATATAATCCTTGGCTAAACAATTTAAAGGCATTATCAAAGAAAATATTGAATTTTTAGCTCATCATTTTCCACCTGCAAGCATGGTTAGCCCTGCAAAATTATGAAAAATTGGTAGTTCCATAATCACAAGATAAAAACCAAATGCTACAATTTATCCTTGCACAATGGTAGCACCAAAAATGTAAAGTATTAAAACAATAAGTTCAATCATATGGTCTTCTCAATAAGGGTCTTGCCAGGGCAGGTTGTGACATACTACCCCCCTTGGACTAAACACAGTCCTATGTGTTTCCTTGCAAGAAGAAAAATATTATTACATCTTCAAATTAATAAGGAAAAAAAGAGTCTTTTCATCTTATTAATTAATCAACATATTACCATCCACTAATATTTTCAATGACTCAATCACTCCATGTGGGATATCCTACAAAAGTATTATCATTTGTTGATAATATTGATAGTCACACCCACTCTACGTAAGGTATTTATTATATGATTATTATCATCCAATTATAATATCAATGGTCACGCTTACCCCACATAAGGTACCATTTTGAGGTATCATCATCCAATGATGATATCAATGGCCACACTTACTCCACATAAGGTGCCATTCTAAATATTGAGCAACAAAACCAACAATATCCTTCTTCATATCTAACTAGAAGGAGGTCTTTTTTTTACATGTTTTAAATATTAGGATTCGTTCTTAAGACGGTTTGAGGTACCTTCAATTGTTTACTAATCTCATAATCTAGTACATGCTTTATCAATTTAGAGAGAGGATCCCATACTTCTCTCAATAATTTATTTCCCACCTATTCTTTCTACTAAGAATAACTCCAACCTATGAATATAATTCTATTTCTATTATTTTCTCATTATGTATGATTATAATTTAATCAAGAATAGAATTCCATTTCTATTCTTTCTCATTAAATGATCAAAACCTAACTAAGAATAGGATTCCATCACTATTCTTTTCCATTAAGTTTAACCAAAATTTAGATTGTTCTGAGAGGATCCCATACTCCTCTCAAGAATCTAGCTCATGAACATTAAAATATCTTCTCAATTATAAACCTCAAGAATGAATTCTACTTGAAAACCAGGAGAATTGTATAACAATCGAGAAGTCTATCTTGGATGTTGATTAAGGTTTGGTCAAAACCATTCCAAAATTGTATCAAGCACATGAAGGGTAACCCTACTATTTGGGCTACTAATGAGTAACTACCCAAGGAAAAGATTCATCTCTAATTCATACAACTATGTCTTAACTAAAATCACCAATTTTGATACCCTGATATTCTTTAGGTCCTTAGCTAGTTCTACCTCTATACGAGCTTTTGTCTTCAAAAATATTTTGTAGTAGGATCCTCCTCCTATCTATGCTCAAAATTTTCATTCTAGGGAACTTGATAAATAATCATTTCTAATAATTGCTCATGTTGGTTCATCTGTTCCATCTATTATTCAATTTATTCTTGTAGTGATAAACCTACAATAATAAGGTTTTCTACCTCTTATTGAAAATTTCTAAAAATTTTCCTTCAGGGACTAGCTTCAGTTTCATCATGCCTAGCTAGCCCTAGAATTTGAGAATATCCTCTTCTTCTATTTCTTATTTTGGGTGCCAATTCCATTTTTCACACAAAGGAGTTGAATGAGAATGTAATAACTCAAATATAACCATCCCAATAGAGTGAATAAAAATTACTTTATTTTACACAGTTAGGGTTCACAAAAGATACACCAGATTAGGTCATAGAGGTTCCACCACATTTTGAGTTATAGATGCTATAGACATCCCTCAAGTAGACAAAAGTGGTCACTCTCCTATAGTTTTATGGAGTTAACCTTGTACACTACCCATACAACCTAAAGGATGCCATCATACGATCTCCCCATTTCCTAAAACTCTCCCTAAATGTAGGATAACTTGACCATAACATAGGAATTAAACCTATCGCAGTCATTCAAGAAATATTTCAATTAATTTACTAGGCTAAGTTTTTTAAGCCAATACTTAGGTGTAAGAACCTCTTAGTTTGCACATTACACCATGAAAAAACTATGGTGCTCAATCATTCCATCTCCATGATGGTTTGATTGAGGTGACTATCACTCCCCATGAAATCCCTCACATGGACACCCAAAAATAATTTGGGGTTTCATCACCAATCCAATTTGACAATAGGATCCAAACCTCCATGAGTGGAAGAGGATTTAGGCTACACCACTTGAATATTTCCCATCCTTGGGTCCACTTCGAAGATCCATTATCAAAGTACCCATTGCAAATCTCGTAGGCGTTGTTATACCACAACATCCTTGGGTCTAGGTCCATTCTCAGGTTTTATTGGTTTTGGATAGATAGGGTGAGTTTCTAAAAAAGTATAAAACCTAAACCCATTTGATTCTTGAATCTTGATATCACTTTTTTGCTCTCTCCCTTTAGTTGTACTTCCAATTATTAACTATACCTTCTCAATATCTAACTTAAATTATTAATGGTCACCATCACACTTATATCTAACAGGGTGCCATATTGATTATGACCATTGTTACCTTTTTAGTAATATATTGGGTCACACTTACCTCACCGTAAGGTACCATTATCCTTATCTACAAAGGAGTTGAGTTTAGTTTCTTATAGTTAGTCCTTTATCCTTCCAAACTAACTTATTTTATTATCATTCATTTGATAATGGCTATGGTTATTCTTTCTCCACACAAGATATCATTCCTAGGTAAGCTTACACATTATCACTCTCTTGATAATGATGGTCACACTTTCTCTATGCAAGGTGCCATGTCAAAGTAAATCTACCCTTCCTAGGACCAATTCTTAACATATTTTAGCTTATTCATGGAGACTTTTAGTCCTTTGTACCTAGATCTCATTTAGAGAAGCTTATAGTCCTATGACCGTGTGCTCTGATTTCAAAGCAAACTGGAAGTTCAAGGTCTCCCTGGCTTTAGCTTAAAAGCAATGCAATGGCCTGATTAGGAAGATACCCAAATCCTTAGTGCATTCCATGGAAGCCTCTAGTCCATCATATCTAGATATTTAATACCAACTATAACAACCCGCTAATTCCTAATCAGCTTAAGATATATATTTTTTATACATTTTTAAGGATATATATATCCCCATCTTGCATAAGTCTTTATATACAGGTGTCCATTGATACAATGTCACATGATTACGTTATCTATCTCATCTCTATGATGATCTAACTTATCCCTTTTAGTATATCAAAAGGGTACACCCATCTCTACACCACACATAAGTTCATCTATGTAGAAGCACTAAGTGTCATGCAAATAAGCTATCTATCTCATCTCCATGATGAGCTAACTTATCCCTTTAGTCTATCAAAGGCTATGCTCATATTTAAACCATACATAATTCCATCCATGTAGGTGCGCTAATCACATTGTGAGTAGGCTATCCTATAATCCCTTAATCTAATATTTCTCTCTCTCTCTCTCTCTCTATGTATGCTTCTAGTTCATGAGAATAAACATGATTAGATGTCATTCTTTACTCATCTATGCTTCATTGTAGTAAGGACTATTCAATAATACAAGGAGTGTGTATTGCTTAATCACTTCTAGTTTAAACTATTACAAATACCATGAATGGTACTATATACTAATCACAAGTTATTATTAATAAGCTTATATCGATGCCCTATAAAATGCCATGAACTTCTCCTTATTGAAGAACAACATATCCATGATAAACTAGATTTAAAAAGCAATAAATATAAGATCACAAGATGACGAATACCATTTTGCACATCACACCTCATATATTCTAGGAAACCCTTATGGGGAAAAAATAGCCTTAAAACATATCCTTTTTCATTACTTGTAGAAAGTCTCCAATACAATTATTCAAGGAATCTCATAATTCCTCTTTTTCATACAACCATGAGCACATAAGAACCCCATAATTCTTATGTCCCCACAATGTGAAATGATCCTTTAATTTATATCCCCATAATACCCTTGAATGGACTCCATGTTCATCCTCCAAGGATATCTCCTTCCTTTGAACTAAGCTCAAAGGAACATCTCTCTTCTAAAAGTCTAATGTAACCACACATTTACTATAGCATTTTATACATCATCTCATTAGAGAGGACACCATAATCCTCACAATGAATTCCTATGCAATATTACTAGGAGGGAGAGAAACCTCCTCTTACTTACTCAAAGTACCTCTTAATCACTTTTACATCTTAGCATGAATTCTGCTATCAAACAATACTTAACCATAATGGAATATATTATCCGTTAATATATTTCTAACTCATTTATTTAAAAATAAATATACTATCCACTAATATATTTCTATCACATTTAATCCAAAGAAATACATTATCCACTAATATCACAAATAATCCAAAATAAATACATTTTCCACTAATATTTTTCTATCATATTTTTCCCAGATGAAACACATTATCCACTATTGTATTTCTATATCCATTCCATCTAAAATGAAATATGTTGTCTATCATATATTCCAAGTCCATTCTATCTAAAATGAAACATACTATCCATCATATATTTCAAGTCCATTCTATCTAAAATAAAACATATTGTCCATCATATATTTCAAGTCCATTCTATCTAAAATGAAACATATTGTCTATCATATATTCCAAGTCCATTCTAACTAAAATTAAATATGCTACCCATCATACATTTCAAGTCCATTTGATCTAAAATAAAACATATTGTCTATCATATATTTCAAGTTTATTTGATCTAAAAAGAAACATATTGCCTATCATATATTCCAAGTCCATTCTATCTAAAATGAAACATACTACCCATCATATATTTCAAGTCCATTTGATCTAAGATAAAACATATTGTCTATCATATATTTCAAGCTCATTTGATCTAGAATGAAATATATTATCTACCAATTATCCCAAGTCCATTCTATCTAAAACGAAACATACTACCCATCATATATTTCAAGTCTATTTGATCTAAGATAAAACATATTGTCTATCATATATTTCAAGCCTATTCGATGATAAAGAAACATAATGTCTATCATCTAATACAAGTTTATCAAATCCACATGAAATACATTAATCACTAATATATTTCTATCCAATCTATTTCATATGAAATACATTATCCACTAATATATATCTAACTCATTTTATGCAAATAAAGTATATTATCCGCTAATATATTTCAACCACCTAACCAAATGAAATATGAGATCTTATATTCCCCAAAATATACCATTCCAGATAACACGTGCTCCTTTATGACTTCTAAAGAGATATAAACTAAAATTTTTATTCCAACTTAATCAATTAAAATCCTATCAAATCAATCAGTTTCTAAAAGGTAAAAGAATGGATTGAATAGGAAGTCAACTAGGTCAACAATGTAGGTACAAGACAATCAAACATTCAATCAATGGCTTTCACCAAATGTTTGCATATAGACTTGGAGCTCCTCCCAACCCCCACCTAGTGGTTCTATCAAAGGGAATAATATCCCTATTACAGAGCATTGGAGCACCTATACACATCTAGTATGGGATTACTTTCTCCACAGTTAAAAATAAACAATTTTTCCAACATGGCCACGAGATGTCAGAGGATGAAGATACGAGTCAAGACATAGGATGGTCAAAAAATATTTTAATTTAAAGGTCTACACTCAACTAGCATCCAAACAAACCAAAGGTGCCCCCCACATGGACCCCCTAGTACCTCCAACTAACGTAGGTGGTAGCCTTGCATAGAGCCATCATGACTACCTTGGGGTAGTCGAATAAGAAGGGAGGGATTTCCCTTCTTAAGGTGCAATGAAACCTCTATACCCACAATGTGGTACTAAAATTTCTAAACAAAAGTTTACGTTGCACGACTTAATCACAGATAAGATGACTCCACTCTAGCAAAACCTTGTTCTTGAGGGCTATGCCATGTGTTGAGTTATCAAGGTTCTTTTTTATATATAAAACAAAGGCTCATAAATTTAATTTACATTTTTTCAATATCCCTTCATAGATCCTCATAGGATATGGTTTATGCATTTGGGAGAAACATCCACAATGGTAGCACTCATTGCCATCATCCACCAAGGCATGCCAAAGGATAATCTAAACATAAATTAACCCAAGCAGATCTACACAATCCCTAGGTTTTCTCCATCGATGTAGGTGCTTAACATCTCGATGGGTGATTGAAGTAGCACAGAGAGGTTTGAATCCAATTTGAAACTGAGCAATAGGAAAAAGGGTTTCCAAATTAATCTGTAGAGCGTTTAGGCCCAAACCACTTTGGGTACTCCACATATAGTTTTACACAAGATTTTTACCTGAAGCAAGACATACATCAAAAATGATTTTTGACACAGGGTACTCTCATTAGCCACAGTGGGTTCAAAGGAAAATAATAGCTTTACGAAGGTGAAGACTTCAACCATGGGGCATTCTAAGCTAACATAAAGCCTTCAACTCTCATCGAGTTCAACAAAATCCAACGAAATCCATCAAGGTGCTTCAATTCATTTCAAAGGACAAACACATAGTTCAAAAATGCTCAAGCCATTCAAAGAACACTTACAACAATGGAAGAAAGGTTTAACGTTGGCTTCCATTAACACAAGGTGTCCTTGAATAGGGCGCCTCCCAATTTTACCATAGGGATGTTAAAAAACATGCGAACATCTATCCAAAGAAAATAGTAAGATGATGAAGCAACCACTGTTCACCTTGGGATTAAACATAGGTAGGTCATTTTGAAGGGGGGAAGAGGTTGATCCGTAGGCCTTTAAAAGTATTTTAAGGAGGATGTTTTGAAAGTCGAAAATCAATCCATTTTCTAATAAAACCAATGGTATTATTTCACTCTAGAAATCAATTTAAGCTCATATTTGAATGCAGAGGTAAATTAAATGAAACAAACCTAGTTGTTTGTTGATAAGTGAAAAAACAAAACTTCTTGTTGCTACATGTCTTTCCTCCTTTGAAGCCTCCATGTCTATCCTCCAAAACCCCCTCTCCAATGTCTCCCCAACCATCCAATAGGGGATTCCTATCTATATTTTTTAAATCATCATAAAACTCAAGCCCCAAGAATATATGCACTCCTTTCAAAATAATCATGCTCATGTGATTTCACTTTTTTCCAAGTTGGAAAGGGATAATATTTTTATCATTATGACAAGCCTCCATAGTCAGACCTTATTGACATGGAAATTCACTCTCCTTTCCAAAACAACCATATTTTAATGTATTAAAAAACACTTGCTATTTTTGGAAAGTAAGGGAGATCCACACATATATAAAAACATAGTAAATCACTCATGATCTTGCCACATTAAATGAAAGTCATCATATGCATAAAATAATTATTAATCAATTCCTTTTTGCTTAATTAAATTAAAAGTAATATTAAAACAAATATTAAACTGCCAGCTTGATATTGTAATGGCTAACAACTTTACTTAAAAACCATTATACAATCAATTCCTTAGCTAAAAAATTTAAAAGCATTATCAAAGCAAATATTGAATTTTTAGCTCATCATTTCCCACCTGCAAGCATGGTTAGACCTGCAAAACTATGCAAACTTAGTAGTATCATAATCATGAGATAGTAACCAAATGCTACAATTTATCCTTGCACAATGATAGCACCAACAATATTAGATATTAAAATAATAAGTCCAATCATACGGCCTTCTCAACAAGAATCTTGCTAGGGCGGGTCGTGACAAAAAAATTAAGTGGATGATTTCAAAGATGTGGAAGATTCTAAAGATATAATTGAGTGGCAATTTTCTAGAGATGATGATCTAGATCCAAAGTTTGACCTAGAGGTGATTATGACCTAGAGGCAACCTAGAGCAGGGTTATGCATAATGGGGAATATTCAAAATTTGGATGAATATTAGGATTTCCAAAATTGGAAATTAGCGAATATGAGGACCCTCGATGTCGGCCCATTCACCTAAATTTTTTGGGACCAATTTTTTCTTAGGGTAAATTTACCACAATATATATCCAAACATAGGCATATTTGTACTTGTTGGAAAGCTCTTTTCAAGCTTGTCAAAAATTGCCCCAAAGATAACCTTACTTTTAGGGCTTCAAATACCCCAAATTTTGGTGTGAAGATGATTGATTTGATTTGCTTAGGATTCACCTTGATTTTTATTAGGATTCACCATTTTTTTACAAGTACATTTTGAGTCCAACCCCTTATGCATAATCTTGACCTAGAGGAAAAGGACCTAGAGATAACCCAAAGGTGATGATGAACTAGATGTAACCAAGAGGTGACCTAGAGGCAATGATGACCATGAGGCAGAGACCTATTGAGTGGTAATTTTTCCCAATTGCAAAACCACACTCACCTTAAGATTTTGATCACAAAACCCTCTCTTGCAAAGAAGTTAAAACAAAACAACTTCTCCAAAGTTCCGCTATATTAGCATTGCACATATGTATTAGTAATCTCAATGAAAATATATTAATTAAATGCTAAGAACACCTTATTGATTGCAAGTAACTGTTAACAAGGGATATGTGTTAGTTTATTTTATAATGTCATACTAATGATTGTTCATAAAACTTAAAGAAATGTAAATGTGAATTGGACCTCATATGACACAATATAAAGCCTTAATTCCTTTTATCTTGAATATTTTTAGGTATATTTTATCTTCTCTTGATTAAATAGATTTTAAACAAGTTTTTATCTTGCATTTTCATAAAGGGAAGTTCATTTATGCTTGCGAATAAAATACAAAGCTAAAAAAATCTGATTTGCCTTCAAAATGTGAAAAAAAATAAAATTCTGAAATTATAAAAATCCTTATAAAACAACAATTTTCAACAATTTTTATAAAATCGAAATGACTTTGAAATGAGTTCGAAATTGTTTCGAATGAAAGATTGTAGCTCATTCTTCACACCCATGTATTTATTTTTGTCATTTTATTTTATTTTTTATTTTTATTTTAATCGTTAAAGTTTAAAAAAAATCTACAAAAAAAAAGTTAGAAAAATAAAAATAAAATCTGGAAATAGAAATAAAATGCAAAAAATCCAGAAAATAAACTAATGGCAGTTTTATGCTACCCTATCATGCAAAACCTAAGATATGAGAGTTTTTGAACATAACCCAACCTAACCGAAACTGCATTTGCACATCCCGAAATAAGTTAGGTGCAAGCTTCTAAGGAACAAAATGACTTCTCTGTTTCTAGATATTCAACAATGCAACCATGAAATGCATTAAACATTGCCTATAAATCTAAAAACATAGAAAAAGAAAGATTCTCCTTTTTTCTTACGAAGGAAAAATTTACATTAAAACCAACAAGAAGTTTCTGTTTTACATCTTATTTTCGAGGATCACCCTATTTAAAACTCCAAAACGACCCTTCATTTCATCTTTTTTCAATGGTTCTATTTCATCTTCCTGCTTTTTCTTGTTTGGTTTCGCATTCCTCCATGAGCTTAAAGTTAATTTCTTTTTGTTTGAAATATCACAAGTGAAACAAAATGCCCGTATGTTTAATTATAGGTCATTATAGTCTGGGTAACGACCATTCAACATATAACATAAACCAAACCTTGTTTTGTCCTCACTTGTAGCCATAACAACACGCGGTCATGGCGTGTTTATTTCCTTGGTAACATGGTTGTTTTACACATAGAAGCTATTGATGTAGGCTCTCCATCATTATAAGTCATCGGACCTCACACAAATACCACGTAGCCTGTGAATCGCCCATAAAACCGAACAAATCATGACACGCCCTTCGATAGCTATATGCCCCACTGTCACTGCCCGTTTCTGCTATTTTCGAACATTCCTGGTAGTTGTCCTATTTCATTGGTTTCTGCGTGTGGATCCTGGTTACAGTCCTCGAGTTACTCAGGCACTATATGTTATTAGGATTGAGTCCTTTGAAACTGTGCGCACGTTCTCTATATTATGGGGAGCCTCTTCGATCACACACTGTACTTATTGCTTTCGTGGCGGCTCGATGACCCGTGACTCCTTCAGCCTTACGTGTAAATCCAGCGACATGGAGGCCTTCAGCCTTACGTCTAAATCAAGCCTTCGGCCTTTATCAATATCGAAGCTGCCGTTTAATCTCTATTAACTGCCATGCAGCCTCCTGAGATGCCTATTGGGCCATATTTTATCTTGACTGCCCCCGTGTATTCTGTCTACCACTGATGGAGCCCACCAAGCGTGTTCGTAGTTGTGAGTTATGACTGCTACATCATCACACATCCGGTTTTCAGCCATGTCTAGTCCAACTGTGTTTAATCTATCGACTGTTTTCGTTGTTTCAGCACCTACCGAAGTCGAACAATGGAAAACATTGCCCACTGCACGTTGTCCATCCGATGTTTATCCGACGACTTTGACTGTTATCATCGTGCCAAAAACTCGAACGTATGACCTTATCAATCAATTTCCGGAGCTGTACAACGACATTTCTTGTTATTTAAGCCGCGTCATATGCTGTTGAGGTCCCCGCTCGGGTTTGAATCCATGTCAAAATTTATTGCTACTACCCTTGAAGTCACCGACAGATTGGCTGTTCATGAACATCCGACCAATCTCATGGCCTTCCCTCGCATCCCATAATCCTGGTCCACGTCATCGATCAAAACCATGTCACCTCGTGGGCGAAGTTGGCGTGGTCCAGGTTCGACGAAGTCCGAGTGTCATCTCTCGCTTTGTCATATCAGTCCTGCATGGTCCCCGTTCGTCTTTTCGGCCATGACGCCGGGTCAAACTCAAGCGGGGTTCCTTATGCAACTTGACGCCCACGCGGCAAGTCTTCCTGCACAACTAAGCATAATATATAAATAACATGTCTTAAAAGCACAAGGCTTAGTTGCATGAATACATCTAACGTGTAAGCTATCCCGACTACCTTTAGCTTTAATTAAAAGTTTCATTTTATTTCGTGTATATATATATATATATATATATATATTTCTTTTTATTTTATATTTTTTTTCTTATATATTTATTTATTTACTTACTTACTTACTGTTTTTATTATTATTATTTTTTAATTTTAAATACTTTATTTAAATTTTTATTTTTGTTGTTATGCTAGTTGTTATGCTATATATAAGAATATATATATAGACATATCTTTATAATTTTTTTAATGTTTTATTTTATTTTAAATTAGCTTAACACTTTAATAAGTTTAAGCTTAAACATTGAAAAATAAATAATAATTTGATTCTATCAAATACATTAAAATTGCAAGATACTGAAACAATGATTCCAATCAAATCAAGAAATACACTTATTTTAGGAAGACAAGAAGACATCCCAAATTGAAAGACCTTCGAGAACACATGGCAAGCTTATGACTAGGATCTTATAAAAAATGATGCCTCAAAGACAATTGAAATCCATAAAAACCAAAAACAAAAAGGTGGGTCCCCAAGTTTTGGGGTATGTTGTGCGCCAGTCACAACAAGACCCATAGATACAGGTAGATCCAATAGATAAAGAGGTAAGCCTAGTGGATATTACTTAAATCTAGAGCTAGTAGATCTAGAGCCAATAGAGCTAGAGCTAGAGCATAAATCTAGTGTACCATCCCTATAATCATGGGTGTAATGATCTTTATACAAAATAATGTAATAAGGGGGATGTAAGAATTTATTACATTATTTGATGTTAAATAGTTAAGTGATGAATGATGTTGTCACCTCAGATGAGGTTGGATACTCATCTCTTGTCAGAATGAGAGAAGGTGAAAAGACAAAGTTGAAGGTGAAACACCAAAAGTCTCTTGAAACTAAGAGATATTATCAAGCATAAATATAGATGATGTACTCATATGATGGATGGAAAATTATGGTGAATACTAGCAAATAGCGATGGAATATTGTAAAACAAAATATATTATTGTGTTAAATATGTTTGTTCTCCCTATTCTTTCAAAATCGTTTATGTGATTTCCCCTAATTCAATATTAGTATGATTGATAATTTAAAAATTTGGTTATGATTGGATTTATTATCAAATGGGTATAACATGAGTGATTTAGGTAAACATATTGATGTATAAGGAGAGGTAGGGGAATAGTAGATTACTAATTTGGAGTTATAGCTAATTGTAGGACAGTGATTGAAAGGGAGTGAGATGCATAGTAGTATGATAACTAAGGAAGAAAGGAGGAATTTTTTTAAAACTTAGAAAATGATGCACAAGGAGATGTGTGAGGGGTTATAATCATTATTATCTAACATTTTTAATTCACCATCAACCATCCTCAATCATCCTTCTCTTTGAAATTTAAGATAAAAAATGAAGGATGGTTGATGTTGAATAAAAAAGGATAAAATGAGTTTCTTAAATGATAAAAGGATGAAAGATAAAAGGGACCAAGAATAAATATGAAAACTAAATGATGGAAATTAGGTGCTTAAGGTGGAATTGATATAGTTGAAAATTGAATGGTATGATTAGGATTAGACAATCAACTTAAAGGCACATAATTGTTCAATTTATGTATAGATTGGTACATTTAAGGACATGTATTTTATTGGCCTATTGAAAGGCATATGAGTGATACATCCTTAGGTGGTGGTCTCATAACCAAATTAATATACAAGCACTTAAGCAATAAATGATATGTTCAAGGAGACAAAAGTATGTACAAGTTGTTGATTCATCTCTAAGCAATGGCCTGGTAGCTTGAATAATGAACAAGCACTTAGGCAATGAAATATTTGTCCAAGGGGACAAAAGTATGTACAAGTTGTTGTTCAATCCTTAAGAGGTGGCTTGGTAGCTTAAATAATGGATAAGCACTTAGGTGATGAAAGATGTTTCCAAGGGGACAAAAACATGTACAAGTTATTATTTCATCTCTACGTGGTGGTCTCATAACTTGAATAATGGACAAGCTCTTAGATGATGAAAGATGTGTCAAAGGGAATAAAAGTATGTACAAGTTTTTGATTCATCCCTAAGTAATGTTATTGTAGCATGAATAATAAACAAGCACTTATATGATAAAAGAGAATTAATTAGTTTGTTTCCATTTACTTAATATATTGCAATATATATGCAATAGATTACCCAAAGGAAACTTCGGTTAGTGATTTCCCAAGGGGACTTCAGTTAGTAATTACCCAAGGGAGAATTTTATTAGTAATTTTCCAAGGGGGTATTTGGTTAGTAAATTCCCAAGGGATACTTTAAGAGATTGTCACAGAGGGACTTACATAAATGATTGCTAGAGGGGGACTTACATGAGTGATTTTCATAGGGGGACTTACAACAATGCTTGCAACACAATGACTTAATTAAATGATTTCCATAAAGGGACTTACATAAATTATTACCACAGGGGGAGTTACATAAGTGCTTTCCACATGGGTACTTACATGAGTGATTACTATATGGGGAGTTACATTAGTGATTTACATAGGGAAATTTCATTAGTGATTGTCATAGGGGGACTTACATACTTACATGAGTGATTACCATAGGGGATGTGCATCAAATTTTATATACAAATATGTACAAGAGATGCATCCAATGGGATACAAGTGTGTGCAAAATGTGCTATGCACAAACATTGAGACTATGTCCAAGGAAAAATGCTATATACAAGTAAGATATACCCCTAAATGATGGTCATTTTATCTTGGTTATGTGACTTCAATAAAAATATATGATAGGCCTATCTAAAGGCATGTAAAATGATGCAACTAATTTTAAAAAGTATATGAATGATTTACCTATTTAAAGGCATATAATTAATAAGAAATCATTGTTTTGAGTGTGTTTGAAACAATTTGATACCCCTATTTAGGGGGTTGTTCAATAGTTAAATAAATTATGCCCAAGCATGTAGCTAGTGAGGGGATAGAAGAAAAGAGTTCTATAGGGCTATCAAGACCACATACAATCATGGTTTTCATCATGTAGCCTATTGTCGAGGGAGAAGGATATAATATTAATGATGAAGGTCTATTGAAATAGACATATATAATTCCAAGAGCTTAGGGTATGGTATTTTATTGCTAGCCAAATCCATAAGGTTATGCACATGCATAGCATTAGAATTCCATAACCCACCTCTCTTGATGGTCTATATGACCATATTGATAGACCTAATCAAGGTGCACTGTAGGAAAGAGAGAAAGATGATAAATGCTAATTAGGTTTATTTTGGCTATCTTATAGACTATCGAGAAGAGATGATATTTATAACCATTATATGATGTATGTATAAAATATTATATATCCATAATATAGTAGTTAGAAGTATCTACTCTTATCAAGGGTCTATAAAGTGGATAGAATAAACACATGTAGCCAATCAATGCAATTGAAGAAATGGAAGAAGTTAGACTATCAAGACCATAAATGATCATGGTTTTCATCAAAGAAAAGTGTTTGATAGGTTTATTAGGACTGTGGACAATGATGATTTTCATCATGTAGTCTAGTGATGAAATAGAAGAAGATATTTGGAGATGGTAGGAATATTATTTCCCTAGTTGTTGTTGAGTCTATATAGTCTTATACTCCAATGAGACAAAACAACAACAATTCTTATTTAATTTAGAGAGTGATAAGGAAGAAAATCATGGTTGTTTTTGTTGAAAGTGTTCTATTTGAGAAATCATATAGGCTTAAAAAAAAAATGGGTTGCATCGATCAATTTCTAGGAAAATTTACAAAATTTTGTAGAGTTGCCAAATATTGGATTGACACATCTACATTCTTAGAGGGCCTATAAGGATGTGTGAAGATATAAAATTATTTTGATGAGGGAAGTTTGTCCTACCTAACTCATATGCCATGGAGAGGCAAATTATGACCCATTGCTTGGTGAATTGAAAATATTTTATGCACTCTCCAAGTATTGGATAGGTATACCCCACCCTCTCAAGGGCATATAAATAGGCAAGGGCAAATAAGGTGATACTAGAATGATGATGAGAACATAAGAGATAAGTGATAACATAATATGGATGAAAGTAGATATGGACACTAATGATTTGAAGGGAATCATACTAAGACTGCTCAGTAGCATTTGGAAGTGTGCATAACATTGTTACTTCCATTATCTAACATATCTATAATACTTTATGAACTTGTGGGACAAGGATATAATAATGTTATGCACAATTCCAAATGCTATTGAGAAGTCTTAGTATGAGCCCCTTCAAATAATTAGTGCCCATATCTACTTTCATCCATCTTGTGTTATCACTTAACTCTTATGGCCTCATCATCATTCTAGTATCACCTTATTTTCCCTTGCCTATTTATGATCCATTGCGTGGTGAATTCAAAATATTTTATGCCCTCTCCAAGTATTGGATAGGTATACTCCATTTCTTGGTGAATTCAAAATATTTTATGCACTCTCCAAGTATCTTCCTTGCTTCATAATGGTCTAAGCATGATGAAGTTGGTATTTATTGAACAAAGAGGGGATAATGGAAAAGAGAGAGTAGTAAGTTTCTTTTGTTATCAAGTACACCTTTGTGAGGACCAAACCTTGTGTATCATTGTCTAGAAAATTTGTAAGTAATTACATACATATAAGGTAGTGGTTCTTCAAGCTTGAACCTCATGAGGATGTATGAGACAACCCTAGACAAATTAAAAAGGTTGTTGTATGAAGCAATGTTGTACCTTATAGAGAGGAGACTAGGAGAGTCAGCTAGCATCAACCACCTAGTGCCAACACAATAAAACATGTTCTATTGCTAACTAGGATCATCCTCGCATCCTCTTAGACATCATAACTAAATGTATGAAGCAAGTAGTCTAGGAAGAATCAAGAAAATACATAGAAGCAACTATGATATCAAGAAATCATACATAAAGGTAATCATGCAATTAGGCACATGAATAGGTATATTATGTAGAATCAAGCATAATAGAATTTGAGATGCATTACATTAATTGGTTATTTTAGTTCTTTACCATCTAATTTGTCCAGGTGATAAGCTCTTGATCCAAATTTAGTAGTGATTATGAAAATGACCTAGCCATTTAGACTCAAACTTGCCTTTGAGCTTGAATTTGACATTGGTGTTCTTGTATTTCTCTTTGAGGATAAGATCATTAAATCAACGGATCGCGGTTACATATTCTTGCACATATTTGTCTAAGTTTGTTCTAATAGGCATGTAAGTGTTCTAGGGCATGGATTCTATTTTTTTCAAGGAGCTCTAAGTTATTAAGGTTACCAAGATAGTATTCATTTCCAATGGAGGAGTCATGCAACAAGACTCGTACGAAACTTTGAGTTTAAATGGGAAGACGATGTTGATTCCATAGACCAAGGCGTTAGGTATTGCTCTAGTAGAAGTTCAAACATTGGTATGATAAGCCCATAAAGTAGGATATAATTTTAGATTCCAATCTTGGCTAGTTTTACTAACTTTTGCGAATCTTGATTAAAGTATTATTGTATGCTTCAACTTGGTCATTACCTTAGGGATAATAATGCACTGATCATTTCTTTAGAATTTTATATTTGGAACAGATGTTTTAAACTTCCTTGTTTTAAAAGGTCTACAATTATTTGAGATTAATATGGAAAGAATACCATAACAACAAATAATTTGATTAAGGATATGTTTTGATATTTGAAATCTAGTGACTAAAGATAAGGGTATAATTTTAAACCACTTAGTGAAATGTTAAATTGCTAAGATAATAAACTTATTCCCATGTGATGACATAGGTTTAATTTTAGCAATGATATCTAGATCCCATATGGAGAAGGGCCATGGTGAGGTGATGGGTTGTGGTGCTTGTGATGGAGCATGAATGAGATTGTCATTCATTTGGAACTTATTGTATTTCTTGGCATAATCATAGGAATTCCTTTTCATAGATGACCAATAATAGCCCATCCTTAGGAACTTCCTAGTGATATCAATACCACTAAAATGACCACCATTGACATGAGTAATAAATTGATATGATCATGCACAAATAAAACACTGGGATATTGTTTCTCAATAAATTTCTCTACTCCAATATTATTCATATCTAGTCTTATAAAGGAATATAAAGATGTTCTTTTAGAAGGAAACTTCACGAAGATACATGGAAGTTTCCAAAAATAATAATCTACTATATTAACTAATAAAATATTATCTCTCATGTAGATACTAAGCCTTATCAATTCTTCCCTATTTAGTGGACAATGTCCCCACTTTCTCCTTAATGTGGGGAAAAAACTACTAAAAATATGACTCATAGGCCCACTTTGCTTCGATTGGTATTATACCCTTATGACCAACCAAGTATGCAATGGTAGTCCAAACATAAAAAATGATGTCTACATTAAAATGAGGCTAAAATCTAGAATTGTATGCTATGGATGTGAGAGTGGAACTTCAACTTCCAAGTGAGGTGGCTCATACTCTTTCAACTAATTAACATTAATAACATCATGAATACTGAGTTGGGATGTGAGATTAAGTTTGAGGGTGTTATATCCTATCTATTGAGTAATAGTATAGGGGTTGTATCAAATTGGTTTGAGCTGATATTGACCCTTGAATATTTGCTTATCCATATAAAACTAAACATTATCCCCAACCTAGAAGGTAGAAGGGATGTGATGCTTATCATGTATATTCTTATACTTAGCCTAAGAAGTATGAAGAGTTGATCACACTTGCACATGAATTTTTGCCAAGTTTTGAATAAAATGAGAAGTATGCCCTTGTTCCTTTTGATGATGTGTTGAAAAATATAGAGGAAGAGCAACTAGGATCTCATAGGAAGCAAGAAGTTGATATCCATAATATTCCTCAGAAGGATAACGGTACATGGAGACATGTGTAGCCCAACTATAGTTATGCTACAAATTATGAATATAACTATCCCACTATTTGTTCTTACTTTAGTATATCCTAGGAGAATGAACTAAAGTATGATTGAACTTGGCTACTGATAAACCTTGAGAATGATAGGAGACACAGTGTCATCCCTATTTAAGAAATGATCGTATATCATATTTGGAGGCATTTATTTCAATCTCAAAGGTTTGTTGAAAATTTGGAAGGACTAGTACTATATCTGAACATAATGATTCTTTATGTTGTTGGAAGGATTGGTCTGCAATTATATTCCATGTTTTTTTTTTTGATTGGACAATTGGTAAAATGGTCAATCAATATATAAAAAATTCGTGATGAATTTTCTTGAGTAGTTCATGCTACCTAGGAAACTCTTCATACTTTAAGTGTAGGTAGGAGTAGGCCAACATAGGAGAGCTTTCACCTTGTCACTCATTAAAACCCTCAAAATACCCTCAAAAGACCTTGAAAATGAGCTCCAAAGTTTTTATAGTGTGGTCCTTGATGAAAAGTGAATAGAGATCCAACAAGGGTAACATGTAGAAACCCTTAATAAGGTTAGATTTTTTTCAACCTAAGATGAGGGATATCACAAAGATTGATCAAAATATTTTAGAAGACCAGATCCAAGGCCATGATTACATGGGCTCTAAGAAAAGTGAATAGAGAGATAGCAAGGGTAATATATGAAATCCCTTAAGGAGACTAGATTTTTGCCAACCTAAGATGAGCGATATGGTAAAGATTGATCAAAATAACTTAGAAGACCAGATCCAAGGCCTCAATCACATGAACTCTAATACTAATTGATATGAGCAATGAATTGATATAAGCATGCACAAATAAATCACAAAGATTTTTTTCTCAATAAATGCCTCTACTCTAATATTATTCATATACAATCTAATAAAGGAATACAAAGATTTTTTCTAGAAGGAAAATTCAAGAAGATACATGAAGGTTTACAAAAATAATAACCTACTATATAAATATTATCTCTTATGTAAATAGTAAGCCTTATCAACCACATGATCCATCATGGACCTCCTTGATGATGTTTTGTGCTTCATTGATGCTTAGACATCTAAGGATTATGACATTGAAGGAGTGATGAAATAAAAATATCCCCAACAATTATATAATAACAGACTCATTGTTTAAAGTTTTTGCTCTTATTATGGTTCAATCCTTTAGGAAATATACCATAATTAAAAAAGGTGAATATGTCCATATACCATGGTTCTAGAGAAGAAAATATTTTGATAGTGAATACAACTATAGCACCCTAAAATTGGCGCAGTAAAACCTTAATAATTACAATTACTCTAGTAAATATTCAAATTCAAATTTCAACCCCCAAAACCGCTCCCAAACCGTCGTTTAACCCGTTTCCTCCTTTCCCGTGCCATTTTTAGAGTTTGTTTTGACCGTTTGACGATATCGTCGCCGATCAGACGATATCGCCTCGGATCGGACGATTTCGTCTCGGACTAGGACGTCCGGACGATCTTGTCCCAAAACTAATTTTTCTCAATTAGCCTCTGTTCCAACGACGTCTCTAATCCGGCAGAAGCATGTCTGCGCCGTTAGAGACCCTCCCCATTGGAGATCTCCCAAATTGGGATGATCTCCAACCTCCTAACCTCCCTCCTAAGCCTATTTAAACTTAGGCCCTCCCCTTAACCTACCTTGGCTGAATTTTCCTATAAATCGACTTTCACACGCATTAAGACATCCTGAATTACCATCTGCACTTGTCCTATCCAAATTTTGTTGCAGGAACCTTAGTATTTTTCAGCCGAAGCAAGCTCAGTTCATCGTGGACGATCCTGTTCAATTCGAGACGATTTCGTACCAATCCGAGATGATTTCGACTGTAGTCTGCATTGGGGGCAATCAGTGCCCAGAGTTTGCATTTTTCTCTTTTCATCTCCTGTTCTATTCTGCATTTAGTTAGTTTATTTATTATTTTCTGCTATTCTGCATCTTGGAGTTCACCCATGTAGTTTAATTGCATAATGAAATCATGATTAATTATTAAAACATTGTAATTTGCTTGCATTCCTATTTAGGATTATCCGTTAACATCTTTATTGTCATTTTACATCTTTATCCTCTATTAGCATTGCTGTATTTTTTGTATTTTGTGTCTATTTCTCTGTTTGCAGGTCTCTGAAGAATTCGTCTGACGAATTCGTCAGATCTCAGACGATCCTGCAGGTCGGAGACGATCCTGTCAAATTCTAGATGATCTGGACTGCTTCAAAAATCAGAATCTCCATCAGACATCCGGATCAGGTATGGCTCTGTAATTTAGCTCTTTCCCTCTGTTTTTGTTCATATTTGTCTGCTGTATTTCATTTAGTCTGCATTTTCATAATAGATCAACTTAGATTCATTTGGCCAAACCTAGGACTCGAATGTTTAAAGATAAAACTGAACACATTAAACACATTCCCAACCTAGGCATGGAAACTGCCATTCAAACGTTTCCTGGTGAACCCACCATCCGTCAAAAAATCACCATAATACACCTCCCCCGAGAGGCGGGACCTTCGCAAGGCCTCTCAGTCCGAGGTACCGCGCCATCCTTTTCACATCCCCCTTCCGGGCACGGATCCTATAGCCTGAAGGTAAGGGTGTGAAAAATTTGGAGCGATACATTTTGGTGAACCCGACGTGAATGCATTTAAAACCTTTTGAAAACAAAACAAAAAAATAAAAAAAAAACAAAAAACATAGATGCATTTCAAATCATTTAAAATTAATAAGTTGCATATCATGTTTAGATGGTAGCTCCTAAGAAAATATTAGCAGTTACTATAAATGTTGAAAACCAATTAGCAGCCATAGAAATCAATTATGTGCTTAGTGTGCTTGAAACAGATAGAAATCAACTTTTGTGGGACGAACTTGATAGAAGACTAGGTGCCATTTCATCTAGGTCAACAAAACTTAAACAAATCAAGAGGCTTGTCCTAGATAGAATCCTGGATCCTCATCAACTCATCTTTTATCATGAACTTCAGAGAGCCTGCCATAGATGGTTAGCTTATAGGAGAGCTCTTGTGTCTTCAAAATTGTTCACCTTCGAGGAATACCTCGAGAACGCAGCCACTATACACCAGTTCCTAGGTCATGTAGAAGACCAAGAGGTCATTCTTATGAATAGGAAAATATGGAATAGAGTTCCTCGAGCTATGTTATATCGAGAGTATTGCCACGAGCTTTACTTCTATCAACCAGAATCTGAGACAGATAATATCACTATAGCCCTTTTCATTAAATTTTTGAAAGAAAATTTCCAATTTGAAGAAGAACACTTCATGACTCCTGAAGAACTTGAGCCCATTAATGATATTTATAAATTGTTTATAGAAAACTAGATCATTACTTTCAGTATTATTTCTTGCATTTATTGTGTTGTTTGTTATCTTTACAATATTATTACAAAAACAAGAAAAACTAAAAAAACATAATAAAAACCAAAACATTTCATTTTAAATATTGTAGTAGGTATATAATTAATATATACCTCTTAAGCTTGTTGCATATATATATATATATATATATATATATATATATATATAATTGCTGAAATCTAAATTAAGCACAATGCCTAAACTTAGGAATGGTAAACAAACTGAAGGAGAAGAAGAAGATTGGTTAGAAGATAAAACTAGAAACCCAAATGTCCTTCCCGAGGATCCAATTCTGGAAGGAGAAACTCTAGATCAACCAGAAGATGACCTAGGTGAAGACAATGAACAAGAAGAAAATGTTAAAGAGGATGGATCCTCATCCCCTAGAGTAG
The DNA here is from genome assembly GCA_028583015.1 of Wollemia nobilis. Classification (NCBI taxonomy): domain Eukaryota; kingdom Viridiplantae; phylum Streptophyta; class Pinopsida; order Araucariales; family Araucariaceae; genus Wollemia; species Wollemia nobilis. The sequence goes on along the minus strand of JAQPPZ010017254.1, from coordinate 533,870 downwards.
CTCCGGATGGAACTATTGCTTTTGATAACTTAGATCATTTCTGGAAATTTTTCAATAATAACATTGGCGCTCTTAATATGGCAGTTCGTATTGATAAAGGGCAAATTAGTGACACTCAAGCAGCCATGGAACATATGTTTGATGTGCACACTAATCCCTTGTCTTTTATTGATCAAGAAAGTGATAAGGCTGGACCATCCAATAGAGATATGGTCACTATGATTCAAAACATGCCAAAACAACAGGTTACCCAACCTCCTAAGGAACTTGTTATTGAGCCTAAAATCATTCCCACACAAAAGAAAACTTCCTTCACCGCTTTACTTCGCCAAACTATTGATCAATATGCTTCAAGTAAACAAAAACCTAAAATGAAGCCAAACACCAATTTTCAACAATCTGGAATACAACATAATACAACTTCAAAATTCCTTCATAACACCTTTCCTACCAACAATTTACACAATAGCAATATAGCATCTAATCTCCATGTCCCTCCATCATATGCTCACAAATCCCATATCAATGCCCTACCGAACCAATATGGTGGGCAAACTAGTAATCTGGAAGCCATGGTGAAACAGTTAGCTTCGCGTATGGACCAGATAGATCCCTACCGTCCCTCGTACAATTATCGAGAGATATGTAGTCAACCTTTGGATCCCATAGTTGTAGCACAACCGTACCCTAAGCATTTTCCCATGCCCATCCCGCCTATATATAAAGGAACTGAAGATCCCATAGAGCATCTTCGCATGTTTAGGATAGCATGTCATGATATATCACATGATGACTTGCTATTACTAAAAATGTTCCCAAAAAGTTTAGGTGGAATGGCATTAGAGTGGTACTATCAACTACCCACTCATTCTTTGAGAAATTTTGAAGAAACAGCTGAATCTTTTGTCCATCAATTTAGTGCCTACATCGAGAGGCATGTCACCATTAAAGATTTATACAACTTAAAACAAGACAAGGATGAATGTTTTGCTGATTTCTTAGCTAGATGGAGGCAGTTGACAGGAAAACTGCACTTTGTGCTACCTTATAGGGAAATGTTGGACATTTTTATCAATAATTTGCAAGAACAAATATCTTATGAGTTATCAACTGCTACTTTAACTACCTTCGATCAAGCTATAGATTTAGCTCGAAGAGTAGAAGATGCCCTCATTAGGAGAGGCCAACTTAGGAAGAAAGATGATGAGAAAACCTCCAGAAATCAATATAAAAACAAACAAGTCGTAGGTGACGGAGTCACTGACAGTAGAAATGTTGCTAATATCAATGCAACGAAAACAACAAAAAAATTTATATTGAAACCTCCTGATAAACCTCCTCGAGAATTTACTAGATTGAATCAACCATTATCAACTATTTTACCTCAATTACTCGAAAGAGGTTTGATCCAATTACCAACTATCCGGGAACCTGATCCAACTATACCCGGATACAAAGCTGACTTACACTGTGATTTCCATAGAGGACCTGGACACTCTACCAATGCTTGTAAAAGGTTGAAACATAAAATACAAGATCTGATTGATAATAATGAAATGGAGGTGCAAGCCTTCCAACCTAAACAAAATGCTCCTAATAATCCTCAAAAGAACATTCCCCAAAATCAAAATCAAAATGCTAATCAATCATTAGACATATTTCAACACCCTTTACCAAGACATGGTAAAGAGGTGGCCAATCAAATCGAACATCATAATGTTCCTCCTCCTACCCGATATGTAGGAACTATTAGCGGACATTTACCTAATCATGATTTACAAAAATTTGACACAACTTTATCCATGGTCACAACCAGGCCCCTACATAATATTCAAACTCTAGATCCTAGTGATATAGAATCAGATACTGAAAGTGACATGGAAATCACTTCAAACCAATCGAATAGTTCTGAAAATGAATCAGATCCTATTCAACCCATCACAGATGCTATGGTTCCAGAAGAACCATTTCCTAGAAGAGTTACTACTCGACCCTCTTCTAATCAATTCCTCCCAAATGAACAAGCCATAAACGCTCAACCGAGACCAGTTCAGCGTCTTCAATATAACATTGTAGGTACCATCGGAGTCGTTACCCGACAACAGGCTCAAAATTCTCAACAAGAACCAAACCAGAATGATGGATCAGCTCCATTTGTTTTGAAAAATCCCAATAAAGGGAATCATGCTCCCAATGTTCAACCTAAACCCCCTTACAATATTAATGAGCAATTATCTAATACTACAACCATAATTTCCCTTTTGGATTTATTAAGATCTTCTCCTACCCATAGGGATGAGTTGATGCTTACATTAAGCCAAATGATGGTACCTCAAAACATTCAACTTGAAGCCATGGCCAATACTATCATCACTAGAGAAGTCGATTGTATTGACTTTCGGGATAAAGATATCCCACAACACAGTTTACATAAGGATAATCCCTTATATATTACTGCTCTAATTGGAGATGTAGTTGTTAAAAGAGTCCCGATTGATAATGGTTCATCTCTAAACATTTGCACTTTTGACTTCTACCAACGATTTGGCTTTAGAAGTGATGAAATGAAGAAAATCGACATGATTATCAAAGCTTTCAATGACGAAACACAAGAAACGTGTGGAGTTATTACCATCCCATTGCAAGTTGGTCCTCGAACTTTAGATACGACCGTGTTTATTGTACATTGCCCCGCATCGTACAATATACTCTTGGGTCATCCTTGGATCAATGCAATGCGGGTTGTCCCATCAACTTTACACCAATGTGTTAAATTCGAATTTAAAAATCAGTTGGTCACTATCCATGGTGATCCTAGACCCTTTGATATGTGTGCTTTGGCGTAACCTGTTGGAGTTCAATTTTGCCCTGCTCTGTCATCCACACATCCTAATTCTTATTTTTCATCTAAAACTATGAAACACACACCCATAGCTTCACCTATTTCTCCTCCATTAATTTCATCCTCATATATAGATCAACAATCTTCTAAACAAACCACTCTAGAACCTCAAAAAGATCTTCAATCCACAACCAATCCTTCATGTTCCATCCCTATAATTTCAAAACCTATAGACCCATCTATTAATACCTCCACATTATCAACATCTATCATACCTTCCACATCTAAAGATATAGGGAATGATCCTTCTACATCTTATGCTCTTTCTGATGAACTTTTACCAGATTTATCCACAATCTTAATATCAGAAAAAACAAATGCTTTCATGCAAGATTCAATTCTTTTAAATAACTTGCCACCATCTCCTCGTACTTTGGGCCTCCCACAACCTATGGGAAGTACTTACCAAGTCGGGAGTTGTGCCTTCATTTATAAAGGATATGACTGGGGAAGAATCCCTCGAAATATCAAAACTCATCATGATGGATATGCTCGATGTTATTTTACTAATGAGTATATTAAAGCTAAACCCATAATGCTTAAAATGGGATATAAAGGGAAAGGCTTGGGACCTTTCCAAAATGGCATGAAAGAACCTTTCGAGGTAGAACCGTGGCCTCCCTGCGTGGTGTGGGCCTATTTCCTAGTAAGGGTCAACCCTTTCCTTTTGAAGATGATGATCAACTCATATGTTATCAAGATTATTTGGATAGGCATGATGATTTGCCTCTAAAAAATCAGCCATTTACATGTAACATGCTATCCATAGCTTACCCTGAAATGATTGCTGACTCCGATGAGGAGTTGGAAGGAGATATCTTCCACGATGTCTCCGTTGAAGAGATTTTACACAATGGATTTTATTTTGATGGTTCTATACCAACTATAGCCCAACTTGAGACCACTAATCCTCAAGATGAATTATCCAACTTAACCTTAAAAGAATTACAAGAATTGGGCGTTTCACCCGCCCCACCTAATTTTGAAAGAGATCTACACATGGAAGTAGAAAACGTCATTAAAATTAATATTGGAACTGAGGATAGTCCTCACATAATCAATATTGGATCAGAATTAAGTCAAGAAAAACAAGAGCAATACATTGCATTCCTTAAAGAATATGAAGATGTCTTCGCTTGGACATACGAAGATATGCCAGGTCTGGACCCTTCTGTAGTCATGCATCATCTAGTAGTCCATCCGGATGCTAAACCTGTTAAACAAAAACTTAGAAAAATGCATCCCAAAGTGGCCTTGCTAGTCAAAGGGGAGTTAGAAAAACTCTTGAATGTTGTTTTTATACAAGCTATTGATTATGCTGAATGGATCTCAAATGTAGTTCCGATCACCAAGAAAGAAGCTACCAAAGTTAGGGTTTGCACAGATTTTAGAGATATTAACGTTGCATGCCCTAAAGATGATTTTCCTCTTCCAAACATGGATCAAATCATTGACTTTACTGTCGGGAGTGGGATGATGTCCTTAATGGATGGATTCTCCGGTTATAATCAGATCAGGATAGCTCCTGAAGATCAGGCTAAAACAACCTTTATTACCCCTTGGGGTACCTTTTGTTGGAAAGTGATGCCATTCGGCTTAAAGAATGCAGGTGCAACCTATCAACGAGCTATGACTTATATTTTTCATGATATGATGCATGATATCCTACATGATTATGTAGATGATATTATAGCTCACTCTATTAATGAAGATAATCATTTAGATGATTTGAGAAAAGTTTTTAATCGATTAAGAGAATATCTTATTCGATTAAATCCAGCCAAATGCATATTCGGAGTTAAGTCCGGTAAACTATTAGGGGTTATAGTTTCTTTACGTGGTATCAAAATTGACCCTCTTAAGATTGCGGCTATCACTGATATGCCCGCACCTACCAATATATCTGAGTTACGAAGTTTACAAGGTAAGCTTCAAGCTATCCGTCGCTTCATCGATAAGTTGGCGGACAAAACCGGTCCCTTTCTTAAGCTCCTTAAGAAGGATGTCCCTTTTAATTGGGATGACGAATGTAAAGAAGCTTTTGAACTTCTCAAACAATACCTCCTTAACCCACCTGTGCTTTCACCACCTAGACCTGATCACCCATTTCTCCTGTATATTTTAGCTTCAGATTCTGCCTTAGGAGCTATGTTAGCTCAGCTTGATGATGAAAAGAGAGAACGTGCTAATTATTATATTAGCCGAACCTTCATCAGTTATGAAACCCGCTACACAACGTTGGAAAAACTATGTCTAGCAGTCATGTTTGCTACGCAAAAATTATGCCATTATATGCTTAGTCAAAAAACTTATGTCATTGCTAAATATGATCCCTTGAGGTATCTCATGAGTCGACCTTATTTATCGGGTCGTACAGCCAAGTGGGTTCTTGCTCTAAGCGAGTTTGACCTCACATTCATAGGACAGAAGTCTCGTTAAGGGTCAAATCATAGCAGATCAATTAGTTGCTGCACCCTTAGAGTCTACCCATCCCCTCATCATTGAGTTTCCTGATGAATGCCTTCAATTAGAGGCAGACCATATTGAACAATGGTCCTTATACTTTGATGGAGCCCGATGCATGAGTGGGGCTGGTGCGGGTATTATTTTAATATCCCCGCAAAAACATCTTATTCCTCTGTCCTTCAAATTAACATTTGCTTGCACCAACAATACTGCTGAATATGAAGCTCTAATCCTTGGATTACGAGCTGCCTTGGCGCTAAAAATTAAACATCTTGCTAGTTTTTGGTGATTCTCAACTTGTCATAAACCAAATTAATGAAGTTTATCAGACCAAGAGATGATAAACTGTGCCCATATAAAGCCTATGTTTTACAATTAATGTCTCTATTTGATCAAGTTTCCTTGGAAGCTATTCCTCGAACTTGCAACCGTGCAGCTGATGCTATGGCCGCAACTGCATCTCTCCTGCCCTTGGAGTTAGATGACGAATATGCCACTATCATTATTCGTCGACTCCAGGAACCCACTTCAAATAAGTCATGCTTAGAACCTTTGGATGTGTTTCTAATCAATGAAACTACTCCTGCACCTTGGTATACAGATATATTTGATTTTCTTCAAAATGGGACTTTCCCTGCCAATTCTAATAGAAACCAACATCGGTTATTACGTAGACGAGCAAGTCGATTTGTAATAATTGGCAATACTTTGTATAGGAGATCTTTTGAAGGTATCCTATTGAGATGTTTGAATCTAGAAGAATCCAAATCAGCCTTGAGTGAAGCCCACGATGGATCTTGTGGAGGACACTTCAGTGGTAGTGTCATTGCTAAAAAGCTCCTTAGGATAGGATACTTTTGGCCTACCATGGAGAATGATGCACATGAGTATGTGCGCCATTGCGACAAGTGCCGTAAACATGCTGACCTTGTCCATGCGCCTGCACAAGAACTGCAGGCTATTTCATCTCCTTGGCCCTTTTCCAAATGGGGCTTAGACATTATTGGCAAAATCAATCCCGTGTCATCTGATGGACACAAATTCATCATAACCGCCATCGAGTATTTCATGAAGTGGGTTGAAGCTATGACTTTAGCTTCCTGCACCGGCACACAAGTCTCTAAATTTATTTTTAATCAAATCATTTGTAGGTTCGGAATTCTTGCAAATCTCATCTCGGATAATGGAACTTGTTTCAAAAATAAAGATGTCAAGAAATTATGCCAAAAATATAAGATTCAACATCGCTGGTCCACTCCCTATTATCCTCAGGGTAATGGTCAAGCGTAAGCATCTAACAAAACCTTAATCAAAATTCTCAAAATATTGGTCAATAAATCTGGCCGCGACTGGCACATTCAGTTATATCCAGCCTTGTGGGCCTATCGAACTAGTGTTCGAACTCCCACTGGAACTTCACCTTTTGTTTTGGTTTATGGTGTTGAAGCCGTTTTTCCCTTTGAATTAGAAGTTCCTTCTTTGGCTCTACTACTTCAAGATACCGAAGTAGGAGATGAATATCGAGTTGGCAGAGCTCGATCACTGGAACTCCTAGATGAAAAATGCATCAATGCTTTGGAGCATCTCCGTGCCTACCAAAACAAGCTTAAAAGATCATATGCTAAAAAAGTTCGTCATCGATCCTTTGAGATCGGTGACCTTGTTTTAAAAGAAAATCAAAAAAATACTAATGCAACTAAAGACCTTAAAGGTAAATTTGAGCCCAACTGGCTTGGACCATACATTATCACTGCTAAATTTGAATCGAGAGCATACAAATTATCTACCTTAGATGGTAAAGAACTTAAAGAACCTATGAATATTATGCATCTTAAACGTTACTATATATAAATTTGGTCATTTCATCCTTGTATATATTTGTTTAAAATATTTCAAAATGCACTATCTTGTATCTCTTTCAATTTAAAAATCAAAAATATCAAAAACATTCTTTATCATCAAAATATTCAAAATTTTTTTTTTTTTTTTTTATGGTTCTTGTTAAATCTTTCAACAAACAAAAATAATAAAAATAAAAACAGCAATATTCTTGACTCTTTCGAAACCAAAACAAAATAAAGAAGAAAGAGAGAGTCAACATTCTCAAACTTCTCAAAAAGTATTTGTATATATTTCTTCTTACAAATGTTGCAGTTATATATTTCAAATTATTTTGGATAAATTAGCATTTATTTGGAATCCCTCACTTTCACAAACACAAAAATAAATATCTTGATTTTTATCTGGCATGATTACTAATCTCTCTTATATCAAAAGTCCACAAAATTCAATTAAATAAAGTTTGAGCACAGAGAATTGATCTTGTTATTTACTTAAACCAAGCACATCCTTTCACAATAAAATGATTATATTTGTAATATCCTTGCTATGCTACATAGTAGAAGTGGTTTCTTGAGCGAAAAGTTTCCCCTGCTATCCTATCATGCACATGGTCTAGAATCTTTGAGAATTGGCAAAAGGACAAGCTCACCCCTACCCATAATAAAAATCCCTTGCTCTACAGCTAATCCGAGCAAGTATCCCTAGCATAGAAAAAAAAAAGCAAAGTTCAAGAAAAAGAGAAAAAGAAAAATGTTATTTTATATCATTACAACAATGTTCCAAGCATTATCAAGCAAAAATACAAAAGAAATACAAAAGAAAAGAAAAGAAAGCAAAAGAAAGCAAAAGCAAAAGCAATAAAATCCCTTTCCCTACCCTTTGAAAAGAAAAGAAGGGTTGATGAGCTTGAATCCCTGGAATTCTCAATTATTCGAAAACTGTGAGGTAAGCCCCATAACAGGTGGTTTGTGCCCAACCCGCTTGGCCTTGGGTAACTCCTAGCATGGCGATATGTCTGTCACATTAGCGACCTTCTTTTGTACAGACCTATGTCTGCTTATGGATTAGCTAGCTCTTGATAATCCGACTTACATAGTAGCCTGGTATGGTTATATGCATCTCAATCATGGTTAATGAACACTTATTTGGTTCATTCAAATCACTTGTATCATATTATCTTGCTCAAAACTCGGTAAACGAACATAGCAATTGCACACACATTTTGTATTTGAGAGATTTTGTGTATCATTATGATAAATCAAGATTGGAAATGAACTCACATATGCACATGGGATTCCTTATAAATCTAACTTTTGTCTTTAAGATACTTTGAAATATTTTTGCAAATTGTTTGGAATAAATTCATTTTCTTATTTAAGAATAGTTGTTTAGTATAAAGACAACTACATACATAATAGAAAAATTCAAAATTTCTTTCAAAACCATACAATCAAAACACACAAAAAAAAAAAAAATAATATATATATATATATATATATATATATATATATATTGTCGACTTTCGCGACGATGGTATAGTTCCAAAACCAAAATTGGAATTTTATGCCTAGCGCAAGTCCTCATCTTCATATTTTCTATTTATTAAAAATCAACCATGCAATAAAACTATCTCTTTTTTGATTTTCGCGATGATGGTATAAGTCTATACCTACATATTCTATGCCTAGCGCAAACCATTGTACCAATTTTATTACCCATTCATTTTAAAAATCAATTCATCAAAAACATATGACTTAAATCATTATGTTATACAATTATGCTTTTTAAACAAAAAGCATGCACATTATCACTATTTCATGTCATTATGTCAACCTTCAATTTTGCAATGATGGTATAATTCCTAGGGAATTATCCAAAAATTTTATCACACTTAGGAATTTATGCCTAGCAAAAATCATTTTAAAATTATTTCATGCATAATATTTTCATGGAAGTCTGAAAAACAAATCATCATCATCATTTGCATCATCGCACCAAAGTCTTAAGACAGTCTCTTAAGCACTCTTTTACTTTTTAACAATATTTCTATACTGGGATTAGCTTGACGACCGAGTGAGCGGCGACTCCATGAAATGGTCTATAATAGCGACAATGTCCTTTGAAATTATTGTTAAAAGTCTTTTTATTTTTATCAAATCACCACATCACAAACAACCAATTTGTTACATCAGATTATTTCATTTAAATTTTTCAAGCATGACATTTCAACCATAATATTTCCAACGACATAATTACATGAATTATTAAATCAATCACACTTCAAACATTAAAGCATTATACAAACGCATAAGACAAGTCATATGATCAAAAAATATCTCATCTATATATATATCAAATATATGTACATCATCTCAAAAATAGATTGGTATGCCACAATCTACATCTTGGCATACTCAATCCTCTCAAATCATATAATCAGTCTGTACAGTGCAGTAGCCTAGCCTCGAGAACCCCTCGAGCTCTCAGCCTCATCTCCTCCCCCGCCCTGAGGTGGACGAGGTGGCCCCATCGTAGTATGTGTGGTACTACGAGTCCTAGTTGTCGATCGAGATGAAGTCCTCGATGACCCAATCCTGATCGGGTCAGCAATGCCGGCTGGCAGCTGTACCCTCTGACCCTCTGGCACCATCTGGAAGTAGATACCCTAGTAGAACATGGTCTGAGCAATCGACCACGCCAGCTCCTGAGTGCTCGCTCCTCCGCCCCATGCTTTGAGGCATGCAATCTCATCTCTGAGCTGTGTAACCTCAGCTCGATGGCGTGCAGCCTCATCCTGCAATGTCTGCACCTGTGCCTGGAGACGGACTGTCTCCGCTCGGAGAGTCGCTGTCTCGCTGCTCTCCCTAGTGTCAACACCCTTGCCCTTATCGGGCGATGGTGGCCTCTCTCTCTATGGAGAAGGGGGTCTCTCCTCCCTCCTCTCCCGTTGCCGCGGCCTCTGCTATGCCTGTGGTCTCCTCTACTCTCTCCCACCGTGACCCTGTGCCACCTCAATGGCCGCCCGGCGCCGCCTCCCCATCCGATGCACAACTACATGAATCGGACCCTGAGCCCTCGTCATCCGAGGAGGGCGGATGCCTGTGTACTAGGCATCATAGCCGTCGGCTACCCCAGCGTCGTCCCCATCCACCGGCTGAATGGGGGCATCATCTGCGTCCCGACTCCAGAATCGCTGCATATCTAGAGCCCCGCTAACTGTAGTGTTATCCCGGATAGTCCGAGAAAACTCGTAGTCTCTCAAAGATGGAATCCCCTACCGTAGACCGAACCGCCTCAAAACTCGGTCATACCGGTGGAGCTCCACCTCTCCCCTCTCCATCCTCGACCAACAGACTCGCCTGATGCGAGCCAGCTCCCGTCCATCCTCGGCCCACCCTGGATGATCTCTCCAAGGCCTCCAGGTGATCTGGTCGAAGACGAGGTCATCTAGTAGTCTCCGGGACACTGGTAGATCTATCCGCCGCTGTGCCCCTCTTCGGAGCCACCAGTAGAAAACTCGGGGCCTCTCCCCATCAATCCCTGTTAGTGGGAGCCCTACCGGCCTCCGCACCGCAATGTGCTCCCAGCACCAAACCTGTAGTAGTGATGTCATAACCAGACATCGACCGCCCTTGTATACGACCCCATGAAGGATCCTATACAATCGATAGAGTACAAAGCTCCCCCAAGAAAATCTGTATCCGTGGTCTCTCATGTCGCAGACCACATCTGTCGCTACCCATGGTACCTTGCATCCACTCTGGTGGCACAGCAGAAGTCCACCTACCACCCCAGCCAAAACCCGTGTGAGTCTCGATGCCCCAGGCATCTGACGTAGCGACTCGATATTCACTCCGCCCTTCTCCAGGGCGAAGCTCGGATCGCCACACAGTCGCATCATCGCGTGGCCCTGATTGGCCATGGGAGTGATCAATCGTCCTTGTATGGGGATCCTCAAAATCCTCCATACATCCTCCAGTGTGGGAGTCATCTCCCTTGTCGGTAACCAAAAATAGGAAGAACCCGGATACCACCTCTCTGCTAGGGCTGTCAATAGCCCCATATCTGTAGAAACTTGTGGCATGTCTGCCACGTGCTGCAAGCCGACCTATGCTAGCCGATCTCGCTCCTCGAGACAGGGCGGCCAAGTCATCCCTCAACCCACCATATTTCCATTCTCTGCTCTTTAGTAATCCTCTCTGCAACATAAACAAAATCAACAATAAAAATCATTAATAAATCATTAATAAAAAAATTCAAGTTAAAATAAGTTCAATTTTATAAATGATGATATCGTCCACAATTGGACGATATCGTCCCCAATTTGAGCAAATTCGTCTCCGATTTTGCAAGCGAATCCTTTTGATGAAATCGTCCCCATTTCATCGATTTCGCCCTTGGACGAAATCGACGTTATCGAGACGATTTCGACGAAATCGAGACGATTTCGTCTCGACGACGTCGATGGCCCAAAAATGGTCGTGATGCTCAAAAATCAAGCAAATCTAATCTAAAAAGCATTAAATTCTAAAGTAAAGCATTCTAAACTAAGTTTAGACCCTTACCCGTAGCCCGCGCCGGACCTCTGTCGATCTGTGCGCTGTCTCGACCATTTTTGTCTCCAGAGCTCTAAAAACCAGAAAACTAGGAAAATGAACAGTAACAATGAATTAGGGTTTTACCCTATTTTTCTTAATTTTATTCAAAAAACAATTAAAAACATTTTAAAATTTTGCTTTTCCGCGTTTTTACCTCAAACGTTCGATTTGGGTAAAAACACGGAGGGGGCACCATAGTAAGTTGTCGTACGATTCGACCAAGAATCGTCGCCTAAAAATGGGAATAATTTTTGCTTTCTCGTAGATCGAGAAGAACTCATCTTTAACGCATTTTCTTCGAAAAATTCGCTAAAGAGGGGGCAAAATGTAGCACCCTAAAATTGGCGCAGTAAAACCTTAATAATTACAATTACTCTAGTAAATATTCAAATTCAAATTTCAACCCCCAAAACCGCTCCCAAACCGTCGTTTAACCCGTTTCCTCCTTTCCCGCGCCATTTTTAGAGTTTGTTTTGACCGTTTGACGATATCGTCGCCGATCAGACGATATCGCCTCAGATCGGACGATTTCGTCTGGACTAGGACGTCCGGACGATCTTGTCCCAAAACTAATTTTTCTCAATTAGCCTCTGTTCCAACGGCGTCTCTAATCCGGGCAGAAGCGTGTCTGCGCCGTTAGAGACCCTCCCCGTTGGAGATCTCCCAAATTGGGATGATCTCCAACCTCCTAACCTCCCTCCTAAGCCTATTTAAACTTAGGCCCTCCCCTTAACCTACCCTGGCTGATATTTCCTGTAAATTGACTTTACACGCATTAAGACATTTTGAATTACCATCTGCACTTGTCCTATCCAAATTTTGTTGCAGGAACCTTAGTATTTTTCAGCCGGAGCAAGCTCAGTTCATCGTGGACGATCCTGTTCAATTCGAGATGATTTCGTACCAATCCGAGACGATTTCGACTGCAGTCTGCATTGGGGGCAATCACTGCCCAGAGTTTGCATTTTTCTCTTTTCATCTCCTGTTCTATTCTGCAACTAGTTAGTTTATTTATTATTTTCTGCTATTCTGCATCTTGGAGTTCACCCATGTAGTTTAATTGCATAATGAAATCATGATTAATTATTAAAACATTGTAATTTGCTTGCATTCCTATTTAGGATTATCTGTTAACATCTTTATTGTCATTTTACATCTTTATCCTCTATTAGCATTACCGTATTTTTTGTATTTTGTGTCTATTTCTCTGTTTGCAGGTCTCTGACGAATTCGTCTGACGAATTCGTCAGATCTCAGACGATCCTGCAGGTCGGAGACGATCCTGTCAAATTCTAGACGATCCGGACTGCTTCAAAAATTAGAATCTCCATCAGACATCCGGATCAGGTATGGCTCTGTAATTTAGCTTTTTCTCTCTGTTTTTGTTTAAATTTGTCTTTTGTATTTCATTTAGTCTGCATTTTCATAATAGATCAACTTAGATTCATTTGGCCAAACCTAGGACTCGAATGTTTAAAGATAAAACTGAACACATTAAACACATTCCCAACCTAGGCGTGGAAACTGCCATTCAAACGTTTCCTGGTGAACCCACCATCCATCGAAAAATCACCATAATACACCTCCCCCGAGAGGCGGGACCTTCGCAAGGCCTCTCAGTCCGAGGTACCGCGCCATCCTTTTCACATCCCCCTTCCGGGCACGGATCCTATAGCCTGAAGGTAAGGGTGTGAAAAATTTGGAGCGATACAACAACTAAGGGAAATTCACTAGATTCTAGAGTTGTTGGTTCCTTAATTTGATGTATGATGATAGAGTTTTATTAATCTTTTAACTCAAGAAGGATTATATATTTAGCTACAACCATGTCATCTACATGATGATTACTTGATCGTGGGATAGCTTCAACAATAATTTTGTCAAAATAAATCATTAGCTTGTCAACAATTTCTTTATATGAATTTAATTTCTCATCCTTAGTTTCGTAAAAATCATTGATTTGGTTGACTACAAGTTGGAAATCACTAAATATGGAGAGGATTTTAACCTATAAATCTAATATGGATTAGAGTCCTAGGACAAGGGATTCATATTTTACATTATTATTGGTGCATATAAATTAAATTTTGAATGATAGAGGGATATGTTATCATTGCCAAATGACTAGGATAATTCTTGTTTCCACTCCCTTGATGCATCAAGTGCCATCAAGTTATAGGATCTACAAATCTAGTTGATTGATATATATAGTTAGGATTGATTCATCAGGAAAGTATATTTACAAAGGATTTTGGTATTTTGAATGGTGTCACAACTACTTGGTTAGCAATCAACTATCCTTTCAATGATTTTTGGCTAATAATTTCAAGATTTAACTTGCTAAGTGTGATGATCCATTTAGTGGTATGCCTAGAGAGGTGAGGTTTGGACATAAGGTAATGCATGGGATTGACCCTTGCTATGACAAATGTCTTTTGACTAAGCATATAATGTCTTAATTTTTGTGAAGCAAAAACCACTAATAGACAACGTTTCTAATGGTGTATAATGGGTTGCATAGCTAACCATGGTTCTACTAATATAGTAGATATCTCTCTCATGATATTGATCATCATATTGTGCTAGCATAGCTCCAAGATCATGCAATATAGTTATAATATACAATAGCAGGGGTTTAGACAAGTTAGGAGTTATAAGAATAGGAGGGGATAAAAAAGGTTCATTTAGGGCATCAAAAACATCTTGATACTCAGTGTCCTAGTATTGGAATGTCATGTCATTTTCCCAAAGTTTATAAAAGGGATAACATTTGTTAGAAATTTGAATAACATATACTTTTCCTTGGAGGCTTAAAAGTTCTATCAGGTTCCTAGGAGGCAACATCTTAAATAAAAATTGATATTTTATCATGGTATATTTTTATCACTTAATGGGATATGAAAAATACTAATAGTTTTCTAGGTGTTACCTAAAAGATACATTTTTGGGTTTTAGACATACCTTATATTCTCCTAGCCTTTTAAAGATACACTATAAATTGTGAACATAAAAGATACATTTTTGGGGTTTTAGACATACCTTATATTCTCTTAGCCTTTTAAATAAACAATATAAATTGTGAACGTGGCCTTTACAGTTTAAGGAGCACCTTAGAAGGTCATTGACATAGTCTTCTATAATGTCATGCACCATATCATGGAAGTTGTATGTCATAAATATTTGGTATGTCACTTTGGAATTCTTTAGGCCAAAATGCCTAACTTGATAGTAAAACATTCCTCAAGGAGTGGTGAAGGTGGTTTTGGATTGATTTTTGGGTGTGATCTTGATTTGATCATGTCCTAAAAATATGCCCATGAGAGATAACATCTTACACCTAGTGTTAAAGTCAATGATCATGTCAATATTAAGGATAAGGAAGTCATACTTGGGAAATGCCTTGTTTATATCCCCAAAATCAGTATAAAGCTTGATAGTGACTAATTTTTTCACAATGAGAATGATGTTCAAAATATAATCAAGGTAGTCAATGGATTTAATGAAGCTATCATCTAAGAGCTTTTGAAATTCTTATCTAGTGAGGAGGGTGACATTTGTATGTATTTTGCACAATTTTTATTTAATGATTTTAGCATCCGATCGAATAACTAAGTGGTGTATGAGAAGGGAAGGATCAAGTCTAGGCTTATATGTGTACAATCTATTAAGGTATATTACATTATTTGGTACATGCTAATGTACCCCCATGGCACCTTCATGGTATATTTATAAATATGTAATAGATTAGGGTTGAGTCTATATTTTAGAGTGTGATTTATATTTTCCATTTTATGTAAGTGTTAATGTGCAAGAAATGCACGCATCATGTAAGAGTGTAATATGTAGGAAATGCATAAGTTTCATGTGTGTAAGAGTGTAAATATGTAATGTGAGGATGTGCACAAGTTTCCTAGATTAGGAGTGCAAGTAGAATTGCAAGAGTCTTACAGTTAAGTTACCATATAGTATGCAAGTGGCAAGTTGATAAGCCAAGAGTCATGAGACTTGGCATATGGAGAGTAATAGTCAAGTATTTGAAGAGTAACATTACTATGGCTATATTATGGAGACAATGCTCCATGAGAAAGCAATAAAAATCTAATTCATATATCTCATTGTAAGAGAACTAGGAGTAATAAAGCTTGTATACAATTTTTGAGCAATTAATATTGTAAGTTTTCTTCATGCATAGTTCATGAATGATTTAGGCTATTTACATTCATATTTTATTATATAAATGAATGTTTATTTTAGTATTATATAAGCCTTGATATACATATTAATTTTCTCATATATTATTCTACTCTTATTGTTATTATTTTGACCTCTATTATTATGGCTATTTTATATTTGGGACTTGTGATATTTTGTGGTAGTAAGGCTTAAAACACCAACACAACTAGAGAAAGATGTCACAAAACTTGGTAAGAAACTTAGTATACTCTTGCCATTCAGTTGTAGTTAGAACTTTACTTAGTTTCAATATTCTAGGCTGTGTTAGTCCCAATGTTAACATTTATCATTTCTTCAATGAGAATACAAGATTCATCCTCTAATTAGGGTGGAGTAGGTAATACCACTAGAATTTCAAGGTCAATAAGGTCAGATTGTTGGTCATTTGGCTATGAGGTTGATATATTAGAAATATGAGAAAAATACCCTTTGAAATAAAAATTGTTATTAATAAGATAGTTAGAAGAACCATCTCAACGATGGTTGAGTGGAATGTCCTCCACCTCATAATCATTCTCATCGATAATTAGCTAAGGATAAACTAAGGTGAGAATATTGAAACTGACACGTCCTCTCCATCTGTCTCAATCTAATGCATAATGATACAGTATCATCATGGGATTCCCAAAAAGAAAAGCATTCATCTTCTTCATTGTCTTGAAGAGAAGTAAAAAAAAGCTTACCATGATTGGGAATATAACCTATCCCATAGCATCCTAGATAGGCCTTGGCCTCTAAAGATTATTTTAAACCTTGGGCATGAGGGCCTAGGCTATTTTCTTGATATACCATAGTAAGTATTTGCTTTATAAAAAGATATAAGTCAGACAAGTAGCACAAAATATACTAACATTTGACTAGGATAGGGTTACTACAATAGATTTATTCTTCATTGGAAGTAAAATCACAAATAAAAGTGCAACTTCTATCTATATTGTTTTACCATTTTGAGAAGGTAGGCCTAATGTTTAGGGCAAGGGAAATCTAGCTAAATCCAGGCAGAGTGGAATAGCTTTTTGATTTTGATCATTGTTAAGATTAATATGATTACTATGTTCTAATGTTTAACTATCTTTATTAGCTACAATAATATTTTGATCCTCTAGTTGATTATTAATTGTTGTGGTTGTTCCACAACGTACCCCAAAATTGGGGACCCACCTTTTAATTTGAGTTTGGTACATTTGGAATGAGAATCTTAGGAGATTCTTTCTCTTGAGTTTGATTGGTATTGGTGTGTCAGTCAAGTTTGCCTTCTTGGTTTCATTTAGCATGGGTCGATTTTTGGTTGCCTTATTTGTTTTGTTTGATTTCGTTGTAAAGTATTGATCGGTTACCTTTTGGTTTTACGGTTCAACCTTTCAAGGTTGATGGATCTCCTTTAAAGTAAATTTTTTTTAAATAAAATGAAACAAATAATATATATATATATTATAAAAAAAGTTGTTTTATACATATATAAATTTTCATAAGATTAATAAAAATAAAATAATAATAATAATAATAATAATATTTATATAATAATAATAATGATAATAAAAAACAATAATAAAAGGCATATAACTATTTACATTTATAAACATAATATATGTATGAAGAAAGGAAATAAACGATTTTAGTTCGTTTGAGTGTATTCATATTTATTTGTTATTGGAAACAAGGCCATATTACAATTTCCCTAGTTGTCCTTCGATTAATATATATTCTCGTTATGCGTGCAGATGTGCAAAGGGCAGACGAGCTTGGCGAACGATGGAAGACGTGGTTGATCCGTCGATAGAGCAGAGCCAAACACGACAGACAGTGCTAGATGTGGGACCCGATGCCGACTAGAGGAGCACGGTGACTTGGACTGATGGACAGGTGCGACATCTGTAGACAGCTCTGACCAATCAGTGATGCCTACATGGATGAGTGGACATCTCACAGGAGGATATGTCGTGGGTCATTTAAAACACGTGGAAGGCCGTTGTGTGGGTGAAACTCAACCGCGTGGAGGATGTGAGCGATGATGTGGCGACGCCCTTGGTGGATTCACGACTATGATCCGTAAATGAGGGGTCATTAAAATTTCAAAAAGCCGATAGCGGTAGGAGGATGAATCACGCGTGTGATCGCGTGGAGGTTTTTCTCGACCGGGTCATCGTTGGCATACACGTAGGAATTTTGTGGTACAGTGACTTGGTGCTCATTGTGGAAAATAGATTACCATGACACGTAGTAATGGACAGAGAACCAAGACAATAGTTGGACGCAGCGTTTGATCCGTGGCCAAGCAGGACGACGTGGCTACTAGCTACAAATATGGACTCCAATGATGATGGTGATTAGGATGCGCAATCCGATCGAGGAAGGGTACACTTCAGCCAAGCGCACATGATAGAGGACTAAGGAACAAAGGGAGGATGTCCCTGTCATTTGGAAGCATCTACGTAGATGGGTGACAACCTGACATCAACTGATGATATGCAGATGATCGATCTCTGGTGAAACCAAGGCAAAAGATACAGTGTAATGTACAGGAATAAACAGAAGAATACACAAGGATTAACGGTAAATCATGCCCAGATAGAGCAGACAAGGTCTCTGACGGGGATTGGCCAACTTTGATCTGGATATACGTGTGGTCATATGTGTACCTAATAATGTAAGGTATATGTGCATACCCATTTTAAAAGGAAGTAACGGTTTTATAACGAAGCCACCCAATGTTAAAGGAAACTTTGCGTTAATTAATTTTGACCGTTACAAAGTAAATATTGTGTAATGCCCAAACATCACTAAGTACAAATGACAATGATAACGGTTGGGGTTACGGATGATATTGGACGAGGGCCAACCAAACTGAATGTGAAACGGCTACCCATGCAGTGAAATGAAATGAAGCCAAAAATAAAAAGAGGGAAAACTTAAAAAAAACAAACGAACAGTTTTGGATATAATGGGAAATGAAATGAACAGTCTTCTGCATTTTTAAATAGGCCATGGAAGGACAGAAAGGAGGCTGGATTTTTTGAGAGCTGGCTGCACCATGTTGGAGGGCCAGATTTCTGAAGATTGTTGTCAATCGTTGGACTGTTTTTCCCACATTATGCCTATTTAGGGGCTGTAATGTTTTGCACATTTTGTGACCATTGAATACCTTTCCTGATGCAATATAATGGAGATATGGTAGATTTGATGCATTTTGTTATGGTTAATTTGTTTATTTCCAGTTTATTGCACCTTATTTTTCCTTAGAAGCTCGCACCGCATTAATTGTTTGACCCCTATAATAGGGTAATGTTAATGCTGGTTTTCTGTGCAGAATATTCATGCCTGCAGGGTTTGTGGAGAAATCTGAGTTGCATTAATTGTTTGACCCCTATAATAGGATAATGTTAATGCTGGTTTTCTGTGCAGAATATTCATGCCTGCAGGGTTTGTGGAGAAATCTGAGTTGCAACATTTTCTGTTTTCGTTTTTCATTTTTTTTTAAATTTTTCTAACTTTATTTATGCAGGATTATTTTTCAATTTTCGGGCTTTAAAATAAAAATTAAAAAAAATTCAAAACCTAAAAATAATTGCACGGCTGCGTAGAATGTACTTCAAAGTTCCATTTTGCACATTTAAGTTTTTACTCCGAAGTCATTTCAAATTTTTAAAAAATATTTAAAATCGCTGTTTTATTGCATATTTTTTAAAATTTCGAAATTTCATTTTTCCATTTTGAGGCCAAATCGGATTTTTTTCAGCTTTGTATTTCATTAGTAAACATAAAAATGAACTTCCCTTTATGATAATTCTGATTTCATCAAAGGGGGGTAAATTTTAATGGCATTTCGTAAGCTTCCATGTTTAGAGCATTAATTGCCCTATCTTTATGAAAATTTGATTTCATTAAAGAGAGGTAATTTTATATGTTACATTTTAAGCCTACTATCTTAAAGCATTTAATTATTTTTCTTTATGAAAATGATTTCATTAAAGATGGATAATTAATAATGACCTTTTAAAGCCAATATTTTAAGGCCATAAATTCTTGTCTCTTTGTGAAAATCAATTTCACCAAAGAGGAATAATTTATTATTCATAGCAAAGGCTATCTTTATCTTCAATGATAAGAAGCTACATTTAAGTAGCCTATTCATCATTTCGAATTCACATTCATGGATAGATTTTAATATTTACTTTCATGTTTAAAGTAGAATTTAATGCAAGGTAAAGCTTGATTAAAATCTACTTAATAAGGAAAGAAAAAATCTACCTTAAAATCCTCAAGATAAAAGAAATTAATGCGCTACATCGTGGTCATATGAGGGCCAATCCACATTTACTTTTATTTTAGTTTCATGAACAATCATTAAAGTAGCATGGTAAAATAAACCAACACACGCCTCTTACTAAGGTGTTCCTAGCATTGAATTGATATATCTTTATTGAGATTACTAATACACATATGCAAATGCTAATATAGCGGAGACCTTGGAGAAGTTGTTTGTTTAACTTCTTTGCAAGAGGGGATTTTAGGATCAAAATCCTAAGGGAGAGTGTAATTTCACAATTGGGTAAAATTAACACTCAACATTAATTTAATTAGATTTTTCTCCCAACATGGGTGATATTAATGCATTATTTCCAAGAGAAGGAGAATATGATGATGACAATTGAAGGGAAGGACATAGGTGCATTTGGAATAATTTGGTTATGATTGCTTGATAGTAGGTGAAAAGATCTAGATCAGTAGGGATGTGAATGGTCTTACCTTGATACCCATATTTTAGACATTGATTTAGGGTTGATGGCACAACCCACATTACATTGATCTAGGACCTTTCAAGTAAGATGTTATAGATTAGATCATAAGGTATGACATGGACAAGGGTGTTTAGAATGTAGGGTCTGACTTTGAGGGGTAATACCATTTTTTCCCTAGCTTCAAATTTCCCATTATAAAAATCCATGATGATGAGGTTAGATTTTTCAAATCTATTTGGTTAAGTTAAAATTCATAATAAAAATTAATCTACAAATGTTGAGGCTAGAGTTGTCCACAAGGACTCTCTTGATTAAAGTATCATTGGTGTATCCCATAATGTAGAGTGGGATTTTAGATGACACCAAAGAAGAAGACATACCATAATCATGAAATGATATTATGGTGAGGTTAACTTTGATTGATCCCACAACATCAATTATGTCATTGGGATTAAGGTTACTAGGTATGACTTGCTCACTTAGAAGCTTAATGAGAATATCCCTATGAGCTGGAGATGTTTTTAGTAGCTCTAAGAGAGATTATTTGGTTGGAATATTCTCAAGCTATTGTATAAAGTAAAAAATACTTTGGTTATTATTTTGAGATTAGATAACCAATGGTGCTCTCCTAGAGGAAGAGGAATTATTTCTAGCATGGAGGACTAGGGGAGGCTAAGAGTGTTAGTCATTTGATTTGATATTATGTTATTGCCTTGTTATGGCATAAGTGGAAGATAAAGTAATTATGCCTACCATATTTTGGGAATGATAATTATTAATTGATCTTTGATTCTGGTTGGGTAAGAGATCTTGGATGATTCCAAGGTCTTGATTGGAAGAAGATTGGGCATTGGACTCACTGAAAACAATTTGGCCATCCTATATAAGATCTTGGATGAGGTTGGATAAGGTGTTACACCTATTAGTCTTGTGGCCATTGACATGATGAAATTGAAATTTTCATCATGGCTATACCAATGGGGTAGCTATTTTGTGGTATATAATTATTTAATCTATGGGATTTCTATCATTCTTGCTTCAAGTAGTTGTCTCAAAATAATGCAAGGAGATTGATCTAGCTTAGTGAATTTACATTTGGAATTTTGTTATTTTGTTAGGAAAATCTCTTGGGATGTTGTTGCTATTGTATTTACTTTGTTGGAATGACAAAAATCTATGGATTTGTCACCCATCATAGGCTTATTCTTATATTTTCATTTGCGAATTGAGGAGGATGAATTTTTATATTTTTTATTTCTTTTAAGCCGTACTCTTAATAGAAGAGCAACCTCTAAATATTATCAATCACATCTTCAAAAGAGGAAATATTGGCTATTTCCAAGGGGTAGGCTAATTGGTCATATAGATTATGTATAAAAATATTAAGGATGTCCTTTTATGGGGGGACATATGGAAGTCTCCCCACTAGGGCTTGCCACTTAGCTAAGAAATAAAAAAAGTATTCATCCTTAGCTTGCTTAAGTTTATAAATATCATCAATAGTAATATTGTTTTTGGTATACACTAATAATTGTTGGACAAAATTTCTACAAACTCTCTAAATATCTTAATTGAATAGTGTGGTATTTGAAAATACCACTCTAAGGTAGGACCATTAAGAGTTTTAGAAAAGAGTATAAAAAGCAACATATCATCATGGACAATGCCATTACAAACAATTTCAAATAGTCTAAGGTGATTGATTGGATCTTCCTTTTGGCTATACATTTGGAATTTTAGGATTTCAACTTGGATGAGAAATATTAGCTTGTTACAATAGGATCTACTGGATTATTATAGAAGTCATCATAAGAATATTTATGACTAGACAATGATCCTTAGAGGGAGGCCATTTATCTCTCTCATTGCTTTAGTTTAGAGTTTTATCTTTCAAGTAGTTTTAATTTAGAATTTATGTTTTCGTATTCTAGATAAGGTGGATTTGATGGCACTTGAGGCACATATGAATAAGTTTAGGATATTTGGGAAAGTGAAAACAATGGTGGTATTACATGGTTTGGTACTGTAGCCAAAAGAACTAAGCACAAAAATATACTTAACAAAATAGAGAAGATTGCAATGTGAAGAATGATTTTCTTTTGTATTAATATAGGGGATCTTGAATCTCCTAATTTTGTAATGCTTTTTGATTGCCCCAATGTCTTGGGGGTAATGTTACAATGATCTTTTTTTTTTAATACAATGCTTTAATAGGGGGTCTTCCAACTCTTCATCAAACTACAGTGTGTTCTTTGCTCCTCTGCTACAACTTCAAGGATGAGTGGGATTTTAGTATCCAACAAGGGGACCACTCCAGCTTCAAAAACTCTCTAAGTACTTATCTCCTGTACACATGAGAATCAAAAAAGGGTTAGTAGCACCTGTATAAATACAGATAAAAAAACCCTCAAAATAATATTATAGAAAACATATAAAATCAAACGTAGATGGCTTGCTAAAATTAAATTACTAATAATGCTTGTTGTACTTTTCTAGGTTCTGAGTAATCGCAGGTGCACGATCCTAGCTGAGAAACCATGGGAGGGTAGTTAGGGAACTGTGCAAGGGAATTTGTGACTATGTAATCATGGACGGCGTTAAGGTTGAATGGAAGAAGGCTCTAAAGGGAGAATTTGGGGCTTCCAATAGCTGGTTTGCTCAGGATGCATGCAAGCTCCCGATGTGATTCTGGTAGCTTGACGGTGTATGTTATCAACCTCCTTTGGTTGATGGGATAGGATTTATTTTGTAGGTAAGTTTGGGTTTTTGGAGGGAAAGGGAGGTGGCAAGCCAAAATTGTCAAGTGGTAATCCAAGGTTACCAAATTGAAGGGGTAGTTAGAGTGAGTCACCTTGGGTGTCTCACTTAACTGGGGTGATGTGGCTAATGGGTGAGTGTAAGTAGAGTGAGGTCTAAAGGGTATCCCATGTGAAGGGACAAGGGGAGCATGAGTGTGTGAGATGTGGCAAGGTAAGGGGTAGTGGTGGCTAGGACACATGTCTAGTGAATAGGTAGGGTATCCTAGGAAGATTCTTCGATTTATTAAAATCTACAAAATAGGATAATATGCAGGATTTTATACACCTAAGTTTAGACTTAGGTATATAGTTTTACTATGCAAGGTTGTGGCGTGGGATGCAAAATGTGGTTTTATGAATGCCTAATTTTTGGTGTCTAAAAATACCCCTTTTTGTATAGTTTTGTGTAAAACACAATGCAGTGCAAAAACAAAAAACACTTGTCCTTATTAGATGGATAACTGAACTTAAATTTTCTTGAATGAACGACTTTTGAAAATTTTGATTTGTTTGCTTACCCCCTCAATTAGAAAATGGGTAAAGAATTAAACCCACAATCCAATTGACCAAATGTGGATGATGAAAGGGATGGATGTGATGGATGTAAATATGTGAAATTGAAGATCAAGTTGATACCCCAAGTTTGGGATGGTTGTTGCAAATTTTTCTTTGGTTTTGATGATGCACAAAATGTCATGGTAAAATCACCAACCACATTGGGAGTTTGGGTGCCCATGCGACTGTTAGCAATTCCTATTGTTAGGAACTAGGCACTTTGGGAATTCGATACTCATAGTGATTTCGATGATTGTTACCAAATTATGATTGATTGTTTCCGCTTTTGTAACCCAACAAAAAGGGCTTAAAATAACCTTGTGCAAATTAGCTTGAACAGATTTGTACTCAAAGGTTGAGAGATCCATTTGATTTAATGGTTTATGTGATGATGTTGGATGATTTTGAATAAGTATCCTTATGGTGAGCTACCCATCCTACTGGATTGCATGGATTTCCAATCGCTGCAACCGCCAGGTGTGTAGGGTAAGTCACTAAATATGAGGCTCACTTAATTATGATGATGATGATTATGTTTGTGATAATGCATGTGTTGATGATGATGATCATGATGAATTTGGTTTTTTTTGAGAGGGTAATTATTGTTTTTTTGGCTAACCACGTAGGTGTGGTTGGATCTCCCGACAACTGTGCATTCATGATTGGCATTTCCAAACGTAGGTGCACGATTACGCACACTCATGAAATGCGAGCGCACGGTTAAGCCCGTAAAAAGAAGCTATAAATAGGTAATGTGGAATTTTGGATTTTCATTTCTACGATTGAGCTTTTCTGATTAGTTGAGAAGTGAGAGTGATCTATGGAGGTTGTTGGTGAGACGAGTGGAGTGGGCGTGGTTGTGGAGGCTGGGGGCTCAGTTGGAGTGGAAGCCAAAGTACGCTATGTTGAGGTAGGTGGTCTAAACTCTTAGTTTAGTTTTTATTATGTTTTTTTTTTCGTGTTTATATATATATTTTGAACATACTAAGAGGGGGTGGTAATTTTTTTTTATGACTATGATAAGTGGGAAAGACGAAAGTTTTTTTTTTGTGAATGAGAATGTTTTTTGCTTTTTTTTAAAATGAAGGGAATGCATGAAATGTTTTTTTTTTTTAAATGAAAGTTGAAATGTTTTTGTGTTTTATATTTTTGAAAAATGAAAATAAAACATGAAATTTTTTGTGTTTTCTATTTTGGAAAATGAAAATAAAGCATGAATTTTTTTGTATTTTTTATTTTTAATGATGTTTGCAGTGATATGATTTTTTTTTTTTGCTTGTAGGTGAAATTCATTAAGGCTCGACATAGATGGCCTCACATCATTTTCTAGGTGTGGAAGGTCCTCATAGATGATGGCTTGAAGTGGCTAGAGATCGTGGGGTTGGATGGTTGTGGGCGGGTTGAGATCATAAGGGTGGACGAGGATTATTTGTTTGCCCTAGTGGAGAGATCAGACCCTAATATGGGTTCATTTCATCTTTTGATAGGGAAGCTTACAATTACCCTAGAAGATGTTTACCACAACTTTCATGTTTCTATCAAGGGCATACCAGTTTGGGTGGGCCACTATAAGGAGCATGATCTTAGATTGAGTTACAAGGATGACTAGGATGTAGACTATAGTAAGGGAGGTATCACGTACATTCAATTATTCCAAGACAAGAGGCTAGGTGCTCTGCCAACTTTTTTTATGTACATTGTAGGCAACATGTTTTTCCTAACATGGGATCCTGATTCCTTTATAACCAAATGAGGCTTGTATTGAATTTGATTATTGAACCTTAGATTTGTGCATGGGATCTCAATCTATTGTACTAGATGTATGTGGAGTTGTATGAGGTGAAAAGGTGGGAGTAAAAGAGACTCGATTTAAGATTTCTACTTTAGTTGTGGGCCTAGGAGAACATTAGGATTTCTCTCCCATAGGGTCTACCTTGTGAGTGGGATCACTCACTTCCTTGTACTCTTCATTGGTAGACCAATGAGGAGACTTCACTGAGTCATCATGTTCCTAGTGCATAGGATTATCGAGATTTGTTAGGCGGTTTAACTAGGGTTGATATTTGCTGGTAACCTTGGTGAGGTTTGACATGAGACATTGATGTAGCATAGATTTTGTGAATTAGGCAAGGAAGATCAGTGGTTGGCTGGCATGGGCAAGAGATGGAGTTTATCCAGTTATTATAGGTGATGAGATAGTTTGGCTTGACATAGGGTGTTCTAGATGCTCCACTTATGTATAGGCAATGAGGCAATGAGCTAAGTCTTCTAGCCACTCATGAATTTTGAACAGTGGATGATGCTATAGATGATGAGGCGATGGATGTTCCATATGTAGATGATGCTAGGATAATAGCTGACTACTACACTTGGTTTTCTATGCAGCATCCATGGGAACCTAACTAGGTTATGGATGATGCATCTAGTGGTGATGAGCAATATGCGAGTGAGTAGGCTTCTCGATAGTAGAAAAACCACTAGGGTAGTGAGAGTGGGGTGATATGGGGTAGAGGTTCAACCTAAAGATATTTATTCTAATATTGGTAGAGTTGGAGGTGGAGATAGAGGTGGCGGTAGCAATAGTGAAGATGGGGATGATGAAGGGTAGGATCTATAAGAGATAGGTGAACATTAGATTATTATACAATAATAAAGTGTTTAAATACAATGTGTATAGGCTAAGAATAGCCTTAGAGATGAGTGAGATAAAAATAGGTACCAACTAACCTATCACACTAACAAATGCTTGTTGTCCATAATATCGGCTAACATAACAAATATTGATAAAGCAAATGCTAGGTAAATCAAAGAAACTAATGTAAGAAATAATCTACCCTGCGGTAAGTATAATCTACCTAATGTAGGAATATGGTAAATATACCAAAGAATGAAATATTACTCTAACATCCGCCTTATTATATTATTTGGGTAATGTATATAACTGCCCCGATATAGTGAAAAATATGTTGATCTGCTAGTTCTTGCTTTTTATTGGGCTCTGTCATAGTGCTCTGGATGCTCCTAAGTAAAAAATGGGCCATTCATCACTTTGTATTCACATAAATTAATGTCCTTATTGTAATCTTGTCATCCAACCAGATTTCATGGGTAACCAACTGTTGTAACTCGCTAGGTGTAGTAGAGTAGATCACTTCATACGAGGTTCATTCGATTACAATATGATTTTGCAAAAGTTTTGATAAGGTAGCTAAGGTTTCGATCGCTGCCGAAAATGCACCCTTATAAGTTTTCCCCCTTGTTGCAAAATATATTGTAATGAAATTTTTGAAAGAAGTGTGACTAAGGTGTTGGTCGCTACCAAAATACACCCTTATAAGTCTTCTTCCCTTTCTACAAAATTTTATGTGAATTAAGAAAATAAATGTTTATCCCCCATTAATTGCAAAATATGTGCAACTTGTTAGGTTGTGGAGTATGATCTTGGCTAAAATTAAGTTTTTTCTAATTGTATAGAGAAAAAAGAAAAACAAAAATCCCCCCCAAAAAAAAATCCAAGAAAGCAAAAAGGATAAAAAAGATAGATTTAAAGATAAAAAAACATGGTCTATGGTTAAGAAAAACTATTGTAATAATTCTATATATTTGAGTATCTTGTTTATGGGAAGTGCATAGGATTGTGCATCTCTTGTAGAGAGAGTAGGAAGCTTGGTATAGAGCTTGATGCAAGGGTGTTTGCATGTTAAATTACTGTTAGAGTAATTGTGTGGAGATGTTGGTGTTTTGAAGAGGAATTTGCAGCTGGTTGTGTTGTAGGATTACTCCCTTCAAAGAATGTATTGGTGTTAATACAAAGGGTTGGTGTTGGATGAACCACGTTATATGCTATGTTTTATCTTGTCTTGCATGTTTATGTTCTTATTCTATGATGGTTAATTATTTTTGTTGTTACTAATTAAGTTTATTGCTTCAAGAATCCCCTTTTATTTATATAGTGAATCCTAACAATTGGTATCAAAGTGAGGTTAGAATTCAGGATTGAGTGGGAGCTTGACTTGAGTGCGAGCTATGGCAAAATAAGGGAAGTTCAGAGTGGAGAAATTCAATGGCCAGAACTATCCGCTATGGTAGATGTAGATGGAGGATTATCTATATCAGAAATATATCTATCTACCTTTGGAAGGTAAAGTGAAGCAACTGTTAAGCATGTCATATGAGGAGTGGGCTCTTCTATACAGGAAGGTATTGGGTACTATCCGTTTGTACCTTGTAGATTCAGTGGCATTCAAAAATTTAGAGGTGCAGACTACAAAGGATCTTATGGAAACACTAAAAAGGTTGTATGAAAATCCCTCGACTTCAAATAAAGTTTTTCTAATGAAGCATATTTACAATTTGAAAATTTCAAAAGGTGGATCTATAGCTAGTCATTTAAATGATTTCAATATGGTTGTTAGTCAGTTAGCCTCGGTTAATATTAAAATTGAGGAAGATATGAAGACCATTCTATTTATGTGTTCATTACCTGATAGTTGGGAGAGCTTGGTAATGGCTATTAGCAATGGTACTATTTTTGGTATTATTTATTTTGATGATGTAGTGAGTGCAGTCCTTAGTAATGAAATGCGAAGGAAGAGCATGTAAGAATCATCATCTGGCATAGCATTAACTGCCAGAGAAAAATAGAAAAAAAGAGGAGTGAATTTGGGGAACCGTGAAGAGCAAGGTGGATCCAAGTCCAAAGGAAAGATGGTGTGTTGGAATTGTAGCAAGAAGGGGCATTTGAAGAAATATTGTTGGTCTCAAAATGGAGATGGAGGAGAAGAAAACATAGTATATGAAAAATAGGATTTGATCCTTTCAGCAGTGGGAACTGGAAACATGTCCAAGAAGATGTGGTTCAAGATTTATTGTATAAATTTTTAGGATGGAACACATAATATGGTTATAGCTTTGGATCATTGTGACCCCAAGTCCCTAAGTTGGAAGGTAATTCCACAATCGGGGAGTGTGCTTTCAAAGCTAGTGGTAAAGTCATATTGTGTGTATGCATGCTATGGGTCATCCATAGTATGTAGATATTGCCATGGTGGTGATATTTGATTCACCATGATACAAAGTAATTCTGAGGATGTTGTTATTATCACTGATTTGTGGTAGAGATATTGTGTGTTTCTTGTTGATCACAGGATAAAAGTGCATGGATGACACTAGTCCGGTGTGATGGTTCAGAGCATGGTTACAACAATCTGGAGGAGTTGACATTCCTTGTTTGGCTTAAATATGTTCTTTGAAGGATGCATCAGTGGTAGAGTTGTTGTGGACCAGTCTTCAAGTGGGAGATTGTTAGGTTGTGGAGTCTGATATTGGCTTAAATTAAGTTTTTTCTAATTATATAAAGACAAAAGAGAAGCAAAAATCCCAAAAAAAGCAAAAAACCAAGAAAGCAAAAAGGATAAAAAAGATAGAGTTAAAGATAAAAAACATGGTCTATGGTTAAGAAAAAATATTGTAATAATTCTATATATTTCAGTATCTTATTTATGGGAAGTGCATATGATTGTGCATCTCTTGTAGAGAGAGTAGGAAGCTTGTATAGAACTTGATGCAAGGGTGTTTGCATGTTAAATTACTGCTAGAGTAATTGAGTGGAGCTGTTGGTGTTTTGAAGAGGAATTTGTGGCTGGTTGTGTTGCAGGATTACTCCCTTCAAAGAATGTATTGGTGTTAATACAAGGACTGGTGTTGGATGAACCACGTTATATACTATGTTTTATCTTGTATTGCATGCTTATGTTCTTCTGTGATGGTTAATTATTTTTGCTGTTACTGATTAGGTTGCTTGCTTCAAGAATCCCATTTTGTTTATATAGTGAATCCTAACACAACTCAAGAAGCTTTGTGAGGGTTTTTACAAATATTACCTCCTAGACAAATTTTACACCAGAAAATTACCCCCTTTTGTTTACAAGTACTTCAAACAAAGAGATTTTGTTATTTATGAAGCCTAAAAAGAGGTACAATCACCCCTTTATTACAAGTACTTCAAAAAAAAACTTATGCTATTTATGAAGCCTAAAAAGAGGGT
Organism: Wollemia nobilis; assembly: GCA_028583015.1. Lineage (NCBI taxonomy): Eukaryota > Viridiplantae > Streptophyta > Pinopsida > Araucariales > Araucariaceae > Wollemia > Wollemia nobilis. The sequence continues at coordinate 503,691 of JAQPPZ010017254.1, read as the reverse complement.
TTGAAAAAGGTGTTTGCCTAGGGTGACAAATTTGTTTCCTCTTTACAATAATGTCTTAGCCATGAGCACTTTGTGTGCTCTTTCTGAACCAAAATTAGAATCAAAATCAGACATTTCACTAGAAACATGACTTCTATGATGTGCCTTTGTAATTTTAGTTTTTCTTGTTTTGAAACCAACACCAATTGGTGTCATGGTTGTCCTTTTTACAATTTGTGCAAAAATTTGCCTCCTAGGCAATTTTATCAAAAAATTTCACCAAATAATCCTAATTATTGCAAGTACTTCAAGCATGGTTGTTATTATGAAGCCTAAAAGAAAAGGTATAATTTTTATGAATTCTGCTTTTTTGATTGCCTTTGCAAGTTTTATCTTCCTCTTGCCAAAATATGTTTTTGAAGGAAGAAAAGAATTATCCCCCCTTAGTGCAAAAGATTGCTATTTTCAAGGTTCCTTATTTTACAAAAACTTGTTCGTTCTTTTGATATACCCTAAAAGTGTACCAAAAGATAACTCACTCAAAAAGATATTTAATGGCACCTGCCTGAAAATCCTCTTAAAGAGGGATAATCAGTTTGAGGAAATTGAGCCAAAAAAATAAGAATGAACTAGGGGTTTTGATTTAGGAGAGAATATCAAGAAAAATTGGCTTTAAACCTGTGCAATGATGTACACAAATTATTGTGAAATTTTGGTATTTTGAGTGTTCTTGATTTTATGACTTATAATTACAAAAAATAATGCAATAATAAAACAAGAATGCCCACAAAATTCTTATCACATAGGTGTTAGATGCAACCGAAAATGCACCTAATTTGCCAATAAAGGTGTCAAGTAAAATTGAAAATGCACCTTTTAATTTTTGCAACAAAATTTGGATTTGTATTGTGCAAAAAATTTGATATATTATGTCTCTTGTTTTTCAAATTTGCAAAGAATGTGGCATAAAAAAATGTCTTTCCTTTTGTTTTGTAAATTTAACAAGTTTTGATTTTGTTTTAAGTGCTCCTCACTTTTGTGTTACAATTTTGCAAAAGAAATACAATTTCTTGTATTCCCCCTTTGTTTTTCAAAATTAACAAAATAGCACTCCTTTCAAGTCAAGTCGACACACGACCCATGTTTGAAAGGCTTCCAGAACCAGTCGACACACGACTTGGTTTTTATGGACCCAAGGTCTTCAATTTCTTCTCAATTTTACAAAAATAATAGAATGTGCAATTTCATGTATTATATCCCCCTTTGGAGAAAACAAATGCACACTTTGCCTTGAGTTTTACAAAATTTTGTGTCTCCTTGTTTTCCAATTTTGCAAGAAAGAATAAAATGTCTTGATTTTGTCCCTCTTTGATTGTGCAAAATTAACAAGGTTGAGAAGAGTTTTAGGCTCTATAATTTGCAAAAAATAATGGTGCTCTTAAATGTCTTAGATCCCCTTTTTGGGAGAAAAAAAAATCCCTCTTTGATTTGAAAATTGTAAAAAATAACCCTTTTAATTTTTAAGTTTATTAAATTTTTCTAATTATTTTAAGTATAATTTATTAATAATAAAAATTATTTTATTTTAAAAAAAATTTAAAAAATAATTTTATATAAAATAATATGAAATGATTAATAAATTATAACTAAAAAATAATAAAAAAAAAACTTGATAAATAAAAAAAACTTACCTTGGGAGCCTTCGTTTGCTACCCCCTTCAGTAAAAAATAAAGGGCTTTGGCCCCGACGGGGGTCAAACTCCTGACCTCCCATTGGAAGGCTTACTGCGGGCCCTAGCTGTTGGTTGGGCTAAGGCACCTGACATGTAGAGGATATTAAATCCTCTACTTTAAGCTGCAATGCAACTTTGTTTTTAAAAAGTATGTGGGTTTATCCCACATCGCCTAGGCGGGCGATTTGAAGCAATAGAAAAGGGTTAAATCGCCCTGTTGCTTATGATTGCCTATGGGTAGTCAGTGTTTGGCCTATCCTTTTGCTGTGGCCACATATCGTAGTAAGGTATCAAGTGGCGCATGGCCTATCTACCATGTGTCACCCACATGTCAGGTGGATGTGGTCTGCCACATGTCTACCATGTATCATCGAGTCCTCAATTGAGTTTGCTAGGTGATGCATGGCCAGTCCGCCACATGTCACCTTCATGTTAGTCGAATCCAGTGGATTGTTTACCATGTGTCAAGTCTTGGTTTATACCAAGTTTCCATCTAGATTTATGCTAGGTATTGTCTTGGGCTTCATGCTAATGTCGAGGTGGTCCACCTCAATGGTAGTGCCTGTCACATCTATGGTAGAGGATCTTGAGATCTATGCTTGTTAGGGTATATCAAGGTCCTATGCCTATCAGGGTCCCTCCAATCTGAGGTATCTCCTACCCTCAAGTATGTGGAGGCCATCGTAGGTTTGTTGTCAAAGGTTCTAGTCTCTGGTCACCGATAGAGGGTGCACCTGCCCTCATGTAGTGGTGGGTCTCCGACTAGTGGGCCGCAGTTCAGGTTTAACTGTGGTCCCAGATCTCATGTAGGCTACTCGGTGGTGTGGGCTATCCCATGTGGGCTTGCATGCCCTGATTCAATTACAAATTGGGCTTGCAGGTCGTTTCAAGCAAATCTTATCAAAAAATTATACGTAGGTAAATATTCCACATGGAATTCCGTACCATAATAATTTCCACATTGCATCAATTTTTGTGCACCCAGTAGGTTCCAATGATTCTACTACCTTGGGATGCAGGTCATATCTAGGGGGTCCTATGTGTTGGAATTTGGGCCCCTAATCCAGCTAGAATGGGTCATTTCCCACCCTGTCCAGGTTCGTTTCGCAGGTCCCATTCAAGTAAGTCGTAGCTCTGACACCATGTAAGAGATAGGTGAACATTAGATTATTATTCAATAATCAAGTGTTTAAATACAATGTGTATAGGCTAAGAATAGCCTTAGAGATGCGTGAGAGAAATAATAGGTAACAACTAACCTATCACACTAACAAACACTTGCCATCCATAATATCTATCGACATAACAAATATCGGTAAAGCAAATGCTAGGGAAATTAAAATAACTAATGTAAGAAATAATCTACCCTGCGGTAAGTATAATCTACCTAATGTAGGAATATGGTAAATATCCCAAAGAATGGAATATTACTCTAAAAGGATCCTCCTCCAAGTTGCATTGAGTGGGATATTCTCTAGGCTGAGTGGGATATCTTAGGGGAGACTGTAAAGTCTTGTGATTCAGATATCATGAGGATGTAGGGTGAGATTTCTCAGCTATAGAGGAAGGTTGATGGGTTGTGGAATTGACCTAGCGGAGGTGGGTATGTTGCTATGGTTGCGGCTCTTAGTGCTGAGATAGCCCAACGAGTGGCATGCCAGGCTATAGATTTGGTTGCTAGGTAGGCTACCTACATTGTGATGCTTAAGGACACTTTAGGTTAGCATCAGATTCTGCTACCTCTACCTTCAATATCATCAGTGTCAGGCTCTAGTAGGTAGAGAGAGTCTAGACCTAGTGGTTCGTGGTCTCGGGTTTCTAGTTTTCATGATCCATATGGCTCATAGCGATCAACTCATGGGTCTTATAAGAGTCATGGTGGTGATAGCTAGTAGTGCTTATTACCTCTTTTTGTAATTTTATTTTTTCTTATGAGACTCAGTGCTCTGATGTATACAACCTTCGAGCATTTTTATATTATGTGATTCATATATATACATGGATTTTATTGTGATAATTTATACTTGCACTTTTCTTTATTATATGTATGGATGCATATGAAATTTTGTGGTGATAGATGGAATGGATGATGAATTTTTATGTTCTAATGATCATTTGGTATGTTATAGACTTTTGCTTGATAAATTTTATTCTCGTTGTTTAATTAGGGGTACTAACATTTGGTGTTTATAGATGGAATGGATAATGAGATGATATGACATGGGTTGATACATGATTTAAGGTTGTTTTACAAAGACTCAAACATCCTAGTGATATCAAACAAACATGTTTATGTTTCTCATAAATCTCCATGATGCAAAATTTGTCCTAGTGGTTTCAAATTTCTCAAGGACCAACTATGTGTGCAATGATTATTCATTTCTCATTATGAGTCAGGTTAGATTGATCAATTGTAAATTATACCAATAAGCCAACTCATATTGGATCATCCATAGGTTTGTACAAAAGGTCACTATTGTGACAAACATGGTGCCACACATAAGGATACCCCATTGCCAAGCAGATTTCATTCAACCCATTACTGTAATGAGGATCATCCCATGGTTTTTGAGACACTAAGAGTTCTAGGGACTCAAGCTACTTTCCATTCTTTCATTGCATTGGATTTTGGGATTTTATTTTTGAGTTTACTCATTTTTGTATTGGATCAACATGCATTTTGTTTTTTGCTTTTTGGATACTTGCTTGTTTTGAGGAAGAGCAAGGGAATTTTATTTCTTTGTGAAATGCTTTTTGGGATTCTTGCTCACTTTGAGGAAGAGCAAGGAATTTTTTTTGGAGTGATTTTGGGATACTTGCTCATTTTGAGGAAGATTAAGGGATTTTTATTACTTTTTTTGGGGGGGATGAAGGTGGAGCTTGTCCTTTTGTCAACTCTTAGTATTCTAGACCATGCACATAATTGGATGAGGAGGGGAAACATTTCTCTTTATGGTAATAGCAACTTTTGACTTCGTCATTCCTAAGCTTCATAATTTTTTAATGTGTTTTTTTGTGCATGGTCCAATAGAAAACTTGATTGACCAGAAACCACTTATTATTTTAAAAGATTATTTGATTTTTAATTTAGGTTTCTTAAAACACTAGGAGTGGTTGAGTGATTGAAACATTTGTATTTTTCTTATGGACTAATGTGCTATATGATATTTTATGATATCTTTGTTACAAGCTTTTGAAAGTTAAAAAGTGCACACAAAATAGTTAGTGGCCACATAATCATTATTGCTAATGACTATACGGTATCTATCCTAGTTTATGTGAACCCCTTAATAATCAAAATATCATAAGAAAAGCTACAAATTATTATGATTGATGGAGTGATGAGTTGTGTTTGACATAAGGTATCCCTGATTAAGGCAACAAGACATAGTAGATTAGCGATCATCCAATTATCCAAATGATTCTTAACATGATGACTGATATGCACAAATGCCTAAAATATATCTATGTAATGTAGATGAAATGCACATATGGATGTATGAAATGCTATGACTATATATATATATATATATATATATAGCCATGTATATGTACATATTTAAGTTGGCTCAGGTTGTTCTTGCAGAAGGAGCAACCGAAATATGGGTTGATAGATAGGAAACATTCTTATGTAGTACTCATCTCTCTCATCAATGAGCACTATGGGGGCAACATCTTCAGAATTATTGAAGGTAATAAATAGGACATCAAATTTATCTTTGAAGTCTTCCTCATAGTCATCATCGCAAATGTAATTGTCAAAAATATAACCGATCATAGTTGTATGTAATGTTATCTCTAAAAATACCTCATGTAAGTAAGAAATAAAATCAAGGTCCAAATATTTGCCATCACTATCATCACTATCATCATTGGCTTCACTCTCCTCATCCTCTTATTCAGACTCTAAGGTGAGTCACTAAAATGTATGATTGAAGGAAGAGTTTTAGGCTTATGGTCTACATCCTAAGCCAGGGCGATCATGCACTTCTTGATATTTGGGCTCAATGATGTGATGCGGACCATGTTCATGTCATCTGAGACTAAATCCCTACCAGTTAACTCTATGAAAATATCACAAAGGAAAATTTGGGTTGGAAAAATATTCTAGGCTTGCACAAAATTCCTATATGGGTTCCTCATTAGGAGGAGGTGGATTGGATAAAGAATTCACTCCCCCATATATATAATTGATCCTATTTGGCTTGAAATCCATTCTGTACACTACACCTATAGCTAAAGGTGGGTTGCAAATGTGACTGTAATATATGATAGACTGGATATGTGGTGTTAATGTGACACTCTCATCTATGTACTCACAAATACCTGGATTGGTGAGATGAACTGCAACTTGAGCCGACTGGGATGTAGATGATTTAGATGCTAAGGTGGATGCTTCAATGGTGGTTTAAAACTCAGATGGAGGTGAATTTTCACTCGATAATGGTTCTTCTTAGATAGGTGATCCTATCTACAAGATAATGCATGGTGAGGTTTGAAGTGGATTTGGTTTGATGGGATTGTTAGTGGTTGGTGGATTCAGTTGGGCTAAAAATGTGAAGGGTGTTTGTAAAGTGGGAGTTGTGGCTAATGAAGTTTATGGTTGGTTAGCAAGATAATCATATGTGATGGAAAAATTGTATGAAGTGGATGAGGGTTGACTTTTGATGATGACTTGAGATGCAAAGGCCTAGTCAACTATTGGCAAAGCCTCTGGGATGGGTGCTTTGGATGAGGTGTTGTTAGTTGGGGTGGTTCAAACAATGAGGGGCTCAATGGAAATATGGGTGGACGAAAGTAATGGCTCATATGGTTTGGATATCAAGTTGTAGTACTTGAACGACTCAATATCAATTTGAATGAATGGAATTTTCTATTGTGTACATATTTCAAACATTGGTGTAATATCGAGGGAACACACTTCATTTCCTTAATACAAGGATGTCCAAGAAGTATGTTATATTGCATAACCCCTTCCAATATGTGGAAGAGTACATGGATGGTCTTCACCCCCACTGTTACATGTAGGACTACATTTCCTAGAGTGGAACATAAAGCATCTTTGAAGGCACGTAGGGTGAAGGTGAATGTGGTGATATGAGATAATGATAGGTTGAGGTGTTTTATGGTTGGGGTGATGATGATATTGATAGAGGAGCTGGTATAAATGAGCACTCTCTTAAATTATTTTTGATCAATATGAGCTACAATATGTAATGGATAATTAGGTAGCTCTGATGATATGCTCTTTCCCTTACAATCATAGAATTATATTGAGGGTTCCATGCAATTTTGGATACTCCCCATAAAAGTGTGGAAGGCATTAGGATTTTCTATCCATAGTTTGATGGATTTCAATATTTTCATCAACGCCTCATTATGTTGGGGATATTTTTGTATGAGCTCATATATTGACAACTTGGTTGATGCCATTCTTAGGCTCTGTGTCAACCAGATTCTCAAGGCGATGATTGGTCAATATGGATGATTTAAAATATGAATGGGTGGAGATAGAAGGGTTGGGCATAGTTGTATGGGAACACTAGGTTGCACTACAAGAGTTGCTACTGCTTGGGTTGTCTCATTTTTTGTGTGTGATGTGTTTTTCTTTACCCTCGAATGACTACACTAATAGCCCCCACAAAACATTGGTATAGTCGTGAAACATGATTAAATTGATTGGGGGGAGTTGTAGAAGTTGATGCTCTCATTGCTTGTTGATTTACCTCATGATGAGGTAATGGTGTTTGATATATTTCAAGGTTTTGATTTTGCTGGGCTAACGGGTTATCAATCTTGATATTTCCCTTTTCAAGAAAATATTGCATGATATTCTTAAACCCGAAGCAAGTCTCAATGTCATGCCCTATCTATCGATGAAAGATGCAGTATAGATGCTCTCTGTAGTTTCCAGGTTTTGGCTTATTCGGGTCTTCAAGCTTCATTTTTGGCAATGTGAAAGCCTGTGCATCATACAAATTTTGGAGGATGTATGAATATGGTTTAGGCAATGGGGTGTAAATGTGTTTAGGCCTGTATTGATGTTTTTGATTTCTTTAAGGTTGAACTTGGTTCTGTAGCTCTTGTGGGAGTGCAACCGCTTGATAATTCTATTGTTGTAGTTGTTATTGTTGTTGTTGGGTTTGTTGTACTTGGACTTGGGCTTGTTGGATTTGTTGTGAAGGTTGGTCCAAGACTACTTGATTAACCTGATTGACCTTGGATTGATCGTGGTTATTCCCCTTTTGATTCTTGTTCTACCATTTTTATTTTTTGGTTTGATATCACCTTCTTGAATTTTGATCTCTTCTATTACTCTGGCCTTGGCGAGTGCTTCTTTGAATGTTATGTATTTTTGTAGTTGTAATAACAAGGATATAGTCTTGGCATAACTCCTTGTGAAATTTTGTGTTAATTACACCATAGGGAGGGAGAATGGAAATTTGATCATGATTGCCATTCAACAGTTACCAAAATTATAGACCAATTCATCGTCATATTTCTATAAATTGAGAAAATTTGTCAATGTTATCTTATTTCTAATGTTTAGGGAGAACCACTCCAAGAATTGATCCACTAGTTGCTCGAAAGTATAAATACTTTGATGCAGTAAGTGGTTGTACCAATCTAGGGTATCTCCCCCAAACATCTAAGGAAAAGTATAGAGCATGAGTGCATTGTTATTTATGATTCTGAAGCACGCATTAATGAGTCCAATCACATGCTCTCAAGGGTCCTCATCCCCCTTAAATTTGTCAAAATTTAGCATTTGAAAGTCTATCAGATATGGCAGTGATGGTACCAAAGCATGAATTGGATGATTGAGTAGATGCCATAGAGTAGATTTTTGGTATTGCATATCCAGTGTTTGCATGGCTAGGCTATCAATCTAACTTTGTAAAAATTGAAACTTTGGATCTTCTAGAGGGTTAAAAGCCTAGTTGGTTTGTTGCTATTGAAAATAGTGTGCATTATTGGTGGGGTTTGGATGATGTGGGATGTTAGCATAAAATGGATTATGGTATGGTTTCTGATGATGATTTTGATGGTTTTGAGGGGATGGGGGTATGTTAGAATGCTAACTTGAAGAGTTAGCATACATTTGATGAAGTGGATTAGTGGCTATGGTTGTGGTTGGGGGATGCAATACCCAAGATGGATCTTGAGTGAAGAAGGTATTTTGAAGAGATATTGATGGTTAGCTATGATATATCCTCTATGAATTCTACTGTGGGTTGGTATTAATTCTTTGATTAACATTATCTATGATTACTTGTTGTAACTGCAGGAATGTTTACTTCATGTTAATCATAGATGAATATGGTATGACCATGTAGGTGGTAGATGATTGGGTTGGTTGCATGGAAACCATGTTAGTGTATGTAGGTGGAGGGTAAGTGGCAAAAGGTATTACCACTGAATGGGATATGTTCTGAGGTATGGGATATATAGATGTAGTTGATGGGATAGATGTAGGGACCTGCAAAATAGTATTAAATTGCACTTCATAGAGGGGATTATCATAGGTGATATTTTGATTTGGTAAGATGAAGGGTTGTTGGTTAGATGATGATGGATGATTATGGGCCAGGGTGGTAGCAGTCGATTCAAAAAGTGGATTCATGAAGATTGGGTTAGACTACTATGGTTGCGAGAAGATGATTTCCTGCTGTGATGGAGGAAAGGTGTGGGGTGGAATAGTAAGTGGTGGCAATAATGGGAAAACCATACTAGCTACATTCAAGTATAGCCTAACAACATCCATGTCGACATATGTGATATGACTATTCGATGGCATGGGTGGCTCACTCCTAGGAGTCTCAGGGATGGTGGCATGAGTAGCCCTCTACATAATATCTATGTTCAAGATAGGGGTACCACTAGAGGGTATGAAATTTAGGTTTAGGGATATAGTAGGGGCTACACTAACTTTCCCTACTACCGAAGTGTTAGGATCTTGACAAGGCTGAGATGGAGGCTCCATGGAAGAAGGCAACTAACTCTAATTGTGCTAACTTTCTAGCTTGGCTATATGTTGTTACCATATGCTAAGGATAGGATAAGGTGTAAAATATGAAGGTACATGTGTGAATGTGTGATGGAAGTACAAGCAGATAGCATGCAAAGCAAACAAAAAAACAAGTTTTTCTCCTAAGTTTTCACAAAGTTTGATTTTTTTTTTGAAAAGTTTTCATTTTTATTTTTTTTGTTTATTTTGTAAGTGATGTGTAATGTTTAAACCTAAGAATGAGTCTACACACTTCACCTAGATGCTCTAACACACTAACCTAGTGTTGAAATCTGAGTTGTGAAACCCACCATGGTGATGAAACCCAAATTCAATGAGGGAGCCTAGGTTTTACTAACCCTCACTTAGTTCACTATGGGTAGCGATACACCCTCAGAAGAGGAAAACATGCTATTTTCCATGGCTATGATGGTTCTTAGATTGGAATTTTCCAAATAATGGGGTAATTTATTTGGGGTTGGTGGTGAAGTCCAACCTTTGTCAACGTTCACATGCAAGTGTGTGAAGGCTTTGTTTATTATTGTGTAATGCAAGCTAATATGCAATTATATTTATTGCCAAAATGCAAAAAGAAAAAATATACAATAACAAACAAAAATAGATCAGGGACCAAATAGCTAATTCCAGGAAATATCTACTAGAGTTCTAAAATATAGAGCCAACCATTGGTGGGTGGTTAGGTCTAGTCAGCCACGATTGTACAGTTAACCAATCACATGCGTGCATTTGGAAGTTCCTAATCGTAGACCCGTGGTTTTAGTTGTATGGTAGAAAATAAAGTAGAGCAGGTCTATAACCCTAAATGATCTTGGTCTATTCCAAATCAGGCTATGTAGATGCTGTAATGACTAAATTAAAATAAAAATTCTTTTGATTTACCTTTTTTATGTGCCTAGCCTAAGACCTAGATGCAAACAAAGGAAAACAAGGACAAAGAATCTTAGTTAACATAATGCAATTCTAAAGCAATAAAAAAGTAATAATAGTTTTAAATGTACAAACCTACTATCCTTTCACTGCTCCTTCCAACTTTTCCAATCACCGATCCACGGTTCTACAGTGATCCAACCATCGAAGTGTGGTTTCATATAAGTCAAACCATTGGTCCACACTTCATTTGATCTATAACCGTGCATGAATAGTTGCTCAGGTGTAGGGCCAAATTAAAATAGGCCCTGGATTTATCAATTTTTAATGTCTAATCTTCACATGATCGAGCTCCAAAAACTTTCAACCATAGACAAGCATAAATTAGTAACAAATTTTAGCAAGGTAATGACAAATAGAACACTTAGGGGATCCCATTGTGATCACCATTTTTGTAGCCAAAAGAACTAAACACAAAAATATACTAAACAGAAAAGAGAAGATTGCAATGTGAAGAATGATTTTATTTTGTATTAATATAGGGGAGCCTGAATCTCCCAATTTTATAATGCTTTTTGATTGCCCCAATGTCTTGGGGGTAATGTTACAATGATCTCTCTCTTTTTTGAATACAATGCTTTAGTAGGGGGTGTCTTCCAACTCTTCAACAAACTAAAATGTGTTCTTTGCTCCTATTTTATAGATTTAAGGATGAGTGGGCTTTAAGTATCCAGTAAGGGGACCACTCCAGCTTCAACAAATCTCCAAGTACATGTCTCCTACACACATGAGAATCAAAAAAGAGTTAGTAGCACCTATATAAATTTAGATAAAAAACCCTCAAACTAATATTGTAGAAAATACAAAAAATCAAACCTAGATGCCTTGATAAAATCAAATTACTGATAATTTTTGTCATGCTTTTTTAGGTTCTAAGAAATTGCGAGTGCGTGGTCCTAGTTGAGCAACTTTGGAAGGGTGGTTAGGTAACTTCACGCGGGCAATTGCGATTGTGTAATAGTGGATGGGTGGTTGAGGTTGAATGGTAGAAGACTCCAAAGGAGGACTCTAAGGATTCAAATATCTAGTTTTCTTGAGATGTGTGTGAGCTCCTAGTGTGATTAGTGTAGCCTAACGATGTATGTTATTAGCCTCCTTTGGTTTATGGGGTAGGGTTGCTTTTGTAGCTAAGTTTAGGGTTTTTGAGGGAAAGGGAGGTGGCAAGCCAAAATTGCCAAGTAGCAATCCAAGGATGCTAAATGGAAGGGGTAGTTAGAGTGAGTCACCTAGGGTGTCTCACTTAACTGGGATGATATGGCTAATGGGTGAGTGTAAGTGGAGTGAGGTGTAAGGGATATACCATGTGAAGGGACAAGGGGACATGAGTGTGTGATATGTGGCAAGGTGAGGGGTAGTGGTGGCTAGGACACATGTCTAGTGAATAGGCAGGGTATCCTAGGGGGATTTTCTAGATTTATTAAAATTTGGAAAATAGGATAATATGCAGGATTTTATACACCTAAGTTTAAACTTAGGTATATAATTTTACTATGCAAGGTTGTGGTGTGGGATGCAAAATGTGGTTTTGTGGATACCTAATTTTTGGTGTCTATAGGTACCAAAGGAGTTGTATATATAATCCCTAAAATACTACATTGAAAAGGATTTATGTAAGTGAAGCTTGAGGTGAAGGAGATGTGATTTTGGGAAGAAATAGTGACACTAAAAGTAGGGTTAGAGGTAGGCAAGCACATCTATGGGGATTGGTTGTGTCACGGGTTAAATTACATTAAGGTATAAATAATCTACATGAGATGTGGCCATGCTATACTCTAAAGGCAATAGGACATTTTTAGCTCTTCCACCTATGGAAAAAATAATAGGAGTGGTAGAATCTACAAAGTTGGTGATATATGCATTAGGGCTAGAGGTGTTCATTTGATAAGTGTTTTTATTTTTCTGATTAAATTTTGTGTTTTATTGATTATCCAATTGGTTATTATTTCTATTTGATGTATTGGAAGGTATAAATATAGAAATAGGTTTCCCTATGGAAACATTTTGATTGCTATTGTAATCTCTAAAGAGGTCCATAAAGACATATTTATTTTCTAGTATGATCATATGAAGTAAAATATACCCTTTCAATTTTTCTTGTTCAAGGGGGGTATGACCCTAATCCCCATCAAGATTAGGGTTTGTAAAAAGGTTATTTTCTTCATAGTTATTTGTAAAAGGAGGAATGTAGGATGACCCTGGGCATCCCCTACTATGGGTGTTATAATGGTATTCAACCATAACATGAGATTATGAAATCAAGGTTTGATTTATTAATTTAAAGAGTTGATTTAAGATGTTTGTCTCCTTATATCACCTTCTCTAAAGATACCAATCTATTCAATATACCTTATGGGGTTTTCAATATACCTAAACCTTTTGATATACCTACTATTCTGAGATACCCATTGGTACATGGAAGAAGCTAGTCCTCTTGAGATGCATGACTATATGTGAGAGATACTTTGAAGTATGTGATAGAGAATGGTATGTGATAATGACCACTCTGAGATACATGACCTATCTGAGATACATGACCTAGGATGACATGCAAGAGGTAATAATAGCCCCTTATTATGACTCCCACTAATCTGCTATATTATACTCCTAAATAGATTTAAAGTATACATGAGACCCTATATGGTAGGTTAGCATCCTGAGATAATGATATACCCAATATAGCCTAAGGATTATTATGGTAGTTGCTCAAAGGTATGTGAACAAATTTTAGTAGGACTAGCAATTGGTATGTTATTATTAATATGTATTAATATTTTATAACTACACAAACAAAGTTATGTGATCTTGTTTAAAGTTTTGACTAATTTTATGACCCATAAAGGCTCATGGAACTTTGTGATCCACAAAGGTATTTATGTCGGATTCACCAAAATGTAAAAAAGGTACCCAAGACCCCTTTAATCTATGTGATGAATTTTAGACATTCTATGCTACCTCAATATGTGTATTTATATCTAATACTATGTTTAATGGTTGATTATGTAAAAACCTAGGGGTTTAAGTCCTATACCTAAGCCATTTGAGAGATCTAATTTTTTTAGAAAATAGGACCAAGTATCATAGGTCTATAATTTCTAGAATCATATAACCTCACACATATAATCTCGTTCAATAATAACACCAATATTATAAAAAAAGAACTTTATTGATTCAATCCAAAATTTATTACATTACATAGAGCTTTATATTCAATATATAGATACATGAGACTCTTCACATGCATCTGACTCAAACTTTTCTCTCCTCAAAATCATGGGAGACTCAACCTTTTATATTACTTATTTAAATGATAAAAATCACATATTATATAATGACAAAGTCTCTCATGATTACACATAACTCCTTACTTCTAAACTTAACACACTCATAACTCTCACTTACATACAAGAAACCTTTCACTCTAACTCACATGTGATTATATGACACATGAACACACTTCACAACTTGATACATACTATAATAAACACACACCCTCACCTAAATATTTAGAAAAGACCAAATAATGTAATACCTTCAACACCCCATCATATTACATTATTTGATATGAAGACCTTTTTTTGTACAAATATGGTTTTAAAATATTTTATATTTTTTTTGTCCAAGTGATTGTGTAACAACCCTCCTTGCATGACCATTGATTATAGATTAATTAATGAATCACACTTACCTTTTTCTATAGAATGTAGTACTACTGATAGACATTGTGCATGCAAGACTAGGTATATATATTTGATGAACAAATTGGTCAAAAAAAAAGGTAAGAGGGAAGTGATGATTTGGCTCACAAGTACATGGAAGCTCACACTTTGCATATAATCTAGGTACATATTGAGTGTTTGTCATGTGTGTGCTTTATTTTAGAATATGTGCTTATTGTTTCTTTATACTGTGTTGGTAGGTGGCAATGAATATGTTATGAAAATGGGATGCACTCTTTAGTAAATTTGTGGTGAATTAAAAATATATTCATATTTTTATTATATTATAAAATAAAAATTTATGAAAAATATAATGCAATGCAAAATAAAATATATACATATATAATAAAAAAAGTATTTTCAAGGTTGATTGATGAACTCGAATATGTGCATACAATTATTTTTAATAAGTTATGATGTTATTAAACAAAAGGAAAATGAAAAATGCATGGAGATGCTTGTCATAATGATTGGAAGTGTACATAGATAGTTGCTTGATTCCATTCCTGCTTGACATTATGCATGTGATCTGTGTAAGTGTGTTCTCCATGTTTTTTGAGCTGTGGAACGAGGAAGAGGAATATTTTACATTTTTGTTGGTTAAGGGATTAGGATTATTATACATTAAAAACTATAGCAGGAAGGAAAAATAGGGAATCCTGCATTCAAAAGTGTTGGTAGTTGGGCACTGCATGTGTTGTGAGAAGTTTGAATAAAGAATTAGTCTCTAGCAACAATACAGGTGTATCCATTAAAAATTGAATGTTAATGCTTTAGATTGCTTTGGTTTCCATGTTGAAATGTGTAAAAGAAATATTTTGCATGATTAAAACTTGAATTGTAATGTTTGTTGTTGTTATTCTAGAAAATAATGTTATACATATATATTTTGCTTTAGAGAGACTCTACATGCATAGATTTTGATTTATGATGATAAGTTGCTACGATTATGAAAAAAGTATTGCTAAGGTTATCTTGATATTTGATAAAGTTATGGAAACATGTTCTTGTTGTTTGAAATGGTAATAAGACCATAATAGTAGGTGGGAACCTCTCTGTTATTGTTGTTTATATGGAGAATACCTTTGACTTCTTTTAATAAGGATTACAAATATTCTGGATAAATGTTGCGTTTGTGTGAGACTGAAAGAACTGTTATTGTGTGATATTCATTGGGTTGTATGTGTGAATTTATATTTAAGCCATGGTGACTGTACAAACCTACTGTAGTAGAGAAATATAATTTCCTATTTTGAACCTAAATGAAAACTAGAAGGGTAATAGAACTATAGTTAGACAAATGTATATCTAAGGGTGAAAATATTTGAATGTTTGTGTGAATTATTTGATGTTGTATGTTATATCTACTTAAGAAAAAAGATAATGTGTGAAACCTAGGTATTTTTTTACTATTAAGAACCATATCTTATCCCACTAAATTCCAAAATATCCTATTGTTGACCCGAATGGAGCAGTGAGTGAATCTAGAGGCAATGGTCTTCCTATTTTCTTGAGCTTTGGAAATATTGTTAACACAAGCAGGAGGAAAGTATAGGTCTTATGGTGCCATGCTAATGCCAGTATAACTTAAAGAGCCATAATTCTTCACTGTTCACAAAATGATCCAGAGTAACTATCGTAAAATATTGGCGTAGTTGTGTACAAATTGACTAGTTTTGTAATGTTTATATTTGGTAATGAGTAGTGTATATTGACTTTTAAAGACATTAATAAATCTATGTTTTTATAATAAGAAATTGGGTCACACTTTTTGGTTATTGTTCAATTTTATTCCAATATGAATAGCTTGCATGAATAATAGCCTTTTGATAAGGGAAATTTGGAGTGAATTCCACTCATATGTAAGTTATTTTAATAATGAAATGAGTGATTTATTTATCCTATCAATATGTCTTTATTATATCAATAGACTAGACTCCTGTTTATTGGATATCGTGTTGGTAAAATGGTAGTTGAATAGTTTAATTATGGCTCAAAAAATTATATATAAAAAAATAGATGTTATGTAGTCCATTAATGACAGCTGGTAAGGACAAGAAATATGTTTAGATACTGGATGAAAATATGAAAACTTGTTGAGTAGATACTGGAAGAAGTGTAAATGTTATATTTTAGAGCATTGTAGAAGAGCATTATGGTAAACTTGGTTACAATGATAGTGGGAATCCAAATCTAAAACTTAGACAATGAGTAAGCTAATTTTATTTGTTCTATTGTTGAAGTTTGAGTATTTGGGTAAATGTCATCTTTATAGTTTTGTAATTAATGAGATATAATTGATCTATAGTGCACTCATAAATGATGAAATAAATGCTTTATTGACATTGCATACTTGATTGGGGGAATGAAGAATTTTTTTTATGAAAGCCAAACTCATTTATTTAAATTGTGTTGGCTATTTATTTAATATTTTGAGTATTTAATACTCTCTTTTGCCAATATTCTACACCTTATTAGTGTATGACGTGGATAGTTCAACCATAATATGTGAATAGAGAAATATTGTGTAGCGAATTGCACAACCAAAACTAATTCCAAAATATAGTTTAAGCTAGAATGTAGTAGAGAACTTCGTGGTCTTTGAATCAATTAAAGAAATAATAGGAAATAGAGTATGAAGAGTTATTTAAATTAAAAGTATTTTATTGGGTTATAATAGAAAAATCCCATAGGAACATTGGGAAATTTTGAAAGTACTGAACTATAGGATTAAGTCATCATTAAATTTTACATTTAAATAGATGTATGTTGTTTTATTATCATAGATAAAAATTATGAAAATAGTAAACATGGAACTATGAGAAGGGCAGTGAATATATTATAGAACTTCAAACCTTTATTTTAATACTTAGTCCAGTTTGAGGAAGTTTGAATAAAACTAGCTGCTTTTAAATGCAAATGATAGCCTAGTCATGAGAAAGCTTAGATACAAAACCATAAAACCAAATCAAACTCATGAGAAGGAGTGAGAGGATTTTTTATCAAGAAGGGTGAATGAACATATATTAACACCTGATAAGGAACACACAAATAAAAATAGACAACCAAAGGTTTGCACGAATGAAAACTGCATTGTATTACCATAAGATACCTATAAATAGGCATTACAAAGCATAAGTTATAGATAAGGTTGTATTAATGATGGTACAACCTTAACCATTACAACAACTAACAACTTATTAAAAATAAATGATGGTAATACATGATTCCCTATCATTCCTCCCCACTAAGAAAGCATTGGTCCCCAATGTGTACAAGGGTGGAAGAGAAAGAGGGAAAGAGCCAGGAGTATTGGGTACAACTAAAAATGTACTCCTGTTACAAAATAAGAAGACCAAAATGATGAAAGTTAGCAGGCCTTTAGAAAATAAAAAACTAATGTTGGCACTAAATCAGGCTCAAAAAATGCTCTCCAATGACTGTAAACACTGCTATACCGATGGACAGCTGAATGGATCCCTCGATTCGGTAGAAGAAAGCAACAATTGATGGTACAATGAAGATGCCGGAGAATATTCCTTGAAATACATGCCAAAGATGCCAGTTGGAAACTGTGGATGCATTTAATTTTTGGTTTTAATTGGTTGAGTGCGCACATTAATGAAAGAAGGCATAATGATGTAGGAATTGAAATAACCGCATTAATGAAAGAAGGTACATTAACACCACATTAATGAAAGAAGATGCATTAATGATAAAACATGCACATTAATACCACATTAATAAAAGTGGAAATATTACAAATTTTGGTTTATTTGTTGGTCGGCTAATGTTAGTGGTATAGGACATTGACGTGATGATTGGATGCTAACACGACAACTAGAGTGCTGGTATGAATGCGACGATTGGATGCTGATGCGATGACTGGAGTGCTGATGGAGGCTAACGTAATTTTACTATGGATGCAAAATGTGATAGTGGATGACCCTGATGACTATGAAGGTACAAGAAAAGTTGGCAGGTACTAACAACAGTAAGTGGGCACTGACATGTATGATATCACCAAGTTGATGTAGACACATAGGCCTGATGAAAAGAGACTGATCGATGCAAAAGTGAATGATGCACCTGGGAAGCAATGGAATATTGATGAGTAGTGCACATATAAAGTGACAAATGACTAACGAAGGTGGGAGACCATGGACTAATGCAGATCCTATCGAAGGTGGGAGACCATGTACTGATACAAACAACAAAGCTTTGACCAAGATGACGTGGACAACCAACAGGTTAGCGACAACATGGGGTTTGGGAGGTGACAAGCGATAGGGGAATCTCAGAGACATGTTAGACAAAAAGGTGGTGCATTCATGGTGGGGGACTAAGGTCAGTGATAGTCAGTTCTTGCTATCCAACAAGTGCTGGATATTAACATATGGGTGGCATTGGAAATAAAAACAACCAAGAGACCATAGCATGATCAATGTGGCACAAATACCATGGAAAAATTAAAAAATATAGATGCATCATCGAAAGATGCCAATATCCAAAAAAATTGTAGGGATGTTGAAAAAAGAGAAATCACTGAAAAGGTTGCTAAACCTTAGAAAATAAATTAATTTTTGGCATTGGAATCTTGAGAAGTCATTAGAATACATAGGAGGAGGCCGAAAATGTGTTTATAGTGTTAGAAAATTTGAATATTTCATAGGAAATCATTGAGGAAATGCAGTGACACTCATATCTGTGTGAAAATTGATAGAACCATGCATGCAAATATTTTGAAAATCATAAAATATTTAGATCAACACCAGAGAGTTTTTGGAAGATACCAAGAATCAGAGAAGAGCACTGGGAGACACAGGTGCATGCAAATATATGCTTGAATTAGGCTAAGAAGTGCCAGAAATTAATTGCGAAGGGTTTATGCTGAAGCGTTGGTAGATCGCTATCGTAAATGGATGAAATAACCAGAAACATGATTGGGTTACAAGGAAATAGATGGAAAAAACCATGAAAAAATATGGATGGATGCACTGAAAAGTGATGAGGCTGGTCAAAAAATTGGTTGGGATGCCAAAAGATATAAAAATGTTTGAATTTTTTTTGAATATGTGTCACCCGTATTTTTTTATCACTAGTAATGATCGGGCGACCAAGGAGGAGGCATAAACGCTAATGGCTGCATTAGAAAATGGGATATATCATTGTTAATACACAAAAGCTATGTAAAAATGGTCGAAACAACTAAGGGTGAAAGAACCTGCTAGTTTTTATGAGTGACATTGGTGATCTATGATGGGAAAAACGGTGATGCACAGAAGAAATCAATGAGGTGGCCTAGGTAGGAAACAAAAGGAACGATCTACCATAAGATGATGTTACACAATGATCATGGTGGAAAAACAAAAAATATCATTGGAGAGTGTTGTGATCAGCCAAGAACATCAAATCATAGCCGATATGCAGTAGGTGGCCGAAATGCATCAGATCGATGAACAAAAAGGTTATGAAGCAACCAATGAATGGTGTCAAAAAATGACAAAAGTGCAAACTCATCGATAAAAATACAACAATAGATAATAAGGATCATGATTTGTAGAGGTTAGTTGCAATGAGATTCAGGTAGTGGATATTGAGGGGTACGGGGGTTGTACGGTATAGGATTAGGTAGCGGTAACAACAAATCAACATCTAGAAATAGGAGATCAAAACTCCAAGGCTATGAAGATGTTGGATCATGGCATAAAATACATGAAAATAATATAAACAAAGCTTATGGTGGCCAAAAATGGGAAACCAACATTCAAGATAAGAATCGTCGATCAAGAAAATGATAGCAGAGAGGTTGTAGATGAACTAGTAGATCACAAGATGCAGGAATCACAAAAACCATGGTAGACGAAGAAACATATTTTTCCACAATAATAGAAGCTTCAAATGAGCTCATATCTACAAGAGAAACATCTTCAATATCAACATGAGTAGCATAATATAGTGGTAAGATGATGGGCTTCTCACCCATAAAACCTAGTTCGATTCTAGGTGTTGCTTTAGAATATTTATTTTTTGGAACAGGTTCTAGATTAGGTTCTTCATCAACGAGATCTTTGTCAACAATGTTGGTGATCATAACCATGTGAAGTTGTTGAAGTGTTATAATGAGATCTCTAAGTCTATAAGAGACCTCATTGAGCTTTGAATGGAGCATGTCAACACAAAAATAATGAATAAAAATGATAAAGCAAAGTTTTCAAATCCAAAAAAGTGCAAACCAAGCTAAAAGCTTCCAAACAAAATGTAAAGGTTTTCACAAGATGGTCAAAACCACAAAACCAAGATCCACAGGAGCTTTTATAATTCCTCATTTGAACAAAAAAATGACCTAGATGAAGAGGATACTAGGCTACCTAGTTCTTGGTTCTGATACCAATGATAAGGAACACACAATTACAAATATACAACCAAAGATTTGCATGAATGAAAATTGCATTGTATTACCATAAGATGCCTATAAATAGGCATTACAAAGCATAAGTTATGGATAAGGCTGTATTAATGATGGTACAACCTTAACCATTACAACAACTAATAACTTATTAAAAATAAATGATGGTAATACATGATTCCCTATCAACACCCAATGTTGTTGAGGTGCGGGTATGCACACAACATGACTTGAGAGCAATTATTTTCTAACGGAATGGATAAAAAAAAGTGACCTAGTAAAAAATAGTAACAAGGGGGTATGGGATGCCACCTTTATATTTCTACTCAAAATTACAAGTGATAAGTCTTTGTACCATTTGGCTATAGGGAATGAGTATGAAAAATAAATTTGTTCTGCCTTGATGTTTGGTATGGGACAATCATAGTGAGTCATAATGAACAATGAGATTAAGACCAAGGTCAGGGTATTAACATGGCTCTAGTTGGTACCATAGAAAATTGATTGAAAACTAGACACTAGACATATGTACGCTAACCCCATTGCATACAACTATTGGAACAAGTCGAATGGTTAGTGAAAGGTTTAGTATGTTAAGAGATAGGGAGAGTATGTGTCCACCCTTTAGGTGTTATGAGCCCTAAAGCATAACCCCAATCATGGTTAGACCCTCATACTAGAACAAGAGGATGATAAATGAGATAATTCTATTCCACATAATGGCACCTTTATGGGATTTGGCCAATCTCGTCCACTTAGGTGGTTGTCTTCAGCAGTCTTGAAACCCAAAAGTGGTGTGATATGCCTGTACTGCTTAAAAATTTATGTTAAAAATTCATTGGGTGAAACATTAATGCTATGAACATGAAAGCACTTTTTAGTTTGAAAATAATAAACTTAGAAAAAAATTTACCCTGATAAATTGCTTGGCTTGTTTTTGTGGTGCAACCATGTGAGTAGACTTGGGTTGTTACATTTTGTAAAGATGTTTGCAAGTTGATATTCAGTAGGAACATATTTTTTTGAATATTATGGTCCATAATATGATCCCTAATAAAGTGATATTAAGATTCAATTTGTTTTGTTCTTTCATCAATTACAATATTTTTGATTAATTTTTGAACTCCTTGATTATCACAATTTAGTATTGTAGGAGTTCTTTTGATTCTCATATTTGTTAGAATGTATTGCAAAAAAATGTGCTTCACATATAACATCTCTTGCTACAAAATATTCTACTTCTATTGACGAGAGGGTTTTTGCATATTGTTTCTTATTATACCATGAAATAGGTCCTAAACCAAGATGAAGTACACAACTTGATATTGTTTTTCTATCATCTATTGACCTAACATAGTCAAAATCTGAATATACTTATTAGTAGAAATTATAATTTCTCTTGTACTCTAGACCATATTATGTGCTTTTGTTGACATTACATATTTTTTTTTGTAGATAAGATACTATAGCATTAATACCGAGTTTTATAGGTTGACACAAAATCTTTTACAAAAATCAGCCCAGGGCTGTTGATGAACATGTCCTTACTAAAGATCCTATATATGTAAAATCTACATGCCGCCAAAGCCATTACATCCGGTAAGGCACATAGTCTGTTATCAAAAAGAAACTTCCCATAAAACATTTTGGGTATACCCCAAGAAAACACACCTGCATCATAATTACAAAAAAAAAATAGACACAAATCCCTTCCTTGTAACAGTGGAGATACAAAAAGCTATAGACACACATAGCAGAGTACTAAAAAAAACTCCCATAAGATTTTTTTTTTTTTTAAATTTACATGGTGGAATCGGTAGCCGCCATGAATCCGGGTAGGCTATCCGGATTTTATGGATGCCATAGTATTCTATGTTGTCCACCCCAGAAGCCGCCACACAGATCTTCGCGCAGTCCGCCCCTATAACCACCATGCCACAAACATTTTAAACCTTTTACGCCATTGAAAGCACCAGGAAAGGGACAAGCATTCAGTCCGACGAGGCTCGCTATTTGAACCTTGGACCTCCGCCCCCCTTATGGGGTTTGGATGAACCAATTGGTCTACACCTCGGACCTAAAACTCCCACAAGCTTTGTATTGATAGTCACTCTTAATAATTCTTTGGTAATTGCTTTCTTTCATATATGACATGCTTTGGGACCACATATTGTCTTGGCCAATCAACCTTAGAGAAGTGAACCTGCTGGCTAGATTTATGGCAATGGCTTTCTGGTGGTCCACGTGGCTCTGGTTCGAAGTCTTATATTGCCATTTCTTTTCTGCCCTGTGATTATCAACCAACCTCAAATTACTAAGACGACTAGGAGCCATGTTATATGACATGTGACTATCCCCATTAGTCTTTGTGGTATTTCCAAGCAGCATCCACCAAGACTGATAGCTCGGATAATTTTTATTGTGAGTCCATTTCAAAAAAGAGACAAGAATACTCATAGCCTTCAAACTTACAATGCCTTCCCTGTTGGTAAATTAGACTATCATTCTTGGCATTCTTATTGAATAAACTCCTCTACTTTACTCGGGACACCATGTTCCCATTTGAAAAGTCCATCACCATCGACATCCAAATTGGCCAACTTATCAGCAACTTTGTTAGCTTCCCGAAAGACATATTGGGCTTTTCTATCCTGTCTTCCCTGGAAAAGGATCCTAGCCTCTTCAACAATTGTTTTAATCCTCCAAGGTGGTTTTTTCCAATTATTGAGGAGATTTATAACATGCATAGAGTCTCCTTCTACGATCAAATTGCCTTCTAAGTCTTGAGTCATTTGAAGATCTCTCCACATAGCTCTAGCTTCAGCTTCGTTGTTCGTACTTGTTCCAAAATATTCAAAAAATGCAAGCATCATATTCCCATTATGATCTCGCACAATACCACCAGTGCTTGCTCTGCTAGGATTGTCCTTAGACACTCCATCAAAATTAAGCTTAAACCAACCCGTATGAGGTGGGAACCACTTAACATTGGCTCTGGGGTTGAATACCCTAGGCACAGACTCATTTAAAAAGGTTAAGCTTAAATATTGAGCAATCATTGTCTCCTACAGATGAGGTTTACGACTATCAAAAGGGATAAGGTTCACATTATCATTGGCAAAGGATAGGATCCTGGTAATGATAGTTTGATGATCATGGATGGACTCATTAAATACTTTATGGTTCCTTTCTAACCACACCTACCAAATATAGTTATTGAGATAAATTTTCCACATGTATCTAAGTATTTGGATTTAAAAGGGGCAAGGCAACTGAACGAATAAATCAAGTACGATGGATGGTTTAACCTAGGAAATATTAAAGGTCTAAAAAACCCCACTTAGGACAGTCAAGGAAAAAGGGCACTCAAGGAAAATGTGAGAAATGGTCTCCTAATTAGTCCTACATAGATAACAACGATTAGTGATACAAATACCTTTACACATCATATTATCAATGGTTAGAATTCTTCCTTGGATAACCAGCCATGAAAAGACTACAATTTTTGGAATTAAATTTTTTATCCAAACTAAGTCCTTTTGGAGGACAAAATCCTCATCATCAAGTAGAAGCTTGTAAGCTGATTTAACAGTGAACTGCCCATTTTCCATAGGAGCCCAGGTCACTTGATCTTCCTTGGGTCTCATGGGGATAATTTTTTTCCCGAGAATGTTACAAAGATCATTTGATTTTGCTTGAAATTCTTGAATCCTTATTTGTTTCCACTTCATTCTGCCTTTGTCCTCAACCATATAATCAGATAATTTTTTTCCAATGAGTTATTTCATGATATCTATGATTTGGGATAAGTTAGGATATTACGTCAGTGGTTCATCCTTAGCCCACTTGTCATTCTAGCAATTTATCCTCTCACCATTGCCTAAAACCCATATTAAACCTTTTTTGATGATTTCCTTACAATTGAGAATTGCTTTCCAAAAAGAAGAACCTTTGATTGGAACTGAGTCACTTAGAAATTCCATATTTTGAAGATACTTTCGTTTGATGATAGTTATCCATTCATTTTATTCATCAGAAATGAGGTGCCACACCTGCTTAGATAGTAAAGATAAATTCATATGAGCAATTATCCTCAGACCTAAGCCCCCATTTTCCCTGGGTCTGCAAAATTTGGTCCATCCTCCAAGGTGTGTCCTTTTTTTCTCCTCTGATCTAGTCCATAATTTGGAGTTTCTAAATTTTTTGGAAAACATTCACAGGGGCTTTGAAAATAGAGAGGAAATAGACGAGGCCTTAGTGAGGGTTAGCTTTCCTGATTGAGATAGAATATGAAATTTCCATCCATCAAGTTTTTTTGAATTCTTTCAATAACCTTGTCCCACATTGACTCTATCGGAGAACCAATGAAAAGAGGGAGGCCAAGATATGAAGTGGGGAGGTTTGCTATATCACACCCTAAAATTTTTGTAATCCTTCCTTGCCTCTAAATGGGGGTGTTCAAGAAATATAACTTACTTTTACTGAAATTAACTTTTTGACCAGCAACATCCTTGTAGAGTTGCAGGATGTATTTAATTCTTTTGGCCTCAACCACCGATGCCTTAGTCAATAGAAGGGTATCATCGATGAATTATTGGTGAGAAATAACCCTAGTGAGATATGTTGCCCTAATTCCTGATATTAGCCTTGAAATGCAAGTATTTTTTATGGTTTTTCCTAAAGCTTCTGCCATAATGCTGATAGGGTCCCCTTGCCGAATTTCTCTGCAACTTTGAAAGTAACCAGAAGTTTTTCCATTAACCAGAATCAAGAACTATGCTTTATAGATGCATTATTTGATCAAATTAACCCATTGGTGGTGAAAACCAAACTTAAGGAGGACAACAATCAAAAAGTCCCAATTTAGCCTATCAAATGCTTTGTTCATATCAAGATTGAGGGCAAAAATAGACCTGTTAGTCTTATGACCAGAGTGCAGAGCTTCATGAACTGCGATAACTCCATCCAAGATTGACCTACCCTGGAAAGAGCTTCGCTAGCATGAATCTATGATGCGAGGCAGAATATCTCTCATTCTATTTGCAATGGCTTTAGTTAGGATCTTGTAAGAAACATTGCACAGACTTATTGGCCTGAAGTCAACCATAGATTCAAGGGTTTTCTTCTTAGGAATTAGAGAAATAAAATTAGAGTTGAGACCTTTTGGGATATGATTGCTTGCTTGGAATTCTATGATAGCAAAAATTACATCCTCACTTACGATGTCCCAAAAAGCTTGATAGAAACGAGGGGGAAAGCCATCGGGTCTCGGGGCTTTGTCTGGATCCATGCTAAACAAGGCTTCCTTAATTTCCTCATTAGAAAATGGATCTAGAAGCTTAAGGTTTATATCCTCATTTATTATGCTAGGAATAGATTGCAAGAGAATATCTTTGGCCTCCTCATTGCACTATGATTCCTGACCAAGGATAGAATTGAAATAAGTTACTGCCTCCTTTCTGATTTCTGTTAAGTCCTGAGTAATAGAACCATATGCTTTTTAAAAAAAAATTATCTTGTTATTGCTTTTATTTCTAAGCGTGGTGACGTGAAAAAAATTGGAATTTGAATCTCCATATTTCAAACAAACATCCCTTTATTTTTGCCTCCAATAGATTTCCTCATAGGCCAAAATTTTATGAAACTCTGTTAGTTTTGTCCGTTCCTCCTGCCTTGTAGTTTCATCAGCATCACTGATACATTATCGTTATGTACATCATTAATTATCAATGAATTTGTCAATCCAGGGCAGTGTACAAGGCTATTTGCGGAAGAAGAAGTGAACAGGGCTATAACTTAGGTCATTTTGGAGCAACAGGTCTTATTGGTGAAACCAATTGTGTGGGGGATTTAGGATACTTTTATATCTAAATTGCATAAATTGAACTTTAATCTAATTGTGAAATGGAAACTAATTACTAATTGCAGAAATGAAATCCTAATTATAATTACAGAATGAGATCTAATTATGTTGCAGAAATAATAGTTGCAGAATTAGAAATCTGATTATAATTGTAGAAAGGAAGTCTATTTACTTTTGCAGTAATGGAAACCTAATTATAGCATGGAAATTAAGTCCCGTCAATGCTCTATATTATAAGGTTGTCAATCTTCTGTAGGGGGTTGACAACAAAACACAAAATGCAGTAAATTGTAGAAAATAATAAATTCTAGAAATGATAATCTACGATAATTTTAAAGCTTGTTGAAAGTGGAGATTACAACCAAATTATTAATCACAAGATCATCCTAATCATAAAATAAGCTAATATTGAAAATACTGTTAACTGTTTACAAGGAAATGAAAAGACAAGTTTTACAACTTATTCTGCTGTAGCAAAATCAGAATAAAAACCTGCTGTTAGTCCTCCTCCTAGGCCTAGAAGTGGCCATCCTCCTTGTCCAGAAGAAGGTATGAGTCTTATTATCAAAATCAGCATTTATTTTATCTAAATCACTTTTCTTATTATTACACTATTTGCCTATTTTCCCCTATCATTCTTCTTATTCTCACCCTCTAGCTCAATCTGGATGGGAGCCATATTTATAAATATCCTAATATCTACTTACAAACTGAGAATATCTCATTTCTATCCTAAAAATCTAATCCTATTATGCTGCAACATTTCCTGGGTTTATCCTAGAAGAGGATCAAACTTGATATTTTCCATAAATGGTGGCTTTGGTTGGCAAGGATGGCAAAGTCAGATGGGAGATATTTTCCCTTACCCTTTTCAATATTTCTTTCTCTTTTTCCATCGTCAGAAATCGGCCAACAAGTCAAAAAGCACATTCTATTCTCATTTCGAAGATAAGTGGCTCATTTCGAAGAGATTGCATTTCTCATTCTAAAGATGTCTGCTCATTCCGAAGAGACTATGTTTTCTCATTTCGAAGATGTCTGTTCATTCCGAAGAGACTTTGAAATGAACAACTATGTGCTCTTCAAATTATTTCATCTGCATTTATCAGGTGGGTTATCTCTCAGGATCAGATTTCAATGGTCTTCATTTCTTTCCATGTGTGAATTCCATGCCTTGTCATTTATTGGCAACTAGCTAGAATTTATATTGGAAAACCAGTTATTGCTGCACAGTAACAGTTTGATTGCACTGTTTACTAGATTTAGATAAAATAAATGCTTTAGACATATTAAAAAAAACTAGTGTAATATTGCTATCAATCCTAAGCATATTTCTCATTTAGCAAGTAATAACAAAATAACATAAAACTATGCAAAAAGCTGTAAAAATCAGAATATAGTATTTATAATACATCGATCATGTAAACAGTTAATACACAACATATTGAATCAACTTAACTAGCATATCAGATTAAACATAAGAGTTTTTAGGCAATTTCAATGTTCAAAACATGCTATGATTGAGGCATTTCTAGGCCTCATCAATCACCATGTTGAATCCTCTGATAAATTATATTCAAACTTTCAACAACCTATTTTTTATTTTCAAAGAGGTTCCCAAAGACCTCTTTGTTCCAAGTTCAAAGTTTTTCCTTAACAAACTTTAATTTTCCAGCAATTTTAAAAGCTACACTACCCCTGAAAGACTGTTGCCACCACTGAATTAATTTATCTTTGAGACTAGAATGTTTGATCCAAATAGATTGAAATATGAAAGGTTTCTTGAAGGACAAAGAGTTAGGGATCTCCAACAAAATGGGATTATGATCAAAGGTAATTTTAGGAAGGTCTTGCATGGTAGAATCACCGAACAGAGTTGTAGCCTCCTTTGATAGAAAAAACATGTCAATCCTTTCTTGAATGAGATGACACCCTATCCACCGATTGCTCCAAGTATAATTCACTCCTCTAAGTTTTACATCCATCAACATGTTGGAGTTCACAAAGTCATTGAAATCATCCATGCTCCTGATAGGTGGTCAATTTCCACCCTTTTTGTCTGAAGGGTAAAGAGGAGTGTTAAAATCCCATATAGAATCTAGGGGACATTATGGAAGATTTCACTCAGATTTCCTAAGTACTCCCATAGTAGAGCTCTCCCTTGAATTGAAGTCAGGGCATAAATATAAAGGATCCATGACCTATTTCTGTTTATTTCCTTAAATAAAACACTAATAACCTTGTCATATTTTTGAATAATGGTGCCTTCTACTATCCGGGGATCCCACAAAGTCATAAGGCCTCTAGACGCTCCTCTGGATGATTTGCAAACCATCTCCCCTTGATTCCAACTTTTTTTTGCTATTTTTTTTACTGAATCTCATCAATTTTTGTTTCTTGCAACATGATAATAGTTGGATTCACTTGATTTCTTATTGCACTGACTTCCCTGTGTTTGGGCAGGCCATTGAGGCCTCTCACATTCCATGAGAGGAACTTCATTTAGATTGTTTGGTATTTCTTCCTCTCCATATCCCTTGAGGGGGTTTTCCTAATTTTTTATCTTCAGAACCCAGAACAACCTATTGAAACAAGGTTCTCCATTTTCCATTGGCAATGTCATTATCAGTTTTAATTTTTTGATGCTCAACATTTGATATTCTCCCTCTTATTTTTCACTGCCAAAATCTATAGGAGACTTCACAGTGCTCCTAGTTTTTTTAGGACTAAACTGGGGGGAGGCAATTTGTTGCATAACCAGATTGCCATATTCCTTAGTTTGAAGAGTTTCACATATCTCCACCTCTAAATTCAAATCTTCTCCTTTTTTCCTGTATTCCCCTGGTCTACGGGACAACCCCTCAGTAGGATTCACTTGGATCCTAGTGATGATGTTAGGGAGATGAGATTTTTTATTTTCCAATGCCTCAACTTTCTTCCTAAGTTCTTCAGTATTAGGGTTTGGCTTTGGGATGCCCACTGGGCTTGAAGTATTTTTAGCATTGGGGTTTAAGGATCCCAACTTGGATGGGGATTCTAGATATCGAGCATTAGGGTTTGGATTTGTGATGCCCATAGGGTTTACAGTAATTTTAGCATTAGCGTTTGAGGATACTGACTTGGATGGGTATTCTAGAGATTCAGAAAGGCTATCTTGAAGGTTTTGGGCTTCCATGTCTTTTGATAATCCTCCTACTCCCATATTGAATAGAATTGAACATTTATTTGAAATTAGAGGATTGGAACTTATTGTGAGTATTTTGGTTGCCAAAAACCTATTGTTTTCCTTTGTCTTGTTGGGACCTTACACTCTCTCTTTTATTTTTTGGTAGACATAGTTTGCCTGATTGAAATCATCTCTGCCAGGGAAACTCCTCAAATTTCCTCTGTCTAGCATTCCCTGCTTTTGCTTTTCTCTATTCATTGCCAGGTTAGGGCATTGATTACATAGATGTCCTTTATTTTTGCATTTTGCATAGAATTCCAGTCTATTCTCATATTCTACCAACTATTTTTGATAGTATTCTCCATACTTTAGCTCCACAAACCTTGGCAATTCATTATCCAAATTAGCATTTACACAGATTCATGCATGAGTCATCCTTGTCCTAGCCAAGGTTGCATGGTCAATGGAGATCAGGTCCCCTATAGTTCTGTCTATGCCCTGCAGCCAATATTCATTGAAGAACTGGGTAGGTAGACTCGGGAGATGAACCCAAATAGGGATAATGTTAATATTTTTCTTTTTAGGGTTGAAATATTCACCCCATCATCTGAGAAAAAAGCCCCTTTTGCTAAAAAACCAAGGACCTCTTGTTAAAATATGGTTAGCATCCTTCATATTATTAAAATGGATAATGAAGAACCCTCGAGTTAGAGCTACCAACTCCAAGCTGCCTACCGATCGCTATTTACCCGTCACCCAAGCCCTGATAGTCTCCATGTCCGGCCTACCTCCCAAAAACTTGCCTACTAGGGAGAATTATTCAATTGAAATAAAAGGGCTCATGGAACTTGCCGGGGCTGAAATTTTATTATTTACTGTAAATAGGTATGGAAGAGAGAGAACCTCCTTTATTTTTCCTCTAAGAGTCTCAGCAAAAGACAAGAACTTCTTGGACCCTGCATTTTCCTTCGTATATTTTTTGTCGGGGTCTTATTTTGGAGGGTCGGGCCCCTGCATGATGCCCACTTCCAAATCTGCTGCAGCCTGATCGCCTTCCTCTGGATCCTCACTTGATCCATGCTCGAGGTTCCCACCCGCCCCTTCCGTACCTGCTCTACCTCTACTGCCTTGGCTAAGATTCTTGCCCAAAAAATTCAAACCCTCACTCCCACCCCACCCGCTAAACCTCAGCTCACTCATTCCTGATGATCTGTTGATTAAATTATGATTAGACATTAAATATTTCTAGTTCTAATTATTCACCTAGAGATTCTTCTTTATCTAATGAAATATCAAAATAGGACTTGTATTGACCTTTGGGAATTCAACAAGGGTTTTGTTTTCTTCATAAAAAACCACATCTCTACTCACATATATTTTCTTTGTGATTGGATCAATTATTCTATATCATTTTGAATCATCATCATATCCAAGAAATATGCCACATGGTTTTTGTATCTAATTGTGTTCTCTTTTACTTTGGAATATGCATGTATGTTTTACACCCAGAAATTCTTAGATGTGCTACTGAAGGTTTTCATCTTGAACAAGTTTCTTTAAGGGTAAAAATTCTAAGAACTCTTGTGGGTAATGTAATTTTTATATTTATTGTAGTTTTAGTAGCTTCTACTCAATATTGATAACCAATATTTGCTTCTTTTAGCATACAATATACCATTTCCATAACAAAAAATTTCATCTTTCAACTATACCATTTTGTTGGGGTGAATAAGTTGTAGTAAGTTGTCTTTTCATACCATTTTATTTTATAAATGATTCAAATTATTTTGATAGGTATTCACCACCCCTATATAAGCGAAGATTCTTGATTGATCTTCCAATTTCTGTTTCTACCAATTGCTTGAATTGCTTAAAATATGTAAAGGTTTCAAATTTAAATTTCAATAATTACACCCACATTTTCCTAGAATAGTCATAAAAAATAGCTAAAAATATCTATATCCTCCAATATTAGCATCCATTTGTCCAAATAAATCAGTATCCACTATTTCTAGTGGTTACTTAGCTCTGTGCAAGCTTAACTCAAAAGTTATTCTATGCTGTTTTCCTGGTAGGTATTCTAGATAGATTGTCGATTTCCATGTTAATTTAGGTAATCCTTCCACTATTTATTATCTAGTCATTTCATTTAAATAAGATGCACTTATATGTCCTTACTAATAGAACAATATTTAAAAAGGTATCAAGAGCAAATAGACCATTTGTGAAGGATCCAGTGGCTATAAGTTTTTATTGTTTACTAATGATACTTTTCTTTTATTTCTAATAATTTTAAACTCAACCACTAGATTTACTAATGATACATTTCTTTTTGTTTCTAATGTAGTTAGACCTAGTACATATAACACATTTTTAGTCATTCATTCTCCATCAAATAAATTTATTAATATATTTCTTACGCCTTTGACCTCATAAATCCTATAATCTACAGTAACAACTAGTTTCTCATATTTTTCTTGAAAAGCATTAAACCATTATTTATTTCCAGTCATATTTTTTCTTGTCCTTGAATCAATGTACTAATAGTTCCTTACTAAATTTGTGGCATATACTTCTTTAAAAAAATTCATATTTTCCTTTATTTATGGGATCCACCATTTAAAAAAAATCTTATTCTTCCCTTTAGTTTTTTAATTTTTCAATTTCAAAATTTCAATTTCAAAATATTCTTCTTATTTATCCTTTTAAATTTTAATATTTCATTCAACTTTAATCAATAAATTTCAAATTTTATTTCAAATTTCTTAATATTCTTATGTATCCTTAATTATCAATTAAAACTCAACCACTAGATTTACTAACGATACATTTCTTTTTGTTTCTAATGTAGTTAGACCTAGTACATATAACACATTTTTAGTCATTCATTCTCCATCAAATAAATTTATTAATATATTTCTTACGCCTTTGACCTCATAAATCCTATAATCTACAGTAACAACTAGTTTCTCATATTTTTCTTGAAAAGCATTAAACCATTGTTTATTTCCAGTCATATTTTTTCTTGTCCTTGAATCAATGTACTAATAGTTCCTTACTAAATTTGTGGCATATACTTCTTTAAAAAAATTCATGTTTTCCTTTATTTATTGGATCCACCATTTAAAAAAAATCTTATTCTTCCCTTTAGTTTTTTAATTTTTCAATTTCAAAATTTCAATTTCAAAATATTCTTCTTATTTATCCTTTTAAATTTTAATATTTCATTCAACTTTAATCAATAAATTTAAAATTTTATTTCAAATTTCTTAATATTCTTATGTATCCTTAATTATCAATTAAATTTCCTCCAAAACTTTAAATAATTCCACTTTTAAATTAATTTCATTGCCTTATAACTCCCATTTAATTCATCCTTTTAATTTTCTTGTTTAAAAAAACACCTTATATCTCCCAAACAACCAAAATCACATTGAAGTCTTAAAAAGATGCACCATTTTCCTTAATAATCATAAAAGTCAAGAAATACCTCAATGTGGTCCCACATTCTCTAACACACCCTTAATTCAAATGGAATATAACCATGTTAATCGTATTAGGGTAAAACATTTTGTAAAATGTACACATTTCGAGTGTAACTAATGTTTTAGCTGTAACTCCAATGCTCTCCCATGTTTGTTCACTCTCATACTTAGTCTCACTTAGACAT
Organism: Wollemia nobilis; assembly: GCA_028583015.1. Taxonomy (NCBI): domain Eukaryota; kingdom Viridiplantae; phylum Streptophyta; class Pinopsida; order Araucariales; family Araucariaceae; genus Wollemia; species Wollemia nobilis. Next base: position 470,199 of record JAQPPZ010017254.1, on the reverse strand, counting down.
TTTATTGCGCTTCCACTCTCAAATTTTCTCTTAATATCCTCTTGCTCTCAAGTTCCAATCTCTTGATGCTTCTTAATTATTTTGCGTGTAGAAATGTAGGTCAAATTCATGGCTTCATTTGAAATACAAAAAGATAAACTATTTTCTTCAAAAATTTGGCTAAGTGCTTTAAAGGCTTAAGAGGCTACTCAAATTTATGATGAACAAAACTAGACCCTTCTTGGTAGTGACGTCAACATGGCATCGTGAAAGCCTAGAAATATGCAAAATGAACAAATTCAGGATGCACAAAGCTAGGGTGTTCAAAGTTGAAGTGTACAAAGTTGGGTACTTTTTAGCGATGATGTCAGCATCTTCAAACCAAATCTCAACATCATGCAAAAGGAGTAAATACACAAATTCAAAGTGAAAAAATTAGGATGAACAAAGCCATGCCATTTAAGCAAGTGGTATTAACATTCCAACATTGAAGCTTGATATCATGCGACAAATTCCATACTTGAACAAAGCTAGAGTTGAATGATACTGAAGCATCAAATGAACCAAAGAGTGTACAAATTTGGAGCTCATCCTAAGGTAACATAATCAAAACACTAATAAGCCCCAATTTTATTCCAAGAAACTCTGCATGAAAAGTGATGAGCTTGACTTCAAAATAAGTGCTCACAAAACATATTTTTTAAACCTACAACCACCATAGTGCCTTATAGCTATTCTAGCTAACAATATTGAGACTTAAAAATGATAATTATGATAAACCAGTTGCAATAGTTTAACCACTTATAGCAAATAGTTGTAGATCAATGGAGTAAATTACACAAAAATTCAATACAAAATGAAATCTGATATGGCCACCTCAGCATATTGATTTTTCATTCTAGGCTATTTTCATAACATATCTATAAATCATTGTAAATATTCTACTGTAAGTTCCAAAATACAACCTATAAATAAATCATGACACCTATAGTTGAAGGGTTGGCCCTATAGTTTTTCCTCAATGCTTGCTATTTAATCTTACTGCAAATTAATGAGAAGTTATAGTTGTTTGGCCTTCATTACTATGTAATTATAGGTTTTTATGAATGTACCTTTGATTTAAGTCATTTCTATTACACTTTTTATTCTATTAAAGTGAATTTTTCTATTTTGATCACTGTTGGATTGCTATTTATTTAAGTCTTTGGAATGATTAAAGTTTATAATTGAAGTTGAATAACTTTGTAATTGCATTTGATAATGGTTGGTTTATTAAGTATCATCTAAATTTATTGTGTTAGATTGTTATATAATAATGTCCAATGTTGTTACACCATATCCTATCCACCTTTTGATTATTTCTTTACACCCTTATTTTCTCTTAACCCTTTTATCTCTTCCCTTTTAGCTTAAACCCCTATTTTTTCTTCACAAATATTACAAGGAGCCAACCTTCTCTAGAGGTTGAACTGAGATAAATATCATTCATACAAAAATTGTTGGTTGAAGTCTAAGGTACATTCAAAATATATAAACTAGGCAGATTTTATGCCAACAATTTGTTTTTGGTATGACCGGTGGGAAAAATTGTGACAATTCACTCACCTACCTGATTTGAATAGAATCTTGATGGAATTTTGTCATCCAAGATCATTTGGAAATTTTCACATGACAACTTTGTTAATTTATAAGTAAAATTATCAAACCTAGTTACTATTATATTTTAGTTGCATATTGTTTTTGTATGTTGATGAGATCGATAGCTAAAAAACTAGAGAATCCACCACCATTTCGTGAATTACCTTCATTTAAACCAACACAAGCTAAGTCCCCACCTCTAGAGTCTTTATTAGAAAATGTAGATTCTATGTTCTCTAGATCTTCTAAACCCCTAGGAATATCTAGTTTTAAATTCATAGCTCATAATCAATGATAGGTCAATTAAAATTTTCCTAAATGGAACACTATTAGACCATTATGTGTGGCATATGTAAATCATATTACTTAAGAAATGCTCAAATCCCTACCTACATATTATGGTACATGCAAGACCATATACAAACAATACCAATATTTAGTCTCATTGACTACAATTCATAATATATGAGAGGAAGATATTATGGTTAGGCTTATCATCTTATCTTTCAAAGGAAATATACTACACTAGGATAGAACCTTGGAAAATAGAAGTATTTGCTCATGGGATGATTTAGCAAGGACTTCTGTTGAAGAATTCAATGAGCTGGAAAATCTCTTTTTTCTCCTCACCCAGTTCATAGTCATTTAGAGACATCTCGAAGAATCATCATAGATTTTAATATTAGGTTCAATAGAACTTGGAAAAGGATTCCTCAAGATATTAGACCCCTTGGTACCTTGACATATATTTACTACATTATAGTGTTAGGTACCAACCTAGGACTATAAATGTAGCAGTCTAACATGACAATTTTCCCCAAGTCTATCAAGAAACTATCACCATTGAGCATATACTAATATTTATGGTAAGGGTAACTCCTAGGGTTGAAATGCCATATTATTTAAAGATAGTTTAGCCGACCCAGCAAAAGAAAATCCCTATCATAATTACACATCTCCCTTCAGTTGCTCCCATTCCTACTCCTAAGACATTATCTTTGGTTCCTACTCTACCAACCTTACCAAAACCAAACTCCTAAGACATTGTATTTGATTCCTACTCTACCAACCTTACCAGCACCAAAACCAAAGGAACCTTTGATAATGATAGAGGTATTGTCTACCTTAAAGAAATTTAATGATAAGGTTATGACTATTTAAAAAATGGAAGCTAAAATATTCCATCCAAGAATATTCTCCTATGTTGTCAAATATCATAAGGTTTCTACTAGTACTACCATAGAAAATGTCAATAATAGTTTCCATGATCATGAACCAAAATTAGTAGAGTCAGAGCTAGAGGGTCATCCTTGGTGCATAGTGTGTAGTGATACCCATAATGCCAAAAATTTTGTAATGTATCAACATCAAGACCAACTGGTCATTGCAAAAAAGTTGAAAATACCCAAAAGGATCATATTGATATGTTGTGGGAACCAAAGCAAGTTATGATCATTCATTATCCTTTAGAAGCAAATATCAATATTAACTAGGTCTAGAAAAAATCCACTACAAGTGGATCCACATAAGCTAGGGCCATTATGAGTCCCAAATCAACCTAAAAAACCTAAATATCACACACTACATGATACTAGAAAAGCTCTAACCTAGCCAGGGCCAAAAAATGTTTCTCCTATGTCAGAGCCACAAAAGGAGTAATCAAAACTAAAAAAATATATGAGTCAAAAGAGCAAGCTCCAAATAAGCTCAAATATCCTTATGTAACAAAGAGATAGAGGATGGAAGCCACTCAATAATATAGGTGAAATTTTGATGAACTAAAGAGAAAATAAGGAAAAAATAGATTGAAGCATCTGGTTTCAAATTTTTTGAAGAAATCAAGGAAAATCCTTCTAAAGAAAGTATGTATGATGCCCTGATGATCCCTGGACAAATTTATTTGCTCAAAGCTTCATTAAAAATTACCAACTTGGAAGATAAGTCAGATTTAGAATATTAACTTGCTCTGAATTTGATAACTCCCAAGGCCAAAAAGAATAGGCCACCTCCCTTTTACATATCCCTAAGTATGGAAGGTTGATTTATTATGTAGCTATAACTACTATGATACCTAAGAAAATATGTGAAGCTATGGGTATGGAATACACCCATGCATGTCTTAGAGTTTTACAATTAGATAATACTACACAGAGCACCAAATATTACTATGATTTAGGAAGTCATAATTATGGACCTTGAGCCATATTTTGGTCTTTGCATTTCCCAATAATTTATAGCAAAATTGGGAGGTTATATGTACATATATTATTATCATATGATAATATGACATAAGGTCAAATGAATTAAAATATTTTCTAAAAAATAGACAACTTATCACATCAAGAGGGTCGAAGAGGAATGTTTCGATACAATTATTGAAGAAATAAACTCTCTAGAAGATATTATTGAAGAGTTGCAAATTGAATTCTCTTTGAAAGACTATAATGCCTTGATTGAAACCATTATTGGCACATATCACATCATAGAGCCAGAATAAAAAGGGGTCCTAGCTATGATAAATCAAGAACTCTAAATAATAGAGCTTTGGAAGCTTTACTTTGATGGGGCTAGATGCAAGAATGAATTTGAAGCTGAGATAGTGCTAATATCTACTTCAGAAGGAATCAAAAGTTTCTCCTATAGGCTAAAGTTGATTTGTACTAATAATGCCATCAAATACGAAGCCTTGTGTCTTGGCTTGATGCAAATAGAAATAATGGGCATTAAGTTACTCTTAATTTATGATGACTATAAGCTTGTGGTCAATCAAGTGATAGAAAAATGTAGCAATAAAAATCACTACTTGAAAGTATACCGTAATAGGGTATGGGACCTACTGGAAGAATTTGAAGCATTGAATATAAAAGCCATTCCTAAAGAAAAAAATGAGTTAGGTGATGCACTAGCTTCTCAAGGAGAAAATTACATGCTCATCATAGATTATGGTCAAAATAAGAATAAAGTAAAAATTATATTTAGGCCAACACCCCATATAAAGAAATATTTTGGTAGGTATTTGAAGATGATCAACATATTATTAAATTTATAACAAGAGAGGATGAAGAAATGGTATAACAAGTTGACTAAGAATAAGTCATTCAGTTGAAGAACAATCACATCCAAGAAGGATTGATTACTTTAGAAATCTTGTTTGATAACAATGACCAAAATACAGGGCATAAAATGAAAATAGAGGAGCAGAATTATAGAGAAGTCTAAGTTGAACCAGATTAAAAATTGAAACTTGGAATATATTTCTCCATATAATAAGTAGATAAATTCAAGTTGTGTAAATAGTACCAAGGTATAATACCATGGGCTATGATGGCCTTTGGGTTTATGACAAGGAGATAATTCAACATACTATTGAGCTAACACCTGAAGCAAAGCCATTTAGGCAAAAGTAGAGGTCAACTAATCTCAAAATAGAAGTGAAAATGAAATAGGAGCTCCTTAAATTATTGAATGATAAAATTATATACCCAATAAAATATTCTTTATGGGTGGTCAACTTGGTACCAGTAAAGAAGAAGAATAGACACATCTGCCTTTGCATTGATTTTTGGAATAAATAAAGCATAATTGAAAGATAATTATACTTAGCCACAAATTGATCAAATCTTGCAAATTGTAGTGGGAGTAGAGATATTTTTACTCCTAGATGGCTTCTTAGGATATAATCAAATATTGGTAAAAAATGAAGAACATAAAACAACATTCACCACCAAACGAGGGATATTCACATACCAAAAAATGTTGTTTGGTTTATTCCATGTTGGACATACTTTCCAATATGCTATGGAATTTTTTTTCATGAGTTGGTTAACAATATCATCCTAATTTACTTAGATGGCATCATGATTTTCTCTCATAACAAGAAAAAATACTTAGAGAATCTAGACATGGTTTTTTAGAGGTGTCATGAATTTGGAATATCACTTAATCCAAAAAAATCATTTTTTTTGTGCATGAGGGGAAAATATTGGGACACATATAAACAAGGAATGGCAATTGATCTATAGAAAGAGTTCAATCTATCTTAGCTATCCCACTCCCCCTCAATAAGAAAACTTTGCAGTCATTTTTTGGGTAGATCAACTTTATCCAAAAAATTATTTTTGACTTTGCATAGATAGTCAAACCCATGATAAAGCTCCTAAATAAAGATGCAACATTTGAATGGACTCTTGAGGAAAAAAGTGATTTGAATAGATCAAACAAGCCATCACAAAATATCTAGCCTTAATCAACCTAGATTTTAGTAGGGACTTCATCCTATAAGCATATGTATCTGAAGACAACTATGCCATAGTTCTCACTCAGTAGGATGACAAGAAAAAATAACATCTAGTGTTTTTCTTAAGCCAAAAATTTCATGATTATTACAAGAACTATAATTTTATAAAAAATTAGGTGTTTTTCATTAAGAAATCACTAGAAAAGTTCAAGAATTATATATATCAGAGTAAAACTATAGACTATGTAGTGCATTTAGATGTTAGAAATTTCATGCTCATCATAAATTATGGTTAAAATAGGAATAAAGTAAAAATGATATTTAGGCCAACAATCCCATATAAAGAAATATTTTGGTAGGTATTTGCAGATGATCAACATATTATTGCCTTTATAACAAGAGAGGAGAAATAAATGGTATAACAAGTTGACCAAGAAGAAGTCATTCAGTTGAAGAACAATCACATCCCAAAAGGATTGATCACTTTAGAAATCTTGTTTGATAATAATGACCAAAATATAGGGCATAAAATGAAAATAGAGGAGCAGACTTATAGAGAAGTCTAAGTTGTACCATATACAAAATTGAAACTTGGAACCTACTACTCCATAGAAGAAGTAGATCAATTCAAGTTGTGCAAACAGTACAAAGGTATAATACCATGGGCTATGATGACCTTTGGGCTTATCACAAGGAGATATTCAACATACTATTGAGCTAACACCTAAAGCAAAGCCATTTAGGCAAAAGTAGAGGCCAATTAATACCAAAATAGAAGTGACAATGAAATAGGAGCTCCTTCAATTATTGAATGCCAATATCATATACCCAATAAAACATTATTTATGGGTGGCCAACTTGGTACTAGTAAGGAAGAATAATAGATACATCTGCCTTTGCATTGATTTTTGGAATTTAAATAAAGCATCATTGAAAGATCATTATCCTTTGCCACAAATTGATCAAATATTGCAAATTATAGTGGGAGTAGAGATATTTTTACTCCTAGATGGCTTCTTAGGATATAATCAAATATGGGTCAAATATGAAGATCAATATAAAACAACATTCACCATCAAATGGGGGATATTCACATACCAAAAAATGTTGTTTGGTTTGTTCCATGTTGAGCTGTTTTCCAACATGCTATGTAATTTGTTTCTGGTGATTTTTTTAACAATATCATCCTAATTTACTTAGATGGCATCTAGACATGGTTTTTTAGAGATGCCATGAATTTGGAAAATCACTTAATCCAAAAAAATCAATTTTTGTTGTGCATGAGGGGAAAATCTTGGGACATGTCTATAAACAAGGAATGGTCATTGATATAGAAAGAGTTAAATATATCTTAGCTCTCCCACTTACCCTCAATAAGAAGACTTTGCAATCATTTTTTGGTAGATCAAATTTATCCAAAAAAATATTTTTGACTTTGCATAGATAGTCAAACCCATGATAAATCTCCTAAATAAAGATGCAAAATTTGAATGGAATCTTGAGAAAAAAATGCATTTGAATAGATCAAAAGAGCCATCAAAAAATATCTAGCCTTAATCAACCTAGATTTTAGTAAGGACTTCATCCTATATGCATATGGGTCTGAAGAAAACTATGCCATAGTTCTAACTCAATAGGTTGACAAGCAAAAAGAACATCCAATGTTTTTCTTAAGATAGACATTTCACGATTATTAAAAGAAATATAATTTTATAGAAAATTAGGTGTTTTTCATCAAGAAATTGCTAAAAAAGTTCAAGCATTATCTATCTCAAAGCAAAACTATAGACTTTGTAGTGCATTTAGATGTTAGAAATTTCATCCTTCAATGAGAACTAGGATAAAAAAGAGTTAGATGGGTCACTAAAATACAATAATATGACATTGATATATGCCCTACTAAATTGTTGAGAGGCAAAGCCTTATGTCAAAAATTGTCCACCACTTCAGAACAAGACTGATGAGCATAAAAAATGCTCATATTTTGTATACATTTTCTTGATTATTATGCGGCTGTATAATAAGGATTGCATATGTTTATGAATGATTATATAATTATTTGATGAAATTATGCGTGTTATCTAATTCATGTGTTTTCAGTGTGTTTTTATGGAATTGCAGTTGATTTAGTCATATTTGGATCAGTCAAGGTCTTTTCATGGACCTGGCACTTTGTTTCTTTCATAATCAATGCAGAGAAGGTAGGCGCCTTCCTCTTCTAGGAATGCGCCAAGCATAAGTAGGCACCTTCCTCTTCCAGGAAGGCACCAAGGAAAGACAAGCACCTTCCTCTTCCAAGAAGACGCCAAGGAAAGACAAATGCCTTTCTCTCCCAATAAGGTGACAATAGAAGGTTAGTGTCTTCCTCTTCTAGGAATGCGCCAAAGGAAAAGAAGCGCCTTCCTCTCATAGGAAGGCACCGACAGGAAGGCACCACTAGAAGGCAAGTGCCTTCCTATCATAAGGAAGGCACCACTAGAATGCAAGCACCTTCTTCTCATAGGAATGTGCCAACAAAAGATAAGCACCTTCCTCTTCCAGGAAGGCACCAACGGCAGTAAGGCACATTTCGCATAGAGAAGGTGCCCGACATACTTAGGCACCTTCCTCATAGGGAAGGCACCCCTGTTATTTTCCCATTGAATAGACAAGCACGAAATGGAAAATAGATACTGGTGCAGTTCCAACTTTACGTCATGTAGAGTTAAATTGGGGATCACACCGACATATGAGAACGTCCTACCAATGCCAGGAAAAGCACAAACCAATAAGTGAACATGCCACCGTTAGAAATGAATGCCAATTTTAGAATACGTCGATCACATTTACCAAACCGTCTTAGTTTAGTCTGGAATGAATCGACTGTTATAACTTCTTTGTAACAGAAGATCTGCGGGTGTGCTATATAAACACACGCAGACCTCTCTGAGGAGATATAGAATATTTTGATAGTAAATGTAGAGATATATAGACTTTGATAATTATAATACAGTTCTAAGAGTTTCTAAGAGCGTTTTCAGCTAGGAGGAAGCTATTGGAGCCTGGGCCCACTCCAAGCCAGTATTTCTTCCCCTATTTTTCCTATGTTTTCTAGATTAGTTTACCGCTTTTATAAGATTGTTTATCACATTGTTATTTCTAGTATTGCAATAGGTTTATTTACAGGAATGCATGAATATTTCCTTTCTATAGATTTAATTGTTTTTACGTAAATTATTGAGGAGTGTATGAATGATTGACAACTATTGAAACACCCCCCAATAGTAGAACTAGCGGACTCATCTCAAGTGGTATTGTAAGCAATCTTGTTCAAGACCCTTCGCAAGTTTACAAAGCTCTCTGGGTTGATAAATGAAATGCACGGGCATGTGACAAAAGTAGGAAAGAAGTTAACCTTGTTTAGCCCACAACATTTTGGCGCTGTTGTCAGGGAAGTATCTCAGCTAGATTGTTTACAATAAATAGAAACCTTCCATATAACCTTGTATGAGTTCTTTGAGAAGAAGAGGACCTGACAGTTGGTTTATAAAAACCAATCCACCAGAACCTAAGTCAGCCGAACATTCTAAATTTGAATTAGAATCGCTCGACCCACCACCAGCAATCCATTGAAGTGAGGATCTGTACTTTGTGCAAAGTGCCTCCTCATCCCATCAACGGGGAAGAACGAATCATCATAAATCCCCTGTTTAATAGGAAACCCTTAGAGGAAGCCCTAATATGGAAAGCTATAGAAGATCGAACGATAACACCAAATAACCTTAGAGCCTTGACTCAGAAAGTCTTGAACGACCATAAGGCCATAAATACTGCATTAGAGACCGCATTTCCTAAAAAAATGGCTTACAACAAAGAAGTCTCATATGGATTTAGTTTTTTGATTGATGAAGGAGTAGGAGATACCAAAATGAAAAACATATCCCCTGATCACCTTTCGACCTTCATAGGATACCCAATTGAGGACCCTGACCTATTTTTATTTAAGTTTGATGTCTTATGAAGGTCTGTGGACTAAAAATCTGATACACAAAAGCTAAAAATCTTTCCTTCCACATTGGATGATGCAACTCTACAGTGGTTCATCGGTCTGGGAGACAAACACATTACCACTTGGGATCAAATGAAGAAGCTCTTTATAGAGCAATACCAAGATTTTTGGAGAGCAAGAGACTCCAAAGAAGAGATCCTGAGCATGACACAAAAAGAAGATAAGTCTCTCAAGGAATACTGTGAGAGATTCAACTTCAATCTTCAATGATATCCTCACACGGAAATATCTGATAAGTCCCTCAAAATCATCTTTTTGAGAGGACTTACCAATGAATCACTAGAGGCTCTTAACATGATTTTTTGAGGTGATGTCTACCAACACGCTATGGAAGACATATGACAACTATACCGGAACTACTCAAGAAGGAGAGGCAAGACCACTTATAGAACCATGAAAGCGACTGCTTCAGTCATGAAGACAGAAATAGGTAACATAATGGAAGATTTAAAGAGGGAAATGCTCTCATCTCTAGCATTGCAGATGGATACGCTACTGTTAGAGAAAAAGAAGCAAGAAAACTAAGCAACATTGGCTTATTTCTATCCAAAATTTAGAGGGAAGCATGCAAAGAATGCATGCCCAGAGAACCAATTTAAAGTATGCAAAGTTTGCAGGCTAAACCATAAAAGTGGATTGTGCCCACAACTGCCCAGTAATTAGGAGGATGCTGAAAGCACGGATGCCTATTTCATAGGCAATCAGAAGAGTTGGCCACAAACCCTTGTAGGGAATATGCCAACTGGAATACCTTCATATGGGGGAGGACCATACATGCCCCAATGCTCGCCTCAACCACCTAACATGGGGTGGTGGGGGCCATAACCCTGGTCCAATGCACCCCCAATAGCATTCCTGAACCAGCAGCCATGGATGCCATATCCATATCCTAAGTAGCAATGGAGAAGCCACACTACGTGGAATTAGGCTCCACATAATGTAGCACCAGCTCACCCCAACAAAATTTACCATCTTTGCTAGCAGTGAGACCTACGTAGATATCTGCACAATTGAAAACAAATCCCAATAACAAGGTAAACCAGCCAGCATACAAAATGGAGGGTGAGATGTATCCGATGTACCATATTCAGCTTAGGTCTGGTAGACATCTAGGAGTAGGAATGCCTCCACTGGTAGAAGAGGAGGAAGAGGTAGAAACACTTATTGTAGAAGAGGTGATAGAAGAAATTCCTGAGAGATCAAAGGCTCCATTTCCCAACTGGATGCAAGAACAAAACAAAGTAACGCAGCCAGAGTTTGATATCTTGTCTAGCTTGAAGAACCTCATCGTGACAATTCTATTATTTCAAGCCATTCGAGATGTTTTGATATATACCAAGGTGATAAGAGAGATGTTTCTAAGGAAGCCAGGATGAAGAGCAACCTAGACTATCAATGTCATGGGTAAACTAGAAAATTTGATGATGGGCAAAATGTGCCATCCTAAGTATGCAGACCCGAGCAGCCCGATGCTGACTATAAAAATCAAGGGACATTCCTTATCTAGTACGTTGGTCGATCTTGGAGCAGCCATCATCATAATGCCTCAGGAGACCATGCAGAGGCTACAGCTCATGAAATTGAAACCCACTATGACAGTGTTATAGCTGGTCGATCGATCAATTGTGGCACTAGAAGGAATGTTGAAAGATGTAATAGTGACAGTCAGTGCATGGGAATACCCAACTGAATTTTTAGTCTTGCAATCTAAAACTAGGTTGGGTGGTTACCCATTCATCTTAGAAAGGCCATGGATGGTAATAGCTAATACTTACATCAGCTACTGGGATGGTCTGATGACCATCTTTGATGGACCAAACATTAAAAGGTTGACTATTTCACCCCCAATGCAGTCCGTCGACTCATTAGGAGAATCCATGTTAATCGAGCACGAAAATCCTGAGCTATCCATGATCCAAATGGTGATGATGTTGGATGAGTTTGTAGAAGATGGTGCTATTATGGAGTTCCTCCATGGGGAGTCCTCCATCTCCGCACCTAGATCATCGTTGGCTGGTGCCCAAGATCACCACATTCAACAGATACACGTCGAGCTAGGAAGAACGTTGAATGGTAGCAGTGGGTTGACTCCCACACAATTGATGAAAGTATAAGAGCTCCTGGTTAGACACCAATAGGCATTTGCATGGGATTAATCAGATATGAAGGGTATCAGTATAGAGATCTGTACCCATAGTATATACCTTGATGATCAAGCAACTCCAAGTAGGCAACCACAGAGAAGAATGAATCCAGCAATGAAAGACATTGTCAAGGAAGAACTGCAAAAACTCTTGACTGCCAGATTCATCTATCCAATTTCTAACAGTGAGTGGGTATCACCGTTAGTGGTAGTCCCTAAAAAGAATGGGAAGTGGTAAATCTGTCTGGACTACAGATTGTTAAAAAAAGCGACCAAGAAGGACCACTTCCCACTCCCGTTCATTGATCAAGTCTTGGATACACTCTTCGAGAAGAAGTATTTCTCATTCCTGGATGGATTTAGTGGATACAACCAGATCCAGATAGGAGAAGAGGATCAGGATAAGACAACGTTCACCTACCCATGGGGAATATTTTCCTATCGGGTATTACCTTTCAAATTATGCAATGCACCTGCCACCTTTCAAAGGGTAGTGCTTAGCATATTTTTAGACATGATGGGAGATGCGGTCGAAGTATACATGGATGACTTCACCATCTATGGAGAAGCATTTGAAAAATCAATAACGAACTTGGAAAGAGTGCTCAAAATAAGCAAGGAAAATAATTCGTCCCTGAGCAACGAGAAATGCTTTATGATGATGCAAGAAGGCATCGTACTGGGACACCACCTTTCCGCAGAAGGAATAAAGGTTGATAAAAGAAAAATTGAGGTCATCAGAGACCTACCCAACCCCAGAATGCAGAGAGAGGTGAGGAGTTTTCTTGGATCAGTTGGGTACTACCGATGATTTATCGCCAAATTTAGTAAAATTGCAAAACCACTGCACACTCTATTATCTAAATATGTGGAGTTCAATTGGACGGAAGACTGCGAAGAAGCGTTTCAGTTGCTTAAAGAGAAACTAATATCCACACCAATTTTAAGAGGACCAAATTGGGCCACACCATTCCATATCTATTATGATGCATCTAATAATGTGATTGGAGCAGTCCTCAGATAGAAGGATGGCGAAGAATTTTATGCCATCTACAATATCAGTAAAAACTTGGCAGGAGCCGAGATCAACTACACGATGACAGAGAAGGAGTTCCTTGCAGTTGTGCATGCCATAAAAAAATTATGCCATTATATCATTGGGTATAAGGTATTTTTCCACACAAACCATGTAGCTATCAGATAATTGATTAGAAAGCCGGACATTAGTGGAAGAATTATCAGGTGGCTCTTGTTACTGTAGGAATTCGACATCACAATAGTCCAAAAACTAGGCAAAGACAATGTCGTAGCAGATTTTCTATCCAGATTGATATTGGCAGACCATACAATAGTGGAATACCAGTTTGTGGATGAACATTTATTCACCATTAGTGAGAAAATCCCATGGTACGCAGATATAGCCAATTACTTGGCCACCGGAAGAACCTCACCTTCTCTCTCTTTCTAAGAAAAGTAGGTGGTCATAGAGAAAAGCACATCATTCCTATGGATTGATGGCCTCTTGTTCAAAATAGGACGTGACCAGATTATAAGGAGATGCGTAGCAGAGCAGGAGTTCTCAGAAGTACTCAAAGTGTGTCACAACGAACCATGCAGAGGACACTTTGTAGGGAAATGAACTGCCTATAAAATCCTACAGGCTGGGTACTTTTGGCCCACTTTGTTCAAGGATGCGACTGCGTACGCCAGCAAGTGCAATGAATTCCAAAGAATGGGTAGACCAACCCATCGAGACGAAATGCCCCTCCAACCTCAGGTACACCTGGAACCCTTTGATAAGTGGGGCATGGACTTCATGGGACTAATTAATCCACCTTCAATAGGGAGGAGGTTTATTTTGGTCTATACAGATTACATCACCAAATGGGTTGAAGTTCAAGTGTTGAGAGATTCAAAAGAAAGAACAATCATCGATTTCTTATTTTCCCACATTTTTACATGATTTGGGGTCCCTAGAGAGATAAAAATAGACCAAGGGCCTCAATTTACCTCCAAGTTGATCAAGGAGCTGATGGAAATACAAAGTTCAGCATAAGAAAACTACACCCTACCATTCGCAGGCAAATGGGCAAGTAGAAGTGATGAACAGAGAAATAGAGAACATCCTGACGAAGACCGTGCAACAACACAAAAAATATTGGGCTACACGGTTACCAAAGGTAGTCTGGGTGTATAATACCACGTGGAAATCTACCATAGGCTTCACACCCTTCCAACTGGTCTATGGGAAGAGTGCGATGATGCCCATTGAATTCAAAATCAAGACATTGAGGATGGCTTTATAATTGAACTTGAGCTTAGATGACGCTAAAAAAGAAAGGATTCAGCAGCTAGATCAGCTGGACAAAATCTGAATGGACGCTTTGTAGAGAACGGAAATCATACAAAATCAAAGAAAGCGATGGAATGATTGCCACATTAAACTGAAGTAGTTCCAATAAGGAGAATGGGTGTTATTGTATGATTCTCGATTTTAGGAAACAAAAGGTAAATTAATGCAAATATGATGGGACCGTATGAGGTGGTAGAGCTCATCAAGAATGGGGAAGTGCATGTTATAATAATTGATGACAACAACATCGTGTTAATGGTCAATGGCCATAGACTGTTCCCCTATAACACATCCAAAACCTTAAAGGTGGAATCCAGAATAGACGTGGGGGAGACCCCATATTCTTAGATCTAGAAAAAACTCTTAACAGGCGAAACAGTGGGCATGGAGGTGCTCACTAAAATCAGTTAATTTAGTTTTTTTCTTACGATGTGTTTTGTAGGGACGACGCCCGCATGCAAGCTGCAAGCATCCTAATCCAGAGCCTAACAGGCACATAATGCATCTAACTGCCTTTATTTTTATTTATTTTCATTTGCTTTTTTTAGGTGGAGGACCTGATAACACGAGGAATAGGTATCTAGGAAACCATGCTTGATTCAGATCAACATTCCAACATTGACACTCGTAGGTAGAAGTTGAGGCAGTGTGAAGTGAGACTGAGAAGGCTTGATCACCCTTTCCCAGTCAATCGCAACATGATTGCCAAGAATAAAGCACCTTCCACATCGAGAAGGCACAGAAGAAGGTGCCCTCCTTATAAATAAGGTGCCCAGCTAGAAGAAGGCATCTTTCGTATGAAGAAGGCCCCCACTAGAATAAGGTGCCTTACTTATAAATAAGGCACCCAGCCAGAAGAAGGTGCCTTCCTTATAAATAAGGCACCCAGCCAGAAGAAGGCACCCCGCAAGAATAAGGTGCCTTCCTTATAAAGAATACGCCCAACCAGAAGAAGGCATCTTTCACATGAAGAAGGCACCCCACCAGAAGAAGGCACCTTCCTTATAAAGAAGGTGCCCCATCAGAAGAAGGTGCCTTCCTTATAAAGAAGGCACCCCACTAGAAGAAGGTGCCTTCCTTATAAAGAAGGCACCCTATCAAAAGAAGGCACCTTATAAAGAAGGCACAAAAAAAAAAAAAAAATTAAAATAAAATAAAATATAGGCACCTTCCGTGGCGGGAAGGTGCCACACACAAAAAAAAAAGAGCTCGAGGCACCTTCCACATCAGGAAGGCACATACAAACCGAGGCGCCTTCCACCCCAGGAAGGCACAGGTATTCAGCAGTGCCTTCCACATTAGGAAGGCACACCAATTCAGAAGCACATTTTGTAGTAGGAAGGCACCATCATCAAAAAGGTGCCTTCCACCACCAGAAGACACATCCAATCAGAGATGCCTTCCACCACCATAAGGCGCATCCATTCAAAGAGCACCGAAAACATTGGGAAGGCACCATATAAGCGCCTTCCACATCGGGAAGGCACAACATAAGTGCCTTCCACATCGAGAAGGTACCAAAGAGTGCCTTTCGCGTACAACCAGCACTTAAGTCTTGTGGATGTCTCGATCGAAACAAAATCACCACACGAACGAGCGACATCAGATTACCATACCCCTCCCCCATGTCACAAATTAGTGAATCAACACTCTTCATGATGCATGAAACACCAAATAAGGTATGCGCATACTAACTCAAATATTTATATAATTATTCATAAATTATGCAGTACCGAAAAAAATATTGCCATCATAAAAATCATATACCCCCATGGCCGGAACCACGTGCCAATGATATGGCTCAAAAGGTGTACCCTAGAATTAAATGCTAGGGTTAGGCACCTTCCCTATAAGAAGGCGCATTCTTGAAGAAGTAAGGATAGAAAAAATAAGTCCAGTAGTAAGGGAAGGCGCCATGGGAGGAATGTCGAAGAATCATGTGGTGAAAATAATGAGCCGAGTGATACAGAAGGAATCAGGGGGATGGTAAAAACACAGTTCAAGGTCAAGGTATGGTTTGAATACTATACCCTGGTCAGTTAGGGCCAGGATATGGAGGCAGCCAAGGAATTCACTGCCTCCTTGAGGGGTGATGTAGCTCAAGTACGAGGGGTAGAAATTTTGGTCACCCACAAATACATCTCGTAGGCGACTGGATTGCCTCTCACAGGTGAATGCATATACAAATGCAGACTGCTAAATCCATACACCAAAGTGCTACTGCTAGGAGAAAATGTGTAGATATATAAGGAAGGGCTACCCAAAAGTAGCCTTCCCATGAATCTATGAAAGATATTTGAGCAGGTTGCTCGATTCTTTACATGCACCGGGAAGTATACCCATTTGCACACTAACCATGTGCAGTTTCTGAATCACCTGGTGCATGGAAGAAAGTTGAACATGCCCTTCTACTTAGAAAATGCCCTGAATGAAGAAGTGGCTAGGTACCAGAATGGAGCACCGTCCACCTTGGCCCACCATGGGCTGATATCAGCACTGGTCCACCATGCAGAAGCGTAGAGGTAGAACCCCGACGCAGAGGGAGATGGCATCCAAGAAAGACAACAGGATGTTGTTGCTGAAATAGGGCAAGAAGAGGGAAGCCCTATAGAGGAGATGGCAAGTATCAGGTAATTGGCATTTCTCGATTTCACAAAAGAAAGAGGGCATTCACCAGTGCCCGAATGCACAGAGGAAAGAGGGCATTCCCTAGTGCCCGAGTATGAAGAGGAAGGAGCGCCACTTATTAGTAGTGAGGCCAAGTTACGACTGCCAAAACTAGTCCCCAGGAGGAAATTCTTGCGATGAATCATCATCTCGATAGAAGAACAGAATGACCTAGAAGTCAACGTTGCAGCCCAAACCCTCTAGGAATTGACAAACTGAAGCCCACAAGATGCAGGGACTTCTGAGAGCAATGATCAGGTCGATGCAGCCTTGGAGGAAGCGTTGGAGTGGCAAACCAATTGCTGGATGGCCCAAAATTTTTTGGAGGACTACCAGAATGAGCATAGAGGGGAATTGGAAGAACGAGAAAGACAAATCACCCAGCTCGAGCAGCTGGTCCAACAATTGTAGGAGAACCAGCTACTCCAGGATAGGGGAACAGAAAGAAGGGACGCATTGACCCAAACTGACCGTGCAACAGAAGTCCCAATGAATTCTCCCACATCTGTAGAATGAGGATTCTCTTCAGGAGAATTTTGATCGGACGCTTGACAGAGCAGCCCGGAGGCAGGGGATAATTCCTCTATTTTTGAGAGTGAAATGGAAAGAAGTCCCACAACACCCACTATCATTGACCTGAGTGATACAGAGCAGTATATAGGACCAGGGGATAAGGAAGAACTCCCCGAAAGCAAGGGAGAAAGAGAAGAACCTGAGGGGTCAGCACAGGACAGACAGGGGGGCGAAGAAACACCCCCAAAGATGGCAACACAGGTCCCCTAGAGTGAAGAGAATGCTCCAGGGACCGCAGAGCAGGTCCCTTGGAGCAAGAAGACGTCCGTTAGGGAGAAAGGGAAAACCCCTATTTGAGCCATTACATTTTCTACAGAGGCCAAAGTAAAAGGACTCAGGATGACTCGAAAGAAAGTGAATATGACCTTCATCGAGCCAGAAGAAGATGACTGGGATATGCAACCATTCATAGAGAGGCAAAAATAGTTCGAACGACTGCTCAAAGAGAAGACAGTAGCTAAGGATACTAGGAAGGCAACCTCGAGGATGTAGGGGGACTATGGTATCTTCATCAATCCAACAGAGGATAGCCAGTTCTAGGAGATTTATGGGTAATCCTGGGGACGACCCTCCAAGATAAGAAGGTATTTTGAACGATGGGGGGTATATGGCCCTGAATTGGAATCTGCTGCCATTTCAAAGGAGAACACAGGGCTTATTCCTGAAGTAGCCTGATTATACAAAGCCCAAGTAGTTCATCTCAAGAGGGATAATTCAGATATCCCTCTTGCAGTGGTCAAACCTTTGGACGCTGACCTATGGCAAGCTGCAGAAGCTACATTTTAGGAAGCAGAGATGATGCTGGCTAGATCACCTTCGGTAGTGGCCAGGATGAGGAAAGCAAAGCTAACAGTAGCACCCGTAGCTCTACATAGAAAAATAGGGGCCACACCTCCAAATGCCAGTGTGTAGAAGAGGCAGACACAGGTAGCAGGTACAGTCGGATCCACCAAGAAATGACAATGATGAGGGGTCAACAGGGATACCTATAGTTTTGATGCCACGAGGGCGTGGCATATGTTAGGCATGGGGGGATGATGAGCATCATAAATGCTCATATTTTGTATATATTTTCTTGATTATTATGCGGTTGTATAATAAGGATTGCATATGTTTATGAATTATTATATAATTATTTGATGAAATTATGCATGTTAACTAATTCATGTGTTTTTGTGGAATTGCAGTTGATTTAGTCAGATTTGGATCAGTCGAGGTCTTTTCATGGACCTGGCACTTTGTTTCTTTTAGAATAAACGTAGAGAAGGTAGGCGCATTCCTCTTCCAGGAAGACGCAAAGCGTAAGTAGGCACCTTCCTCTTCTAGGAAGGCGCTAAGGAAAGACAAGCGCCTTCCTCTTCTAGGAAGGTGCCAAGGAAATACAAGTGCCTTCCTCTTCCAGGAAGGCACCAAGGAAATACAAGCACCTTCCTCTCCCAGGAAGGCATCAATAGAAGGCCAATGCCTTCCTCTTCCAAAAATGTGCTAAAGATAAAGAAGGGCCTTCCTCTCACAGGAAGGCGCCACTAGAAGGCAAGCACCTTCCTCTCATAAGGAAGGTGTTGATAGGAAGGTGCCACTAGAAGGCAAGTGCCTTCCTCTCACAAGAAGGCACCAATAGAAGATAAGCACCTTCCTCTTCCAGGAAGGCACCAATGGTAGTAAGGCACCTTCCACATAGAGAAGGTGCCCGACATACTTAGGCACCTTCCTCATAGGGAAGGTGCCCCTATTATTCGCCTATTGACCAGACAAGCACGACATGGACAATAGAGACTGGTGCAATTCCAAATCTACTTCATGTAGAGTTAAATTGGGTATCACACTGACGTATGAGAATGCCCTACCAATGCTAGGCGAAGCATAAACCAATCAGTGAACACGCCACCATTAGAAACGAATGCTGGTTTTAGCAGACGTCGATCGCATTTACCAGACTGTCTTAGTTTAGTCTGGAATGAACTGACTATTATAACTTATTTGTAACAGAATATCTGCGGGTGTGCTATATAAACACACGCAGACCTCTATGAGGAGATATAGAATATTTTGATAGTAAATGTAGAGAGATATATAGAAGAAGCATTGTAATACTTTGATAATTATAATATAGTTCTAAGAGTTTCTAAGAGCGTGTTCAGTTGGGAGGAAGTTGCTGGAGCTTGGGCCCACTCCAAGCCAGTATTTCTTCCCCTATTTTTCTTGTGTTTTCTAGATTAGTTTACCCCTTTTATAAGATTTTTTATCGCATTGTTATTTCTAATATTGCAATAGGTTTATTTCTAGGAATGCATGAATATTAATTTTTGTAGATTTAATTATTTTTACGTAAATTATTGAGGAGTGTATGAATGATTGACGACCATTGAAACACCCCCCAATAGTAGAACTAACGGACTCATCTCAAGTGGTATTGTAAGCAATCTTGTTCAAGACCCTTCGCAAGTTTACGAAGCTCCCTGGGTTGATAAATTAAATGCATGGGCATGTGACAAAAGTAGGAAAGAAGTTAACCTTGTTTGGCCCACAAAAAAGACTACAACATGTGCATAGAAGATAGCATTGGAGTAGATCCCAAAATTGAGAAACACTTAGAAGAGAGTAATTGGGTGGCTAATATGATAAGCTATTTTTAAATGGGTAGGTGCCCTAGAGGTTTGAATACCTATCAAAGGTATCAGTATGGATTATAGGCCTTGAAGTATATCTTATTATCGAAAGGGTTATACAATATATTTATGATGGAATTTTCCTTCGTTGCATAAAGTTGGGATAGGTTGAGAAATTCTTAATATATTTTCGCACAATATTGTCTAGAGGACATTATTTGTGATAAAAAATGGTCACAATTATCCTTAGAGTGGAATATTATTGGCCCACCATCTTTGCAAAATCATTCAAAGTGGCTAGAGCTTGTGAAAAATATCAATAATTTTCTAGGAGAAATAAAAATTATATGCTACCGCTATAGCCAATCATAGTAGAGGAGTCTTTTCAATAGTGGGGATTACATTTAATTAGATTAATAAATCTAAATTTATCAATAGGCCACAAATATATTTTAATGGCAACAAATTACTTTACTCAATGGATATAAGTGACAACCACAAAATTGACCAATCAGGATACAATAATTGAGTTCCTATAAAAATTAATCATTGGGTTTGGCATCCCATACGCTTTGGTGACCGACAATGGATATAATTTTATAGGGTAAAAATTCATTAAATTTATGAGTAAATATGGTATCTACGTGAAAACATCATCAATTTATTACCCTCAAGTAAATGGGTTGGCTGAATCCACAAATAAAAATTTGTTGAAAATTATCTTAGAACCATTGGTGAAAATAAGAAAAGTTGGTACCTATTACTCAACTAGGCATTATGGGTAGAATGAATAATAATTAAAAGTGCATTAAAAACTTTTCCTTATTCATTAGTCTATGAAAAATAGGTTGTTCTCCCATTACATATTGAGCTACCTATGATGAAATTAATTAATCAAGAACTATTATTTGGAAGCAATAGTAGAGGTTCAAATGGAACAAGTCTTACTATTAAAAGAATAGAGAGAAAAGGGCTATGATAATTTGTAAAAATATTTAGTCATGGTGAAGCATTGTTTTGATAAGAAAGCCACATTTTATGATTACCAAATTGGTGACATCATTCTCAAATGGGATGAAGATAGGTCAAAACCAGACAACCATCAAAAATTTGATTTGTTCTGGTATGGACCATACCACATATCTGCCAGAAAAAATACAATGTTGACCTATCATATGATAATGGCTATATTTTATAAATACCAATAAATTACCATCACTTAAAGTGCTTCATTTAGGATGCCACCACCCTTTGTATCATATGTACATACAAACACAAAAAATAAATAAGCCATGATAATTTTGAAAATAGCCAAAAGTCATTTGGCCAAAACTAAAATTAACTAATGAGAATTTTGAAGTCTTGCACACTTATTTGTCAAGGGGCCATAAGAGCCAAAATTTGATTGAAATGTAAAATATCCTACACAAACTTACAAAACATGAAAGTTGACCTTTAAGAAAAGGTGAACATGCAATTCAACTACAACAATAATTGCACAGTGACCAATATAGTGCCAATAAAGCAAACACTTAAGAAAACAATTGCCCTACAAATTTTCTAAATAAGAGAATTATCAAGCCAATGGACTATCTCAAGCTAAAGCTACATAACGAATAACTAGAGTGATCCACAGAAGTAATAAATAGGGAAAT
This sequence comes from Wollemia nobilis, assembly GCA_028583015.1. Taxonomy (NCBI): domain Eukaryota; kingdom Viridiplantae; phylum Streptophyta; class Pinopsida; order Araucariales; family Araucariaceae; genus Wollemia; species Wollemia nobilis. The sequence continues at coordinate 448,297 of JAQPPZ010017254.1, read as the reverse complement.
ATACAAGTGTATATGGATTAGCAATGATAAAAGATACAAAAGCACCTGCTAACATTCAGAAGGTATAAAAGGGAAATGCATTTTGTGAGAACTTATTTTGAAGTTGGGCTTGTCACTTTTCTTGCAGAGCTTCTTGGAACAAAACCAGGGCTTACTAGTATTATGGTGATGTCACCTTGGGATGAGCTCTAGCTTTGTGCACTCTTTGGTTCATTTTATTCTTCGATATCATTTAGCTCCAACTTTGATCAAGTATGGTATTCATTGCATGATCCCAGGCTTCAATGATGAGACACTAATATCACTTATTAAAATGGATCACTTCAATCATCCTAGTTTTGTTCACTTTGACTTTATGTATTTACTCCTTTTGCATGATGCTAGGCTTTGGTTCTAAGATGTTGACACCACTACCAAAAAGTGCATGGCTTTGTGTAATTTGTTTTTGAACACCCCAACTTTGTGCATCTTGAATTTGTTTATTTTACATTTTTTGGGATTTTGTGATGCCATATTTATGTCACTACCAAGAAGGGTCTGGTTTTTTTCATCATGGCTTTGAGAAACATCTTAAGCCTTTAAAGCACTTCATCAAATTTTTGAAGAAAAGATTTTAGCTTTTTGTATTACGAATAAGATCATACATTTCACCTACATTTTTGGTGCCTCTTGGGGGATTTTTGCTTATGGGAATTAAGAACTCAGAGGGCCTAATTCCATTGGGTATGAAGTTGAAAGGATTGTGAAACAAAATATAAATGGAGTTGGTATGATGTAAAATTATTTTGGAAGTGAGAGATGTGATGAGTGGATGATTTTGTGTGAAAAGGAAGAAAGTTGAATGACTTATAATATGGAATGAAATGATTAGTGAATTGAATTTTATGATGGAATAAGAAAGAATCATACATTTTTTTAACTTTTAGGTGGTTTCTTCTCTTTTGGGAACCTTGCACTTTATATTTACTTTCATAGTGTAGAGGTGTTGTGTTATGGTCGTTCATAACTTTGGTGTTGCTTCTTGTGTGCCAAGTGTCTCTTGACCATCTTCTACCCCAATAGCTTCACTTGGGGGGAGTTCCACCATAGGAGATATTTATATTTATTAATTTTATTCATTGTCTAAGGCATTTTTTTGCTCTCTAAAGGACTTGATAAACCAATGTTTAAATCTATGGGGAGGAGTTTTGAGTCCCATGATTTTATCATGCATTTTCCTCACTTGTTAGGCTTTTTCATAGGAGGGATATTGGTATCTTCTAGCCATATCTTGAATATTAGCTTATATCATAGCCATTATGTTCAGGAACTCAAGCAATTGGGCTTCATCAATAGGATATTTTGATTGGTTTACTTCCCCCTCATCATTGGCTATTGATTCTATCTGAACCTAAAGATCTTCTTTGGTATGGAGTCAGTATTTTTTATCATAGAAGCTAGAAAATCCTAGCCCTTTGGCTTATTTTATCAAATCCATTATTATTTTGCTCTGAGTTGTAGCCTATCCACCATCTCCCATTATTTTAAAACCCACTTGTATCTTTTCATTATGACATGAGAGATAGTCATTGTTGCATTCCATTGGTTTTTTGGTATAACTTTTATAGTTGGTTCAAATATTCTTTGAGCTAAATTTATCAAAATTTTAGCTTGTCCTATTTTATCTTCCAGCTCATTCTGAGCCTATGTTAAGTCCCTTTTTTCTACCTCTATAGCTTTTGTACTAAATTTCAAGTAGCCAATGACTAGGTAAGCTTTCGAGACATACTGAAGGGTCTTATTCCAACTATTCTTTCTTAACTGCTCCAATGCTTCACTGGAGAAGCAAGAGACTTTGGCTCATTTTTCTATCTTTACAATTATTTTGTAAATATTGAATATATTATTTTAGTACTTTGTTCATTTCCTCCTTCTCTTGCATTTTTTGCTGGCTTGGGAGTTGCATAATTTTTTTCTTCCATTTTTATTTCCATTTTGCAGCGATTTCTTGATATTTTGCTCATATTTTACCATCATATTTAAGTTTTTAACCTTATTCTCTAGTTGCTTACATTTATCCCTTATCTTATCACATTTTAAATAAATGGTATTGATATAGGCCTGTGCACTAAACAAAGATTCTTTTAATGGCAACTAGGAGATATCTATTGCTTGTGTTTCCACTTGATAATCATCTGGAATCATCTCAAACTCTAGCTTGTCAACCCTTAGCATGGCTATCTATTATATATTGAGAAGTAGTTGGATAAAATATAGTCATTATACTAGAAGAATATTGTTCTTCTGCTTGCATGGGTGGTTTGTTTCTCCATCATTCTTACACATTTTGGCTCATATCCTTGAGTCTATTGATGGTAATTGTAGATGGATGATCAGGTGGTGGTAACATTGGAAAGATGGATTGTAGAATGGGAAAGGGATATGTAGGTATTTTGTAAATAATTGACATGGTAGTGCTTTTAGGAGTTTGTATTTGTGGAGTGGATGTGGCTAGAAGGATTTCAGATATAGTGGTATTCTAAGTGATTGGTCTTGGTGGAGAACTCTATGGTGATGGAGAAAATGAGGGAATATCAATGGGGGTTAGAGCAATAGAAGTAGTAGTAGAGGTTTAATAAATCATACATATATCATAAATGGTTGCTCTACTACTAGCTTGGTTAGTAATCTAGATGTTGGGGGTGGCCCTTTGGTCTTGCATTTCTTATGGTTCTTTCTTGCAACTCCCTGAGAAAATTGACCTTTATTTTGGTCATGGCTTCTTCCTTCATAGGATTTGAGCAATTGGAGGTAGGAATCCCTGGTAACTATTATAAATATGACCTTATGTTTACATCAAATCCCTCATTATTATCAATGGGTTGAATTTATACCTATGTGTTCTCTATTGGTGTCTCTTGTTCTTGGGGATTTTGATGCTTAGTCAATCCTAGAATAAATTTGGGTGTTGGTTTTAGTGGGGACTCTTATGTGTATCTTTGAATTCTTTTCCATTTTGTTTCTGGAGTAGGGGAGCTAGGAAAAGGTGCTTCCAAAGCCAACTTTTGTGATAATTATTTTACCTGTATGAACTCTTGTGACCCAATGGTTATTTTTCATAGACATCCTCTAGTATATCCCATTTTACCTATGATTTAAGATCCCTTTGGATATATTTCTTGTTGCAATTCTATTGGAACGAAGGTCATATCTAGTTGGTTTAGACCTAAGGTCTCTTTTATGGGTACTTATTTCTCTAGGCTAATCACAAAATTATTCTCAGCCTGCCACCCTTTTGGTGTTTGTGTAGTTTATATTATGTGTTCCTTTTTAGAAGTTACTTTTTCAAATTCTACTTCATCTTCTCCTAGTGCTGGAGGTTCTTCTTCTTGTACTTCTTCACCTTGGTTGTTAAAAACTATGGCCTAGTTTGATCTTCTTTAGGCTTTGATTTTTCTATATTTTCATCATATTTCTAGGAAAAAATTTTATCCATTGGCAATGGGTACCTAGATTTTTGAGTGCCTCATTTGCACCTAAACATACACCATTCCATAATATTGGCTTCATCCCAAACAATATTATAGGCCATATGTCTATTTTATCCTTAATCATCTTGTGAGCCTTGTACATTTTTGGGTTGTAATTGCACTTTGGCTCATAAAAATATCTTTAATGAGGCAACTCTTGAATTTTTATAATTTTTCAATTGATCTCGTTATCCTCAAAATTGTTCCAGAGTTTCTCAATGTCAATTCAACTAACCTTTTGGAACATTGGTGGCTTGCTTTTGTTCAAGTATGTTATCCTCTCCTTGAATTTACCTTTGGGATCATACTTCCATTTGTGTGGTATTGTTTGTAATCCCAATATTTTAAGTTTTCTATATAACACTTCCCCTTGTCATTTCACCATTACTATAATTAGTTCAAAAGTGAAGTGATATTTATGAGTAGTCACTTTATTTATGCCTATGCCAAATACTATGTTTATGGCATTTGTTTTTTTATAATACTCCATGACAAATATAGTAAATAATAAATCCATTACATAGTATGGAAATAGAAAAGGCTTCCTCACAAAGTTATATAATATCACCATTGTTCCTTATGTTAAAAAGTACCAATCCTCCTCTTCCGTCTAGGGACTTTGCAATATCATAATTATTGTTCGAGGAAATCAAGGTATTTCTTCAAAAAGGAGCTTAAATGATGGTACCAAAAATTATCTATTGAAGTGATAATAGGACTTGAAAAACCTAATTAGAGTCTTCTAGTCTACTACTTCTCTTTTCTATTCATGGTCATTTAATCTATTCACACCTATCCATGACATAATATCTATGGTGCAATACAAGAAGATCCAATCTAAGTGTGAAGGATATTGGAAATTTCCATATGTTGAGATCTGTAACTATGTAAGATGCTCATGCATTTTTTCACATAAAAACTTGGCCCAATCAAAGAAACAAGGATTATTAGATTGGTCTGAGCAAGATTCACCATAATATTATGGATTGGAGATGGTATACACTAGGGAAATATGGTAGTCATGGACTTCCTTGTTAGTGGATAGACCAAAAATATGGCAAGAATTAAAACATGTTTGGGAATTTGAAATAAAAAATGTGAATTGGTGTTTTCAAGATTTCATTACCAGATGGGGGATTGCATACTTGTTGGTTCAACCAATTTTTGAAAAACTTACCCCCTTATTTATGTCTCTTAAGGTCATAATATTTATTTTGTTCTTCAAAAATAAAATACTTAGGGGGAGTCCTAGGTTTAATACCTATGGCAAAGGATTTGATGAAAATATTAGGAGTTAGCTAAAATAATGCTTCTCCCCTACTTCTAAACTATTCTTAATTATTGATTATAGAATTGGAAAATTGCTAGCACTAATTAAAGGCAAGTATGAACAAACCTATACATGTAAGAGGATAGAAAATAATGACACAAACACACCTAGGCTACTAGGTGATATATATTTTGCTCATTATTTAGTTTCTTCTCGAAGTTGCTTCTATTTTGACCTAAGGGTGATTTTCTTATCCTTGATTTTACATGTATGGTCTTGATGTATCTTCTTTTTAGACCTATAACCACCATAGTGCCTTCTAGTTATTCCAGGTAATGAAAACAAGGTTTAAAATGATATTTTGATAAATTAGTTGTATTAGTTTGACCACTTATAATAGGTAGTTGCAGATTGATAGAGAAAATTAAATAGAAATTCAAATTCAAACATAGAATGAAATATAAAATGACCACTTCAGCATCTTGAGTTTTCTCTACTAGGTTGTTCTCATAACAAACCTATAACTGGCTGTAAATCTTATACTGTAAGTTTCAAAATACAACTTGAAAATAAACCATGTCACCTCTAGTTGAAGGAGGCTCTGTAGTATTTTCTTGGATGCTTTCTATGTAATCTTGCTACCAATTAATGAGAAGTGATAGTTGTTTGACCTCCATTGTTGTGTAATTATAGGTTTTTATGAATGTACCTTTTGCTTTAAGTAATTTTTATTACACTTTCATGATTAGTTAATTCTATCAAAGAAAATTTTATTATTTGGATCATTGTTGGATTGCTATTCATTTAAGTCTTTGGAATGATTAAAGTATGTAATTGATGTTATATAAATTTCTAATTATTTTTGACAATGGTTGGTATGTTAAGTATCATCAAAATTGATTGTGTTAGCTTATTATATAGTAATTTCCAATGTTGTTACACTATATCCCATCCACCCTTTGATTATTTATTTACACCCTTATTTTATCTTAATATTTTAATCTCTTACCTTTTAGAATAAACCCATGTTTTTACTTCATAAACATTACAAGGAACCAACCTTCTCTATAGTTTGAATTGAGTGAAATCCCATTCATCCAAAAACCATTGGTTGAAGTCTAGGGCACATTTAAAATCCATAGACTAGGCAAATTTTATGCCAACAAGACATTGTATGTCTCTCCAATATTTTGCACCTTAATATCCAATATTCCTATACTATCTACTATATATTAGGCTTCAACACTTGTCTTTAAGCATCCACAATGATCATAGCTTCTATGTTCTCAATGATTTCTTCAATGTTTCCAAATATCCAGGACTTAATGTATCTTGGGATTTTGCACTTAGTGGTCCACCTATGGGTGTTGTTACTCCTCTAATGCTGAGTACCTTCAATGAAAACTTTTTCATCTATGTTTTCTTGAGCTAATTCTATTTTGCATGTTTTTCTCTTATAGCATGCATCTTCCTCTTAGTCTAGACCACTAGTCCTTTTTTATTTGTACTTCTCATTCTACAATGTGCTTACTTTCAATTCACACCAGTAGTATAATATATATATATATATATATATATATATATCCATATTCAACTCATTGTCCAATATCCTTCTATAATATCTTCCTCTTTCTCCACCCTAGATAGAGCTTACTAAAGTGGATTTGATACCACTATTAGAAAATGGTTTAAAATATCATAGGTCTATAATTTCTATAATCATATAATTTCACACATATAATATCATTTAATAATAACACCAATATTACATAAAAAACTTTATTGATTCAATCCAAAATTCATTACATTACATAGAGCTTTGTCTTCAATATATAGATACATGAGACTCTTCACATGCACCTAAATCTTGACCTTTTCTCTCCTAAAAATCAAGGGAGATACAACCTTTCATATTATATATTTACATGAAAAATCTCACATATAACATAATGATAAAGTATCTCATGATTACACATAATTCCCTACTTCTAAACTTGACACATCACACTTATAACTATCACTTTCATACAAGATATTTTCACTAATAACTCACACTTGATTACATGATGCATGAACACACTTCACAAATTAACACATACTATAATAAAAACACACCCTCATCTAAATATTTACAAAATACCAAATAATGTAATACCTCCAAAAAAAACAAGAATTTAAACAATGCAAGAATAGAAGGGATGCAAACAAACAACCCTAAAATATGTGCTCTTTTTTATTCAAATGATTATAGGAAAGTAAAATAATATTTTCTTTTAAGGTGAATAAGGGTTTTATGCAAACATACAAACTATCCTAGATGCAACTATACGCTCTTTTATTTTCTTGCCTATGACAAATCAATAAAATAAATCAAACTCAGTTTATTGTTTTCCTTTAGTAAACTTGTCATAAAATTAGAAATAGAAAAAGAAAACAACAATCAAAGAATGAATACTAAATTATAGAAATTAGAAAAAGAATATTCTGGAGTAGAATTACCTAAATTTTTTCCTAGAGGTAAATGTGTGTCCAACTTCAAATACGTTACCTATAACTTAGCTAGTGTAAACATACTTTAGGTGGCATAAATGTGAAATCTACAAAAACAATCATAACAAAAATGTATATTAGGGTTAATGGTTCTACAAAACTTGAGAAAGAGTGGAAAATTATGGAGTTGATAGGTCATATCCCTTGATAACTTAAGAAAGTTGATAAAAATAAAATAAAATATGGAGTAAATATACTAGCAATATTTGTAGTACCTAACTGCAATAGGGAAACACAAATAATTTTGACAAAGAAATATAAAGAAAGGAAGCTAAGTTCTAAGAGATACAAAGATGCAGAATATCCCCTAGACAAGTAGATGCTCTAATATGCAACAAAAATGAGTATCTAATATAATCAATGACCTAGGCTTCAAATGATATGATAAATATAGATGAAAAAGTTATCCAATGTCTATATTCTACAACAAGAATATAGAGATATTAGTTAAATATATAGCTAACTAAAAAATTGTATAAGGGTAAGAGTAAATCCTTAAATGGAATTTGCAATATCTAAGAAAATGCACTATAGTGCAAATATAGGTAGCATAAATATTTATAAATAATAATATCAAATGTACTCCTGATTGTAGTCAAGCAATACAAATATATTTTATAGTAGATTGTGATGTTAGAATGCAATAAAATCAAATATACCAATGAAGTAAACAAATATGTATTATGTATAGGGTAATAAACCTTAATATTGGATGAATAAATTTGGAGAAAAACCAAAAAACTAGGTACTATATTAACGATACAATGTCATATAGTGTAACATTGAAATAGAATTACTATAAGCACAAAATATTGCTAGAAATTCTAAGCTAAATCAAACTAATCCATCAATCAATTGTGTAAGGTATGAAAAAATTATAAGTTAGATTAAAACAAAAAATAAAAGGAACCCAAATTCAAAGGAGGGATAAGGTCATAACCTAGGCCTTGTAGGATACCTCCTTGTAATTTTTGTTCAATGGGTTTCTTGATGCTTACTAAATAATTTGATGGATGGCCTCCTTTGCTTACCTATATATGCTAAGTACAATGCATATGATGACTACAAAAATGATTACAAAATCCAAATGGTAGTGTTGTTATGAGAGCTCACAAAAAATAGCTATAGTATGCAAGTAGCAGAGATTTTTGTATGATTTTACCTCTCCAAAGGGTTTATTTATAGATTTATATAGGGATTTTATTGGAGGGAATATTATAGAGGTTCAAATATTCAAATGAAATCGGGTATGTATGAGAGACGATCATGCACAATCATGCCAAGGAGTGGAGGCATGCCTAAGAGACATGCTTATAGGATTCTACTCATTCCAGAGCATTTGTACTACCTATATTTGCATTGCAATACAAAAATAGCCAATGCAAACTCTATTTGATTATTGAAAATCTAATTTAGGTGGGAAAGAGTCAAATGGTCAATATTTGTATTTGCACTGCCCAAGTGTATTTTTTTGTCAAAGTTTTACCAATATGAATTATTGATATCCAATCCAAAAGAAGCTAACACAAATGTTACTCACCCAACACAAATGTGTTTGAAGGTTAAATTCCCAAAAGTTGGTCATGGAATAAATTATACTAGTTTGGTTAGCTATAGGATTAGCTGATAGGGGTCATAAGTGTTCAAATGCACAAAATTTGATATTATAGATGTTAAGAAGATTACCTAGAATTAGTTGATCTCTATTGGACGTTTTACATTATTTGGTATCTTTGCAAATATTTAAAATAGAGAGTGAGTTTGATGTTAGATTTTGATGAGTATATGATATAGGAAATGCAACCACAAGATGCAAGATGAGTAAGCGATGATATATATATGATAATGGCACTATAATATATAGGAAAACAAAGATATAATATTCTGCAATAACTCAAAATATGCCATTAATGAAAGATCACAAAAATAGTACAATGCAGTATAATGAAGGACATGAACACTCCACAAACTATTTTTAAAGAAACTACAATTTAATCCTCTACCAATCTATACTATTCACTCTCTATATTCTCTTGCTTCCTTCATTGTCTTCTTTGTCTGAATCAGAATGAGTATCGTATTCTAGTTTTTATTCTTATTCTTTAGTTTGTAGATGGCCAAGTAGTGCATAGTTTTGTTGTCCTCTCATTATTTTAATTTTGAACCTTCTATTTCTTCTTCTGCTTTTGTGATAGGTTCTTCATTATCACCAATATCTTCTTCAGAAGATGCATTAGTATTGTTTTGAAACACAATAATATCTTGTAAAGTTTCAATAGAATATAGAGCATATATATTTCTATGGATTGATCCAATAGCTTCAATCTCATTTTGATTTATAATGTGACACATATTAACTCCATTTATGTGTCTAAAATCAATTATCCTTTTGCTCTCTACTATATTTGCTACTGAAATAATATTAGATGATAATACAGGAACATACATTACATTATGTAGTAGAAAATTTGGAAATGATTTACTAGGTGTTACACACCCATATCCATGTATGTGATAGAATTTTCCATCTGCAATTTTCAACCTGTAATTATCGGTGACTTCAAGACAATCAAACCATTGTAAATTTCCTATCATGTGATAACTTGCACAAAAATCAATATACCAAATATCCTTTTAATTTTTATCTATGGATTTATTTGAGTTTAAAGTGAGTTTGCATATTTGATATGGTACAATGTATGTATTTTGATCTCGAGTCCTCTTGTAGTGTGCATTGTGATGAAATATCCCTCTTGTTATTTTTTTCAATATAGGATTCTTTTAGCTCTTTAGTATTTTATGAACACTTTTAATAGAACCTTTTGATGTAGTCTACCTCATGACTCCCTAGTTTAGAGTATGTGAACTACTTTGATAAAACCTTTTTAAGAATTAGGTTTTGTAGGATCCTTATGGTGACTAGAGTATGCTCTAATATTGATAATGTACTTAGCAACTATTAGTTCATATTTTGAGTTGATTTTGTAATATTTTAGGAATGATAATAATAAAATCCTATTTCATCTTATTTATCCTATTGAAAAATTCATTTTTTAATTTAATGGAGTTCTCTATGGTTGAATTACTTTTGTCTCTTTAATGTGACTATGAGATAAGCATAAGCAATAAATTCCATATATTTTAAAGCAAGCAATCATTTTGCTTTTCTATTCTTAAATTTCCAATGGTTTAATTTTCTAAATTCCAATTAATTCAAGTTTTATGTAGCACTCCTTATATCTCCCTAATTTGGAATTATAGAAATTGATAATATTTACAATAATAATATTTTTTTCCAAGTAGAATGCCTTATACCTCCTATGATATTAATTTCAAATATTAATATAATAGTATTTCAACTAATGTGATTTGAAATACTATTAAGAATATAAACTCTTATTTGCTTTCTGGTTTGCTAAGGTTAATTTTGCATGTATTTTCAATGCAAATGATAATAAATTTAACTTTATATACTATCCCTTATCACTCCTTATGAAAGAAAATAATTAAACTATATGATATAATACCTTTTATAAGGTTGAGAGCATGAGGTCGATGGGCACTTCTTTGACTTCAATCTCCTTAATGGGTGTTGTATCTTCTTGTTGGTTAATGACAATAATCTTGTTGGATGTCCTTTATTATGGTATTACTTCCATCTATTGCTACTTGACTTCTAAATATGTGATTCCCTCTCTATTGCTTCTTGAATTATCAATGTGCTCTCTTACTATGTGCTCCTGATTTTTCTCTAACGTGCCTTGATTTCTATCTATAATTATATCTTGATTTCTATCACTCTATTTGTGAACTCCTCTTTAGTATTGAACACTTTAATAGGCCCTTTGACCATTCTTGATATTGTGGAAAAGTGGCATAGATGTTATTCAGGTGGTTAATGACAGTTATGATCTTGGTGAGCATTATATTAGATTCCTCCAATGCTCAAGAACTTCTTCAATAGTGAGCAATGATGATTATTCCTTTCAATGCTTCAAGATAAGCATTAGTTCAACTCTAAACATCTCTTCCTATGTAGGTGTTAGAATGTATGTATGGGAACCTTGTTTGAATGTGCCAAGTGGTACAAGATGCCTTAGGTATAAGTTAAAAGTGGTGATTTACTCTTATGCATGTAATGCTCCTCCAATATATATTATGTTGTGTATATTTCTTGCCAATGAATACCCTTTGTATCTTGTTCTTCAACACTTTCTTTCCAAGCAATCGATGATGCTATGAGGTTGGATCCAACTATGGTAATTTTAGGGCACTGCTATGAAGGTTATAGGGTAGTCCAATGGTGGATTTAGTGCTTCAAATATATTTGTGCTTAATTGTAGGTTCATCCAAGACAAGGCTTGGGTATAGCACCTTTGACCTCACCTTGTAACTTGCTTCTTTGGACTTGTAATGCGCTATCCTTTCATTGTCCCTTTTACATTGATATGCACTTATAGATAGCCTTCTTACATAGGATTGTTGATGCTATAGGTTTCTTGCTATGTAGGCACTAATTTGGTGTCTTGTTACACCTTAGTGAAGTGGGTATCAAGCCCTTTGGACTGGATCTACTCTTAAGTACCTTGAATGTGATTTCCTTTCACTAATGGTGGTTGTCTGTAGATAAGACAATGGCTACGTAATGTATCCTTGAGATACTTAAACCATTGTATTATTTTGGTGTAATAATATAATATAAGTTTGGTGCTTCTGTAATAATCTATAATATACTCCTTAGTTGCACCTAAAATTTAAGACTCTCCTAGTCTCCTTTTGTAGCTTATTTTTCTGATTTATGATGGTGGCTTTTTTCTCCACTCCTTGGAGGTATATCACCCTTTGGTGGCTTCTCTATGCCACAAAATTTTGTATGTTTGAGTGCTCAATAGTGTCTCTAGACACTTTAATAGTATGCTGATTTGTGCACTTTGGTCTTTCACCTTAACTTACAAACCAATGCACTTAATGATCTTATAAGAGTAACTAGTATAGTGCACTAATAATCTCACCTTATTGCTCTTTTAATGTAACTTTTTAGGATGCACTAATATTAATTCTTTATGAACTCTACAATTTTCACTTAGTAGTAATATCTTCTTCACTCTAGTAGATAATAGGAAGATACTATTTTTATTTCTATCAAAATATATCTAATCTCCTATTTTAATGTGTAGGTATTAACCTCAAAAGAAAATATCTTCTACACTCCCTTTGAAGACTTTAATATGCAACCTTATCCTTGAAAATTTAACTCTAATATGGTGCTTAATGAAACTTAATAACAAACTAAGCAACTTAATGTTCAATTATGAACCTATTGCACCAAATTTGCTTACCTTAATGAACTTTGTCTATGAAGGATTGCAAGGTGATTAGATTCACCTTATTATTTAATTTTATTGGATGAATTTGTAGCTCTTATTTACTGTCCAAAATAACTTCTCAAAATACCAATTTGTAGCTTTGTACCTCCTCTAACTTGCTACTTGAATCTATATTTTGGTGGCTTCAACTCTCCTTTAGGATGTATCTTAGAAATCTTAAACTTAGCAGCTATTGATGCTATCCAATTTGTTGCTTTCTTGTTGTTGTCAAATCTGAAATTTTTAGATTGCAAAGTAGACAATATCTCCACTGAAATGTTTTCCTTGAATCTCAAAAATTTTGTAGGGATCTCCTCCAAATCAAAGCTAAGATTTTCCTTCAAGAACCCTTCAATTTTTTGCTATAGAAACCAGTAGATCTCCTTTCTCTAAATGAGCCTTCTAGCCTTCAAAGGCAATATTCAAACCTCTTAGGTTTGGTAGTAATATCTGGATCCTTTCTCCTTCAACCTCCTTGTCAAATTTTGACTTCAATATAGGCATTCTTCTCAAGAATCTAAAAGTATTGAGGTCTTCATCAATATCCTCCAAAATTTGGCAAGCTTCTTGCCAAATCCTTCTCCTTTGGACTTGTTGTCGGATGGCGATAATTGTCCCAAATTCTTCCTTTATCAGGAATTTCTCTTTGGTGGTAAATTTATCTTATGAGTTCTCCTAGGAAATATTTCAATGATCTTCTTTAAATCTCCTTTAATGAGGCTCTTCAAGTCTTTTTCTTCTTTCTCCTTGAGACCTCTTCTCTAGGATATTCACTTTCACAGCTTCTCTAGTCTTCCCAATGAGACATTTTATTGAACCTTCTATTTTAGAAGTTTTGAAATGAGATCTCCTTCTTGGATCTCTAAAATTTATTGCTTTAGGAATAAAATTTTTGCTAGTCCTCTATCTTCAAGATTCCAAATCTGGAAGTTCTTCAATGGATATTTTGTAGGTCTCTTCAGCTTCTTAGACTAATTTCTTCTACTCCTTCAAGGTGAAGCCTTCAATATTTAGTAGAGATAACCAATATTCTATTTTCTTCTACTCCTTCAAGGTGAAGTCTTCAATATTTAGTGGAGATCACCAATCTCCTATCTTCACTAGGAGTTTTTTCTAGAGTTTATTCAATCTACTACTTATAGTCTTCATTGGAGATCACAAACCTCCAATATTCTATTGGACTCTTCTCTAGAGTCTCTTCCTCAAATTTACAAGGCTCATATGGCCTTTTCTTCTTCTGCACTCTACAGGTCTGCAATATTTAGCAATGGGATATTTTCTTCAAGCCTCCAAATATTTGTTATTTGATTTTTTGCTTATGGTGCTGGATTGATTCTAAAGAATATATTATTCCTAGCTATTTTTTAGGAAGCTTCCCAACTTTATTTGAATATCCTTTTCCCTGCAAAAAAGTATTAGGAATATAATGAAAGAAATTCTAAATCTAGAGACAATCAATATTCACTAGTTGATTTATCAATTTAGTGGAATCAATGTTGAGTCCTAGTCTTCACAAGTTTTTCTAAAATCCTATGGAAAGACTCTAGCCAAATGCAATCTCAAATATTCTAAAAATTATATTTTTGGATTCCTCTTAATCTCACTTATGGCTCTCCCTATTTCCTATCGATCTACCAAATACTATGATACCACTGTTACATTTTGATGAGTATATAATATAGGAAATGCAACCACAAGATGCAAGATGAGAAAGCTATGATATATAGATGATATTGACACTATAATATGCAAGAAAATAAAGAGATAAACTTTTGCAATAACTCAATAATATGCCATTAATGAGATAAAATTGTTAGTCAGGATCGTCCCCTTAGGATATTCTCACTTGGTTGTTTGTTTTCTAGTAAGGCCGAATATCCCTTGTAGGCCATCCTCCATTTTGTGTTCTAGTTCTGAGGACCTACTATTTGTATCCTTGATGTAATAAGGTTTTGGGGATCTTGTAAACCAAAAATGAACAACACAAATACAAAGATAAAATATAAAAGGCACAATAACAATACAGAATGACCAAAATGAATAATATTGATTGATATAGGTAGATATTTGAGTTATACAATGATTGTGCCCCAATATGGAGTTTACAATGCTTTTGAAACAAGTATTATAGATAATAGGGTTCAAAACCCTAGTTCAATGAACAACTGGTAACTTCTAGCTCATCCTTGATCCAAACAAGAGTGCGGGTGGGCTTGTGTATCCATATGGGACCACCATAGCTGCAAAAACTTCCAAAAATAGGATTCCTGCACCTATAAATAGTAAACACCATAAAAAGGGATTAAAAGCAACTACGAGGGATCCACTGTGTGAGGTAATCCAAAAGATAAAACATGGAAACCCTAGATGTTGCAATGGTAAAATATAAACAAAAATGCAAGAAACATAAATGTATACAACAAATATTTTTACCTTATCAAAGTTGATATTTATTACGATGTTTGTTGTCGATGGTTGCACAAATGCTCGAAAGCATCCAAGGGATTACAGACTACAAAATATATTGTGAGAAATGCTAAAAAGTATTTGGTGATGGATTTGAAAGCCCAACAACATTCCAAAAATTCTTAGTAGCATTTTGCAAACTCTGGGCGGCATTCGAGGGTTGAGGCAAGTGAAGCAGAACTAGATCTGGTTCATGATGGCTTGGTAGTGACAAAAATGGGATGGGTAATAGTGGTGGTGAGAGACGAAGATGATAGCAAAATGGCTAGGATAAATGTTCAAATTTAGGACCAGGGGTAATTTTTGTGGACTTTGATTCATAAAAAAAAATCACTTTTATAATTTACCCTTAAACATGGGGTTTCAATGACACAAAATGGATGATCAAGATTAAAACATGAGGAAGGGTGGAGATTAAAGTTGGGAAAGTGACATGGATTGAGATGGATGGATGGATGAGATTAAAATGTGGTAGATGGCTATGATTTACTCATATAAATACATATATATTTATTAAATATATATAAATATAAATATAAAATATTAATATTTATGTATATATTAAATAAATACATATATATGTATATAAATAATGGACAACTATGATTGGAGGATACAAATGGATGACAAGTGGCTAGAAATTTGGTGTCTATAGATGCCCCTTTTTGTATCGTGTTGCATGAAACACAATGCGGTGCAAAAATATGAGACACCTGGTTTGGCATGATGAAAGAACTTTCTTTTCTTGGAGTGCAAAGATGATTTTTGAAGAAATTTTTTTTGTATGTGTAGCTTACACCCTCAATTAAAAAATTAGTGAAAAATGAGTCTCATGAGCTAATTGATAATATTGCGGGTGAAAAATACAGTTGAATGGTGCAAGTGCAAGTGTATGATGTAAATGCGGATGATATGAATGATGTAAATGCAGATGATATGAATGATGTAAATTGATATCATTTTTGCCCCAATGGATTAAAGGGGTTTTTGCCAAGTGTAGATACCATGATCATGTAAGATGTATTCCATTATGGGAAATCAAAATCAAGTTTGGTTGCCCCAAGTTTGGGGTGATTCCATGTTGTTGAAGAAAGTGCCTTTTGGCATAATTGAAATGCAAAGTGATGAAAATACAAAAAAAAGATAAAATAGTCTCTACTCAGGGCCACTCATGACTGTAGATAATTCCCACATAGAATTCCTAAATGGTTTCTCAATCACTTTAACCGGGTTGCATCCTAGGAGACTAGTGCAATTGCAAATGAAATGATGAAAGTTATCCATGTTGGAAACCCCATGGAAAAGGGCATCAATGATAGTTGTTGAGAAAATTGGTCTTGGCATAGCATCACTTAAAATATGAGGGACAAAAAGTGATTTTTTTGTTGAAAAAGGAGATATTGGATGATGAAAATGGCCAATAATCCTTATGGTGATTTATCCATATTACCGAATTTCTTGGACAACCAATCACTGCAATCACCAAGGAGATAGGATAGACCACTAGATACGAGGTTCACTTGAAATTGTATGTGAACTTGGAAAATATTTGATGTAATTTTTGGTGGATTTGATGATGTTGAAATGAAGATGTGATGATGAAAAATGCATTGATGAATGAATTGCATGAGTTTGTGAAATTTTGCATTGGTTTGGAGTGTTTTTAGAGCAATTTTGGATAATTTTATGACTTTTGGTCGCAAACAAAAGTTAACTACCCAAATAAATCCATGTTATCACAAAGATGAATGAAATGATGAAGTGGATATTTATGCTAATTAATGTGGTCATTTTGTGAAAATTTGGACCGTTTTGGTGTGTTTTGAAGCTTGTAAGGTGATTTTGTGACTTTTTGGTCACAAACAAAAATTACGCACCCAAATCAATTTTTGGTTTCACAAAACTTGAGATTATGATGGAATGATTGTATGGATGCAATATGGAGTTATTTTGTGGAGGTAAGCTATGTGATTGGACCATTTTGGTCTTTCTACAAATTTTAAAACTAAACACCGACTAGCATCCACATCATGCATAAATGCTCGCAAGTGTTTACATCTTTGCAAACACTAGTGAGCATTTCAATGCACATGTGAACATCCATGGGCATTTAAATGCACAAAAAATAGCTATAAATAGTCTACAAAGGCAAAATAAGATTCATTCTTGCATTCACAAGTTTTAGAAACTACGTCTGAAGGAGAGTGAGTGAGTGAAGAAGTGAGGTGGAGTAAAGGCAATGGTGATGGAGGGTGAAAATATAGTAGTATAAGAGGAGGTGCATGTTTCTAAGATAAGTACCCTTGGCACTATTTGTTTGGAATTTGTACAAAAAATATTGTATTTTTTTTTTTGAATTATAAAATTGAATATGATATTAATGTGTGTGCATTGTACATGTGTTGTGCCATAGTTGAGGATCTTGGAGGCCCAAAATCATTTCTTGCCTCTCATACCTAGGGTGATAAAGGTATGGTCGGATGAGAATTGGAAGTGGCTAGATACTATGGGGCTAGCTGGAGCCACACATATTGATGTGGTGAGGGCATATGAGGGATATCTCTCTACCTTAGTAGAGAAATGAGATCCAAATTGGGAGACCTTTCAGCTCCCTAATGATGAGGTGACAATCACACTAAAGGATGTATATCACATTCTTCAAGTACCAGTGGATGGGCTATGTGTCAAGGTTGGAAACAATAAGGGGCATGAGATGAACCAGATCTTTGAAGATCAATTGTAGGATGTGATTGTGAAGTGTGGAGGTATCAAGTTTTTGGTGAGGTATATCAATAAGAAGTTAGAGGTATTGTCCACCTTGGTCATGTTCCTATTGGTCAACATAGTGGCACCAAATAGTACTGGCTATCAATTTCCTTAGAATATGATTAGGTTGGTGTATTATATGATCAATGAGCCTCGGGTATATGCATGGGTGGCTAATCTACTAGCTCAGCTATACTAAGAGTTGTATGAGGTAAGGAGGTAGGGGTGAAAGGGACTAGGGTGTAGTGTGTTACTACAGTGTTGGGTTTGAAAGCAATTTAGTGTGGCTCAACTTGTGGGCTTACCTATTGAGGTGTGGTATGGGGAGAAACCCTATGCTATATGGTGGTGGGTGGCTAAGGAAGTACAACTAAGTTATCCTAGCTAGACTAGCCAAGAGTATAGGGATCTAAGGGTAAGACTAAAACCTAATCAGGTGCAATGGAGACCGTGATGAGTTACCACTTGGACTAGTGATAGGGAGTAGCTATAGGGGGTTTAACAATCTAGATGGGTGGTTGGGAGATATAGGATTGAGGCAGAGCTAATCTAATTCTCATGGGTGCTATAGTAGTTTAGGCTATGATAGGGGATTCCTGAGGCATTTATGTTGTACAGGTACCATTAGTATGAGATAGGTCTACCTTGTGCCAGGGCCTGGTGAGTGACCTATGATGATGATGAGGGAATGTATATCCTAGATATGGATGTTGTGGGGAATACTACTAAGTATGATGTATGATTCACTTCACAACCACCATGGGTAACCAATCCAACATTAGATGAGGGTAGTGAGGATGAGTATGAGGTAGAGGCCAAGGTGAAGGTGGTAGATGAGGATACCAAATATTGGAGACATATTAGATCTATAAGTCGAAGGATATGGATGAGGGATGCAGTAGAGCAACCTCCAAAGATTAGAGTCAATGTAGGCGGCATGGAGGATATGGAGGACATTCCAAAGAGACCTCCAGGTCAAAGTTTGGAGGAGTGGGTGAGGCTTGAGCAGATGGTGGTGGATCGAGATGCAAAGATAGAAACTCAGGATGTAAATATAGCTCGACTACGAGTAGAACTAGAGGAATGGGTGGTTGTAGATGGAGGTGAGGATAATATCATGAGGTTCCAAGAAGAGCTAGCATAGAGGGACCATCACTAGATATATGATGTATTACACCTTCGGTCTCGAGATGGATACATCTAGGATTTGGAGAATCTATTAATGCAACACAACATTGGGCTACCAGATTGACCCTATTCCTCCATATATGGGACTGTTAGGCATAATGAGTCTAGGTATAGCAGCTCTAGGTCTAAGACTCCTTCAAGGTCATAAGGGTCCTCTTATAGGTGATAGATAGTGCTTAGATGTATTTTTTGCATATGAGCCTTGGTGCTTCATTGTATATAGCCTTTAGAATTTCATTGTGCATGCGATATATATATACACATGGGTTTTACTTTTGTGTTATGCTTTTGTGTGAAAGAATGTGTATATGTGTGATGGATGATAATGCAATTATAATGTATATGAATGCAAATGAATTTATGCTCTAATGATCATTTGTAGTTTAAATTTTTCTTGACCATGTTATAGCATTGTTGTTTAATCAAGGGCACCAAAATGGTGGCATGTGAAATGTAATACTTATGTAATGATATGGATGTTGATATGGAATACTGATATGGATGTTGACTATTTTGCAAAGGCTCATACATACTAGTGATATCTGATAAAATCACTAAATATTTTCTAATTTCTCTAAGAACAAATGTGTGTGTAGTGAATTAATTTACCTAATCATGAGTATGGTGATGACTTGAGGTAATCAAGAACCAATGTGCATGCATGTGAGTTCATTAACCCATTTTGAGTAAATTAAGATGAAACCAAATATGAAGGAGACCAAGAAAATAGCTTGTCCATATGTGTAGTCAGAGGTCTCTTCAAGAGATATGTGTTACCATGCGTGAGTGTACTCCACTACCAGTCAAGTGTATATAGCATTGATGGAGATTAGATTCATAGTTCAAGAATCTGATATTTAAGCTTTGAGAATTTGAACTACCTAACCATCTAACTAAAATGTAGTTCTATCCTTACAACTTGAGGATCTATGGTGTATGATGTGTAAAATATTTAGATTTATGGGGAATATAATTCTCAATCAAAGTGTGATGAGAATTTTACCATATCCTTACTACTCATTCTTGTATTTAAAAATTGTGATAGTGGTGAAACTATTATTTTTTATTTTTAGACTATGTGCATAGTGGTACAAGCAAGGAATACACTTTTCACTTCGAGGTTCAATCCAAACATGGTGTTATCTCTCTTTGACACAAGATGCTTTTAAGATGTGTGATTGTTTTTGGTTCAAGAGTGTTAGAGTCAATTCCCAAAACTCAAGATTTCCTTAGTGAAAATGTGTCTTGGTCCTAAAGAAAACTCGACATGTATTGTAGGTTGCTAGAAACACTAAGAGTAGGTGAGACACCAAAAACACCTAGGTATTATGGAAATATGACTTGCAAATGACAATTGGACTTTATGGAATGGTGTAATGAAATAGATGATGATTTGAAGGTACCCCTGATTAATAAAACCTAACTTTATTGGATCAATTATTGTCTAAACTAAATAAATGACCCCTAAAATATGTGAATATGGTTGCAAATGCAATGTATGAAATGCAATGTGTGAAATACAAAGTGTAAAATGTAATGTGTGAAATGCAATGTTTTTTGAGTATTAGCCATGTATATATACATATATAAATCACATTAAGCATAGAATTCTCTCAAGTGTATGATGTTAAGTGGTTTAGGATCTTCAATTACCTCTATAATGGAAAGCCTATAGGTTTATTTACCCAATTTTTAAGTGATAATGTATGGAACTATCCAATTAGCCACAAATTTATCATGAAGATGGAATAATGCATTGGTTTTTTGTTTATTATCTTTAAGAACAATATCTCCTACTTGGAATTCACATAGATGAACTTTGGCATTGTAAGAACGCTTTAGGCGGCCCTGATAAACTCATAAATTATCTAAAGCATTGACATACCTTTCGTAAAGAAGCATGAGTTGGTAAAAATGTATTTGTCTAGTAATATCATCATCTATGAATTCCTATAGTGAAATTCATAATAATAGGATCTCAAGATCAAGAGGTATAATTACTTTAGCTCCATAGACCAATGAAAATGGTGTTGCCCTAGTAGATGTGTGGATGCTTATTCAATAAGACCATAATGCCAAGGAGATTTGAGTATGCCAATATCGATGATTTTCTTTGACTAGTTTCTTGAGAATAGCAACTAAGGTCTTGTTGGTAGCCTCAGCTTGTCCGTTTGCTTATGGGTAGTAAGGAGTCAAGAAACCATGTTGGATATTATATTTCTTGCAAGGTGCTCGAACATCCTTAATTTTAAAAGACTTGTCATTATCAGAGATGATTTTTGAGGTAATACCAAAATAATAGATGATATGATCAAGTATAAACTCCATAATTCAAGGTCTTGTTATACTGGTTAGAGAAATTGCCTCAACCCACTTTTTGAAGTATTTAGTGGCTGTGATGATGAATGCATGTTGTTGCAAGGAATGCAGCAAGATGTTTCCAATCAAATCAAGATCCCATTGTGAAAATTTCCAAAGGATTTGAATAGGTTGTAATGCTTGTGATGGCACATGAGTTGAATTAGCTTGCTATTGATATTACTGACAATGATTGACATAAATGCAATAGTCACATTCCATGGTGGGAAAATAGTAACCCATGCATAGAATATGCTTTGCAATGGCTATTCCACTAAAATGAAAACCAAAAGTACCATCATGAACAACTATGACTCTTCACACCTTTACAAAATCAAGATAATGAAGGACTCCATCATAACCACATCTATACAACATGTCCCCCAATAGAGTAAAACAAGCTACATTTTGCTTGAAAGTGTGTTTAGAATTTCTTGACATGTTTGATGGGAGTGTTATAAACTTGAGGAAGGCTAATATTTGGTTAAAACAAGGCTCATATGACTTTGAATGGATAAATCAAACATCCTTCTCATCCTTACATTTAGTACGAACAATTGTAGATTTAAAGATAATTGTGATAATGAGTGGTTGTACCTCTCCTACGGAGTTCTTTGGAATTGTAGGCAATAGGAAAACCTCGTGTTCTTTTCTCTTTTAGATCTAATTTGTTAGGATCCTATATCATAACCCTAATTATTAATAATAATATAATATCATAAGGTCATATAATTGATAATATAATGATTAATTATTCATTAATTATTATATTATAAATTTAGGGTTTAGCATAGTCATAATAATTAATTATATTAGTTATTATGAATCATCATGACGACGAGATGTAGGGTTAGGGTTAGATATATATTGTCAAATAATTCATTCAAATGATCCATCCATGAAATAAAATATTAAAACATATATTTGAAACCCATTGGAGGGATCCCCCATTCCAGTGCAAAAGCGATTCAACCCTAAAAGTGATTCTTTTATATATTAATTAATTTATTATTTACTAAAAACTAAATTAGAACCTTCAGGGTCCTAAAAACTAGTATCAAATCCATGTGAGACCGAGCATGGTGGGAAGCACACTGGTAACATTTTGACAACATTTGTAATAAGTATTTAATGGAAGTGGAAGTAGAGGAAAATAAAGAAACCTAAACTATTAAGGAAGTTGAAATGAAGAAATTGCTCTCAAACCTAAATTTTTTTTGGAGGAGCTCATAGCCATGGAATTTCAAAAGGTACCGATTACATTTCCCAAGAAAGAAGAAAATATTTCAAACCCAAATTTTTCTAAACTAAAGTCTAGTGAAAGCACAACTTTCTCAATGCAAAATTTTCGTTATCCAAATGCTACAAATGTAATTTTTTTATAAAATAAGTGCACCAGGAAGAGGAGGATATCAAGGATGAAGATTTTCGAAAATTGTGCTTTGTAGATATGCATATGGGTGATGTACACAGTCAATATGGAAGCCAACTTAGTTTGACCCTAACGTAGCAAAAGTAATTCTTTAAAGCAATAGATCAGTTTGATTATCTGCTAGTTATGTAGGATAGTACTTTGCTCTCACTCTTGGATGAGCACCCTCCACCTTGCCCATCACCAATTTTCAAACAAAAAACTCTCCCTTCAATAACAACAATAAATGCATGAAGGCACTATGACTTCCTCAATGAATATCAATAATTGGACTGACAGTCATGGCTAGTGACTTTTCTACTGCACAATTTTACTTTTTGGAGTGACTTCTAATAGTCCAGGGGAAGGATTGCCCCTTTCAAATGTAGATGCAACAAATATTTTGACTAAATTTATGGAAAATTGTGAAGTCCACGACCACATAAAAAATTAGTATGGTTGTCTTTCGTGGAGTGCATGGTGAGAGGAATTCTTGTCCAATAATGGTAGCCTAGGTAATTATTTTCTAAATTACCAGTAGAATAAATTTATATGGGCCTAATGGAAGCCTAATGGAACATAGAGTTTGATATATTGTCAATAAAAATCAGCTGCAAAATTTACGTCCATGTTGATAGATAGAATGATAGATTGGTGAAAATAAAATAATAATAATAATAAAATACGAGATTAAGAAGCACCTATAAATGAATGACCATAATATTATTCTTTAGAATTATGGAAGATAGAAGGTCTTGGACAATGATTTGTGAAGCTTGAATACAGCGGGCACTGCTACTCAATTTTATTTTTTTGTGGAGAAGATTCACCAAGAGTCAATTATGACATTATTTTCTAGAAGCACCACTTTGTATTACTACCAGGACATAAATATATAGCATAAATCATAGAATCATCATTCAGATCAAAATTCCAATGAAAGAGGTTGATGCAGCAATCAGACCAGTTATCCATACATAGCCTTATACAAATATCCACCTATTTGGTCATCCTCACACAACCTAACAAGAGTATTTATTTAGAAATATGTGCAATACCCATAGAAGTTAATAAATAGTGGAGACCTGGTAGCTGATGGAGCAACCATCTATGGAGGGAATCCTACCAATGCCAATGAGCCTAGCCTCACAAAAATGTAGTAGTCCATCGCTGATGGCACGGAGGCACTAGGACTACTTGGTGCTCTAGATGGCATAACTAGCCTCCTATAATTTTATTTTGAGTGATATAATTCAACCACTTGCAATCACCAAAGGAGTTATTAGTATCCATTTAGAGGAAAACATGGAAAATGAAGAGACCGATTAAATGGTAGTCATTGATTCATACAATATCATGTAGACATCTTCATAGAAGCTACTTGAAAGCAGTCTTACTACAGATATTTGGATGCAGTATCTGCTAGCATGATCATTATTTTTGAATCATGTTCAGGCATGGCACAAGATATTGTATTTAAGAATATTCGCATGGTTGATGCTAAGAACCCTATCATAATCGATCAATACTATTGTGACTCGGCAACTCGCTATGTCAATGAGACCTCTGCTATTCAAGTTCCTAACATCACCTACAACATCTCTGAAACATATGCATCACCTACCTTTGTTTTTCAAGTGTTTAACATCACCTACAACATCATCTCTAACACATTTGCATCACTAGTAGAGATCGCATTTAAATGTAGCGATACTGTTGCCTGCACCGACATAACGATGGAGGACGTATCATTAACTCTCCAATCAGGAGGCGAAGCTTCTTATTTTTGTGAAAACGCACATGGAAGAGCCATAGGAGTGGTTAACCCTTCAAGCTGCCTATGAGGGCTGTTATTGCTATTATTTCTATTCAAATTCATTTAAAAAAATAAAAAATAAAAATAAAAATAAATTTATAGAGGAACCTATCTTTATCATTATCTATGAGCATCACCACATTTAAAAATGGAAAATGTTTGTGGGCTTGGTGTGATAAAGTTTGTGGTTATAAATGACCCACTCAAGCATCTGTCCATATGATAAATATGTTCCCATATTGGGACAAGTAATAGGTGTGATATATATATATATACATATATATATATATATATATATATATATATATATATATATATATATATATATATATATATATATATATATATATATATATATATATATATATATATATATATAATGGCGGTGAATCTACATATAAAAAAAACTAGGGTTCATAAATGCCACACTGTTCGAGGAGAAAGTTATGAAATATGCATGTTGTCAATGTCCATAACACCTTTAGCTAGTTTAAGGTTTATAAAAACAAAAATGATATTGTTTTTTTCCTCGGCCAAATAATAAAAGGCTTGATAAGATATTATTATATTATACAGTTTGTTCATGTGTGAAATATATTGCATAGAATTTGAGAATTTCTTTGTCGATGACTTGCACAATCACATGGAATTTGATATAATATGTTTTTCCAAATTGGATTTCATGCTCCTTGAGTTCTACAAATTTTGAAAGAAATTAAAAAAGTAAAAATTTATATTTCAATGCCCACCAAACTCAATGTCATACGTCAGCCATCAACGCCTTCGGCTAGTGAGAAACTATGTGTTTGAAAGTATAAAGGTAAGGTTACACTTTAATTTAAATTGCTTTTATCAATGAGTAATAAGGTGTAAGGTTGAATTCATACGTTGGAGAGATATATGCAAAATCAACCTTAATAAAGCAAGATTAAGGAGTTTATTCCACTTCAAAACAAAGATATAATTGCAATTAAATCATAGGAGGTATAAGGTTATCTACATACATTTCCTTTAGGTTTTCATACAATATTCAGTTGAATGTAAGCATAAGACAATTATGGCTTACACAATGAATAATTTTGAGCTCTATGAACCATTATAGCAAGCATAGATTCCATATAGTCCTTGAGACTACAAAAGAGATGGAAAATTGGTGCATATTCAAAGAGGAAATAAGGTTGAGATTGGAATGATAAGATCATTTTGCATATCTCACAACAATCTCTTGCAACACTCCTAGAGATAAACATGGAAGCAAAAAATTAAATACAAAGGAGCATGTGATGTTGGGATAAGTAGAAGCATATTTCCAATTTTTTCGGCTTTGAGGATAAAGCTATTTCAAAGGAGGGTGGCATGTTAGGATCCTATATCCTAACCCTAATTATTAATAATAATATAATATCCTAAGGTCATATAATTGATAATATAATAATTAATTATTCATTAATTATTATATTATAATATTAGGGTTTAGCATAGTCATAATAATTAATTATATTAATTATTATGAATCATCATGATGACGAGACATAGGGTTAGGGTTAGATATATATTGTCCAATCATTCATTCAAAGAATCCATCGATGAAATAAAATATTAAAACATATATTTGAAACCCATTGGAGGGATCCCCCATTCCAGTGCAAAAGTGATTCAACCCTAAAGGTGATTCTTTTTTATGTTATTTTATTTATTATTTATTGAAAACTAAGTTAGAACCTTAAGGGTCCTAACATAATTAATGTCAAGTGTGTGCACTACTTCCCTACTTGAGGACCTCTTTCCAAAGGAGATCTCGAGGATGTGAAAATACTCAACACAACTAGACCCCTATTTTTTATTCTTTTTTAAGGTTGTATGAGGTTGATGTAATGCTTGTTTTGTGGTGTTTATGGGTTCAATTAAGACAAACACCTAAAAGTTTTGGATCTCTATTGATCTTGACTCTTTATTGAGCCTTAATGATTATTTGAACCTAAATCATCAGAACCATCTAAAATGCAATGCTTATTTTAATTCACACAAATGCAAGCAAACAAGATCTAAACTATATACTTCAAGTTTTGAATGCACTAGACTAAGGAGATTTTGATTTTAGGGCAAACAAGGAAGGATGCAATCAAGCAAAACTAGCCTAAATGCAATTATATGCTTCTTGATTTCTTGCCTAAGTACTTGAATGTAAAATATATGCTAAAACCAAGCCTAGGGTTCCTTAATTGATTAGTCTTTTAGTTTTTTTGTAAATAAACTACAACATTTTGTAAAGATTTATCAAGGTTTTGTAAATTATTTGGGTTTTCTAGCTAGAATTCATTAATTTCCCAAAATAAATGTGTTTTATGTTTTTAGAACAATAGGAAATTAGAAGCAAAACATAGATATAATAAAAAAAATAAGCTAGGTAAGGGCCAAGTGGTTGGGTTACCTTTACCAGAGCCTGTCTACCAAATTTACCACTGAACAGTTCCAAATTTACCACTGATGCCAAATTTACCATAGGGTTGGCAAATTTAGTAAAACCTACACAAAAACTAAAAAATATTAGGTTTTCTACTTTATGGGTATATATGAGGGTAGTGAGATTGATAGGCTATCTCTTCTACTGATCAGACGTCCTATTTTACAAATAAATTGAGTCTATTTGCCTTCTTGGAGTAGATTTTGGCTTGTTGCCAAATTCACCACTAGGTCTTGTCAAAGTTTCCACTGGAAAAATTTGGTCTGAGTGGTGAATTTGGTTCTATGATTTTGACTACAAAATTCACCATAGGGGTGCCAAATTTGGTCTTGGGTAAGAAAAATTAAGTTTCAGGGCCAATTTCGATGGGTTTTGTCTGTGTTTTTGAGCTAAAAATTGATGAGGATGTCCCTAATATGACCTAGAATTTCTATGAGAATTTCTATGAATAGGAGGATTAAAGGATTAAAACTTTGAAACATGGTTTTTCCAAATTCACCATAGGGGTGGTGAATTTGGTACTAGGTGAGATTTTTAAACTTCCAGAGTTGATTGGAAACTGATTTGAACAAAATTTTGGCTAAAAATTATAGGGAATGATCCTAGTGTATTTAAGAAGGTTTGTGCACAAGAAAATCCATGGATTAAGCTTGAGAGACAAAGAATTAGACAACTAAAATTTCAATTGTAAGAGGGAACAAGAAATCCCCCTAGGGGTCTGCAAGTTTTGCAAATTGAATCTATTTTAGGTTGTGGGATACAAATTGAAGGCTAAGGGGTTTTGAATTAAGACTAATTTAGCTTCTAAAAATATCAAAATAGCATATTATAAGGATATATTTGAGAATTTAGTAAACTATGCTAAGAAATTACTTAAATCTCAAATGAAATGGATAGTATTCAAACTAGAAGAAATGGACATGCAATTAAATGTAATAAAAGTGTAAAAGAGTCTGCAATATAATTCTAATTGTAAGAGAGAGCTAATATAACTTAATGAAAAGCAAATTAGTACTCAAATAGCAATAGATTTAAATAAAATAAAAGCATATGAAATGAAGGAAATGCTTGAACAAAAGGAAAATAGAGTGCAAATATACCTTATATGTAAAATAAAATGGCATGGAAGAAGACACAAAAGGGGTTAATATGCTATAGCTAACATGTATAAGCTGTAGATAAGAGAGTTAGCAAGATTTATTCAAATCTATGCAAAGGAAAATACAATGAAATCCTGTAAAAGAGAGGATTAGAGGCAAAAGTGTTGTTAAAAGTAAATGTAAACTAAAATAGCCTGCAAAATAAGTGTTAGAGACAATGCAAGGATGCTAAGATTGAACAAGAAGGCTGCCAAACACTATTAGAATGCTATAAAAACAAGGTTAGAGGCTTCCAAAGAC
This sequence comes from Wollemia nobilis, assembly GCA_028583015.1. Classification (NCBI taxonomy): domain Eukaryota; kingdom Viridiplantae; phylum Streptophyta; class Pinopsida; order Araucariales; family Araucariaceae; genus Wollemia; species Wollemia nobilis. The sequence continues at coordinate 419,733 of JAQPPZ010017254.1, read as the reverse complement.
AAAATATAGAAATTCTACAATAGAAATTGAAGCATATGAAATGAAATGCATAAAAGAAAAGGGAAAGAAGGTATCAAGTTAGCAAGGCTACAACCTAGAGGACAAAATGTTGTGGAATCAAGGTGAGAGGAGAGAAGAAGGAAGCTAGGAGAGCTCTCCTTCTTGCCTCCAATGGTGACCTCCTTGCTCCCAAGTCCCCCTAGCCTTGCTTGACTTGCTCCCAATGCTTGCAAAGAGTACTCAAATGCTTGATAAAAACCTATGCAATGCTTGAGAAGAACTTGAAAGAGAAATGCTAATGCTAGAGTAATGTGGACAGAGCTTTGCTATAGTGAATTGCCTTACAAAATGCCTACCCAAGGGGGTCCTTAAATAGGATTTGGAGGAGGAATTGGAGGGAGGAATGGATAAGAATAAGTTCAAACTAATTAATCTTAGACCTTGTTGGAGCATATGAAATCAATGGTGCATGTGAAAGAATACTTGATCCGTGGTTGCCTGGGTCATGTGGAATATTCTCGACCGTTTTGCCAAATTTACCACACCTATGGCAAATTTGGTTTAGAGTGGAAAATTTGATAACAAATTAGATTGGATTTAGGATAGTTTGAATTTTGAAAGGTCTACCAAATTTTCCACTAGCCAAATTCACCACAAGGGTGGCGAATTTGGTAAAAACTATTTTTTTGGTCAAAAACCTTGATTTTGCAATTTTTCCAAATTCGCCACTCAACTTTCTAAATTCACCACTAGCGAATTTGGTCTAAGTTGAAAATTTGGTAAAGATGAATTTAGGTGCCTAGATTGATGGGGAATGACAATTTTTAAGTTTAATGAAAATTAAAATAGGTTTTGGGAAGTTTTTGAGGATTTGTGACTGGTTTTGGGAAGTCGCAATTAGGGTGTCAAAATTTGGTGTCTAAGTTTTGCCCCAATTTTTATGTGATATCCAAGATGTTAAGTCAAAATTTAAGTTGTGATACTTAATTTTTATGCTATGCTGTATTAAAGTTGCGATTCATTAAATCGATTGATATTTTTGGCTATTTTTGATGACTTTATATATATGCCTCATTTTGTGTGCCTCAATATTCGAATAAAATTTTTCATCCTTACAAAATTTACTTGTCTTGGAAAAATGATTTTTGAAACCCATGTATCTTATGACAGGATTTCAGAGCAAATTTTTGAGATACGGGGTGGTCTAGATTGGGTAGGGTTTGATAGACTGAGGGTTTAAAAGATAAAATAAGAGGTGAAAGTGACCTCATTTGCATTCTTACCTATTATAGAATGTCAGAGGGTGAGGTAGAGTTATTGGAGAAGATGTCTCATATCTGGTGATGGGTGCATTTTGCTGATGCGGTTCAAGGGATGGTCGAGGTATCAGAGTGAGACCGAGAGGCATTCGTTCTGACGCAAAATTTTTGCATATAGGGTATTTTTTAAAATTTTTTGTAACTTATGGTGAATTTGGAACCAGTGGTGAATTTGGTAGAGGTGCCACTAGCGAATTTGTTCCTAGTGGCAAATTTGGTCAAAAATAGCCACTTTTATTTGGTATTTTTGACCTCGATATGTATGCAAATATAGTCATATTTATAATTGCCAAAAAGTGCTTTTCAAGGGCTATCCAATGGTGTGTTTTTGTGAATTTTTGGAATGATTTGATGATATTTCTAACTCATTATTTTGTATAGCTTTTGGCAGGTGATGAAGGTCTTGACGAGCCAAAAGCACTAGCCTAAGTTCTTGGGAAGCATCTTAGGGGTAAGAATAATATTGAGGATGTGGTACTTTTATCAGTGATAGGGCTATATTATGTTGCTTATATGCCTAAGTTGGAGCTTGATCACTCCTTGTTGACAACCCTTGAAGAGAGGTGGTATCCATCCACCAATACCTTTAGATTGTTGATGGGTGAGATGATAGTTACTTTAGAGGATGTATGGCACATCCTTAGGGTGCCAGTTCAAGGAGTCCCTATTCGTGTAGGGACAAATATGGTTACTAGGAAGTTAGCATTTTTAGAGGATGGTGACTTCTTAGGGATACCAAAGGGGCTAAGGATCAATGATGCTTATATTGGAGAGCACATTGATCAAAGCACCACACTTTTAGCTATGGTGGCATCCAGACTGATGATGAGTGACACTAGTAGGATTTTCATGCCATGGGGTTGGGAATAAATTATAGCAAGGTTGAGATATAGCTATATAGTTTATGTCTAGGCTTCGATCATCTTAGCAAGGCTCTACCATACTTTGTATAGAGTGGTTTATCGATAGGGTCAGAGTCTGACTTGTTGTACTATGCTTAAAATTTGGGCATAGGAACACATAGCTATTTGGTTACCCATAGTAGTGATGAGGTAGATTGATCATAAGCATCCTCTTGTTTATATGTGGGACAAATGTATTCACCCTTCATCTTATAACCTGACTTGGGTGAGGTACCTCATTGATGACATGCAGGTGGTGCATATCACATGGCAGTCATGGAGGGATGTGTATGCATGGTCTGAGGACCACAAGGAGCTAGCTAGGGTGAGATAATTTTAGTGGCTATATGATGGGAAAAAGGCCTATGAGTTGTACCGATATGATAGATTAACTTTCCAATTTGGAGAGGTATAAGGAGTACCCACTGATGGGGAGGTTTGGATACGATGAGTACATTGTGAGACCTAGTGGGATCCTTTGGATCCTCTCACTTTCTAGGAGGCTGATGAGGATGATCCTGTGGTCCTAACTTCTTCATTAGATGATATAGAGGTGACAAAAAATTATGGTTCTTGGTATAGGTAGTTTAGACCTCATCAATTGACCATGGATCCATCATCGAGGGATTAAAGGTAGATATTATAAGACATACTGAGTGCTTTACAAGTAGTTAGGCATTACAGTGGGAGATGGGGATGGTGGAGGAGGATGTGAGGAGGTCAGTTCCTATGTATGTGTATCCATTAGCTGCTATTATTATTTTTCATGCCCCAACTGGTGGAGAGGTGTTGAGTTCAAGTGGACAAGATTTTGGTGGAGTTGGGCCAGATTTTGGTAGAGATGTAGGCCTGAGCAAGGCAAATGTGGATGTTACTTTGGTGGAGTTGAGGGTACTCCATCACACTTTGGATGATGTGAGGAGCTAGTTAGTAGCTTTAGAGGCTATGTTATTGGAGGAGGTGACCAACATTCGATATGAGGTGGCCTGAGTGTAGACGGATAGTAGGGAGACCATTTCAAGGCTCCAGTCATCCTTGGATCGAGTCATGGAAGATCAGGATACTAATCAAGCAATTATTACTAGCCTTAGGTCTGATTTGGAGAGGGTGATGAGAGATAGGGATGAGGCTCGAGCTATAGTTGGATGAGGCTTAGATGGGACCATGCAAACCATTATTAGAGTATCACTTCAACACGAGCTAGAAGCTCCTAGTACCATGATGGAGAACATGATATTATATCTTATAGAGTAGGTGCATCACTTGTTAGCTCAGGTTGAGAGAGCATGTGGTAGAGCCACATATTATTGTGATATATATCACTCAACAGTCCCTGTGGAGAAACAAGCACCATCTCTTTTGGGTTCATGATCGAGGACCATGATGGTGAGTGACACTTGGAGGACTACTAGTCCTCAGCAACCACATCCTCCTCTAGAAGGGAATTCTAGGGAGGCTAAGTCCTCTTGTTAGATGATATTAGGGATATTTTAGGAGTGAGTGCACTAATTTTGGGATTGTAGTGCATCCTCCTATGATGATTTGAGTGCACCATTTTTCTCTTTTGTGATGCACCTTCTCTATCAGCTTGTATATTGCGAGGTATATATGATGATGGTACTTTTATTATTTTGTGTTATGATGTGGTAATGTGATGTGAATGTTTTGATTTTCTTTGATATAGTGATATTTAGATAGAATGATATGGATGAGGGGAGATGCCCCAAATTGTGAGAAGTGTTAGAATATTTGTATGTGAGCGGTGGTCTATAGACCTAATATAGGAGAGCACTCATTTTTAGGAGGCAAAAAGTCATACCTATTATTGAGTTCCCATAGGTAGGAACATGATCTCATTATGTTTAAATGGTGGCCTATGATGCCATATTCATGATATCATTTAAAACATAATGAGGTACTTGTAATATGTACAATGAAGTATATTTGTGTAGACACAAAAACCTAGCCATTTGTCCTCCATACATGCTTTCCTACCATTTTTTGCCCACTATTTACATATATTTATATAAATTTATTTTATATATATTTAATATTAATATTTTATATTTTATATTATATATATATTTAATAAATATATATTTATATACATGAATTAATCCCAACCATCCAATTTTATTTAATCTTATCTATCCATTCACATAAATCAATGCCACACCCTAAATTTAATATCCACCCTTCGATATGCTTTTATCTCGGCCACACAATTAGTGTTGTTGAAACCCTAGAATGCCCTAGGTTGGATTATAAATAGGAGCCATTTTGATGGCTCAACCCTTGAGTTTTTGGAGTCCTTGAGTCTTTGGCCTAAGTTCTCAAGTTCCCTAAGCTTCATCTTGAATCCTTAGGAGTATCTGAGTAATTTTTCCTCCATATTCGCTCATCGTAACCCCTATAGCCATTGCCATTCATCCACCTTTGCTGAATTTGCTTCTGCAAACTCTTTCCTCAGCCACCAAATGTCGTCAAGTGCTTTCTATCACTATAGAGAACCTCTGGGTGCTTCCCCCTCACCACCAAGTGCCTCTGGGTGCCTCCCCATAATTCCTAACATCCACAAGCATTTTTTATAGTCATCAAGCACTCGTGGGTGTTTTATGTAAGTATCCCGAAGTCTCCTTAGCCTTTGGGTGATGCTAGGGAATCGTCACATCAGTTCACTGTAAAAAGCTACATCAAATCAGAAGATAACAAGTACGTAAGGTAAATCCATTGTTCGTTACTTTATTATATGCACTGTTATTTTTGTTCACTTCATTTATAGCAGATAGTTAGTATAGGCCCAAAATGGCCACATACCTAGTAAAATTTTGTATAAATTTGACTAAGTGATAAAATCATCATTCCGCAAACCTTGTAGTATGATTTTATCTAAAATTGGGTAAGAAGATATGAATCCGCTCAGCAGTTAGTGAAGTTTTCTTGTTTGGAGCGATTTCGGGTGACTTTAATCCGACTTCGGAATGAAGAGATCTTAAATATGCAAAATTTCCTAAGAAATGATGACGTCAATAGTGGAAAAGTGTGGAATGGCAATTCCAGTAAGGTCATTTTGTTTCAACTTTGGGATGATTCAAATTTTAAAATCCACAAAATTTCCGAAGAGATGATGGCGTCAGCGGCAGAAAAGTGAGAAATGGTGATTTCAAAATGGACAAGTCTTCCCTTTCCAAAATGAAGATAATACGGGGTAGCAGAATAATGAAAGCATGGATTCTAGAATGAAGAAGTACGTGACTAGCTCCAAACCCAAATTGAAGGATATAATACTGAAGATTAATATCCTGGAGTGGATTCAAGGTTCAAAGGTTTCGATTGGAGATTCTGATGTTTCTGATAAGAAAATAGGACGTGATTATTTTTAAAGTGGATTGGCATTTAGCTTATTTCAAATTGAATCTAAATCATGTGATGAAGAAGATCGACGATTGAGGTTAAGCTACCAAATCTTGATTGTTTTAAAGACATTACTGTATCAGAATTATAACAGTCCATCAGGAGATGAAGCATCAAGGTTTTCCAAGAAGATCAAACCAGATGTGGTTACATATCAACGATGATACTTCACTCCCAAGAAAGATAAAAAAAATGCATGATCTTTAATACCTAAGCTTTAGTCCCACTGAATGATTAGCAAGTTGCAGAGACCTCGAGCTATCACGGTAGATTTTATTTTAGTGGATTTCTCGGAGTACGGACCAATGAGTTGATGCTAGCTAAGATATTTTTTGTAAAGTTGTAACAAGATTATGTATATTGTTTCTTGATTATTGTAATAAGAAAACTATAAGTAGAGGTCAAACCCTCATTTTGAAGGGTCGGCTTTAGCATGTTTGCCTGTGCTATTGTAAATATTCCTGAAGAGCTGAATGAAAGGAGCAATATATTTATCTTCACCTCAAGTTTGCATTCTCTTTCTTGATGTCAAAGGTTCAAATTTCATAGTTGAATTTCTGTAAATACTTAGATGGTTAGTTTATACCTGTTTTGGATTACTAGGTATTTTAAGTAATTGAAATCTGCTTTGAGTTCGTTCTGTGTTATTGGAAAGTACATCTCTATAAAATCTAAGTGTGGTGAATTCTGTTATTTGGATTATCATTCCTTGGATATTGAAATTTCTTGCTATAACATTTCTATGTTATGCTTTAAATATACAAAATGATCTATTATGAGATAAATGTTGATATGAGTGTATGTCCTTAATCTATTTTTTTAGGAGATTTTTATGATGGTGCAATGTTGTTAACCTATCCGTCCATTATTATCTACATCTCTCTAACTCTAAACTTCTCTTACCCTAAAATTTGAATCCTAAGTGAGCATAATTGTGTCAACAACCTGCTAAGTTGACAAGGAACCATCCTACTCTGGAGGTTGTATCAAAAACTCCTATTTTGGCCCATCCAATGTTGAAAGCTGAGTTGCAGCTATCAGGTGCAAGCCTGGACAGAAACTAGGAAGATAGAAAGTCACAGTACTGAGTGAAAACTTGGTGCAATTTAGTTCCCATAAGTTTTTGGAACTCTCGATGGTACCAATTCACAAGGAACAAAAAACCCAAAAGTAATTGTTATCTCAATCCGAAGGAATCAAGATTGGGTGAATTATCTTGACCTTGTTAGTGGAGATAAGAAAGTTCACCTAGTGACTCCTTGGTCAGAAGACCCTAAAAATGTATTGTAGACCAGTACCCTTTCATGTATACCAGTTATTTCAAGAGGAACAACCCTGATTCTTTCTTTCATTATGAGTTACCCTAGAGAGGGGATACTGTTATCAGAAGTTTGGATCAAGATTTTATTGAAGAAGAAGAACTTATGGAAGAAAACCCAATAGTTCCCCCAAGAAGACCTACAACCAGAAACATGGCACATAATGTGGCTCCTAATCAACCACTTCAGAAGTACCCTAATAAGGATTCAAGTAGGCCCCTTAGATTGGCACAAATGGATGCCATTACCTAGGTTGTATCTAAGGCAACCCCAACGTATTATGGATTTGGGAAAACAACTTATGAACACTTACAAGATATCCTGAATCTGGCAGTAATTCACAACATAAAATAAGAAAATATTATTGTCAAAATTCTAGCCCCATCCTTTTGTGGAAAGATATTGCATTGGTTCAAAACTCTGGAAGATAATTATATCACTGCATGGCAATATTTGGCTGAGCCATTCATAGAATATTTTAATGAATCTGCTAATCCCTTTTCCTTGTTGAATCAGTTTATAGCCATGCAAAATACCTAGCAAGAAATGGTCTCAGACTTCAATTTGAGATTTAGTAGAACATGGAAGAGAATTCTCCCTACTGCTAGACCAGCTACATGTTTGGCTTATATGTATTATATACATGCCCTGGGATTAGAACTAGGTCTACAGACACAAAAATCTGGAGTAGAAACCTTTCCCAAAGTTTATAATGTAGTCATCCATGCTGAAAATATCCTAATCAATGTGGGAATAATTCCCCCTAAAACTGTACCCTATAACTCAAAAACCAATAGTGGCCATGAGCAATCCACAAAGTCCTCCTACATGGACCCCATTTATTTACCATTTTCATCCCTGCAAATGAATCCAATTCCTCTGTCTAAACCTGTATCCTCCACAACTCCTTTTCCTCCCCTTCCTTCTAAACCTTCTCAAGAATTTTTTGCTATTCTAGATATACAAAATACCATGAAAACAATGAGTAATAAAATGAATTCAATGGAAAAAAGAGATTAGGAAAGGTCACAATAGAGGATATTCCCATATGTATACAACTATCAAATGATTGGTCCTAATAATAATACTGGGGTTAGGGTGAATGCATCATATGAGGATCTGGAGTGTTCAACAGATACCACTCTTGTAAATGTCTGGTGTTTGATATGCAATGACCCCCATGACTCACAATTTTGTGTGATGTATCAACATCATGTACAACAAGTTATGGATCAAGCTGAAAGGAATCAGAAGGGAAGGGTTAATATGTTATGGCACCCTAATCAGATCATGGCCAGAAAAGAGTTGGATGAAGAAAGCCCAATTACTGTGATGACAAGATATGGAAATAAAGCTTTACAAGTAGACCCCCAGAATATGGGACAATTCCAGGTCCCTTCTCAAAAGAAATCCGACTCCCCCCTCAAATAATTGACACTTTTCCCATCCCTCAGGCTATAGGGAAGGAGAAGATAAATAGTCTCCCTAAAATTATTGAAAGAGAAACATAAGGAGACAAAATGAGATCCAAGGGTGAAGATCAAGAAAGGCTCAGGTTCCCCTCTATTACCAAAAGATAAATATTAGAGGCGACCCAACAATACAAAAGGAAATATGGTGATCTAGACAGAGGGATGGAAAGACTATCCCTGACCAAGTCTGAGTACAACATTGTTGAGGAGATGAAAAGGATTCCATCAAAATCTAGTCTATATGACACTCTTTTCATCCTGGGCCAGATTGACATGCTTAAAGCTTCTCTCAACAAAAATCCCCAAAACAAACCAACCACCACCATCCTCAATATACCACTAGAAAAGAGAGAAATGACACCTGATGTTCTAAAAACAAACCCCCCCCTTTCTGCATATCCTTAAGAATGGAAGGATGGGTAGTTTGAAATTGTATGATTGATTCAGAAGCATCAACCACAGTTATGCCTAAGGCGATCTATGAAGAAATGGGTATGGAATATATCTGATATTGTCCTGGAGTGTTGTAATTATATAGGACACCTGTAAAAATAGTTGGGATTATTAAAGACATATTGATGAGGTTGCACAGAGCTCCCGAGGTAACAGTGGTGTAGGAAATAGTGATGGTGGACTTGGAACCTTATTTTAGGTTATGCAACTCAAGATAATTTACTGCAAAACTAGGAGGATGTATGTACATAGATTATTATAGCATGGTAATCCATTTCAAAGGAAAAAGGATAAGGATAACACCTGAGAAACTAGTTGCTTATCATATTGAAAATATTGAAGAGGATCTGTGTAATATTAATCCTATGGAGGAATTTGAGCTAGTGGAAAACATTGAAGAGCTAGACATTAAAGATGAGTTGTCTTTCAGATAAGACTATAGTCAATTTGGAACTGGTATGGGTACGTACAACATCACAAATGAATTGGAAAAGAAACTTACTACTATTTCTAATCAATCCATAAGAAAAAAAGAAACATGGTTTATGCATTTTGATGGTGCTAAATGTAGAAATGGTGCAGGGGCTGGTGTGGTTCTACAATCACAGTCTGAAGGGATAAAGAAATTTGCTTATAGACTGACATGGTCATGTACCAACAATGTTGTAGAATAAAAGGCTTTGTGCCTCAGATTGATGCAAGAAAAAAGCATGGGCATCAAGATTTTGAACATATATGGTGATTCCGAGTTGATAGTCCATTAAGTAAGGAATAAGTGTAGCAGTAAGCACCATTACTTGAAAGCTTACACAAATAGGGTATGGGACCTAATGGATTCATTTGATGCCCTAAATCTAAGTTTTGTACCTAGAGAAGATAATCACCTAGCATATTCTTTGGAAAAAAAGGGAGCTAATTTCAATCCTCCTATATATTTTGGAACTAAGAAGACCAAGGGAATTAAATTTTTTTCAGACCTGCAGTGCCAGACAAGCAAATATTCTGGCAGGTTTTTGAAAGTGATGAATAAATTCTAGACTTTATGATAAGAGAAACATGCTTCTCAACTATCCAAGAGGAAGAATTGGAGGAAATAGATTAGCAAGACTTTATCCAACTAAGAAAAAATCATATACCAAGGGGATTGGTCACCCTTGAAAGTCTATTTGATAATGAAGATAGAAAGAAGGTTGGAGCTACAAAGGTCGATAAAAATATCTATAAGTAAGTGGAGGTCAGAATAGGAAAGAAGCTCAATGTTGGGATGCGGTGTTCACCTAAGGAAGCAGAGGAGATTAAATATTTATGCTTAAAATACCAAGACACTATGGCTTGGTCATATGAAGACCTTAAGGTGTATGACAAAAATATTATCCAACATACTATCAAGTTAGAACCCGATGCTAAGCCATTCTGGAAAAAACAAAGGCCTATCAATCCGAGGATAGAAGCCATTATGAGAGAGGAAATATTAAAGCTATTGAAGGCTAGGATAATATATCCAATAAAACATTCCACTTGGGTAGCTAATTTGGTACCCATAATAAATAAGAATGGGGATATACACCTATGTGTAGATTTTAGAAATATGAATCAAGCATCCCTCAAGGATCACTACTCCCTCCCTCCAATTGAATAGATCTTACAAGTTGTAGTTGGAGTGGAAAGATTCTCACTATTGTATGGTTACTCTGGATATAACCAAATCTGGGTAAAAGATGAATACCAATACAAAACAACATTCACCACAAAATGGGGTACATTTGCCTATCAAAGAATGCCCTTTGGGTTGTATAATGCTGGAGCTACATTTCAGAGGGCCATGGACTATGAATTTGGTACACTTATAAACAAAGTTATTAGGATTTACTTGGATGACATGAAGGTCTTTTATCATGATAAAAATGATCATCTATCTCACTTGGAACATGTTTTTCAAAAATACAGAGAATTTGGTATCTCACTTAATCCTAAGAAGTCATTCTTTGTAGTACATGAAGAAAAACTATTAGGCCATGTGGTCTCAAAGGAAGGTATGGCCATAGATCAGGAAAGAATTGGAGTAATTCTAGCTATTACTTTGCCTACTAATCAGAATAAATTGCAGTATTTCTTAGGTCAGATCAATTTCTTCAAGAAATTCATTTTTGATTTTGCACAAAAAGTGAGGCCTATATCTGAACTACTCAAGAAAAAGATAGAGTTCAAGTGGACTGAGGTTAGGAAGCAATATTTTGAGGTCATCAAGAAATCCATTGCAATAGCCCCAGTCTTGATAAATCCTAATTTCACTAAATATTTTATTCTCTATGCTTATGGAGCTGAAGAAAGTTATGCCTCAGTACTCACCTAGAAAGATAGTCAAGGGGATGAACACCGTGTGTTCTTTTTGAGTCAAAATTTACATGATTATCAGGTAAAATATAACTTTATTCAAAGACAAATGTTCTTTGTAATGAAGTCGCTAAAGAAGTTTAGAAAATATCTAGTACAGAGTAAAACCATGGTATATGTGGTTCATCCAGATGTAAGAAGTTTTATTTTACAAGGTGACTTGGGAGATAAAATGGTTGGTTGGATTACTAAGATCCAGGAATATGATGTGGAGATATGTCCCACCAAGCTGGTAAGAGGTATATCCTTATGCCAAGGATTAATAGATGCTTCAAAATTTGCTGGAATGACCTCTTGTATGATAACATAAGAAGATCAAATAGAGATTGTACACAATCTAGATTTTGATTGGATTGAGCAAATGACCAGTTATTTCCAAGTCAGTATCTGCCCACCTGATCTGAATTCTTCTCAAAGAAGGAGGTATAGACTTAATGCTCTAAAATATGTATTATTACCTAAAGGGTTGTTCAAAATAAACTTGGATGGTATTCTCCTGAAATGTTTGAAGGAGGACCAACAAAAAGAATCATTGAATAATTTCATGGAGGGTCAGCAGGTGGTCATGGCTCAGGTATAATTATGACTTTGAAGATAATAATAGTAGGCTATTATATGCCTAATATGTTTAATTATGCTTTTAAAATTACCCAGGCTTGTGATAAGTGTCATAGGTACGTTGGAAGGACCAAAAATGATGCCTCTCCTCTGAAGACTATTCAATTCGAAGAGCATTTCCAACAATGGGGATTAGATTTTATAGGAGTTATAAATCCCAATTCTTTAGTAGAACACAAGTCTATATTTACAGCTATAGATTATCTTACTAGATGGGTAGAGGCCATTCCTACAAAGAAGGTAGATCAGGAAGTTGTGATCAACTTTATGGAGAGTGTGATTGCCAGATTTGGAGTCCCAGAAGCTTTGGTGAGTGATAATGGACCTGCTTTCATAGGATCCAAGTACATTGAGTTTGCTAGCAAGTATGGCATCACTCTTAAAAATACTTCAAATTATTATCCACAAGGTAATGGACTTGCAAAATCTACCAATAAAAACCTATTAAGGATTTTGAGAAAATATTTGGAAGGTAACAAAATAAGTTGGCACCTATTGCCCAACCATGCTCTATGGGTAGACATGATTACTATTAAAAAGTCCATCAAAACTTCACCTTATGCACTGGTATATGGAAAAGAGGTGGTATTTATGATTCACTTAGATATCCTAGAACTTAAGCTTGTCAGTACAGAAGAATAATTGGAGGATGATCCAGTTAAAAATAGGTTGACACACTTGATGCGATTGGAAGAGAGTAGGACTCAAGCATATGATCATTTCAAAAAGCACTCATTAGACATTAAAGCATGGTTTGATAAAATTGCCATGTTCAAAAAACTCCAAGTTGGAGACTCAGTTCTCAGGTGGAATGTTGACAGGGCAAAACCAAGAAAACATGAAAATTTTGATTCCTTTTGGGATGGTCCTTTCGAAATAGTGGAAGTTAAAGAGTCTAATGTATTTTAGTTGAAGGATCCATAGGGAAAAATATATTAAATTTTGGTGAATGGTTTCCACCTTAAGCTCTACTATATGTAAGAAGTAACCTCTTTGTAACATATGTATATATATTGTACAGATATTTCCCCTTCCTTTCTGCACTTTCTATTTGATTTTCTTTCTGCACTTTGTAATTAGTTCTTTTTCAAAGAAATTCTAAAAAATAAGAGAGAGAGAAGAAATGATTAAGTGTTCACCAAAATGCATGGTAATATGCCATTCTACACATGGTGCTGAGTACTCTTTGGAATGGCGTTCCACTCTCAAGTCCGCACAGTTAAATCTGGATTTTTGTGGAGTGTTCGATCAATTTCTATCTTGCATAAATAAGGATAAAGAATGGTGCTAATCCGAGAACCTTTCAAATATAGGAATAGCCAGAGCAGAATCAAAGTAGTGTGCCATGCGTGCAAGCTTCAAGTACCAAAGTAGATTTAGAAGGTTCTTAAGACACTGAGTGGAATCAGGCTAAAGCTGAATAACAAGTCCCAACTTGACACGTGGTGGTTAAAGAGTGTTCACACATTTAATTATAACAAACTTGCGCATGAACCAAAGAGTAGCCAAAGGGATGCGATCATCTGGTGGCACAATTTCAAAATTTGACCAATAAGAAGACAAGACATAACCTTTGAGCCACCAAAGAAACAATGAAAAGGGTTGAAATGTGTGCCAAAAAAGATATCGCGCAACATCTGCATTAATGGTGAAAGATACGCGGGCTCCAGAGGAGAGAGGTAATGAAAAGCATACATGAAATTCATTAAGAAACCCCTTGTGCCTACAGGAAGGGAGAAAGGTACAACAATACCTTGGAGAATTTTTTGCAAATTTAAAGGATGAAGTGTGCTACTATCAGGATGGCACCCAAAAATTCATCCACCGAATTATCGAAGATAGCGACGAGATTGCATGTTCATGTACATCAGACCAGTCGATTTGCAGATACAGTAATGACAAGAGTAAGAAGGACCTACCTCAAAATAGATTTCAAATTTCCATATTTTGAAGGAAAGCCAATGTGACGACAAGGTATGATAGCCATAAAATCATTTTTGTTCTCTTATATTTGTGATTTTGTGCACCACTACCCCGAACTAGTCTCAACTATGATTCAATTCTATGATTATGAAAATAGAACAGTCAAAACCCCTATGGGAACTCCCCTATTTTCCATCATAAGAGAGACTTGCTATGAGTTATTTTCCATAGGGGTAGGCCCATGCTTAGAGCTTAGATTGTTTAACATAGCAAAGCTTGATAGAGCTTATGCTAAAATGATGGCTATAGAGGAAAAAGGGAGGCACTAGAAAAATGGCTTCATTTTAATTTTATAAGGATAAGGAATCAAGACGAAATGCCCGAAGTCCCAATTCACATTGATGAATTTACAAACCCAAAATTATTTTCTATGTTGGCTTGTATGGAGGGTTTGGACTCTGATAGGATGGTTCATGGTTGGAAAATTGCCACGACATATTGTATTTTTGATGAAAGGATGTACAAAAAGGATGCAAGAGAGAGATGTACCAGAGTAATTTACTTTGACTGGCCAACTTTTCTCGCTCCAAGGATCCATGAGAAAATGGTAGATATGAAAAAGGGTGTTGGTGCTCCCAGCTTTAGACATTGCTCGAGTCTGGTGTGGATGTTCTATGCAGCCATCAAAAGCAGAATATCATGGATCCCGACTAAGGATAAAACTAGTGATGGAGAACCCTTGCCGATCTATTATTGGACGGATTTTTTGAAGAGCAGTGAGTCCTATTATAGATTCAACTTGGAATTTTTGGAACCTGCCCTAAAAATAATGTACAATGAGTGCCCTAGGTTGCCCTTCCTTAGCTAAGCATATTTTGAGGAAATAATATGCTGAGGAAGGATATTGGTATCTACTAACAGAGGGCACAGTAATCAGGTTATATGGTTTCGTAGGTAAACCCTTTCTCCTACCTCACTTTGTCACAGAGAGGCTATTTGCCCTGGAATACCTAAGGTAGGTGGTGTACATTGATGCAAGCTACGGTTTTGGAAGGAAGAAGAAGTCTTTAATTAATTACCATACTAAAAATAATATTATCGCATCCAAGTGCAGGGCCAAAAAATCGATCAGTACCTCGACATATTAGGTCTATTTTATATTCCTTAGAGATGGAGTTATGATCCTGACGGTGTTTTCACTATGACAAATAAGACCCTAAATGGAGACAAGGCCTATAAATTTGAAAAAAGGCCCAAGGCTAATTTTGAATAGGGAGGGAATAATGATGAAACTGCTCTTTTGGAATGGAACATCTCCAAGATAGATCAGTTACCCCTATGGTTGGATTTTTATGAATATATTGTAGATTTCAATCCAAAGCATGATCTCGGCATCCGAATTACAAAATATACAATTAATAAAGTGAGGGTTGAATCTACCAATATGAAAGAAAATCCTTCTGAAGAAGATGTAGTAGAGAGAGGAAAACCAAAGGAGAAAGGACCATGGAAGGTAACAAAGATTGCAGATTGGTGGCATATGAGGATCGAAATTGGAAAACCCAAATCAAAGTTTGGAATGAAAATTGACAAGGATTTTTCAAGGATTTATAATAAGAACGTTGAAGCCTAGAGACCAAAGTATGTCAGAAATATAATATTGATCAATGAAAAACCCTAGAATAATTTTGAGTTCCCTCCTCTTACAAATCAAAAGATTCAGACATATATGCAAAAGGTTCCTTTAAACACAGCTGAGATACTCAAAATCTCCAGTCCTAATTCTAAGCAGGTAGAAAAGTTTCTTGAGAAGGCTAAATTGGTGAATGAAACGTAATTTTCCAAAGAAAGAGCTGTCAATATTCTACTAATTGAAATAAGATCTCCACATTTTTCCATCATCTCTACAACATTAGTTAAGCTACTGCCCATATCTGAGTAGCCTCTACTTTCGAGAGTAGTTCAAGAAGATGAAGAGAGAAAATTTTGAAGGAGAAATGGCTGCTTTCCAATTAGTTTATAGGAGGACTAAGAGAACCTTGGAAATAGAGGAGGAAGAGGTTTCCAAAAGGTAGAATATGAGTATGGAGGAAATTGCTGAAGAAGTAGCTACTTTTAATACAAAATGGTTAGTTGAACAAGAACAATAGC
The DNA here is from genome assembly GCA_028583015.1 of Wollemia nobilis. Classification (NCBI taxonomy): domain Eukaryota; kingdom Viridiplantae; phylum Streptophyta; class Pinopsida; order Araucariales; family Araucariaceae; genus Wollemia; species Wollemia nobilis. The sequence continues at coordinate 403,768 of JAQPPZ010017254.1, read as the reverse complement.
TTGAAACAAAAGCTGAATAAGAACACCCTATATCTGTAGGCAAAGGTATGGTTTCTAATCCCTCTTATCCTTCTCATATCCATGAATCCCCAAAATGAATTCCCTCCCTTTATATTCAAGAGAATGTGGTAAATTTACCTCCTCCATCTCACAGTTCTTCCCTCGTCCCATCAATAGCTATGGAGGTACCAGTCAGTTCTATTGTGTCACAATCTCCTGCAAACCCACCTTCCACTTATGAGATATCCACTTCAATATCCATCATTGTTGCATTCTCATATCTTTCATTACCACCATCCATGGGAAACTATATTCCAAGTTCATCCATCCCTTCTACTATCAGTTCTATCTTTGTTTATCTAAATTTACCTATGTCTACAACAACGGTAGTCATAGAATCTACCATTGTAACAAAAGCTACTGTCAATGTATCTCCACCCCAATAAAAAATAAGTCAGTCCACCCTTATGTTTTTGATGCCATTATCTCCTTTCACTGTTGATATTTCAAGGTATGTTGTTGTATCAAAATAATAGGCATCCATTTAGAGCATAAATGACTATTGGGTAGAGAAGCTCACCAGGCATTCCATCTGAATGGCCGTGACAAGGAAAATTATGTATGTTAACCCTGTCACTAGGCAAAGGGTTTCAAGGTCTTTGATTTCGTAGGTAAGCAAACCTGAAAATAAAATGACTGTCCAAGATTATAAAGTAGTGGAAATCATAGAAGATATTGACAAGCTTCTTGCTAAAGATGAATTAGGGATGGCCAAGGCTCACTTAGATACCTTTTATGTGACTACTGATATATCAAAAGATAAGGTAGAAAAGTTGAAACAACAGGTTAAAAATCTTAAGAAGAGCCTCCATGATCAAAAATAAGTAGAGAAAGTTATGAGGAAAGAGGCTAAGAGTTGGTAGAAAATATTTCAAAAGGCTAATGAGTTGAAAGATTAGTTAGAAGAACAAAAGAATCTAAATGAGTTTAGGAAAAAGAAATTAAAAATTTGAAACATTAGCTTCAGATTGAGAAATCCAAGTCCTCAAGATTTTCCAAAGATAATTTGAAAAGGGTAAAGTAAGAGTTGTTTTCTGAAGTTCAAGAAAAATGTTTAGGTCTTCAACTCATAATCGACTACCTGAAGGATGCCAACCAATTATTATCTATCATTCAGAAGGATTTAGATCAAATCACTAGAGAGTTACAACGTATGGTGATTTTGATAGAAAAAATGTACAGGTTGGTTTGTAGCAGGCTCAGTGATGCTACTAAACCGATTTCTAATAAATAATGGAATCTAGCCTGGGTAGCCTCTAAGATAGTGGTGAAAAAGCATAGGGCAGTTCAGAGAGCCTGGCTATTGTTTGACAAGATGGATAGGGGAATTAAATATATTATTGAAATAAATGAGGAGATGGTTCATGTTGGTTTCAAAGGGCTCTGGAAGGAGGATCACAACTTGTTATCTATGGAAGAATCCCATCAAAGCATCAAGGAGAACCTACAGGATGAAGCTAAAATTGATTCATTAGAAGAGCCACTATCCCAAGAACAAGTTGTCAAATTAATTATGAGTTACACCCACTTAATGGATCTCATGGAAGATCTAGTGACAAGAGGGAATGCTGCTAATTATGAGTATGTTGGGGAACTACAATATGTTTATAAGCAGCTTAAAGAGACATCAAATCCCTCTGAGAAAGCCTAGAAACATGATCTTCGGTCTTTGGAATCAATGGTCCAAGTATTTGGGGACACCTCCGATGAAGATAATCAGAGAAGATGATAAGGAAGACGCTATAGAAGGCAATAACGAAGAGGCTGTAGAAGAATGAAAATAGGATTGAGTAGCTATAGGCCCAAGAGGGGCTCACACTTAATCATTTCATTTCTATTTGTACATATGCATGTTTTTTGCATTCTTAATACATCAGTTTTGTATTTTTGTTTTTTCTCTAACAATTGTCAAAAAAAGTAATAAAGACATGAAGTCTACAACACAACATTTTTGTGAAGGCATTTTTGAAGTGAAGCCTTATAAAGGAGGTAGAGTTATGTATAGTTTTGAAGGCAGTAGTAATACTGATATTATGAATGTAGTCTCTAGTGGAACAAGTGAGTTCTATGATGTTTTTTGCATGGTTTCGATATGAACCTTTACCCTCTAGGCATAAATTGAGCTTTCAGAGGGTAATGTTTGTATAGAAATTATTCTTTAAAACATATCTTTAAAGATAAGTCTTGTTTTGACTCCTAAGGCCCAATGGATAAGACTCTAGATTCGATTGGCTTTGCAAGCAAATCCACCCAAGAGGCACCAGAATGTAGTCCCAAAATGACCATATACTTAGTAAAATTTTGTACAAATTTGACTAAGTGACAAAATCATCATTCCTTAAACCTTGCAGTATGCTTTTATCCAGAACCGGGTTAGAAGATATTAATCTACTCAACAATTAGTCAAGTTTTCTTGTTTGGAGCGATTTTGGATGACTTTACTCTGGCTTCAAAATGAAGAGATATCTCAAATCCACAAAAGTTCCTAAGAAATGATGACATCATTAGTGGAAAAGTGTAGAATGGCGATTCCAAGAAGGTCCTTTTGTTTCTGACTTTGGGATTACTCAAATTTCAAAATCCGCAAAAATTCCTAAGAGATGATGACTTCAGCAGGAAAAAAGTGCAGAATGGCAATTTCGGAATGGACAAGTCTTCCCAATATAGAATGAAGATAAGACGAGGTAGCAGAATAATGAAAGCGCAGATTTTAGAATGAAGAAGTACGTGAATAGCTCCGAACCCATATTGAAGGATATAATATTGAAGATTAATATCCTGGAGTGGATTCGAGGTTCAGAGGTCCGAATTGGAGATTCTTATGTTTTTGATAATAAAATACAACGTCATCATTTTTAAAGAGGATTGGCATTTAGCTTATGCCAGATTGAATTTGAATCATGTGATGAAGAAGATCGATGGTTGAGGTTAAGCTGCTAAATCTTGATTGTTTTAAATTCATTTCTATATCAAAATTGTAATAGTCCACTGGGAGATGAAGCGTTGAGGTTTTCCAAGAAGATCAAACCAGGGGTAGTTACAGATCGATGATGGTAATTCACTCCTAATAAGGATCGATGAAAATGCATGATATTTAACACCTGAGCTTCAGTCCCATTGAACGATCAGCAAGTTGTAGAGACCCTGATCTATCATGGAAGATTTTATTTCAACAGATTTCCCAGAGGATGAACCAATGAGCTGATGTCAGCTAAGATCTTTGTTGTATTGTTGTAACAATATTATGTGTATTGTTTCTTGATTATTGTAATAAGAAAACTATAAGTAGAGGTTGAACCCTCATTTTGAAGGGTTGGCTCCAGCGTGTTTTCCTGTGCTATTGTAAATATTCCTAAAGAGCTGAATGAAAGGAGCAATACATTGATCTTCACCTCAAGTTTGCATTATCTTGCTTGATGTTAGAGGTTCAGATTACATTGTTGCATTTCTGTAAATACTTAGATGGTTAGTTTATGCCTATTTTGGATTACTAGCTATTGTAAGTAATTGAAATCTGCTTTGAGTTCATTTTATGTTATTGGAAAGTATATTTCTGTAAAATCTAAGTGTTTGGTGAATTCTATTATTTGGATTATCATTCCCTTGGTATTGAAATTGCTTGCTATAACATTTCTCTATTATGATTTAAATATATAAAATGATCTATTATGAGATAAATGTTGATCTAAGTGTATGTCCTTAATCTAGTTTTTTGGGAGTTTTTTATGATGGTGCAATGCTGTTAACCTATCCGTCCATTGTTATCTACATATTTATAACCTTAACCTTCTCTTACCCTAAACTCTGAACCCTAAGTTAGTATAATTGTGTCAACAACCTACTAAGTTGACAAGGAACCAACCTACTCTAGAGGTTGGATCGAAAACTCCTATTTTGGTCCATCCAATGTTGAGTGTTGAGCTACAGCTATCGGGTGTAAGCCTAGATAAAAACTAGGAAGATAGACAACTGTAGTACTAAGTGAAAACTTGGTGAAATTCAGTTCCAGATAGTTAGGGTTTTACTATTGCTTATAGATGGCCTCACATTATGGATCTCTCAAATGTATTATTAATCTGTTTACTATATTATTGTGTATAGATTTGAAGGTGCTACATCAACATTTAATAGATATTTAAGTTGGAGTGGCCTGACATTGGATAACAAGAATCCCACTCAATTCTATTTGGAGAAAGGACGCACCTAAAGACACCACCAACCTTGTTTGTTAGGGTTTCAAATAACCCTAACCATTGTAAATTTGTATAAAAAAGGATTCAAAGATCCACATTGTAATAATGGATTTTTTAGGCTCCCCCATTAATATAAGATCATCTATTATGCAATTCTAGTTTCTTTGTGTTCAATTTATTTAGCATTGTTTGGCATTGCATTTTTGTCTCTTCAAATGGCGATAAAGGTGGGACCCCCTAAGGGTTTCTTTTTATGATTTGCTATTTATTTGTTGTTTTCTATCATCTTGTAGGGTTTTCAAAATCGTAGATTTTGTTGGATCTAGGGTTTCTAGAAGTTGCAAAAGGTGCACGGAATGCCATGTGGTGCTTGAGGGCTATCCAAAAATACCTAGGTGCATTTCAAAAATTCCTAGGGGTGTTTTACAAAGAGTTGGAGTAGAAGCATAGGCTATTTTGTAAGTCTACAACCAAAACCCTAGCTTTTCTATTTACGTATTTTGGGCAATTTATGTATTTTTCAAGTTTTAAAATAAAAATAACTTCATTAATTAATCTAGAAAAGAACATTCATACTAGCTTGCATATTAGGTTTTATATTAATCATTTGCATCCATACACACTTTCTATTTTGAAGTTTTTATTTTTTGTTATGTGAATTGAAAAATATTGCATGCTGATTTCATGTGAATTGATATTTGCATAATTAGTTTGCATTATAGGGTTAGGGATTCCTATTTTTGTAGGTCTAAGTAGGAACATTGTTCATATACCAAGAGTATCCCCTTACTTGGGTGATTCTATATGGAGGAATAGGTAAACCCCCTAGCTATTTAGAGTGGGTTTTAAGTGGTGTACTCTATATCCTTTGGAAAAATTGGTATTGTGAATAGTGGCTTCTAATTTAGACCTTTGAAAGTGGTTATCTTTCTAACATTGTATGAACACAATAGAAAATATATATTTTTAAAAGGAACCACACACTACACGATTTGTTGAGCAAGGTGCAACAAAAGCAGTGCAAAAGGATTGTAATTGTTGTCAACACAGACAGAGTGATGCAGTTGAAGCAGTTCAGAGGTCAGTTAGATCAAGTGCAGAAAATCTCAAGAAAAACAGAGGGGACCCAGATCTAGAAATTTGCAAAAAAAGACAAGGAAGAAAACTGTCGCGATATCGTGACATGTTTCCTGTCGCGATTTCGTGACATATCGAAGGAGAGAGAAAATGCATTGAAAAATGTCACGATTTCGCGACATATCGAAGGAGAGAGAAAATGCATTGAAAAATGTTGCGATTTCGCGACATATCGGAGGAGAGAGAAAGTGCATTGAAAAATGTCGCGATTTCGCGACATATCGGAGGAGAGAGAATGTGCAAGGAAAAATGTCACGATTTCGTGACATGCTGGAAGGAAAGAAACCAAATCGAGAAACTGTCACGATTTCGCGACAAGCTTGAAGCAAAGGCACCAAGGATGAAAAATGTCACGATTTCGCGACACATCGGAGGAGAGAGAAAGTTGATGAAGAAGTTGTAGCGATTTCGCTACATGTCTGAGTTTCGCCAGCATAAGCAAAGAAAAAGCACCAAGTAAGAAAAGCGTAGCGATTTCGCTACAAGCTTGAGACACTAAGGACAAAAGTGCAGCGACTTAGATATAGCTTCGAGTTGCAAGGTGGAAAGTAGTAGCGATTTTGCTACATGGTCAAAGTGCAAGGCAGAAAGATGTAGCGATTTCGCTACAAGTTGAAAGTGCAAGGTAAAAAGGTGTAGCGATTTTGCTACAGGTTGAAAGTGCATAGTGCGAAGGTGTAGCAATTTCGCTACAAGTTGAAAGTGCAAGGTAAAAAGGTGTAGCGATTTCGCTACAGGCTGAAAGTGCATAGTGCAGAGGTGTAGCGATTTCGCTACAGGTTGAAAGTGCAAGGTAAAAAGGTGTAGCGATTTCGCTACAGGTTAAAAGTGAGTAATGCGAAGGTGTAGCGATTTCGCTACAGGTTAGAAACACATGTTGGAAAGGTGTAGCGATATCGCTACACGTCGGAGTTTCACTAGCAAGCAGCAAAGAAAAATGCTAAGGCAACAATGGTGTAGCGATTTCGCTACATGTAAGGTTTTTCGCGGCTGCATGGAGTAAAAATTGTACGGAGGCCAGAAGCGTCGCGATTTCGCGACATCTATGAAGATGACGTCAGCAAAACCAAAATGTGTCACGATTTCACGACAGGGTGAACGAAGAGCCATTGCAAGCCAAAAACGTCACGATTTCGCGACGGCAATGAAGATGACGTCAGCAAAACCAAAATGTGTCACGATTTCGCGACAGGGTGAACGAAGAGCCTTTGCAAGCCGAAAACGTCACGATTTCGCGACATCTATGAAGATGACGTCAGCAAAACCAAAATGTGTCACGATTTCGCGACAGGGTGAATGAAGAGCCATTGCAAGCCGGAAACGTCATGATTTCGTGACATCTTTGAAGATGACGTCAGCAAGTCTAAAAATATCACGATATCGCGACAAGTTGCTGGAAAAGCCGTTGCAAGCCGGAAACGTCACGATTTCATGACAGGTAATGTTTTGGTGGGAAAAATTCAAAGATATCACGATATCACGACAGGTAATGTTTTGGTGGGAAAAAGTCAAAGATATCATGACAGGTAATGTTTTGGTGGGAAAAAGTCAAAGATACATGCATTGTGACAGGTGTCAAAAAGGCGCCAGTTACGAAAAGTTAACTGGAGTCAGATCTGCAGTTCCAAGTGACAGGTGGTGAGAATGCATAGGAGAAATTCATGCTGTAGTTAACTGAAGTTAAAAGGAAAGTTACGAAGCATTGCAATTAAGAAAAGAATGGTCGTTGTAGTGCGTGTTGCAGCATGGCTGGCAAAGGTGGCAGTTACAAAGAGTTGCCACGGAACTATGCATTGAATGTAGAACGGCTGTTGCAGGGCCGTGATACAGTATTCTCGATGCTTGTGCTTGACTCACAAGAAAGTAACAGGTAGAATAGAAGGATTGACACCATTTAGAATAAAGTGCAGAAGAATTTTAAAGAGCAGTTTCGTAGAGATAACAGAGCATCGAAACGCGTAGAAGGGTTGTCAGTATATGCAGAGAAGGACTGTCAGAATATGCAGACTGTGCAGAGAAAAAGGCTGTCAGAACGTCAGAATGTCAGAAAGAAAGCGGCTAAAATGCGGATCAGGTCAGAGAAAGATTTGACACGTCAATTACAGTCGAGAATGCATGAAAAGTTGGAGGGAAAGTTAAACCGTTTGAAATCGAGCCGTTCGAAGATATCAAGAATAAAAGGATCGAATTGGCATAGTGAGAAGGTTACTCGTGGATCGTGTTTTCATTGTGCATTTTAAAAGGTCTCAGTTAGTAAGGGTGCTGTAAGAAAATAGCCTTAGATCAAAAACTTCTATTCTATTGAATATTCAAGAGAAAGGTTAGATCAGAAGATATTGAGTCTCTAACAATTCTCTCTATGCTTCTGTGAGATTTTTGTATGTGTTGTAGACCAGTAAGGGTCTTGCAAAAGAGAAGGCATTTTTATGTCCATTTATCTTGCAAAATTGAAATCCAAGTGGGTGCTTGGTAAAAGGAGTTGGTGCTCCTATCTGTTGCAGTAGATAAATCAGGGGTTGGTGCTCCTTCCAGTGGGTGCTGGTAAATCGATTGTAAAAATTGAATCCTTGCAAAGACTGGATTTGGATTGTAGTCCAAACAGTCATTTTTGAGGAGTAGCCACATTGGTGAACCTCGTTAAATCCTGTGTTGTGTGATGCTCTTGTGTGATACTTGCATTATCTAGTTTCAAGCCTGCATTATTAGTTTTAAAAGTTGCAGATTTAAGTTTTTAAGTAGTTACACTGATTCACCCCCCCTCTTAGTGTCATTGTGAGAATATCAATTGGTATCAGAGCCAGGCACCTGCACAAGCTTAATCAGCTAAGGTGTTCTTGGGAAATATACAATGGCCGGTGGTGAAGGTTTTTCTTCTAACAAAGCTCCTCTGTTCGATGGAACAAACTATTCTTTCTGGAGGCTCAGAATGCAGACCTATCTCTGTGCATTGGGTTATGACATTTGGGAATCTATTGAAAATGGATACACCACTCCCACTGTTCCTCCAACAGATGCTACTGAAAAGAAAAAGTTTGAGAACAACTCGAAAGCCAAGAATGCGATTATGTGTGGATTGGTCGACAGTGAGTTGATACGCATCATGAACTGCAAATCTGCTAAAGACATATGGGACAAACTGCAAAGCATTCATGAAGGAGACAACAAAATCAAGGAAGCTAAGCCGCAAACACATCGTGCCCGAGCTCGAAGCATTAAAGATGACCGATGATGAAAACATAGAAGCTTACATGCCGAGAGTAAACGGAATCATCAATGCAATAAGAGGACTTGGGGAAGAAATGGAAGATGCAGTTGTTGTGAAGAAGGTACTAAGAACTCTCAACAAAAGGTTTGATGCAAAGGTTTCTGCCATAGAAGAAGCAAAAGATTTAAACTTCTTCAGTATGGATGAAATGCATGGTTCTCTAACAGCTTATGAAATGAGGATTGGACAAACTAAGCCCTCTGACAGAGAAGCAGCCTTCCAAGCACAGAAAAATGTAAAATCTAAAAAAGAGTCAGAGGAAGAAGAATCTGCAGATGAAAATGAAGCAAACTTTGTTAGGAAATTAGTAAAGGGAAAAGGAAAGTACAGAGGTAAGTTGCCGTTCAAATGTTTTAACTGTGGAGGCATCGGGCACTTTGCAGAAAAATGCCCAATGAAGGAGAAAAATAAAAATGATGAAGGAACATATCCAGAAAGAAATGTCTGGAAAAAGAAACCACAGTTTAGAAAAAGAAACTTCAAGAAGAAGAGTTTCATTTCCCAGAATATCGATTCTTCTGAAGACAGTTCTAGTGAGGAATTAGAAGAAGAAACTGGTGAAGCCCTATTCATGGCTTTTGAAGAACAAACAACTGAGGAAACACAGGAGTGTGAAGAAAAATTAGAAGATGAGGCTGAGATAGATCCGGAAGGTGAGTTAGTTGCTGCTCTTGAAGATTTAAGTGCAGAAAGGAAAAGAAATAAAAAGATTACAAGAAAATTTGAGGAGGCCAAAGAATGTAATAATAAGTTTGAAAGTACAAACCGAAGAATACAAGAAAAGGTCTGAAGATGTTGAAGCTCAGATGACCGTGAAAATAAATGAGAGCAATAAACTGGAAGAGGAAATAGTTGGATTAAGGTCATAGCACTAGAAGAAATGAATCGAAAATCGAGTCGTCATCAAAAATTTGAAGACAGTTCTGAGAAATTGAACAAAATGTTGAATAATCAAAGGCCCACAGGTATCAAATTTGGCTTGGGCTTTGATGAAGGAGAAACCTCAAAGGACTCAAAGGTTGTAATAGTAGATCCAGTAAATAATAAAGACAAGATTAGAGTTGATCAAGATAAACCGTATCATACAAAAGAAAACAACAAATCCAAGATCAAAAGGAGTGTTGCAAATGATGGATTCACAAAAGTCTCTCATCAAAGAAGAAGAAGACCCATGGCTCCTACCTCCACATGGCAACATCCATTTCCCAGGTACACTCGTTCCTTTTCTGGTTATTGTTTTAAGTGCAATGCATATGGTCATAAAATTTCTAGTTGTAGATATAATATAGAACAAAGAAATTTCACTAGCAGAAATAATTTTTCACCTTTGATAGATTATGTTGTAGAATGTTATAACTGCCATAACTTCGGACATATTGCAAGAAATTGTCGTAGCTCTTTTGCAAGAAATACATACCAGGGAAGAAAATATCAATCGACTGGATCAAAAAAAGACAGTAAAATTTCCCAATAAACTATCACAAGCAAATGAAAGGGAGAAGGTGAAGAAAGTAACCAGATCTACTGTCAAAACTCAATGGAAAGAAAAGGGACAACCGAAGAAAGACAAAGAATCCCTGATCGTTCAAACAACTCTCAAAGCACAGAATAAATCTGCTCCCTGGATTCTAGACAATGGATGCTCCAATCACATGACAGGAGACAAACAAAAGTTTGATAAGCTGCAGACATACGAAGGTGGTTCTATGAAATTCGAAAACAATGATGGAGCAAAGATAGTGGGTAAAGGATCAGTTAAGTTAAGTGACGGTAAAATCAACTCTAAGGAAGTTCTTTTTGTGGTAGGACTGAAACATAACCTACTGAGTGTAAGTCAGATTTGTGACAGAGGTCATGAAGTAATTTTCAAGAAGGAGGGTCATGAAGTAAGAAAGACAACAAATGGAAAGTTAATAGCCACTGGACCGAGAACTTCCCGGAAATTTGTATACTCTCTCGGAGACTTCGGAGGGAGCTTGCTTGGTTGGACAGAAGAAGAAAACTCGGCCGTGGCATAAAAGACTCCTGGTCACATAAGCTTTGATAATCTGGTAAAAATCAGCTCGAAAAGAGCAGTAAGAGACATACCCACTATTGGAAAACCATCAAATAGCATTTGTGAGTCATGCCAAAAGGGGAAGCAAACCAGATCTACCTTCAAAGCAAAATAATATTTCACTAGCAAGCCATTAGAACTGATTCACACTGATTTGTGCGGACCCATGAGGACAGAAAGCATAAATGGATACAAATATTTTATGCTATGCATTGATGATTTTTCCAGAATGACATGGGTACTCTTTTTGAAACAAAAGTCAGAAGCCTTTGAGATGTTTAAAACCTTCAAAAATCTGGTTGAGAATCAATCTAGAAAAATAATTAAATGTTTGAGATCTGATAGAGGAGGAGAGTTTATTTCAAATGAGTTTGCCGAATTCTGTGAAAAACATGGAATAAGAAGACAGTTCTCAGTAGCAAGAACACCTCAGCAGAATGGAGTAGTTGAAAGAAAGAACAGAATTGTGCAAGAAATGGCAAGGACCATGTTAACAGAGAGAAAAATTGCTGATGTGTTCGGAAAGAGGTAGTCCATACTCGTAGTTTATATTCGGAATAGGTGTATGTTGAGGCCGCATGAAAGCAAAACACCATATGAACCGTGGTTTGGCAAAAAGGCTACAGCAAAATACTTCAAAGTGTTTGGCAGCAAGTGTTACATTAAGAGAACTGAAAGCAATCTTGGCAAGTTTGAGGACAGAGCTAATGAAGGAATATTCCTTGGGTACTCAACTAAAAGCAAATCCTATACATGCTACAACAAAAGACTTAAGAAAGTAGTGGAGAGTGCGGATGTAAAGGTTGATGAAGGCAGGAAACAAGAAATCAGCAATAATAAAAACTACCCAACCTATGAAGAATTTATTGAAGAAGATGAAGATCAAGAAAAAGAAGAGAGACAAATCAGATTCAGAGGACTTAGAAAGAGATGAAAATAGAAAATACGTAATGTGCAATGGCAAGAAAAATCATCCCAAAGAACAGATTATTAGGGACCCTACAGTCGGCATTCAGACAAGAAGAAGAGTAGTAAATAACTATTCTTTGTTATCCAGTATTGAGCCCAAGAATATTATTGAAGCAAGCACGGATGAAAGCTGGATGGAAGCAGTAAATGAAGAACTAGATCAAATTGAGAAAAACAAAACCCGGGAATTAGTACCAAGGCCTCGAAAATAAAAACATAATTGGTACTAAATGGATATTTAGAAACAAACTGAATGAAGATGGACAGGTGGTAAGGAATAAAGCAAGATTAGTCTGTAAGGGATATGCCCAAGTTGAGGGGATTGATTTTGAAGAGACCTTTGCACCCGTGGCCAGACTTGAAGCAATAAGACTGTTTTTGGCTTTAGCTGTTCATAAGAATTTCAAGGTTTATCAGATGGATGTAAAATCAGCATTTCTGAATGGAAATATTGAAGAAGAAGTATATATTGAACAGCCTGATGGTTTTCAACTTTGTGATAATCCTAACTTTGTTTGCAAGCTGAATAAAGCATTGTATGGCTTGAAACAAGCACCTAGAGCTTGGTATGCAAGACTGGACAACTATCTCACTAAGCAAGGATTCAAGAAAGGTATGGTGGATAGCAATTTATATGTGAAAACTGAAAATGGCAATTTCATTGTTCTAGTTGTTTATGTAGATGATATAATTTTTGGGAGTAGCAATGATGAATCATGCAAAGACATAGCAAACAAAATGCAGAAAGAGTTTGAAATGTCTATGATAGGTGAACTTTCATATTTCCTTGGATTACAAGTTAATCAAACTGAAAAGGGGATCTTTATTTCTCAAATTAAATATGTGAAAGAAATGCTGAAAAAGTTCACTATGGAAGATAGTAAGCCAGTGAGCACCCCCATGACAACAAGATGCAAGTTGAGCAAGGATGATAACTCTCCAGATGTTGATCAAACAATGTACAGATCAATGATAGGGAGCCTGCTGTATTTGACAGCCACTAGACCAAATATCTTGTAGGCTGTTTGCATGGTTGCAAGATTTCAGGCTAGTCCAAAAGAGACTCATGTGACAACAGTGAAAAGGATTTTTAGGTATCTCAAAGGTACTATGGAGTATGGGCTGTGGTATCCAAAAGGAAAATACTTCACTCTCTTTGCATACTCGATGCTGATTGGGCAGGATGCATTGATGACAGAAAAAGTACAAGTGGAGGAGCATTCTTTCTTGGAAACAAATTGGTTGCATGGCACAAGAAGAAGCAAGAATCAGCCTCTTTATCCACAAACTCGAGGCCAAATACATTGCAGCTACTACATTCTGTACACAAATACTATGGATGAGACAAACATTGAAAGATCTAGGTATTCACTTCAATGAGCCCATTTCAGTCAAATGTGACAACACTAGTGCAATCAACATTTCAAAGAATCCGGTCATGCATTCCCGCACCAAGCATATTGCAATCCGGTATCACTTCTTGAAGGATAAGGTTGCATAAGGAGAGGTCAGATTGGAGTTTGTTCCCACTACAGAGCAAGTAGCAGTACATATTCACCAAACCTTTACCAAAGGAAGTATTTGAATACCTTCGAAAGAAGTTGGGAGTAGTCACACTTCCCAAGCACTGACTAGCTATGGGAAATACATTCTCATGGGGAGCATTCAAGTTATTTATGCCTGAGAATGTTGTGCATAGACTCAGGGGGAGTTCGCAGTGAGCCCTTTGGCATTATTGGCAAAGGGGGAGAAGAATTTGAGCAAGGCTACAAAGTGTTGCCAACAATTCCAAAGGGGGAGATTGTTGAGCAAGGTGCAGCAAAAGAAGTGCAAAAGGATTGTAATTGTTGTCAACACAGACAGAGTGATGCAGTTGAAGCAGTTCAGAGGTCAGTCAGATCAAGTGCAAAAAATCTCAAGAAAAACAGAGGGGACCCAGATCCAAAAATTTGCAAAAAAATACAAGGAAGAAAACTGTCGCGATATCGCGACATGTTTCCTGTCGCGATTTCGCGACATGTCGGAGGAGAGAGAAAATGCATTGAAAAATGTCGCGATTTCGTGACATATCGGAGGAGAGAGAAAATGCATTGAAAAATGTCGCGATTTTGCGACATATCGGAGGAGAGAGAAAATGCATTGAAAAATGTCGCGATTTCGCGACATATCGGAGGAGAGAGAAAGTGCATTGAAAAATGTCGTGATTTCGCGACATATCGGAGGAGAGAGAATGTGCAAGGAAAAATGTCGTGATTTCGTGACATGCTGGAAGGAAAGAAACCAAATCGAGAAACTGTCGCGATTTCGCGACAAGCTTGAAGCAAAGGCACCAAGGATGAAAAATGTCACGATTTCGCGACACATCGGAGGAGAGAGAAAGTTGATGAAGAAGTTGTAGCGATTTCGCTACATGTCTGAGTTTCGCCAGGATAAGCAAAGAAAAAGCACCAAGTAAGAAAAGCGTAGCGATTTCGCTACAAGCTTGAGACACTAAGGACAAAAGTGCAGCGACTTAGATACAGCTTCGAGTTGCAAGGTGAAAAGTAGTAGCGATTTCGCTACATGGTCAAAGTGCAAGGCAGAAAGATGTAGCGATTTCGCTACAAGTTGAAAGTGCAAGGTAAAAAGGTGTAGCGATTTTGCTACAGGTTGAAAGTGCATAGTGCGAAGGTGTAGCGATTTCGCTACAAGTTGAAAGTGCAAGGTAAAAAGGTGTAGCGATTTCGCTACAGGCTGAAAGTGCATAGTGCAGAGGTGTAGCGATTTCGCTACAGGTTGAAAGTGCAAGGTAAAAAGGTGTAGCGATTTCGCTACAGGTTAAAAGTGAGTAATGCGAAGGTGTAGCAATTTTGCTACAGGTTAGAAACACATGTTGGAAAGGTGTAGCGATATCGCTACACATCGGAGTTTCACTAGCAAGCAAAGAAAGAAAAATGCTAAGGCAACAATGGTGTAGCGATTTCGCTACATGTAAGGTTTTTCGCGGCTGCATGGAGTAAAAATTGTACGGAGGCCAGAAGCGTCACGATTTCGCGACATCTATGAAGATGACGTCAGCAAAACCAAAATGTGTCGCAATTTCGCGACAGGGTGAACGAAGAGCCATTGCAAGCCGAAAACGTCGCGATTTCACGACGGCAATGAAGATGACGTCAGCAAAACCAAAATGTGTCGTGATTTCATGACAGGGTGAACGAAGAGCCTTTGCAATCCGGAAACGTCACGATTTAGAGACATCCATGAAGATGACGTTAGCAAAACCAAAATGTGTCACGATTTCGTGACAGGGTGAACAAAGAGCCATTGCAAGCCAGAAACATCACGATTTCGTGACATCTTTGAAGATTGTTGAGCAAGGTGCAGCAAAAGAATTGCAAAAGTATTGTCATTGTTGTCAACACAGTCAGATTGATGCAGTTGATGCAGTTCAGAGGTCAGTCAGATCAAGTGCAGAAAGTTTCAAGGAAAACAGAAGTGACCCAGATTCAGAAACTGGCAAAAAGAGACAAGGAAGAAAACTGTCGCGATATCGCGACATGTTTTCTGTCGCGATTTCGCGACATGGTCGAGGAGAGAGAAGGCACAGCCGAAAATGTCACGATTTCGTGACATGTCAAGTTTTCACTGAGGAGAGAGAAAATGTGTCGCGATATCGCGACAAAAAGTAGGAGAGAGAAAATGCACGCCAAATTGTCGCGATTTCGCGACATGGTCGAGGAGAGAGAAGATGCGAGCAAAACTGTCACGATTTCGTGACATGCTGGCAGAGAAGGAAACAAAGGTGTAGCGATATCGCTACATGTTGAAATGAAAGGAAACAAAGGTGTAGCGATATCGCTGCATGATGAAAATACATGGAACTAAGGTGTAGCGATTTCGCTACATGTTGAAACAAGGAGAAACTAAGGTGTAGCGATTTCGCTACATGTTGAAACAAGGAGAAACTAAGGTGTAGCGATTTCGCTACAGGTTGAAACAAAGAGAAAATAAGGTGTAGCGATGGCGCTACATGTTGGAACAAAGGGAAACTAAGGTGTAGCGATTTCGCTACTAGTCAAAAGTGTAGAACTGAAAGATGCAGCAATGATATTACAAGTCAAAATTTCATGAAAAGAGACAAGGTAAAAGCACAAGGCACAAAGTTGTAGCGATTTCGCTACTGCATGGAGCAAAGAGTGTACGAAAGCCAGAAGCGTCGCGATTTCACGACATGTTCCTTTTTCGCTGCTGCTGGCAAGAAGAGTGTACGGAAGCCGAAAGTGTCACGATTTCGCGACAAGCAGGATGATGACATTAGCAAAGTTGAAAAGTGTCACGATTTCGCGATAGGATGAAAGGAAAGCTGCTGGAAGCTGGAAGTGTCACGATTTCGTGACAAGCAGGATGATGACGTCAGCAAAGTTGAAAAGTGTCACGATTTCGCGATAGGATGAAAGGAAAGTTGCTGGAAGCCGAAGCATCATGATTTCATGACAAGATTGATGATGACGTCAGCAAAGTTGAAAAGTGTCACGATATCGCGACAGGATGAAAGGAAAGCTGCCGAGAGCCGAAAGCGTCATGATTTCGTGACGACGATTGAGGATGACGTCGCAAAAGCTCAAAGTGTCGCGATATCGCGACAAGATGCGTGGGAAAGCTTCCAAGGGCCAAAACGGTCGCGATTTCGCGACAACCTTCAGGGTGACGTCAAGATAAGTCAAAAGTGTCGCGATATCGCGACAGGTAACAGTCTGGCATGTAAAACCCGCAGGAACATGCAAGGTGACACGTGTCGAAAAAGCTGACAGGAAAATCATGCAGCCAGTTACGTAAAAAGTAACTGAAGTCAGACAGACAGTTAATCGTTGACAGGTGTTGGACATGCAATGCAACAACCAAACATGCATAATTGAAACGCATTCGAAAAGCCAAATTTGAAGGATAATAAAAGCATTCGAAAGGTCGAATTTGCAGGCATTCTAATGCACGTATTTGAAGCATATAGAAAAGCCGAACATGAAGAATCGAAAAGCTTTCAAAGAATCATACATGGAGTTTCGAAAAAGAATTCGAAAAGCCGTATTCAAAGAAATTGAACAATCAAAGTACATGAAACAAAATTTCCGTATTGCATGGTTTCCAAAAGACGTATTGCATGGATTCAAACAGTCAAAGTGCATGGAACCAAACAGTCGTATTGCATGGATTCGAACAGTCAAAGTATGTGATTCGATTGCATGCAGGATTGAAAGGTTATAAAAGAATAATCGTACAGAGAAGATGTCTGCGTTAGAGAGAAATTGCTGTAAAAGGAGAGTTAGAAAAGAATCAAGAGAAAAATAAGCAGAGCCGTGAGAGTGTGCAGAGTTGAGTTAATTGCAGACCAGTCAGGGTCGTGCATAAAGTGAAGACATTTTTATGTCATTCTAAATTTATCAGAATTGCAGTCCAAGTTGGTGCTTGGTACTAGGAGTTGGTGCTCCATCTGTTGCAGCAAAAAATTACAGGGGTTGGTGCTCCTTCCAGTTGGTGCTGGTAAAGTGTTTGTAAAATTGATTTTGCAAAGACTGGATTTGGATTGGAGTCCAAGCAGCCATTTTTGAGGAGTAGCCAAATTGGTGAACCTCGGTATATTGAGTGTTGTGGTTTGCTCTCTTGTTCAAGTTTTTTTTTGTTCTCTTTATTTCATATTAAATGCTGTAGATATAAAAATTTAATAGCTACACTGATTCACCCCCCCTCTCAGTGTCATTGTGTAAACATCAATTGGTATCAGAGCACAGGTTCCTTGTACAAGCTTAATCAGCTAAGGAGATCTTGGAAGAAACAATGGCAGGTGGTGAAGGATTTTCATCCAACAAAGCTCCCTTATTTGATGGAACAAATTACACCTTCGGAAACTCGTAATGCAAACATATCTCGAGTGCATTGGGATACGATATTTGGGATTCTGTAGATAGTGGATACACAAGGACCCACTACCCCTCCAACAGACATCGCCGAGAAAAAGAAATTTGAAAACAACTCCAAAGCTAAGAATGCCATAATGTGTGGGCTTGTTGACAAGTGAACCGATAAGAGTCATGAGTTGTAAATCAGCAAAGGACATGTGGGATAAATCGAAGAGCATCCATGAAGGAGACAAGAAGATTAAGGAAGCAAAACCGCAAACTCATCGAGCACGAGCTGAAGCACTGCAAATGAAGGAAGATGAAAACATAGAAATTTATATGCTGAGAGTCAACGGAATTATTAATGCAATCAGAGGACTTGGTGAAGAAATTGATGATGCAGTTGTGGTGAAAAAGGTTCTCAGAACACTTCACAAAAGATTTAACTCCAAAGTCTCTACAATAGAAGAGGCAAAAGATCTAAACAACTTCAGGATGGATGAGTTGCATGGTTCCCTGACAAGATATGAAATGAGAATAGGACAAACCAAGTCTACAGACAGAGAAGCAGCTTTTAAAGCACACAAGAATGTAAAAGCTGAACATGAATCTGAGGATGAAGGAACACTGGATGAAACAAAAGCCAATTTTGTTCGAAAACTCACAAAAGGAAAAGGAAAATATAGAGGGAAGCTACCTTTTAAATGCTTCAATTGTGGAGGAGTCGGTCATTTTGCAGCCAAATGTCCAATGCAGGAGAGAACCAAAAATGGTGAAGGGTCACACCAAGAAAAAGGTGACTGGAAGAAGAAACAAAATTTCAGAAAGAATAACTTCAAGAAGAAAAGCTTCATAACCAAGAATGTCAGCAGTTCAAGAAAGCACAGATGAGGAGTCTGAAGAAGAAGGAGGTGAAGCTCTGTTCATGGCACTTGAAGAAGAAAGAACAGAGGAAAATCAAGAAGGTGATGAAAATTCCAAGGATGAAGCTCAAGTGTATTTGGAAGGAGAATTGGTTGCTGCACTTGAAGAGTTGAGTGCAGAAAGGAAGAAGAATAAAAAATTTTCAAAGAAATTAGAGAATGCCACAGACATAATAAACAATCTGAAAATACAGACAGAGGAATTCAAGAAAATGTCTGAAGTTCTTGATGAACAATTAACTGTAAAGACAGTTGAATGCAGCAAGCTAGAGGAAGACATCCTTAAGTTAAGGATGCAGTTAGAGGAGATGAATAGAAAATTGAACTGTTTTCATAAGTTTGAAGAAAGTACTGTAAAGTTGGATAAAATGTTAAATAACCAAAGGCCTTCTCGGCATCAAATTTGGTTTAGGCTTTGATGAAGGAGAATCTTCAAAGGATTCAAAGAACTTGAATATAGAACCCACAAAGAAAGAAGAAAAGATCAAGGTTGAACCAGAAAAACAAAATAATGCAAAAGAAAACAATAATGCCACATTCAAGAAGAATACTGACAAAGATGGATTCACAAAAGTCACACATCCGAGGAGGAGAAGAGTCATGGCTCCTACTTCAAACTGGCAAAGACCGGCACCCAAGTTTAATCATGCATTTTCTGGTTATTGTTTTAAATGCAATGCTTATGGCCATAAAATTTCAGATTGCGAGCATAATGTATCTCAAAGGAATTTTACCAGCAGAAATGTTTTTTCTCCTTTAATGAATTATGCAGTTGAATGTTATAATTGTCATAATTTTGGACATATTGCTAGAAACTGCAGAAGCACTTTTTCATCAAATAATTATCAGGGCAGAAAATCTCAGCTAAGTGGGTTGAAACAAAACCAGAAATTTCTTGTAAAACAGGCACATGCTAATGAAAGGACAAAGGCAAAACAAATAGCAAAATCTGCTATCAAACCGTAATGGAAAGAAAAGGAATCTTTGATTGTCCAGATCGCTTTTAAAGCTCGTAACAAATCAGCACCTTGGATACTTGGATAGTTGGTTGTTCCAATCACATGACAGTGACAAGCAAAAGTTTGAGAATTTACAGAATTATGAAGGTGGTTCTGTGAAATTTGGAAATAATGATGGAGCAAAGATTGTTGGAAAGGGATCAGCCAAGATCAGTGATGGCAATATAAAATCAAAAGAAGTCTTGTTTGTAATTGGCCCGAAGCATAACTTGCTAAGTGTAAGTCAAATATGTGACAGAGGTCATGATGTAATCTTCAAGAAGGAGGGTCATGAAGTAAGAAAGACAAAAAATGGAAAGTTAATAGCCACTGGATCGAGAACTTCAAGAAATCAGATACACTTTCGAAACTCGTAGAAGGAACATGCTTGATGGGACAGGAAGATGAAAACTGGCTATGGCACAAGAGGCTTGGGCATATTAGTTTTGACAATCTGGCAAAAATCAGTTCAAAAAGAGCAGTTAGAGACATACCAAACATTGGCAAACCTGTAAATAGCATCTGTGAGTCATGCCAAAAGGGAAAACAAAACCAGAGCCACTTTCAAAGCAAAAGAATACTTCACTAGCAAGCCATTAGAACTAATTCACACTGATCTATGTGGACCCATGAGAACTGAAAGCATAAATGGACACAAATATTTTATGCCGTGTATAGATGACTACTCAAGAATGACATGGGTACTATTTCTGAAACTCAAGTCGAAGCCTTTGAAATGTTTAAAACCTTCAAAAATCTTGTTGAAAATCAATCAGAAAAAGAATTAAATGCCTAAGATCGACAGGGGAGGAGAGTTTATCTCCGAAGAATTTGCAGAATACCGTCAAAAACATGGGATAAGAAGACAGCTTTTAGCAACTAGGACACCTCAGCAGTAATGGTGTTGTAGAAAGGAAGAATAGAACAAAGGCAGGAAATGGCAAGGACAATGCTGGCAAAAAACAAAATAGCTGATGTATTTTGGAAAGAGGCAGTTCATACTGCAGTTTACATTCAAAACAAGTGCATGCTGAGACCACATGAAAGCAAAATAGCTTATGAGTTGTGGTTTGGCAGAAAAGGCAACAACAAGACATTTCAAAGTATTTGGCAAGCAAGTGCTACATAAAACGGATCGAAGATAACCTTGGTAAATTTGAAGATAGAGCCGATGAAGGTATCTTTCTCGGTTACTCAACAAAAAGCAAGGCATACACATGTTACAACAAGAAGTTGAAGAAAATTGTTGAAAGTGCTGATGTAAAAGTTGATGAAGGTAGAGAACAAGAAACTACTTATCAAGAAAACTACCCTATGTATGAAGAAGTCATTGAAGGTGATGATGAAAAAGAAACAGAGAAGAATCGGAAAATTGATCCAGATAGTGTAAAACCGAATCAAGAAGAAGAAAATAGGAAATTTAAAACAGTAAATCGATGTAAAAATCATCCAAGTGAATAGATTATTGGGGATCCCACAGATGGTATTCAAACAAGAAGAACAAGAAGTGAGGAACTATTCTCTCGTTATCTAGTATTGAACCTAAAAATGTTGTCGAAGCAAGCACTCGATGAAAGTTGGATGAAGGCAATCAATGAAGAACTAGATCGGATAGAGAAAAACAATACCGGGAATTAGTACCTAGACCAACAAATAAAAACATAATTGGTACTAAATGGGTTTTTAGAAATAAATTGAATGAAGATGGGCAAAGTTGTCGTAAATAAGGCAAGATTGGTATGTAAAGGCTATGCTCAAAGTTGAAGGCATTGATTTTGAAGAAACTTTTGCACCGGTAGCCAGACTAGAGGCAATCAGAATGTTTCTGGCATTAGCAGTTCATAAAAACTTCAAAGTATATCAAATGGATGTAAAATCAGCATTTTTGAATGGAAAACTGGAAGAAGAGGTTTATATTGAACAACCCGATGGCTTCCAACTTGGTGAAAATCCAGATTTTGTTTGCAGGTTAAAGAAAGCTTTATATGGATTAAAATCAGGCACCCAGAGCATGGTATGCAAGGCCGGATAATTATCTAATTAAACAAGGGTTTAAGAAAGGTTTGGTGGATAGCAACTTATATGTCAAAACAGAGAAGGGTCATCTTATTGTTCTTGTTGTTTATGTAGATGACATAATATTTGGCAACAGAGATGGATGAATACTCGCAAAGACATATCAATTAAAATGAAAAAGGAATTTGAGATGTCAATGATTGGTGAACTTTCTTATTTCTTAGGACCGCAGGTCAATCAAAATGAAAAAGGCATTTTTATTTCTCAAGTTAAATATGTAAAAGAAATGCTGAAAAAGTTCACAATGGAAGACAAGAACCGGCCAAGACTCCCATGACAACAAGTCGCAAGTTGAGCAAGGATGATAAATCCCCGTGATGTAGATCAAACAATGTACAGTGTCTATGATTGGAAGCTCATCGTATTTAATGACCACTAGACCGGATATATTACAAGCAATGATGTATGGTTGCAAGATTTCGAAGCCATCCCAAAGAAACTCATGTAACAACTATAAAGAGGATTTTCGGATATCTCAAGGGCACTATGGATTATGGGTTGTGGTACCCAAAAGGTAAAGATTTCACTTTGATTGCATATTCTGATGCAGATTGGGCAGGATGTATTGATGACCGAAAGAGCACAAGTGGAGGAGCATTTTATCTTGGTGACAGATCGGTAGCATGGCACAACGAAGAAACAAGAATCAAGATTCTATCCACCCGCAGAGGCAGAATACATTGCAACGAACAACATGTCGTACTCGGATATTATGGATGAGACAAACGTTGAAAGATCTTGGTATTCATTTCAATGAACCAATTTCAATTAAATGTGATAACACTAGTGCTATCAACATATCCAAGAATCCAATAATGCATTCAAGAACCAAACATATTGCAATCCGATATCATTTCTTGAAGGATAAAGTTGCAGAAGGAGAGGTTAAATTGGATTTTGTTCCAACTACAGAGCAAGTAGCTGATATATTCACAAAACCTTTGCCTAAGGAAGTATTTGAATACCTTCGGAAGAAGTTGGGAGTAGTCACACCACCCAAGCACTGACTAGCTATGGGAAACACATTCTCATGGGGAGCATTCAAACTTTTTAAGTCTGAGAATGTTGTGCATAGACTCAGGGGGAGTCTACAGCAGCCCTTTGGTATTATTGGCAAAGGGGGAGAAGAAATTAAGCAAGGTTGTAAGTGTGTTGCCAACAATTCCAAAGGGGGAGATTGTTGAGCAAGGTGCAGCAAAAGAATTGCAAAAGTATTGTCATTGTTGTCAACACAATCGATTGATGCACTTGATGCAGCTCAGAGGTCACCGGATCAAGTGCAGAAAGTTTCAAGGAAAATGTAGTGACCCGTATTCGAAAATGGCAAAAAGAGACAAGGAAGAAAACTGTCGCGATATCGCGACATGTTTTCTGTCGCGATTTCGCGACATGGTCGAGGAGAGAGAAGGCATAGTCGAAAATGTCACGATTTCGCGACATGTCAAGTTTTCGCTGAGGAGAGAGAAAATGTGTCGCGATATCGCGACAAAAAGTAGGAGAGAGAAAATGCACGCCAAATTGTCGCGATTTCACGACATGGTCGAGGAGAGAGAAGATGCGAGCAAAACTGTCACGATTTCGCGACATGCTGGCAGAGAAGGAAACAAAGGTGTAGCGATATCGCTACATGTTGAAATGAAAGGAAACAAAGGTGTAGCGATATCGCTGCATGATGAAAATACATGGAACTAAGGTGTAGCGATTTCGCTACATGTTGAAACAAGGAGAAACTAAGGTGTAGCGATTTCGCTACATGTTGAAACAAGGAGAAACTAAGGTGTAGCGATTTCGCTACATGTTGAAACAAGGAGAAACTAAGGTGTAGCGATTTCGCTACAAAGCTGAAACAAAGAGAAACTAAGGTGTAGCGATGGCGCTCCATGTTGGAACAAAGGGAAACTTAGGTGTAGCGATTTCGCTACTAGTCAAAAGTGTAGAACCGAAAGATGCAAGGAATGATATTACAAGTCAAAATTTCATGAAAAGAGACAAGGTAAAAGCACAAGGCACAAAGTTGTAGCGATTTCGCTACTGCATGGAGCAAAGAGCGTACGGAAGCCAGAAGCGTCGCGATTTCGCGACAAGAAGATTGATGACGTCAGCAAGAGCCGAAAGCGTCGCGATTTCATGACAAGGAGGATGATGACGTCAGCAAGAGCCGAAAGCGTCACGATTTCGCGACATGTTCCATTTTCGCTGGAGTTGGCAAGGAGAGTTGTACGGAAGAACAAAGTGTCGCGATTTCGCGACATGTTCCTTTTTCGCTGCTGCTGGCAAAGAAGAGTGTACGAAAGTCGAAAGTGTCACGATTTCGTGACAAGCAGGATGATGACGTCAGCAAAGTTGAAAAGTGTCACGATTTCACGACAGGATGAAAGGAAAGTTGATGGAAGCCGGAAGCGTCATGATTTCGCGACAAGCGGATGATGACGTCAGCAAAGTTGAAAAGTGTCGCGATTTCGCGACAGGATGAAAGGAAAGTCGCCGGAAGCCGAAAGCGTCGCGATTTCGCGACATCATTGATGATGACGTCAAGCAAAGTTGAAAAGTGTCGCGATATCGCGACAAGATGCAAGGAAAGCTTCCAAGAGCCGAAACGGTCGCGATTTCGCGACATGCATTGAGGATGACGTCGAAGAAAGCTCAAAGTGTCGCGATATCGCGACAAGATGCAGGGAAAGCTTCCGAGGGCCAAAATGGTCACGATTTCGCGACAACCTTCAGGGTGACGTCAACATAAGTCAAAAGTGTCGCGATATCGCGACAGGTAACAGTCTGGGATGTAAAACCCGCAGGAACATGCAAGGTGACACGTGTCGAAAAAGCCAGACAGAAAATCATGCAGCCAGTTACGTAAAAAGTAACTCAAGTCAGACAGATAGTTAATCGTTGACAGGTGTTGGACATGCAATGCAACAACCAAACATGCATAATTGAAACGCATTCGAAAAGCCGAATTTGAAGGATAATAAAAGCATTCGAAAGGTCGAATTTGCAGGCATTCTAACGCACGTATTTGAAGCATACGTGAAAAGTCGAACATGAAGAATCGAAAAGCTTTCGAAGAATCATACATGGAGTTTCGAAAAGAATTCGAAAAGTCGTATTCGAAGAAATTGAACAGTCGAAGTACATGAAACAAAATTGCCGTATTGCATGGTTTCCAAAAGACGTATTGCATGGATTCAAACAATCAAGTGCATGGAACCGAACAATCGTATTGCATGGATTCGAACAATTGAGTATGTGATTCGATTGCATGCAGGATTGAAAGGTTATAAAAGAATAATCGTACAGAGAAGATGTTGTCACTGTTAGAGAGAAATTGCCGTAAAAGGAGAGTTAGAAAAGAATCAAGAGAAAAATAAGCAGAGCCGTGAGAGTGTGCAGTAGTTGAGTTAATTGCGCACTCACCAGTGGTCGTGCATAAAGTGAAGACATTTTTATGTCATTCTAAATTTATCGTAATTGCAGTCCAAGTTGGTGCTTGGTACTAGGAGTTGGTGCTCCATCTCATGGTGCAGAAAATTACAGGGTTGGTGCTCCTTCCTGCTGGTAAAGTGTTTGTAAAATTGATTTTGCAAAGACTGGATTTGGATTGGAGTCCAAGCAATCATTTTTGAGGAGTAGCCAAATTGGTGAACCTCGGTATATTGAGTGTTGTGGTTTGCTCTCTTGTTCAAGTTTTTTTTTGTTCTCTTTATTTCATATTAAATGTTGTAGATATAAAAATTTAATAGCTACACTGATTCACCCCCCCTCTTAGTGTCATTGTGTAAACATAAAATATGACGTCAGCAAGTCTAAAAATGTCGCGATATCACAAGTTGCTGGAAAATCCGTTGCAAGCCGAAAGCGTCATGATTTCGTGACACCTTAGCGGATGATGTCAGCAAGACAGAAAATGTCACGATTTCGTGATAAGTTGCTAGAGAAGCCTTAGGAAGCCGACAGTGTCGCGATATCGCGACAAAGTTAAGGATGACGTCAGCAAAGCAAAAAACGTCGCGATATCGCGACAAGTAATGTTTTGGCGGGAAAAATTCAAAGATACATGCATTGTGACAGGTGTCAAAAAGGTGCCAGTTACGAAAAGTTAACTGGAGTCAGATCTGCAGTTCCAAGTGACAGGTGGTGAGAATGCATAGGAGAAATTCATGCTGCAGTTAACTGAAGTTAAAAGGAAAGTTACGAAGCATTGCAATTAAGAAAAGAATGGATGTTGCAGGGCCGTGTTGCAGCATGGCTGGCAAAGGTGGCAGTTACAAAGAGTTGCCACAAAACTATGCATTGAATGTAGAACAGCTGTTGCAGGGCCGTGATACAGTATTCTCAATGCTTGTGCTTGACTCATAAGAAAGTAACAGGTAGAATAGAAGGATTGAAACCGTTTATAATAAAGTGCAGAAGAATTTTAAAGAGCTGTTTCATAGAGATAACAGAGCATTGAAACGTGCAGAAGGGTTGTCAGTATATGCAGAGAAGGACTGTCAGAATATGCAGACTGTGCAGAGAAAAAGGCTGTCAGAACGTCAGAATGTTAGAAAGAAAGCGGCTAAAAGGCGGATCAGGTCAGAGAAAGATTTGACACGTCAATTACAACCGAGAATGCATGAAAAGTTGGAGGGAAAGTTAAACCGTTTGAAATCGAGCCGTTCGAAGATATCAAGAATGAAAGGATCGAATTGGCATAGTGAGAAGGTTACTGTGACTATGTTTTCATTGTGCATTTTAAAAGGTCTCAGTTAGTAAGGGTGCTGTAAGAAAACAGCCTTAGATCAAAACCTGCTATTCTATTGAATATTCAAGAGAAAGGTTTCAGATTAGATCGAAGATATTGAGTCTCTAACAATTCTCTCTATGCTTCTGTGAGATTTTTGTATGTGCTGTAGACCAGTAAGGGTCTTGCAAAAGAGAAGGCATTTTTATGTCCATTTATCTTGAAAAATTGAAATCCAAGTGGGTGCTTGGTAAAAGGAGTTGGTGCTCCTATCTCATGTAGCAGATAAATCAGGGGTTGGTGCTCCTTCCAGTGGGTGCTGGTAAACCGATTGTAAAAATTGAATCCTTGCAAAGACTCGGATTTGGATTGTAGTCCAAACAGTCATTTATGAGGAGTAGCCACATTGGTGAACCTCGTTAAATCCTGTGTTGTGTGATGCTCTTGTGTGATACTTGCATTATCTAGTTTCAATCCTGCATTATTAGTTTTAAAAGTTGCAGATTTAAGTTTTTAAGTAGTTACACTGATTCACCCCCCCCTCTTAGTGTCATTGTGAGAATATCACGATTCACATTTAACATTAGTGGATGGATTTCATCACCAACCATTGCTTGAGATTTGGTGATGGTGGATTTAATTTCCATACATAAATATCTACCCTTAGAAACCCTAGGTCACCCTTGAGAAAACTTGCTAGATTTCATCACCAACAATAATCTTTTTGCCCTAGCTTAGCAATAGTTTTTAAATTTCTTTGGATTAATTCATATTGGCACATTTGAAACAGATAAGATTTAAACCTAAAGAAATGAACTGCATTAAAAGGAGATAACCAGGAATGAGGTAAGACACACATGTTAAACAAACTTAGCATTGGTTTTTTGTTTTTATTATGAAATTTAAATTATGTATTTCATTTTTACTACATAATATGTATTTTGATTTATTTGCTTTATGGTATTAAATAGAAAACAAAAGAAAGCATTAAATCAATATAATACAATGGAACCTTCATCCACCTTCACCACCACATCTATGGTAGATTCTCTTAATGTGACACAAGCAGATTTATCTGTAGGTCTTGCACATTCCTTACCATCCATGGTCTTTCATATGGCTATGCCCCAAGAAGAGTCAACCTCACCAAAAATTGACCATCATATTACCCATATATACATGGCATGAGTAGAAGCTCTCATGAAGTCTTCTAACTATTCCTTAGAGTCAGTCCCCACCTCACCTAGACAGGATTCTACTTTACAACAGGAGCCTATTTATTCCTAGCCACCATCTAGCTTTACCTAGGTGTACACCAACCCTCTTTTTGAGGCATCAGCTGCACCTTCCTCCCATATGTACATTCCCCAACCCTAATGTGCTCTTATAACTTTATACACCTCCACATACACCAACCCCTTGTATGAAGCACATGTGAATGTTGCTTTACAAGTTTCAGCATCACAAGTTGCCATACCTAGTGTAAATTTTCCCCCAGCCACATATTCCATATCATATGCTTCCATAACCTTAGCTTCTAATAGAGAGATTAATGAGGCATGGGAACACCTGAACAAATTGCTTAGATAGCATCAAAATTCTCAACAAGTACAAGTGAACCCTAAACCTTTACCATCATCTACTCAAACTGTCCTTGTTAACTAGGGTCCATCATGGGTACCACAGTATTTTGTGGTTTCTATCCTTATTCCTCCACCAAGTCATACCACTACCCATCCTATTCCCATTAGCCAACCTAGACATAACCCTCACACATCAAAATCATTCCATAATTCCCTATATTTTCACCATCAATCTCCCATTCATTAATTTCCATCAAATTCACCTAGACATCATTACCAATATCAACATAATTTAGTCACTCCACAGTATTTCTCCAATCCACCTCAAAATCATCAAGTAATTTAGGGCTTTCACATTCCTAAGGAAGACCCTCAAATTAAGGATATTAAAAAATAGATAAATCAATTGATATAATTTACTCCTGGTTTGACAAACTAGAAACCAACCTTAAGCTATTTGATCAATCAACCCATTCATCCTTCGGTACCATCACCACCATATCCAACAGATTTTATGGTGCCTAAGTTTGATAAATTCAAAGGAACTTAGGATCCCAAAGAACATGTGAGCACATTTTTACATGCCTATTTTAGAAATCAAAATGACAATTCTCTCATGCTTTGAACTGTTCCTCAAATGTTAGGAGGATATGCCATAGAATGGTATAATCAATTACCCAACCATAGTATTTATACTTTTGACCAATTGTTTGAATGTTTCATCCTAAATATTAAAAATATTATTTCATTATTTGATTTCTATGCTTTAAGACAACATGATAATGAATGTATCTATGATTTTAGAAACCGTTGGGGGGTTGTCATCTCAAAATTACCATTCACCTTGCCAATGGATGAGCTAATTAAATTATTCACCAAGATTTGTCTAAAACCAATATCTTGGATGCTTCAACTACAAAATTATCGATCATTTGAAGAAGTTGTAGCTCAGGCTAGTGTCATTGAGGAAATCAAAATCCAAGAAGGCATACTTAAGCATAAGAAGAAATAATGGAAAAATAAGGGCCGATATAAAAGAAACTATTATGGCCAACCAAATTCAACACAGGCTACCCCAGCTAGTCAACTCAATCAAGTTAATCAAGTGGTCATGAGCCAGCTAAAAATGGCTTAACAACAACTAGTGCAACAATCATCGTAACAAATTGCTTATCATGCGGTACTCGTAACAACTCAAGCCATGCAAATCATAGTGCTAGTTGTAGAAAACCATCCCCAATGATAGTCTATCTGATAAAATCACCAATACACACCCTTAGTTGAGTCATATTATTCCCTTTTCAAATGTTATATGACACAAAAAAACTTGCTTTACCCAAAATTAGACCTGATGATCCCGCCAAACATAGTAAGCACTATCGAGAACATCTATTTTATCCTTATCATAGGCAAAATGGGCATGAAATTAATAATTTCCATTCATTTAAAGACATAGTGTAAGACCTAATTGACTTGGTGACAATCTATCTTGACAACCCCCTTGCTCAAAAAAAAAAATACCTTAGTATATTTCAAACACCACTTCCTCATCATGAGGAGGTGTAACCAAATGTAGAAGGGGCTAACCCCAAAACTCCTCCTAATCAAGTCAATCATGTAAAACAATACCAAGGGTTTGTAGGGGCCATCCATGTGGTCACTAGATGTCAAAGAAACAATCAAAGCCAACAACCATAATAAAGTGTGTCACAACCTCCTACATCGCCACCCATTCAAGTTTCACCTAATCCTTCATCACCCATCTATATCCCTAGCCAATTAAATATCCCAATTCCATCCATCAATCATCCATCATGATCAGTCATCTTGTTGAGTAGCCAATTAACTACAAGCCTAAAGATGGCTTCTACCAAATTATCAATTTATGAGTTAATTCAACAATATCCTCCACATCATGAGGTATTAATGGATATTCTAAAATCCATTGAATTAAAATATAAAGATTCTAATGCATTCAAAAAAATTGTGGGGAGCATCCAAAAATACATGGAGCCTTCCATCACATTCTATGACTTTGAGATTAAACCAATCTCATCAGAATCAATAGATCCTCCATTACATATCATGGCTCTAATTGATAAGAAGACTTTTAAAATAGTCCTAATTGATACTGGTTCCTCCATCAACATCATCACCACATCTGCCCTTCATCATTTGAACCTTCCTCCATATCATATCACTAAGTCATCATTCACCCTAAAAGCATTCAATGATGCTTTGTGTTCCACATTTGACACTGTTGTTTTGCCCATTGAAGTAGGGATTGAAATATTGCACACCATGTTTCACATCTTGGAAGGATACATGGTGTTTAATGTACTCCTTGGGAGACCTTGTATGAGGGAAATAAGATGTGTCCCTTCAATACTACATCAATGTTTGAAATAGGTTTATGAGGGACAAGTACATTGCATACCGATGAACGTCGAGTTGTTTAAGTATTGCAATTTCATTTCAAATCCTTATGAGTCCATTCTTCCTTCGCTCACCTTTTCCTTTCACCATTAGCCAATCCATCAGCCAATACATATACCACTTCACCAATTTCATCATCAAAAGCTCCCATTCCTGAGGAGATCCATGTCATAAATCACCATCAAGCTTCCACACCCCCATCATCTTCATCATTGTCTACATGCACATGTGGTTGTAGTCAATCCACATCATCAACACCTTTGCAATCCACATCATCATCATCCACTTAGCATCCTTCCCAAACCAATCCATCACCATTACTTAATGTTTCACAAGTCGAGTTAACAGATTATGAAACATCTCCATCTTCACGATTCCCCGAGCCATCATCCAACCATGATCCTCCCCTATTATCCAAAGTTGAAGTCCACCTCACTAATCCTGGTATTGGTAAATATGTGGTCCAAGACATCACCGTCATGCCCCTCACCATCCCTAGTGCTAACGATTTAGATCACCCATGTGATCCACATTTGGCCATAGGAGAAGTATATAACATGGGTTCAACACCAAATAACATAAATTTTTATATGGGGAAATTGATTCTTCATCAACTCCAACATCCATAGAGGAACCCAAAGAACCAACACTTGCCAACATTCTAAACATGATGGGATTTCCATCTCACTATTTTTACATAGTCAATTGGCAAGGTCATGGCCTAGGATTGCATGAAAAGGAAGTGCATCAACCTATCGATGTTCCATATCAAGATGTGAACAACCATTTAGGTCTATGTTACTACCCACTTTCCACTACCTCTTCTCTTGAACAAGTCTTCCAAAGGCTTAATCTAAATTTAGGAGAATAAGCCCTTCATCCCGATAATTTTGATGATGAAATCTATGAAGAATTTGAGATTATGTCGATAATTTTAGATGAATCTAAAGAAGAATCAAAGCCCATCATTACCCATACCGAACAAGATGAGTTTTATCTCAACATGTTCCCCATCCACGAGCCCATCTTTCACTTTCTTCTTCCACAAGAGCGAGCCACCCCTACCGGTGAACCACCACCTCCATTACATTAAACCACTTCATAATCCAACTTACAAAATATGTACATAACACAAAAATAGTGGTTTTTACCCCTACCACAAAAAAAACTATACAAAAAAACCAAAAAAAACCCGTCTTTCTTAGCATTGCATGTATATATCATCTAGTTAAAATGTATTTTGTGTTACTTGCTTCTATCCAAGTTTACCAAGCTCCTAGCACCAGTTCCTAGGCCATATCCATTTCATACAACCTTATCCACCTTATCCATACATCAAAATGAACCCTATTGATTTATTTACCCTACTTCGTAATCCATATGATCTGACTAAACCAATTCTAATTGACATAAGCCTTATTGATATGGATCAAATTTCCTCACCTCCATTATTTTTTGAGTTTTTCTTGTTCGAGGAATTGCTATGGGCTTCCGCCAATTATATTTTTGTATATCCTCAACCTTCGCCTTTGGATCCCAAGGTTTTCCAAATAGAAATAGATGAAGATAAGCCAGAAGAGTTTGATGACATCTTAGATGACATTCATCTAATCCCTACACCCCATCAACTTGAGGAAGGTTCCCACATGTCAATCGAAGATACCATCAATGTGGACCTTAGTTCAGACAAAGAAAATCCCCAAATTATAAATCTTGGTAAAATTTTATCACTTGATGAACAAGAGCAATTAAGTGCTCTTCTAAAGAGGAAGTTTGGCATTTTTGCATGATCCTACAAGGATATGCCTGGTCTTGACCCTAGCCTAGTTGTCCATAATATCACCTTACATCCTGATGCTAAGCCAGTCAAAAAAAACTTAGGAGAATGCATCCTACCATAGTCCTCTTGGTAAAAATATAGCTTCAAAAACTCTTAGATGTGAACTTCATAGTTCCTATTGACTATCTTGAGTGGATTTCAAACATGGTACCTGTTCGAAAACCTAACAGGGCGATACGCGTTTCCATTGACTTTCGAGACCTTAACAAAAGCATGTCCTAAGGATGAATTTCACCTCCCAAACATTGATACTCTTGTAGATACCTATGCTAGCCATGAAATTATTTCTCTCATGTATGATTTTTTAGGATACAACCAAATAATCTTGATGACCAACATAAAACAACATTCATTATAACTCAAGGAAATTTTTGTTACAAGATGATGCCCTTTGGCCTCAAAAATGTAGGTGTCACTTATCAATGTGCCATGATATACATTTTCCATGATTACATGCATTAGATTATCGAAGATTATATGGATTATCTCTTGGATAAATGTAAAACTCAATAAGAACATATTGGTGTATTGGAGAAAGTTTTTGACCGACTATTAGAGCATAATGTAAGGTTGAACCCCAAGAAATATGTCTTTGGTTTTACCTTAAGCAAACTTCTAGGATTCATTGTTTTCAAAAGAGACATTGAGGTGGACCCTAACAAGGTCAATACCATCATCAAGATGCCTCCCTCAACCAACTTAAATGAATTGCATAGTTTACAAGTAAAGATCCAATCAATCCATCATTTTATTATGAAAATTTTTGACAAGTGTAGGCCATTCAATCACCTACTAAAAAAGGGGGTTCCATTCTATAGGATAGATTAATGTTAAAAATTCTTTGATGACATTAAGTAATACCTAGATTCTCTACCATTATTAGCTCCTCCTTTTCTGAGGGTCCCATTCTATATTTATATCTTAGCAATGGACTTTGCATTAGGGACAATGGTTACACAAAATAATGAAGAAAATCAAGAGCAAATTGTATACTAAATTAGTTAGACATTCATAAGTTATGAATCTAGATACACTTATGTGGAAAAACTGTGCTTAGTAGTGGTTTTTTTCCACTAAGAAACTTTGACATTACATGCTTAGTCACACAACATAAGTCATAGCTAGAGAATATCCTCTACATTATATGATGTCTCACACTTACAATAATACCCACACTACTAAATGGATGATGCTCCTTACTGAATTCAACTTAGAATTCATTAGCCAAAAATCCATTAAAGACCAGGAAATAGCAGATCAACTTGCGGAAGCTCCACTACCTAGTGATCATCCTTTAATTATTGAGCTCCTAGATGATTCGATATTTACTATCACTAAAAAAGAAGAAGATGTCATTCCAAAGGAAGATGTCGATATCAT
Source organism: Wollemia nobilis (assembly GCA_028583015.1). Taxonomy (NCBI): domain Eukaryota; kingdom Viridiplantae; phylum Streptophyta; class Pinopsida; order Araucariales; family Araucariaceae; genus Wollemia; species Wollemia nobilis. The sequence goes on along the minus strand of JAQPPZ010017254.1, from coordinate 370,259 downwards.
ACTATTCTTTGGTGGCTCTAAGTGTGAAAAAGGTCAAGGTGTTGGAGTTGTGTTTTACACACCCCATGGGGTAACTATCCCCTTATCATTCAAATTTAAGTTTCAATGCACAAAAACCACGTTAGATTATGAAGCCTTAATATTATATCTTCAATCAATCATAGCTATAAGCATTAAGCGTATTAGGATATTTGGTGATTCTCAATTTTTTGTCAAGCAAATCAATGGAGAATACCAAATCAAGGAACCTACCATAAATATTTATCATGAAGTAGCAATGAAATTTCTCTCTAAGTTTAATTGGTATGAAATCAATAGTTTGCCACGTTCGACTAATAGTTTTGTAGATGTGATGGTCTCCCTTGGATCATTGATTCCAAAAGACTCATTTGGAGAGGTACAACCCCTTATAATTTCAACAGTATCTAAATATATAATTATCCATGCCAAGACTAAATATGAAAAAGATGTTTGATTTATCCGATCGGATCCATATGGGCCTTGGTCAAGCCAAATAGTAGCCTCTCTCAAGTTTAGAAAACTCCTATCTGACAGCCAAGTGCACTTTTAAGCAAAAGGTAGTTTATTCTCTTGGGGGATATGTTGTATAAATGTGGTTATGATGGAGTCATCCTTTGTTATCTCGAGTCTAGTGAGGCACAAAGAACCATAGTTGAAGCTCATGATGGTACTTGTGGTGGTCATTTTAGTGGAATGGCCATTTTAAAGTGTATTTTATGCATGCGTTATTATTGGCCCACAATGGAATGTGGTTGTTGCACTTATGTTAAACATTGCAAAAAGTGTTAAGAATATGCTAATTTAACTCATGTACCATCACAAGATTTACAACCTATTCAAAGCCTTTGGCCCTTTTCATAATGGGGTCTAGATCTAATTGGAAAAATTTCACCTCCTTCCTTGGGAAAAAATACATTCATCATCACATCCACTAAATACTTCACAAAGTGGATTGAGGCAATTCCTCTAACCAGTATGGTAAGACCTAAGATTTTGAAGTTTATACTTCATAACATCATTTTTTGTTTTGGTATCCCCTGAAAAATCTTCTCAAACAATGGCAAGTCTTTCAAGAACAAGGATGTTCGAGCACTTTGCAAGAAATATAACATTCAACATAGTTTCTCGACTCCATATTATCCAAAAGAAAATGGACAAGATAAAGCTTTCAAAAAGACCTTAATTTCTATTCTCAAGAATTTTTTCGAAGAAAATCATAGATATTGGCATACACAAATTCCCTTGGTATTATGGGCTTATTGAACAAGCATCCACACACCTATAGGAGCAACACCATTTTTATTGGTCTATGAAGCCAAAGCAATCATACCTCTTGAGATCGAGATCCTCTCCTTACAAATTTATTTACAAGAGTTTATAGATGATGACACTTCTAGAAAAGAATGTCTTGACCAACTCACACTCCTTGATGAGAAGTAAGTCAATGTTTTAGAGCATTTACAAGAGTATCAAGACTACCTCAAACATGCTTACAATGCCAAATTTCATCTACGTGAATTCCAAGTAGGAGATATTGTCCTTAAATAGAACCAACAAAATACCAATGCATTACCACATATTTGTGATAAATTTATGGCTAATTGGTTAGGTCCATACATTGTTACACAAAGAGTGGGTAATGGTACTTACATGCTTGCCAGTCTAAAGGGAGAAGAAGAACGCATACCACTTAAAGTTATACACTTGAGAGCATTTTATGATAATTTGATTTCGATATATGTATATATACATGGCTAATACACAAAAATATTTGCATACATTTCACTCATAACATTGCCTTTCACTGGCATCTACATTTCAAAAATAATGCATTCACCCACATGTCATACGACATGTCAAGAATTACATATCATACATTGAATTTACATCCATATTTCACATTTCATATAGGGATAATTTATTAAGTTCAAGGTTTTGAATTGGTCCAAAATAAAATCATGTTGCCTTAATCAGGGGCATCCTCACAATGTCATCCACAAAACTCACCCATTTCATTCCATCAGGTCAAATTATCACTTGCCTCCATACATCAACAACTTCCTAGGTGTTTTCGATCACTCAGCCACTCTTAGTGTTTTAAGCAACCTCAAAAATACATTTTGAGTTATTTTTAGGACCATTGCACATATACACTAAGAAAATATTGAGTTTTTGGAATTGACTCCAAAACATTCTTGAACAAAACACAATTTCACATCTTAAAAACATCTTGTATCAAATATAGATAACACCATATTTAGTATGTATCTCGAAGTGAAAAGGGTCATCCTTGCTAGTCCCATAATACAACATAGTCCATAAAAATAGTGGTTCTCACCACTACCACAATTCCAAAAATAAAATAAAGAGTAGGGAAAAATTCCTAACAAAAAATCTAAATATTTTACATCACACACCACTGATAATTAGGTTGTACGTATTGTACTACATTTCTAGTTAGACGGTTAGGTAGTCATCCCAAAAACTTAAGAGATAAAAAATATAAATCATGGACTATGGAGTTAGCCTCCATCGAAGCTATAGACACTTGATTGGTAGTGGAGTATGCTCATGCATGGTGACACATATCTATCAAAGAGACCTCTGACCGCACATGCAGACTATCTAGCTTCTTGGTTTCATCTATAACATGTTTACCCAATTTACTCAATATGAGTTAATGAACTCACTTGCACACACATTGGTTCTTGATTAACCTGAGTCATTAACATGCTCTTGATTTGGTAAATGAATTCACTGCGCACACATTTGGTCCTAGAAGGATTAGGTAGTTTTAGTGGATTTATTTGATACCACTAGTATATCCGAGTCTCTACAAAATAATCAGTTTTCCATATCAATATCCATATCTTCTTTCATATCAACATCCATATCTTCTTCCATATCAACATCCATATCTTCTTCCATTTCAACATTCATATCAGTTCCTGAGCCATTCATCCCATATGCCACCAAGTCTGGTACCCATGATTAAACAACAATGCTAGCAAAATGGACAAGCAATATCTAAACTATAAAGGATTATTAGCACATTTACATGCTACCTTGAATTAATAATTAGCACATATATATGATATCTTGCATTAATCATTCATACATGCCACCTTGCATTAATCATCCATACATGCTACCTTGCATTAATCATCCATACATGACACCTTGCATTAATCATCCATACCATATCATATGCATTCATTATCCATATAAACATGCATTCCATAAAAAGCATTCACACAAAAACATATAACACAAAAGGTAAAATCCATGTATATATATATATATATCGCATGTACAAAGAGTTCCAAAATGCTACATACAATGAAGCACCAAGGCTCATACACAAAAGTGAATCTAAGTACTAGCTATGTCCTCCAAGAGGAACCCTATGACTTAGGAGGATCCCTAGACCTAGAGCTATGCATAGACTCATTACGCCTAGCACCCTCAAGTACATATGAGGTTGGAGAATCCAAAAGTGGAATATGATGTTCCATCAACCTATCCTCTAATGCCTTGATATATCTATGCTGAGATTGAAGATGTGCTATGTCAACATTATGTCAGTGCTTCATCTCTACTAGCTCTACTTGGAGCCTCATGATCCTCGTGTCTCGCTCTGCTACCTACTACTCTAGCCTCGCCTAATACTTCTCACTTTGATATGGAGTTCCATCAGGAACCTCCTCCGCATCCTTCCCATATGTATCATCTCTCCCAATATCAGGAGCCTACTGTGCCACACCCTTAGCCCTCCTCATTTGACTATTTGATAGAAGACACCTCTTTCACTTGGAGGCTTCTTGGGTCCCCTCATATCTAGCCTCACCATCACCATCCCCATTGAATACTCCTCGAGGTAGTTCCCATGGTGTCTGAGCTACAAAACTTACATCATACTCTGTGATCATCCCCACATCACCTACATCTAGGAAGTCCATATCCTCATCATCCTCATAGACCACCCTCCATGGATTTATGCATGGTAGTTCTATCTCCTCTCAATGACTCCTATAGCACAAAGGCTCATCTGGGATATCTGAATTAGCCCTAACCATAAAAGTACTTAAGATACTTGAAAATACTTAGCCTCATTCCCATGTCACCCGACCATCCACCTTGCTTGGAGCACTCATCGTAAGTGCTCTCCATCACCACTCCACATACAATCCAATCATAACCTCCATATCACTTGGGTAGATGTCAATCCAACCCACAAATATTTGTACCATTGGATCATCCTCACTGGCTGACTTGGCTATACCTCCTCGACCACCACCCATCTCCTAGCATAGGGCTACTCCCTACCAAATTATACCATAGGTAAGCCCTCTAGCCGAGTAATCCTGAAGTGATCCCATCCCCAAAACTACAATAGCAAGCTGCACCCCAATCCTTTCCTCCCCCACCTCGTCACCTCATACAACTATCGGTACACCTATACCAGCAAGGAAGGAGCCCATGTGTACACTTGTCACCTAGTGAACATATCACTCACTAATCCTATTAGGTTCTAAGGGAACCTACACCAAGTTTTTTTCAAGTCCATGATGTTGGCCAACATGAACATAACCAAGGTGCAGAGGGCATCCAGCTCCTTATCCATATACATGGACAAGTACAGTATACCTTCACTCTCCATCCTCACACCCTACCATGCATCCCCAAACATATTCATCATATCTATCTTTCGGTTGAGCCTAAACTCAACTTGGATCCCCTCCATTGGTACCTTAAGGATGTGATATACATCCTCCAAGGTCATGGTCACCTCTCCCATGGGGTGCTGAAACGTCCCCCTATCTGCATCCCACCTCTCTGCTAAGGTAGAGAGGTAACCCTCGTCAACCCTCACAACATCCACTCGGGCTACCTATACTAGCTCAACATCCTCCAAAAACTCCCACTCATCATACAAAACTACCTTCCTCACCCTAGGAATGTAGGGCAAGAACCAGTTTTGAGCCTCCAAAATCCAAATCTGCAGTACAATACAAAACATTTATCAATAATTTTACAAAAAAAAATTACAAAAACATAAAAATTTTGCACAATACAACAAAAAAACAATTACCTCAGCCACCCACACTCTAGCATCAGCCCCAACCTCCACACTCACTCCTTCAACTGCCATAGATTTCATGCTCAAATCACTTCACCTCACTTCACTCCACTACCACCGATGCAACAACTCAAACTCTCAAACACACAAATGAGATTGGTTTCCTCTCTTGGTAGATATTTATAGTTGCTTCATGTGCTTTGAGGTGACCAAGGGTATTTCTAGTGCACTGAAGTGCCCATGGGAATTTTTAGAGCACCCAAACATCGGTGGATATTTCTGTAGGTCAAAAGCACCAATGGGCGTTTGGCGTCAAAATTGCACAACAGACCAAATTTTCACAAAATAATGGTTTATACCCACCAAATATTTTCATATTGTATCCAGTCATCTATTTAATCATTTTATCAGGTTTTGTGAAGATTCCAACCGATTTGAATACACAATTTTCATTTGCGACCACAAATTACAAATTCGCCTAGCAAGTTACAAAAGCCCTCCAAAATGGTCCAAATCTTCACAAAATGACCATAATCATCGATATCATAATTCATACATAATTTTCACATTATTTCATCAAAATCATTTGTATATTTTCCAAGTCAAAAAACATTCAAGTGAACCCTATATCTAGTGGGTTATTATATATACTTGGTGATTGCAGTGATATGCATCCATGCAATTCGGTAATATTAAGAGACTATGATAATAAAAATTGTTCATTTTCATAATTATATATCTCGTTGTTCGAAATCACAATCATATTTGGTACTTCACATTTTGAGTGAAACATTGCCAAGAATAATTTACACAAAAGTTGTCATTGATGGCCTAGTTCGTGGGGATTAAAACATGGACAATATCACACTTCATCATTACACATTTCCTTTACAGTCATCATGGCAACTGGATTTAGCTAGGGTGATTGGTTTTGATCATAGGAATTATTTGAAAGTCACTAGTTGGCCCTCCGAAGTTGAATACTTTTATCTTTGTATTTTCATATTTGCATATCAATGACACCAGAAGGCACATTTTTCAACAATATCGAATCACTCCAAATTTGGGACAACCACATTTGGTTTGACTTTACCACAATGGGATACATCTTACATGATTGTGATATCTATATTTGGGTAAAATCCCTTCATTTTTTGGGGTAAAAATAGACACATTCTCCATCACATTTTTACAAAACTCTTCATCTGTTGGGACAAAAATAGATGCATCATATCACATTTTCCACCAATCCCCTTCCCACCATTGGGTAAAAAATGGCATCACATTTGCATCATTCATTTGCACATATTTTTTTCAATTGGCTTTTGAGATTCATCCGTAAAATCATTCACTGATTGAGGGGGTAAGCTACACAAAATTTAAATTCTTTTATTCTTTTGTCTTCAAGCTTGTGTTCCACATCCCAAGAGAAGTTGATTTTGCACCTAACCAAAATATGTGTCTCGTATTTTTGTACTGCATTGTGTTTCATGCAACACAATACAAAAAGGAGCATCTGTAGACACCAAAACCTAGCCATTTGTCCTTCATCCATGCTTTCCCACAATTTTTTTCCCACTATTTACATATATTTATAGATATTTATTTTATATATATTTAATATTAATATTTAATATTATATATATTTATATAAGTGAATTAACCCCAGCCATCCAATTTCATTTAATCTTATCCATCTATTCACATCAATCCATGCCACACCTTAAATTTAATAGCCACCCTTCGATGTGCTTTTATCTCAGCCACACAATTAGTGTCATTGAAACCCTAGAATTCCCTAGGTTGGATTATAAATAGGAGCCATTTTGATGGCCCAACTCCTAAGTTTTTGGAGTCCAAGTCTTTGGCCTAAGTTCTCAAATTCCTTGAGCTTCATATTGAATCCCTAGGAGTATCTGAGTACTTATTCCTCCATCTTCGCTCACTGTAACCCCTATAGCTATCGCCATTCATCCGTCCTCACTGGATATGCTTCTACAAACTCTAGGGGTTACAGTGAGGAAAGATGGAGGCATAAGTACTCATGGGGGTTTTTATTCTTATCAATGTTCAAATGCTTCTCTCTACAAACATTTGACTGCATAGATAAGATAGATTTTGATTCTTATCAATGTTCAAATGCTGCTCTCTGCAAATATTTGACTGTGTAGATAAGATATATTTTGATTCTTATCAATGTTTAAATACTGTTATTTTAAAATATGACTGTGTATATAAGATAGATTTTGATTCTTATCAATGTTCAAATGTTGCTCTCTGCAAACATTTGACTACGTAGATAAGATAGATTTTAATTCTTATCAAATTTCAAATATTGCTCTCTGCAAACATTTGACTACATAGATAAGATATATTTTGATTCTTATCAATGTTTAATTATTGCTATCTGTAAACATTTGACGATGTAGTTAAGATAGATTTTGGTTATTATCAATGTTCAAATGCTGCTCTACAAACATTTTACTACATAGATAATATATATTTTGATTCTTGTCAATGTTAAAATGTTGCTCTTTGCAAACATTTGACTACGTAGATAAGATAGATTTTGATTCTTATCAATGTTCAAATGATGCTCTCTACAAAAATTTGATTGCGTAGATAAGATAGATTTTGATTCTTATCAATATTCAAATGTTTCTCTCTACAAATATTTGACTATGTAGATAAGATATATTTTTGTTCTTATCAATGTTCAAATCCTGCTCTCTACAAATATTTGACTGCATAGATAAGATAGAGGATTTTTGCCAATATTCAAGTGTCATTCTCCATGAATACTTGACTGCATAGGCAAAAACATTATGCTTCTTATCAATGTCCAAATGCCATTATTCATGAAATATTTGGTTGCATAGATAATATTTTTGTTCTACAAACCTTTTGTAGGGCTTAGATATGGATGCTTTTGATGTCGATTGCAATGAGATGCTTTGCTTGTGTGATCAATGTCTTGATAATATTTAGAGAGGTCTTTGCAAATTTTTTGCAAAGTAATGACGATAATGATTTTACAAATATTTTACAAAATGCTAGAGAGATATTTTTGCAAACATTTTTGTAAAGTGCTAGAATGATCTTTACAAGGGGTATTGTAAAGTAATGGAATGAATTTTACAAATACCTTTGTGAAGTAGTAGAATGTTTTTGCAAATGTTTTTGCAAAGTAGATGTTTTTATTGTTATTTGAGAAGTGTGACATTGATGCTTCAATTTTGTTATTGTAGTGAGTTACAAAAAATCTTGAATTGGTTGTAAGTTTTTGCAAAAAGGCTTGTAAAATGATTTTGTGTTGTTCTTTCATTTGTCTAAAAGCAAAATGGCTTTTAGGAGAAATATTTAGCATTACTAAATTTCTAATGCACGTGTAAATATTTACATGTACGTGAGGAATTGGGCTTGATACTTTTTTCCCCGTCTAACATGTTAAAATTTTTGCCAAATTTGTATTTGCAGATAAAATATTTTAGATTGAGGGTAAAGCTCCCATATGCACAATCCTAGATAATAAGAGCTCCTTCTTTTGTACCCGATGTTTGTACACATAAATGTATATATGTAGAATATGGGATAAGGACATCCCCTCATCTAGGAGGTCCATATGAGAACATTACCTTGAGTTTGAATGAACTCATTTGTATGAATGAATAGATGACATCCATGCTAGCTTATAGGCTATTAGGATGCACAGGGATTTGATAATCGACTACTTGACACAGTCATAAATTATTATGGGTACGTGAAGTGTTGATTACCAAAACTCAATGCCTCCAAAGAGCATATAAGTTAGCCAAGATATTTTGGTTTTGAAAGAATAGTTGATAAGTTATCACCACCTATCTAGAGGTAGGAAGTTATATATCTATTTCATGTGAACAGATAGAGAATATCTATAGGTGATCATTTTGGAATTATGATTCTTGATTGCCTATTTGCATAATATAGTTGAATGGAAATAGAAATCTATTGATCCAATAGCATTATTAGGAAAATATCTAATAGTGAGAGCATGTTGTGCAAATATTCTACTTTTTTAGAGGCCCAAGTGGCTATAAATACAATATAGATTTAGTATCTGGTGAAGCGTACAAAGAATTGCATGTTCACAAGGCATCACATCTATAGGACTTCATAGTTCAATAGACCCTTTTAAATAATAGTCTGTGAGAGAATTGATTTTGTTTGATAGAGTGCTAATGATTTGAACTATGAGGATACATGGAAAACATTTATCCAGTGCTTGGTGAGGTACACAAATGATTGTGGGCCTAAAAAATATTGGATTAGTGAAGTTTTTGACGCCCTCATGGACCATCGAAGGCAATAATTAAGATTTATGATATGTCTGATAGCATGTCATCGTAGTAAATCAGAGAGGAAGTAAAGGTAGCATTGATCCATTGCCTAATGAGATTGCAGGGAAGTTGCAAATCTATGCATCATTGGATCAAGGGAATCTTACGATTCCTATGAATTATTGAGAAGATAGCATGAGAGAATTTTATTTATGTTTGATTACATACTGAATGGTATGTCGAGAGGGGAGGAGTACCCTTAATCATCCATTCCTATATAAAGTTGACAAGTAATTGTTAATCCACATAGGAATGGATGATTAGAGGACTCCTGGCCCTCGCGACCAACCGAATGAGTAAGCAGATGATGATGTATTAGGTATGATTTTGTGAACTCGAATGATAGGCCAATCAGGGAAGAGAACCCCATTCAACCAGTAACTAGTAGAATTCATAAATGATTATGAATTTATGAGAAATTGGTTGAATATAATTTCTCATCCCTGAATGGACTATCAAATGAGTTATATGTGAAGATTGTGATGAATAGATGTCATAATACATTTGATAGACTGCTCATAAATTCTCTTATACAATACATATTTTTGTATTATAGAAGAGAAAGAGATGTCTTTGAGGAGTCTATAGAATAATCATGAGTGTTGTTGGAATATAAAGTCCTTTTGTTGAGAAGTAATGTAGATATATATTGTTGATAATGTTGTAAAATATTGTTGAAATTTATCGATGTGACTTATGTGTAAGATAGAAGAAAGTAAGTTGTGTGCAATGTTTGATAGAAGTAAGATAGATAGAAATTTGATTGTCGTTTGTTTTTTAATTTCCCATAATATGGGGATAGAAGAAAGGGAAAGGGCAGGTCATGAGGATCATGGATAATCGCATCGTACATCACTTAACCCAAGAGAGAGAGAAGAAGAGAAGGATGAAAGTAATGAAGCAAAATATAGAGGAATATAGTAGAGGATAAAATTTTTGGACTGAGAGAGTTTACTCAACATATTAGTTATCCTAGGTGGATGTAATACATATGTGTTTATAATAAGTATTGGCATTTGCATCATCGTAAACCCTCTTGTATTGATGGTATGATCAAGAAAATGAGGAAAATATGTAAGGGGTGGAGTGTGTATGATTATATGGATGTTCTTGTTGTGTATCAATCAAATGAGAAAGTAGTTGACTTGATGTGATTTTATGCATAGTATCATTTAAGATGAATAATGTTAATTGGTTCTTTGTGTTCTTGGCCATACAATGTGGCTAGGCGATAGGCTCCTAATCTAAATTAGGCTATGAAAATAAAGGGTCCTAACCAATTGGGATCAAATTTTCCTTTAAGATCAAATTCAGCGTTGGTGTTCTTTTGATTTTTTTGAGTACTAGGTCCCCAAATTCAAAAGACCTATGATGCACTTTCTTGTTGTAAGCTCGTCGAAGCCTATTATGGTAAGTTATAAGGTGTTCTAAGGCATTGATGCATTTTTATTCTATAAGTTCTAGTTGTAAGTAACTCGAACGGTATTCATATCCTACTGAAGATTCTTGCAATAAGACTCTTAAAGAGGTAATTTCAAGTTCAAAGGAAAAGACCACTTCGGTACCATAAACCAATGCATATGGTGTTGGCCTAGGGGGAGCACATACACTTGTAAAATATGCCCATAAGGTAGGATAGAGTTGTAAGTGCCCGTATTGACCATTTTTGTTGACTAGATTCTTGAGGATTTTGATTAGCGTTTTGTTGGAGGACTCAGCTTGTCCATTTCCTTGTGGGTAGTAAATTTTATACTTGGTACACATTTGGCAACCTATTTATTTTTAAATGGGATACCATTGTCTACGATTATGGTTGAAGGAATACCACATTGGCTAATTATTTTATTTAGGATGAATTTTGATACTTGAATACCTATGGCAGAGGATAGAGGCATTGCCTCAACCCATTTAGTAAAATATTATGTGGCTGTAATTATGAATTTATGTTTGTTGAATGATTGAGGGTTTATATTACCTATGATATCCAATCCCCAAGAGGAGAAATACCATGGGGATGTTATAGGCTAAAGTTCTTGAGATGGAGCATGAACAATATTGTTGTGTCACTAACATTTGTCACATTTCTTGAGATATCTATGAGTATCCTTTTCCATGGAGGACCAGTAGTAGCCCATCCTAAGGAGCATTTTGGCTATGTCTAGCCTACTAAAGTGACCACCACATGATCCATAATGGTATTCTTTTATGATATTTTGTACTTCATCTGATTTTACGCATTTGAGGAGTATACCTTCAAAGAAGCGTCGATATATAATATCTCCAATGATGATGTACTTACAAGGTTTCAATCTAAATTGTCTATGTTTTTGAGAGTTAAATCCTTCAAGGAATATTCCTTTCTTAAGGAAATTAAAAATATCTTGGTACCAAGGTGCTTGAGATATAGATATCTCGATGTTACATATGTTAAGAGGTAGTAGGCATGATCCTATCACCGAAGGCTCATTGATTGATATTATGATGATAGAAACTTCATCATCCTCCAATTCTAGAGGGATGAGAGATGTAGCTATCACCATAGCATTGGCATAATGATTACTAGACCGGGGTATGGATTCTATGGTTATTTGATTGAAATGGGATTTTAATAAGTCTACAATATCTTTATATAGTTTTAGATTTTCATATTTGATCTGATAAGTATCGCTTATTTGGTTGATTACTAGTTGTAATCACCATATACTGTTATGTTTTTGATATTTAGTTTTATTGCAGTCCAAATACCTAAAATAAGTGATTCGTATTCTATTGTGTTGTTGGTGCAAGAAAAGTGAAGTTTAAATAATAGTGGGATGAGTTGTTGTTGTGGGGTGACTAGGATAATTCCTACCCCTATGTCTTTTGTGCATATTGCTTTGTTGAAGTACAAGACCCATGTTTTGAGTTATTGGGATTCCATTGATGCAACCATATCATCAAGAAAGGAGATTTTTATAGGATGTTATGATTCTAAAGGAGCTACGACAATTTGATCTACTATAACCTACCATTTCAGTGACTTTTTGTTTATGAATTCTATGTCAAATTCACTAAGGTCTATGACCCATTTGGCAGTTCTACCTGATAGATAGGGCTTTGACATAAGGTAGTATAATGTATCTACCCTTGCTAAGACATAAGTCTTTTGACTAAGCATGTAATGTCTTAGTTTAAGATATGATAAGACAACTGCTAGGAAGATATTCTCTATTGGTGTATCATGAGTTTCATAATTTACTAAGGTCCTACTAATGTAGTAGATTGCTTTTTATTTATGTTGTTCATCATATTAGGCTAATAGAGCTCCTAAGGAATGCTCGGTAGCAACTATGTATAGTAGTAATGGTTGGTTTAGGTTTGGTGACACCAATACTGGTGGAATTAAAAGGTAAGTCTTAAGGGCTTTGAAGGCTTCTTGGCATCTTTGTCTCATTTGAATTTAGCTCCTTTCTTCAATAGTTTGGAGAAAAGTTGACACTTATTTGTAAGTTGCAATATGAATATTCATATAGACTATAATTTTTCTTTAAGGATACATAATTTAGTAAGATTTTTAGGTGGCAACATGTTGGTTATGGTAGCAATTTTAGAGGGATCAATTTAAATCCCATGTTGGGATACAATGAACCCAAGTATCTTTCTTGATTTCACCCTAAAAATACATTTGAGGGGTTTTATTCTGACTTTATAGTCTCGTAATCTTTGGAAGATGCATCTAAGGTCCCGGGTATGGTCCTTCCTTTCTTGGGATCGAGCTATAATGTCATCTACATAATATTCCACTATTTTATGCATGAGATCATGGAATATGTAGGTCATGGCTCTTTGATAAGTTGCTCTTGCATTTTTAAGGCCAAAAGGTATGACCTGATAGTAGAAGGTTCTCCAAGGGGTAGTAAAATTTGTTTTAGATTGATCTTCTTCTATGATTTTAATTTTTGTTATAGTCTGAGAATCAATCCATTAAGGACAACATTTTTGATCCTGTGATGAAGTCGACTATCATTTCTATATTAGGTAAGGGGAAATCGTCTTTAGGAAACACATTGTTTATGTCTCTAAAGTAAATACAAATTCAAATGGATCCTTCTTTATTATAAATAGGAACAATGTTGGAAATTCAATCTGAATAATATATGGCTTACATGAAGCCAACATCTAGTAGTTTTTGAAGTTCATACTTTATTATAAGGGCGACTCTTGGATGTATTTTCCTTAGTTTTTGCTTGATGGGTTTTACATTAGGATGCACTACTAGATGGTGGACTACCAATGAAGGGTCAAGTCATAACATGTCATCGTATCCACAAGTGAAGATGTTAGAAAATTATTTTAATAGGTTTATGTATTCTATTTTTTCTTCTTGGGTTAGGAGTTTTCCTAGTTTAATAAGGTGTTGCTCTTGATCTATTCCAATGTTGACTTCTAGAGTTTCTTAAATTAGAGCTTGTGACTCATATTAAAATTGAATAGGGGTATATATAATTCTCAGTTCTTTAAGTTCTTAAGGATCTATAGACATTTTTTCTAAGTAAAAATGTTGGGTTACATTCAAATTGAATATTTGATCTAGATATTCTTCTATATGACAGTTTTATAAATATTCTTCAAAGTTTTTTTTGATCAAAATGTCCTCTAGATGAACTAGTTATAACATGTTAATACTCCAAAATCATATGTTTTTATCAGGGGTTTGATTGAGGAGTGACCATAGTTCTTCTTCATATTGTTCACCCTATTGAGAGCCATGTATTGATCTAGAGTACTCATCTTCATCCTCTCCTCCAGGTAGAGGGGAGGGTTCATTTTTTTTGGGGATAAATTTAATCCCACATCATGTTTGTCAAGGTATAACTCCTATAGTCTCCTTAATACCTTGTTTATAATGACCTAAGCCCTTAACTTGACAATACATAGTAGAAAGGTTTTGTTTAACTATGGGGAAGGCAGGTGACATATAACATGTAGTGTAGGTTCATTAAGTAGGCATGAGGTTGCACCATTGGATTCTTTCATCGAAGGTAGTCCCACCTATTGTGACTGTTACACAACTCACCCAAAAATTAGGGACCCACCTTTTGTTTTGGATATTTGGATGTGTGCATCATGTTTTAAGTGTATATGGTTTTGCTTTGTTTGGTTTTGTTGTGATCGTTCTTTTCCTGTCAATGATTTTTGTCTTATAAGATTTTTGTCAATGATTTTTATCATAAAAAATTTTTCGATGATTTTTTGTCATCACTTTTCTGTCGATGACTTTTTATCGTCACTTTTATATCGACGACATTTATCATCATTTTTTTTGTTCGACGATTTTTTGTCGTTATTGTTGTGTCAACGAGTTTTTCGTCAATTTTTGCTATTCGCGAGTTTTATGGTTTAAGTTTTGTGTAGGTTTTCATTTATATATATATATATATATATATATATATATATATATATATATATATATATATATATATATATGTTTGAAGCATATAAGAAAATGAAAAATATTTAAATAATTAATAAAATAAAAATATATGTAATAAGAAAACTTACATATATATACTCATATATATATATATATAATAAAAAATACAATAAAAAATAATAAAAAGAATATAAAAGAAAAAAAGAAAAAAGAAAAAGAAAAATAAAATGTGTCTGCGTTGTTTCGTGTTTTCATTGTTGTTGTATGCCTTTATTTAATTATTTGTGTTTAATAAATATTCCAATGTTATAGTTATCAAGGTCAAATTATTTTAATATTTATCTTTAGTGAAGTTTGTTTTTTAGATTTTACATTAATTGTTTTGAATTTGAATGTTGTATTTAATTAGGGTTTAAACCTTGGATTTATATTAATTCTATCTTACAAGGGTATTACTCTTCTTGTAGGTATACAACATTGTGCAATTCTTCCACATAGGTAGAGAAGACATGGGCCCACCTTCCTGTAAGGATTCAACAAGACATAGCAGGGCCTACCGCTCACTAGGAGGGGTAAACAAAACTCGATTATGACATGGAGTCTTCATGGATGAGATCACCTAGGTCAACCTATTTGGACAATGAATTATGTGGCAAATTCAATGTAGATTCATGAGGCAGACAGAGTGGAAGGTCATCGTATGGCCAGATTACAGTGATGAGATGATGTGATAACATCAATCAATTGATGTGGTAGTGTACATGACCCACTGAGAATTACCAAAAGCATGAAAAAAAAATCATAAAGTACAAAAGCAATGGATATGTGGACTATGAGCTCATAATTCGAAGGAATGGGTTGAATGGATGAAACAAGACATGTACAAATATGGAATTACTGTGATGAAACATGGTAAGACTCCATGAGCATTGAAAGGTCATTTGGGTCAACTTCATAGGGTCTTTGAGTGGCATTCATCAGATGCATCGAAGGAGGATAGTGAAATGGTTTATTATGAGGATTTGTAGCTATTATCAGTGGCATTGACAAAAAATCCAGCATAGTAGCAATGCATCGAACGACAGGCAGATGCTAGAAAGGGGACGTCAAACCTCAGCAAACTATGTGGACATCAGAGACCTGATATGAAAATCATCTAGGGAGACATAAGGCAAGTATATGTCATGAATATTTCATGTAAGAATTGGATGCATACGTGGTGACATGGTTTGGATCGACCAGCCTGCATAGCGAGAGATAAACTTAATGAAAATATGTTACATGAACAAGATGTTACATCTCGCAATGGATATGTGGACTATGAAATTAGAATTAAAAGGAATGGATTTAATGGAAAAAACAAGACATGTGCAGATGTGGAATTTCTAAAATAAAACATGGTAAGACTCCGTGAGCATTGGAAGGTCATTCGGGTCAACTTCATAGAGCCTTCGAGTGGCATTCATCAGATGCATCAAAGGAGGATAGTGAAATGGTTTCTCACGAGGGGTTGTAGCTATTAGTTATGGCATTGATAGAATTTCTAGCATAGCAGCAATGCATTAAATGATAGGTGGATGCTATATAGGGGACATCGGACCTTAGCAAACTACGTGGACATCAGAGACCTAACATGGAAATCATCTAGGGAGATATAAGGAAAGTAGATGACACAAATATTTTTTGTAATAATTGGATGCATATGTGGTGATGTGGATTGGATCAACCAGCCTACATAGCGAGAGATAAACCAAATTTTATGTACCAAAGTGTAAGCACTAAAATATTGTTAATACAATTATGCTACCATAAGCAATGGTTAAATGATAGACCACGGCCCCTAGGGAAGCCCTCAGTAGGTATATAGTGGTCCTAACTACCCAATGCAAGGTTTTGGAAGGTTTCAGGCCACTTTTGGGACCTTTTGAACACCATGTTTCTACTCGTCCCACCCTGGGATGAATACAAATTCTATTTGTCCCACCCTGGAGTGAATAGTAGCATTCATCCCAGGGTGGGGTGAATAACAGGTTTGACCAACAAAAAGTTAAATCTAAGCCAATGGCACCTAGTAACGATAAGATTCCTAGCTATTATTGCCCATAAGTTAGGGCACACATTAGATATTATGACATTCTCAATGAATGAGGCAAATTTGGTAGATTCTCTTCCCCCTCCAATGCATGGCACCCTAGTGGCCAAGTGGCACCTCTTGCCCTACATGCCCTTTGACCTATGAAGCCTCCTTGGGCTATAAAGTGGATGTATTTTTCCACACAAAATATATAGAGGAGTTTTAGGTTTATGCAATAGAGTGCTGCTAAGATTTCCTCTCACTTTTTGGGCCCATTTTTCCCTCGAAATATCTACCTAGCGAAGGAGGTTCGCGAGTGAATTAGGAGGCACAATTTGTAACATAACCGAATCATATGAGTGAATTCCCTCACCAAATTTTATTACTATACATCCCATAGTGTTTTACATCAATACCTAGTGGAATTGGTGGTAAAATTTTGGCATACACGGTAGGCTTCCCACCCTTGGGTGCCCCCCAATTTGTGATAGTTGTATTCGTCCCACCCTATGATGAATAGAAATATGTGAATTATTTTGTTACTATTTTTAATTAGTTGTTTTCTACATTAGTATATTATGCTGCAGTTCAAATTTCAGGTCATTCTAAGTTATATTGGCCGAGATATTGCAATTTTGGTGTTTTGTAGGGTCTCATGCAAGTCTCCAATAGTCATATGAGTAAGTGCTTAAACTGTTACTTATTTTGAAAATATTATCAAATGAGTTTATTTAAAATAGCATTTTATCTGTTCTATCCAATTTTCATGTGTTTTGGATATATGTAGGGCAAAAAAAATTTCACTTTGTGTTTTGCAGGTAGCACACGATCATTGCAATTATTAGGCACCATTGGACTCAATTTTGATGCAATTTTGGGTTATATATTCCCAAAACCTCCTATTATACTTATCTCTATAATTTCATAGCATTTTGAGTTCATTTGATATAGGAACACCATGTATGCTCTTTTATTTCCTGTGGGGATTGCAAGATTTACATCATACACACTTGCTATTTGACATTTTTGTTTTCCTTGTGTGTAGGTGTAGGTTTTACAGTGCATTAGAAAGGATCGCAAGAATTCAAGACCAAATATACAAGCGGTGGTAGCGTAGGCCTGCCCACTTCAATTGTGGGTACGAGGAAAGACATTGGATGTGCACCCAAGTTACTTGAAGGATTTTGATCCTTGGGCACCTTATTTGTAAACATTTGTATAATCTATTTTGAGCCCTAAAAGGGGAAATTTTGTAACCTATATTTGATCTACCTAATTAATAAGAAGTCAGTTTATTTGCATTATTTCTTGTTACTTGCCATATTTTACATATTACTTGCATGTTTTTGTTTGATGCTCCTAAGCAATAGGACATAGATGCACATATTTTTTATTATCATTCGATGCATAATTTTTCCCTAATTTAGTGGTGATCATAGTGGGACCTAGTCCCTTTTGATTTAGGTGAAGTTTGAAGCTCATATTTCATCTTTTTATGTTGCAGGTGCTATTCATTCTGGGCTAAAATGAACCCTGACCTGCTATTCGTGCCACCCTAGGATGAACGCGAGTTCATCCTACCCTGGGATGAGTACAAATCTGCTATTCATACCAACCTAGAGTGAATAGAAACTAGAGGGTTTTCAGAGTAGAATTCCAACAATAGCAAGTTTTGGCAGTAATGAGGTAGGCATCTGAACCTTCTGTCTCTATTTTTTATTTTCAAAAACTGCTTTGTTTGGTTTTTCTCACATATTTTTGCTTGTTTAGAAAGGTTAAAAGTTAGTTTTTTTTTTCTTAAACATGAAATAACAAAACCACATAAAAGGAGAAAAATAAAAAGAAATTGAAAGTAGGAATACATCTCTTTGGACTGCTTGCTTGTAGCCTACACAATGGGTAGGCTAGCATTTAGGGTTTGTGCTTTTCTAGATACATTAATGAGTTATTTTTACACTAAATTTCTAAAAGTAAAATACACCTTTTGCATGCATCTAGTGAACGGTCATCGAATGCTTCTTGGTTTAATTTATTTGGATTAAAAAGAACCACACACACCATGATCCACTAAAATTCTAGTGAGGTAGATTTCATCACCATCCACTAGTAGAGTTCAACAAGGTGGCTTTCATATCCACTGATTGTCTCAAATACATGAACCTTATTCTTTGCCAAGGCCGATTCCAAGATCCATCATAGCCCGTGGGTTATAGCACGTATCTCTCTTCGAAGAGGTATATCATAGACTATGGGTGAACTGGGTGAGGAACTGGTAGGACCTATGCTCCCTGGCCATGTGTGGACCTCATCACCATGCATTAAAGGCAAGATAAAATAGCCTAGAGTTCATATCTAGGTTGTCGAGCTATGATTATACAGGTAAAATCCAATTTAACACAAGATTATCATCCAACAATATTTCAAACACGCAACACAAGGTTATTCTTTACAAACAACACATCTAAAAAAAACAAAATAGTTTAGAGATTCACACTTAAAACTTAAAAGATATAATAATCTATATTATCAGGTGTTTCCTTTCTATTTGTTGTTTCACTAAAAAAATTGTAAAGAAGATAATCATCCAGGGTTTAGTAGAAAACTATGATGGTATGCACCCACAGCCAAGCCCAATCATGGGAAAAATCTGTAGATAGTGGACTAGGATACATGAGTCATGTCCGCTATAGCCCTAGGGACTTGGTCATACATCCCTAGTGAGCTTTTACTCACCCTATTCCCATGAAAATGGGTCACAAGCCACACCTACGAGGAAGCCCTATGCGGGATACCCCCAGGGATGATGAAATTTACTTGGGAGAGTGTTTTAGATACTTAGAAATGTCACACACCTTATTGAATGAGAGGCAACAACATACTGAGGTGTTGGTAGATAGAGTGGTGCCACACATTTGTGTACCTATTAGGGATGACATGCCTATTCATAGGCCTGAGCTTGAATTCACACACTAGGCAGACCAGGTTGGTATGACCCTGCATAAGTGTCACCTTGATAGGGTATAATAGATTAGGTAGACTAACGGGTATGATACTCGTCACTCAGGGTGAGCTAAATTTGCCCTATCCTTCCTCGTCCAGGAAGGAAGGCATGAGGAAATCCTAAATTTTCCTCAGGAGAAGTATTTTGCGCATGCACGATGTGACTCTATGCCCACTAAGTGTAATGAGCATATGTCGTAGCCTAAACCTCAAGTTAAAATGGTGACCCTCAATCGAGGGAAGCATGCGATGGATATCATAGATTATCTTGAATGAGGTCGGCCTTGGGGTGAGACTCCTAGGCCTCTCAGGCCCTGCACAACAAAAAAATTAATCAAGAAGTTGCAAGGTACATAGAATGCCAAGCTCAATTCAATAAGCTTCAACAAGACAAAGAGCAACTAGACCACTTGCATCAGCTTGAGAAAGAGAGAATCGAATGCTAGACCAATGAGTTGTTCTAGAAGAATCTACAAGAGAGTGTTCCCACACCTAAGACACATAGGTAGGAAGTCCACTTGAGGCAACCCACACTTATTCAATATAGGTCTCCCAGAACTTATCCAATGTGACCTCCATGACCGCATAGGCTAGATCCAAGATGAACCTCCCAGGCCAAACATAGGGCACCCATAGTGGGCAGATACCCCTCTTTATAGACCAACTCAAGAGATGCCCTACAGAGCCTACGATGAGCATGAGCCGAAAGTAGAGTACTTGGATATGCCTTACCAAAGCAGGGGGGTGATATGCCACCGCCCTATAATAGGTTGGAGGATCCTAGACCTCCACCGCTAGATGTGAACAAGGATGAGGAGATAAAATCCTCAGACCCATATAAAGAGCTGCTAGAGCACATGGAGTCAGTAGAGAACAAGACCTCTAGGTCTGGATCCCAAAAGCCCACTATGCACCAACTACATAGTCAACCCATCCATCCTTCAGTTCCTACACCTCCTTATCTAGAGTAATTTAAGTTGCCTCAGTTGGCTACATTTAAAGGAGAGTAAGATGCATAGGAACATGTCACTAGATTCTTGGGCTAGTGCTTTAGCATTCATGATGATGATGCTTTGCATTTGAGGAAATTTGTGACTACCCTCTCGGGCCCAGCCTTAGAGTGGTTTTACCAACTCCTTAAGCATAGCATCCACACCTTGGACCAACTTTTAGATGCATTCCTAGAATGCTTCACCTTCAATACCAAGAGGAAGGTGATGTTGGATGACATAGCTAGGTTGAAACAATATGATGATGAGTCAATAACAAACTATGCCAATAGATGGTAAACCTTGCTCTCCAAGCTACCTTATATCCTCCCCATATCGAAGTTGAATCAAATGTTCTCCAAGAGCTTCCTGAAGCCAATATCCTTGTTATTGCAGCTACAATAGTATCTAAATATTGAATATGCCCTAGCACAGGCTAGGACCATCAAAGAAATCAAAATTCAAGAGGGTGAAATTGTGAAGCCTCACAAGAAGGAGTGGAAAAAGAATGCTAAAAGCACCCCAATGCAGTCTAAGCCAGCAGCAGTAAATGAAGTTGCCATTAGTGTCCTGGGTCCAGTGCAAGCCGTGCCACTACAAAAGCCTAATTATTAGGCCACACTTGGGAAATATGCCAAGGATAATCAAAATAGTCAATGGAAAAATCAACATCGCCCCAAGTGATAATTCACACCTATTGCAGAGTCCATGGACTTGTTGTTTGATCACCTCTTAGAGTCTAACTCCCTAGGTGAATGAGGTTCATCATGCCCCTCCTAAGCAAGGGTATGTCAGCATGGTTAGCATTATAACGAGGAAAAGGAGGTACCCAAGTCTATCCATGCCACCTGCGGCCCAGAATGATGTCCCTTTGACGTCGCAACCTCCTCTGCCTCCTATGTTGAGCCTCCCACCTAGGCTTGTTGTCACCATAAAGAGCAAACTTGCTCAGAGATTAAGAACAATGTCCACCTAACTCTCCATATATGAGCTCATTCAACAATTGGAACCTCATAGAGAGGCCTTGATAGAGATCTTGAAAGCAATTGAGCTTTAGCCCCAAGAGTCCAACTCCTTTAAAATGTACAGAACTGATAATTACCTTTCAAGAAGATGAACTTAAAATAGTTCCAAAATATATGGTAGATCCCCCTTTGCACATCGTCGCATGTGTGAATGGAACATCATACAAGGAGTGGTTATAGACACTAGGTCCTCTAGAAATATCTTCACGATAACAAATCTCAAATATTTGAAGCTCCCACCATCCCAAATTGTCGCATCTACCTACACCATCCAAGCCTTCAATGATGTCATATGCTCAACGGTTGGTATAATTGTCCTACCTATTTAGGTAGGGGAAAATACTATCCCGATGTTGTGCCACATCCTGGAGGGTGAGATGGCGTACAATATCCTGTTAGGAAGACCATGGATCAGTGAGATGAAATGTGTCCCTTCCATCACTCACCAGTGCCTTAAGTACACTCATGAAGGGCAAGTGCATGTCATTCTTTAGACCTAGAGCCCTTCAAGTACTGCAATATAGTGCAATAGCTCCTCGAGTCAACCTTACTATAAACCCATCTAGATTTTTAACTGAATAAATCCAGCCAAGGTTTGACTCTCTTGCAATCATAGGCCATACCATCCACATCATTGGCACCCCCACAAGTGTCTAGTGTGCCTATGGATCCTTTTTATAGGAACCCAAGGAAGTTGCCTATTGAGGAGGCCTAGCTGACCATATCCACCATCTCCACATAGGAGGTTCCTAGCCCAGTAGTTGAAGAACTACCATATGAGACGAATGATGAATCAGATCAGGTCTCACTCTCATCCCTCTTCTATCAGTAGCCTCAGGTAACTATGCACTTGGATTCCACTATATTGGGAGAGTACATGGTTAGGAATGTCACAACCACTCCTACTATAGAGTCAGTGTAAGACATGGATCGACCTCGTCTTCCCATAGGCACCATCGTGCCTCTCAAATTCCCCCCTAATCAAACAAAATTTTTCTATGGGGGCCTTGACTATGGCATCAAACCTTATCAATAGTAGGAATGATATGAAGAGCCCTTTGGAGAAGAGATTAACTACCTGTACAACCCTAACTTCGCTCTAAAGTACCTTGACCTATGAAATTGGCACAATTATGGGTTGGGCCTATATGAGCAGGGCACTCGAGTTCCCTACCAACCATAGTTTCAAATGTTGTATGATAATTTTGGCTTGGGACTCAACAATATGGTGTTCTTAGACGTCCTCATAGATAGCTTAGAACACATGACTCTAGATTGTAGATATGAGCTCGTGCAAGATACTTTCACCAATCCCAATCATATCTACTCACTGGGGACTACTTCCCTATGCCCTTGGGATATGATGAACCACCTCATAATGATATTAAATCTTATGAGAGAGGTGAAGGTTTGTGTACTTTTCCCCATGATGGTGAGGAAGAGGATTTAGGGTCCCATTATGAATGGACGTCAGATGATGAGTCATATTATGGAGTCGCACCCATTGAATCTGGTAGCTCAGGCGAAGAAGGCTATCAGGTCATCCCCGTAGATGACAAGGATGAGTTCTATCTATGCATGTTTCCATTGCATCATCCCATATAGTGACAATTTATACCTTTAAAGGAGCAAGCTCACCCATAGCCGCATTGACCACCACTGGTCATTCCATCACCCCCATAGCCACCTCCTTAGATCTTATGATATTCGAAGGTCTATGGACACAATAAACCACATAGGGGAAATCATCCATCCATACATATGATTTCCATAGATCTTTTTGAGCTCTTGTGAGATCTTAATAACGCGTTGGAGCCATTCCACCTCAACATGGGGGCAATAAAATTTGATCAGGGAGATTCACCACCCTTGCATTCTGAGTATTGGCCTTGCGATGCGATGTTACAACCATTTAATTTCTATCCAGGGCCAACTCATGATGTCTTCCACACTGAGGATGAACCCAAAGTTTCCATTTATGATCTAAATCCAGCTGATGACATCCATTTTATCCCTACCCCCCACTAGTTGGAGGAGGGGTCGCATATGTCAATCGAGCCCATGATTGACAAAGATATCGGCTCAGACCCAGAGAACCCGTAATGTATCAATTTAAGGGAAATTATATCCCCCATAGAGCAATCCAAATACATAGCCCTTATTACAAAGAAGAAGTCAAATTTTGACCCACAATCTGATGCTTAACTCCAAGGCCAAGCATGTTAAGCAAAAGCTAAGAAATATGCATCCCACAGTGGCCTTAATGGTCAAATACAAGCTACAAAAGTTGTTGGATGCCAAGTTCATTATTTCTGTAGACTATCCACCATGGTTGTCCAACATGGTTCCCATCAAGAAGCAAAATAGGAGGATTCGCATTTGCACTGATTTTTGAGACCTAAAAAAAGTGAGTCCTAAGGATGATTTTTCTTTTTCGAGCATCAACACCCTGGTAGATGCCACAATGGGACACAAAATGTTATCCCTTATGGGTGGCTTCTCTGGGTACAATCAGATTTATATCAACCCAAAGGACCAGCTCAAAATAGTTTTCACAATACCTTGGAGAACATTTTGCTATAAGGTCATGCCATTTGGCCTTAAAAATGCCAGTGCCACATACCTGTGTGCCATGACATACATCTTCCATGACTACATGCATAAGATTTTGGAAGATTACATGGATGACTTACTGGCTAAATATTTGTTATGCCATGAGCATCTCGATGTTTTGTGCAAAGTCCTTGATCGCCTTATCGAGCATAATGTGAGACTAAACCCCAAGAAGTTCATCTTCGGCATCACATCTGGAAATCTCTTGGGATTCATAGTTTTTAAACGAGGCATCGAAGTAGACCCTAGCAAGGTCAAGGCCATCCTAGAGATGCCTCCCTCGACTATCATCAAGAAGCTTCAAAGTCTACAGGGCAAGATAGTGTCCATAAAATGCTTCATAGCGCAACTATCGAACAAATGTTGACCCATGAACAAGTTGTTGCACAAGGGGGTCGCATTCCACTAAGATGACGAGTGCCAGGAGGCCTTTGATGCCATAAAATAGTACCTAAATTTGTCGTCAATGTTGGATCCACCTCGACCAGGAGTGTCATTCCACTTATACATCTCAACCTCTAAGATTGCATTGGGTGCCATGTTAGCCTAGAATAATGAACTACATAAGGAGCAGGCTACTTACTATCTCAGTCACACCCTGGTCAGCTACAAGATCAAGTACACATATGTTGAGAAGTTGTGCTTAGTGGTGGTTTTTGCCACCAAGAAGCTACAATACTACATTCTTATCCATACTATGTATGTTGTGTCTAAATAGAATCTATTACAATACATGATGAGTCACACTTATCATAGCAGTCGTACGGTGAAATGGATCATGTTGTTTATGAAGTTTGACCTATAATTCATTGGAAAAAATTAAATCAAGGGTCAGGTCATCACCGATCAACTCATAGAGGCTCCTATCCAGGATGATCAACCTTTGATTATGGAGCTTCCTAATGATGGAGTCTTCCAAATATTGGAATCACCTGATTTTTATGAACCTGAGTCACATGTAGATATGAATATGTTCTTTAATGGCTCCAAATGCAAGCAAGGAGGTGGCACAGGGATCGTGTTTTTCATACCGCATGGGGATCCCATACCCCTGTCATTTAAACTCAATTTTCCATGCACCAAAAATAATGCCGAGTATGAAGCCTTGCTCATAGGTCTTCAAATAGCTATCGCCATGAAAATAACCAAGCTTAACATCTTTGTTGACTCCTTTCTCATTGTTAACTAGGTCAAAGAGATCTACCAATGCAAGTGCCCAGTTATGCAAGCCTACAAAGCCCTTGTGGATAAATTCTTGGAAAATTTTGAATGGTATGAAATCGATGCACTCCCTTGATCATTTAATCATTTTGGGGATACAATGGCCTCCTTAGGGTTCTTGATCCTACAGAACCCCATTGATAAGATGAAAACCATTTATGTCAAGATGCTCTTGCAATATGCGGTTGAGCATGAGGATACTTAGGCCACACCGTAATTCCACTTGATTCAAATTGAACCTCATCAAGAGAGATTCTCACACCTTCATGAGCACCTGAATCATGCTGATTGGGGGAATCTATTACCTCAAGCCCATTTTGATAGTAGTACAATGCTATTCTTACAAGTTCTCTCCCACTCAGCATTTGCTCAGGATGAATTTCAAGAGGGATAGAAAATTCATGCAATCGAGGCTTCCCATAAACAGGACTGGTCCACACAAATTAGGGAGTATTTAAAGCTTGGTAATCTTCCTCCTGTATTGTTGCACGCCACCAAAAGAATGTTCAAATTGAAGGCACCAACATATGTCTTACTAGGAGATATTCTGTATCATTAGAGCTACGAAGGGATCCTCCTTCACTACTTAGAGCATCAGGATTTGGCTTGGGAAATCGCCCAAGCACACGACGGTACATGTGGTGGCCATTTCAATAGTATGGCCATCACCAAGCACATTATTTGCATGGGCTACTATTGGCCAACATTAGAGCAAGATTTTTGTGCATATGTGAGGAGGTGCGTGAAGTGTCAACACCATGCTAACTTGACACACGTACCTTCCCAGGCCTTATAGCTGATCGAACTGGCTTGGCCATTTTTGCAATGGGGTTGGACTTAATAAGAAAAATATACCTCGCATCCTCAGGCCATCACATGTTTATCATTATGGCTATCGAGTATTTTAAAAAGTGTGTGGAAGATATTCCCCTTACCACAACGACAGGACCCCGTATTGCGGAGTTCATTTTGCATAATATCATTTGTCATTTTGGTATTCCATCCAATATCATCTCGGATAATGAGATGTAATTTAATAACAAATATGTGTGTGCTTTATCAACAAAGTATAATATCCAACACAACTTTTAGACGCCCTACGCAAGCAAAGGCTTCCAAAGAGACATTGATTGCCATTCTCAAGAAAACTGTCAAAGAGAATCACACCAGTTGGCACATGCAAGTACCCCTTGCTCTATGGGCCTACCACACTAGCATTCAAACACCCACTAGGGCCACCCCATTTTCATTGGTGTATGGTATTTAGGCAGTCATGCCTTTAGATCTAGGGATCCCATCACTACACATGTCCATGTAGGAGTTCATAGATGATGACACCACGTGGCAAGCTTGCCTAGATCAACTTACGTTGCTTTATGAACTTCGTATTAATGCCCTTAAGCACCTACACATTTATCAAGAGTGACTTAAAAGAGCCTACAATATGAAAGTCCATCTTAGAGAATTTTAGGTTGGTGACCTTGTTCTGAAATAGAACCAAAAAAATTATAATTTGTTGCCCCATCTAAGGGATAAGTTTACGGAAAATTGGTTAGGTCCTTATGTCATTACTAGTCATATCAGACCCAAAACTTATCGCCTAGCCCCCCTTGAAGGCTTCGATGATCTTGAAACCTTGAACATCCTTCACTTGCACCCTTTCCATGCTTAGAGTATTGCATCTCAATCTAAAATGGTCCTAGGCAGTCTATGCCCATCTAGGTCACCCCAAAATGCTCCAAGGGTGCCTTTAACTCGCTTGGTCAACCTAAAATTCTCATAGGTAGTCTATAACCATCTAGGTCACCCCAAAATTCTCCAAGGGTGCTTTTAACCCACTTGGTCAACCTAAAATGCTCCTAGAAAGTCTATGCCCATCTAGGTCACCCCAAAATGCTCCAAGGGTGCTTTTAACCTACTTGGTCAACCTAAAATGCTCCTAGGCAGTCTATGACCATCTAGGTCACCCAAAATGCTCCAAGGGTGCTTTTAACCCGCTTGGTCAACCTAAAATGCTCCTAGGTGGTCTATGACCATCTAGGTCACCCAAAATGCTCCAAGGGTGCTTTTAACCCACTTGGTCAACCTAAAATGTTCCTAGGCAGTCTATGACTGTCTATGTCACCCAAAATGCTCCACAGGTGCTTTTAACCCGCTTGGTCAACCTAAAATGCTCCTAGGTGGTCTATGACCATCTAGGTCACCCAAAATTCTCTAAGGGTGCTTTGAACCCACTTGGTCAACCTAAAATGCTCCTAGGTAGTCTATGCCCGTCTAGGTCACCCCAAAATGCTCCAAGGGTGCTTTTAACCTGCTTGGTCAACCTATGTAAATTGTTCAAGAATGTTGAGAATTGGCAAAAGGACAAGCTCTTCCCTACCCAATTACCCAAAAGAAACAGTGGTTTTCACCACTATCAAAATCCCAATTGTCAAAATTCCAAAAGTTCAAAAAAATAAAAATCCCCAAGTTCAAAAATCAAACTCCTCAAAAAATCAAAAAGTCAAAGTCAAAATAAAAATCAAAGGCAAGATAAACAGTGGTCATAACCACTTCCCCACATCCCTTGCTCAAAGAAAATAAAATATAAAATAAACAGTGATTATCATCACTACCCATGAGCAAGTATCCCAATAAAATTGAAGAAAATAAGGGAGTTGAACTTGAATCCCTATAATTCTCAGCATTATTGGACCGTATGCACGATGATATGTCTGCCACATTCACTTTTGTGTGTGCGCAGACTAATGTTTGCATGTGGACGAGCTAGCTTTTGGTAATCTAGATTGCCTAGTGGTCTAGTCCTACCAAGTACAAACCTAGGATCATGAAATTCATAGGGTGATCCTCATTCCAGGTTTGGTGGATAGCCTATCTAGAAATGGTGGTATCTTTATGCATTTCATAGGAATGAACTCACTTGCACACAGGGATATGGAGTATCTTGGTCTTCCTAGTAGATTCATACCTTGTCAAAAAACATTGCATGGCTAGTATATAAATTTTGATCAGGTAACTAGAGTGTTTCCCACTTCATTCATTCCATTTTACCACATTGTAATAATACATTCCCATATATCCATTGCACAAAAACAATACAAAAATAAACAAAAGGAACTAATGCATTTTATACAGTCTATGGTGCTAACATAGTGGGGCAAATCATTAGTTATAGTTCAATATATCAAAGCACATAATTCATCCATTTCATTGTGCATCCACGCATATACATAAGTAGAAAATCATATCACAAAAGCATCCATATGCATACATAATAAACATCAACCCCATATGCATTACATCATAGAAGCATACATGTGCATATGTACAACATCTATCAATTCTACAACAAATAACATAATAGTATCCATCTACAACAATCATTAACATTTAATATACCATCATAAATCACATACATACATTGAATTCATCTCATAAAACAATAAACGTGACATATGATGACCATAAAAAAATCTCATATATATGGGTTAAAAAAATATACATCATAGTTTCCAAAAATTCTCGTGGGCTACAATAACGTGGGTCCTTAGACCTCACCAGTATCAAAAAACAACAAGTCAAAAAGAGTCTCAATAGTACCCATCACCATGGTCACGTAGGATTGGTGCTATGACTCACACTACCTCTCGTAGTCCAGGTCCGTTGTGATCCCCCAAGCATGCTGCCACCAACCCTGTCAGTCCTTTTCCTAGATGATTATTGTACCATATCGCTCTACCGAGTCTAATGTGAGCCACTAGTATCCTCATAATCAGGAAGATGTCCTCAAAGGTGCACCACCTCCATCTCTAGACTATCCATGTAAGCTTATCTCCGCTACTCCCATGACTGGTAGGTGCCCACTATTGACTACAACCAAAGCACCTCTGACCGCAACCTCTCTGCCTCCCCAATTCTAGACCCTTCCTACCCAGGATCATGTGCTCTCAAATGTGCCTATAGGAATGATATCTCAGCCTGATCCTCCTATAACTATGCTCGAAGGAGATCCCTCCCCTGTCTAACCCTGACCAACTTAGTATATAGCTCCAAGTATCTATCACCCTGGGTATCCTAGGTACCCTCCTGTCCCTGTACCCCTTGGCCCTTAGCCTCCCCCTCATCACCCTAATCCCCTAGGTCTAATAGGTCCACATGCTTGTCTGCCTACTAGTGCTACCCGTGTGGTTCATCCACCTCTTCCTGGTCTACCTCTAGAGCATCATCCATCACCTCATTTATGGCCCCAGCTGCCTCACCTCTAAGAACCCCTATGCCTCATAACTAGTGTATCACCCACCATGAGTCATACTCTACCGTAGTCCCAACATCATCAATATAAGGAACGCCCACTACTAGGTTTGCCTCCTCTCCCACCTCCTCCACCACTGGCCAGCCTAGTATCCTATCATCCTCACAGTATCGATATAATACTAGCTCCCAAAGAAACCCCTATCGCAACCTAAACTATCGTGTAACCCTAGAAAATGGGAAGTACTCATACTTAGTACCATGATGGAAAATCAACCATCTACCTTGTCTCACCTGCCAGAGCTGCTCTCTAGCATCTTCCTAGACCGAATAGTCCCTGTAGGATCGCCATACCACCTGCCCTGGTGACAATCATGATAATGCATCGACATAATGATCCACATCACCTGCATGACATTGAATCTGACATATCTCCTCTACCCTATGCCATAGGATAGCATATCCTATCTCCCTATCAGCTAGTTGTGCCCTAGTCATCCATGGAAGTCCATGTGGACACTCCACAACTATATGCTACCATCTGTAGCATTGCAATAAGAAGCTACACCCCAAGCCCTTCCATCGACGATAGTGGATCTTGTATAGATTTTCATACAACTATGCCAGTAGGGTCATCCCCTAAGCCATCACTAGAGGCTCTTCCTTGGTGCATCCCACCAGGGTGTACACCATCTCCATCAGGTTCCAAGGGAACCTGGCTCCTAAATAGTCTAGGAGAAGCATATTAGATATGAGAGTCATCAATAGCACATGCCTCACCCCCAATACCATCTCCTCATACCAAAAACCCACTAGTATCCCTCCATTCTAGTATTCTAGCTCTACCACATCTACATCCTCCCCAAAGTACCTCGTCAGCACTATACCTCTCTGGTCACAACGCATCGAGTGAATGGGTCACCCCTCTATCAGAATCCATAGAATCTGATAGATTTTCATGAGCGTCACTGTCATCTCCCCCATAGGTAGGTGGAAGGTGTTTGTGCGTGAGTCCCATAGGCTAATTAGAGCAGTCAAGTAGACCCGATCACCTATCATAGGCTCCAACCGAGTAACCTGCTTGAGCCCCATGGCATCAACCCACTCCCAATCAGCCTCAGTCAAGGCATCTCGAGTGGTCTGGAAGAGCTTCGATGTGCAAGACCAACTCTTCACCACCTGGTAGAGAAATAAAATTAATAAGAGTAGCAATAAACCAGTATTCATTATGCCTCATAACAGCCTCCAAAAGGCCCAAAAACAAATACACACCTCAAACATTACAGTAATTTAATTCCGCAAAAGAAAAACAAAATACAAAAAAAAAATTCAAAATACATGTTACATCTACCCTAGGGTTTCATTCCCTATCCCGTGATGTGATATGTTTTAAAAAAAACAAAAAAAAAAATCAAAATACAACATGTTACATCTACCCTAGGGTTTCATTCCCTATCTCGTGATGTGATATGTTTTAAAAAACAAAATACAAAAATTCAAAATTTAACATATTACAGTTACATTAGGGTTTCACTACCTTTCCCATAACGTGATATGTTTAAAAAAAAACTGCAAAATTCAAATTTTTTTGGCATATTTCATCTACATTAGGTTAATTTCCAAAGGTCAAATTAGGTACAAATCTGGTACAGTTCGATTAAATTTAGTTGTAATTACTTATTTTAACCGAAGCCAATAAACAACAAAGCAACATTACAATTTCAAAAGTAAAATAATGAGGAAGGTGACTCATCGCATATCCATATCACACCAGCTCCTCTGCTGGACGTCTCGGTTTGCTAACTCATGGTGGTCGTAGGGTGATTTTGACAGCGCTTCACTTCAGAAAAATAACCCTCTTCTTCCTCACCTCTCAAATCACCAAAGAAAACATGAAATAATGAACCCAAAAATTGCATTTGAGGTTTATATAGGCCCAAAACAACTCTATTCATCCTAGGGTGGGACAAAAACACTTTTGGCCATTCATCCCACCCTGGGATGAATACAAAATTTGTATTCGTTCCACCCTGGGATGAATACATAATCTATAAGGTAAAACAACTTAAAATGCACCAAAACAGCTCTATTTTGGTCAAAATTTTTGTCTCAGCCAAAGGGCAAGTAATAACACTCTCGGATGCTTGAAAATAACCTTACCTCAATTTCTAAGAAGGCCAATATGGCCAGACCATACCATGGGAATGAGGTTTTTCATTCCTTCCTCCAGGAAGCAGAAAATAAAAGGGTATAAAAATCCACCAAAAACAAGTCAAATCTGATGGAATTCATTTAGGGTCAATATGGAATGCAACGTCTCATGGATGCATAGGAAAGTTACTATTTCACTCCCCAAGAAGGCCATTATGGCCGAACCACCCCATGGAAATAAAGTTTTCAAAATTTTACCTCTGAGAAAACCTCCCCATTGTCATCAAAACCCTTCCAAAACTATACCATTTTCCAATGGATACAACTGAAGGCAACCTCAACAAAATTCATCTGGGTCAAGTGACTCATCACTTTTCTCACGAGTCATTACCTCATCGACTCATTGCTTGAGGGGGTAGTCATACTCAAGTCAAAATCAAAAAACACACACTCAATCATGCAAAGTGCGTTCGTTCAACAAATCTTCAATAAAGATAATCATGTTCCTGCTTGGGACAACAAACAAGCACAAAACATCAAATTAAAATACTTGGCATTGTTGGCATCATGGAATCATAGGCCTCACCTCTTCATGATAGACAATGTCTAAGCTTAAGTAAGCACCTTAGCTCGTTGAAAGCAAGGATTCAAGAATACATGCTCTTTCCAAGATTGGGGTATCTAAAGTTGGTTAGGTTATTTGAGTAACCCTAATCATTGAATATTTTGGTCATCTATTTTTACTCGGTGCTGTGCTGCACAAAACTCATCCCAAAAAGGGACATCTATAGACACTAAAATCTGGTCAATCCGATTATGCTACCATAAGCAATGGCTAAATGATAGACCAAGGTCCCTAGGGCAGCGCTCAACCACTCAATGCAAGGTTTTGGAAGGTTTCAAGCCACTTTTAGGACCTTTTGAACACCATTTTTCTATTTGTCCCACCCTGGTATGTATACAGATTCTATTCATCCCACCCTGGAGCGAATAATAGCATTTGTCCCATGGTGGTGCGAATAATAGGTTTAACCAAAAAAAAGTCAAATATGGGCCAATGGCATCCAGTAACAGTCATATTCCTGACTATTATTACCCACAAGTTAGGGCATGTAGCAGATATTATGACATACTCAATGAATGAGGTCAATTTGGGAGATTCTCTTCCCCCTTCAATGCATGTTGCCTCGGTGGCCAAGTGGCGCCTCTTGCCTTGCATGCCCTCGCATGCCCTTTGACCCATGAATCCTCCTTGGGATATAAAGTGGATGAATTTTTTCACACAAAATAGATAAATGAGTTTTAGGTTTATGCAATGGAGTGCTGCTAAGATTTCCTCTCACCTTTTTGGGCCTATTTTTCCCTCGAAATCTCTACCTAGTGAAGGAGGTTCGCAAGTGAACTAGGAGGCACAATTTGTCACATAACCGAACCATCTAAGTGAATTACCTCACCAAATTTGACAAAAATACCCCCCATAGTGCTTTGCATCCATTCCCAGTGGAATTTGTGGTAAAAGTTTTGCAAAAATGGTGGGCGTCCTAGCCTCGGGTGCCCCCAAATTTATGATAGTCGTATTCATACCATCCTATGATGAATAGAAATATATGCACAATTTTGTTACTATTTTTAATTATTTGTTTTCTATATTAGCATACAATGTTGCAGTTCAAATTTTAGGTCATTCTGAGTTATATTGGCCGAGATATTACAATTTTATTGTTTTGTAGGGTCTCATGCAGGTCTCCGACGGTCATCTGAGGAAGTGCTTAAACTGTTACTTATTTTGTAAATATGATCAAATGGGTTTATTTAAAATAGTATTTTATATGTTCTGTCCAATTTTCATCTGTTTTGGATATTTGGAAACTTAGCAGCCACCTGAGATTATCTTCATAGCTTACAAGCTATAAGGGAATGGGATATTTATATATTTTATATTATCCTTTTTTTTAAAGAAGAATGGTATTCTTTTAAACATATATCATTTATGTGATAATTATCACCATTAAAATATACTTCTTTTATTTTCACAATTTCATAATTGCTCTTTCTTTAAAATAAAAGACATCTATTTCTTAAATGGATATATATATATATATATATATATATATATATATATATATATATATATATATATATATATATATATATATTTGTTTATTTTAATTAATTAAAGTCTTTCAATGACTTCTCCATTATCATTAAAATGAACACCTTTAATTAATTTAAAGAAAACTCTCATATATAAAATAAAATGAAGTTTACTAATGAGCTTAATTAAATCAATCATTATTTAATCAAACTTCATTAATCCTTTTTGAATGAATCTTCATTTAACATACAAATTTAATATGTTTTTCTTCATAAAAATGATGTTCTATCTTTACTTTAACAATACAGTTAGCTATGGTGAATGTGTAGGCTGGAGCGAGAAAAACGACGAGCAGGCGGGAAGCGATGAACTAGGGTTTCTGGAGCTAAGGAAAATCTAGGGCATCAGGTGGGTTGCCGAAGTGTTTTTCTGGTTACTGTGGATCTGAAGGCAAGTTTGCTGCCCCAGGAGGGTCCAATGGGGACTCCTCCGGATCCTCTCACAGGGAGAAATAGCTCTTATGTAGAATTGTTAAAAGATAAATCTCCATCTAATAATGACGAAGCACAAAGAAATGCTCTTAAAATGCTCTTCAAGGATGCTGGAAAGAGATCAACAGCCCAACGAGTCAATGGATGCCTTCCGCAGTCCGAATCAAGGCCCAAGATTGTCATCGAGCCAAGGATGGTCGAAGAAAAAGTCTTATACAGAGCCAATCACGATCTGATCTGTAAATTCATGGGTATTCGCCCTACCCTAAATTTCTTGCATTCTTGGGTCAGGCAAAACTGGGAGCCTCATGGTGAGTACTCTTTATGGTTTATTAGCAATGGGTATTTTATTGTTAGTTTTTCTTCTCTGGCCGATAGAAATAGGGCTTTCGAATCAGAAAAGAGGAACCATGGTCCGGCAGGGTTATTTGTTCAACCCTGGAGAGTGGGTTTCGATCCTCGAATTGAACCCACGGCTGTCCCGGTTTGGATCCGTTTGTATGCTCTTCCAATGGAGTTTTGGGGTGAGCAGGTTTTGGAAATTATCGGTAACTCCCTTGGAAGACATTTGGGTGTCTCCAAAGACACCATAGAAGGGAACACAGCTATTTTTGCAAGAATATGTGTGGAAATGGATATTAGCCAGCCTCTACCGGTAGAGGTGGAGCTTGAACTGGCAGGACTATCTTGGATTCAACAGCTAGATTATGAGGCTCTGCCCTTCAGATGCAGAGTTTGCCACAAATACGGGCATTTGGCCCGGTTTTGCCCAAATAATTTGAACACAAAAATGGAGGCCCCGCTAGGAATGTCAAATCTTCCTAGGGAGGGTAAGTCAACTCTAATCAAAGAACCAACCAATACTCCTCAGGGTAAAGAAGCTCAGAGAGATGGTTTTGAACAGCCCAAAAGAAGGAGAAAGCAAAAGAAAAATGGTAAAGAGCAAACACAACTCAAGCCAGCCAATAGGTATGAAATATTTAAGACACTAGTGGACCAAGAGGATCAAGTCATGGAAGGAGTGGATGGGAATAGTGAAAATAATAACATCCACGCTCAAGCTCCTCTTTCATCTCCCACCGTCATAGAACAGGTAATTGAGTACACTGAGTTACCGCTATCAGAGAGTGCAAGGGCATTGATAGTGCATACCCAAGAGCAGCCAATAATTAAGGATGTCAGCATGGGAATAGCAGAAAAGAACAGAGAAAGGCCAACTCTAGGGATAACTCAGGTGGAAAAGAGATCAAAAAATAGCAACTCTCAAGGAGTGGGTAGAAAATCAAATAAGGAACTGCTAGCAGTTCAAGGAGACAAACTGATCACTGGAGGATCGGTGAGGCCAATAGATTCTTATTGCTCTCAAGGTAACCAATGATTATACAATCATGGAATGTTAGGGGTTTAAACAGTAGAACCCATCAATCTGCTGTTCAAAGACTCTTAGAAAAATGCAAAACAGATTTTTTGCTTATCCAAGAGACAAAAATGTCGTTAGATCTTATGTGTAAAACAATTAACAAAATTTGGAGGGGCGCTGGTCATATGGAAGTGGCTGCCCAAGGTGCCTCAGGGGGGATTGTTACTCTTTGGAACTCTCTGGAATGGACTGCAATAGAACATATAGCTTGGAGGGGTGTTCTCACATCACATTTTAGGAATAATGTCACAGTTGAACATGTTTTAATCACAAATTTTTATGGGGCTCAAAACCTTGATGGTCAGAGGCTTCAATGGAAAGTTGTGCATAACATGAGAATCTCAAGGGAAGATTTAGACTGGATTATTGCTGGGGATTTTAATGCTAAATTATCTTCTAGAGATCAGGAAGGGGGAACCCCAATTTTGGACCCAGGGGATCGACTTATGATTGCCCAAGTCCGGGCTTTTCACTTAGTGGATATTAAATGCCCTGGAACCAACTATACTTGGACTAACAAGAGGAGGGAGCCACATAGCAGGAAGGTAAAGCTAGACCATTTTCTGGTTTCAGAGGAGGCATTTGTAAAATGGAATACAAAATTTCAGATTTTGGAGGGTCCAGTTTCAGATCACTTTCCCATTTTGTTGGAGGGAGGGATTAAGACAGGGCAGCATCACAAACCTTTTAAATTTGAGAATTTTTGGTTACAAAAAGAGGAACTTCAAAAGAAAATTCCACAGTGGTGGGAAGAAGGTCGTCCAGCTTATGGGACAACAATGTTTAGATTCCACAAACAACTTCATTATGTCAAAGCTCAATTGAAACAATGGAGGCGAGCTAACAAGACAGACTTCCAGCTCCAAAGAGCTCCTTTGGTGGCCAGATGGGATGAGGTTCAAAAACACTTTAGGGAAGGAACAATTACAGAGCAGCTCAAAGCCGAGGATGATGCCTTGCGTAAAGCGGTTGAGGACATTGACAACCAGGAGGAGACCTCACTGGAAACAGAGAGCAAGAACCACTTGGTTATTAGAAGGTGATAGAAATACCAAATTTTTCCATTGGACTGCTTGTGCTAGGAGACAGATGAATAACATGGAAGCTCTTCAAGATGAGAATGGACACTCCTTTGATACTCTTCCTGGTATGCATTCCCATTCAATGGATTATTTTTCTAAACTATTTAAGGAAAGTATGGTGCAAGATGAAGAGGCTCAAAACGAAGTTATTGATGTCATACCTTCCGTTATCTCTGAAGAAGAAAATCAGACCCTTCTTAAACCCATTGATAGAGAAGAACTGAAGAATGTGGTCTTTGGAATGAGCACCGGAAAAACTCCAGGACCAGATGGCTTTCCAATTGAGTTTTTTCAGGCCTTTTGGGATATTTTGGAGGAGGATGTTTTGGCTGTCATAGAGGAGTCCAGAGGTAATAAAAGAATGCTTAAAGCATTAAATCATACCTTCATCACTTTAATTCCAAAAGGGGAGGAGGGGGTACATATTTCAGATTATAGACCTATTGCCTTATGTAATGTGATATATAAAATAATCACAAAGGTAATGGTTGAGCGCCTAAAACCTCTTTTACATAACATTATCTCCTCAGAGCAAGGGGGTTTTGTGGAGGGTAGGCAGATCTTGGATGGGGTGGTTCTTGCTCAGGAGGCAATCCATACAATGCAAACATCTGGTAATAAAGGAATGTTCATAAAATTAGATATGTCAAAGGCTTATGATAGGGTGGAGTGGAGTTTCTTGTCAAGGATGATGGCAGCCTTTGGTTTCTCTCAGGATTGGATAGAATGGGTCATGAGTTGTGTTTCTACTCCGACTTACTCAGTGTTAATCAAGGGTCT
Organism: Wollemia nobilis; assembly: GCA_028583015.1. Classification (NCBI taxonomy): domain Eukaryota; kingdom Viridiplantae; phylum Streptophyta; class Pinopsida; order Araucariales; family Araucariaceae; genus Wollemia; species Wollemia nobilis. The sequence goes on along the minus strand of JAQPPZ010017254.1, from coordinate 332,177 downwards.
TCCCTCGCAACCTTTTGGAGCCACTCGAGGCCTTCGTCAAGGGGATCCTTGCTCTCCCTATCTTTTCCTCATTTTGGCTGAAGGATTAGGTAGACTTTTCTTGAGGAGAAGACAACAAGGTTTGCTAACAGGTATCAAGGTGGGTGAGGAAGTTTTGACTCACCTACGGTTTGTGGATGATACAGGATTGGTGGGAGTGGCCAGCTTCAGGGAAGCAAGAGTGATCGGAGATACTCTTAATGTCTACCTTAGGGCTTCAAACCAAGTCATCAATGATAAAAAATCCAAAGTGGTCTTTCTCAATCTTGATCAAAGGCTTCAGGACAGAGTTCTAGAGATCTTGGGATTCACAAGGACTTCTCTCCCAGTGGTTTACTTGGGGGTTCCTTTGCATTTTAAAAAACTAAAAATAGATATCTGGAAGAATCTTTTGGATTGTATCAAGGATAGAATGAATCATTGGTCTCACAAATGGTTAAGCTATGGGGGTAGATTAACTTTTTTACAGTCAGTCATTCAGGCCATGCCAATTTATAAATTCTCTATCTTGGCTGCCCCACATACTATATGGAAAGAGTTGGACAAGATGGCTAGAAGGTTTTTATGGGAAGGAGTAAAAGGAGTGAGGAAATGGGCCTTAGTTGGTTGGGATAAAGTAACCCAACCCAAGGTAAAAGGAGGGTTGGGACTGAGAAGATCCAAGATAAATAATAAAGCTTTGGCTGGAAAGCTGTACTGGAGGTGGATTTCCCAACCAACTTCCTTATTCAGTAGAATCCTAACTAGTAAATATTTGGGACATGTTAACCCCAATGAGGTGGGCCATTTCCCTTTGGATGGTAATGGATCCTTAGTGTGGCAGGCTCTCAAGCTAGGATCTCAGGTAGTTAAAGATCGATTGTTCTGGAAAGTGGGGAGAGGGGAGAAGGCACGTTTTTGGATAGATTCATGGGATCAATACCCACCTATCATTGTTGAATTTCCTGAATTGCAACCAATAAAAATAGCCATAGAAACCAAGGGATGGGTCCAAATTGAAAGTTATTTCACCACTAGTCAGCTGGGGGAGTATAAGTTTAAGCAGTTTAAGAAGTTGGAGGAGTGGCCAATTTCAATCCCTCCGGAGTTGGCACCCACCATGACTAAAATCTTGACAGAAATATTTCTCACAGGTAGAGACGAGGAGGATGAATTAGCTTGGGGCTATGGGAGCCTTGGTGTCTATACTGTGAAGGACGGATATGACAAGATCCTTCCAGAGCCTCCCCCCCATTCATATCCGGTAGAGGATTGGAGAAAGATTTGGCACTCCAAGGGCTGGCCGAAAGTAAACTTTTTTTCCTGGCAGTTCATGCACAATGAAATTCTCACTTTTGACAATCTCAGATGTAGAGGAATCATCGGTCCATCTCAATGTGTATTTTGCTACAAGAGCGAGGAAACAACTGATCACTTGATGTTTGAGTGCCCTTTCACGCGTCGATTTGGAAGAGATGGCTTTTATATTATAAAATTCAAGTTAATGGTGACTTGAATCGGACTAATATCCTGGGAAAGATGGAAGAGGGGTAGATTTAAATCTAAAGCTCTTCGTATTGGTTGGGAGCTTGGATTAAACTTCATTTGGTGGCAAGTGTGGTTGGAGAGAAATGCTAGAATTTTTAGAGAAACTTTTTCCTCGTTAGATGGAGTTTGGCAGGTCATCTGGAGCAAAGTCACAGAAACTGTGGCCGTCTATGCTAAAGAGGAAACTCAGGTTGTTACTGGGCCAATGGAAGAGGGAGAAGAAGAGCAAGAGGGATAGGACAGAGCTAGTTGGAAACCACCCCCAGAAGGTTGGATTAAAATTAATACTGATGGAGCTGCAAAAGGCAATCCGGGTAGTGCCAGAATTGGAGTGGTTTGCCGAAATCATGATGGATCAGTGCTCTATTGGGAACTGCAAGGCTTGGGAAGAGCCACAAACAATGAAGCAGAAGCCATAGCTATCAAATCTGCTTCTGTTTGGGCAGTTAAACAGGGCCACAGGAGGATAATTCTTGAATCAGATTCTCAAATAATGGTTGGAGCTCTAGACTGCATGAGGAACTTTGCCTTGAAAGCTTGGAGGTTGAGGATTCTTGTTACTCAAATTAAGGAATTATGGAGGGAATTAGATGATGTGATTCCAGTTTATGTGAGTAGAGATTTAAACAAAGCGGTCGACTTCTTGGCTAAGATGGGTGCTGAGAAGGAGGTAGGGGTCCAGTTGCACAGTGACATGGCTATTGAGGATGAGGCGATTAGGCAGGGTCTTGAAAGGTCCCTGAGCTAATGATCAAAGAAAAAGCTAAGGGAGGGAAGGTGTCACGATTTCATGACATGTTGCTTCATCGCGGCCAAGGGAGGAAAGGTGTCACGATTTCATGACATGTTGCTTCATCGCGGCCAAGGGAGGAAAGGTGTCACGATTTCATGACATGTTGCTTCATCACGGCCAAGGGAGGAAAGGTGTCACGATTTCGTGACATGTTGCTTCATCGCGGCCAAGGGTGGAAAGGTGTCACGATTTCGTGACATGTTGCTTCGTCACGGCCAAGGGAGGAAAGGTGTCACGATTTCGTGACATGTTGCTCCGTCGCGGCCAAGGGTGGAAAGTTGTCACGATTTCATGACATGTTGCTTCGTCGCGGCCAAGGGTGGAAAGTTGTCACGATTTCGTGACATGTTGCTTCATCGCGGCCAAGGGAGGAAAGTTGTCACGATTTCGTGACATGTTGCTTCATCGCGGCCAAGGGTGGAAAGTTGTCACGATTTCGTGACATGTTGCTTCGTCACGGCCAAGGGAGGAAAGTTGTCATGATTTCGTGACATGTTGCTTCATCGCGGCCAAGGGAGGAAAGGTGTCATGATTTCGTGACATGTTGCTTCATCACGGCCAAGGGTGGAAAGGTGTCACGATTTCATGACATGTTGCTTCATCGTGGCCAAGGGAGGAAAGGTGTCACGATTTCGTGACATGTTGCTTCGTCACGGCCAAGGGAGGAAAGGTGTCATGATTTCGTGACATGTTGCTTCATCGCGGCCAAGGGAGGAAAGGTGTCACGATTTCGTGACATGTTGCTTCATCGTGGCCAAGGGAGGAAAGTTGTCACGATATCGTGACATGTTGCATCATCATGGCCAAAGGAGAAAAAGTGTCATGATATCGCGACATGTTGCATCGTCACGGCCAAAGGAGAAAAAGTGTCACGATATCGTGACATGTTGCATCATCGCGGCCAAGAGAGAAAAGGTGTCGTGATATCGCGACATGTTGCATCATCGCTGCCAAAGGAGAAAAAGTGTCATGATATCGTGACATGTTGCATCGTCATGGCCAAGGGAGAAAAAGTGTCACGATATCGTGACATGTTGCATCGTCGCGGCCAAGGGAGGAAAGGTGTCACGATATCGCGACATGTTGCTTCATCATGGCCAAAGGAGAAAAAGTGTCGCGATATCACGACATGTTGCATCATCATGGCCAAAGGAGAAAAAGTGTCACGATATCGCGACATGTTGCATCGTCGCGGCCAAAGGAGAAATGTGTCGCGATATCGTGACATGTTGCTTCATCGCGACCAAGAGAGAAAAGGTGTCACGATATCGCGACATGTTTCATCGTCGCAGCCAAAGGAGAAAAAGTGTCACGATATCGCGACATGTTGCATCATCACGGCCAAAGGAGAAAAGTGTCATGATATCGCGACATGTTGCTTCGTCGCGACCAAGAGAGAAAAGTGTCACGATTTCGCGACATGTTTCTTCATCGCGGCCAAAGGCGAGAAAGTGTCACGATTTCGTGACAAGTTGCTTCATCGCGGCCAAAGGAGAAAAATGTCACGATTTCGTGACATGTTGCAACATCGCGGCCAAGTGAGAAAAAGTGTCACGATTTCGCGACATGTTGCATTTTCGCGGCCAAAGGAGAAAAGTGTCGCGATTTCGTGACATGTTGCATTTTCGCGGCCAAAGGAGAAAAATGTCGCGATATCGTGACATGTTGCTTTTTTGCGGCCAGAGGAGAAAAGTGTCACGATATCGCGACATGTTGCATTTTCGCGGCCAAAGGAGAAGACGGAAAGAGTGTCGCGATATCGCGACAAGTTGCATCAACAGACCAAACCGATCCCTCTGTTAGCTAGTTATTGGTTTAAGAGATTTGGCTCCATTGCAAATCTTCTTTTACTCTTGTAAGCATGTGTTCTCTCTGATTTCGGTTGGGAAGTGTCTCTTCCCAAATTGTAATTGATCTTTGTTTTAATACAAGTTTTTTCAAAATTTTCAAAAAAAAATACAGTTAGTTATATGCATCCACATACATTTGATAGTTATTTTCCTATAGAAACATTATGCTACTACAACCATGATGCAACAGAGAGCAAATAAATTTATAAATCAACAAAGAGGGAATCTTTCCATCGCCCAGTCACCTATCTTAGCCAAAGAATTTATGATAGCTACTAGGCTATCAACTAAGGCTCAAGGTGATTAGTCATCGATGATTATCCTTTCCGATAATGCATGCCTATATGAAGGTATCTATCAATGTTACCTCTGAGTACCTTAATCATCATTTCCCCTGATCTTAGATACCCTCGTTTCTAGTGGATGCTTCTACCTTCTCCACCTACGAGTGTACCTAATCCTGCATACTTGGCAATATGTTAGCGATAACATGCCATTCTAAATCAACTAAACATCATATAGTTGGTTTAATTTTTCAAACTAAGTATCACCACACAATAGGTTAATACATTGTTCCTTTGTGCCATAAAGTCAACTAGGTAGGGTCATGACATTATGTTATTGTTTTGTCAAGAATCGGTTACACTATCTCCTACGACATGTTTATTTTAGTATTGCCCTTTGTTAGAGGGATTTTCATCCTATTTATTATTATAGTTGATTTGGCCTCATCTTATGAGGATGACCTCTACCCTTTTAGCCATGTCAAATACATCTTTGAAAGAGTTTAAGTTTGTCATCTCCAAGGGGTATGCCAATTGTTCATGGAGTTTTCGTAAGAAAATATGCAAGAGTTCCTTAGGAGGGGGAATGTATTGGAGTCTCCCTACAAGGACTCTCCATTTGGCCAAGAAATCTATGAATTTATCATTTTTACCTTTCTTAAGTTGGTAAATATCATCTATGGTAACATTATCTTCTATATAGAGAAAAAATTGTTTAACGAAGGTTTCTATAAGTTCTTTAAATTTATTAATGAAATTATGAGGTATTTAGAAGTACCATTCCAAGGCTAAACCACTAAGGATTTTAGAGAGTAACCTAAAGAGAAGTTTTCCATCGTGATTGATGTCATTATAGGCTATTTGGAATAGCCTCAAATGGTTGATGGGGTCTTCTTTTCCATTATACATTTGAAACTTAGGAGTTTCAATTTTTTTGTGTAAATGGGTGGTTAAGAATCTCAGGATCTAGAGGTTCATTGTAGAATTCTTCAAAAGAGTATTTGAGTTTATATATTCCTTGAAGGGAGGCAATTTGATGCTCAAGTTCTTCAAACTTGGCATCTCTCTTTTCTAAGTCTAATATTTTGGTATTTATAATGAAAGTATTATGTTGTTGATTGTATGCTAAAATGGTTTACTGTTTGGTCTCTATTTTTTAAAAAGAGATAGTATTTTAATGAATGATATTTTAGGGAAAAAATAGAGATTAGGTGGTTTTTCTATCATGTTAAAGTGGTTTTATTTAAAATATAATGGTATAAGGGGCTTCTTCCATTTATGTGCTTTATGGATATGTACATAGGAAGGATGTTATGTACTTTTTTTTATGTTTTAATTTGGTAAATACTCTTGGTCTAGAGGTAATATTATAATGGTTCTCTAAGACTTGAGTAGTTAGGAAAACCATTATTGAGAGAAGTATGGTATTCTCTCTTTGGTTGCCTTTTAAAAATGTAATGTGTATGTTTGGTTTACAATTTCATAACATGTAATAATGAATAGAGAAATTTAAGATCTTCTCTAATTTATTTACTTTTAAAAGTATTGTGGATGGATGTTTGCAAGTATAATTAGCATGTTAGATTGCATTGCATAAATGAGCTATCCTAATCCCTAAATATTCCTCAAGTTATCAGGTAACTCCTTACATGAAGAATATCATCAAAGAAAAGTGGTACAAAGGCCATTTAGGAAGAATGAAATTATTGTATCTTGGATCAAAAAATGGTTTTGCAAATGAGAATTTACTTTTGTAAATTTTGAAGAAAACTTTAGCAATACTTCAATGTTTAGTAGTTTTGTATTGAGCAATAGTGAAAATAAGGAAATAGAATATTTGGTATTATGCTAGTTCTCTTGCTCAATGATTTATTTATGGCTATAAACATGTGATATTGTGATGAAATGTTAATGTTCTCTAAGTGGAAATTGATAGCATTATGAATAATGGTTTTGGTGATCTATTGAAATGCTTCTTTATGTAATCTATTTAATAGCCAAATATACTATGGAGTTTTTATAACTGTGTTAGCCTTATATGAAGCTTATACTTATTTGAGATGCATGTGAATGTGAAGCTATAGTTTATGCATTTGAGTTTAAAAGCATATTATTTTGGTATTGCTTTCTTGGATTGAACTTACAACTTTTAGGACCTAAGTTAAAGTATTTAGCCCAATCCTAGAAGGAGTTCCAAGAATGCAATAACAAGGTAGAAGAGAGTCCTTAAAAGGAATTACAAGAATGCAATAGCTAGGTGTTCTCAAGTTTGGAAGGATTTACGAGAATGAAATAGCTTTGTGATTTAGATCTTTTCTAACAGTTAATATGGATAGTTTTATTTCCACCTTATTGTGCTTGCAGGTACAGTGTTATCCAGGTTTTTATTGTGATTTATTTGTGAGAAGCCTTGTAGAACGTTAGTTTTTCCAAGCTGGCCCAACCTAAGTACATAGGTACTAGGTCTAAAACCACTGGGGAAACCATTTTTCAAAGTCTTTCTTCCAATTATAGGAAGCCAAGAAACAAAACTCAAGAGATCAAAATCCAACCAAGTATACTTGATCTAGGGTCATCTTTAGACTCAAGTACATCTAGTGGGTCTACACCCACTATTTCCAATGCGGTAGCTACATCAAGTGTATTTGTCCCCATCAATTCAATGGTTTCTATCATTCCCGTAGGTCAACCACAATTGAATCACATGGCCCAACCACTAGTTCCTTGGTACGGTGTGCAAAGTATTCCCTTGAAAATACCTAGGGATGTCCACAAAATACCTAGGCATATTGAGAGGTTGATACCCAAGTTTAAGCATGATGGTTCTATCACAGTTGAAGAGCATATCCAGAATTACAAAGACCATATGATTAGACTAGGAGTAAATCATGAAGACATCACTTGTAGGGTCTTCCCCATGAGTTTGGATCAGATGGCTCATGATTGGTATATGAATCTCCCTATACGGTCCATCACTTCTTGGGCCCAATTAGAGGTAACCTTCATCAATTAGTTCAGGTCACTTTTAGATCCTACCATAATATATAATAAATTTGTGTCTTGTAAAAGGTTACCTAATGAGCCTATTAGGATGTTCAATGCTAGGTTCCAAAATCTTTACACGAGTGTAACTCACCATTTTGAGATGGATGCCACTGTGGCCCTTCAATTATATTTTGGAGCTTTAGATCCCGTGGCAGCCATGTTTTCTAGGAGAAACCCCTAGGTTACAATCCTTGCCCTATATTATGTGGAATCCATGACCATTGAGCAACAAATACCATTGTAAGGTTTGGGGATGCCCTAATTTCCCATGATAGGATAATATTATCCTTATAGTCAGCTTTCCATGATGAACCAGATGATGGAACCATAGGTGCCAATAATGAATGCCCTACCATATCATCAACAATACCCATTCTTGCCCACGTATTTATCCTTTCCTGAATATCCTAACGCAACCATTCGACCCACCACACCAATGATGGTAATCAGATAACCATGCTAGGATTCAAGGCGATCAACAGTCAAACCTTGACAACTTACCCAATGGTCCCACCTCTTAAAAGCATGAATATTTGGTGGAACTAAAACACTCAGAATCAAACCATCACTCCTAGTCAAGAGGTTGCCAACATAGGAAATGTGGTTGGATCAGGCACAGTGATGCCCCAATCACAAGGACCTAATTCTAAGATTGATGAATTGAAGAAACATAATGCCAAAATGAGTAAATATATAGTCTACCTGAAGAAATAATTATCACAGATATCTATGTATAATCGAAACCCTAACCATAGGAGTACGAGACCGTACAATACTCACCCCAATATTGGGTGTATACCCAATCCTGTAGCCAATCAGGCAGATGCTTTGGAAGATTATGGTGATTTAGATCCTTGTGATGAGGAAATACCTCATTTTTTCCAAGGGAAACAATATGCTTTGCTGACCGAAGTTGACCACTATCAAGAAAATAAGGAAGGAGAAGAGGATGCTAAAATCTTAGGAGAAGAGGATGATGAAACTATGGAAGAAAAAATCCAAGATGTTAGACATTTTTGGAAAGGAATTCATGGTTATTACATAAGGAGTTCTAAAGATACCAAAACTTCCTTCACTCCACAAAACAATCCCCTTCTTCCTCCTGATACCAAAGGTGATAATAATCCACCACCTCCTCCAGCTGTTGATTGTCCAAACCTACACAAAAGATGAAATATCCCGAAAAGTCTACTTACAACATAGTAGAGGACATGAAAAGGACTAATGCTAATATCTCAATGTTTGAGGTTGCTAAATTTTCAGGTCAAGAAGAATCGTTGGTGAAAGAGTTGTATCCACCAAGTCGAATCCATGAAGTCAAAGGTGTCAAGTCCTAATTAGTGTTGAGGAAAGAAAAATGAGAAGTGCCTCATTTTTTCATAACCATCAGAATTGCAGGAAAAATCCTACATAATTGTCTGATAGACTTGGGTGCCTCGGCTAACATCATACCCCTTGATATTTACCAGAATTTAGGATTCAAGCTAATTCCTTCAAAGAGTAAAGTGGTATAATTAGACATATCGATTGTGGATGTTGTTGGAATTTTTAATGATATCTCGATTCAGATCAATTCAGAGCCTAGAATTCAAATTCATCTAGACATACTTGTGCTCAATATCACTGCCAAATACAACATGGTGTTATCAAGAGATTGGAGTAAGAACATCAATGGTTACATTGTTACATATTATTTCCACATGTGGTTACCTTGGAGGGGAGTAGCAAACCAAAGAGATGATAGTGAGCCGAGGCTCAAAGAGATGATTACATAGTATAATAGACCCTTAGGGGTATATAAATTTGACATAGAAGAAGCTACCTAAGAACCTCAAAAGGAAAACCTTTCTTGTGGAACTTCTGAAAAGGATAGTTTGGTTTGGACTTTAAGATTTGATGGATCCAAATCAAAAAAAGGCGCTAGATCTAGTATCAAACTTACATGTATGGGTAGCAAGCCTATACTATCTGCCTATAGATTACAGTTCCCAACCACCAATAATGTGGCAGAGTATGAAGCACTAATTTTTGGACTTTAGTTGGCTCTGAATAAGAAGGTTAAGTGTCTCAAAGTTTCAGGAGGCTCAAAGTTAGTGGTTAAACAGGTAAAAGGGTAATATGCATGTTGGGATAAAATATTAAGCCTGTACAAAACTAAAGTTAAGGATTTGATAGATGAGTTTGATGCTTTCAACATTTACCTTATCTCTAGGAAACACAATCGAATGGCAGATTATTTAGTTGTTGCAGCAAGCATGCTCAAACCAGTTGACCATAAAAAATACAAAAAAAAATTAATTGAGTTAGTGCCATGTTCCTCAATACTAGATAATGTTACCAATTTGCAAGTATTCGATAGTGACAAACACATTTTCAATTTTATCACTAATTTGGGTATTTTAAAAAATTAGGTGATAGATAAAGATAATAGAGGGCAAGAAGAAATATATATGGATAGTGAAACAATCCAAATGATGAATAAAATTCTAGAAGACACAGTTTCACTAGAAAAAATATTTGATATTGGATATCAAACAAAAAGAGGTAAAAATATACCATCCCCTAAATAAGCATGTGATCTAATAAACTTAGCGAGTGCAAAAAATACACAAGAATTATTCATTTATAAGGCATGTACATATAAAGAAAATGAATCTATCACTCATGCACTAAGAGAATATGTGGATTGCATAGCATGGAGTTACAAGGATTTGAAAATGTATGATCAAAATGTGATAATGTATACAATTCCATTAAAATTGAAGTCCGAGACTTTTAGATAGAGACAAAGACCTGTCAACCTATTATTAAAGCCCCTAATAGAGAAAGAGGTAAAGAGATTTATAGAAGTAAAAATCATCTTTCCTGTTAGGCTGTCCACATGGGTTGCCAATCTAGTCCCAATGATAAAGAAGAACGGAGAGATAAGACTGTGCATTGACTTCAAAAATTTGAATAAGGCTTCCGAAAAGGATAATTACCCATTGCCCTCCATCGATGAGATTCTTCAAATGGTGAACAGATCAAAAATTATGTCATTTATATATGGTTACTCGGGATACAATCAGATCCTTATCTACCCAAATGACAGAATGAAGACAACTTTCACAACTAAATGGGGAACACTCGCATATAGGAGAATATCATTCGGATTATTGAATGCAGGTGCCACCTTCCAATGAGCTATGGATTTTGCTTCAAAGGGCTCAATGGTAAGTGTATCATTGTTTACGTGGATGAAATTACTATTTTTATAGGAAAAGGAGAAATCATATCAAGGATTTGAGGAAAGTACTACAAAGATGTAGGGAGCACGAGATATCTCTTAATATGAAAAAAATGCATCTTTGGGGTAACAGAAGGTAAGATATTGGGCCATGTCATCTCAAAGGATGGGATTGCTATACAAGAGATTCCTATATCCAATAGTAAAAAAGAGTTAAGATCCTTCTTTGGTAAGATCAATTTTGTAAGAAAGTTCATTTTAGGATTCATAGAGATTTCCAAGCCCTTGAATGACATGTTAAAAAAGTATGTTCAAATTAAATGGACAAACGAAAATAGGGATACTTTAAAAAGAATCAAATATGCTACCTCTAGAGCCTCTATTTTAGTTAGTCAAAATTATTCAAAGCCTTTTTATGTCTATACATTTGCTTCAGATCATTCTTTTGTGAGTGTCTTAACTCAAAAGAGTGAAGGTAACATTGAAATACCCATTGCTTTCTTGAGTTCTTCTTTGAAGGATGCAAAATTGAGATATTATATTCTATATAAACAAATGTATGTGCTATTCAATACCATTAAGAAATTTAGACATTACATAGTGCATAGTAGGGTTGTTGCTGTAGTTCCTAACCCTACTGTCAAGTCTATGTTTTTGCAAAATGAAATAGGTGAAAGATGGGGAAAATGTTGAGCAAGGTGCAGCAATAGTATTGTCATTGTTGTCAACACAACCAGATAGATTTGTTGATGCAGTGGATAGGAAGTTCAAAAGCTATTCAGATGCAAAAGACAGGAGTTCAAAGGTTATTTAGAGTATGTACAGTGATTTTCCAAGAAGACTGAAGTGGCCCATATGCAAAAGATCAAAGAAAAATACAAGTAATAAAAGTGTCGTGATATCGCGACATATACAACAGGCAAGAAAAACTGTCACGATTTCGCGACATGTTGGAAGAGAGAAAAATCAGGAAAAATTGTCATGATTTCGTGACATGTTGGAAGAGAGAAAAAGCAAGAAAAACTGTCATGATTTCGCGACATGTTGGAAGAGAGAGAAAAAGCAAGAAAAACTATCACAATTTTGTGACATGTTGGAAGAGAGAGAGAAAGCAGGAAAAACTATCGTCATCGTGACATGTTGGAAGAGAAAAAGGCAAGTGAAAAACTGTCACGATTTTGTGACATGTTGGAAGAGAAAAAGGTAAGTGAAAAAACTGTCACGATTTCGCGACATGTTGGAAGAGAAAAAGGCAAGTGGAAAAACTGTCGTGATTTCGTGAAATGTTGGAAGAGAAAGAGAAAGCAAGAAAAAGTGTCACGATTTCGTGACAAGTTTGAAGAAAGAGAACAAGTAAGAAAAGTGTCACGATTTCGCGACATATCGCATTTTCGTGACTAAAATAGGAGAGAGAAATTAAGTTGGAAAAGTGTCACGATTTCATGACATGTCGCATTTTCACGACTAAAATAGGAGAGAGAAAGTAAGTTTGAAAAGTGTCACGATATCGTGACATGTCGCATTTTCGTGACTCGAAAAGGGCAGGCTGGCAGAGAAACAAAAGTGTCATGATATCGTGACATGTCGCATTTTCGCGACTCAAAAAGGCCAGGCAGGAAGAGAAACAAAAGTGTCGCAATATCGCGACATGTCACATTTTTGCGACTCAAGAAGGGCAGGCTGGCAGAGAAACAAAAGTGTCGTGATATCATGACATGTCACATTTTTGTGATAAAAGAAAGAGAGGAAGCGTACGGAAGCAGAACTGTCATGATTTCGCAACAAAAGTAGAAAGCAAGACTTTAGAAGCAGAAGTATCACGATTTTGTGACAAAAGCAGAGAAGACTTTGAAGGCAGAAGTGTCACAATTTTGTGACAAAATCAGAGAAGCGGAAGCAGAAGTGTCACGATTTCACAAAAAAAGCTAAGTTGAAGACTACAAAGGTAGAAGTGTCGCGATATCACGACAAAAGCAAAGTCGAAGTCTATGGAAGCAGAAGTGTCATGATATCGTGACAAAAGCAAAGACGAAGTATATTGAGGCAGAAATGTCGCGATATCGCGACAAAAGAATAGAGAAAGCGTACGGAGGCGAAAGTGTCATGATATCACATGTATTTTTGTGGGCCTAAGAAAAGAAAAAGAGCAAGGAGAAAAAGTGTCGCGATATCGCGACATGTATTTTTGCGGGCCAAAGCAAAGAGAAAGAGGAGAGAGAAAAAGTGTCGCGATATCGCGACATGTTGTATTTTCACAGGCCAAAGCAAAGAGAAATAGGAGAGAGAAAAAAGTGTTGCGATATCGTGACATGTTGTATTTTTGCGGGCCAAAGCAAAGAGAAAGAGGAGAGAGAAAAAAGTGTCGCGATATCGCGACATGTGTTTTCATGGCAACATCAACAAAAGAAGCTTCAGAGATAGAAATGTCACGATTTCACGACAGGTCATAAATGCGCAAGTCAATAAGGAGAACTCGAATGAAATGAGAAGTATGACAATCGACTAAAATTAGGGTTTACAGTTGTTATGAAAGTCGACCAAGATTAGGGTTTACAGCCGACTAAGATTAGGATTTTCATCATGAAAATATTGTTATAAAAGGAGGGTTGTTTGGAGAATTGTTGTGTTGTTGTGTAAGTCGTCGAATGCATGTCGAAGTGTGAAATGTGGTCGTAAGAGCATAGAAAGCGCAGAAGCAACGAGATGATGGCAAAGTGCACAAAGTGAGCAAATATTCGTGTCAAATTGCCCTAAGTGCATCTGTGAGTGTGCAGATAAATCAAAAGGCACAGAGAGTGCAAAGGGCAAAGATGAACATAAAGTGCAGCTATAACAAAGCAGAGTGTGCAAAGTGATTGCGTAGAGAGAGCAAAGTGCACAGAGAGCGCAAAGGTGAAGAAGACCAGTCAGGGTCTTGCTAAAGCAAAGGTATCTTACTATCAATCTTCTAGTTTTAGAATTGAATTCCAAGTTGGTGCTTGGCATTAGGGGTTGGTGCTCCTTCCAGTTGGTGCTGGTAAATCATGGGTTGGTGCTCCTTCCATTTGGTGCTGGTAAATCAAGGGTTGGTGCTCCTTTCTGTTGGTGCAAATAAATCAGGGGTTGGTGCTCCTTCCAGTTGGTGTTGGTAAATCAAGGGTTGGTGCTCCTTCCATTTGGTGCTGGTAAATAAGGAGTTGGTGTTCCTTTCTGTTGGTGCAGATAAATCAGGGGTTGGTGCTCCTTCCAGTTGGTGCTGGTAAATTGATTGTAAAGTTGGTGCTTTGCAAAGGTTGGATTTGGATGGTAGTCCAATAAGTCATTCTTGAGGAGTAGCCAAATTGGTGAACCTCGTTAAATCTTGTGTTGTGTGATGTTCTCTTGTGATACTTGCTTTATCTCGTTTGAAGGTTTCATTATTTTAGTTTTAAGAGTTGTGGATTTAAGTTTAAAGAACTACACTGATTCACCCCCCCTCTCAGTGCCATTGTAAGACTAACAGAAAATGGATTTTGACTCTCTAAGAATTTGATTTGGAAATCCAACCCATGAAAATAGTTCGGGGACAAGGTTTGGTCAAGTCAATCACGAAAATTGATCCATTGATATCATGCCAACATTACAATGTAGAATACATAACTAAAGATGATTGGTATGTTAATATTGTGTATTTATTGCTAAATGGTAAGTGCCCATTGCATCTCAATTCTACTCAATGTAGAGCTTTACGCTTGAAATCTGCAAACTTTCTAATTAATTCTAGTGTTTTGTACAGGAGAAACCACGAAGGGATTTAACTTCGTTGCGTTAATCAAGAAGAGGTGACCCAAGTACTTAAGGATTTCCATGGTAATTATGGAACTGGACATGGGTCAACCAATGCAATGATGCACCAGATTCTTAGGGAAGAATATTATTGACCCCATCTATTCAAATATGCACACACTCATGTGAGATATGCCACACATGTCAAGTGGTGGCTAATAAATAACGGAATGCAGCAATGCCACTGCAACCTATGGTAGAGGTAAGGCCTTTTGCATAATGGGGACTAGATTTTATTGGGGTTATAAATACCAAATCATATGATTCTCATAAATATATTCTTACTGCCACAAATTACTACACTAGGTGGACTGAAGCAATCCCCACAAAGCACACCACCATTGATGTTGTTATTAAAATTTTAGAGGATAATATTATGACTCATTTTGGAATGCCCAACGTCATAGTAAGTGATAACGGTTCTACCTTTTATTCCATTCAATTTGCAAATAGGGCATATAATAACATGGTAAGCTTGAAATTCTCTTCAAATTATTACCCACAAGGTAATGGTTTAGCAGAATCCTCTAATAAAAATTTGCTGTGTGATAAAAAATTACTTGAAAATAACCCTAGGGATTGACATAGTAAAATAAAATTTACTCTTTGGTTGATAGGACCAGAACACAAGAATCAATAGGAACATCTCCATATCATTTAATTTACGGGCAGGATCCCATTTTTTCCATAAATTTAAGATTACAAATGCTTCATTTCATGAAAGAATACATTGGGAAAAATAATATGCTTGAAACTATATTGACACATTTAATGCATCTTGATGAGAAAAGAGATGAAGCTATTCTTCATTTTAGTAAACACCAATATGTAGTAAAGATATGGTTTGATAAGAGGTTTAAAATCAAAACATTCAAAATTTCAGATCTAGTGTTGTTGTGTGATAAAGGACATGAAAATAAAGAAGATCATGAAAATTTTGATTTTTTGTGGTTGGGTCCATACCAAATTTCTGAAATCATAGGTGAAAACAGTTTTAGATTACAAACTTTGGATGGAAAAAACTTGGTTTTTCCTGTTAATGGGTTGCATCTAAAGCACTATTTTAAACCCTGAAAAGTGTATAGGCATATACTATATGTATATATTCTTGGTCTTTTGGTTTTGGTTTTTAATTTTTCTTGTTTGTGTGGTTTGGTTTATTTTGAGGGTACCGTTTATTTTTGGTTTGTTTTAAGTTAGATTTTGGGTTTATCAATTTCTTTGTGTGTTGGGTTATTCCCTTGTTTTAGGGTAATGTTTCATGGTCACTAAATTATGGTCCTTGACTTGTTTTGATATTTCTTGGTTTAGTAGGTTGGAGTATCTAATCTAAAAGCAAAAGAACCTGAAAAAATGGGGTAAGTTATTTGGTGATAATGCTCAGATTTTGGGACTAAGATGGTGGAGAGCGAAACAATGAAAGATTTCACTAGAGATCCACATGTAACTCACATACATTAAATGGTGTTTTTGGAATTATGAAGGATGAAGTTATCTTGATTTACAACCCTAGGCGAAAATCAAAACGTTCCACTTGTAGGCTGCCTAACCTTAGTGATGCTTGAAGCTTTTCCCAGTTTTTATTTGAAAAAAAAAGATAAAAAATATATATACCTGTAAAAAATGAGCATTGGAAAGCTTGATCAAATCAGTCACTAGATCTAGATAAACTCTACCGGGGTTATGGACACTTGACTAGTAGTAGGGCGATGTCTAGACATGTCTCGAATAAACGAAAGACTTTGCAAAGCGTTAAGCAGATACAAGAGTGACTTAGATAAACTCCACTGGGTCTATAGACGCCTAACTAGCAGTGGGGATTTGTCTTAGCTATTTTGTTATAAGCGATACTTCAGAGCCTAATGCAAAAAAGGATGATGGAATCTAGAGGGTTTTTAGAAATACATGAATGAATCACTTTGGAACACACTGAGCAAATGCAGATGGATTAGTTATTTCTATTCAAAGCTATTATCCCCATCTTTTTGAGATATTTCTAAGTAATTTGTGTTTTGCTGATCTTGTGTGTGTTCTCATTTCAGGTTTGGTTCTTTTCCCAAAATGCTCAGGAGCATTTCCCAGTAGAGTCACCATTTTTTGTCACTGTCGCACAACTCGCCCCAAATTTGGGGATCCACCTTTTTGTTTTGGGTATTTGGTTGTGTGTATTGTGTTTTAAGTGTATATGGTTTTGCTTTTTTTGGGTTTGATGTGATCATTCTTTTCCCATCAATGATTTTTGTCTTATAAGATTCTTGTCGAGGATTTTTATCGTCAAAAAGTTGACGATTTTTTATCGTCACTTTTCTGTCGATTACTTTTTATCATCACTTTTCTATCGATGAATTTTGTCATAATTTTTTCTGTTTGACGATTTTTTATCGTTATTATTGTGTCAACGATTGTTTTGTCAATTTTTGCTATTCGCGAGTTTTATGGTTTAATTTTTGCGTTTGTTTTCATTTATGTATATATATGTTTAAAGCATATAAGAAAATGAAAAATATTTAAAAAGTAATAAACTAAAAATGTATGTAATAAGAAAATTTAAATATATATATACTCATATATATATTTAAAATAAAATAAAAAATAATAAAAGAAAATAAAAAGAATATAAAAGAAATAAAGCAAAAATAAAAAATGTGTCTGCTTTGTTTTGTGTTTTCATTGTTGTTGTATACTTTTATTTAATTATTTGTGTTTAGTAAAGATTCCAATGTTATAGTTATCAAGGTCAAATTGTTTTAATATTTAGCTTTAGTGAAGTTTGTTTTTTAGATTTTAAATCGTTTTGAATTTGAATGTTGTTTTTAATTAGGGTTTAAACCTTGGATTTATACGAATTCTAGATTACATGGGTATTACTCTTCTTGTAGGTATACAACATCATGCGATTCTTCCATGTAGGCAAAGAAGACATGGGCCCACCTGCCCGTAGAGATCCAATAAGACATAGCGGGACCCACCACTCGCTAGGAGGGGTAAACAAAACTCGATTATGATGTGGAGTCTTCATGGATGAGATCACCTAGGGCAATCTGCTTGGAAAAAAAATGATGTGGTGAATTCAATGCAAATTCACAAGGTAGACCGAGTGGAAGGTCGTCGTGTGGCTAGATTGCAGTGATGAGATGCTACGATAATGTTGATCAATCTATGTGGTAGTGTAAATGGCCCAACAAGAATTCTCAAAAGCATGAAATGAAAATCATAAAGCACCCAAGTGATGAATATGTAGAAGATGAGCTCAGAATTCAAAGGAATGGGTTGAATGTGTAAAACAATATATGTACATATGTGGAATTGCTGCAATGAAATATGGCAAGACTTCATGAGCATTGAAAGGTCATTCAGGTCAACTTCGTAGGGCCTTCAAGTGGCGTTCATCAGATGCATTGAAGAAGGATAGTGAAATGGTTTCTCATGAGGGGCTGTAGCCATTAGAGGTGGCATTGACATAATATCTAGCATAGTAGCAACGCATCAAACAACAAGTGGACGCTAGATAGGGAACGTTGAACCTCAATAAACTGCATGGACATCAAAGAACTGATATGGAAATCATTCATGGAGACATAAGGCAAGTAGATGGCACGAATATTTTGTGTGAGAATTGGATGCATACATGGCGACGTGGGTTGGATTGACCAACATGCTTAGGAAGAGATAAACTGAATGAGAAAATGTTACATGAACAATATGTTACAGATCACATGACTTAATATGCCTTGTATGAGAAGACGTTACATGAACAAGCATTCTAAAAACAAAGCGATGTTTAGGAAATGAAAGATGACCATTTGAGCAGTGGTCGATGACAACTTGGACGTCGAAAACTTAAACATCATGGATGCAGTGGATTTGATGGGTAGGTTCACATGGAAGACACACCAAGAAATCGAAGTACACTATGAAGAAGGAAAATCCAATACTGACATGAAGGTATATATGTGGGGGATTTTTGCATAAACGATACACATAGCAAAAGAGGACCCCACCCGATGTGGATTCGCCAAGGGGTTACACATATATCCTCCACCATGACTTGGCAGATCTGGCCAGCTAATGTCATAAATGAGGTAATTATTAGGGATGTGCATGGTTTACTTAAGGCTACAGTGAACTTCACTAACCCACACGGTAATGCCTACGTGGAAGGAAACACTGGTAATGTCTAAGCAAAAGGAATGGCGAGGCAGGGTCAATGTGAAATGAGGTGGACCCTTGGTGCAATTATGTGGATGTAAGATATTATGAGATAGTATCATTTAGGAGGCTATGCAGTAAAAATGGTAAATTTGCATAGACTATACAACACATCTAGCAGAGTTGTAGTGGATACAGTTGGCAGCCATAGTCCGGTAGTAAATGACAATGATGGTTACAAAATAAATAGTCAGTGTAAGAACAAATGACACCATGGCAGGTGGAGTTAGATACAGTGATAGAGAATTGTAGTAGCATACCAAAATAGAAGGGCTTGCAATGTCTCCACCACCAAGAAACCCTAAACCTAATGAATAGCTATATAGCATTGAGCATCAAGGTGCAGATTTTTTTTTTCTTTTGGAGACAGAACCCAAGCAGTGTATGGTATGATTGGAGTGTTGATGGTGGAAAAAGGTGTGCGATAATAGGACATAGCTCTAAGCCGATGTGTAGCTCGATGTCGATGTGCAACCAAGGGTGGTCGTTGTCATGGAAAGAGGTGGTTGTCACCATAGGTTGAGTTTGTCGTGAGTGCACACGTCGAAGGGTGAAGGATTTCCCCAAACCCTAAGCTAAATTTTAATGTTATTATTCAAAGCATCAATATATGGCTTATGATAAAGGCTCAGGGGTAAGCCTTAATTTTATATTTATTTCATATATGGGAGCTATAAGGATGAATCTCCAAAGTTTATTTATTTATTATTATTTTTGGGTTTTTTATAGATTATAATATATCCAAGGGAGACATAAGGGGTGTTAAAAGTTGAATATTTAAAGTTGTGTATATTATAATATTAAAAAAAAGAAGTTATAAGAAAAGGATATTCGAAGGGTCATTTTTAATATTATTATGTAAAGAGGATATTGATTGGTAGTAGGGCGGTTTCTAGACATAGCTCAAATAAAGGAAATACTTTGCAAAGCGTTAAGCAGATACAAGAGTGAGTTAGATAAACTCCACCGGGTCTATAGACGCCTAACTGGCAGTGGGGATTTGTCTTAGCTATTTTTTTATGAGCGATACTTCATAGCCTAATGCAGAAAAGGATGATGGAATCTAGAGGGTTTTTAGAAATACATGAATGAATCACTTTGGCACACACTGAGCAAAGGTAGATGGATTAGTTGTTTCTATTCAAAGATATTATCCCCATATTCTCGAGATATTACTGAGTAATTTGTGTTTCGTTGATCTTGTGTGTGTTCTCATTTTAGGTTTGGTTCTTTTCTCAAAATGCTCAGGAGCATTTCCCAGTAGAGTCACCATTTTTGTCACTGTCGCACAACTCACCCCAAAATTGGGGACCCACCTTTTATTTTAGGTATTTGGATGTGTGCATCATGTTTTAAGTGTGTAGGATTTTGCTTTATTTTGGTTTGATGTGATCATTATTTTCCCGTCAATGATTTTTGTCTTATAAGATTCTTGTCGAGGATTTTTATCGTCAAAAAGTTGACGATTTTTTATCGTCACTTTTTTGTCAATTACTTTTTATCGTCACTTTTCTATCGATGACTTTTGTCATAATTTTTTTTGTTTGACGATTTTTTATCGTTATTATTGTGTCAATGAGTTTTTTGTCAATTTTTGCTATTCGCGAGTTTTATGGTTTAATTTTTGTTTGTTTTCATTTATGTATATATATGTTTAAAGCATATAAGAAAATGAAAAATATTAAAAAAGTAATAAACTAAAAATGTATGTAATAAGAAAATTTAAATATATATACTCATATATATATT
Organism: Wollemia nobilis; assembly: GCA_028583015.1. Taxonomy (NCBI): domain Eukaryota; kingdom Viridiplantae; phylum Streptophyta; class Pinopsida; order Araucariales; family Araucariaceae; genus Wollemia; species Wollemia nobilis. The sequence continues at coordinate 311,651 of JAQPPZ010017254.1, read as the reverse complement.
TAAAATAAAATAAAAAAATAATAAAAAAATATAAAAGAAATAAAGCAAAAAAAAAAAATGTGTCTGCTTCGTTTTGTGTTTTCATTGTTGTTGTATACTTTTATTTAATTATTTGTGTTTAGTAAAGATTCCAATGTTATAGTTATCAAGGTCAAATTATTTTAATATTTAGCTTTAGTGAAGTTTGTTTTTTAGATTTTACACATTTTGAATTTGAATGTTGTTTTTAATTAGGGTTTAAACCTTGGATTTATACGAATTCTAGCTTACATGGGTATTACTCTTCTTGTAGGTATACAAAATTGTGTGATTCTTCCACGTAGGCAGAGAAGACATGGGCCCACCTGCCCATAGAGATCCAGTAAGACATAGCGGGACCCACCATTCACTAGGAGGGATAAACAAAACTCAATTATGATGTGGAGTCTTCATGGATGAGATCACCTAGGGCAACCTACTTGGAAAAAAAATGATGTGGTGAATTCAATGCAAATTCACAAGGTAGACCGAGTGGAAGGTCATCGTGTGGCTAGATTGAAATGATGAGATGCTACGATAACGTCGATCAATCGATGTGGTAGTGTAAATGGCCCAACGAGAATTCTCGAAAGCATGAAATGAAAATCATAAAGCACCCAAGCGATGAATATGTGGACGATGAGCTCAAAATTTGAAGGAATGGGTTGAATGGGTAAAATAAGATATGTACATATGTGGAATTACTGCGATGAAATATGGCAAGACTTCATGAGCATTGGAAGGTCATTCAGGTCAACTTTGTAGGGCCTTCAAGTGGTGTTCATCAGATGCATAGAATAAGGACAGTGAAATGGTTTCTCATGAGGGGCTGTAGCCATTAGAGGTGGCATTGATAGAATATCTAGCATAGTAGCAACGCATCAAATGACAAGTGGATGCTAGATATGGAACGTTGAACCTCAATAAACTGCATGGACATCAAAGACCTGATATGGAAATCATCCAGGGAGACATAAGGCAAGTAGATGGCATGAATGTTTTTTGTAAGAATTGGATGCATACGTGGTGACATGGGTTGGATTGACCAACATGCGTAGGAAGAGATAAACTGAATGAGAAAATGTTACATGAACAATATGTTACAGATCACATGAGTTAATATGCCTTGTATGAGAAGACGTTACATGAACAAGCATTCTAAAAACAAAGCGATGTTTAGGAAATGAAAGATGACCATTCGAGCAGTGGTTGATGACAACTTGGACGTCAAAAACTTAAACATAATGGATGCAGTGGATTTGATGGGTAGGTTCACATGGAAGACACACCCAAAAATTGAAGTACACTATGAAGAAGGAAAATCCAAGACTGACATGGAGGTATATATGTGGGGGATTTTGGCATAAACGGTACACATAGCAAAAGAGGACCCCACTCGATGTGCATTCACCAAGGGGTTACACAGATATCCTCCACCACGGCTTGGCAGCTCTGGACAGCTAATGTCATAAATGAGGTAATTATTAGGGATGTGCATGGTTTACCTAAGGCTACGGTGGACTTCACTAACCCACACGGTAACGCCTACGTGGAAGGAAACACTGGTAATGTCTAAACAAAAGGAATGGTGAGGCAGGGTCAATGTGGAATGAGGTGGACCCTTGGTGCAATTATGTGGATGTAAGATATTATGAGATAGTATCGTTCAGGAGGCTATGCAATAGAAATGGTATATTGGCATAGAATATATAGCGCATCCAGCATAGTTGTAGTGGATACAGTTGGCAGCCATAGTTCGGTAGTAAATGACAATGATGGTTACAAAATAAATAGTCAGCGTAAGAACAGATGGCACCATGGCAAGTGGAGTTAGATACAGTGATAGAGAATTGTAGTAGCATACCAAAATAGAAGGGCTTGTAATGTCTCCACCACCAAGAAACCCTAAACCTAATGAATAGTTATATAGCATTGAGCATCAGGGTGCATAATTTTTTTTTCTTTTTGAGATAGAACCCGAGCAGCGTATGGTATGATTAGAGTATTGATGGTGGCAAAATGCGTGCGATAATAGGACATAGACCTAAGATGATGTGTAGATCTATGTCGATGTGCAGCCAAATGTGGTCATTTTCATGGAAAGAGGTGGTCGTCACCATAGGTTGAGTTTGTCGTGAGTGCACACATCGAAGGGTAAAGGATTTCCCCAAACCCTAAGCTAAATTTTAATGTTATTATTCAAAGCATCAATATATGACTTATGATAAAGGCTTAGGGGTAAGCCTTAATTTTATATTTATTTTATATGGTGGTATCCGATTTAAAACCAGTGGAGAGAGGGCATTAAAATAAATTTTATTTATTTTTCTATGTTTTTATATATTGTAATATATATGGGCATGGGAGTCATAAGGGAAAGCAAGGATGAAATTTTTGTTTATATTATAATAAATGGGAGCTATAAGGATGAATCTCTAAAGTTTATTTATTTATTATTATTTTTGGGTTTTTTATATATTATAATATATCCAAGGGAGACATAAGGGGTGTTTAAAGTTGAATATTTAAAGTTGTGTATATTAGGGTTATTGTATTTATGGTTTAACTTTCACTACATTTTCTTTCAATTTATATCTACGTATTTTTGTATTTAGGGGGTTATACTAGGTGAATGTTGAGGTTAATGCAAATGCTATTTTGCCCTTTGAGTCTTGCTTTTGATCTAATTTGATTGTGTTTTATGCAGGTTTATTTAGATCAGGTTACCTTCAGACTTATCTCATAACTTGGGATTTTGCAGGGTAGGGGAGTATGATACCAGGATTTACTTTCACATTTTTCTAGCTTTGATGTAAATAGATGCAGTTTATTTTATGTAGTTTGTTTAGTATGCATCTTGTTTTTGTCCATTGATCTTCCATTCTGGTCATTTCCAAAAAAATTATTTTCTATTTTTCCATTTTGGTTATTTGTTGAATTTCTGCGTTTTGTGTTCTATTCTAGTCATTTCCAAAATTTATGTACTTTGCTTTCCATTCTGGTCATTTCCAGAATTTCTGCATTTCATTTTTAGTCTTTTATTCTAGTCATTGTCTAGAATTTTGTTTATACATTTTTTTAACTTCATTTCATTTTGGTCCATTTTCCAGAATTTCTTGTACATTCATTTTATTTGTTTACATTCTGATCCTTATCCAAAATTTCTGCACCTCCAAACTACACTACACTTTCAGTTTTCAAATCTAAAATTTTTAGAAAAAATCAACCTTAGGAGGGAGGGTACTAACACCTGATTTACATTAATGGTAGATAAAGCGAATGAACACTAACTTACTAACTTGCTAACATGTCCAAATTCTAACTTATCTTTAGTAGAACACTCATAATGAAGATAAATGAATCTGCTAACTGTGAAATGAATCTCACATTAAAGGCATAGAAATTAAAAGGAAGTGGACTATTCCATGCACTTTTATATTTTTACACCTTTAATTTGAAGATAAAATGGACTTGCTAATTGGGATACAGGGTAAATTAGATTAATACCAAGAGAATTAAAAGGAACTACTTTCCCACAAATAAATTTCACATTCAATTTAAGTATTAGAGGATAATGATCACTAAGCATTGTATGAATCAAACTGTCAAGACCCCTTGTTAACTGTCACTTGAATACTGTTGAGGTTATTCTAGCATATATTGCTTCTAATTATCATTAATTTCATACATATATGCGGAATTTTTGTCTATAAGAACCTTGGAGAAATTCATGTTTACATTTAATTTCTTTGCAAGAGGGAGTTTTCAATTCAATACTTTGATTGTGGTGATAATTTTTCAATAATGCAAAATATTCACTCAATACCACCATGGATGAAAGTGTAGGATCCTATTTGAATTTTGAGTCCCTTTCTACTTGGCATACCTATATCTCGAGGATAAAGGAATATGCTTACTAGTTCTGTGGAAGGATCTAGTTTTCGATAAATATGGTTAATTTGATTCATGCCAAGGGATGATTAAGGGGTTTCCTCTAAGTCTGTAATAGTCCTCTAATATTTCCTTTCCTTTATAACATTTTGATTGATCATTCAATGTGGCCGATTATATATAAGGACAAAGGTTTAGTTCTTGTAAATCTATGGAGTTGCACATGGTGAAAGATTTTGGATCTCTAAGAACGTGGATGACCCTTCCTTCATATTCATATTTAACGAATTGATATAAGGTGGAAGGTAAAACCCTCATGGCATGTATCCATGGTCTTCCAAGAAGTATGTTATAAGTTACATCACACTCTATAATGTAAAATAGGGTGTTTAAGACATGAGTTCCTACTTTGATAGGTAAAGTAATGCTACTTGTTACTTCTCATTCTTCTTTATCGAAGGCCCTAATAATGAGGTTGTAATTTTTAAATCATTTTTCAGTTAAGACAAAGTTTCATAAGAATTTGATGTTACAAACATTCAAGGCTGATCCATTGTCTTCCAAGGCTCTCTTGATGTATTTATCACCTATTTGGGTTATGATGTAAAGGGGAGAATCCCTTTATATGGTCTCAAGAGGAGCATCTTCCTCATGAAAGGCTAAACTGGTGTTATTAATTCTAGTCAAAACAACCATGTTGGTGATATCATTTGAAGATAGCTCTTGAGGGACTTCTTGTTCGCTTAAGAGTTTTATCAATATTTCCCTATGAGAGGGTGATGTATTTCGCAGTTCTAGAAGAGATATATTTGTGCGTACTTCATCTAATTGTAGATGAAAATTGAAGGTATGCAATTTTTTTTTAGAAGGTGTGACCACCAAAGGTGATTTATTAGGGATTATAATTTTTGATTTCAGGGAAACTATTGGAGGTTGATCTAAAAATTGATTCTTTTCTTATTTTCTAGTTATAGCATGGTAAGATCTTGATAGGCAAATGACACCTATGAAAATAGCCACCTTTTGATCATGTGTTGGTAGGAAATTTTGAAATATCCCCATATCCTTGTTAGGGTTTTGTTTTCTATTAATTATCAATTTCTCTTCCTCAATAAGATCTTGAATAATACTCTTTAGGGTTCTACACTTGTTGGTAGTATGCCCTTCTATCCAGTGATAGTCATAATATTCGTCTTGTCTATATCAAGTGGGGACTCCTTTTGATTAGTATCAATGTCTAATGGGTGGAAGATCTATCATTTTGGATTCGAGGAGCATTTTTAATATGGCTATTTGAATTTTTCCCGTATTAGTATATTGCCTTTGAGGTTTGTCCTCCTTTTGGATAACTAAATTTTTAGGAGTGTTTTGAGTAGTGTTTATGTTATTGTTTTGTCAATAATCCGTTACACTATATCCTACGACGTGTTTATTTTTGTATTGCCCTTTGTTAGATGGATTTTAATCCTATTTCTTATTATAGTTGAGTTGGCCTCATCTTATGAGGATGGCATCTACCCTTTTAGCCATGTCAATGGTTTCTTCGAAAGAGTTTAAGTTTTTCATCTCCAAGAGGTATGGCAATTGTTCATGGAGTTTTTGTAAGAAAATATGCAAGAGTTACTTAAGAGGGGGAATGTATTGGAGTTTCCCTACAAGGGCTCTCCATTTGAACAAGAAATCTATGAATTTATCATTTTTACCTTGCTTAAGTTGGTAAAGATTATCTATGGTAACTTTATCTTCTATATAGAGAAAAAAATGTTTAATGAAGGTTTCCATAAGTTCTTTAAATTTATTAATGGAATGACGAGGTTTTTAGAAGTATCATTCAAAGTCTAAACCACTAAGGCTTTTAGGGAATAACCTAAGGAGAAGTTTTTCATCGTGATTGATGTCATTATAGGCTATTTGCAATAGCCTCAAATGGTTGATGGGGTCTTGTTTTCCATTATACATTTGAAACTTAGGAGTTTTAATTTTTTTTGGAAATGGGTGGTTAAGAATCTTAGGATCTAGAGGTTCATTGTATAATTATTCAAAAGAGTATTTGAGTTTATATGTTCCTTTAAGGGATCCAATTTGACGCTCAATTATTCAAACTTGGCATCTCTCTTTTATAATTCTAAAATTTTGGTATTTATAATGAAAGTATTATGTTGTTGATTGTATGCTAAAATGGTTTAATGTTTGGTCTCTATTTTTTAAGAAGAGATAGTATTATAATGAATGATATTTTAGGGAAAAAATAGAGATTAGGTGGTTTTTCTATCTTGTTAAAGTAGTTTTATTTAAAAACAGAATGCTAGAAGGGGCTTCTTCCATTTATGTATTTTATGGATATGTAGATAGGAAGGATGTTATGAATTTTTTTTTGTGTTTTAATTTGGGAAAGACTCTTGGTATAGTGATAATATTATAATGGTTCTTTGAGACTTGAGTAGTTAGGAGAACCATTATTGAGAGAATTATGGTATTATCTCTTTGGTTGCCTTTTAAAAATGTAATGTGCATGTTTGGTCTACAATTGCATAACATGTAATAATAAATATATAAATTTAAAATCTTCTCTAATTTATTTCCTTTAAAAAGTATTGTGCATGGATGTTTGCAAGTATAATTAGCATGTTAGATTGCATTGCATAAATGAGCAATCCTAATCCCTAAATATTCCTCAAGTTATCAGGTAACTCCTTACATGAAGAATATCATCAGAGGAAAGTGGTACAAAGGCCATTTAGGAAGAATGACGTTATTGTATCTTGGATCAAAAATGGTTTTGCAAATGAGAATTTACTATTGTAAAATTTGAAGAAAACTTTAGCAATACTTCAACGCTAAGTAGTTTTGTATTGAGCAATAGTGAAAATAAAGAAATGGAATATTTGGTATTATGCTAGTTCTCTTGCTCACTGATTTATTTATGGCTATAAACATGTGATCTTGTGATAAAATTTTAATTTTCTCTAAGTGGAAATTGATAGCATCATGAATAATGGTTTTGGTGATCTATTGAAATTCTTCTTTATGTAAATCTCTTTAATAGTCAAATATACTATGGAGTTGTTATAATTGTGTTAATATTAGATGAAGCTTATACTTATTTGAGATGCATGTGAATGTGAATCTATAGTTTACACATTTGAGTTTAAAAGTATATTATTTTGGTATTGCTTTCTTGGATTGAACTTACAACTTTTAGGACCTAAATTAAAGTATTTAGTCCAATCCTAGAAGGAGTTCCAAGAATGCAATAACAAGGTAGAATAGAGTCCTTAGAAGGAGTTATGAGAATGCAATAGCTAGGTGCTCTCAAGTCTGGAAGGAGTAACGAGAATGAAATAGCTTTGTGATTTAGATATTTTATAACAATTAATATGGATAGTTTTATTTCCACCTTATTGTGCTTGTAGGTACAATGTTATCCAAGTTTTTATTGTGAGTGATTTGTGAGAAGCCTTGTAGAACATTAGTTTTTCCAAGCTGGCCCAACCTGAGTACATAGCTACTATGTCTAAAACCACTAGGGAAACCATTTTTCAAAGTCTTTCTCCCAATTATAGGAAGCCAAGAAACAAAACTCAAGAGATCAAAATCCCATCGAGTATACTTGATATAGGGTCATATTTAGACTCAAGTACACCTAGTGGGTCTATGCCCACTGTTTCCATTGTGGAAGCTATATAAAGTGCATCTGTCCCCATCACTTCAATGGTTTCTATAGTTCCTTTAGGGACACCACCAATGAATAACATGGCCCAACCACTAATTCCTTAGTACGATGCGTAAAGTATTCTCTTGAACATACCCAGGGATGTCCATGAAAAACCTAGGCATATTGAGAGGTCAATACCCAAATTTAAGCATGATGGTTCTATCACAGCTGAAGAGCATATCTAGAATTATAAATATCACATGATTAGACAAGGAGTAAATCATGAAGACATCACTTGTAGACTCTTCCCCGTGAGTTTGGATCATATTGCTCATGATTGGTATATGAATCTCTCCGTAGGGTCCATCACTTCTTGGGCCCAATTAGAGGTAGCCTTCATCAATAAATTTAGGTTGCTTTTAGATCCTACAATCATCTATAATCAATTTATGTCCCATAAATGGTTACCCAATGAGATGATTAGGACGTTCAATTCTAGGCTCTAGAATCTTTACACGATTCTAACATTGCCATTTTATGGTGGATGCCACTGTGGCCCTTCAATTATATTTTGGAGCTCTAGATCCCATGATAGCCATGTTTTCTATGAGAAAACCCCAAGTTACAACCCTTGCCCTAGCTTATGTGGAATCCATGACCATTGAGCAACAAATGACATCGCAAGGCATGGGGATGCTCCAATTTCCCATGATAGGACAATATGGTCCTTACAGTCAGTTTGTCATGATGAACCAGATGATGGAACCATAGGTACCAGTAATTAATGACCTACCATATCATCAACAATACCCATTCTTGCCCACATATTCATCCTTTCCCACCTATCCTAATGTGTCCATTCCACCCACCACACCAATAATGGTAAACAATCAGATAACCATACCAGGATTCAAGGTGATCAACACTCAAACCTTGATATCTTACCCAATGGTCCCATATATTCAAAGCATGAATCCTTGGTGGAACAAAAACACTCATAATCAAACCATCACTCCTAGTCAAGAGGTTACCAATGTAGGAAATACGGTTGAATCAAGCACAGTGATGCCCCAATCACAAGGACCTAATTTTGAGGTTGAGGAATTGAAGAAACATAATGCCAAAATGAGTAATGACATAGTCTACCTGAAGAAACAAGTATCATAGATCTCTATGTCTAATCAAAATCCTAACCATAGGAGGACGGGACCGTACAATACTCACCCCAATAATGGGCGTGCACCCAATCCTATAGCCAATCATGTGAATGCTTTGGAAGATTATGGTGAGTTAGAACCTTGTGATGAGTAAATACCTCATTGTTTCCAAGGAAAACAAGATGCTTTGGTGACCAAAGTTTTCCACTATCAAGAAAATGAGGAAGGAGAAGAGGACATTGAAATATTAGGAGAAGAGGATGATGAAACTATGGAAGAACAAATCCAAGATGTTAGACATTTTGGGAAAGGAATTCATGGTTATTACACAAGGAGTTCTAAGGATCCCAAAAATTCATCCACTCCACCAAATAATCCCCTTCTTCCTCTTGATACCAAAGGTGATAATAATCCACCTCCTCCTCCAGTTGTTGAATTTTCAAACCTACGCAAAAGATGAAAAATCCTGAAAAGTCTACTTACGACATAGTAGAGGACATGAAAATGACTAAGGCTAATATTGTGATGTTCAAGGTTGCTAAATTTTTGGGTCAAGGGGAATAATTTATGAAAGAGTTGTATCCACCAAGTCGAATCCATGAAGTCAAAGGTGTTGAGTCCCAATTAGTTTTGAGGAAAGAAAAATGAGAAGTGCCTCCTTTTCTCATAACCATCATAATTGCAGGAAAAAAATTACATAATTATCTGATAGACTCGGGTGCCTCGAGTAACATCATGCCCCTCAATATTTGCCAAATTTTAGGATTAAATCCAATTCCTTCAAAGAGTAAAGTGGTACAATTGGACATATCGGTTGTGGATGTGGTTGGAGTTTTGAATGATGTCCTGATTTAGATCAATTCAAAACCTAGAATTCAACATCATGTGGACATACTTGTGCTCAATATCGCTACCAAATATGGCATGGTGTTAGGAAGATATTGGAGTAAGAACCTCAATGGTTACATTGTTACATATTCTTCCCACATGTGGTTACCTTGGAGGGGAGTAGCAAACCAAATTCGGGTGGATAGTGAGTCGAGGCTCAAATAGATGATTACAAAGTATAATAGGCCTAACAAAATCCAATTTGCTAAAATTGAGTTAGGGGTCTATAACTTTGACATAGAAGAAGCTACCGAAGAACTTCAAAAGGAAAGCATTTCTTTTGGTACTTCTGAAGAGGATAGTTTGGTTTGAACTTTAAGATTTGATGGATCAAAATAAAAAAAAGGTGTTGAAGCTGGTATCGAACTTACATGTTTGGGTTGCAATCCTATGCTAGTTGCCTATATATTATAGTTCCCAGCCACCAATAATGTGGCGGAGTATGAAGCACTAATTTTTGGACTTCAATTGGCTCTGAAAAAGAAGGTTAAGTGTCGCAAAGTTTTTGGATACTTGGAGTAAGTGGTTAAATAGGTAAAAGGGCAATATGCATGTTGGGATAAAATATTAAGCCTGTACAAAACTAGATTTAAGGATCTGATAAATGAGTTTGATGCTTTCAACATTTTCCTTATCTCTAGGAAACACAATCGAATGGTAGATTCTCTACCCATTGCAGAAAGCATGCTCAAACTAGTTGACCATAAAAAATGCAAAACATTTTCAATTAGTTAGTGCCATGTCCCTCAATACCAGATAATGTTACCAATTTGTGAGTATTCGATAGTGACAGACACATTTTCAAAATTTTCACTAATTCTAGTATTTTCAAAAATCAAGTGATAGATGAAGATAAGAGAGGGCTGGAAGAAACAAATGTGGATAGTAAAACATCCCAAATGATGAATAAAATAACAAAATACATAGTTTCACTAGAAAAGATATTTGATATCGGATATCAAACAAAAAGAGGCAAAAAGATACCATCCCCTAAATAAGCATGTGATCTAATCAACTTAGGGAGTGCAGAAAATCCATAAGTTTTCATTGCCAAAGCATGTACAATTCAAGAAAAGGAATCTATCACTCATGCACTAAGAGAATATGTGGATTGCATAGCATGGAGTTATAAGGATTTGAAAAAGTATGATCAGAAAGTAATAATGCATATGATTCCATTAAAATTGGAGTCCAAGCCTTTCAAACAGAGACAAAGACCTATCAACCCATTATTAGAGTCCCTAAAAGAGAAAGAGGTGAAAATATTGCTAGAAGAAAAAATTATATTTCCTGTTAGGCATTCCACATGGGTTACCAATCTAGTCCTGGTGAGAAAGAAGAATTAAGAGATAATACTGTGCATTGACTTCAAAAATTTGAATAAGGCTTCCTAAAAGGATAATTACTCATTGCCCTCCATCGATGAGATTCTTAAAATGGTGAACAGGTCAAATGATGTCATTTCTATATGGTTACTTAGGATACAATCAAATCCTTATCCACCCAAATGATATAATTAAGACAACTTTCACAACTAAATGAGGAACATTCGCATATAGGAGAATGTCATTCGAATTATTGAATGTGGGTGCCACCTTCCAACGAGCTATGGATTTTGTATTCAAAGGGATCATTGGTAAGTGTATCATTGTTTACGTGGTTGACATTCTAGTTTAAAAAAAAAAAAAATGGAAAATCATGTCAGGGATTTGAGGAAAGTACTACAAAGATGTAGGGAACACACAATCTCTCTTAATCCAAAAAAATACATCTTTGGGGTAACAGAAGGTAAGCTATTGGGCCATGTCATCTCAAAGGATGGGATTGCTATTGATCTAGAAAGAATAACTGCTATACAAGATATTCCTCCACCCAATAGTAAGAAAGAGTTAAGGTCCTTCTTTGGCAAGATCAATTTTGTAAGAAATTTCATTTTAGGATTCACAGAGATTGCCAAGCCCTTGAATGACATGTTAAAAAATGATGCTCAAATTAAATGGACAAATGAAAATAGGGATGCTTTCAAAAGCATCAAAGATGCTATCTCTAGAGCCCCTATTTTAGTTAGTCCAAATTATTCAAAGCCTTTTTATGTCTATACGTTTGCTTCAGATCATTCTTTTGCGAGTGTCTTAACTCAAAAGAGTGAAGGTAACATTGAAAACCCCATTGCATTCTTGAGTGCTCCTTTGAAGGATGTAAAATTGAGATATTCCATTCTAGATAAACAAATGTATGCGCTATTCAAGACCATTAAGAAATTTAGATATTACATAGTGCATAGTAGGGTTGTTGTAGTTCTTGACCCTACTGTCAAGTCTATGTTTTTGCAAAATTAACTAGGTGAAAGACGAGAAAAATAGATTTTGACTCTCCAAGAATTTGATTTAGAAATCCAACCCATGAAAATAGTTTGGGGATTGTCAAATTAATTGTAGAGATTGATCCATTGATATCATACCAACATTACAATGTATAAGATGTAACTAAAGATGATTGGTATGTTGATATTGTGTATTTATTGTTGAATGGTAAGTGCCCATTGTATCTCAATTCTACTCAATGTAGAGCTTTGCATTTGAAATTTACAAACTTTCTAATTAATTCTCATGTTTTGTAGAGGAGAAACCACGAAGGTATTTACCTTCGTTGCATTAATCAAGAAGATACGACACAAGTAATTAAGAATTTCCATGGTATGGAACTAGACATGGGTCAACCAATGTAGTGGTGCACCATATTCTTAGGGCAGGATATTATTGGCCCCATATGTTCAAATATACACATGCTCATGTGATATCGTGCCACACATATCAAGTGGTAGATAATAGAGAAAGGAATGCAACAATGCCACTGCAAGCTATGGTAGAGGCAAGGCCTTTTTCACAATGGGGATTGGATTTTGTTGGGGTCATAAATCCCAGTTCATCTGATTCTCATAAATATATTCTTACTTCCATGGATTAATGCACTAGGTGGACTGAAGCAATCCCCACAAAGCATGCCACCACTGATTTTGTTATTAGATTTTTGGAGGATAATATTATGACTCGTTTTGGAATGCCCAATGTAATAGTAAGTGATAACGATTCTACCTTTTCTTCCATGTAATTTACAAATTAGGCATATGATAACATGGTAAGCTTGAAATTATCTTCAAATTATTACCCACAAGGTAATGGTTTAGTATAATCCTCTAATGAAAATTTTGTGTGATAAAAAAATTACTTGAAAAGATCCCTCGAGATTGGCATAGTAAAATAAAATTTGCTCTTTGGGCTGATAGGACCAGAACAAAAGAATCAATAGGAACATCTCCCTATCATTTATTTTATGTGAAGGATCCCATTTTTCCCATAAATTTAATATTACAAATGCTTCATTTCATAAAAGAATACATTGGGACAAATAATATGCTTGAAACTAGATTGACACATTTAATGCATCTTGATGAGAAAAGAGAGGAAGCTATGATTCATTTTAGTAAACACCAAGATGTAGTAAATAGATGGTTTGATAAGAGGTATAAAATCAAAACATTCAAAATTTTATATCTAGTTTTATTGTGGGATAAAGGACATGAAAAGAAAGGAGATCATGAAAAATTTGATTGTTTGTGGTTGGGTCCATACCAAGTTTTTGAAATCCTAGGTGAAAAAAGTTTTAGATTACAAAATTTGGATGGAAAGAACTTGGCTTTACCTGTTAATGGGATGCATCTAAAGCATTTTTTAAACCCTAAAAAGTGTATAGACGTGTATTATATGTATATATGCTTGGCCTTTTGGTTTTGGTTTTTAGTTTTGCATGTTTGTGTGGTTTGGTTTGTTTTGAGGGTACTGTTTATTTCTAGTTTGTTTTAAGTTAGATTTTGGGTTTATCTATTTCTTTGTGTATTGGGTTGTTCCCTTGTTTTGGGGTAATGTTTTATGGTCACTAAATTTTGGTCTCTGGACCATTTTGGTGTTTCTTGGTTTAGTAGGTTGGAATATGTAATATAAAATCAGGTGAACCCAAGAAAAGGAGGATGAGTTATTTGGTGATCATGCTCATATTTTGGGACTAAGATGGTGGAGACTGGAACAATGAAAGATTTCGCTAGAGATGCACATGTAACTCACATACATTAAATGGTGTTTCCAGAATTATGAAGGATGAAGTTATCTTTATTTGCAACCCTAGGAAAAAATCAATACGCTCCACTTGTAGCCTACCTAACCTCAGTGATGCTTTAAGCTTTGCTCGTTTTTTATTTGAAAAAAGAAGATAAAAAAAGAGAAAAAAATATATATACCTGTAAGAAAAAATGAGCATTGGAAAGCTTGATCAAATCAGTCATTAGATCTATATAAACTCTACTGGGGCTATGGATGCTTGACCGATAGTAGGGAACTATCTATACATATCTCGGATAAAGAAAAGGCTTTGAAAAGAGTTAAGAAAACACAAGGGTGAGTTAGATAAACTCCACCAGGGCTATAGATGTCTGAATTACAATGGGGCTCTGTCTTAACCATTTCATTATGAGTGATACTTCATAGCCTAATGTAGAAAAGGATGATGGAATCTAGAGGATTTTTAGAAATGCAGGAATGAATCACTTTGGCACACACTGAGCAAAGGTAGATGGATTAGTTGTTTCTATTCAAAGTTGTTTACCCCCATCTTCTCGGGACATTGCTGAATAATTTATGTTTTGCTAATCTTGTGTGTGTTCTTATTTTAGGTTGGGTTCTTTACCAAAAATGCTCAGAAGCATTTCTCAGTAGAGTCACCATTTGTTGTGACTGTCGCACAACTCACCCCAAAATTGGGGACCCACCTTTTGTTTTGGGTATTTGGATGTGTGCATCATGTTTTAAGTGTGTAGGGTTTTGCTTTGTTTGGGTTTGTTATGATCGTTCTTTTCCTTTAAATGATTTTTGTCTTATAAGCTTCTTGTTGACGATTTTTATCGTCAAAAATTTATCGATGATTTCTTGTCGTCACTTTTCTATCGATGACTTATTCTCGTCACTTTTTTGTCAATGAATTTTATCGTCATTTTTTTTGTTCGATGAATTTTTTCGTTGTTGTTATGTCAACGAGTTTTTCATTAGTTTTTGTTGTTCGTGAGTTTTATGGTTTAATTTTTTTGTTGGTTTTTATTTATGTATATATATATTTTATGCATACAATAAAATGAAAAATATTTAAAATGTAATAAAATAAAAACGTATGTAATAAGAAAACTTAAATATATACTCATATATATATTTAAAATAAAATAAAAAACAATAAAAGAAAATAAAAAGAATATAAAATAAATAAATAAAAGTGTCATCTTCGTTTCATGTTTTCATTGTTGTTGTATGCCTTTCTTTAATTATTTGTGTTTGATAAAGATTCCAATGTTATAGTTATCAAGGTCAAATTATTTTAATATTTAGATTTAGTGAAGTTTATTTTTTAGATTTTACATTAATCATTTTGAATTTGAATGTTGTCTTTAATTAGGGTTTAAACCTTGGATTTATACAAATTCTAGCTTACATAGGTATTACTCTTCTTGTAGGTATATAACATTGTGTGATTATTCCATGTAGGCAGAGAAGACAGGGGCCCACCTGCCTGCATGGATCCACCAATACATAGCGGGGCCCACCACTCGCTAGGAGGGTCAAATGAAACTTGATTATGATGTGGAGTCTTCATGAATGAGATCACCTAGGGTAACCTACTTGGACAAAGAATGATGTGGTGAATTCAATGTAGATTCATGAGGTAGATCGAGTGGCCAGATTGCAATGACGAGATGCTATGATAACATCGGTCAATCGATATGGCAGTTTACATGGCCTGATAAGAATTCCCAAAAGCGTAGAATAAAAATCATATAGTGCCCAAGCGATGGATATGTGGACAATGAGCTCAAAATTTGAAGGAATGGGTTGAATGGGTGAAACAAGACATGTATAGATGTGAAATTTTTGCGATGAAATGCGACAAGACTCCATGAGCATTGGAAGGTCATTTGGGTCAACTTAATAGGGCCTTCACGTGGAATTCGTTAAATGCATCGAAGGAGGATAGTGAAATGGTTGCTCACGAGGGGCTGTAGTTGTTAGCGATGGTATTGAAAAAATGTCCAACATAGCAACAATGCATCAAATGATATGCAGAAATCAGATAGGGGATGTCAAATCTCAGCAAACTACATGGATATCAGAGACCTGATATGGAATTTATCCAAGGAGACATAAAGAAAGTAGATGACATGTAGATTTTGTGTAATAATTAGATGCATATGTAGCGACGTGGGTTGGATCGACCAGCTTGTGTAGTGAGATACAAACCAAATTTGATGTAGAAAATTATGCATGAGTTAATATGCCATGTATTAGAAAATGTTACGTGAACAAGCATAAGCAATGTTTAGAAAATGAAATATGACCATTCAGACAGTGGTCGATGACAACTTGGATGTCGAAAACATAGATACCATGGATGCAGTGGATTTGATGGGTAGGTTCACATGGAAGACACACCTAGATGCTGAAGTACACTATGAAGAAGGCAAAGCCAAGACTAACATGGAGGCATATATGTGGGGGATTTTTGCATAAACGATACACACCGCAAAAGTGGACCCCATCAGATGTGCAATCACTAGGGGGTTACGTGGACATCCTCCACCATGGATTAGCAGCTCTGGATAGCTAATGTTATAAATGAGGTAACAATTAGGGATGTGCATGGTTTACCCGAGGCTACGGTGGAATTCATTGACCCACACGGTAATGCCTACGTGGAAGGAAACATTGGCAACGTTTGAGCAAAATAAAAGGTGAGGTGGGGTCGATGTGAAATGAGGTGGACCCTTGGCATAATTATGTGGATGTAAGATATCATGAGATAGTATCGTTTAGGTGGATATTAAAAAAAAATTGCAAATTGGAACAGAGTACACAATACATCTAGCGGAGTCATAGCAGATACAGTTGGCAGCCACAGTCTGATAGTAAATGACAATGGCAGTTACAAAAGAAATAGTCAACACGAGAATAGATGGCACCATTGCAGGTGGAGTCGAATACAGTGATAGAGAATTGTAGTGGCATACCAAAATGGAAGGGCTCACAATATCTCCACCACAAAGAAACCCTAAACCTAATGAGCATCTATATAGCATTGAGCATTATGGTGTAATTTTTTTCTTTTTGAGACAAAACCCGAGCAACATGTGGCACAATTGCAGTGTTGATGATGATAGAAGGTGTGTGGCAATAGGACGTATCTTCAAGCTGGTGTGTAGATTGATGCTGATGTGCAACTAGGGGTGGTCATTGTCGTGGAAATAGGTGGTCATCACCACAGGCTAAGTTTTTCATTAGCACATATGTTTAAGGGTGAAGGATTTTCCCAAAAACTAAGCTAAGTTTTAACGTTATTATTCAAAGCATCAATATATGGCTTATGAGAAAGGCTTAAGGGGAAGCCTTAATGTTATATTTCTTTTATATGGTGGTCTTCAGTTTAAAACCAGTGGAGATAGGGCATTAAAATAAATTTTGTTTTTTGTTCTGTGTTTTTATATATTGTAATATATGTGGGTATGGGAGTCATAAGGGAAAGCAAGGATGCATTTTTTTTATATTATAATATATGGGAGCTATAAAGATGAATCTCCAAAGTTATTTATTTATTATTATTTTTGGGTTTTTTATATATTATAATATATCCAAGGGAGACATAAGGGGTGTTAAATGTTGAATGTTTAAAGTTTTGTGTATATTATAATATATAAAAAATAAAGTTATAAGAAAAGGATATTTGAAGGGTCATTTTTAATATTACTATGTAAAGAGGAGGGAAGTTGAAACGAAGGAAGATGTTGAAACCTTAAATACCCATGGAGGTCATTGTACATGGGTTGGAATTTTTTGTAAAAAAGACTGTTTTTAAGAAATCAAATGCATACACTTTGGCAAGCATACCCTTTGTGAGCAAAATCAAAAGGAGACTGTTGCCTAGGGTTTTTGTATTTATGGTTCAAATTTCACTACATTTTCTTTCAATTTATATATACGTATTTATACCTTTAGAGGGTTATACTAGGTGAATGTTGAGGTTAATGCAAATGTTATTTCACCGCTTGAGTCTTGCACTTGATATAATTTGATTGTGTTTTATGCAGGTTTATTTAGATCAGTTACCTTCAGACTTATCTCATAACATGGGGTTTTGCAGGGTAGGGGAGTATGATACCAGGATTTACTTGCATGTTTTTCCATATTTGATGTAAATAGATGCAGTTTATTTTTTGTAGTTTGTTTAGTCTACATCCTATTTTTATCCATTGATATTCAATTTTGGTCATTTCCAAAAATTTTGTGTTTTGTGTTCCATTCTGGTCATTTCCAGAATTTTTGTACCCTGCTTTCCATTCTGATCATTTCTAGAATTTTTGTATTTCATTTTCAATCTTTTATTTTGGTCCTTGTCCATAATTTTGTTTATACATTTTTATTTAACTTCATTTCATTCTGGTCCATTTTCGAGAATTTCTTGTACATTCATTTCATTTGTTTACATTCTAGTCCTTATGCATAATTTTTGCACCTCCAAACTACACTACACTTTTATTTTTCTAATCTAAAATTTTTAGATAAAATCAACCTTAGGAGGGAGGGTACTAACGCCTAATTTACATTAATGGTAGATGAAGCGAATGAACCCTAACTTATTAACTTGCTAATATGTCCAAATTCTAACTTAGATTTAGTAGAACACTCATAATGAAGATAAAATGAATCTACTTACTGTGAAATGAATCTCACATTAAATGCATGGAGTTTAAAAGGAAGTGGACTATTCCACACACTTTTAAATTTTTACACCTTCAATTCGAAGATAAAATGGACTTGCTAATTGGGATATAGGGTAAATAAAATTAATACCAAGAGCATTAAAAGGAACTTCTTTACCACAAGAAAAGTTCACATTCATTTTAAGGATTAGATGATAATGATCACTAAGCATTGTATGAATCAAACTATCAAGGCCCCTTGTTAACTATCACTTGCATAATGTTGAGGTTATTCTATCATATATTTTTTCTAATTATCATTAATTTCATACATATATGCAGAATGTTTGTCTATAAGAACCTTGGAGAAATTCATGTTTACATTTAATTTCTTTGCAAGAGGGAGTTTTCAATTCAATACTTTGATTGTGGTGATCATTTTGAAATAGGGCAAAATATTCACTCAATACCACCATGGATGAAAGTGTAGGATCCTATTTGAATTTTGAGTCCTTTTCTACTTGGCATACCTATATCTCAAGGATAAAGGAACATGCTTACTAGTTCTACGGAAGGATCTAGTTTTTGATAAATGTGGTTAATTTGATTCATACCAAGGGATGATTGAGGGGTTTCCTCTAAGTCTATAAGAGGCTCCTATAATATTTCCTTTCCTTTATCAGCTTTTGATTGATCATTCAATGTGGCCGATTGTATAGAAGGACAAAGGTTTAGTTCTTGTAAATCTATGGAGTTGCACATGGTGAAAGATTTTGGATCTCTAGGAACGTGGATGACCCTTCCTTCATATTCATATTTAAGGAATTGATGTAAGGTGGAAGGTACGACCCTCATGGCATGTATCCATGGTCTTCCAAGAAGCATGTTATAAGTTACGTCACACGCTTTAATGTAAAAGAGGGTGTTTAAGACACGAGGTCCTACTTTTATAGGCAAAGTAATGGTACTTGTTACTTCTCGTTCCTCGTTATCGAAGGCCCTAATAATGAGGTTCGATTTTTGTAAATCATTTTCAGTTAAGTCAAAGTTTCATAAAAATTTGATGTTACAAACATTCAAGGCTGATCCATTGTCTACCAAGACTCTCTTGATGTATTTATCACCTATTTGTGTTATAATGTAAAGGGGAGAATCCCTCGATATGGTCTCGAGAGGAGTATCTTCCTCATGAAAGGCTAAAATGGTGTTATTAATTCTAGTCAACCCGACCATGTTGGTGATATCATTTGGAGATAGATCTTGAGGGACTTCTTGTTCACTTAAGAGTTTTATCAATATTTCCCTATGAGTGGGTGATGTCTTTAGGAGTTCTAGAAGAGAGATATTTGTAGGTACTTCATCTAATTGTAGATGAATATCGACGATATGCAAAATGTTTTGAGGTGTGACCACCAAAGGTGATTTATTAGGGATTCTGATATTTGATTTTGGGGAAACCATTAGGGGTTGATCTAAATATTGATTATTTGCTTATTGTGAGGCAAATAACACCAACAAAAATAGCCACCTTTTGATCATGTGTTGGTAGGGGATTTTGAAATATCCCCATATCCTTGTTAGGGTTTTGTTTTCTATTAATTATCACTTTCCCTTCCTCAATGAGGTCTTGAATAATGTTCTTTAGGGTTCTACACTTATTGGTAGTATACCCTTATATCTGGTGATAGTCATAATATTCATCTTGTCTATACCAAGTGGGGACTCCTTTTGATAAGTATCAAGGTCTAACAAGTGGAAGATCTATCAGTTTGGATTTGAGGATCATTTTTAACATGGCTATTTGAATTTTCTCCGTATTAGTATATTGCCTTTGAGGTTTGTCCTACTTTTAGATAACCAATTTTTGAGGAGTGTTTTGAGCAATGTTTATGTTATTGTTTTGTCAAGAATCGATTACACTATCTCCTACAACGTGTTTATTTTGTATTGCCCTTTGTTAGAGGGATTTTCATCATATTTCTTATTGTATCGCTCCAAATTTTTCACACCCTTACCTTCAGGCTATAGGATCCATGCCCGGAAGGGGGATGTGAAAAGGATGGGACAATACCTCGGACTGAGAGGCCTTTGGAAGGTCCCGCCTCTCAGGGGAGGTGTATTAAGGTGATTTTTTGACGGATGGTGGGTTCACCAGGAAACTTTTGAATGGCAGTTTCCACGCCTAGGTTGGGAATGTGTTTGATGTGTTCAATTTTATCTTTAATCATTCAAATCCTAGGTTTGGCCAAATGAATCTAAGTTGTTCTATATGAAATGCAGATTTAAATGAATACAAAAAACAGAATTAAACAGAAAACATAGAGAATATAGTAAATTAAGAAGTCATACCTGATTCGGATGTCTGATGGAGGTTCTGATTTTTGAAGCAGTCAAGATCGTCTCTAATCTGACAGGATCGTCTGCGATCAGACAAGATCATCTGAGATCTGACGAATTCGTCAAAGACCTGCAATCAGAGAAATAGATACAAAATACAGAAAATGCAACTATTCTAATAGAGGAAAATGATGTAAAATGATAATAATGATGTTAATAAGATAATCCCAAATAGAAATGCAAATAAATTATCATGCTTTAATAGCTAATCATGACTTTATTATGTATTTAAGCTACATGGGTGAACTCCAAAATGCAGAATAGTAATAAGTTTAACTAATACAAAGCAGAACAATAGATAAATGGAGAAAGAATGCAAACTCAGGGCACTGATTGCCCCCAACGTTGACTGCAGTCGAAATCATCTCGAATTGGTGCGAAATCGTCTCGAATTGGACAGGATCGTCCACGACGATCTGAGCTTGCTCCGGCTGAAAAACAATAAAGTTCCTGCAAATAAACTTGGACAAATACGAAGGCAAATGGTGATTTAAGATATTCTAATGCATGTAAAACTCGTGTTACAGGAAAATTCAGCCAGGGGAATGTCAAGGGGAGGGCCTAAGATTAAATAGGCTTAGGAAGGAGGTTAGGAGGTTGGAGATCATCCCAATTTGGGAGATCTCCAACGGGGGAGGTCTCTAGCGGCGCAGACACGCTTCTGCCCAGGTTAGAGACGTCGTTGAAACATAAGCTAATTATGAAAAATCAGTTTTGGGACGAAATCGTCTGGACGTCCTAGTCCAGACGAAATCGTCCGATCTGAGGCGATATCGTCTGATCGGCGACGATATCGTCCAATGGTCACAACAAATCCTAAAAATGGCATGGAAAACGAGGAAAGATTTTAAAAGGTGGTTCGGGGTTGAAAATTTGAATTTGAATTATTACTAAGGTAATTTTAATTATTGCTAAGGTTTATTGCGCCAATTTTAGGGTGCTACATTTTGCCCCCTCTTTAGCGAATTTTTTGAAGAAAATGCGTTAAAGATGAGTTCTTCTCGATCTACGAGAAAGCAAAAATTATTTCCATTTTTAGGCGACGATTCTAGGTCGAATCGTACGACAACTTACTATGGTGCCCCCTCCGTGTTTTTACCCAAATCGAACGTTTGAGGTAAAAACGCGGAAAAGCAAAATTTTAAAAATGTTTTTAAGTGTTTTTGAATAAAATTAAGAAAAATAGGGTAAAACCCTAATTCATTGTTACTGTTCATTTTTACTGGTTTCTAGAGCTCTGGAGACAAGATGGTTGAGACAGCGCACAGATCGATAGAGGTCCGACGCGGGCTACGGGTAAGGGTCTAAACTTAGTTTAGAATGCTTTAATTTAGAATTTCATGCTTTTTAGATCAATTTTGATTGATTTTTGAGCATCGCGGCCATTTTTGGGCCGTCGACGTCGTCGGGACGAAATCGTCTCGATTTCGCCAAAATCGTCTCGATATCGCCGATTTCGTCCAAGGGCGAAATCGACGATATGGGGACGATTTCGTCCAATAAGGGACGATTCCCTCATGCGAAATCAGAGATGAAATTGCTCAAATTTGGGACGATATCGTCCAATAGTGGACGATATCATCATTTGTGTGAAAGTGAACTTATTTTACTTGCATTTTTTGATTAATGATTTATTAATGATTTTTATTGATGATTTTGTTGTTTATGTTGCAGAGAGGATTACTAAAGAGCCGAGAATGGAAATACGATGGACTGAGGGATGACTTGGCCGCTCTATCTCAGGCAGAGCGAGATCAGTTGGCACGAGTCGGCTTGCAACACGTGGCAGATATGCCACAAGTGTCTACGAGACATGGGGCTATTGACAACCCTAGCAGAGAGGTGGTATCCGGGTTCTTCTTGTTTTCGATTATCGATAGGGGAGATGACTCCCACATTGGAGGATGTATGGAGGATTTTGAGGATCCCCATACAAGGATGACTAATCACTCCCATGACCAATCAGGGCCACGCGATGATGCGACTATGCGGAGATCCGAGCTTCACCCTGGAGAAGGGCGGAGTGAACATCGAGTCGCTACGCCAGATGCCTGGGGCATCTAGGCTGACACAGGTTTTGGCTGGGGTGGTAGGTGGTCTGCTACTATGCCATCAGAGTGGATGCAGGCTACCATGGTTTCTAACAGATGTGGTCTGCGACATGAGAGACCACGGATACAGGTTTGCTTGGGGGAGCTTTGTTCTATGCCGATTGTATAGGATCCTGCATGGGGTCGTATACAAGGGCGGCCGATGTCTAGTCATGACATCACTACTACAGGTTTGGTGCTGGGAGCACATCACGGTGCGGAGGCCGATAGGGCTCCCACTGATAGGGATTGACGGGGAGAGGCCCCGAGTTTTCTATTGGTGGCTCTGGAGAGGGTCACAGTGGCGGATAGATCTGCCGGTGTCCCGGAGACTACTTGATGACCTTGTCTCCGACCGGATCACCTGGAGGCCTTGGAGAGATCATCCAGGGTGGGCCGAGGATGGACAGGAGCCGGCTCACGTTAGGCAAACCTGTTGGTCGAGGATGGAGAGGGGAGAGGTGGAGCTCCATCGGTACGACCGAGTTTTGAGGCAGTTCGGTCTACAGCAGGGGATCCCATCTCTCAGAGACTATGAGTTTTCTTGGACTATTCGGGATAACACTACAGTTAGCGGGGCTCCAGATATGCAGCGCTTCTGGAGTCAGGACGTAGATGATGCCCCCATCCAGCCAGTGGATGGGGATGACGTAGGGGTTGCAGACGGCTACGATGCCTGGTACGTAGGCATCCGCCCTCCTCGAATGATGAGGGCTCAGGGTCCGATTCATGTAGTTGTGCATCGGATGGGGAGGCGGTGCCAGGCAGCCATTGAGGCAGCACAGGGTCACGGTGGGAGAGAGCAGAGGAGGCCACAGGCTCAGTAGAGGCCATGACAACGGGAGAGGAGGGAGGAGAGACCCCCTTCTCCATAGAGAGAGAGGCCACCATCGCCCGATAAGGGCAAGGGTGTTGACACAGGGGAGAGCAGTGAGACAATGACTCTTCGAGCTGAGGTTGCCCACCTCTGGGCTCAGGTGTAGACATTGCAGGATGAGGCTACATGGCTTAGAGCTCGGGCGGAGGAGCGAGCACTCAGGATTTAGCACGGGCTATTGCCTAGGTTACATTCTATCAGGATCTATATTACCGAGTGGTGCCGGAGAGCAGAGGGTGCCATTACCAGCTCATATTGCAGAGCCTGTCGTGATGGGGTCATCTAGGACATCATCACGATCGACGTCTAGGACTCACGGCACCACATGGACTACGATGGGGCCACCTCCTCCACCTCAGGGCGGGGGAGGAGATGAGGCTGAGAGCTCGAGGGGTTCTCGAGGCTAGCTGCTACAGACTAGACTACACATATTGATATATTGTTATTGAGAGGATTGAGTATGCCAAGATGTAGATTGTGGCATACCAATCTAGTTTTGATATGATGTACATATATTGTTGAATATATATATATATGAGATATTTTTGATCATATGACTTGTCTTATGTGTTTGTATGATGCTTTAATGTTTTGGTGTGATTGATTTGATGATTCATGTAATTATGTCGTTTGGAAATATTATGGTTTGGATGTCATGCTTTTAAGATTTAAATGAAATAATCTGATGTAAACAAATTGGTTGTTGTGATGTGATAATTTGATAAAAAATAAAAGGGACTTTTAACAATAATTTCAAAGGACATTGTCGCTATTATAGACCATTTCATGGAGTCGCCGCTCACTCGGTCGTCAAGCTAATCCCAGTATAGAAATATTGTTAAAAAGTAAAAGAGTGCTTAAGAGACTGTCTTAAGACTTTGTTGTGATGATGCAAATGATGATGATGATGGTGATTTGTTTTCAGACTTTTCATAAAAATAGTATGCATGAAATATTTTGAAATGATTTTTGCTAGGCATAAATTCCTAAGTGTGATAAAATTTTGAACAATTCCTTAGAATTTATACCATGGTTGCAATATTGAATTTGAACATAATGACATGAAATAGAATAAGTGTTCGTTTGTTTGTAAAGCATAATTGTGTAACATAATGATTTAAGTCATATGGTTTTTATGATTTGGAATAAATGGGAAAATAAAATTAAAACAATGGTTTGCGCTAGGCATAGAATATTTAGGTATAGACTTATACCATCATCGCGAAATCCAAAGAAGAAAATAATAGTTTTATTGCATGGTTGATTTTTAATTTTTGAAAATAAATAGAAAATATGAAGATGAGGACTTGCGCTAGGCATAAAATTCCAATTGTGGTTTTGGAATTATACCATCGTCGCGAAAGTCAAAAGTTATATATAAATGTAACTTTATTGCATGTTTTTGAAAATGATTTTGATTTTTTTTGGTAATGCATGTGGTTGTCTTTATACTAAACAATTGTTCTCAGAGAAGAAAATGAAATTATTCCAGACAATTTGCAAAAATATTTCAAGGTATCTTAAAGACAAAAGTTAGATTTATAAGGAATCCCATGTGCGTATGTGAGTTCATTTCCGATCTTGATTTATCATAATGATACACAAAATCTCTCAAATACAAATGTGTGTGCGATTGTAGTATTCATTTACCAGGTTTGAGCAAGATACTATGATACAAGTGATTTGAATTAACCAAATAAGTGTTCATTAACCATGATTTAGATGCATATAACCATACCAGACTACTATGTAAGTCGGGTTATCAAGAGCTAGCTAATCCATAAGAAGACATAGGTCTGTACAAAAGAAGGTCGCTAATGTGACAGACATATCACCACGCTAGGAGTTACCCAAGGCCAAGCGGGTTGGGCACAAACCACCTGTTATGGGGCTTACCTCACAGTTTTCGAATAATTGAGAATTCCAGGGATTCAAGCTCATCAACCCTTCTTTTCTTTTCAATGGGTAGGGAAAGGGATTTTATTGCATTTGCTTTTGCTCATTTTGCTTTCTTCTTTCTTTTTTCTTTTTTTTTTTTTCGTATCTTTTGCTTTGATATTTGAGATAATGCTGAAATAACCTTTTTCTTTTTCTCTTTTTCTTGAACTTTTCTTTTTCTTTTGCTTCCTATTCTAGGGATACTTGCTCGGATTAGTCTGTAGAGCAAGGGATTTTTATTCGGGTAGGGGTGAGCTTGTCCTTTTGCCAATTCTCAAAGATTCTAGACCATGTGCATGATAGGATAGCAGGGGAAACTTTTCGCTCAAGAAACCACTTCTACTATGTAGCATAGCATGGACATTACAAATATAATCATTTTATTGTGAAAAGATATGCTTGGTTTAAGTAAATAACAAGATCAATTCTCTATGCTCAAACTTTATTTAATTGAATTTTGTGGACTTTGATATAAGAGAGATTAGTAATCATGCCAAATAAATCAAGATATTTATTCATGTGAATGTGAAAGTGCGGGATTCCAAATAAATGCTAATTTATCCAAAATAACTGAAAATATAACTGCAATATGTCACAATTTGAGAAGTACAAAAATAAAAGATGTTTTTGAAGATTTTGATGATTTTGAATGTTTTTGGTGTTTTTTAGATTTTTAAGTTTATAAATTGAAAGAAATACAAGATAGTGGTTTTTTGAAATATTTTAAACAAATATATACAATGATGAAATGACCAATTTTTATGCATAGTAACGTTTAAGATGCATAATATTCATAGGTTCTTTAAGTTCTTTACCATCTAAGGTAGATAATTTGTATGCTCCCGATTCAAATTTAGCGAGTGATAATATATGGTCCAAGCCAGTTGGGCTCAAATTTACCTTTAAGGTCTTTAGTTGCATTAGTATTTTTTTGATTTTCTTTTAAAACAAGATCACCGACCTCAAAGGATCGATGACGAACTTTCTTAGCATATGATCTTTTAAGCTTGTTTTGGTAGGCACGAAGATGCTCCAAAGCATTGATGCGCTTTTCATCTAGGAGTTCCAGCTGACTAAGTTCTTGTATAAAAATAACCTTCAACAGTTTTTCTAGTTCTCCTTTGACTAGTAAGGCCATTTTGGGATGCATTTTTCTAAGTTTCTGTTTAACAGGTTTAGCATCCGGATGGACTACTAGGTGATGCATGACTACGAGAAGGGTCTAAACCTGGCATATCTTCATATGTCCAAGCGAAGACATCTTCATATTCTTTAAGGAATGCAATGTATTGCTCTTGTTTTTCTTGACTTAATTCTGATCCAATATTGATTATGTGGGGATTATCCTCAGTTCCAATGTTAATTTTAATGACGTTTTCTACTTCCATGTGTAGATCTCTTTCAAAATTAGGTGGGGCGGGTGAAACGCCCAATTCTTGTAATTCTTTTAAAGTTAACTTGGATAATTCATCTTGAGGAGTCGTGGCCTCAAGTTGGGCTATAGTAGGTATAGAACCATCAAAATAAAAACCATTGTGTAACATCTCTTCAACGGAGACATCATGGAAAATATCTCCTTCCAACTCATCATCGGATTCAACAATCATTTCAGGATAAGCTATGGACAGCATATTGCATGTAAATGGCTGATTTTTTAGAGGCAAATCATCACGCCCATCCAAATAATCTTGATAACATATGAGTTGATCATCATCTTCAAAAGGGAAGGGTTGACCCTTACTAGGAAATAGGCCCACACCACATCGGGCGGGCCATGGTTCTACCTCAAAAGGTTCTTTCATACCATTTTGGAAAGGTCCCAAGCCTTTCCCTTTATATCCCATTTTAAGCATTATAGGTTTAGCTTTAATATACTCATTAGTAAAATAACATCGAGCATATCCATCATGATGAGTTTTGATATTCCTAGGTATTCTTCCCCAGTCATATCCCTTATAAATGAAGGCACAACTCCCGACTTGGTAAGTACTTCCCATAGGTTGTGGGAGGCCCAAAGTACGAGGAGATGGCGGCAAATTACTTAAGATAATGGAATTTTGCATAGAAGCATTTGTTTTTTCTGATATAAGAATGTGAGATAAATCAGGTAAGAGTTCATCAAAAAGAGCATAAGATGTAGAAGGATCATTCCCTATATCTTTAGATGTGGAAGGTATGATAGATGTAGATAATGTGGAGGTGTTAATAGATGGGTCTATAGGTTTTGAAATGATAGGGACAGAACATGAAGGATTGGTTATGGATTTAAGATCTTTTTGAGGTTCTAGAGTGGTTTGTTTAGAAGATTGTTGATCTATATATGAGGGTGAAATTAATGGAGGAGAAATAGATGAAGTTATGGGTGTGTGTTTCACAGTTTTAGATGAAAAATAAGAATTAGGATGTGTGGATGACAGAGCGAGGGCAAAATTGAACTCCAACAGGTTCTGCCAAAGCACACATATCAAAGGGTCTAGGATCACCATGGATAGTGACCAACTGATTTTTAAATTCGAATTTAACACATTGGTGTAAAGTTGATGGGACAGCCCGCATTGCATTGATCCAAGGACGACCCAAGAGGATATTGTATGATGCGGGGCAATGTACAATAAACACGGTCGTATCTAAGGTTCTCGGACCAACTTGCAATGGGATGGTGATAACTCCACACGTTTCTTGTGTTTCGTCATTGAAAGCTTTTATGATCATGTCAATTTTCTTCATTTCATCACTTCTAAACCCAAATATTTGGTAGAAGTCAAAAGTGCAAATATTTAGAGATGAACCATTATCAATCAAAACCCTTTTGATTGCTACATCTCCTATTAGGGCAGTAATATATAAGGGGTTATCCTTATGTAAACTATGTTGCGGGATATCTTTATCTCGAAAGTCAATACAATCGACTTCTCTAGTGATGATAGTATTGGTCATGGCTTCAAGTTGAATGTTTTGTGGTACCATCATTTGGCTTAATGTAAGCATCAATTCATCTCTATGGGTAGGAGAAGATCTTAATAGGTCCAAAAGGGAAATTCTAGCTGTAGTATTGGATAATTGCTCATTAATATTATAAGGAGGTTTAGGTTGAACATTAGGAGCATGATTCCCTTTATTGGGATTTTTCAAAACAAATGGGGCTGATCCATCATTTTGAACTTGATCTTGTTGAGAATTTTGAGCTTGTTGTCTGGTAACGACTCCGATGGTACCTACAATGTTATATTGAGGACGTTGAATAGGTCTTGGTCTAGCATTTATAGCTTGTTCATTAGAAAGGAACTGATTAGAAGAGGGTCGAGTAGTAACTCTTCTAGGAAATGGTTCTTCCGGAACCATAGAATCTGTGATAGGTTGAATAGGATCTGATTCATCTTCAGAACTATTCGATTGATTTGAAGTGATTTCCATGTCACTTTTAGTATCCGATTCTACATCACTGAGATCCGGTGTTTGAATATTATGTAGGGGCCTGGTCGTGACCATGGATAAAGTTGTGTCAAATTTTTGTAAATCATGATTAGGTAAATGTCCGCTAATAGTTCCTACATATCGGGTAGGAGGAGGGACATTATGATGCTCAATTTGATTGGCCACCTCTTTACCATGTCTTGGTAAAGGATGTTGAAATATATCTAATGATTGATTAGCATTTTGATTTTGATTTTGGGGAATGTTCTTTTGAGCATTATTAGGAGCATTTTGTTTAGGTTGGAAGGCTTGCACCTCCATCTCATTATTATCAATCAGATCTTGTATTTTATGTTTTAACCTTTTACAAGAGTTGGTAGAGTGTCCAGGTCCTCTATGGAAATCACAGTGTAAATCGGCTCTGTATCCGGGTATGGTTGGATCAGGTTCCCGGATAGCCGGTAATTGAATCAAACCTCTTTCGAGTAATTGGGGTAGAATAGTTGATAATGGTTGATTTAATCTAGTAAACTCTCGAGGAGGTTTATCAGGAGGTTTTAATATAAATTTTTTTGTTGTCTTCGTTGTATTGATATTAGCAACATTTCTGCTGTCAGTGACTCCGTCACCTACAACTTGTTTGTTTTTATATTGATTTCTGGATGTTTTCTCATCATCTTTCTTCCTAAGTTGGCCTCTCCTAATGAGAGCATCTTCTACTCTTCGAGCTAAGTCTATAGCCTGATCGAAGGTAGTTAAGGTAGCAGATTGATAACTCATAAGATATTTGTTCTTGCAAATTATTAATAAAAATGTCCAACATTTCCCTATAAGGTAGCACAAAGTGCGGTTTTCCTATCAACTTGCCTCCATCTAGCTAAGAAATCAGCAAAACATTCATCTTTGTCTTGTTTTAAGTTGTACAAATCTTTAATGGTTACATGCCTTTCGATATAGGCACTAAATTGATGCACAAAAGATTCAACGGTCTCTTCAAAATTTCTCAAAGAATGAGTGGGCAATTGATAGTACCACTCTAATGCCATTCCTCCTAAACTTTTTGGGAACATTTTTAGTAACAACAAGTCATCATGTGATATATCATGACATGCTATCCTAAACATGCGAAGATGCTCTATGGGATCTTCAGTTCCTTTATATATAGGCAGGACGGGCATGGGAAAGTGTTTAGGGTACGGTTGTGCTACAACTATAGGATCTAGAGGTTGACTACACATCTCTCGATAATTGTACGAGGGACGGTAGGGATCCATCTGGTCCATGCGGGAAGCTAACTGTTTCACCATGGCTTCCAGATTACTGGTTTGCCCACCATATTGATTCGGTGGAGCATGAATATGGGATTGGTGAGCATATGATGGAGGGACATGCATATTAGATGCTATATTACTATTGTGTAAATTGTTGGTAGGAAGGGTGTTATGAAGAAGTTTTGAAGTTGTATTATGTTGTATCCCAGATTGTTGAAAATTGGTGTTTGGCTTCATTTTAGGTTTTTGTCGATTTGAAGCATATTGATCAATAGTTTGGCGAAATAAAGCAGTGAATGAAGGTCTCTTTTGTGTGGGCATGATTTTAGGCTCAATAACAGGTTCCTTAGGAGGTTGGGTAACCTGTTGTTTTTGCATGTTCTGAATTATAGCGGCCATATCCATATTGGATGGTCCAGCTTTATCACTTTCTTGATCAATGAAAGACAAGGGATTAGTGTGTATGTCAAACATATGTTCCATGGCTGCTTGAGTGTCACTAATTTGTCCCCTATCAATACGAACTGCCATATTAAGAGCACCAATATTATTATTGAAGAATTTCCAAAAATGATCTATGTTATCAAAAGTAACAGTTCCATCTTGAGCCATTCTAGGGGATGAGGATCCTTCCTCTCTAACATTTTCTTGTTGTTCATTTTCTTCAACCAGGTCATCTTCCGGCTGTTCTAGAGTTTCTTCTTCTGGGATTGGATCCTCAGGAAGGGTATTTAATTTTTTGTTTTTCTTGCCTAACCAATCTTCTTCTTCTTCTTCTTCAGTTTGTTTACCATTCCTAAGTTTAGTCATTGTGCTTAAACTTAGATTTCAGCAAATATATATATATATATATATATATATATATATATATATATATATATATATATATATATATATATATATATATATATATATTTTTGCAACAAGCTTAAGAGGTATATATTTTAATTATATACCTACTATAATATTTAAAATGAAATGTTTTGGTTTTTGTTATGTTTTTTTTTTTTGGTTTTTAATAACAATATTATAAAGATAACAAACAACACACAAAATGCAAGAAATAATAATAATGAAAGCAATGATCTAGTTTTCTATAAACAATTTATAAATATCATTAATGGGCTCAAGTTCTTCAGGATTCATGAAATGTTCTTCTTCAAATTGAAAATTTTCTTTCAAGAATTTGACAAAAAGTGCTATAGTGATATTATCTGTTTCAGATTCTGTTTTGTAAAAGTAAAGCTCGTGGCAATACTCTCGATATAACACAGCTCTAGGAACTCTCCTCCATATTTCCCTATCCGTAAGAACGACCTCTTGGTCTTCTACACGACCTAGGAATTGGTGTATAGTGGCTGCGTTCTCGAGGTATTCCTCGAAGGTGAACAATTTTGAAGACACAAGAGCTCTCCTATAAGCTAACCACCTATGGCAAGCTCTCTGAAGTTCATGATAAAAAATGAGTTGATGAGGATCCAGGATTCTATCTAGGGCAAGCCTCTTGATTTGTTTAAGTTCTGTTGACCTAGATGAAATGATACCTAGTCTCCTATTAAGTTCGTCCCACAAAGGTGGGACTCTGTATGTTTCAGATGTTCTAAACAAAGAATCAACCTCTATGGCTATTAATTGATTTTTAACATTTATAGTAACTGCTAGTCTTTTCTTAGGAGCTACCATCTAAACATGATATGCAACTTAGTAGTTTTCTAGTGATTTTAAATGCATCTATTTTTTTTTTTGTTTTTGTTTTTGTTTTCAAAAGGTTTTAGTTTCACGTCGGGTTCACCAAAATGTATCGCTCCAAATTTTTCACACCCTTACCTTCAGGCTATAGGATCCGTGCCCGGAAGGGGGATGTGAAAAGGATGGGACAATACCTCGGATTGAGAGGCCTTTGGAAGGTCCCGCCTCTCGGGGGAGGTGTATTAAGGTGATTTTTTGATGGATGGTGGGTTCACCAGGAAAATTTTGAATGGCAGTTTCCACGCCTAGGTTGGGAATGTGTTTGATGTGTTCAATTTTATCTTTAATCATCCAAAGCCTAGGTTTGGCCAAATGAATCTAAGTTGTTCTATATGAAATGCAGATTTAAATGAATACAAAAAATAGAATTAACAGAAAACACGAAGAATAAATTAAATGAAGAAATCCATACCTGATCCGGATGTCTGATGGAGGTTCTGATTTTTGAAGCAGTCAAGATCGTCTCTGATCTGACAGGATCGTCTCCGATCCGACAGGATCATCTGAGATCTGACGAATTCGTCAAAGACCTGCAAACAGAGAAATAGATACAAAATACCAGAAAATGCAACTATTCTGATGAAGGAAAATGATGTAAAATAATAATAAGGATGTTAATAAGATAATCCCAAATAGAAATGCAAGTAAATTACCATGCTTTAATAGCTAATCATGATTTTATTATGCAATTAAACTACATGGGTGAACTCCAAGATGCAGAATAGTAATAAGTTTAACTAAATACAAAGCAGAACAATAGATAAAGTGGAGAAAGAATGCAAACTCAGGGCACTGATTGCCCCCAATGTTGACTACAGTCGAAATCGTCTCGAATTGGTGCAAAATCGTCTCGAATTGGACAGGATCGTCCACGACGATCTGAGCTTGCTCCGGCTGAAAAATAATAAAGTTCCTGCAAGAAAACTTGGAAAGCACAAATGCAAATGGTAATCCAAGGTATTCTAATGCATGTAAAGGTCGAGTTACAGGAAAATTCAGCCAGGGGAATGTCAAGGGGGGTCCTAAGGTTTAAATAGGCTTAGGAGGGAGGTTAGGAGGTTGGAGATCATCCCAATTTGGGAGATCTCCAATAGGGGAGGTCTCTAACCGCACAGACACGCTTTTGCCCAGCTTAGAGACGTCGTTGAAACAGAAGCTAATTATGAAAAATTAGTTTTGGGACGAAATCGTCTGGACGTCCTAGTCCAGACGAAATCGTCCGATCTGAGGCGATATCGTCTGATCGGCGACGATATCGTCCAACGGTCACAACAAATCCTAAAAATGGCATGAAAAATGAGGAAAGCGGTTAAAAGACGGTTTGGGGTTGAAAATTTGAATTTGAATTATTACTAAGGTAATTTTAATTATTTGCTAAGGTTTACTGTGCCAATTTTAGGGTGCTACACTTATTATAGTTGATTTGGCATCATCTTATGAGGATGGCCTCTACCCTTTTAGCCATGTCAACAACTTCTTTGAAAGAGTTTAAGTTTTTCATCTCCAAGGGGTATGCCAATTGTTCATGGATTTTTCATAAGAAAATATGCAAGATTTCCTTAGGAATGGGAATGTATTGGAGTCTCCCTACAAGGGCTCTCTATTTGTCCAAGAAATATATAAATTTATCATTTTTACCTTGCTTAAGTTGGTAAATATCATCTATGGTAACCTTTTCTTCTATATAGAGAAAAATTAATTAATGAAGGTTACCATAAGTTCTTTAAAATTATTAATGGAATGACGAGGTATTTAGAAGTACCATTACAAGGCTAAACCACTAACGATTTTAGGGAATAACCTAAGGAGAAGTTTTTAATCATGATTGATGTCATTATATGCTATTTGGAATAGCCTCAAATGGTTGATGGGGTCTTGTTTTCCATTATACATTTGAAACTTAGGAGTTTCAATTTTTTTTGGAAATGGGTGGTTAATAATCTCAGGATCTAGAGGTTCATTGTAGAATTTTTTAAAAGAGTATTTGAGTTTATATGTTCCTTGAAGGGAGGCAATTTGACGCTCAAGTTATTCAAACTTGGCATCTCTCTTTTCTAAGTCTAAAATTTTGGTATTTATAATGAAAGTATTATGTTTTTGATTGTATGCTAAAATGGTTTACTATTTGGTCTCTATTTTTTAAAAAGAGATATTATTTTAATGAATGATATTTTAGGGAATAAAAAAATAGAGATTAGGTGGTTTTCCTATCTTGTTAAAGTGGTTTTTAAAATAGAATGCTAGAAGGGGCTTCTTCCATTTATGTGCTTTATGGATATGTAGATAGGAAGGATGTTATGAAGTTTTGTTTGTGTTTTAATTTGGGAAATAATCTTGGTCTAGAGGTAATATTATAATGGTTCTTTGAGATTTGAGTAGTTAGGAAAACTATTATTGAGAGAAGTATGGTATTATCTCTTTGGTTTCCTTTTAAAAATGTAATGTGCATGTTTGGTTTATAATTGCATAACATGTAATAATAAATAGAGATATTTAAGATCTCTAATTTATTTCCTTTTAAAAGTATTGTGCATGGATGTTTGCAAGGACAATTAGCATGTTAGATTGCATTGCATAAATGAGCTATCCTAATCCCTAAATATTCCTCAAGTTATCAGGTAACTCCTTACATGAAGAAGATCATCAGAGGAAAGTGGTACAAAGGCCATTTAGGAAGAATGGCGTTATTTTATATTGGATCAAAAATGGTTTTGCAAATGAGAATTTAATTTTGTAAATTTTGAAGAAAACTTTAGCAATACTTCAATGCTTAGTAGTTTTGTATTTAGCAATAGTGAAAAGAAATAAATGTAATATTTGGTATTATTCTAGTTCTCTTGCTCAGTGATTTATTTATGGCTATAAACATGTGATCTTGTGATGAAATTTTAATGTTATCTAAGTGGAAATTGATAGCATTATGAATAATGGTTTTGGTGATCTATTGAAATTCTTCTTTATGTAAATCTCTTTAATAGCCAAATATACAATGGAGTTGTTATAACCATGTTAATATTAGATGAAGCTTATAATTATTTGAGATGCATGTGAATGTGAAGCTATAGTTTACACATTTGAGTTTAAAAGTATATTATTTTGGTATTGATTTCTTGGATTGAACTTACAAATTTTTGGACCTAAGTTAAAGTATTTAGCCCAATCCTAGAAGGAGTTCCAAGAATGCAATAACAAGGTAGAAGACAGTCCATAGAAGGAGTTACAAGAATGCAATAGCTAGGTGATCTCAAGTTTGGAAGGAGTTACGAGAATTAAATAGCCAGATACTTGTGAAATAATACACCTTGAATGTTGAGGATTGGTTGTTCCCATGTCTGGAAGGCTATAAGAATCATTCACAAGACAACAGTGGTGGTACGTTATATGTAGGTTTAGGTGACCATGTTCATTACCTATAGAGAGATAATGACCTTAGTTAGACCGCAAAGACGTGGTAACTAGGAACCAAGGCTTTATTCCCTATTAACCTACCTAGATAGATTTAGGATAGGGTTAGGGAATATGCATTCCCATTTAAGTGTTATGGGCCTTAAAGGATAATCCCTATGCTATGGTCATATTATCCTATGTCAATGAGGGTATGGGAAAGGTGGGGGGACCATTTTTGAATCCTTCTAAATGAGAAGGTTTAGCAAGGTGAACCCCATAAACCATGGGAGTTGGTCACTCCTATCCACTAAGTATCATCTATAGTGACTTGAACTCAAATGTGGTGAAGCCTTGAATGCTAAATATAAATATGTTAGGTCTCTTGTGAACCTTATTTGTATATATATCTATATCTATCTATCTATGTATATATATATATATATATATATCTTGGGTTGGTAGTTCAGGGTTGTTATAGTAATGCATAAAATAGGTATATGACTGCAATTTAAAATAAAATGTAGTGAATGTAGGCATGAAAATATGTATATGGCTGCAATTTAAAGTGAAACGTAGCAAGTGTGAGCATGAAAATATGTATATGGTTGCAAATTAAAATAAAATGCAGAAAATATAATAATAGAAAATGTATATGGCTACAAATTAGAATAAAATGCAAGAAATGTAAGTGTACAAGATATATATGTTACTGGAAATAAGAAATAAATGCAGTAATAAATAGATCCAAGAAAATATTAGTGAGTGTATAATGTAAACAAGCATGCAATTAAATTATTAGAATCATGAAGTGACTATGAATGCAAGCATAAAATATGTATATGGCTTCCAATTAGATCGATATGAATTTTAGATGAGTATATGGGCCTCCAAATAAGAACAATGTAAAATATAGTAGAGATTCAATGATTTAAACACAAGAAGAGTGAAGTTGGCTTATAAAATGGAGTATAAACTAGCAAATGAAATGTAAAAGAGTATATGAGATGATTAAATCATGAAATAACCATATGCTAGATTTTATGTGAAATTAATGAGAGCATATACAACTGTAAACAAAATGATAATGAGCCAAATGGCTGAGAATTGCATGAAAATGGAGGAAACATTATGTTAGAGAACAAAAACAAATCAAGAAAACCCTGCACAAGAATATTAGTGATGCAAAAAAATTGAAACTATTGCAAATAAAGTAGAGAGACAAACAAAAATATGTTAGAATGACTATAAAATAGATATTAGATGCATGAGCAACACGAAATTTAGAGATTAGTGGTTGCACAATGGAAATCCAAGTATTAGAATGGAAAATAAAGTAAAATGCATGAAATGAGAAGCAAAATGGAGAGAAAATAAGCTTAGAAATGGAATATTACAACCAAACCCCAACTAAGATCCCTCCTCTTAGCCAAAAAATCCTCCTTGATGGTAGTAATAATATGGATATGTCCCACCCCAAATGACTTATGCCTTTCTTCACTTACCCAAAATGCTATTAAAGATGCTCATAATTCAAGAGAATGATAAAGAGAGAAAGAGAGCTTGAGAAAACCAATTGGTAGAACTTTGATAGCTTGAGAATGATTGATGACTACAACTCCCATGGGCTCAATTTGTATATCTTTGGAAATGGATTCGAAGATGCCATTATGGAAATTCCAAATTCAAATTTCAAAGCCCTAGGTATGAGTTGGAACATGCATGACCACACCAGGGAGTGGGATGAAGGATTCTACCTATTTTTTACAAAAGCAAAAGGGCCACATTTGAATAAAAGTGCCACTGGAACTTTTGTAGATTTTGGAAACCTTGATTAATGGTTAGTTTGATTGTTCAAATAACCCAAAATTAGTGGTTTAGAAAAGTGTCACACTTGAACAAAACCACCATTGACGCTTTTGTAACTAGTGGTATTTTTGATAGGGGCTAGTTTTCTTGCAAATTTATGTATTGATCGTTATCCAAGTAAATGTATATATAATCATCAAAAAGAAATTTTCAAGCCTAATATACTGGTGCAATTTTTGTGAAGTTTTAAGAGGATTTGATAGGGAGAATGGTACCCCAAATATAACCTTGCTTTTAGGGCCGCAATCATCCCAAATTTGGGCATGAATAAGATTTTTAATTTTCTTGATCATAAGGCTTGTGAAGGTAAGTTAATTAATGAGTTCTAATAGGCTTGAAATGTGCCAAATTTAATATCCAATTTTCCATGGTTACAATGTTCTAATGATATGTTTTTTAGTGCTTTGATTGAGGATGTTTTTATTAGGTAAGTCAAAATTGGGTGTCTAAATTTTTCCACATTTTGATGTTTTTATTATGAAATATGCATCAAATTATATTGTGGGATCCCAATTTTGACACCAAAATGTTTGTGGCTATTGAAAAAGTTGATTTGATGATTAATTAGTCATTGATTTTGATGATGTGATGTGATATTGTTTTGATTTGATGCATGAGATGTGACTATACAAACATAAACTAAAAATATTAGAAAGATAGAGTAGCCATTAAACACACACAAATTAGGTATGATTTAGAGATGAAAAGAAAAATGGAGATACCCTAATATAATGTAGCCATTTTTAGAAAAAATGTTACCCAATGTAGATTCAAAAAAATCGCACATGCATAGGGGAGATTTAGTAGAGCCCTTGCTTCCCTACTTTGAGGACCTCTTTCATGTGGGAATATTCAATGTGAGTAGGCTCTACCTCATGCATTTTACCAAGGTGTCTAAGTATGTTGTTGATGTTATTCTTGACGGTGTTCAATGGGTTTATTCAATCAAAACCTAAGGTTTTGGATTGCTAATATGACTCTTTATTGAGCCATAACCAAGATAAAAAAATTTCAAACCTAAGGTAAAGATCATCTAAAATATATGTTAAGTATAAACACAAAAATGCAAGAACACAAGAAGTAGCCTCGTATGCTTTTGAGTTTGAATGATGAACTATGCTAAAAGAGAGTTTTATTTTTCAAGGCAAACAAGAGATAATGCATAAAATAATTTAGCCTAAAATGTAACCATATGATTTTGATTTCTTGCCTAAGTGCTTGTAAAAAGAAAATTATTTATACTTAATCTAGTATTCCTTGATTTTTATCCAAGATAAATGTGATTTAAAAGAAGAATTTGAGCTAAACTAAGATTTCTTGATTGACCAAAATAAATATGAATTTAAGCAAACAAACTATGAAAATAGAGATTAAAAAAAAAAGAAATGTAAAAAAATAAGAGATCAGAGAGGTACCAAGTGGTAAGATTATCTTTTTTGAAGCCTAATCAAATTTTCCACTAACTGTCAAAGTCATCACTGGTGAATTTGCCACTGATTGGTGATTTTGAAAACCTACAAAATAAAGGGGAAAAATTATATTTTTTTTGTTTTGGGGGATTTTTCTGATTGCAAAGAGGTGATAAGCTAGCTTCCTAGTTGATCAAACCCTTTGTTAATGAAAAATTATTATGAATGAGCCTCATTTTGGAGTGTATGCAAGGCCTATCAAATTCACAAGTGAGTGGTAAATTCACTAGTGGTGAATTTGATAGAGTGGTGAATTTTCTATATGTATTCTAGAGAGTCAAATTTTCCAGTGGCTATAGAAAGTGGTGAATTTTATTTGAAATGGGGTTGAATGAGTCTTGGATTGGATTTTGAGGTTGTTTTTTTATCAAGTTTGAGGTACAATATGGTGGAAATATGGAGTAGAACATTTCCAAGGTCTGTCACCTATAAATTTCTAGAATTAAGCTTATGCAAGTCCCAATTTTAGGAAGCAAATTAAGTGTATATGAGATAAAATGGACAACCCCTAAAATAATAGAGATTGGAGTTTCTAGGAGATTGGATGGTTTGGGAATGCTTACAAAGGGAGAGGAATAGATTGCAATAGCCTAATTAATCTTTAAACTAAAGCAAAGTAATGTAAATGCAATAGAAATGAATGCAAATGGAGAGATATATGTGTTGCTATAAAACTTAAAATATCTACAATAGAGATTAAGATATAACATAAAACATGAATGATAAGATGATCTTCATAGGATAAACAAGAAAATATTAGTCTTGTGTCAATACCATAGAAAAATTTGGATGAATCTAAGTGTAAATTTGTATGAATGAATAAATGCTAACAATTATTTTTTTGAGAGGTGACCTAAGGGTATAATAATAGACAAACACTTTGATGTATTTTGTTTTCTCGAGCAATGGTCTCTAGACTTGATAAAATACAAGCACTCATTATGACTTTTGGCATAAATTATTATCCTTTGAGCTCATATAATACTTGTGAATTTCCATGAAATAAAAATGTAATCTCATCATGCTTAAATGGTGGCCTAGGATGTTGCATAAAATACAAGCACTTAAGACATGATGAGGTACCTGTAATATGTACAAGATATATGTATTTTTGTTAGTAGAGTTAGTTGTTAGTAATAGTTAGTAATGCACACTTTGAGAGGTATACTTGAAGGATTTTATGCATGCTTTGAGAGGCATACCTAAAGGATTTTATGCACACTTTGAGAGGCATACCCAAAGGATTTTATGCATGCTTTGAGAGGCATACCCGAAGGATTTTATGCAAGCTTTGAGAGGCATACCTAGAGGATTTTATGCACACTTTGAGAGATATAACCAATGGATTTCATGCACGCTTTAAGAGGCATACCCAAAGGATTTTATACACACTTTGAGAGGTATACCCAATTAAATTTATGCATGCTTTGATAGGCGTACCCGAAGGATTTTATGCATGCTTTGAGAAGCATGCCCAAAGGATTTTATGCACACTTTAAGGGGCATACCCAAAGTATTTTATGAAAATGCATGAGAGAGAGAGAGAGAGAGAGAGAGTGATTACGTGTTTTCATCCTAATAGGTGTCTCTTAAGCAGGATGTAAAATGCATGAGTATCTATAATTATAGAGATAAATTGCTTTCTTAATTTGCAAAGATTATTTTCTAAAATTGTGGAGATGTATTAAAAGTGTTATGATCTTAGGATAAGGTTGCCCCTCTGGTTAAAGAAATACATTTATTAAATGTGATATAGTGATAGTGCATTAGATTTCTTGACATATGAGAGAGGGTAACAAGGGTCTATAATTCCATTACCTAACACATGCAAATATTTACATATACATGAGGAATTAGACTTAATACCCGTAACCACCTTTGATGTGTGAAGAAATCAATATTTGAATGAAATGAGCATTGATAAATGTGCTAATGAAGGTAAATTTGAAATCATATACCCCCAACCATTGTATTTATAATATAATCATGAAAATGCAATACAAGTGGATATGATAAGCAAATTTTTCTTAAAAGGCACATTAGGTTATTCTTTTAGTTATGATGATGAAGGATATTGTGGTTTCTTGATGTTGATTTCTTGAATATTTTATCACATAAAATAATATTTTTAGACCACAAGTCCCTTGCCTAACGCATGTGCAAATATTTACAAATATGTGAGAAATAGAGTTGAGATCCGAAACCACATCTGATGTGTCAAAATATTTAAGAGTTTTTGAAGATTATATAATAATAATTTTTGTAGGCTAAGGGTAACACTCCCATATGGACAATCCAAGAAGATATGAAGCCCTTCTACTTTGCCTAACATATATACAAATAATTTTATATGCGCATAACAAGGGAAAATAGAATCTCCTTTTCTTGGAGGTCCATATGATAGCATGGCCCATAGTCTAAAAGTTTATCATAGATGTAAAGATAATATATCCACTAGTTTGTAGGCCATTAATAAGATTAGAGATTTGATAATCTATTGCTTGGCACACTCATAAATTATTATGGTTATGCAAAGTGTTGATTACCAAGTCTCAATGTTTCCCAAGGGTCTAGAATTCAGCAAAGATATTTTTTGTGCTAATGAGACCTGATTATTTGATTGTTGTATTGTTGATTTTAGGTTGAAGGAATACAGTTTTATGGAAAAAGAGAATTTTTTTTTTTTTTTTAACATGGTGGAATCGATAGCCGCCACGAATCCAGGCAGGCTCTCCAGCTTTTATGGCCACCACAGTATTCTGCGTTGTTTGCCCCAGAAGCAGCCATATAGATCTTCACGTAGTCCGCCCCTATAACCGCCATGCCACAATCATTTTAATCCTTTTACGCCGCTAAAAGCACCAGGAAAGGGACAAGTGTTCAGTCTGGCGAGGCTTGAGATTTGAACCTTGGACCTCCGCTCCCCTTATGGGGTTTGTATGAAAAAGAGAATTTTAAGATAGACTAATTTAGAATTGAATTGTATAGCATATTTATAGGTGGATTCACTACCCTTGGTTTCATTGCCTAGCATTTATACAAAGATTTGTATATATACAAAACATTGAAATTAGGGACTTGATTCTACCTGATGATATGTAGGATAGCTTAGATGTTTTAGATTGAGAAGAAGTTGAGGTGATGGTGTTCTAAATTTCCTAGTATATTAGTAGTCATCATAAGCCATGCCCATACTTTGTTTGATGTGCATGCAAAAGTTGTATGTATGTGAGGCATGGGATGTGAACAGTCAAAGGCACAACTAATATATAAGGAAAATTAGAATGATTATGATAGAAAAGAGTTGCTTATCATGCCAATTGATATGGAAGAAGTTCTCTATACATTAATTGGCATATGAGAATTTGTACAAACGGATAAAGAATATCCATTCATATTAATGGCAACTTAAAGCCATGTATTTGATATCATGTATATCATTTAGTATTTATTTTTATTGAATACTTATATAATAAACCATTAAAGGAACAAAAAACTACAAATATTGTATACGGTGAAGCTTACAAGTAATTATAAACCTATAAGGCATTGGATTTGCACAAAATTGCAACTTAAATAATTTATTAGACAAGTAGGTAGTGATGAGAACATGATTTATTTTTTATTGCATGTTGATTTAGTAAACCAAGCAAGAAGTAGGACCTTGTCATTCTAGTGTTTGGCAAGGCTTACAAATAATTACAAGTCTACAGTATATTGGATTGAGAAGGCTTCTCAGTCTGGGTGGTTTATTTAAAAACCAACTTGTGAGATTATTATTTGTGTTTTATTGTACACTTGTTTAACAAAATAGGTAGTGGAGTAAAGCTCTATAAATCCAATGCCTAGTAAATATCACAAGTAATTATAGGCTTACGATATAATGGATTCCCAAAGCAATGTGTCCCACATGGCTTGTTAGAAACGTAAACATTTGATGATTTTTATTTAGATTTGCTTGTAAGCTTAGATGGTAAGTCAAATGGGAAATAGGACCCTATTTATATAGTGTCTAGTGAAAATTAGAAATAATTGTAGATCCACAGGATATTGGATAAACACAACTTCTTAGCTTGGGTGATTCACTAGATAAGCTATGCTTGATCAATTTGATAGATGAATATCATGATAGATTTGATAGGTTGTATTTTTAAAACATGCTCATAAAGAATTATAATATTGAAAGACATCAAAGGAGGAGAAACAACACCCTGGAAGGGCCTATTAAATAATCATGAATATTGAAGAGATAGGATATTTTTTTTAAGATAATGTTGATGTAAGGTGATAAAAGTATGATGTGAATTAGGATAAAATAAAGGGATAAGGATGGATCATCATGATCATGGATGATCACATCATACATAATTTAACCCAAGAGAGGAGGAAGAAGAGAAGAAATATTATGGATAAAATGGAAGGAGTTAGAAGAAAATTAGAAGTAGTTTATTGTTACTAATGTTGGGTGTCCCAAAGTTGGGACAAAAGAAATGGGAGAGGTCAGGTCATTAGGGCTGTAGATGATCATATAATACATAATTTAAACCAAGAGAGGGAGAAGAAGATAAGAAATATGATATCGTAGAAGAGGGGTGTAGAAGAAAGTGGAGAAAATAAAAGAAGTTTTTGGTCTGGGAGGATTGCTCAACATGAGGATTCCT
This sequence comes from Wollemia nobilis, assembly GCA_028583015.1. NCBI lineage: Eukaryota > Viridiplantae > Streptophyta > Pinopsida > Araucariales > Araucariaceae > Wollemia > Wollemia nobilis. The sequence continues at coordinate 268,135 of JAQPPZ010017254.1, read as the reverse complement.
AAGAAAATGCAATGCAAGTAAATTTTGTAATGGGTAGGATTATTGCTTGCATCATTCCAAAAATCCTCTCAACTATATGGTATGATCAAGCAAACTAGTAAATCATGCAAGGTGTGTAGTGTTTTGGGTGTATGTTATTTTTTGGGTGTATGCAACCATGCATTCAATCATATGAGCAAGCAAGCAATGCAATGTTTTATGCATAGTACTTTTTGAGGTGCATCATATTGATTGTTTCTTTGAGTTATTTGAATTCTAATTTGGCTATGCGGTAGGCTCCAAAGCTAAATTTCACAGTGATGATGAAAGTTCCTAACCTATTGTATTTGAAATTTCCTTTGAGATTATCTTTGGCATTGATGTTATTTTGGTTTTCTTTGAGGACTAAATCCTCAATCTCAAAGGATCTTGGATACACTTTCTTGTGATAGACATACCAAATTCTATTGTGGCATGCTCTTAGATGTTCTAAGGTATTGATGCACTTTTCTTCTAAAAACTCTAATTGTTGTAATAAACCTATGTGGTATTTTGTCTTCGATGAAAGAGTCTTGCAATAGGACTCTTAGAGAGGGCATTTCAAGTTCAAAAGGAGAAACAACTATTGTGTTAGCTTTTGAGGATGTATATTAAAGGAAATGCAACCACATGATGTAAAATAAGCAAGCTATGATAACTATATTATAATGGCACTATAATATGGAGGAAAAATAGATGATAAACTTCTACAATAACTCAGTAGTATGCCATTAATAAAAGCTCATGAAAATAGTACAATGCAATATAATGGCGGACTTGGACAATACCTTTAAACCCATGGCAAGATTCGATGTCATGTCCTCTTTGTCGATGATAGATGCAGTATAAGTGCTCTGTTGAGCAAGGTGTTGCAAGAAGGTTGTCATTGTTGTCAACACAGGCAGTTAGATTCAAGGATGCAGTGGGTAGACAGATCAGAAGTCATTCAGATGCAGAAGATAGAAAAAATTGAAGAAAAAGACAAGTTAGAAAACTGTCGCGATATCGCGACAAGTCGGAGGAGAGAGAAAGCACAGCCGAAAATGTCACGATATCGCGACAAGTCGGAGGAGAGAGAAGGCGCAATCGAAAATGTCACGATATCGCGACAAGTCAGAGGAGAGAGAAGGCACAATCAAAAATGTCATGATTTCACGACAAGTCGGAGGAGAGAGAAGGCGCAATTGAAAATGTCACGATATCGCGACAAGTCGGAAGAGAGAGAAGGCGCAATCAAAAATGTCATGATTTCATGACAAGTCGAAGGAGAGAGAAGGCATAGTTGAAAATGTCACGATTTCACGACATGTCGGAGGCCAAGAAGCTAAGTTGAGAAACTGTAGCGATTTCGCTACATGTTGAATTTTCATGGGCAGAAGCAGGGAGAAAGTGTTAAGTAAAAAGGATGTAGCGATTTCGCTACGAGTTGCAAAGGCACAAAGTAAAGGTGTAGCGATTTTGCTACGAGTTGCAAAGGCACAAAGTAAAGGTGTAGCGATTTCGCTACGGGTAAAAGTTGCGCAAAACAAAGGTGTAGCGATTTTGCTACAAGGTGAAAATACTCAACACGAAGGTGTAGCGATTTCGCTATAGGTCTGAAGGGCAGAACTCAAAGGTGCAACGATTATGCTTCAAGTCGAAAGTGTAAGGCACAAAAGTGTAGCGATTTCGCTACGAGTCAATATTTCACGGGTAAAAGCAAAGTTGAAAGCACAAGGCACTAAGTTGTAGCGATTTCGCTACTGAATGAAGCACAAAATGTACGGAAGCCGAAAGCATCGCGATTTCATGACAAAGATGAAGATGACGCCAGCGAAAGCTGAAAGTGTCACGATTTCACGATAGGTTGCAAGAAAATCCGCCAGAAGCCGAAAGCGTCACGATTTCGCGACAAGATTGAGGATGACGTCAGCAACTGATCAAAGTGTCACGATTTCATGACAAGAATGGTAGTGAAGCGTTCAAAGGCCAAAAGGGTCACGATTTCGCGACAACAAGGTCGAGGAGGCGTACGGACACAAAAAGTGTCACGATATCACGACGTGTTGCTATTTCATAGAAATAAGCTATAGGAAGGAGAAGAAGGTGGCAGAGGAGTTTGAGGCCGACAAGTTTGAATCGAGGCCGATGGTTTTTAGGGTTTGAAGCTGACATTGTCAAGGGTTTTACAATGGACGTCGTTAGGGTTTTAAAGCCGACATTTGCTAGGGTTTTACAGTGGACATCCTTAAGGTTTTAAAGCTGACATTTGCTAGGGTTTTACAACGGACGTCTTTAGGGTTTCAAAGCCGACATTTGCTAGGGTTTTACGATGGGCATTTTTAGGGTTTGCAGCCGACAATCACAAAGTTTAAGCAGCCAAAAAAATTCTAGGGTTTGATGTTGACATCATTAGGGTTTGCAGCCGACGTCTTTGATTTACAGCCGAATATGTTTGATGTTGAATTCTCTTCTATAAAAAGGGGGCTGTTGCGAGGTTAATTATAGTGAGAAGTGTGAAATGTGCGAAACAAGTTCGCGTCAAGCAGAGAGCAAGTCGTTTCGATCCAGAGAGTGAGCAAAGTGATAGTTCTTTGGAGTTGCAGTAAAGAGAGCGTAGCAATGAGATAATGTGCGAGTGCGAGGAGCGTGATTGCATGAAGTTCGGTCAAGAAGAATGCAAAGTCGTAACTCGAATCTATAGATCGTGATTGCATGAAGTTCAGTCGAGTAGAGTGCAAAGTCGTAGTTCGGATCTGCAGATCATGAATGCATGGATGATAGTGCGAAGAGTTTTACACAGAAGCAGAATGCAAAAAAATAGCAGACTGTAAGGAATAAAGTTTTATTGTATCATTTTGATTATCTTTATTATTCTCCAAGTTGCAGCTTGGTATAAGGGGTTGGTGCCTCTTTCCAATAGGGTGCTGGAAAAATAGGAGTTGGTGCTCCATTCCGTTGAAGCAGATAAAGCTAAGGGGTTGGTGCTCCTTCCAGCTTGGTGCCGGTAAAGGATTATGTAAAGTTGTAGCTTTGCATTGACTGGATTTGGATGGTAGTCCAAGCAGTCCTTTTTGAGGAGTAGCCACATTGGTGAACCTCGTTAAAATTGTTGTGTTATGTGTGATGCTTTCTTGATGCGTTTAGTATCTCTTTTATCTGCTTTAAACTGCTGCTGGATTTAAAATCATATGTTTTAGAAATTTTAAAGAACACACTGATTCACCCCCCCTCTCAGTGTCATTGTGATTACAACAATTGGTATCAGAGCCAAGTACCTGAACAAGCTTAAACAGCTAAGGTGATCTTGGAAGTTACGCAATGGCAAGTGGTGAAGGTTTCTCCTCGAACAAAGCACCATTGTTTGATGGGACTAACTATGCGTTCTAGAAAATTAGAATGCAGACATATCTCGGTGCTTTGGGTTTTGACATCTGGGGTGCAGTAGTTAATGGTTACAAAGCTCCTGCCACCGCTCCAACAGACACGACTGGTAAAAAGGCATTTGAATATGATTCAAAAGCAAAAAATGCCATCATGTGTGGACTAGTGGACAGTGAGCTAGTCAAGGTCATAAATTGTGAATCAAAAAAAGATATATGGGATAAACTAGAGAACATCCATGAAGGAGATGATAGGATCAAGGAGGCCAAGCTTCAAGCACATCGAGCTCAATACGAATCTTTAAAGATGGACAATGATGAGAACATAGAGACCTTCATGCAAAGAGTCAATGGGATCACCAATTCAATCAGAGGTCTCGGTGAAGAATTAACCGATGCTGCTATCGTGAAAAAGGTATTAAGATCGCTTCCTCCTAGATTTGATTCTAAAGTCTCTACCATAGAAGAAGCCAAAGATCTAAATAGTTTTAGTATGGATGAGATGCATGGTTCTTTGACTGCTTTTGAAATGAGAATAGGAAGGTCTAATCCCACAGACAGAGAAGCAGACTTTCAAAGCCCTAAAAGGCAAAAGCACAAAACAAGAGTCCCAAGAAGAGGATGCTTCGGATGAAATGGAAGCAAATTTTGTCGAAAGTCGAGAAAAGGAAAAGGAAAATACAAAGGAAAGCTACCTTTTAAATGTTTCAATTGTGGAGGCATTGGACACTTTGCTATCAAATGTCCTCTCCATGACAAGAACAAAGGTGAAGAAACTCAAGGATCAAGAAAGAAGTGAATGGAGGAAGAAAACTAACTTCGAAAAGGCAATTTCAAAAAGAAAAGCTTTATCTCCGAAAATGCGTAATCTTCCGAGGACAGTTCTAGTGAAGACTCTGAAGAAGGAACAGGTGAGGCTCTCTTTATGGCGTTTGAAGTAGAAGAATCAGAAGAGGCAGAAAACACACAAAAGAGAGAAGGAATGAACTCTAAAGTATCTATTGAAATAGGTGAGGCTGAAGTTGATTTAGAAGGTGAGCTGGTTTCTGCTCTTATAGAATGGAAATCTGAGAAAAGAAAGAATAAAAAATTGTTAAGGAAGCTTGAGGATGCAAATGATATTATAGCTAGTCTAAAGACACAGAAAGAAGAGTACAAGAAAATGTCTGAAGATCTTGAAGTACGGGTAACCATGAAGATAGATTACTATTGCAAATTGGAAGAAGAAAATGTTAGTCTTCGAATACAGATACAAGAGCTGGATCGAAAAATCAGCTGTCATTTAAAACGTGATGAAAGTTCGATGAAGCTGGACAAAATCCTAAGCAATCAAAGACCCACAGGTATCAAATTCGGTCTGGGTTTTACTGAAGGAGAATCATCAAGTGGACCAAAGGCAAGCAATGTTGAAAGTGAAAAGAGTAAAGACAAGAAACAGGCTGTGGAAAGAAAAACAAATCAGGCAAAAGAAAGCTGTAATGCCAGTCCTGAAATAGCAGCTGACATTGATGGCTTCACCAAGGTCACACATCAGAAGAAAAGAAGATCTAAAGCTCCTGCAACAACTTGGCCAAGACCATCTTTCAGGTTCAATCATTATTTCTATGGTTTCTATTTTAAATGTAATGGTTATGGGCATAAAATTGTTGACTGCAAGTACAATATAGGTTCAAGAAGTTTCACTAGTAGAAATGCTTTTGCTCCTCTAATGAGTTATGCAGTAGAATGCTTTAAGTGTCACAACTTTGGACATATTGCCAAAAACTGTCGTAGTATTTCTGTTTCATATCAATCTCAGAAAAGAAGAAGTCAACCATATAGGGCAAAACAAAATAGAATTTCTTCTGAAGGATATGTGCAAGAGTCTGAAAAGGGGAAATCCCAGCTAGAACCCAACACCACAGTTAAAATAGAATGGAAACAAAAAGAACAGCTCAGGAAAGAACAAGAATCTTTAATAGTGCAGACAACTTTTAGAGCTCAGAATAAATATGTACCGTGGATTCTTGATAGTGGTTGCTCAAGTCATATGACAGGTGATAAACAGAAATTTGAAAATCTACGTAAATATGAGGGTGGTTCTATGAAGTTCGGCAATAATGATGGAGCCAAAATAATGGGTAAAGGATCTGTCAAAATTAGTGAAGGGAAAATCAAGTCAGAAGAAGTTTTATATGTGGATGGTTTGAAACATAACCTGTTAAGTGTGAGTCAAATCTGTGATAAAGGACATGAAGTGGTTTTCAAGAAGCAGTGGTTGTGAAGTCAGAAAAATAAACAACGGGAAATTGATAGCAATCGGCTCAAGGACGTCTGGCAACCTATACACACTCTCAAATTTTTAGAAGGTATGTGCTTCATTGGACAAGAAGAAGAGAACTGGTTGTGGCATAAGAGGCTTGGACACATAAGTTTTGATAATTTGGTGAAAATCAGCTCTAAACAAGCAGTGAGAGATATTCCAACCATTAAGAAACCTTCAAATAGTGTTTGTGCTTCATGTCAGAAGGGAAAGCAAACCAGGGTTTCATTTAAAACAAAAGAATATCACACTAGCAGGCCTTTGGAACTCATTCATACAGACTTATGTGGACCCATGAGGACTCAAAGCATAAACGACGACAAATACTTTATGCTGTGTATCGATGATTATTCCAGAATGACATGGATATTCTTCCTAAAAGATAAAACAAAAGCTTTTGAAATGTTCAGAACCTTCAAACAGCTAGTTGAGAATGAAACAGGAAAAAGGATTAAATGCTTGCGATCAGACAGAGGAGGAGAATTCATTTCGAATGAATTTACAGAATACTATGAAAAATATGGTATCAGGAGACAATATTCAGCAGCCAGAACTCCTCAGCAAAATGGTGTAGTAGAGAGGAAAAATAGAACTATACAGGAAATGGCACGCACCATGCTGGCAGAAAACAAAATAGCAGATAGATTCTGGAAAGAAGCAGTTCACACAACAGTATACATTCAAAACAGGTATATGTTAAGAACTCATGAATGCAAAACACCGTATGAGTTGTGGTTTGGTAGAAAAGCAACAACAAAACATCTCAAAGTATTTGGCTGTAAGTGCTACATCAGAAAAACTGATGACAACCTCGAAAAGTTTGAAGATAGAGCAGATGAAGGAGTTTTTGTTGGTTATTCTCCACATAGCAAAGCTTACAAATGCTACAACAAGAGACTCAAGAAAATTGTGGACAGTGCAGATGTTAAATTCGATGAAGGGAGGAAACAAATAGTTAACTTTCAAGAAAACTATCCAATCTACGAAGAAGTCATTGAAGGAGATGAAGTGCATGGTACAAAAAATACGTCTACGGCTGATGCAGATAACTTATCAGATGACTCAGAGGTACAAGAAAACAGAAAATTCAAAACGGGCAGCTGGCAGAAAAATCATCCTAGAGACCAAATAATTGGAGATCCCACAACTGGCATTCAGACAAGAAAGAAAGTAATAAGTAATTACTCTCTTTTATCCAGCTTTGAGCCCAAAAACATAGATGAAGCAAGCAAAGATGACAGCTGGATGAAGGCAATAAATGAAGAGCTAGATCAGATTGAAAAGAATAGAACCTGGGAACTAGTACCTAGACCTGCAAATAAGAATGTAATAGGCACCAAATGGATATTTCAAAATAAATTAAATGAAGACGGTCAGGTCATTAGAAATAAAGCAAGACTGGTTTGCAAAGGCTATGCACAGGTCGAAGGCATTGATTTTGAAGAGACTTTCGCACCAGTGGCTAGACTAGAAGCCATTAGAATGTTTCTGGCACTAGCAGTTCACAAGAACTTCGTAGTTTATCAGATGGATGTAAAATCTGCATTTTTAAATGGGAAACTTGAAGAAGAGGTCTATATTGAACAACCAGATGGCTTTCAAATCAATGAAGATCCTAACCTTGTCTGCAAATTAAAGAAAGCACTGTATGGATTAAAACAAGCACCACGGGCATGGTATGCTAGGCTAGATAATTATCTTTCTCAACAGGGATTCAAGAAAGGTTTAGTGGACAGTAATCTGTATGTGAAAACAGAAGGTGGGCATCTCATTGTTCTTGTTGTCTATGTGGATGATATCATATTTGGCAGCAACAAAGATGAATCGTGTAAAGACTTAGCAAACAAGATGCAGAATGAATTTGAAATGTCAATGATTGGTGAACTGTCTTACTTTCTGGGCTACAAGTTAATCGTAATGAGAAAGGTATATTCATTTCCCAAATCAAATATGTGAAAGAAATGCTAAAGAGGTTCACTATGGAGGACTCATAAGCCACCAAGACTCCCATGACAACAGTCGCAAGTTGAGTAAAGAAGACAAATCTCCACCTGTAGATCAAACCATGTATAGATCAATGATAGGAAGCTTACTATATTTAACTGCAACCAGACCTGATATTCTGCAAGCAGGTTTGCATGGTAGCCATATTTCAGGCCAGTCCCAAAGAGACTCATGTAACAACAGTTAAAAGGATTTTTCGGTATCTCAAAGGCACCATGGAGTATGGGTTGTGGTATCCAAAAGGCAAATATTTCACTCTTATATCATATTCAGATGCAGATTGGGCTGGATGTGTTGATGACAGAAAGAGTACCAAGTGGAGGAGCATTCTATTTGGGGGACAGACTGGTTGCATGGCACAGTAAGAAGCAAGAGTCAGTTTCTTTATCTACAGCTGAGGTCGAATATATTACAACAGCAACATTTTGCACTCAAGTCTTGTGGATGAAACAAACCTTGAAAGATCTAGGTATTAATTTTAGTGAACCAATATCGATAAAGTGTGACAACACCAAGGCAATCAACATTTCTAAGAATCCAGTAATGCACTCACGGACAAAGCACATAGCTATAAGGTATCATTTCTTGAAAGAAAAAGTTGCAGAAGGAGAAGTTAAATTGGACTATGTCCCCACTATAGAAAAGGTAGCAGATATTTTTACAAAACCTTTGCCCAAGGAAGTATTTGAGTATCTTCGAAGCAAATTAGGAGTAGTCACACTTCCTAAGAAGTGACTAGCTACAGGGATCACTTTCTCAGGGGGAGCATTTGAGTATTTGAGGATGGACTCAGGGGGAGTCAAATTGTACCTGAGAAGTGTGAGGATGGACTCAGGGAGAGTCTGCAGCAGCCCTTTGGTATTATTGACAAAGGGGGAGAAGAGTTACAGGAATGTATACAGTGTTGCCAACAATTCCAAAGGGGGAGATTGTTGAGCAAGGTGTTGCAAGAAGGTTGTCATTGTTGTCAACACAGGCAGTTAGATTCAAGGATGCAGTGGGTAGACAGATCAGAAGTCATTCAGATGCAAAAGATAGAAAAAATTCGAAGAAAAAGACAAGTTAGAAAACTGTCGCGATATCGCGACATGTTTTCTGTCACGATTTCGCGACAAGTCTGAGGAGAGAGAAAGCACAACCGAAAATGTCACGATATCACGACAAGTCGAAGGAGAGAGAAGGCACAATCAAAAATGTCACGATATCACGACAAGTCGAAGGAGAGAGAAGGCGCAATCAAAAATGTCATGATTTCACGACAAGTCGGAGGAGAGAGAAGGCACAATTGAAAATGTCACGATATCACGACAAGTCGGAAGAGAGAGAAGGCGCAATCAAAAATGTCACGATTTCACGACAAGTCGAAGGAGAGAGAAGGCATAGTTGAAAATGTCACGATTTCACGACATGTCGGAGGCCAAGAAGCTAAGTTGAGAAACTATAGCGATTTCGCTACATGTTGAATTTTCATGGGCAGTAGCAGGGAGAAAGTGTTAAGTAAAAAGGATGTAGCGATTTCGCTACGAGTTGCAAAGGCGCAAAGTAAAGGTGTAGCGATTTCGCTACGAGTTGCAAAGGCACAAAGTAAAGGTGTAGCGATTTCGCTATGGGTAAAAGTTGCGCAAAACAAAGGTGTAGCGATTTCGCTACAAGGTGAAAATACTCAACATGAAGGTGTAGCGATTTCGCTACAGGTCTGAAGGGCAGAACTCAAAGGTGCAGCGATTATGCTTCAAGTCGAAAGTGTAAGGCACAAAAGTGTAGCGATTTCGCTACGAGTCAATATTTCACGGGTAAAAGCAAAGTTGAAAGCACAAGGCACTAAGTTGTAGCGATTTCGCTACTGAATGAAGCACAAAATGTACGAAAGCCGAAAGCGTCACGATTTCACGACAAAGATGAAGATGACGCCAAAAGCTGAAAGTGTCACGATTTCATGATAGGTTGCAAGAAAAGCCGCCAGAAGCCGAAGCATCGTGATTTCACGACAAGATTGAGGATGACGTCAACAACTGATCAAAGTGTCACGATTTCACGACAAGAATGGTAGTGAAGCGTTCAAAGGCCAAAAGGGTCACGATTTCGCGACAACAAGGTCGAGGAGGCGTACGGACACAAAAAGTGTCACGATATCGCGACGTGTTGCTATTTCACAAAAATAAGCTACAGGAAGGAGAAGAAGGTGGCAGAGGAGTTTGAGGCCGACAAGTTTGAATCGAGGCCGACGGTTTTTAGGGTTTGAAGCCGACATTGTCAAGGGTTTTACAGTGGACGTCGTTAGGGTTTTAAAGCCGACATTTGCTAGGGTTTTACAGCGGACATCCTTAAGGTTTTAAAGCCGACATTTGCTAGGGTTTTACAGCGGACGTCTTTAGGGTTTCAAAGCCGACATTTGCTAGGGTTTTACAATGGACGTCTTTAGGGTTTCAAAGCCGACATTTGCTAGGGTTTTACGACGGGCGTTTTTAGGGTTTGCAGCCGACAATCACAAAGTTTAAGCAGCCAAAAAAATTCTAGGGTTTGATGTTGACATCATTAGGGTTTGCAGCCGACGTCTTTGATTTACAGCCGAATATGTTTGATGTTGAATTCTCTTCTATAAAAAGGGGGCTGTTGCGAGGTTAATTATAGCGAGAAGTGTGAAATGTGCGAAACAAGTTCGCGTCAAGCAGAGAGCAAGTCGTTTCGATCCAGAGAGTGAGCAAAGTGATAGTTCTTTGGAGTTGCAAAAAAGAGAGCGTAGCAATGAGATAATGTGCGAGTGCGAGGAGCGTGATTGCATGAAGTTCGGTCAAGAAGAATGCAAAGTCGTAACTCGAATCTGTAGATCGTGATTGCATGAAGTTCAGTCGAGTAGAGTGCAAAGTCGTAGTTCGGATCTGCAGATCGTGAATGCATGGATGACAGTGCAAAGAGTTTTACGCAGAAGCAGAATGCAAAAAAATAGCAATCCTGTAAGGAATAAAGTTTTATTGTATCATTTTGATTATCTTTATTATTCTCCAAGTTGCAGCTTGGTATAAGGGGTTGGTGCCTCTTTCCAAAGAGGGTGCTGGAAAAATAGGAGTTGGTGCTCCATTCCGTTGAAGCAGATAAAGCTAAGGGGTTGGTGCTCCTTCCAGTTGGTGCTGGTAAAGGATTATGTAAAGTTGTAGCTTTGCATTGACTGGATTTGGATGGTAGTCCAAGCAGTCCTTTTTGAGGAGTAGCCACATTGGTGAACCTCGTTAAAATTGTTGTGTTATGTGTGATGCTTTCTTGATGTGTTTAGTATCTCTTTTATCTGCTTTAAGATGCTGCTGGATTTAAAATCATATGTTTTAGAAATTTTAAAGAACACACTGATTCACCCCCCCTCTCAGTGTCATTGTGATTACAACATGCTCTCTATACCCTTTTGATTTTGGCTTGCTAGGGTCAGTTTTTATCTATGACAATGTAAAAAGTTGTGACGCATACAACTTATGAAACATTGATGAATAGAGCTCTTGGAGTGGTGTGTAGTTGCACCTGGGCCTAAAGTGACACTACTACATTTCTGCAGGTTGAGTTTTGTTCTGCACCTACTGTGGGGGTGGAATCGCTTGATAATTTGATGGTTGCAGTTGCTACTGTTGTTGTTGGGGTTGTTGGATATGAAGTTGGGCTTGTTGATTTGACTAAGATGGTTGTCCTAAGACTATTTGATTAACCTGAGTGGCCTTGAACTGGTCATGGTTACTCCACTTTTGATTCTTGTTCTACCATTCCTTTTTATTAGGCTTTATCTCACCCTCTTGTATTTTTATCTCTTTCGTCACCTTGGATTTCCCTATCTAATGGATTTATAGATCCATGCTTCAGTGGCTCACTCCTAAGAGTCTTAGGGATAGCAGTATGTATTGGATATTTTGAGTCCCTATGCTGAAATGTTGTCATTGATATCAATAGAGCAATAAATGTCAAAAGGATCTATGAAGGTTTTTTGTGAAAACCAAGGCAGGGAAAATAAAATGTTTTATTTAAAACCATGGATAGTAGATTTGATCTGGGTTTTTCTTAAAACCCACATTGGGCTTTTGTTTCATCAAAAAATATGCCCCGGTGATGAAGTTATTTGAGTTTTAATGTTTGGTTTAAATTTTAATTATTTTAAATTTAAATTCAAATTTAAATGGAAAGTTTCCCGCCGACATCATCATGCAAATACAATTTTAATATTTTTGTCGACATCTTCAAAGTGTTATTAAACACTATATAAAGGGGTGACAATTAAACAAAATAATCATCCTTGCTCTTGTGTTTTAATTGCCTTGGAATTCGAAAGAGCTCATACAAATTACTGAAAAGGAAGCAGCGAAGAAAGTGCAGCGATTTGGAAATCTCAAACGTGGTATGAGATGTGGTGCATTGGCATATCAATTTTTCTAAGACTGTGGGCAGCACAAATATTAGGGATCAAATCCCCTTGACAACACCATATGGGAAGCGCTTTGGCGCTTTGTCTTTTGCGGCAGGCAGAGGAAGATTAACGGCCCTTTTGGCATTTGCTTTTCCAACGAGCGCTTTGGCTTGGTTGGAATATTAGTCATGGCTAAGATGCTCATGGTGTGTGATGGACGGGGGTTTGAATCCCATTGAGAGGTATTTACGTTTTTGCCTTTAATAATTTTTTATTAGCCCTAAAGTTTGGAGTTATAAGGTATTTAATGGGAATTAAAATTTATCATTAGGGCTGTGATTATTATTGCAAAAGGATATTTGATTTATGTTTTATTTTTATAGAAATGGAGAATTGATTTTAGGAGAAATAAGAAGTTGTTGTTAAAGTGATTTTGAGAGATTTATTGTGGGTTATTCTTAATAAGGGTTTTTATTAAAATAGACTTTGGTGGATGTGTTTATGAAGTTGGAGTGAAAAAGGTGTAAATTAAGTTATGCTTTTATTGTGATTATTTAAAATACCACTAACCCTTATTAATATTGAAAAGGAAAGTTATGATTAAGTGTGGCAGATTTTGTGGACAACTTATTGGCATCAAAAAGGTATAGGCACATTCTCCTATTGATTTTTTGTGGTGGTTGATTTCTAAAATATCATTGGAGTGAAAATGATTAATTGAATTTTCCTTTGTGAAGATTGTTGGTTGAATGATTCAAGGTTTTCTGATTTGTGAGTTGTATTTAAAACTTCTTTCATTAGCATTGTTGTTGAATCCAATTTATGATGAAATGAACTTGAACATGATCTAGAAAATAACATGAGTATCATTGTTATGTGAGACTTGCAATAAAGCATTGTTGGAAACATTTTGAGTTGGTTGATACATGCTTGAACTAGGGTTTTTGAGAAAGGGTTGTCCCTTGATGTGATTGGTTGAGTTGAGTTGGTTTAGCCTAGTCAAGTGGATGTGTGAAATGGTTGTTCAAGTTCCATAAAATAAACTATTCTATATTCTGATTTGAGTTGAGATTGAGATTGAATAATAGGACATATTGAGTCTCTAACAATTCTCTTTATGCTTCTATTGAGTTGAGATTGGGATTTGAGTATAGAACATATAGAGTCTCTAACAATTCTCTTTATGCTTCTATGAGATTTATTTGAGTTGAGATTGAGATTTAAGAATAGGACATATTGAGTCTCTAACAATTCTCTTTATGCTTCTATTGAGTTGAGATTGGGATTTGAGTATAGAACATATAGAGTCTCTAAAAATTCTCTTTATGCTTCTATGAGATTGAATTGAGATATTGATTGTACTTTGAGCTTAGAACATATTGAGTCTCTAAAAATTTTATTTATGATTCTATGAGATTGTACAAGTTATGTGTAAGCTTGTTAAGCATATTTGAGACAAGTCTTTGAGAAGGCTTGTGGATTATTTTGAGTTAAGATTTTGTGAAAGCTTGCTTGAGCAGATTTGATAAAGTCCAAGAGATGACTTATTGAGTAGATTTGAGCAAGTCCAAGAGAAGACTTATTGAGCAGATTTGAGCAAGTCCTAGAGAGGATTTATTGACCAAATTTAGATAGGTTTTATGTGAAACTATTGAGCAAATTTAGACAGGTTTTGTGTGAACCTGTTGAGTAGATTTAGATAGGTTTTGTGTGAACCTGTTGAGTAGATTTAGACAGGTTTTGTGTGAACCTATTGAGCATATTTGAGTAGGTTCTGAGTGAACCTATTAAGCATAATTTTACTAGATCGATTGTATTGTATTTAGTGCAAGATATTGAGCAGAACTGTGCTAGATTGATTGAACCATTTTTGGTATAGTATTGAGACAAAGCTTTGGAGGTGATAGAGTATAGAGGATAAAGTCTCAATGGATAGAGATCCAAAAACTAGGACAATTGAATATAGATCTGAGTGAGAAGTATTCAAGTGGAGAGAGATCCACCAGTCAGTGCAGCATAGAGACAAAGTCTTCTAGAAGATCATTAGCTAGAGTAGAAGGGGAAAGAGTTATCCTGTGGAAGAGATCCACGAACTTGATATTAGGGGATCATCATCTCCTTTGGACCGAGGTCCATAAACATTGTAATTTGGGAAGGATTCCCAAGAGATCATTTGAGAAATATTTAGAAGAAATATTTTCTCTATGGAGGTAGCCCACATTGGGTGAACCACATTAAATATGTGTCTCTATTGTGTGTGGTTTTTTATACATTGATTTGATTACTGCTATTGATATTGCTATCTATACACTGCATAATATTGATTTGAGAAGAAAATTAGAAAGTGGTCTTATACTATTCACCCCCCTCTCAATATAAGCTTATGTTCTTCAATTGGTATCAGAGCAGGTTCCTTCAGAAGAGTTTGACAACTTGAAGGAAAAGTAGTCTAAGAACATAATGGATCAAAAGGATAAAAAGAATGAGGCCTTCAATAATACAGTACCAGTATTTGATGGAAGTGACTTCCTATATTAGTGTGTGCTGATGAGATTTTACCTGATGGCATTTGGCAATGAATTTTGGGATGCAGTGGAATTTGGGTATAATTCAGAAATTAATCCTCCTACAGATAAGGAAGGTAGGTTTCTCATGCATGCAAATTCAAGAGCTATGAATGCAAATATAAGAGTATTACATAGATAAAAATATATGAAGGTAATGGAATGCAAAACAACAAAATATATGTGGGAACTCTTGCAAAACATATATGAAGGAGATAAAAGTGTCAGGAAAGCAAAGATCAGAAATCTCGAAGGATAATTTGAGAATCTAATAATGAAAGCATTCATGACTATCTCAACAAGGTTGGTGAACTTATACATGATATGAAAGGTCTTGGAATGAAGGTTGATGAATCTAATGCTTGCGACAATATCTTGAGGACTCTTCCAAAATGGTATAGTGAAAAAGTTTCTTCCATAGAAACATCAATTTATAGTGATAATCTAACAAGAAATGCTTTGCTTGGTATGCTTACAATTTTTGAGATAAGAAAAAAATATCCTATTCCTCCAAAATAAGTTGCATTCAAAGTGGACAGTAAGAAAAAGGGTAAGAAGACATAATTAAGCAATGAATCTTCTAGTGATGAAGAAGCTAACTATGGTAGAAGAGATAAAGGGTTCAAAAGACCAATAGATATGAGATCTGTAAAATTATTTAATTGTGGCAAGTTTAGACATTTTACAACAGAGTGCAAAGAGCCAAATATCAATAATGATGAAGAAAAATAGGATCACAGGTACAAGGAATCTAAAAATTACAGGTACCAGAAGAAAAACATGGATGGACAAAATAGGCAAGGGAATAAGTTCTTCCAAAGGCAAACAAGAAGCTACTATGCAGATAATCAAAGTAAGTACCAAATTGATAGTGATGATAGCTTTTCAGACAATGATAGAGATGAAGTCTTGTTCATGGTTAAGGAAAAAGATCAAGTTAAGAAAAAGACTCTAGGTATTCTCAAGTGTTTTAGATGTGGTAAATTTGGACACCTTGAAGATGATTGCACAATATATGGCTATAGTTTTAGTGATGATGATTTTGAAGATGCACTTGATAGATAAAATGATAATATTCTAATGGCTTTAGAAGATAAATAATTGAGTGATCCTATAGAAAGCAAGTCAAAAGAAAGAAATGATATGGACAAAGGCAAACAAATAGAGGACTACTCAATAGAGAATGGTTATGATCTCAAATGTGAACTTATCTATGCTCTTGACACAGTGAAGAAGGTAAGAAAGAAACACTCTAAGCTTGAAATTTAGTTTCAATAATGTTATGAAGAAATATTATTGCTCATAGAGAACTTAGAGAAGTCAAAGGCCAAGGCAAGTAAGTTCAGAGAAAAGTTAGAAGCAAAAATCTTGGAATGTGAGAAGTTAGCACAAGAAGTGGCTACTCTAAATAAATATTTACAGGACTCCAAGATCAAGATGAAGGGTTTCACAAATAGCTCTAAGAACTTGGATAAGTTCATTCATGGACAACAAATAACATCATGTTCAACAGGTCTAGGTTTTGGAAAGAAACAGGAAAAGGAAAAGTCTACTTCAAGTATTGAAGAAGAATAAACAACATCAGAAGAAGATACTTCGAAGAGGGATTCTCAGATGTAAGTGAAAGTGAAACTTCTAAGGATGATTCAGATTGCAGTGGGTCCAACAGGGACAATGGACAAAGAAGATACAGATAGAACAAAAATCATAATAGGAGACCAATGAGGTCTAGGCAAGGAAGCTTCAATGGGAGATATTTCTCATGTCATAGGTTTGGGCACATGGCTTCACAATGCAGGACACATGAAAGACAGGTAAATGTAAGAGAAAAAATTTTCCAAGGATATTGTTATTCATGTAATGAGTTTGATCATAAGTCAATAAATTACAGGATTCATGATAGAAGAGGATATGGCTTCACCAGGAGAAACCCTAAGACTATTGCACATCCAAGGAATAATAACATTAAGTGTTATAAGTGCAATAATAATGGTCACATAGCAAGATGGTGTAGAGAAAATATTCCAGAAACAGGTATGAACATGAATAGGAATATGAACATGAACAGGAACAAGAACATGAACATGAACAGAAACAAGAATATGAACAAGAATAGGAACAGGAATATGAACAGAAACAAGAATATGAACAGGAACAGAGACTCAAAATAGAAAAGAGACTCAAAAAATAATGAGAACAAGAATAGGTACAAGAACAAGAATAGGAACAAGGATGATGAATCGGAATGAAACAGTGAGAGAATTTAGCAAAAAGAAAAAGGAAAAGAAAAATGTAGAGAACAATGCTTTCGGGGAGTAAAAATAATCCCACCCCAGAATTAACCACCTCATGTTGAGGTGGGGAAGGGGCTAAGCTAAGAGGCTTATTTCTTAGCCCTGAGTCCCAAAGGTGACCCTTTTCCATTGATATCAAAGGGGGAGATATTTTTGTATTATGGGGAGAGTTTTTGGATATGATGAGAGATTTGATATCTAAGAGAGCATTGAGCTAGGGGGATCAAAGCCCTATGGGGAGAAGAAAAGAAGGTCAGAATTTAGTAAAAGGATTTGGGTTGCCATCAATGACAAAGGGGGAGATTTTTGGACATTTTGAGTCCCTAAGCTGAAATGTTGTCATTGATGTCAATAGAGCAATAAATTTCAAAAGGATCTATGAGGGGTTTTTGTGAAAAATAAGGCAGGGAAAATAAAAGGTTTTATTTAAAATCATGGACAACATATTTGATCTAGGTTTTTCTTAAAACCCACATTGGGCTTTCGTTTCGTCAAAAAAGGTGCCTCGATGATGGAGTTCTTTGAGTTTTAATGTTTGGTTTAAATTTTAATTATTTAAAATTTAGATTCAAATTTAAATGGAAAGTTTCCCGCTGACGTCATCATGCAAATACAATTTTAATATTTCTAATGATG
Source organism: Wollemia nobilis (assembly GCA_028583015.1). Taxonomy (NCBI): domain Eukaryota; kingdom Viridiplantae; phylum Streptophyta; class Pinopsida; order Araucariales; family Araucariaceae; genus Wollemia; species Wollemia nobilis. The sequence goes on along the minus strand of JAQPPZ010017254.1, from coordinate 250,574 downwards.
TCTTCAAAATGTTATTAAACACTATATAAAGGGGTGGCAATTAAACCAAATAATCATCCTTGCTCTCGTGTGTTAATTACTTTGGAATTCGAAAGAGCTCATGTCAATTGTTGATAAGGAAGCAGCGAAGAAAGTGCAGCGATTTGGAAATATCAAATGTGGTATGAGGCATGGCGCATTGGCGTATCAATTTTGCTAATACTGTGGGCAACGTAAATATCAGGGATCGAATCCCCTTGACAACACCATGTGGGAAGCGCTTTGGCGCTTTGTCCTTTGCGACAGGCGGAGGAAGATTAAAGGCCCTTTTGGCCTTTGCTTTTCCAATGAGCGCTTTGGCTCGGTTGGAATCTTAGATGCAGCTAAGACGCTCGTGGTGTGTGATGGACGGGGGTTCGAATCCCCTTGAGAGGTATTTATGTTTTTTCCTTTAATAATTTTTTATTAGCCCTAAAGTTTGGAGTTATAAGGTATTTAATGGGAATTAAATTTTATCATTAGGGTTGTGATTATTATTGCAAAAGCATATTTGATTTATGTTTTATTTTTATGGAAATGGAGAATTTATTTTAGGAGAAATAAGGAGTTTTTGTTAAAGTGATTTTGAGAGATTTATTGTGGGTTATTATTAATAAGGTTTTTTATTAAAATAGACTTTGGTGGATGTGTTTATGAAGTTGGAGTGAAAAGGGTGTAAATTAAGTTATGTTTTTATTGTGATTATTTAAAATACCACTAACCTATTAATATTGAAAAGGAAAGTTGTGATTAAGTGTGGCAGATTTTATGGATAAATTATTGGCATGAAAAAGGTATGGGCACATTATCATATTGATTGTTTGTGGTGGTTGATTTTTGAAATATCATTGGAGTGAAAAGGATTAATTGAAGTTTCCTTTGTGAAGATGGTTGGTTGAATGCTTCAAGGTTTTTTGATTTGTGAGTTGTATTTAAACCTTATTTCATTAGCATTGTTGTTGAAGCCCATTGATGATGAAATGAACTTGAACATGATCTAGAAAATAACATAAGTATCATTGTTATGTGAGACTTGAGATAAAGCATTGTTGGAAACATTTTGAGTTGGTTGATACATGCTTGAACTAGGGTTTCTGAGAAAGGGTTGTTCCTTGATGTGATTGGTTGAGTTGAGTTGGTTTAGCCTAGTCAAGTGGATGTGTGAAATGGTTGTTCAAGTTCCATAAAACAAACTATTCTATATTCTGATTTGAGTTGAGATTGAGATTGAAGAATAGGACATATTGAGTCTCTAACAATTCTCTTTATGCTTCTATTGAGTTGAGATTAGGATTTGAGTATAGAACATATAGAGTCTCTAACAATTCTCTTTATGCTTCTATGATATTGATTTGAGTTGAGATTGAGATTTAAGAATAGGACATATTGAGTCTCTAACAATTAAATTTATGCTTCTATTGAGTTGAGATTGGGATTTGAGTATAGAACATATAGAGTCTCTAACAATTCTCTTTATGCTTCTTTTGAGATTGAATTGAGAAATTGATTGTACTTTGAGCTTAGAAAATATTGAGTCTCTAAAAATTTTCTTTATGATTCTATGAGATTGAACAAGTTCTATGTAATCTTGTTAAGAAGATTTGAGACAAGTCTTTGAGAAGGCTTGTGGATTGTTTTGAGCTAAGCTTTTGTGAAATATTTCTTGAGAATATTTTAGCAAGTCCAAGAGAGGACTTATTTAGCAAATTTGAGCAAGTCCTAGAGAGGATTTGTTGAGCAGATTTAGATAGGTTTTGTGTGAACCTATTGAGCAGATTTAGACAGGTTTTGTGTAAACCTGTTGAGCAAATTTAGACAGGTTTTATGTGAACCTGTTGAGCATATTTGAGCAGGTTTTGAGTGAACCTATTGAGCAAAATTGTACTAGATAGACTATATTGTGTTTAGTGTAAGAGATTGAGCAGAACTATGCTATACCGACTGAACTGTGTTTGGTACAATATTGAGATAGAGCTTTGGAGGTGACAAAGTATAGAGGATAGAGTCTCAATGGATAGAGATCCAACAACCAAGAAAATTGAAGACAAATCTGAGTGAGAAGTTTTCAAGTGGAGAGAGATCCACCAGTCAGTGCAACATAGAGACAAAGTCTTCTAGAAGATCACTAGCCAGAGCAGAAGGGGAAAGAGTTCTCCTATGGAAGATATCCATGAACTTGAGATTAGGGGATCAACATCTCCTTTGGAATGAGGTCCATAAACATTGTAATTTGGGAATGATTCCCAAGAGATCATTTGAGAAATATTTAGAATAAATATTTTTTCTGTAGAGGTAGCCCACATTGGGTGAACCACGTTAAATATGTGTCTCTATTGTGTGTGGTTTTTTGTAAATTTATTTGATTACTACTATAGATATTGATATCTATACACTACATAATATTTTTTTGAGAAGAAAAGTAAAAAGTGGTCTTATACTGTTCACCCCCATCTCAGTATAAGATTGTGTTCTTCAGTATGTGTAGCCCTATGCATAACATCTATGTCTAAAATGAGGGTACTACTAGAGGGCCCTACATTTAGGCTTTGGGATATAGGAGGAGGTATACTAACTTGCTCTACCATCGACGTGTTAGAGACCTCACTAGAATGAGATGTCATAGGAGAAGACAACTGACTCTGAAGTAATGCTAATTTTTTTGCCTAACCATAGGTCGTTACCATAATTTAATATGTAATGATGTATAAAATGCAAATGTAAGTCTACGTAGGTGAAATGAAAGTACAATGCAATACAACTCCCAAATCAAATAAACAACCAATATTTTTGGTCTTAAGTTTGCGCTAGTTTTGATTTTGATTTTATTTGTTTTTATTTTTTTGGTTTTGAAATTTTTTGATTTTTTTGAATTTTGGAGTGTTGAAAAAGAAAAAGACGTGTAAAATGTTTCACCCTAAATGAATCTAGGATTTCACCTGTATACTCACAGCTCGACAACCCTATGATGAAATATGGTCACGTAAACCCACCAAAGTATGGAGATGAAATCCATACCTAGTCAGGGAGAATAGGTCCTATTAGTCCTCGACCAATCTCACTTGGTCAGCGTTATACCCTCTGAAGAGAAATACATGCAAATTTTCCAAGATACAGACAACTGTTGGAGCTAGCCTTGGACAAAAATAGGGTAATAATATTGGTGGTTCGGTGATGAAATCCAAACTCGATGGTGATGAAATCTAGCTATTTTCCAATGTTTAAGAGAGTGTGTGAGGTTTTTTGAACTTATTATGGAATGCAACTAAAAATGCAATTCTATTTTAATGCCTAGATGTAGAAAATAGGAAAAAAAGAATAGTAGACAACATATATCAGGGGCCAACAACTAATTTCAAGAAAAATTTTGGTCGATTATATTATCATAGGCCAACCGTGGGTGTGCGGTTGGTTCTGGTAAACTACGGGTGTGTGGTTTACCAATCGTAGGTCCGCATTTGAGAGATCCCAACCGCGGGTATGTGGGTCTGACTGTACAATAGAATAAGCCTAATATGACTTGATCCCTAACTAGAATACCCAAATTATTGCTAATTGGGTAATGCAGTATGATCTTTTCTTATATGTAGATGCAGATCCTCTTAATTTTTCCTTTTATTGTGTGGATGAATGTAGAACTAAGTAAATTTCTATCCTAAGACCTAGATGCAAACAATTCCATACAGGACTAAGATGCCTAATTTACCCTAGATGCAGACTAAAACTAGAAAAATAGTAAGCAAAAAAGGGGATAGGGGTATAAACCTCTTATCCTTTCACTACTCCCTCCAGCTGTCAACCGCGGGTCTGTGTTTCCATAGTGCAGCAACCACATGTACATGTTTCTCCAAGTGTCCAACTGTAGGTGTGCAGTTCTGTCACTCCTTAACCTTAGGGGGTCCCATCATGATCACTATTTCTATAGCCAACTAAACACTTAAATAAAAGCACACAAAGATAGAAGTATTGAAAAAAATCACTTTTATATTGATCTCTTTTTGATATAATTTTTACAATCTTTGAATTACCCCAAGTATCTTAGGAGTAATGTTACAATATGTGTGTCTCTGTATGGTACAATCTTCTTCTAGTGTAATGTACTGGGTCTTACAAGTATTCAATAGGGTACGATGTTCTCCAGTCCTCAGCTATAACTTCAAAAATGTGAGTGGGATTTGGTATCCAACTCGAGACCACTCCAAATTCAATAGCTTCTCCAATGTACCTGTAACCTGTGCACATGGGAACCAAGAAAGGGGATCAGTAGCACCTACAAATTAAGATGTAAAACCAATGCTAAATCTAAAACCTTAGTAGGTAATATGGCCTAAATAACAAAAACATATAACAATAAAATCCTTGCAAAGCAAAATATATTGATCGTATTGTTGTTGTGCTCTTAGCTCTGAGAAACTACAAGTGCACGGTGGTTTCTAGGAAATTATGGATGTGCGATGGTGAAACCGTAGGAATATATTTATAACTATGGAACCATAGATGGGTAGTTCGGGCTAAAGGGCAAAATGCTCAAAATGGGACCTTTGAATTTGAGATGCATCTTCTCCTTGGGATACGTGAATATATATATATATATATATATATATATATATATATATATATATATATATATCTGATCCTATATATATATATATCTGATCCTATTCTAGAAGCATGGTGGTAGCAAGTTTAAAATCCTTTTTTTTGGTGAGGAAAAGGTGCCTTTTAGGTCCCCTTAGGGTTTTTGAGGGAAATGGGAGGTGGTAAGCCTGGATTTCCAAGTGGCAATTATAGGCTACCAAATGGAGGGAGCAGTTATAGTGAGTCACTCAGTGTACCTCACTTAACTATGGTGATGTGTCTACAAGTGTAGTGGTATATGGGATTTTGTCCCATGTGAAGGGACAAGGGGGACAATAGTGGATGAGATGTGGCAAGGGTGTTGGGTGAGGTGACTAGGACACATGTCTAGTGGGTAGGTAAGGTATCCTAGGCTAATTTTCTAGATTTAAGAAATTTGGAAAATAGGATAATGTGCAAGGTATTATATCCCTAAGTTGGAACCTAGGAATATAATTTTATTATGCATGGTTTTGTGTTGGGGTGGAAAATGTGATTTTGTACGTGTGGATTTTGGTGTCTACAACTCTAAAACCCCCCTGTATTACATTATTTGGGTATTGAAGACTTTAGTCTTCAATATGGATCTTTGTCCTTCATATGCTCTTTAGTTTGATCCGATACTTTGTATTATTTCTTTAATGGTATTCTCCTTATTTATCTTTTCAAGCCTTCCTTGATATCTATTCTCTAGGGTCTTCCATCTCTACAACTTCTTAAGTATTCTTGTCAAGAATTAAATGAGACATTCCTTAATATATTCAATCTTCACCTCTGAAAGTTCTTCAATGAGATCTCTTTTCTCGGATCTCTAAAATCTTTTACTTATAGGAAATGGATTAAGAATTTTACCATTCCTTCTCCATATTCAATATTCCAATCCTAGAAGTTTTTCAATGGGATCTCTTGTAAGTCTCTTTAGCTTCTTGAGCTATTTTATCATTCTATAATTTATAGGTCTTCAATATTCAATGGATATCACCAATCTCCAATATTCTCCTAGAATCTTTCCTAGAGTCTCTTCTTCCTTCAATCTATAATAAGGATTCACTCACATTTTCTCTCTTCTACAATGTGCAGGTATGCAATAAGACCTTTTCCTTAGGCCTCTAAAATATTTAGTCTTCTACTTGTTGCTTTAAGTACTAGATTGATTTTAACAAGATATTATTCCTAGATCTATGTAGGAAGCTTTCCAACCTTCTCTGTATCTCCTTTTCTTGCAACAAATTATTATAAACTGGATGTGCTAAATATTTAGCTCCAACGATTACTGAAACTTCACTAGTTGAATTGTCAATCTAGTGGAATCAATGTTGAGTCCTAGTCTTCACGATTTTTTCTAAAACTTTGTGGAAAGACTCTAGCCAACTATACTTTTTTAGAAATTCAAAAAATGATCTTTTTTATCTCCTCTCTATCTCTCTTGTGGCTCTCTCTATTTCCTACCGATCTACCATGAATCTAATACCACTGTTAGCTTTTGAGGATGCATAATAAAGGAAATGCAAGCACACGATGTAAAATAAGCAAGCTATGATAACTATATGTTAATGACACTATAATATGTAGGAAAACTAAATGATAAAATTCTACAATAACTTAGTAATATACCATTAATAAAAGTTCATAAAAATAGTACAATGCAATATAATGGAGGACTTGGACACTCCAAAATTTTCAATGAAGAACTACATTGTACCTACTCACTACTCTTTATATTTACATCATTCCTCTCACTTTATCTTTCATGTTTTCAAAGGCCTATATATAGGAATATTGTCCTTTAATATATCCGTGACTCTTCATCTACCTATCCTATGACTCATGTACACATGGACTACATGCACATTTACATCAATGCACACTCTAACACTTGTGCATTTATTACATTGCATGAAGTAAGTACTTAAACCTTAATCTAAGATAAACTCCTAATCTAGAAATATACCCAAGGTGATACATTGGCATGTACCAAACAATATAATATATTATAACATTTTGTACCATAAACTAAGGTGTAGGGTGTCATTCCTATAGGATTTTGTACACTAGTACAATATGGCCACAAGGTAGGATAATGTTATAAATATCAATCTTGATCATTTTTGTTTACTAGTTTCTTGAGGATTTTGATCAATGTCTTATTGGAAGATTTTTCTTATCCATTTCCTTGTAGGTAGTATGTTGTTCACCATTGTTTCTAGATTTTGCATCTCGCACATATCTTGGCAACTTCCTTGTTTTTGAATGCCATACCATTATCCACAATTAGGGTAGAAGGTATCCCATAATGACTAATTATTTGGTTGAGAATGAATTTAGATACTTGTATTCCTATTGTAGAGGATATAGGAATGGCATTGACCCACTTGGTGAAATATTCTATGGATATAATAATGAATTTATAGCCATCAGATGATTGAGGTTTTATTTTACCTATAATGTCTAATTCCTAAGATGAGAAGGGTCAAGGCGATGCGATTGGTTGCAATTATTAGGAAGGGGCATGGATAAAGTTATCATATCATTGATATTTATCACATTTTCTAACATAGTTATAGGTTTCATTTTCCATAGATGGCCAATAGTAACACACCCTAAGGAGCTTTCTAGATATGGCTAGTCCACTAAAATATCCACCGTATGATCCATCATGGGCTTCTTTAATGATTTTTTGGGCTTCCTCTACATTTTTGCACCTAAGGAGTATGCCCTGAAAAGAGCATCAACATAATATGTCTCCAATAATGACATATTTGTAAGATTTTAATATGAATTATTTCTAATTTTGATCATTTAATCCTTTAGGGAGCGTCCCTTCTTTGAGGAATCTAAGGATGTCTTGATATTAAGGTTCTTGGGGTGAAGTTGATTCAATGGTACAAATAATTAGAGGTTGTAGGCATGAATTTAATGTGGATGTTTCTTAAAATGATCTTATGAAGATGGAAGCTTCTTCGTCTTCTAGTTCTAAAGGGATAAGAGACATTTTTGTGCCCATATCATCGACATGGAAATCGCTAGATTATGGGATGGCTTCTATGTTTATTTGGTAAAAAAAAGCTATTATCTTATCTATGATTTCTTTGTAAGGATTTAGTTTGTCATATTTTGTATGATAAACACCATTTAATTGGTTAATCACCAATTGTGAGTCATCATATACTATCAAGGTTTTGATTTTGAGCTTCAATGTAGCTCTAAGATCTAAAATTAGTGCTTTGTATTCTGTTTTGTTGTTTGTACATGAGAAACATAGTTTAAAGGATAATGGTATGTGACTAAAATGATACATACCCATACATATTTGATGCATCTAGATTTTTCAAAGTACAAGATACAAGATTTAGGATCTTGGGCTTCTATAGCTAGAACTGTCTTATCAAGGCAAATGTTTATGGGATGCTTTGATTATAAAGGTGCAACCACAATTTGATCAACTTTTATAACTCACCAAAGTTATAATTATATATTATATGGCACTTTCTCGATGTTGGTAATCATATTTAGCTAATAATGCTCCAAGGGCATGTTCAGTAGTAGTTGTATATAGCAACAATGGTTGGGTTATTAACTTTTGATGATATATATTTAAGAAAATGCAACCACAAGATCTAAAATGAGTAAGCAATGTTAACTATATGATAATGGCAATATAATATGTAGGAAAAGTATATGAGAAACTTATTCAATAACTCAAAAAATAGCCATTAATTAAAGCTCATGAAAATAGTACAATGTAATATAATGGAGGCCTCAAACACTCCAAAAATTCATGCAATATCTATATTGTATCTACTTTCCTATTCTATATTATTATCTCTACCCTCCTCTATGATACTCAAATGACCCTCTAATAATCCTATAATATCCTCACTTACTTCACTCTATGAAAGGACTATATATAGAGAGATATATCCCTTGGCATTTCATATACCCATGACTCATGTACATGTGGACTACATGCATATTTATATCATTGCACATTCTAACACTTGTGCATTTATTACATTGCATAAAGTAAATACTCAAACCTTAATCTAAGACAAAATCCTAATATAAATATGTACCCAAGGTGGTACATTGACATGTACCAAATAATGTAATATATTCGAACACCCCTCTATATTACATTATTTGGGTAGTGAAGACTTTAGTTCTCTATTTTCCAAGACCTTATGAGCAAGAAAGCAATGCAATATTTTATGCATAGTACCTTTTGACGTGCATGATATTGATTGGTTTTTTATGTTATTTAAATTCTAATATGGCTAGGCAATAGGCTCAAAAGATAAATTTAGAAGTGATGATGAACCAATTGGATTTTAACATTCCTTTGATATTATTTCTAGAATTGGTGTTCTTTTTGTTTTCTTTGAGTACTAAATCCCCAATATCAAAGGATATTGGATGCACTTTCTTATGATAGGCATGAAAAATTCTATTGTGGTATGCTCTTAGATGTTATAAGACATTGATGCACTTTTCTTTTAAAATATATAATTGTTATAAGCAACCTAGGTGGTATTTATCTTTGATGGAAGAGTCTTGCAATAGGACTCTTAGAAGGGAAAACAAAAATTGTGTTAGATTTTGAGGATGTATATTAAATGAAATGTAACCACAAGATGTAAAATAAGCAAGCTATGATAACTATATGATAATGGTACTATAATATGTAGGAAAACTAGATGATAAAATTCTACAATAACTCAGTAATATGCCATTAATAAAATATCATAAAAATAATACAATACAATATAATGAAGGACTTGAACACTCTAAAATTTTCAATGAAGAACTACATTGTACCTACTCACTACTCTCTATATTGATATCATTCCTCTCACTCTCTACTCATACCCTCAAAAGCCTATATATAGGAATATATGTTCCTTGGCCTTTACTCTACCCATGACTCTTCATCTACCTATCCTGACTCATGTACATGTGGACTACATGCACATTTACATCATTGCACATTCTAACACATGCATTTATTACATTGCATGAAGTAACTACTTAAACCTTAATCTAAGATAAACTCCTAATCTAGAAATGTATCCAAGGTGGTACATTGGCATGTATCAAATAATATAATATACTCTAAAACCCCCCTATATTACATTATTTAGGTATTGAAGACTTTAGTATTCAATATGGATCTTTGTCCTTCAGATGTTCTTCAATTTGATCTGGTCCTTTGTATTATATTTAATTTATCTTGCACTATATGCCTCATTGATCTAGTTCCTCTTCTTATTCTTCTTTATTCTTGTCTTTGGATCTAGTTTTTGCACTTTCATAAGTGGTCGTACTATCACCTAATCCCTACAAAAGTATTTCATATTTACCTTTGTCCTTATTATTACTATTCTTGTTACATATAGAGGCTTCTAAACAAACACTTAAGGCATCATGATAAAATCTTGAGTTAGTAGAACTTGAAGTATCACTACTGCATGAGGATTGAAATATCTTCTCTAAGAATGATTCATACATTGTTGTTTTCTCTTTAAGTAATTCAATCAATCCTTTTTGTTCTACATTCTCATCTTTGTAACATTTGAATATAAGTAATGCCATATATAATATGCTACCAATGTCTAAAGGAATTTGAATATCACTCTTTCCATTATCAATTGCTTCAATGAGTCGAGCATGTAGATAATATTCTAGGGTTTCAAATTTTTCTTCTAAAGCTTCACTATGAATTACTTTTGAAGCAAGGTATAATTTTCCTTCAGACTTTATAAGTAAATTATTGATTCCAATTTTATTTTTTGGTAAGTAAAATATACATTTCATTGAAACAAATTTTGAAAGGGTCCCAAATCCTTATTACAAAATTAACATAGACTCATGTTGGACTTTAGAAATAGATAAAAAAAAGTGCCAATAGCCTAGAAATACACATCCCAAAAGAAAAACGAAAAAAATCCAGAACACCTAGGCTAACACAAAATAAAATAGTGCCCATCCTTAGGCGATTCCTCAAACCCATCCTCAGTGGTATTAGTTAGGCAATATCCTTATCATTATCCTTGACCACATCCTTGCTACTATATTTCATCCCAAAGAGGATCTCATTTGGCTTTATTGGCTCATTTAGTTTTCCCACATTGGACTCTTCAAATACTTTGAAAAAAATAGCAGGTGTAATGCATTACACATTTCTTTCAAGGTTGCTTGAAATTCCTCGAATTGAGCAATTGCCATGGATATAACTTGAATTACCAAATTTTTTAGGGCCTCTATGGTGAAGTCCTCATCATAATCAGAGTCCACCTCCTCGTACGTGCTTTGGCTTCTACACATATTCTTACGCATATGGATAGATTTCCTCATAGCACCCACCAGTTCCTCGATTTTAGGATTATTTACTTTGGATGCCTCCTCATACCTGTCAGACCCTATCAATTTTATCTTTCTTGCTATAGTTGATAAAGGGGTTAAGGATTCATCATCCTTAGGGGTATCCTATGTCGAGAGGATGTTATCATGAGGAGGATACACAACAAGATTAGGATTAGCTAAGGGAATGGCAGGACTATGGGAAAGGAGATGAGTATAGATAACCTTGAACAATCCTTGATGGGAAGGGATATCGACCCCTTTCTTCTTCCTATAATTTTTTATGGAATAATTTATGGAATTGAATAGGAATTTGAGGATGTTCATTATATTTATGTCTTTGAAATGGTTAAACAAGGCCAAATGAAGGCTCCTCAGTTGCTTATCAGGATCATCAATGGTAATCAAATCCATTATGGGTTTGATAACCTTATTCCAGAGTGAAGGGAGATCAGCCCTAGTAGTCCCTATTTTTTCCAGCTTCTGCATATTAAGTTTGTCTAGAAATTCCTTGATTTCCACCTCCCATTTATGCTTTTCTCATCTTACATGTCTTTCCAAATTAGGTAAACTAAATATGGTCACCAACAAACTAGCATCCAAAATAAAATCCCTATCTTTGAAAAAAATTTACCCTTCCTCCAAACTGCTCAAAAAGGCCATGGTAAAATCGTAGTCATTTTTGATAAATTTTTGTAAGAAAGGTAGATATCCTCACTTGAAAAGGATGGATTCCACTATAGTATCCACCACCAAGGTATTAGGTTCCACAAACGCCATCTTAGAACAATTATCAAAATACAACTGAATACACTCGCTATAGGGATGAGGATGCATGTCCACAACATAGTGATCAAAGTTGTGACACAACCACTTTGTAGGATAGAAAATTTCTAGCTTTGGAAAGTGACTAATCCAATTTTTGGAGCTATGAAATGGAAATATTTCCTTGGAATGATGAAAATACGTTGAATAATCCTGAGGATTTTATTCGATCATAACTTTTCAATGGTCCTAGAGTTGCATGTGAAAAATAAAATTATGCCATTTTCTCCACCAATCACAATAGCACACATAGGACCAGGTCCACCAAAGTGGAACAAAAATGGACACAAAATGAAAGTGGCGGTGAACGAAGAGTGAGCAGAAGGATTCGAAAACATGTGAGGTGGGGGGCAAGTTTCGAAAAGGGAAAAAACAAGATCGTCATGTGATGGGGATGATATGGAAAACATGATAAAAATGCTTTGGGAAGGCAAAGGGATATGGAAAGACACAAAGGTTAGGGCATGGAAAAAAATACTAAAAGGAATTGAATGCAAGAAATGGATCAGGCACCTGATGGACATCAAATAAACACTAATGGGAAGAACTCTAACAAACAAGCACTAGATCCAAGGAGAAAAATATGAATAAGAAACAACAAGTGGCATCAATAAACTGAGCCACATTGAAAACAAGACATTAGAAAAAGGCATCAAGAATTATGAAAATTGAAAATTTTATCCTTATTAACCAATTTGAGGATATGTTGAGGAAGGGAATTAGACCATGTGACTAGGCCATTGATGGTAGTGCTAAAATTGGCTAGCTCATTAGACACTTTTTTGGCTTCCCTAAAATCATGTTGGATGATTGTCTCTCATATGTACTCTATGGTTTTGTGAGATTCTTCCACACTAGGTGGCTAATCATAGTCATCAACTATATCCTCATAGAGTGACTTGGGGTACCCTTGTTCCTGATATTATGACTCTATGTCCTCATAGGTCTCATATTTCAATCAATGAGTTTACATTTGGTGTATTTGAGACCTATGGTGTTGGATTGACACCCAGGGAGGGAAATTTTGAGCTGTCCTAGGAAGCACATCATAGTTTTGTACAATGCACCTTTGAGGGGTTTGTTGCCTATATGTACTAGGTGTGCACACCTCATCTTGTGTTACCTTTTTAACTCATTCTCATAGTTTTTACTTTAATCAAATCTTGTATTTATTCAACAAATTAAAGTCACATACCTTTAATCACTAGGTTCCTTTAATTCCATGATTCAAATCTTAAAATTCAATTCATAATTTAATTTCCAAGAAGGATTTTCTGAATTTTTTATGTAATTTATTGTATTGAGGGAGTCACCCTCGATGATCACCCTGTTACAATTTTCTGAAAAAATGATAAACCCTTCCACAAATATCTGGCTTCAGTGAAATAATTAGATTGAATACCTAAATTTTTAGCAAAAGCCATAATTGTTTCACCATGGTGATCTTGAAGAATACCTCCTACCCCTGCCAGCCTAGGATTTCATTTTGTAGCTCCATTAAAGTTTAATTTCCACCATCCCTCCTAGGGAGAAATCCATTTGGTTTTAATCCTCACTTTGGGAGGACTTGAAGATAGAGCTTCTTGAATGGGTATGTTAATATAAAATAGTAAGGAAGCTTCTGAATTTGAGATGGTGGAATTGGTGGAAGGGGAAAGCTGGGCATTTTATTTGGCAAAGGAAATTATTATGTTGGTTATGGACATAGGATCCTTGTAGAAATTTGAAAAAACCCTATTGTTTCGTTCAAGCCAGGCCTACCAAAGGAAATTATGGAGAAATAATTTCCAAAGGATTTAAGTCAGGAGTTGTGGAACAGATAAGGCCATTGATAAAAAATATCGATGAAGGATTGCGGCTTGGCCCAAAGGATGTTGAAAATTTGGAAAATATTATCAAGGATGGACATAGAGAAAGGGCATCCCAAAATAAGGTGTTGAATAGATTCCCAATTTGAAAGACAAAGGTGGCATCAATTTGGGATTAACAGTCATTTCTTCATTAGGTTATTAGAAGTGAGGATCTTCCCAAGAAAGGCCAACCATGAGAAAAAGTAAATATTAGGGATAAGGTATTTGGGCCACACTAGATGAAAAGGGAAAAGAGCATCAGGAGCCTGAAGTTGTATATGGTAGGTAGATTTAATAGTAAAATCCCTACTTCCAGAGTGTTCCAAAGTAAGGTGATGAGTAGGAAGGTAGTTAAGGATACCGATTCTAAAGGATGGGCTTCACAAACGACAAATTTCCAAGATGGCCTGAAATTGGAACGAGAAATAAAATCTGACACTTTCCTTCCTAGATGACTATCAGTGAAGTTCTTGAGAATTGCAATACTAGGGTCTTCAATGAGTGGTGTTCCTCTTATCCATTTATCGAACCAAAAGTCAATGCTTTCACCATTTCTCAGCTACCATATGACACCTTTGTGCACTAGAGGTCTGGTATGAATCATTGCTTTCCAGAAAACTGAACCATTAGTTGGAGTTCCTTCATCTAGAAAATTTGAATTTTGAAGATATTTCCTTCTTGTAATGTTAAACCATTTTGAGCTATCATTTGACACAATTCTCTAGGATTTCTTAGCCATTAAATCCAAATTTAATTTTTGAATTATTTTGAGTCTGATACCTCCCATGAATTTTTCTTTATAGACTTTGTCCTAGGAAACTAGATGAAATATGTTCTTATTTTTAGATCCTGACCAAAGAAATATTTTCTAGATTTGTTCAATTTTAGAAAATATAGTTGTTGGGGCTTTAAAAATAGAGAGAAAATAAACTGGGATACTTTGGAGACAAACCATAGTGAGGGTTGATTTAGCTTCAAAAAGTGAATCTTGAGTTGCTATTAAAGTCATCCACAAATTTTTGGTGAGTCACAGGTTTAAGTTGTGACACTGGTTTAATACCAGATAAGAGCCCAGATCTACAATCTACATTTAAGGTCCTTCCAAGGGATTCAAAAGCTAAATAAGCACTTTGAAAATATCCAATCACTGACCCATTAACAAGGACAGATAACCAAGGGCTGGTGATGCATCCTTTTATGAGGTCAACCTAATAAGGATGAAAGCTGAACTTAAGAAGGATAACTATAAGGAAATCCCAGTTAACTATGTCAAAATCCTTATTCATATCCAATTTGAGAGTAAAATTGAGTTTCTTAGTATATAAGGAAGAGTGCAAAGTTTCAAGAATGGTAATAATACCCTAAAAAATGGAACTTCCTTTAAAAAAGCTTCCCTGACAAGGATCTATAATTTAAGGTAAGATTTCCTTCAATATGTGAGCCATGAATTAGAATTTTGGATACTACATTACACAGACTAAGGTCTGAAATCAACCATCAATTTTGAGGTAGGTCCTTTAGGAATTAAATCTAGAAAAGGAGACTTGAATCTACGACGGATGAATTTGGAAGACCGAAACTTCTTAATAGCTGAACAAACATCAGGCCCAACCAACTACCAAAAACTTTGAAAAAAATTTGGTGGGAAACCATCTGGTCCAAGAGATTTGTTAGGATACATGGAAAAGAGGGCATCTCTAATTTCATCCTCAGAGAAGGGGTAAATTAACTTGGAATTGTATTCAGGGCTAACATAAACAAGAATGTGCTGAAGAAGATATTCTTTGGCTAAAATAGAGCAAGGAATCAGATTGCCAAGGAGAGAATTAAAATAAGAAACAACAACTAACATAATTCAAAGATATATTTAGTAGAGGTGCCATCATCCTTCCATAATTCTTTTATTCTGTTTGATCTCCTATTTCATAGAGTGGAATAATGGAAGAACTTTGTGTTGGAATCACCATATTTGAGCCAAATTGCTCAAGATTTTTACCACCAAAATTTTCCTCACATTTAAGTATATTATGAAACTCAGATAACAATTTCCTTTCCTCATCCCTGGTATGATCTTCCACCTGGCCACCTTGGATTTTTCTCAATTGCAGCCAATATTTCCTTTATGAATTGTTTGTTTTCAAAAAGGTTACCAAAAACTTACTTGTTCCATATCTTGAGTTTCTCTTTAATGAATCCCAATTTTTGGGTAAGATTTAAGGAGTGAGATCCCTAGAAATATTTTTTTCCACCATTCTTATAGTTTGCTTTCAAATCAGGATGATTGAAACACATGTTTTCAAATCTAAAAGGGGTTTTAAAAGGATATTTTTTCCCCACTTCTAATAGAAGAGGATTATGATCAGATCCAATTTTGAGTAGGGCCTAAAGACAAGCATTTCCAAACAAAAAAATATCTTCCTTGGAAAAAGAAATATGTCCAGTCTAACTTGGATGTGCTGGTGGCCGCTTCTCTTGTTACTCCATGTGAACTTGGCACCTTTAAACTTGACATCCATGAGATCATTAAGGTTAATGAAAGAATCAAAATCTTCCATGCTCTTGAGGGGTAATCCATTTCAACCTTTTTTGTTTGAAGGATAAAGGGAGGTATTAAAATCTCTTGCTAAGATCCATGGGGTGGTAGGAAAGGAATTTTTTAGTCTTCTTAGCATCTCCCACATACCAGCTCTACCCAAAAGAGAATTGGGGGTATAAATATTAGTTAGTATCCATGAAGTATCCAAGTCCTTATCATGAAACATGATACTTATTAGTCTATCAGTTGAATGTATTTCCCTTCCTTCAAGCTTACAGAGATCCAAAATGCACATTAGTCCTCTAGAAGATCCATTAACATGACTAAAATTTGCTTCACCATTTTTCCAAATTCTCTTGGAAAATTTAATAGTTGCCTTCTCTTCAATAGTTTCCTGCATTATGAATAAAGTGGGTTTAGTTCCATTTCTTAATAAATTAGCCAGTCTCTATTTGGCTAATCCCTTAAGTCCTCTCACATTCCATGAGAGAACCTTCATTTGGAATATTTGGGAATATTTTTGCCTCCCCTTCCTTGACATTGGGGAGGTTTGTTACTCTTGTCTTCATATTTTGGCACATTGGTGACTAAAAGAAAGAGGGTTTTATGAATCCCATTGGAAATATACTCTTCTATCCCTTTCCTTTGTTGTTCACTAGCTAAAGTATTGCCTCTTTTCTTCTCACTACAACAACATATGGGGGAATTCTTGGTGCTTCTTGTTTGTTTAGGACTAAATCTATTATGGACAATTTGTTGTAATATGGGACTTGAGTTCCAATTGATGTTCTACTCTGGTAATGGGTGAGGGATTCTTATTTTATTTTATTTTGTTGGGATCCTCATTCTTATCTTCAAAGGGATGAGATGGTACTAACATTGTAGGGAAATCCACTTTATTGGGGCTCTTCTAGAAAGGAGGATTGGATTCGAGGATTGGAAGAATTTCCCCATCATCCTCTTGACCTAAATTTGTTTGAGAAAGAATTTCAAATCTATTTGGAAAGGCAAAGAGAGATATTACCTTATCCTTATCAGAATGTGGAGGAGAGTTCACAATATACTTCCCTTTATCTAGGGTGGAGGACTTCTAGGTTTTCATTGCATAACTTTGTTGATGAGGTCCTTTTCCTCCAGGAATATATTGTTGCTCCTTTTTGGGTTGTTTGAAGAAATCATTATTCACCTGGTTTTTGTTTCCTTGGTTCTAGAAAATAGGGACACCTTTAAAGGCTCAGTTGTTGGTCTCCTGCTTAGAATCCTTTTTGTTATTTTTCTAAACTTTGAGAATAGGTCACTGGTTTATGAGATGTCCTTGGGTATGGAATTCCATACAAAAGGTTAGTTTATTCTTGTATTCCATTGACTATTTTAGGTAGTAGGACATGCAATTGAGGTTGAAAAAAGTGGGAAGTTCAAAATCAAGGTTTGCATTAATGCAAATACTAGCATAAACCATGCGCTTGCGTGCTAGAGTTACAAGGTCAATCATGACCAACTCACCCACCATGCTAGAAATTACTTGGAGGATATCCTCATGCCAAAGGTGAAAGGGAAGGTCAGGGATGCAAACCAAATTATAACATAATTTATGCTTTGATTTTATAGATTAAAATCCTTTTCCCACTTGCAAATGAAGAGACTTTTTCTACCTAGAAACCATGGTCCTCCAGTCAGGATGCGACTTGCATCATCATGATTGATTAGTATAATAACAAAGAAATACTTGGATAAAGCAACAAATTCCATTCTTCCTAGATTTTTCTAATTTGAGAAGGCCCATATTCAGATGGTTTCCATGTCAGGCCTACCTTCTATGAATTTTCCAACAAGAAAATGATAGGTAATTGGAAATAATGCTATCAAGAATTTTTATATCTTTACCTTCTGGGATAATGATAGTAGGAGGACCTTGTTCTCTATTCTTGCTAAAACATAAAACATTAGAAAAGGATATTTCCTTGTGGACTCTGAGAGAAGACCCCTTTCATCTGGAAGGGGTGGGGGTCCATTTCCAGGAGGTTCTTCCTCCCAAATGCCCTCAGTCCTGTCACACCTTTTGTATTTATCATCATGTCCATCCTTTGGATCAGTTGGAACCTTACCTATCCCAGAATACTCACTTCCATCCTTCCCACATTCTAAATTTGAAAATCTACAATCCTTTCTGAACTGTTCATCCTCGCTTTCTTTGTCACTATTCCTCTAATTCTTGATTCCAATTTTTATAACACTTGCTCTTTCCTTTCTAATGGTGTTGTTCATATCATTGTTCACTGTATTCTTTGAGGTTGACATATTTCTTCCTCCTTAGTTTTAATAGACTTGTAAACCTTGTATCTCTTTATCTAAATTCTAGGCTGAATCAAATCTTGTAGTGTATGATTAATCAATAGAATTATTTTAGCTCTTTAGTATTTTGAGAATATTTTTGAAATATCCTTTGTAGTAGTCTACCTTATGTCTCCCTATTTTTAAGTATATGATCAACCTTGCTAAGAACTTTTCAATTTTACAAGTTTTGTAAAATTCCTTCTATATTGCAAGTGTTTGAATGCACTATGAGTCTTGATAGTATGCTTAGCTTTCCTAGTTTGATTTGAATCCCTTTTGTCTCCCTAATGTTAAATTTCACTTTCTTGCCTTATTTCTCCCAAATAATTAGTAAGTAGAAAGCTAAATATAAATGATGATGCACCTTAAAGTTTTAATAAGGTTCTTTTCCTTCAAGACATTTTAGTTGGATTAATGTATCATAAATTAGTGTAAGAGACTAATGCAAAATGCAATTTCCAACTTTCAAGCAATTAATGGTTTTGCTTCTTTAATCCTTCAATTCTCAATGGAATAATTTATTAAATTTCAGTAGTTTAATTTTTGGTGTAGAACTCCTTATATATCCCTAATGTAGAAATTTACAAAGTAATAATATTTGCAAACTAGTATTTTAATTTTCCAATTTTGTAGACCTTATATCTCTTAATTAAAAATTTGTAAATATTTTAATGTTTGAATCTCATTATAATCCCTTTGCTTTAATTGCCTTCTAACTCTCTAGGGTTGGTATTTTATTAGTTCTTAAATGTAGTAATAAATAAAATTCAACCTTATTTTAAGCACATTATAAATCCTTATACTTAAGTAAAGCAAATATTAAATCATGTAAATATTTTAGCTTCCTTGCAATGTAAAATGTGCATGCTGATTAGCTTCCGGTTGGACTCTTCAATCCAAGATTTTGCTTTGTAATACTAGTATTCTATGTATGAAAAAGAGTATTTATTGCTCATGGGCACCTTATGAGTCTTCTTATCCTTCTTAAATGCACTTTGACCTCACTCTCAATTCTTAATATACGTGCTTCCAATCTATGTGCTCTTCTCAACTTAGGCACTTTAATATCCTTTATCCCTTCTTAATGCTCTAGCCACATGACATGTATGTTGCTCGAGTGTGTAGGTGGAAAATAGAGGTTACATTATTGGTAAGTGTTAGTTGGTTAACATTCAATGCTCTTCCTTTGAATGATGCCTAATAATTATGTGCCTTCAACCTTTGAATGATACCTTCAATGCTTCAAGATGATCATTATTTCTATATTAGGCACTTCCTTCCTACGCAAGCGTTATAAAGAATATTTTAGGTGCCTTATTTTTTTGTACCAAGTGGTGCAAATTAACTTAGATTTAAATGGCAAAATGTGCTTCTTTCCTATACATGTAACTCCACCTTCAATGTCTTCTATCTCTTAAATCTTCTTGCAAACAAATACAATTTTTTTGGCTTGGATTTCAACATTCTTTCTCCAGCAAATGGTGTCTCTACTCTCCTATGAAGTTGGCTCCAACAATAGTGGTTCTAGGTGCTCCAATTCTATCCTCTTAGCTAGCAATTCTACTCCAATGAGGGTGGCTCTAGGGTGCTTTGAAGCTATCCTCTTAGCTGGAATTTCATCCAAGCTATTGCTTGGGTAATGCACTCTTTGGTTGCACCTTGATATTTTACGTAACTTGCTCTACGTTATCCTTTGTGCTATTCTTCTTGCTTTATGTTGGACTTGAAATGGATGTTATGCTACCTTAAATAGGTTATTTTATGTTGCAGGTTACTTCTCTTATACTGCTTGTAGGCACTAAATTTGGTATCTTTAGACACCTTAAAACTCAACTATTGAGACCTTCATTGGCTTTCTTCCTCAAATTTAAGTTCACTCCTTTAACTTGATGATATGGCCATTTTTAGATGTAATAAGCTTGTTGTTGTAGTGTCTTAAGACACTTTGGATTTTGTCCTCTCTTTTATACATAGGACAAGAGAAATATGGTGCAATAATGTAATGCAAATAGCTTTGCAATAGTTAGAAAAATACCTTAAATTGCACCTATACTTTGAGATATTTAAATCTTATTTTTTTCAAGATTTCTCTCTTCCTTGATGAGGCAACTTCTTGCTCTACCCCTTGATGGAAAATGATGATTTGATGTTGCCTTCCTTAATAGACAATTCCCTTCTATAATTTATTTTCTTGGTTAAATTTGCAATAATGAATCCAAACCTTTAATCATGCAACTAATATGCCCTTTTGAATGGCTTAAATTTGCACTAATTTTCCACCTTAACTTAAATACTTAATGCACCTTTAATAACTAGTAAGAATAACTAGTATGATGCAATAGTAATTTCTCCTTATTGCTCCTTTTAATTAACTCTTAATATATGAAACATTAACTTAAGAATAATTTATTCTTTGCTTCTACTAGAAGATAGGATGTTAATATTTTCCTTTCCTTTGAAATTTATCTAACTCCTTTTTGTGTGCAAGTTATAAACCTTGTAGAAACTATCTTCTCCACTTTCTTGAAGATTTAATATGCAACCTTATCCTCGCAAATTTTAAACTCTGATATGGTGCTTAATGAAACTTAATAATAAACCAAGTAACTAATGTTCAAGTAATGAAACTTTTGCACCAAAATTGCTCACCTTGATGACCTTTGTAGATGATGAGAATATTGGTGATTAGATTCACCAAAATGTTGGGCTTTATTAGATGAAATCATAGCACTTCCTTCTTGTAAAAAAAAACTATTTATCCCACCAATTTGCAGCTTTGAAACCCTCTAACGTGCTATCTAAAAAAATTAGTTTGGTGGCTTTAACTATCCTTCATGATCCTTCATGATGCTAGTAATACTGCTCAAATTATTGCCCTTTCATAGTCAAATTTTCCTTTGAA
Organism: Wollemia nobilis; assembly: GCA_028583015.1. Lineage (NCBI taxonomy): Eukaryota > Viridiplantae > Streptophyta > Pinopsida > Araucariales > Araucariaceae > Wollemia > Wollemia nobilis. The sequence goes on along the minus strand of JAQPPZ010017254.1, from coordinate 229,138 downwards.
ATTCTATCCTTTAATATCCTACATTTGGTAGGAACATCCTCCCAATCACAACTGAGACTTGTATCCTAGAGACTTTCAATTTTCTACTATAAAATTGACAAAATCATTTTTTCTAAAATAACCTTCAAGCCTTCAATGTCAATATTCAAATCTCTTAGATTTGGTGGCTTCTTCCAACTCCTTTCTCCTTCAACCTCCTTTTCAAATTCCAAATTCAACCTTGGCCTATCTAATGGTCTTATTCTCAATATTCTAACTGCCTTGAGGTCTTAACTATTCTCCTCCAAAATTTGGAAAATCCCTTACCAAATTTTCCTCCTTTTGGGCTTGTTGTTAGATGGAGATAATTGTCCCAAAACCTCTTTTATTAGGAACTCCTAGAAACTCCTTCAATGACCTTATTTGAGATCCATATTGAAGACTAAAGTCCATTCAAGCCTAGAAAATCAATATGGATATTGGTCATTTAGATGTTTCTAGCCTTCTTATTTCACATTTCAAGCATTCCTTGAGACCTCTTCTCTAGGTTCTTCAATATTCACAGCTTCTTAAGTCTTCTTGTCAAGAATTTAATGAGACCTTCCTTGATCTCTTCAATATTCACCTCTGGAAGTTTTGCAATGAGATCTCTTTTCTTAGATCTCTAAAATTTGCTACTTTTGGAAACTGGAGTAGGACTTTTGCTAGTCCTTCTCTATCTTCAATCTTCGAATACTGGAAGTTATTCAATGGGATATATTGTGGGTCTCTTTATCTTCTTGAGATATTTTATCCTTCTATAATTTGTAGGTATTCAATATTCAATGGAGATTACCAATATCCAATCTTCTCCTAGACTCTTTCTTGGATTTGCTTCTTCTTTCAATCTATAGTAAGGCTTCACTGACCTTTTCTCTATTTTGCAATATGTAAAGTCTACAATTGGACCTTTTTCTCAGACCTCTAAAATATTTAGTCTTCTACTTGTTGCTTTAAGTACTAGATTGATTCTAAGAAGACATTCTTCCTAGATCTATGTAGGAAGTTTACCAACATTATTTGGATCTCCTTTTCCTGCAGCAAAGTATTAGAAATTGGAAGTGCTTCATATTTAACTCTAAATATTACTAAAAATTCACTAGTTGATTTTTAAATCTAGTGGAATCAATGCTGAGTCCTAGTCTTCACAAAGTTTTCTACAACTCTATGGAGAGACTCTACCCAGCTATATTTTTTCAAAAATTCAAAAAATGAGATTTTTGATCTCCTCTCTATCTCTCTTGTGGCTCCCTCTATTTTCTACTAGTCTACCATGACTTTGATACTGTTAGCTTTTGAGAATGTATATTAAAGGAAATGCAACCACATGATGTAAAATAAGCAAGCTATGATAACTATATGATAATGGCACTGTAATATGTAGGAAAACTAGATGATAAAATTCTGCAATAACCTAGTAATATACCATTAATAAAATCTCATGAAAATAGTACAATGCAATACAATGAAGGACTTGGACACTCTAGAATTTTTAATGAACATTGTACCTACTCACTACTATCTATATTTACATCATTCCTCTCACTGTATCTTTCATACTCTCAAAGGACTATATAGGAAGATATGTTCCTTATCCTTTACTCTACCCATGACTCTTCATCTACCTATACTATGACTTATGTACATATGGACTACATGCACATTTACATCATTGCACATTCTAAAACTAGTGCATTTATTACATTTCATGAAGTAACTACTTAAACCTTAATCTAAGATAAACTCCTAATCTATAAATGTACCCAAGGTGGTACATTGGCATGTACCAAATAATATCATATAATATAACATTTTGTGCCATAAACTAAGGTGTAAGGTGTCACTCCTATAGGAGTTCATACGCTAGTACAATATGTCCACAAGGCAAGATAAAGTTGTAAATGTCAATCTCGATCATTTTTGTTGACTATTTTCTTGAGGATTTTGAACAATGTCTTGTTGGAAGATTTTGTTTGTCCATTTACTTGCGGGTAGTATGTTGTTGATCATTTTTGCTATATTTTGTATCTCACACATATATTGTTGACTTCCTTGTTTTTGAATGACATACCATTATCTGCAATTAGAGTAGAAGGTATCCCATAATGACTAATAATTTGGTTGAGAATGAATTTATATACTTGTATTCCTGTTGTAGAGGATAGAGGCATGACATTGATCCACTTAGTGAAATATTATATGGATGTAATAATGAATTTATGGCCATCAAGATGATTAATATTTGATTTTGCCTATAATTTCTAATCCCCAAGAGGATAAGGGTCAAGGTGATGTGATAGGTTGCAATTCTTGGGAAGGAGAATGGATAAGTTTATTGTGTCATTGATATTTGCCATATATCCTAATATAGTTACAGGTGTATATTTCCATAGAAGGCCAATAGTAACCCATCCTAAGGAGATTTCTAAATTTGTCTAGTCAACTAAAATATCCACCACATGATCCATCATGGGATTCCTCCACATTTGTGCACCTGAGTATACCCTCAAAAGAGCATCAATATAATATTTCTACAATGATAACATATTTGTAAGATTCTAATCTAAATTGTCTTCACTTTTGATAATTGAATCCTTTAGGGAGCATCCTTTCTTTGATTAATCTAAGGATGTATTGATACCAAGGTTCTTGGGTTGAAGTTAATTTAATGGTACAAATACTTAGATATTGTAGGCATGACTTTAATGTGGAAGGCTATTTTACTTATCTTATGAATATGGATGTTTATTCATCTTCTAGTTCTAAAGGGATAAGAGATATTATTGTGGCCATAGCATCGACATGATAATTGCTAGATTTTGGTATGGCTTCTATGTTGATTTGGTCAAAATGAGCTATTAAGTTATCTATTATTTCTTTGTAAGGTTTTAGTTTATCATTTTTGGTTTGATAAACACCATTGAATCGATTAATCACCAATTGTGAGTCATCATATACTATCAAGGTTTTGATTTTGAGCTTCAATGTAGCTTTAAGATTTAAAACTAGTGCTTTGTGTTGTTTGTACATGAGGAACATAGTTTAAAGGATAATGGTATAAGTTGTTATTGCGATGTGACTAAAATCATACATACCCCTTTTTCAAAGTACAAGATCCAGGATTTAGGATCTTGGGCTTCTATAGCTAGAACTGTCTTATCAGGGCAAATGTTTATGGGATGCTTTGATTCTAAAGGTGTAGTCATAAGTTGTTTAGCTTTCATAACTCACCAAAGTTCTACTTATATAGTATATGTCCCTTTCTCTATGTTGGTCATCATATTGATCTAATAAGGCTCCAAGGGCATGTTCAATAGTAGCTATATATAGAAACAATGGTTGGGTTATTAACTTTTGATAATATATATTTAGGGAAATACAACCACAAGATCTAAAATGAGTAAGCAATGTTAACTATATGATAATTGCAATATAATATGTAGGAAAATATATGATAAAATTTTACAATAATTCAAAAATAGCCATTAATAAAAGATCATGAAAATAGTATAATGTAATATAATGAAGGTCTTCAACACTCCAAAAATTCATGCAAGATCTACATTGTATCTACTTTTCTATTCTATATGCTTCTCTCTACCATCTTCTATGATACTCAAATGATCCTCTAATAATCCTATAATATCCTCACTTACTTCACTCTATCAAAGGTCTATCTAGAGGGAGATATGTCCCTTGGCCTTTCATCTACCCATGACTCATGTACATGTGGACTACATGCACATTTACATCATTGCATATTCTAAAACTTGTGCATTTATTACATTGCATAAAGTAAATACTCAAACCTTAATCTAAGATAAAATCTTAATATAAATATGTACCCAAGGTGGTACATTGGCATGTATCAAATAATGTAATATATTCCAACACCCCCTTGTATTACATTATTTTGGTATTGAAGACTTTAGTCGTCAATAGGTCTTCTTTTTGGTTCTGAAACTTGAGATCTTATTTCTTGCTTGCTTTATTTAGTTTCCTGTCTCTATTTTGATCAAGTAAATAATTAATATCTTTTTTTTTTACTTTGGTTAACTTTGATCTGCATTCATCTTGAAAGTATTTTTATTCATCTTCATATTTTCTTTTCTATCATGCTTCCTATTTCTTCTTCTTCTTCTCCTTATTTGTTTTTTTAATATTTTTACTAGTGATATATCTTCTTCATGACGAGTTAGTATATCATCACAATAGTATTGGTTAGGATTTAATATTTCATTTCTAATATGTTCATTATGTTGCATGTTTTGAGAAAATTAAAAAATAATTAATGATAGGTATATCATCAAGCATTCTTCTGGTGTAAATATAACCATGTTTTAGGTATTCCACAAATCCTTGAAAATTACTTCATGAAGATAACCAATTAAAGTAATAAAATTTTCTTCTTTTGCTTCCTTGAGAAACAAGGAAAATCTTTCTTTTTTACTGGTAGATAGATAGTTGTATCCATCAAAAGTATCTATTAAGTTTTGTGAATAGAATTTCAATTCATGAAATAGTTCTTCATTATTGAATGCATTTCTCACTATTTCATCCATGCTTCTTCTAATTTAATCTTTGAAGTGAAATTCCTTATAACTCCTTAGTATTATGTATTTGATAGAATATTTCAAAAAACTGTTGAGGTTGACTACCTTATGACTCCCTAGTGTTTTGAGTATATGATCAAATACTATCTTTCCAATTCTTCAACTTTGTATTATGCTTTGTAATTTCTTATTTTTAATCTTTCAAATATCTAGGTAGTATTTATTTTAGCTCCCTAGTATTTGATATTGAGAATTTTGATAGAATATTTTATCTTTCAAAACCTTTAAAGTTGTCTACCTTATGACTCCCTAGTTTATTGAGTATTTGATAATACCTTTTCAATTCTTAAGTTTTGTAGAACCCCTTATATATCCCAAGTGTTTTGAATGTACTATGATCTTGATAAAGTTCTTAGCTTTCTTCAATTTTCATTTTGAGTTGAATCCCTAATGTTTTGATGATAATTTTTATATAATGTTCAACTTATATATTTCACCTTATTTCTCCCTATTGATATTTTAATGCACTTTAAATTTGATAATGTTGTCTTTTTCCAAGACCTAATAGGTGGATTTCTTATCCGTTCAATTTGTATGTGTGAATAATTTCCAAATTTCAAGCAATTCTATGTTTTGCTTCCTATATACTTCAATTCTCAATGATATGGGTTCTAAATTTCAACATATTTAATTTGGTGTTGAACTCCTTATATCTCCCTAATTATAAATTTATAAATGATAATATTTGTAAAGTAATGCTTCAATTTCAAGGTAGAAAACTTTATATCTCCTACTTTAATAATTTGTAAATATTTTGATACTTGAATCTCAAATAATACAATTTTGAAAAAGTTCTTAAAGTTATAATCTCCTTACTTTAATTGCCTTTCTAATCCATCAATGAATTATTTAAGGTTATAATTTCCTTATATCTCCACACAATGATTAGTTAAACTTAACCTTAGGAATAATAGACCTTATGTATCCTTAAACTTGATGGAAAGCAAATATTAATTGAATGTCAATATACCTTTGATGTGAGGCACCAAATGTTGATTGTTTACGCTTTCAAACTACTCAAACATTGTATTCTCCTCAAAATTTAAGGTATGATATTATTGTATTAATAGTACCTCTTTCTATGGTGTAATTATTTACTTTAGACTATTCTATTCTACGATTTAATGTTCTCTAACCTTGGAAGCTTGATATACGTGCACTCTTCAAGATTGTGGTATTAATACTTCACTATATCCCTTTGGATTGTGTGCCACATGGCATTTACGTTACCCTTGGATATTGTTATTCCCTATTAGGTGGCATAGAGATGTAATATTTACTAGCTTAGATATATAAAATATATATATCTATAAATGTCGAGAGTTATCAATCTCGAGGCACCTATCTCATTTCTTGGGGGTGTGATATATAGGCGCCTCCAAAATGATTACATATTTTAACTAATATTTTAATATAATCTAGTTTAAATATTTTTTAAATATTTTAAATCCACCATAACCCTTAACGTCGATAGATAATTTTATTAATGTCGGATTTTTTAATAAAATATTAATATTGTTTACGGTGTGGCTGACCTTCATAGCTGCCATTGTAGGACGCCTATCGGCATCATAAGACATCGATTTAGGTGGTGCAAGTGTTATTTCAACCTTTGGATGTTGAAATAATGATGATTTATTATCTCCTTGCTTGTATTGGGTATTACTAAGGATTGATGATATTAGATGGTGTATGCATAGGAGTTATTTCAAACTTGAATGATATATTCCCTCTTCAGGTGTTACTAATAATTTGTTGGCACTCTTCTCATTTGTACCAAATGGCATATGATTCCTTTACTCACTATGACAAGTGATAACTTCTTTTTCATGTAACCTAATGCTCAACGTTCCATTCTGTTATTTAATGTACTTGCCAACTCCTTGCAAGTTGTTTGGTATTATCTTATAATAGCAATATTCTTCTTGATCTATAATGTATGGTGGTGGATCCTCTCCAATGAAGGTGTCTCCTCCTTTGGTGGTATTTTGATTCTTCTTTCCTTGGTGGCTGTTCAACCAAGCTACTTTCCTCTTTCACTTGGGTAATACTTGTTATTTGTGTTATTTTCCTTGCTACTTGCACCTTAATCCTTGCTTAATATTCATCTCTAGTTGTAGATCTATTGCTAAAATTTTATTTTCACCGTGGGTGTTGCCTTCTTGCATCTATGACACCCTATTTGGTGTCTTTATACACCTTGAATGAGTTAAATTTTAGCCCTTAGTTGGCTCTTTTTTCTTCACTTCATAGCTTATTCCTTAAACTTGATAATGCTACCACTAATGACTGCAATTTACGTGCCTCTTTGGTGTCTTAAGACACTTCAATTTTTATCTTCCTTTTGCTACTTTAAATAAGATAAATATAGTGCTATTAAAAACTGGAAATAAATCTATTATAAAATATGATAGAGTACCTTTATTGCACTAAAATTTTGATATATTTTAGTCTCTTTTTGTAGATTCCCTTCTTGTATTTAGTATGGCAATACCTTATCTATTTCTTGGTGGTAGTAGTGCTCCTTTGGTAGCTTCTCTTCATCGAGACTTACTGCAACTTTACCTGTGTTTAATGGTGTCTTTTAAAACTCTAACTCAACCTTGTTATTGAGCACTATTCTTCCTTACCATGCTTAATATTTTTGTACTTTAATAGCTTTTAGAAATAACTTGTATTAAACACTATATATTTCTTCTTAGCACTCCTTTAAGCAACTTATAACACTAACTTACGTTGATGTATTTTGTAGGTTTCAAGATGATAATTCTACCTCCTTACTTAACTTAAAAATATTCAAACCCAAACTCTGTATTTTTGCATTTAATAAAGTTAATATGGTGTTTTCAAGGAATTTAAATAATACTTGAATAGGAAACTTTGATAACACCAATTATCAAACATTATTTTGACCTCCTTGTAGCAATATTGCTTAGTGATTTAGTTCACCTATTTTCTGCCCTAGATTTATAAAATTTGTAGCTTCAACTCTTTGATATTTACTATCCTAAAATTTTTGAAAATGCTTGATTCCTTCTCCTTTAGTAGTTGTACAAAACTCCTCTATATTACAACTTTCAATGTTGCATATTTTTCTTCAACTTGCTATTCTAGGACCCTAGAATTTGTAGCTATTAGTGCTTCCCTTTTGCTATCCTTAACTCTAAAATTTTTAGATTATAACGCAGATACTTTCTCCTTTGATATGCTATCCTTAATATTTTGAATTTGGTAGGAAAATCCTCCAATTCACAACTATATTTACCTCTTCTAATGTCACCCAATAATATCTTGAACTTATGTTGCAAAAGCAACAATCTCTTCTTTCGCAAATCAGCCTTCAAGCCTTCAATGGAAATCTCAAATTTGGTGGCCTCTTCTAGCTCCTTTCTCCTTCAACATCCTTGTAAAATTATAACTTCAATCTTGGCCTATTTTCTGGCCTTCTTCTCAAGAATTTGAATGTCTTGAGGTCTTCTAGAATCCTTTCCAAATTTTGGCAAACTTCTTGCCAAATCTTCTTTCCTTTTGGGCTTGTTGTCGGATGATGACAATTATCCCAAATTCTCCTTTCTCAGGTGCTTATCTTAGATATAACTCTTCTTTATTGAGATATCTTTAAATCTCATCCAATGGCTACTTTTGAAGCTTTTGGTAGGGATTTTATAGCCTTCTTATTCCCCTATTTTCAACCTTTCTTGAGACCTCTTCTCTTGAATATTTAATTTCTATAGCTTCTGAAATCTTCAATAGGACTTTTCCTAGTCCTTTATCTTCAATATTCCAAATCTAGAAGTTCTTCAATGAGATCTTTCTCTTGGGTCTCCTCATTCTAGAGATGCTTTTTTTTCTTTCACTTTGTAATATGCAGTCTTCTATATTTTATGGAAACCTCCTTCTTGGGCCTCTTTGATCTCCAATATCTAATATTCTTCTAGAATATTTTCCTTGAGTCTATTATTCCTTCAATATTTAGCTTGTTGCTTCAAGTACTAGATATATTCCAAAGAATATATTCTTCCTAGCTCTTGTAGGAAGCTTCTCAACTTTCTTTGAATCAACTTTTTCTACAACAAAGTATTAGAAAAATTGTAATGGAAAATATTTAAATCTTGAGATAATGAATCTTCACTAGTTGATTTGTTAATCTAGTGGAATCAATGCTGAGTCCTAGTCTTCATGAGTTTTTTTACAACTATGTGGAAAGACTCTAGCAAAAATGCAATTTCAAAAATTCCAAAAAAATGATATTTCCTATCTCATTTCAATATTTCTTGTGGATCTCTCTATTTCCTGTCAATCTACCTTGTGCTATGATACCACTATTAGCTTTTGATGATATATTTTTAACGAAATGCAACCACAAAATCTAAAATGAGTAAGAAATATTAACTATATGATAATAGCAATATAATATGCAAAAATTTTGCAATAACTTAGAAAATAGCCATTAATGAAAGCTCATAAAAATAGTATAATGCAATTTAATGGAGGTCTAAAAAACTCCAAAAATTCATGCAAGATATATATTGTATCTAATTTTATATTCTATATTATTCTCTCTACCATCCTCTATGATAATCAAACGATCCTCTACTAATTATATAATATCCTCACTTACTTCACTCTATGAAAGACTATATAGAGAAATATGTCCCTTGGCCTTTCATCTACACGACTCACGTACATGTGGACTACATACACATTTACATAATTGTACATCTAACAATTGTGTATTTATTACATTGTATAAAGTAAAAATATAAGACAAACTCCTAATCTAAAGATGTACCCAAGGTGGTACATTGGCATGTAGCAAATAATGTAATATATTCCAACATGGGTTTGGTTAGGTAGTGTTAAGACAAGTGGTGTCAAGATATAAGTATTTAGAGCTTCAAAATACTTTTGACACTCACTATCCCATTCAGATTTTATATCTTTCTTGAGTAATCTAGAGAAGGGTTGACATTTTTCTACTAGTTGTGAGATGAATCTTTGAATGGCTTGCAATTTTCCTTGGAGACAATGTATTTTAGTTAAATTTGTTGGTGGTGGCATGTTTATTATTGTTGTAATTTTGGAAGGGTCAAATTCAATTCCACGACGAGAGATGATAAACCCTAGTAGTTTTCTTGATGTTATCCCAAAGATGCATTTTTAGGGTTTTAGCCTAACTTTGTATTCTCGTAGTCTCTTGAAAATACATCTTAGGTCTTGAACATGATTTTATATTTTCTTGGAATGACCTCAGAGGTTGTCCATATAGTATTCTACTGTATTATGCATGAGGTAATGAAGATGTATATCATGGATCCTTGATATACTGTTCCTGCATTTTTTAGACCAAAAGGTATGACTTGATAGCAAAAGATACTCCAAGGGGTTGTGAAGGTTATTTTGGATTGGTCTTCAAGAGAAATCCTTATTTGGTTGTAACCTAAAAATTCATCCATTAAAGATAACATCTTATATCTTGTGGTGAAGTCAACTATAATGTATATGTTTGGTAAAGAAAAATTGTATTTTGGGCATGCACTATTTATGTCTCTAAAATCTATGAAAATACAAATGGATCCTTATTTCTTGGAAATAGGGGAAATATTGGAGATTTAATTTTAATAGTCTATGGATTTTATGAAACCTACGTCTAATAGTTTTTGGAGTTCATGCTTCACTACAAGAGTGACTTTGGGATGCATTTTTCTAAATTTTTGTTTGATAGATTTGGTATCTGGATGTACGAAAAGATTATGTACTACTAATGAGGGTTCAAGCCCTGGAATATCATCATATTTCCAAGCAAAAATATCATAGAATTATTTTCGAAGGTTTGTGTATTTTATTTTATCATCTTGGATTAGCACCTTCCCCAATTTGAGTTGAATATTTTGTTCTATTCTGATGTTGATATCTATTATTTCTTCGATTAAGGTTTGTGATTCATCATAAAAATGTGGAGGGGCAGCTAATATCTCGAAATTTTTTAGCTTTTGTGGATCGAGCAATGTTTGTTCTAATTTGGATAGTTGTGTGAAATCTATTTTGAAGATATTTTAAAGGTATTCTTAAATATGACATTAATTATAAGTTCTTTTAATGTTGTCTTCTCTTAAATTTATTATTGACTCTAGGTGTACAATTTTTAACATGTTATGCTAGCAAAATGTATGTTTTTGTGAGGTGTTTAATTGAGAAGTGACCATTGTTCTTTCTCATCTTCGTCACCCTATTAAGAACCATGTAAAGACTTGGGATAATTATCCTCATTGTCTTCTTCTAGTAGAAGTGAAGGATCATTTTTATTAGGGATATATCTGATCCCATACTATCTTGGCCATGATTCTGCTTCTAAATATTCATTGATACCTTGTTCGAAGCATCCTAAGCCTTTGCCTTGGTATCCCATGTTGGCTAATATTTGTTTTAATACAAAAAATATGGGTGACATATAACATGAGGCATATGTTCATTCATTGGGCATGAAAGTGCATCCTTGGATTATTTCATCAAAGGTATGTCCTCCATAGATGAGAGCACAAGTTCCTATTTTGACCTTTATCCCTTTCCTACTAGGTAGATTAGTAGTGTGAGAGGATAGGAATAGACTAACCAATTATGCAAAAGGGTCAGGGTTCGGATGAATCAAATTGATTTGATATTTGGAAGAATATTAGGGGTCACCCCTTAAGTATATGAGGGGTTCTTCCAATGCTTCTTTTTATTTGTTTATATTAGAACCACTAGGTGGTAATGTTGGTTGGAGTGAAGGGAAGAGGTTGAACTCTTTTTGTTAAATATCTAAGAAGTTGCATAGGGTGAAAGGTTATGGATCCCTAAGGATATGAATAATCCTTCCTTGATATTCATATTTTAAACATTGATGTAAAATGGAAGGTACCACCTTCACGGCATGTATGCAAGGTCTCCCAAGAAGCATGTTGTATGTTATGTCATATGATATAACATAAAAGAGGGTATTTAGGACACATGGTCTTACTTTTAAGGGTAAGGTTATAGTGCCTATCACTTCTCTTTATTCATTGTAAAATGCCCTAACGAAAAGGTCTATTTTTTAAAATATTCTATGCCTAAGTCAAAGTTTTATAAAAAATTGACATTGTAGACATTCAAGTTGATCTATTGTCTACTAGGACTCTCTTGATGTGTTTGTCACATATTTGGACTATGATATAAAGAGGTGAATCTTCCGATATGGTTTCAAGAAGTGTGTATATATTATGGAATGCTAAGATGATACTATTTACTCTAGTGAATCCAACTATATTGGTGATGCCATTAGGAGATATATCTTGAGGAATTTCTTGCTCACTTAGAAGTTTTAGCAATATTTCTCTATGAATGGGTAATGTTATTAGAAATTTTAGAAGGGATTTATTTACATGTATATTTTCTAGTTTTTTTCAAAGGTCAAAAGAATGTAAGGTATTTTTAGGAGATGTGAGGACCAAAGGTGACCTATTAGGAATATTAACTTTAGTACTACAAGGGATGTGTAAGGGTGGATGTTTGGAAGATTGGTTTTTGGCTTGTTATCTAGTCACCACATTGGATGATTTTGATAGATGCATGGTGCCTATAATATTGGCAAGTGTTTTATCATGTGTTGGAAAGGGGTTTTGAAAAATACTGAAATTTTTTTTAGGGGTGTCTTGTTGGTTGAAAACTATTTTCCCTTCTTCTATAAGATCTTGAATGAGGTTTTTTAAAGTAATGCACTTGTTGGTTGTATGTCCTATGCAGTGATAGTCACAATATTCATCATGTTTATACCAATTAGGAAATTATTTGGTGGTATCCCAAGGTCTAATGGGTGGGAGCTCCAACACATTTGAATCAATACAAATTTTTAACATGACACATCGATATTCTCTAGTATTTGTGTATTGCATTTTGGATTTGTCTTATCTTTGTACCACTAAATTTTGAGGAACACTTTGAGTTACAATTGCATTTAATTTTTTGGTTTGATGAGAATTTGTTACACCGTCTACTATGACATGTTTGTTTTTGTATTGAACTTTACTGGAAGGTTTTTCTTCCTCTTTCTTTTAGTTGAGTTGTCCTTGTTTTATGACGATGGATTCTACTCTTTTAGCCATATTCATGGCTTCTTCAAAAATGGTTATGTTTGTCATTTCTAATGGGTATGATAGTTTTTCATGAAGGTTTATTATGAAAATGTGCAAGAGTTCCTTAGGAGGAGAAATTTATTGAAGTCTTCCCACTAAGGCCCTCTATTTGGCCAAGAAATCTAAGTGTTCAGTTTTGTATTGCTTAAGTTGGTTTGGGTCATCTTTTGTGACATTTTCTTCTATGTAGACTAAAAATTTCTTGATAGAATATTCCATAAGTTTTTTAAAATTCTTGATGGAATGATGAGGTATTTGAAAGTACCATTCTAAGGACAAACTAATACGACTTTGTGGGAATAACCTAAGGAGTAATTTTCCATCATGATTGATGTCATTACATGCTATTTGGAATAATCATAAGTGGTTGATGGGATCTTACTTTCCATTGTACATTTTAAACTTAGGAGTTTCAAAGTTCTTTGGAAAAGGGTGATTGAATATTATGGGATCTAATGGTTCATTGTAGAATTCTTCAAAATAATACTTTTATTTTGATTATACTTGAAGAGAAGTAATTTTATGTTCAAGTTATTCTAACTTGACATCTCTATTTTCAAGGTGTTGAATTTTAGCATTGATGTCTTGGAAGCCATTAGGTGGAGGATTGGGTGGGGTAGGTAGAGTCAAAGGGGGTTGTGAGAGATATTAAGATATAAAATATATAATCAAGAAGTATGTTTTGGCTTGGTTAGATGTTTCAATTGGAGGGGTTTGGTTAATCCTTAAGTCATGAGTTAGGAAGGGGTTTATGGAGTTAGATTTTGGAATGGGTATTGTGATACTCGGTGATGATGTTGAAAATGACATGATCTTAATGGGTATCTCTATAGATATGGTTGGGGGAGTTATAGAATCAAAGGGATGTTTCATAACCACATTAAGAGTAGCAATGTTATTTTAATTTTGATTGATTTGTGCAATAGTAGATTGACCATTAGAATACTCAAGGTTATCATGAGTTGTAGATGATTATATTCTATTTTATTCTTTAATTTCTTCCCTAAGAACATATAGAAAGATATATATTTATTCCTTTTGATGTAATATATAATATGATCTATGGAATGAAAGTTGATGATTTCAATAATGTGTTCTTCTTTCATAGGCACATGGTGAGGCCAGGGATTTTCCACTTGGCCATCATGCTCATGTGTGAATACTTCATAACATGAAGATGCTAAACCATTGCTTCAAGTAATGTAGGGATGTTGAGCCATGGTTTGAATATTTTTCAAAGGAGAGGAGTACATTTATTAAAGTTTTATTTTTAGAGTACTTATAACAAAGAAGAGAAGATGTTTTGAAATCCTTGCAACCTTGGAAAACAATCCTCCTTATGAATCCGGTTAGCCCATTGTAATATACTAGCCAAGAGAGATTGTTCCTTGAAAGTTCAGATGTTGATTTACTCAAGAGGTCATTATCCTTCCCTAGTAAGACTAACAATTTGGTTATGTTCTGGTTATATTTGTCTAATGTGATTTATGCTATGTAAACACAATTAAATGATCTTGTTTAAGTTTTAAAAAATTATCTTATTTAAGGTAAAGGGAATGTTCATTTTGGGTTCACCATCATGTGGATTTGTAAACCTCACACACATGTAGTAGGAGGATTCACTAGAACCCCTGCTTTCCAGATTTGAGGATCTCTTTCCAAATGAGACCCCAAATATGTGGAAATATTCAACATGAGTAGGCTCTACTTCATGCAATTTATCAAGGTCTCTAAGTGCATTGTTGATGTTGTGCTTGATAGTGTTTAATGGGTTTATGCAAAACACACCTAAGGTTTGAATTGCTAATTTGACTCTTTATTAAGTCTTAATCAAGATAAAATTTATTTAAACCTAAGGTAAAAATAATCTAAATTGCATGCTAAGTTTAAAAGCACAAAATGCAATAATACAAGAACTAGCCTATTATGATTTTGGGTTTGAATTATGAACTATGCTAAAAGAGCATTTTCATTTCCAAGGCAAACAAGAGATAATGCATCAAACAATTTAGCCTAAAATGAAACTATGTGATATTTATTTATTGCCTAAGTACCTAGAAAAATGAAATGATTTAGACTTAATTTGAGATTCCTTGATTTCTATCCAAGATAAATTTGATTTAAAAGAAGAATTTGAGCTAAACTAATATTCCTTGATTGACCAAAATGAGTGTGAATGTAAGCAAATAAAATATGAAAACAAATATCATAAAGCATAAAATTAAGGAAAAATAAATATCAAATAGGTGCCAAGTGGCAGGGTTACCTTTTTTGGAGCCTAATAAAATTTACCATTGATTGTCAAATTTGCCATTGGTAAATTTACCACTAGTTGGTAATTTTGAAAACATACAAAATGGAGGATAAAAATTAGGGTTTTCTATTTTTAGGGATCCATATGATTGTAGAGAGGTGATAAGCTATATTCCTAGCTGATCAAACCCCCTGTTAATGCAAAAATGAGTATGAATGAGCCTCCTTTTGGAATGGATGTAGGGCCTGTCAAATTTTCTAGTGAGTGGAAATTTTTCAAGTGGTAATTTTGATAGAGTAGCAAATTTGCTTTGTGTATTCTAGAGAGTCAAATTTTCTAGTGGCTATAGGGAGTGGCGAATTTACCCTGAAATATGACTGAATGAGTCTTGAATTGGATTTTAGAGTTGTTTTTGATCAATTTGAAGGTGCAATGTGGGGAAAAGATAGAGTGGAATATTTTCAAGGTCTATCACCTACAAATTTCCAAAATTAAGCTTTTACAAGTCCTAATTTTAGGAAGCAAATTAAGTGTATATGAGATAAAATGGACAATCCCTAAAAATGATAGAGATTAGATTTTCTAGGAGCTTGGATGATCTGGTAATACCTGCAAAGGAATAATAATGGATTGTAACAACATAATTAATATTTAAGCTAAAGCAAAGTAATATAAATGCAATGAAAATGAACACAAATGGAAAGATATATGTGTGATGCTATAAAACTTAAAATATCTATAGAAGAGATTAAAAAAGAGCATATAAATTGAATGATAATATGATCTTGGTAAGATACACAAGATAATGTTAGTCTTGTATCAATACCATAGCAATATTAGAATGAATTTAAGTATAAATGTGTATAAATAAAAATATTATAGAAGCAAAAAATGTATATAAACTTACATGTAATGAAAAGATAATATGCGAGAGTATATAAGTAAAGTAATGCCTATAAATAGCGATGGATTAGAAATCAAAGTGCATGGAAAATAGAAGGAAATGAGGTTAGTATGCTTGTAATTAAAATAAATATTCTTATGAATGAAATGAACTATTGCAAATTAAGAAAAATGGAAGTAAATGGCATGCAACAAAATTTTAGAAGTATGAAATGAAGTAATAAAAGAGAAATGAATGACTATATATACCAAAACCAACTTAGCAAGGCCTAGAAATAGAGAGAACATGCATGAAAGAGAAAAATAAGAGAAAAGAAAAGAGGAGCTAGGAGTGATATAGTCTAGCAAGAAGTAGAACTCCTACTTTTACCAAATACACTCTCCTTACCCCCAATCTCTCTCCTTGCCTTGCTTGACTTACCTCCAAGATAGCTTGATGAAGATGCCAAAATGAGAAGATGAAAAATGCAAATAAAGAGAAATGACAAGAGAATTTTTGAAGAGTATTCCTAGCTCAAAATTTCTTATGAAATACTTACCTCAAGTTCTACATTTATGAATTTTTTGGATGAGGGATCGAGAGTAAAAATTTGTTGGGATGCCCTTAAGATTTTTTTGAATTTGTATGCTTGGTTTGTTGTTGGAGCATGCAAGGTCAAAGGAGGTAGTGGGACAAAGGAATCTGCATGCTCCTAGCTCGTGCTAGAATATTTTGGTTGTTTTACAAATTCACCAGTGATGGTCAAATTCACCACTAGCAAATTTTCCACAAATTGATAAATTTGACCAATAGTCAATTTTACTCACCTAGGTTTGAAAAATGGTTGTTTTACAAAATTTCCAGTTAGTGTCAAATTTACCACTAACAAATATGCCAATGAGAGGTAAATTTAACAAGGGCTGAAAATGATACCCAAATTTCTAGGTTTAGGTTTATTAAATGTGTGTTGATGCTCGGTGTTTTATTTGATGCATTTTGCTTTGAGGGTGCATCAAAATTGGGTGTCTACACCCAAGTGGTGGTCTAGAAAATCAAATAATGGATAAGTGATTATGGTGATCCAATTTTATTATTGAGTGGTGACCTAAATAGTTAGATGATGGATAAGCACTCAAGAGTATGTTTTAATTTTTATTGTAGTTATAAGTGGTGGTATTTGGACCTAATAAAGGATAAGCACCCATTATGATACCATTTTAAGTGTCGATATTTGAGCCTGAAAAATACTTATGGGATAAGTATACAACTTTAAGTGGTGGCCTTAGAGAAATGATAATGAAAAAGTGGTTAAAGGATGAAATGATCATGATTCCATTCATATGTGGTGGCCTAAGAGCCATGATAATGGACAAGTTCTTAGGGAATGGATTGAAAGCTCACAATGATTAAATAGTGACCTAAAAATCTGCATAAAGGATAAAAACTTAAGAAAATATTAAAATTAGGGAGGTGCCAAGTGGTAAAATTACCTAGTCAAAAGGTTGCATATAAGTGCCACAAGTTGACAGAAGCACCACTGGTACTTTTGAAGCTCACTCACACTTTTGTATGTGCAAAGATTGAAGGAAAACAATGTTAGATAGGCCTATTTTGGGGGGGTGTGTTTGAGTGCAGTGAGGTGATAAGCTATCTTCCCAACTGATTGGACCCCCTTTTATAAAATATAAATTGGAATATACCTTTTGAATTGGATGAATAACTTTAACTATCAAAAGCATAAAAAATGGACAAAAGGGACACCAACACTTTTTTCAGGGGTTGACTATGTAAATCCAGAGAGTGAAAGCACCATTTGTTGTAGGTTGTGGTAAATTTACTTCTATGATTTATAATTAAAGTGTTTTGAGATGAAATTTGAAGTAAATTTGGTCTGAAGTGTGAAGTTAAGTTGTCATAAGGGAAGATAACCCTATTTGTTGATGTTTAAGTGCCTTCGGGATGCCTAGAAAGCAAGAAAAAAAGATTTAAAATGCTTGAAAATTTATATTGATTAGAGTTAAAATTTTGATTAGGAAAATACAATGTTAGAGTAGGTTATTTATACTCTAGATCATACTCACCTAGGGTGCTTTACTTATTTTATTCCATATTTTCCCCAACCACTTATGTGTGGATATTTATTATTTATATTTTAGTTATTATGGGATATTAGGTGTTGAATATTATTAGGGAGTTATCCATTAGGTATTTGTGGAGGGTTGATATATTTTCTTCCCATATCGGTTATAGATATACGGACCATATCGTACCTCCATTTTGTAAGATGAATATTGATCCTTATTACTTTATTATGATTCTACAATTGTGATGGATCTTCCTTGCCTATTTAAACAAGGCCTCTCCATTGTACTAAACACATTTTTTACATTAACATATTGTCAAGAATTTGTTCTTCCAGTCTTTGCTTTCATTGTGTTAGTGTTCATTTCATTCTCTTATGTTTGGTTCATGTGGTGTGATTCAATGACTTAGATTATTGTGACTTGGATTGATGTTTTCTTCTAATCATCACTCCTTTCATGTTATCAAAGAAGATAAGATTGTTGAAAACATCTATTGTTGAGGATTTTGCAGTTGGATCAATTTGAAGTTTTTTTTTTTTTTGCATAAGGAGCTATAAAAATTCTTTTAGAACTAGAAGGTATATTTGGTTTTTGTTCATTTCTTTGTTTTTTCTAGAACTCCTATATAGGCTTGCAATTTTTAAATCCATCTTAGTTGAGTCCTCAAACCCCTTGATATTTTAATACAAGCCTTTTTTGAAGATTTTTTTTTAACTGCAAAAAAATTGTGAATCTGGGCAATTTTATATGTAAATAAAAATTGCATAGAATGTCATATATTTAGTTTTGAAGTTTTTTTTAAAACTAAAAAAATTGTGAATCTCAGCAATTGCCTAATCTTAGGGTTTTTATTTGTGAATACTTTTGTAAGATTTGTTTGTTGTTGGAGCATGTGAGGTCAAAGAAGGTAGTGGGATAAAGGAATCTACATGCTCCTAGCTCATGCTAGAAAATTTTGGTTGTTTTACAAATTCATCATTGATGGTCAAATTCACCACTAACAAATTTTCTACAGATTGATAAATTTGACCAATAGTCAATTTACTCACCTAGGTTTGAAAAATGGTTTTTTTGCAAATTTTCCAGTTAGTTTCAAATTTACCACTAACAAATTTATCAATGAGTGGCAAATTTAACAAGGGCTAAAAATGATGCCCAAATTACTAGGTTTGGGTTGATTAAGTGTCTGTTGTTGATGCTTGGTATTTTGTTTGATGTCTTTTACTTTGAGGATGCATCAAAATTGGGTGTCTACACCCAAGTGGTGGTCTAGAAAATCAAATAATGGACAAGTGATTATGGTGATCCAATTTTCTTATTGAGTGGTGACCTAAATAGTTAGATGATGGATAAGCACTCAGGAGTATGTTTTAATTTTTATTGTAGTTATAAGTGGTGGTATTTGGACCTAATAAAGGATAAGTACCCATTATGATACCATTTTAAGTGTTGACCTTTGAGCCTAAAAAATACTTATGGGATAAGTATACATCTTTAAGTGGTGGCCTTAGAGAAATTATAATGAAAAAGTGGTTAAAGGATAAAATGATCATGATTCCATTCCTAAGTGGTGGCCTAAGAGCCATGATAATGGACAAGTGCTTAGGGAATGGAATGAAAGCTCATCATGCTTAAATAGTGATCTAAAAATCTGCATAAAGGATAAGCACTTAAGAAAATCTATAATTAGGGAGGTACCAAGTGGCAAGATTACCTAATCTAAAGGTTGTGTATAAGCGCCACAAGTTGATAGAAGCACCAGTGGTACTTTTGAAGCTGAATTGCACTTTTGTACGTGCAAAACCTGAAGGAAAACAATGTTAGATAGTCCTATATTGTGGGGTGTGTCTGAGTGCAGTGAGATTACAAGCTATCTTCCTAGCTGATCAGACCCCTATTTATAACAAACAAATTGGAATATGCCTTTTGAATTTGATACATAACTTGAAGTATCAAAAGCATGAAAAATGGACAAAAGGGACATCAACACTTTTGTCAGGGGTTGACTATGTAAATCCAGAGAGTTGAAAGCACCAATTTTTGTAGGTAGTTGCGAATTTATTTCTATGATTTATAATTAAAGTGTTTTGAGATGAAATTTGAAGTAAGTTTGGTCTTAAGTGTGAAGTTAAGTTGTCATAAGGGAAGAGAACCCTATTTTGATGTTTAAGTACCTTAGGGATGCCTATAAAGAAAGAAAAAAAGAACTAAAATGCTTGAAAATTTCTATTGATTAGAGTTAAAATTTTTGAGAAGGAAAAGACAATGTTAGGGTAGGTTATTTAGACTCTAGATCATGCTCACCTAGGGTACTTTATTTATTTTATTCCATATTTTCCCCAACCACTTATGTGTGGATATTTCTTATTTATATTTTAGATATTATGGGATATTAGGTGTTGACTATTCTTAGGGAGTTATCCATTAGGTATTTGTGGAGGGTTGAGATATTTTCTCCCCATATTGGTTATAGATCTATAGACCATATCGTGCCTCCTTGTTGTACAATGAATATTGATCCTTATTACTTTTTTATGATTCTACAATTGTGATGGATCTTCCTTGTCTATTTAAACAAGGCCTCTCCATTGTACTAAACACATTTTTTACATTAACATATTATCAGACATTTGTTCTTCCAACATTTTCTTTCATTGTGTTAGTGTTCATTTCATTCTCTTATGTTTGGTTCATGTGGTGTGATTCAATGACTTAGATTCTTGTGACTTGGATTGATGTTTGCTTATCATCACTCCTTTCATGGTATCAGAGTAGATAAGATTGTTGAAAACATCCATTGTTGAGGATTTTACGATTGGATTAGTTTGAATTTTTTTTTATTTTTTTGCATAAGGAGCTACGGATATTCTTTTAGCCCTAGAAGGTATATCTAGTTTTTTTTCATTTTCTTATTTTTTGCTAGAACTCCTATATAGGCTTGTAATTTTTAAATCCATATCATTTGAGTCCTTAGACCCCTTGAGATTTTTAATACAA
Source organism: Wollemia nobilis (assembly GCA_028583015.1). Lineage (NCBI taxonomy): Eukaryota > Viridiplantae > Streptophyta > Pinopsida > Araucariales > Araucariaceae > Wollemia > Wollemia nobilis. Next base: position 208,136 of record JAQPPZ010017254.1, on the reverse strand, counting down.
GCCTTTTTTGAAGCATTTTTTTAGCTGCAAAAAAATTGTGAATCTGGGCAATTTTATATGTAAATAAAAATTGCGTAGCATGTCACATATTCAGTTTTGAAGTTTTTTTTAAAACTACAAAAATTGTGAATCTGGGCAATTTTATCTATATCCATGCAAATTTTTATTGGGAAAATTTTTATTTTTTTTGGAAAATAAAAATTGCATAGCATGTCACATATTCAATTTTGAAGTTTTTTTTTAACTACAAAAAATTGTGAATTTGGGCAATTTTATCTGTATCCATGCAGTTTTTATTGGGGTAATTTTTCATTTGTTCTGGAAAATTAAAATGGTGTACCATGTCACATATTTAGTTTTGAAACACTTCTTTTAAAATTGCAAAAATTTGTAGTTCTAGTTGTTGGATTTTTTTTTGCTCATAAAGGCACCCTTGTACATGTTGGAAGGGAGAGGTCGGAAGTTCCAAACTCATTGATTTACACTTGGAAAAAAAAATTTGGAGAGGATTTTTTTCAAAATTAAAGTTACGTTTTTTGTGGGATTTTTTTTTAATCACAATTAGTTAATTGTAAGAGGACTTTCTAATTGTAAGATGAAATATTATTTTTCACATTTGAAAATATAGAAACTCATATTCTCATTGTAGCCTAAAATCATAAAAGTTTCTTCTAGGGGGGCTATATTTCTAAGTGGAATTAAAAAAATTTTGTGTGGGGGGCTGCTTTGGTGTTGATTCTTTGCACCAATTATGTTTTGTTACCTAATTTTTTGTGGTGATTACTAAAATGAGATCTACAATTTTTGTTGGGTTACTCACACCCCATAATTATCACACATGGTGACCACATATGCAACACCATATTGAACAAAAATGATTAATTCATCTACTAGAAAAACTCAACTAGTATTTAAAAAAGAATATGAGCCTTTTATACATCATGGCAAAATATCTGAATCTATGGGAGTAATAAGTATGCATATTAGTGAGAGTCTTTAGTTTCATCTAGATACCTGTACAACATCATTTAAGATGTGGAAAAAATTAAATAAAATATTTGGTGAAGTAGATCAAATTAGGATTATGCAAGTTGATGCACAACTCACTGTCGTAAGTCCTTATGATCATCCCACTATTGTAGACTATCTCACTCAGTTTAATATACTTCTTAATTATTTGAAGGGAAGTGGAAAGAATAATATGAAATATGAGTGTGTTTTCTTGATTCTAACAAAGTTAGAGGGTCAATTTCAAATCTTTGTTAACAAATTTATTTCCACCATGGATGTCTTGCGCAACCTACAAAATGCCTAGTTTAGAAGAGTTTTGTGACAAACTTACCTGAGAATAATCAAATATTTCCCCCTTTGATTCTTCCTCCTCTAAGGTATTAGTAGCATCCAATTTTAATTCTAAAGGTAAGGGAAATTCTAAACCCAAGATTAAATCCACTTCATCTACTTCAAATAATTCTCTTAAGCCAAAAGACTCCAATAAAAATAAGCCAAAATCATCTTCCAAAGGTTAGGATAAGTCAAATATCTCTTGTTCTCATTGTGGAAAGAATGGTCACTTGGAGTCTAGGTGTGGGAAAAAGTTATAAGCCCTCAACGAAGCCTTCAAGAAATATTATTTATCTTTTCCCACTTCATCTTATAAGGATAAAGGTAAGGCTTTGAATGCATTTGGGAGATCACATGACACTCCTTCAGTAGATTAGGTATTTTATTTAGAAGCCACACATCACATGACTTCTTCCAAGGAGTATTTTGCCTCTCTTTGTTCTAGTTCTACCTCTTGTATTGAGGTTGGAGATTCTTCCTATATTTTTGCACAATGAAAAGAAGAAAAATAGTTAGGTTATGGGAAAATTGAGAATGTGTTTTATGTACCTCTCATTTCCACTAATTTACTCTTTTTTTACCAAATTTACTATTTTTGGAGGGTAAGTCTGTATTATTCACATCACAAGGTATTGATATTAGATACTTGTTGGAGCCACAGTATATAGTTGTAGAGGGAGTTGCAAATAATAGTTCTTATCTCTACCATTTTGAGGGTTTTGATTCTTCATCTATTGGTACTTGTCTAGTTGCTCATGTAGATTCTCAGAGCAAGCTATGGCATGAGAGATTTGGTCATATCAATTATAGATGTTTGAAGGATTTGAGCATATATAGAATGGTGTATAGTTACCAAAGGTTTCTTGCCTTGATGGAGTTTGTCTAGGTTGTGCACTTGGAAAAAACATCAAGATCCTTTTTCTAATTGAAAATCCAAGAAAGCCTCTTCACCTCTTGACTTGGTCCATAGTTATTTGATGGCATTCCACACTCCTTTCAAATGAGTTAAGTATGAATTGAACTTTATTGATGATTTATTTAAGAGAAATTGGATGCATTTTCTCAAATTCAAAAGTGATGTTTTCACCACTTTCAAAGTCTTACGACTTTGGTAGAGAATCAGTCTTCCAGGTACATCAAGAAGCTTCACACAAACAATGGAAGGAGTACTTTAGTAGGGAGTTTTCTGATTTTTTTGCACTACATGATATTTTGTATTAACACTCAATTCACCATAAACCACAACATAATGATATTATAGAATGGAAGAATAGGACACTCAAGGATATGGCCAACTACGTGATGTAAACTCAATATTTAACTCTTAAGTATTGGACTGAGGCAGTCAATTATGCAAACTATGTTTAAAATCGCACACCTCATAGAGCACTTAAGCATATGACTCCTAATGAGGCTTGGACAAGGACCAATCTTGATGTTTCTTATTTCAGAGTTTTTGGGATTCATGCATGGGATTTTATGCTTAAGAAAAAAGAAAGACTATGGATAGAAGGAGCAAGCCACTTGTTTTTGTTGGATATTGTGAAGATATGAGGGCTTATTAATTATTGGATCCCGATACAGATGATGTTATTTTTCAAAATCATGTTTAGTTTTATGAGCACTCTACTTTACCTGAGACCACTCTTTCTACTCTACCTCCTTCTTCATCATCCTCATCCACTATCCATATTGAGGAGCATTGTTTTGATGAGGACCATATTGAGGATGAGGAAATTGATGATATAGTTATAGAGGTTTCTGCATAGGCTTCCACTATGGCTCAATGAGCATGTACTATAGTTGAGAAAGCAGCTCCTTTTATAGATAGTATTCCACTTTCATGATATGCTTCTACTTCCAACATAGGTCTTCTTTTTTAGATTGGTTTTGTTGATCCCCAATGGTTTTATGAGGCCTATGGTATTCAGGAGTGGTATGATGCCATGGAAGATGAGTATTTTTTATTTATGAAGAATGTGGTTTTGAATTCCACATGTACTACTCCTAGTGTGGTTGCTACTATCTATAGACAATTGGTTGGAAGTTTGATTTACTTAACTCATACCCATCCTGACATTTAATTTATAGTTGGGTTGGTGTCTCATTTTGCACATGATCCACGTGATAGTCATTGGCAGTCCACCAAGAATATTTTATGATATATTATAGGGACTACACATTTTGATCTTCACTTTTCTAGGAGATATTTGTAGTTATACTGATTCAAATTGGGTAGGTTGTGTTGATACTCATCGGTCTACTTCAAGCTATGGATTTTACCTTAGTACATCATATATTACTTAGGCATGTAAAATAGATAATGATTGCACTTTCTTCCACTGAGGTAGAGTATAGGGAAGCAATTTTAGCTAGTCAGGAGATTTTTTGGATTTAATAGTTTTTAGTAGAGCTTGGTATCGCACAATATTAGTCCAATACTACACTTTGGTGTGACAACCAAAGTACTATACATATTTCTTGCAATCCTATTGAGCACTAGCAGACCAAGCACATTGATATTCACATGCACTTCATTCAACAACTTATCCAGGATGCAGTCATTAGCTTGGACTATATTTCTACTCAGTAGTAGATTGTAGACATCTTCACTAAACCCTTTTCATCTACTCATTTCCATGTGTTGTAAGGGATTCTTAGGGTGAAGGAAGTTGTCCTTGGGGGGTGTCCTGCAATAGCATCATATTACTTTACGATGCAGAATTCGTCATTCTACCAGACGTGGGTATATATATTTTAACATTCGTAATTCTACCGTTAAACTCAAAGCCTCGGACAACCGGCTTCGTCTCCGGTTACTGGCGATCAACCCCTCGCCCGTGCTCGTTGAGACCTATCACTGCCTGTCAACATCTAACACGCCGACCACACACAGCGCGGAAGCCGTGAAACTCGCACCTTCCTGGAACCAAATTAAATGACGGAGATACGGCCGTCTCTTGGAAGAGAGAATCGGCCATGGCCCTTTGAAATCCGCAGACGTAGGAACAGACGTAATCTGCAATTAGAGGGATGGACGAAACCTTCGGCAAGCTAATAGCCATAATTATTGAATATCTTGTTTTGCATTTATAACCATAGAATATCTTGTTTTGTTTTATATTAATATTGGATTCTGTTATTGGATTAAAAAAAATCAACCAGACTCATACAACCTTTTAGGTAAGTTTCATTTTTCTTATACAGTTTTCCCATCCAAGTTAAGGGCTTGCACACACTAGAGATGCTCCACCTAAAAGAGTAGACATCTTTCGATTAGATGTTGAACCATCAAGGCGTACAAACGTTCCTTCAGATGGTTCAACATCTGATCGTCATGGACTTTTCTTTTCATTTGCATGAGATGGCAATGTGGTAATTGATGTCTGAAGAAAATTGACATTCTCAAGACGAAGAAAATCCAAGGCAGGAAATGAAATGGGCAATAAAAATATTATCCAAAGGTATCGGAGAGTCCATGGTGGAAAGAGCAGACATGATCTAGAATTATACCATATCTAATCCCTTGGTGGGGAGAAGGGTGATAAAGGGGATGGAAAAGAGCGTATAATCGTGAAGAAGCTATAGGCCACTATATTGCCATTTAATCTTATGTGGGTATAATGTTGGTAAAAAAATGAACCTCAAAGACCTTAAAACATATAAGTCTAGAGTATGTATGAATGAAAAATTAAACTTTAAAAGTATTCTAAATGAATTATTAATGTATTAGATAAATAAGAAGAGAGTTTATTATAAATGAGATAAAATTAGAGGTTATGATCAATAAAATAAAATAGTCGTATTAATTATATTAATATTGTAATTATTAAAGGTGATATTATAAATATTAAATTAAAGTAATATTGTATCAATTCTTTAGATTATTCTTAAAAGTTGAACTCTAATGAAATCAAGCTATAGAATGTACTTTAAACTAAGGCTCATCGAACCTCTACATTGTGGTGTCCAATAAATCATTGATAACTTGCATTTAGTTAGTCAAGATAAATAGAAGAACCTAATATATGCTCCTTATGTTCTCTTATCATTTTTGTTTCCCTTTAAATTCTACAATAAGGACTTAAACCTATCATATGGTGTTAAAGTAAAGTTGGATAAAATCCAAGAAGAATGAAATTTATTATAATATCTGACATACAAAATATGCAAAAGCATCAACTATTTGAATATCTTAAAAACTTTGTCAACTTTAGATAGTGAACCAAACAAAGTATCTCAGATGATTTTATTTTTCTACTATATAATATAAGATAGTCCATTTGAATAAAAGACCATGCCTAGCAAACCTATATGTCTAAGAAGCATGTTTGACACTTTTAGGACAACCACAAATAGGGCACATCATTTACAATTCTAAACTTGCATAAAAATACTCTAGAAGGAATCTTCTTATGGAGAATTCTCTAAACCAAAAGCTTGCAAATCATGAAAGCATTGGATTTCCAAATTTTAGTACTTAACCATCTCCATGAGGACTCAACAAGGATCTAACAAAAGATACACAAACTCTATCGCCATTAAGTAAACACAACTTGTTGTAAACCAAACTAGTGTATAACTTTACTTTCTATTCATTCTTAACTAGCATATAAAGAGCAATAACAACAACTTTAAAAGAAGATGTCAAGTTAAAGTACTCTTTTAATTGGTTCACATATTCCACATAGTTATAAATCTCAAGACATCTCTCTTAGTAAGTAAATTGCCCATGAAATATGGTTTAAAATATATAGTTCTATCAATAAATTGAACCAAATAGTTTAACCATATAAATGAGTCAAAAAAGTCAAAGGTATTTTCTCAAGGAAGAACAATCTTAAGATAAAAGGGAAGAAGAATTTAATCAATATTTCCAAAGTCCCATAATACAAAGTGACCCTTTAATGTTAAAAAAACTAGCACTCAATACCTTACCATAAAATATTATTCATGTATCAAGAACCATTACAAGAAGTAGTTTGAGTCAAAATAAAATTAGTTGTTTCTAAGGTCTATTCACTCTCAAGGGCTTAGAAACCGCTTTTGACATCATACTAATTCCTTCTAATTCCTTAGGTCTAAGGACCAATATGGACAAAACACCCTTGCTTTTAGAAAAGTAAATTGAAACTAGAAAACATGTTAAATCATAAAAAAATATGGATTTATAGAATTTTCATTGATTAAAATTTTGACGTGGGATGCTAAAACATATTATTTTCAATATAAATGTTAATTTATATATATATATATATATATATATATATATATATATATATATAAACTTGCAAGTTTCTACTATAAGTGTTGATAGGTCATCCTCCAGGAGCCAAAAGATAAAAAGTACCATATGAGGAAAGGTGACAAATCAACAAGAATTAAACAATTCTAGAGGGACCTACACAACACGTATGCACAACATTGAATAAATAGAAAATCAAGCTAAAATGCATGATTGTTTTTAATATTCAAATTATAATTTCCTTATTGAGAAAATTTGTTTGTATATTTATATGTACATTTTGATAAATTTTTCTAAATATAAAAAGGTTGAGTTTTTATGAAGGTGCAAAGTTGGTGAAACTTTTATTATTGATTCCTTGAGTTAAAATATTATATTAAAGTATTATTTTTAATCATGGATATCATAGGGAGAGTTTGAAAGGTTTAGATAAGTCAAATACAACCATGGAAATATTTAAATCCTTTTCAACATCCTAAAGTGTTTGAAAATTGAAACCACCTAGGCACTAATATGATAATCTCACATTTCATTGTAATTGTCACTAGGGCATGTATTTTCTAGTTGAGATGGTCTTATTTCTTTCTTGGAAGATCAACAAAGTTTTATTATTGGTGAGATTTGTGCATTGAGGAATGAAGAGAGAAAGAGAGAATATAGGGTGGTGACATGGCACCCCCCCTTTTTCTCAAGCCTAATTTTAAAATACACCCAAATATGGAACTAGATTTTCAAATATTGAAGGAATTAATGCTTTAAGATCATGAAGAGGCCCTATTTTAGGAGGGCCAATACCTATGAGTAGGTATCAAATGGAAGAATTAAGGAAAGCTCCAATATATAAAAAAATAGTGCCTTTAGGTCAAATTCATTTTTTATAATTTCCTCTTAGTAACCACTTTTGAGATAAGAATGTTATTGTTAAATTGCTAGTGAAATCACTATTATTCTAAATTTCTAAAAAATACATGTAAAAATATGGAGGGTTTGTTAAATTTGATTTACTGCTTGCTTGACCACCTCCTATATGGTAATGGTCATTACCATTACCCTTACTTTTTATATGCATTCAAATGCTTGTATTTTTCTAATTGGGTATAACATGGGCATTTTTTTTATAAGAATAGATTTATACTTTGGTTTGAATCCTTGAAAGTAGATCCTTTGAATTTTTACTTCATTTTAATACACATGCATATAAGCTCAAATGGTTTTCAAAATTATGGATAAGGGAAATAACAAAGGTTAATAAAAGGAAAAAGCAAACAAAACCTGCAATAAAATTATTAGAATCAACTAAACAAAAAAGTGATTACACAAAAGAGGTATATGACTGCAATTTAAAATAAAATGCAATGAATTATGAGCATGAAAATGTGTATGTGGATGTAATTTAAAGTAAAATGTAACAAGTATGAGCATGAAAATATGTATATGGTTATAAATTAAAATAAAATGAGGTGAATATAAGCTTAGAAGATGTATATGGTTGAAAATTAGAATAAAATACAACAAATGTAAGTGTGCAAGATATATAGGTGGCTGAAAATAAAAATACATACAAAAAACAAATCCAAGAAAATATTAGTGAGTGGAGAATGTAAACACACATGAAATTAAATTAATAGAAGCGTGAAGTGACTATGAATGTGAGCATAAAAGATGTATAATACTACCAATAAGATTGATATGAGTTTAAAATGATTATATAGGCTTGCAAATAAGAACAATGTAAAATATAGTAGATATTAAATGATTTAAACACAAGAAGAGTGAAGCTAGCTTATAAAATGGAGTATACACTAGCAAATAAAATGTAAAACAGTATATGAGGTGATTAAATCATGAAATAATCCTACAATACATGTTATGTGAAATAAATAAGAGCATATATGGCTATAAAAAAAATGATAATGAGCCAAATGACTGAGAATTGCATGAAAATGGATGAGAAAGTATGATAGAGAACAAAAATAAAGAAATAAAACCTTACACAAGAAGATCAGTGATAAAAATAAATGAGAAAGTGTTACAAATAAAATAGAGAGACTCAAGAAAATATGTTAGAATATCTACAGAGTAGAGATTAGATATATGAACAACAAGAAATGTAGATATTAGTGACTTCATAATGGAAATACAAGTATTAGCAATGTAAATAAGGAAAAATGCATGAAATATGAAGCAAAATAGATATAATCAAATTTGGATGAGAGATGAATATTAGTACAAGATAAAATTCATCACCCAATGGGGTACTTTTGTATATCAGAGGATGCCCTTCGAATTATCCAATTATAGAGATAATTTTTAGTGAACTTTGAATATTTTCTTTGGTGAGATAATTAATAAAATAATCCTCATCTACGTAGATTTCATAAGCAACAACATTTATATCACCTAAAAACGATATTTAGAAATGCCAAGAGTTTGAAGTGTTACTCAACCCTAAGAAGTCAATATTCGCCATGCATGAAGGCAAGCTACTAGGACACATTGTGTCCAAATAGGGATTAGCTATTGATCCATATTGGATTAAAGCTATATCAACATTTTTGCTTCCCCTCAACAAAAATGATCTACCCGAAGGACTATAGAGCCTTTTTGTTGAGGGGAAGCAAAAATGTTGATATAGCTTTAATCCAATATGGATCAATAGCTAATCCCTATTTGGACACAATGTGTCCTAGTATCTTGCCTTCATGCATGGCGAATATTGACTTCTTAGGGTTGAGTAACACTTCAAACTCTTGGCATTTCTAAATATCGTTTTTAGATGATATAAATGTTGTTGCTTATGAAATCTACGTAGATGAGGATTATTTTATTAATTATCTCACCAAAGAAAATATTCAAAGTTCACTAAAAATTATCTCTATAATTGGATAAGTCGAAGGGCATCCTATGATATACAAAAGTACCCCATTGGGTGATGAATTTTATCTTGTACTAATATTCATCTCTCATCCAAATTTTATTATATCTATTTTGCTTCATATTTCATGCATTTTTCCTTATTTACATTGCTAATACTTGGATTTCCATTATGAAGTCACTAATATCTACATTTCTTGTTGTTCATTCATGCTTTAGTAAAAAAATGAACCTCAAAGACCTTAAAACATATAAGTCTAGAGTATGTATGAATGAAAAATTAAACTTTAAAAGTATTCTAAATGCATTATTAATGTATTAGATAAATAAGAAGAGAGTTTATTATAAATGAGATAAAATTAGAGGTTATGATCAATAAAATAAAATAGTCGTATTACTTTTATTAATATGGGTGAACACTAAGAACACAATCCCAAACCAAAACCCAAAAAATTGGCCACAATCCCACACAAAATTTTCCTACACAACCCCCTTTGAGGTTTTGGACCCATCCCAACTGGATTGGGTCAAAACCAGACCCCAAACGGCGGGCGTCCTGCCCCCGGGCGTCCCCCAAACTCCTGCAGTCCTAATCGTCCCACCCTAGAGTGATTAGAAATTTGTGAAGAATTTCTCTACTGTTATTTTTTCATTCTATCATATTTCATGTACTTATGTTTTTGTTCAAGTTTCATGTTATTTTGACTTGATTTGACTATGTTTTTATCATTTTATGCGTTTACTAACATACAGGGAGTGCTTTCGGATACAGGACAATCTGGGCAGAATATTCCAAATATGACCTTCTGGGTCATCCCAAAATGTCCCTTTTAGCCTAACCCCAAGTTTTTAGGAGTTTTGTAGGCCTCTGGGCAGGACATTTGGAAGGTTGTTTTTGCATGTTTTGTGACAATCCTAATCGTCCCACCCCAGAGAAATTAGAAATACATGCATGATTTCTTGACTGTTCCTTTTGCAATGTGTCCCTGATGATGTTTTTATGCTTCTATAAAATTTTGGATTCATTATGACATTTTTTGACCATCATTTCATTATTTTTTACATTAACTAGCTGGAGGCCCTAGGGATTGCATGTTTTCCTATATCTGCATATGCTATTAACTGTTTGTTGCTTCTCTGTAGGTAGTATCTTGCCACAAGGAACACCGGATAGGCATCAAGGAACACATGAACACATGAACACATGGACACAAGCGACGACAACCTTTGGCCTACCCATTTCGAATGTGAGGCACGCGGAAGACATTGGAAGTATACCATCCATTGATGTAACGAACTATATCAAACATTCTGAGCCCTAAATGGGAGTCGTATTGTAACTAAATTGAAAGCAACATTAATAAAAGAGTCCCCATTTTGTCTTTATTTTCTTACATCTCGTCTATGCATCGTTTCCTTCGTGCATTGCTTTCTCGCATTCATAGGACTTAGCATTTTTATATCAATTTCGTTTGCACCATTGGTATTGCACACCATCACCCTGAGTTTGGATTTCAGATACCTTACTACCATCAAATAATAAATAGATAAGCAATAAGGACCAATGAGTACACTTATATTCAAGACATGGACCCTTTAACATAGATTAGTAAATCTCTTCTTATGAAAAGCTCATTGTAAAATAGATTCTAGCATGAGTAATCTCCTAGTTTTGGATGATGATGTAATGCTCTATTCTTTTAATGTGGTAATACTTTTACCCTACTTTGAATATGTAATGATTTAATTTATGAATATGTCCTTTTATGAATGGAAGATGTACCTTTTACAGTGTTATAAATAAAGGATATATGATGTCGTAGTTTCATAAATTATCATGCCTTGTTAATAATTTTTTTTTAAATTTATATCATGGAATTGGTAGTCACAATGAATATGAGCAAGTCGTTTGACTTTTATGGTCACCACAGTATTTTGTGCTATCCACCCTGGAAGCCACCACATAGTTCTTCGTACAGTCTACCCCTATAACCACCATGCCATAATCATTTTAAACCTTTTATGCCATTGAAAGCATGCCTTGTTAATTATTTAGATTGAAAATTACATCTTATTTATGTGTCTTCCTTTGATGAAGTTTTAGATGTTCTTTAATAGTTAATTAAGTAGGTAGACTTAATCACATACTTATCTACAGAAATATACATTAGGAGATCTTATTGGTTTAAAAAAGTTTAAAATTGATCATGCTTATGAGTGGGAACCAGAGAGATAAACCTAAGGGATTATGAGATCCCTTATGGAGGAAATTCGAGTAATCTTATTTTCAAGGACCGTTTTTAAAACCTAAACTAGTTAGATACATGAAAACATCAATTAGATTTAAAATGAATTTGGTTGTCACTATGAATGATGAATGGAATAAGTTAGCTCATTTTTGGAATGAGATTGATAGCTTATTTGCATTACGCTTAGTGCACCTACATAGATGGATTTATATTTTGTGTAGTTATAGGCGATACCTTTTGACAAGAAAAAAGGGATTAGTTAGCTCATTTATGAGGATGAGACTGATAGAGTATTTGTAATGCGTTTAGTATACCTAAACAAGCAGACTTATGTATGGTGTAAGTATGGGTGTATAATTTGACAGATTATGGAAGATGATAAATTGGCTCATCATGGATATGATATGGACAACTTAAATCATTAGACTTTAGGCCTTAGACATATTCATAAAATAACTTGTGTTGGGTGGGGATATGTAAATTCCTATTGAGTGTATATACAAAACAATTCTCTCTTGAAAATTAGTTATATTTTTGTGTCATTACATTTGGTATCAGAGCCCAATGTATGATGGACTAGAGGATTCCATGGAATATGCTAAGGATTTAGATATCTTCCTATTCATACATTTACGTAGTTCTTAAGCTAAATTTAGGAAGACCATGATTTTATTTGCCATAATTTAATAGAGTTGACCCTAGGAAGGGTGGTAATGGAATTAGATGATAGATTTTAGAGTAAAACCCTAAGTAGAGTGAGGGTGGTCTTGGTATGAAAACTTTATAGTTAGCATCTACAGATAATGTACTTAGCTAATAGTTAGTAATACAGTTCAAGGAATAAACTATAACCTAGCATAATATTCTTTCTTTTGTGTGACCAGGATAATGGTACCAAAGACAAGAAGAGGTAAGTTTATTCCACCAAATAGACAAATCCAATAGGATAATGTTGAGGGTAGAGCTTGAGATGAAGGCTTGGGTAATTCTAGTACAAAGGTGGAGAACCTCACTATGCTAGTCACTTTGATATAGGACAAATGGAGCAGTAGAGATAACTATTGGAGACTATAGTGAACTAGGATTTATAGGCTATGAATTCAAAAGTTAAGAAATAAAATGAACCAACCAATAAAGAACGAGAAGATAGAGATCTGCTAGAAATAGAATTAGCTAGAGATATAAAGAATGTTTGCACCTCCAAATTCAATGGAAAATGATAGGGTGGTGCAGTTGAGGCTTAGTTGAGGGAACTAGAGATCTACTTCACTATAAATAACTACTCTACTAGAACTCAGATAGTTTGGGCTACACTACATCTATAAGATACTAGACTGGAATGGTGGGAAACCTTTCAAAAAGAGCAAAGAATTGAAGTAGTTGATTTAAAGTGGGAATATTTTGTCACAACCATCAATAAAAGGTTTCTTACAAAACATTTCTATGTAGCAAATTTTGAGGAATTTACCAACCTACAACAAGGAACCAAATTGATTAAGGTATACAATCAAAAATTGGTTAAGTTGTTAAAATACGTACCAACCGATGATGAGAAAATAAATATTCACAAATTTATCTTAGGAGTAGAACCTAATATTAGGCATGAAGTAAATATGCACAAATCAAAAATATTGTATAAATCTTATGACTTGGCTAGAAAAGCATAATCGCATCTTCAGTTTAACTATGCAATTTATCTAAGCAATATTGAAAATCACTTAGAAAGAGAAATGTTGTTAGGTTCATGAAATGGGATGGAGAACGGATTCAAAAGAGTAAAGCTTCCCAAATTTCAAAAGGGGAAATGAGGGGAAGCTGGGTAAGTTTAAGAACTTCCAAAAGAGGAACAACAACAACAATAATAGTAATAATCAAATTCAACCCCAAAAGCAACCAAATTCAGTACTAGTGGGTAAAACAGTGGAACAAAAATAGGGAGTGCACCCAAGACCCAAGGGTGGGTGCTACAATTATAGAGATCTGCATTATAAAAATCATTGTCCACATCATCTAGGACCAATTACAACAGTGCAAAAGGAGATAAACCTACCCACAAGATTTATGATGTAGCTAAAAACTAGAAATTGGAAGAGCAAGCCACCTCATTACTCTTAAAGGTTAACATTTTTAATAAACAAGTAAAATTTTTAATATATAGTGGGGCTATGATAACTTTATTTCTTCTAGTATAGTCAGGGATATTCCAAAAATATTAGGATATTTGGCACAAGGGTGGAAGGTTAGTATGGTTCTGGATAAACCTACTCAATGGATTAGTGTTTTCCTATAACCAAAATTACCTTAACCAATGGCTCCACTATAGAGTGTCTTTATGTAGCACTGCTACATGCCTTCGAAGTTATATTAGGAATGGACTAGTTAAAGGATCATAGAGATATAATCAATTTCCAAGATAGATGGATAGAATATTCACAAAATATAAGGAAATATTAAGGATCCAGAGTGGACAAGAATATTTTAAACCCCAGTACTGTCCACAATGCAACTAAAGAAAACTATCAAAAAAGGAGAAATGGTTTATGTTTTAAAACTTAACAAAGTGAGGGAGTATAAGAAGTAAGAAGTGTTTGGAAAATACCTAATATTGCAAGAATTTAAGGATGTGTTTCTCGAAGACCTACCCAGAGTTCCTCCCATGCATGAACTCAATTTCACTATTTAGTTAATGCTAGGAATAGAACCTATCCATAGAGCTCCTTATAGGATGAGTCCTATAGAAATGCAGGATTTAAAGGTATAATTGCAAGGGTTGTTAGAAAATGGACTCATCAAATCTAGTGTGTCATCAAGGGGTGCACCAGTACTTTTTGTTAAAAAAAGTTGGTCCCTTGTGATTATGCATAGACTATAGAATGCTCGACAAAGCAACCATCAAGAATAGGTATATGCTTGATCAATTGAAGGATGCCATGATATTTAAAAATATTGATTTAAAATATTGGTATCATCAATTAAGGATACGTGAGGAGAATACTCTTAATACAACATTTAAAACTAGATATGGGTATAATGAATTTACAATCATTCCCTTTGGGTTGACTAGTGCCCTAGCTGCATTCATTAACTTAATGAAACACATATTCAGAAAACATCTAGATCAGTTTATCATTATATTCTTATATGATATTCTAATATATTATTGGGATAGAGAAGACCATGATAGACATCTTAGAATCATGGTAGAGCTGTTAATAAAGAATAAAATCTCTAGAAATTTATCAAAAAGTGACTTTTATATTTTAGAAGTACAATATCTAGGACATATAATATCCATCGAAGGAATTACAATGGATCCAAAGAATATTGGGGCTATTTTGAATAAATTTATTTCCTACTAATGTGACTAAAGTGTGAAGCGTCATAGGAATTATAGGTTATTAAATGGATTACTCTAAAATAGTTTCTACAATAACCAATATTCAAAAGAAAGGAAAGGAATTTAAGTGGATGGATAAGTGTGAAATCGCTTTTGCATTGCTTAAGCAGAAATTCACCACAACACCAATACGAAAGATTCTAGATCCTCAAGAAAACTTCTTAGTATGCACTGATGCATCACCATAAGGGTTAGGAGGAGTGATTTTATAAGATGAGTCAATCGTAGCATATGGGTCAAGGAAAATCAATAAATATGAGGTTAACTATGCTATACATGATCTCAAGTTGGCAGTAGTGGTGCACTCTCTTAATATCTGGTTATATTACTTGGTAGGAAGACCTTTCAAGTTAAGGACTAACAATTAAAGCTTGAGATACATATTTACTCAACCTATGCTCAATGCAATATAGATAATATGGATCAATTTTTTAGTTGAATATGACTTTAATATCAAATATATCAAAGGAAAAAAATAAGGTGGCTAATTCCTTAAGTAGAAGAATGTATGTAGCAACTTTAACCCAAATACATATATATTTAATAGACCAATTTAGGAAAATATAATCTCAAGATGAGTATTGCAAGAAAATTCAGGCTAAAATGGGAAGAAATCCTAAAGAAAACAAGGATTTCGACATAAAATATGGTCTTTTATGTTTTAAGGATAGGGTTTTCATACCAAAAATAGGTGATTTAAGGATACTGATCATACGATAGGTGCATAGATATTCTTAATTTACTCACCCTGGAGGGTCCAATATGAGGAATAATATGAAGATGACCTTCTTTTGTATAGGAATGAAGAAGGATATCACCGATTTTGTTGTTGAGAAGGTGAAGGTTGAGCATAGACACCATGTAGGAAAATTGTATCCAAATTTTTTACCTATGCAAAAATGGTAGGTTATATCTATGGACTTCATTGTAGGTTTACCAAAGATAAAGTATCAACATGCCACAATCCTTGTGGTACTCGATAGATTGACTAAGGTTGTACATTTTATACTAGGGAACATAAATGATGAAGCTCAAGTCATGGCTAATAGATTTTCCAAAGAAATATTTAGGCTACATGGATTTCCTAAAATGATTATTTCAGATAGGGATTCCAGATTCACATCTAAATTTTGGAAAGCCCTACACCATGTAGTGGGTACAAAACTAAATATAAGCTCTACGTATTACCCAAATATTTATGGTCAAACCAAGAAGGTAAAACAAGTACTAGAAGATATGATTCACATGTACTATATGGACCAGAAGTCTCGATAGGAAGAATTTCTACATATTGTACAATTTTTTTATAACAATGGTCATAATTATTCTTTGCATATGGACCCATTTGACATCTTTTATGGTAAAATACATAGAAAACCTCTGTATTAGGATAATTTTGAAGATCAGATCATGATCAGACTAGACATGATTAGATAAATTGAAAGTTAGCTTAAGATGATCAAGTAGAGGCTTAAAGAAGTCATCAACCATCAAAAGAGATATGTTAATCTAAAAATATTATCAAGGGAATACTTTGTGGGAGATAGAGTGTTCTTAAGGGTTAGACCCTTGAAATGTGCCATAAAATAAATAAAATTTAATCCTTGGTTTGTTGCACCTTTTAAGATTACAAATAATATTAGTCTGGTATTATATAGACTCGCCTTACCACCCAACATATCAAATATCTATGACACATTCCACATATCCCTACTTAGGAGCTACATTTTTTATCTTGATCATGTGTAGGATGTTTCTAAACTATATACAAAAAACCCTAAGGCAACTGAAGTAATGCCAATGAATATTCTAGTGTTTCATTCCAAATCAAAGAGGAAATAAACTCTAGTACAATGTAAGGTCCAATGGGATCGATATTATAATAGAAGTGCCACTTGGGAAAATGTGGATGATATGAAAAGATATTTTTCTTTTTTTATTTGAATAAAAGTATTGTAATATAGAAAACACATAGGACTATGTTTAGTCCAAGGGGTGTAGTATGTCATGACCCACCTTGGTGAGACTCAATTATGAAATAGACTAT
Organism: Wollemia nobilis; assembly: GCA_028583015.1. NCBI lineage: Eukaryota > Viridiplantae > Streptophyta > Pinopsida > Araucariales > Araucariaceae > Wollemia > Wollemia nobilis. Next base: position 190,980 of record JAQPPZ010017254.1, on the reverse strand, counting down.
ATATTGAATTATGTTTCAATGCTTTGTATTTTGTAATATTGATGTTTTATTGCTTTAAGGATATGGTATTATTGATGTTATGCTTTGTATCTAGCCTAACTAGAATGGTATGACATCGAGGCAATCCCTCACATGTCAAAAAAAATTGTAGACATTATGGCATATTTGGGATCCTTGATCCCTCAGAATCCATCTCCTTATTTTACTACCATCCATGTGAAAACACTCTTGCACTTAGCAATGCAGCGTGAGGCTATTGAATACAAAGAATCAATCAACATGATTCATATAGAACTGTACTAGGACTGGTTCTATAAAGCCAAAGACTTTATAAAGAAGGTGCCCTGGCAATCCTTGATCTCGTAGGGTCCTATGGAGAATGGTACCATCATTCACCACAAGTTTATTTCTCACTTTGCATTTGTGCAGATCGAATCATAGGAGAAAAAAGTCATCTTATCTGTTGAGGCTATAGCTTATCAGGATTGGCTATCCCAATTAAAATATTTTCTAAAACTTGTAATTGTCCCACATGAACTATCGCATGTCGAAAAATGAGCATTTAAACAAAAAATGACAAGATATGTCTTTCTAGGAGACATATTGTATCATCAGAGCTACGATGGAGTCCTCCTTCATTTCCTAGAGCCCCAAGAATCAGCTTTGGTGATTTCACAAGTTCATGATGGTACATGTGATGGCCACTTTAGTAGAATGGTCATTGTCAAGTGCATCCTTCGAATGGGTTATTACTGGCCCACCATGGAGAAGGATTGTTGCAAGTATGTTAGGAAATGTGTTAAATGTCAACATCATGCAAATATGGTGCACTTACCATCACAGGACTTACAGCCCATTCAGGCGACTTGGCCATTTTCTTAGTGGGGTTTCAATTTAATCGAAAATATTTCTCTCCCATCATTGGGCTGACACACATTTATATTAATTACCACTGAGTACTTCACCAAATGGGTGGAAGTGGTCCCATTAACCTTGATGATTGGACCATAAATTGTGGATTTCATACTTCACAACATCATTAATCATTTTGGGGTCCCCTTCAAGATAATATCGGATAATGGTACATAATTAAAAAACAAAAATGTGTGGGATTTAATGTCGAAATACAATATTCAACATATTTTTGTGACACCATACTATCCATAGGAAAATGGGCAAGCAGAGGCTTCGAACAATACAATAGTAGCCATCTTAAAGAGTACAGTAAAAAAAAATCATAAGGATTGGCATCTGCAATTGCCCCTTGCATTATGGGCTTATATGACTAGCATGCTGAAACCTATTGGGGCAATATCATTTTCACTTGTATATGGTGTTGAGGCCATTATGTCCTTATATTTGGAAATTCTAACATTGAACATCACATTGAAATATTTCATCAATGATGATACTACGTGACAAGCTCAACTTGATCAATTGACCCTTCTTGATGAACATCACATCAATGCTCTTGAGAATAGTCATGTTTACCAGGATCATCTAACATGATATTATAACAATAAATTCCATGTGAGAGACTTTAAGGTTGGGGATATTGTGCTTAAATAAAACCAATAGAACTCAAATCTGTCATCGCATCTATGAGACAAATTCATGGCCAATTGGATAGGTCCCTATATCATCTTAGAGAATATTGGGCCTTAGACATATCATCTAGCATCATTAGAAGGTATTGAGGAGTAAGAGCCTCTCAAAATTATTCATATAAAGGCATTTTACACATAAAAACCAATAGAACACAAAAACATTCAAATAAATGTCAAAAATATCAAAAACATTCAAAATTTTCAAAATTACAAAAATAATATAAAACTTTAAAATCAAAAGGTTCCAAAGGCATCACAAGCTCTTTGGCCAAATCACAAAATGCTCCAAAGGCATCATAAGCTCTTTGGTCACTTCACAAAAGGCTCCAAAGGCATCTTAAATCCCTTTGGTCACTTCACAAAAGGCTCCAAAGGCATCTTAAAGCCCTTTGGTCACTTCACAAAAATCCCCAAAGGCATCTTAAAGCCCTTTGGTAAAATCTAAAAAGGCCCCAAAGGCATCTAAAAGCCCTTTGGTCAAATCACAAAAGGTTCCAAAGGCATCTTAAATCCCCTTGGTCAAATCACAAAAGGCCCCAAAGACATATTAAAGTCCTTTGGTCAAATCACAAAAGGCTCCAAAGGCATCTCAAAGCCCTTTGGTCACTTCACAAAAGGCTTCAAAGGCATCTTAAATCCCTTTGGTCACATCAAAAAAGGCTCCAAAGGTATGCTAAATCCCTTTGGTCAAATCACAAAAGACCCCAAAGGCATCTTAAAGCCCTTTGGTCAAAAACAAAACACAAAAGAACAAAAATAGTTTAAAGTCAAAAAGTCCAAAAAAAATTAAGAATAATCAAAACTCAAAAATAATTGAAAACATTAAAAATACAAAAACATTTCCATTTGGCATTTTCATCCATTAGTTGCAGTGCATTAGGAACGTTGTATCCAATGTAGTTGCATTAGATAGATTTGTGTTTGCAATCTTACAAATAACACCACGTTTGTACGTCAATCATGCATGTTCAAAATCCATCATCATCCATAACCCATACGAGTAACTATATTTTTCAACAAAATCCTACCTATTTCTATAAGGGATATACTAGGGTTTTCTGATCACTCAACCATACCTAGTAATTTTCTAAGATTTTGTAGAAATATTTCTTTGCTTTTGATAGATGAGGTTTGGTTTTGATAGCACCTGGTATATTTCAAAATCCTATCACTAATCAAAATATTAAAAACCTAGTTGGAACAAGGGAAATATGAATACTACAAAGTGGTACTAGGCATCTTAAGAGAAAGGTTTTTACTTTCTCATATTGCGATGCGCATGGTCTAGTATTTTAATCATTGGAAAAAGGACAAGTTCCCCCTACCCAAAGAAATCCCTTGATTTCATCAAAACAAGCAAAAAATCTTGAAACAAAGCAAAATTTAAAAGCAAAGTAAACAGTGATTATCATCACTACAAAAATCCCTTGCTCAAAAGAAAAATAAAAATTCAAAATAAATAGTGATTCTCATCACTAAAGCATGAGCAAGTATCCCAAATAAATGTGAAGAAACGAAGGGGATGAAGAACTTGAATCCCTGGAATGATCGATCTCGACAAACCATTGAGTGATCCCTAATACAACAATGAGTTGCATGGATCCCTCCTGGAATTATGGTAATATCTAAGAAAATTAAAAAAATGGCTAGCTTTAGGTATCCTATATCACCTAATGGTCTAATCCAACTGATTCCAACTTATGATCAAGATGAACATTTGAGGATCCCTTATACAACAATGGGTTGTATGAATCTCGAATGGCACTAGGGTATGCTTATGTTTTATATAATATATTAATTTGCACACACAGGAATAGTGAGTATCTAGATATTCATGAAAAAACCCTTATCTTTCAAGAGTCCTGTATGGTCAGTATACAACTTTTGATGAAGTAACTAGGGTGTTTGAGTCTCATGGAAAACCTCAAAATTCCCCTAATAGCAACAAATCATGTCATTAATAAAATCATCAACTTTCTTTAGGATATTTTGTGCATTAAATGGTGTGCATGAATAGGATAGATACTGGATAAATATTAGTAATGTATTTAGATGGCCACTAACTATTTTTTACATTTCTTTTAATTTACAAAAGCTTATAAATAAAGCACATACATATCACATCATTTCATATCACATTTGAATGTTTAAATTATTAATTCTTATGCTAAGAGTTATTATTTATATTTATCATTATTGTATATTCTATGGTGTCGCCCATTATATTGTTAAACTCATATCACTTTCATACCTTATGTTTTAAGTGATTAAAGCAGGTTTATTTACATTAGATCATCATCATGTAAATAGTACATTACACATATTGCATTAACCATATCATAACAACATAAGTTATATGCATACAAATAAAACAAAAGTAAACAAGAATTTTAAACACTACATCCATATATGCATACATTACAAGTAGTCCATCTACACATCTAGATCACATCATATAAACCATACATAAATCATTTAAGCTAATGCATGTCAATACATCATATCATATAGCATAAGATCATAATACTGCATCACATAAACATAAAAGCAAAAACATATAAATACACATAATGAGTCTCAAAACATTGATATCATATATATATGTGTCAAATAAGTACATAAGGGTACAAAAAAATACCCGTAGGCTACAACTATGTAGGTCATCTAACCCTACACTCAAAAATAATACAAAAATCCAGGACCATCAAAGTCATCAGATTGGGTCTGCACCCCTAGGCTCGCCTCCACCCTCGGATCCATCCCTATGAGTATGACAAGAGCTAGTCCTCATGATCTGCTCTGTTCGGACCTAGGTTCGTTGGGTAGGCCAAAATGATGACTACCCTAACATGCTTTGCATGCTTCGTTATGACACCCCTACTATAGGTCTCTCCTGATGAGTGATGCCTAACATCTGAATCTACATCTGTAGATATTCAATATACCTAGCATCTCCTATAATTTGAGCATCATAGTCCTCCAAGAGAACTCGTAGGTGCCTGACCTCTACACCTATATCTAAACCTATCGGTCCTTGTACAACTGTAGTAGCGGGTGCAACCTAGCCTTGTGTAGCATCTCTCTCGATAGTAAGCTGATCTATCCTGATCTATGTCGATTCAAGTTGTATCTGGAGAGTGACCCTCTCATCATCAAAACCCTTGACTTGATATAGAATAGTAGCAATGGTGGAGTTCCACTATAAGACTTGAGTATGAGCTACCTGAAGCTCAACCTCTACACTATGCCACTGAGCCCATAGAGGAGACTCCTCCTTTAGAGCTAACTCCTCATCCTCCTCTGGAGCTACCTGATCGTCTACCTCCTATTGCTCTATGGCCTACCCCCAGTCCTCTATCCTACCTACACTCGGTGACCCTCTATATCCTCCCTAGGAATTGCCTCATCCTTGTCTTAAACTAAACTATTGTCGCTCTACCATAGCCATGTAACCCACCACAAGATATATGCCTATGTAACCCTAACATCCACTATACCAACATCCATTGCTAGAGGGTCATCATCCTTTGTAACTACTACAACATGAGATGGTGGAAAGTCCCTCTCTTTAGTGACCCATTTGTACAAAATGGGCTCTAGATGCACATCCTACTATATGCCAAACTGTCAAAGCACCTGGGAGTAAAGAAAGAACTCTTTGATGTCGCCCTTATGATCGATAACCCATCGGTCATGCCTGGTCTAAGCCATAAATTTTTCTACCTCTTCCTAGGCAGGGCACTCATGATAGGGCTTCCATATAATATCCTTGGCCTACAAGCCAATAAAATTCGCTGCATATTGAGAAAGATCCCCTGCATGGCACCAACTCTTGTGCTCCTCATGCTCTCAAGGCCACCTTCATCTATAAAACTGAGCCACATCTACAATGGTAGTAATCTTGATAGGTAATCCTCCTAGGTGGTCCAAACTGATGTGCTCTCATCCCTAGATCTAAAATAGAAGGCTACAAGCAATGTTGGCTCATCCCCATTGCTAAATCTAGTAAAGCTCATCATAACATTGGGCTAGCAGTACGCTCCCCAAATCATAATGATAGGTGACTTGCTATCCATAAAATCCTGAACCATAGCTAGGAGGTTCCATGGGAACCTCACTCTGGAGTAGTTAGGTAAAAGTATGTTACATATGACATGCATTAAGATAGCCTTCCACAATGGTAAGACATCCTTCCAATACCACTACTCCACGGAGATCCCGACATGACTCACAAAATGTTGCAGCTGCATGATCTCCAAAGACCCTAATAAAGACATCATCTTTGGTATTGGTATAATAGAAAATGATAGGAAATCCATCAAAAGGGATCTAAAAGATCCTATATACATCCTCCAACATGATGGTCATATCACCAATAGGGATATGGACTATTTTCATTCGGGAATCCCACCTATGTGCTAGGGCAGTGAGGTAGGCCTGGTCTAACATGATCATCGATAGCCTCATGATATATTAAAGTTCGTAGGCATCAATCCAAGCCTAATTTGTGTCATACATCTGGGATAGAATTCGCTTGAGCAAAGTAGAGTCCTGAGCCCACACAGACAGAATCTAAAATTGCAAAGTAAATGCCTAAATTAAATGCACTCAAAAGCTAAAAAGGCACAATAAAATCCAAAAATGGTGCAAACACAATTCAAGATCAAGTAGAATACAAAAATTCTAAGCAAATGCACCAAAACAAACAAAAAAATCAGAATTCACACTCCAAAATTAAAAAAAATCAATTAATCACCCAAAATGTCAAAACAATTCAATAAATTTCCCTAAATTTGCTCGACCGCTCATGCTACGAGAGGCCACGTAGCGGTCGATGAAGTCGACAATGGCCAGCCACCAATGGTCAAAAATGTAACTGTTGGAATTCTAGTTGGTCGCTTATGGTAGTAACGGCCCCTCTTGGTCAATTGGGGTCCACTCTGGTCGTCAGCGGCCATGAGGCGGCATGCCAACGACGTCCGCCTTTGTCTAAAAACATCAAAAAATTTGAAAAAATATGAAAACTAAGCTAAACCCACCTAATAAAATTCTAAGCTAAGCCTATTTATTGGTTTGGTTCATTTCCAACGGGTTTAATTTGGTTCTTTTACCACCTAATTAATGAGGTTCATTTTACCAATAAATAAATAATAAGCTAGGGTTAAGAGAAATACCTGTGAAGATATAGATCCTCCACTCATGGATGCCTCGCCCTGGTCCACCATGGCGTCTGGTAGTCTCATTAGCATGCGGTGTCACTTTCACTCTTTCTCTCTCAAATCTCAAAATCAAAACTGACAACTGAAAAACAATAAAGTCAAAACCCTACAAATTTCTTTTATATTAAATATTTCAGCCTCGACCGCTACTAGAGTTAGTGGCCCACACTTTTTGGCTGATAAATTAGATAGCGACCATGAAATTGCAATTAGGGGTCACTCCTACTAACATCGACTTTGGAGCAAAAATACAAAAACACAATTTCTCACCATGAAGAAGCTCAAAATAGGCCATTAGACATACATATCAGTCTAAAACAATCAAAAACTCACATAAATCAAAATCTAAAAATAATATAATATTCAAAATAACAAAAAAATCAAATAACATCAAAATATTGAATGTGCCTCGTATTCAACTATTTTCTCTATGATTTTAGCGGTTGTAGTGACTAGCGCTCCATGCAATATAACAAGATGAGTAAATTACCATAAGGCCATTTGGGGTAAATTAGTCATTACTTGAATTGATACGTTTAACTTCAATCTCCAAGAAGGCCATGGCTATCAGACTACCCCACATGAACAGGGATTTATCTCAATTTTTCTATGACATTTTTAGCAAATCATTGAATGCAGTAATTCAACATAGGCTTAAATAGAATTTCTATCATCTTGATTTCCTAAGAAGGCCATTACAATCAGACCGCTCCGTGGGATAGAGATGTACAATTACTAAAAATGGTTGAGATCACACCTAAAATGGGATATGCCTATAAAAAAGTAAACTTTTGAAAAGATCCAAATCATTCATCTTGATCAAGCGACTCATCGCTTTATACATTGTCCTTCCCTCATTGACTCGTCATTTGAGGGGTTGGTCATAATATCAATAATCATAATAAAAATCAACAAAGGATCACTCGATCACATAAAATTGTGTTCATCTTATGAATCATTTCCAAAAACTATCATAATCTTATCCTTTGCTAGGGGAAAAAAGCAAATATGATAGTTAATCTTGTAGCTCTCCTCCTTTCAGACCTATAGTAGCACTAAAGCTACCCAATCGACTGATGGATGTGGACAAGGTTTTTCCAAATTTAAGCCTTCCATCCTATTGGAAGCAATGATTCTAGGACTTTTGTATTTTCTCATGACTAGAGCATCCAATTTTTAAAAGATCAATGATCATGACACACCCTACAATGTGGCCATAGGTGATTTATTATTTTTTTCTCAACGTCGTATTTTCCTAAAATGCATCCCAAAAATGAGCATATGTAAACACCTAAAACATGTTATGTTTAGGAGACTACTCATATGGGCACATCCAAAGACCATATGAATGATCTTGGACCTTTACAAGAGCTATAAGTGGTCCTAACCACTCAAAAAGGGTAGTTCTAGCCCATTCGGATTTAGCTGCTATTAATCAGAGTAGCCGCCAACACTGATCACTGAAGTTGAGAGCGGCCAGATCTAGGTGCTACTATGGACAATGACTAGAACCAAAAAAAATTATGGCCATAAATACGGGTCCATATCAAGGTTATGCATAAGGGGTTGGACTTAAAAAGTAATTGTAAAAAAATAGCAAATCCTAGTCAAAATCAAGGTGAATCATGGTGAATCCTAAGAAAATCAAATCAATCATATTCACACCAAAATTTGGGGCATTTGAAGCCCTAAAAAGTAAGTTCATATTTGGGACACATTTTGACCTATTAAATCATCTTATAACTTCATAAAAACACCACCATTATATCAGGCTTTAAAAGAGCTTTCCAACGAGTACAAATATACCTATGTTTGGATATATATTATGGTGAATTGATCCTAAGAAAAAATTGGTCTAAAAAATTTTAGGTGAATAGGCCAACATCGAGGGTCCTCATATTCGCTAATTTCCAATTTTAAAAATCCTAATATTCATCCAATTTGTGAATATTCACCACTATGCATAACCCTAGTCCATATCATGTAGTCTAACTCCACTTGCATTGTTTGCGGGTGATTTTTAGCATGGAACTCCCAGAGCTCCTCCTGACTAACCCTTCAATGCAAATTTGTGACTAATCCTTCCCCTAGGATGATCAGTTGCATGCAAATCTAGATCTTGGATTCTCCAGGAATCCAAGATCCAGATCTAGATCTAAATTTGGGAGGTCTACATATGCACCCCCCAATCAAAATAAAAGATCCGCGATATCAAAATTTTGTGCAACGAAGCTCTAGCAAATTGGAGAGAGATTCCATATACCATTGAGGAGTAGTGGAGATTTGCTCAATTTAGTGATTATATCCAAACATACAACCATTCAGATCAAACGTTCTTCACTACCAATCAGTGTATGAACACAAAGGCTACCCTTGGACATAAATTTATAAGAGGAATCTAGTGCTACAACCCCTTGGTTTGCAAGAAATAAGGTTTAATTTAGCGGCCACTATCCTTGATAGCAGCCTGTAGGCACAACCTAGGGTTTTAGACATTATTTTCCAAATTTTTAGCTTAGATCTATCATTGCTTTTTTATTTATTAATTAGTTATAGAATAGATCTAGTTTTTTGAATGCATTTGCACTATTATTTCTTGAGTTATTCATGCATTTATAATTTAATTTTTGTTGTATTTTGATCTTATTATACTTACATATCATGCTTCATAGATTTGCTAATAAAGCCTCATCACGAGAGGCTACCCATGTTTTAGATATTCTACTCTTGTTTCTTATACGCAGGATATAGGTTACTAGACCAAGCCAAGGTGTTTAAAATATCAGATCCCTCCAGACAAGAAGGAGAAGGTGGCATCTATAAGCCCTTATACAATTTTGTGTGAGACCAAGAGGCCTATGGAGTGCACCATCCCCTTGCGGGGGACACCATTACTTCTACTTGTATTTCATTGTATCAAATTGGGTATCCCTAAGAGGGACCGATATGTAACCGAAATCCACATGAATAAATAAAAGATATTTCTTGCATTTGTCACTTCCGTGTTATTTATGCTTTTATGGTATTTTATTTTGATATAATGTTAAGTAGACTAAGGTTCATGCTTCCCAGGGTCATACAAACCCCTTGTCAACTTCGATTGAATACTAGTTTATTTTGGAGATTGTTGTTCATGTTCAAAATGACTCCTTTTAGCATTTTTTTAGGTTTAACTAAGTTTGAATTTTAGTATGCACCCCTATGTTTTACGGTTACTCTATTTTAGATGTCAAGTAACTTACAACTTATGTCACTTCTAAAACCTATAGAAGGGGTTATATTTAATTTATATTGGGGTTGGTGCTTAATCCCTCATAGGATACCTAGAACCAATGAGTGCCACGTCGGGTTTGTTGGATTTTTACAAGTGCAATCACCCCTATTCATGATGGTAATGGTGGTGCAATAATTTTCATTACCCTTTATTTTTTTGTGTTTTCCAAAATTTTAAACTTTATAAATGTTCAATCACCATCTCGATATCATTTCACAACACAGTGGCATGGTGATTCTATGCTCATGGAGGCATGATAAGGTTAGTCATTCTCACAACTTAAATAGGTGGGTGCCCCCTAGGTCTATTGACTACTGCTTAATGGTCTAGGGTGCCACCGAGCGGGGTTGCCCATGCATTGGTTGGTTGGCGTTGTCCATGTTGGATACTTATCCTTCATTAATTCCTTGTTGGTTATTTTTGCTTGTCATATTTGGTTGGTTTGGCTTCCATGTGGCTAGTGGGTCATTTAATTTTTTTTTCAGTTCTAAAGGTATTTTTCACTTTTTGCTTATATTGGGTGTGGTTTTAATTCATCACCCCTGGTGCGAGGGCTATCTTAGAACCAAAAAAGGATAAGAGATTCCCCTTTAGGGTGACTATGATTTGGTGGTCATTAGGAGCTTGTTCGGGCTACCTTGGTAATAGTACAAATGGTTAGGTACAGACTATGTTGTTGTTTGATCACCCTATATGTTTCTTGACCACCCTATGCATTGTTTGTTCACTAGTGGTGTTAGAAGTCAGAAATTATGAAAACTTCCTTTTGATTAGGGTGTTCTTATATATTAAATTAAATGAATAATTATTTTTAATTTATTAAATTGAATAAAATATTGTTTGATAAATTTGAAAGTAGGCATTTTTCCTTTAGTTAAAAGATAGACCTTTTTGTTAGATCTTAAACATGCGAATTGATTAAAGAAAATGGTTTGTGGGTGTTTTAATTAGTTAAAAGTATGGGTTTTTAATTTATTAAAAATAATGGTTTTTATAAGTATTTAATTAGTTAAAAGTATGGGCTTTTAATTGATTAAAAAAATAATGGTTTTTTGGGTGTTTTAATTGATTAGAACTAGGGCCTTTAATTGATTAAAAATAATGGGTTTTAATATTAAATTAATTAGTTAAAAGTATGGGCTTTTAATTGATTAAAAAGAATGGTTTTTATAAGTATTTAATTAGTTAAAATTATGGGCTTTTAATTGATTAAAGAAAATGGTTTTTATAAGTATTTAATTAGTTAAAAGTATGGGATTTTAATTGATTAAAGAAAATGGTTTTTATAAGTATTTAATTAGTTAAAAGTATGAAATTTTAATTGATTAAAAAGAATGGTTTTCATGGGTAGTTTAATTAGTTAAAAGTATGGTCTTTTAATTGATTAAAAATAATGGTTTTTATGGGTATCTAATTAGTTTAAATTATGGGCTTTTTATTAATTAAAGAAATAAACTTTATGAGTATTTAGATTAATTAAAAGTATGGGCTTTTGATTAATTAAAAGAATGTTTATTGAATTATTCCATGCATTGATAAATGATAAATGAATTTCATTCTTAAAGGATAAAATGACTCTCCTTCTATGATGAAATGAATGATAGATGAATTTCATTCTTGGATAATGAATACACTTTGTGTGATTAATGAAAGAAGTATGCTAGTATGGAAAAAAGGAATATTAGATGAAAGAATGGGTGTGGGGAAATTATGGGGTTTCCTCTTGATGATTGATTGAATGATTTATGCATAATTACATTGTGTAGATTGTATAGTTGCAATTTGGCATCCAATTTATAAATGCACATGTTTCATAAGTCATTTAGCAAATGCATTTAGTTGCATGCTTCATAAGATCTATGAGTTGTCTTGATCCCTTACTACCATCAAATGAGCAATGGAGAAGCAAGAAGGTCCAATGAGGACACTTATATTCAAACCATGGACCCTTTAACATGGATTAGAAAAGCTCTTCTTATGAAAATATTATTGTAAAATAGATTCTAGAATGAGTAATTTCCTTATTGTAAAATGGAACCTTTTACCCTACTTTGAATATGTATTGATTTAATTTATGAATATGTCCTTTTATGAATGGAATATGTACCTTTTACTTTGTTATAAATAAAGGATCTATGATGTCATAGTTTCATAAATTATCATGCCTTGTTAATGATTTAGATAGAAAATTACATCTTATTTATGTGTCTTCTTTTGATGAAGTTGTAGATGTTATCTAATGTTTAATTAAGTAGGTATACTTAATCACATCCTTCTCTATGGAAATAAATATTAGGAGATCTTATTATTTTAATAAAGTTTAGAATTGATTATGCTTATGAGTTGGAAGTAGAGAGAGAAACCTAAGGGATTATGGGATCCCTTATGGAGGAACTTTGAGTAATCTTGTTTTCAAGGATCTTTTCTAAAACCTAAACTAGTTAGATGCACAAAAACATCAATTAGATTTAAAATAAATTTGGTTATCACTAGGAGTGATGAATGGAATAAGTTAGCTCATCGTGGGGATGAGACTAATAGCTTATTTACATTATGCTTAGTGCACCTACATAGATGGACTTATGTATGGTGTAGTAATGGGCATACCCTTTTGATAGGAAAAAAGGGATAAGTTAGCTCATTCGTGGGGATGAGACTAATAGCTTATTTGTATATGATTTGACAAATTATGGAATAAGATAAGTTGGCTCATTGTGGATATGATATGGACAACTTAGATCATTATACTTTAGGCCTTAGACAAATTCATAAAATGACTTATGTTGGGTGGGATATGTAAATCCCTATTGAGTGTATATACAAATAAAATTCTCTCTAGTTTGTTAGTTAGAGTTTTAGGTTGTTACAATGTTGTTGCTATAATATAAATGTAAGAAATTATAATTGCTTTATTGTCATACACCAAGACTTATTATGAGAGTATGTTTCATATCTTCCTTAAATTTTAGATGCGGGTTATTGAAATTCCATTCTAGATGAATAGAGATAAGGTCTAAAAATATAACTTATGGACACCAAACTAGGTATGATACATCATATTATACATTTATAGGAACTGCATTCATCAATAAATAGGTGGAATATCATTGGAATGTATGATTGTAGATAGGTTTTATTTGTATATATAATAGGTGTATCACCTAAGTGCAATTTGATCATTGTACTCTAAGCTACATATAGTTGTAAGTATATACTCATACTTTTATGGAAATTGATGCATACAAAAATTGGTGTATTTGCACTAAGAATATTTCTTTAATTGAATTGGTTATTTGTATATCCCACTTTGTGAAAGGTTGAAACTTAACTTATGAAGCTGATATGGGGATATTTTTAAAATTTTGTATGGTTGGAAGTAAAATCATTGAAATTATATTTTCTCTCTACCACTATTGTTATAACAAGAAATAAAGTATAACTCTATTTTTCTATGTTAGAAAATAGACAACTGTATACTTTATGAAACTTGTAACTGCTCAAGATTATTTATTCTAAATAAAATATTTTACTTACTATATGTTATGAAATTATACTCAATGTTGATTTTATGTATATGTAGATAACTATATGAGGAAGAATTAAAATGATGAAATAAATTGATGATCTATTTGGAGGATAGAAATTGAACTATCACATAAGAATGAGTTTCAAAATTTTAGATGATGCATTTAGAGCTCGATTATGGTATATAATAATGCACTATTCATACTTTATTCTCATAACTACACTATGAACCTTTTTTTACTTGTATAATGATTTGGCAAGATCAATTAAACTTGGCATGCTCATTTATGAATTTTTCATACTTTAGTCTTAGAGCTACACTATGAACCATAAATGATATGGCTATACTAATTAATCTTGGCACACCTTTTGGTGGGTTGTCCATACTTTATTCTCAAAGCTACATTATGATTTATAGTCCACTTGTATAAAATTTGGCAATATTGTTTAAACTTAGCATGGATTTTTGTGAACCCATCATACTTTAGTCTTAGAGTTGCATTATGATCCATAGTCCAGTTGTATGATGATATGGCAAGACTGGTTAAATTGGAATTAATAATGATGCATTGTAATAAGAAAATATTATTATTTTGTATGAAAATATGATTCTAATCCTTTTATTAACTTAGATGATGAGGCATTCATACATTAATAATATAAATTCAGTAAGACACTTCATATATTATAGGTGACATCAATAATCAATGGATCCTTTCAAATAAATTGAACATGGGATAAATGCTATAATATTAAGCATTGATTTTGAAATGTAAGTTAACTCCATGTTGTTATATTGTTATATGACATATTATTAAGAATTAAAACTGATTGTGCAACATGAGACCCAAGAATGTCTCTCTAATTTTGCAATGACTAACCTTCTAATTGTTTGTAAAATGGAACACCAATGTTGCACTTGATCCAATCATGGATTACACTTATAAATGTTGGCTATATTTATTTCATGATTATTTCAATATTTTATGCTTGATTTTAATAATTCTAACAATGCGGATCATGAACTCTTTGTATTTATCTTAGATAAAGAATTTAGTAGCTCCTTTTTACATAAAGAAAATGTGATACAAAAACCCTTTTACTTTTACTAAAATGTTGATGAAGTTACCATTGAGTTTGGAAGTATGCCTCAAGGGTTTAGATTTTGACATTTAATTAAAGCAATAATATTTTGTATCTTAGGTATGGACATAGAAAGCTAAAAAACCATAAAAGTGATTGTCAAATATGGAAAATGTACAAGTTTATGGTTTGATGAGTCCTAGAATCCTTCACCATCAATTCTAATAAACAAAAAAAAAGATAAAAAAACTATCTTGAATAATTCAAGCCTTTCAATTATAGCATTTAAAATTTGATTTGATTTCAATAATGATGTGGATCAAAATTAAATAGCATGTTCAAACAAAAGAAAAGAAAGATGATTCTAAAGGGTTTTGACTAAGTTGTGAATCCCTACATGTTGGTCTACGTGTTTTTTTAGGGTTTATGGAAGTTTTTGTTCATTCTCTGGGAGCTTGTTTCATCCTCCGTGTTGTGCTTGCTTCGTGGGTGTTATTATGTTGGCTTATCCTCCCCCGAATTCATTTGAAGCTGGTGGTGAGAGGAATGGCTCCGAAGGTGAACAAATGGCCTAGGAAATTTGTTTCCAAGGTGTACCTTGAGGTAATTCTATTTGTGATTCCTCTACATAAATTCAATCAGGTGTGTTCTTGGTTTGAAAAAAATACTATTATAGGGTATTTTTTGGATCGTATTCCCCCTAAGCATATTCTTAAGAACTGGATTGAGTAGTATTGGCATCCGTATGGGATTCAATTCGACCATGTCCAAAATATCTCTAAGGGTATTTTTCATTTTTATTTTGGTAGTCTCGACCAAGCCCAGAAGGTCCTCAATAAGGGTCCTAGTTACATTAATATTTCACTACTTATTTTTCAACTGTGGATCCAATATTTCATGGATTTTAATTATGTTTCCATGATCGTGCTTGTTTGTGTAGAACTCCCAAACCTCCCCACTACATGCTGGACATTTCTAAAAAATTGGTGTCCATCATCGGTGAATTTATTTGTGATGAAACCTATCGGTTCATGTCGGTCCATCCTAGTAGGAGAATGTGTGTCAAGGTTGACATAGATAAAACCTTGAAGGAGTATATTGAAATTCAGGTTGGTTCTACCCATATTCATCAACGAGTGGTGTATATCAACCTTCCTAACACATGCTACCACTGCCAATCAGCCTCCCACCGCATTAAGGATTGCCCCTTGATGGCTAAAAAATTCAAGGCCAAGGCGCCTACCCCGATAGCTGGTGTTGTTTTCTCTCCCACCACCCCGCACCCTCCTTCAAAATATAGCAAGTGGACTAAGGTTTCATGCAAGAAAGGGAAATTTTGTAAGCCCGCTATGGTAGGGCACACAGTGGAAACGTATGCTCAGGTCCTAGTACCTAAGCCTCCCATGCAATAAATAATTTTAGGAGTCAACCCCTATCCACTCTCCTCCACCTGTCGTAGAGTTTTTAGACCACGACAAAGGGTTTCGGTCCACTATACCCTTGGGTTCTTCAGATGAGGTAGTTGTTGAAGGAAGTTTATCTCAAATCTTAGAATGGTGATCCCGTAGCCCCTCACAAGGTGAGTGGCTTACTCATTTGGACAATCAATGATAAACTTCCTTTTCTTCTACCACCATGGAAGCCTTCAGGAATAACTACTACCAATTGTTGTCAGATAATGCAACTGATGCCAGTGGGGTATGCAACTCAACTCTTTTTAATGTTATTTCTATCTTGGAATGTGCATGGTTTGACGGACCTAGTTCAATTTTACATAGTTCAGGATGAACTCACTACCTGTTCCAATCTCTACGGTTGTCTAAATTTTGTGTATTTATAAGAAGTCAAAGTGGTAAGTTTCAATTTACAATTTGCTTGTTCTATGTTATGGCCTGGAAGTCATATGTATGCCACCAACCACAATCAAGGTAGTAGAGGCACTATCAATTTTCTTAATAATAGTTGGATGAGCAATTTTGTCACATGGGATTTTGATCCCTCTCATGATGTTGTTTGGATTCTCCTCAAAGTTGAGGATATTTCCTTCAGGATTATTAATATCTATACCTCTAATGAGGTCCAAGATAGATGTGACTTGTGGATACGGTGTGCTTTATTCTTACTTATCATGGTTTGGATGATGTATGATGATTTCAATATGATCAAGAAGGCTTATGATAAAGTGGTCCAGATCCCCAATAGGTGGGCCTTGAGAGAGTGATAGGCATGGTACTTCATGAAAAATAAACTTGGGGTCTTCGATCCCAATGTTTGTTTCTCTGCAGGCTAGTTTCCTAACCATTTGTGGTTCACATGGTCTAATTTTTAGTCAAGCCTTGCAAGAGTTTTAAAAAGGTTAGATAGGGCTATGTTGTCAAAACAACACGAGTTTTATTTTTCTCATTGGCTCCCTATAGTCCTTTTTTTGAAACCATTCTTGGTATGGTCTCCTCCGATCATTCCCCCATAATTTTCTCTATTCATGCTTCCTCCACCCATAAATGGCCTATTCATGCTTATTTTTATTTAATACTTCTTTCTTGCAATATGATACCACTATTTATCACATCCAAAGGATCTAAAACATTATACCTATACCCAATGGAGACATAGGATGGATTGAGTGCTGGAATGATGCCATTTTTTGAAACACTAATCTGCTCAAAATACTGGGGAAGAAGGTGGTGCAAATGCATTGTCGCTCTAATATTGCTCTTTGTAATGAGCTTGCACATGCCTCCTTCCATCTTGAGGCTTCCTCATTTGACTCCTCCATTCAAGCCCATGTCACTCAGCTCTGATATGAGCTCAAAGTGGCTGAAGTGCATGATTCCAGAGGGGCTCAAATTAAATCCAGTCTGTATTAGCTCAAAGTGGGTGACCGTATTTCTAAATAATTTTTCAGAGGCTCTAGCCTCCTTGAAACTCCACTCAATCAAACCTTTATTGGTTAATTGGGTTCACACCACCTCTTTTCCAAAGATAGCATCTGAATTTACCTAGCATTATACTCATGTTTTTGTTTCTCAGTCGTACACCCTTGAAAGAGAACTAGCCCTCCAACGTTACAAAGAGGTTATCCCAACTTACCTCTCCCTAGTGCAACATAATTATTGTGAACAACCTTATCAGTGTAGGATCTTACGGATGCCCTATTTCAAATGGTAGATGCTAAGGCCCTAGGGCTTGATGGATTCCACTACAAATTTTATAAAACTTACTGGGATTTTGTTGGTCTTGACTTGCATAAAGTGTATTTAGAAGCCCTGCAAGCTAGCTCCTTAGGTGCTATTATCAATAAGGGTAATATCAAGTTTATCCCAAATTCAGGGGATCCAAAAATCATCACAAATTGGAGGCCAATAACTTTTCTTAATGTCAGCTGCAAGATCATGGTGAAAGATTAAGAAACAGAGAGACGGAGAGCCTTTGTTTTTTGGAATTTCGATTCCCTCTTTTAACCCCTCTCTTACTCCTGGGTTTTTATTAGGTCCGTCCTCCTTTCCCATTTCCAGTCTACAATTGCCACTTGGAACTTCTAGGTTGCATTGATGGCTCTTGTGGGTGCGTGGTCCTATCCAAGGTTCTTCGTCGGTTGTTGTTTTTATCGCTTCCGGTATCCGTACCAACATGCCCGTTAATCCTCCTTTGGCTTTCGTTACTTCCACGCAGGGCCTTTTGAGGGCGTGTCTTTTTTTGGTCACGTTCGTGCTGTCGCGTTCGTGCCATTTCCTCTACACCTTCTCTCTCTTGCACTGTCGGTATGCGACTGTTGCGTTCGCCGTTTCTTCGGCTGTTCTCCCGTTTCGATCTGTCCGCTGCTTGTGACCATTACTCCTTCGTGCCTTTTCCCTAGGCCCGTTTCGCATGTCCGTTTCCGCCTTGTTGCTCCGCGCCTTGTCCCCGTAGCCGTGATTTCTTGCATGCCGTTCATGACCTTTTCTTCCGCCTCCGTCCACCTAGGCCGATCGTTTTCACGTTGGACCTTTGTTGCTCCGTGCCTCATTCCCGGTCCCTTTGGTCCTTCACCATTTTCTTCCCGATGCATGATTTCGTGACATTTACCTTAGAAATCATTTGCACACTTGAAGTACCTTTTGGTTGATGCTCGTTGCTTTCCTCGTCTCTCACACGGGTGGTTGAGAGTGATCCTCCTGTCTTTGGTAGGAGCCGGCGGTCACCTCTGTTTTGTAACCGTTGCTTTCTTGGTCTCCTTCCACTTGATCATCTCGTTTTTTGATCCTTTTCCTTCCGATATCTAATATCCTCTATCCTTCTTTGGTTGGGTTTCTCCTAATCTTGCTTGGTCCTCTCCTCATGTTTCCACTATTTTTAGTGTATGCCCTTGGCATTCCACTCTATGCTTGCAATCCTTTTTCCCATTCCCTTTTCTTCAACTTGTATTTTTATTTCTTTCCTAGTGACCATGCTTCTCTCCCCTCGACTCTTTGCCCCGCTTTGGCCTCTTTCGTTCATTTTGCTTTGTTCTTCTCTTCTCCTCTTTTCTCCCCTCCCTTATTTTTCTTGTTTCTTCCATTTGTTTGGATGTTTATTTCTTTTTTTTTTTATCATTCTCCTACCTAAATCCCATCCCTTGGTTTTCCTTCAAGCTCTTAGTTACCCTTTTTTACCACCTCCTTCTTGTGGGTGTATCCTCTCTTTCTCTCCACTTTCTCCCGTACCCAACAACTTTGTTTTTCTTCTTCTTGGTGCGTGGTGTCCTTCTTGAAATAACCCTACTTCCCATCACTTTTTCATATGCCATTTTGGAGTGATCCACCACATGTTTTCCCCTCTATTCTCCTCCAGTATCATGCTTTCCTCCCACGCTTTCGTATACCTTTTCCTTCTTTCATCTATCTACAACTTTGCACAAACTTTTTCACATTTCTTTTATTTTCATCACCCATTTATCTCGCCAATTCCCTCCTCGTTTTCCTTTTGTTCCCCCTGACTACTTGGTGCTTTTTTCCTTGGTTCCATCTTGGTTGGTCTACCTTTTTTCTGCCATAGAATTCAAGTGACCCTTTATTTTTGATCCTACTACTTCCCTCTCAATTTTCTCTACTAATCTCTCTTTTTTCCCCTCTTACCAGTTCTTTGGACTCTACCCACTCTGTCCCCGTTTTTTTTTGACTACATGCCGATGTCTAGACCTTTTGGCCATAATGCCTCCACTTTTCGAGCCTATACTAAATTCCGGTCATAAATACTTTTCCCGAGCATCATTGAGCTTTTCTTGAATACTTCTCTTCTCTCCCTATTCCTCATCACCCTATTTGTTAAGGTCTCCAAAATCTGACCTTTTTCTTTAATGCATCAAGCTCCTTTTAGCCCCTAGGCCCTTGTTCTTCTCCCCTCTTTTTTCACTCTCTTTTCTATTCCTATAAGTTGGCTAGACCATGATGTCCACCTCTTCTCTTGTGCCTTTTGTGTAGCCCTCACTTCTAGTCCATTTTTAGACCTTCTTGATTACAATCCGGTATACTAACTCTTTCTGACAAATTACCTTTTTTAGTTTTTTAATTCTCCCCACTTTCAAACCCTCGGGTGTCGGGCTATTTTCTGTTGACCTGTTTTGAAGGTATTGGGTTGGAACGGGAACACATAAGTGTGGGGTCTCTTGGGGGGCTTGAGGTTGGGGTGGCACTGCAGGGGTTGTTTGTGTGGTGGAGTGACTTTGGGTGTTGGATTAATCGCTCTGGATTGTCTTGTTTGTCGTTTGGCTGTCTGGGTGGGGATTGGTGTTCGGTTGGTGGTTTGCATGTGTGATAATTGTTACTTTTGATTTTTCACTTGGTTGGTTCTGGTGGGGTGTTGTGTTGTTTGGTGTCATGGGTGCTCAGTTTTTTGTATTGCTTTGGTTACGGTGGTGGGGTGTCTCATTTGTGTGACTTCCTTTGAAGGTTTTTGCTGTGTTGGGTTACAGGGGATGTTGATGTTTGTTTTGTTTTTCTTTCTTGGGTTTGTATTTTCTTTGTTTTTTCTTGGGGTCTTCCGGGGTCGTTTTTTGATTCCTGGTTAGTGGGGGTGTTTGTTTTGATGTACTACTTTTTTGGTTCTTTCTTTCTCTTTGCTCGGTTTCTTTGGTGGGGGGTTAGTTTTTGTTTGGCTTAATGGGTTTCTTGTTGGTTGAGTGGTATTAACATTATTTTATCTGCTCTTGTTCTACTATAGGGGTGGCCTTTGTTATTGTTTTTCCTTCCTTTTGATTATGTGTGCTTTGGTCTTTGTGCTTGGCAACTGATAAGTACTTTGTGTGAAATTTCGGTCCAAAAGTGGAATGTTCCAACTTGGGTTTTTTTTTTGTGGTTATTTACTCTTTTTTTGGCTCATTTTTTTTTTTTTCTTCTGCCTTCAGGATTTGGGGTTTGATAAGCTTAAGATTTTCCTTTTTACTTGGGGCTTGGGGAAGACAAGTTTTGTTTAATCTTGGAAGATTTAAGATTTTCAATCTCTTAAACCTGGGTTTTTTTGGGTGATCTTTGCTTTCCCACTTCACGATACAATTGACTGGAAAATTTTGAAAGGAGGAGACTCTTGGTGAGGTGGGCCATATCAAGAAATTATTTTTTGTTTTTAAATGTGTCTTCGGATATCTTCAGGCCAACTGCGTTGAAATCCTCCTTTGTTTTCTCTACTTGGATTTGGTGGGTTTTTTCTGCTTTTTCACTTCTCTTCTTTTGTTCCCTCTTCTCCATGGTTTTGTGACCGTTGTTTCCTCGCCTTTTCTTTGCTGCCATGTCACAAAATCGTGACATGTCGCGATTTCGTGACCTTTGTTGCTCCGTGCCTTCGTTCCACTGCTTAGGTCGTGATTTCATGACATGTCACGAAATCATGACATGTCACGATTTCATGGCCTTTGGTCCTTTACACCGTTGTTTCTTCTGCGATGTCGTGATTTCGCGACATTTACAACACTTACAAAAAATACATTTGCAACACTTAGAAAGAAATAACACAAAATTTTGGTTGATGCTCGATTGCTTTGCTGCCCTTGGACGCTCCTGCATCAGATCATTTCCAAAGCACTTGCTTTACGAATTAGGCCCTTTCTTCCCTCTATTGTGAGGGCTAAGCAAATTGGCTTTATTCAAAATCATTATGTTTTGGATAATGTTCTTGTCATTTGGTATGGGATGGAGTGGGCTCGCAGGTCCAATCAATAGGCCCTCTTCCTCAAGATTGACTTTGAAAAGGCTTATGATCGAATTGAGTGGGTTTTCATTCTTTCCATGTTGAAAGCTCTTGGCTTTGATCCTCAGTTTATTTCTTCTGTTAAAATGTTTTTTCAGGATGCATCAGTTGTGCTTTCTCTCAACAAGTTTCAAACTGACGCTATTGTTTTGCATAGGTTAGTAAGTCCGGGATGTCCTTTGGCCTGCTTGTTATTTATTTTATAAGTATAAGCCTTTGGTTATATTTTGGTCAACTGTACCTCTTTTGGGCTACTTCGGGGAATTTCCCTTCCTGGGAATGCTAGTCAACTCATTAATGACCACTTTGATGATGATTCCTTCCTCACTCTGAACAAGGATGAGCAATCCCTTTTTGAAGCTCTATCTTGTCTTAATATTTTTTGTAAAGCCTTCGGGTCTAATATTCAATGGAGGAAAACCTCCTGTTATAGATAATCCCTGTAGCTTCTTCCCCAATGGATTTAGCATGTACAATGGAGTTGTATTCAGCCTAGATAAATCTTCAAATTCCTATGCATTCCTTTTGCCTTTCAAGGCTCTTTGTCCCAATTATGCTCTTACATCATCAACAAAGTGAAAAGCAAGATGGAATATTGGAATTCTAAGAAGTTATCTCTTTCTGGAAAATTCTAAATTTTATCGAAAGTGTTGGCTTCCATGCATGTTTATTATTCGTCTTACTGGATCCCTTCCTAGGCTTGTTACAAACATCTTGAAAAATTATTGTAGGATTTTCTATGGTTTAGTGGGTCTTAGCAGAAAGGCTTTCACAGAGTTGCTTGGGATATTTTTTGTCTCCCAAAGCAAGCAGGGGGTATGGGTTTGATAGACTGTATGTGTTAGGGTAAAATAGGTAGTATATTGCATTATACTACATAGGTAGATTATTACATTTACTTTTCTACTTTTTACTTTCTACCATGTAGATATTTATTGTCTTAAATATCTAATGGTTAATCCTAAAAATCCTAGGTAAGAGTTCTAAACCTAACACTCTACCTACGTTAGCATTCAGTTAGCATGGATATAGACATATTAGATTTCTTTCTATATTGTAATTTATTTAAATGAATGCTTTATTCCTAAAGAAAATGTTAATGCAATTATCAATTTGATTAAATCTACCTATCTCCTGGTCACATTGGTACCAGAGCTGGAGCGAGAAGTTTGACAGAGCGAGGAAATATGACACCAAATTTTGTGACCCTTAATTATTTCCTACGCCCATTTTTTAATACTCCTAAGCTAGGTTTTGATTATTTTATTTTGGCATTTTATTTGTTGTTAGGATTTATTAATCCCATAGGGCATAGATTTCGACGTAGGGCATGGATCCCAATACAAGGTGCATATCCCGACGCAGGGCCATTTTGATCCTGGTCGTAATCACAACCCGAGGGGATTTTTTTTCCATCCCCACCATGGGAGCGTATGAGGGTAGGCGGCCCTAACACTACCTACGGCCTTTTGGGCATGGATCTCGAGGCCATGGTGGGAAAACCTAGAGGGTAGGAGCATCCTCACGTATCTCGTGGCATGGATTCTGTAGTAGGGAACGCTTTGAGGGTAGGAGTGCCCTCATGTTCCCCGTAGGGAACGCTTCGAGGGTAGGAGTGCCCTCACGTTCCTCGTAGACCTACAAACACCCTGAGGTGATGCAGATCTGACTCGACCAACAACTAGATGACATGTAGCACTCTGGCCATGTGCCACCTAGAATTTGACTGGTATGGACTAGACTGAGACATGGACCTGAGATGTGGATTGGACTAACATGTGGGACTCGACATGACACGTGGGACTCGACCTGACATGTGGACCTCCCTTACTGCACCACGTGGCTGTCGATAAAATGAGGCCCAAAATTGATTGCTCAAAGGTAATCATGAGCATAAGTGCTCGTTGAGGCCTTTTAAGGCCTCTGCATCCTTTACATGATGCATGTGGGATTTATCCCACTTATTTCCAAAGAAGCCCATGGGATTCTTTAAATCTCAGGCTTCGTAGCCTGAGAACCAAGCCACGGGCTTGGTAAGTTGGCCAAGGAAAATGTCTAAGGCCAACAAGAGTTGACGAATCGACTCCCGAACCAGCCATATGCAAGTTAATATTTTTTTTTTTGATGAAAATTTCATAGTTTTTGGCATAAATTAATATTTTTATTTAAATTTTTATGCTTAAAATTATTTTTTTAGTATTTTAAATTAGAAATTTTCATGTTAGTTTTTCATAAATTATATCAATTTTGTTTAACTATTAAATTGATGTTTTTTATTTAAAATTTTATGTTAAATTTTCTTTTAAAAAGCTTTAAATTTTTTATATATATAGCATTTAAATTTATAATACAAATGCCAAAATCCTTATGCAACTAAACCATTTTTGTTCTTTAGTTTTCTCTGCATGTGGAGATAAAGAGACAAGAACCAAAGACACACTTTGTTGCTTACAATTTCATCAAAATTTCCTTGATTTTTCATCATTCTTCTAAGTTTTCATGATGATCAAATCTTGGAAAGCTCTTTGTAGACAAACAATCATCAGAAAGAGAAACAAATTACGAAGGCAAACAACACGATCACATTTTCGTCGTATACTTCGTGAATATCATAGATCTATACCTCACTCACTTATCTATACTGATCCATGGAAGGGGTTGGACAGAAGCTATGGTCCCATGCGGATTCGTGAGCTTTTTGATTCTAATGCACCACCAATTTTTGAGTGTTGAAAACAAAAACTGAGTCGTGTGTCGACTGGTCTGGAAGCCTTTCAAACGCGGGTCATGTGTCAACTTGTCTTGAAAGGAGTGCTTGATTTCTCAATTTTATAATCATTAATGGGGATATAAGTTACATTTGTGCTTCTATTTTTTGCAAAATTGTAAAGACAAATGGAGGATTTTATAGAATAATAAAGGTGCATTCTCGATTGTATTCGACACCTTTTTCAAAAATTGGCTTCATTAGGTGCATTTTCGGTTGCATCCGACACCTATAGTGATAAATAATTTGGGTTGCTCTCTTTTTTATTATTGCACTATACATAATTTTGCAATTAAACAATCATAAAAATTTAAGAGCACTTCACACTTGAAAACCCAAATTTCACTACAAATCGTGCTACATCTTGCACAGGTTAAACAAAGTCAATTTTTTAAATTATCCTCACCCAAAGGTCCAAAACTACAAACACCTTGATTTAATCTCTTTGTTTGGCTTAATTACCTCAAAATTTTCATCCTTATTGAAGGGTGTTAAGGTAGGTGCCATTAAATATCCTAGAGAGCACAATCATAAGTCTTTCAAAACCTACCCCTTTAATTTGCTCTATTTTGTTTGGCTTAAAATCCTTAAAATTTTCATCCCTTGTTAAGGGTGTTAAGGCAGGTGCCATTAAATATCTTATAGAAGCAAATTAAACATCTTACATATACTCTTTTGAGGGTATAGTGCAAGATACAACCATATTCATCCTATCAAATTTGAAACCTTCACCATGGCCATGATGCACAAGTATCGCACTGAGAGCCAACTGCTCAAAGGTTTAAATTATTTTGCATGGAAGACTAATATGAAATCCATCTTAACTATAGAGGATCTATGGTATATAGTGGATGGAAGTGAAACTAGACCTCAATCAGTATGAGCAGATCAAACATTTTATAAAAAGGATAGAAAACTATCCTTAATGATCTTGCTATCCATTACTGATGATATCCAACCTCATATTAGTGAATCTAAAAATGGTAAGGAGGCATGGGATGCCTTAACAACCATATTGTGGGGAAGAATCAATCAAAAATTCTTCACCTCCAAACACAGCTTCATACTCTTCATATGAAATTTGGAAAAACAATAGAGCTATTCCTCTGGAGAGTGGTAGAGTTGAAAATAAAACTGCAATCCTTAGGAGAAAAAGTGGAAGACCAAGTCTTGACCTCTATCATTTTGAGGGCTCTTCCTGACTCCTACAGAATGTTATCACTTCATTACAAGTCTTTGGAAGGATAGTGACTTTTGTCGAGTTGGTAAATATACTTCAAACAAAAGAAGCTAATCAATTCCATAGAGATGAGGTATCTAACAATGCTCTTTTCTCGAACAGACAAGGTGGTAAGAAAAAGTGGAATCAACAACAAGGTTCTTCTTCTAATAAAAACAAGGGTAAAGGCAAAGAGACTTGGAATAAGAAGCAATATTGTAATATTGGTGACAAGGACACTCATGAAACCAAAAGTTGTTGGTTTAAGAACAAACTGCCCAATGAACAAGGAAACAAGAAGGGCAAAGTCAAACCAAAGAACAAGAATACATAGAAACAGGAACACATTGCCGCTGAAGATCCTAGTTTGGACTCTGAATGAGCACACAAGGTGCTCATGACACATACAAATTACCCTAACAAGGACACTGTGTGGTACATAGATTTAGGTGCTAGTAAGCATATGACTAGCGATAAGTCTTGGTTTGAGACATTTGAGGCTCGAGGAGGTAGATCGATCACCATTTTTGATGATCAAACCTATCGAGTTTAGGGAGAAGGAAGTGTTTCTGTATCCCTTCTAGATGGAGAATTTAAAATTCAAAAATTTCTTTATGTACCAAGATTGAAAAATAATCTCTTGTCAGTTCCACAAATCCTGGACAATCACATGAATATCAATTTTAAGGTGGACAAAGAAAAGAAATATTGTTTTATTACCAAGAAAGGAAAACCAATAGCAATAGGTTCATACAAACATAGTTTATTTGTCTTAGATTACATTACCTCAACACATACTGCAATGGAAGTAACCACGAAAGAGGCCACATCTCTATGGCATAAGATATTTGGGCATTTAAGTTCAGGATATTTACTAGAACTCAATAAATATAAAATGGTGAAAGGATTACCTACTCTTTCATCTAATTTGCCAGTATGCTCAGATTGCTTGTTAGGAAAGCAACATAGAGTACCCTTTGAACCTAGCTCCTTTCGAGCTAAGGTACCTTTGGAGTTGGTTGACATAGATTTGTGTGGTCCTATGTCTACTATTTGTGGAGGAAAAAGGTATTTTCAATTGTTTGTCGACGATCACTCACACAAGATGTGGGTCTTCTTCTTGCAATTGAAGTCTAAAGCATTTACCTATTTTCAACAATTCAAAAATCTTGTTGAGAAAGAATTAGGATGCTTCATCAAGACCCTTTATTCAGATCGAGGGGGGAATACACATCAAAGGAATTTTTCTCATTTTTACAGACTCATGGGATAAAAATACAGTTAACCACATCCTATTATCCTCAGTAAAATGGAGTTGCTGAGATAATAAATCGATCCATTATGGAAATGGTTCGATGTATGCTTAAGGGAGTGAATCTTGAGCAAATTTACTGGGATGAAGCTGTTCAAACTATAGTATATATTCTAAATAGAGCATCCACAAGGGCTCTTGAAGGAATGACTCCTCAAGAATCATGGAGTGGAAGGAAACCCTCCATATCTCATCTACAGGTATTTGGGTGTAAGGCTTTTATGCATATACCCAAGGAGAAAAGAAAGAAATTAGATGAGAAGTCCCTATCACGTGTTTTTCTTGGTTATGATGAATTCTCAAAATGCTATTGATTGATAGACCCATTTACCAAGAAAATACATGTTAGTAGATATGTAGTGTTTGATGAAGCTTTCACACCTAACACTACATCAGTATACCTTGATGATGAGGAGCAATAGCCACTTCCTTCTCCAAAATAGAAAAATCCTCCCAAATGGTATACGAGAACAATAAAAGATTCCAAAATCACTTCCCTACTTGATATTACTCTCAATCATCCAAAAACATGAAGCATGACTCAACAAGAAAATACTAAAGCATCCACTTCAGTTGATGATATTTGTGCATATTTTCAAGACCTTTCTATTGATAGAGAGTTAGAAAGGAAATATGATATGGAAATAGATGAGGAGAGGGTTTATTATCATAATTTTATGAAAATGAACCTTCTATAGTTGATGAAGCACTTAGACTACCTCAATGGAAGGTAGCTATGGATGCAGAACATAACTCCCTCATCAAGAATAAAACATGGAAGCTGATAGATTTTCCTAAAGGAAAGAAACCCATAGGCTACAAATGGGTTTACAAAGTCAAATATAAGGCATATGGTACCATAGACAAGCATAAATACCATATTTTTGCGAAGGGCTATGCTCAAAAGGAAGGCCTTGACTATGAGGAAACCTTTGCTCCTATAACAAGGATGATCGCCATTCGAGTTCTTTGTGCTATGGCAGCATAGTTTAGATGGAAATTACATAAGATGGATGTAAAGAGTGCCTTTCTAAATGGTGACTTAAAATAGGAGGTATACATGACTCAACCCCAAGGATTTGCTGAGGAAGACCATGAGCAACAAGTTTGCAAATTGGTCAAATCATTATATGGGCTTAAACAATCCCCAAGAGCATGGTGCATTAAAATGGATAGTCACCTACTGTAGCACATATTCAAGAGAAGTACATCTGATGCAAATATCTATATCAAGAACACAGGTTCTAAAATAGTGATTCTTGTATTATATGTAGATGATATGATCATCACCGGTAATTTAGAGAAAATGATTAGCACCGTGACAAATTACTTGAAAGAGTCATTTGATATGATAGATCTGGGAATTATCCACTATTGTCTTGGTCTTGAGATAGAACATAAGAAGAATCATCTTAGGGTGACTCAACAAAAGTATGCTAAGACTTTAGTAGAAAAATATCGTATGAATGATTGCAAGTCCAAGGCAACACCAATGGAATCAGGGCTTCATTTATCACGGTATGATGATTCACCACAGGTAGATGGCACACTATATAGATAGATGATTGGAAGCCTTATATATCTAACCAATACTAGACTAGAAATTACTTATGTTGTAAACTATATTTCTTGGTTAATGCAGGAACCAAAAGCCTCTCATTGGAAAGCAGCTAAGCGTGTTCTTCACTACGTTCAAGGTAGTGTAGAATATGGTCTAGAGTACAAGAAGAATAACTCATTCTTATTACAGAGTTACACTGAATCTGACTATGCTAGATCCTTATATGATAGAAAATCAACATTAGGATATATATTTCATCTTGGATCTGGTCCTGTCTCATGGAATAGTAAAAAGCAACAGGTGGTTGCTTTATCTTCAATAGAGGCAGAGTATCACATTGCACGAGGAGCTGTGTGTGAAGTGATATGGTTAAGTCACATATTGTCTACCATGGGCTTACCAAAGAAATTTACTATTCACATGTTTTATGACAACTCAGGTGTTTTGAACTTGGTCAAGAATCCAGTCCATCATGAACGCACAAAGCATATTGACATAGATTGTCATTTCATTCGTGATGAAGTTTCTAAACACAGAATCAAGCTCCAATACATTCCCACCGATGAACAGGTTGCTGACATATTCACCAAGGCACTTGGACGTGTCAAATTTGAGCTATTTCGAAGTAAACTTTGTATATCAAAGTAATGTAATAAAGGGGGGATGTTAGGGTAAAATAGGTAGTATATTGCATTATACTACATAGGTATATTATTACATTTACTTTTATACTTTTTACTTTCTACCATGTAGATATTTACTATCTTAAATATCTAATGGTTAATCCTAAATATCCTAGGTAAGAGTTCTAAACCTAAAAATCTACCTACATTAGCGTTCAGTTAGAGTGGATATAGAGAGATTAGTTTTCTTTCTATTTTGTAATCTATTTAAATGAATGCTTTATTCCTAAAGCAAATGTTAATGCAATTATAAATTTGATTAAACCTACCTATCTCTTGGTCACAATATGCATCAAGTGTTAGCCCTATCTGCTAAATGGATTGTGCAGGCTCTCAAAGGACATGAAGCATGGAAAGTCCTTCTCATACATTGCATCTCGGCTGCGCTCCCCCTCAACCGTCGAGCCTAGGTAGAAATGGATTTTCCCTCTTTGGTGCTATCCCTAGTTTTCATTAAAATCTTTGGCTCCTTTATCATCAAAAACATATGGAAGGCTTGGTAATAAATAAACCCTTGGATTGTTTGGAATGGGGTCCATTCACATAAAGGCCTCTCCATAAATCTTCTCAATGTTTGGTGGTCCCCTGTATCCAAGCTTAATGGTAAGCCGTTGGCCCAAGTTCCCTTGATCCATGCCTAAAATATTTTTAAGCGGGGCATTACCACCATTGAATATTTATACTCCAAGAAAAATAGAGATTGGATTCCTTAGAATGATTTTAAAAGTATGTTTAGTTTAACCAATGCTAACAAGGCTACATATGATATTGTTCTTGACAATACACCCTTCTACTTATGGTAGGAATTAGGAGTCAGATTCCAAAAGACTTGGTGGAAATATTGGGCCTAGTATAAGAGCACTTCCTTACTCATATCAAAATCCAGACAGGGTGATGAGTGGCTTACACCAACCACCCCCACACTTCCCAAGCTCAATGTCAAATGGGACCTTATCTCAACACCCTCTAGGTGAAAATAAGATTTCACTCAGCTTGGGCGTCTTATCTGGAGCCAGAGAAAGATTTTTCACCTAAAACTTATTATGTCAAGGTTTACCCCTTGGTAGTAAACTTTATTATATAGGGGTGCGTAAGTCCCGATGACCATTTTATCAAGAATCAAAGTCTTGTATGCATCTTTTTTGGGCCTGTATATGTTCCAGTCTCACTTGGGAGTTGGTTGGGTTCTTTATTTTCTCCATTTATGCCCATGCAACTTTCATGGCATCATGTCCTTCTAGGTGATCCCGTTCAATTTTCTCTCCTGTTGAGGGAGGTGTGGAAAATATTCAAATTCAGCCTTCTGTTTCACATTTGAAAATATAGAAACAAAATTATTTTCAAGCAGGTTGTTCCATCTCAGGATTTTTTATTTGCTGATAAGCTCAAAGTTTTTCATGATGTGTGGTTTTAGATCTGTGACCAAGCTAAAAATGTGGTTATGGAGCTCAACCATTTACCATTAATAGGGAGGACCTTGATCATTTTTATTCTCACCTAGCTTGATCTCGCTTGCATCGGTGCCTATATTGTGCATGGCATCAACCTCCTTGGAGCAAATATTATGATTATGGGGGAACACTGCAACAGTCAGAATCATCTCTCTCTCAGTATTTTGTGCACGTGTTCACACAAAAATATATTTATGCTTCTAATGATGGATGGGGGACTCAGATAACCATGGGTATCTTTCTAGATTATCTTGTCCTTCTTATCCCATTACTCATGCTTTAGGATGGGGTGAGGAACAATTTTATGGGTGGGGGGAACCACCCACTTTAATGGATAAGGCTATATCTGCCAAAGGCTCCCTTCCTTAAGGCCTTTCTGGTTGTAGACTGTTTCTAGTTTGGTGTTGATGGTTGTGGTGCCCATTTTGTGCAGTTTGTTTTTCTTTATCCGCTATTAGGATAAGTTAATGTCATCAAGGGTGTGATTTTTCTCCACCCACACTCTTTTTTTTTGTTGTAAAGGACTTTTATTTTTATAATTAAAATGGCCTTTGATAAAAAAAAAATTAAATAGCATGTAATGATTTCCTAAATAGTTTCACCATATAAATAAGGTAAAAAAATTCAAGGCCTTTTATCAAATAAGAACAATATCAATGTAAAATGTAAGAAGAATGCAGCCAAGATTTCCAAACTCCCACAATAGAAAGTGGACCTTTAATGTTTAACAAACTAGCACTAAACACCTTATAAAAAAATATTAATCATGTATCAAGCCCCATTATGAGATGTAGTTTGAGTCAAAATCAAATCATTTGCTTTTAGGGCCTATTCCCTCTCAAAGTCTTAGCAACCGCTTTTGCCATCAAAATAATTCCTTGGGTTTGAGAACCAATATGGACCAAACACCCTTGTTTTTTAGAAAATTACATTGAGACTAGAAAACATGTCAAATCCCCCAAAATATATGGATTTATAGAATTTGTATTTATCAAAATTTTATGACATGGAATGCTAAAACATATTATTTTCATTATAAATGTTAATTTTTATATTATTTTTTATATTAATATATATGGACTAACTTGCATGCTTCTAATAGAAGTGTTGATAGGTCATCCTCCAGGAGCCAAATGATAAAAAGTATGATATGTGGAAAGGTGGTAGATCCACAAGAACTAAACAATAATAGAGGGACCTACACAACACATATTACACAACATTGAATAAATAAACAATCAAGTTAAAATGCATGATAGGTTTTTTATAATCAAATTATTATTTTCTATTGAGAAACTTTGTTTGTATATTTATATGTACATTTGGATAAATTTTTCTAAATATAAAAAGGATGAATTTTAATTGGGATATAAAGTTGGTGAGACTTTTATTATTGACTCAAATTTAAAATATTATATTAAAGTATTCTTTTTAACCCTTCATATCATAGGGGGAGTTTGAAATGTTTAGATAAGTCAAATACAACCATGGAAATATCTAAATCCTTTTCAACATTCTAGAGAGTTTGAAAATTGAAACCACCTAGGCACTAAAGTAATAATCTCATATTTCATTGTAATTGTCACTAGGGCATGTATTTTTCCATTAAGAATGTCTTGTTTCTTTATTGGAAGAGAAACAAGGTTTTATTATTGGTGATATTTGTGCATTGAGAAATGAAGAAAGGAGTAGAGAATATAGGGTCGTGACATGGCACCCCCTATGTTTTCCTCAAGCCTAATTTTAAAATAGACCCATTTATGGAACTAGATTTTTAAATATTGAAGAATTTTTTTTTTTGTAAAAGAGGGTAAAAATTTATTAACTCAACAAAACATTCATGATACAAAGAAAAAGCAGAAGCTATTCAGACATATCAGCTCTCAATAAAGAAGAGAGATATTGAGAGCAATCAGAAGAAAGTTGAGACCAATTTTGAACATCCCAACCATCTTGAAACTTAGAAGCCCATTTAGCTAACAAATCTGCTACCCTATTCCACTCCCGAGGAATATGCACAAAAGAAATGAAGTCCAAGTGAGCAGAGATATTAAGAATTTGTCGAGCAACCCAACTCAACCACCAACAACCATGAAGACTATCTCCAGAATTTAACAAATTTATAACAATCTGAGAATCAGATTCACAAAAATCCGACGCCAACCCAAAGCATACCCTTGCTCCAAAGCATATAAAATTGCCAGTGCTTCCATGAAGTTATTACAATGATGTCCCTTAAAGCAAGAGAAACAAAATTGATAGTACCACTACTATCCCGCCCCACACCACCAATACTCGCATTACCGATTACCCGGGAAGATCCATCTATTAATTTTCAGCACTCCCGAAGGAGCGGATTCCATTTGCCAGCCCTCTGCACCTGATTATTATGACCCATCCATCTACAAGAGACATTAGGACTAGGATCATTAACCATCAAGCCTAATCTTTCCATGATCTGACGTTTTGCATGGTCCACGGGAGAAATAATCTGACATTTTGCAGACACAGTTTCCTGGATCATTCACAAAATCCTCGCGGCACGGAAGTAGTTAACTCCTTCCCTTGGAAAATCTTGCGGTTCCATTCAAGCCAAATCTGCCAAAAAATGCATGAAGGACCAATACTCCATCCAACTTTAAAAGAAAGCCGCTGCAGGAGGCCGCCCCATACTCCTCCAAAAATCAACTATTGATGAAGCATGTGAACAAGGGTGATTCCATACTCCCCACCAATAATGCCAAAATTGTCAAGCAAAGTCACATTGGAGAAGTAAATGCCCAATAGATTCTTCAGCCTTCCCAAAGTTATAGCATAAAGAGGGGCCAACAAACCCACGCTTTTGAAAATTATCCCAAGTGAGACAACGATTATGAGTAGCCTGCCACCCATAAAAACTACACTTTAGCCAAATAAACTTATTCCAAACTTGCTTCCACCACGGAACCTCCTCCTCACCAAACCGTTGTCGATCCAAAACACAATAACCAGCAGCAACTTAAAATATCCCTCTATTATATCTTCCCCATGCTATCACATCATCCCCAGGTAGAGAAGAGCAGGGACGACTAGCAAGAATATGGGCCAGCTCTGCCCTCGCATCCATAGTGCCACCAGTAGGCCATTCTCGAGGATCCTTCCACTAGAGACTAACCATCCGACCAAAGGACTTAACGGCTTTGAAATCGCCACCTTCAACCATCCACATCCCAAAAGCATTGAGAAAGATCTTGAAGATGTGGAAACTCGCTAAGAAGAGGAGCAAGCCATCCCAAGAATCCTGCCAAAAAGAGCCCGAGACACGTTAACAAATCCGATAACCCCCGCTTAACAGCTCTGCTCCCTTTTTCAAAGTATTCCAAACAAATGATCCTCGACCTCAGCTGTATCGAGGAATCTCTGAACCTTCCACTCCCCTAAGATACTTTTGGGAGATAATCTTGGCCCAAGTTTGCTCCCGTTACTACACCAACGCCATCCTTAGCCCAAAGCAGTCCCAGAAAGAGAGCTTAGACGAAGACCCAACCCCCCAGCTTGTCTTGGTCGAAAAATAGTCTCCCATTTAACAAAACTCCATTTTGAGGAACCAAGATTGCCAACCCATAGGAATTGGCTAGAAAGAGAATCCAGGTCATGAAGAAAACTTGCTGGAGCAATCGAATAAGGCATCTATACACCGGTAAAGCTTGAACAACCGACTTCAAAAGTAAAACCCGACCAACAAAAGTTAACCATCTATGAGTCCAATGACTAACTCGACTACGAAATTTGTCAAGTATGTTAGTCCAAACTGCCCTAGGTAGAGGACCAACGAATGGGAATCCCCAAGTATGTAAGAGGAAGAGTTCCAACTCGAAACCCGAGAATCGAACAATTCTAGCTTGAACCCCGGGATCCGTATTGAAAATAAAATAATAGACTTGTGCTCATTAATCTCCGACCAGAGACAACCAAATACAAGTCCAAAGCATGTCTAAAGTTGGTTGCTTCACAAATAGAAGCTACACCCAAGAGAGCAGTGTCATCAACAAACTGAAGATGGGAAATGGTTGGCCTACTATTCTCCCATTTCCATCCATGAATAAGACCCTGGTGAACCTGATCTTAAGCCAGCGACCCGGACCTTCACCATAATTATAAACAAGTACGAAGATAAAGGATCCCCCTGTCGAAGACCCCGGGAAGCATGAAACAAAGGAGAGGGCTTTCCATTAATTAGGACAAAATATGAGGGAGTTGTAATACAACTCATAATCCACTCAATCCAAGAAGGATCAAATCCAAAGGCCAAGAGGATTTTGTGAAGAAAAGACCATTTCACCCCGCATAAGCCTTCGCCATATCCAACTTCATAAACATAAACTTATTCTTAGAAGTGCTCATAGAATGAATCGCCTTGGCAGAATAGCCACTCCATCCGAATCGTCGGCCCCACATAGCCACCCCGCTCATCGAAACAACTCTATCCAGCCAAGGCTTGAGATGCTCCGAATCGCCTTAGTAATAATTTTATACACCACATTGCACAGAGCAATAGGCCAAAACTGATCAAAAGAGCTAGCACCCTCCTTTTTAGGAATTAGCATCAAAAAAGTGGAATTCAAAGCTTTCAACAACTGATGGAGGAATTAAGGTAAGGCTCCATTATATTATAAAAATGCTTGAAGATCATGAAGAATCCCTATTTTAGGAGTGCAGATACCTATGAGTAGGTATAAAATGGAGGAATTAAGTTAAGGCTCCATTATATTATAAAAATGAGTGCCTTTAGGTCAAATTCATTTCCTCTTAGTAACCACTTTTGAGATTAGATTGTTATTTCTAAATTGCTAATGAAATCACTATTATTCTAAATTTATAAAAAATGCATGTAAGAAAATGCCCATGCCATACCCAATTAGAAAAATACAAGCACTTGAATGCATATAAAAATTAAGGGTAATAGTAGATCCTTTCTTTTTATTTCTTTGTTCTTGAGTGAAAATTATCTAATAAAGGATGATGTAATTTAAAGAGCAAAAAATTCCATGTTGATAGAGATATGTAAGTGATTCTATAGACTTTGCATTCCTAAAATTGAAATTATGAATTGTTGCTTTAGTCTATCCATGAAACTTAGCTTCAAACACCTAGGTTAACCTTGCATGGTGCACACATATGAATAGTGTATTTTTATATTTTTTTATTAGTACCAAGGTTATCCTTGTGATAGTATGATGTGCGAAGGATAATTTCTCTTTTTTAAAATAAATGATAATTTCCTACATTTTTATCAATAGAATGAACGTAACGACCCAAAAAACAAGAAAACACATAGAAAGAGAAAGAATTTGTTTTTGTCTAAGGAGACGGATTCATAAACCCCCAAACAACCTTAGATTAACTTAATATTTAAAAAATAACCTAAGTTTATCAATAACTATACCTCACAATATTTTCCTAACGCAAGTCCATTATGCGTGGGCATATATCAAGTTATGCATATAAGTCCATCCATCTCATCAATACCCTATGGGCTAGACTTATCACTTTCAATAATTAAAAGGTGTACATGCATCTTCATATTCTACGTAAGCTATTATGCGTAGGTATGCTATGTGTACTATGAGTTAAGCTATTAATATTGTCTTCTGATAAGCTATCTTAACTCAAGTACGATCTTCCATAAACCTAGTTATCATTTTCCCTAAGGGATCATAATCCCTTAGACCCACTACATTTACACTAAGGGGATATCAATCCCTTAGGTTATCCTCTAAGTTCACCCTAGAAATTACTATTAAATTCTATAAAACTTTATTCAATCAAGGAAATAAAATATAGATCCAGATACTAAATCTAAAAAAATATAACTCATCAATAAGCAAAGGATAACTAGAAGCATAGAGCAATATTTAAAGAACAAACATGGACTAGAAAGGATTTATATACATTCACAATAATAAAATAGCATACAATGGTGTATTTACCACATTGATCATTTATTACATAAGCATGTATGGTAAAATATCCATAACCTTAAATAATATTTTACATCAATTTCATCAGGGAAATCTCCCTATAAATATAGTCTATTTTCATAAGTGAAACATGTGTAAAGTGAAGAGAAAAATTGTGCATTGCTCCATTTGTAACTTTGGTCCTCCACCTCTTCCATTGATCAAGTGAGGATAGTAGGGGATTAGGACACTCGTAGTTCAATATGGGCATGCCTCTAAATGCATTTACTCATTTCATTGTCCAATTGCAACTATACAATAAAATCAAGCAATCTAACTATCTAATGCATAGTTGATATCATAGAAACTACTCTTTCTATTTTCCCTCTCATCACCCTATGAGAGTCTTTCAACAATGCATCTAGATTATAGGCTTTACTTGCAATAAATGACTCAACCCTTGTTTAACAATTAAAGTCCCATACCCTTAATTGCTAAACAATAAATTTCATATTTATTTATTAAATTAAAGTCAACTACTTTAATCCATTAATAAACCTTTTCATTTCATTTCATAAATTAAATTCCCATACCCTTAATTTACAAAATAAACCAATTTCATATTTATTTATTAAATTAAGATCAACTACTTTAATCCATAAATAAACCTTTTCCTTTCATTTCATAAATTAAATTCCCATACCCTTAATTTACAAAATAAACCAATTTCATATTTATTTATTAAATTAAAGTCAACTACTTTAATCCATAAATAAACCTTTTCCTTTTATTTCATTAATTAAAGTTCCATACCATTAGTTTACAAAACAAACCAATTCCATTATAAATAAAATTCTCTAACTCTACTTAAATAATAATTCATAAATCATTTTTATATAAATAAAGTTCTTATACTCTACTTAAATAAATAATTCAAAAATTATTTTGATATAAATAAAGTTCTCTAACTCTACTTAAATAAATAAATCATGAATCATTTTAATATAAATAAAGTTATCTAACTCTACTTAAATAAATATTTCATAAATCCTTTTGATATAAATAAAGTTCTCTAATTCTACTTAAATAAAAAATTTATACATTATTTTGATATAAATAAATTTCTCTAACTCTACTTAAATAAATAATTCATAAATCATTTTGATACGTACTCAGGATTCATAAATCATTTTGATACATTGCCAAGATTTTGAACATTAGATATGGCCATATTTTAATTAAAATTCCCAATGACCTAGGGATACTCTAGCAGATCAACGTCAAACATGATGCACTCGCATTCGAGCAGTTCATCATAGATAATAGCATTCTTACTGCTCCACGGGTAGCCATACCTTTGTGACTCAAGTTATGGTAAAAGGAGGATTGGATACCTACGACTATGGATGTCACCTCCCTTGCAAGAGGTATGGTTTCATTTGGTCGTAGGCTAAGGAAATGAAATATAGTAGGGATAGAAGGTGCTCCCCATGTACAATATCCCATTAAATGATACCCAACAATACAAGCAACCAGTATTGTGATAAGCTATACACAAGGTAATACCAACGCGACCAAGCCATATACAAGATAGTAGCAATGCAACCAACTATACATAGGCAATAACAATGATGGATAAGCCATACATAAGGCAATAACAATGTGACCAAGCTATACACATAGCACTAGCAATGTGACCAACTACACACAGGCAATAGAAATTATGGACAAGCCATACACAAGGCAATAACAACATGGCTAAGCCATACATAAGGCATTAGCAATACAACAAACTACACACAGGGAATAGCAATGATGGACAAGCCATACATAAGGCAATAAAAATGTGGGCAAGCCATAAAAAATGTATTACAACATGACCAACTACGTACAAGAAATAGAAACACTGAAAACTACGCACAGGAAATAGCAACACTACCAAGCCATACATAGGGAAATAAGAACATGACAAACCACACAATAAATATCTAGCTAACAATCATAAAATAAACAATACTTAAATTCAACCTGATTTACTATTGCTTCCCTAGAGGTGGTTTGGACAACATTGTTTTAATGTGAACTTTTTGAAGCTCTCCTTTCCTCTATCACCTCTCTCCGTATTTACCTAGTTTGCTTCTTCAAACTGATGTCTCTTATTCCTTGTGTAGCTCTCCTCTCTACCTTCTTAATCCTCTTTTTCCCACATCCCCTTATCTCCTTATTTTCTCATCCTCTCTCCATACTGTGACATCCATATTATCCACCTTGACTTCCACACTCATCATTCGCTATTACTTCCCGTCCATTCTCGTGAGCAGCATATTGTTCGCCACATCCTCTGCTTAGGATGACATAAATGGATCTTCCCTTTATCAAAGTTGGTAGGTGCTCAAACGCATATTCTCCAACATCCAAACTTATGTTAGATCCTCCAAATCTTATTTTTTTAAAATATTTAACTACTTGAGAGGGGGGATTTCAAGATAGGAGTTCATTGGTAACATTTTTTTAAATTGTAAAGCCATTTATAATTGAACTTAATTAATATTATTCAAATATTACCCTGAAATGAAATTCTTCTTTATTTATTTCAAATAGAATTTTTACTAACTTTTTAAATGAAAATTTTTATCATTTAAAATGAGACTTTTTTATTTTATTTTAAATAAAATATTTATGAATTTTAAATGAAACTATCATTTAAAATAAAAACTTTATAATTTTTAAATGAAACTTACTATCATTTAAAATAAAGAATTTATAAAATTTTAAATAAAACTTGCTATCATTTAAAATAAAGTATTTATAAATTTTAAATGAAACTTACTATCATTTAAAATAAAGTATTTATAAATTTTAAATGAAACTTACTATGGAGTTATGAAGGAAACCTATTCATTCATACTTTCCAAATCATTGATGCAAATAGTGATGAAGTAAAATACAATCAAACATGTGCAACAGACAAAGAGGGAAATCTTTCCATTAATTTGGTCGCCTGTCTCTGCCTCTAGAACTTACGATATCTACGAGACTATCAATATAGGGCTCAAGGTGGATAGCTATTGATGATTATCCCTAATGGAATACATTCCTATATGAAGGTATCCATCCATGTTACGTTCGAGTTTCATTATCATCACTTCTTCAACCTCAAGTACCCTCGCATTTGGTGGATGACTCATATTCTTCCACCCACGATTATACTTGATCCTAAATATTGGAAATTTGTTAATAGTATCATATCCTTCAATATCTACTAAAATCACATAGTTTTTTAATTGCATAAAATCAAGTATTAAAGCATCACCAATTAATACATTATTTATTATGTCACAAGGTCCATCAAGGAGGGTCTTGACATCCTCCCCCACTAGGACTAAACACCATATCAATGTTTTCCAGTTGTACACATTCACAATCACAAAAAAAAACTAAATTATTACATTTAGATATCTTAAAACAAAAAGTGAAATGCTTTTGCATATCCACCATTTTTTCCCAAGTGGTATTTCTTTTCGAGAAACGGTCCCACTAGACCTTATATTGTTCAAGAGTTTGATTCCTCATAGTATTAGAGTGAAACACGAGAATCTTTACTAGCATTACTTCAATTTCTTCTGTATTTTCCATTTGTAAATTAGAAACATCCCACACATGTTCAGGGTCGATAATGTATTTTCTAAGAAATGATATGTGGAAGGTATCATGGATTTTTGACATATTAGGAGGTAAAGCAAGTCGATATACAACCATACTAATATTTTTAGTTATCTCAAAGGGTCCTACAAACCATGGATCCAATTTTTTGGACTTGATCACACTTTTCAATGGTTTAACCCTTAATAATACTTTGTCTCCCACCAAGTACTCCCTTGGAGTTCTTTTTAAATTAGCATAACTCTTCTACCTATCAAAATATTTCTTGAGTCTTTGTCTAACTCATGTTTAGCTTCATACCTATTACCTGATGAAGGTGTAGAGCAGAAAAAATGATGCACCTAGAAAAGGGAAATGAAATGCATCTATTGTTC
Organism: Wollemia nobilis; assembly: GCA_028583015.1. Lineage (NCBI taxonomy): Eukaryota > Viridiplantae > Streptophyta > Pinopsida > Araucariales > Araucariaceae > Wollemia > Wollemia nobilis. The sequence goes on along the minus strand of JAQPPZ010017254.1, from coordinate 150,103 downwards.
TATTTAAGCATTCAAAAGCGACATTAAAGTAAGCATGATGATGACAAATAAGTGAAATAAATGGAGGTTTATATTTATATTAATTCATTTGTCAAATAAACGGATAAAAAACATCTCCTTGAGGGCTCTTAATTGATACAATCCATTGTAGAAGTTCAAAAGATCTAATCCTTTCAAAAACTTAAGGTGCGCTTTCAGTGTCTTCCTCGCACTCATGAATTGAATAGCGGGTTTTTTCTACTTCTGCGATGATATATCCATATTTTAACTTGTAGCTAATTCTTTGCACACTGGAATACCTAGATCTACACACTAGAAACTGAAATTGATTAATAGCATATGCAGATTAAGATGAAATGAAAGAAATTCTTGTAATATTGAATATAAAAGGTGGAATAGGTGGTGTAAAACTATTTTAAATTGAACTAAAAATTATCATAATGCATATTGTCTAATTTAGGAATTATCTATGTAGAAATTGAAAGGAAATTATAAGCAAAATTCATGGCTATCCCTGGGTGTTCCAATTGGGATTGTCATAATGCAAAACCTAATTGAAGGTCTAAAACTGCTCCAAAATGCACCAAATTCTAGTATGATGTATGTAAACTACTTTAGAAATGATCTACAATAAAATTTATCTTAAATTGTATGCCAATTCATGGTCATCCTTGGGTGTTACAATTGGGACTATTAACCATCCTAGTGGGGACAACCACTAAACATGGTTTTTGCCACCAATTCTATGAGATCTGGTCCAAACTCCTCCTAGGGGTGTTGTCATAAAATTTTATGATCTAATTCACATAAATGGATGGGTTTTGTAATGTATTTTCATACTTGGTATCACTTGCAAACCCCCTACGATGGATGGATATTTCAAGGGAAAATATGCAAGTAGAAGGGAGAGTAAATCTCGACAGCACTTCGTTGCAAATTATTACAAAGACCTCCACATGAAATTGGGTGGAATGACTCCAATTTATATCCCAAGAGTTTCACATGGTCAAAGGGGCAAGTTGGGGTATGCAAGGTAGGTGTTGCCACTTGTCAAAACTCTTGCCATGTTTTGGGTGGAAGAGGCCTCCAATTTGTAGGTTGTGATGACTTTGGTAGGCGCCCAATCTCTCATAGATCATTGGGATGGATAAATGGTAAAATTTTGTTGTAATTTTTCCCTCCATTTGACTTTTTTAGGGGCATAGTCCATGGCCATACAACCCAAGGATGGTTGCTAGTGGCCATCCCTAGGTGGGATGACCATGAACTATGGTCGTCCTAGGGTGGGACAACCATGGCTACATGACCTAAAACTTCTCAAAAGTGGTTAGAACCACTATTTAACCCTTGAGTGTTTCCAAATGGGACCATATGGTGTTGATAAGAGTGCATAATTACAATCTAATCATATTGACATGATTTTAGTGTCTACAGATGCCCCTTTTCTAGATGTGTTGTGTGAAAAAAAGTATGGAGAAAAAATAGATTACTAAAATATCAAATGATTAAGGTTATTCATTAACCTAACAAAATTTAGATGCCTCCATTATGGAAAGAGCATACGTTCTTGTAATCCTTTATTTTGACATAATTGAAGGATTTGAATTTGGTATACCTTTCAACCACACTGGAATGGAAATCTTAGGGGGCTTAGGGTATACTTGGTCTTGGCTCCTTATTTGGCTTATAAACCTATTATGGGACATGTGTCCCAAGGATTCAAGGCTACCAAGACTTTGTTTTTTTGAATTGGTGCTAAATTATTTGCCCCACCATAGGCTTGAAATTTATCTTTGGAAATAATTCTTTTGAATGTATGCAAGTTACACTTTTGAGTGTTTGAATGTTGATTTTGACTATGAATTTGTTATTATGACTACCCCCTCAAACGAAAAGTTTATGAGGGCATGAAAAATGATGAAAGCGATTAGTTTCTTGACCAATATGACTTGATTAGGGTTCCTTCAACTTTACCCATTGTAAAATTTATCAATTTTACTAGGATTTTGATGGTTTCGTTGATATTTCATGGAAGAAAAGAAATGAATACCTTATTTCCATGGAGTGGTCTGACTACAATGGCCTTCTTGAAGATTTCAGTACAGAATTTTACCTTCGTAAATGAACCATTACTGTTCCATCTTGATCCTTTGTGAATATTATAAATTTTGACATGTTTTTGGTGGGTTTTAGGCCCTTTTCTTTACCTTTTCTTCTATATTTTGATGTTTTTTGTGGAGGGATTTCATAGAATAAAGGAAATGAATACCTCATTACTATGGAGTAGTCTAGCCACAATGGCCTTCTTTGGTATTGAAGTGAAGACATTTCAATTTGACAATGAAAAATTTGGTTCAAATGGCCTTATGGTATTTTACTCATCTTGCCAGATTACATGGAGCGCAAGTCACTATAACCACAAAGTTTAGAGGGTAAATAACTGAATACGAGGTGCACTTGATATTTTTATTTATTTTATTTTTTGTTGATTTTATGGTTTTTGAAGATTTTGGACTGGTAGATATGCTTAATTGTCCTTTTATGAAGCTCCTTGTGGTGAGCAAATATGTGCATTTATGTCTGTTTCTTGGTTTACTGATGCATTTGTGGATGCAATATCATGGATGCATGTATTGTAATATTATGTTATTTTATGATATATATATATGTATGTATGTATGTATACATAATTGAATGGTTGATTTGTTAATCTGTATGATGAATTATGAATACTATTTCACACACTAGATGCTAGCACATAGACTGTACACAATTCATCGATTTATTTTAACCTTATCACAAGACTATATGATGGACTATAAAAATGTAAACTGATAAACATGTGATAAACTGGTATGGTATAGAATGAATAGTAATATGTTATAGAATGTCCTTGAGATTTTAATGAGACTCAATCACTCTAGTGACCCAGTCAGAAGTTGTATATTAACCATGCAAGACTTTTTGGTAAGGTATAAATATTCTAGGATGACCAAGATATTCAATATCCCTATGTGTGCATGTGCGTTCATTGTTATGATAACGCATAAAGTTATCCCAGTGCCAAATAGAAATTATGCAACCCATCTGTACTAAATATCACCTTGTGAGTATCATTGTCATGAGTTTTGTACATAGTTAGATTAGACCATATGCAATACAGACTACCAAAAGCTAGCTCATCCACAAGCAAACATTGGTCTATACAAAAGAAGGTTAGTAATATGATAGACATATCATCATGTGTAAGGATAACACCATTGCTAGGTAGGCTTGATGCCACCCAACCTATAATGAGGATCACCTTATGGTTGTCAAATACTAAGAATTCTAGGGATTCAAGTTCCATACTCTCTTATTTTATTTTATTTTTGAATTGCTCTAGGGATTTTCTCATTTTTATTTTTGTGAGAAAGGTATTCTGGTATTAGTGAGAACCACTATTTATTTTATTTTTTTCTTTTGATAGTGGTGAAAACCACTTTTTCGTTTTGGGAATTTTTTCTTTTTGTTAGTGGTAACAACCACTATTTATTTTCTTTTGCTCTTGGATACTTGCCCAAATTTGGCATGGAAATAGGAATTTTAATTGCTTTGGGTAGGGAGGAGCTTGTCCTTTTATCAATTCTCAATATTTTTGAACCATGTGCATAGGGGGATGAGCAAGGTAAACTTTTTGCTTAAGGTAACAAGGACCACTTTGTAGGTTTCATATTTCCTTGTGAAAAACTTGGATTTATTAATATGAAAGCGTGTTGGGATTATAACATATACAAGGTACAACCAAAGCAAGACTCTACCTTCTAAAAATCAAGATAGCTTTCTACAAAATCTAAAAATAAAACTAGAGATGACTAAGTGACCGAAAATCCTAATGACGTCTTATAACAAATAACTAGGTAAAGGAAACTAGATACAAATACAAAAGGTGGGGAATGTGGATGGAAATGATAATTGTAATGTTGACGAGTGTGAATAATGACTTTTGATAAAGTGTATTTTGAAGTATGGCTAGTGTACAAACATGGTGCTAGACATGTATGATAAACTCTAGAATGTTAAATTCAATGATGGATATGCGTAATGCAAGTAATTGTGTAATGCGGGGATATGAAATGCAATGTAATGCAATATTTTTGTATTTTTTAATGATGTTTTTGAATTTTGATAAATATATATGCAATTAACCAATGGACTTAGTGGATTCCATTGGGGATTTTTTGGGTAACCAAAGGGTTTATAGATACCTTTGGAGATTTTTGGGTGACCAAAGGGTTTATAGATACCTTTGGGGCTTTTTGGATGACCAAAGAGTTTATAGATGCCTTTGGAGTTTTTGGGTGACCAAAGGGTTTAGAGATACCTTTCGGGATTTTTAGGTGACCAAAGGATTTATGGATACCTTTGGGGTGTTTTGGGTGACCAAATGGTTTATAGATATCTTTGGATAATTTTGGGTCACCAAAGGGTTTATGGGTATCTTTTGGAGATTTTTGGGTGACCAAAGGGTTTATAGTATCTTTGGGGCCTTTTTGGGTGACCAAAGGGTTTATAGATACCTTTGGGGATTTTTGGGTGACCAAAGAGTTTATGGATACCTTTGGGGATTTTTGGGTGACCAAAGGGTTTATAGGTACCTTTGGGGCTTTTTGGGTGACCAAAGGATTGATGGATACCTTTGGGGATTTTTAGGTGACCAAAGGGTTTATAGATACCTTTGGGGTATTTTTTGTGACCAAAGGGTTTAATGGTACCTTTGGGGATTTTTGGATGACCAAAGGGTTTATAGGTACCTTTCGGGCCATTTTGGATTACCAAAGGGTTTATAGGTACCTTTGGGGATTTTTGGGTGACCAAAGGGTTTATGGGTACCTTTGGATCTTTTTGGGTGACCAAAGGGTTTATGAATATCCTTGGGGATTTTGGGGTGACCAAAGATTTTATGAGTACCTTTGGGAATTTTTGGGTGACCAAAGGGTTTATAGGCACACTTGGGGCTTTTTGGGTAACCAAAGGGTTTATAGATACCTTTGGAGCATTTTGGGTGACCAAAGGGTTTATAGGTACCTTTGGGGATTTTTGGATGATCAAAGGGTTTATAGGTACCTTTGGGGATTTTTGGTGACCAAAGGATTTATGGGTACCTTTGGATGGATGGATGATCTCCGTTGGATGGGCGATTGGGTCTAGTGATAAAAGGATGTTGTCAGACTTACATGGGTGGTAGAGGTAGAGGTGGAATAACTAGAGGTGGTCTATGTGGAAGGGCGTTAGCTTGCTCCTCAAGTGGAAAAATTTATCGCTAGATGGGATATTGCAATAGGAAAATATGTAGATAGAACTCTTCTTGGTCATCCAATGGTATGATATGCTCATACTATTCATCTAAACTAGAGGAGTTAATATGTGCTATGTTCTAATCCGATTCATCATCAGTTGTACATTCATAAGGAAAGCCTTGATCCTCTTCCTCATTGTCGAATGGGAGAGTATGTAAACCTTCACCTTCTTCATAGAATTGGGTGAAATCATGAGATATCATTTGATCTATCATATTTGTAGGAAAATAATCCCCTAAAGAGTGGGTATGATTAGTATTAGCATAAATATCATGTGTAAGCTCATCCCTATAGTTCAAATCTAGGTGCTCTAAAATTTCTATGAGGATATAGAGAGGCACAAGCTTATTGTGTCCTAATCTAGATTTATCATAAGGCAATTGATATTACGGTTGGAAAGGAACGTGAGTACCTTGTTCATACAACCTCAAACCATACCCATGCCAATGGCAACAATGAAGATATTGCATGGCATATTCGGGATTGGACATATAATTGGTGTTCTCATAAAAGGGTTCTTCATCATCTTCTTACTGAGGATATGGTTATGTGCCATATTCATTATCCCCATATATGTAGTGTTGAGTGGTATTTTCACCCAAATGTGAAAGTACACTCTTCCTTAGGATTTGGGTTCCAAATCCCCTCTTTCAAAGAAGTTAAAAAAACAACTTCTCCAAGGTCTCCGCTATATTAGCATTTGCATATGTGTATTAGTAATCTCAAATAAAGATATTCAATTTAAATGCTTGGAACACCTTAGTGATTGCAAGTAACTGTAAAAAAAGGACAATGTTGGTTTATTTTACCATGAAACTTTAGTGATTTTTCATTGAACCAAAATAAAGCAAATGTGAGTTGGTCCTAATATGACCACGATGTAGTGCTCAAGAAATGGAAATTTGTGAAAATGCCATAAAACATAACTCCTTCAATGAAATTGGAATTTTCATGAAGGGAATGTCATCATAGGCTCATGAATGCAAAACAAAACTGAAAAAATGAAATTTGACCTTAAAATGGAAATTTTCATTTTTCGGATTTTTTTAAAATCTGCAGTAAAACAACAACTTCGATGATTTTTTTTAAAATATTAAACAACTCCGAAAATGAAATTTCAAATTGCGTATTATAAGTATGAAGTATAACCTACGCAACGATTAAATTATTTTTGGATTTTGAAGTTTTTTTTTATGTTTATTTTAATGCCTGAAAATAAAAAAAAGTTAAAATTTCTGGAAAATAAAATGCAGAAATATGAAATGGAGAAAATGGAACACAAGATGCATTCAGTTTGATGCTATCCTATTCCGACAAAATCAAATATATGAGGTCTTCATGCATGCAACCTAACCTATTGGACCTGCAAAACAAGCACAATCCGAATAAGCTAAGTGCTGGCTTCTAGGGTTTTAAATGAGGTTTTTAGATTTAGACATTCGCATGAAGCAACTAAGAAACTTGTATAAACTCCATTTACAAGCCTAAAATCTGAAAAGGGAAAAATAGACATTGAATCTTGCATGCAGAAAATGACTCCTTTCTTGTCCATAAGTGCAACTTTCTCGAAATTTTTGTATTAAAAATTTGTCATTTTACAATAATAGAAGTTTCTCGGTTTTCCCAAACCAGTCAATGGAAGAAAAACATCCCAAACAGGTCCAGAATGGCCCTCTTGCATTCAAATCTGTAACTCTGCTCATGGCCATTTCCAACCCTTTCTGGCCTCTTTGAATGGCGTATTTAAACTTCTAAAAATTTTGTTTCTCCTTCCATGACGGTTCGTTTCATTTTCCAATGGTTGTTCGGTTCACCTTCCCTGACTGTTCGTTTCATTTTCCAATGGTTGTTCGTTTCACCTTCCCTTGTGCATACATGTGCTTTGGTTTCCATTTTGTGGCCCTTCGCCGTGAAAATGTAACATGTCGCGATATCGCAACACTTTTACCTCCTTGCTCTCTTTTGTTGCTTTTCTTTTTTTTTGTTTTTTCTTTTCCATGTCTTCGCGACACTTTTCTTCTTTTGGCCGTGGCATGCAACATGTCATTCGCTTTTTCCTTTTGCGCCGTGCAACATGTCGCGATATCGAACTTTTTCCCTTTTGGCCTGTATGCACTTTTTGCGACATTCGCTTCCCTTTTCTTTTTTTCTTGTTCTTTCTTTCTCTTCTTTGCTTTGGGCAACAATGTCGTGAATCACGACATTTTTCATCCTTGCGGTGTTTCTTTTCTTTGATCTTTAGCATATGGGCCACTTCCTTCTTGGAAACATGCAAAAAGGTGGGTCCCCAATTTTGGGGCGTTGTGAAGCGACCACAACAAATGGTGACTTTTGAAAATGCTCCGAGCATTTTGGTGAGAACTCAACCTAAAAATACACGAATTCAAATACAAGTGTCAATAAATATCCAAATAATGCAAACGATGAAATACATGAAGCATGGGAATGAAACATCATCTCGCAATGTGCTTCATCCCTATCGTTGAAACTCGTTCAACTTTCCATTGTCGTTTTATGATTTGTATGCAAGGCTATGAATGATTTGGAGGATTTGATGTAGACAACTATGCTAGAGATATAACAACTCTTTAAAAGCTCAACTTTCTAGTACATAAAAAAACATATTAATTCAAACCCTCTTAGGACCAAATATGTGCATACTAAATTAATTTACTAGATCCCAAAGTTGGTTATGTGTCACTACCATCTTGAACCCATGTACAAGTGTAAGTGAAATCGAGCTTTGGGATCGAATTCCAACCTAAGCGAGATGGGAATTTAACCCTATCCTTGTTACTCGAGGTTCATTACCTCATCTTGAAAAAAATGATTTAACTTGTTATGGATGAAATTGTCAAGCTAGCCTGTTTTTTTCAGCAGTCAGTGGTCTTGCTTTTAGACAAGACATGTTGCCACGTATGAGCATACTCCACTACCAATCATGCGTCTATATCCCTGGTGGAGATCAACCTAATCCAGGATTTGACTTTACTTTGATTCTTGAACCTTGGGGATGACTACCCATCCTTGCAAGGGACATGTAGTATGATCCTTCCAATCCAATACAATGATGCAATAAAAGTATAATGAAACATATTCGCTTTGGAATTTCAAGCTCTTGATTGGGAAAATTAGAAGCTTTGGGGAATCAGATTCTCAACCTAAGCGAGATGAGAATTAGACCCTATCCTCCATGAAGGTCAAATCAGAGCTTTGGGGAATTGGATCCTCAACCTAAGTTCGATGAGGATTTAACCCTATCCTTACTACTCTAATTTTAGGCTTTAAGCATTATGGGAGTGGTAAAAACCACTATTTTAAGGATTATGTTGCATGATAGGACAGACATGAAATACTCCTTTTGCCTCACCTTTTCTTCCAAGTATGGTTTTGACCATTTTTCTCAAGATCCTCTTTAATATGTGAGAACGGCTTGGTAAGATAGTTCGGGCAACATTTCCAACCTAGGATTTTTTTTAATTATATGTTATATAATAACCCTAAGAGGATTCGACACCTTCTCAATGACTGTACTTGAAATGTAGATGCAACTGAGATGAAACGTATGTGCAATGTGGAATGTACCATGAGATATGGATGAATGCATTGCTCTTTTGAAATGCGGATGGAATATATCACCTACTTTGCCATAATTTATAAAACTGACAACTTCATGCATCACAAGTTCCAAACGATATTCTTTAATGTGTTTGTGATATTCATGGAGATTTAGCAATACAATTCCGATGTTTCATATTCTCCTAGTCTTAGTCAACATTCATAAGGATATAAGTTGACATCTCTTTTTGAAGACAAACCAAAAGTGTCCAAAGGACCAACACACAAAACTTAAAACCAAATCAAAAAAGCAATCCCAAAAACGAAACTAAAAAATATATATACAAATGTACAATATGGTACAAGATGATGCAAAGCTTAGACTATCACTTTCCCGGATCCCAAACATGATTGGAACCTTTCGAAAGACATATGACACAATATGCATGCCAAGTGTTGTAGGAATCCAATAAAAACAAGATCAAACCAAGCAATGCAAAAAATTTCAACTTGCCACGCTCACCATACCAATTTGATTTAGTTCTATTACCAACACCATAGGTGAGATTCAAATCAAATTGATTAGACAATGATTGGTATTCAATTTTATCTTGTCTATTATTTAAAGTGTAAGTTTCATCATTCCATTCATGATTTAGAAGTAGGCTTTCTTTATCCAAAATGAAACTTTGTAAGTAAGAGCCTATTTCTAAACATTTTAAATCCAATTCATTTTCCAAGTTTGTTGGCCAATCAAATTTTTGCAAAAATTTGCAAGCATCTAGGATATTTACTAAATGGGAATCATTAAAAGTTTTTATCCTAGGTTCAAGAATTAATTGTTGATGAATTTGATTTCGCAATTTAAGTGCATCAACTTCATTTTCATTCATTAAAATAATGTTATCAAAGGTGTGGTTAGAAATTAATCCTTGTTCTTCATTCACCTTCAATGGCATTTCATCATATAGCACTTGTTCTTTCTCCATGATTCATTTATCAAAGGCACCAAACTTAGGTACCCAATTGAACACACGTCCATCCTTTTCAACCCTCAAATATTTTTGGTCAAAGTGTATGTCAAGTAACTCATCTTCATGATCAATCACTTGCATCTCCTCCCATTCACTTCACCTTCCTTAGATGGTTTAGTTATTTCCAAAGTGGGTTATCTCTTGAATTCAAATTGGTAAAGCTATCATAACAAAATTTGTAACCCATGATTCAATTTTATCACAATTTGGAAGGTGTGGATCCTCTTGGTCACACTTTCGAACATCATCAAAGTGTTCATTAGAAAGTGTGAATGAATATGTCTCAACTTCATTTGTTGATTTTCCTTCCAATTCATTTTCAACCATTTGTGATGGCTTAGGAGCTTCTATAATGGGATCAATTTTTGAATTTCGTGCTATAGTTGCTCCAATCCTTTAAGTATATCCACCAAATCATGTCCACATAAGTTTGTTCATCCAAATCGTCCTTTTGGGTAATGATTCTGGATATTTCTTTCCAAAACAAGATGGTGATCATTTGATTCCAACTTCTTGTTACCCATCCATAGGATTTCTTCTCCAAAATATTCATGCTCTTCAAGACTTTTTGAATAGGTATTTACTTCAACATGAGTCACCTCAAAATATCTTGTAACACTCAAAGAAGCATAACATAAACCACCATTAAGATCGGCATTATGAATTTTCTTCCTAGGATGATTTGGATGCATACATTGATGTGCTCGTTTTTGTGGTGGAACATGCCTACATACCTTCTTAACCACTTTATTTTGCTCTTTTACTTTCAATTCAAACTCTTTGGGTTGAGTGGTAGAAGTAGTAGGATTAGTTGGATTGATATCCACGAACTGATCTTGAACATTTTTTGTGATGGTTCCATGAGTGACCACATGATTCTCTAATTGAGGCATAGTTGGATGGATGGAAGTACTTGTATAAACACAATTGGGAGCATAAGTTGGTATGGTAGGATAAAGTTGATGTAGGGAAAAATTTAATATCAAATTTTGGCCCACACTTGATTTACCATCGAGGTTTGATTGCAAGCCCCTAGTTGTCCTACCATAGTTGATTGCTCCTCCATAACCTTGTGGCCTCAATTGTTGACTACAATCATAGCTTAGGGATGCAAGATCATAACCAAGGGATTCATCCTAACAAATATGGCAAATAATGGATCCAATGCCGAAAGTATATTGAAGAGCACCACTTTCCTCAATAGTATAGGGAGAAATTAATCTCGAATAAAGCTTTTGAAACCTCAAGTTGAAATTTCTCACTGGCTCATTAGGTTCTCTTTTGCAAGAAACATATTGTTGATTTATCGTGAAAGGATCAATGAACAACCTAAATTGATTGATAAACTCATCTTTCAATTGCGTCTAAGATGTAATAGAACTAGTGGGTAAATTGATGTACCAATCATATGCCACCTCATCTAGGCTTCGGAAACATTCTACATGCCACATCCTCATGTTCGACATTCCATCTAACTAGGATATCCACATAGGCTTGAATATGTCTCGCTGAACCATTGTGCTTAAATTTGGGCAAACATTTTCTACGTTCTTGGGTAAATCATGAGAATCTCCACTAATGTTCAAAGGACTAACATGTATCCCATACCACTTTCCTGCAGTTGTAGCCATTAACGAAACTCAAATAATAACTTCAAAACCAATTTGTTAGTCATAAAAATAAGAAACCATGACAAAGCAATATTCTAAAAATGTAAATTATTTTCGATCACTAGACACATATGCGCAAGTGGGATACCTAGTGTTGTAGGCTTTATGATTCACAAGATCGCATTACACGCAAGTGAAGAGCATAATACCGACAACAAATACATTTTAGACAAAATAATTCCTTACAAATAAGCATGAAATGACTAGCAAATATCAAACATGTAACGTATTAATAATCATGTTAGCATCAACCAAGAAATGTATCCATTAAAATCACATGAAAATAATTGCATGGAGACAACATCGTTAGTCAAGACTAAAAAAATTCAAAATCAAATCAAAACACATTATTCCTGTATGAACAATCAAAAGCATTAGAACAATGCATAGCAATTCATGTCCTCCTTTTAATACTACAAGGTTGTGTTAAGAGGGCTAAAGATAATAATCAATAGGGCATGAAATATTCAAAATTTAAATCCCTATAGCATTTAAATCATAAATAAACCAATCGCCCTCCTTCCAACCCAATATGTTGAGTGGTATTTTCACCCAATTGTGAAAGTACACTCTTCCTTAGGATTTGGGTTCCAAACCCCTATCAAAGAAGGTAAACAAACAACTTCTCCAAGGTCTCCCTATATTAACATTTGCATGTGTATTAGTAATCTCAAATAAAGATATTCAATTTAAATTCTTGGAACACCTTAGTGATTGCAAGTTGGTTTATTTTACCATGAAACTTTAGTGATTGTTCATTGAACCAAAATAAAGCAAATGTGATTGGTCCTCATATGACCACGATGTAGTGCTCAAGAAATGGAAATTTGTGAAAATGCCATAAAACATAACTCCTTCAAGAAATTGGAATTCGTGAAGGGAATGTCACATAGGCTCATGAGTGCAAAACAAAACTAAAAATGAAATTTGACCTTAAAATGGAATTTTCATTTTTGGATTTTAATCCGTAAAACAACAACTCGATGATTTTTTTAAAATATTAAACAACCCAAAATGATTCAATTCGTATTATAAGTATGAAGTATAACCTACCAACGATTAAATTATTTTGGATTTTGAAGTTTTTTATGTTTATTTTAATGCGAAAAAAAAAAGTTAATATTTGGAAATAAAAGGAAATGAAAATGAAATGAAAATGGAACACAAGATGCATTCGTTGATGCTATCCTATTTCGACAAAACTGAAGATATGAGGTTTTCATGCATGCAACCTAACCTATTGGACCTGCAAAACAAGCACAATCCGGAAAAGCTAAGTGTTGGCTTCTAGGGTTTTAAATGAGGTTTTCATATTTAGACATTTGCATGAAGCAACCAAGAAACTTGTATAAACTCCATTTACAAGCCTAAAATATGAAAAGGGGAAAAATAGACATTGAATCTTGCATGCAAAAAATGACTCCTTTCCTGTCCATAAGATGCAACTTTTGAAAATTTGTTTAAAATTTGTCATTTTACAATAAGTTTTTCCCAAACCATCAAGAAAAAAGGAATGGCCCTCTTGCCTTCAAATCTCTGTCACCCTTTCTGGCCTATTTGAATGGCGTATTTAAACTTCTGAAAAATTTGTTTCTCCTTCCATGACGGTTCGTTTCATTTTTCAATGGCTATCCGTTTCACCTCCCTGACTGTTCGTTTCATTTTCCAATGGCTATTTCTTTCACCTTCCTTGTGCATGCACATGCTTTGGTTTCCATTTTGTGGCCCTTCGTATAAAATGTCCTCCTTCTCTCTTTTGTTTTCTTTTCACACTTTTCTTCATTTTTTTCTTTTCACACCATGTCTTTCACCCTTTCTTTCTTCCCTTTTTCGCCACTTTGCTTTGGATCGCGAAATGCAACATGTCGTGATATCGCAACACTTTTTCCTTTTGCTCTCTCTCTTTGCTTTGGACCGCAAAAATGCAACATGTCACGATATCGTGACACTTTTTCATCCTTGCGGTGTTTTACCTTTTCTTTGATCTTTAGCATATGGGCCACTTTGGTCTTCTTGGAAACATGCAAAAAAGGTGGGTCCCCAATTTTGGGGTACGTTGTGGAGCAGCCACAACATGTAGTTCGTTTTATTGGGAGGTATACCTAAGGGTACAATGGTACCTATGGGAAGATGAGGTCATCCCATATTCTGTTTTGTATCAATGGTGGAACTATTGTGATATTCCTCACTAGGTACTCTCCCAAACTTGTAGTAGCTAAATAGACTATGACTAGGGATGGAGAGGATGGAGGATATGAAATCAATTCTTGATATGACTCAATCCTTACCTCATGAGGTGGTTTCTCATCTACTAGATTAGGAATCTCTTCCATGAAAATGGTAGATATGATTGGAGGGATCTTCTCAATAGGTCTCTTTGACATGTTCCTCTACAGAGGATTTGACGATGACAAAGGTGTATCTAAAGGTGAAATTGATGAGGGTGCTATAGAAGAATATGGTAATGGATCAATGGAAGGTGATAATGAAGGATTCAAACCTTGAATGGATGTATTAAGTTGGAAGTCCATATAAGTTGATGGCAAGGTCGACTCGGGGATATGCTGCACCAAGTTATAGTATTAGAAGGGCTCAAGTTCTATGAAGACAACATGTACTTGCCCTTTGTGAGTGTACTTCAAATATTTGTGAGCTATGGATGGTATGCAATTCATATCCCTAATACAGATTCTTCCCAACAAGATATTATATGCCATTTGCTCCCTCTAAGATGTGACACAACGTTGGTATGATTTTGCATCCCACCTGAATAGGTAAGACTATAGTACTAATTATTGAGCATATAGTATTGTTGAATGCTCTGAGGGTATATTTGAATACAACAATGTGGAATGCTGGAAGACCTAGATACTTGAGAGCATTTCTGGTGATGATATTGCTTGAAGAACCCATGTAAATTAGGACACTTTTATAATATGTTCCATTTACACATGCAATGATGTGTAAGGGAGGACCAACTACCTCATTTAATATTGGTTTCAGTACATATTCATGAAATGTGATTACTGGATCCTTACACTACTGAACGTGCCCCACAAAATTGATAAAGGAGTTAGACTCTTGGGGCTACATTTCAAACAACTTAAGGATCTCCATAAGATATTCTCAATGAGGTGGAGAATTTTGAATAATATCATAGATAGAGATTCGAGTTGATGTTGTTCGTAAGATTTGAGAAATATTACTTTTTATGGTGACCACTGGACAAGATGGAAGGCTTTGCACTGGAGGTGGTGGAGGCTGTGATGTAGATTAAATATCATTTGAAGCTACATGTGGTGTAACTTGATTTGGATAATACTTATTCCTTGTCATGATGCTAACCATCCCGATGAACCCTTGTTGAGGGGGTGTCGTATGGACCTCATTTACCTATTTTACTTGATTTACCTGCACCCCGTGAGTGGGCAATGGGTCTTTAAAGATACCCATTTGTTGATTACTTTTTACAAGGAGGTTATCAATTTGAATAGCATTCCTCTCAATCATATCTTGTACTATGTTTTTGAACCCATAGCACATTTGCATGTCATACCCATTCTGTCTATGGTACCTACAATATAGGTCTTCACGATGTCCCATAGACTTTGGTTTACTTGTACTCGGATCTATAGGTTGGATCTCAGGTAGAGTAATTAATTTTACCACACATAGATGATCAAATATAGAATCCATAGACTTAGCTAAGGATGTAAATTATTGCCTAGAATGATGTTGTTAGTTTTGCCCTTGATTCACCTGAATGTTGTTATTGTAACTTGAAAGAGGAGGTTGGGCCTAATAGTTTACCTTTTGAGGTGGCATTGGTTGCACTGACCCTGGAATACTAATGGCAAATTAATTAACTTTTGTCAACATTGGTTGTACTAGATTACCTTTTATGTTCTTATTCTACTTCTTTTATGGGTTTTTACGATATACCCCTCTTGAATTTTGATTTCCTCTATTTTTATAGACTGTACTAGAGCATCTTCAAGAGTTCGGTGTTTTTGGAGTTGTAGCAATGATGACATTGGATTTAAAAAATTCTTGGAAAACATGCAAGTCAACTCAGACACTAGTAGTAGATATGGTAGCTTAGCAAGAAACATTTACCACCTATTATCATAATCCGTTATTGACTCGTAGTCATACTACTTCAACCCCGTAAGGTCTTTTAAAGTCACCTTTCACTTAGTGTTAAAGATGAAATGTTCTAGGAATGCATCCACAAATTGTTCAAAGCTATGGATGTTATGCCTTGGGAGTTGATTGTACCACCCTACATGTCGGCTAGAGAGGGTAATCATAATTTTTTTTAGATTTAATACATTGTTATCCTGGATACTAAAGCATTGGTTCCTGAACCTAGTGACATGATCCTATGCATCTTCCTCTCCTTTGAATCTATCCAACTTAGGAATTTTGAAATGCTCTAGGTATGGAGGGGAAGGTATTGATGGGTGAAGCGGTTGACTGTGAAGCTAGTGCAAAGTGGGATTTTCAAGCTCAGACCTAGAGATATTGTTTTCTATGGTTTCCATGCATTCAAGCAATTTTTTATATGCATCAAAGGATTTGATATCCTCTTATTTTCTTTGGCCCAATTAGGGAGGGTGATTAAGGTCAAGCATATGACATTGTGGTTTATTGTCATCAACCATACCTCCATAAGGTGTTTCTAAATATTCCTCTTCTAGTTCCACATCATCAGAGGCTTCATAAGGTATTTTATAAATTGGCCTACAAGGAGTAACAAATTCTTGCAAAAGGTAATATATGTTTGGCCTAGGAGGCAAGCCCAAATTAGGCCTAGTAGGTTAAGGAGGCAATATTTTTTTAGGCCTAGGAAGCTTATTTTGATCAAAATTAGGTTTCCTCTAATGAACCCCCTGTCTATGAGCTCTTGGAGTAGGGACCCCATTGCGTAAGGTCTCTTGAATTTATTGTTCAATTCTTTGCTTCTATAACTGATGTTGGGAATCCAAGAATTGTTTATCTAGCCAAATCTGATTGAATTGAGATTGGCTATCAATATATCTTTTAAAAACTTGGTTTATCTAGTTAGTTGTATGAGGTCTATGAGACCTATAACTATTGCCATGATGCCTATATTTTTTAGGATGATCTAAAAGGTTGACAATGAGATTCCCTCGATTTAGAGAGGCCGTGTTTACTTGGGGATCACTTCTAAGTAGATATTGTTTATACTCAGCTGGTGCAAAAGCACGTCGTGCTCACATAGAATAATGCGATCGAGGATAATCAGGATTCTCCTTGGGTATTACTTCATAAATAAGAAATGGAAGGGCTAAATTTGATCACCTAGGGCAATGAGTATCATATTCATCTTGGTACTTATACTATTGAGACCTATTAGGGTGATTTTAGGGTGTATTGTTATCATTGGCCCTATCCATGGTGAATAGTCTTGATCTTGCACATAGGTGTATGAGGTAGACTGAGAAGGCACGTGAATGTGTGGTATTGCTCTATTTTTTTGTGCCTCAATGCATGATTATCAGTCTTGAAAGAATTCATGTGAAGTGTCTATATCTGGAAAGTAATTTCCCTGATTAGGACCAAAACTTGTAGGGGTATCCCGCATAGGGATCCCTTGTAGGTCAGGTTCTTGATTTAACATTCTAGTACTTGGGTGAGTAGGAGACCCCAAGAAGGTATAATCATATCCTTAGGGTCAAATTGGAGATGGTCTACATCTCCTTTTCTACACTCCATAGAATTAGCCTTTGACTAGGCTTGGCTGCGGGTGCATACCATATCTACTTAGTTCCAAACCCTATGTGATTATCTCCTTTACAAAATTTAATGATGCAACACACAAAAATGAAAACATACAATAATACAAGTGTTTATCTCTTTTAAAGGTTTATATGTGTTCCCTAAACTGTTTGGTGTGTTTTTTATTTATTTTTTGCAAAGAGATATATTTTCACATGTTTCAAGATTGTTGATGTAATTCTTAACTTTTTTAAAAGGGTTTCACTTGTATACTCATAGCTCGACAACCAAAAATGAAAGTTCGATCACGTAAACCAACCAAAGTATGGAGATGAAGCCCATACCCAATCAAGGAGCACATGTCCTACCAGTCCTCACCCATATTAATCATGGGCAATGATACACCCCTTGAAGAGGAATGTGTGCTATTTTCCATGCCTAAGACGATTCTTGGAGCTAGCTTTGGACAAAAATAGGGTTTGTATCATGCAAGCCAATCGGTGGAGATGAAGCCCACCATAGTTGGTCTCTATTAGTGATTGGGGATGAAATTTCAACTCACTAGTGTTAAAATATGATGTGATGTGTGTGGTTCCTTTTATACTTAAATAAAGTATAACAAAAGAGTAGTCAATGATACTTCACTAAATGCAAAAGAACATTCACTTTCAAAAGTATTGCATGAATAATGGAACCTACAAAATGCATATCCTATATGGAAACCTAACCATTAGGTAAGTTGCAAGCAATCAAAACATACAAATGCATGCTTAAGTTGTTCTTTTCCTATTTTTCTCTTATTTTCATTGTTTTTAATCAAAAGGGAAATCTACTCTTCAAAAAACAATGGAAAGATATAAAAATACTAAATATAACATTTTATAAATAGTAATCATGCAAATTAAAGGTTTAGATCCTTACCTTGAAAGCATGGAATGTTGTTCCTATCAATTTAAGCTGCAAACCCCCTATTTTATGGCCATCCTAGGGTGGGATAGTTGAAAACTTGAGGGTCGTCCCTGGGTGGGATGACTACTGTGGCCATCCCTAGGTGTTCCGATTAGGAAATCATGGGTCGTTTTAGGCCAAAATGGCAAAAAATTGCAACATTTAAAGGACACAAATAGAGTCAAAACTTGCAAAACTGAAATGGGGCAGGGGCCCCACGATGGGCACCACTGTAGAGCAGAAAAATGATGAACCTAGAAAAGGGAAATGAAATGCGTCTATTGTTCTATTTAAGAATTCAAAAGTGACATTAAAGTAGGCATGATGATGACAAATAAGTGAAAAAATTGGGGGTTCTCTTTATATTAATTCATTTTTCAAATACATGGTTAAAAAACATCCCCTTGAGGGATCTTAATTGATACAGTCCATTATAGAAGTTCAAAGAATCTAATCCTTTCAAAAACTCAAGGTACAGTTTCAGTGTCTTCCTCACACTCATGAATTAAAGAGCAGTATTTTGCTACCACTATGAAGATCTATCCATATTTTAACTTGTAGCTCCTTCCTTGCATGCTAGAATACCTAGATCTACACACAATAAACTGAAATTGATTAATAACATATACAGATTAAGATGAAATCAAAGAAATACATGCAATATTGAATATATGTGGTGCAAAACTATTCCAAATTGAACTAAAAATTAGCATAATGTATATTGTCTACTTTAGGAATTATCTATGTAGAAATTGAAAGGAAATTGTAAGCAGAATTCATGGTCATCCCTGGGTGTTCCAATTGGGACTGTCATAATGCAAAATGTAATTAAAGGTTCAAAACTACTCCAAAATGCACCAAATTCTAATATGATGTATGTAAACTAATTTAGAAATTATCTACACTAAAATTTATCCAAAATCATATGCCAATTCATGGCCATCCTTGGGTGTTCTAATTGGTACTGTTAACCATCCCAGGTGGGGATGGCCACCAAACTTGGTAGTTTTACCACCAATTCCTTTGGGATCTGGTACAAAATAATCCTATGGGTTTTTTCATAAAATTTGGTGATCTAATTAATAGAAATGGATGGGTTTCTCAATGGATTTATGTATTTGGGATCACTTGCAAACCTCCTTCGATAGATGGATATTTCAATGGCAAATATGCAGGTGAAAGAGAGAGTAAATTTTGGTAGAACTTTGTTGTGAATTATTGCAAAGACCTCCTCTTGAAATTGGGTGGAATGACTCCAATTTATATCCCAAGATGTCTAGAGGGTCAAAGGGGCAATTTGGGGTATGAAAGGCATGTGTTGCCACTTGTCAAAACCCTTGCCATGTGTTGGGTGGAAGAGGCCTCCAATTTGCAGGTTGTGATGAATTTGGTAGGCCCTCAATATGTCATAGATCATTGGGTAGGATAAATGGTAGAATTTTATTACCATTTGTCCCACCCTTGAATTTTTGAGGGGCCTAGGCCATGGATGTCCCACCTAGGGATGAATCGGTTCTGCTCCTAGCATAAGATCAATAGTGAAATAAAATTCTCGCATAGGAGGGAATCCAGGTAAATACTCAAGAAATACATCCTTGAAATCCTACAAAATTGGGTGTGTTTCCAACACCTCTTTATTATGATCTTATCCAACTTCATTTAGCTTAATTACATAAATTATCCCTGCTTTCTTAAGGGATTTATTTAATTGCATAGCTAACAACATCTAGGGTTTGAATGCCTCCTACTCGATATGAATTCATAGTATTTCCTTGCCTTCTTCTATCCATCTATCATGGAAATTGATTACAGCTATATGGTCCTGTAACCAATCCATCCCTATGATTACATTGAAGTCATGAAGTGGAGCTACACATTTTCCATGGTTCCACTAGTTAGAGAAATTTTTACCATAGGAAGATATTATTTTAAGGAGTAGGTTTGTCTAGAACCATAGTTGACTTTCCATCCATGAGGAAAATATCATGGCATTTTTGGTATATCCTTTACTATATTACTAGAAATGAAGCTATCAATGGCCCCACTATCAATCCAAATATTCACTTTCTTGTCAAAAATATTACCTTTTATAATCAAGGGGGTGGTTTGTCCCTCAAGTTTCTGACTCCCAGTTGTAGCGTAGACCTAATGTCCAGGTTCTTTTCCTTTAATAGTGGATGTGCTTGGCCCTAGTTAGTATGGGTATTGATTAGAAAAATATGGGACTCTACAATGTTAACACCCATCCGTGGGCCCTTACCACTTTTTCAATTTCTAATCCTCTCCTTTGATTGTTGGAACTAGAGCTTGTAGTTTCTATGGTTGAGGCTTAGAATTATTGGGGTTGTTACCTTTATTATAAAAGTTCTTCTTGAACTTATTTTAGTTTCCATTAGATTTCTTCTCAGGATTTTTAAGGTTTTTGACCTTCTGATCTAGTTCAGCCTCCCATTTTACAAACCCATTGCGATTCCTCATAATAAGTTTCCCACTATTCTAGGGCGGCTCCATAAAGATAGATAGTATCCCAAATAGTTTGGGTTCCTAGGAAATATCCCTTTATCGTGAAGTAAACTTACAATTCCGTAAACCAAGCCTCATTTGCATCTCCATATCCTTCCCCATAAAACTTGGAGATACAAATATTCTTTAGGTCTCTCACCATTTCCATTTTTAGGAGGGTTCTAGATTATAACTACTTTGTAGTTAGTCCTCAGCTTGGTTAACCTTTGAACCTCTAGCTTGCAAATTTTTATTCGTAATGGTTTCTAACACCTATCGTAACTGATCTTGCATGGTAACAATTATGGTAGTGATATTTTTCATTTCCCTATTGGGAGGTTCTGGATCCTCATTCTGGATCCCTTATTTGATATTACTTTGTTGAGTCTACCTAGGTGTATGCCTCTCTCTTCTGGCCTTAGGTGGCATCTTGGCCTGGTTTCAACCAATAAAAGATTAGGTTACAACTTCATCATAAATTGTACCACCAATTCAAGCCATAATACATAGTTCTATTTGCTAAATAATTAGTAATCTAACTAGGATAATTATTCTAATATTATGATGTATCATTAATACCAAAGTCCATACTAAGGTATCATAATATTCATCCACCCTTGGGATTAATTCCTAATAGATTCTAATAAGCAGAGACTCTAGGTCATCCCAGCTTCAGCTTAAAATTAAGAAAGCCTTCATTGGAGACATCCAAATATCTTTTACCACATAAGAAGCTCTATACCCTTGAACCTAGACCTATGATACCAAATGTAACAACCCAAAAGATAAGAAACAAGAAAAAACATAGAAATAGAAAGTTTTTTTTTGTCTAAGAAGATGGATTCATAAACCTCCAACCAACCATAGATTAACTTAATGTTTAAAAGATCCACTAAGTTTGTCAAGAACTATACTTCACAATATTTTCCTCATGCAAGTCCCTTCTACATAGGTATATCTCATGTTATGCATATAAGTCCATCCATCTCATCAATCCCCAATGAGATAGACTTATAACCTTCAATCATTAGAAGGTGTACATACATCTCCATATTCTACACAAGCCATTATGGATAGGTATGCTACGTTTCCTATGAGTTAAGCTATCAATATTGTATTTTTATAATCTACCTTAACTCAGGCATGATCTTCCATAAACCTAGTTACCATTTTTCCTAAGGGATCATAATCCCTTAGACCCACTACATTTATCCTAAGGAGGTATCAAGACCTTAGGTTATCCTTTTAGTTCACCCAAGAACTTTCTATTATATTCTATAAAATAATATTCAATCAAGGAAATAAAATATTGATCCAAATACTAAATCTAATAAAATATAACTCATTAATAAGCAATGGATAACTAGAAGCATAGAGCAATATTTAAATAATAAACATGAACTAGAAATGATTTAGATACATTCACATTAATCAAATAGCATACAAAGGTGCATTTACTACATTGATCATTTATTACATAGGCATGTATGGTAAAACCTCCATACCCTTAAATAATATTTTACCTCAATTTCATCATGGAAATCTCCCCACAAATATAGTCTATTTGCATAAGTGAAACAAGTATAAAGTAGAGAGCAAATTTGTGCATTGGTCCATTTTTAACTTTGGTCCTCCCGCTCTTCCATTGATCAAGTGAGGATAGTAGAGGATAAAGACACCCATAGTTCAAGATGGGTATGCCTCTAAATGCATTTACTCATTTCATTTCCAAATTGCAACTATACAATCAACTCAAGAAATCTTACTATCTAATGCATAGTTGATATCATAGAAACTACTCTTTCTATTTCCCCTCTCATCACCCTATGAGAGTCTTTCAACAATGCATCTATATTATAGGCTTTACTTGCAATAAATGACTCAACTCTTGTTTAAAAATTAAAGTCCCATACCCTTAATTTTTAAACAATCAATTTCATATTTATTTACTAAATTAAAGTCAACTACTTTAATCCATAAATAAACCTTTTCCTTTCATTTCATAAATTAAAGACTCATACCCTTAATTTACAAAACAAACCAATTTCATATTTATTTATTAAATTAAATTCAACTACTTTAATCCATAAATAAACCTTTTCCTTTCATTTCATAAATTAAAGTCCCATACCCTTAATTTACAAAACAAACCAATTTCATATTTATTTATTAAATTAAAGTCAACTACTTTAATCCATAAATAAACATTTTTCCTTCATTTCATAAATTAAAGTCCCATACCCTTAATTTCAACAACCAAAATTTTTTTTTTAAATTAAGACTCTTTAATTCTAATAAATTTCCTTCTTTCCAAATTAAAGTCCCATACCCTTAATTTACAAAACAAACCAATTTCATATTTATTTATTAAATTAAAGTCAACTACTTTAATCCATAAATAAACCTTTTCCTTTTATTTCATAAATTAAAGTTCCATACCCTTAATTTACAAAACAAACCAATTTCATTATAAATAAAGTTCTCTAACTCTACTTAATAAAAAATTCATAAATCATTTTAATATAAATAAAGTTCTCTAACTCTACTTAATAAATAATTCATAAATCATTTTGATATAAATAAAGTTCTCTAACTCTACTTAAATAAATATTTCATAAATTATTTTGATATAAATAAAGTTCTCTAACTCTACTTAAATAAATATTTCATAAATCATTTTGATATAAATAAAGTTCTCTAACTCTACTTAAATAAATATTTCATAAATTATTTTGATAAGTAGCTAGGCTTTGGAACATTAAAGATGACCCTATTTTAATTAAAGTTCCCAATGACCTAGGGATACTCTAGCATCTCGATGTCAAACATGACATGCTCACGGTTGAGCATTTTATCATAGAGACGAGCGTCCTTATAGGTCTTCGGGTAGTCATACCTTCATGACTCGAATTATGGTAAGAGAAGCATGTGATACCTACAACTATGGATGCCACCTACCTTGCTAAGAGCGATGGTCTCCCCTAGTCACAGGTTGAGGAAATGGAAGGTAGTGGGGATGGAAGTCACTTCTTACGTACATGATCCCATTAAAGGATACCCAACCACACAAGCAACCAGTAACATGGTAAGCCACACACAAGGCAATAAAAATA
The DNA here is from genome assembly GCA_028583015.1 of Wollemia nobilis. NCBI lineage: Eukaryota > Viridiplantae > Streptophyta > Pinopsida > Araucariales > Araucariaceae > Wollemia > Wollemia nobilis. The sequence goes on along the minus strand of JAQPPZ010017254.1, from coordinate 126,197 downwards.
TAGTCAATCCATACACAAGGTAGTAGCAATACGACCAACTACACACAGGTAATAACAATGATGGATAAGTCATACACAAGGCAATAGCAACATGGCCAAACCATACACAAGGTAGTAGCAATACGACCAACTACACACATGCAATAGTAATTATGGATAAGTCATACACAAGGTAATAACAACACAACCAAACCATACACAAGGTATTAGTAATGTGGCCAACTACACACAAGAAATAGTAAAAATCGATAAGCCATACACAAGGAAATAACAACATGGCCAAGTCTTGCACAAGGTAATAGCAATGCAACCAACTACACATAAGCAATAGCAATGCTACCAACTACACACAAGCAAAAGCAATGCTATCAACCCATACATAGGGTAATAACAACACGGTCAACCACACAATAAAGAGCTATCTAACAATTACAAAAGTAATAGTGCTTAAACCCAACCTAGTTTACTGTTGCTTCTCTATAGGTGGTTTGGGTAAAGTTGTTTTAGCATGCACTTTTTGAAGCTCTCCTTTCCTCTATCACCTTTCTTTGTCTTCGCATGGTTTGCTTATTCGAACTAACATCTCTTCTTCCTCATGTAGCTCTCCTATCTAGCTTCTTTGTCTTTTTTCCCATGTCTCCTTCTCTCCCTCCTCCCTTATTTTATCATCCTCTCTCTCCATATTGTGGCATCCATCTTATCCACCTCAACTACCATGTTCACCATTTATCATTACTTCATGTCCATTATTATTGGAAGCATATCATCTGTCCCATCCTCTACTCAAGATGTCATAAATGGAGCTTCCCTTTGTCAAATTTGGTAGGTGCTCGAACACATATTATCTAGCATCTAGAATTATGGCAAATCCTCCAAATATATATAATTTTTTAAATATTTAATTACTTGGGGGTTCGAGATAGGAGTTTTTATTTTTTTATTAGCAAAAAAATTAATTAAGGATGGATTTTAGCAAGGACCCAAAACCTGATTATATCTTTTAGAAGAAAGTAAAATTTGACCACAAAACCTAGAGAGACAGGGGATGAAGTCCCTAAAAACTATAATCTTCATAGAGGATACCCTTAACAACAACCAAGAGGACAAAAATAGGTAATATAGAGGATGCCCTTGGAATATAAAAGGATAGAGAACAACACATAAACATAACAAAATAACAACAAAAAAAGAAGCCCTAGGCTTTGTATTCAGGTTCTACACCGACCTCCTAGAGTACATCATTGGACTTCTCCATGTCAACATCTTTGCCTTCATCCTTTTCAATCTCAAGAGCAGCAGCAACTTTGACTTCCTCCTTAATAGAAACGACCTTATCACCAGTCTCAAGAAAGGATCTCCTGAAGAAGAGTAGATGCAGGGCATTGTAGAGATAAACTAGCTGAGATATGCAATTGGAAATAGATTTGATAATTAATTATTGCATGCACTGATCTAGGGAATCCTTATCATCATTGTCAGAGTCCATGATGAAGGAATTTTTCTCTTGGCCTAATTTTTATAAACGAGTGGAATATCGAACACTCTTCTTCTCAATGGAATCACATTTAGCTCTTTTTCTCAATTCATGAATATTCTCCACCACTGCTCTTTATTAGAAGATAGGGCAGGGAAGCAGGATGGTGGAGTAGATTGTGAGAGACTAGGTTTAATTATACTAGGCTTAGCTTTAGAGGCAGAAGGAAGGATGACTTCCTGAGGGTAGTGAATCAACCAGTAGCTATATAGGACCTTGAATAAGCCTTGGTGGGAAGGTAACTCATTGTTATTTTTCTTGTGGATATGCTTTAGGGTATAGCTGATGGAATTAAAAAGGAATTGTGGAATATTCACCAGATTGACATCACAAAAATGGTTAAAGAAGGTAATATGAAAGTTGCATAATACCTTAGCTGGGTCATCCACAGTGACAAATTCCATAATGGACTTTATCATGCTATTGCAAGTAAAAGGAAGCTCCTCACGATGCAAGTTTGTCCTGGTATTTTTGCACAATTCCTTATCTTTGATTTCTCTGACTTCAACCTCCTAGTTATGTTTCTCACAGTGAATTGATCTCCCTTTTTTTAGTTGACCAATAAGCTCAGCCATGGTCTTGAAATCAACCTCAAATGCCCTTTCGCGAATAGTCACCCTTCCATTGTCCCAAGTGCCTAAGAAAGCATAAGTGATTTTAGGATCAAAGTCATTAAATCTCTGGAAAAATATAAGGAAGCCCTTAGCAGAGAGGATGAGTTTAACAATGGAATCCATATCTATAGAGGATGTCTCAACAAAGTTCATGCTGGAAAAATAACAAAGGAGAGAGGCTTGAATTTGGGCTCAAAATAGGAAAAAATAATGGTGGAAGTGAATAGGACCAAGAAGGCTATAAACAAAAATCTTGAGTCTAGCTTTAGAAGTAAAATGGATTTCATCTCGACTGGAGCACCGAGTGATTCAAAGATAATTGAATTTGCATGAATCAAGAAGACCGTAACAAAAATTGCTCAAATAAACATGGATGAGATGTATGTGAGTGGCCAACCCAACCTCTCACATGATGAAATAGGCTAACTGGATGATGGAATCGATGGAGAAGGCATGAGGGAAGAGGCTGATATGGATGGAAAAGGGAGGGTGAGGGAAATAAGGGGTAAGGGATATGGATGGCCCTACGGTGATGAGATGGAAATAAATGGTGATAGAGAGGGAGAGGATGCCAACACAACAAAAATGGATAGTGAGGAGAAAAACGAGGTGGAAAAGCATAGGAAAATAAAAAATAAATATTTCTTGGAAAGTGATGAAGGAAGGAAAAGTAATCAAGATACCCATAAAATTGGTTATACCACATAATGAAGTTATATGGAAATCAATAAAAAATAAAACAGAATAAACGGGCCCTTGGCTCATTTGAGAAAATACTGACTTATTCCACGTCAGAATTTGGCTCATGTGAAGAAACTCTATCTTTCTCCATGTCAACATTTGTTACATGTATGGGTGATCTATCTTGTTCCACAATAGCAGCTAGATCCTAAGGAATCCCCTCTGTCCAGGTCACCAAATTTGAGGAATATGTGTTGATATTTGTAAGCTTATCAGCCACTTTATTGCTTTCTCTAAAAGTATGTTGAAACATAATCTCTTGGAATATTTGACTAAATAACCTGGCTTCATCAATACAATCTCTTATCCTCCATGAGGGAGTTCGAGAATTCTTCAAATAGTTGATAATAGTTAGAGAATCCCCTTCAACCATGAGTCTATCTAAAAATATTTTGCTAGAATAATACCTCTCCCTCTCACTTCAATCACATGGTTCGTTTGGATTCCCAAATATTCTGCATAGGCGAGGATGACACTGCCAATTCTATCTCTGAGGATACCTCAAGTACTAGCTAAATCAGGGTTACCCTTGGCTGCACCATCAAAATTTAACTTGAGCCAACCATAAGGAGGGAGAATCCACTTAGATTGGGCCCTAAGACTTGGGGAAGAATTCATTTTATTGTCCACAATAGGAAGATTGAGATAAAGGCCTAAGGATGTCTCTAACTGGGATGAGGGGTGGGAGGATAGGGGATAGAGGAAAACATTCTCTATAGAAAAGGATAGAATTTTATTCAAGATACAGTCTAGACTCAACATTGAATTGGAAAAGTCACGATGATTTCTTTCCAACTAGACTTACCAAAGATAGTGGTCAAGGCAAACCTGCCATAGTAACTTAAGACGGGTATTGCAAAAAGGATTCAACCATTGGGTAAAGAGGTCAACAATAGAGCACGGTATGGCCCAACAAATATGGAAAACATTGAGAAACATGTCGAGGATAGAATAATAATAGAAGCATGAAAGGAAAAGATGGTGAGGGGATTCTAAATTAGATAGGCATAGAAAACATCTATTAGGAATGGCCATCCCTCTTTTGAGAAGGTTATCAGTGGTAAGGATTTTCTTTTGAGATAGGAGTTCATTGGTACCATTTTTTTTTTTTTTAAATGGTAAAGTCATTTATAATTGAATTTCATCAATATAATTCAAATTTCAACCTAAAATGAAATTCTCCTTTATTTATTTAAAATAGAATATTTACTAACTTTTTAAATGAAATATTTTATCATTTAAAATGAAACTTTTTTTTTAAATTTAAAGTAAAATATTTATGAATTTTAAATGAAACTATCTCTAAAATACAATATTTATAAAATTTAAAGGAAACTTACTATCATTTAAAATAAAACATTTATAAATTTATAAATGAAACTTACTATCATTTAATATATAGTATTTTTAATTTTTTTATGAAACTTACTATCATTTAAAATAAAGCATTTATAAATTTTAAATGAAACTTACCATCATTTAAAATAAAATATTTATTTAATCATTCTATTTGCCTAAACACACAAGGAGTTATGAAGACAACTTATTCACTCATACTTTTCAAATCATTGAGGCAAATAGTGATGAAGTAAAATACAATCATACATGTTCAATAGACAAAGAGGGGAATCTTTCCATCAATTAGGTCACTTGTATCAACCTCTAGAACTTACGATAGTTATGAGGCTATACATTTGGAGCTCAACGTGGCTAGCTATTGATGATTATCCCTAACCGAATGCATACCTATATGAAGGTATCCATCCATGTTACCTTCGAGTTGCCTTATCATCACTTCCCCAACCTCAAGTGCCCTTGCCTTTGGTAGATGACTCAAATTCTTCCATTTACGAGTGTATTTGATCCTACACATTGGCAATTTGTTAGCAGTATCATATCCTTCAATATCTACTAACATCACATAGTTGCTTAATTGCATAAAATCGAGTATTAAATCACCATCAATTAATACATTGTTTTCCATGTCACAAGGTCCATCAGGGAGGATCATGACAATGAACCTTCATATTTTTTGCCAACAAACTCTATCTTCTACCTATAATCTAGAACATTGCTTACATGCTTCATTTGAATAATCTAAGGTTTTTAAATTTATTTCTTCATTAAAAATAAAGTTTAAAATATCTTGAACTATGATTTTTATCCTAATTAGAATGGAGGTGTATGTCCTTGTGAGTGTGAAAGTTTTTAAAGGTTTATGATTTTCCATCCTTATATATGACACATAAGTACTAAATACTTGTGGTCTTCTTGTAATGGTCCTCCCAAAGAATACTTTATGATATTACTATGATGATTGGTTGTGATTTATAAACACCTATTCTAATTTTTCATGTTTTATTATTTTGGGTATATGGTATTGCTGATGGTCTTTCTTTTTTAGGTACAAGTCCTTGAGAATGAAATGGGAAATAATGGTGGTGAGGTATTCGTAATAATAAGGATGAAAAAAGTCTTGTTGATGATACACTCGCCAGTGGCTCTTGAGTACATGGAAGCTCAGATAATTGCATTTCATTTAGGTGCATCATAAATGTATGCTTGCATTATAAAAATGTGTGTGTATGCCTTGAATGTTTGAATGATTTGATATTCTTGTTTGATTTCCTCCTACTTAAATTTAAAAAGCTAAAGAAAAGCTATTATTAATTTATTTTATTTTTATGAATCTATTTTATTGAAGGAATACTATTTACTTTATTTTATTTTATTTTATTTTATTTTTATGAATCTATTTTATTGAAGAAATAATAAAAGCAAGCTATCTATCTATCTATCTATGGGGAATTAAACAAATAAGATTACCTTTTTGTGAATAACATGTTTATGTTTCATGAATGAGTAATTTATGTGAAGATAAAAAATTATATTTATGATATATATATGAATGAATAATTTGATATATATACCTATATGTGTATATATATAAATGAATAATTTGATATGTATACGTATATGTGTATATTCGGTAAACCCCTCCTCTCCTCCTTGGCCTATTGAAACTTGAAACAAAATTAGGCAGCCACCTTGTGGGACTAGGCCCTGATAAGTGGGCCACCTCCATGGAATTGTGATTCTTTTATATCGGTCAGATTTAGAAAGGCTAGGGGGTAATGTTTTTTGGGTTTGGCACATACCTTCTGGTGGAGGCAAACGATGCTTGGTTACGGAGGACGGAAAAGGGAAAGCTGTGAGTTTAACATAGGTCACATTTTTCCTTTTTTCCATCTTGCAGAAAAGTTATGGTTTAATTGTGCTATGTATTATTACGATTGATATAATCCTGTTGTAGTTTTTAGGCAAAAAATAATTAGAAACCCATTTATCTTTGAACACCTACACTGTGCCATAAGAACAGTGTCATTATTTTGCAAAGTTAGCTACTTGTGTCACTAAGGGACACCTCATAAAACTTTTTATCTGAACCTATTAGTGGACTGAATTTAGAAGGATCAAAACTTCAGCTTGTAGCACTCTTTTACAAACCATAACATAAATTAAAAGTAGAACTCGATTAAGCAACTAAGGAAACTTTTAAAACCCATAGATAGTGTACACTCTGTTTGACTTTGAAAGCTCTTTGTATTGGTTTTGTGAAATAGTTGCCTGTGTATGGATGGTTTATGTATAGTTAATGGCTTTGTGCTAACAGATGGATGGCTTTGTTTGTAATTACCATATGTGATAAGGGCTTAATGAAATAACTGTCTGAGTATGGATGGTTTTGTGAATTATTAATGGCTTTGTGAAATATTTGCCTGTGTATGGATGGTTTATGAATAACTAATAGCTTTGTGCTAATGGATGGATGGCTTTGTGAATAATTACCATATGTGATAATGACTTAATGAAATAACAACCTGATCATGGATGGCCTTGTGAATAATAAATGGCTTTATGAAATGGTTGTCTATGTGAAATAAGGTTGGGGATAGATGACTTTATGTGATAATTGTTGTCTGTGTAAAATAAAGTCACGAATGATTGCCTGTATGTGGAAATGGCTTGTGAATAGTTATCGTGTAAAAGAAATTCATGGAAAGAGGTGATATATGATTGGTTGTTGGGGGGGGGAATTGGTTTTTGGGGGGGGGAGTGGTGCGTTCTCTATGTATTAGTTTCAAAACTCAACACTAATTTGCTCCGCAAGCCACCCCACCCAAGGAAGGAGAGACCAACTCGCTTAGATAAACCGTCATGATGCTAAGGAAATAACAAGGATTACCTCGTAAGGATCATTACACTTTTCCTAACACCGCCCTAGTCGCATGGTGAGTAGGTATCCCCATCCATGCATTATGTAAGTCGATTATGCATTCTGTGTGTCTCAGATTGTAGAACCGCATGTAGATTATAGTATACCTTGTCATTTTTACTGATGTGAATAAAGCCTGGTATTTCCAAGTTTTATTTTGTTTCTCCCAAATTAATGACTGTTCAAAATCAGTGTTGCCAAAAATCGCATACCTTGGGGAAACCTGCACCTCCAGATGCCTGTGTTGCACTCTAATTATCTCTTTTAGATTTAATTTATTAGTCACGATCATAAAATTCATAAACCATGTAAAAATGTGATACATTAATTTTGGACTGTGTTTTGGAAGTCTCCTTTGTGGAATGGCATTTGGTTAATCGTTGCCTATATTATTATGGGGGGGGGGGGGGGGTCCCCCTGGGTTTGCGGGAAAGAGGGGGGAAATTTTAAAAAAATTTTAAAATATAAAAAGGTAAAAAAAAAAAAATTATAGGAGAAAATTTTAGAAAGTGTGTGGATTCCTTAAATGCATCAAGGTGTAGAAAAGATGAAAGAACATCATTAAGTGGCTTGCTTTTCATTTAATATGTCATGGTGCTGAGTTTATGATTTATGTGTGATAAGTGTGATGGTTTATGATTTAAATTAAGGTATAGTTATATGTGAATGTTGATGAGCATAAATACCTCATATTAATGTTCTTGCAAGATGCTCAATAAATATTATTTTTTGTTATATCACTAAACTATTGGTTGTTGTGAAGCTCTATGCCAATAAATTCAACTTGTGTGTTCTCCTCCTTTTTGGTAGGAACTCTATCATTGTCCATTTCTTATATATTATATACATATAGTTGGCTAAATAATATGTGTTATTAGAGTTGCACGCACAGGCAAACCTTAAACATCAAGGTTGCATAAATATTTCCTTGGATAGTTAGGCATATTTGCTTTAATGTTAGTAAAGGTGTTTTAGTACCAATTTTGCTCCCCTTGCATTGTTTTTGTCATATGCCCAGCTTCTTTAATTTATTAGATCGAGATTAAATCAATTGGTTTCTCTGTGTCATGACATGTTATGCATATTGTTTAATATATAATTCAGAACTCTATATTCCATAAATAAAAATCATCATGGGTAATCCTAAAATTTGTTATTATTGCCTATTATAATCAACAAAATTTATTACATAATTATTAGACATGAAACTTATGTTGAAGCGATTCATTGCAAACCTAGAGTAATCAAATGAATATATGCATATATTTAAGTCAGTGCTCTATATTCGATGAATGCAATCGTCAAGAGTAATTTTGTAAATTCACCTCACATGGAGAGATCCTATAATGTTTAATCAATTGTTTTAAAGAAGACTTAGCTCCCTTAATTGGAGGCCTTCCCATTCTAGCCATAGTGGGCAGTCAGCATATTTGGGTACTATAATTAAAACAAATACTTTGTCTCTGAAGAATAAGATCTAGTCAAAATAGTTAACTTCCCTTTGAATCGAAGCTTAAACAATAAACAAAAAAATAGATTAATATATGCTATTATAGTCTTATTTGAGAATAGTAATCTTCATCTCCTCATTGGATTTTACAACAAAGAAGGCTATTTTAAAATTGAAATGATTTGCTTAAATTTTATGGATTACAAATTATAACTTTGTTGAAATATATGAATAAGTTAGACTAATATTTTGTATAAGCTTCCTTTAATGAGTTTCCTCAAAATAAAGGATATGCCTAAGTTAGTTTTCCTTGTGTCAAAAGGTATGATTTTATAAAAATTTTAATTATTGTTTCTTTGCTTTGAAATTTTCAAAAGATATGATGAGTTCCATTACACTTCTTATGGTCCATATTCCTATAGAAATTGGTATTTAAATAACTAATAACATAATAGTTGAATTTATTGGCATAGAGTTCCAATAATAAATTAGACTCTTGTCCATTTTTTTGTTGTTGTTGATAAGACATAATAATAATAATAAATTGGTTAGTTTTTATTTCTTAACAACAACAACAAAAAATAATAATAATAATATAATAGTATTATCCATTTATCTTTTAGTTTGCGTGTAACATAGGGAATCTTTTTTTGTTGAGTTAGACTCTGGATTATATAGAATTGGATTAACTTAGATGATTATTTTGAATGTCAGGCAAGAAACTTACTTTAGTTGAATGAATTTTCTTTAAAATAGGAATCACTTAGCTTGTTTTTATGAATTCTCATTAATGTTGTATTTTATTAAGCTATTTATGTTTCATTTCATCGAGGTAATATATATTGCATCTATGTGAAACATAAAAGCCTATATTCAATATTTCAAGATTTTATATAATCATTTCACGGTAAAAGAATATCCATTTAATAACCAACATAGATTTAAAAGCTTTAAAGGTAAAATATTACTTTTTTCCAAGAACCAAGTATTTTCACTTATATATGCATCTAAAATAAATACAAATTCTACATTTAAATAAGTACAAATTCTCTATGGTCTATGATGTGTTGTTGCTATAATATAAATGTGAGAAATTATAATTTGCTTCATTGCCATACACCAATAATTCTTATGATAGTATGTTTCATATCTTTCTCAATTTTTAAATGGGGGATATTGAAATTCCATTCTAGATGAATAGATATAAGGTCTAAAAATCTAACTTATGCACATTGAAATAGGTATGATACATCATATTATATGTTTATAGGAATTGCATTCATCAATGAATAGGTGGAATGTCCTAGTAATGTATGATTAGAGCTAGATTTAATTTGCATACATAATAGGTGTTTCACTTAAATGCAAGTTGATTATTGTACTATAAGATACATCTAGTTGTAAGTATATACTCATACTATTATGGAAAATGATGCATACAAAAATTGATGTATTTGCACTAAGAATATTTCTTTAATTAGATTAGTTTTATGTATATTCCCCTTTGTGAAAGGTTGAAACTTCATTTATGAAGTTGAGATGGAGATATTTTTAAAGTTTTGTATGGTTGGATGTAAAATCATTTTAAACAATATTTTCTCTTTGTCACTATTTCTATAACAAGAAATAAATTATATATATATATAACTCTTTTTTTTCTATGTTGGAAAATAGATAACTGTATATTTTTTGAAATTTGTAACTAATCAAGAATATTTATTCTAAATAAAATATTATATTTATTATATGTTATGAAATTAAACTTAATGTTGAGTTGATGTATATGTAGATAACTATATGAGGAGGAATTCATGTTATGAGCTATTTGGAGGATGGAAAATGAACTATCACACAAGGATGAGTTTCAAACTTTTAGACGATGCATTTGGAGCTTGATTATGATATATAATAATGTGTTATTCATACTTTATTCTCTTAACTAAACTATGAACCATAGTCCACTTGTATAATGATTTGGAAAGATTGGTTAAACTTGGCATGCTTATTTATGAATTTTTCATACTTTAGTCTTAGAGCTACACTATGAATCAAAAATGATATGGCTATACTACTTAATCTTGGCACAATGTTTGGTGGGTTTTCTATACTTTACTCTCAAATATACACTATTATTTATAGTCCACTTATATTATTATTTTAAAATATTGTAAACTTCTATCATACTTCTTGAAGAGAAAAAAATGAAGCTAGGTTAGGGAGGTTCTATGGTTTAGATGAGTGAGATAGGTTTGTAGTGTTTAAGGATGAATGGGGGGACAAAGATGAGTCTTGAGATAGAAGGCTAGATGAAGATAAGATTTCTCATATGCTTTTTGATCTTGATGCCTAGTCATGGGTCAATATCCTTTGAGGCAAAAAAAAAAATCATAGGGTGGGTTTTAATCTTCAACCTACTAACGATGAACTCCAAATTTTGGAGGAACTAGTAGACTTAGTGGTGGATCAAGGCAACATGTATTTGGTTGCTATATTTTTAGGGGTTAGGCTAGAGCTAGACTCTATCAAGAAGTGAGCTTGCATTAAATGGAAGCCTCTTGTTCATATTGACATAGTCACCTTGCCTCATAGCTTCTTATAGGTTAAACTTAGATGTCTAGATAACTGTGATAGAATTCTACAAGGCAAGCCTTTGTTTTATGGTCAAAAGAGGATTTTCTTGAAGATATGAAGCTTTGAGTTCAACCCATTTACACAAAGCATTAATTTAGCTCTGGTCTAGATGCATTTACCTAGGATTTTGATTCACTTTTGGCATAAGGAGATCTTAGTGGGTATTGCTAGGTTTATGGGTGATCTGATTGTAGTGGATCCAACTACTTTAGCTAGATCTAGAATGATATTTGTTAGAGTTTGTGTGAACATTGATCTTACTCAAGAACTCCTAAAATTCATCAAGCTCACATCAAAATTTGGGTCTTGAATTTAACTTATTGAATGCAAGAACATTTTGGTTTGTTTTTGTATTTTCAACAAGATAGACCATCTTAGTGTTAATTACAAAGCCCGCAAAAATAACCAAATAAGGATATGGGATCAAAAATAAATGGACAATGGTGTAAGTAGTGATAACCCTCCAAATAAAATAAAATTAGATGAGGCTAAGGGTTTGAACCATAGGACAAGGGTGGATTGCCAAGAGAAGGAGTCACTTGAGGAAGGTGAAATTGAAGCATTGTCTAGTGAGGTAAATTGTAATCCTCCTAATTTGAATACAACAAGTTAAGTTCCTCTCTTAAATCAGTTTTCTTGTATTTTTATTACTAAAGAAGTTCCTTCAGTCCTAAATAATAATTTAGATGTCATAGAGTTCTACACTAATCCACCCTAAAACCCTGAGATAATTCAAACTCCTGTAGGGAAAAGGGATTTTTATTTTTATCAAACTCAACTTGGGGAAGGTAATAAACAATCAACCTTTTAATATTAGGAGGGAACATGAATAATTACTAGAATCTATTCAAAAGGGTATGTAGATGTGGGAATTGAATGAAATTCACGAAGGCCAAAAAAAGTAGGAATTATCCAAAAAGAATTAGTTTGAGAAGTGGCTAACAGAACTCAATTAGTCCTAAAATAACAGTTGGGGGGAGAGAGACTTACCACAAAAGGTAAATGGTGAAGTTATTTTATTATAATATAAGGGGGTTAAATGCCCCTTTGAAGTAATGCCTAGTGTCTGCCTTAAGGCATGAACATAACCCAAAAAAAATTCTTCTTCAAGAAACTAAGTTAGAAATTTCTAGAGTATATAGAATAAAGGCTTTAGTATGGAATGAGGTAGAGATTTTGTTAGTGAAGCTATTGAATCTATAGGATGTATCATTTACTTATGGAACAATAAGAGGATTGAAGGGCAACTAGTGGTGAGCAATAGGTGGCTTATTACTATCCTTTGTCATAAATTAATCACTAAAAATATTTCGTTGTTAACTAATACCTATGATCCAAATATATTTGGAGATAGACCTAAGTCAATTAAAAATATCTTTTAAGGAACCCCTTGGATCCTAGCTAGGGATTTCAATAAAAAATATGGATCTCCCTATCTTATAGTTGGAATGCAAGAGTTTCAAGACTTTGTAAACTCTAATGAGCTAATGGATATGGATTCGAGAATATTTCAATTTACTTGGAGTAATAGATGTCTCGAGTACCAGTGAATTCGGAATATATTAGATAGAGTTTTGGTTTCACAAGAGGGACTTACTATCTTTGGTGATTCTATCTTGATTGATCTTGCTAAAAAATGATTGGATCATAGTTTAATTATGTGGGATTTGGTAGAAGAAAGTAGGAAATACAATAGTTCTTTTATATTTGATTTAATTTAGCTTATACATGAGGAATTAGCTCCAATAGTGGAGGAATTATGGTAAAAGGATATTTCCAGTACTAAATTAAATTAAATTTTAGAGAAGTTAAGGTTCATTAAACAGAATTTGAAACTTTGGAATAGAACAATGTTGGAAACCTTTTTCACAAGAAGATGGAAATCAAACATCAGTTAAAAGAGTTAGAAAATTTTGTTAACTTAGAAGGGATGTCAAAAGAGAACAGAGAAAAGGAGAGGGATATTTTGTCAAAATACCATAATATCTTGGCAAGTGAGGAGATCCATTGGCATGAAAAACTAGAATTCAATTGTTAAAGGAAGGGGATCAAAATACAAAATTCTTCCATGTCTTGACCCTTTGTCATCACAGTTGCAATAAGATTAAATAAGTTCTAAAGTAAGATGGATTCTTTACCAATATTCTTTATCAGATCACATCTAAAGCAATGAACTATTTTTAAGAGCTTTTAGGAACTATAGAGGAGGTACACATTGCTATGGTGGAAGGAATGCTCAATAACATTCCAAAATTGATTAATGATAATGTAAATCAATATATATTAAGCCCTTTATCTAAGGATAAAATCAAGAAGATAATATTTAATCTAGGAGTTGTCAAAGCACCAGGACCAGATGGGTTTGCTACTAATTTCTTCCAAAACTTCTAGTATGTGATAGGGAATGGTGTGGTGGAAGCCATCAAGGAATTCCATATCTCTCATGTTATTCTTGCAGATGTCAATTCCACATTTTTGGCCTTGATTCCTATGTGAAAGAGGAAATACACTATAACAACTAAAACTAGAGAAAAAAAATAGATTTAATATTGATAAAATTTATCTTTTACAAATCATCCTTTTCGGTTACAATTAACCTCCCAAAATGGAGGATTTTATTCTTACAAGTAAGATCTATGGTATCACAAGTTGTCTTCTCAATCACACAACACATTATGGGAGGGATTATAAGGTGTGTTGTTTGACCTCTCAAGCTTCTATGTGTATCAAATACCTGCACACAAGATCACAACGAGAACATCAATAACATATGTGGGGCTTTTTGAGATGAGCGTAAAAATCATGAAAGAGGGTTACAAAAGTAAACAAGTTGTTAAAAAACTTCACAAAATTGGGTGCAAAAGTTATAAATATTTATGAAATACCTAAAAAATCTAATAAAAAATCCTATTTACATTTTTGTGTAGTCTATGGTTGATCTGGAGTCATTGCTTGCCTTGAGGCTCAATTGCCCAAGGTGGTTGGCTCTCCTATGCAACTACATAGGAAAATTATGTAAATATAAAGGGGGAAAATTACCCTATCATGTATTATTCTTAGCCAGATCTATTGGGAGTCGAGGTGACTATGGGGGTGTGTTATATTATCTACACTTTGGGGCTTGGGTATGAAAGGGTTCACTAGGAATGCTTTAAGAACTCACTCCAAGTCTAGGGATGGAACGTTTGATGTGTGAATTGAGAAAACACCTATATTTTCCCTTTCTAAAAACTAAATTATGGAAATGAAGTAATAATGCAATATGGCCAAAGATGCAAGATAATAAGAAACTAACCTTAGAATGATTCTTGATTTTCAATGATGACTAAACCCTAACTTGCAATAAAATAGATCTTTCTCTTTTGAGAAGTGGTTTAAGAGAATGCATAATGAAGTTAACCCTAGGATGCAAAATACATGTTTTTATTCTTCAAATGCCTAGAAAGAAAAGATCAAATAATTTTATTTCCTTAAGGCATGAACATAACCCAAAAAAAATTCTTCTTCAAGAAACTAAGTTAGAAATTTCTAGAGTATATAGAATAAAGGCTTTAGTATGGAATGAGGTAGAGATATTTTTAGTGAAGCTACTGGATCTATAGGATGTATCATTTACTTATGGAACAATAAGAGGATTCAAGGGCAACTAGTGGTGAGTAATAGGTTTTTTATTACTATCCTTTGTCATAACTTAATCACCAAAAATATTTCATTGTTAACTAATACCTATGATCCAAATATAGTTGGAGATAGACCTAAGTCAATTAAAAATACCTTTTAAGGAACCCCTTGGATCCTAGCTAGGGATTTCAATTCCTCACTTAATACTTTGCATAAAAAATATGGATCTCCCTATCCTATAGTAGGAATGCAAGAGTTTCAAGACTTTGTAAACTCTAATGAGCTAATAGATATGGATTCAAGAATATTTCAATTTACTTGGAGTAATGGATGTCTTGAGTACCAATGAATTCAGATTATATTAGATAGAGTTTTGGTTTCACAGGAGGGACTTACTATCTTTGGTGATTCTATCTTGATTGCTCTTCCTAAAATAGGATTGGATCATAGTTTGATTATGTGGGAGATGGTAGAAGAAAGTAGGAAATACAATAGTCCTTTTATATTTGAGTTAATGTGGCTTAAACATGAGGAATTAGCTCCAAGAGTGGAGGAATGGTGGTAAAAGGATATTTCTAGTCCTAAATTAAATCATATTTTAGAGAAGTTAAGGTTCATTAAACAAAACTTGAAACTTTGGAATAGAACAATGTTGGAAACCTTTTTCACAAGAAGATGGAAATCAAACATCAGTTAAAAGAGTTAGAAATTTTTTTAAATTAGAAGGGATTTCAAAAGAGAACAGAAAAAAGGAGAAGGATATTTTGTCAAAATACCATAATATCTTGGCAAGTGAGGATATCCATTGGCATCAAAAATCTAGAATTCAATTGTTAAAGGGGATCAAAATACAAAATTCTTCCATGTCTTGACCCTTTGTCATCACAGTTGCAATAAGATTAAATAAGTTCTAAAGCAAGATGGATCCTTTACCAATATTATTGATGAGATCAGATCTAAAGCAATGAACTATTTTTAAGAGCTTTTAGGACCTATAGAGGAGGTACATATTGCTATGGTGGAAGGGATGCTCAATCACATTCCACAATTGATTAATGATAATCTAAATCAATACCTATTAAGCCCTTTATCTAAGGAGAAAATAAAGAAGATAATATTTGATCTAGGAGGTGACAAAGCACCAGGACCAGATGGGTTTCCTGCTGCTTTCTTCCAAAACTTCTGGCATGTGATAGGGAATGATGTGGTGGAAGCCATCAAGGAAGTCCATATCTCTCATGTTATTCTTGTGGATGTCAATTCCACATTTTTGGCCTTGATTCCTATGTGAAAGAGGAAATACACTATAACAACTAAAACTAGAGAAAAAAAATAGATTTAATATTGATAAAATTTATCTTTTACAAATCATCCTTTTCGGTTACAATCAACCTCCCAAAATGGAGGATTTTCTTCTTACAAGTAATATCTATGGTATTGCAATTTGTCTTCTCAATCACACAACACATTATGGGAGGGTTTATAAGGTGTGTTGTTTGACCTCTCAAGATTCTATGTGTATCCAATACCTACACACAAGCTCACAATGAGAACATCAATAACATATGTGTGGCTTTTTGAGATGAGGCCCAAAATCATGAAAGAGGGTTACAAAAGTAAATAAATTGTTAAAAAAATTCACAAAATTGGGTGCAAAAGTTATAAATATTTATGAAATACCTAAAAAATATAATAAAAAATCCTATTTACCTTTTTGTGTAGTCTATGGTTGATCTGGAGTCATTGCTTGCCTTGAGGCTCAATTTCCCAAAGTGGTTGGCTATCCTATGCAACTACATAGGACAATTATGTAACTATAAAGGGGGAAAACTACCCTATCGTGTATGATTCTTAGCTAGATCTATTGGGAGTTGAGGTGACTATGGGGGTGTGTTATATTATCTACACTTTGGGGCTTGGGGATGAAAGGGTTCACTAGGAATGCTTTAATAACTCACTCTAAGTCTAGGGATGGAACTATTGATGTGTGAATTGAGAAAACACCTATATTTTCCCTTTCTAAAAACTAAACTATGGAAATTAAGTAATAATTCAAGATGATCAAAGATGCAAGATAATAATAAACTAACCTTAGAATGATTCTTGATTTTCAATGATGACTAAACCCTAACTTGCAATAAAATAGATCTTTCTCTTTTGAGCAAGGGTTTAAGAGAATGCATAATGAATTTAACCCTAGGATGCAAACTACATGTTTTTATTCTTCAAATGCCTAGAAATAAAAGATCAAATACTTTCCTTTCCTTTTATGATCAAGATTTTAAATATAAAGGAATAAAGATACACACCAAACAACCTAAAGATATACTAAGGAAATAACCTGGTCTTATGATTGATACTAGCCTTAACTTCCATCCAAAACATCCAAGCAACTTCAACCTATAAAATAGCTTACAAAACTCTAAAAAACTTGATCAATGTTTGGGGGCCTACTTAGGCCATTATGTGACTGATCTTGGAGGCACAATAATCAAGTCCTCTTGGTCCTTTTAGTTGATTGTTTGAAAATGAAATGATATTTAACCTTTGGAACAAGAAAAAGCAATATGAAATGGATATTCAACAATAGAAAGGAAATGAAATAGAATGCAGGTGATAGAAAGCTAAAATGTGCACAGTGAACTAGAGTTTTGGGAAGCAAAACTTTACCTCCAAGTCCTAATTGACCATATTCATGCCTTGTAATGAGGGGGCATGAATCTGGCTTGCAAAATTTACACCCTATATGGGTGGAGTATGAATTTGGTTTAGATGCACTTTTTAGATCCCAAAAAATCAAAAACTACGATGCAAAATAACAAAAAATAGACCTAATAACTAATAATGCAAGTAAAGAACCTGGTTATCTAATGGAGGAAGCAAGGGAAAATGAGAAGATGAAAGAAGTACTCCAAGATGGTAGATCTCTCCAATCATCAAGAATCCTTCACTTGTCCCTAAGGGTAGCCAACACCAAAGTAGAAAAATAAAAAACAATAAACCACAATAGAAGAGCACTTGTTAGAAAAATTAGCAAGTCAAGATTAGGTTTATCAAGAGGATTTATTCTCTAGATCTATACGGGGTGAAAGAGGGAATCCAAATCCCTATTTATAATATTTTTTGAGGGCTAAAGAGGGTAGGAAGACAAAATTTCACCGTAGGCAAGGGCCTACACCAAAATGAGTCAATGAGGGAAGGGGTTTTTGAGAGAAAAATCCCTAAAATGCCAAATTTATACCCAATAACTATAGGGTGTAAATTTGGTAAGCCAAATTCAGGCCCCATATGGATTTGGACACAAATTTGGAAGGCTAGAGAAAAAATACAAAGGAAAATGGGAAATAGGCCCCAATTTTGCACTTAGAAATCTTGGGTGGCTTCCTAATGATCTAAATATTGACTCATTTTGATGGGTCAATTTTCCATATCTATATTTTGCCCCCTTTTTTATGCAATTATGGCCAAATAATGCATAAATGAAATATGTAGACTCTTATGGGTTAAAATAGTGAACACACACAAAAAATGGGTGGTAGGGGTTGAATAGAGGGACAGTGCAATAAGGGGTGTCATCCTAAACACCGTAAATTTACACATAAAATGAGGTAATACTATCGTTAATACCTCTAAGGCTAGGGTTCCCCCTCGAGTTTTAGAAGGAATACAAAATTCTTGAAGAAAACTCAAAAAAGGTAAACAAAGGAAGTGAAAATAAGAAAATCAAAGAAGATAAAGAGAGAATACAAAAAAAAAGAGGAGAGAGAAGAAAGGGAGGAAAACAGAAAAGTAAGAGAGAGAAGAAAGGGAGGGACAATAAGGGAATAAAAGAGGAAAAGGAGGGAAAAGGAAATTATTTTTACCATGTGAGGAGGAGAAAAAAGCTCAAGAGAAGAAAAAAGGAGAATGGTGCTCCCAACTTATCATTTTGCCATGGCAAGAGGCTATTATGGCATTGTTATAGATTAAGAAAATGTATGGATTGAGACACATCTCTATTTTAGGCTAGATTTAAGTTTTACCTATGCATAATTTGGATTTTGTTAGGAATTTTTTTTTTTTTTTTTGAGCAATATTTTGGAAAATTTATCATGGAGCATGAATTTGGTCACTGGGAATGAATTTGGTCAAGTGGCCATGCCAAATTCACACCCAATAATTCTAGGGAGTGAATTTGGTAAATTTTGCAAAAAAATGTCTTATTATTATTATTAGTAATCCTGATGAAATTTGTTAATGTTTTTATGTTGATTTGTGCAGCTAGATGTACTTGAGAGTAGAGGGTGGTTCAAGCACACTCAAGGAGTCTATGAGAGAGCTCATAGTGGTAGAGAGGATAGATAACATGGGGCTATTGTATCTAGTAGATATGCTTTATGTTGAGGTTGATATGGTACTATTGATGGCTCTAGTAGAGAGGTGGTATCCAAAATCATCCATATTTTGGTTACTGATAGGGGAGATGACTATCACACTAGAGGATGTGTGGCACATATTGAGGATATCCATTATGAGGAGGACTTTTACATGGTATGAGTGCCAATGATGGCATCTGATATGATGTTGGAGGATTTGATACATGTGATCCATCAAAGTGGATTCCATGTCATGATATGCCATGTCGATATGGATTTGGGGCACTAACATCTATACTATGTGTGGTGGTGACATGGATGTTGGTGTGCCACACAAGTGGGCTATACCTACCATGTATGATAGTATGAGTAGCGGTATACATGCAAGATCAAGGAGTGAGATTCGCATGGAGACAATATGGGCTAGCCTACTTATACAAGATATTCCATGGTATCATGTATAAGAAGTATATAGGGTTGATCTCTATGAAATTGCTCTAGGTGTGGTGTCGGGAGAACATAGCAGTCCAAAATTTTAATGCACTACTAATTCCATTGCCCAATGTGGAGTAACCGGTAGCATTTAGGTGGAGACAACACTACAATCGTGGGCATAGGGTATACATTGGTGTCTTTTCACTAGGGAGATGGGTGATAGATGAATTGTGAGAGAACTAGATCATATGGTGATTATGGTATCTACACCTTGGTTGGGTGAAGGATGTAGAGTAGTTGGCTTGGGTATGGAGGGTCTGGTGGGTTATAACTGAGAAGGGTGAGCAAGAGCTATACCGATTTGATTGATTACAATGCTAGTTCAACATTCTATAGGAGATTTTAGACCTTAAATATTACTAGTTTAGGAGGGTGAGGAGAGACCCATCAAGAGCTAGAGGTACTCCTAATGTGGATATATGGTAAGAGGAGGACATAGATGACCCACTATATGTGGATCTAAGGGTGGATGACATTGGGGTGGCCTTCAGATATAGGATATGATACAATAGCATTATACCCTCAAGGATATCCCCATCAACGCCACTACAAAGAAGCCAGGTTATGAGCTGACAAGTACAACTAGCACTTCAAGAGGCCACTCGATGCACCATAGAGCAAAAATAGAGGGATAAAATCCCATCGAGATCAACTTGACCATAGGTTCATCTAAAGATAGTAATAGCCATGAGGGGGACTATCACCATATCTATCTTAGGTAGGGAATAATATAATTTTCTCCCATAATGGCATAGGTGGGACCTAGTGAGGCTACAATTCCAAGGGATCAGGTGAAGGAGACAAAGATACTATGGACCATAGTGGTAGCCCTATAGGTAGAGATAGACACCATCCACATATCACTAGACCAGACTTGAGCAGATCGAGACACAACAAGAACTGAGATAGAAATCCTTATAGGGGTGATGGGCCAGTTTGAGAAAGAGTGGCAGTGGGCTCGAGTAGAGGGGATGGTTTTCATTGTAGGCAACTAATAGAGTGAAGGATACCACCTACTACTATAAAAGCTACAAAGGATGAGGGAGTCATATGATATGGCACTGCAGAGGAATACCTACTACCAGATGGTATACTTCCATGTCATTCTAGTAGATGAAAGGGTTCCACCACCACCATACCTATGATCATATAGTCGCTCGCACTCATAGGTATTATTGGGATGACATGTCAATTTTGATTGTGGTATGCATACATGGAGATGGTTGAGTGTACCAAGCTATCTACTATGGTATACTGATTGGCTAGCATACACTTAGTACTTTCGAGTAATACAAGCTACTTTATTTTATTGTGTATTAAATGTGTGTTTTTTATGTGAATGATCTTTTATAATTTTTCCCATTTTTTTTTTTAATGATGCATTTTGTTCATGAACATGATGAGTTCAATGCATGATGATCCTACCTAAATGAAATGCATGAATTAATTTAAGGCAATGCAATATAAAATAAATTCAAAATGAAATGTATGAGTGAGTAGATGAAAATAAGAAAGAATAAAAATAAATAAAAAGGAAAGAAATAAACAAATAGCAATAGAAGAAATATAGAAGAAGAAGAAAGCAAAGCTCCAAAAGGTCCAAAAAAAAGAGAAAAGAGAAGAAAAGGAGTAGAACCCTGTAAGCATGTGTGCTCACAAATGACCAAATGGAGGTTACCCCTCACTCATGGTCATGAAGCTATCCTGTAAGGGTTTTATGCTTGTGAATATGGATAGGTGTGGAGCGATACCCACAATGGATGTAATGCTCTCTAATGGCCAAATATGAAGAGATATATGCTAGGATGTATGCTCTCAAAATATCGATATGGATATTATACCTTACATGTGTCCATGAAACTTATCCTATATGAGGTAAAAATATGTGAGTGATTTTCTAAAATGAGTACTATGCGATAGGGGCATGGTGTGTACAAAATATGTATCAACAAAGTAAAGCATGATAGAATAATGTGAGTGTGTGTGTGTGTGTTAGAAGAAAAAGAGAAGCAAGAAGCAAATAATAGTGTGTGTGTGTGTCCTTATTGAAATTTTAATAGCTAAAATGTGTGTGTAATATAGTCAATGGTCGTATGAATACCATAAATGATATCCATGCAGTATCTATGCTATCTTACAAGGATCACTTATCAATAAAAATATCAAAAGGTGTGAGTGAAAGCAATAATGAGCAGATAGAAGAAGGAACATACATCATTTTTCTTGATAAAGAGAAGAAAGAAAATATGCAAAGGACAAGGATGTACAAAGAGAAGAACTATATTCTTTGTATTGGGAAGAAAATTAATGATCATTTTATACATTCAAGGTCAAGGAATATAAGAGAAGAAGAAGAGCAGAAATAATTGGATGAAATAATGGAAATGCATGATGATGGACCCTAGGTTGGGGATTTGCTAGGCATTAGAGCCCTAGTGTGAGTGTGCATGTGAGCTAATACCTAACTAGGTTTCATCACTTGCCATCCTCATGAAGTCCCCAAAAATCTATATGATCAAGTAGTCATGCAAATATGGTCAAGAAACAATGCAATTATATGATAAGAAAAATGCAAAGTGGAACAAAATGTCAAGAAAACCATGCAAGATATGATAGGCAGTCATGTAGTATGAACAAGAAAACTTTATGCAATATGAAAACTAAGCTAAATACAATATGAAAATGTAGAATCATGTAGAGTTTTTAGATGCATTATGTTCATTGTTTCTTTAATCTCTTTACCATATGAAGAAGCTAAACGATAGGCCCCTAAGCTGAACTTAGCCATTATGAAAATAGTAACTAACTAATTGGGATAGAATTTGAATTTAATATTAGATCGATCATTGGTGTTCTTTTGGTTTTCCTTGATGACAAGGTCTCCAACCTCAAAAGAATGGTTACAAAGTTTATTGGAATAATATTGCTTGATTCTAATATTATAGGCTTGCAAATGCTCTAATGCATGAAAGCACTTTTCATCCAATAAATTGATTCAAATGATTCAAGCTATACTCATCATCAATCGAGGCATCTTGCAACAAGATGCACAATGAAGGAACATATAACTCGAACAAAAAAACTATCTTACTCCTATAGACCAAGACATACGGAGAAGCACCTGTAGAGGTTTGTACATTGGTATGATAGGCCCACAAGGTAGAATAAAGTTGGAGATGCCAATCTCGACTGATATTACTAGCCAACTTCTTGAGGATCTTGATCAAAGACTTATTGGATTCTTTAGCTTCACCATTATCCTAAGGGTTGTAAGCCTTTGTTGTAGCATGCAAGGGGAGATAGCAATCACAAGATGTAGAATAATATGAAAGACAGTAAATCCACAAGGTGACTGAAATATGCTATAAATAGAAATGACATAAATGAATACAATGTAGCTATGGAGGAAATGAACACTCCATTAATAAATCTATTGAACTACATTGCACCCATCACCATTATATGGTGATCTACATAGAATTATGAGACTACCTACAAATATTCTCTAAGATTCTCTATCTATCTATATATCTATTACAATGAGGTCCTTATTATATAGGATGATAAGTTACTTGGCCACCACTCTACCTAGTTGTGCAAGGAATAACTTGTACATATATAGCTTGCACATTGACACTTATGCATTTATTTCATTACATGAAGTAACTAGATAACTTCCCCCTAAAGTAATATAATGTCCTAAGTATCTACCTTGGAAGGTACATTTACATGACCCAAATGATGTAATATACTCTATTTCTAACACCCCCCTATATTATATTATTTGGATATTGAAGACTTTAGTCTTCAATATGGATCTTCTTCCATTGGATAATGGAATTTGTATTCTTCTTCATTTGCTTATAGTTTTCAAGTTTAGTAGGTAATCTATCTTCATTGATGCAAAGTAAGTTGTAGATGAAGGTTCTCCTACTTTTTGTATGTGTTCAACTGGTTTAGTCTTCATGATGCCATGTTTCTTTCTAGTATGTCTCTTCTTCCTTTTCCTCCTCTTCCTGTGATTTTGCATTGGTGCTGGTGAAAATCTACTTCATGACAAGTTAGTCTATCATCACAATAGTATTGTTCTTTATTGCCAGCTTGTTTCTTGTGTCAAGTAAGTACACACACAATTAATGATAGATAAATCATCATATAATCTTCCGGTGAAAATATAACCAATCTTTGTGAGTTCCACCATGTTGTGAAGAGGATTTCATGAAGATAGTTAATCAATGTTGTAAAGTTACATTCTTTAGCTTCTTTAATAAAAAAGGAGAATTTTTCTTTGTCACTAGAGGGTAGATACTTGCATCCTTGTAGAGTATCTATTGAGTTTTGAGAGTAGAATTCTACTTCATGGAATAGTTCTTCATTATTGAAATCTTTTCTCAAAATTTCATCCATGATAGATCTTTGAAATAGTGATTCTTGCTATTTCTTAGTAGTCTACCTTATAGATCCCTATATTAGGATATATGATCCTTAACTGAAGTATATAAGCTTGATTTGATAAAATATTTATTAATCCTTAGGTTTGTAGGCTTCCTTATGTCTCCCTAGTAATGAGAGTATATATACCTAATTTTAGGTTTTCTAGAAAACTTATATCTTCCCCACTTGATAATTTTTGATAGATATTATATTATCAAGTTTTGTAGAATACCTTATGTCTCCCTAGATATTTTTGGATATGATATAGTGTTCTTGTAAAGTATAGTTCAATTTATGGTTGATTTTGTATAGTTTTTTAAAGATAAAAAATCAAATTTCTAACACCTTATTACTCCTATTGAAGTAAGCACTTTTCTAGTTTTTAAGAGGTTTTAATGTTGGATTTCTTTTGTACCTTTTGAGAAATTTTTGAGAGAAGAATATTATAAATTTCCAGCCTTAGAAAAAAAATTTAATAACCTCTTTTTATATCCCTTAGGATTTTATTTAAGTATTTCTAATTTTCAATAACCTAGTTTGGTGTTGTAACCCTTTCAACTCCCAAATTTGAAAAATTAGAACACATTAATATTTGCAAACATTAAATGGATTAATCCCAAGTAGTATCCCTTATTTCTCCTAGGTTGTATTTTGCAATTATTAGTCAACTTTGATATTTAATTTCCCTAAATTTTGCTTTCAAATAAAGATTGATTTCTTTCAATACTTCAACCTTAAAATATAACCTTATAACTTATTTTTTAATGAAAGCAAATTAGATGGGAAAATTGTACCTTAATAAGGCTTTGTACCTTTATGAAATTAGTGGTACAACTTCTTGGGTTCTATGAGTAATGACATATTCTCCAACTTGCTATTGGCTTCAATGCTCTCTTTAATACTTCCTTGACCCATTTGACTAAGATAAATATTCCTTATCGCTTATGAATACTTTCAATTGCTCTTGCTATCAATTTTTTGTTGGGTTTCTTCCGAGTTTCTTATCGATTTTCTTCTCGAGTTTTTGTCGGGTTGCTTACCGAGTTGCTTACTGAGTTGCTTGTTGAGTTGTTTTCTGAGTTGTTGCCAAGTTGCTTAATGATTTCCTTGGTCCAAGTTGCCTTTAATAGGTGGTTAGTCGAGTGACAAGTATCACAACAATTTTAAGACATTCCAAGAATGCTTTGGGTGTTTGGTGTAGATGTCGATCTTGTTCTAACTTGTGACAAGTGTCACATCTGCTTGAAAAATATCTTTTTATTCCCTCTTTGTGCACTATCCAAGAGATGTTTCTAATTCAATGTATATGAAACTTATTTTTGTAATGCTTATTGTTGTAAATAACTTCTTTGTTGCATGGAGTGTGGAAACCAATATAATGTTGTAATGTCTCCTTTGTGGGTGTTTTTTACGGTTCTTTTGGATAATGGTAAGTGTCACCTTATTTCCTTTGCATGCCCTTATCTTATCAATGTCTTCTTGCAAGACTTTCAAATGTGTTCTTCCACCTTGTTCTTTGTTGTACTTCATTGGTTTTGAGATGTTTCCATCTAAGCAATGCTTATGGTGGAGCTTTGGTGGAGATATGGAGGAGCTTTGGTGGAGATATGGCAATGCTTTGATGAAGACTCCATGATGCTTCACTTGAGGTAGTGAATGCTCCTTGATTGGATGTATGCTTGCTTTGATTTCCTTTGCTTATACATTGCTTGATTTATTCTTAGCTTTGTGACTTGTCTTTTGCAGGTTTGGTCATCCAAGATACATAAAAGATGAGCCTATATGAGTGGCTCCTTGCTATGATTTGGAGAATATTAGTGTTTTGTTGGCTTTGGTTGTTTCACCCTACTTATATTGTGCCTTTGAGGAAATTTCCAATCTTCCCTTTTTTATGTGTAGAATGAGTTAGATAAATGCAACACAATGTAACAATATTTGTAAATAAGATACCTTTTGCACCCTTTCTTGCACTCCTTTTTGTAGGTCTACTATTTTGATTTATATGGTAAAATTTTTGAATGCAGTGTAGGGCTTTTGAGGTTTTCTCTTTGCTTAGATACCTTTCCTTTTTTGCTTGGATATTATGACGATAAATCCAAGCTTATATAGAAGTAGATAGAATATCCTTATATGATACAATTTTTTTGCACTTTTCTCCTTACAACTAACCCTGTAATGCTTTGGATTTGAGACTCACCAAGTCTCAATAGTTGAAGCTTCTATTTTTTATTTTGATTAGTCATATTATTATATAAGTTTTAGAGGATTCTAACCTATATTAGTGGCTTTAGAGGTTGCTTCCGAGTTGCTTGCCAAGTTGCTTTCCGAGTTGCTATCGGGTTTCTTGTCGAGTTACTTTCTGAGTTGCTTGCTTAGTGGCTTGGTCCAAGTCATCTTTAATAGGTGGTTAGTCGAGTGACAAGTGTCATAGTAGATTCAAGATGTTCTAAGAATACTTCATGTGTTTGGTGTAGATATCGATCTTATTCTAACTTGTGACAAGTGTCATTCCCTATTCATGTGTTGCCCAAGAGATGTTTCTCCTTCAATGTATATGAGGCTTCTTATTATAATGCTTATGGCTGTAAATAAATCCTCTACTACATGGAGTGTGGACACCAAGAAAATGTTATAACATCTCCTTCATGGGTATTTTTTAGGGTTATTTTTGAGAATGACAAGTGGTGCCTTCTCTCCTTTACATGCCCTTGTCTTATCAACGCCTTCTTGCAAGCCTTTAAAATTAATTCTTCCACCTTGTTATTTGTTGTACTTAATTTGTGCTAAGATATTTCCAGCTAAGCAATACTTATGGTGGAGATTTGGAGGAGATTTGGAGGAGATATGGAGGAGCTTTGGTGGAGATATGGCAGCACTTTTATGAAGACATCATGATGCTCCACTTGAGGCAGTGAATGCTCCTTTACTTTATGTATGCTTTCTTTGACTTCTTTTTCTTATACACTACTTGATTTCTCCCTAGCTTTATGCCTTGTATTTTGCAAGTTTGGCCATCCAAGATATGTAGAAGATGAGCCTATATAAGTGGATCCTTGCTATGCTTTGGAGAATGCTAGTGTTTGGCTGCCTTTGGTTGTTTCACCCTGCTTATATTGTGCCTTTGAGGCACTTTACAATCTGCCCTTTTTCTTGTGTAGAATCGATTAGATAAGTGCAACACAGTATAAAAATATTTGTAAATAAGATGTCTTTTGCTCCCTTCCTTGCTCTTCTTTTTGCAGGTCTAATATTCTGATTTATATAGAAATTTTTTGAATGTAGTGTAGGGGTTTTGAGGTTGTCTCTTTTATTAGACACCTTCCTCTTTTTTCTTGGATATTATGATGAAAAATCCAAGCTTAGATAGAAGTAGATAGAAGCTCCTTATATAATACAATTTTCTACACTTTTCTCCTTGCCACTAACCCTGTAATGCTTTGGATTTGAGACTCACCAAGTCTCAATATTTGAAGCTTCTATTTCTGATTTTGGTTAGTCATATTCTTCTCCAAGTTTTAGAGGATTCTAACCTGTTTTGGTGGCTTCATATGGCCACTATGTGTTGCATATTTTTGTGCACTAATAGTGTATTTCAACACTGACAATTTTTTATTTTGTGCCCTTCTCAATAACACAAACAACAATATTTTTGAGAGAAATATAATAGTGCAAATGAATATAATAAACTTTCTTTTAATGCACTAACAATTTCACCTTATCACTCTAACTAACTCTCAAATTAATGCACTTAATCAATTTACTACAACTAATCAAGAATAATCAAAAATGAATCTTCAAGAGTTATTCTACAATTTCACTACAATTAATATTGTTAGTAGTTGTAGCAAAATAACTAAGCACCAAATAACACAAAATACAGAGAAATAAAGATTGCCAAAAATTGTTTCTTTTGTATTGATTTTTGATACAATGATTACAAAATAAATTTTTGAATTACCCCAGGTGTGTCTGGGGTAATTTTACAATGCTCTTCTCTGTATTAGCAGAATGCTTTCAATAAAGAATAAGGGGGTCTTCCATATCTTCAACAAAATACAGTGCTCTTCACTCTCTGGCTACAACTTCAAAAGGGTGAGTGGGCTTTGGTATCCAGCACGGGACCACTCTAGCTCCAAAAGCTCCTACAAAATACCTGTCACCTGCACACATGAAAACCAACAAAGATATTAGTAGCACCTACAAATCACAATGTAAATATGATGCTATAAAACCCTAACCAGATAATCATATAGCATAGGAAACAAAAACAAATAAAAATGTAAGCCTTGTTGCACATAACCTTACTGATCATTTTTGCATATCATATCTATATCGGGATCTTGGTTCTATGAAACCGTGGATGCGTGATGATGGACTGGAAACCACACATGTGTTGTGATTAAACCATAGACATGCAATTCTAACTATGAAACCGTGGACTAGAAGTTTGAGCTAAATGGTAGAATACCTAAAACTAGGACCTCCAGGCTTGAAATCTGGCTTCTCCTTGGGATGCATGCAGGAGTTTCATCCTATTTTGATAGCCTGGCGGTGTCAATGTTTAGCTCCCTTAATTTGGTGGGGTGAAGGTGCCTTTATAGGCTCCTTAGGGTTTTTTAGGGAAATGAGAGGTGGCAAGCCTGGACTGCCAAGTGGTAATCCTGGGCTGCCAAATGGAGGGGGTAGTTATAGTGAGTCACCTAGTGTGCCTCACTTAACTGGGGTGATGTGGTTGCAAGTGGAGTGATGTGTGGGATTTTTCCCCATGTGAAGGGACAAAGGGGACAAGGGTGGATGAGATGTGGCAAAGATGTTGGGTGAGGTGGCTAGGACACATGTCTAGTGGGTAGGCAAGGCATCCTAGGCTAATTTTCTAGATTTAATAAGTCTGGAAAATAAGATAATGGTGCAGGATTTATATGCCTAAGTCTAAACTTAGGCATATAATTTTATTATGCAGGATTTGATGTGGGGTGGAAAATATGGTGTTGTGAGTGACCATATTTTGGTGTCTACAGATGCCCCTTTTTATACTGTGTTGTGTGAAACACGATGCAGTGCAAAAACCAATGACACCTATCTTTATTGGATGGATGAACTCAACTCTTCTCGATGCACAAGAATGAATAATGATGATTTTTTTTTTTGAAATTTTTGATTTTGTTTGCTTACCCCCTCAATTGGCGAATGGGTGAAGGATGAAACCCACGAGCCAATTGACTGAATTTGGATGATTAGGTGATGTGAGTTGATGTTGATGTGAATTTGATGTAGATGTATGACATTGTCAACTTGATGCCCCAAGTTCGGGATTGTTTGCATCTTGTAAATTTGCTTTTGGTTTTGATGAGGCACAAAATTATGTGGTGAAATCTTTGACCATTTTGAAGTTCTTTTTCCACTGTGACTTTCATGAATTCCTTTCAAATGTTTGGTTCAAGGAATGAGTCATTCGAGAATTTGATACTCCAATGATTTTTTATTACACCATGATTTGGTTTATTTCCATTTTTTGACCCAACGGAAGGGTTAAGGATAACCTCTTGCAAATTTGACTTGATTCAACTATCGACCAAGACTTAGGTTTCAGTTGATGTAATGCCACAGTGATGATGATGAATTAGTGTCCTTATTGTGGGTTGCCCATCCTATCGGATTGCATGGATTGCTAGTCATTGCAACCGCCAAGTTTCTAGGGTAAACGACTTAATACAAGGTTCACTAAATTGTTTGTGCTGGTGATTTTTATGGTGATGGTTGTTGAAGTGGATTTGTGTTTGAAGTATTTATTGAATTTTTTTTTTTGCTAACTACACATGTGTGGTTTTATTTCTTTTGACTCGCGTTCCCGCGTCATGCACCACAAACCATAGGTCCATGGTTTGGCATGCTCCATAAAACACGAATGCACATTTTTCATCATAAACCATGGGTTGGTGGTTTAGTGTGCTTAGAGAACCATGAGCGCATGGTTTTCACCACAAAAAGCAGATATATAAAGGTTTTCAGGTAGCTTTCATTCCATTATTCTCTTTTTGCCAACTGTAAATTCTTCTTTGGTTCTCTTGGAGATGAGTGAGATGGAGGTCAGTCAATGGAGTGGTGGTGGTGCGGATGCAGGTGTGGGAGGTCAGTGAGGGGAGTGGTTGTAGTGCAGATTATTGAGCAGAAGTCGACATTCGCTATGCCAAGTAGGTGCCCTAAACACTTTAAGATTTTTTTGTGTTATTACTTGCTTTTTTTTTCTTTTTTTTTACTACCATGCATGGGATAGGTTGAATGTTTCTTTTTTTTGGAAATTTTTTGAATTGTGACATGCTTGTTTTTGTGTGTTACTTTTTTTTTAGATGTAATTTGTCTTTTTTTTGTTTTTTGTTTTGTTTTTTTGGTTTTTTGTTTTTTTGTTTTTTGTTTTTTTATTTTTTTTACTACCATAAATGGGGTAGGTTGATTTTTTTTTGTTTTTGGAAATATTTTGAATTGTGACATGCTTGTTTTTGTGTGTTTCTTGTTTTTGAGATGTAATTTGTCTTCTTTTTTTATGACTATCATGAATGGGTTAGTTTGAATTTTTTTTTTTAAATGTTTTGAATTGTGACATGCTTGATTTTGTGTGTTTCTTATTTTTGAGATGTAATTTGCTCTAAAATGCAATGTATTGTATTTTTGTTTTGACTACCATGAATGGGGTAGGTTGAATTTTTTGAGATGTTATGTTTTTGTTGTTTTATAAAATGCAATTTAGTCTAAAATGCAATTTTTTTGTTTTCTTTTATTTTTTTGGATGCACTAATTTTTTTCTTTGTTTGTGTTATAGGTTAAGCTCCTTACTGCTAGACATTGATGGCCTCGCACTATTTCCAAAGTGTGGAAGGCTCTCACAATGGATGATTGGAAGTTTCTTGAGGCTATGGGTTTGTATGGGTGTAAATTGATTGAGATAGTTCGAGCAAATGAGGCACTTTTGTCCACACTCATTGAGAGGTGGGACCTAGATAGGGGTTCTTTTTAGCTCCCAATAGGGGAGCTTACTATTACTTTGGAGGATGTATACTTCATCTTCTGAGTGTCTATCGAGGGTCCACTAGTGAGGGTGGGCCACGACAAGTAGGAGGCTCTTCAACCCATCTATGGTGATCTTTGGGATGTGGATTGTAGTAAGGGAGGCATCCCCTACCTTGACTTGTTCAAGGGGAAGAAGCTAGTTATGGTTCCAACCTTCTTGATGTACATTTTGAGCAACATGGTGTTGCCTAATAGCATGGGATTGAGGATCCCATGGAACCAGGTTCCCATTGTGTTGTAGTTGATGTTTGATCCATAGAGATTGGCATGGGCTCTCGCTCTCTTGTATTAGTTATACAATGAGATTTATGAGGTGAAGAGGCAAGAGTGAAAGGGACTTAGCTACAACTTGTTGCTTCAGATTTGGTCTTGGGAGCACATCATAGTGGGTCATCCTGATGGGCTACCTTGTGTGTGCGATCCTCTACTTCCTTGTGCTTTTTGGTGGTGGGTTAGCGAGGAGTCTTCTCCTACATGCCCTTCTATTGAGGTTGCTACATATAGGGATAGCTTTAGTGGTTTGGTTAGGGATGATATTTGTTGGCATCCATGGAGGGGCATGGCATGGGAGAGGGAGTATATTAAATTGGGTGAATATTAGGATTTAAATTAAAATGGAATATGAGGATTATATTTTTAATGTTGGTATTTTTGTTTTTTTGTTTTTTTTTTTTAATTCAACTTTATATAACTAGGAGAGGTATGTTGTAGAGCTTTGTTGGGTTAGATGGGGGAGATGGTTGATGGGAAGCCATACACAAGAGATGGAGTACATCTAGTTCTCATGGGTTCAGAGGTAGTTTGGCTTGGTTTAGGGAGTTCTAGATGCTCCCATGATATATAGGTGATAGGGTGATGAGCTAGGCCTACCCCTGACTCTAAATTTTTGGATTATAGATGATGCAGGTGATGATGTAGCTATCGAGGTGTTTGATGCAGATGATGCAGGCACTACTATAGATTATGATGCTTGGTTTTTAGCTCAACCTCCTTGGAGGCCGAGCCAGGTAGTGGATGATGCGGTTAGTGGTGATGAGCTAGATACTAGTGATTAGGCTCCTAGGTGAGCTAAGCATCACTAGGGTAGTGGTGGCAGGAGGTAGTCTACTATAGATATACAACAATTATATGTGGATGTTGGGCATGATGGGAGTGATGGGGATGATGGGTATGGAGGTTATGGAGGCCAAGGAGATGGGGGTGATGGAGGCCAAGGATATGAGTGAGATGGAGGTGATGGAGGCTAGGGAGAGCAGGATGCTCCTCCTCGTTATACGAAGGAGTCGAGGGTGTTGTAGGCACAATGAGATAGTTTGATCAAGAAGGTGATGAAGCTCAAGGGTGAGGTGGTCTTGCTTTAGGGTAAGGTGGCTGAGTTGTAGGGTGAGGTGGATGAGCTACGGAGTGGACAAGGTGAGAGTGATGCCATTGTAGCTTGAGATGCAAATATCATGAGGTTGTAGGGTGAGTTGGATGGACTACGGGCTAGGCTAGCTGGTGGTGATGATAATGCTACCATTGCATCTCTTAGGGCTAAGATAGCCCAATAAGTGACCTGTGAGGGGTAGGATTTGGTTGTAGATCAAATATATACATGGTACATGGCATCCTCATAGGATACTTTGCACCAACATTAGATTTTGCTATCACTTCAACCTTCTTATTTTGTTTTAAAATCCAATAGGTGGAGTGAGTCTAGACCAAGCAATTCTAGGTCTCATCATCCATCTGGATCACATGCTCCTTCTGGTTCATCAACACATGGTCCTCCCATGGGTCATCGGGGTGTTAGCTAGTAGTACTTCATTACCTATTTTTGTTGTTTTCTATTTCTTTTTTATATGAGCCTCAGTGCTCTAATGTATACATCCTGTGGGTATTTTGTACTATGCGATTCATATATATATACATGGATTTTATTATGGTTTGTGTTGTGCGCTTTCTCTTTATTGTATGTATGGATGCATATGGAATGAAGTGATGTATAATGTGGTGATGATTAATTTATTCTAATGGTGATTTGGTAGATTTAGACTTAGCTTGAGCAACATGTCTTATTGTTTGATCAGGGGCATAGGTAGATGATATAGGTGTAGGAGGTGTAATAATGTGAATGATGTGGTATGACTTAATGGATTTTTTTGAGGTGTTTTACAAAGACTCAGACATCCTAGTGATTCAAACAAACCCATCTATGTATTTTACATATCTTCTTTATGCAAGGGTTATTTTGGTGTTTTCAAATTTCTCAAGGACCAACTTTGTGTGCAATGATCATTCATTTCCCATTATGAGCTAGGTCAAACTGATCATTTGTAACTTATGCTAATAAGCTAGCTCATCCGAGAGTGGCCTTAGGTCTATACAAAATAAGGTCTCTAATGTAACAGATGTGGCACCACACGTAAGGATACCTCATTTCCAGGAAAGATTCATTCAGCCCATTGTTGTAATGAGGATCACCCCATGGTTTTTGAGATACTAAGAGTTCTAGGGATTCAAGCTCCTTCTCTTCTTTTATTGCATTGGATTTTGGGGATTGCTCATTTTAGGATGAAGCAATTTGATTTTATTGCTTACACTTGCTCATTTTGAGGAAGAGCAAGGGGATTTTATTATTATTTTTAAAATACGTTTGGGATATTTGCTCACTTTGAGGAAGAGCAAGGGATTTTTATTGCTTTGAGAATGCTTTCGGGATACTTGCTCATTTTGAGGAAGAGCAAGGGATTTTTTTTTTTTGGGATACTTGCTCATTTTGAGGAAGAGCAAGGGATTTTTTTTTTTTTAAGGGTGAAGGAGGAGCTTGTCCTTTTGCCAACTCTGTAGTACTCTAGACCATGCGCATAATTGGATGAGTAGGGGAAACCTTTCACTTATGGCAATAGCCACTTTTGACTTCATTATTCCCAAGGCTCACAATGTTTTATTATGTGTTTGATTTTATTTGGTCCAAGAGGAGTCTGATTGACCAGGAATGACCTGTTGCATTTAGAAATTGCTCAACTTTGAATCAAGTTTGTTTAAAATACTAGGACTAGCTGAGTGATTGAAAACATTAGGAAGTTTCTTAGTGGTTGATGTGGTGCATGACTTGGGATACTTTCGATACTATCTTTTGAAAATTAAAAGATACATAGAAAATAGTCAGTGGCCACATAATTGTTATTGCTAACAATTACACGGTATCTACCCTACTTTATGTGAGTCCCTTAATTAAGAAAATATAATTATGAAAGTTATGCATTATTGTGATTTTGGATTGCTAAGCGATGTTGGATGCCCCTGATTAAGGCAACAAGACATGGTTGACCAACAGTCATCCAATTGAACCAAATTATCTAATGTAATGAATGTTATGAACAAAATGCCTATATGGATGCATGGATGGATTTATGAGATGTAAATGAAATGTTTTTGATATTTTTGCTTCTTATTTTTTTGCCATGTATATGTACATATATGCAAATTGCATTATGCATAAAATACCTTTAGATGTATTATGTTCAATGGCTCAGGTTCCAATACTCCTTCCAAGTTGGCAAGTCTATACGTTCTTGGACTCAACTTCTATTTGACAATGTATGGACCTAACCAATTAGCCATGAATTTATCTCTCAAGTGCTAAAGTGCATTGGTATTTTGTTGATTCTCTTTAAGCATGAGATCTCCTACTTGAAATTCTTGAGGATGGACTTTTGCATTGTAAGCATGTTTGATTCGGTCTTGATATACTCGCAGATGTTCCAAGGCATTGATACGCCTTTCATCAAGGAGTGTTAATTGGTCAAGATGTGCTTGTCTAGTTGTGTCACCATCCATGAATTCCTACAATGTAACTCGCAAAGAAGGGATCTCTAGCTCAAGAGGTATGATTGCTTCCATGCCATAGACTAGTGAAAAAGGTGTTGCCCCCATTGGCATTCTGATGCTTGTTCGGTAAGCCCATAGTGCCAAGGGGAGTTGAGTGTGCCAATCTCTATGATTTTCCTTGACGAGTTTCTTGAGAATGGCTATCATTATCTTGTTGGTCGCTTTGGCTTGTCCATTTACCTATGGGTAGTAAGGAGTCAAGAAACTATGTTGGATATTGTACTTGCTACATAAGGCTCGAACATCCTTGTTCTTAAATGACTTGCCATTGTCTGAAATGATCTTGGAAGGAATCCCAAAATGATAGATAATATGCTGAAGTATAAACTTCGCTATTCGAGGTCTAGTCGTAGTGGTCATTGGAATTGCTTCAACCCATTTGGTGAAGTATTCCGTGGTAGTTATGATGAATTTATGTTGTCCTGAAGAGGTAGGTGAAATTTTACCAATCAAATCTAGGCCCCATTATGAAAAGGGCCAAAGGCTTTGAATGGGTTGTAAAGCTTGTGATGGTACATGAGTTAAATTGGTGTGATGTTGGTATTTTTGATATTTCTTAACATATTGACAATAATCACTTTCCATGGTGGGCCAATAATAACCCATGCACAAAATGCACTTTGCAATGGCCATTCCACTAAAGTGGCCACCACAAGTACCATCATGGGCTTCCATTATAGCTCATTGTGCCTCAACGGGATCTAGACATCGAAGTAGTATTCCATCATAGCCACATCTATACAACACGTCCCCCAAGAGAGTAAAACAAGTTGCTTTTTGTTTGAATATTCTTTTTGTAGTTCATGTCATTTCTATTGGGAGGGTCTCAAACTTGAGAAAGTCTCTAATCTCATCAAGGTAAGAGTTGTAGGGTTTCACATGGACCAAATTAACATTCTTCTCACCTTTAGACTCTCCTCATTTGATTGTTGACTTGGACACTATTGTTATAATAAGTGGTTGGACTTCTCCATGTTCGTTCTTAGGAATCAAGGATCCCAAAGAAGCCATTGCATCCACAAATCTATTAGTTGAACGAGGCAAGTTACTAATTTCATACCAGTCAAATTTCTCTAGCAACTTCATTGCTACTTCATGATATTGTTTCAAGACTAGTTCCTTGCATTGATATTCTCCCTTCACTTGATAAATGACAAGTTGAGAATCACCAAATATGCTTAGTCATTTAATGCCCATAGCTATAGTTGATTGAAGCCCCAATATTAGGGCTTCGTACTTTGCATTATTGTTTGTGCATTGGAAGTCGAGTTTGAATGATAAAGGAATTGGAATTCCTTTGGGTGTGTAAAACAAAACTCCAGCACCTTGCCCTCTTTTGCACTTAGATCCATCAAAGAACATTGTCATGTCAATATCATCCTTAGGAGGGACTAGTTCTTCTTGCTCATTGATGAAAAATACCGAATCATATGGAAGCTCAATGATAAGTGGTTTTGTCGTTTGGTAATGGAGCTTCTACAAGTTGATCGGCTATCACCTGATCTTTGATGGATTTTTGACTAACGAATTTGAGATCGAATTATGTTAAAAGTATTATCCATTTTGTGGTATGGGTGTTGTTGTATGTGCGAGTCATCATGTATCACAGAGGGTTTTCTCTAGCTATGACATAGGTAGTGTTACTTAGCATGTAATATATGAGTTTCTTAGTGGTAAAAACCACTGCTAAGCATAACTTTTTGACATAAGCATATCTTGTCTCGTAACTTACCAATGTTTGACTAATGTAATAAATGGCTTGCTCCTTATGATTCTCATTTTTCTGAGCAAGCATTGTCCCTAGTGCAAAATCTATTGCAGAGACATAAAGGTGAAAAGGGACTCCTGAACGAGGCGACATAAGAACTGGTGGTGAAGCTAGGTACTTCTTTATGTCATCAAATACCTCTTGAAATTCAGTTGTCCAAGAGAATGTCACCCCCTTATGTAGCAAGTGATTGAAAGGCCTGCATTTTTTTGAGAGTTGTGCAATGAATCATCGGATAGATTGAATCTTTCCTTGTAAACTACGCAACTCTCTCAAGTTTGTTTGAGGTGGCATCTCGATAATGGCCTTGACCTTATCAGGTTCCACTTCAATGCCTCACTTGGAGACAATGAATCCTAGAAGTTTTCTTGATGTGATGCCAAATACGCACTTCTTAGGATTCAACCATACCTTATGTTCAAGCAATCGATCAAATACTTTTTCTAGGACTTCAATGTGCTCAAGACGTGTTTTTGATTTGGAAATCAGATCATCCACATAATCCTCAATTATTTTATGCATATAATCATGGAATATGTACATCATGGCACGTTGATACGTAGCTCCTACATTTTTAAGGCTGAAAGGCATCACCTTGTAACAAAATGTCCCCCAAGGTGTTGTAAATGTCATCTTGTGTTGGTCCTCAGGATTAATTTGAATCTGATTGTATCCTGAGAAATCATCCATTAGTGAAAGCATTTCATGGCCTATGTAGGAGTCTACTAATTGATCGATGTTAGGTAGAGGAAAATCATCCTTGGGGTATGCTTTATTTAGATCACAAAAATTAGTGCATATGCATACCCCCCATTCGACTTATGAATGGGTACCATGTTAGAGAGCCACTCTAGATAATCAATTGGGACTATGAAATTCATGTCTAGTAGTTTTTGTAGCTCTTCTTTGACAATTAATGCAATAGTTGGATGAAGTTTCCTGAGATTTTGCTTGAAAGGTTTAGCATCTGGTGCCAAAGTAAGGTTGTGGACCACCAAGTTGGGGTCAAGGCTAGGCATGTCTTTGTATGACCACGCAAAAATATCCTTCTTTCTTTTCAAGACATCGATCATATGCTCTTTCTCTTCTATGGATAAATATTTTGTAATTTTGATGATTTGAGGATTATCCGCATCTTTGCTAAGGTTCACATCGATAGATTCTTTGATCAGCATATGGGAACCTTCCTCTAGTTGATGTGGAGTTGGGATGAGATGGATATCATCCTCCACATGCTCAAAGGACTCAGAGGTCTCCCCCTCTACTTCGGTTTGAAAAACTAGATGCAGAGGAGGATGAAGGTTGTTGTGGAATGTAAGCATTTGAAGCTCACAATAACTCTTCGGATAGGATGAACTCGATGATGGATGGTGGGGATGAAATCTTGTCCATGGTGATAAGGCTAGCATCAACTTGAATTGAATTTCACCAAATCATACGGGTTATAGAGTGGGGTGAACAAGTCAACAGAAATCAT
The DNA here is from genome assembly GCA_028583015.1 of Wollemia nobilis. Lineage (NCBI taxonomy): Eukaryota > Viridiplantae > Streptophyta > Pinopsida > Araucariales > Araucariaceae > Wollemia > Wollemia nobilis. Next base: position 87,863 of record JAQPPZ010017254.1, on the reverse strand, counting down.
ATTGACTTGGTGGAAATGAGGTGGTTGTGATTCAAGAGGTGATGACTCACTCTCTCTAGGTTGCAACTGACCTAAGGTGGGTGAATGATGGTGCTATAGGAGATGCCAAGGTGGTGGTGGAGGATCTGGCTCAGGGCGCTCACGCTCTTTGTTAAAGCAAAATATGATGTGATCTATGGGAAACATCTTTGTATAACACTCATCTTTCTCGATGGGTTCAGTAGGAACCACATCATCTTGGGGGCCATCAAATATTCAAATGATCTAGTCTAAATTTGCTTCCATTTGTCAAAATTCCCCAAAATATTCATCGAAGATATAATCCCTAAAATATTCATCGAAGATGTAATCATCTTGCATGTGATTAATCATGAATGTATGCAATACAATCTCTAGAAAGGCCTCATGTAGATGAGGCATAAAGTCAGGTTCTTGGTATTCATCATCAGTATCATCACAATCATCACACTCCTCGCTCTCCTCATCCTCTTCTTCATACTCAAGAGTGAGTCATTGGAAGGTTTAGTTGAAGGAAGAGTCTGAGGTAGAAGGTTTGTACCCTAGACCAGAGTGGTCGTATGCTTCTCTGTATTTGGGCTCAATAATATGACATGGACCCTACTCATGTCATCCAAGTCCATATCCCTACCATGTTGACCCTACAAAAATATCACAAAGGGAAATCTGGATTGGATAGATAATCCAAATTTTCATTAAATTCTTGCAAGGGTTCCTCATTAGGAGGAGGTGGATTGGACAAAGAATCCACTCCCCCATATATGAAATTGATCCCGTCTGGTTGGGAACCCATTATGTACACTGCACCTATGGCTAAAGGTGGATTGCGTGGGTGACCATAGTCTCTGACTAACTCAATAGGTGGTGTAATTGTGACACTCTCAATGATGTACTCGCCAATGCTTGGGTTGGTGAGATATACTGCAACTTGGGATGGTTGGGATGATGATGGCTCAGTGGATGAGGAGGGCACTTCTGGGACAACTTGTGGTTTAGGTGGAGGTGGTGGCTCCTCTCGGATAGGTGACCCTATCTATGAGACTATGGGTAGTGATGTTTGGGATGGATGAGATTGGATGGGGTTGTTAGTTGATGGGGTGGGTTGAGCTGTGAATATGAATGGTGTTTGTGAAGTGGGTGGTGTGGCTGATGGAGTTGATGATTGGTTAGTGAGATGATGAGGTGTGGTGGAAAAATGAAATGTGGTAGTTGAGGATTGACTAGAGTTGACACTTTTAGATGCAAAAGCAGGGTCAACTATCGATAATTCCTCTGGGATGGGGGCTTTTGATGAAGTGATGTTAGTGGGAGTGGTTTGGATAATGAGTGGTTGGATGGATAGGTGGGTTGATGGAAGCAATGACTCATAAGGATTTGAGATCAAGTTGCAGTATTTAAAAGGCTCTGTGTCTACTGGGATGCAATGTACCTTGCCCTCATGTACATACTTTAGATATTGGTGCAATGTCGAGGGCACACACTTCATCTCCCTGATCCAAGGATGTCCAAGAAGTATGTTGTATTGCATCACCCCTTCCAAGATGTGGAAGAGGACATGTATAGTTTTCACCCCCATGGTGACAGGAAGAACTACATTCCCCACAGTTGAGCATAAGGTATCATTAAAGGCTCTTAAGGTGAAGGTGGATGATGTAATGTGGGATGATGGTATGTTAAGGTTTTTGATGGTAGGAGTGGTAATGAGGTTGATGGAGGAGCTAATGTCAATAAGGACTCTCTTGAATGACTTCCTATCAATATGAGCGACTATGTGCAATGGAGGATCCAGTAAATCTGATGAAACTTTCTTCTCCTCGAAGTCATAAAATGCTATCGAGGGCTCCATGCATTTTTGTACACTCCCCACAAAGGAGTTGAAAGCATTGGGATATTCTGATTGTACTTGGATGGATTTTAGGATTTCCATCAATGCTTCTCGATGTGGGGGTGACTATTGTATCAGCTCATAGATTGATAGTTTTGTCGATGCCATTTTCAAACTTTGAGTTAATCGATTGCCTAGGGTGATAGTTGGGCAAGATGGATTACTTGGATTATGAAATGGAAGAGGTGGAATGGATGGCCCTAGTTGTATGGGGACACTTGGTTGCATTATGGGAGCTTGGGTTGTGTGATTTGCTTGTCTCTACCCATGGGTGACCACACTGATAGCCCCTACAAAACCTTGGTGTAGTTGAGACACGTAATTGACTTGGTTGGGAGGAACTGTAGAAGTTGATGCTCCCATTGCTTGTTGATTTTCCTCATGGTGGGGTAAAGGTATCTGATATATACCAAGGTTTTGATTAGATTGGGCTAGTGGGTTGTCGACTTTGATCTTTCTCACTTCCAATAAGTCTTGCACAATACCCTTAAACCCATGGCAAGTTTCGACTTCATGTCCCTTTTATCGATGATAGATGCAGTATAAGTGCTCTCTATAGGCCTTTGATTTTGGCTTGCTAGGGTCTTCAGGTTTAATCTTCGATAATGTGAAAATTTGTGCCGCATACAACTTCTAAAATACAGATGAGTAGGGCTCTTGCAATGGTGTGTAATTACTCCTAGGCCTAAAGTGACGCTGCTACCTCTCTACAGGTTGCATTTGATTTTGCACCTACTATGGGGGTGGAACCGCTTGATAATTCAATTGTTGCGATTGTTGTTGTTGTTGTTGGGGTTGTTGGATCTGAACTTGGGCTTGTTGATTTGACTGTGAAGGTTGGTCCCAAGACTATCTGATTAACCTGAGCAGCCTTGGATTGGTCGTGGTTATTCCCCTTTTGGTTCTTGTTCTACCACTCCTTTTTCTTAGGCTTGATCTCGCCCTCTTGGATCTTTATCTCTTCTATCACTCTAGCTTGGGCAAGTGCCTCATCGAATGTCCTATACTGTTATAACTATAGTAACAAAGAGATGGGCTTGGCACAACTCTTCATGAACATTCTTGTTATTTCTGACATGGGGAGGGAGAATGGCAATTTGATCATAATCTCCCTCCAATGGTTACCAAAATCATGGACTGATTCATCATCGTATTGCTTCAGACTAAGCAGATCATTCAATGTGGTTTTCTTCTGAACATTCAGGGTGAATCGCTCTAGGAATTGGTCCGCAAGCTGCTCAAAAGTGTAGACACTCTGATGTGGTAAGTGGTTGTACCAATCCTAGGCTTCTCCCCCAAGTGTCTAAGGAAAGGTGTGTAGCATGAGTGTGTCATTATTTATGATCCTGAAACACACATTTACAAACCTTATCACATGCTCTCGGGGGTCCTCATCCCCCTTAAATGTATCAAGCTTCAGCATCTGAAAATCCATCGGATAAGATGGTGCAGGCACCGAAGCATGGATCGGGTGATTGAGTAGCTGCCTTAATGTTGGATTTTGATATTGCAAACCTGGGGTCTGCATGGCAAGGCTATCAATATAGTTCTATAGGAACTAGAACTTAGGATCTTCCATAGGGTTAAAACCCTGGTTTGCCTAATATTGCTGGTAATAAGGTGCATTGTATGTGGATTACGGATGATGGGGAATGTTAGGCTAAAATGCATGATGATATGATGGCTGGTGAAGGTTCTGATATGGATGAGGGGATGGAGGCATGATAGCATGTTGACTTGATGAGTTAGCATACATGTGATGTGGTGGATTAGTTGCTATGGTAGTGGTTGGGGGATGTAATACCCAAGATGGATCTTGGATAAAGGTATGAGTTTGATGAGAGGTATATTGTGGGTTATGATCAACCCTCTATGAATTCTAATTAGGGTTAGGGTTAACACTGTTATTAGCATTATTCCAAATCATTTTTTGCAACTACAATAAATCATGTTGCATAGCAATCATAGATGACATGGACACAATCACATATGAAGTGGTTATCTGGGTTAGTTGTGAGATGAACATGGTAGTGGATGTGAGTAGAGGATAGGTAGAAAAGGCATCACCACCAAATGAGGGGTGATATGATGTATAGGGCCCATAGGGATGGTAGGCGAAATGGATGTGGGGATCTGTGAAGCAACCTGAGTTGTTGCTTCATAAAGGGGATTGGTGCAAGTGATGTTCTATTGAGGCAATGTGAGGGGTGGTTGGCTAGAGGATGATGGGTGGCTAGCCAGGGTAGCAGAAGTCAACTCAAAAAGTGGATTTGTAAAGACTTGTCTAGACTATTGCGGGTGTGTGAAGGTGGATTCTTGATGCAATGATGGTATGGTGCGGGATGGGATGGTAAGCGGTGGTAATGATGGAAAAACCATTCCAAATACACTCAGGTGCATCCTAACGGTGTCCATGTCTACAAGTGTGACACAAACATCTGTTGGTGTGGGTGGCTCACTCCTAGGAGTATCTAAAGAACACAAGCTTATACTGAGATGCGGGGGTGAACAATATAAGATAAAAATTTCACTTTTCTTTCCAAATCAATATTATCCAATATTAATAATTCCAATCACTTTCCAAAGAAGTACTAATAAATATCATTAATAGCAGTAACAAGGTAATGCACAAATTATCACACACATGAGAGACACATATTTAACGTGGTTCACCCAATGTGGGCTACATCCATGAAGAAAATATTTCTTATAAATTTTCTCAATAAATCTCTTTGGAATCAATTCCCTATTACAATATTTATGGACCTCTACCCAAAGGAGACTCCAATCCCCTATGCACAAGTTCATGGACCTCTATCCATAGGAGTCCTTTGTCCCCACTGCTCTTGTTAGTGGACCTCTATCTATAGGAGACATCTATCCCCACTTCTCTGGTTCATGTACCTCTATCCACATGAGACATCTATCCCCTCAACTTTGGTTTGCTCCAAATCTAGCTTAACACTCTGCTCAAAACTGCTCCAAGCCTTCACACAAGGCTTTCTCAAATCTGCTCACACAATATGCTCAACCTACTCTCAAATCTACCCCAAATATGCACACACTACATGCACAAATCTATCTCAAATATATCCCAAATATACACATATTACATGCACAAATTTATCTCAACTTTACCCCAAATTTGCACACATTACATGCACAAATCTGTCTATACTCTGCCCCAAATCTGCACACATTACATGCATAATTCTATCTCAAATATACCCCAAATATGCACACATTACATGCACAAATCTATCTCAACTCTACCCCAAGCCTACTCACAAGTCTTGCTAAAATATGCAACAATACTTGCTCACAAATCTACCCAATTCTACACCAAGCCTACTCACAAGGCTTGCTCAAATCTGCTCACTTATATTTGCTCAAATTTTCTCTAATACATGCTCAAAAATACATGCTCAAATATTCTCATAATACATACTCAAATATGCTCATAATACATACTCAAATATTCTCATAACACATGCTCAAATTTGCTCATAATACATGCTCAAATTTGCTCATAATACATACTCAAATCTTCTCATAACACATACTCAAATATGCTCATAATACATGCTCAAATATTGTTCATAACCCATGCTTTGATCAAAGTACTTCAGACATATTCTACCCAAAATTTGTTTAACCTATTGAACATATAGAGAATGATATGCACTAACAAATGCTCAATATGTTCTTTACATTCACTAAGTCTGTCACTTTCACATGTCTCACATTTATTGCATTCTAAAGGTAGCTCTAGTCTAGCACTTGATAACTGACCCGGTTATTGCTGAGTTGTACTTTTATTTCAAGACCAATCACAATGCACAAGTCCTTCTCATCTACTCACACAATCAATCATGAATATGCTCAAATTTCTTTCACAAATTGATCTATAATTCTTGCATTTTTATTCCCTATATCATGCAAAACCAATGCTCAACTTTGCTTCACAAATATGGTCTATGACACTTACACTTTCAAATCTAAACCTCATTCAAAACATGTGCACAACTTATTTTCAAGCCCTAGCTCATATATTTTCAATTTCAATCAAAACCAAGCTTACTTTCAAACCCTAGGATGAATGCACACTTACTCAATCTTTATTTCTCCAATCATATAACAATGAAATATTTCTTAACCAAAACACCTTATGAGTGAGATCAAAACACCATACCTCTAAAAATTGTCTTGATGATGATGTACCTCTAAACTTATCTCAAAAACAATTTTCCTTTTGATCCTTCAATAAATCTGGTTAGTGATATTCAATTCTACAATAGATAAAAGTATCATCCACTCAAATATTTTCAAAAGGTGTTCACAATGAATCTACAAAACAATACCTTATTTCTCCTCTATAATATTTCAAGAATAAGCTTCTAAAATCCTAGGATCCCTTTTTCTATAATGTAAAAATTACACCTTATCATTCAACAAAACACCCCAAATATTCAACAAAATACAAATCACTAAAACAACCTTATAACTCCAAGATTTAAAAAACAATAAGAATATTTTACTTTACCTACTAAAATTTTCCTTGCGCTTATCCACATCCATCAACACAAATCAACCTTAGCACTCACCAAAAAATCAAAGTTTTCAATGCCAAGCAACCATAGCGCTTACCAATAATCAACACTGTTTTCAATGCCAAGTAAAATACACCATAGGATTTGACCCATAGACCTCTGCCACAACAATTCTATCACAAGCACCTTGACCAACTGCACCATCGTGGTAGTTGGAAACAAGGAAGCACCCACACAACTATATCTTTGTCTTAGTGCACAGATCAAAAATCTCGGTGCTGCCTTCAAAAATGACATCCAGGGGTTTTGAGCCTGTGACCTCCCTCCTGTCAGTGCTCACACAAGTCACACAACCATTTGGGCTATCCAGTTGGATAGGACATCTTAGGTGCTCACAATATTTATCATTTTCCAATAATTTTCACACCTTTCAAACATGTTGTCCTCTTCTTGCCGCTCACAGGAGATTAGCACTTCAAATCATATGATGTTTTCACATTAATTCATCACAAAATATAACATTAGTGCTTGGTAAAAAATCAAATCTCTTGTCCCTTATTTATATGCACTTCATCTTGACTTGAAATATCGACACACAATTTTGCATGGGATTATTTAAAGTGACATTGGCACCAAGGGTTTATAACCTTATATTATAATATTTAATAAATATTATAATATTTCCTTTTGAACCTTTGCCTTCAAAATATTGTCCCAAGGGACTTTTATTTAAACCTTTGTCCCTTTTACCTTCTAAACCCATTCTTAAACCCTTTGTCCTCCTTGTAATAAATATTATAATTCTTTTTTCTTTTAGCTCTTTGTCCCAGACAAACTTCTTAATCCTTTTTGTCCTTTATATAATATTTAAAAAATAAATATTATAAACCCTTTTCTTCCAATAATTTCCTTTCTTGGGAGATATACTTTGCCTTGAAATTTTTCCATAGTGTGCTATCAAACCCATGTAAAAATATTCTTGACTATCATATTATTTTTACCTCATGTATCCTTTGAAATATTATTTCTGCCTCATGATTCCTTTGACACATTATTTCTACCTCGTGATTCCTTTGGCATCAATGACAACTCAATGTACTCAATATTTCCAACAATCTCCCCCTTTGTCATTGATGGAAACCCTTACAAAAAAAATATTCTTTTAGTGCAACTGGATACCAAAACTACTCCCCCTTACTCTAAACTCTCCCCCTTACTAAAATATCTCCCCCTTTGACATCAATGGCAAAGGGTTCCATGGGGCTAAAAATAAGATATTTTATCATAGCCCCCACACAACCTCATCTTTTTGAGGTGATTAATTTTGGGATGGGAGTAAGGCTACTCTCAACTTACAATGCTCTTCTCCTTTTTTAGTATTTTTCTTCCATACCTTTGTAGCCATGCTTTTTTGAATATTTTGAACATTTTTATCATCCTTGTTCTTTCTTGTCCTTGGAGATTCTTGAAATTTTTTTTTACACCACTTTGTTTTATGCTCAAACTTATTACAATTGTAACATCTGATGTTGTAGTGCTTGGAAGGTGTAAATGAATTGAATTTTCTCTTGGTGAAGCCAAAATTACTCTTACCATGAACCCTTCAATGTATAGCTTTATGATCAAAATGATGACATGAGTAGAAATAACCATTGAAAAAATATTTGTCTTACCTTGGAGCGTATGGTCTCATGATCCTTTCCTTGCCTTTCCTGTGATGATCCATGTTCTTTGATTGTGCATTGTTTTCTTCCTTATTGATGTTTCCGCTTCTCAAATTACCTATATAGGTCTTATATTCTTCTTCATTTTCCTTCTTTGATGCTTCTATTTATTTTGGGCTTGTCTCCTCATTTTTTACTTCTTGACTTTCCTCAAACCCAAGTCCAATCATCATAAATGGAGATATATGTGTTTTGATAATATTTCCCAAAATTTTTGAGCTTTTCCTAAACTGATATACCCCCTCCCCTTTTTTTTCCCTCCTCTCTTTCCTTTTTTTTTCTCCTTCTTTTGTCTTTTCTCTTTTTTTTATTCTATTGCTAAAAAGTGAACCTCCTCTTTTTCACTATCTGAAGAGCTTTCATCACTGTCACTTGAAGCACTACTTGCTTCTCCAACATAAAAACTTTTCTTGTACCTTTGAAAGAACTTCTTTTTATTCTTTGCCTTGACCATGCCTATTTTTATTTTCATAACCAAATTTTTTCCCTTTATTTTTCTTGTATTATTTTTCATCTTCACTACTACTATATCCATTTTGTGGATAATATACTACATAGTTACCAATGTTTCCACAACTAAAACATTTCATAGTCTACATGTTCTTGGGTTTCCTGGAACTCTTCTTATTTGTTATTATAAAATTAGCCTCTTCTTCACTGATTGATTCATCACTAAATTTCGATTATTTATCCTTTACCCTTTTTGAAACTTTGAATATTGCCTCCCTTTTGGGTGTTTGATCATTTTCTATTCTCATCTCATAAGTTGTGAGAATACCATGTAGTTCATCTATCCTTAGAGTTGTGAGATCCTTCATTTCTTCTATTGTAGAAACATTTGCATCATACCTCATGGAAAGTGATCTTAAATTTTTTGAACAATAGTAGAATCCTCAATATTTTCTCCAAGTCCACAGATGGTGTTAATAACTTCATTAAAACGAAGTAGATACCTAGCGATATCTTCCTCATATTTCATTTTCAATTCCTCAAACTTTCTCCTGTGAGTCTGAAGTTTTACCTTATTAAATTTTTGATCTCCTTCATATGTATTATGTAATTTTCCCACATTTCTTTTGCATATTCACAGTGCATGTAATATCTTCATCCTAACACTCCAAAAATAATAGTTAGTCTCGTTAAACAATGGAGCTCCGTGTGTTGAAAATCCTTCTTGATGAGCCATCTGTGTTCCTGTAAGATCTTCCTTCATGTTGTTAGGCTTCCCTGAAGGAAACCACTCTTATACCAATTGAAGAACACAAGCTTATACTAAGAGGGAGGGGGTAAACAATATAAGATAAAACTTTCACTTTTCTTTCTAAATCAATATTACCAAATATTAATAATTCCAATCACTTTCCAAAGCAGTATTAACCAATATCATCAATAGCAGTAACAAGGCAATGCATAAATCATCATATACATGAGAGACATAGATTTAACATGGTTCATCCAATGTGGGATACATCGAGGGAGAAAATATTTCTTTAAAATTTTCTCAACAAATATCTTTGGAATCAATTCCCTATTACAATATTATGGACCTCTACCCAAAGGAGACTTCAATCCCCTATGCTCAATTTCATGGACCTCTATCTATAGGAGACCTCTATCCCCACTACTTTTGATAGTGGACCTCTATCCCCACTGCTCTAGTTCATGGACCTCTATCCACAGGAGACATCTATCCCCTCAAATATGGTCTCCTCTAAAGCTAGATCAACACTCTACTCAAAAATGATCCAAGCCTTCACACAAGGCTTTCTCAACTCTGCTCACACAACCTGCTCAACCTGCTCTCAACTCTACTCTAAATCTGCACACACTACATGCACAAATTTATCTCTACCCCAAATCTGCGCATGCTACATGTGCAAAATTTTCTCAACTCTATCCCAAATATGCACACATTACATGCACAAATATGTCTCAACTCTACCCCAAATCTACACACATTACATGCACAAATTTAATCTCAACTCTTCCCCAAATCTGCACACATTACATACACAAATCTGTCTCAACTCTACCCCAAATTTGCACACATTACATGCACAAATCTATCTCAACTCTACCCCAAATATGCATACATTACATGCACAAATATGTCTCAAATCTACCCCAAATATGCACACATTACATGCACAAATCTATATCAACTCTATCCCAAGCCTACTCACAAGGCTTTCTCAAGTATGCAACAATACCTACTCATAAATCTTCCCAATTCTACACCAAGCCTAATCAAAAGGCTTGTTCAAATCTGCTCACTTATCTCTTCTCAACTTTGCTCTAACACATGATAAAAATACATGCTCAAATATGCTCATAATACATACTCAAATCTGCTCATAACACATACTTAAATCTACTCATAACACATGCTCAAATATGCTCATAATACATGCTCAAATCTGCTCATAATACATACTCAAATCTTCTCATAACGCATACTCAAATCTGCTTATAATACATGCTCAAATCTTATTCATAATATATGCTTTCATGAAAATACTTCATACATATTCTACCTAGAATTCATTTAACCTCTTGAACATATAAAGAATAATATGTACTAACAAATGCTCAATATGTTCTTTACATTCACTAAGTATTTCACTTTCACATGTCTCACATTTATTGCATTCTAAAGGTAGCTCTAGTCTAGCACTTGATAATTGACCTGGTTATTGTTGAGTTATACTTTTATTTCAAGACCGATCATAATGCAAAAGTCCTCATCTACTCACACAATCAATCATGAAGATGCATAAATTTCTTTCACAAATTGATCTATAATTCTTGCATTTTTATTCCCTATATCACTCAAAACCAATGCTCAACTTTACTTCATAAAAATAGTCTATGACTCTTGCACTTTCAAATCCAAACTCATTAAAAACATGTGCACAACTTATTTTCAAGCCCTAGCTCATATATTTTCAATTTCAACCAAAACTAAGCTTACTTTCAAACCCTAGGATGAATGCACACTTACTCAATCTTTATTTCTCCAATCATATAACAACAAAATATTTCTTAACAAAAACACCTTGTGAGTGATATCAAAACGCCATACCTCTAAAAATTGTCTTGATGATGATGTGCCTCTAAACCTGTCTCAAAAAATAATTTCATTTTGATCCTTCAAGAAATCTGGTTAGTGATATTCAATTCTAACATAGATAAAAACAACATGCACTCAAAACTTTCCAAAAGGTGTTCACAATGAATCTACAAAAAAATACCTTATTTCTCCTCTATAATATTTCAATAATAAGCTTCTAAAACCTTATGATCCCTTTTTCTATAATGTAAAAATTACACTTGTAATTAAATCAATTTACACCTTATAACTCCTAACTTATCATTCAAAAAACACCCCAAATATTCAACATAATATACAAATCACTAAAACAAACTTATAACTCCAAGCTTTAAATAATAATAAAAATATTTTACTTTACCTTACTCAATATTTCCATGCACTTAAATCAACGCCATCAATGCCAAGCAACCTTAGAGCTTACCAATAATCAACACTATTGTCAATGCCAAGGAAAATATACTACACAAGATTCAACCTGTAGACCTCTACCACAACAACGCTATCACAAGAACCTTGACCAACTATGTTACCATGGTGATTGGAACCAAGGAAGTGCCCACACAACTATGTCTTTGTCTTAGTGCATAGATCTTCAAAAATGACGTCCATGGGTTTTGACCCTACGACCTCCCTCCTGTCAGTGCTCATGCAAGTCACATAGCCAGTTGGACTATCCGGTTGGATAGGACATCTCAGGTGCTCATAATATTTGTCATTTGCCAATCATTTGCACACCTTTCAAACACATTGTTCTCTTCTTACCGCTCGTAGGAGATTAGCACTTCAAATCATATGATGTTTTTGCATTAATTCAATCACAAAATATAACATTAGTGCTTGGTAAAAAATCAAATCTCTTGTCCCTTATTTATTTAAAGTGAGGTTGGCACCAAGGGTTTAAAACCTTATATTATAATATTTCCTTTTGAACGTTTGCCTTCAAAATATTGTCCCAATGGACTTTTATTTAAACCTTTGTCCCTTTTGCCTTCTAAACCCATTCTTAAACCCTTTGTCCTCCTTGTAATAAATATTATAATTATTTTTCATTTTAGCTCTTTGTCCCAAACAAACTTCTTAATCCTTTTTGTCCTTTATATAATATTTAAAAAATAAATATTATAAACCCTACTCAAGTATGCAACAATACCTACTCATAAATCTTCCCAATTCTACACCAAGCCTACTCACAAGGCTTGTTCAAATCTGCTCACTTATCGCTTCCCAACTTTGCTCTAACACATGATAAAATTACATGCTCAAATATGCTCATAATACATACTAAAATCTGCTCATAATACATACTTAAATCTACTCATAACACATGCTCAAATATGCTCATAATAAATGCTCAAATATGCTCATAATACATACTCAAATCTGTGCCTCCCTGGGCCCTTGTTTCGATTTTCCAAGATTGCAAGGCACTTATTGGCAATTACCCAGAATTAGTCATTAAGCATCAATACTGGGAAGGAAACAAAGCTGCAGACTGGATTGCTAACATGGGAGTAGGTGAATCTGACATTCATGTTTGGAGAGACTCCTTCCCCATTGGGCTAAGGAACGATTCTACTAGTGTCAATGTTTGCACAATGTGAGTGTTTGGATGGGGACCGGCTTGGTTTTCTCTTGGAACTGGTCGAGTTTTCACGTCATTTCTTCCTTCTTCTCATCCTTTGGCCGTGCTTTGGCAGCTTGTCATGATATCGCAACACCTTTCACCTTTGGCTGCAAAATTGTAGCATGTCACGATATCGCGACATCCCTTTCCCCTCTGGCCGTGAGGTTGCAACTTGTCGTGATATCGCGACATTTTTCTCTCCTTCGGACGCGGTCTTGCAACATGTCACGATATCGTGACACTTTTTCTCTTCGGCCATGTTTTTGCAACATGTCGTGATATCGTGACACTTTTTCTCTTCGGCCGCGATTTTGCAACATGTCGCGATATCGCGACACCTTTCCTCTTTGACCACGTTTTTGCAACATGTCGCGATATCGCGACACTTTTTCTCTCCGCCCGAGTTCTTGCAACATGTCGCGATATCGTGACACTTTTCTTCTTCGACCGTGAATTTGCAACTTGTCACGATTTCGTGACACCTTTTCTCTTTGGCCGCGATGATGCAGCCTATGTTGATATCGCGACACATTTTCTCTTCGGCCACGGTCTTACAACTTATCGCAATATCGCGACACTTTTTCTCCTCGGCTGCGGTCTTCCATCATGTCGCGATATCGCGACACTTTTTCTCTTCGCCTGCGGTCTTCCATCATGTCGCGATATCGCGACACTTTTTCTCTTCGATTGCGGTCTTCCATCATGTCACGATATCACAACACCTTTTCTCTTTGACGACGAGGATGCATCTTGTCATGATTTCGCAACACCTTTTCTCTTCGGCTACGGTCTTCCATCATGTCACGATATCGCGACACTTTTTCTCTTCGGCTGCGATCTTCCATCATGTCGCGATATCGCGACACCTTTTCTCTTCGGCTATGGTCTTCCATCATGTCACGATTTCGTGACACCTTTTCTCTTCGACGGCGAGGATGCATCTTGTCGTGATTTCGTGACACCTTTTCTCTTCGGCTGTGGTCTTCCATCATGTCGTGATATTGTGACACTTTTTCTCTTCGGCTACGGTCTTCCATCCTATCACGATATCGCAACACCTTTTCTCTTCGGCTGCGGTCTTCCATCTTGTCGTGATATCACAACACCTTTTCTCTTCGATGGCGAGGATGCATCTTGTCGCAATATCACGACACTTTTTCTCTTTGGCAGTGATTTTGCATCATGTCGCGATATCGTGACACTTTTTCTCTTCGAGCGCCTTTTTGCAGCAGGTCACGATTTTGCGACATCTTTTCCCTTCGGCTGTGATTTTGCAACATGTCGCGATTTCGTGACACTTTTTCTTCTTTGGTCACGATAACAATACTTGTCATGATTTTGCGACTCTTCTCTTCTGGCACCATCCTTGCAAATTATCGCGATATCGCGACACTTCTTCTCTTCTGGCAGCATCCTTGCAACATGTCGCAATTTCATGACACTTTCTCTCCTTTGGCTCCGGTGCCGCTTCTTGTCAATATTTCGCGACATCTCTTCCTCTCTTGGGTGCAATAATGCAACAGGTCACGATTTTGCGACATCTTTTCCAAACTGGTCATGATTTCGCGACACCTTTCCTCGTGTGGCGCTTTGCTCTTTCTTTGATCTTTAGCTCTTGGACTACTTTGGTCGATTTGGAAATCATGTAATTCCTCTTGTACAAGTTTTAGGGACCTTTCAACACCCTTTCAACCAATCAAAAAAAAAAAATCTTCTCATAACACATACTCAAATCTGCTTATAATACATGCTCAAATCTTGTTCATAATCTATGCTTTCATCAAATTACTTCATACATATTCTACCTAGAATTAATTTAACCTATTGAACATATAAAGAATAATATGCACTAACAAATGCTCAATATGTTCTTTACATTCACTAAGTCTTTCACATTCACATGTCTCACATTTATTGCATTCTAAAGGTAGTTCTAGTCTAGAACTTGATAACTGACCTGGTTATTATTGAGTTATAATTTTATTTCAATACCGATCATATTTCAAAAGTCCTCATCTACTCACACAATCAATCATGAAGATGCATAAATTGATTTCACAAATTGATCTATAATTCTTGCATTTTTATTCCCTATATCACTCAAAACCAATGCTCAACTTTACTTCATAAAACTACTCTATGACTCTTGCACTTTCAAATCCAAACTCATTCAAAACATGTGTACAAATTATTTTCAAGCGCTACCTCATATATTTTCAATTTCAACCAAAACCAAGCTTACTTTCAAACCCTAGGATGAATGCACACTTACTAAATCTTTATTTCTCCAATCATATAACAATAAAATATTTCTTAACCAAAACACCTTGTGAGTGATATCAAAACGTCATACCTCTAAAAATTGTCTTGATGATGATGTGCCTCTAAACCTGTCTCAAAAACAAATTTCATTTTGATCCTTCAAGAAATATGGTTAGTGATATTCAATTCTAACATAGATAAAAATAGCATGCACTCAAACCTTTCCAAAAGGTGTTCACAATGAATCTACAAAACAATACCTTATTTCTCCTCTATAATATTTCAATAATAAGCTTCTAAAATCTTATGATCCCTTTTTCTATAATGTAAAAATTACACTTGTAATTAAATCAATTTACACCATAACTCCTAACTTATCATTCAAAAAACACCCCAAATATTCAACATAATATGCAAATCACTAAAACAACCTTATAACTCCAATATTTAAACAATAATAAAAATATTTTACTTTACCTTACTCAATATTTCCATGCACTTATCCACATCCATCAACACCAAGAAACCTTAGCACTCATCAAAAAATCAACGCCATCAATGCCAAGCAACCTTAGAGCTTACCAATAATCAACACTATTGTCAATGCCAAGGAAAACATACTCCACAAGATTCGACCTGTAGACCTCTACCACAACAACGCTATCACAAGCACCTTGAACAACTATGCCACCATGGTGATTGGAACCAAGGAAGTGCCCACACAACTATATATTTGTCTTAGTGCGCAGATCTTCAAAAATGACATCCATGGGTTTTGACCCTACGACCTCCCTCCTGTCAATGCTCATGGAAGTCACACAACCAGTTGGACTATCCAGTTGTATAGGACATCTTAGGGGCTCATAATATTTTTCATTGACCAATCGTTTGCACATCTTTCAAACACATTGTTTTCTTCTTACCGCTCGTAGGAGAATAACAATTCAAATCATATGACATTTTTGCATTAATTCATCACAAAATATAAAATTAGTGCTTGGTAAAAAATCAAATCTCTTGTCCCTTATTTATTTAAAGTGAGGTTGGCACCAAGGGTTTATAACCTTATATTATAATATTTAATAGATATTATAATATTTCCTTTTGAACGTTTGCCTTCAAAATATTGTCCCAATGGACTTCTATTTAAACCTTTGTCCCTTTGGCCTTCTATACCCATTCTTAAACCCTTTCTCCTCCTTGTAATAAATATTATAATTATTTTTCATTTTAGCTCTTTGTCCCAAAAAAACTTCTTAATCCTTTTTGTCCTTTATATAATATTTAAAAAATAAATAATATAAACCCTACTCAAGTATGCAACAATACCTACTCATAAATCTTCCCAATTCTACACCAAGCCTACTCACAAGGCTTGTTCAAATCTGCTCACTTATCTCTTCTCAACTTTGCTCTAACACATGATAAAAATACATGCTCAAATATGCTCATAATACATACTCAAATCTGCTCATAATACATACTCAAATCTACTCATAACACATACTCAAATATGCTCATAATACATGCTCAAATATGCTCATAATACATACTCAAATCTTCTCATAACACATACTCAAATCTTCTTATAATACATGCTCAAATCTTGTTCATAATCTATGCTTTCATCAAAGTACTTCATACATATTCTACCTAGAATTCATTTAACCTCTTGAACATATAAAGAATAATATGTACTAACAAATGCTCAATATGTTCTTTACATTCACTAAGTCTTTCACTTTCACATGTCTCACATTTATTGCATTCTAAAGGTAGCTCTAGTCTAGCACTTGATAACTGACTTGGTTATTATTGAGTTATAATTTTATTTCAATACCGATCATAATGCAAAACTCCTCATCTACTCACACAATAAATTATGAAGATGCATAAATTGCTTTCACAAATTGATCTATAATTCTTGCATTTTTATTCCCTATATCACTCAAAACCAATGCTCAACTTTACTTCATAAAACTACTCTATGACTCTTGCACTTTCAAATCCAAACTCATTCAAAACATGTGTACAACTTATTTTCAAGCGCTAGCTCATATATTTTCAATTTCAACCAAAACCAAGCTTACTTTCAAACCCTAGGGTGAATGCACACTTACTCAATCTTTATTTTTCCAATCATATGACAACAAAATATTTCTTAACAAAAATACCTTGTGAGTGATATCAAAACGCCATACCTCTAAAAATTGTCTTGATGATGATGTGCCTCTAAACCTGTCTCAAAAACAATTTTCATTTTGATCCTTCAAGAAATTTGGTTAGTGATATTCAATTCTAACATAGATAAAAACAACATGCACTCAAACCTTTCCAAAAGGTTTTCACAATGAATCTTCAAAACAATACCTTATTTCTCCTATATAATATTTCAATAATAAGCTTCTAAAACCTTATGATCCCTTTTTCTATAATGTAAAAATTACACTTGTAATTAAATCAATTTACACCTTATAACTCCTAACTTATCATTTAAAAAAAACCCCAAATATTCAACATAATATACAAATCACTAAAACAACCTTATAACTCCAAGATTTAAACAATAAT
Organism: Wollemia nobilis; assembly: GCA_028583015.1. NCBI lineage: Eukaryota > Viridiplantae > Streptophyta > Pinopsida > Araucariales > Araucariaceae > Wollemia > Wollemia nobilis. Next base: position 70,117 of record JAQPPZ010017254.1, on the reverse strand, counting down.
AAAAATATTTTACTTTACCTTACTCAATATTTCCATGGACTTATACACATCCATCAACACCAAGAAACCTTAGCACTCATCAAAAAATCAATGCCATCAATGCCAAGCAACCTTAGAGCTTACCAATAATCAACACTATTGTCAATGCCAAGGAAAACATACTCCACAAGATTCGACCTACAGACCTCTACCACAACAATGCTATCACAAGCACCTTGACCAACTATGCCACCATGGTTATTGGAACCAAGGAAGTGCCCACACAACTATATCTTTGTCTTAGTGCGCAGATCTTCAAAAATGACATCCATGGGTTTTGACCCTATCACCTCCCTCCTATCAATGCTCATGGAAGTCACACAACCATTTGGACTATCTAGTTGGATAGGACATCTTAGGGGCTCAGAATATTTGTCATTTACCAATCATTTGCACACCTTTCAAACACATTGTTCTCTTCTTGCCGCTCGTAGGAGATTAGCACTTCAAATCATATGACGTTTTTGCATTAATTCATCACAAAATATAACATTAGTGATTGGTAAAAACATCAAATCTCTTATCCCTTATTTATTTAAAGTGAGGTTGGCACCAAGAGTTTATAACCTTATATTATAATATTTCCTTTTGAACGTTTGCCTTCAAAATATTGTCCCAATGGACTTCTATTTAAACCTTTGTCCCTTTGGCCTTCTATACCCATTCTTAAACCCTTTGTCCTCGTAATAAATATTATAATATTTTTCATTTTAGCTCTTTGTCGCAAAAAAACTTCTTAATCCTTTTTGTCCTTTATATAATAATTAAAAAATAAATATTATAAAACCTTTTCTTCCAATAATTTCCTTTCTTGGGATATATATTTTGCCTTGAAATTTTTCCATAGTGTGCTGTCAAACCCATGTAAAAATATTCTTGACTATAATATTATTTATGCCTCATGTATCCTTTGACACATTATTTCTGCCTCATTATTTCTTTGACATTATTTCTACATCATGATTCCTTTGACATCAATGACAACTCAATGTACTCAATATTTCCAATAGTCTCAGGAATAGCGGTATGGGTAGCCCTATGCACAACATATATGTCTAAAATAGGGGCACTACTAGAGGGCCCTAAATTTAGGCTATAGGACATAGTAGGAGGTATACTACCTTGCCCTACCATCGAATTTTTAGGGACCTAACTAAACTGAGATGCCATGGGGGAATACAACTGACTCTAGATTAGTGCTAACTTTCTGGTTTGACCATGGGTTCTTACCATACGCTAGGGTGTGATGATGTATGAAATGTAAGTGATAGTGTGTGAATGTGTGAGATAGAACAATGCAAAACAACACTCGAAGAAAAAAAACAAGCAACTTTTCCTAAGTTATCACAAGTTTTGATTTTGATGTTTTTGGGAAGTTTTGAAGTTTTGAAAAATAAAAGCTCATGTGCAAAATATTTTCCCTAAGATGATTCTAGGATTTCACCTGTATACTCATAGCCCGACAACTAGTGATGAATTATAGTTTCGTAAACCCTCCAAAGTATGGAGATGAAGCCCATACCCTATCAGGGAGCACATGTTCTACCAGTCCTCACCCAATACACACTTGGTCAATGTTATACCCTCTGAAGAGAAATACATGCAAATTTTCCAATCTACATCGAATCTTGGAGCTGGCCTTGGCCAAAAATAGGGTAAATATGTTGGTGTGTGATGATGAAATCCAACCTGATGGTGATGAAATCTAGTCGTTTACCAATGTTAAAGTGAGTGTGTGTGAGGTTTTTTCAACTTATTGTGTAATTCAACCAAGATGCAATTCGATTTTATACCTATATGCAAATAATACATGCTCAAATTTTCTCAAAATACATACTCAAATCTTCTCATAACACATACTCAAATCTACTTATAATACATGCTCAAATCTTGTTCATAATCTATGCTTTCATCAAAGTACTTCATACATATTCTACCTAGAATTCATTTAACCTCTTGACCATATAAAGAATAATATGTACTAACAAATGCTCAATATGTTCTTTACATTCACTAAGTCTTTCACTTTCACATGTCTCACATTTATTGCATTCTAAAGGTAGCTCTAGTCTAGCACTTGATAACAGACCTGGTTATTATTGAGTTATAATTGTATTTCAATACCGATCATAATGCAAAATTCCTCATCTACTCACACAATCAATCATGAAGATGCATAAATTGCTTTCACAAATTGATCTATAATTCTTGCATTTTTATTCCCTATATCACTCAAAACCAATGCTCAACTTTACTTCATAAAACTAGTCTATGACTCTTGCACTTTCAAATCCAAACTCATTCAAAACATGTGTACAACTTATTTTCAAGCCCTATCTCATATATTTTCAATTTCAACCAAAACCAAACTTACTTTCAAACCCTAGGATGAATGCACACTTACTCAATCTTTATTTCTCCAATCATATGACAACAAAATATTTCTTAACAAAAATACCTTGTGAGTGATATCAAAACGCCATACCTCTAAAAATTGTCTTGATGATGAGGTGCCTCTAAACCTGTCTCAAAAATAATTTTCATTTTGATCCTTCAAGAAATCTGTTTAGTTATATTCAATTCTAACATAGATAAAAACAACATGCACTCAATCCTTTCCAAAAGGTGTTCACAATGAAACTACAAAACAATACCTTATTTCTCCTATATAATATTTCAATAATAAGCTTCTAAAACCTTATGATCCCTTTTTCTATAATGTAAAAATTACACTTTTAAATAAATCAATTAACACCTTATAACTCCTAACTTATCATTTAAAAAACACCCCAAATATTCAACATAATATACAAATCACTAAAACAACCTTATAACTCCAATATTTAAACAATAATAAAAATATTTTACTTTACCTTACTCAATATTTCCATGCACTTATACACATCCATCAACACCAAGAAACCTTAGCACTCATCAAAAAATCAACGCCATCAACACCATCAATGCTAAGCAACCTTAGAGCTTACCAATAATCTACACTATTATCAATACCAAGGAAAACATACTCCACAAGATTCGACCTGTAGACCTCTACCACAACAACGCTATCACAAGCACCTTGACCAACTATGCCACCATGGTGATTGGAACCAAGGAAGTGCCCACAAAACTATATCTTTCTCTTAGTGCGCAGATCTTCAAAAATGACATCCATGGGTTTTGACCCTATCACCTCCCTCCTGTCAATGCTCATGGAAGCCACACAACCAGTTGGACTATCTAGTTGGATAGGAAATCTCAGGGGCTCAGAATATTTGTCATTTACCAATCATTTGCACACCTTTCAAACACATTGTTCTCTTCTTGCCGCTCATAGGATATTAGCACTTCAAATCATATGAAGTTTTTGCATTAATTCATCACAAAATATAACATTAGTGCTTGGTAAAAAATCAAATCTCTTATCCCTTATTTATTTAAAGTGAGGTTGGCACCAAGAGTTTATAACCTTATATTATAATATTTCCTTTTGAACGTTTGCCTTCAAAATATTGTCCCAATGGACTTCAATTTAAACCTTTGTCCCTTTGGCCTTCTATACCCATTCTTAAACCCTTTGTCCTCGTAATAAATATTATAATTATTTTTCATTTTAGCTCTTTGTCCCAAACAAACTTCTTAATCCTTTTTGTCCTTTATATAATAATTAAAAAATAAATATTATAAACCCTTTTCTTCCAATAATTTCCTTTCTTGGGATATATATTTTGCCTTGAAATTTTTCCATAGTGTGCTGTCAAACCCATGTAAAAATATTCTTGACGATAATATTATTTATGCCTCATGTATCCTTTGACACATTATTTCTGCATCATGATTTCATTGACATTATTTCTACTTCATGATTCCTTTGACATCATTGACAACTCAATGTACTCAATATTTCCAATAGTCTCAGGAATAGCGGTATGGGTAGCCCTATGCATAACATATATGTCTAAAATAGGGGCACTACTAGAGGGCCCTAAATTTAGGCTCTAGGACATAGGAGGAGGTATACTACCTTGCCCTACCATCGAAGTTTTAGGGACCTAACTAAACTGAGATGCCATGGGGGAATACAACTGACTCTAGATTAGTGCTAACTTTCTAGTTTGACCATGGGTTCTTACCATACGCTAGGGTGTGATGATGTATGAAATGCAAGTGATAGTGTGTGAATGTGTGATATAGAAAAATGCAAAACAACACTGGAAGAAAAAAAACAAGAAACTTTTCCTAAGTTATCACAAGTTTCGATTTTGATGTTTTTTGGGAAGTTTTGAAGTTTTGAAAAAGAAAAGTTCATGTGCAAAATATTTTTCCCTGAGATGATTCTAGGATTTCACCTATATACTCATAGCTCGACAACTAGTGATGAATTCTAGTTGCGTAAACCCTCCAAAGTATGGAGATGAAGCCTATACCCTATCAGGGAGCACATGTTCTACCAGTCCTCACCCAATACACACTTGGTCAATGTTATACCCTCTGAAGAGAAATACATGCAAATTTTCCAATCTACGTCAAATCTTGGAGCTGGCCTTGGCCAAAAATAGGGTAAATATGTTGGTGTTTGATGATGAAATCCAACCGATGGTGATGAAATCTAGTCGTTTGCCAATGTTTAAGTGAGTGTGTGTGAGGTTTTTTCAACTTATTATGTAATTCAACCAAGATGCAATTCTATTTTATACCTATATGCTCATAATACATGCTCAAATCTGCTCATAATACATACTCAAATCTTCTCATAACACATACTCAAATCTGTTTATAATACATGCTCAAATATTGTTCATAATCTATGCTTTCATCAAAGTACTTCATACATATTATACCTAGAATTCATTTAACCTCTTGAACATATAAAGAATAATATGTACTAGCGAATGCTCAATATGTTCTTTACATTCACTAAGTCTTTCACTTTCACATGTCTCACATTTATTGCATTCTAAAGGTAGCTCTAGTCTAGCACTTGATAACTGACCTGGTTATTATTGAGTTATAATTTTATTTCAATACCGATCATAATGCAAAACTCCTCATCTACTCACACAATCAATCATGAATATGCATAAATTGCTTTCACAAATTGATCTATAATTCTTGCATTTTTATTCCCTATATCACTCAAAACCAATGCTCAAATTTACTTCATAAAACTACTCTATGACTCTTGCACTTTCAAATCCAAACTCATTCAAAACATGTGTACAATTTATTTTCAAGCCCTATCTCATATATTTTCAATTTCAACCAAAACCAAGCTTACTTTCAAACCCTAGGATGAATGCACACTTACTAAATCTTTATTTCTCCAATCATATGACAACAAAATATTTCTCAACAAAAATACCTTGTGAGTGATATCAAAACGCCATACCTCTAAAAATTGTCTTGATGATGATGTGCCTCTAAACCTGTCTCAAAAACAACTTTCATTTTGATCCTTAAACCTTTCCAAAAGGTTTTCACAATGAATCTTCAAAACAATACCTTATTTCTCCTATATAATATTTCAATAATAAGCTTCTAAAACCTTATGATCCCTTTTTCTACAATGTAAAAATTACACTTGTAATTAAATCAATTTACACCTTATAACTCCTAACTTATCATTTAAAAAACACCCCAAATATTCAACATAATATACAAATCACTAAAACAACCTTATAACTCCAAGATTTAAACAATAATAAAAATATTTTACTTTACCTTACTCAATATTTCCATGCACTTATACACATCCATCAACACCAAGAAACCCTAGCACTCATCAAAAAATCAATGCCATCAATGCCAAGCAACCTTAGAGCTTACCAATAATCAACACTATTGTCAATGCTAAGGAAAACATACTCCACAAGATTCGACCTGCAGACCTCTACCACAACAACGCTATCACAAGCACCTTGACCAACTATGCCACCATGGTGATTGGAACCAAGGAAGTGCCCACACAACTATATCTTTCTCTTAGTGCGTAGATCTTCAAAAATGACATCCATGGGTTTTGACTCTATGACCTACCTCCTGTCAATGCTCATGGAAGTCACACAACCAGTTGGACTATCTAGTTGGATAGGACATCTCAGGGGCTCAAAATATTTGTCATTTACCAATCATTTGCACACCTTTCAAACACATTGTTCTCTTCTTTCCGCTCGTAGGAGATTAGCACTTCAAATCTCTTATCCCTTATTTATTTAAAGTGAGGTTGGCACCAAGATTTTATAACCTTATATTATAATATTTCCTTTTGAATGTTTGCCTTCAAAATATTGTCCCAATGGACTTCTATTTAAACCTTTGTCCCTTTGGCCTTCTATACCCATTCTTAAACCCTTTGTCCTCGTAATAAATATTATAATTATTTTTCATTTTAGCTCTTTGTCCCAAACAAACTTCTTATTATTTTTTGTCCTTTATATAATAATTAAAAAATAAATATTATAAACCCTTTTCTTCCAATAATTTCCTTTCTTGGGATATATATTTTGCCTTGAAATTTTTCCATTGTGTGCTATCAAACCCATGTAAAAATATTCTTGACTATAATATTATTTATGCCTCATGTATCCTTTGACACATTATTTCTGCCTCATGATTTCTTTGACATTATTTCTACTTCATGATTCCTTTGACATCAATGACAACTCAATGTACTCAATATTTCCAATAGTCTCAGGAATAGCGGTATGGGTAGCCCTATGCATAACATATATGTCTAAAATAGGGGCACTACTAGAGGGCCTTAAATTTAGGCTCTAGGACATAGGAGGAGGTATACTACCTTGCCCTACCATCGAAGTTTTAGGGACCTAACTAAACTAAGATGCCATGGGGGAATACAACTGACTCTAGATTAGTGCTAACTTTCTGGTTTGACAATGGGTTCTTACCATACGCTAGGGTATGATCATGTATGAAATGCAAGTGATAGTGTGTGAATGTGTGAGATAGAACAATGCAAAACAAAACTCGGAGAAAAAAAAAAGCAACTTTTCCTAAGTTATCACAAGTTTTGATTTTGATGTTTTTTAGGAAGTTTTGAAGTTTTGAAAAAGAAAAGTTCATGTGCAAAATATTTTCCCTGATATGATTCTAGGATTTCACCTGTATACTCATAGCTCGACAACTAGTGATGAATTCTAGTTTCGTAAACCCTCCAAAGTTTGGAGATGAAGCCCATACCCTATCAAGGAGCACATGTTCTACCAGTCCTCACCCAATACACACTTGGTCAATGTTATACCCTCTAAAGAGAAATACATGCAAATTTTCCAATCTACATCGAATCTTGGAGCTGGCCTTGGCCAAAAATAGGGTAAATATGTTGGTGTTTGATGATGAAATCCAACTTGATGGTGATGAAATCTAGTCGTTTACCAATGTTAAAGTGAGTGTGTGTGAGGTTTTTTCAACTTATTGTGTAATTCAACCTAGATGCAATTCTATTTTATACCTATATGCTCATAATACATTCTCAAATTTGGTCAAAATATATACTCAAATCTTCTCATAACACATACTCAAATCTGCTTATAATACATGCTCAAATCTTGTTCATAATCTATGCTTTCATAAAAGTACTTCATACATATTCTACCTAGAATTCATTTAACCTCTTGACCATATAAAGAATAATATGTACTAACAAATGCTCAATATGTTCTTTACATTCACTAAGTCTTTCACTTTCGCATGTCTCACATTTATTGCATTCTAAAGGTAGCTCTAGTCTAGCACTTGATAACTGACCTGGTTATTATTGAGTTATAATTTTATTTCAATACCGATCATAATGCAAAACTCCTCATCTACTCACACAATCAATCATGAAGATGCATAAATTGCTTTCACAAATTGATCGATAATTCTTGCATTTTTATCCCCTATATCACTCAAAACCAATGCTCAACTTTACTTCATAAAACTACTCTATGACTCTTGCACTTTCAAATCCAAACTCATTCAAAACATGTGTACAGCTTATTTTCAAGCCTTATCTCATATATTTTCAATTTCAACCAAAACCAAGCTTACTTTCAAACCCTAGGATGAATGCACACTTACTCAATATTTATTTATCCAATCATATGACAACAAAATATTTCTTAACGAAAATACCTTGTGAGTGATATCAAAACGCCATACCTCTAAAAATTATCTTGATGATGATGTGCCTCTAAACCTGTCTCAAAAACAATTTTCATTTTGATCCTTCAAGAAATCTGCTTAGTGATATTCAATTCTAACATAGATAAAAACAACATGTACTCAAACCTTTCCAAAAGGTGTTCACAATGAATCTACAAAACAATACATTATTTATCCTCTATAATATTTCAATAATAAGCTTCTAAAACCTTATGATCCCTTTTTCTATAATGTAAAAATTACACTTGTAATTAAATCAATTTACACCTTATAACTCCTAACTTATCATTTAAAAAACAACCCAAATATTCAACATAATATACAAATCACTAAAACAACCTTATAACTCCAAGATTTAAACAATAATAAAAATATTTTTCTTTACCTTACTCAATATTTCCATGCACTTATACACATCCATCAACACCAAGAAACCTTAGCACTCATCAAAAAATCAACGCCATCAATGCCAAGCAACCTTAGAGCTTACCAATAATCAACACTATTGTTAATGCCAAGGAAAACATACTCCACAAGATTCGACCTGCAGACCTCTACCACAACAACGCTATCACAAGCACCTTGACCAACTATGCCCCCATGGTGATTGGAACCAAGGAAGTGCCCACACAACTATATCTTTGTCTTAGTGCATAGATATTCAAAAATGACATCCATGGGTTTTGACCTTATGACATCCCTCCTGTCAATGCTCATGGAAGTCACACAACGAGTTGGACTATCTAGTTGGATAAGACATCTCAGGGGCTCAGAATATTTGTCATTTACCAATCATTTGCACACCTTTCAAACACATTGTTCTCTTCTTGCCACTCGTAGGAGATTAGCACTTCAAATCATATGACGATTTTGCATTAATTCATCACAAAATATAACATTAGTGCTTGGTAAAAAAGCAAATCTCTTATCCATTATTTATTTAAAGTGAGGTTGGCACCAAGAGTTTATAACCTTATATTATAATATTTCCTTTCGAACGTTTGCCTTCAAAATATTGTCCCAATGGACTTCTATTTAAACCTTTGTCCCTTTGGCCTTCTATACCCATTCTTAAACCCTTTGTCCTCGTAATAAATATTATAATTATTTTTCATTTTAGCTCTTTGTCCCAAACAAACTTCTTAATCCTTTTTGTCCTTTATATAATAATTAAAAAAATAAATATTAAAAACCCTTTTCTTCCAATAATTTCCTTTCTTGGGATATATATTTTGCCTTGAAATTTTTCCATAGTGTGCTGTCAAACACATGTAAAAATATTCTTGACTATAATATTATTTATGCCTCATGTATCCTTTGACACATTATTTCTGCCTCATGATTTCTTTGACATTATTTCTACTTCATGATTCCTTTGACATCAATGACAACTCAATGTACTCAATATTTCCAATAGTCTCAGGAATAGCGGTATGGGTAGCCCTATGCACAACATATATGTCTAAAATAGGAGCACTACTAGAGGGCCTTAAATTTAGGCTCTAGGACATAGGAGGAGGTATACTACCTTGCCCTACCATCGAAGTTTTAGGGACCTAACTAAACTGAGATGCCATGGGGGAATACAACTAACTCTAGATTAGTGCTAATTTTCTGGTTTGACCATGGGTTCTTACCATACGCTAGGGTGTGATGATGTATGAAATGCAAGTGATAGTGTGTGAATGTGTGAGATAGAACAATGCAAAACAACACTCGAAGAAAAAAAACAAGCAACTTTTCCTAATTTATCACAAGTTTTGATTTTGATATTTTTTGGGAAGTTTTGAAGTTTTGAAAAAGAAAAGTTCATGTGCAAAATATTTTTCACTGATATGATTCTAGGATTTCACCTGTATACTCATAGCTCGACAACTAGTGATGAATTCTAGTATTGTAAACCCTCCAAAGTATGGAGATGAAGCCCATACCCTATCAAGGAGCACATGTTCTACCAGTCCTCACCCAATGCACACTTGGTCAATGTTATACCCTCTGAAGAGAAATACATGCAAAGTTTCCAATCTACGTCGAATCTTGGAGCAGGCCTTGGCCAAAAATAGGGTAAATATGTTGGTGTTTGATGATGAAATCCAACCTGATGGTGATGAAATCTAGTCGTTTACCAATGTTAAAGTGAGTGTGTGTGAGGTTTTTTCAACTTATTGTGTAATTCAACCAAGATGCAATTCTCTTTTATACCTATATGCTCATAATACATGCTCAAATCTACTCATAATACATACTCAAATCTTCTCATAACACATACTCAAATCTACTTATAATACATGCTCAAATATTGTTCATAATCTATGCTTTCATCAAAGTACTTCATACATATTCTACCTAGAATTCATTTAACCTCTTGAACATATAAAGAATAATATGTACTAACAAATGCTCAATATGTTCTTTACATTCACTAAGTCTTTCACTTTCACATGTCTCACATTTATTGCATTCTAAAGGTAGCTCTAGTCTAGCATTTGATAACAAACCTGGTTATTATTGAGTTATAATTTTATTTCAATACCTATCATAATGCAAAAGTCCTCATCTACTCACACAATAAATCATGAAGATGCATAAATTGCTTTCACAAATTGATCTATAATTCTTGCATTTTTATTCCCTATATCACTCAAAACCAATGCTCAACTTTAATTCATAAAACTTACTCCACAAGATTCGACCTGCAGACCTCTACCACAACAACGTATCACAAGCACCTTGACCAACTATGCCACCATGGTGATTGGAACCAAGGAAGTGCCCACACAACTATATCTTTGTCTTATTGCGCAGATCTTCAAAAATGACATCCATGGGTTTTGACCCTATCACCTCCCTCCTATCAATGCTCATGTAAGTCACACAACCAGTTGGACTATCTAGTTGGATAGGACATCTCAGGGGCTCAGAATATTTGTCATTTACCAATCATTTGCACACCTTTCAAACAAATTGTTATCTTCTTGCCGCTCGTAGGAGATTAGCACTTCAAATCATATGATGTTTTTGCATTAATTCATCACAAAATATAACATTAGTGCTTGGTAAAAAATCAAATCTCTTATCCCTTATTTATTTAAAGTGAGGTTGGCACCAAGAGTTTATAACCTTATATTATAATATTTCCTTTTGAACGTTTGCCTTCAAAATATTGTCCCAATGGACTTCTATTTAAACCTTTGTCCCTTTGGCCTTCTATACCCATTCTTAAACCCTTTGTCCTCGTAATAAATATTATAATTATTTTTCATTTTAGCTCTTTTTCCCAAACAAACTTCTTAATCCTTTTTGTCCTTTATATAATAATTAAAAAATAAATATTATAAACCCTTTTCTTCCAATAATTTCCTTTCTTGGGATATATATTTTTCCTTGAAATTTTTCCATAGTGTGCTATCAAACCCATGTAAAAATATTCTTGACTATAATATTATTTATGCCTCATGTATCCTTTGACACATTATTTCTGCCTCATGATTTCTTTGACATTTTTTCTACTTCATGATTCCTTTGACATCAATGACAACTCAATGTACTCAATATTTCCAATAGTCTCAGGAATAGCGGTATGGGTAGGCCTATGCATAACATATATGTCTAAAATAGGGGCACTACTAGAGGGCCCTAAATTTAGGCTCTAGGACAAAGGAGGAGGTATACTACCTTGCCCTACCATCGAAGTTTTAGGGACCTAACTAAACTGAGATGCCATGGGGGAATACAATTGACTCTAGATTAGTGCTAACTTTCTGGTTTGACCATGGGTTCTTACCATACGCTAGGGTGTGATGATGTATGAAATGCAAGTGATAGTGTGTGAATGTGTGAGATAGAACAATGCAAAACAAAACTCGAAGAAAAAAAACAAGAAACTTTTCCTAAGTTATCACAAGTTTTGATTTTGATGTTTTTTGGGAAGTTTTGATGTTTTGAAAAAGAAAATTTCATGTGCAAAATATTTTCCCTGAGATGATTCTAGGATTTCACCTGTATACTCATAGCTCGACAACTAGTGATGAATTCTAGTTTCGTAAACCCTCCAAAGTATGGATATGAAGCCCATACCCTATCAAGGAGCACATGTTCTACCAGTCCTCACCCAATGCACACTTGGTCAATGTTATACCCTTTGAAGAGAAATACATGCAAATTTTCCAATCTACGTCGAATCTTGGAGCTGGCCTTGGCCAAAAATAGGGTAAATATGTTGGTGTGTGCTGATGAAATCCAACCTAATGGTGATGAAATCTAGTCGTTTACCAATGTTAAAGTGAGTGTGTGTGAGGTTTTTTCAACTTATTGTGTAATTCAACCAAGATGCAATTCTATTTTATACCTATATGCCAATAATACATGCTCAAATCTGCTCAAAACCAATGCTCAAATTTACTTCATAAAACTACTCTATGACTCTTGCACTTTCAAATCCAAACTCATTCAAAACATGTGTACAACTTATTTTCAAGCCCTATCTCATATATTTTCAATTTCAACCAAAACCAAGCTTACTTTCAAACCCTAGGATGAATGCACACTTACTCAATCTTTATTTCTCCAATCATATGCCAACAAAATATTTCTTAACAAAAATACCTTGTGAGTGATATCAAAACGCCATACCTCTAAAAATTGTCTTGATGATGATGTGCCTCTAAACCTGTCTCAAAAAAAAATTTCATTTTGATCCTTAAAGAAATCTGGTTAGTGATATTCAATTCTAACATAGATAAAAACAACATGCACTCAAACCTTTCCAAAAGGTGTTCAAAATTAATCTACAAAACAATACCTTATTTCTCATCTATAATATTTCAATAATAAGCTTCTAAAACCTTATGATCCCTTTTTTTATAATGTAAAAATTACACTTGTAATTAAATCAATTTACACCTTATAACTCCTAACTTATCATTTAAAAAACACCCCAAATATTCAACATAATATACAAATCACTAAAACAACCTTATAACTCCAAGATTTAAACAATAATAAAAATATTTTACTTTACCTTACTCAATAATTCCATGCACTTATACACATCCATCAACACCAAGAAACCTTAGCACTCATCAAAAAATCAACGCCATCAATGCCAAGCAACCTTACAGCTTACCAATAATCAACACTATTGTCAATGCCAAGGAAAACATACTCCACAAGATTTGACCTGCATACCTCTACCACAACAACGCTATCACAAGCACCTTGACCAACTATGCCACCATGGTGATTGGAACCAAGGAAGTGCCCACACAACTATATATTTGTCTTAGTGCGCAGATCTTCAAAAATGACATCCATGGATTTTGACCCTATGACCTCCCTCATGTCAATGCTCATGGAAGTCACACAAACAGTTGGACTATCTAGTTGGATAGGACATCTCAGGGGCTCAAAATATTTGTCATTTACAAATCATTTGCACACCTTTCAAACACATTGTTCTCTTCTTGCCACTCGTAGGAGATTAGCACTTCAAATCATATGACGTTTTTGCATTAATTCATCACAAAATATAACATTAGTACTTGGTAAAAAATCAAATTTCTTATCCCTTATTTATTTAAAGTGAGGTTGGCACCAAGAGTTTATAACCTTATATTATAATATTTCCTTTTGAACGTTTGCCTTCAAAATATTGTCCCAATGGACTTCTATTTAAACCTTTGTCCCTTTGGCCTTCTATACCCATTCTTAAACCCTTTGTCCTCGTAATAAATATTATAATTATTTTCCATTTTAGCTCTTTGTCCCAAAAAAACTTCTTAATCCTTTTTGTCCTTTATATAATAATTAAAAAATAAATATTATAAACCCTTTTCTTCCAATAATTTCCTTTCTTGGGATATATATTTTTCCTTGAAATTTTTCCATAGTGTGCTGTCAAACCCATGTAAAAATATTCTTGACTATAATATTATTTATTCTTCATGTATCCTTTGACACATTATTTATGCCTCATAATTCTTTTGACATCAATGACAACTCAATGTACTCAATATTTCCAATAGTCTCAAGAATAGCGGCATGTGTAGCCCTATTCATAACATATATGTATAAAATAGGGGCACTTCTAGAGGGCCATAAATTTAGGCTCTAGGACATAGGAGGAGGTATACTACCTTGCCCTACCATCGAAGTTTTAGGGACCTAACTAAACTGAGATGCCATGGGGGAATACAACTGACTCTAGATTAGTGCTAACTTTTTGGTTTGACCATGGGTTCTTACCATACGCTAGGGTGTGATAATGTATGAAATGCAAGTGATAGTGTGTGAATGTGTGAGATAGAACAATGCAAAACAACACTCGAAAAAAAAAACAAGAAACTTTTCCTAATTTATCACAAGTTTTGATTTTGATGTTTTTTGGGAAGCTTTGAAAAAGAAAAGTTCATGTGCAAAATATTTTTCCGTGAGATGATTCTAGGATTTCACCTGTATACTCATAGCTCGACAACTAGTGATGAATTCTAGTTTCGTAAACCCTCCAAAGTATGGAGATGAAGCCCATACCCTATCAGGGAGCACATGTTCTACCAGTCCTCACCCAATACACACTTGGTCAATGTTATACCCTCTGAAGAGAAATACATGCAAATTTTCCAATCTACGTCAAATCTTGGAGCTGGCCTTGGCCAAAAATAGGATAAATATGTTGGTGTTTGATGATGAAATCCAACCTGATGGTGATGAAATCTAGTCGTTTACCAAAGTTAAAGTGAGTGTGTGTGAGGTTTTTTCAACTTATTGTGTAATTCAACCAAGATGCAATTCTATTTTATACCTATATGCTCATAATACATGCTCAAATCTGCTCATAATACATACTCAAATCTTCTCATAACACATACTCAAATCTGCATATAATACATGCTCATATCTTGTTCATAATCTATGCTTTCATCAAAGTACTTCATACATATTCTACCTAGAATTCATTTAACCTCTTGAACATATAAAGAATAATATGTACTAACAAATGCTCAATATGTTCTTTACATTCACTAAGTCTTTCACTTTCACATGTCTCACATTTATTGCATTCTAAAGGTAGCTCTAGTCTAGCACTTGATAACTGACCTGGTTATTATTGAGTTATAATTTTATTTCAATACCGATCATAATGCAAAACTCCTCATCTACTCACACAATCAATCATGAAGATGCATAAATTGCTTTCACAAATTGATCTATAATTCTTGCATTTTTATTCCCTATATCACTCAAAACCAATGCTCAACTTTACTTCATAAAACTACTCTATGACTCTTGCACTTTCAAATCCAAACTCATTCAAAACATGTGTACAACTTATTTTCAAGCCCTATCTCATATATTTTCAATTTCAACCGAAACCAAGCTTACTTTCAAACCCTAGGATGAATGCACACTTAGTCAATCTTTATTTCTCCAATCATATGACAACAAAATATTTCTTAACAAAAATACCTTGTGAGTGATATCAAAACGCCATACCTCTAAAAATTGTCTTGATGATGATGTGCCTCTAAACCTATCTCAAAAACAATTTTCATTTTGATCCTTCAAGAAATCTGGTTAGTGATATTCAATTCTAACATAGATAAAAACAACATGCACTCAAACCTTTACAAAAGGTGTTCACAATGAATCTACAAAACAATACCTTATTTCTCCTCTATAATATTTCAATAATAAGCTTCTAAAACCTTATGATCCCTTTTTCTATAATGTAAAAATTACACTTGTAATTAAATCAATTTACACCTTATAACTCCTAACTTATCATTTAAAAAACACCCCAAATATTCAACATAATATACAAATCACTAAAACAACCTTATAACTCCAAGATTTAAACAATAATAAAAATATTTTACTTTACCTTACTCAATATTTCCATGCACTTATACACATCCATCAACACCAAGAAACCTTAGCACTCATCAAAAAATCAACGACATCAACGCCATCAATGGCAAGCAACCTTAGAGCTTACCAATAATCAACACTATTGTCAATGCCAAGGAAAACATACTCCACAAGATTCGACCTGCAGACCTCTACCACAACAATGCTATCACAAGCACCTTGACCAACTATGCCACCATGGTGATTGGAACCAAGGAAGTGCCCACACAACTATATCTTTGTCTTAGTGTGCAGATCTTCAAAAATGACATCCATGGGTTTTGACCCTATCACCGCCCTCCTGTCAATGCTCATGGAAGTCACACAACCAGTTGGACTATCTAGTTGGATAGGACATCTCAGGGGCTCAGAATATTTGTCATTTACCAATCATTTGCACACCTTTCAAACACATTGTTCTCTTCTTGCCGCTCGTATGAGATTAGCACTTCAAATCATATGACGATTTTGCATTAATTCATCACAAAATTTAACATTAGTGCTTGGTAAAAAATCAAATCTCTTATCCCTTATTTATTTAAAGTGAGGTTGGCACCAAGATTTTATAACCTTATATTATAATATTTCCTTTTGAACGTTTGCCTTCAAAATATTGTCCCAATGGACTTCTATTTAAACCTTTGTCCCTTTGGACTTCTATACCCATTCTTAAACCCTTTGTCCTCATAATAAATATTATAATTATTTTTCATTTTAGCTCTTTGTCCCAAACAAACTTCTTAATCCTTTTTGTCCTTTATATAATAATTTAAAAATAAATATTATAAACCCTTTTCTTCCAATAATTTCCTTTCTTGGGATATATATTTTGCCTTGAAATTTTTCCATAGTGTGCTGTCAAACCCATGTAAAAATATTCTTGACAATAATATTATTTATGCCTCATGTATCCTTTGACACATTATTTCTGCCTCATGATTTCTTTGAAATTATTTCTACTTCATGATTCCTTTGACATCAAAGATAACTCAATGTACTCAATATTTCCAATAGTCTCAGGAATAGCGGTATGGGTAGCCCTATGCACAACATATATGTCTAAAATAGGGGCACTACTAGAGGGCCCTAAATTTAGGCTCTAGGACATAGGAGGAGGTATACTACCTTGCCCTACCATCGAAGTTTTAGGGACCTAACTAAACTGAGATGCCATGGGGGAATACAACTGACTCTAGATTAGTGCTAACTTTTTGGTTTGACCATGGGTTCTTACCATACGCTAGGGTGTGATGATGTATGAAATGCAAGTGATAGTGTGTGAATGTGTGAGATAAAACAATGCAAAACAACAATCGAAGAAAAAAAACAAGAAACTTTTCCTAAGTTATCACAAGTTTTGATTTTGATGTTTTTTGGGAAGTTTTGAAGTTTTGAAAAAGAAAAGTTCATGTGCAAAATATTTTTCCCTGAGATGATTCTAGGATTTCACCTGTATACTCATAGCTCGAAAACTAGTGATGAATTATAGTTGTGTAAACCCTCCAAAGTATGGAGATGAAGCCCATACCCTATCAGGGAGCACATGTTCTACCTGTCCTCACCCAATGCACACTTGGTCAATGTTATACCCTCTGAAGAGAAATACATGCAAATTTTCCAATCTACGTCGAATATTGATGTTGGCCTTGGCCAAAAATAGGGTAAATATTTTGGTGTTTGATGATGAAATCCAACCTGATGGTGATGAAATCTAGTCGTTTGCCAATGTTAAAGTGAGTGTGTGTGAGGTTTTTTCAACTTATTTTGTAATTCAACCAAGATGCAATTCTATTTTATACCTATATGCTCATAATACATGCTCAAATTTTCTCATAATACATACTCAAATCTTCTCATAACACATACTCAAATCTGCTTATAATACATGCTCAAATCTTGTTCATAATCTATGCATTCATCAAAGTACTTCATACATATTCTACCTAGAATTCATTTAACCTCTTGAACATATAAAGAATAATATGTACTAAAAAATGCTCAATATGTTCTTTACATTCACTAAGTCTTTCACTTTCACATGTCTCACATTTATTGCATTCTAAAGGTAGCTCTAGTCTAGCACTTGATAACTGACCTGGTTATTATTGAGTTATAATTTTATTTCAATACCGATCATAATGCAAAACTCCTCATCTACTCACACAATCAATCATGAAGATGCATAAATTGCTTTCACAAATTGATCTATAATTCTTGCATTTTTATTCCCTATATCACTCAAAACCAATGCTCAACTTTACTTCATAAAACTACTCTATGACTCTTGCACTTTCAAATCCAAACTCATTCAAAACATGTGTACAACTTATTTTCAAGCCCTATCTCATATATTTTCAATTTCAACCAAAACCAAGCTTACTTTCAAACCCTCGGATGAAAGCACACTTACTCAATATTTATTTCTCCAATCATATGACAACAAAATATTTCTTAACAAAAATACTTTGTGAGTGATATCAAAACGCCATACCTCTAAAAATTGTCTTGATGATGATGTGCCTCTAAACCTGTCTCAAAAACAATTTTCATTTTGATCCTTCAAGAAATCTGGTTAGTGATATTCAATTCTAACATAGATAAAAGCAACATGCACTCAAACCTTTCCAAAAGGTGTTCACAATGAATCTACAAAACAATACCTTATTTCTCCTCTATAATATTTCAATAATAAGCTTCTAAAACCTTATGATCCCTTTTTCTATAATGTAAAAATTACACTTGTAATTAAATCAATTTACACCTTATAACTCCTAACTTATCATTTAAAAAACACCCCAAATATTCAACATAATATACAAATCACTAAAACAACCTTATAACTCCAAGATTTAAACAATAATAAAAATATTTTACTTTACCTTACTCATTATTTCCATGCACTTATACACATCCATCAACACCAAGAAACCTTAGCACTCATCAAAAAATCAATGCCATCAATTCCAAGCAACCTTAGAGCTTACCAATAATCAACACTATTGTCAATGCCAAGGAAAACATACTCCACAAGATTCGACCTGCAGACCTCTACCACAACAACTCTATCACAAGCACCTTGACCAACTATGCCACCATGGTGATTGGAACCAAGGAAGTTCCCATGTAAAAATATTCTTGACTATAATATTATTTATGCCTCTTGTATCCTTTGACACATTATTTCTTCCTCATGATTTCTTTGACATTATTTCTACTTCATGATTCCTTTGACATCAATGACAACTCAATGTACTCAATATTTCCAATAGTCTCAGGAATAGCGGTATGGGTAGCCTTATGCAGAACATATATGTCTAAAATAGGGGAACTACTAGAGGGCCCTAAATTTAGGCTCTAGGACATAGGAGGAGGTATACTACCTTGCTCTACCATCGAAGTTTTAGGGACCTAACTAAACTGAGATGCCATGGGGGAATACAAGTGACTCTAGATTAGTGCTAACTTTCTGGTTTGACCATGGGTTCTTACCATACGCTAGGGTGTGATGATGTATGAAATGCAAGTGATAGTGTGTGAATGTGTGAGATAGAACAATGCAAAACAACACTCGAAGAAAAAAAACAAGCAACTTTTCCTAAGTTATCACAAGTTTTGATTTTGATGTTTTTTGGGATGTTTTGAAGTTTTGAAAAAGAAAAGTTCATGTGCAAAATATTTTTCCCTGAGATGATTATAGGATTTCACCTATATACTCATAGCTCGACAACTAGAGATGAATTCTAGTTTCGTAAACCCTCCAAAGTATGGAGATGAAGCCCATACCCTATCAGGGAGCACATGTTCTACCAGTCCTCACCCAATGCACACTTCGTCAATGTTATACCCTCTGAAGAGAAATACATGCAAATTTTCCAATCTACATCGAATATTGGAGCTGGCCTTGGCCAAAAATAGGGTAAATATTTTGGTGTTTGATGATGAAATCCAACCTGATGGTGATGAAATCTAGTCGTTTACCAATGTTAAAGTGAGTGTGTGTGAGGTTTTTTCAACTTATTGTGTAATTCAACCAAGATGCAATTCTATTTTATACCTATATGCTCATAATACATGCTCAAATCTGCTCATAATACATACTCAAATCTTCTCATAACACATACTCAAATTTGTTTATAATACATGCTCAAATATTGTTCATAATCTATGCTTTCATCAAAGTACTTCATACATATTATACCTAGAATTCGTTTAACCTCTTGAACATATAAAGAATAATAAGTACTAGTGAATGCTCAATATGTTCTTTACATTCACTAAGTCTTTCACTTGATAACTGACCTGGTTATTATTGATTTATAACTTTCAATATGTACTAGCGAATGCTCTAGTCTAGCACTTGATAACTGACCTGGTTATTATTGAGTTATAATTTTATTTCAATACCGATCATAATGCAAAACTCCTCATCTACTCACACAATCAATCATGAAGATGCATAAATTGCTTTCACAAATTGATCTATAATTCTTGCATTTTTATTCCCTATATCACTCAAAACCAATGCTCAACTTTACTTCATAAAACTACTCTATGACTCTTGCACTTTCAAATCCAAACTCATTCAAAACATGTGTACAACTTATTTTCAAGCCCTATCTCATATATTTTCAATTTCAACCAAAACCAAGCTTACTTTCAAACCCTAGGATGAAAGCACACTTACTCAATCTTTATTTCTCCAATCATATGACAACAAAATATTTCTTAACAAAAATACCTTGTGAGTGATATCAAAACGCCATACCTCTAAAAATTGTCTTGATGATGATGTGCCTCTAAACCTGTCTCAAAAACAATTTTCATTTTGATCCTTCAAGAAATCTGGTTAGTGATATTCAATTCTAACATAGATAAAAACAACATGCACTCAAACCTTTCCAAAAGGTGTTCACAATGAATCTACAAAACAATACCTTATTTCTCCTCTATAATATTTCAATAATAAGCTTCTAAAACCTTATGATCCCTTTTTCTATAATGTAAAAATTACACTTGTAATTAAATCAATTTACACCTTATAACTCCTAACTTATCATTTAAAAAACACCCCAAATATTCAACATAATATACAAATCACTAAAACAACCTTATAACTCCAAGATTTAAACAATAATAAAAATATTTTACTTTACCTTACTCATTATTTCCATGCACTTATACACATCCATCAACACCAAGAAACCTTAGCACTCATCAAAAAATCAACGCCATCAATTCCAAGCAACCTTAGAGCTTACCAATAATCAACACTATTTTCAATGCCAAGGAAAACATACTCCACAAGATTCGACCTGCAGACCTCTACCACAACAACTCTATCACAAGCACCTTGACCAACTATGCCACCATGGTGATTGGAACCAAGGAAGTGCCCACACAACTATGTCTTTGTCTTAGTGCGCAGATCTTCAGAAATGACATCCATGGGTTTTGACCCTATGACCTCACTCCTGTCAATGCTCATGGAAGTCACACAACCAGTTGGACTATCTAGTTGGATAGGACATCTCAGGGGCTCAGAATATTTGTCATTTACCAATCATTTGCACACCTTTCAAACACATTGTTCTCTTCTTGCCGCTCGTAGGAGATTAGCACTTCAAATCATATGACGTTTTTGCATTAATTCATCACAAAATATAACATTAGTGCTTGGTAAAAAATCAAATCTCTTATCCTTTATTTATTTAAAGTGAGGTTGGCACCAAGATTTTATAACCTTATATTATAATATTTCCTTTTGAACGTTTGCCTTCAAAATATTGTCCCAATGGACTTCTATTTAAACCTTTGTCCCTTTGGCCTTCTATACCCATTCTAAAACCCTTTGTCCTCATAATAAATATTATAATTATTTTTCATTTTAGCTCTTTGTCCCAAACAAACTTCTTAATCCTTTTTGTCCTTTATATAATAATTAAAAAAATAAATATTATAAACCCTTTTCTTCCAATAATTTCCTTTCTTGGGATATATATTTTGCCTTGAAATTTTTCCATAGTGTGCTGTCAAACCCATGTAAAAACATTCTTGACTATAATATTATTTATGCCTCATGTATCCTTTGACACATTATTTCTGCCTCATGATTTCTTTGACATTATTTCTACTTCATGATTCCTTTGACATCAATGACAACTCAATGTACTCAATATTTCCAATAGTCTCAGGAATAGCGGTATGGGTAGCCCTATGCACAACATATATGTCTAAAATAGGGGCACTACTAGAGGGCCCTAAATTTAGGCTCTAGGACATAGGAGGAGGTATACTACCTTGCCCTACCATCGAAGTTTTAGGGACCTAACTAAACTGAGATGCCATGGGGGAATACAAGTGACTCTAGATTAGTGCTAACTTTCTGGTTTGACCATGGGTTCTTACCATACGCTAGGGTGTGATGATGTATGAAATGCAAGGGATAGTGTGTGAATGTGTGAGATAGAACAATACAAAACAACACTCGAAGAAAAAAAACAAGAAACTTTTCCTAAGTTATCACAAGTTTTGATTTTGATGTTTTTTGGGAAGTTTTGAAGTTTTGAAAAAGAAAAGTTCATGTGCAAAATATTTTTCCCTGAGATGATTCTAGGATTCCACCTATATACTCATAGCTCGACAACTAGTGATGAATTCTAGTTTGGTAAACCCTCCAAAGTATATAGATGAAGCCCATACCCTATCAGAGAGCACATGTTCTACCAGTCCTCACCCAATGCACACTTGGTCAATGTTATACCCTCTGAAGAGAAATACATGCATATTTTCCAATCTACATCGAATCTTGGAGCTGGCCTTGGCCAAAAATAGGGTAAATATTTTGGTGTTTGATGATGAAATCCAACCTGATGGTGATGAAATCTAGTCGTTTACCAATGTTAAAGTGAGTGTGTGTGAGGTTTTTTCAACTTATTGTGTAATTCAACCAAGATGCAATTCTATTTTATACCTATATGCTCATAATACATGCTCAAATCTGCTCATAATACATACTCAAATCTTCTCATAACACATACTCAAATCTTCTTATAATACATGCTCAAATCTTGTTCATAATCTATGCTTTCATCAAAGTACTTCATACATATTCTACCTAGAATTCATTTAACCTCTTGAACATATAAAGAATAATATGTACAAGCAAATGCTCAATATGTTCTTTACATTCACTAAGTCTTTCACTTTCACATGTCTCACATTTATTGCATTCTAAAGGTAGCTCTAGTCTAGCACTTGATAACTGACCTGGTTATTGTTGAGTTATAATTTTATTTCAATATCAATCATAATGCAAAACTCCTCATCTACTCACACAATCAATCATGAAGATGCATAAATTGCTTTCAAAAATTGATCTATAATTCTTGCATTTTTATTCCCTATATCACTCAAAACCAATGCTCAACTTTACTTCATAAAACTAGTATATTACTCTTGCACTTTCAAATCCAAACTCATTCGAAACATGTGTACAACTTATTTTCAAGCCCTATCTCATATATTTTCAATTTCAACCAAAACCAAGCTTACTTTCACACCCTCGGATGAAAACACACTTACTCAATCTTTATTTCTCCAATCATATGACAACAAAATATTTCTTAACAAAAATACCTTGTGAGTGATATCAAAACCCCATACCTCTAAAAAATTTCTTGATGATGATGTGCCTCTAAACCTGTCTCAAAAACAATTTTCATTTTGATCCTTCAAGAAATCTGGTAAAGAGGAAAACATACAATACAAATCACTAAAACACCCCAAATATTCAACATAATATACAAATCACTAAAACAACCTTATAACTCCAAGATTTAAACAATAATAAAAATATTTTACTTTACCTTACTCAATATTTCCATGCACTTATACACATCCATCAACACCAAGAAACCTTAGCACTCATCAAAAAATCAACGCCATCAATTCCAAGCAACCTTAGAGCTTACCAATAATCAACACTATTGTCAATGCCAAGGAAAACATACTCCACAAGATTCGACCTGCAGACCTCTACCACAACAACGCTATCACAAGCACCTTGACCAACTATGCCACCATGGTGATTGGAACCAAGGAAGTGCCCACACAACTATATCTTTGTCTTAGTGCGCAGATCTTCAAAAATGACATCCATGGGTTTTGACCCTATGACCTCCCTCTTGTCAATGCTCATGGAAGTCACACAACCAGTTGGACTATCTAGTTGGATAGGACATCTCGAGGGCTCGAGAATATTTGTCATTTACCAATCATTTGCACACCTTTCAAACACATTGTTCTCTTCTTGCCGCTCGTAGGAGATTAGCACTTCAAATCATATGACGTTTTTGCATTAATTCATCACAAAATATAACATTAGTGCTTGGTAAAAAATCAAATCTCTTATCCCTTATTTATTTAAAGTGAGGTTGGCACCAAGATTTTATAACCTTATATTATAATATTTCCTTTTGAACGTTTGCCTTCAAAATATTGTCCCAATGGACTTCTATTTAAACCTTTGTCCCTTTGTCCTTCTATACCCATTCTTAAACCCTTTGTCCTCATAATAAATATTATAATTATTTTTCATTTTAGCTCTTTGTCCCAAACAAACTTCTTAATCCTTTTTGTCCTTTACATAATAACTAAAAAAATAAATATTATAAACCCTTTTCTTCCAATAATTTCCTTTCTTGGGATATATATTTTGCCTTGAAATTTTTCCATAGTGTGCTGTCAAACCCATGTAAAAATAGTCTTGACTATAATATTATTTATGCCTCATGTATCCTTTGACACATTATTTCTGCCTCATGATTTCTTTGACATTATTTCTACTTCATGATTCCTTTGACATCAATGACAACTCAATGTACTCAATATTTCCAATAGTCTCAGGAATAGCGGTATGGGTAGCCCTATGCACAACATATATGTCTAAAATAGGGGCACTGCTAGAGGGCCCTAAATTTAGGCTATAGGACATAGGAGGAGGTATACTACCTTGCCCTACCATCGATGTTTTAGGGACCTAACTAAACTGAGAAGCCATGGGGGAATACAACTAAATCTAGATTAGTGCTAACTTTCTAGTTTGACCATGGGTTCTTACCATACGCTAGGGTGTGATGATGTATGAAATGCAAGTGATAGTGTGTGAATGTGTGAGATAGAACAATGCAAAACAACACTCGAAGAAAAAAAACAAGCAACTTTTCCTAATTTATCACAAGTTTTGATTTTGATGTTTTTTGGGAAGTTTTGAAGTTTTGAAAAAGAAAAGTTCATGTGCAAAATATTTTTCACTGAGATGATTCTAGGATTTCACCTGTATACTCATAGCTCAACAACTAGTTATGGATTCTAGTTTCGTAAACCCTCCAAAGTATGGAGATGAAGCCCATACCCTATCAAGGAGCACATGTTCTACCAGTCCTCACCCAATGCACACTTGGTCAATGTTATACCCTCTGAAGAGAAATACATGCAAATTTTCCAATCTACGTCGAATCTTGGAGCTGGCCTTGGCCAAAAATAGGATAAATATGTTGGTGTTTGATGATGAAATCCAACCTGATGGTGATGAAATCTAGTCATTTACCAATGTTAAAGTGAGTGTGTGTGAGGTTTTTTCAACTTATTATGTAATTCAACCAAGATGCTATTCTATTTTATACCTATATGCTCATAATACATGCTCAAATCTGCTCATAATACATAATCAAATCTTCTCATAACACATACTCAAATCTGCTTATAATACATGCTCAAATCTTGTTCATAATCTATGCTTTCATCAAAGTTCTTCATACATATTCTACCTAGAATTCATTTAACCTCTTGAACATATAAAGAATAATATGTACTAACAAATGCTCAATATGTTCTTTACATTCACTAAGTCTTTCACTTTCACATGTCTCACATTTATTGTATTCTAAAGGTAGCTCTAGTCTAGCACTTGATAACTGACCTGGTTATTATTGAGTTATAATTTTATTTCAATACCGATCATAATGCAAAACTCCTCATCTACTCACACAATCAATCATGAAGATGCATAAATTGCTTTCACAAATTGATCTATAATTCTTGCATTTTTATTCCCTATATCACTCAAAACCAATGCTCAACTTTACTTGATAAAACTACTCTATGACTCTTGCACTTTCAAATTCAAACTCATTCAAAACATGTGTACAACTTATTTTCAAGCCCTATCTCATATATTTTCAATTTCAACCAAAACCAAGCTTACTTTCAAACCCTCGGATGAAAGCACACATACTCAATCTTTATTTCTCCAATCATATGACAACAAAATATTTCTTAACAAAAATACCTTGTGAGTGATATCAAAACGCCATACCTCTAAAAATTGTCTTGATGATGATGTGCCTCTAAACCTGTCTCAAAAACAATTTTCATTTTGATCCTTCAAGAAATCTGGTTAGTGATATTCAATTCTAACATAGATAAAAACAACATGCACTCAAACCTTTCCAAAAGGTGTTCACAATGAATCTACAAAACAATACCTTATTTCTCCTCTATAATATTTCAATAATAAGCTTCTAATACCTTATGATCCCTTTTTCTATAATGTAAAAATTACACTTGTACTTAAATCAATTTACACCTTATAACTCCTAACTTATCGTTTAAAAAACACCCCAAATATTCAACATAATATACAAATCACTAAAACAACCTTATAACTCCAAGATTTAAACAATAATAAAAATATTTTACTTTACCTTACTCATTATATCCATGCACTTAAACACATCCATAAACACCAAGAAACCTTAGCACTCATCAAAAAATCAACGCCATCAATTCCAAGCAACCTTAGAGCTTTCCAATAATCAACACTATTGTAAATGCCAAGGAAAATATACTCCACAAGATTCGACCTGCAGACCTCTACCACAACAACTCTATCACAAGCACCTTGACCAACTATGCCACCATGGTGATTCGAACCAAGGAAGTGCCCACACAACTATATCTTTGTCTTAGTGCACAGATCTTTAGAAATGACATCCATGGGTTTTGACCCTATGACCTCCCTCCTGTCAATGCTCATGGAAGTCACACAACCAGTTGGACTATCTATTTGGATAGGACATCTCAGGGGCTCAGAATATTTGTCATTTACCAATCATTTGCACACCTTTCAAACACATTGTTCTCTTCTTGCCGCTCGTAGGAGTTAGCACTTCAAATCATATGACGTTTTTGCACTAATTCATCACAAAATATAACATTAGTGCTTGGTAAAAAATCAAATCTCTTATCCCTTATTCTATTTAAAGTGAGGTTGGCACCAAGATTTTATAACCTTTTATTATAATATTTCCTTTTGAACGTTTGCCTTCAAAATATTGTCCCAATGGACTTCTATTTAAACCTTTGTCCCTTTGGCCTTCTATACCCATTCTTAAACCCTTTGTCCTCGTAATAAATATTATAATTATTTTTCATTTTAGCTCTTTTTCCCAAACAAACTTCTTAATCCTTTTTGTCCTTTATATAATAATTAAAAAAATAAATATTATAAACCCTTTTCTTCCAATAATTTCCTTTCTTGGGATGTATATTTTGCCTTGAAATTTTTCCATAGTGTGTTGTCAAACCCATGTAAAAATATTCTTGACTATAATATTATTTATGCCTCATGTATCCTTTGACACATTATTTCTGCCTCATGATTTCTTTGACATTATTTCTACTTCATGATTCCTTTGACATCAATGACAACTCAATGTACTCAATATTTCCAATAGTCTCAGGAATAGTGGTATGGATAGCCCTATGCACAACATATATGTCTAAAATAGGGGCACTACTAGAGGGCCCTAAATTTAGGCTCTAGGACATAGTAGGAGGTATACTACCTTGCCCTACCATCGAAGTTTTAGGGACCTAACTAAACTGAGATGCCATGGGGGAATACAAGTGACTCTAGATTAGTGCTAACTTTCTGGTTTGACCATGGGTTCTTACCATACGCTAGGGTGTGATGATGTATGAAATGCAAGTGATAGTGTGTGAATGTGTGAGATAGAACAATTCAAAACAACACTCGAAGAAAAAAAACAAGCAACTTTTCCTAAGTTATCACAAGTTTTGATTTTGATGTTTTTTGGGAAGTTTTGAAGTTTTGAAAAAGAAAAGTTCATGTGCAAAATATTTTTCATTGAGATGATTCTAGGATTTCACCTGTATACTCATAGCTCGACAACTAGTGATGAATTATAGTTTTGTAAACCCTCCAAAGGATGGAGATGAAGCCCATACCCTATCAGGGAGCACATGTTCTACCAGTCCTCACCCAATGCACACTTGGTCAATGTTATACTGATGCAGGAGCATCCGGTGAAAGTATGAGCAATCTTGCATCTTTTATTTTTCTTTAAAAAAATCTGGTATTTTTGAAGCAATTTGGTTCTTTTTCGGGGAAGGAGATGACGTAAGACAGAAAAGGAAGTTGATAATGGGACTAAGGCAAAAGTTGGTGTGAGGTCACGAAATCGCGACATGTCACGATTTCACATGTCGCGAAATCGCGACCTCATTTGCTGTTGCATGGACGGGGCAAGTTTCGTCGCGATATCGCGACGTCACGATATCGCGACGTCGCGATATCGCGACGGGTTAGGATGGCCAAGTGGACGGAGCAAGTTTCATCATGATATCGTGACATCGCGATATCGCAACGTCGTGATATCGTGACAGGTTAGGTTGGAAGTTACGAAGGGGGTTGAAGCTATTGCAAGGAGTGGGGGTTGGAGTCGCGAGATCGCGACGCGTCGCGATTTCACGACACGTCGCGATTTCGTGACGTCAAAGGCAAAAACAATGCAGGACGTACTTTTGTCGCGATATCGCGACGTGGTTTCAAAGCTGAGGGCGGACGTCAGTTGGGTAGCGATATCGCGACATGTCGCGATATCGCTACATGTCGCGATATCGCGGCCCAAGAAAAGTCAAACGGAATTAAACACGCGGACGGTCGGACAGGGGAAAATTGACACGTGGTTGCCACGTGCCTTAAAGGCAACACTACCATTGGGGAATAGAGTCAAATTTGACACGTGGAGGCATACTTGTAACAGATCTTGAGGATGAGGGCCACGTAATCGAAGGAGAAAGATATAGATGTCGACCAAGTTTAATTATCTGGGAATGTTGTTTCTGGAGAAACCGTAGTTACAGGTGAAAGACTTAATGGCGGAGACAACGGTACTTAAAGACAGTCAGATTAAAACGGCGGGTGCAGGGTATGGAAAGCCATGAATGCAGGCTCTGGACGGATCGGACAGTTGCCATTAATGGCAGAAAACAAAAGGAAAGGAAAATTTTAAAATTTCAACGGAGGGAAGATGAAATTCGAAAGGGGTCTTCGGGCGGGAGCATTAATTTCAAGGAAGGCCGAGACCACATTAAAACGGGGAAATTTGTATGGGAAAGGGGTGGTGAAGTTCGGGATTGGGGGAGAAGTGGTATATTGGAGTGGCTACTGTAACCGTATTTTGCTATTTTTAATGAAATTTAAATGAAATTACTGTGAATGTGTTTGTGTGAATCCCGGCTTGCCATCAAGTGGTATCAGAGCGGGAGCTCCTGAGCGTGTAACAGATCACCGGAGAGAGGCAGTTGCACCAGGATCTATGGAAGAATTCTAAAAAAAAATATATATATATATATAATACAGAGAAAAATATCATGCCTCCACGAAGGAACCGTGGCGGAGCAGGAAATGTGGTGCCGACCGAAGACTTCCGGGCCTTGCAAAGACAAGTTCAAGCCTTGCAAGCAGAGTTACGCAGAAGGTGCGAACCCGGAGGGGAAGAGGAAAGTGAAGATGAAGTTGAAGAGGAAGAACAGTCTGAGGAAGAGGCAGAAGCTGTGGATCCAGCTCAGGCCCGGTTGTATAAGGCCATCTCTCAGATTGGAAAACAGCCAAAAATGGAGGTATCTACCTACTCGGAAATCTAAATCCGGAAGAAGTGATTGACTGGATAAATGATTTAGAGGAATATTTTGAGTATGAGGAGATTGAAGACCCTAACCGGGTCAGATTTGCTAAGACCAAGTTAAAGGGTCATGCCAGCATTTGGTGGAAGGGAATGCAGTTGGAGAGAAACAGAAGAGGGAAAGAGAGAATAACAAGATGGGATAGAATGGTGGAGAAGATTAAAAGACAGTTCATCCCGACAGATTACGAGTTGGATCTGCTAAGGAAGATGCAGAGCTTGAGACAGACAAACAAAACTGTCCAAGAGTACACTGAAGAATTTTACAAAATTTCTATTAGAACAGGGCATTTAGAGGCAAATAAGGAGAAAGTAGCCCGTTACATTAATGGGCTGAGGCTTGGTATCCAGGAAGAACTGAGCCTGGTTCGAGTAAACACCATTGAGGATGCTTATCAATTTGCCTTGAAGGTAGAAGAAAAGCTAAACAGGCGGTTTGAAGGCAAGCAAAGAGGAAGAGGCCGAGGTGGAAGGACTGGTGGGAGGACCAGTGGAGAAAAGTACAAGGATCCGAAGAAGACTGGTGAAGCCAGTAGTAACCAGGACCAAAAAGAAGAAGATGTTTATCAGCCCCGAGATCAGAACAGCTACCCAAGAGGACGGGGTGGATCTGGACGAGGGTTTGGAAGGGGAGTATTTCGTGGAACATGTTTCCACTGTGGTGAAGAAGGACACAGGGCATTTGAATGTCCACAACACCGAGAAAGAACAAACAAGAGGCCTGAGGGCCCAGCCAGAGCTACTGTGGTAGAGGAGGATGTTGAATCTGAGCATTCCGAAGAAGCGGAGAGAGGAGAAACAATGGTTGTAAGAAGAGTCCTGTTGAACGAGGAGAAGGACACAGACCAGAGGAGAAGTTTATTCCGCACTAGATGTAAATGTGCGGGCAAGGTTTGCAATATCATTATTGATAATGGTAGCACGGACAACCTGGTTTCTGAGGAAATGGTTACGAAGTTACGGTTAGAAAGGAGGAAACACCCACACCCATACCGGGTCGCATGGTTACAAAAGGACCACGGAGCTTTGGTCAACGAGCAGTGTTCGTTAAATTTAACATTGGGAATTATTGTGATGAGGTCCTGTGTGACATCTTACCCATGGATGTTTGCCACATGTTGCTTGGGAGACCCCGGCGGTTTGACCGGAGTGCAGTACATGATGGCCGTGCCAACACCTACTCATTGACAAAGAATGGTGTACGCCATAAACTAAAGCCCTTGAAGGATACAGATGAAAAGGTATGTAATATTTCCAGAGTCTGTTTAGTTGAGGGGAGAGAGTTTCTGAACGGGTTAAAGCATGAACGTTTATGTTATGCAATAATCCCTAGAGTTAGGGGGAAGGAATGCCGGGATACCCCAACAGAAGTTCTAAATCTACTGGAGGAATTTTCAGACATTGTGTCTGACAATGTGCCTGAGGGCTTACCCCCTGTGAGAAAAATTAGCCATCATATAGATTTAGTACCAGGATCAAGCCTGCCAAATAAAGCTGCACACAGGATGACACCTGTAGAGACTGAGGAGTTAAATAGACAGGTCCAAGAATTATTAGAAAAGGGATTAATTCGGGAAAGTTTGAGTCCATGCGCAGTACCTGCAGTGTTGGCGCCAAAGAAGGATGGAGAATGGAGGATGTGTACAGATTCACGGGCCATCAACAAAATTACTATTAAGTACAGATTCCCGTTACCAAGAATGGATGATATCATGGATTGTTTAAGTGGAGCTGAGTACTTCACAAAGATTGACCTGAAAAGTGGTTATCATCAGATCCGTATCCGAGAGGGGGATGAATGGAAGACAACCTTCAAGACAAGAGAAGGCCTGTTTGAGTGGTTGGTCATGCCCTTTGGACTCGTCCAATGCACCAAGTACCTTCATGCGGTCGATGAATGAAGTACTGAAAGAATTTTTGGGAAAGTTTGTTATTGTCTATTTAGATGATATATTGATATTTAGCCGGACCCTGGAGGAACACCTGATGCATATCAGGAGAGTCTTTGAAAAGTTGCAAGAAGAACAGTTATTAATAAATTTGAAAAAGTGTAATTTTGTCAAGAAAGAATTGGTATACTTGGGGTTTGTAATCTCAGCAGAAGGCCTGAAGATGGACCCCGAAAAGGTGAGAGCCATCATTGAATGGCCTACTCCAAGGAGCACAACGAAGTGAGGTCATTCCATGGTCTGGCCAGTTTTATAGGAAGTTCATAAAGAACTTCAGCAGTATTTGTGCACCTTTCACGAGAGACAATGAGGGGAGATAAAAAGGAGTTCAAATGGACATCGAGAGCTGAAAGGAGCTTTGATACATTAAAAAGAAAAGTTACCGAGCAGCCTGTTTTGGCACTTCCAGACTTCAACAAGGTATTTCAGGTGGACTGTGATGCCAATGGCAGTGCAATAGGGGCGGTACTGAGTCAAGGAGGCAAGCCAGTTGCTTATTTCAGTGAAAAGTTAAATGATGCCCGGAAAAAGTATTCTGTCTATGATCAAGAATTTTATGCTATAGTTCAGGCCTTGAAAAAGTGGAGACATTATTTATTACCAAAGGAGTTTGTACTGTTTACTGACCATCAGGCTTTGCAATACATTAACAGTCAGACAAAAGCTGAACCAAAGGCACATGAAATGGGTGGAGTTCCTCCAAAGTTACACCTTTGTACTAAAGCACAGAAGTGGGAAGTCAAACAGGGTTGCAGATGCCTTAAGCAGAAGGCAGACTCTGCTGACCAGATTGACAGTGGAAGTAGTGGGGTTTGAAGAACTGAAGGGTCTATACCCTGCAGATCCGGATTTTGCAGAAGCCTGGAAGGCTTGCTCAATACCTCTTACCATGGATAGAACAAAATGGTTGGATTTCTTAATCCAAGACGGGATGTTGTTCAAGGGTAGTAAGTTGTGCATTCCCAGAAGTTCCATGCGGGAGAATTTAATCAAAGAAAAGCACAGCGGAGGATTGGTTGGGCATTTTGGTAGGGATAAGACCATTGCCTTGATTGAGGAAAATTACTACTGGCCACAACTTTGGCAAGATGTACGGAAGTTTGTGCAAAGCTGCAGAATATGCCAGATGGCAAAGGGTGTAAAACAAAATACGAGACTCGTACCGGCCATTACCTGTGCTCGAGAGACCATGGGAGGACATAAGCATGGATTTTGTTCTTGGATTGCCGAGAACACAGAGAGGAAATGATTCAATATTTGTGGTGGTGGACCGGTTCTCCAAAATGGCACATTTTATTCCCTGCCAAAAGACAAGTGATGCAGTTCACATTGCTGGATTGTTCTTCAAGGAAGTGGTACGACTTCACGGTCTACCGAGAAGTATAGTTTCAGACAGAGATACAAAGTTTGTTGGGTATTTCTGGAGAACTCTGTGGAAGAAATTGAAGACAGACTTGAAATTTAGTTCAGCATACCATCCACGAGACAGATGGGCAGACGGAGGTGGTCAATAGAAGCTTGGGCAATTTACTGCGGTGTTTGATAGTGGATCAACCCAAGGGATGGGATTTGGTCTTACCACAGGCAGAGTTTGCATATAACAGTTCAGTTAATAAAAGCACAAATAAATCTCCGTTCCAGATAGTATATGGAAACAGCCCGAGGAATGTGTCTGAGCTAAGAAGGTTGGACAGAAGAGAAAAATGTAGTGCCGAAGCCGAAGAATTTGCAGAACATATGAAAAGTCTGCATGAGGAAGTAAGAAGACAAATTACAAAAATGAACAGTCAATATAAGACAAGGGCGGACCAGAAGCGGCGGTTCAAGGAGTTCAAGGTAGGAGATGAGGTCATGGTGCATCTCAAGAAGGAGAGATTTCCTGCCAAGACTTATAATAAATTGAAAATGAAAAGGTTTGGACCATGCAGAATATTGGGAAAGCGAGAGTCAGGAAATGCGTATGAAGTGGAATTGCCAACTTGGCTTGATATTTCACCAATTTTTAATATCTCAGATTTAGTGGAATACCATGAGGGAGAAGGTACAGAAATGCAAAGTCCAGAGTTATGGCAAATTCCAGCATCTACTCCGAGCACAGATGAAACCGAAGAAGTATTGGATACTCGTGAAGGCAAAAACACCAGGAATAAACAGTATATTGAGTATTTGATCAAGTGGAAAGGCAGGCCTATTGAAGATGCAACTTGGGTATCGGAGGCGGAGGTTGACCGATTGGGTCTTCCCCCAACAAAACAGAAGTGAGGGTCACTTCTAATCTACCCTGGGTGTCTGATGCAGGAGCATCCGGTGAAAGTATGAGCAATCTTGCATCTTTTATTTTTCTTTAAAAAAAAATGGTATTTTTGAAGCAATTTGGTTCTTTTCCGGGAAGGAGATGACGTAAGACAGAAAAGGAAGTTGATAAGGGGACTAAGGCAAAAGTTGGTGTGAGGTCACGAAATCGCGACCTCATTTGCTGTTGCATGGACGGGGCAAGTTTCGTCGCGATATCGCGACGTCGCGATATCGCGACAGGTTAGGATGGCCAAGTGGACGGAGCAAGTTTCGTCGCGATATCGCGACAGGTTAGGTTGGAAGTTACGAAGGGGGTTGAAGCTGTTGCAAGGAGTGGGGGTTGGAGTCGCGAGATCGCGACGCGTCGCGATTTCGTGACACGTCGCGATTTCGCGACGTCAAAGGCAGAAACAATGCAGGACGTACTTTTGTCGCGATATCGCGACGTCGCGATATCGCGACGTCGCGATATCGCGACGTGGTTTCAAAGCTGAGGGCGGACGTCAGTTGGGTAGCGATATCGCGACATGTCGCGATATCGCGGCCCAAGAAAAGTCAAACGGAATTAAACACGCGGACGGTCGGACAGGGGAAAATTGACACGTGGTTGCCACGTGCCTTAAAGGCAACACTACCATTGGGGAATAGAGTCAAATTTGACACGTGGAGGCATACTTGTAACAGATCTTGAGGATGAGGGCCACGTAATCGGAGGAGAAAGATATAGATGTCGACCAAGTTTAATTATCTGGGAATGTTGTTTCCGGAGAAACCGTAGTTACAGGTGAAAGACTTAATGGCGGAGACAACGGTACTTAAAGACGGTCAGATTAAAACGGCGGGTGCAGGGTATGGAAAGCCATGAATGCAGGCTCTGGACGGATCGGACAGTTGCCATTAATGGCAGAAAACAAAAGGAAAGGAAAATTTTAAAATTTCAACGGAGGGAAGATGAAATTCGAAAGGGGTCTTCGGGCGGGAGCATTAATTTCAGGGAAGGCCGAGACCACATTAAAACGGGGAAATTTGTATGGGAAAGGGGTGGTGAAGTTCGGGATTGGGGGAGAAGTGGTATACTGGAGTGGCTACTGTAACCGTATTTTGCTATTTTTAATGAAATTTAAATGAAATTACTGTGAATGTGTTTGTGTGAATCCCGGCTTGCCATCAAGTGGTATCAGAGCGGGAGCTCCTGAGCGTGTAACAGATCACCGGAGAGAGGCAGTTGCACCAGGATCTGTGGAAGAATTCTAAAAAAATATATATATATATATAATACAGAGAAAAATATCATGCCTCCACGAAGGAACCGTGGCGGAGCAGGAAATGTGGTGCCGGCCGAAGACTTTCGGGCCTTGCAAAGACAAGTTCAAGCCTTGCAAGCGAGTTATGCGAAGGCGCGAACCCGGAGGGGAAGAGGAAAGTGAAGATGAAGTTGAAGAGGAAGAACAGTCTGAGGAAGAGGCAGAAGCTGTGGATCCAGCTCAGGCCCGGTTGTATAAGGCCATCTCTCAGATTGGAAAACAGCCAAAAATGGAGGTATCTACCTACTCGGGAAATCTAAATCCAGAAGAAGTGATTGACTGGATAAATGATTTAGAGGAATATTTCGAGTATGAGGAGATTGAAGACCCTAACCGGGTCAGATTTGCTAAGACCAAGTTAAAGGGTCATGCCAGCATTTGGTGGAAGGGAATGCAGTTGGAGAGAAACAGAAGAGGGAAAGAGAGAATAACAAGATGGGATAGAATGGTGGAGAATATTAAAAGACAGTTCATCCCGACGGATTACGAGTTGGATCTGCTAAGGAAGATGCGAGCTTGAGACAGGACAAACAAAGCCGTCCAAGAGTACACTCGAAGAATTTTACAAAATTTCTATTAGAACAGGGCATTTAGAGGCAAATAAGGAGAAAGTAGCCCGTTACATTAATGGGCTGAGGCTTGGTATCCGGGGAAGAACCGAGCCTGGTTCGAGTAAACACCATTGAGGATGCTTATCAATTTGCCTTGAAGGTAGAAGAAAAGCTAAACAGGCGGTTTGAAGGCAAGCAAAGAGGAAGAGGCCGAGGTGGAAGGACTGGTGGGAGGACCAGTGGAGAAAAGTACAAGGATCCGAAGAAGACTGGTGAAGCCAGTAGTAACCAGGACCAAAAAGAAGAAGATGTTTATCAGCCCCGAGATCAGAACAGCTACCCAAGAGGACGGGGTGGATCTGGACGAGGGTTTGGAAGGGGAGTATTTCGTGGAACATGTTTCCACTGTGGTGAAGAAGGACACGGGGCATTTGAATGTCCACAACACCGAGAAAGAACAAACAAGAGGCCCGAGGGCCCAGCCGAGCTACTGTGGCAGAGGAGGATGTTGAATCTGAGCATTCCGAAGAAGCGGAGAGAGGAGAAACAATGGTTGTAAGAAGAGTCCTGTTGAACGAGGAGAAGGACACAGACCAGAGGAGAAGTTTATTCCGCACTAGATGTAAATGTGCGGGCAAGGTTTGCAATATCATTATTGATAATGGTAGCACGGACAACCTGGTTTCTGAGGAAATGGTTACAAAGTTACGGTTAGAAAGGAGGAAACACCCACACCCATACCGGGTCGCATGGTTACAAAAGGACCACGGAGCTTTGGTCAACGAGCAGTGTTCTGTTAAATTTAACATTGGGAATTATTGTGATGAGGTCCTGTGTGACATCTTACCCATGGATGTTTGCCACATGTTGCTGGGGAGACCCTGGCAGTTTGACCGGAGTGCAGTACATGATGGCCGTGCCAACACCTACTCATTGACAAAGAATGGTGTACGCCATAAACTAAAGCCCTTGAAGGATACGAGATGAAAAGGTATGTAATATTTCCAGAGTCTGTTTAGTTGAGGGGAGAGAGTTTACGAACGGGTTAAAGCATGAACGTTTATGTTATGCAATAATCCCTAGAGTTAGGGGGAAGGAATGCCGGGATACCCCAACGAAGTTCTAAATCTACTGGAGGAATTTTCGGACATTGTGTCCGACAATGTGCCCGAGGGCTTACCCCCGTGAGAAAAATTAGCCATCATATAGATTTAGTACCAGGATCAAGCCTGCCAAATAAAGTTGCACACAGGATGACACCTGTAGAGGCTGAGGAGTTAAATAGACAGGTCTAAGAATTATTAGAAAAGGGATTAATTCGGGAAAGTTTGAGTCCATGCGCGATACTGCAGTCGTTGGCGCCAAAGAAGGATGGAGAATGGAGGATGTGTATCGATTCACGGGCCATCAACAAAATTACTATTAAGTACGGATTCCCGTTACCAAGAATGGATGATATCATGGATTGTTTAAGTGGAGCTGAGTACTTCACAAAGATTGACCTGAAAAGTGGTTATCATCAGATCCGTATCCGAGAGGGGGATGAATGGAAGACAACCTTCAAGACAAGAGAAGGCCTGTTTGAGTGGTTGGTCATGCCCTTTGGACTGTCCAATGCACCAAGTACCTTCATGCGGCTGATGAATGAAGTACTGAAAGAATTTCTGGGAAAGTTTGTTATTGTCTATTTAGATGATATATTGATATTTAGCCGGACCCTGGAGGAACACCTGATGCATATCAGGAGAGTCTTTGAAAAGCTGCAAGAAGAACAGTTATTAATAAATTTGAAAAAGTGTAATTTTGTCAAGAAAGAATTGGTATACTTGGGGTTTGTAATCTCAGCAGAAGGCCCGAAGATGGACCCCGAAAAGGTGAGAGCCATCATTGAATGGCCTACTCCAAGGAGCACAACAGAAGTGAGGTCATTCCATGGTCCGGCCGGTTTTATAGGAAGTTCATAAAGAACTTCAGCGAGTATTTGTGCACCTTTCACGGAGACAATGAGGGGAGATAAAAAGGAGTTCAAATGGACATCAGGAGCTGAAAGGAGCTTTGATACATTAAAAAGAAAAGTTACCGAGCAGACTGTTTTGGCACTTCCAGACTTCAACAAGGTATTTCAGGTGGATTGTGATGCCAGTGGCAGTGCAATAGGGGCGGTACTGAGTCAAGGAGGCAAGCCAGTTGCTTATTTCGGTGAAAAGTTAAATGATGCCCGGAAAAAGTATTCTGTCTATGATCAAGAATTTTATGCTATAGTTCGAGCCTTGAAAAAGTGGAGACATTATTTATTACCAAAGGAGTTTGTACTTGTTTATCGACCATCGAGGCTTTGCAATACATTAACAATCGGACAAAACTGAACCAAAGGCACATGAAATGGGTGGAGTTCCTCCAAAGTTACACCTTTGTACTAAAGCACGAAGTGGGAAGTCAAACAGGGTTGCGGATGCCTTAAGCGGAAGGCGGACTCTGCGACCGGATTGACAGTGGAAGTAGTGGGGTTTGAAGAACTGAAGGGTCTATACCCTGCAAATCTGGATTTTGCAAAAGCCTGGAAGGCTTGCTCAATACCTCTTACCATGGATAGAACAAAATGGTTGGATTTCTTAATCCAAGACGGGATGTTGTTCAAGGGTAGTAAGTTGTGCATTCCCAGAAGTTCCATGCGGGAGAATTTAATCAAAGAAAAGCACAGCGGAGGATTGGTGGGCATTTTGGTAGGGATAAGACCATTGCCTTGATTGAGGAAAATTACTACTGGCCACAACTTCGGCAAGATGTACGGAAGTTTGTGCAAAGCTGCAGAATATGCCAGATGGCAAAGGGTGTAAAACAAAATACAGGACTGTACCAGCCATTACTTGTGCATGAGAGACCATGGGAGGACATAAGCATGGATTTTGTTCTTGGATTGCCGAGAAAACGAGAGAGGAAATGATTCAATATTTGTGGTGGTGGACCGGTTCTCCAAAATGGCACATTTTATTCCCTGCCAAAAGACAAGTGATGCGAGTTCACATTGTTTGGATTGTTCTTCAAGGAAGTGGTACGACTTCACGGTCTACCGAGAAGTATAGTTTCGAGACGAGAGATACAAAGTTTGTTGGGTATTTCTGGAGAACTCTGTGGAAGAAATTGAAGACGAGACTTGAAATTCGGTTCAGCATACCATCCACGGACGGATGGGCGGACGGAGGTGGTCAATAGAAGCCTGGGCAATTCTATCGCGGTGTTTGATAGTGGATCAACCCAAGGGATGGGATTTGGTCTTACCACGAGCGAGTTTGCATATAACAGTTCAGTTAATAAAATCACAAATAAATCTCCGTTCCGAGATAGTATATGGAAACAGCCCGAGGAATGTGTCCGAGCTAAGAAGGTTGGACGAAGAGAAAAATGTAGTGCCGAAGCCGGAAGAATTTGCGAGAACATATGAAAAGTCTGCATGAGGAAGTAAGAAGACAAATTACAAAAAAGAACAGTCAATATAAGACAAGGGCGGACCAAAAGCGGCAGTTCAAGGAGTTCAAGGTAGGAGATGAGGTCATGGTGCATCTCAGGAAAGAGAGATTTCCTGCCAAGACTTATAATAAATTGAAAATGAAAAGGTTTGGACCATGCGAGAATATTGGGAAAGCGAGAGTCAGGAAATGCGTATGAAGTGGAATTGCCAACTTGGCTTGATATTTCACCAATTTTTAATATCTCAGATTTAGTGGAATACCATGAGGGAGAAGGTACAAAAATGCAAAGTCCAGAGTTATGGCAAATTCCAGCATCTACTCCGAGCACAGATGAAACCGAAGAAGTATTGGATACTCGTGAAGGCAAAAACACCAGGAATAAACAGTATACTGAGTATTTGATCAAGTGGAAAGGCAGGCCTATTGAAGATGCAACTTGGGTATCGGAGGCGGAGGTTGACCGATTGGGTCTTCCCCCAACAAAACAGAAGTGAGGGTCACTTCTAATCTACCCCGGGTGTCTGATGCAGGAGCATCCGGTGAAAGTATGAGCAATCTTGCATCTTTTATTTTTCTTTAGAAATTTTTGAAGCAATTTGGTTCTTTTCCGGGGAAGGAGATGACGTAAGACAGAAAAGGAAGTTGATAAGGGGACTAAGGCAAAAGTTGGTGTGAGGTCACGAAATCGCGACCTCATTTTCTGTTGCATGGACGGGGCAAGTTTCGTCGCGATATCGCGACGTCGCGATATCGCGACAGGTTAGGATGGCCAAGTGGACGGAGCAAGTTTCGTCGCGATATCGCGACGTCGCGATATCGCGACAGGTTAGGTTGGAAGTTACGAAGGGGGTTGAAGCTGTTGCAAGGAGTGGGGGTTGGAGTCGCGAGATCGCGACGCGTCGCGATTTCACGACACGTCACGATTTCGCGACGTCAAAGGCAGAGACAATGCAGGACGTACTTTTGTCGCGATATCGCGACGTCGCGATATCGCGACGTGGTTTCAAAGCTGAGGGCGGACGTCAGTTGGGTAGCGATATCGCGACATGTCGTGATATCGCGGCCCGAGAAAAGTCAAACGGAATTAAACACGCGGACGGTCGGACAGGGGAAAATTGACACGTGGTTGCCACGTGCCTTAAAGGCAACACTACCATTGGGGAATAGAGTCAAATTTGACACGTGGAGGCATACTTGTAACAGATCTTGAGGATGAGGGCCACGTAATCGGAGGAGAAAGATATAGATGTCGACCAAGTTTAATTATCTGGGAATGTTGTTTCTGGAGAAACCGTAGTTACAGGTGAAAGACTTAATGGCGGAGACAACGGTACTTAAAGACAGTTCGATTAAAACGGCGGGTGCGGGATATGGAAAGCCATGAATGCGAGGCTCTGGACGGATCGGACAGTTGCCATTAATGGCGAGAAAACAAAAGGAAAGGAAAATTTTGAAATTTCAACGGAGGGAAGATGAAATTCGAAAGGGGTCTTCGGGCGGGAGCATTAATTTCAGGGAAGGCCGAGACCACATTAAAAACGGGGAAATTTGTATGGGAAAGGGGTGGTGAAGTTCGGGATTGGGGGAGAAGTGGTATACTGGAGTGGCTACTGTAACCGTATTTTGCTATTTTTAATGAAATTTAAATGAAATTACTGTGAATGTGTTTGTGTGAATCCCGGCTTGCCATCATATACCCTCTGAAGAGAAATACATGCAAATGTTCCAATCTACGTCGAATCTTGGAGCTGGCCTTGGCCAAAAATAGGGTAAATATGTTGGTGTTTGATGATGAAATCCAACCTGATGGTGATGAAATCTAGTCATTTACCAATGTTAAAGTGAGTGTGTGTGAGGTTTTTTCAACTTATTGTGTAATTCAACCAAGATGCAATTCTATTTTATACCTATATGCTCATAATACATGCTCAAATATGCTCATAATACATACTCAAATCTTCTCATAACACATACTCAAATCTGCTTATAATACATGCTCAAATCTTGTTCATAATCTATGCTTTCATCAAAGTACTTCATACATATTCTACCTTGAATTCATTTAACCTCTTGAACATATAAAGAATAATATGTACTAACAAATGCTCAATATGTTCTTTACATTCACTAAGTCCTTCACTTTCACATGTCTCACATTTATTACATTCTAAATGTAGCTCTCGTCTAGCACTTGATAACTGACCTGGTTATTATTGAGTTATAATTTTATTTCAATACCGATCATAATGCAAAACTCCTCATCTACTCACACAATCAATCATGAATATGCATAAATTGCTTTCACAAATTGATCTATAATTCTTGCATTTTTATTCCCTATATCACTCAAAACCAATGCTCAACTTTACTTCATAAAACTACTCTATGACTCTTGCACTTTCAAATCCAAACTCATTCAAAACATGTGTACAACTTATTTTCAAGCCCTATCTCATATATTTTCAATTTCAACCAAAACCAAGCTTACTTTCAAACCCTCGGCTGAAAGCACACTTACTCAATCTTTATTTCTCCAACCATATGACAATAAAATATTTCTAAACAAAAATACCTTGTGAGTGATATCAAAACGCCATACCTCTAAAAATTGTCTTGATAATGATGTGCCACTAAACCTGTCTCAAAAACAATTTTCATTTTGATCCTTCAAGAAATTTGGTTAGTGATATTCAATTCTAACATAGACAAAAACAACATGCACTCAAACCTTTCCAAAAGGTGTTCACAATGAATCTACAAAACAATACCTTATTTCTCCTCTATAGTACTTCAATAATAAGCTTCTAAAACCTTATGATCCCTTTTTCTATAATATAAAAATTACACTTGTAATTAAATCAATTTACACCTTATAACTCCTAACTTATCATTTAAAAAACACCCCAAATATTCAACATAATATACAAATCACTAAAACAACCTTATAACTCCAAGATTTAAACAATAATAAAAATATTTTACTTTACCTTACTCATTATTTCCATGCACTTATACACATCCATCAACACCAAGAAACCTTAGCACTCATCAAAAAATCAACGCCATCAATTCCAAGCAACCTTAGAGCTTACCAATAATCAACACTATTGTCAATGCCAAGGAAAACATACTCCACAAGATTCGACCTGCAGACCTCTACCACAACAAAGCTATCACAAGCACCTTGACCAACTATGCCACCATGGTGATTGGAACCAAGGAAGTGCCCACACAACTATATCTTTGTCTTAGTGCGCAGATCTTCAAAAATGACATCCATGGGTTTTGACCCTATGACCTCCCTCCTGTCAATGCTCATGGAAGTCACACAACCAGTTGGACTATCTAGTTGGATAGGACATCTCAGGGGCTCAGAATATTTGTCATTTACCAATCATTTGCACACCTTTCAAACACATTGTTCTCTTCTTGCCGCTCGTAAGAGATTAGCACTTCAAATCATATGACGTTTTTGCATTAATTCATCACAAAATATAACATTAGTGCTTGGTAAAAAATCAAATCTCTTATCCCTTATTTATTTAAAGTGAGGTTGGCACCAAGAGTTTATAACCTTATATTATAATATTTCCTTTTGAACGTTTGCCTTCAAAATATTGTCCCAATGGACTTCTATTTAAACCTTTGTCCCTTTGGCCTTCTATACCCATTCTTAAACCCTTTGTCCTCGTAATAAATATTATAATTATTTTTCATTTTAGCTCTTTGTCCCAAACAAACTTCTTAATCATTTTTGTCCTTCATATAATAATTAAAAAATAAATATTATAAACCCTTTTCTTCCAATAATTTCCTTTCTTGGGATATATTTTGCCTTGAAATTTTTCCATAGTGTGCTATCAAACCCATGTAAAAATATTCTTGACTATAATATTATTTATGCCTCATGTATCCTTTGACACATTATTTCTGCCTCATGATTTCTTTGACATTATTTCTACTTCATGATTCCTTTGACATCAATGACAACTCAATGTACTCAATATTTCCAATAGTCTCAGGAATAGCGGTATGGGTAGCCCTATGCACAACATATATGTATAAAATAGGGGCCCTACTAGAGGGCCCTAAATTTAGGCTCTAGGACATAGGAGGAGGTATACTACCTTGCCCTACCATCGAAGTTTTAGGGACCTAACTAAACTGAGATGCCATGGGGGAATACAACTGACTCTAGATTAGTGCTAACTTTCTGGTTCGACCATGGGTTCTTACCATACGCTAGGGTGTGATGATGTATGAAATGCAAGTGATAGTGTGTGAATGTGTGAGATAGAACAATGCTAAACAACACTCGAAGAAAAAAAACAAGCAACTTTTCCTAAGTTATCACAAGTTTTGATTTTGATGTTTTTTGGGAAGTTTTGAAGTTTTAAAAAAGAAATGTTCATGTGCAAAATATTTTTCACTGAGATGATTCTAGGATTTCACCTGTATACTCATAGCTCGACAACTAGTGATGAATTCTAGTTTCGTAAACCCTCCAAAGTATGGAGATGAAGCCCATACCCTATCAGGGAGCACATGTTCTACCAGTCCTCGCCCAATGCAAACTTGGTCAATGTTATACCCTCTGAAGAGAAATAC
Source organism: Wollemia nobilis (assembly GCA_028583015.1). Classification (NCBI taxonomy): domain Eukaryota; kingdom Viridiplantae; phylum Streptophyta; class Pinopsida; order Araucariales; family Araucariaceae; genus Wollemia; species Wollemia nobilis. The sequence continues at coordinate 25,782 of JAQPPZ010017254.1, read as the reverse complement.
ATGCAAATTATCCAATCTACGTCGAATCTTGGAGCTGGCCTTGGCCAAAAATAGGGTAAATATGTTGGTGTTTGATGATAAAATCCAACCTGATGGTGATGAAATCTAGTCGTTTACCAATGTTAAAGTGAGTGTGTGTGAGGTTTTTTCAACTTATTGTGTAATTCAACCAAGATGCAATTCTATTTTATACCTATATGCTCATAATACATGCTCAAATATGCTCATAATACATACTCAAATCTTCTCATAACACATACTCAAATCTGCTTATAATACATGCTCAAATCTTGTTCATAATCTATGCTTTCATCAAAGTACTTCAAACATATTCTACCTAGAATTCATTTAACCTCTTGAACATATAAAGAATAATATGTACTAAAAAATGCTCAATATGTTCTTTACATTCACTAAGTCCTTCACTTTCACATGTCTCACATTTATTGCATTCTAAAGGTAGCTCTAGTCTAGCACTTGATAAGCCGACCTGGTTATTATTGAGTTATAATTTTATTTCAATACCGATCATAATGCAAAACTCCTCATCTACTCACACAATCAATCATGAAGATGCATAAATTGCTTTCACAAATTGATCTATAATTCTTGCATTTTTATTCCCTATATCACTCAAAACCAATGCTCAAATTTACTTCATAAAACTACTCTATGACTCTTGCACTTTCAAATCCAAACTCATTCAAAACATGTGTACAACTTATTTTCAAGCCCTATCTCATATATTTTCAATTTCAACCAAAACCAAGCTTACTTTCAAACCCTCGGATGAAAGCACACTTACTCAATCTTTATTTCTCCAATCATATGACAACAAAATATTTCTTAACAAAAATACCTTGTGAGTGATATCAAAACGCCATACCTCTAAAAATTGTCTTGATGATGATGTGCCACTAAACCTGTCTCAAAAACAATTTTCATTTTGATCCTTCAAGAAATTTGGTTAGTGATATTCAATTCTAACATAGATAAAAACAACATGCACTCAAACCTTTCCAAAAGGTGTTCACAATGAATCTACAAAACAATACCTTATTTCTCCTCTATAGTATTTCAATAATAAGCTTCTAAAACCTTATGATCCCTTTTTCTATAATGTAAAAATTACACTTGTAATTAAATCAATTTACACCTTATAACTCCTAACTTATCATTTAAAAAACACCCCAAATATTCAACATAATATACAAATCACTAAAACAACCTTATAACTCCAAGATTTAAACAATAATAAAAATATTTTACTTTACCTTACTCATTATTTCCATGCACTTATACACATCCATCAACACCAAGAAACCTTAGCACTCATCAAAAAATCAACGCCATCAATTCCAAGCAACCTTAGAGCTTACCAATAATCAACACTATTGTCAATTCCAAGGAAAACATACTCCACAAGATTCGACCTGCAGACCTCTACCACAACAAAGCTATCACAAGCACCTTGACCAACTATGCCACCATGGTGATTGGAACCAAGGAAGTGCCCACACAACTATATCTTTGTCTTAGTGCGCAGATCTTCAAAAATGACATCCATGGGTTTTGACCCTATGACCTCCCTCCTGTCAATGCTCATGGAAGTCACACAACCAGTTGGACTATCTAGTTGGATAGGACATCTCAAGGGCTTAGAATATTTGTCATTTACCAATCATTTGCACACCTTTCAAACACATTGTTCTCTTCTTGCCGCTCGTAGGAGATTAGCACTTCAAATCATATGACGTTTTTGCATTAATTCATCACAAAATATAACATTAGTGCTTGGTAAAAAATCAAATCTCTTATCCCTTATTTATTTAAAGTGAGGTTGGCACCAAGAGTTTATAACCTTATATTATAATATTTCCTTTTGAACGTTTGCCTTCAAAATATTGTCCCAATGGACTTCTATTTAAACCTTTGTCCCTTTGGCCTTCTATACCCATTCTTAAACCCTTTGTCCTCGTAATAAATATTATAATTATTTTTCATTTTAGCTCTTTGTCCCAAACAAACTTCTTAATCATTTTTGTCCTTTATATAATAATTAAAAAATAAATATTATAAACCCTTTTCTTCCAATAATTTCCTTTCTTGGGATATATATTTTGCCTTGAAATTTTTCCATAGTGTGCTATCAAACCCATGTAAAAATATTCTTGACTATAATATTATTTATGCCTCATGTATCCTTTGACACATTATTTCTGCCTCATGATTTCTTTGACATTATTTCTACTTCATGATTCCTTTGACATCAATGACAACTCAATGTACTCAATATTTCCAATAGCCTCAGGAATAGCGGTATGGGTAGCCCTATGCACAACATATATGTTTAAAATAGGGGCCCTACTAGAGGGCCCTAAAATTAGGCTCTAGGACATAGGAGGAGGTATACTACCTTGCCCTACCATCGAAGTTTTAGGGACCTAACTAAACTGAGATGCCATGGGGGAATACAACTGACTCTAGATTAGTGCTAACTTTCTGGTTTGACCATGGGTTCTTACCATACGCTAGGGTGTGATGATGTATGAAATGCAAGTGATAGTGTGTGAATGTGTGAGATAGAACAATGCTAAACAACACTTGAAGAAAAAAAACAAGCATCTTTTCCTATGTTATCACAAGTTTTGATTTTGATGTTTTTTGGGAAGTTTTGAAGTTTTGAAAAAGAAAAGTTCATGTGCAAAATATTTTTCACTGAGATGATTCTAGGATTTCACCTGTATACTCATAGCTCGACAACTAGTGATGAATTCTAGTTTCGTAAACCCTCCAAAGTATGGAGATGAAGCCCATACCCTATCAGGGAGCACATGTTCTACCAGTCCTCACCCAATGCAAACTTGGTCAATGTTATACCCTCTGAAGAGAAATACATGCAAATTTTCCAATCTACGTCGAATCTTGGAGCTGGCCTTGGCCAAAAATAGGGTAAATATGTTGGTGTTTGATGATGAAATCCATCTTGATGGTGATGAAATCTAGTCGTTTACCAATGTTAAAGTGAGTGTGTGTGAGGTTTTTTCAACTTATTGTGTAATTCAACCAAGATGCAATTCTATTTTATACCTATATGCTCATAATACATGCTCAAATATGCTCATAATACATACTCAAATCTTCTCATAACACATACTCAAATCTGCTTATAATACATGCTCAAATCTTGTTCATAATCTATGCTTTCATCAAAGTACTTCATACATATTCTACCTAGAATTCATTTAACCTCTTGAACATATAAAGAATAATATGTACTAAAAAATGCTCAATATGTTCTTTACATTCACTAAGTCCTTCACTTTCACATGTCTCACATTTATTGCATTCTAAAGGTAGCTCTAGTCTAGCACTTCATAACTGACCTGGTTATTATTGAGTTATAATTTTATTTCAATACCGATCATAATGCAAAACTCCTCATCTACTCACACAATCAATCATGAATATGCATAAATTGCTTTCACAAATTGATCTATAATTCTTGCATTTTTATTCCCTATATCACTCAAAACCAATGCTCAACTTTACTTCATAAAACTACTCTATGACTCTTGCACTTTCAAATCCAAACTCATTCAAAACATGTGTACAACTTATTTTCAAGCCCTATCTCATATATTTTCAATTTCAACCAAAACCAAGCTTACTTTCAAACCCTCGGATGAAAGCACACTTACTCAATATTTATTTCTCCAATCATATGACAACAAAATATTTCTTAACAAAAATACCTTGTGAGTGATATCAAAACGCCATACCTATAAAAATTGTCTTGATGATGATGTGCCTCTAAACCTGTCTCAAAAAAAATTTTCATTTTGATCCTTCAAGAAATTTGGTTAGTGATATTCAATTCTAACATAGATAAAAGCAACATGCACTCAAACCTTTCCAATAGGTGTTCACAATGAATCTACAAAACAATACCTTATTTCTCCTCTATAATATTTCAATAATAAGCTTCTAAAACCTTATGATCCCTTTTTCTATAATGTAAAAATTACACTTGTAATTAAATCAATTTACACCTTATAACTCCTAACTTATCATTTAAAAAACACCCCAAATATTCAACATAATATACAAATCACTAAAACAACCTTATAACTCCAAGATTTAAACAATAATAAAAATATTTTACTTTACCTTACTCATTATTTCCATGCACTTATACACATCCATCAACACCAAGAAACCTTAGCACTCATCAAAAAATCAACGCCATCAATTCCAAGCAACCTTAGAGCTTACCAATAATCAACACTATTGTCAATGCCAAGGAAAACATACTCCACAAGATTCGACCTGTAGACCTCTACCACAACAACTCTATCACAAGCACCTTGACCAACTATGCCACCATGGTGATTGGAACCAAGGAAGTGCCCACACAACTATATCTTTGTCTTACTGCACAGATCTTCAGAAATGACATCCATGGGTTTTGACCCTATCACCTCCCTCCTGTCAATGCTCATGGAAGTCACACAACCAGTTGGACTATCTAGTTGGATAGGACATCTCAGGGGCGCAGAATATTTGTCATTTACCAATCATTTGCACACCTTTCAAACACATTGTTCTCTTCTTGCCGCTCGTAGGAGATTAGCACTTCAAATCATATGATGTTTTTGCACTAATTCATCACAAAATATAACATTAGTGCTTGGTAAAAAATCAAATCTCTTATCCCTTATTTTATTTAAAGTGAGTTTGGCACCAAGAGTTTATAACCTTATATTATAATATTTCCTCTTGAACGTTTGCCTTCAAAATATTGTCCCAATGGACTTCTATTTAAACCTTTGTCCCTTTGGCCTTCTATACCCATTCTTAAACCCTTTGTCCTCGTAATAAATATTATAATTATTTTTCATTTTAGCTCTTTGTCCCAAACAAACATCTTAATCCTTTTTGTCCTTTATATAATAATTAAAAAAATAAATATTATAAACCCTTTTCTTCCAATAATTTCCTTTCTTGGGATATATATTTTGCCTTGAAATTTTTCCATAGTGTGTTGTCAAACCCATGTAAAAATATTCTTGACTATAATATTATTTATGCCTCATGTATCCTTTGACACATTATTTCTGCCTCATGATTTCTTTGAAATTATTTCTACTTCATGATTCTTTTGACATCAATGACAACTCAATGTACTCAATATTTCCAATAGTCTCAGGAATAGCGGTATGGGTAGCCCTATGCACAACATATATGTCTAAAATAGGGGCACTACTAGAGGGCCCTAAATTTAGGCTCTAGGACATAGGAGGAGGTATACTACCTTGCCCTACCATCGAAGTTTTAGGGACCTAACTAAACTGAGATGCCATGGGGGAATACAACTGACTCTAGATTTGTGCTAACTTTCTGGTTTGACCATGGGTTCTTACCATACACTAGGGTGTGATGATGTATGAAATGCAAGTGATAGTGTGTGAATGTGTGAGATAGAACAATGCAAAACAACACTCGAAGAAAAAAAACAAGCAACTTTTCCTAAGTTATCACAAGTTTTGATTTTGATGTTTTTTGGGAAGTTTTGAAGTTTTGAAAAAGAAAAGTTCATGTGCAAAATATTTTTCACTGAGATGATTCTAGGATTTCACCTGTATACTCATAGCTCGACAACTAGTGATGAATTCTAGTTTCGTAAACCCTCCAAAGGATGGAGATGAAGCCCATACCCTATCAGGGAGCACATGTTCTACCAGTCCTCACCCAATGCACACTTGGTCAATGTTATACCCTCTGAAGAGAAATACATGCAAATTTTCCAATCTATATCGAATCTTGGAGCTGGCCTTGGCCAAAAATAGGGTAAATATGTTGGTGTTTGATGATGAAATCCAACCTGATGGTGATGAAATCTAGTCGTTTACCAATGTTAAAGTGAGTGTGTGTGAGGTTTTTTCAACTTATTGTGTAATTCAACCAAGATGCAATTCTATTTTATACCTATATGCTCATAATACATGCTCAAATCTGCTCATAATACATACTCAAATCTTCTCATAACACATACTCAAATCTGCTTATAATACATGCTCAAATCTTGTTCATAATCTATGCTTTCATCAAAGTACTTCATACATATTCTACCTAGAATTCATTTAACCTCTTGAACATATAAAGAATAATATGTACTAACAAATGCTCAATATGTTCTTTACATTCACTAAGTCCTTCACTTTCACATGTCTCACATTTATTGCATTCTAAAGGTAGCTCTCGTCTAGCACTTGATAACTGACCTGGTTATTATTGAGTTATAATTTTATTTCAATACCGATCATAATGCAAAACTCCTCATCTACTCACACAATCAATCATGAATATGCATAAATTGCTTTCACAAATTGATCTATAATTCTTGCATTTTTATTCCCTATATCACTCAAAACCAATGCTCAACTTTACTTCATAAAACTACTCTATGACTCTTGCACTTTCAAATCCAAACTCATTCAAAACATGTGTACAACTTATTTTCAAGCCCTATCTCATATATTTTCAATTTCAACCAAAACCAAGCTTACTTTCAAACCCTCGGATGAAAGCACACTTACTCAATCTTTATTTCTCCAACCATATGACAACAAAATATTTCTTAACAAAAATATCTTGTGAGTGATATCAAAACGCCATACCTCTAAAAATTGTCTTGATGATGATGTGCCACTAAACCTGTCTCAAAAAAAATTTTCATTTTGATCCTTCAAGAAATTTGGTTAGTGATATTCAATTCTAACATAGATAAAAACAACATGCACTCAAACCTTTCCAAAAGGTGTTCACAATGAATCTACAAAACAATACCTTATTTCTCCTCTATAGTATTTCAATAATAAGCTTCTAAAACCTTATGATCCATTTTTCTATAATGTAAAAATTACACTTGTAATTAAATTAATTTACACCTTATAACTCCTAACTTATCATTTAAAAAACACCCCAAATATTCAACATAATATACAAATCACTAAAACAACCTTATAACTCCAAGATTTAAACAATAATAAAAATATTTTACTTTACCTTACTCATTATTTCCATGCACTTATACACATCCATCAACACCAAGAAACCTTAGCACTCATCAAAAAATCAATGCCATCAATTCCAAGCAACCTTAGAGCTTACCAATAATCAACACTATTGTCAATGCCAAGGAAAACATACTCCACAAGATTCGACCTGCAGACCTCTACCACAACAAAGCTATCACAAGCACCTTGACCAACTATGCCACCATGGTGATTGGAACCAAGGAAGTGCCCACACAACTATATCTTTGTCTTAGTGCGCAGATCTTCAAAAATGACATCCATGGGTTTTGACCCTATGACCTCCCTCTTGTCAATGCTCATGGAAGTCACACAACCAGTTGGACTATCTAGTTGGATAGGACATCTCAGGGGCTCATAATATTTGTCATTTACCAATCATTTGCACACCTTTCAAACACATTGTTCTCTTCTTGCCGATCGTAGGAGATTAGCACTTCAAATCATATGACGTTTTTGCATTAATTCATCAAAAAATATAACATTAGTGCTTGGTAAAAAATCAAATCTCTTATCCCTTATTTATTTAAAGTGAGGTTGGCACCAAGAGTTTATAACCTTATATTATAATATTTCCTTTTGAACGTTTGCCTTCAAAATATTGTCCCAATGGACTTCTATTTAAACCTTTGTCCCTTTGGCCTTCTATACCCATTCTTAAACCCTTTGTCCTTGTAATAAATATTATAATTATTTTTCATTTTAGCTCTTTGTCCCAAAGAAACTTCTTAATCCTTTTTGTCCTTTATATAATAATTAAAAAATAAATATTATAAACCCTTTTCTTCCAATAATTTCCTTTCTTGGGATATATATTTTGCCTTGAAATTTTTCCATAGTGTGTTGTCAAACCCATGTAAAAATATTCTTGATTATAATATTATTTATGCCTCATGTATCCTTTGACACATTATTTCTGCCTCATGATTTCTTTGACATTATTTCTACTTCATGATTCTTTTGACATCAATGACAACTCAATGTACTCAATATTTCCAATAGTCTCAGGAATAGCGGTATGGGTAGCCCTATGCACAACATATATGTCTAAAATAGGGGCACTACTAGAGTTCCCTAAATTTAGGCTCTAGGACATAGGAGGAGGTATAATACCTTGCCCTACCATCGAAGTTTTAGGGACCTAACTAAACTGAGATGCCATGGGGGAATACAACTGACTCTAGATTAGTGCTAACTTTCTGGTTTGACCATGGGTTCTTACCATACGCTAGGGTGTGATGATGTATGAAATGCAAGTGATAGTGTGTGAATGTGTGAGATAGAACAATGCAAAACAACACTCAAAGAAAAAAAACAAGCAACTTTTCCTAAGTTATCACAAGTTTTGATTTTGATGTTTTTTGGGAAGTTTTGAAGTTTTGAAAAAGAAAAGTTCATGTGCAAAATATTTTTCCCTGAGATGATTCTAGGATTTCACCTGTATACTCATAGCTCGACAACTAGTGATGAATTCTAGTTTCGTAAACCCTCCAAAGTATGGAGATGAAGCCCATACCCTATCAGGGAGCACATGTTCTACCAGTCCTCACCCAATGCACACTTGGTCAATGTTATACCCTCTAAAGAGAAATACATGCAAATTTTCCAATCTACGTCGAATCTTGGAGCTGGCCTTGGCCAAAAATAGGGTAAATATGTTGGTGTTTGATGATGAAATCCAACCTGATGGTGATGAAATCTAGTCGTTTACCAATGTTAAAGTGAGTGTGTGTGAGGTTTTTTCAACTTATTGTGTAATTCAACCAAGATGCAATTCTATTTTATACCTATATGCTCATAATACATGCTCAAATCTGCTCATAATACATACTCAAATCTTCTCATAACACATACTCAAATCTGCTTATAATACATGCTCAAATCTTGTTCATAATCTATGCTTTCATCAAAGTACTTCATACATATTCTACCTAGAATTCATTTAACCTCTTGAACATATAAAGAATAATATGTACTAACAAATGCTCAATATGTTCTTTACATTCACTAAGTCCTTCACTTTCACATGTCTCACATTTATTGCATTCTAAAGGTAGCTCTCGTCTAGCACTTGATAACTGACCTGGTTATTATTGAGTTATAATTTTATTTCAATACCGATCATAATGCAAAACTCCTCATCTACTCACACAATCAATCATGAAGATGCATAAATTGCTTTCACAAATTGATCTATAATTCTTGCATTTTTATTCCCTATATCACTCAAAACCAATGCTCAACTTTACTTCATAAAACTACTCTATGACTCTTGCACTTTCAAATCCAAACTCATTCAAAACATGTGTACAACTTATTTTCAAGCCCTATCTCATATATTTTCAATTTCAACCAAAACCAAGCTTACTTTCAAACCCTCGGATGAAAGCACACTTACTCAATATTTATTTCTCCAATCATATGACAACAAAATATTTCTTAACAAAAATACCTTGTGAGTGATATCAAAACGCCATACCTCTAAAAATTGTCTTGATGATGATGTGCCTCTAAACCTGTCTCAAAAACAATTTTCATTTTGATCCTTCAAGAAATTTGGTTAGTGATATTCAATTCTAACATAGATAAAAGCAACATGCACTCAAACCTTTCCAAAAGGTGTTCACAATGAATCTACAAAACAATACCTTATTTCTCCTCTATAATATTTCAATAATAAGCTTCTAAAACCTTATGATCCCTTTTTCTATAATGTAAAAATTACACTTGTAATTAAATCAATTTACACCTTATAACTCCTAACTTATCATTTAAAAAACACCCCAAATATTCAACATAATATACAAATCACTAAAACAACCTTATAACTCCAAGATTTAAACAATAATAAAAATATTTTACTTTACCTTACTCATTATTTCCATGCACTTATACACATCCATCAACACCAAGAAACCTTAGCACTCATCAAAAAATCAACGCCATCAATTCCAAGCAACCTTAGAGCTTACCAATAATCAACACTATTGTCAATGCCAAGGAAAACATACTCCACAAGATTCGACCTGTAGACCTCTACCACAACAACTCTATCACAAGCACCTTGACCAACTATGCCACCATGGTGATTGGAACCAAGGAAGTGCCCACACAACTATATATTTGTCTTAGTGCGTAGATCTTCAGAAATGACATCCATGGGTTTTGACCCTATGACCTCCCTCCTGTCAATGCTCATGGAAGTCACACAACGAGTTGGACTATCTAGTTGGATAGGAAATCTCAGGGGCTCAGAATATTTGTCATTTACCAATCATTTGCACACCTTTCAAACACATTGTTCTCTTCTTGCCGCTCGTAGGAGATTAGCACTTCAAATCATATGATGTTTTTGCATTAATTCATCACAAAATATAACATTAGTGCTTGGTAAAAAATCAAATCTCTTATCCCTTATTTTATTTAAAGTGAGGTTGGCACCAAGAGTTTATAACCTTATATTATAATATTTCCTCTTGAACGTTTGCCTTCAAAATATTGTCCCAATGGACTTCTATTTAAACCTTTGTCCCTTTGGCCTTCTATACCCATTCTTAAACCCTTTGTCCTCGTAATAAATATTATAATTATTTTTCATTTTAGCTCTTTGTCCCAAACAAACTTCTTAATCCTTTTTGTCCTTTATATAATAATTAAAAAATAAATATTATAAACCCTTTTCTTCCAATAATTTCCTTTCTTGGGATATATATTTTGCCTTGAAATTTTTCCATAGTGTGTTGTCAAACCCATGTAAAAATATTCTTGACTATAATATTATTTATGCCTCATGTATCCTTTGACACATTATTTCTGCCTCATGATTTCTTTGAAATTATTTCTACTTCATGATTCTTTTGACATCAATGACAACTCAATGTACTCAATATTTCCAATAGTCTCAGGAATAGCGGTATGGGTAGCCCTATGCACAACATATATGTCTAAAATAGGGGCACTACTAGAGGGCCCTAAATTTAGGCTCTAGGACATAGGAGGAGGTATACTACCTTGCCCTACCATCGAAGTTTTAGGGACCTAACTAAACTGAGATGCCATGGGGGAATACAACTGACTCTAGATTTGTGCTAACTTTCTGGTTTGACCATGGGTTCTTACCATACGCTAGGGTGTGATGATGTATGAAATGCAAGTGATAGTGTGTGAATGTGTGAGATAGAACAATGCAAAACAACACTCGAAGAAAAAAAACAAGCAACTTTTCCTAAGTTATCACAAGTTTTGATTTTGATGTTTTTTGGGAAGTTTTGAAGTTTTGAAAAAGAAAAGTTCATGTGCAAAATATTTTTCACTGAGATGATTCTAGGATTTCACCTGTATACTCATAGCTCGACAACTAGTGATGAATTCTAGTTTCGTAAACCCTCCAAAGGATGGAGATGAAGCCCATACCCTATCAGGGAGCACATGTTCTACCAGTCCTCACCCAATGCACACTTGGTCAATGTTATACCCTCTGAAGAGAAATACATGCAAATTTTCCAATCTACGTCGAATCTTGGAGCTGGCCTTGGCCAAAAATAGGGTAAATATGTTGGTGGTCGATGATGAAATCCAACTCTGATGGTGATGAAATCTAGTCGTTTACCAATGTTAAAGTGAGTGTGTGTGAGGTTTTTTCAACTTATTGTGTAATTCAACCAAGATGCAATTCTATTTTATACCTATATGCTCATAATACATGCTCAAATCTGCTCATAATACATACTCAAATCTTCTCATAACACATACTCAAATCTGCTTATAATACATGCTCAAATCTTGTTCATAATCTATGCTTTCATCAAAGTACTTCATACATATTCTACCTAGAATTCATTTAACCTCTTGAACATATAAAGAATAATATGTACTAACAAATGCTCAATATGTTCTTTACATTCACTAAGTCCTTCACTTTCACATGTCTCACATTTATTGCATTCTAAAGGTAGCTCTAGTCTAGCACTTGATAACCGACCTGGTTATTATTGAGTTATAATTTTATTTCAATACCGATCATAATGCAAAACTCCTCATCTACTCACACAATCAATCATGAAGATGCATAAATTGCTTTCACAAATTGATCTATAATTCTTGCATTTTTATTCCCTATATCACTCAAAACCAATGCTCAACTTTACTTCATAAAACTACTCTATGACTCTTGCACTTTCAAATCCAAACTCATTCAAAACATGTGTACAACTTATTTTCAAGCCCTATCTCATATATTTTCAATTTCAACCAAAACCAAGCTTCCTTTCAAACCCTCGGATGAAAGCACACTTACTCAATCTTTATTTCTCCAACCATATGACAACAAAATATTTCTTAACAAAAATATCTTGTGAGTGATATCAAAACGCCATACCTCTAAAAATTGTCTTGATGATGATGTGCCACTAAACCTGTCTCAAAAAAAATTTTCATTTTGATCCTTCAAGAAATTTGGTTAGTGATATTCAATTCTAACATAGATAAAAACAACATGCACTCAAACCTTTCCAAAAGGTGTTCACAATGAATCTACAAAACAATACCTTATTTCTCCTCTATAGTATTTCAATAATAAGCTTCTAAAACCTTATGATCCCTTTTTCTATAATGTAAAAATTACACTTGTAATTAAATCAATTTACACCTTATAACTCCTAACTTATCATTTAAAAAACACCCCAAATATTCAACATAATATACAAATCACTAAAACAACCTTATAACTCCAAGATTTAAACAATAATAAAAATATTTTACTTTACCTTACTCATTATTTCCATGCACTTATACACATCCATCAACACCAAGAAACCTTAGCACTCATCAAAAAATCAACGCCATCAATTCCAAGCAACCTTAGAGCTTACCAATAATCAACACTATTGTCAATGCCAAGGAAAACATACTCCACAAGATTCGACCTGCAGACCTCTACCACAACAAAGCTATCACAAGCACCTTGACCAACTATGCCACCATGGTGATTGGAACCAAGGAAGTGCCCACACAACTATATCTTTGTCTTAGTGCGCAGATCTTCAAAAATGACATCCATGGGTTTTGACCCTATGACCTCCCTCTTGTCAATGCTCATGGAAGTCACACAACCAGTTGGACTATCTAGTTGGATAGGACATCTCAGGGGCTCATAATATTTGTCATTTACCAATCATTTGCACACCTTTCAAACACATTGTTCTCTTCTTGCCGATCGTAGGAGATTAGCACTTCAAATCATATGACGTTTTTGCATTAATTCATCAAAAAATATAACATTAGTGCTTGGTAAAAAATCAAATCTCTTATCCCTTATTTATTTAAAGTGAGGTTGGCACCAAGAGTTTATAACCTTATATTATAATATTTCCTTTTGAACGTTTGCCTTCAAAATATTGTCCCAATGGACTTCTATTTAAACCTTTGTCCCTTTGGCCTTCTATACCCATTCTTAAACCCTTTGTCCTTGTAATAAATATTATAATTATTTTTCATTTTAGCTCTTTGTCCCAAACAAACTTCTTAATCCTTTTTGTCCTTTATATAATAATTAAAAAATAAATATTATAAACCCTTTTCTTCCAATAATTTCCTTTCTTGGGATATATATTTTGCCTTGAAATTTTTCCATAGTGTGTTGTCAAACCCATGTAAAAATATTCTTGACTATAATATTATTTATGCCTCATGTATCCTTTGACACATTATTTCTGCCTCATGATTTCTTTGACATTATTTCTACTTCATGATTCCTTTGACATCAATGACAACTCAATGTACTCAATATTTCCAATAGTCTCAGGAATAGCGGTATGGGTAGCCCTATGCACAACATATATGTCTAAAATAGGGGCACTACTAGAGTTCCCTAAATTTAGGCTCTAGGACATAGGAGGAGGTATAATACCTTGCCCTACCATCGAAGTTTTAGGGACCTAACTAAACTGAGATGCCATGGGGGAATACAACTGACTCTAGATTAGTGCTAACTTTCTGGTTTGACCATGGGTTCTTACCATACGCTAGGGTGTGATGATGTATGAAATGCAAGTGATAGTGTGTGAATGTGTGAGATAGAACAATGCAAAACAACACTCAAAGAAAAAAAACAAGCAACTTTTCCTAAGTTATCACAAGTTTTGATTTTGATGTTTTTTGGGAAGTTTTGAAGTTTTGAAAAAGAAAAGTTCATGTGCAAAATATTTTTCACTGAGATGATTCTAGGATTTCACCTGTATACTCATAGCTCGACAACTAGTGATGAATTCTAGTTTCGTAAACCCTCCAAAGTATGGAGATGAAGCCCATACCCTATCAGGGAGCACATGTTCTACCAGTCCTCACCCAATGCACACTTGGTCAATGTTATACCCTCTAAAGAGAAATACATGCAAATTTTCCAATCTACATCGAATCTTGGAGCTGGCCTTGGCCAAAAATAGGGTAAATATGTGGGTGTTTGATGATGAAATCCAACCTGATGGTGATGAAATCTAGTCGTTTACCAATGTTAAAGTTAGTGTGTGTGAGGTTTTTTCAACATATTGTGTAATTCAACCAAGATGCAATTCTATTTTATACCTATATGCTCATAATACATGCTCAAATCTGATCATAATACATACTCAAATCTTCACATAACACATACTCAAATCTGCTTATAATACATGCTCAAATCTTGTTAATAATCTATGCTTTCATCAAAGTACTTCATACATATTCTACCTAGAATTCATTTAACCTCTTGAACATATAAAGAATAATATGTACTAACAAATGCTCAATATGTTCTTTACATTCACTAAGTCCTTCACTTTCACATGTCTCACATTTATTGCATTCTAAAGGTAGCTCTTGTCTAGCACTTGATAACTGACCTGGTTATTATTGAGTTATAATTTTATTTCAATACCGATCATAATGCAAAACTCCTCATCTACTCACACAATCAATCATGAAGATGCATAAATTGCTTTCACAAATTGATCTATAATTCTTGCATTTTTATTCCCTATATCACTCAAAACCAATGCTCAACTTTACTTCATAAAACTACTCTATGACTCTTGCACTTTCAAATCCAAACTCATTCAAAACATGTGTACAACTTATTTTCAAGCCCTATCTCATATATTTTCAATTTCAACCAAAACCAAGCTTCCTTTCAAACCCTCGGATGAAAGCACACTTACTCAATATTTATTTCTCCAATCATATGACAACAAAATATTTCTTAACAAAAATACCTTGTGACTGATATCAAAATGCCATACCTCTAAAAATTGTCTTCATGATGATGTGCCACTAAACCTGTCTCAAAAAAAATTTTCATTTTGATCCTTCAAGAAATTTGGTTAGTGATATTCAATTCTAACATAGATAAAAACAACATGCACTCAAACCTTTCCAAAAGGTGTTCACAATGAATCTACAAAACAATACCTTATTTCTCCTCTATAATATTTCAATAATAAGCTTCTAAAACCTTATGATCCCTTTTTCTATAATGTAAAAATTACACTTGTAATTAAATCAATTTACACCTTATAACTCCTAACTTATCATTTAAAAAACACCCCAAATATTCAACATAATATACAAATCACTAAAACAACCTTATAACTCCAAGATTTAAACAATAATAAAAATATTTTACTTTACCTTACTCATTATTTCCATGCACTTATACACATCCATCAACACCAAGAAACCTTAGCACTCATCAAAAAATCAATGCCATCAATTCCAAGCAACCTTAGAGCTTACCAATAATCAACACTATTGTCAATGCCAAGGCAAACATACTCCACAAGATTCGACCTACAGACCTCTACCAAAACAACTCTATCACAAGAACCTTGACCAACTATGCCACCATGGTGATTGGAACCAAGGAAGTGCCCACACAACTATATCTTTGTCTTAGTGCGTAGATCTTCAAAAATGACATCCATGGGTTTTGACCCTATCACATCCCTCCTGTCAATGCTCATGGAAGTCACACAACCAGTTGGACTATCTAGTTGGATAGGACATCTCAGGGGCTCAGAATATTTGTCATTTACCAATCATTTGCACACCTTTCAAACACATTGTTCTCTTCTTGCCGCTCGTAGGAGATTAGCACTTCAAATCATATGACGTTTTTGCATTAATTCATCACAAAATATAACATTAGTGCTTGGTAAAAAATCAAATCTCTTATCCCTTATTTATTTAAAGTGAGGTTGGCACCAAGAGTTTATAACCTTATATTATAATATTTCCTTTTGAACGTTTGCCTTCAAAATATTGTCCCAATGGACTTCTATTTAAACCTTTGTCCCTTTGGCCTTCTATACCCATTCTTAAACCCTTTGTCCTCGTAATAAATATTATAATTATTTTTCATTTTAGCTCTTTGTCCCAAACAAACTTCTTAATCCTTTTTGTCCTTTATATAATAATTAAAAAATAAATATTATAAACCCTTTTCTTCCAATAATTTCCTTTCTTGGGATATATATTTTGCCTTGAAATTTTTCCATAGTGTGTTGTCAAACCCATGTAAAAATATTCTTGACTATAATATTATTTATGCCTCATTTATCCTTTGCCACATTATTTCTGCCTCATGATTTCTTTGACATTTTTTCTACTTCATGATTCCTTTGACATCAATGACAACTCAATGTACTCAATATTTCCAATAGTCTCAGGAATAGCGGTATGGGTAGCCCTATGCACAACATATATGTTCTAAAATAGGGGCACTACTAGAGGGCCCTAAATTTAGGCTCTAGTAAATAGGAGGAGGTATACTACCTTGCCCTACCATCAAATTTTTAGGGACCCAACTAAACTGAGATGCCATGGGGGAATACAACTGACTCTAGATTAGTGCTAACTTTCTGGTTTGACCATGGGTTCTTACCATACGCTAGGGTGTGATGATGTATGAAATGCAAGTGATAGTGTGTGAATGTGTGAGATAGAACAATGCAAAACAACACTCGAAGAAAAAAAACAAGCAACTTTTCCTAAGTTATCACAAGTTTTGATTTTGATGTTTTTTGGGAAGTTTTGAAGTTTTGAAAAAGAAAAGTTCATGTGCAAAATATTTTTCTCTGAGATGATTCTAGGATTTCACCTGTATACTCATAGCTCGACAACTAGTGATGAATTCTAGTTTCGTAAACCCTCCAAAGTATGGAGATGAAGCCCATACCCTATCAGGGAGCACATGTTCTACCAGTCCTCACCCAATGCACACTTGGTCAATGTTATACCCTCTGAAGAGAAATACATGCAAATTTTCCAATCTACGTCGAATCTTGGAGCTGGCCTTGGCCAAAAATAGGGTAAATATGTTGGTGTTTGATGATGAAATCCAACCTGATGGTGATGAAATCTAGTCGTTTACCAATGTTAAAGTGAGTGTGTGTGAGGTTTTTTCAACTTATTGTGTAATTCAACCAAGATGCAATTCTATTTTATACCTATATGCTCATAATACATGCTCAAATCTGCTCATAATACATACTCAAATCTTCTCATAACACATACTCAAATCTGCTTATAATACATGCTCAAATCTTGTTCATAATCTATGCTTTCATCAAAGTACTTCATACATATTCTACCTAGAATTCATTTAACCTCTTGAACATATAAAGAATAATATGTACTAACAAATGCTCAATATGTTCTTTACATTCACTAAGTCTTTCACTTTCACATGTCTCACATTTATTGCATTCTAAAGGTAGCTCTAGTCTAGCACTTGATAACTGACCCGGTTATTATTGAGTTATAATTTTATTTCAATACCGATCATAATGCAAAACTCCTCATCTACTCACACAATCAATCATGAAGATGCATAAATTGCTTTCACAAATTGATCTATAATTCTTGCATTTTTATTCCCTATATCACTCAAAACCAATGCTCAACTTTACTTCATAAAACTAGTCTATGACTCTTGCACTTTCAAATCCAAACTCATTCAAAACATGTGTACAACTTATTTTCAAGCCCTATCTCATATATTTTCAATTTCAACCAAAACCAAGCTTACTTTCAAACCCTAGGATGAATGCACACTTACTCAATACTTTCTTCTCCAATCATATGACAACAAAATATTTCTTAACAAAAATACCTTGTGAGTGATATCAAAACGCCATACCTCTAAAAATTGTCTTGATGATGATGTGCCTCTAAACCTGTCTCAAAAACAATTTTCATTTTGATCCTTCAAGAAATCTGGTTAGTGATATTCAATTCTAACATAGATAAAAACAACATGCACTCAAACCTTTCCAAAAGGTGTTCACAATGAATCTACAAAACAATACCTTATTTCTCCTCTATAATATTTCAATAATAAGCTTCTAAAACCTTATGATCCCTTTTTCTATAATGTAAAAATTACACTTGTAATTAAATCAATTTACACCTTATAACTCCTAACTTATCATTTAAAAAACACCCCAAATATTCAACATAATATACAAATCACTAAAACAACCTTATAACTCCAAGATTTAAACAATAATAAAAATATTTTACTTTACCTTACTCATTATTTCCATGCACTTATACACATCCATCAACACCAAGAAACCTTAGCACTCATCAAAAAATCAACGCCATCAATTCCAAGCAACCTTAGAGCTTACCAATAATCAACACTATTGTCAATGCCAAGGAAAACATACTCCACAAGATTCGACCTACAGACCTCTACCACAACAACGCTATCACAAGCACCTTGACCAACTATGCCACCATGGTGATTGGAACCAAGGAAGTGCCCACACAACTATATCTTTGTCTTAGTGCGTGAGATCTTCAAAAATGACATCCATGGGTTTTGACCCTATGACCTCCCTCTTGTCAATGCTCATGGAAGTCACACAACCAGTTGGACTATCTAGTTGGATAGGACATCTCAGGGGCTCAGAATATTTGTCATTTACCAATCATTTGCACACCTTTCAAACACATTGTTCTCTTCTTGCCGCTCGTAGGAGATTAGCACTTCAAATCATATGACGTTTTTGCATTAATTCATCACAAAATATAACATTAGTGCTTGGTAAAAAATCAAATCTCTTATCCCTTATTTATTTAAAGTGAGGTTGGCACCAAGAGTTTATAACCTTATATTATAATATTTCCTTTTGAACGTTTGCCTTCAAAATATTGTCCCAATGGACTTCTATTTAAACCTTTGTCCCTTTGGCCTTCTATACCCATTCTTAAACCCTTTGTCCTCGTAATAAAAATTATAATTATTTTTCATTTTAGCTCTTTGTCCCAAAAAAACTTCTTAATCCTTTTTGTCCTTTATATAATAATTAAAAAATAAATATTATAAACCCTTTTCTTCCAATAATTTCCTTTCTTGGGATATATATTTTGCCTTGAAATTTTTCCATAGTGTGCTGTCAAACCCATGTAAAAATATTCTTGACTATAATATTATTTATGCCTCATGTATCCTTTGACACATTATTTCTGCCTCATGATTTCTTTGACATTATTTCTACTTCATGATTCCTTTGACATCAATGACAACTCAATGTACTCAATATTTCCAATAGTCTCAGGAATAGCGGTATGGGTAGCCCTATGCACAACATATATGTCTAAAATAGGGGCACTACTAGAGGGCCCTAAATTTAGGCTCTAGGACATAGGAGGAGGTATACTACCTTGCCCTACCATCGAAGTTTTAGGGACCTAACTAAACTGAGATGCCATGGGGGAATACAACTGACTCTAGATTAGTGCTAACTTTCTGGTTTGACCATGGGTTCTTACCATACGCTAGGGTGTGATGATGTATGAAATGCAAGTGATAGTGTGTGAATGTGTGAGATAGAACAATGCAAAACAACACTCGAAGAAAAAAAACAAGCAACTTTTCCTAAGTTATCACAAGTTTTGATTTTGATGTTTTTTGGGAAGTTTTGAAGTTTTGAAAAAGAAAAGTTCATGTGCAAAATATTTTTCACTGAGATGATTCTAGGATTTCACCTGTATACTCATAGCTCGACAACTAGTGATGAATTCTAGTTTTGTAAACCCTCCAAAGTATGGAGATGAAGCCCATACCCTATCAGGGAGCACATGTTCTACCAGTCCTCACCCAATGCACACTTGGTCAATGTTATACCCTCTGAAGAGAAATACATGCAAATTTTCCAATCTACGTCAAATCTTGGAGCTGGCCTTGGCCAAAAATAGGGTAAATATGTTGGTGTTTGATGATGAAATCCAACCTGATGGTGATGAAATCTAGTCGTTTACCAATGTTAAAGTGAGTGTGTGTGAGGTTTTTTCAACTTATTGTGTAATTCAACCAAGATGCAATTCTATTTTATACCTATATGCTCATAATACATGCTCAAATCTGCTCATAATACATACTCAAATCTTCTCATAACACATACTCAAATCTGCTTATAATACATGCTCAAATCTTGTTCATAATCTATGCTTTCATCAAAGTACTTCATACATATTCTACCTACAATTCATTTAACCTCTTGAACATATAAATAATAATATGTACTAACAAATGCTCAATATGTTCTTTACATTCACTAAGTCTTTCACTTTCACATGTCTCACATTTATTGCATTCTAAAGGTAGCTCTAGTCTAGCACTTGATAACCGACCTGGTTATTATTGAGTTATAATTTTATTTCAATACCGATCATAATGCAAAACTCCTCATCTACTCACACAATCAATCATGAAGATGCATAAATTGCTTTCACAAATTGATCTATAATTCTTGCATTTTTATTCCCTATATCACTCAAAACCAATGCTCAAATTTACTTCATAAAACTACTCTATGACTCTTGCACTTTCAAATCCAAACTCATTCAAAACATGTGTACAACTTATTTTCAAGCCCTATCTCATATATTTTCAATTTCAACCAAAACCAAGCTTACTTTCAAACCCTAGGATGAAAGCACACTTACTCAATCTTTATTTCTCCAATCATATGACAACAAAATATTTCTTAACAAAAATACCTTGTGAGTGATATCAAAACGCCATACCTCTAAAAATTGTCTTGATGATGATGTGCCTCTAAACCTGTCTCAAAAACAATTTTCATTTTGATCCTTCAAGAAATCTGGTTAGTGATATTCAATTCTAACATAGATAAAAACAACATGCACTCAAACCTTTCCAAAAGGTGTTCACAATGAATCTACAAAACAATACCTTATTTCTCCTCTATAATATTTCAATAATAAGCTTCTAAAACCTTATGATCCCTTTTTCTATAATGTAAAAATTACACTTGTAATTAAATCAATTTACACCTTATAACTCCTAACTTATCATTTAAAAAACACCCCAAATATTCAACATAATATACAAATCACTAAAACAACCTTATAACTCCAAGATTTAAACAATAATAAAAATATTTTACTTTACCTTACTCATTATTTCCATGCACTTATACACATCCATCAACACCAAGAAACCTTAGCACTCATCAAAAAATCAACGCCATCAATGCCAAGCAACCTTAGAGCTTACCAATAATCAACACTATTGTCAATGCCAAGGAAAACATACTCCACAAGATTCGACCTGCAGACCTCTACCACAACAACGCTATCACAAGCACCTTGACCAACTATGCCACCATGGTGATTGGAACCAAGGAAGTTCCCACACAACTATATCTTTGTCTTAGTGCGCAGATCTTCAAAAATGACATCCATGGGTTTTGACCCTATGACCTCCCTCCTGTCAATGCTCATGGAAGTCACACAACCAGTTGGACTATCTAGTTGGATAGGACATCTCAGGGGCTCAGAATATTTGTCATTTACCAATCATTTGCACACCTTTCAAACACATTGTTCTCTTCTTGCCGCTCGTAGGAGATTAGCACTTCAAATCATATGACGTTTTTGCATTAATTCATCACAAAATATAACATTAGTGCTTGGTAAAAAATCAAATCTCTTATCCCTTATTTTATTTAAAGTGAGGTTGGCACCAAGAGTTTATAACCTTATATTATAATATTTCCTTTTGAACGTTTGCCTTCAAAATATTGTCCCAATGGACTTCTATTTAAACCTTTGTCCCTTTGGCCTTCTATACCCATTCTTAAACCCTTTTTTCTCGTAATAAATTTTATAATTATTTTTCATTTTAGCTCTTTGTCCCAAACAAACTTCTTAATCCTTTTTGTCCTTTATATAATAATTAAAAAATAAATATTATAAACCCTTTTCTTCCAATAATTTCCTTTCTTGGGATATATATTTTGTCTTGAAATTTTTCCATAGTGTGCTGTCAAACCCATGTAAAAATATTCTTGACTATAATATTATTTATGCCTCATGTATCCTTTGACACATTATTTCTGCCTCATGATTTCTTTGACATTATTTCTACTTCATGATTCCTTTGACATCAATGACAACTCAATGTACTCAATATTTCCAATAGTCTCAGGAATAGCGGTATGGGTAGCCCTATGCATAACATATATGTCTAAAATAGGGGCACTACTAGAGGGCCCTAAATTTAGGCTCTAGGACATAGGAGGAGGTATACTACCTTGCCCTACCATCGAAGTTTTAGGGACCTAACTAAACTGAGATGCCATGGGGGAATACAACTGACTCTAGATTAGTGCTAACTTTCTAGTTTGACCATGGGTTATTAGCATATGCTAGGGTGTGATGATGTATGAAATGCAAGTGATAGTGTGTGAATGTGTGAGATAGAACAATGCAAAACAACACTCAAAGAAAAAAACAAGCAACTTTTCCTAAGTTATCACAAGTTTTGATTTTGATGTTGTTTGGGAAGTTTTGAAGTTTTGAAAAAGAAAAGTTCATGTGCAAAATATTTTTCCCTGAGATGATTCTAGGATTTCACCTGTATACTCATAGCTCGACAACTAGTGATGAATTCTAGTTTCGTAAACCCTCCAAAGTATGGATATGAAGCCCATACCCTATCAGGGAGCACATGTTCTACCAGTCCTCACCCAATGCACACTTGGTCAATGTTATACCCTCTGAAGAGAAATACATGCAAATTTTCCAATCTACGTCAAATCTTGGAGCTGGCCTTGGCCAAAAATAGGGTAAATATGTTGGTGTTTGATGATGAAATCCAACCTGATGGTGATGAAATCTAGTCGTTTACAAATTTTAAAGTGAGTGTGTGTGAGGTTTTTTCAACTTATTGTGTAATTCAACCAAGATGCAATTCTATTTTATACCTATATGCTCATAATACATACTCAAATCTGTTTATAATACATGCTCAAATCTTGTTCATAATCTATGCTTTCATCAAAGTACTTCATACATATTCTACCTAGAATTCATTTAACCTCTTGAACATATAAAGAATAATATGTACTAACAAATGCTCAATATGTTCTTTACATTCACTAAGTCTTTCACTTTCACATGTCTCACATTTATTGCATTCTAAAGGTAGCTCTAGTCTAGCACTTGATAACTGACCTGGTTATTATTGAGTTATAATTTTATTTCAATACCGATCATAATGCAAAACTCCTCATCTACTCACACAATCAATCATGAAGATGCATAAATTGCTTTCACAAATTGATCTATAATTCTTGCATTTTTATTCCCTATATCACTCAAAACCAATGCTCAACTTTACTTCATAAAACTAGTCTATGGATCTTGCACTTTCAAATCCAAACTCATTCAAAACATGTGTACAACTTATTTTCAAGCCCTATCTCATATATTTTCAATTTCAACCAAAACCAAGCTTACTTTCAAACCCTCGGATGAAAGCACACTTACTCAATCTTTATTTCTCCAATCATATGACAACAAAATATTTCTTAACAAAAATACCTTGTGAGTGATATCAAAACGCCATACCTCTAAAAATTGTCTTGATGATGATGTGCCTCTAAACCTGTCTCAAAAACAATTTTCATTTTGATCCTTCAAGAAATCTGGTTAGTGATATTCAATTCTAACATAGATAAAAACAACATGCACTCAAATATTTCCTTTTGGTGTTCACAATGAATCTACAAAACAATACCTTATTTCTCCTCTATAATATTTCAATAATAAGCTTCTAAAACCTTATGATCCCTTTTTCTATAATGTAAAAATTACACTTGTAATTAAATCAATTTACACCTTATAACTCCTAACTTATCATTTAAAAAACACCCCAAATATTCAACATAATATACAAATCACTAAAACAACCTTATAACTCCAAGATTTAAACAATAATAAAAATATTTTACTTTACCTTACTCATTATTTCCATGCACTTATACACATCCATCAACACCAAGAAACCTTAGCACTCATCAAAAAATCAATGCCATCAATTCCAAGCAACCTTAGAGCTTACCAATAATCAACACTATTGTCAATGCCAAGGAAAACATACTCCACAAGATTCGACCTGCAGACCTCTACCACAACAATGCTATCACAAGCACCTTGACCAACTATGCCACCATGGTGATTGGAACCAAGGAAGTGCCCACACAACTATATCTTTGTCTTAGTGCGCAGATCTTCAAAAATGACATCCATGGGTTTTGACCCTATGACCTCCCTCCTGTCAATGCTCATGGAAGTCACACAACCAGTTGGACTATCTAGTTGGATAGGACATCTCAGGGGCTCAGAATATTTGTCATTTACCAATCATTTGCACACCTTTCAAACACATTGTTCTCTTCTTGCCGCTCGTAGGAGATTAGCACTTCAAATCATATGACGTTTTTGCATTAATTCATCACAAAATATAACATTAGTGCTTGGTAAAAAATCAAATCTCTTATCCCTTATTTATTTAAAGTGAGGTTGGCACCAAGAGTTTATAACCTTATATTATAATATTTCCTTTTGAACGTTTGCCTTCAAAATATTGTCCCAATGGACTTCTATTTAAACCTTTGTCCCTTTGGCCTTCTATACCCATTCTTAAACCCCTTGTCCTCGTAATAAATATTATAATTATTTTTCATTTTAGCTCTTTGTCCCAAAAAAACTTCTTAATCATTTTTGTCCTTTATATAATAATTAAAAAATAAATATTATAAACCCTTTTCTTCCAATAATTTCCTTTCTTGGGATATATATTTTGCCTTGAAATTTTTCCATAGTGTGCTGTCAAACCCATGTAAAAATATTCTTGACTATAATATTATTTATGCCTCATGTATCCTTTGACACATTATTTCTGCCTCATGGTTTCTTTGACATTATTTCTACTTCATGATTACTTTCAGATCAATAACAACTCAATGTACTCAATATTTCCAATAGTCTCAGGAATAGCGGTATGGGTAGCCCTATGCATAACATATATGTCTAAAATAGGGGCACTACTAGAGGGCCCTAAATTTAGGCTCTAGGACATAGGAGGAGGTATACTACCTTGCCCTACCATCGAATTTTTAGGGACCTAACTAAACTGAGATGCCATGGGGGAATACAACTGACTCTAGATTAGTGCTAACTTTCTGGTTTGACCATGGGTTCTTACCATACGCTAGGGTGTGATGATGTATGAAATGCAAGTGATAGTGTGTGAATGTGTGAGATAGAACAATGCCAAACAAAACTCGAAGAAAAAAAACAAGCAACTTTTCCTAAGTTATCACAAGTTTTGATT